>CM023827.1:5266076-8266076 GCA_013266295.2 Branchiostoma floridae x Branchiostoma japonicum | reverse complement strand
TTCTCCTTGTGTCAATGGAAAAACATATCCTTTAAAGTTGTGAATTTTCCTCTGTTATTGTGATGACACAGCATTGTAATGACTGAATTTCTCCTGTAACATAGGGATGATACACTGGTCAAACTGTTCGGGTATGCCAAGATATGGTATTTTGTTCGAATCCACTTCCTGATCCACTTCCCTATTCACCAACATTCCAAACCCAGAAGAAAACACTCAGGTTCCCTATTTACACTGCCCCATGGAAGCATTCTGGTCCTCTTAGCTGATGAACGTAGGTCATTTTAAAGCTGATGTTGTTCTAATCGAAGACTAAAACTTAGGAAAACGTTTTCTTGTAGCACATGTAGTTTATTATTCAAATTGCGCCAAAACAGCCTTTTTCGTGGATTTCGGCGCTCTCTCCGCGCTCTAGCCAATTTCAGGTCGCAGCGTGAGCACGGCTAGAGCACCGTCAAGTGGAACGGGAGTATATTAGTTATCAACCTCAGGAACGCGTCTGTTGTCATGATCATAGAGTCGGCGTTGTAGTTTTTTTCATCAAAAGATACAGTCTTGTTTTGCAATCTACATATCGCATAGCCCGCGGCGAAGTAGGTGAAGCATATATACCTTCTTGGAAGGCCCGCTGTCTGACCCATCAAGGTGCCATGCGCATACATTTGCAATAATAAATCCATGTCAAAGATTTTTCGCACTGAAGAGCTATACTCTTCTACTGGTTGTGACAAAGATGACGGATGATATGTACAGCATTTACAGGTTCATTGTACCGGAGAATATGCCCAAATTTAATCATTTGGAGGTCTCATCAAGACCTACCACTACTAGGTGTATAATGTGACCTTTATGTGAATTTGATGGGACCAAAAAAAAAACAACTGCAAAAAGTAATATGATGTGACCACAGCGGAAAACTTTCTGTTTTGGAAATGTGAATCATGAAATCATATGGATAATCCATAATTGCGCAAATAGCTGAAACGTGGAGCGGAATTATTTTTGATTGTCAAAAAAGGAGGTCACACTTAATTAAAGGACAGTAAGCAAACCGGCCCGCGGGCAATACCGGATAACAAAGATACAAAAATGGCGGCGTTTAACGTCCAGGGTGTCTGTTCAGTATCCCCATTTCACGATTCTAATTTTCCTAAACTTTCACTTATCCACAGTCACATCATTTCACATTTCTTTAAGTTTGCTGCCAAATTCACAGGGAGGTCATATTTATATCCCGAGTAGTATAATGACTATTTAAAAGTTACCATAGAGGTGGGGAGCAGGGGTTGGGTCAACAGCGATAATGTTAGAAAACTCAAGTCTTTGTGCCCTGTAAGAAAGCAAGATTGTGAGGTGAGGAAGTTAAAGTGCAGACTTGGACACTGTGCTCTCTGCATATCTTACGCAATTTATTGTGCAAGGAACACCCCTGTGTGGGAGACCCAGACTGGGCTGTTCTCTAGCCGGTAATCTTTATAAACCTGTGCAATAATACTTAGTCTAGTAGTAACAGATATATTGTGAAACCAGAATGTACATACTGATGGCTGATGTACAGCCCCCCCCCCCCCCTTTTTTTAACCTTGCGCTCTAGATCAATGCCGATCTGTTCTAAGGGTCCGACCGAAGTGTACGCTCTTAAGACCCTTCATCTCGTTGTATTGTTTTAATGTGTAGTTGATTCAATAAAGATGATGTTGAACACGGTTATACTTTTTGTGTCACCCTGTAGATCCGTGGTTTTACTTGGCATAAATATCAGTCATCAGCGACCGCCATTTTCACAAACACGCCTCCTTCAGTAACATCTGTGAAGGAGGCTTTATTCTGGACTTGTCTGTCTCTGGATACCTTTGTGTTTGTGTATGTATGTCCGTGTATGTTTGTCTGTATGTATGTATGTCTGTCTGTCTGTGTCTGTCTGTCTGTGTCTGTCTGTCTGTCTGTCTGTCTGTCTGTCTGTATGTATGTATGTATGTACGTATGTACGTGTTTGCCTGCGTTTGTGTGCCTCTTTCTCTTTCTCTCTCTTTGTACGTTTGTGTGTGTGTATGTGTGTGTGTGTATGCGTGTGTTTGTGTGTGTGTGTGTGTGTGTGCGTGTGAGTTTGTGTGTATGTATGTATGTGTGTGTGTGTGTGTGTGTGTGTGCGTGTGTGTGTGTGTGTGTGTGTGTGTGTGTGTGTGTGTGTCTGTACGTGTGCACGTGTTTTGTTGACAAACACGGTGGGCCAGCAGTATCAAAGCTGGCAAAATTGATAGAGTAACATTCAACAGGTTACTCGTATCACTAAATACCTAATGGTGGCATCAGTAAACACCATTAAATTGTGAATATTCTATTCAACAATGGTAATCTCCAAGCAGATATTGGAAGACAAAATCATTCGTTTCCCAGCTGCCCATTTCTGTCACAAACCGCCTCCCAACTTCTGTCTGGAGATTAACGAATCAATTCGGCTGCCTTTTGTTGGTTGTCAGAAGTTTAAGGTCGCCGAATGTTAAAATTATCAGAGAGTCAAGCGTATTTTTACATTAAAACTAACCTGTTATATTGTGAAAATCAGTTGATCTGTAACCCCCCTGTTCCACTAGCACGGCGCTCTCGCTGCGACTTGAATTGAATTTGCGTAGCCCTTCATTTCATAATTTGAATATTATGTAAAGTGTAAAAGTATGACTGAAAAAACAACAAAACACACAAAGCGTAAAAAGATTCGTTTCTTAATCTATGAAATTCGTTGAGCGCTCTTTAAAAATCTTAGATCGCAGAGAGAGCGCCGTCCTAGTGGAACAGGGGGGTAAATAAATGTCGTGTGGTCGTATAGCTGCCGAAAATGTCATTTTAGAGCTCACACACTCGTCATGTCGTGTAACTCGAGCTTTACTCTAAGGCTCAATGTGACAACAGCACTGATGGACATCCCGAGTGTTTCTGTTCTCAATTTTTCCGGTGTCACAGCGATCCCACCCCCCACCCCCCGTGATATCGCCCTCCCCGCGCCGGGTCGAAATATCTAGCGATTTCTCTCCCCCCCTAGTGTTTTGGTCCCTCACCTCGCCCCCCCCCTACCGATTTCGCCCCCCTCCCCCAAAAAATCAGTTATTTCCTCAAAAACTTCCGTTTCAGCATGTCCAAGTACGCAAATTTGTTGAATTAATTTCCAATCATAGTATTTCGTTGTATTCGGGGATGTTGTATGTATACACTCTCAAAATTATTTTACCAATGAAACTTTAAGCATACATCAAATATTGCGTTGTTGAGATGCCTATAAACCAAGGAGGTTACTTGCTTCAACCGAAGCCGTAATGATATCATCAGAATTGTTAGTCACATTTGTGTACCTGCCATACATACCTGTATTACGGTGTAAAAGAGTAAACTGACTAAGGGACGAGAGGGGGCGAGATCTACGGAGGGGGGGGGCGAAATCCCTAGCGATGTCACCCTCCATCCCCACGCCCCGCCCCCAAGGGCGAAATCGCTGGGGGGGGGGGGGGCGAGATCGCTATGACACCGGCTCAATTGAACTGACAAATCACCACAGCGTGCACATCCACCACCAGGCACGCCCCACTGCAGTGGAGCTGGCGGGCTTGGCAAGTTGTCTGAGACAGGCATGCTGTTATACAGCAAGTTTTGTTTGTGAATGGGCTGTCAACATTTCGCTGCCATTTCTCTGCCCATTATTATACCTTCTATAGACACAATTTTAAGCCCAGTATGTCAAACGAGTTGTAAAAGGCAGATCAATTCAGGACCCTTACAAGGGATCCCTGCGACCCTGTATCGTTGTATATGACGAATAAAAACCATTTTTATTATACCTGACACCAAAAAACAACACGTTAGCTTTCCTGACCTTCCTTTGTCTGGCCGCGTGCTATGAATCAGTCCGGACTTTTGCTCAATTTTAGTCTTTTTTCTTACAGATCATCGAACACCGAGCTGTGTGTGAGAATGAAGGCCCCAATGAAGTCCTTCCACGTCCTGTGCCTGATGCTGATCCTCAGCACTGTAGCGGGATATCCTTACCACTCCTCGGGAAGAGGCGGTACGAATATTATAGTTAAACTTAAACTTAATACAGTAGTCCTCCTTCTGGATCATGGAACTATGGGTAAGGTGTGGACCATGCAATGGCAACGCGTTTGTGGCGCATGCGTACTGTGTTGTCATATGGCAATGACTCGTTATTTAACATAATACCATGTCCCTGCGTTACCCAAATTTCCCCATTTTTCCAAGCATGCTAAGGGATCTGGAATATAGTCTATAATGCTTATTATAGTCTATGTACTTAGTCGGCTCTAAACACTAACACCCCCGTTCCACTAGGACGGCGCTCTCTCTGCGATCTAAGATTTTTACAGAGTGCTCAACGAATTTCATAGATTAAGAAACGAATCTTTTTACGCTTTGTGTTTTTTGTTGTTTTTTCAGTCACTTTTACACTTTACATAATATTTAAATTATGAAATGAAGGGCTACGCAAATTCAATTCAAGTCGCAGCGAGAGCGCCGTCCTAGTGGAACAGGGGGGTTACCGAGCAAACACTCCTTGCGGTCACGTTGCTTCGGAGATACATGTCTTGACCTGTTATGCGAGGTTATGCTAGTGAGCATCAATACTGCCTTTCAGTATAGACGGTATGACCACACTTTCGCGTAACACACCAGCTAGAATTACATCTAAAACAAGTGTTTTTGAATTGAAAGCTGTCGTCTGTCTTGGATGGTGTCAATATTTACCAGGCTTTAGAACATTGACAGGGCACTACTGTTGAGTTTCAAGCACCTTCATTTCACCTTTAAAAATGTGTTAATGCCACAAAGATAACATTCTTTATCGTCTTTTTAGGGACTAAAGGCGATAAATATCAGGCAGAAGGCGAGGAAACAAACGGAGCTGATGACGAAGGAACTGATGAAGAAGTCGATGGTGAAGAGATAGGTGATGAGGATGGAGAAGAAGGAGACGATGAAGAAGGAGATGAAGGTGGTCATGGGGAAGGAGCTGAAGATGGAGAAAAAGGTGAGAGAGATGAAGAAGACGGTGGTTATGGACATGAAGAAGAAGTTGGAGGTGACGAAGATGAAGGAGGCGATGGAGATGGAGAAGAACAAGGTGAAATGAGACGAAGGAAGTGATGAAGATGGAAGAGGTGATGGAGAAAGGAGACGAAGACGAAGGAGATGAAGAAGAAGGAGCTGAAGAAGAAGGTAGATGAAGAGAGGAGTAAGAAGAAGGGAGATGAAGAAGAAGGAGATGAAGATAACCAGATGAGAAGACAGATGAAAGAGAAGAAGGAGAAGATCCGAAGAGAGAAGATAAAAGAGGAGATGAAAATGAAGCACGGAGCTTCCTCCTTCTATTCCTCCGAGCCGCCTCCGCCTGAGCTGAAGAAGAAGCGCTTCCCCCCCGGAGATGAAGAAGAAGAGATTCCTCAGAAGGAGATGAAGCCCCGCTCTGACTCCGCTTCGATCCCTCTAAGGAGCTGAATCCTCAGCCTTCCCGCCCCCTCTCTTCGCCGCCCGCTGCTGCTGCCTCCGCCTCCGCCTCCTTCTCTTCCGCCTCCGGCGATAATCCTCAGAAGACGGCGATGCCGAGGAGATTCCTCCGCCGGAGCTGAATCTGCGCCTCCCTCCTCTTCGCTCCGCTCTCTCTTCCTCCGCGCGCTGCCGCCGGCTCTGCCTCCCCGGCGCTGCGCCGCCGGCTCTTCCGCCGCCGCCGCTGCCTCCTGCGGCGCTCCGCCGCCGGCTCTGCCGCCGGCTCTGCCCCTCGGCGCTGCGCCGCCGGCGCTGCTGCCTCCGGCGCTGCCGCCGCCGGCGCTGCGCCCGCCGCGCTGCCGCCGCCGGCGCTGCCCCGCCGCGCTGCCCCGCCCGCTGCCGCCGCCGGCTCTGCCGCCGGCGGCCTGCCGCCGCCGGCGCTGCCGCGGCGCTCGCTCCGCGCTGCCGCCCCGGCGCTGCCGCCGCCGGCGCTGCCGCCGCCCCTGCCGCGCTCGCTGCGCCGGCGGCGTGCTCCTCCTGCGCTGCCGCCTCCGGCGCTGCCGCCGGAGGCTCTGCCCGCCGGCTCTCCGCCGCCCTCGCTGCCGCCGGCGGCGCTGCCGCCGCCGGCGCTGCCGCCGGCGCTGCCGCGCCCGGCGCTGCAGCCGCCGGACGCTGCCGCCGCCGGCGCTGCCGCCGCCGGCGCTGCCGCCGCCGGCGCTGCCGCCGGCGGCGCTGCCGACCGCCGGCGCTGCCGCCGCCCGCGCTGCCGCCGCCGGCGCTGCCGCCGGCGGCGCTGCAGCCGCCGGCGCTGCCGCCGCCCGCGCTGCCGCCGGCGGCGCTGCCGCCCCGGCGCTGCCGCCGGCGCATGCCGCCGCCGGCGCTTGCCGCCGCCGGCGCTGCCGCCGCCGGCGCTGCCGCCGCCGGCGCTGGCCGCCGCACGGCGCTGCCGCCCCGGCGCTGCCGCCGGCGGCGCTGCCGCCGCCGGCGCTGCCGCCGCCCGCGCTGCCGCCGGCGGCGCTGCCGCCGCCGGCGCTGCCGCCGGCGCTGCCGCCGCCGGCGCTGCCGCCGCCGGCGCTGCCGCCGCCGGCGCTGCCGCCGCCGGCGCTGCCGCCGCCGGCGCTGCCGCCGCCGGCGCTGCCGCCGGCGCGGCGCTGCCCCGCCGGCGCTGCCCGCCCGCGCTGCCGCCGCCGGCGCTGCGCCGCCGGCGCTGCCGCCGCCGGCTCTGCCGCCGCCGGCGCTGCCGCCGCCGGCGCTCGCCCGCCGCCGGCGCTGCCGCCGCCGGCGCTGCCGCCGCCGGCGCTGCCGCCGCCGGCTCTGCCGCCGCCCGCGCTGCCGCCGCCGGCGCTGCCGCCGGCGGCGCTGCCGCCGCCGGCGCTGCCGCCGGCGCTGCCGCCGCCGGCGCTGCCGCCGCCGGCGCTGCCGCCGCCGGCGCTGCCGCCGCCCGCGCTGCCGCCGCCGGCGCTGCCGCCGGCGGCGCTGCCGCCGCCGGCCTGCCGCCGCCGGCGCTGCCGCCGCCGGCGCTGCCGCCGCCGGCGCTGCCGCCGCCGGCGCTGCCGCCGCGGCGCTGCCGCCGGCGCTGCGCCCCGCCGCCGCCGCGCTGCCCCGGCGGCGCTGCCGCCGCCGGCGCTGCCGCCGCCCGCGCTGCCGCCGCCGCGCTGCCGCCGCCCGCCTGCCGCCGCGGCGCTGCCGCCGGCGGCGCTGCCGCCGCCGGCGCTGCCGCCGCCGGCGCTGCCGCCGCCGCGCTGCCGCCGCCGGCGCTGCCGCCGGCGCTGCCGCCGCCGGCGCTGCCGCCGGCGCTGCCGCCGGCGGCGCTGCCGCCGGCGCTGCCGCCGCCGCGCTGCGCCGGCGCTGCCGCCGCCGGCGCTGCCGCGCCGGCGCTGCCGCCGGGCGCTGCCGCCGACGGCGCTGCCCCGGCGATGCCGCCGCCAGGCGAGCAGGCGCTGAAGCGACGCGATGAAGAAGGAGGGAGATGAAGATAAAGAGAGTGACCTTTGACTATTCAACATGGCGGGCATCAATCTTTAGGCGAAGGGCACCATGTCGCATTCTGAGAAAAAAATTAAAAACTTAATCAGTACCCTAGCAGCAGATATTCTTAGGGGAGAATTGGTGAATAGATAGTTACTTATAATTACCTATCCTAACAACACTAACAGAAGTTCACACACACACACACACACACACACACACACACACACACACACACACACACACACACACACACACACACACACACACACACACACACACACACACACACACACACACACACACACACACGCAAATACACACACATACACACAATCTTACACAGACACTTCAAAGGAAAAGACAATGTTTACAATTGTTACAACTTTATTTTGATGCATCAAAGCCTAATAAATTCCATATGTTCTCATCATCAGAGTGCGCCTGTGATCATTACAACTTGTCGTGTACACCATGGGTATCTTCCTAGAGTTTTGCCCTCTCTTGTTCATACAGTTCAAACAAACAGCGCACAATGTCATCTTCCCCTCTTTTGACCTGAAACAACAAGGAGACAAGCTTGGATGGGATTTCCCAGGACTGTACAGTCAACATGTCTCCCAGGAAAGCCTCTTTCTGAAACAACATGGCGATTTTCTTCACAGGATATTTCAGCACGTCTCCCGATAATGTTGTGTAGCTACCGGCTTTCGTACCAAATGCAGCCGTGTCGGAACAGAGTCGGATGAAAGCAGATTGCTTAGTGTGATCATTGGCGTCTACGTCATTTTCTTCGACCCTAAACGTGTGGGAGTACATTGGTTGTTGATTCGAGGTCATTGACAGACTAAATGTTGGCCGGGGGCCTTTTCCCTTCCGCCGTAGATTTTGTGGGAGGGCGGTCGGCTGCCGGGTCAACATATCCACGTTTACCAGCTGTAAGTTGAAGTTACAAAGGACATCTTGGGTTGTTGCGAGACGAACATCTCCCTTGCAGATCCAAGATGTCTTGCCAACGTACCCAACCCCTGACACGACCTCTACACTGGAGTTGAACCTGACGTTAGTGTAGAGTTCTGGATGTAGATAAAACTCCTGGTATCGTAGGAAGCTAGCGACTGTCTCCAGGTGACCGGGGATGTAGAAGACGTCCGACTGTTCAGGTCCAGAGTAGGCTATCAGTTGTGAGAGAGTCCACGGTTTCAGGACGCCTGTGCGATCAAAGTTTAACGGACTGAGTTCGTAGGTTGTCACAAGTTTGGTGCCGTCTTCGTCCAACCGTGCCTTCATATTAAGTCATCAGTGTTTCTGGTGCATGAGTTGGTTCCAATCCGAAGTAAAACACGAATGCAGCTTTGTAGTAAAAATAAAGCTGAGATTGATTGATAGATTTCAAATGCTGACGTGTTTTCAACCCAGAGGTCCTGATTTCACCACAGATTCTTAGCTATATATGTGGGGAGGGAGGACCTGGACTTTGATCTCATACTATATATACTACTACGTCACGTTACACTGTGCACTACAGTCTAGTGACCTTTCACCCTGCAAATACCACGGGATCATACATGTAGGGCCCGGCCACATCATCGCACGATCTTCCTACGATCATACACAGATGTGTCGTACGTACAAAGTGTCTTGTTACGGAATAGGCTAGCGCTGTCTTGGATCGTTGTCGGCGGTTGATTCTGCCACGACCTGTTTAAAAACTTTACGGCATGACGAAATAGTACGACGACCTACGAATGTGACCGCACCGTATCGGAAGTAGTATTATGAGAGACTGTTGTGTTAACTGTTTATTTGCCTGGGATATAATTAGCTCATAGCTAAACGCTTCAATAGCTTTACATTCGATTCCCATCACAACACAAAACAGTCAGGTCAATAGAAAGTTACTTTTGTCATATGGAACACAACTAACCGAGAAGGCTTGAATTCCAGCCTTTTCAGTCGTAGATTAGTTGATAGTCCAGCGTGTAGCTGCGGGTGCCAATGCGAATCCGTTTCTCGTTTCTTTCTGGAGGGCTGCCACCTGTTCGGCTGGGACATGTGTGATGGAGTGCGTGGCTGGCCAGACTTTACCCTCCCAAGTTACCCACGTTGTGTCACGTATGCCACGAACTGGAACGTTGAGCGGGCCGAAAGGGGGTTCGGAGATCTGTTTGTGTGGCTGGGTATTCTGGGAGAAAACACATCACGAAAGACTTCACTGCCCAGCTTACACTTATCAGCGTCTTCTTATCTTCGGCCAACTTTCAAGGGTGGTGGGACACATTTTGGACGTCCTACCAGTAATTCTTAGGGATAGGGGTTGGGGACTTCTGCTCGTTGAATTGTATTCACCAAACCCCAATTAGTTTGTTTCGATTTTGCATATTTATTTATTTGTCCATGTAATTTTCCAAATCTCTGTTAAATCATTTTGTGTAGATGGCGCCGTTAATATAAGTTCCATGTAACTTGTATACATGTATAATAGTTGCAGACAATGCACCATTTGTTACGTTACAATTGATGCTTGAACAAAAACTAATATGAATAACTTACTTTACATAAAATACAAAATGATTAAATATGTGTATATATGTCACACAAATCATGTAATTTACTAACGCTAATTATATCCACTTCCCGGAAGTTTAAAATCAATTTAATTAATTAATCTCTACTTTCTTGCTTCAATCAGTGAAGTCACGGGCTGGATATACGTTTCCTCCACCCACGTATCCAAATCCACCCACACACCAACAATAGTTCTGTATGTATGTATTTTTGTGGTAACTTCAGATGCTGTCTTGTTGCTTTCTCTTTAATGTTGAAGCTTATCGCAAACAATTGATAAAACATAAAGACCAGGAGCTGTGACGTCAGAGCCTCGGTAAAATGAGACTCTTAGCAAATTGTTCACTACAGTATGCAGCAGGTCTTGTAGATGAACGTTCGTGTAGAAAAGTTCCCGCCGTCTGTCAGATTTTCTTCAGCGTCAGTAGAAAGATGAATCAGATCTTCGATGAAGGAGCCATATGAGTAAAGCCAAGGTGTTGTCACGGTGTAGGTGTTAAATGATGAAGACATTTTCACACACGTACAGTCTCCCTGTAGACAACGTTGTCGCCATAGTGCATACAGGCCACCCAAAACACAGGTCCAGTTTAGAGGCAAATGCCTCAGATCAGACTTTACGTACAGTCACACTGGTGCATTTACCATGTTATGTCATCGGTATTGTTTGTATCTTTGAAATGTTGAAAATGGGACAGTGCATTACACGGCTCCGGGCCAGGCGGCCTAGGCATAGATACAGACATTTTTGTGTTTTCAATCATTATTGTGACCTGTATTGTTGCCACATTTTCATTTAGCGAAAGTCTTCGACCAGATAAGAACATGAGTGAGTACTACAATGTAGTATGAAAATGCACATAACGTACCCCTCATTTCTGTACTTAAAGAAATGGTAAAGATGCGTTCTGAGTTCAAAACTGGTAGATGTCACCATCGCAGCCCAGAAACTAAATGCATATACATGTATTGTTGTACAGTCTAGTCCCTGGTACGTATACATGTCCTTGAGAACACGTCGCTTACAATGCAGTATAAATATGCATATAACGCACCAGACCAATGCTGTATTTGGAATGCAATGTACTAGCCACGTTGTGGGTTTGGAACTACATGTAGGTACAGTCGTAGGTTTTCATATTTACAGGTAAAGGACATTACCGGATACGGACCGGATAGCCAAGCCATATCTATAGGGCACATTTTAATATAGTGAAAGACTTTCACCAATCTTAAAGATTATATTCAAGAGCATGAGTACTACAATGCGGTGTGAAAATGCACGTAGCGTACCACTCATTTCTGTATTTAGATAAATGGTAACGATGCGTTGTAAGTTCAGGACTGGTAAATTTCACTATCGCAGACCCGAAAATAATGTATATACATGTATTGTTGTACACTCTAGTCGCTGGTATGTATACATGTCCTTGAGAACACGTTGTTTACAATGCAGTATAAATATGCATATAACGCACCAGACCAATGCTGTATTTGGAATGCAATGTACTAGCCACATTGTGGGTTTGGAACTACATGTAGGTACAGTCGTAGGTTTTCACATTTACAGGTAAAGGACATTACCGGATACGGACCGGATAGCCAAGCCATATCTATAGGGCACATTTTAATATAGTGAAAGACTTTCACCAATCTTAAAGATTATATTCAAGAGCATGAGTACTACAATGCGGTGTGAAAATGCACGTAGCGTACCACTCATTTCTGTATTTAGATAAATGGTAACGATGCGTTGTAAGTTCAGGACTGGTAAATTTCACCATCGCAGACCAGAAAATAATGTATATAACGTTACATGTATTGTTGTACACTCTAGTCGCTGGTATGTATACATGTCCTTGAGAACACGTCGTTTACAATACAGTATGAATATGCATATAGCGCACCAGACCAGTTCTGTACAAATGTATTTGGAATGGAATGTACGAGCTACGTTTTGAGTTTAGAACTACATGTAGTACAGTCGTAGGTTTTCATAATCACAGGTGTACAGAGTACTGTCTTGTGGATGTGTGCTGCTGTCTTCAAAGTGTAACTGTCCTCCAACATGAGTTCCAGACCGGACCGGCGATCTAGAAACTAGATCACTACACACCACTTATTTAGGTTCAGTCCAATTGTAGTTTGATATGTCTGGGTTTTGACGGTGGTTGAGTTGAGGGATTGGTATATCACCACAAGTTGCTTTATTCAATTGTTTTCTCACCTGCTGTTTCGCTATCTTTCCCTACAATATTTTGAGGCCTGACAGTCACAGCTCATTCGTTACTATACTGTAATGATATCATAGACATAGCAGACCATTTCCACACAATATTCTGAATGGTTATGTCATCACTTTGGCTACTCCCCATTCCACTAGCTGTTGCTGTCACGAGCGATTGGGCTACGTTTATACATGTATATCTGCTAAAACCTTGCTACGCACAATGTAGTTTAATTTGCTACATAATATAGTATTAAATATTCTATACCAGTACCACTAAATATCTGACACAACGCTAAGAAATAAAACATATTATGTTTATTAATTGACCTTTTCTTCATCACTTTTTGTATTTGATTTTGAACGCATTTGTTTCAGAGTTCAATGATGTCATATGATATGGATAATCCTGATATTAAAAACTTTCTGATAAGGATACTAACTCCTTTCATGTTAACCTATCCCCTTGCTCCCTAGCAAAGGATGCCTGCTCCCCAATTTTACAACTCAGGCTTAACGTTTAGTTCAACATGATAAATTCTATAGATGTTGTTTTTTTGTGGGGACATTCTGCATACTTACAAACAAATCTCGTTGTTCTATAGAAGTATAGTTATCTAGAAAATCCCCAAATATGCACGTTATTAATGACTTGCTTGTGTTTCACGTTTCACTAAGGCACGGACAGGTTTCATTTGTTTATTTGCTTATTTTCATAGCATGGATGCCAGCTTTTTAAAAACTTTCCCGCCAAAACGCCTGGGCCCGGGCGCCCACAAAATATCCTATCCGTGTTGTGATTACGTCACGTAATGAGCTAGCTGTTTGACCATGAAGTTAAAATATCTTAACTTCATGGTTTGACCAATCAACACACCTGTTCAAGTTCTGAACAAATATTCACAAGCCATGGCGGACAGAAAGAATATGTGTGGGCGACAATATTTTTGCCAGAGAAGTGATCGACCCCACTAAAGCTAAGAAGGCTGGCCAATGTGACGGTTAGTCTAGAAATCGTACATGAATGGGCGGCCATGAAACAGTAGCCTCATCCAGCCTCCTTAGGGACCCGGTGTTGAAATTAATTAACCAGAATAGGGCAATTTTGTCGCTAGTTGGCTAAAGAGTTATATGTGATTGGCCGGCTAGTTAAAGTTTCCTCTTGCAAATAACATAGTTGGCCAATTTATGGCCTTTTCAGGGGCCAACCAAAAACTTTTTCTTCATGGGGTTGTTCGGAAACCCTAAAAAAACACTTTTTCCTAGGCCTTAGGGACCGAGGCAACACATCTCTATTGTTCAATCGGTGCAATACGAGAGAATATTGCAAGACTACATACTGCATACTATCATTTTTTGTAAGAATGCACAAGATGAAAACACATTTTGTTAAATAATGATAATCATATTATAGTTTTGGGTGATGATTCCATGTAAATTCTCTCGAAGAGAAGAAAATTTGTAAAGAAACCCAGAAAGGACGTTAAAATCGTGCCGTTTACATGTATTGTACTTTATTTTTTCATTTTCTTTAATATTAATTTCCCTATGATACTCAAGGGTCAAGAAACAGTTGTCTCCAACAAAGACAAGGTAATAAAGATTTGCCTACCAAGCATATGACTGTTAACATGTACACAAAACGTCTAGGCCGATAGGGTGTATCATATTACTACATTAAAGGTATCCTATGCCATCTCAGGTGGCAAAACTGAATTTTCAAAGTCACTTTTCTGGTCATTCTTTTGATGTTGTGAGTTTGAATCAATCCTATTGCATACTGATATCTGTGAGACAAAAAAAATGCGATTTCAATGATTAAAAAATGTTTGTTTAGAATCGTAGACTGGTTCTAGCTATTTATGGGTGGTACCCCCAAAAAATAAAGAGAGGCCTCACGTAGGTTGCTATTTTTAGCTATTTCAAATGCCTCAAGTATAAAATGATAACGAAAATGTGCTAAGAAATTAAAGTAAATATCAGTATGAGGCAGATGTCATAATGCTGAATATTTTTTCTGAAATTGCATTGGATGCCTTTAAATAAACTAGAGTTCCACGACATTCACCAAATCTTAACCTTTACAATCTATCAATTATGAATGTTTCTCATTGGTTTTGCAAATAAGATCCTCTTTTGCATGAATTATATTGGTTGGTCATATTCCCCACTCAATGATAGTCTTATGTTAACAAAGAAGACCATCCTTCCCTCATTAATTATGCAAATAAGGTCCCGATTTCAATACGTTATCTTTATTGATAATCACCTTCAATTAACTTCCAAATGGCGCCAGTACGGCAGTTATGACTATGGAATAAAAGCATTTTCCCTTCAATTATGCAAATTACTCCTTCATTTAGTAAACTGAATAAATATCTACCGATGTTTTTGTCGTTCTTAATTACATATGTGACAAGATTAATAGTCCCATCATGGAAGGTAGCACATTTATATTTCTTCATTAGTTATGCAAATTACATCCTCATTTGCATAATCGTCATCTAATTATGTCAAGCATTACTTAGGCTTACCACATACCGGTTATCAAGTTCTCCTTCTTCATTATTCATTACAAACGCAACTGCAGTTCCACCGTAGTAGAACTGATCATTTTAAGGTCTTATAAAGACCTACCCACAGAACAAATATCAAGAAAATCCATTTAAGCCTTCTCGAGTTATCGTGTTTACAGACACACAAATAAGCACACAGACAGAGATAGAAACACACACACGCGAACGAAAGGTAAAAATTCTTATTTTGCAGCCTACAAAAGGGAAAGTAAATGGTTAGCAGAGTTAAAAAGATAGGTTGTTGGTGAAGTGTTGTTTCTTATGGTGTGTTGCGGGTTCCCTCCCTTGGATCTTCCATGGCAAGTAGGTGTTAGGTAGTGTGATGGATCGGAGCTCGTCGGACCCGCGAAAATTTCAAGCCGTACCCGGTAATTCGTGCCGTACCCTGTACTTTTTCGCCGTACCCAATGGCGGATATCGCTCAGCCCCGGTGCGTAGTCACTCGGTAGTCGTGTCTAAATACCCTGTACGGCAACGATACACAACCTCATATAGCCTATGCTCTGGTAAATAGTCCTGACCACCTATCTGCCGAATGGCGTCGTACAAATCGCGCTGAATCTTGAGAACACTTCGCTCGGCCGGCCGAGAAGCGGTCTGGAGAGAACGGCCGGCCGAGCGAGGTGTTCTCAAGATTGGGCGCGATTTGTACGACACCGTTTCGGCAGATAGGTGGCCAGGACTATTTACCAGAGCATAGGCTATATGAGGTTGTGTATCGTTGCCGTACAGGGTATTTAGACACGACTACCGAGTGACTACGCACCGGGGCTGAGCGATATCCGCCATTGGGTACGGCGAAAAAGTACAGGGTACGGCACGAATTACCGGGTACGGCTTGAAATTTTCGCGGGTACGGCCAGAATTTCCGGGTACGGCCAGAATTTTTGAGCGGGTACGCCGCGAATTTCCGGGTACGGCTTGAAAGGAGTTTGATGGGGGTGGTACTGCACCTGCGCGAAACCCGTAATGTCTTGTGCATAGCACTTCGGCAGAACGTCATATAAGGCCTTAAGGTCGTATTTAAGTATATAAGGTTGACATTCCGACTGTAGTTTCTTAATATTATGACGGAAAAGATATCGTCTGCAACGGGCAAAATTTTGATGCAACGTCGACCAAACATCCAACGAAAATCGTAAAAAAAATCAGGGTTTCGCGCAGGCGCATTACGTTCTGCCAACGTGCTGTATGACGGCAGGAAGGGACGCACGCCGTGCTGTGTTACGGGTTTCCCCCACTGGGATTTCCCATGGCCAGTAGGTGCTAGGTAGTGTGACGGTGGGCAGGGACGCACGCAGTGATGTGTTACGCGTTCCCTCATCACCAGGGATCTCCCATGGCCAGTAGGTGTTAGGTAGTGTGACGGTGGGGAGGGACGCACGCCGTGCTGTGTTACGGGTTCCCTCTCCTTGGATCTCCCATGGCCAGTAGGTGTTAGGTAATGTGACGGTGGGGAGGGACACAGGTCGTCGTGTGAAATGGGTTCCCTCCCCTGGCATCTCCCATGGCCAGTAGGTGTTAGGTAAGCCAGTAGGTGTTGTGACGTCTTGTCCTCTGGACAAGATTTCATCTGTGACGTTGACGTACGCCCGCACGCCTTGATCAGTAGACCGGGAAATCAAAGCAGCCCTGAGTTGCGTACGGGCTTTTATTATACCTCCGACCTGAGAAGTGTTTCTGTACAGGGGATTACATCGGCCGTCGATCTGCCCAGTCGATTCATATGTGGCAATGGATCTTCCAGATCGTTGCCTGCTGGGAGTAATGCGGTTGTCCCCGAAGTGCTGTCGGTTCCGTCGCCTGTTTGTTACGACATGATGCCGAAACTCTGCAGCATCAAAATAGAAAGACATGGGTCCACTATCCTCATCATCTGGGATCTCACTGTAGGTATGTGCTGGGACATGCACATGTGGGAGACCGGGCAGTGGCCTCTGAGCACAAGCTACGTCATCTGGGATCTCGCTGTAAGTAGGTTCGATGGAATACAGGACGACAGGCAATGACCTACATGAAGCTGCGTCATCCGACGCAATCTTGCCTAAACGTGTAGGGAGGGAAGCAGACCTCAGCAAGCCGGGGAAGGTAACGCCACGGGGGATTGTCCAAATGTGTGCATCGTCGCCTACCCTTTTATTCTCAGCGTTTAACCTTGCTGTGTACACCTTCCAAATCAATAATGCAAGGAACGGCATGACCAGAATGACCGCTATCGAGACAACCACTGGGATGAGAACATGATCTGGTGCCTGAACTACCTCAAGATTTGGTCCAGTTGTGGTACTCACCTGAATTGAAGTGTAGACTGTTCCCTCAGTTCTGCGGTTGTATCGTCTTTCACTGTAGTTTCAGAGTACTGTGTCAATCTGCTGGATGGGTTAGAGCCGATTGTGTAAGAGGTTTCTGTTGTGTGGATCTGACGTTGGATGGAGGGAACGGTGAAGAATAACTCCGTGTGTTCACCTCTGGTGAGAAGAATGCAAATGATGTTCTTTGTGTTGTCATTGGTGATGTCTGTGTGCGTGTGCTCTTGGCTGCTGCTGGGCTCTGTGGTAGATAGTGTGCTCGTATCTGGTGTCTGCACAAATGACATGGCAACACCTTTAGAGGTTGTGTTCCCTGTGGATATGGAAACCAGTCGGAAAATTGAGTTTCCCACCAGGATCCCTGCAATGCCACCATCGTATTCCCAAACCTGCCTGCACAGTGAGTGCTCTAGCATGTTGGTGTCCAGTTTGTCTGCCACAGAACCGTCAGTAGCCAGGACAACTGCAGGGGGCTGGATGGAGATTGTGCTTAGAGTATGCAAATCACCACATGATTTGCCAGGGTTGACCGCTTTTACATCGGTACTACCTGCCATATTGTCTGATGAATCAAACATCCACCCAAACGAGAGTTCATGAGCATTGTACCTGACACAGAAGTGGAATTTAGGCACCTCAATAACCATTGTTGATAACCCTCTCATCACACTGGTTAACCGATCTATTCTCCACATCATTTTATGCGGCATTGCATCATGGACAGACGACAACATACCACTGCTGACATGGATCCGTGACAGCCAAGACTGTCCCCTCAACACATCTCCATCCAAACATGACAGATCATTATCCCTCAGGTCTAACCAGGTTAGCTGAAGGTGTTGGAATGATCCCGGGGAAATTCTATTGATTGTATTCGACCTCAGGTTCAGAATCATGCTACCTTCTAAACCAAAGAGCCAGGTAGGGTCTACAGCCTGTAATAGGTTGTTTTCTAGATCCAAGACATTTAGGCGAGATAGGTGCAGGAAGCTCCCTGGCTCTATCTGCTTGATGTTGTTGTTGGACAAAATCAGCACCAAGAGACTTTGCAAGCTAGTGAACCAGGAGTGTTTGACATTTGTCAGCCTGTTAGAATCCAGGATCAATCTTTCAAGCCTGGAAAACTCAGAAAAGGTGTTATTCTTAACATCAGCGATCTTTGCATGTGTCAAAGCCAAAGTGTGGACCTCGGAACGCTCGAGCGGTGCCAGTATCTTGGCCGAAAGGACATGGAATGGATATCCTCTTATTGCCACACCATTTACCCCAGGAAGAAATGGGAAATGACTTCTAGAAGCAACATCCCCATTAAGGATCTTACACACGACACAAACACCTGCTCCAGTAGCAAGTAACGGCTTGCCTGTGAAAGGCACGCACTTAAGCCATCCAGCTCTCTTACACGGAGGAAAACGTGGGCCCTTTGAAGCTGCACTGGCAGCTGCCAAGAGAAGCAAAAACAACATGGCTGCGCGCGTTTCCCTTCGCACCACTCTCCATGCATTCCGTCCGCCCGTATCTAAACACTTCATTCAATTCGCACTTACCTGTTGTCTTGTAGACACGTTTCTGACACGCAAATCTGAAAGCATCAAGAACAAGCTCTCGGTTGGCTGAGAACTTTTTTTCTTCGTTTTAAAGATAATTTTCTGTGCCTTATAAGCTTTGTACCACCGTTTGCAAGCAGTACAAAGGCCTCCGCACGTAAAGTGCATTTTTTCTCTAGACTAATGATTTCTAAGTGATATGTTTATGCATTAAGCAATTGACGTAATAGGGGTTGTTCACGTTCAAGAGTAATGGAAAAACAATTTCTTCCTGACTCACCGACTAATCATACGAAAATATATAGCACATGACTTGTTGTAATAGGGGTTGTTCACGTTCAATTACTTGTTGTAATAGGGGTTGTTCTTTGCCAAAATAAAGCTTGTGCATATGTCTGTGTGTGTGTGTGTATTTTTGTGTGCGTGCGTTTGTGTGTGTGTGTGTGTGTGTGTGTGTGTGCGTGTACGTGTATGTGTGTGTTTAAGTTTGGATGCATACATATTCATCAGCAAATTTAGTAAATCGGGTGAAACATTTCTCCCTTCACCGCAAGCAAACGGAAGTCCTGACGCATTTCAGTTTTATATTGTTAAACTCTACTTATTGGATTACTTCAGCCAAAATCTTTAAAAAAGATAAAAAATCTTTAAAAAAAGATGGAAAATCGGTACGTACTGTCCACATTTCGTTAGAAGGTTATTTTTTTTGGGGGGGGGTTGTGTGTATGTTTGTATGTATGTACATATGTGTGTTATAATGTATGTAAATATGTATGTGGATTAGCCCGATAGCATGAGAAGCAATGGATAGATTGACTCCATCGGAATCGAGCGCCGGTTGACGAATCGTCGTGATTGTCAGTATGTATGTAGCTGAAGTGATGATTGACATAATAACATGACAAGAAGCACATCGGGATCTACTTTGCATGATTAAAGATGTTAGTCTCCTGCGTTCGAAGGTAGGACTACTCAATCTATTCAAAGATGTTAGGTAGTGTGTGGAGGGTGGGGCGTACGACGTTGTGTGTTACTGGTTCCCTCCTCTGGGATCTCCCATGGCCAGTAGGAGTTAGGTAGTGTGAGGGACGCACGCCGTGGTGTGTTACTTGTTCTATTCTCCCCTGGGATCTCCCATGGCCAGTAAGTGTTAGGTAGTGTGATGAGGGGCAGAGACGCACGTCGTGGTGTGTTACGGGTTCCCTCCCCTGGGATCTCCCATGACCAGTAGGTGTTGGGTTGTGTGAGGGAGAGGGACGCACGTCGTGGTGTGTTACGGGTTCCCTCTCCTGCGATCTCCCATGGCCAGTAGGTGTTAGGTAGTGTCAGGGGGAGGGACGCACGCCGCGGTGTGTTACGAGTTCCCTCCCCTTTGATCTCCCATGGCCAGTTGGTGTTGGGTTGTGTGAGGGGGAGGGACACACGTCGTGGTGTGTTGCGGATTTCCTCCCCTGAGATCTCCCAAGGCCAGTAGGTGTTGGGTAGCGTGACGGTGGGGAGGGATGCACGCCGTGGTGTGTTACGGGTTTCCTTCCCTGAGATCTCCCAAGGCCAGTAGGTGTTAGGTAGTGTGACGGTGGGGAGGGACGCACGTCGTGGTGTGTAACGAGTTTTCTCCCCTGGGATCTCCCATGGCCAGTAGGTGTTAGGTGGGGTGACAGTGGGGAGGGGCACACGCCGTGGTGTGTTACGAGTTCCATCCCCTGGGATCTCCCATGGCCAGTAGGTGTTAGGTAGTGTGAAAAAGGCAATATGAGCTCTTGTGACGTTTTGACCTTTGGACAGGATTCCATCTGTGACGTTGACGTACGTCCTCACACCTTGGTCAGTAGGCCGGGATTCCAAAGCTGTCCTCAACTTTCTACTTCCTCCTATACCTTCGACCTGGGAAGCGTTTCTGTAAAAAGGGTTATTACACCGGCCGTCAGTTTGTCCAGTCTTTCCATACGTGGGAATGGATATTCCTGACCGTTGCCTACTGGAAGTAATGCGGTTGTCCCCGAAGAATCGTCGGTTCTGTCGTCTGTTTGTGACGACATGAAGCGGAAACTCTGCAGCATTAGAATACAAAGGAATGGGTCCGCTATCCTCATCATCTGGGATCTCACTGTAGTTATGTGCTCCAGGGACAGGCATGTGCAAGAGACCAGGCCGACACCACTTAGCACAAGCAACGTCGTCTGGAATCTCGCTGTAGGCATGTGCTGGGACATGCACATGTGGGAGACCAGGCAGTGGCCTCTGAGCACAAGCTACGTCATCTGGGATCTCGCTGTAAGTAGGCTCGATGGAAAGCAGGACAGCGGGCAGTGACCTACAGGAGGCTGCGTCATCCGACGCCATCTTGCTTGAACATGCAGGGAGGGAAGTAGACCTCAGCAAGCCGGGGAAGGTAACGCCATGAGGGATTGTCCAAACGTGTGCATCGTCACTGGCCCTGTCATCATCAGCGTTTGATCTTGCTCCGCACACCTTCCACATCAACACTGCAAGGAACGACATGACCAGAACAACCACTGCCGAAACAACCACTGGGATGAGAACATGATCTGCCTGAACCACCTCTAGATCCGGTCCAGTTGTGGTACTCTCCTGAAGTGTAGACTGGTCCCTCGGTTTTGAAGATGTGTCGTCTTTCTCTGTAGTTTTAGAGTAGTGTGTCACGGTGCTGGATTGGTTAGCATCGATTGTGTAAGAGGTTTCTGTTGTGTGGATCTGACGTTGGACCGGGGGAACGCTGAAGAGCAGCTCCGTATGTTCACCTCTGGTGAGAAGAATGCAAGTGATGTTCTTTGTGTTGTCATGGGTGATGTTTGTGTGGGTAGTGTGCTTTTGGCTGCTGCTAGGCTCTGTGGTGGTGAGCGTGCTCGTGTCTGGTGTCTGGACAAAC
The DNA here is from genome assembly GCA_013266295.2 of Branchiostoma floridae x Branchiostoma japonicum. NCBI lineage: Eukaryota > Metazoa > Chordata > Leptocardii > Amphioxiformes > Branchiostomatidae > Branchiostoma > Branchiostoma floridae x Branchiostoma japonicum. The sequence continues at coordinate 8,244,495 of CM023827.1, read as the reverse complement.
GACATAGCAACACCTTCAGATTCTGTACTCTCTGTGGCCATGGAAACCAGTCGGAAGATTGAGTTTCCCACCATGACCCCTGCAATACCACCATCGTATTCCCAAACCTGCCTGCACTGCTCTAGCGTGTTGGTGTCCAGTTTGTCTGTCAGAGAGCCGCCAGTAGCCAGAACAACTACAGGGGGCCTGATGGGAATGGTGCTCAGAAAACTATACAAATAACCACATGACCTGCCAGGGTTGATATCAGCCTCACTAACATCGGTGTTACCTACCACATTGTCTGATGAATCAAACATCCACCCAAACGAGAGTTCATAAGCATTGTACCTGACACAGAAGTGGAATTTAGGCACCTCAATAACCATTGTTGATAACCCTCTCATCACACTGGCTAACCGATCTATTCTCCACATCATTTTATGCGGCATTGCATCATGGACAGACGACAACATACCACTGCTGACATGGATCCGTGACAGCCAAGACTGTCCCCACAACACATCTCCATCCAAACATGACAGATCATTGTCCCTCAGGTCTAACCAGGTTAGCTGAAGGTGTTGGAATGATCCCGGGGAAATTCTATTGATTGTATTCGACCTCAGGTTCAGAATCATGCTACCTTCTAAACCAAAGAGCCAGGTAGGGTCTACAGCCTGTAATAGGTTGTTTTCTAGATCCAAAACATGTAAGTGAGATAGGTGCAGGAAGCTCCCTGGCTCTATCTGCTTGATGTTGTTGTTGGACAAAATCAGCACCAAGAGACTCTGTAAGCTAGTGAACCAGGAGTGTTTGACATTTGTCAGCCTGTTAGAATCCAGGTTCAATCTTTCAAGCTTGGGAAACCCAGAGAAGGTGTTATTCTTAACATCAGCGATCTTTGCATGTGTCAAAGCCAAAATGTGGACCTCCGACTGCTTGAGTGGTGCCAGTATCTTGGCCGACAGTTTATGGAATGGGTATCCTTTTATTGCCACGTCATTTGCCCCAACAAGAAAAGGAAAAGGGCTTTTAGAGGCACCATTCCCATTCAGGACCTCACACACAACACATACACCTGTGACTTGGCCAAGTCCCGGCTTGTCTCTGAGAGGCTCACACTCAAACCATTCATCTCTCTTACACTGAGAAAAACGCGGGCCATTTGAGGCTGTATAGGCAGCTGTGATGAGAAGCAAAAACAACATGGCTGCGGTTTTCTTCCCATCGCCTCTTACATGCATTCCGTTCACCCGTATTTAAACGTTTCATCCAAAACACTATTTGTTACTTACCTTCTGTTTGCACCCTTCATACGCAGATCTGTAAGCAGACTGAATGCAACGGCCTCTGCACGTACACTACTTTTATTTACTATCTCTGGGGGTCTAAGACCTGACCAAGTTGCCCCCTGCGAAACCTTCATTATAATATTATGATGTCATTGAGATGAGCAAAGGTGCGAGTGGAACGGTTATAAATATGCAATGGGTGGGAGAAAATTGCTTCGATTTCATCTTTCTCTGCTCCCCCTCTATATTGCATTTCTTCGCCCTAATTTCCCTCGCAGAAGCGCTCTCTAAACCCAACCTCTCCAACTTTGTTGGCTTGGTCAAAATGTTGTGAGTGCAGGACACAGAAATGAAGCAGCTGGTTGCTCAGCAAAACTTGGTGATGAGAAAGTAAGCACATAAAGGCTTTTATTCTTCCACTCATGTAAGTGTAATCAACTTATGCTATGGAATTTTCACCTGCCTATTGTTACACCAATATATTTTATTTCGTACGAAAGGAGCATTCTCCACAATGCCACTTTTCCATTCCTCATTACATGCAGCACTTACCACTCGCCTCTTTGAGTGTTTTGCAGTCTGGGTACTGATGTAACTAATGCGGAAAGGAAAAGTGGCATTGTGGAGTATACTGCTTTGAAAAACGTGTCATAAGTTCTTTTAGTATTTCAATTCTGGTAAACCAGACAGACGCCATTTTCTTTTCTTTCTTTTTTTTATACATTGTTCGTGTCTAATTTAGTTACCTTGTGCTGTTGCCCTTCACCATTTCGACTCAGCAGCGTCTAAGTTGACCCAGTGAGTTTTAAACCTCCTTTGTTGACCCCATGATCTGTGGTGGCCAGGAAAAGCCACATATTAAGTGATTTGAAATATAAGTATACTATAGTCATCATCATCGGCGGTGGCTCGGATCCGAGCATTCTTGTCCGTGTCAGACAGACGCTAAAGACCGGCGACCATGCTGTAGTATATATTGAATAGTTCATCTGCCTTGTCCCTGCGACAAGGGATAGCCCAGTATAATAGTCTGGTAGCCCTGAAAAACAGATATTACCATCCCAATAACTGAATAAATGTAGGTTATTAGAAAGAGACATCCCTATATAGAAAATGAAAAAAATCGACACGTCTTGGGTACAATGACATCTGTTTTGTGATTGAAGACTGGTCATTATGTGTTTGTAACACATGATTGCATGTATACAGAGGAAGACGTTTGAACATATTACCAGACATCTAACTATATTTTGTTTCAACTGTGTGTATGCAAGAACAGGTTTGGTATGGGCGGTTAGTCCCATGGTGTTCTTTGTAACCAGACCTGGTGATATTCTAACTGTGGTTTGTCTAATCACAGAAAGAAAGTTGACTTCTTGAACTTGACGCCGAGTCAAATTTGCTTGTACCGTGGCTGTAGAGTGCAACTCTGACTTTCTTTGCTGTAATTTTACATTAGATGCAGGATGCAGCCTCGTTTACATCATTATTTCCGTTGCAGGAAAAGGGAAAAATTGCAAACTAGAGGTCAAAAATGTCATACCTTCGCTGTTTATTATTTGTGTTGGTTTTTCTGTAGTAATTTCTGTTGCCGTGTGTTATGCATTGTATCGTTACAGATTTTTTCGACTCAAATCGACCTTTCGGGTATGTGTCCACACATCCCTGGTGTGTGACCATCTGTTTGCTAAGGGCATGACCTAGAACCCCTGATAAACCTCTTAAGAAACCCGAAAGTGCCACTGCAGTATCCTAGAAAACCGCTAGAATACCTATTGTCGAACTTGACCTTTGCATTCTCGATCCAACTTATCTGAGATTTTCGCGTGAAGCATAGTAACAGCGCCCACAGAACGCATGAAGGATCAGTTTGGTGCAAAAGGATGCATCACTTTCACTTCTAAAGAATACCTGGTTCGAAGTTAGGCTCCGGCCCAAAATCAATCCTTCCCCACTACCCTGCCAAAAAAGCACCACATATAACACTTTTCAGCCATGTTTGTAGTTTTAGGAGAAAATTATGAGAAATGTGAAATCAACTTGAAATATTTTTACCGCACACTACCGCGGCCCCTATCGCGGAAGAATTGCACCGTTATGAGCAGACTAATCGTATACGTACTAAAATAGCTTAAGACTGATGTGTGTGCGTGCGTGTGATTACAAATGTTTGTGGTCAGCATGATTTGAGAAGGTGATCATATCTGTCTCTGTGTCGTACCCCAAGAATGCAATCATGCGACAGCAATTTCTCACGCGGTATTGGAAATAGAGGATTTTCACACCAATGCCTTACGCTGCATTGGCAATTGAAGAATGCCGTGGCGCGCTAAGATCGTTGTTAGTTACATACATGCAGACGTTACTTAATGATGATGTCTGGAGCACAGTTTTTTTCTTCCTGAAGGACTGTGCATGTCTGATTAGTCCTTAGGAAAACAATGTTGTGTTTTGTGTTTCAGGTTACCCGACCGACCCTAGCACAAACCCGACTACACTAGCCTTTTGGGGGCGGGGGGTCAAACGCTGGCAAGGCAACAAAAGTTTAGATCTCACATCTGAATTTCAAACCCCCTGAAACCTTGCTTTAAGTCATCGTCATACAAGAACTGGAATACCTGTGTTCTTTTGTTTGTCCTCTCTGATTCCCCGACAAAGTTCTGACTCCTGTCAATACGATTTCCATAGGTAATAATAGGTAATAAACCACACACACAGCTGTTGTTCCCGGTTTTAGAGAACCGTTCACGCAAAACGTAACCAAACAAAAGGGGGTAAATCTTCTGTTTCCTTCATACGAAACGACGTCACACGTCACAGCTTGCTCATCGTACTGTATTGGTCAATATTTCTTGTTACCTACCAGTGTAGGGTAAACAACAAATATTTTAAAAAGTTCAGCTGTAATGCACAAGTAAAACAGTTACTCAAGCAACTGGATAGATTTTGAAGACTGCTTCAGCTGCCATGGTTGTCACAAACTGTTGTTACAGGTTTCAGCCGCATGCCCAAATGACAAAGAATGGAATTCTTACCTTGCTTTCAATCGTGTGCACAAACTCGGCACTGCACACAGAGAATGACAACAGCACTGCGAGACACACAACACCAAAGTACACCCGGTATGAACACATCTTGAGATAGAGAATATAGGAAGTGGAAAGTGTAGCCTATTTGGGTGGGTGCCTGGCTGGCAACTTCATGGGGTAACACTTCACGGGTCACGGACCACAAAAGGGTCCATGGAATAGTCCACTCCAAACAGGTGTCCCTGAGTCATGATAACAAATAAAAATAACCAAGAAGCCCGATCTAGAATACTTGTGCTGCATATTTCTACATAGGTTATCAATTTGTAAAAGAATAATGACAAGGATTCATGAACTGAAACATCGATATTTCATTTTTCTTGCTATTTCATGGAGGTGCATAACACACCAGCCTCACATCATACTGTTTCATTACGTCTTTCTCTATCCACTTACAACTACTCTACATGCACTAATTCTATCCTCTATGGCATTCATTATTCAGAAACAAGAGGACAAATAGTACTAGTATACTAAATAAAATTGATTCTAGAAATATCTACGTGGATGAACAGAATAAAAATCACATCTAATGGTAATCCGTCAATAAAAGAGTAACTCTTTTGCTCTATAACGAACACCCTAACTAAGGTTAGACAAAGCTCGATATACAGTACATTACTCTATCTCAGTAAAGTTGTTAATGCTACGCCGTGGAATACTACAAACCAGCTATACCGCATGCGGTAAAATGTTTCCAAGGAACAAAACATTCTATGAAAGACACTAAAGCAAACTTTACACAGTTTTTAAAGAAACTGTTTGCAGGACATCATAAAGAGCAAATACTGACTAGTTTGACTCCTTATTTTCACAATACAGAGAGTTAACAGGGTTTTCAGTAAAAACCGCTTAGTCATGATGGTGCTTTGCACAACATGAATTTTCTACACCGTGTCCTCAATCCTAGTATTTCTTTGATTTTTTTCCTGTATGGTTTTACATGATCCACCTTCTTGAGGTCATTACAGCCCAACCTGAGGTATTCTAAAAACTTCCCACTTCAGAATTTGCATGTGTCTCTTGCAATGACCCAGGTGACTGAAGTCTGCTGCACTCCTCACACTGTTAGAGTTTCTTCCCTATCTGATTTTGCAAGCCGGGTTTCATATGACCATGCTCACAGCTCAATCCTCAAAACTGTGAGCTTTTGTACTCCTCCGTCACACCTGTTGGGTTTCTCACAAGTGAGTCCGCATGTGAGTCTTTAGATTACCCAGCTGACTGAACTGCCTGCTGCACTCCTCACACGTGTAGGGTTTCTCCCCTGTGTGAGTCTGCATATGTTTCTTCAGACTACCCAGCTGACTGAACTGTCTGCTGCACTCCTCACACGTGTAGGGTTTCTCCCCTGTGTGAGTCCGCATATGCATTTTTAGACTACCCAGCTGACTGAACTGCCTGCTGCACTCCTCACACGTGTAGGGTTTCTCCCCTGTGTGAGTCCGCATGTGTTTCTTCAGATGAGACATGGTTCTAAACTGCTTGCTGCACTCCTCACACCTGTAAGGTTTTTCCCCTGTGTGAGCCCGCATGTGGGTCTTCAGATCACCCAGCTGAATGAACTGCCTGCTGCACTCCTCACACGTGTAGGGTTTCTCCCCTGTGTGAGTCCGCATGTGGCTCTTCAGATGAGACATGGTTCTAAACTGCTTGCTGCACTCCTCACACCTGTAAGGTTTTTCCCCTGTGTGAGTCCGCATGTGTTTCTTCAGATCACCCAGCTGAATGAATTGCTTGCTGCACTCTTCACACGTGTAGGGTTTCTCCCCAGTGTGAGTCCGCATGTGTGTCTTAAGATGAGACATGTTTCTAAACTGCTTGCTGCACTCCTCACACCTGTAAGGTTTTTCCCCAGTGTGAGTCCGCATGTGGCTCTTCAGATCACCCAGCTGAATGAACTGCTTGCTGCACTCCTCACACGTGTAGGTTTTTTCCCCTGTGTGAGTCCGCATATGTTTCTTCAGATCACCCAGCTCTCTGAACTGCCTGCTGCACTCCTCACATCTATAGGGTTTTTCCCCTGTGTGAGTACGCATGTGTTTCTTTAGATTAGACATGTTTCTAAACTGCTTGCTGCACTCCTCACACGTGTAGGGTTTTTCCCCTGTGTGAGCCCGCATGTGGGTCACCAAATTCTCCAGCTGACTGAACTGCCTGCTGCACTCCTCACACCTGTAGGGTTTCTCCCCTGTGTGAATCCGCATGTGTTTCTTCAGATGGCCCACCTGACTGAACTTCCTGCTGCACTCCTCACACGTGTAGGGTTTCTCCCCTGTGTGAGTCCGCATGTGTTTCTTCAGATCACCAAGCTGACTGAACTGCCTGCTGCACTCCTCACACCTGTAGGGTTTCTCCCCTGTGTGAATCCGCATGTGGCTCTTCAGACTACCCAGCTCACTGAACTTCCTGCTGCACTCCTCACACTTGTAGGGTTTCTCCCCTGTGTGAATCCGCATGTGTTTCTTCAGACTACCCAGCTCACTGAACTGCCTGCTGCACTCCTCACACTTGTAGGGTTTCTCCCCTGTGTGAATCCGCATGTGGCTCTTCAGACTACCCAGCTCACTGAACTTCCTGCTGCACTCCTCACACCTGTAGGGTTTCTCCCCCGTGTGAATCCGCATGTGTTTCTTCAGATGATCCAGCCGACTGAACTGCTTGCTGCACTCCTCACACCTGTAGGATTTTTTGGCAGCTGCCCTGTAATTGGCCTGCTTTGATCCTCTTTTGATGCCATCAAAGCCACCGCTATTCGTTGCCATGGTAACAAAAGCCGACTTCACCTCTGTAGTCCTGGAATATGAAGATGAACCACGTTTAATTTCAACACAGTTTCTGTCTGCTCAGGACATTATCATGCTGACAATACAAACATTAAAGCCAAAGAAACTATCAAACATCAAATTTGCACAGAGAAAAGCAAGGATTACATGTACTTGGAAAGTTGGTGCTTGCTGTGATTGTTTGAATGCTATCAGTTTGTTTGAATCCTTAATTTATTGATGAAAAACTGAAATCGGCCGAAACTTATGTCGCTACTTCCCAAACAGAAGAGCTAACCCGCCTAACCGTCTTGCAAATATTGTTACCATAGCTTGTCTATAACACAACATAGAAAAAAGTTCTGCTGCAGTACGTAGGAAATCCACCAGGGTGCCCAATATCTGATCATTTCTTCAATGGGACAGGACCTACATGTAACCAAGGACATTATACAGAAGGACTTCTGTATAATGTCCTTGATGTAACTTCATATCAAATTTCATGACAATCCATTTACTATTATTGCTTCTTGAGCTATGCTGCTAATCAACAAACTAGCAAATACGCAATCAAATGTAACTTTCTTGGCAAAGTTAATAATAATTCATTACCTGCAAAATTTAAGTCTTGAACTACTACACAACCAGGGTACAGATGTCTGGTAATACACAGGTGAAGCCTCACTGTTTTCCCTTTCAGCAGGGTAGGCAGCACTAATAATGGACGATGGAATTCTGTAGAAAACGGTAAACAAAAAAATTTGATTACTCATATTAAGTCTCCATTTGCTGAATCCCCTGTTGACAAAACTTTACGTACAATAGTTAGTGAATCATCCCCAATTGGCCCCAACTATCTCCACAAATGACTCCGGTGAATTCCTCCATGATAGAAACCAGATGATTGGGCGGAAAGTCTGTTAACCGAGGCACATTTGGGGGTTTATAGAATTTAACCAAATCTAACACCGAAATTTCCATTTCCCTGCAAAATCGACCATGGATCTATAGAACCGTAACCTTACTATAGGTACAATATATGCAAGCATTTCTGTTGTCGTCTGTAATTTTGACTAGATATTAAGATAATGTAACCCCTATAGACCCTTCCCGCGGTATCTCAGACATTTGCATGAATCTTCTACACCTAGAACTGCACAACAAAACAAAACAAAAACCTTTCAAAGTTTGTGTGCGCGTGTGGTTTCAGCTGACAGAAAATTATTTACAAACAAGATATTGTTTCTGTTCGAGCGATAACTTGTATATATAACGTTAGAACTTCTCACAAGCGGCACACTCGCCGTTTATATAAATTTATAGTGGCTTGTATGTGTTATCCTCCAGGCACATCGAAAACTGTAGAGTAGACAAGCTCTTGGTACGTACCTGAGTCGTATGGAGGATTCAATCCCTGCGAACTGAACCGAAACAGTCTCGTAGAAAGATGACGAGAAACTCGCGATGCTTTCTTTCTAACCAAGACCAGACACGTCTGGTGGACGGACGGAGGCACGGGGGGTTCTGGAATAAGCTCTGCGGAGATGGGATTCATTATGGGGCGGTTTCATGTTGCTCCGCGGAGTTCGCATTCTTGTGGTAGTTATGTACTAATCACCATACCAAGCCAATTTATTACCAGAACTTCATTTCCTGTTCAATTGGAGTCAAAAAATGTGCGTAATCTATCATTACCTCCGGAGAAGGAGATATCCTTCCGCGGAAGGGTACAGTAACTGGTCGTGGTTTGCATGTTCGCAGCTGTTTCTCGCGGTGGGGTGGACGGATTTTTTTGGGGACTCGGTATACGTTTTGCTATTAGGCTGCAGATGTTGCACGTTCTTTTTTTCATTGTATATGTGTTTTCGGGCGTGGAAATGAAACCTTTTGGCGGCCGCTGGACACCCCCTTTTGCCTGAAAATGGCCATGCTCTTATGGCTTGGCTGTTGTTAAGGTATAGCCGGTTTGGTCCATTTCTATCAGGCGTCTGACAGAGGGGTGTCTGGTTCCGATAAAAAAAAGAGGTTTTCGACAGATCGTAGGCACGGGACGGGGTCGGAGATTAGTTGTTCCAAATGTTAGAGATCAGATACAACCGGGCGCAGGTGACGGCAGTGGTTAACTACTGTATTATACGTTATTTTTAACGTCTGATTTAACTGTTTGTCATTCTGAGTTTCATTACGAGTTCCTTCTGGCAGATTGAATAGAATTTCATAAGTTTGTGGGTACATGTTAATAAGTTGCAGACGGTCCTGTGTTCCCACAAACTTATGAAATTCTATTCAATCTGCCACAAGGAACTCGTAATGAAACTCAGAATGACAAACAGAACCGTTAAATCAGACGTTAAAAATAACGTATAATACAGTAGTTAACCACTGCTGTCACCTGCACCCGGTTGTATCTGATCTCTAACATTTGGAACAACTAATCTCCGACCCCGTCCCGTGCCTACCATCTGTCGAAAACCTTTTTTTATCGGAACCAGACACCCCTCTGTCAGACGCCTGATAGAAATGGACCAAACCGGCTATACCTTAACAACAGCCAAGCCATAAGAGCATGACCATTTTCAGGCAAAAGGGGGCGGGTGTCCAGCGACCGCCAACAGGTTTCATTTCCACGCCCGATAGATTACGCACATTTTTTGACTCCAATTGAACAGGAAATGAAGTTCTGGTAATAAATTGGCTTGGTATGGTGATTAGTACATAACTACCACAAGAATGCGAACTCCGCGGAGCAACATGAAACCGCCCCATAATGAATCCCATCTCCGCAGAGCTTATTCCAGAACCCCCCGTGCCTCCGTCTGTCCACCAGACGTGTCTGGTCTTGGTTAGAAAGAAAGCATCGCGAGTTTCTCGTCATCTTTCTACGAGACTGTTTCGGTTCAGTTCGTAGGGATTGAATCCTCCATACGACTCAGGTACGTACCAAGAGCTTGTCTACTCTACGGTTTTCGATGTAGAAGCTCCTTGGTGTGCCGCATGTGAGAAGTTCTATATTTATCGTTATATAGTTATCGCTCGAACAGCAACAATACTAGTATCTTGTTTGTAAATAATTTTCTGTCAGCTGGAACAACACGCGCACACAAATTTTGAAAGGTTTTTGTTTTGTTTTGTTGTGCAGTTCTAGGTGTAGAAGATTCATGCAAATGTCTGAGATTTGAGAATGTTGATACCGCGGGAAGGGTCTATAGGGGTTACATAATCAAAATTACAGACGACAACAGAAATGCTTGCATATTGTACCTATAGTAAGGTTACCTTTCTATAGATCCATGGTCGATTTTGCAGGGAAATGGAAATTTCGGTGTTAGATTTGGAAGCTGACTTGTGGTAGGATAAATTCTATAAACCCCCAAATGTGCCTCGGGTAACAGACTTTCCGCCCAATCATCTAGTTTCTATCATGGAGGAATTCACCGGAGTCATTTGTGGAGATAGTTGGGGCCAATTGGGGATGATTCACTAACTATTGTATGTAAAGTTTTGTCAACAGGGGATTCAGCAAATGGAGACTTAATATGAGTAATCAAATTTTTTTGTTAACCGTTTTCTACAGAATTCCATCGTCCATTATTAGTGCTGCCTACCCTGCTGAAAGGGAAAACAGTGAGGCTTCACCTGTGTACTACCAGACATCTGTACCCTGGTGTAGTAGTTCAAGACTTGATTTTTTAAAAGATATTTTACAGATAATAAGTTATTAACCTCCATGAATAGTTTCATCAGGTTGGTAAGTCACTGAATAAAGAGACTCTTTCTACGCAACCAAGTGTTTTATTCAGCCGACGTTTCGGTGACAGTCTGTCACCTTCCTCAGGGCAATTCTGACTGGTTCACATTGCACTGCAGCATAGGTGTCGCTGCTATAGATGCGTTCCCAAACGTATTTACATATCTACAAGTACACATGCACTGTTTAGGGAACTGTATTTACAATGCGGTCCCAAACGTACAGGAGTGGATATATACAAAATAGTTGTTAAAACAGTTACGGATAACGAACATATTGGACGAGTGATTTTTCACATGTCAGTCATATACTCCTACTTCTTAAGAATGCGGTCCCAAACATGACTGAGTCTGTATCCCCCCTCATCCCGGTTCATGACAGGAGTAGATTTCCTGATCCATACAGCTTCCTTAATCCAACGTGTCTCTATTGTCCTCTCTGTCTATCACTGTGGCTCCATCCCAGTCTATTACACAGTTATTTCCCATGATGTGGTCTGTCACTGCTGATTTGTTTAAGTTCTCTTCCTGCACAGACTGTGTTTACAAAATACCTTGCCTCAGCTGCAACAAAGTTTACATTGGGGAAACGGGGAGGACATTCAGATGTAGGCTGGTAGAGCATAGAAAGGAGGCAGAGAACATCAAGGAGGGGAGGTACACCAGAGCACAGAAGAAGGAAGCAGAGAAGGAAGAGAACTTAAATCAGCAGTGACAGACCACGTCATGAGAAATAACTGTGTAATAGACTGATTATTCAATAAGTTATTAACTTTGCCAATAAAGTTCTTTTTGATTGTGTTTGCATTTACTAGTCGTACATGTATTTGTAGCATAGCTCAAGAAGCAATGGATGGATTGTCATGAAATTTGATATGACGTTAGGTCCTGTCCCTGCCCCATTGAAGAAATGATCAGATATTGGGCACCCTGGTGGATTTCCTACATACTGCAGCAGAACTTTTTTTCTATGTTGTGTTCTGGACAAGCTATGGTAACAATATTTGCAAGACGGTTAGGCGGGTTAGCTCTTCTGTTTGAGAAGTAGCGACATAAGTTTCGGCCGATTTCAGTTTTTCATCAATAAATTAACGATTCAAACAAACTGATAGCATTCAAACAATCACAGCAAGCACCAACTTTCCAAGTAATCCTTGCTTTTCTCTGTGCAAATTTGATGTTTGATAGTTTCTTTGGCTTTAATGTTTGTATTGTCAGCATGATAATGTCCTGCGCAGACAGAAACTGTGTTGAAATTAAACATGGTTCATCTTCATATTCCAGGACTACAGAGGTGAAGTCAGCTTTTGTTACCATGGCAACGAATAGTGGTGGCTCTGATGGAATCAAAAGAGGATCAAAGCAGGCCAACAGGGCAGCTGCCAAAAAACCCTACAGGTGTGTGGAGTGCAGCAAGCAGTTCAGTCAGCTGTGTAATCTCAAGGCACACATGCGGACTCACACGGGGGAGAAACCCTACAGGTGTGAGGAGTGCAGCAGGAAGTTCAGTGAGCTGGGTAGTCTGAAGAGCCACATGCGGATTCACACAGGGGAGAAACCCTACAAGTGTGAGGAGTGCAGTAGGCATTTCAGTCAGCTGGGGAATTTGGTGACCCACATGCGGGCTCACACAGGGGAAAAACCCTACAGGTGTGAGGAGTGCAGCAGGAAGTTCAGTGAGCTGGGTAGTCTGAAGAGCCACATGCGGATTCACACAGGGGAGAAACCTTACAAGTGTGAGGAGTGCAGTAGGCATTTCAGTCAGCTGGGGAATTTGGTGACCCACATGCGGGCTCACACAGGGGAAAAACCCTACATGTGTGAGGAGTGCAGCAAGCAGTTTAGAAAAATGTATCATCTAAAGATACACATGCGGACTCACACGGGGGAGAAACCCTACACGTGTGAGGAGTGCAGCAAGCAGTTCATTCAGCTGGGTGATCTGAAGACCCACATGCGGGCTCACACAGGGGAAAAACCTTACAGGTGTGAGGAGTGCAGCAAGCAGTTTAGAACCATGTCTCATCTGAAGAGCCACATGCGGACTCACACAGGGGAGAAACCCTACACGTGTGAGGAGTGCAGCAAGCAGTTCAGTCAGCTGGGTAGTCTAAAAATGCATATGCGAACTCACACAGGTGAGAAACCCTATAGATGTGAGGAGTGCAGCAGACAATTCAGAGAGTTGGGTCATCTGAAGAAACATATGCGGACTCACACAGGTGAGAAACCCTACATGTGTGAGGAGTGCAGCAGGCAGTGCAGTCAGCTGGGTAATCTAGAGACTCACATACAAACACACTTGTGCAACACCCAAGAGGTGTGACTGTGGAGTAAAGAACCTTACAGTTTTGAGGATTGTGTTGTCACTGTTGTGATCTTGGTCATATGAAACCCTATGTGCAAAGTCAGACAGGGAAGAAACTGTAACAGTGTGAGGACTGCAACAGACTGTTCTGGGTCATTGCAAGAGACACATTGCAAACTCTCAAGTGGGAGATTTTTATAATACATGTACCTAAAGTAGTGAGCAGGCTGTGATGACCTCAAGAAGGTGGATCATGTAAAACCATACAGGAAAAAAAAAATCACGGAATATTAGGATTGAGGACATGATGTAGAAAATTCATGTTGTGCAAGGTACCATCATGACTAAGCGGTTTTTACTGAAAACCCTGTTAACTCTGTATTGTGAAAATAAGGAGTCAAACTGTTCAAGGAAAATCCCGAATGTACTAGTATTTGCTCTTTGTGATGTCCTACAAACAGTTTCTTTAAAAACTGTGTAAAGTTTGCTTTAGTGTCTTTCATAGAATGTTTTGTGCCTTGGAAACATTTTACTGCATGCGGTATAGCTGGTTTGTAGCATTCCACGGTGTAGCATTAACAACTTTACTGAGATAGAGATTAGAGTATGCAAAGTAAAGAGTTACTCTTTTATAGACGGATTACCATTTGATGTGATTTTTATTCTGTTCATCCACGTAGATATTTCTAGAATCAATTTTATTTAGTATACTACATGTAGTACTATTTGTCCTCTTGTTTAACGTTTCTGAATAATGAATGCCATAGAGGATAGAATTAGTGCATGTAGAGTAGTTGTAAGTGGATAGAGAAAGGCTACTGTATTCAATCCATTTTGTAGCAATAATAGAACCACCTGGTATTTGTTATAGAGCAACAGGGCTCTATAAAACATACCTCTTGGTGTCCATCTCGCAGCGATGTCCCAGCTGCTAAACTCGCGGATTGGGCGACATGACACCACACCACTACTAGCAACTTTCCCGCCAACATACCGCGCAAAGCATTTCGGGTAGCGATTCTAGACTGCTGTGTTATAGAGCCTTATATTTTTTTCTTATATGAGGCATTTGCCTGTTTCAGCCTTTGGTTACTTAGTATGTTAACATGCGTTTGTTGAAGCCGTTTTCGTTTGTTACAAATAAATGTTCTTTTTGAATCTTAGATATGTCTTTGTCTATAACTCTGGCCTGGTTGCAGACGTGAAGAATATAGGCAAAACATTGAAACATCATGATTCATAACTTTACATTAGCTTAGCAACTCTAACAGTTAATGTTAATTATCTCAGTCCCATGAAATAGTGATTGTCTGCTGTGATGTAACAGGAAGTGGCCAGTGAGCTTTTAAAGGCGAAAGAACTGAGAAATAAGGAAGACGGCAAAAACAGGAGGTGATTCAGGGGTGCCCCTTCGATACTCCCTGTTGTATCCGAAAACGTGCTTTATCCAGACCCATACTCCCAGGCTCGGTCCTGGATAGTCCGTATCTGGAACGTTACCGTTCCTGGGACAATCTACGTTCTTGGATACGCGGAGACTATCCAGAACCGTAGTCTACTCTACTCTACTCAGAACCCTAGACCATTCAGGCATAGAACTAGATAGGCACGGTTCTGGATACAATAAGGCCAGTGACCTGCACGCTTTTGAAAGTTTTGGTCTTTGTCCTTCATCGCTCCCACCCCAATTTTGCCGGTAGAGAAACAAGAGAAATGTCAACAAACCTATTCACTTCCGGGTAAGGGGACTAGACGACTTGTAATTGGGGGCTGAAAAAATTTTTTTTCATATAACTAATATAAAAGTCACTAAATTCAATATAGTAAAGGATTGTTCAGTTTTAAACATATCTTATACATAAAGGGTATTATATCGTATCATTGTGAGTTATTTTATGATTTTATATGTTTTCGAGCGAAGTCCCCTATTATTGTATAGACTCGTCCTCCCCGCTGAGATTTCCCAGCGTCCCCTGTAGTAAACATGGCGGCACAGTTTAACATCGGAGACATCGTCTGGTACGTTTTCCTTCCGTTCTCTCTCGCCAAATCCTCTCAATACCTCCTCGATTTCCACGCGATCCTTGAGAAAAATGTCTGAAGATTTTCCTTGTTGTTTTGTTCCAGGGCCAAGTTGAGCAGTTTCCCGCCGTGGCCGAGTAAGGTGGGTGGATCTTTGTGTGGGTTGCAGCTCCCCCCACTGACGCTTTCAGTGTTGCAGACAATACCCACTTCGCTAGCGTGGGTTTTAAACCTTTTCTGTACCAAATGTCCCATTTTCTGTATCCCAATGCTCCTAATTCTCCTCCTCAACCCGCATAGGCGATGATTATAGCTTATCTAGGCGATAACGGTGCTATATTAAATGTGTTAGGCGTTCAACGCTGTCATATCATCGGATGCCCGCACGTGACGCTTTACATGGTAAATTATGGCCGGTCAGAGAAGGGACATGTTGTGGTAAACAAACAGTCGGCTCTGTGATAGCCGCTTCTGTCGTGGAAGTAGTGAACGGGAATTTGATGCAGGTGTGTTCAAATCACCTGAACACATCTTCAGTAGTTCGGTATGTTTGGCAGAGGCCTTATTCAACCGTATGCAGTACCAAGAAATTAAAGGCACCCGAAGTAAAGTTTCAGGGATTCAGAACAAGGAATATTCTGGATGAGGAAATCTGACAGATATTGACATTACTGCCATTTCTTAGCACATTTTCGTCGTCATTTCATACTTTTGAAATAGCATAAATCAAGCCATGTGGGGAGTCACTTTATTTTTTGGTGCCACCATTAAATAGCTAGAACCAGCCTACAAAACGAAACAAGCAAATGTTTTTCGTCAGCAACATTGCATTTTTGTCTCACAAATATCAGTATGCTAACATGTATGATGTAACATACTACATTTTTAAAAAAAACCCAGAAAATTGACTCTGAAAATCCAGTTTTACCCCCCTGAAATTGCTTTGGATGCCTTGGCCGGGTAACTTTGCCTTACCTTAGACCTTGGTAGAAGCTCCTACCACAACTCGTGTTGTACTTTAAGTCAGCCAATGTGCTGTTCAAAAAACTTCAGTTTGATTCTCCAGTAACACAATTTACACTCATGTATTATGTGTATTCTAGAGTGTGTATAAATTATGTGTCTAATCTGGCCTCATATTTTTCCTTCTTCACTCTCCGCAGATTGTCCGACCCAAGAAGGACATTAAGAAGCCGAAGGGGAAGAAGCCTGTGTACTTCGTCTTCTTCTATGGCACGGAAGACCAGTGAGTGGAGTTTTGCATTTTCATTGAGTTTTTAAAAGAACAAACTTGAGTTGGTATTGCTATCTTCAGATAGCATGAGGCACTGGGAACATCAAATCTTGCAAATCATCCTTCCAGTTCTTGATTTCTGCAGCCAGTTAATTCAATTAAATTCTGCCAATGACGTCACAGTAAGCATGGCAGCTGGTTCAGAACCTGGCACCACTGCTCCTGAAAAACGCTCTTTTGAGATGCAAACAAAAGTTAGCATCAATAACTTGCTATTGTATGTAGTCATGATAATTATGATTTGCTTGCTTCTTGTGAAAACATTTTTCAGGAGCTGTGTTGCCAGGATCTGAACTGGCTGCCATCTTACCATGACGTCATTGGCAACATTTAATTGGATTAACTGGCGTCAAAAATCACGAACTGGAAGGATGATTTGCAAGATTCGGTGTTCCCTAACATCAGAAGAGTGTATTTTTTTGTCGAAACGTCTTTCTTCTTGAATAATGCCTAATTCACGTTTGACTATTTTCAGGAACTGTTGTATTTTCTTGTCATTGGTTTCACGTCATCTTTAAATAAAGTTAACTACTTCAGATTCCTCTACTGTATATGGTGGCAGCAAATTCCACTCGACAGTAGTTCTAACAAGAAACCAAATTTCAGCCAGACAATGCATTGTACATGGCACTATCCACTATATAGCACTTCCACATTGTGACAACATCAGTGCATAGCATACATGAAAGTTACCTGCACCACACAAATTTTACTTGCACCCCTCAGAATATATTTTGCTTTGTTTTCTATACTTAATTACAAAATTAAGCACAACTGTCTGCTTCTCAATTTTTTGAGGCTGGCTGAGATCCTGAAGCCAGATTTGAGGAGTACAATAGGCTGGCTCCCAGCCACTGCTATGTGCATTGATGTGCTGAACCCTCTGCTCCCACAGTGCCTGGGTTAAGGCTGAGAACCTGAAGCCTTTTGAGGAGTACAAGGACCAGATGATCAAGGCCAATAAGGGCAAACGCTTCCAGCAGGCCGTGGAGGCTGTTGAGGCCGTGCTCAGGAAAGGGGGCGGAGCCAAGGTACAGAACACATGTAGCAACTTTATAAACTACAGTTGTAGTCTATGTCCATGAAGGTTGAGCCCTTGTCACACATTCAGAACCTCCCACCAACCTTGCCCCAAACACGTCAGCCAAGGTCAGCTGAAGTTCAGGAGCAGTATGAATAGATTTAGGCCACGCCTACCTTTCGATACAAATCAAATCAAATTTGAGTTAGATTTGAGTGAAATTTGATTGCCAGCAACACCCTGTCCACTGCAGACCTACTCCCGAACACCAGCCAACCACCAACCAACCGTGGTCGAACCTCCCGTCCACACCTGAATGTTTTAAACATCTTGAAACATTTGACTGGTGCAGCTGAACAGTAGCCGACACCACATTCGGCTATGTGTGACGGGCTTTAGAGTAACATCAGGTACAGGTACCAGTACAGAGGTTTAGATACAGATGAAGTCCTGTACCTGTACCTGTACCTGAACGATTTGACAATTTAAAAGTAACCTGTGGTCTTCAATGATGACAGAGTAAACATGAGTAAATAGTTGCAACAGAATTTTTTACACTCCAGGTATCTTATGCAGAGAATCCATTGTTTTCAAAAGGATTTTAAATCAGTGATTGTCCATACACAATGTTTTCATCTTTTTCCAGTGGTTGCCAGTGCTAAATTTTCATTTTGTAAAAGGAATATGATCATGTTTTTAAATGAAACAAAATAAGTCAGAAAGTTATGAAGCAAGTTTACCGGTAAACTGTAATTTCAAACTCAAGAAATTGGACTTAGCCCAAATTTTCAACTGTACAACTCCAGTCTTTGTCAAGGAATGAGAGATCCACTGCTTCTGTGACATCACATCATGCAGATGACACATGTGACTCGGTGAGCAGTGGATCATAGGTTACGGATAGTTTGTGGCGCCCCCCGTCTTTGTTGAGGGATGGTTGCAATGCCCTGATGTACATGTAGATGGCCCTTAAATACCTTGGGCACACTATGAGTCACATGTGCTTTTTACATAACATGACATCACAGAAGCGGTGGATACCTCATGCCTTGACAAAGACTGGAGTATTTTTTTGTGATAATCTTCTTCTGTTAAATAAAGTAAGAAGGAGAGCTCTTCTAAAATATCTATCAATATTCCTTATGTCTGAACTATTCTGGACATTTCACCTCAATCTACAGACCAAGAAGGTAATACTTGCACCTTATACTTGTAAAGTCTTGCCAACATTTCTGGATTTTCCACTTTTTCTTGATACTGTACAGATCTCAGTCAACTTCCCTTCCCACACGTTTAACTCGTTTACTTCTGGTGCAAAAGTCATTTGAATAACGTTTAAATCGTGATTGAAAGCAGTGTAAGAGCCGCTTAATACACAGTTAAAACTAGTGCAAATGCAGTGTAATCAGCGTGCACTAATTAGCTGCAATTACATGTGGCTATCTAATGTATGTGGCTAACGCACAGCACACGTGATTACATGAACATCTACATGCGTTTTACACGAGAAATGAACACGATTTAAACGAGAATTGCCCGGCTTTTGCACCCATTTTAATCGAGGAATGCACAGCTTTTAATCGCATTTTGCACAACTTTTGAATTTGATTTGCACGCAATGCAGATGGGAAGTTAATCGAGATCTGTACTGTATTTCTGCATTGATGGAACTCTGACTCTCTCTTTTTGCCTCCCTCCTTCCTCCTCTATGTCTTTCCTACTCTAGCGAGGCCGGCCACCCAAGCACTCTGCGTCACCCAAGTCAGGGCCGTACAGGGTGAGGGTCATGGGTTCTAGTCCCAGCAAGCTATAGAGTGTTTGCATGTGATGTCATCACAGTTGTTGCTGTATCTAGAACCGTGTTTATCCCAAACCATACACAGGCACAGTTCTGGATAGTCCACATGTATCCAGAACCATGCCTGGGGCAAATCTACGGTGTTGGATACGTGGAGACTATCCAGAACAGTGCCTGATCCTAACCCTAACCCATTCAGGCATAGAACTAGATAGGCACAGTTCTGGATATAATAGTTGTCATGCTAGTAGGGTTGAAGAAACTGGAAGAGCCAGAGCTATAAATTTGCACGGATATCAGGGCTGAAAATACACTGTACATACTTTGCACTTTTGTGCACTCAGAGTTAGAGCTGTGCACCTAATTTTTTTACTGTGGTTGCACCAATTGCAAGATGTTTGTGTTGGGTTACATACACAAAATTGTATACTAGAAGACAGTGTAAGTGACAGGAAAAATGTTAAAACCTCTGTTTAGAATTTTGAATTTAGATATAAAATTTGGGTTCATCAATAATTTTTCAAAACTGTTTTTGACAGGTTTTGCTGACATTCTACATCATTTCTTGTTTGTGTATTCCCAAGCATTAATTTTTTATTAGCCCTGTGTATAATGTATTTTACTCCTGGACTAACATACGACAAATGTACCTGGCAACTTCCTGTTGTAACTACCCGGCATGGCAGAAAATACTTATGAATATGAGTATAGAAAGTCACACAAGTGTTCACACTAATGTCAATTCTGTTGGGTACCCTAAGACTAACACAAAACAAACCAACAAACACAAAGGTCCACTGCAGTAACATAGGACCCCCCCCATAAGGTCCATTTTCGAACTTGACCTTCGTCTCCCCAACAGTAACTTGCCAACCAAAAATCATGAACATCCATCCATTGCTTCAAGAGTTATGCCACCTACATCCACAGTCACTCCACCATAGCCAAATCGAAAATACAATGTCATGTATAACCTCCTGGCAAAGGTACATGTAAAACTAACTGCAACCACTTGACCGTCCGAGTTTGTTGATAATTGTCCTTGCTTTAGTTTTCTAACACCCCTTTCTTTCCCTGATAGAAAGAAGGTAGTGCTTACATTACACTAGAGATTTCATGCCTAGAATGTACAAAATGTATTGTAAATGTATGTAGAATGTACAGCTTCCTGAAGAGCAAAAGGGCAAAAACCTGACAGTACGAAAACTGCATACACACACAAATGACATCAAAATTGACATCAATGGCGACCGTCGATGAATATGACTGTGCCTTAGAGAAAGTACTTCTCTGTTGCCCTTTCAGGACACAGATGACATTGACCATGAGGAGGTTGTGCCCAGCTCCAAACCTGTGCAGAAAACCTACTCCAGAGAACCACTTCTCGGCAAAACTGTGGTAATAGCTGCATTCATACCACCATTTTTTCTGCGTGAAAATAGTTCTAATAAGAAGTGCCGGTAGTGTTAGAAGATACTGATTGTGGTGTGTTTTATAAGGACATTTTTTTGCCATGAAAAGTTTTGATATTTCTAGTAAATAAATAGTACATGATGCTTCTGTGAAAAACTGTGGAAAAACTTTTCAATGGCTGTATACCTGAATAGTGTCAGTATCTCTTCATTCTACATTTAATTTAACAAGAATAATTGACAAAAATAACAACATAATTATATACTGCTGGGACGTGCCAACATAGAGAATGATTTTATGTTCAATCGCCTTTGGGAATGTTTCAGTGAGAATGTTCATAGGCGCCTTAGCTAGATATCTTGAATGTTAAGCAATCATACTTAAGATTGATCTTATTTCAGAGTCCCTCCACATCCATTGGACTGAAGAGGCCACCAGAGGTAACGGGACAGACATCATTTTTATTAGGAAATTAAAACATGTTTCATCAAATTTGTCAACATCAAAGAAACCAGGATATTGGGGATTTCTTTGTACACAACCGGTAGTGTTCCTCACCTGCTCAATGCCTGTCAGACACCTTCCTCAGAGCTTCTGACTGGAGTACTGCTTCTTGAGGCTATATGTAGCCGATGTACTCATGTAGGTGGCACTTTTACGGCGAGAACACAATCCCAAACGTGGCTAAGTTAAGAGACTTTATTGGTTGTGTATGAAGAAAATCCAAATATCCCATGTTCTACCAACCTGCCGGTTATCTATACTGAATTTATCCCAGCTCAAAATGACCCCGCATAACGGGCGTAAAATAGATTTAACGATGTATTCTATGTAGATATTAGATCATATTGAATTTCAGGTAATGTACTTATTTCAGGCATATAGTTGAGTGAGTGAGTGAGTGAGTGTGTGCGTGAGTGAGTGAGTGAGATATTGTTTGTTTTTGTCTTTTTTTTGTCAGCTATTTTGTGTATGAAAAAATAGTTTTCGTTTTTAATTTTCACACTGCCTTCCTACAACAAGACATTCTTAACCTTCTCCCTGCTGCCTAGCACGTTGGCAGAACGTACTGCGCCTGCGTGAAACCCATAATGTATTGTGCATAGCACTTCGGCAGAACGTCGAATAAGGTCGAATTCGCGTATATAAGGGTGACATCCCGTCTGTAGTTTTCAAATGTTGTGAAGAAAAAGATATGGTCTGCAACAGGCAAAATTCTAATGTAACGTTGACCAAAAATCCAGCAATAATCCAGGTTTTGCGCAGGTGCCTTACGTTCTGCCGACCTGCTCTGCTGCCTAACCCAGTAATCAATAAAGAACTGGTAGCCAAACAGCTATAGATATACTGCAATGTAATAAAGGTTTAATGTATTACTTTCCCCTGACAGAGTTTGGGTGCGGAAGCCTCCATTATCCTGAAGAGACCTAGGGAAGACAACGAGAGTGACCTGTACAACTTTGATGAGTCAGAGGTATAATTATAATGTTCTACATTAGCATGAAAGTTCATCTGAGTTGGTAAATTACATATCATTATTATTAATAAGAAATAAACTGTTCTCCAACTCAAAAAAATTTGACTAACAGCAATTTTTATCATACGTGATGAAGACAGAGAGATTCAGTCGAAAACTCTGGTGAGTTGAGAACAGTTTTATGTTGCAGAAATCGTTTTCTTGATATCGCTCAGTATAATGTTTTCCTCCAAATTTCTTAACCTTTCCCCTGTTGCAGAGCCCCATCTCCTATAGAGAATTGGTAGCCAAATGGCATTTGGTATGCTGAAGTCTGTTGCCTGAATGCCAGACTATTCCCAGGGCCAGTGCACAGGCCAGTCCCCAGTTAGACCCAGAGAAGGGTCTAATTGATAGCCTGGAATCCATCCGTGAACGCTGTGTCTCCGCTCCGTTCCCCCGCTCTGCCTTCTCTGTGAAGGACATAGCGGAGACACAGTAAAATTTGCTTGGGGCAGGTTGGCCCTGGAGCCGAGGAACTAGCCTGTAAACTGGCCCTGTCAACAGTCTGGCACCCAGGCTAGTCTGTGGTGTGCTTGACTGAAGTTCTGTGGTATTTTATCTTGCAGCACGAGACAGAGTCTGACATTGTGACCTCAAAGGATGACATCACACCCACATGCCTGAAGTAAGAGCTCCACTTTCACACTCCACATCCATCCAAACTGATTCTTGCTGACTTAGACCTGATTTACACTCGCGGGAGAATACCTGACATACAAAAACTGCAAATGTTTCCTGCACGTAAATTGGCCAGCCACGACGTTCATCAAGAATGTATGTTCAGAATGTAC
Source organism: Branchiostoma floridae x Branchiostoma japonicum (assembly GCA_013266295.2). NCBI lineage: Eukaryota > Metazoa > Chordata > Leptocardii > Amphioxiformes > Branchiostomatidae > Branchiostoma > Branchiostoma floridae x Branchiostoma japonicum. The sequence goes on along the minus strand of CM023827.1, from coordinate 8,221,454 downwards.
TTTATCAAAAAGAGTAGGGGTCCTTCCTAGTGTGAGTGGTTCAAACCTTACAGTCCGGCGTTACACAGCTTGTACATACTGTACAAAACTGGTGTGTTACACCTAAAGGCAGTTTACCGGTTATGCGAAACAAACAAAACAAACAAACAAACCCTGAGGGCTGGCATACAATCTCAACATACGTTCTTGACGTATGTAAAAGCAGGCTGATTTACATGCAGGAAAAATTTGACTTAGACAGTCCATCCCAGTCTTTCGGGACCCCTCCTTTGTAAAGCGAAACCAGAATTTGTTAAAGTGTGTTGAAGTGATGTTGCGCATGCGTTAGTGTGTTAGGGTGGGATTGTTGCAGCTTATGAGATGGTAAGACATACATGTATGAAATGATGTTTTGTTTGTTTATTTGTTTGTTTGTTTGTTTATTAGGATTGGGTTCCTAGGCCTGGGCATCATGGGTTCTGGGATGGTGAGAAACCTGATCAAGACTGGCCACACCGTCATGGTGTGGAACAGGACTCCTATGAAGGTACGGCTGATTTCTAAGGGAATGTGTTTGTGTGTGCGCGCGTGTGTGTGTGTGTGTGTGTCTGAGTGTGTGTGCATGTGTATATCTGTGTGTGTGCGTGCGTGCGTATATGTGTGTGTGAATATATCTGTGTGTGTGTGTGTGTTTGTGTGTTTGTGTGTACATGATTGTGAATGTATTTTGTATGTGTGTGAGTGTTTTCATAAAAAGTACCAATACACTGGGAAAAGCAGCTCAACTGTTCATTGAGTTCATTTGAGTTAAACTGGTTCCAGATCACCTTCACTTTAAAAGCACTAGAGCCTTAGGACTAGGTTTATATCATGGTGCACACAATTTCAGCAAGAAGCTTGAGAGAGGTAGTGAATAAATTCAGACTCAAATTCCCCTCCCAGTCCTCTGTTTTTATCTTGACCTCTTGTTATGTTTACCTTCACAGAAGGAAAACATTGTTTTTGCTCAGTTTCTTCTTCCTCTTCTTCTTCTTCGCCAAAGAAATAAATTCAATGACCTGGACCAGACGTCTGTCACCATGGTAACTAGTACTGTAGCACCCTGTGGTGTTGGGTTACATTATGTAGCAGGACAGAGCTGGAGGGGGTGGTCACCATATATGTATATGAATGTGTCAGTTGAGTAAGAATAAACAGAGCAGTAGCTTGTTGCGCTAGACTACGTGAAGGTAAACATTACGCATTTGCTGAGCAAATGTTACCTGTCTAGTTGAATTTTAACTTTAAAAATGTCTGACAACCAATAAACTAACTTGGCGTGGCCTACGAATGGAGAGTAGCGTCTCTAATTCGGGACCAGCCAGGTAGTAGTTAATTGTTGACCATGCAAGGTGGTACAAGCAAACACTCAACCCTGTCTACCATGGAGACTGGTCAATTGGGATAAACCATTGTCAGCTTGTTGAGGGGGTGTGAGAGGTAGCCTTTATGCCATGTACTGTCAAGGCAGTGCTCTACAAAGTCTACTGTACTTCACTGACCGAATCAACGACTGGGAAGACAGACGAAACAACAGAATCTGATGAAAGTGTTTTCTTGTAGATTTTCCAGTTAAGTATTTTTAAAAATCCCCAAATGAATAAATAAATTAAATCAGTATTAATTATAATGGTTATGTTTTTTTAGGCAAACATGGTAGCTGCTTTTACTTAAAGTTTTAGAAGGTTCTGTAGTAAAGTAGAGTTAGTATTAGGTGTGTGTGGGTAGGCCTGTTTATTTGATGTCTTGGTTAAAGTACATTAATGACATTATAGGGTGGGGCTTGGGCACACAAGGTGCTTTCTACCTTGGCAGCAATGACTTAGCAAAATTCAAGAACTGGACTTCAGAAAGACAGTTTGTTATTAAAGCATAGTTACAGAGTAAAGAAAAATAATTTGAGCCCAGTTGATTTTACGATTAGGATTTGAACTCTAACTAAAAAGGATGTAACATTATGTTAGCAGACACACTTAGCAGTGCAAATTTATTCAATGTATGTGAAAGTTTTTTTCCTAGAACTATCGTAGAGTGGAACTCATCACTGGGGATTCTAATATAGTCAACAACCCTAACCACAAGGCCACCCTGCTACCTAATGTTATTACTGGGAGCATGGCACTACCTGGCACCGGGGCACTAAGATACTGTCTAGCACCCCTCAAGCGTTTCATTTGTGTACATGTGAGATTGTTATCATACTGGCAGTTCAAGATTCCTTCTTCTGATATGAGAAATATACACTGTACATGATTATACATTTGAAACTCAAAGTTTAGTAGCATGTGTAGTACAGCAGTTAGCAACCCTGCCTATGGACCCAGAGGCCTTGAGTTTGAATCCTGTTTCGCTCACCCAACATGTCTATTGTGCAGTATTGGCCATGGAAAGGGTCGCAGTCCTTAGGACGGGACATTAAAAGGCTGTGGTCCACTGTGCATTGTACATATGTATTATGTTGTGCATAGCATGAGACTAATTAAAGATTATTGCAGCTGATATCTTCACAACAAGGGTAGATGCGAAAACGATTTAATCTTTTTGTTTGACAAAATCACATTCAACTCCTGACGTTCTGGTTAATTTACTAGACATTTCTGATTGCATGAATTATATTCCTTCACAATTATGTTCTTCAAACTTGAAGATATCACACTTTTACCGACTTATAAAGTCTTTGGGTTAAACTCCAGAAATAGAAAAATTATTTTTTCAGCATGAACACGTTTTCTCTTAGTTTACAAATTAAATAGTTGCGATAAATACACAGAGCAAAGAATAGCGACTGAGATAACAACTCATTTAAATGTATACTCTGGCATTCTTGCATAGATAATTTTCAGAAGTAGTCATGAAAATGCTCAAAAATCTATAAGTATAGCTTAGAAACTGACCATGGAGGGCAATAAGAGGGTTATGTGAAGCAGCTGCAGGTTAAAAGATTTTGAATACATGTATTCTTTTTTTGCTTTTGTACTTTTTTGTCAGCTCTTTCGCATGTTTATGAAAAAATGCTGTCATAAATAGTTTTCATTCCACTACCTTCCTATAACCCTTTGTTTTTTCACCAGTGACCATTTTGGCAACTTCTGAATCAATAACTACCAGTCCTCTATAAACTCCAACTATGAAAAACGTTTTTCATGAGCTCGCAGTCCACTTTCGTCACAAACATAACAGGAATTGTTACTGCAACAGTGTTTTCAGTGATACCTAAAAAGTTAAACTGTAATTTCCAACACAAAAATTGGACACCCAAATTTTCGACTGTCCAAAATACACTTTGCCATCAAGGATTGAACAATCTACTTCTGCTGTGATGTCATGTTATGCAGGATTATTCTCCAAGTAGATTTTTTAGTGGCTAAAAGACAGTATCAAATTGGCAGGGCAGTATCCAATATGCTACACTGTATGCAAAAAGAGCCGAATAAAAATACCTAAAAACGCTTCAAAAATAAACCAAAGCCTATAAACCTTTGCTTGGAGAGTAATGCAGGATAGATTATTTAGTTTAAGTAACGTGATGTCACAGAAGTGACGTCACAGAAGTGGTGTATCACTCATTCCTTGACAAGACTGGAGTTGAACAGTCAAGAATTTGGGTAAGTCCAGTTTTTGTGTCAGAAATTACTGTAACAGTTAAACAGCAGAATGATTTCTCCCAACACAGACAAGTTACTTTCAGGCTATGTTTTCAGCAACGTCCAAGGTAGAAACTGTCCTATCTGTGCTGCTCTGCGTCTGTTCCGCCCTCGTTCTCCTCTGAAATGGTCGGTAGGGAAGGAGCACTATGCAACGTGTTGTTACTCGACCTGTTATCCCTCTGCTGATGCTCAGGGACATGGACAAATCCCGGATTAAGAGATCCCGGATTAACAGCAGGATTAACAAATCCCTGATTCACCACCTCGTGGTAAGGTGGGGGGAGATCCTGAAGCTGGAACTGCTGATCGCGTGACTGAGTCCCGTTGTAGTCGGGAGGCGCCTCCGGTTCTGCGTTGGCGGTCCTGCGGAGGTACCTTATACGACATGCCACTCCTATCATGATGCCAATTAGGATAACCACCCCTCCTCCTATGCCTATAGCTTTGCCGATGTTGGCTATTTTGAATGGATCTTTTTGTGGCCGCGGTGGAAACATGGAGCTATCTTCGTCCCCCCAGGGGTTCTCACCAGAGAACCCGACTGTCCCCAGGTCCTTGCATTCATGGGAGATCTGAAAGTTGTACCTGTTGGAGTGGACGCAGACTCGGTGGAAGGAGCCAGGGTGTAGACCTGTTATACTGTATCTTTTTCTCGAGTGAGGAAGATCCCTAGTCACTTCGTACTGCATCGGTCCGTTCACGCTCCAGTACACCAGAAAAGTCGTGTTGTCGTCCGTCTGTTTCACCGTCCACGAGACCTCGATGGTCGTCGGGTTGGGAGAGAAAGCAGACATGTCGCCAAGCTTCCCTTTCTCCCCGTACATCTCACAGTAGTTCCCGCGGTAAGGACGCGGGCACCTGCAGTAAGCCCAGTCTCCTCGCATGCCACATCGTCCGTTCTCCAGGCACGCGTTGTGAGAACACGGCACTTCAGGTCCGTCAGGTTCAGGCTCAGGTTCTGGACTACCTCGGGGCGGTCCTTCCTCCTCATGACTCTCTTCCCGATATTCCTCCTCCTCTTCCTCCCATTCCTTTTTTTCTTCTTCTTCTTCTTCACTGTTCTCCCCATCTGAACAGTAATCCTCGGGGATGGACAACAGTTCCTCCCCCTCCAGGTCCGCGGGATAATCGCACAACATCCTGTCCTTGTTCATCACGTCACCGTGGCTGTCGAACCGCGTGACCCACTCAAAAAACGCCGCGTTTTTGCAGGAACAGTCCCACGGGTTGTCGGACAAGTCCACCTCGTGCAGCTCCCAGCTGCTGGGGAACAAGGAGTCGATGGTCGTAAAGGAGTTGTTGTGCAAGTTGATGTGCTGTATCCGCGGTAACCCGGCAAACGCATGTAAGGGCAGGGTTTGCAGACCGGGGTTGCTGTACATGTGTAACTGCTGCAACTTTGGGAGTCCGCGGAATGCAAAGTTTTCTACGGTTGACAACTCAGGTAGGTTGTGAACATACAGTTCCTGCAGCTCTATAGCCAGGCCAAGCGCGTGGTCCGTGATCGTTTCTATCGGATTGTGGCTCAGATTCAGCCTTTTGAGACAGTTTCGTGGAAACCAAGTCTCGGGGAGCTCAGGAATCGTGGTCAGTCTGTTAAAATCCAAACGCAAATTACTCAGATTATTCAGTCCAAAGAACGCATCATTTTCCAAGCCATCAAGCCTGTTTCTACTCAAGTCTAAGGTTTGCAGGCTCGAGAGTCCTTCAAAAGTCCGGTCGTGTAGGTACATGATCTGGTTACTCTGTAGAGACAAGTCGACAAGGGTGGGGAGATGCTGAAACGAGTCCCTCACTACCACAGATATCTGGTTATCCTGAAGATCAAGTACCTGCAGCGACCGTAGACCATTGAACGTGTTTGGGCCGATGATGGGAAGGTTGTTGCTCCGTAGATCAAGACGTTCAAGCTGGTCTAGCTTGTCAAAAGTGTAAGGGAGGAGGGAGGAGAGATTGTTGTTGCTAAGGTCTAGGACTTCCAGAACTTTAACGGTGCGTCTCTGCCCAAATGCGTCGGGATGAACCGAAACAAGTTCATTGTGGCTCAGTTCTAATGTCCTCAGACTCCTCAAGACAGAGTACTGGAAGGCGTCTGGGCCCAGAGAGTGTATTCTGTTGTACTGAAGCTGCAAGTAGGTGGTCCCCCTTGGGATGTCCGTGGGAACGTTTGTTAGGTGCCCGTGTTGGCAGTCCACCCGATTGTCAGGCAGACATGTACAGTTCGTCGGACACCCGTGAACCGAGATGTGGAAGAATGCAGCCAGGAGCAGCAATGTCGTCTGTGGCCTTCCCTTCTTCATTTTGTCTTCTGTGTTGCTTTCAGATGAATTTGAACCTGAAGAGGAACAAAAGCACACATTCAGCAGTCTGCAAGTAACAGTAGCAACAGCAGTGGATAAATGACGTAAAAGTGACGTTTTGTACATAGACCAGATCTAAAAACTAGGGCTCGAAAATACTTTTTTCTGCATACATGTACCTGCCCTGGGGAAGGCTCACAAGCAAAAAAATAACAAACATATTTATTTTATATTATAAGACAAAGAACTACATGTACATGTCATATCAGACATAACCATAGTAATGATGAATACGTGGTAACAGCAAGAAGTCAGAACCCAGTAGATTCTGTACATACATACAATTTCTGTAAAATTTGAAATGTTTGTGGTGGTCTTATTTTTAAGGTACCCTTTCTACTGTGAATTTATGAGAACGCGAATAAGTTGTACGTGTTTCCATCGCATTACTACTGAATAATTTCTACTGTACTATGCAATAACTTGCACTGTACTAAATGATAACTGCAAGCTTGAAACACAGCAAAAACTGCTTCCTCCTACCACAAAATTAAAAAGACCCTGTAAAAATGGATGCATTAAGAGTATCAGAAAACCACATTGTTAGAGACAGAGTCCATAACAGTGGCTACATTACACTACGTGTTCACTGTATGACGTGAAAGACAGGTGTATAAATTATAATGTTGTCTTCCCATTGTGGCTATAATTATAACACCAAGGTGGTGGTTGTTTGGCTGGCTTCTGGTCGCAAACTAGAAGGTTCTTCCACGAAAAGGTGTGTTGCTATTTTTGTTCATAATACTGGTTATATGTGACCTTTGTTGAAAAAAAAGAAATAACAAATCTCCATTTCAGCCGAAAACTTTACTTCCACACACATGCCTTTTTCACTAACAGCTCATTTACATTATAATTGAAGTATTTTGTAAAAGTGGAAATGGACAAAAAGTAAGTATTTATACCTGAAGCATGTCCTTCTTGCCATGATTACCCAACACAAAATACATGTAATCATGGTATCTTTATTATCTGACCACTTTATCGTACAGTTTGAGGGATTATGGTTTGGTCAGTTAGGATTATGGAAAGAGGATAAAAGTTTTTTAAAAAATGTTAATGTTCTATTATCCAGGACTAATACAGTAGGCGGGAATTTTCGAGTCGATAAGGCCAGAAAAACAACAAGAAGCAAGCAGCCCTTTGAACAATGGGTAAAAATCCAGCTAGTCAGCTTATTGTTGTGACTTCAAATGTGGATAATTGTGTAATTGTAGACATGAAAGGATTGAATACAAACACGTGCAGCTGAAAGTTTGTCTGCTATTATCGCTGTCATCTATGCCATACTAATTTGTGTTATTTTGGTCCATGCAGTGCTCAGTATGTCCCTTGATGTGACATGTTACATGTATTCTGAATGTACATTCTTGATTGTTTTCAATGTATGTTCTTGACATGTGTCAAAGCAGGCCAATTTACATTCAGGAAAAATTTGCATATGCTTGCGTGCATACACAGTTTTTATACCAGTCAGGTTTTTGCCTGGGTGTAAATCGGGTCCTTGTTGATACTTTAGAATGAGCCTGGTTGTCATATTTACGTCATGGTAGTATCACCGTCATCCTAGTTAGCTAATATGGTCTTTAGTACAAAATGTATGACAATACTGCCCTCAAAAGAATTGTAAGCTTTTAAATGAGACTTACATATAGTGTCACTTTGGAATCAGGATAACAAAGCTATCTAAATGTATTTGAACAAATGCTGACACAAAGTCAATGTGCAGTGAAGGGGGGGGCAAGGGAGTAAAATGTACAGTAGAACTTTTTTTCAAAAGAACTGTATACTATGCCTTTTTTTTTTCTTACATTGTGGCAATTTGTAGGCAATTATTAGGTGTCAATTTGTTCAAATTAGGGTTTAACTTAGAATACAAGGAAAACCTACTTTGACCAGCTAACATAAACAAAATATTGGGACAGGTATCTGTTGTTTTTCTTGTCAATTTGTTAAAAAATCCTCCTTGTAACCTTTGATGCACTACAGAAATATTACCATGATGGCAGGAGTAAAATTGTGTAGGTTAGAGTATCAACTAACTAATTGCAGGGCTCAAAATCCTTTTTTCTGCATACTTGCACTAATGTGCAGGTAACATGGAAAATTACCTGCACCACTCAGAATTTAGGAAGTATGGATCATACTAAAAATGTTTAATAGTAACTATTGCTAGTATTTCTTTTATACACGTCATGACATTCTACACAGTCAGGACTGGTACAGGTAGTAACAGTCAATGCAGCAAATGAAAATACACAATCATACACCTACATGTAGTACATGTATCTACAAATATATAGACCCAGTACATGGCCCAGTGCAGGTTAGGTGCAGGACAGGTAGACATCAGAAATACCAGCACAGCTCCAATTTTAGCTGTACTAAGGTGCATTATGCAGGAGGTACATGTATTTCCAGCCCTGCTGATTGTACAATGTGCTAGGTAAAGACTGATTCCATGTAACAGCTGTGAGAATGGTATTAATAACAACAATCTGTTGCTTATTGTACAACTTGTTTACTGTAAAGATATAATTATCAAGTTGAGTCCGTCTGACTATAAATCACCAGTGATCTGTGCTGAACTGTTTTACCAAGAATGCTACAAATTATACATCTGGACTGTAGTTTGACTGACACTTGAGTGACGTTAGAACTTCTAGCCAAACACACTGGTCATTTCACTACCATCTGGCTACATGTACATTGTACATGTACAAATCAGAAGGTATATCTCACCTACATTTATGTGGGCTAGGAAAGGTACGAATCTAAGTTACGAGTGTCGTTTTTTTGCTGGCACAATGCCACTTGAGTGACATTTTAGAACTGCTAACCAAACATGTCAATCCACTGCCTTCTAGCTACATGTATACTGTATGTACTATGAATCAGGACCTGGTATATCTACCGGGTATCATATACATGTACATGACATTGTATGTATTGGCCAAGAAAAATAAAAATTAAAGTCTGGACTGTTGTTTTTTGCTGCCATAATGGCACCTGAGTGACGTTTTAGGACTGCTAACCAAACATGTCAATCCACTACCTTCTAGCTACATGTAAAATGTACAAAACAAAAGGTACATGTACACTGTATATCTACGTACTGAATGTCATAATATATTGGGGAAAAAAGACAAAACTTTAGTCAGGACTGTTGTTTCTTGCTGGCACAATGTCACTTGATTGACATTTTAGAACTACTAACCAAACATGTCAATCCACTGCCTTCTAGCTACAATGTACACATAAGTACAAGGTATACTAATATCTACTGGGTATTACATATGTTGGTTAAGAAAGATTAAAATTTAGTTAGGACTGTTGTTTCTTGCTGCTACAGTTGAGTGATGTTAGGACTGCTAACCAAACAATTGTCAACCCGCTGTCTTCTAGCAACATGTACAGGTACAAATCGGAAGACGGAAGAACATCTATCCTATATATTGCCCAAGAATGCTACAAATAATTTTAGTCAGAACTGTGTAGTATACAGTATTTTTTCACAGATTGAACAACACTTGGGTCATGTTACTAACAGTTTTGTGTACTAAACTAACATTCTTGTCACTTCACTGCTGTCTTCATATATCAGAAAATACATAAGCTTACATATGTACCCGACACTGACAGTGTATATTGGCCAAAAAATGGTACAATTTACTACAAAGTCTAGTCAGGACTGTTGATTTTTTGCCAAGAAAACAACACTCAATGTCATGTTGCTAACAGTCGAGACTACTAAAGGAACATTGTTGTCACCTTATACTGCCCTCTAGCTACATATCATGACACCAAATGTATTTCTTACCTGTGTATTGGCTAATAGGTGTTCCTTCTGTCTCTAAAAGGGTTTAACACGTCTTCTGTGCAACGTAGTAAGCCCCCACGAGGCATATACATACTGTAGTATAGGTGAGTCACATGCCATATGTGTCACAAAACCCACCAAACAAAAGATCCCCTTCCGGTCGCCTAGTAGCTCTTACATTAAGGATGTCCCCATTTTACTCACTTACTATCCACAGAGGAACTAACCAAATCACAGGTCTAGTTCCCTTGTGAATCTAAGAATATTTCCACTCCTTGTGTAGTGTACTGTTGGACAGTAATCTCGGAGTGTGTGCGGCGCTATTGTTGTCCTAATTTTGAATCCTGATGACCCTACAGTCCTTACCTTCCTGTTCGGTGATCTGTAGTAGTCCAAAGTTCGGGGATAGCTGAGGAAATGTCTGTCCAGATTTGCTTGCATGCTTCCGAACCTTCCTTGCTTACCTGTCTGACGACAATTTTACCTGTGTGTGTGCGGGGTGCCCGTGACCTGCGCGGTAGCCCTGCCCCGCAGGCGTAGTACCAACGGTGCCAGGTGATCAGTCGGTGTGTAAATAGGCTTGTGGGTAAATCATTAATGCGCGACTGGCACGGTGCTGTTTACCGTGTCGGGCGGTGCGTGGTATTGTTCCTACCCACCTGAAGATCGGGTTACCGACTTCTCTGGGCCCCTCAGGTGTTGGGCCACACCAATTACTTTCTTAGGTTCTCACAACTTAAACTAAAGGCATCCAATGCAATTTCAAAGTGGCAATTACACAAAAATATCCTGGATGAGGAAATCTGTCTGATATTGACTTTTTACTGCCATTTCTTAGCACATTTTGTTAGCAGTTCATGCTTGAAGTGTTTGAAAAAGCCCCAAAACAAGCTATGAGAGTCCCTTTATTTTTTGCTACCAGCAATAAATAGCTAGAACCAGCCTACGATATGAAACAAGCAACCATTTTTTGTCATGGACATTACATTTTTGCCTCACAGATATCAGTAAGGTTGATTCAACTTACTACATTAAAAAAATGACCTGCAAATTGACTTTGAAAATCCAGTTTTACTGCCCTGAAATCACTTTGGATGCCTTTAAAGTAAAAATTGAGGACAACATATGACAACATAAAGAGGGTTTTGAGAGGAAATTTTACCAGGACTACTTTGCTGTACGGGGCAGTGCGTGGTACATGTATTGTTCCTGTGTGCGTGTCGAGTTGCACAACCCTCAGTCAAGGCCTGATCAGATGACAGGGTTTCACCTCCTCGGGCCACACTAATTTAGAATGTTGCTTCACAACGTAGAGAAAAGTACAGTCAAACCTTAAGAAAAGACTCATGATACATAAAACAGAATCTGAGGGAAAGTCCTATGTGCATGTAGAGTTGCGCAGTTTGAGGCCAATTTTTGTTGTTTTGCCAGAATATTTTTTGTTTTGCTGCCCTGAAATATCATTGGATGCCTTTATTAGTTGTTGCACTACAGAAAAGGGGTAAAACAATGGAGCAAACCAGCTCTTTGTTTGAAAAGGAAGAGGGTTTCTGAGCCAATCCTAGTAAATTCTAGTCAATTTCAAACAAAATACCCATACAACAAGGCTGTCCTAGGCCTTTTGGTCAGTCAGAAAATGTACATAACACAATGCCTATTGTTCGTATTCATTAGAGGTGTGTCTCTCAGACTTTGACCAACCATCTTCCTGTGGAGGTTGCATTTACACATCAGACTTTGAAGGTAGAATGTGGGTTACAGTATTAGCAACAGGCATACCTCTAGTTTGTAATAGGCTTAAATCGCTTTAAAAGGGATTTCAGGCTGTCTGCGTGCCACTGTATCTTAGTACCCAATCTCATGGGCAATTAGTTGGAAAAAAGTCTATTATTGGGGTTTAAAGGTATTTAGTGGAGGAAATCCAAACATTTAGTGCCACTCACTGTTAGATTTTGAAGGCCCTTTGTTTTTTTGTAGGTTTCAATGCAATGTTCAAAATATTCAATGAAAAGTTGGGACTGATTCAAGTTCTCCTCCCAGCCCTCTGTTTTAAGGCTAGTCCTCTTGCTAAATGTTTACTTAAGAACGTCCAAGAAAAAGGAGCTAAGTCTGAGAAGGCACCCCCATACTAAATTTCAGGTCAAAGGAGAACGGGAGCCAGAAATGTTCCTTTTTTGCCTGAAAATACATGTAGCAAAAAAGTCCCATTTTACACAATATGAAAGTGGTGTATACATGTACCAAAAGTGTGAATGAAGTTCTGTGGGTATACATGTATGTCCAAAGTACACCCATACCAAATTTCAGGTCAATTGGTTTTAATACCAGGGCACTGGAGCCCAAAATATATAATTAATTGGTCTAAAAATGGCTAAAAAAACAATAAAAAATAATTTCAAAGGAATTATAAAATAACATATTAGTACTTTAAGTACATGTATGGCAATAACAGTAACAGTAACAGATAAACATACGTACCAGTTTGGAGCTTTAGCAAAATCACGATGATCTTGTGGTTTGTTTTTTTACATTATATCTGTATACCAAACTTTTTCAAGAGTGCTTCAAACCTTCTTCATATTTGTTTAAAGGCTATAGACTGATTACTGCTATTTACAGTCAAAACTGCCCAGGCAAGAAGACCACTCAAGCTAAGGGACAGATAAAATCTGGTCTATGTTTGGAAACCACTTCCATTATTTCTTTGACAGTAACAGGTAAATACAGCAAATAAAAACCCTGACAGACACCTAAGGCCACAGCAAGTAAATTTTATGGATGACATCCTCGCGCGCATTGATTTTCGCCTGATTTCAGAAAAAAAAACAAGAAATTTTCTTGCCCTGCGACGGTGGTCAACATGCCAAAAAAGGGCAAATATGTCGTGAACGTCCATCTGCAAGACAAGGCTCTGATTTATTCTTTTATTTTTACTTTGATACAATGTTGTATTTTATTCATTTTATATGTGATGTTGCCACTGAATCAAAACCATTTGTACAATAATTGAAAATTTTATTTAGTCACTTCTTTTTTCAAAGTTGTTTCAGAGACAAATCGGTGTTGTAACAGTTGGCACAATATATGTAGAGTATGGCTTCCAGACAGTTCGGTTTATGAGTCACTCTGTCAGTGATTGAGCCCTGTATTCTGCCTGGTAGCCAGTCTCTAAACCACCAGGGATCCAGAAAACTTGAGGCGCAATTCCTCGTGTTTGATGGCAAGTGTTGACAGTCCAGGGTGTTCCATTACAAATAAATACCCAGTGTAGTATCTACCTTGAAGATGGTACAGCAAGCTCTTTTTTGTTGTTGTTCTATTTAATAAAGACACATCTGCAAGGACAGGTAATACTGTTGAATACAGCGAAAGAAGACCTGTTAGGTATGATATCATGTTTTACCGCCTAAATTCTTGTTCAACGAGGTTTACGATCTCAAAATCTGAAAATGTAGGAATCTTGTTTTTTTTGGCCTGCCTTGTTTTTTTTTCGCCCTCTCGCATTAATTTTGGAGTCTCCGGAGGATGTCATCCATAAAATTTACTTGCTATGGCCTAAGTATATAATGTATAAACTGAGTATATGGCCCAGTGCAAGTTAGATATACATGTAGGTAGACATCAGAAATACCTGCACAGCTCCAATTTTACCTGCACTAACCTGCATATGCAGGTGTTATTTCCAGGATCAAGCGTAAATGCTTCAAATGGAAGATTACAGTAAAGCACAGGATTTGAATGGATTTGATTTAAGAATCCCTTTGTCCATTACATGGAAGTAGACTGTCTATTTTTGTCTTGTGGTTGTCAAATGATATTTATTAGAAGGTTATCCACAGTTGATTGTTCTCACCTTTGCCACTACTATCTAACATTGTTTAGGTTACTGATTATAGATATATTAGGAAGAAGTGACTACATGTATGAGATACATGTACTAGGTGAATTTAGTACAGTAACTGTGCTCTGCATTCAATGCTATTTCAAGGCTGCAAAACAAAACAAAATATTTTGGATGAGGAAATCTTTCTGATATTGACATTTACTGCCATTTCGGAACACATTTTCATCATCATTCATACTTAAAGCATTTCATTTGAAATAGCCCGGAAATAAGCTACGTGAGGAGCCCCTTTTTTTTGGTACCACCAATAAATAGCTAGAACCAGCCAATTTTACAAAACAAGCAACATCACATTTTTGCCTCACAGATATCAGTATGCTATGGGATAGGGTTGATTCAACTTACTACATGTACATTAAAAAAAATGACCAGAAAATTTACTTTAAAAAGCCAGTTTTACTGCCCTGAAATTGCTTTGGGTGGTTGAGTTGTAACAAAAAAAATGATGCAATTATAATACAATAATTAGAGATATGTGAAAAAAGAAACGGAATCTGGAAGTTTTACACAGCTATTAAATAACATTAAATTGGTGCTAGCTCTATCTGTGGCATTGAATAATCACAGTGACAGGAAAAGGCATCAATGCTGCTCTACTGCCACTAATTGAATCAAGACTTTGCTGGGTTGACAGTTTAGACAGGAAAAACTTGGACAGCCATTATTACCATGAAATTACTGTGGCAGTCAGCATTAATGCTGCCTCAACCCAGCATCAAAACTTTGAGCATTAATGCAGCACTGAGCACCACTTTCGCAAGGGTGCTTTTTCCTTACCTTGTCCCGTGGCCTGGTTAGGTGTCTAATATGCATCCCAGCTGTTGCTTGTCTTACATGTAGCATCAGAACAGTAGAATTCAAAGTAAAAAAAAAAACAGGATGCAAGTTTTCTGGTTCAGATCAGGATTAGAACAGAGAAACATTGCAATGATGTTTCAAAATGGAAGTTTAAGAACTGTCAACATGTACATTAACCCCAATTTTCTTCTAGAAAATTCAGGTCACAAAAATACTGACATTTGGTTGTTGCTATAGTGACTGTCTCCTAATGTATAAGGGTCTAAAAAAAAATCATTTTTTCATTTTCCCAGTTTCTTTCACTCTTACAGAAAGCAGGTTTGTAAGTTGTCACCCTTGCTTCTCCCTGCACTTACACTCAGCTTCTTGGACAAGCTTTACTGAACCAAGTATTTACTGATTTATTGAGATTTACCACATTTGTGGAAGGGTTGACATAACAGGTGACTATCACCTTTTCAAGGAGTCAACACTGAGACCAGACTGTAAGGTTTGAACCACTCACACCGTTAAGGACCCCTGCTCTTTTTCGATAAGTGTGGTGGGTTCTTTAACATGCTCGAAGTGTAGCTCTCCTCAAACACAGGACTTCCTGTTTTACTTCCCATTCAAGAAGACATCCCTAACTGAAGCTAGGTACCAACACTTGTCTACTACTACTCATTTTCACCTGAGTCGAGTTAGAAACCAGTCATTAAGTACCTTTCCCAAGGGCACAACACTTGGGGATTCAAACCTTGGCACCCAGAACCTTCAGATTTTAAGTCATCAACCCTAACTACAAGACCACCTTGCCACCTTAGTTGAGAGACTGACTACCGTAATGCTAGAGTCAAAAGTAAAGTACAAAAAGTAGCATTTGACGGAAAGCTTACATGTGCAGGTAATGAAACTCACTCTTGATTGCGGCCGCAGGTCTCACCTTTCTGTGGCCAGCGGCTGTGACACCACTTGGCAACGTTCCAACCTGGTACTGCCTTACACCACTACCGTACTTCTCCTAAACTTCTCCTACCAAAAATCCCCCTTTTTATGCAGTTTTAGGTAAAATTAGCAATCTGTGCTTTGCAATGTAAGTATCAAACTGGTGCAGAAAGAAAGTGATTCTAGGGTTGTAGAAACTACTGTGCACTTTTGCAAGGTTTTTGATGCCCCTAAAATTATACCACTTACGGTAGCACTGGCTATAACTCAATCCCATTACCTGCTTACAATCAAGCTGATACATAATGGGGGCAACTTGGTAACAAATCTAACTTGCAGATTTAGATGCCCAAATACAGCAAGACACTGGGCACTGGTAGCAGCCTGGGTGCTAGACTGTTTCTAGGGCCTACAACTTAGGCTTAGTTCCTCGGCTTCAGGGCCAAGGAAATTTATATAATACACCACAGCCCCCCTCAGGCCTAGCATGTTATGGTTCTGGCATCCAGGCTACACTGGTAGCAGTTAAGCTTGTGGTTGGGTATTGCGTATGAAAAATCTTTATTGACACAAAAAAAGTTAACAGTGACTTTCATTAGGTCTTCTTCAACTATACTGTACCTGGTTCCTACAAATAAACAAAGAAGTGGATACAAATGAATACAAACAGTCAAGTACATGGATAAATAAACATTCTATGGTCTAAAGATTCTTTGATATAACATAATTAACCACTGCTAACATAAAACTTGTTTGTGGAGGTCTTTGTTGTCTAAAAGGCATCTAATACAATTTCAAGGCGGCAAAACAAGAAATATTGTGGATGAGGAAATCTGTCTGATATGAACATTTACTGCCATTTCTTAGCACATTTTTGTTATCATTTCATACTTGAAGCATTGGAAATAGCCCAGAAACAAGCTACTGTATGAGTCCCTTTATTTTTTGGTACCACCAAGAAAGAGCTAGAACCAGCCTACGATACGAAACAAGCAACCGTTTTCTGTCAGCGACATCGCATTTTTGTCTCACAGATATCAATATGCCCATTGGATAGGATTGATTCAACTTACAACATTAAAAAAGTGACCAGAAAAGTGAGTTTGAAAATCCAGTTTTACTGCCCTGAAATCACTTTGGGTGCTTTTAAAAAGTGTTGAAATACTGTACTTACTTCAGTCAGCCCTGTTGTGCATGTATTCTTGTAGAACCACAATACAACATGTACACGTACGTAGTGTTGTCAGGATTTGTGCCATATTTACTTCCTTGAGTGACTTTGAGGAAGTGAAACCAGCTGATATCTGTACTATCACCCTCTGTCTCCATTTGGAAATGATTTTTAAAATATCCGTGTGCTTTAAATAACTCATTCGCCTTTTAGGAACAAAAATCCTCTTTTTTTCCTATCAACATAAATGAAAATGATGAAAAATGACTGTCACGGCATTTGCTGGATAATTTTATGCTGTGCCTAAAAAAAGTATTTAAAGTCAATAGAAGTTTGCATCTCTTTTGAGGCAGTACATGTAAGTACAACAGTTACTGTTAGAGTTTGAGCGCAAAAGGGCATTTAACTGTAAACATTCTGCTTCTAACTCAAGACTTGCATAACTAGCAGGGCGCGAAATCCATTTTTCTGCACACCTGCTCGGGTGCAGGTAACATTTAAATTATCTGCACCAGACAAGTTTTACCTGCACCACTCAGAATTTAGGAAGGATGGATCATACTAAAAAAAAACTGTTCAGAAATCACTGCCATTGTTTATTTTATACTTCATACTATTAGGTGGTAACAGTACTATTAGGTGGTAACAGTAAAATGCAGCAAATAAAAATCCACATACACCTACATGTACATTAATTTTGTACATAAACCCAGTACATATACCAGTGCAGGTTAGGTGCAGGTAGACATCAGAAATACCTGCACAGCCCCAATTTTACCTGCACTAACCTGCATATGCAGGTGGGATTTCCAGCCCTGATGTCTAGGAAATACATGTACACATGTAGACAATAAACCAGTGAGTGAGTGAGTGAGTGAGTGAGTGAGTGAGTGAGTGAGTGAGTGAGTGAGTGAGTGAGTGAGTGAGTGAGTGAGTGAGTGTGAATGAGTCAGTGAGTAAGTCAGTGAGTAAGTCAGTGAGTGAGTGAGTGATACACGATCACTGACTTCTACCAACACAGGTGAACTTTCAAGCTAACTATTTGTTTGTTTGTTTGTTTATTTCAGTGCCGAGACTTAGTGCAGGCCGGGGCAAGTGTGGGAGGCACAGTGAACGAGGTGGTAGCAGCGTGTGACATCACCTTTGGCTGTGTGGCCGACCCTAATGCTGTCAGAGATGTAAGTAATGACAATCAATCAATTTATCAATCAATCAATCAGCCATTTGTAATGTCCACTTGCTAGTTGGGTACCCATCAGTGTTCTAGCCAGCGTCCATCTTTCCGTTATTTGACAGAATTTTGCTGCCCATGACAGGCAAAAATTTTGCCCAATCCATCATCTTTTATGGACAAAATTCGAGTGCTTGACAAGATTTGACATCAAACATTAACTAGAGATGACGGAAAAAATTTCAGGCTGGTTGGAACACTGGCTTCTCTTTATCCTTTTCTTTTTGTGAAGATGTTCTTTTATGTATTAATGTTAACAGAGTAGTGATTTTATGGCCAGTTAATTAGATTAACTGTACACATGATGTCACGGCAGCCTCCTGGTGGAATAGGCAGTCATCAAACGTGAACATGGATTTGGGTCAAATGTCACCCCTATGTGTGCGGGACTCGTAGAAACCAATGAATCACCTTTTGCAAATAGGATTTTGGGTTAAAAGGCACCAAAACTGAAAATTGAAATCGTACCAACCATTTCCTTACCATTTCTTCTTGTTTTCTCCAGCTTGTGTTTGGGACCAGTGGAGTTCTACAGAGTATCAGGCCTGAAAAGGCGTTGTTGGAAATGTCCATGTAACACTGTTACTAACAGTACCAACCATTTCCTTACCATTTCTTCCTTGTTGTTTTCTCCAGCTTGTGTTTGGGACCAGTGGAGTTCTACAGAGTATCAGGCCTGGGAAGGCGTATGTGGAGATGTCCACCATTGATGTAGAGACAGTACAAGATGTAGCTGAGGTAAGGAACTGGACCAAGATGTCATCATCATCATTCGCCCCCCCCCCTGGGGGTTGTGCAAGTCCCTACACCACTGAACTGTAAACATTAAAGGCATCCAATGCATTTCATTGCGGCATAACTCGATTTTCAAAGTCAATTTTCTACACATTCTTTTAAATTAATGTTACAGTAGTACTGTAGTAATTTGAATCAACTCTATCCCATAACGGACTGATATCTGTGAGGAAAAAATGCGATGTCACTGATGGAATATGGTTGCCTGTTTTGTATCGTAGGCTGGTTCTAGCTATTTATTGGCGGTACCCAAAAAATATGATAAAAACACCTCACATAGCTTGTTTTGGGGCTTTTTTAAATGCTTCAAGTATGAAATAATGACGAAGATGTGCTAAGAAATGGCAGTAAATGTCAATATCAGACAGATTTCCTCATCCAGAATATTTTCTTTTGCTGCCCTGAAATTGTATTAAATGCCTTAAAGTTTATACATTGGTTCCAAAATTATAAGGAAATTGGACTCACTCAAATGTTTGTCTGTGCAACTCCAGTCTTTGTCTCAGGTTAAGGTAGAGATGATCCACTATTTCGTGGACACCTGACTCCAGAGGTACATGTAGATGTTGTGTCTTTAACCTTCTACCTGCTGCCTAACCCCATAACCAACACAAATTTGATGCCAAATGACTACCTTAGCAGGCTGAAGGTTTCAGTCACAAATCTAGGAGTCATCAAATCATTTGATTATAGTAGTATGCTGAAGGCTTAAGTTGCACGTTCAAGTAAAAATTGGGCACGTCCAGTTTCCTCTTGCGCTGGAGCTGATTAAAAGTTTAATGCAAGTCATGATGACTTCTATCAGACTGGTACAGATGAGTATTCAGTTGACCTACAGTTGTCTGTGCCACTTCCAGACCACTCACACATGCAGGGAATACTGCTTTGTCAGAGTGCCAAAAATACATATGAAAACTAGTGCACCTTCATGATTGGTTGACCCAAGTTCAAACTTTTGTGTGAAAGGGAATTTCTCAGTTGAAAAGTGATAAAGCAGTTAGTCACTGAGTTAGTGACAATCTCTGGTGTCGACTTGTGTCCTAAAATCAGTGGCAAAATCATACTCTCTCAGTCTCTGAACTTGGTTGTTGCCTTGTTTTACTGCTTACAGCACCCTCTAACAGACTAAAATGGTACTGCAACAAATGAGCATACCAGCTGAAGAGTGCCATCTATCATATTGGGCTGGCACTGCAACAGCATTTCCAAAAAGAATGGTCAGATGATACAAAGGAATGGTGACAAAATAGAAAGAATCAACATTGTAGGAAGATAGCTGTTATTGTTTTATCGTAACTGCAGCAATGGGTACAGGTTCCTGATGTAAATTTTCTTTATCCACAAAATATTAGTTTCTAAACTTCAATTTATTACAAGAAATTGAAGATCTCATAACTATTTAGAATTTTGGGGGCAATTTGTGAATTTATCACTGATTTTTTAATGATATTGTGCATTTTCCCATTGGCTTCCAAAAGGCAACAGGCATGAATATAGCAGGAAACACTTCCCAGTCTGCAGGGAGACCATTTTGACCTCCAATTTGACCTTCTTGTCAGTTTTCGGTCATACCATTTCTCCCCTCACTTCCTGTGACTCTATGGTAGTCAAATAGCTACGGACACACAAGCAATCAAACACAAATGAAAAACAACCAAACGAACTACAGACAATGCTTTGAATTTCCACCTTTCTCTGTTTGTGCGTTTCCAGAGTATTGAGTCGCGTGGAGGCCGGTTCCTCGAGGCCCCCGTCATCGGCACCAGAAAACCCGCGGAGGACGGGATGCTGGTCATCGTTGCCGGGGGCGACAGATCACTCTTCGACGACTGCGAGTCCTGCTTCCTGGCCATGGGCAAAAAGGCCTTCTATTTAGGTAAGATAATCCATTGTCCTTCGAAGGGGACATTAGAGTCCCCAAGCAAGCCTCAAGCATGGTATCCACCAGACTTTGGTTATCTTAACCACAAATGGAACCATTGTTTTTAAAACATACTTGTGTGTGTGTGTCTGTGTGTGTGTGTATGTGTGTGTGTATGTGTGTGTGTGTGTGTGTGTGTGTGTGTGTGTGTATGTGTGTGTGTGTGTGTGTGTGTGTTTGTGTGTATGTATGTGTGTGTGTCTCTGTGTGTGTGTGTCTCTGTGTGTGTGTGTGTGTGTGTGTGTGTGTGACTGTGTATGTGTGTGTGTCTGTGTGTATGTCTGTGTGTGTTTGTAACTCTGTGTGTGTGTCTCTGTGTGTGTGTTTGTCACCGTGTGTTCCATATGTGTGTCTGTGTCTGCCACTCTGTGTGTTCCATGTGTGTGTGTGTATGTGTGTGTGCGTGTTGTGTGTGTGTGTGTGTGTGCCTGTACGGGTGTGTGTGACTGTCTTTTCTGAGAAAACATTTCAAAATTACATGTGCGACGTCATCCTTTCATGTGCAAGTATGTTAACACCACTTCAAACAATATGTTAAGTGCTATGCAGATTTCTGGCCCTTGTAATGTCATGGACACATGACTTCAGTAAAGGGTCAAAGATACACATCAGCAGAACGTACTGCAGCTACGCAAAACCCATAATATATCGTTTAAGGTCGTATTCTCGTATTTAAGGATGACATACCGTCTACAGTTTCCAAATGTTGTATCAGGAAAGATTATCGCTTGCAACAGGCAAAAATTCTGATGCAATATTGGTCAAACATCCATCCGTGAAAAATCCGGGTTTCGCGCAGGCGCAGTACGTTCTGCCGACATGCTGGTGAAAGATAATAATGGCTGCATCTGTTACTGTGCAGGAGAGGTAGGAAGCGGGACCAGGATGAAGCTAGTTGCCAACATGGTGCTGGGAAGTGTCATGGCAGGTTACGCCGAGGGGATGTCACTTGCTGAGAGGGCGGGGCTGGATCTTCAGACAGTCCTGGACGTCTTTAAGGAGGGGCCTCTCAACTGTGCCGCCGTCAGATCCAAGGGTGACGGTAAGTCTTTTTTTAATTCATTTAGTTTTTCCCACACAGTACTGAACCCACACAGTGCAGGATGTACCTGTATTGATGACTCAGCAGTTATCATGTACTGAGCCCATACGGTGCAGGATGTACCTGGTGTATTGATGTGGGAACCATCACAGTTCCAGCACACAATACAGATCAATAGCAGCTCATGTTTGTGTGTAAATCTGCTGACGCCACGATTGTAGGTACCGTAAGTCAGCTAAAATGTGCACACACTTTCAAATGCTTAATGTTGTCTTCAGACATGCTGTTACAAAAATAGACCATTCTGTGATGATATTATCCTTCTATGAATTTAACATCTATTATATTAGTTTCTTACTTCCACAACTATAATTGTATTTTGCTGTGCCAATGTTTCAATGACCTCTCTGCATTGTCATCTTCAT
This sequence comes from Branchiostoma floridae x Branchiostoma japonicum, assembly GCA_013266295.2. Lineage (NCBI taxonomy): Eukaryota > Metazoa > Chordata > Leptocardii > Amphioxiformes > Branchiostomatidae > Branchiostoma > Branchiostoma floridae x Branchiostoma japonicum. The sequence continues at coordinate 8,199,398 of CM023827.1, read as the reverse complement.
CAGGGCAAACTGAACTTTGTTAAAGTGTGCTGTTACGAATAGTCATACCAAATGAATATATGGTAACTATTGTGGAACAAAGAAATCTACTGTATGTTGTATTGACTTAATACCAACCTGATGAAACTATTTACGGATCCTTCTATGAAGTTTATATTGCCACAAAAGTCTTTGGAAGGGATTGCCAGCCCTTCAAGCTGGGTCATTTCAAATACAGTACAAAGCCTTTTGATTGTATGTATACTGTTTTTAGTAGTAGCGTGCATAGTTCCATGGCTAGCGACCCTGCCTCTGGACCAAGAGGTTGGGAGTTTGAATCCCAGCTATTGTCATCGACCTGGCATGCATGCTACTGGAAAGGGTCACAGTCCTTAGGACGAGATGTTAAGCCATGGTCCACTGTTCATTCTGCATGTTGAAAAGAGCTAGGGGAATTTCCCTTGTACAATGAACCTCTGAATACTGTACAATGTCATATTGTCTGTTTTCTCTGTCATGATGAGTGGAAGAATATCTCTTCAGTGAGCTAAAACTGGATCAAGATCACTTTATTAGTCACTATAGTCAGACTAGTGTTGAAGGATATATTTCAGGTACACCAAAGTGCACCCATTCTACAGTACTCCTTCAGCACTACTCAGTACTTGACCAACTTTTTGCAGCAGTTTTGCTGATTCGCATTTTCCTGGCAGCACTTATCCCGTCAAGTATCCCTGCTCCGGTTGAAGAGCACTCCACAACAAACCGTTATGGAGGTTCCCTCAACAGATCAATGATTTCAATTGATTTCTTCTCACCCAGGCAGCAAGTGTCAGCACATTTTTCTTTCTCTTCCCGAAGACCACACCAAGTTAATTTGTTGCTTCTCAGAGATTTTTTCAGAATATGAAGCAACAGGGAAAAAAAAAACTGATTTGCCTGGTAAGGAACCGGGACAGGTAGACATTAGAGATACGTGCAGATAATACTCCAGTTTTACCCACATAAACCTGCCTAGGGAGGTGGTTTTTCCTCAGTCGAGTGAGGAAATACCGGTAAGAATAAAGTGCCTATCCCAAGGGCACAACACACTGGAGCCTGGCAGGGATTCAAACCCAGGACCTTCAGATTCAACAACCCTAACCTGGTTGATCCATATAGATGAATACAACACGGTGTATTCCGTATCGCCCGAGGTATTGGCCCGAGGGTGATGCGGAATACACCGTGTTGTATTCTATTTATGTCATACCCACCCAAGAAAACACGCCTTTCAATGCCAAATGAGCCAATATTTGGTGTCCCTAAACCAAAAAAATGCAACAATATCAGTTCCAAAGTCCGGATCCTGTATTCGAATTTTCGAAAGCGGCGCACGCGGTTAGGGCGAAACACATTCGAACCGTTCTATGGAAGCCCAGTCGTCAACCCGGTCGTACCAAGTACGACCGGGTCGGGAACACTGTATCGCCGCCCGGGTATGATATAAAATGCATTACGAAAGGTTGTTACATCATGACGAGGGTGGCTTTCATAACAGTTTTTTTGTCTAAGCAGGAGGCAGCTGCTCAGGGCTTAGAGTTTCTATTTCTGTAATGAGAAAAGCTTCAGGTGATTTGTGAGATTTACATGTATATGTAACAGTACTAGTACATGGCATGCACATTGTTAGTGGGGTCGTGTGGCCTAGCGGCAGCGTGTTCGGCTCGGAGCCAAGAGTTCGAACCCTGCCATTTCACCGATTTGTGCCCTTGGGAAAGGCACTTTACACGACTTTCCTCACTTCACTCAGGTGGAAATGACTACCTACAAATGTAGCTTCAGTTAGGGACGTCCCTCGGATAGGACGTTAAATGGAGGTACCGTGTTTGGGGAGAGCCACACCCCACGCACGTTTAAGAACCCACCACGCCCTTCGAAAAAGAGTAGGGGCATGCCCCGGTGTGCGATGGTGCAAATTCTACATACATGTACATTATACATTTTCATCTGTTCACCTGTACTTAGCCCGATATAGGGCATGAATGTACAATAAAGGTTATCTGTTATCTGTTTACAGTGACTGGCCACAAGGTTAGCCCTTAATAATAGTCCCGTGCTAGTTGGGCTGTGTCTTCAGCCGAAATGAATAAATTGCTAGCAAAATTCATCAGTAGGTCAAGATGAATCTTCCAGATGAAATGAACGTGCTGGAAGGAAAAGTCAAATGTGACTATATTTACCTGGAAACTGTGTTTGCCAAGGTACAGACTCTCCCTTCAAACTCTTTTCCTGGTAATCTTCCAGTTTGGCATTATCTTTTTAAATCTGACAACCAAAATCATTGAATGTGTGACACATTTTGGCACATTTTGCATTAAAATGTGAACTGGATTTTCCCTGGTGGGTATGACATGACCGGTGTATTCCGTATCAACCTCGGTCCCAGCCTTCCTAAGGGTGATATGGAATACACCGTGTACATGTAGTATTTTATACGTGTTTTATACCTGTGAATTATTGCCGTCTTGTTGAATAAAGAGACTCTCTCTACACAACCAAGACGTTTTATTCAGCCGACGTTTCAGTGACCATCTGTCACCTTCCTCAGGGCAATTCTGACTGGTTCACATTGCACTGCAGCGTAGGTGTCGCTTTGTTGTGTATAGAAAGAGTCTCTTTATACAGTGACTTACCAACCTGATGAAACCATTCACGGCATCTAATTAGTTGTTAATTGTTAATTTTCCCCTGTTTTGCAGCTATCCTCCACAGCAGGTTTGAGCCGTCCTTCCCCCTCAAACACCAGCAGAAGGACATGCGGCTGGCGCTGGCGCTCGGCGACGAGCTCAAACAGTCTCTCCCTGTGGCTGCAGCTGCAAACGAGGTTAGTAACCTTTCGTTCCTTTGTCTAGACCAGTGTTCTAGTCAGCCTGAAAGAAATTTTGCTGCGATGTTCTTGTTCTCTGTTTTGTCTTGTCTCCATTTTTTTTGTTTAAGAAGACCACTTGTCTAAGAAGACCACTTTTCCTCGGTCCCCTGGGTGGTTGTCTTAGGCCCAATTTACAAGGGGCAAAAAAATCATTTGTCCTGGGAGGACAGATTTTTTCAGCGTATAAACAGGCCCGCCACCGACGCGCGGCGATATTTGTGTGTCGTTCCCTGTAGGTGCCACCCGAAAACCGCCGCGTGGCGGTGGCGGGCCTGTTTATATGCTAAAAAAATCTGTCCTCCCAGCACCAATGATTTTTTTGGCCCCCTGTAAATTGGGCCTAAGACAAGTTTTACCGTACACACAGATGGACTTCCGTGCTGACACTTTTTTCCCCCTGCAGATGTTCAAGAGGGCGATCTCTCTGGGGAATGGAGACAACGACATGTCTTCAGTCTACAGAGCCACAGCCTTGTGAGCAATGCTTGGCAGAACTTCGGCGACCAAATTTTATCACCTCTCAACGGAGAGAGAACAAGAAGGGGCACTGGAGAAAGAGATCTCACACCCAAATCTTCTTCTTAACCTGGAAACGTTCTGGGAGCTTTTCCGTTACCTTCCTCGAGGACTAATGAAGTCTTCAACATCTGGGATCTTTTGTTTTTTCTTCGAACATGTTTATTGCACAGAGATTCAGTGCAGTTTGGAACAGTACATGTCATTACAACACATTTACACATTGCTACAGTTGCCATTCCCACTGGCTTTTTTTTTGCGAAGGTTTCGACTTTTCTGTTTTTGGATTTTCTGTGCTATGGTTCACTCCCTACTAGTAGGACTTCTCCATGCAGGGATATCTTCCCTGGAAACTTATGGAATGATGAGAGGTGATACAAACTCAGTCACATTTGAGACTGCAGGCTTCTTGGTGCATTGCCACCTAGTGACAAGAAGTAGCAGTGTTCATGCATTAGTCCCAGAGGAAGGTAGCAGGCAGGTTTCCCAAACAGAGACCCGATTTCCATGCGGGCAAAAACCTGACCGTACGGAAACTGCGTACACATGCAAGCGTGCGAAAATTCTGTACGTCAAATTTTTCCTGCGTTCAAATCGTACGCCAGCCCTCAAGATAACATACAATCTGAACGCAGGTTCTTGACGTATGTCAAAGGCTTATTTACATGAAGGAAAAATTCAATGTATGCAATTTTCATACGCGCACATGTGTACACAGTTTTCTTGCATCTGAGGGTTTTGCCCGCGTGTGTAAATCAGGCCATAGCCCAGGAAGGAAGAAACTTAGGTTGTGTGGATTGTCTTTCCCCGACGACCTACCAACCAGTTGAGGCTTTTCACAGAGGGTACAGAGCTCTGCGGCAGACAACAAGGGACCGTTGTATATTCCAATATAAGTACCACTGACAGAATAACTCGTGTAAGTTTTTGTGTTCTTTTAACAGGATCTTGGCGAATTTCTATCTAGATAGTGACTTACTACAGAAATAGTAGACAAGTACAATGTATTCTCAAGAATGAGGGCAGAACTGCAGCATTTGGTTCTTCTCATTGCATTGCTACTAGTACTACTGTACTCATGTTTTTGTACAAGCTTGTTAGCCTCCATCCAGCCTTTCTAAGGGGTTCCAGACAGTAGAATTTGGCAAAAATAGGGTGAATAATTGGCCAGGAGAGTGAGCTACAGTTAGGGTAACAAGGAAGGACAAATGCACAGGCAAATGAAAATGGCCTCCCTCACCTGGCAAGTTATTTTCCCCATGTGGCTAAATTTGACTGTTTCACCCAGCTTAGTTCATCTGGTGGAGACTAGAAACTTGTAGGACACATCTGTGGTTTCTGTGTTGTACAACTCGGTACAGTATAATCATGGAACGTTGGCCGGAGTGATGATTTGGATTTTGGAAGACTGTGGTGAGGCCATTGACAATACTGTAAACTGACACCAGCAACTTGAAATAGGCGGATCGGAAACAGTTATGAGATTTTGAAAGATTCAAATTTTTCGAAGAATGCAAGTGTATTCCAATTACTCCATATTTCATTTTCAAAGAATTTGGCTGACAATTTTCAAGAAGTAAATTTGTGCCCATGCTAAAGCTAGTCTCCCTGCATACGTATATGTAAAGCAACGGGAGAATGAAACAGTTACTATTAGTGGGTTGTTTTATCATTTTGGGAATCAAAATTTATCAGTTGTGATCTCAGAAACCTAGCCTGGGTACCATCCTGGTTAGTTTACGTCCGCTCCCACAGTCGCTATCGAAGCTCGCACAAAATCTGGCCGAATATTCGAATTCCAGACGGCCCAGCCGGAAGCGATCCCAGACTGGTTGGTCGATAGCGACTGTGGGAGCGGACGTAAACTAACCAGGATGGTACCCAGGCTATCAGAAACCTAGCCTGGGTACCATCCTGGTTAGTTTACGTCCGCTCCCACAGTCGCTATCGATAGCGACTGTGGGAGCGGACGTAAACTAACCAGGATGGTACCCAGGCTATCAGAAACCTACTTTGTGGTAAACAAGTCTGTTTAGTTTGTCAGCAAGTATTGTTTACTTGGATGAACCACAAAGTGTACTGCGCCCATGTGCTTAGGGCTCACACGTACTGTACAATCATTGGAAGTCACTGTAAGATTGACAATGTAGGAAAGTATGAATACTTCAGATTGGCAGCTTTATGCATTTTATTAAGGGGGGAGAACTTTGTGATATACATCGGTAGAACGTACAGTACTGCACCTGCGCGAAACCCATAACACATTGTGCATATAGCACTTCGGCAGAAGGTCATATGTGCGTATGTAGGGATGACATACCGCCTATTATTAGACATTGTAGTTTTCAAATGTTGTGTCGGAAAAGATATCGTCTGCAACAGGCAACATCCAACGAAAACCGTGAAAAATTGGCGTTTTGTGCAGGTGCAGTACGTTCTGCAGAAGTGCTACCGGTTTATATATATTCAGTTCCTTTATTAAATTAGCATTAGGTTCAAGTCAGACTCAAGCACTCCTTTTCTTCAGAATTCTACCAACATAGATAAAGTTTCAAGACAAGAACTTCTTACCTACAGTCAAAAGAAAAGCGTTGTTGTCAGTACATTTCTGCCCAGTTTTTGCATGAACATCCTGTTTGGAATTCCATCAACTACTTGGTTACTGAACTCATATTTTATAGTTGTATAGCTACATTTTGGACATGACATGATACATGTATGTTTTGCCCATAATGATACATTGTATGTTAAACCGTTAAATAATATGAGACAAAAGGCATTACATTATGTTTGTCACAATTTACGTATAACTTGCTATTGCTACTAGACTAACACCAATCAATTCTTGCCTTTATTGGGAGAAAAAGAGATTCATAAACAAATGAGAAAGGACACAAGAACTGGCACTCAAGCAACTGGATAGATTTTGAAAACTGTCAGTTTTCAATCCAGTAACTGTTGCTTGAGGAACAGTTTTCTTACTTGGATGTCTGAACTTCATCAACATAAATGAGAATTGAGATCAATGAACAAAATTCTAAGCTGTGGTGAAAGATGATTACCGTATGATTGAATCATGGGACATCAAAAATGTTGGAAAAACTGTGCTGAATAGAAGACAAAGCCCTGAATGGTTTGGTTCAACTAGTCTCAACTAAGGGAGTTCCTGCTAACGGTAGCCTCTACCAGGCTTCAGAAGCGGCTGGAAAGAGTAGAAAGTGGCCAAATAGATAACATACTAGGTGAGTTAGTCTGCTAAAGGAGTACAGTTGGCTGCCAACTCCTCTACCATGTTATCTGCCTATTTGCCCTATTTCTACTCTTTCTACTAGCCTTCTCTGAAGCCTGGTAGAGGCTATGCTGATCATAGTGTTACCGCAAACGGTCCTGAATTGTTCTATTGGCTAATGGAAGCATAGAATTCGATTTTAGTCACTTGGCTTCCATGACCATTTTTTTTTCTTCAAATTGAAATGGAGGCAAGAAAAAATAGAACTGTATGAAAAAAGTGTCCAGAATTGCTTCTCTAAGAGTTTGCCATGAGGACTAACCCTGGAATAGAGTCAATGATGATTATGTCAAGAATGACAAGCTTTTGGCTAGCCAAACATGTACAATGTAGCCTGTGTGTGTATGTCCAGATGAGAGTTGTGTTAGGTATACAGTGCGTGGATGATGTTTTGTAAGTATACATGGAACTTGTAGCCGAGTCTCTGTTTTAAATGGATTATCATTATTAACATTGGCTTATTTTTAGAACATTCTCCACCATATGAAAGTGTGCACTGAAACTGCAGACATATATAGTCAGTATAAGTTAGGAATAGTCCACGAGTGTGCAAGATAGACCATACCTTTTGTTGAACGAGCTGTAACTGTTACTAGTGTTACAGAGTATATTCTAACCCTACGTTATAGTAGACATTATTAGGATGACATTTACTGGCCGGATCACTGTTAGACATTGTTACGTGGTAGCATTTGTACAGTAAAGAAAAACTGGACGAGAATGAAGAGTCGTTACAGTTCTCTTTTGTTGTCTCCATCCGTCACATGTTTTTCATGGTTTTTAGTCAACACCAGTGTATAAGACTAGAAAGGTAACATTTGCAAAGCAAATGCATAATGTTTGTCTTCACATGGTCTAGCCCAACAAACTACTGCTACTGTTTATTCTTACTCAAACATAATTATATGGTGACTAGCCCATCTAATTCTGCCCTGCTACTTGCTATATAATATAATCCATCACCACAGGGTGTCTTACCAAGGACATTACACTGTGTAATGTCCTTGGTCTTACACAGCACAAGTTACAATGGTCAGGGTCATTGACCTTACAAACATGTATTTGTTTAGAATTGAAGAAGAAACAGCACAAGAGTCTTTCTGTGACGGTAAAGCATAATGAACAAGAAAAGTCAGAGATTTCAGACTTCCGGGAAGTATGCAATCTTTGTCGTCCTGAATTCCCCCATGTCGACCACAAAAATCCTACTGGCTCCCACCCAGATTCTGGTACCTTCACGCTCACCCCATTTCCACCGTCTGACCTTTTGACCTCCTGTCATTCTGCCTGTTTACCCCCTCCACACACACACACACACACACACACACACACACACACATGCTGTCAACAGACTCAATCCGGACAAACAGATAGATACACATACCAACAGCTCAGCCACCCAAAACAATACTTCGGAACTCAGAAAAAAAAAGGCTAGGAGGAAAACCCATATCGTTAAAGGCCCTTTATGTAACTTTAGGAAAAGCCAAAATCAAGGACTATAACCTCCTTGCCAAAATAAAGAATTCTTCCCTCCAGAGCGTCCATTGGGTAACCTCTACCAGGCTTCAGTAGCGGCTGGAAAGAGTAGAAATTGGCCAAATAGACAGATAACATGCCAGGAGAGTTTGTCTGCTAAAGCAAGGAGGTTCATCTTTTGAACCTCCTTGGTTATTTCAAATTTCAAATGTTAACCTTTTTTCCCCCAAATTTTAGGGGCCTTGATCACACAACACCTTGCTCTTACTTCTACCAAATGGCTGGTATGAAGGAGTACAGTTTGCCACTCAGAGCATTGTTATCTGTCTATTCGGACAATTTCTACCCTTTCCAGCCACCTCTGAAGTCTGGTGGAGGCTATCCATTGTGGTGAAGTAAAAAGCCGATGCCAGCTGTTGATGAGCAGCGCTGTCTCCCCGCCTCCTTTTGAGATGTAAACCTGAAACACCCCACCAGGCCCTGCCCCGGGGACATATCTATCAGGGCTGTCAGCCGCACGTGCGGCGGTCGGCTATAGGTCCGGAGATTATCCCCTCACAGGGGAACCTTTGTCACATTTTCGTACGATCGTCCTACGATCGCAAACTGGAGTGCAGTGGGGATGGGACCTCTGTCACATTTTAGTCGTACGATCGTCGTTCGATCGCAAACTGGAGCGGGGTGGGACCTCTGTCACATCTGTCTTACGATCGTCGTACGATCGCAAACTGGAACGGGAGTGGGACCTCTGTCTCAATCGTCGTACGATGTTTTCGGTAGCGTGTGTTTGTGTGTGTTTGTGTGTGTGTGTGTGTGTGTGTGTGTGTGTGTGTGTGTGTGTGTGTGTGTGTGTGTGTGTGCGTGTGTATCATATGCCCTGTTTTCTGTCGTGGGGAGTAGTGACACAATTAAACGGGGCATATGATAGAAAGGTCACAATCTTAGCCATCGACCTCTGCTTGGAGAGTATAAAACCAAGGAGGTTCAATAGAACAAGGAAGTTAATTTGGGATGGCCTCATTGACCAAATAGGGTGAATCAGTCAGCCTTCGGGGCACAATAACTCCACCCTATTCGGCCAATTTGTACAAGTTTTTTTCCGCCACAATAGGAGTATGACAAAAAAAGCATAGCCTCTACCAGGCTTCGGAAAGCGGCTGGAAAGAGTAGAAATTGGCCAAATAGACAGATATACGTATACACGCCAGGGGATTGGTCCGGGAGAGAGTACAGTTTGCCGCGTCCGAACGCAACTGTACTCTCTCCCGGACCAATCCCCTGGCGTGTATATCTGTCTATTTGGACAATTTCTACTCTTCCAGCCGCTTTCCGAAGCCTAGTATAGGCTAAATAATGCAGGCGGGGGTGTTATAACTGTCCCACCTTTGTTTTTGTTTGGGGTGAGCACGCGTGTGTGGCCCCGCCCATGTCACACCCACAAGGGGTCGGCCAACCGGACGGACAACACCATAAACCGCCCAGAATCTACATTAGCACACACTGACTTAATTTTATGGATGACATCCTCTGGAGACCCCTAACCTAAATGCGAGAGGGCGCAAAAAAAATCCAGCCAAAAATGCTACTAAACCACAGGAATACTATTATTTTACTACTATATTGCAAATTTGCTGTAGTACATTAATTAACGTTTACGTCGACAAGCCGGCATATGCTTGCCTTTTGTGGTATGTATGAGTCGGCACTGTACTGAGTTCTGGAGTTCCGTGGAGCTTCGGTAGCCTGGGTACCATCCTCCGTAGTTACCACCGGCTCCCTATTGTCGCTAGCTACCATGGACTACGGAGGATGGCATCCAGGCTATAGGAGGGGGTGATTTTTTTTAGAACAAGTTAGAGAACAAGCGAAACTGCGCGCGCGGAAGATCTTTTGGTGGCTGCAAGACAGCATCAAATTGGCAGTATCATTGGCAGGGCAGTATCCAATAGGCCACCCGAAGGCTGGCGAAAAAAAAGGTTACCACTGCAGTATACAAAAAAAAAGAAATTTAAAGCCCGATATGCAAGTACAGTTTAGACTTTAAAGTTTAGATAAAAAGTCATGAAATATATAGGATTGTTTCATCATATTGTTGCAGTCTGGAATAAATAGCCTTCCTTTGTGTCAAATTTCAGTGATTTTCAAAGGTATTTTCACGCGGAAAACAGTTTGAAGTTTGCATATGAAAGAACCTTGGATTGGGAAATGGATACTGTCTGGCTAATGGTTACAGCTTGGCCAATTTGATACTAGTACTGTCTTTTTGCCTATTTTCTTTTGCTATCCAACCCCAAGATCTGCTTGGAGATTAGAAATTAATGTCCGTCGCGTCAGTGGCCGTTTGGTACGGTGGGACAGTTTAGCCTCTTTCGCAGACTTCTTGGCGCGGCTTCGTTTATTTATATTGGAGCGCTGATACGCGATTTTTTTTTCTTACACGAGCTATATAATAAATGTTCTCTATTAATTGCGGCAGAGGGAGTTATACCGCGGGGGGAGTTTCGCTTCTCTAGCGTAGCGATTTGTACATGTCTGTCTGTTTGTGTGACCGTCGTTATCAAATCTCAAAGCAGATGTAGGGGTGGAAATGCGCAAACGTTTCTTCCCAGCCGACTTTTCTGATAGCCTGAAATCCAGCCTTGTTAGTTTTAGCTAAAGATCCGCTCTCAAAAAGTCGCTCCCCGCCAACAACGACTTTTGGGAGCGGACCTATATAGCCAACAGAAGGCTGGATTTCAGGCTACTTTTCCGACAGTCGCTGACACCAATATCTGCTGACACTGGACTTTGCATTTACCGAAAAGCCTTAGGCTGCGAGCTACTAGTACTGTTAACGTTAACGTTAGTGTTTTGAAAAATAGAACAAAGGAAGTTTATAAATGAGATTCAAATTGATAGAACTGACAAATTGTCGGGAAAAAGAGATATAAAAAGAGGAAGGATAAGAAAGAAAGAAAGAATGCGACAAAACTTTTGTGAAGATAATATATTCCACATTACATTGAATCGAAATCTAACATGGTTTTGCCGTGCTTTGAATTTGTCACGTATCTTTGCATCATTTTTTAATAGATTGTGACTGTGTGTGTGTTTTCAATGTGCTTTAGCCTTCAAAGGTTAGCTTTGCAACATGACATACAAAAACAAGAGGAAGTTACAACTGTTAACGTTTAGTTTTATTACATCGTCATACATGTAACGTTACATGTACATTGGACCGGCTATGATGTTATGATCACTAAATCTGTATATAACCGTTTGTTTCGACCTATCACCTTTGGTTTCGAAACTGAAGGTAATTTCAGATGTTAGACAATGTTTATCCACAAGTGACGTTTGTTGTGGGTGATGCGAAGGGAAAATCCCGGATATTGTGTATGATGTATGAGGGGATGTCCGCAATCGTCATCGAAACTTTGCTGGGGGGATTTTCCACCTAGGATGAGGTCAGGTCAACCCCGCGGCGGCCGCAGCGACGACATGCGGGAAATACTAGAATTGCAGGCGTGCATTCGTTTACGCAAATAGACGAGTTCAACAAGAAGAACAGTAGGTGGATTTAAAAATTGATGCACAGCTGTTTAGAACATTATAGAAGACACATAACATTAAAAAAAGTATTAAGTCATAAAAAAGTTGTACCTTTAATGTTTGTTATATTTTTGTCTATAAATTGTACACAGGGAGTAATATTTCGTCATTCTTTTTATAATATTTAATATTGAAACACCCTTTGCAGATGGTACAGTCTGTACTTCCGGTCTTACTTCCGGATTGCAAATCAGCCCGACAGTCCGATTTTCTATCCCCAGTACCGGTTTGTGTACTCCGACTACGAGACTTTTGGTGCCCCGGAGCTAACTTTTTACCCCATTTACAGTATCAACCCCTTCATATCGACCGATTACGGTGACTGTCGGATCACCTTGGCCGGATTTCGTGGCGAAAATCTGGAAATATGTAGAATATTTTGTGGGGATTATCAGCTGTTTTGGACCGTGCGCGCAGGTCTGTTCGGGGAGGGAGAAAGCTGCAGTGACGGCGAAGCTTGGCTCACTCCCAAAATGTAACCTTTGGATTCAGCACAATTAGGACGCAAACTGGAGGAATTTCACTGGATTTTACATGCTGTAGGACGGAAACCATGGCTTCGACAAGTTCTGGCAGGTGAGTGCGAGTTGTTTGGATGTAGATGAAGAGAGTTTGGGGGCAGGAAAGATGGAGTAAATTTTGAATTTTGTGTGGCGCCGATTGAAGTGGGGAGGGCAGAGTTTTGTGGATGCAACTGATTAAATCGGGATTTTGTCGCCCTTTAAACCCAAATCGTGGAAGATTTCAACATCATATGCAATCCACACATCAGGTGTTATCTAAAGTTACTCGTAACCTCTTCATTAGCAAGCGATACTATGGGGAATATATTTCTGAAGAATCGCAATTTTTCACGCCCACCGACCGAGGTCGCGTTAGACCTATTTTTGGCGCGGGTATTTTTTTACCTTTCCACGAATTCGCGACTAGAAAAATCCCCTACAAATACCTGAAAAATCCTATTACCCTTATCTAGTTAGACTATAGTATCGTTACGTAGTAGCTTTTCATTCTGAAGGGACAACGAGCCGGAATATTCTGTCGTTCTGACAGAATTTCTCCGTTCCACGGGCGCCATATTGAAGCGACCCCAGTGCAGCGATTTTGGAAGTCAGCAGAAAATATATTTTTCCATGTCAAACGGGCCAGCAAAAACTGCAACTTTTCTTCCAACAACGGCCCAAAAAACAACTTAGATTGTAGGCTGCATATAACAGGAGTAGGATAACGTAGTTGTGAGGAGTATATAGAATGATATCCGTATTTTTTGTGTGGTTTTGGTCTTGTATTTTGATAAGCTTTGCGATGTATGCAAGCTCCTCTCAACTTGCCGAGGTCAGACATGGACAAGGCCGTACGAATACAAAGGAAATTCCCGCAAAACATATTCTTTAAAAATAGCTACAACTCCTCCCTTTCTTGCAACAGTTCAGTCATATAGGTCATCACATAGCTGGAACTGTGTGGTGATATCTCTCATGTATTAAGCTGGACATCTTTGTACACAAAAAAGTCTGACCTGTGACACTTGTGGGTCACGGCTCCAGTTTCTGTATTTGAGTACGAATGATATTCTAAACTTAACCGGCGTATGTTAACTCTTTCTCGCTCGCCTAGCTTCGTTTTCGTTTGTTGTGGTCCGTGCGATCACCGTAAACCCACCTGTGTTGTTGGTAGAGTCTTGCGTGACATCTTGTGTATGTACTTCATGTAGGAGTTTTCAATTTCAAAGTCGTAAACACGTATGGACAGTTCCCCCTTGCTGGATGGATAGAAGGCTGTGTAGAACAGCTGAGTTTACGTCATGTTGCGACCTTTGATAAAAATGACAGTATTGGCTGCTCTACTAAATCTTTAGGGCAAATTGGCCCCTCAAGTGTGAATAAACTAAAGAAAACTTAAGTTCACTTCTGACCAAGGCAACTTCTGGGCAGTAAAACTGGATTTTCAAATTCAATTTTCAGGTCATTTTTTTTCTGTAGTAAGTTGAATAAAAGTCCCATATAGCATATAGGGAAAAAGGTTGCTTGTTTTGTATTGTAGGCTGGTTCTAGCTATTTATTGGTGGTACCAAAAAATAAAGGGACTCCTCATGTAGCTTGTTTCTGGGGTATTTCAAATGCTTCAAGTATGAAATGACGACGAAAATGTGCTAAGAAATGTCTGTAAATGTCAATATCAGACATTTTTCCTCATCCAGAATATTTGCTGCCCTGAAATTGAATTGGATGCCTTTAAGTTTGTTAATAATAGTGTAATCAAAACGACTAGAGTTCATTGCTATGCTAAAATGAAATTGGTTTCATGTCGTTGCTGTTTAGTAGATTAAGTTACTGTTTACAACTTTAAACAAAGGAAAATATTCCAGAAATTCGATGGGGTCAAGAAATGTTGTGAATTACGGGTTTCAGTATTCTTTAGTTATGTTATCTGTTTTGATTAATGTTGGCATGTGCATTGTGGAATTACTTGCTCAACTGGCCAAGGAAGTTTGCAAAATTACATGGGTATGTAAAATATTGTAATGGCCATAATCAGAATATGTAAAGCACATACATTGTGTATATTGTAATGAATTTATCTTACATAGTTTGAACTTTTTGTTCTTGAACTTGGGGTGCTTAAATCTAAGCTTCATTTCATAGAAAAATCAGTTTTTTATTCTGAATCTTCAGTTGTCCAGCCACTTTTGTTCTGGTAATTCAAAGTTGTGTAATATTTATGGAGCCCCAGCGAAGTCAATATTGGCTTGCAAACTTCCCCTTTACTTAGTCAGGGCTCGAAATGAAATTTTTCCTGCAATACCTGCACCAGACAAGTTTTACCTGCACCACTCAGAATTTAGGAAGTATGGATCATATTAAACAGAAACCATTGCCATTATTTTTCTGTCACTATGTAGCTATTAGAAATCCACATACGCCTACATGTATATAATAAACCCAGTACATGGCTCAGTACAGGTTAGTTGCAGGTAGACATCAGAAATACCTGCACAGCTTCAATTTTACCTGCACTAACCTGCATATGCAGGTGGGATTTCCAGCCCTGGTTAGGCCACATCAATTTAATCAATTGGTTCTCGGATTTGCCTTTTCATTTTTTTTTGAAGATTTGTAACAACAAAAAAAGAAGATTTTTGGCTCTGAATCAACTCCAAAATGCTCATACATATTTTGGCCCCAACGGTTGAAGAAAGTCCTTGTCTTCCTAGTTGTTAAAGTTTTTCCTATCTATCAATGCAGTAGTTTCATTAAAAATTCAAACTTCATTGTATAAATTATAACCCAGCTGAAGTATGTTGACTTCATGGCTCCTTTCGTAACATTTCGGGCTATCATGGGGTGCCTTGGCCTGTTTTTTTGTGTGTTTTTTTCGCCCTGTAACTTCATATTTTTTTCTGAAAATATCCGTGAACCAAGATATCAAATTGGTGTAGCCTTAGCTTTAATACAAAGCTGATGTTGAAAGCGGGTACAACTAGGTACAACAGATCTAAAAGGATGGGGACCTTGTGACTGGTGAGGGAGGGTTCACTGGGTTGTAATAGACAGGTGATAAGATTAGCTGACCCCCTTTACCATTGGTCACAGAACTGGGGCTACTTTCTCATCTGTCAGTCATTCTGTTACCATGCCAACAAGGGGACTGACTGGGTCCAGATCTGGTTGCAACTGGATGGTAGCTATAGTTATTACACAAAACCACACCAATGTGTTCAGACAGTTTTTAAGTAAAATTTTAGCAAGAGGGCATCATTTAAACAAATGAGTCCATACCAATTTAATTTGTTGGTTCTCAGATTTGCCCTTTTCATTTTTTTAATGATCTATAAAAAATGAAAATATTCAAATAATTAAGGTTCTGAATCAACTCCTAAAGTAAATGCTCAAATTTTGGTCCCAATAGTTGGAGAAAGCCATTGTGGTTAACATTTTTTTCCATCTATTAATGCAGTGGTTGATTCAAAGTTCATTGTACAAACCAGCCTGGTATGTTGACTTCATGGCTCCTATTGTAGCATTTGGGGCTATCAAGCCCTGAAAAACTACTAGTGTATCGAAACACAATGTATTTAATTTCCTACTACTTCTAAGTTACTAGTATTACTCACTACTAGTCAACTGGTACCCAGTCACCCTGGGTATTGTTCGCTGGCAATTTGTATAGAGAGCAGTTAGTAGCTGTAAGTTTTAGTAAGCCAGTTCTTGGCTCAGCTCCATCTGTACTAAAAAAAATCAGGGCTCGAAATACCCACATGCAAGCTGTACTTTGCAGGCTATTTTTAAGATTTGCAAGTAAAAATATGCTGAAGTTGCAATATATTATATTACATGCACCGTTGAAAATTACCAGTATCATATTTGCACGTTGTAAAAGTCTAGTGCGGTCAGGGATGTCTCAAAAGAATGACATCATGTAATTGCTACTGTTTAGAAATGCTACTAAGCTGAAAATAAGTTTTTCTTGAATATACATATGTATTGTAATACTATACTGTTTGAGAGCTTTTTTATTTACTACTAACTATATATGGTTTTGCATGTAGATTTTCCAAATTTTGCCAACATGCAATTTTACAGCTGGTGTGTTACGCCAAAGGGCGGTTATACCGGCTATACAGATACAGATACAGATACTTGTAACTGAAAAAAGGATTTCGAGCCCTGCCCATACTAAGTCTCGCTGCTTGCCCTGAGACGTCTAGTTGGACTGAAGAGTAGATGGGAATACAAATTACGGGGTTGCCAAGTGCGGCAGCCTCGTCCCTTCTCCTGTGATGACTGCAAACAATACTCGGGGCCATTTTGATTTGGGTTGCCGATGAATTATTGATTAGTTGTGTAACTGTGGCGTCAGTTTTTTAACGGCGTAACTTTTATGGAGGGAACGCTGGGCTCGATATGATTATTAATGTTGTAGTTGTGTAGGAGAGGAAAAAAGGGCCTAGGAAAAAAATGTTGTGTTTCCTGTTTCAGTCCTGATTTAGGCCACACCTACCTTTTGTTATGAATTGAATTAAATTTGAGTTAAATTTGTGTCAAATTTGACCACCAACCATACCCCGACCACTGCTTACCTACTCCCAAATACCAGCCAACCATGGCCAAACTTTCATACCCAAATGTTTCAAACATTTTGAAACATTTGCCTGGCGCAGCCAAACAGTAGCCGACCTGGCTAAAAACCAGCAAACCACAGCCGACCATAGTTGGGGTGAGTTAGGCTTGTGTTCGTGAGGCCAAATTTGACTGTGTGACAGGGGCTTTAGACTGTTGGAGGGTTAACCAGGATGTACAGTCCATCTACTTGTATTTTTATTAAAAATCTTTTTTTTAGAAGATGCCCAAACTCTGTATGCCTTTCCTACAGTATCAGAGACACGGAAAGGTATACAAATTTGAAGTTAGGGTTGCATTCAGCTGTTATTATTTGCTAACTAAAATCAGTTAAGGCCACACCAATTTAATTTGTTGGTTCTCGGATTCGCCTCTTCATTTTTTTCTGATTTGCAAAAAAAAAAAAAAAAAGAATCTGGCTCTGAATCAGCTCAAAAATGCTCACATTTTGTCCCCAACAGTTGAAGGAAGTCCTTTTCTTCCCAGTTGTTACAGTTTTTCCATCTCTCAATGCAGACGTTTGATTAAAAGTTCAAAATTCATTGTTTAAATTTTAACCCAGCCTTTTATGTTGACTTCATGGCTCCTATCGTAGTATTTGGGGCTATAATAGGATGCCCAGGCCTGTTTTTATTTTATTTATTTTTTCGCCCTGTCGCTTCATATTTTTTCTGAAAAAATCCGAGAACCAACAAATTAAATTGGTGTGGCCTAATGGTCCTTTTATACGAGTTGTTTGATCGCCAGGCCTGTACAACTCTGGAATGACTTGGATGGACGCATGATCCCCCAACAAAGTAGAGCTACTGTTATGACAGTTGATCTGTTACTAGTGTTAGGCCATACTGATTTGATTTTTTGGATGACATCCGCGGGCACATTGATTTTAGCCTCTTCTCGAAAACAAACAAGAAAAAAATCACGTCCTCCGAGGCTCTAAGTAAGAGTCTAACCTGGGTGCCATGATTCCTCCGTAGTCCATGGTAGCTAGCGACAATATGGAGCCGGCGGTAACTACGGAGGATGGCACCCAGACTGCGGAAGCTCCACGGAACTCCAGAACTCAGTACAGTGCTGACTTATAAATGCTGCAAAAGGCCAGCATGTGCCAGCTTGTCATAAAAAGGCACTATGTAGTACCACAAATTGGCAATACCTGAGCTTTGTATTCCCGTGGTTTAGCAGCATTTTTTTTATTTGCCTGCACTCACTAGTTTGGGGGTCTTTAGTGGATGTCATCCATAAAATTAAGTCAGTGTGGCCTTACCTGCAAAACTTGTCCATTCAACTTATTAAACACACCGAGTATTGCGTCAGTGCTGGGGGATGTACTTGTGCTTGTGGCTGGAGTACTAGAAGCTTGTGTAATCACTGTACTCAGTTCTAGCTCAGCCACAATGAAAGCATATTAATCACAGCTGTGACGTCAAAGAGGGCCTTAGAAAAAAACGCAGGGTCGACAGAAAATACTTAGATTGATAAGAGTTTCCTTAGATTACGTTGCTCAATGATTTATACTATAACAAAGATGATGTTTTAGGAGTTTATTTACTGTTACACATTTTGTGACTTTTTGAACTGTACTGTCATGATGATGATGTGTTACTATTATTGAAATTATCACATGAAATTTAACTTACTACCTGTGAGTCTGTGACAAAGCCACATGTTTACCAGTTTGATGTTTGACGTTTGATGTTTATTGAAAATCCATTGGATTAGACATATTATTCTAATCTATTCTTCCTGGATTGAAATAACAAATACAAATAACACGGCACACACATACATCAACATTGACCTCACATACTACTATCTACAAGTAACATTTCAAACCTATTTTTGTATTGGTACTGAACGGAAAAATATGGGCTTAGTGGCACCAAGTCGGCTTGGTCTGAGGCCCAAGTCCAGAGAATCAGGTCTAGGTCTGAACCTGATTATTAAAAATACATATCAACCCTACTGCATTGCAAATAAGTGCCATTCAGGAAGTGGAGGTGCCAAAATATGACGCCTTACAAGTGTGTTTAAAAGTTGTCAGCCATGTAAATGTTTACATTCTAGTTTTTTGTGGTGGTGCCACAAACTGATTGCCTCTCACGTGCACTGTTTTAGCGCCAACCAGAAATGTCAGAAAAGTGAGATAATTGCACAAATATGTTGAAAAGTGGAAGTTAATGACAATCACAGGAAGACTTTTTCAATTAAAATATTTCAATTTTTGGTGCAAAAATGTTACATAATGCCCCTTTAAGGCGAGAAGGTAGGAACAGGACAAGGCCCCTTGCTGTTTAACATTCCCAGCATATATGACTTGATGTAGGTCCGGTGGTAAACAATAGGGGTCCTGACGTCAGGGAAAGCATAGAGCCCTCCAACTGACGCATATTGGTCCACATTTACATGTAGTAGTCATCTGCAAACGCTTGCTTCCTTCCCTACTAGCATATCCGATTATCCTCCTTCTTGTGCAGTCATTAGTTTAATGAAAGGCAATACATGTAGCCCACGCCAGTGTATTTACTTCCTTGGTTGTCAGACGTTTATTGCAGTGTTTTAGCCAGCATCCGTCTTTCCATCATTTGACGGAATTTTGCTGCTCATGATGGACAAAAATTTTGCCCAATCCGTCATCATTGACAGACAAAAATTGGTGTGTAAAGATATGGAAAGAGATGACATTAAACTAAGCTTAGTCTACCAGCAAAATTTGCCGCTAAAAATTCAGGAAATAGTGTTTCAGAGGGTCAGGGTCCAGAGTTAAATAAAAAATGCTCATTTTAGCCCCAACAGTTGAAGAAAGTCCCTGTCTTCCTAGTTGTTATGTGGTTTTTCCATCTATCAATGCAGTGGTTTGATTAAAAGTTCAAATTTGTTTGAATTACAAACCAGCCTGGTATGTTAACTTTATGACTCCAATCGTAGCATTTGGGGCTATCTTAGGATGCCTAGGCCTGTTTTTTTTTACCTATCGCTTCATATTTTTTCTAACAAAAGTCCGAGAACCAACAAGTTAAATTGATGCAGCCTAATGTTAGTCATAATGTTAGTCCAAAAATTAGCTTTCCCCATTTTCAATACAGCTTCACATCAGACAGTTTATATGTGTATATATGAGAGTATGTTTACCCAATTAACTTTTGCTGGTGTTGAGTCTGTAACAATCCTACTTTAGCTGGCCCCGAGTTTGGAGTTAATCTAGTAAACCCTACCACAGTCGTGACACGAAGTGTGTCCAAGCAGTCGTAAATTTGATCGTTGTTGGTTTGCCAAGCTGGTCCTGAGTGGTTTGGCCAGGGGGAGGGGGGCAGAGTGGAGTGTTCCGGGCAATTTACCGTGGTACACAGTTCAGCGTGATATTGCACCCTTGGTGATGAAGACACTCAATGATTGACAAATCTCAGAGCACAAGCATGGAAATGTCTTCGAATCATTTCTTGGATTGTTGTAGATTTTAAAGTAATTTTTTCACAAGAGAATGAGCAGTTATGTTCACCCAGATTCTCGTTCATCTCTCCTAACAGATGAGATGCTTTGGTTCCCTGCTTGGTGGTCAATAGCCTTGGTCTTCCCCACTTTTCCCCCACAAGTAGTAGAACAGGGCTCAAAATCCTTTTTTTTTATACCTGCACTGGTGGAGGTACATACATTTATAAGAAGACAAATTTTACCTGCACCACTCAGAACTTAGGAAATACGGATCTTACTAAAAATTGCCATTGCCATTACTAATATTTTTTATGTTTCATAGATGGTGAGAGTCAATGCAGAAAATAAAAAAATCCATACACCTACATTTGTATATAAACACAATACATGGCCCACTGCAGGTTAGGTGCAGGTAGATGTCAGAAGTACCTGCACAGCCCCAATTTTACCTGCACTAACCTGCATATGCAGGTGGGATTTCAAGCCCTGTATAAGATTGACCCTTGACCAAGCTGTCACATGACTATACTTACATTTGGATACCTGTAGACTAAAATTTGAAATTTTGAAATTCAAAATTTAGTCAGCCTCAGTTTTTTTGTATTTTGTCACAAGTTTAATCTTAATTCAAGGACAACAAAAATTACGCTAGAATTCTCCCCACTACCCCTAACTTTTCACTTTTCATTCACATATGGTAAATCTGTACGTAAAAACTGTCTACCAGGTATTTTTTCAGCCCAAATCTTGTGTAAAAACCATCAGCCACCTGTTATAGATTTAAACGGAGAGCCCCTGACGTCTTCAACAGTCTTCCACTTGGCCAAATCCTGCTTTTTCCGAATCATGTACAAGTTTGCCCGTGCCAGTTTTTCTGCTGACGTTAAACGGTTCCAGACTTTTTTCTCCAGTTCCAGACAAAGCTTGTTTGCTGACAAGTCTGATGTCCAAAGGGATGTAGCGAAATATGTCTAGGATTTAATGTTATTAGATCATCTTAGGAACAGAAGCCAGAAGATGTGTGTTGAGACAGTCAGTTGTGAGTGTTCACTTCAAGCCCCTGTCACACACGGCCAAATATGGCTTCCCGAACACTGCCGAACTCCCCACAACCATGGTTAGGAGTAGGTCGGGAGCAAGGTGGACTGTGGATGGCTGGTGTTCCGCCAGGTCGGCTACTGTTCGGCTGAGCCAGCTGAATATTACAAAATGTTTTAAACATTCAGGTGTGGACGGGAGGTTTGGCCATGCATTGGCTGGTGGTTGGGAGTAGGTTGGGGCGTGATTGGCAGTCCAATTTGACTCAAATTTAACTCAAATTCAATTCATTAGACTGCTTCCAAACTTCAGTTGACCTTGCTTGGCTGGTGTTCAGATTAAGGTTCAGACGGGCTACAGACAAGTCAGAATCGGGCATCGGATATTCTAAGGCTTCGTACAAGGATAAGTTAGGATTCAAAATGAGGATCTTTTGGGAAGCAGAAATTTAATTTTTCTCTGCTGATGTTGTGGGTTTTATTTTCAAAACATTTGTTTGTTTAAAAGTCAGATGTCTGAAGTAGTATGGACCAGGGAAGAGCAGGAGAAGGAGGAGGAGGAGGAGTGGATGGCTGCTGTGTGAGGATGGTCCTCAGGAGATGTCAGGAGTTAGTGATGGACCAGGGAAGAGCAGGAGGAGGAGGGTGATTCCCTTCCCACAATGCATTGCAACTATCACCTGATGCGTAGCAGCATTTTTTGGTTAGATTTTTTTTCATGCACTCGGATTCAGAGACAAAATTTCCAACCACATAGAAATCCACACGCATTTGTTTTTGAAAGGAAAACCATCATCATAGGACCGTCATACAAGATAGCCATTCTGTTGTTGTGCCAACAGCGTCTGTACGTATACCTGTGTCTGATTCTGAATGTGTACGCACTGCATGTCTAATTGGAACAGTAAACATTACAGCCCTACATGAAATTTGATGATATTCCATCTGACTGCTCAGACTCCCAGAGGTGACAGTTATGTTGTTATGACCCGAGGGGCTCGAGTTACGAGGCGTCAGTTCCAGTTATGGAGTTTCCATCATCATCATGCACAACAAACATGGGCCGTCAGCAATGGATGTTCACAGATGGCGTCAGATACATACATGGAATTTTGTCCTGCTGAGTCCAACCTGTATAGCATACCAGATTAGTATTCTGTGAAATTTCTGTTAAATTTAGTATTCAGTTCTACATTTCCATAAGCTATAAGGCCACACCAATTTAATTTGTTGTTTCTCGCATTTTTTTCAGAACAATTATGAATCGATAGGGGGAAATAAAAAACAAACAAACAGGCCAAGGCATCCCATGATAGTCGGAAATGTTACGATAGGAGCCATGAAGTCAACATACTCAATAAATGCTGGGTTATAGTTCATACAATGAATGTTGAAATTTTAATGAAACCAAGTGCATTGATTGATAGATGGGGCAAATGACAGCAAATCAGGGACAATACACCATCCCCTGGCTTCTTATAGATACATGAAATAAGAAGTTCTAGATGCATGTTTATAGTTTAGAGCTGTGTGCTATGTGTTGACTTGGAGAAACAGCATATTTGAGTAGGCTTCTGCCAGTGGCTTTTCTCGTCTCCACATGTAGGTCAGTATTTTCAGCGCATACATATGATGTGAAAATGACTGTGAATCAGCGACATTACACCATCCCAGTCTATGTTTAGAACTGTGTGCTATGTTTAGACTTAGAAACAGCACATTTGAGCTGAGGCTTCTGTCAATGACTTTTCTCATCTCTAGGTCAATGTTTTCAGAGCATACATGTTTATATGAGGCCATACCAATTTAATCAATTGGTTCTGGGATTCGTCTGCTTCATTTTATTTCTAATTTGCAAAATTAATAAAAAATTAAAGTTCTGTAACAACTCCAAAATACTTTTGGCCTTAGCAGTTGAAGAAAGTCCTTTTCTTCCTAGTTGTTACAGTTTTTCC
The DNA here is from genome assembly GCA_013266295.2 of Branchiostoma floridae x Branchiostoma japonicum. Taxonomy (NCBI): domain Eukaryota; kingdom Metazoa; phylum Chordata; class Leptocardii; order Amphioxiformes; family Branchiostomatidae; genus Branchiostoma; species Branchiostoma floridae x Branchiostoma japonicum. Next base: position 8,176,089 of record CM023827.1, on the reverse strand, counting down.
ATTTATCAATGCAGTAGCTTGATTAAAAGTTCAAAATTCATTGTTTAAATTTCAAACCAGCCTGGTATGTAATCTCTTCATGGCTCCTATCGTTACGGTAGTATTTGGAACTAGAATAGGATGCCTAGGCCATTTTTTTTCGCCGTCGCTTCATATTTTTTCTGAAAAAAAATCCGAGAAACAACAAATTTAATTGGTGTGGCCCTATACATATTAATATAATGTGAAAATGACTGTGAGTGTGAGTGTAAATCAACGTTACACCGCCCCCAGTCTATGTATAGACCTGTGACTGCTATGTTTAGATGGGGATTGGGTGCCAGGCATTGTCACCATGCAGGGACTGATCTGACCCCTTAGCGACCAAATTTGACGAATCAAAACACGAGGAGGGAATTGTGTACAGTACAGTCGGGATGGACTGGAATAACATGTCCTGGGAACGAATTTCTCACAGATATCGTAACGTTTACATGAAGATTAGACAAATATCAAAGGCATCCCATGCAATTTCATGGGGGCAAATAAAAAAGATATTCTGGATGAGGAAATCTGTGTGATTATAAGTGACATTTATTGCCATTTCTTAGCACATTTTTGTCATCATTTCATACTTGAAGCATTTGAAATAGCCCCAAAACAAGCTATGTTAGGAGTCCCTTTATTTTTTGGTACCACCAATAAATAGCTAAAACCAGCCTACGATATGAAACAAGGGACCATTTTCCATCAGCAACATCACATTTTTGCCTCACAGATATCAGTATGCTATGGGGTAGGGTTGATTCAACTTACTACATTAAAAGAATGACCAGCACATTCACTTTGAAAATCCAGTTTTGCTGCCCTCAAAGTGCATTGAATGTCTTTAATACATGTACAGATAGAAGGGAATTGGACAATTGTAGGTAAAAATTGAGTATTATACTGGGAAGGATGACTCAATGGTCAAGCTGGCTTGACTTGTACAACTCTTGTGGTTTGTGTGTGTACAGGGAGGTTTTATCTAAGAAACCTCCTTGGTTTGTGGCTTGTTTATTCATGAATGACTGACTTCAGCCTTAAGGCTTAATTAAGTAATTTGCACAGGCACAGAGAGCCCGGTTTGAGTCTTTTTTTTTTGTCACCAAATTGTAGCATAGGAAGGATTCGAGACCTGTTTGTTGACATTTTTGACAGAAATGCCTTGGAGGGGTGTACACTGAAATTACTGTAATCAGCGGAAGGGTTATGGTGAGGGCAGAGTTCTACTTTCTCAATTGCCTCCCTTTGTTTATCTTTAAAAAACAGACTGTCAATCTGCTAAAAAAACATTAACTTTGCCAGTATGACTATGAGCATTTACACCAGGCGTAGTTGTGCCTCCCATCCCTGCTGCACCAGCTGTCTGGAGGTGTTGGTATGGAGGAAGCATCAGTGTGTGCCGTCTCCATGGAGACGGGTCATCACCATGGCAACGTGATGACTCCAGGAGTCCCAGTGTTTGGTTCGGGTTGAAGCGCCCCGGGGTCGGATTTCAGGGCCACAGCCAAGTTCAGGCGGAGTTCCAAGGGTCACCTGACCCAGTTTATCTTTGAAAAGGGATGGGGGGACCGTCTCCGGTTAGGCCACAGCAAGTCATTGTCATGGATGACATCAGCGCGCATTAATTTTTGTGTGATTTAAAAAAACACACAAGAAATTTAGTGCCCTGTGATGGTGGTCAACATGCCGAAAATGGGCAAATGTGTCGTAAATGTCTTTCAGTTCAGAGACCATTATAAGGGATCCAGCACACTTGAGGCACAATTGCTTGCATTTGATGGCAAGTGTTTACAGTCTAAGGTGTTCCATCGCATATGAATACCCAGTGTAGTAGCTCCCATGACGGTAGCACAAGCTCTTTTCTAGTTAATTGAGATGTATACACATTTACAAGGACAGGTAATACTGTTGAAGATAGGACTAAAAGACCTGTTGGTTGTGATATCATGTTTTGTCACTTCAATTCTTGTTTAACGTGGTTTATGATGTCAAAATTTGAAAATGTAGGAAAATTTTTTTTTTTTGCTCGCCTTGTTTTTTTGCAATAAATTTGGAGTCTACGGAGGATGTCATCCATAAAATTTACTTGCTGCGGCCTTACCAGGATTTCCATAGTTTATTCCCGCAAGAATGGCCCCACACAACCTAGCCAGGCAGAGGTTAGTTGAACAGGGGCCAGCTACTACACTAATACAGTCTGTCTTTCCAACCTGACAATCTGGCAAAGCGATGTACGTTTGCCAACAAGTCTGGGCTCTCTGTCCACAGCCCATGCCTTTTTCCGTGAGGCATATACTATAGCGAACCATTTTGATTTACCGTTAATTGTACCCGGCCGATATAATTCAACGTTAAGCGTCATTGGGAAATTCTTCATGAAGGGTAATTGGTCACTTTAATTCCACATAGCACATTTTTGTTTTTTTCACTGTGAAGTGTTATTGAAAAATTCTTCATATAATTTGCATAGTCCAACGCCAGATAATTTGCCCAAAATCGTAATGGAGCATCCGGCATCCGCAGACTACTTTTGTCAGACCCATGAATACATAAGAACATTCCAATGAAGTTGCTCCCAAAGTCGTATATAAGATTAAGAACAACTTAATATACTGTTAAGCATTACCGGCCTACCAGAATTTGCCAGTCTACCTGAATTTACCGTTAAGTGGATCCCCCCATGCAGGCCCTATAACTTTGTTCCACCACTGTGCAGGATTTTTGGCTGACCTACATGTACTGCAGCCTTCCCAGGATTGAACATAGGGTTAATGCCCCGCCCTGAGGTGTCTACGGCGTCATAATTCATGGTCGGTTCCTATGACCACCGAATGAACGACCAAGTCCGTAGGAGAGATATGGAGAGTGGGCAAAAACCCCCTAGAAGGTTCCATGATCTACTTTCTTGGATAGAGATTTGGTTAGGGTCCATGAGTCAGAGTCTCTTAGTAGTACAGCAGTACAAATCATAAATGGTAGCTTAATTTTACAGCGTGCAAAATACTAAGTTGCACAGTTGCACTGTATGTGCAGCCATATTTTGCTTGGTGCAACCTATTTCTACACCCAGGTAGCTCAGGGCACTACTTAAATTTTGTGGTAAGGATGCCCCTTTTTTCCATTGGGAACTGTTTATTGAGAAGTTCCCATGGAAGAGCTCGTCACTTTAGGTAAGGGGAAACAACTCTAACGAAGTTAATCATAATGTAGAAAAGTTTAAAATCGAGGCAACCTGGAATATTGATGGGCAACCTAGACTTCATCCCAGGTTGCCACTGGGCAACCTGGCTCAAAAAAGTGTTTCGTACACTGCTTTTAGATATGCCCTCAGGCATTCGCACCGACTTTGAAGGCTTGAACCAGTTTGAAACAGCCCTACCCTATTGTACTGGAATGTTCCCCTTTGTATAACAATAATGATATTCACTGTACAGTATTTGCAAGGGTCATTGATTGTTGAATATGCCAGGTAGCGCTACCCGCTTTCATGTCTTTGTTAGACTGCGTCAAAATCAACCCACAAGTTTTGGGGTATGAAATCTTGTGAAGAATGTATCGGTAAGGTCACAAATGTATTTACTTAATTTCTGACATTTTTTATTGTAAGAATTTAAAAGGCATCTTGTAATACAATTTCAGAGCGGCAAAACAAAAAAAATATTCTGCATGAGGAAATCTGTCTGATATGGACATTTACTGCCATTTCTTAGCACATTTTCGTCATCATTTCATACTGGGAGTGTTTGAAATAGCCCCAAAACAGGCTACGTGAAAAGTCCCGTTATTTTTTGGTACCACCAGTAAATAGCTAGAACCAGCCTACGAATCTACGATACAAACAATCAACCGTTTTCCATCAGCGACATCACATTTTTGCCTCACAGATATCAGTAGCTATTAGATAGGGTTCCTACATTAACAAAATAACCAGAAAAATGACTTTGAAAATCCAGTTTTACTGCCCTGAAATCGCTTTGGGTGCCTTTAATAAATTTTAAAGCAACAAGGACAAGATGAGAACATAATAGGTAGGGACGAAACTGTAACTTGAATCCGATATTGCCCTCACAGTCACACCACTATGTGTGTCAAGGCACAGACTGTCCCTTCAGTCTCTGTTTTCATGTTCCATGATGTTTTTCAGAATCTAAGAACCAACTAATCATTTTAGTTCGGCCAAAGATGGGCTTGTCCCAATAGAAAGTATTTCCTGTGTAGATCTAACTTTGGGTACTTCCTGTCCTGAAGGGTTCTGTAGCAGGATGTGGCTGTCATATGGAGGTGTGTGTTGCACAGGTGTAAAGGACTAGGGCCACACCAAATTAATCTGTTTGATTCTCAGATGCTTAACTGTACAATATTTTATAGAAATATATAGAAAACTAAGCTTGAGGACCAAGTTCAAGCTTAGACGAGTTTTTATGGAGCGAGTACATTCATACTTCATGTCGAGTTTTCTTTCCAGCCCTCTGCAAAATCTAATGTTCATATAAAAAAGATCTTAAACTGAAAGATCAGCATGATAACAAGAGTCTAACTGGAAAGTCTGTATCTTGGTACACACCAGTGTTCTAGCCAGCCTAGATTTTTTTTTCCGTCATATGGAATTTTGTTTGACGTAACATCATGTCACGCTTGAGGCACACCAATCCTAGGGGGATCCCCAGGAAAATTTTGAAATCTTGACCCTCTAAATGGTATTTCCTGCATTTTGAGGGGCAGATTTTGCTGGTAGACTAAGCTTCGTTTAATGACATCTCTTTCCATATCTTTACATGCTGATTTTTGTCCTTCAAAGATAACAGATTGGGCAAAATTTTTGTTCATCATGAAATGCAAAATTCTGTCAAATGAAAGAAACTGAGAAAGACAGATGCTGGCTAGAACACTGGTGCACGCAGTTCCGGGATACAATTTCTTTGTCCAATCTCTCTGTTTTTGTATTGTCCTGTATTATACTTAATTTTTCTTTTGAAACTATGAATTGTTACAGCCTTGGACAGTGTGATTGTAAACCGGTTTATACCAGCATGTCGGCAGCACGTACTGTGCCTGGGTGAAACCCGGATTTTTCACGGTTTTCGTTGGACGTCCGGTCAACGTTGGATCAGAATTTTGCCTGTTGCAAATAATATCTTTTCTGACACAACATTTGAAAACTATAGACGGAATGTCGTCCTTAAGTACGCGAATACTACGTTAAACGAGACGTTCTGCTGAAGTGCTATGCGCAATACATTGCGGGTTTCAGGCAGACGGTTTATAGTTTTTTATACCCTAATATCACCTGTTTCCTCCTAGACTTTTGAAAGCCCTTTTAAATCACAGGAAGGAAGTATACATCAAGTATTAGTATTATATAAGCACCAAAAATATCACAAAAGTGTTTTGTTGCTAGAAATAATAATCAGTGCTTTATTCATAAGACAAATTGTACATGTTTCCCCTTAGGCTAGGAAGTAGGGGGAATTCTCTAAATGGTCTAACTTGACGCCTTTTCCTGTCGCTTTCTGTGTAATATGTGGATCTAGCGTTCTTAACAAGGACAACAAACTCAAGACAAAAGAAATATTTCCTACTCAGGGCTCGAAATACTGGCTGCATATACGGGTTAGTGCAGGTAAAATTGGAGCTGTGCAGGTATTTTTGATGTCTACCTGCACCTAACCTGCACTGGTCCATGTACTGGGTTTATATATTATGTGGATTTTCATTAGCTACAAATGTATATTGACTGTCACTACCTACGAAGTGTAAAAGAAATAACAGTTATAACACTATTATTTATTAATAGCAATGGTTTTTTGAACAGTTTTAGTATGATCCATACTTCCTAAATTCTGAGTGGTGCAGGTAAAATTTGTCTGGTGCAGGTAATTTTCAATGTTACCTGCACCAGTGCAAGTATGCAGAAAAAAGGATTTCGAGCCCTGCCACTCTAAGCCATTCAGTGTTGGTTTATACTGAGTACATTGCATTAACCAAAAACAAACATTTGTGGAAAGTCGGCAGTTGATGGCATTATAATGAATTCACGTCAGCAGATCTGTTGGTATATTCTCCTGGTTGTATTATAAAGAACTGGGTCAAGGCTGGAATCATAACTTCCAATGTTGTTAGTAGATTTGATTATAATAAGATATGACAGATACAAATATAGGTGAATGCATAAAAGTCTGCTTTGTTGTTAGAAAAGATACCGAAACCCACAACTTGCCCCACCTGATTTTAACAAGATATTACCAATTTACTATTGTTTAGGCCATGTTGATTTGATTATATGGATGACATCCGCGCGCGCATCAATTTTCGTTCGTTTCCAAAAAAAAAAGAAGTTTTCGACCATACTGGAAATCGTACAAAGCAGCTGCAAAATGAGCAAATATATGCCGTAAATAGAAAAAAAAATATTGGAAAACTATACTAATATCGTAGAATCCAAAAATCAATTCCAAAGGAAGAAGAAAATGTGAAGAAATGAAAATGAAGAGTCTATTATTCGCCATACCATAATCTGTGTGTTTAGCCATTTGTTCAACCTTCATGACCACGTAGATTTCATAATGAAGGCAACTTTTTTTTTTGCCAAACTTTTTTTTTATTCGCACGCTCGCATCAGTTTTGGGGTACCCAGAGGATGTCATCCATATAATCAAATCAACATGGCCTTAGTAAGTAGAATTCTAAGATTTATTTTGTATTTCTATTTTATTCTTTGCTGTAATTAGTAGTACATTAATTATATAAACCTTTTAAGTCAAGGTATATCTGCTTGAGAGTGTATATAGTCTCATGTTTATTTCATTAGGCACGGAGCCAATTCTCACTTCAAGAGGAAAATTCCCTCTCAAGTTACACAGTGAAGACTAGACTTTTTGATTTGCTTGTATTATCAAAGTCTGTAAGTAACATTCTAGGGCAAGACAGCCATTCTATTTAGCTAGTAGGCTCATGAACTGTTTTGTTTACCAAAAGAAGCCTCCTGATTGGTCAGGTGGCAGTCACATGATCCAGGGGTCAGATCAATAGTGTCAAAGTCGTGACCTTTAGAAAGTTCACCAGAGTTCAGAACAGTTTACGTGCGGTACAGGAAGTATCCAAACCCCTTCCTCCAAGCATGCAGTAGCTTATTTACTACCTGACCATGATTGTTGCCAGGTTTGTTGAACTTCTCTTGTTGTTTTCTTAGACGTTCTCAGAAGTGTTCTGTTTTTAGACGTGTAGTCCTTGAGAAACAGTAGATTTGCCAGTGGTGAGGGGTAGTGAGGTTTGGCAGGTGGGGCTGTTTTTGTGGGCAGTGTTGTTTCTAAGAACCACACAGGAGGGGACTTCAGATTTCTCGGTATGATACTATAGGTTTTTTTGGGCCTTTGTTTTTCTTAGTTTGAAGAGTATTTAGTGAGTGAGTATTTAGCATAATATGTTTTATACATGATATGATTCAATATACAGAGAGGACTACAAAACTATGACTTGCCATTGGTGAAATCTGCATGGTAAATAGAGATTTTGTTCATTTTTGACTGTTAACTTACTATTATAGTGTTAATCTATCTGTAGAAAGGTGTCTGGTCAATATGTAGTTCAGAAATAGGGTCTGTTTTCCTTGCTTTTTTTAAAATTCAGTACAACTATGTTTGTTATGGTACAATTGTTGCCTTTGCCCCGACATCGCTTTGGGCAATCTTCCAGACATAAACAAGTTCAGCACTCAATTTGTGGCTGCGTACATAAATGTATAGGGGTGGAAATACCACCTGCATATGCACTGGTTAGTGCAGGTAAAATTGAAGCTGTGCAGGTATTTCTGATGTCTACAATGTACCTGCACCTAACCTATACAGATCCATGTACTGGGTATGTATACAAATGTAGGTGTATGTAGATTTTTATTAACTACATTGACTGTTACTACCTAATATGGAGTTTTAAAGAAATTGTTCCTGAACAGTTTAAGCTTGTATGATCCATACTTCCTAAATTCTGAGAGGTGCAAGTAAAATTTGTCTGGAATAGTATGTAGTATACTGTGTAATATAGATAAATTTATAGGTACATGCATAACTAGGTTAAGATATAGGTCGGACCTACGTGGCCACTCCATTAAAGTACCATTATTGTCTGTAATTAACTGAAAATTTAAGGATAATTTTAGGTCTGGTTTTCATTCAGGTATTTCCATACTAACCTATATAAACATAAACATAGAATCTAGGTGAGAACAAGCTTTTGTGGTGGAACAAAAGTTTCAACTTTAAACATAAACATACATGTAAACTTATGGCGGCACAACAATTGTACAAGGTACAAAGTATGACTACTGGTACATTAAACTACAGTTCCATAAGGCTAATCTACCTAATACAAGAGTGTGTAGTAATAAACTAGTATGGAATGAGAATGAGCTTTTACAATCATTGGAGGAATTTCTGATAACGTCTAGGCATTTTTGATTGTATTTTCCTATATATACCATGCAGGGGTTGTTACAATATGTACTTAAATTTGCTATTCAAGTCCATTGAGAAAAAGCCTGTTATAGAAGATGAGTGTCCAACTTGAAAACTCTTCAGCAGGTAACTCTTCTCACTTGTAGTTCATGTAGGCCATTATTCCCACTGTTTAAGGATCCAAATTAGCTCTTTATTATTAAAAGTTTATATGGGTTTTAGGATAGGCTCTTCTCTTCCAATGTCTATGTTATAACAGTTGAAGATGACGAATAATTTATCCATAGACCTGTTATTTTCGCCCTGTTGCTTTATATTTCTGGTAAAAAAAATCAGAGAACAAATTAATCAAATTGGTGTAGCATCACTTTTTTTTTCTAAAATCCAACGACGAACAGATCAGATTGACATGTCCTTGCATAGCAATAAATTAGACTTTGCCCCATGATGAAACCGTTGGACCCATACCATAGAGTCAGTTAGGTATTACCCTAGAAGTCTAGTCAGCAGTCCAACAAGTCTTTCCAAATATTTACATAGTATTGTTCTGCAGCGAAACTGGAATGCTGTTGTGCCTGTCGTTTCTACACGAGTATAAAGCTGTATAATATCGGTGTTGGTTGCAGTGTTGCTAGAAAAACCTCCGTAAGGATTTACGTAAAATCATTGATGTTGATAAGATCGGTTTGACCTTTCTTGAAGGTCATGTGTAAGAATGCGGATTTCGTGCGTGTTAGCCTTCAGTAAGACTCCGCTGTACGCACCTCCTGGATAATTTTCTTTTCTACTGAGATCTTTTTTTTCGCTTTGTTGACTATGTAAAAGAAGAACTTTTCAAATGTAAAGAACAACAAGTTTAAACTTTAAATTTATGTGTTAAGTTGTATGTAAATAATGTTTTAATTGTGATGACTTGGATTGTAGTTTGTATGATGTATGTTTAACTCCAGGAAGACTAGCTACATACTGGTCTGTTTGTACATGTATGCTAGCTAATGGAGGAAATAAAGCACCTAAAGCACCTAAACCAAAAGGCTGGGCAAAAAAAATATGGGGGGGGGGAGTTTTAAGTATGCCAAGGATTTTTTTTTTGTTAAACACAGTTGCAATTTAACAAAATCCAACAACTGTTTGGATTTGAAGAATATACATGTAGATGTCTATTTTGTGAGAGGCAGTTTAGTTTTTCCATAGAATAAACAGTAGCTATGACAGTTATTAATATGATATCAAGGAAAACCTATAATTTTCTGGGCAGTCTGGCAACTGAATTAATTATAGTGCCTGGTGTAATATAGGTCATAGCAAGGGTCAAAGGGCATTCACTTGTTTTTTACCTCCATGAAAGTGGAGGTATTGTTTTTGGTCTGTCTGTTTGTCTTTTTGTTTGTTTCCTACTGTAGTATTTGGCCAGCATTAACTAAATTGAATCTACAGTCAGATTATGACGATATTTGGTATGTGGGTAGGTGTTGGGAAGATGAAGGTCGAGGTTGATTTTGGGCCTTCCAATGGCTTCTTTCTAATGGCTAAGAATCTTACATGTACATGTATTATATAAACCCAGTACATGGACCAGTGCAGGTTAGGTGCAGGTAGACATGAAAAACACCTGCACAGCTCCAATTTACATGCACTAACCTACATAACCTTAGAACCTGAGAACAGAACTGTAGAAACCCATACTTACTCCACCCGACACAGTCTGCATCAGTCCTTGCGACTCCCCAAAGCCAGATTAGAATGCGGTAAAAGAACGTTTGCTTATAGAGGTGCAGTGGGTTGGAATAAACTTCCACCCGTTGTTAGAACTGCATCGTCTGTACAGTCCTTCATATCACTGTGTGCACGGTTACGTGACCACTGACTCTCTACCCTTACGACCCGGCATGGCCTCGATTACGAATTTGGATTATGATTGTGATTTGATGTTTTGATCCCGTCTTTGTCTTGTATATATTGTTACATGTGTTTGTCTATGTTTACCCAGGGCCACTCGGAAAATCTATTTATGTCTGAGAACCAAGAGATTGAATCGGTGTGGCCTAATAAACATGAGAATGTAGTGCCGGCGAGCAGGTGTAGCTTTTATTGGGTTCTGTTGACTGGCTCCGTCTTTCACTTCTGGCATGTATCAACACTTCCTTTCACGCTAATTGCATGCTTGTAATAAAAGCACTGGGAAGGGCTTGGAACGCAGGCGTTTGATATGGGGTGGGTTAATTACAGTCAGTACCTCAGGTCATTTTGTTTGGGCCAGCAGGGCTCGAAATATACCACCTGCATATGCAGGTTAGTGCAGGTAAAATTGGAGCTGTGCAGGTTTTTCTGATGTCTACCTGCACCTAACCTGCACCGGTCCATGTGCTGGGTTTATAGGTATGACACTTGATCACGTACTGGCTTGTTTACGGGTTTGTTATTTACTGTTTACATTTATGTGCAGAAAAGATGTTATGTGCAGTGTATGTTTGTGTGGGTAGGGGGACAGTGATATTCAAACACATGATAATCAGGAATCAACAGCCAAACAAATAAATAAAATAAATAAATCAATGTAAATTATGATCTATTTGCTTTGGGCTTGTGAACATATCTGTACAGAAATATGTAGAAAATTATTTGGAGAAAAAAAACAGGAACAAAACTACCTTATCCTCTTCATGAATTAAGTTGGCTAAATACTGCGCCAAAAAGTACATGGCAAAAAGTACCAGAGCGGACAAGTTGAACGTTGATTGCAAAATCTGGGTCAGAATTTGTTTTCCTGAAACGTTTAAACTGTATTACTTTTCACCAAGGTCTCCCAATCTCTAAATCTGTGGGGCTCAAAGCCTGTCCTTGGTCCATGAATCATGTCGGAAGTCCATAGATCAACAGAGACACACAATGTCATGCCGAAATCTAGGTCATAATTTGTTTTCCATGGTTTGTCTGACTCAAATGTTTCACCGTTATTTTTCGTCATCGCCTCAAAACTGAAACACCGTCCTTAGGCCCTAGGAAAAAATGTTCTGTTTTCTGTTTCAGTCCCGAAAAAATTAGGGTCGGTAGGTAGGGATTTTCTCTTTTTTACTTTTTTCTTTTTTTAGACTTTAGCGATCTTTACGTAGTGATTCAACTTATACAATACAGTATTTTAACAAAGTAAAAATTGCATGAGGACACTTATATTTTCTAATGTTGGAAAACAGATTGTACAACGTTTCAACACTCGGGTGTCAGATCATGGAGCTAGAAAACTGAAAAGTCGATCAGCTCAAAAAATGTATGTCCCTTGCAGGGGCCCTCCCCCCAAAAAGGCTAGGGTCGGCAGTTTTTTCTAGGGTTGGTTGGGAAATAGGAAACACAAAATTTTTTTCCTAAAAAATGTCGTACGTCAAGAAAGCCACTACAAGGACGTCTTCTGAAGTGGTGAGGTCATTAGAGGACAGTGTCGCGGCCCAGATAACCCAGATATTTTCCTGGAAGGATCAAGGCGGAGATAGACTCGTCCTGTAAATGCACACATCCCAGGGATAGCTAGGATGGTTGTACTACATTAGTCAATGGAACAGATAAATAGAGAATACTACACTGTAGTGCTGTGTACCGGTTCGGTGGACTCAGTTCCGGACTTGTAAAAATATTCAGGTTCTAGTCCAAAAAACCCTGAATGGCGGGAACCAGTTCTGGACTTGGTTGGAAAAAACAAACATGTCACATACCCCTTTTCGTTCCGAACCACATAAAACCGTCCATAGTCACAAAATTTGTGCTGCAAAATGAAGAAAATATTCCATCGGGCATTGTCAAGTGTCGGCCTCCATGTTATTTGGCCACAGTTCCGCCCAGACAACATTGCAAGGTTGCCAACATGCAATTTTGTATATACCGTGGGTTTAGGTCTGGACTTACAAGTCCGGAACTGAACCAAAAGCTCTCGACTTGAATCCGGACCTGAACCTAAATGTGGTTTTAGGTACACAGCACTACTACACGGCGTATTCCGTATCACCCGAAAATCATAAAAATATTATTCCAATGCCTGAATCCAGTATACTTTTTGAAAGCAAAACACATGTTTCGAATCATTGAATTTCTCTGAAACTTTTGGAAGCCCGTGTGATATTCGTTAGAAACCCTATGTGATACAGGTAGTTATCACACGGGCTGGAACATCCGTATCGAATGTTATCGCGGCCCAGCTATGACATAAAAGTACTTTGCAGTCTTCTTAAAGTGTACTTACATGTTCCAGATACAAAATGCTTTTAAAATCTACCCGGGACATGAAATAAAGACCTTCATTGGTAATGGTAGATGAAAATTCAAGTACATTAAAGATGGCCTCCATTGTTTAATTCAATCTACATGGTTTGTTTTTCTATTATTGTTTTTTACAGAAACATGCTTGTGGCTTGTGAATATAATATATCTTCCACTGACTTGAATGTTATGATGTACTCTGGTCTCCCTAGATACCCAAACCCACAAAAAACATCTCCGTAAAGTGGAAATAAAAATGCCATAAAGTCGCCATGAAGTGAATAAAACCCGAGGCGCGTGACGGGTTTATTCCCGCGCTAGTTTTCCATGCAGGAATTGCGGGAACGTGTTTGTGGCTGGTGATATCTGTGACTGACGTCAACGGACCATTATCACACGGCCTGCACATGTTGTTGTAGTTATGACTGTCGGCCTTTTGCACCCTATGGGCTGACTCAACTGTACACTTACACATGATGATGTAACGTGTGTGTGTGTGTTAAATGTACATGTATACTGTAAATCACAATTTTTTCGCAGTACTTTTATGTTCGCGGTTTTCGTCGTCACTTCTGTACCGCAAAGTTATCATTACCGTGAACAGATGATTCGCCGACTTTCTTTTTGTTGCACCTGCCGCCACTGCAAACGTATAGTTCCGCAAACATGTCCATTTTTCTCAGACTGCAAACTTTTGCTCAGTTGGCAGTCCCGATTGGGATCCCGATTGGAGTCTGTAAATTTTAGGATATTCACTTAAAAGATCGTCAGAACTTTTCAACTTTAATTCAGTTGTCACTTTAGGTCAAAATTTGACTTGGAATTTAGGATCTTTAAATGGGAAACCACCCTAACACATTAACAGCATCCCAGCTGATAGAATCAGTGATTCTACCAGATTGGAGTCTCAAAATACATTATTATCTACCAGTATTTGTATTCTAAACAGTGCAGTTTAAACAAGAGAAATGTCAAATCATATTTAGATCAACCTTCTTTGGTTCTGTGTTTACACCCAGTGCTTTTACATATAATTATGTGTATGTCACTTACACTACCAACAAGAAATTGAGACATTCGGAAGAAAATGATACATTTTGGGGCAATTAAATTGGCCTTTTTGAGACATTTGGAAAAATGTTTTGGTTCTGTCTTTACACCCTGCTTTTACATATAATTCTGTGTATCGTCAAATAATTATACATCAGGTCACACATTTTTGTAGGTTTTTGTTTTACCTTAAAACTCCTGGCCCTCAGGCCTCATTAACACAGATACATGACAGCGTGTGTTAATCTTATCACCCTGTAAGTGCCACAGTCTCCGCTATCTTTAGGAGCCATAAAAGGGTTCCTAACAGGTGGAGTTGTTCTCAGAGTGGGAGGAACGATATTTACACTAATCTGTTCCATTTCCAGGGCTTGGAATGCAACATACTTTGTTACATTTTTTGGGGGCTTTCCTTGGTCCTGTCCACGAACTTTATTTACTTACCTACAAAATGTACAATCTTTATACACATACATGTATCACATTTTGGAAGGGTCTAAATTTTTTATGTTAAAGCAGAAGGAAAACATTGTTTTTTCTCTGTTTCTTCTTCTTCTTCTTCTCCAAACAAATAAGGTCAATCAGAGCTCGAAATACCCGGTGGCGCACTGGCGCGGCGCCACCTGATTTTGCTTGGCGCGACTTATTCCTAAACTCAGGTGGCGCAGCGCGCCACCTATAATTTACGGTAGGGACGTCACTGCTGCGACACCGCTCTTCCCCAGCTGCTACATGTAACATTATCCTTGCGCAAACGAAGAACATGGCGCACGTAACACCACCCGCATAAGTGTGCCGCCATGTAGAGGCGTGGCATTCCCACGGCGGCAGCCCTGTGATGTTGCGCCTGGATCGCGTGTACTCGCTGCCGCGGAAAATTCAATTAACTATCCGCCAATCACTGCGAGTCGGCGAGCTCAGTTGGTATCAAGGACGTTCATGGTTGGTATAAAACCATTCCCACTAAAATATACAAAATCCAATCATACAAACAGATTCTTTTGTATCTAGATGTCGTTCATTTAGTTAAAAACAAAATAATTGCTCTTCAGATATCACTGATTGTTCGTTTATGGTCGTTTTTGAACATGAAAATGTAGCGAAAACTTTCCTTTGTTTACAGCGGCTTGGGTTTTCCCGCGTCGGTTGTCTGTCTCTGCCATTATGCCAATGTGGTAGTCAGCAGAAAATTTGCTCCTTTTAGGCTTATATCTTTTATGAAAAACCCATTGTAGTCTTAGATTTACATCTTAAACGTTAATAGTAATGTATTATGACGGTTTTAATAGCGTATTTACGCTTTTTGATGCTATAAAATAAAAGAAAATTTACCTCATTTTAATACATTTACCTCCGTAACAGTGGAGTCTTCCGATGACCCCAATTGACCTTTCTTTCCACTATGCCAGCGCCATTTTGACAAGACGAAAACTCATTTTCTCAGCCCAAATTTCTTGAATTATCCCCACGAAAAACGGAAATTGGGCACATATTTATGCGTTTTAAGGAATTGTAAAACCAAATATGGATATTTTTTAGTTTTTTTGTAGAGAAAATTGCTGTAATCTTCGCCGATTCCACCGAATGCATAAAAGCACCATGCGCCACGCACGGCCAGGCGTTTTGGGAAAAGTCGGAAACGCAGAAGGTGACCGTAGACACTTCGTGTCAAAATGAAGGTTTCTTTATTTCAAATACATATGGATTCTAAACTCAATTCACATTTTAATAATGCAGCGGTGAAAATTACCACAAGGTTCAATATAACGTCCGGAAGGGTGGCGTTACGGCCGTGGTGCTGAGCGGGTTACGGCCAGCCCACAGCGGTCGGCCGCGACCGCAATCAGCAGTGTTGATATGCCGGCGGGACCGGAATGGGGTGACCGCTGGCTGCGTTGGACAGGTGACCGCTATAGCACAATCCTTAATGCTTAGGTCAATCAAGGAGCTTCTGTGTAGAAGCTCCTTGGGTCAATGGGAAAAATTCAAGGGACCGACAAAATGTGACCGCAATGGCCAGGTGACCTCTATACAAAGGTGACCGCTAGTACAGGTTTGACTGTATATATATTCTTGTGATTTTGATACACAGACACAGTGATTGAGAGCTCAAAATACTACAATCTGTTCTAATATACCCCCCTCAGCTTAATACCCCCCCCCCCCTGCCCCAGTTAAGCTGCCAGGTCCAAAAAAATAACCAACAGTCATAACTTGTTTTCATATCCTTTTTTTTAAAGTTAGGCATACAAAGCCCAAGTATACAGATGCTGTAGTTAACATTTCAAGACATTGAAAACATGTAAATGTGGCATTGATTCTTTATTAAAACGTTGTTGTTTGAGAGCTTTTGTGTTCTTTACATTACTTTATTTTATAACATAAAACTTAAGTAGTTATTTAATAACTAGAAGAAAACGTAATAGATATAAGTAGCAGATTTGAAGAAAATGATAACTTGGAAGTGTTGCCACTTGAATACTGATGGCGCCACCTGGCTTTTGACTCAGGTGGCAACATGCGCCACCTGGCTGAAAAAAGTATTTCGAGCCCTGTCAATGACCTGGACCAGATTGCTGTCACCATGGTAACTGGTGCTGTGGCAGACACCCTGTGGTGTTGGATACATTATGTAGCAAGTAGCAGTACAGGGTTGGACTTGTGCCACCATATATGGAATTTTTTGAGTAAGAATAAACAGCAGACTAGTTTGTTAGGCTAGACCATTAAGATAAACAGTATGTATTTGCATTGCGAATGTTACCTTTCTAGTTTATAACAATTTTTTTCTACAATCTTCAAATTTTTCCTGCAGATTGTAGGTTGCAGGCGAGTAATTTTGAGCTCTGCTCTGACCCTTTGTGTTTGAGGTCTCCAGTGTTAAGAGGTTGTGAACAGTGTAGTGTATTTAGGTCAACAGTGTGCAGCATGTCCGACTGTAAATTCATCAATTTTAGTGGGGACTTAATTTCATGCTAAGAGGGGAAAGGAGGTTTCTGCTTTGTTTTTAAGTTAACGGTTGAAACAATTCTGTAGTACAGTATTTATACAGTGGAAATGCATATTCCCGGTGTCATGAATTAGCATTGGAGAGGTGACTGCAAAGCCACAAAAATATAGCCACAGCAAAAGTTTCAAGATCTACAGTATACAAGCAGAAAATGCAACTCTGAAACAGTGGACAAGCACAGTCCAGTCAAGCACTCATTCTGATTCTTCAGACAGTTGCAGGATATAATTTTAGGCCACAAATTTTTTTTTACCATCACCAAGAAGGTTATGTTTTCGGTAGCATTCGTGTGTGTGTTCGTCTGTGTGTGTATGTGTGTGCAAACATGATAACTCAAGAAGGCTTAGCTGAATTGTCTTGATATTTGGTAGGTGGGTAGGTCTTGATGAGTGCTGGAATTGAATAGATTTTGGGCCCCCTGGCCACTTGTTATGGTACTGCAGCAGAACTTTGGTTTTGATATCTTGTCATCTGGACAATTGCTAGGGTCACAAATTTTGTATGTTAGGTAGCTCTTGTGCTCTGGAAGAAGGGATATAAGTTTGGGCCCCCTAGCAGCTTGTCTTGGTTCTAAGACATTTCAAAGTAAAATGAAAAGTAAAATGAAAGAAGAGGAATGAAGACATGACTCTGTTTTCACATGATTCCAGTTCAGAATAATGTTTTTTTTTAAGAACCAACAGATTTGATTGATTATTGCCTTATTCACATGCAGGGGAAAACTTACTGTGTAGGTAAGATAAGCTTCAAAGGCTTCAACAATAGTACAGGAGGTGATCCATTTTAATTGGGCCTGTTCAAACCTGTAATGCAGGACAAGGCCAAAGACAAAAATGAGAAAAACATTCGTGACAGCAAGTGAGACGGTGTTTGTTTAACATTGTAAAGCTTAAAGACTTTCAGCAATTCGAAATAGGGTCATTCATTTTGATTTGGCCTGTCAGAAACTAAAATCTGGGACAAGGACAAAGTTACCGGTCTAGTTCAATGGTCCCTGAATCACTTTTCCACATTTCGACATATGTCTTGGGCAGAGCTGTGTACAAAATTTAGGTACGGACTGGTACACAGGTTTAGGTACAGGCCTTGACCTACATGTACATCTGTACCTAAACAAGTTTGGCCAATCTCTTCTTTAGTGGTAAATTGTTGTCTTTGTATGAGGGTTTTACATATTTACATGTCTAATGATGATCTTCAAGACTGTCAAAATTGTCATCTTAAGTGTAAAAATATGGTGTCCACTAGTGTACCTGACTAATTATGGAATTATACTGTACCATGACACAAAACAGAATACCAACATGGTCGTGTGCAAAAAAATGTATAAACATGACATATCCTCGCACATACATGTAAGTGACTGATAACGTTTCAGGTAAAGTATATTAATTTCTAAGTAAATTGGGATTAACATGGCAATTGTTATGTTACAATCATGTTGAAAAATAGGATTAACCTTCACTCTGCTATAGCTAAGGTCACTCACCCAGTCTGTAATAGTTTCAGCCTAACACAGGGGGAAGGAGGTTAATGCAGTTCAAGTTCAATGTTGTTCAAGGATTAAATGTTATTTCAGTCCGGCTACGTTTGCACTCTCAGATGGGTGGTGCCAGTTTTGAAACTTTGCCAAGGGTAATGCATCTTGGTCGCTTCTGAGTTACTGAGGAAACAGTTACGTCTATTCCAAGTCTGGATAACATTTGCTCGCTACTTCATTACTTATGTGAAAATGGAGGTATTGTTTTTGGTCTGTCTGTGTGTCTATGTGTGTGTGTGTGTGTGTGTTTCCGCATACTTGTGTGGTCAGCATAACTTAAAAAGGCCTTTATATGGATTATTATGATCTTAGGTACGTGGGTAGGTCCCAGGAAGAAAAAGGTCAATGTCAAACTTGCGCCTCCTTGTGGCTGACATTGGTACTGCAGCAGAACTTCCGGTTTTTGTATCTTTTGTCTAGCACATTGATGCAATGGTCTTGATTTTTTAGTGGCAGATATCTTTTTGTGTCAGGTATAAGTGGTGTGGGTTTGGTCACTCTCACAGTCTCTGTCTTGTCGCCATTTTTTTTGTATAAGAAGACCACTTGTCTAAGAAGAGCCCTTTTTCCTCGGTCTCCTGGGTGGTCGTCTTAGACAAGTTTGACTGTACTTCACAGAGGTTTAAAGTCTTGGCTTTCTTGTTTGTCTGCTTATCAATATAAATCAATAATCAGTCATTCCTGCTGTCCCTCTGCAGTAGCGTGGACCGGGTGGAGCTCCGTCGGCAGGCCCAGCTACAGCGCGCAGGCATGAAGGTCTCCACGGAAACCCCCGCCGTGTCCAAGCCACTCTTCGACGCACCAGTCAAGGTCGCACAGAATCTCTTCTTTCTTTCTTCCTTTCTTCCTCTCTTTCTTTCTTTCTTTCTCTCTTTCTTTCTTTCTTTCTCTCTTTCTCTCTTTCTTTCTCTCTTTCTCTCTTTCTTTCTTTCTCCCTCCCTCCCTCCTTCTTTATTTCTTTCTCTCTCTTTCTGTCTCTCTTTCTTTTGCTTGTAAAGCCCCTGTCACACATTCAGAACCTTCCCCCAAACACAAATTCATCATAGTCTGTGGTCTTATTTTATATAAAGCACTAAGCTATATAAATAGCTTTTAATCGATTTAAACTTTAAATTGATAAGTATTTTAAACTATATTATCATGTTATTTTAATGTGTATTTGCATCAGTAAGACTTTAGAGCGTTTACTTTATATCAACGCCTTAAATTTGTTGTCATGTACTTACACCAAATTAGCGTCACTGCAAACTGTGGACAAGTTTCAAGTTGACAAGAAACCATTATTATTATAAAACAAAACTACCATTTTGTCTACAAAAAATTTGCTTTCTAAGTACTATTGCTTTGTAACTACTAAATTTACATGTGTAGTTAACCGTCAGTATACATGTAGGTAAAGTAAACAAGATGGCATCCGAGAAATGACGTGATTGTTTTGACGTTCGTTCCAGATTGAGCCGCCGCCTGATGACCACGTGTACCGTAAGACCCAGGAGACCCTGGGGCAGTTCAGTCTGATCCGACACTCCATGCTCAGCAGTCATAACCAGTATCTGCTGGGGATCCCCAAGGGCCCGCAGACCCCTGTACTCAACAAGACGGCCGA
This sequence comes from Branchiostoma floridae x Branchiostoma japonicum, assembly GCA_013266295.2. Lineage (NCBI taxonomy): Eukaryota > Metazoa > Chordata > Leptocardii > Amphioxiformes > Branchiostomatidae > Branchiostoma > Branchiostoma floridae x Branchiostoma japonicum. Next base: position 8,156,161 of record CM023827.1, on the reverse strand, counting down.
CAGCGTGTGGGCGTCAAAGTTCCCAGCGAATGGCCAGCTCCCCCCGCAGAAAAGCGCGGGCAGCCACAGGCCCAAGCAGTCCGGCCGGAGCTCGAGTAGCGAGCGCAGCCGGGGGCGTGGCTCCAAGTCTCCCGCGGACAAGCTGGGCGAGGGTAGGTCCGCCAATCACAAGTCTTCTTCTCAGAAAAACGCCGACAAGCCCGAGGAAAGGAAGAGGCAGGAGGAACAGCGGGGCAAGGAGTCGACGGAAGGCTCCCGGTCTGGTAGAACCTCGGAGACAGGACACGAGAGACGCAAGTCCAGCAGTAAGAGACCGTCGGTTAGCCCGCACTGTTCGAAGGAAGGGCAGAGCAGCACAGGTCACTCACACAGTAGCAAGACTGCGGAGCCGCATTCCAAACCCGCGCATTCCAAACCGGAGAAGTCTCCTCCGGTCCAGCCCGACTCTTCCTCCGTCTCCGTCAAGATGGAAGCCTCGTCCACGAAGGACGACGCGTTCCAGATGCCAGCACCCCTGTCGACGGCACCGGGGAGCCACAGGCCGAGCCACAGCGGCGGGAAGGGGGGCGACAGGGCGGAGGAGCGCCCCAACGGTCTCCTGGCCGTCTCAGGCGGCGGAGGGAAGAAGGAGGGCGGAGAGAGGGAACTGTCCAGGGAAGACGTGAAGAGGAAGCTGAAACTCACCATGCCCGACACCTCCGAGGTAAGAACGTCTTTTTTACCCTCGGTTCTCCTTTTGTCAGTCCAGGTGGTCTTGTGATTAGGGTTGTTAACTCAGAATCCGAAGGTTCTGGGTTCGATTCCCTGGCAGGCCCTATTGTTGTGCTCTTGGGAAAGGCACTTTACACCTATTTCCTAACTTGACTGAGGTGAAAATGAGTACCTAGGTTCGATTAGTGACGTCCTCTCGGATGGGACATAAAGCCGGAGGTCCCGTGTTCAAGGAGAGCATACCTCGAGCACATTAAAGATTCTTGCCCAAAGGCTAATTGTATTGTACTGTACTGTAGCATGACAAAAATCAACATTCACAATTGAAGAAAAATATTAGTATAATTATAAATCATGACTACTCTACTCTAAATGCTGACTCTATATTCTAACTTCTTGGGTTTGGCTTCTTTTTCTGAAATAGTGGAAGACGAAAGGTCTCGCATTTTTTTGTAATTGTGTACATCTATGAATCCGGCTACTTTTGCTGTCCATGTGCTCAGGCTTAGAATGGTTTAATGGTGGGGCTTTGTCAACATGGCAGAAGTAGAACACATTTCCTGGTTGGCGTCATTTTTAGTCCAGTGCCCATGTTGACATTAGCTATCGTCCGTTGGTGGTAATGTATGTACTGTTCACTCCACATACTGGAGATGCATGGTACAACGGGAATCAGGATCTGAACTGGGCAATTTGCTATGGTCTCTATCCCACCATCTATTGAGAAGGTGGCAATGTGGTCTTGTGGTGAGGGCTTTTGACACAAAATCTGAAGGTTGAAGGATGTTTATTCCTCAAATAGTTAGGCGAGGTCCTAAATTTGGATTTTTTTAGTTCATAAAAATCAGTGTTGTTTTTATGGTTCAAATCTCTTCTAAATTTTTCTTTTAAAAAGTTGTGATTACAATTTGTTGCTGTAGTTTCATAGTATTTTCTCATTTTTATGAGACATGTTTGCAATCCAGCCTTTTCTGGCTTGCTTTTTGAATTCACCAGATCAAGGCAGGTTTGTCTAAATTTTGCTAAAGCCAGCGGCCCAGCATTGTAGTTTTTGTATGGCGGCCAAGTAGACTTGAAATCCTTCCAATTATTTTGTAAATAGAAACAGCTTCCATCCTATAGTTCTGGCTGGATGAATGGAAGATAATTTGTGTAATATACATCTGCTACATATTGTAGTTTAAGGTCATTGTATTGTACATTTGTAGTTCTGATAATGGAAGGTAAGGCAATGCAGTTTTAGCACCAACTGCTAGGTGGCATTATTGTCACTTCTGTTGGAGAATCTGAATGAGTGCCAAATAGGTCAGATGGAATTTTCCACTCTCCTTCCCAGATTCTTATCGTGACAACAGATTCAACATAACGTCCACGTAGCAACAGCTAGCAACAGCAGATTTCAGATCTATTTTTATTTTCGCTGTATGAATTTTAAACAGCTTCCTATATCGAAAAAAAAAATATACATAACACAAACTTGATCTCTCGATGCGATAGAATGTCACAGACGATTGTGCCGGGAAGTACCTTGCGGCTACGCTACTCTTCTTATAAAGAATTAATGCCTTGTACAGTATATCTCCTGGATCATTGATTAGTTGTATGAGCTGTTGTGCTGTATGGTAGGGACGGCGTTGTCATCAATATTAGATGATATCGGTCTCGTCCGCCCCTTGCATCATTTATAAGGCATTCCATGGATCGTGCTACATAAAGGCTGGCAGAGAATATCAAACAAGCGAAAAACAATCAGATACTGACTTGCAATCATGTAGGTAGGAAATACGTACATCTCCACAGTTTAGGCCACGGCAATTTATTTTCATGGTTCACACACACATTTCAAAGGAAAAATTCAGCAAGACGTCAAGAGTAGGGGCATAACCTGGTGTACAATGGTCCAAATACTACTATGTAAAAGTTGGTGATTCACTACAAATCACCGGGATGGTATTCTCGTATTAGCCATCCCAAAAATATGCGAGACATAGCAAAGCTGCATTGCACTACTAGCTACTTGAAAAAGCATCATGCTTCACCTCTGTTGAGGATGACAAACGAAAAAGAAGTTTAAGATGAAAACAGAGCTGGGGAAAAACTTTTTTTTAGATTAGGCCACACCAATTTAATTTGTTGCTTCTCGGATTCGCCTCTTCATTTTTTTCTGATTTGGCCACACCAATTTATTTAGTTGCTTCTCGGAATCGCCGCTCCTATTTTTTGCATTTTGAAAAAAAAAAAAAAAATCCGGAGTAGAAAAGTCGCAGACCTCCCCAGACGTAGACGATGGTGCAAAGCAATGGCACAGCACTAGCTTCACGGCTTTCCGAATTTAGGGAGTTTCTTCCCTATTTTTCTGGACCATAATTTTTGCTACACATATATCAGCACCTAGTGTATGAGGTTCCCTATCAAAAAAGCCAGGAAATTAGCCGAAACACCCAAATTTAGCGAGATAAACAAGGTCAGGAAACACCGCCCTCCCTCCCTCCCACCCTGCGTGTAGGCACGTTTGATAGACGGGTGTAAACAAATCTGCAATCCCAGGACAACTGCCAATTTTACGCGCCAATCAGCCAACTTGGTGAAGTATACATGCTTTATTGTTCTCCAAACTTGTCCATGTAAAATCTAATCCGCTGTGGAGAATCTTGTTGTAGAAGTTTATGGAGTCCGACCACTTCCTTTTATAACTCCATGGTCCGACACAGACCACATCAAAGCAGGCCTCGGTCATTGACCGGAAGAGTTCATTTCAAGGGACAACTTCTGAAATATCATTATATATCTAACCATTCAATGTATGTTGATATGGATTGAAGTGGAAGATGTAAGTATTATAATGTAGCTTTGTCATGTTAATACTGTACAAAGTCATATCTCTATTTATTTGATATGCGTTTGAAGTATTTCAAAGAAACTTTTCCCCTACACACAGAATAGACTCGCCCGTACGCGTGTTACTGGAATTGCCACAGAAGGCAATTTTACCGGGTTTTTCCTCAGAATGTGCCTGATTTTACCGGTAATATAGGCACTATAGCTCCTTATATATAATTCTACCGTTCAATTTACAATTTACCAAAACCATCGGCATGGGCGAAAGCACAGCGTGTATACAAACCAAACCTGTGTTGGCTGCCGATGAACTTATGTTACACCATTGACAGATGAAAGAAACCCTTTGATCATGAACTGTGCCAAATCTTGGGCTGATTTTGATGTTGCAAATTATCATAACATTTTCTAAAACATTTTCACAATGTATTCCTGCATCTCATTTTTTTAATATTTATAAACATCCATGTCAATTTAGATTTATAATCATTTGAAAATAATTCCAAAATATTACCCCCCAAAAAAGCAACCCAACACTGCAGTGACTAAAATGGAATGTGCCTCTGAGTCTGTTATGAGTTACACCATTTATCATGACCCTTCATGTCAATTCTAAAATAAATTTACTTTAAAACAAAGCTGTAACAAAGATGAAAAACTTTATCCCTACTTTAAAAAAATGAGCAAATTGGCCGTCAAAATGCTGAGGAAATGGTGTTTCACAGGGTTAAAAATTTCACTGCACTACATTTGTAGGTCTCCCTATGCTGTGAAAAAAATCCTGGTGAGAACCCTGAAAGGAATCAATGCACAATACTTTGCCATGAAAAGCTGACAACTTGTATACAGTGTAATGCTGCTTTTCTGTATTTTATGTAAGCCCTATATCTCCACCCAAAACTTTTGGGGGAATTTTATTTTTATTTTTTTTTCGCCCTGTCGCTCCAATTTTTTTCTGAAAAAATCCGAGAAGCAACAAATTAAATTGGTGTGGCCTTTGCAAAAAAAAAAAAAAAAAAAATTCTGGGTCTGAATCAACTAAAAAATGCTCATATTTTGCCTCCAACAGTTGAAGAAAGTCCTTTTCTTCCTAGTTGTTACAGTTGTGACATCTACCATTGCAGTGGTTTGATTAAAAGTTCAAAATTCATTGTTTAAATTTTAACCCAGTCTTTTGTGCTGACTTCATGGCATGCCAGCACCTATTCTAACATTTGGGGCTATAATAGGATGCCCAGGCCTGTTTTTTTTTTTTTTTTTAATTGCCCTGTCGCTTCATATTTTTTCTGAAAAATCCGAGAGGCAACAAATAAAATTGGTATGGCCTTATACTTTAAGAAAAATAGAAAAATACCATAAAGGTACAGGTAAACCAAAAAGTCTTTGGGAAACAATAAACTAATTGTGCATAAACTCAAGACAGCTAGTCTAGTTTTCATCAACAAAAGATAATGCCTCTCTTAGGAGGGAAACTTAAATCTGATTATGTTCACTCCCTAAAACTCTGCGTATCAGGGCTCCAATTACCCCTTTGAATGCACATGCACAAGCAAATGGAAATTTTGGAAGAGTGCAGGTAATTTTTTATCGTTTTGCACCAGTGCAAGTAGCTTTATAGACTATTATCCCCAGTAGAAGCATTCAACAATGATATCGAAAGGTAAAAAAAAAACAGTTTCAAGTATGTTGTCTTCTTTTTCCTTGCATTTTGTAATCACAATAAGGTTAGATATGTAAACCACTTTAGGTCTTTTTCAGAGTAATTTTTTTTTCGTCTACACAAGTGCAAGTTGGCCCAAAAATGTAATTCGAGCCCTGGGTATAGACTTTCCCTCAGGCCCATGATACTCTTCTTTTTTTTTTTTAAAGGAGACAGTAGTTGAAACTGTGTACCATTAGGTACAAAATCAAACTACTAAAATCCACAACTTTTCTCACCGTCACCTGCAATTACATGTATATATTTGTCACATTTTTTTTTAGCGTGCCAGAAAAGCAGACAAGATTGCTAGACTACAAAATGTATATCCATACAGCCTTATGGTTTTCCTGTAATTGAATAATAGCCATCTTTTTTTGACACCCATCGTTATACGACGTTCCCAAAATAGCTAGAATCTCAGCTCGTGAGTGGTTTGTAGATGAAAGGGCTTTGTCACACGTTTCAGATGTGCCACTGTCAGAGGCAGACCTTCTCTTGTCATATCCGTTCTTGGCAGGAGAGTTAATATATATATAGCACTGGTAATGATGCCCTATGAATAGAACATTGCTTAGTGAGTGGCACTACACGTGTATATATTATATATAATTGTATATATATATAGAAAGAGAGAGAGATTGCATGCCAAAAATAGCAACCTGTTCTATCCTAGGCTATAGTACGCATATAGAAATGTTCTAATTCTGTGCCTGTCACCAGGACAGCTTAATATATATAATGGATAATCATATAAGAATGACTTTGGATTGAAGTTATTTGCAATTGCATGCTAGCGAGCGGACACGAGATCGAGAGGTCACAGGTTCGATTCCCTCCATTCCAGGCTAGACGTTGTGTCCTTGGAAAAAGGCACTATACATGGCATTTTGGAGACATTTTGTATCATTTAATAAATTTTGCTGGTCTTACATTTTCTTTATCTGTAAATACATGTGAAGTGTCAGTTATATAGTCTGGCCTTGAAAAAAAAAATTGTCAAGAAACTACAACCTGATATTTTTACACAAATGAAAGTCAAGAACAACTGTTGAAGCCCCTGTCATACATGGCTCCCAAACACTAGCCAAACTTCCTCCAATCTTTGTCTGTCATTGTCTCTAGCCAGTCTAGGTTAGGTGTGATATAATATCAATAGAAATGTTTTCAAACGGTGGTATGTCCCACTGCGCCTCCTAGCTGTTTACCCGGGTAACTGCAGTGAATGATTGTCCTCCATGCTGCATGCACAATCTAGTTCTGCCATGCATTAATGGACAGGTAATGGCTTTCAGCTTTCTAGATCTTATCATACAAGTCGTGTTAGGAACCAAGGACACAGGGCTGAGCATGGATAAGTTGAATAATGGGGTGCATTATTTTTGTGCCTTATTAGTAATATTACTGATGCACTTAGCATAGGATTCACCCTCTGTTTTAATGTGTTTACAATTACTGTTATTGTATCATTGTTAATTACTAGCGTTTTTTTATTGTGTCCCTTTGGTGGGTTTAATTGGCTGTGAAGAAAGCTGTGTATAAAAATGTATTTTGCTGTCGTTGTGTATTGGGACACACCAATTTAATCAAATCTCTGATTTGCCCGTTTCATTTTTTTTCTGATTGGCAAATAAAAAGAATTTAGGTTCTATATAATAACAACTCCAAAATACTCATATTTCAGCCCCAGCAGTTAAAGAAAGTCCTATTATTGTATTCCTAGTTGTTGCAGTTTTTCCATCTATTAATGTAGTGGTTTGATTAAAAGTTCAAAATTCATTGTTTCAATTACAAACCAGCCCGGTTTGTTGACTTTATGGCTCCTATTGTAGCATTTGGGGCTTTCATAGGATGCCTAGGCCTGTTTTTTTTCTACCCTTTTGCTTCATATTTTTTCTGAAAAAAATCAGAGAACCAACAAATTAAATTGGTGTGGCCTTATGTTAGAGAAGTCAGGAAGGTTGGAGCATTAGCTGATATTTACTACTATATCGATCCCTGTTGTCAATACTTGATACAGCGATGATGGCTCACTAATAATGAATTTTCATGTAAAGACAAACGATTGGTCATCGTTGATGGCTTAATGGCGAAAAAATCAGCTGCCATTTATTTCTATTGTGCCGAGTTGTTACGGCGCATTGCCCAAATGGTGTCATCGTGTTTCCCGGATCTTGCCTCTCACTGCCCTTCTCAGAAACGAACCCATTGGTGGAACCCGGCGCAAATTGCCAGTCAGACGTACCAAACCATTTATCCAGCCCGTTCATGTCATTCTTGAGTAAATTAGTCGCGGTCTATAACTCCCCCAGGAAAGTGTGATTCCGGCACGTTCGGAAGGGTGTAAAAAAAAAAAAAACTGGCGGGGGAATGTTGGGGTAAATTGTACAGTGCCTGATTTATTCCATAATTAGCGTTTAGTGGTGTTTTATGGCGGTGTGTTACGCGTGGTGTCGTGGCGATTGGAGGCTGGCGGCGCCGTGCTAAGCCTCGTCTTGATCTGATACGCGGGGAGCGCCGCGTGATGGATGTGGGGTTACCGGGAGGCGAGGCATTACTACCATTGATCCTTTATTCTGGTAATGGCCCAACCTTGAGCGGGAGCCTCTGCTTGAGGTGTGGTTAAGAACAGCTACAAGGTCAGCACCCTGGACAGCACCAGAATACAGCTATTCACCCAGGACAGTATCAGAATACAGCTGTTCGCCCTGGACAGCACTAGAATACAGCTATTCTCTGGATAGCACCAGACGATAGCTATTCAGTCTAGATAGCACCGGAATACAGCTGTTCTGTAGACAGCACCAGAATACAGCTGTTCGGTAGACAGCAACAGAATGTAGATGTTCTATAGACAGCACCAGAATATAGTTGTTCTGTAGACACACACAAGCACCAGAATATAGCTGTTTAGTCTGGACCGCACCAGAATACAGCTGTTCTATAGACAACACCAGAATACAGGTGTTCTATCATAAGACAGCACCAGAATACAGCTGTTCACCCTGGACAGCACCAGAATACAGCTATTCATTAGTCTCTAACAATGTTAGAGTCATACCAATTTATTTCCTTGGTTCTCGGACATTTTAATTTAAAAATATATATGGGGACATCAAAAAAGCAAAGGGCAGGAATGAAAACTTGAATATGATTAGTATTCAGTCTCCATAAAACTGAGTGCACCAAGGTATCAGCCTGGTCCTCAGGCTTTGTTTTCATCATGTTTTTCCAGTTAAACATATTTTATTTCAAATCCGGGTACCAACAAATTAAATTTGTGTGGCCCTAGTGTCCATAAACAGGCATAGCTTTACAGTAGCACAAGCAGAGTTGTAAATAATACTCACTGCAATTTACAAAAGATAAATTATTTATGTATTTATAATCTTTAGGGTAGTCCCTTAAGCTACTGATTTCCTTAAGTAACCAGAAAAATAATAACAAAGATAGGATACAAAAGAAAAAGATTTTCTATGTACTTTATATAATCATATAGATGTTAAGTATGAAGAAAAATAAACTATAAACAAGTTGAAATTTGGCAAGCTGAAAGAATACAGCCTTGCTGTGACGAATCACATGTTGCAGTACACAGAAAAAAAGAGTATTGAGCCCTGTGTATTCTTGCACAGCTTTTTTATATGAGACCCTGTTATGTATATGAGGTAATGCGATAAACATGAATCGTAAGGACATTACATTTAGTTAGTTGCGTCATTATGACATGTGTTGTTCCCAATGTTTTTTTTTAAATTATAATTATTCCAGTTGTTGATTTGTTGCTACTTCTGTCCAGGTTTCACCAGTTAGCAATTACCCTGTACATCGCACGAGTGAATCACAGATATAATTAACAAGCCGCGATATAATTATGGAAAAACGTTTTAATTATGGACTCCCGCCCATAAATCCCAAACGCTTAACCCAACTGTCTTTATACTTTTTATGGTAACATATTAGGTGGTAATGAATATGCGGAAAGCGTTGATGAGTCCCTTGGGAATAGTCAAATTATACATAATTATACTATAATTATGTATAATTATACATAACGATTTTGTCATTATACATAATTATACATAACCCTTTTCTCCATTATACATAATTATACATAATGATTTTACCATTATACATAATTATACATAACCCTTTTTACCATTATACATAATTATACATAACCCTTTTTACCATTATACATAACCCTTTGTACCATTATATATAATTATACATAACAATTATACATAATTATACATAATTATACATAATTATACATAATTATACATAATTATACATAATCTATATGACCATCATGTGTATATATAGAATACAACAACAAGGGGTATTCCGTATCGCCCGAGGTACCAGCCCGACCGCGCGTCGGATCGCCCGAAGGCCGGAGGGAGGTCCGATCCGCAGGAGGGCTGGGACCGAGGTGGTCTGCTTGAAGAGGCTCGATTATCCCGACTCACAACATGACTGAGAGTTAATCGTCTCCGATTCGAGGTGTTTTGATGTCAAATACGGCATGTATCTTAAGATTCCCAGGTCCTAAACTTCACAGTTCCTGGCAAATGAAGCAATACAGCTGTATTTGAATATTTGAGATTCATCAAATTCAATCACGTAGGAATTTTCTGAGTACGCACAGCGGTATCAAAATTTTCAAGCGCTTTGAAAGACAACCGACCGGAATATTCCCGGCTGTAAGCCCCAAGCGAATGTATTCACAATTTAATGGATTTCTATGTACAGTGTACAGTGCAGTACGTACAGCGACACCACGGATGATACAAACTGTTACAGTAGTACAGTACTTTAATCGTTAAAAAACCTGCTGTAATAATCACGCACAGTAAATTATTTGAGTAATGACAAATGGGCGTAAACCCAAGAAATTTCCACCCATAACCATTGACCCAAAAAGAACCGGCGGCGGCCATCTTCGTCGAAAACATCATGTGGCAGTCAAAACCCAAAACAAACTGGTCAGTTTGAGAATCGATGTTCCCACTGATTGAAAACTCTACAGAATTATGACCCCGTTGTCCGGTCGCCATGGGAAGGGATTGGACCATGGGCAGACCCAACTCGTGGCAGTCGTGTTGGCCAGGTGGCCACACTGGGAAGTTCACTTAATGTTTGCGTCAATGGGGAAAATTTTCGGATCCAAGAAAAAGCGGTTGCGATGGCCAGGTGGTTGAGTTGAAGAGGTGGTGGCCTGGGCAGGTTTGACTGTACTCTGGTTTTACATGATGGATGACTCCAAACTGAAAAAATCCCCATAAGTTAACAAGCTGACCAACTACGGTTCACTACATTATCCAGTAATAAATTGTATCATATGCCACTGCTTTGCTATTGACAAGTTGTTTATAAGCACTACTACAAATGTATTTTGAACAAATAAGATGCTTCCAAGGACTAGTAGAAATTGTTTTTTGAGAAGAAAGCAGGCTGTAATTATCTAAATGAAGAAAACTCAATTCAAAGTGTTTCCAAATCTCCCTGCATGTTTTTCCTGGTGCATATAGACATGTCCAGAGCAAGTACACCCTTGTCGTCAAGAGCACAATTGACAGGTACAACTATAATTATGCTGACGGCATAAATGTACCGGTATGTGCAGCAGTGAACTGGGTAGATGCCTTTTTGTTCCTGCAGATTTTTGTTACAAATGGGAATGTTTTGTCTCCTGGAATGTGATAAAATTTATCTCAAACGTTTTTACCTTCGCCAAGAAGGTTATGTTTTCGTGGCCGTGTGTGTGTCTGTCTGTCTGTCTGTCATATGAACATATAGCATGCTCCAGATGTCCCAAATTCTCAGAGTTTTCTAATCAAGCATTTTTACATACATATTAAGTTTCAGAGACTATAAAAAAGAAACCTTCGATTCCTTTGCATTTTTCAATCCCTCCCTGTCTCCTGTGGAGAGGGTAGAGGGTAACCTGTACCAGGCTTGGGGAGGCAGCTGAAAAAGAGTAGAAACTGGCCAAACAGAGTATCATGCGAGGGAACTTGGTCTGCTAGAGAGTACAGACTTTAATTTGCTGCACCAGCAGCTACAGTGTCCAGCAAAATTTGATAGAGATAATTCACAATAGCCTGCTAATCTAGTGGGAGGGGAACCAATTTGTCACACCCTCCCTATGCTTACAGGATGACTTCCCTCATTGTCCCAAGGGCCATAGTTAATCTGGCAAAACAAACACAGCTCTGGAGGCTAACCATCCCCAGGTTAGACCCAGGGTGGGCTAGGGGTAATCATGGAGTGGGGTAATAGACTCGATGCCAGACCAATAACACACTTATCCAGTATGCACACTGACTGGATATTACCATCCTGAGGGTACTTTGGGTGCCATTGTGCTATGGGTCTGGCATCCAGGCTAGCCTTAGACCTTAGACCTTAGTTCCTCCTGTGCCTGATGGTACATCGGGCAGCAAGCTTCAACTTCTTTTTGTCAGCAGCTGTCTCTGCCTCCTCCCAGGCTAGCTAGCTAGCCAACAAGCACCATAATTATGAAGTTTGAACTGTAGTTTCCAACATAAGAAATTGGACCAAATTTTGTCAAGGAATGAGTTCTAAACTGAACACAGATGAAATTTCAAGATCACTGTGCTGTGTTATCCCATGCGTGAAACTAGAGCATGATAACCAGGCTAGCTTGAAACTAGACTACTAGCAGGTTTCAAGACAACTATTAAAAATATACTGTCATAAGTAGAAGTAGAGTACAACTGTTAAGTGCAGAGTCTACCCTCAGGTAGGACATTATGTATGTGATCCTCTTCAGCCCATTGTCATAGTGGGACTGGTCCATTGTTCGTGTGACCATGTTGTTATGGCAAGTGTCAGAAATTATCTACACACTTTTTTGTCCTGTACACAAGTACTACTACAACTTTATCTTTAGGCAATATGTTCTTATGGTTAGCCTCCTTCGCAGACTTGTGAGCGGCGTTATTTTTTTCGGCGACCGACGGCAGTTATGTCGCGGAGGGACGGTTTGCAGCCAAGGGAGTTTGCCGGGGAGAGAAGGTTTCGCCCCTCAACAAGTCTGCTATCACTCGGCGACTAAAAAGCCCAATTAAAAAACACTTAATACCATTTGGCATGGATGTGCGAACTTCCCGCAATAAACGCCACGGCACACTAGCAAAGGGAGGTTCACGCCCCGTTGCCCGGTGAGCTACAACTTTCTAGGTCGGTCGCCGATCAATCGCGTCGGTAGAACGCCACCTATTCCCGAAAAGTAACCCCTATCCACTCAACAAAATCCCGTAGCATTACAGCTGCTGCTAAAAACAAGCTTTAAAAGACAACCACAAAGAAACTGCAACTTCAAAACGTGTTTTTGCAGGGAGACGTCGGCACAAATAAACAATGTGCGGCCATGTTGTTTTGTTGGTGGCGGGTTGGGTTGTCTCACTGATGGGGGGAAACTAGCGCACTACAGCAAGTTTCGTAATAGAAAAGATGGCAAATTTTACCACCGAAAATAGTACTTGTGCTAGTGTCTTTGTACATGATGCTTAAATATTCACAATTGTTGCTCAACCAATGTTGGGCCCCTTTCTTGTGTTGAAACATTCCGCTAAAACGCAAGCCGAAAACATGCCAGCCTACCCCTCGCGTATGTGTGAATTACCCTTGCGCGAACATGTGAATTGCCCCTGCACGAACATGTGAATTGCCCTTGCGCGAACATGTTAAAAGTCTCTATGAAAGGCTGGCTTAATCCCCGTCCCTTTGAGTCGCCGAGTGATAGCAGACTTGTTGAGGGGCGAAACCTTCTCTCCCCGGCAAACTCCCTTGGCTGCAAACCGTCCCTCCGCGACATAACTGCCGTCGGTCGCCGAAAAAAATAACGCCGCTCACAAGTCTGCGAAGGAGGCTACTTATGGTCATGTTTTCTTTAGATCTTTGCAAAATTATCTAACCTCCACCAAGCCTTTCTACGGGAATACGGATCATAGAATTCGGAAAAAAAAAGAGTAAAAATTAAAATTGGCCAAGGGAGTCTGGCCTCCGCAAGGTTGTTTTCTCCCTCTGAACCCCTGTCTCTGAACTGCTTGGCCAGTCAAACCCCAAGGTGGTCAAACTCCCCTGGCAAATGCTCTCCTATAAATAGCCAGTGTAGTCTGGTAGAGAAATTATCAAGCCTCTTCACAAAGCAACCCCCTCCTGGGATGAAGTATTCCCTGCTGAGATTCCCTGCTGCATACACTACAGAGGCAATTTTTGGGGATGGGAAGTTGGGAACCCCAGTAGGCTGATAGGATGGTAGTCAGACTATAAATGGGGCACAACAACATTAGCTGCCAATCTCGGCATCCCTTTTCTGAAGACAAGCCTAGGTAGGTAATTCAGTGTCAGCATTGCGAAAAATGAATAAACTCATCTTGTATCTTGTATCTAGGTAGCTTTGTTATTCACACTTTCAGTATCAAAAAATTTGTGCAGCTTTCTGTTTAAATAGCACTGTAACAGTGATATTGGACTTTCTATGATTTCTTGGTTGATAATCCTATAAACAGCCACAGTGATGACAGTGATTGTTTTCTAAAACAGTTCACTGTCCTCTTTACAGAAGTCAGGCCGAGGGACAAGCTGATTGAGTTGAGCCAGATCTGATGACAATACCAACTTCTTGGAGGGGGGTAGGCTAGAAATAGTATCTTGTGGTCAATTGAAAAACACATTCAAAATCCTACCAGATTTTCCATAATGACTTTCCTGGTGACTAAAAAGTATAAAAAGTCAAGTCTATTGGCAAATGTAAAAAGATTTAGTTTTAACTTTTTGTATGGGTAGTTTACAGCAAAGATGTCCCAGCTCACTTCTGCTGTTGGACCATGCACAGATGGTACTGGTAGCTTGGCTGATGTCTCCACCAGACTCCTTTGCAGGCTGAATAAATAGTAGAAATCGGCTGATATGGACCCTCTATGGCCGCCCAACTCCTCTGGTAAATGATGTTCCCCTCATCCGATTTCTACTATTTATTCAGCCTGCAAAGGAGTCTGGTGGAGACTAGATACATTGTATCTTTGGTAGCTGAAGAAGCCTGACTCTAGACCACATGTTGTCCAAAAAATGTGGTGGTGTTTACACACACAGCTTGATTGGAGCAAGGAGTTTCAATTCATCAAAAGCAGATGTAGGGTTTGGCTCAGTGTTGTTATGAAGCATTTGTACGTCTAAAATTGCAACATTACATCAATAAAAGGTTGCCTTTTTAGTTTGTTGATCAATACAAGAAGGCTTACCTTCTTGATCAATGACATATTTATACTTTATAAACAATAGATGATATTGAATTAATGGCAAGAAGATTAACAAATTTTGTATGTTAAAAAGGAGGGAATTGTATACAAATCTGTCAACACTGTCATTTTTTACTGTAGAGTTGAAATGTGATGGAAACATTTATTTTGTCATACAATATTTCCAATTTTGGTGCCAAAGTCCTGCTATATGAGCCTAATAATAAGCAAGGAGTGCACAAGGACAATCCTGTAGGAAATTTCAAAGTAAATATTCTGCAGTGTGACCTTTATCATGTGGGTTCAAACTTAGGTCTCAGGTCATTTATTGTTCTTAGACATGCAAATCGTCACTGCCCAATTATCAAGTTGACATGAATTATCCTTGGGGAGTACTATCAGAGGCAACACAAATTATCTGGGCAGCCTGTATGGGTAGAGCCTGAAAACCATGGATCCTTTTAAACCTCTATCTCAACTGGATTCAGGCGATTTGATCAGCTTACTATTAAAGGAACAAGAAAGGATTAGAATGAAAGAAAACGCTGTACCCTGTACAATTTCTTAGTGGAAGTCCTTGCAAATGTAAGCTTGTGGTGATGGTACACTCAGTCAAGGAGGTTAAAGATTGAACCTCCTTGACTCAGTAAAGCCTGCCTCCTTCATCTGTCCTGTCCCCTGAGGAAACTCCTTAGCAACAGTTGCTAAGGGGCTTCCTTGGGGGATAGGGCAAACCACAACAAGGCAGTGAAGGCACTGCATGCCCTGATGAGCAAACACTATCAATTTCCTGTCAGAGAGAAGCTGGCCTCCTTGTCTTTGTAGGACTAGGAGGGGGCCCGCATGCCCTTTTCGGTAGAGTGTAATCGGCCGTTTTAAAAAGGGAATTCATTCATGTACTATGATGTAGTTAATCTTCTTTCTTCAAAAGCCTGATACAGACAGAAACAGAGCACAAACCATCTTTAATCTTGCAATTGATTAATTCATAATAATTGGCAACTGCATGTACATGTAAGTTTTGCCTCAGCTAATATACCCCACAGTGAAAGAGAAAAAGTGTTAAATTATAACAACTTATTCTTCAACTTCAATTTCTTGGGAGGATTTTCTGTGCAATCTCTGCTTCGAAATTAGGCCATCCTCTGATTTGACCAAGGACTGAAGGAGGTTAGATACAATTGTATACCTCTTTGATCTTACCAGGGACTTGATTTGACAGCTCGAGCATGGAGTTTAACTCCATGGACAGAGCATTTAGCCAGGGCACTGGGGCAGGCCTGGGAAATTTGCGGACTATACCAAATTTTATATGAAGGGGGAGTCTAATGGTAGTATGATGTAGTCATTTCAAAAGCAACTTCAAAACCATGCCAGATTTTTTCCTCATGTCTCTCCATTGTGACTAAAAGTCTAAAAATCTGATTGCCACATGTAAAACAAACAGTTTTTGTCCTAACTGCCCCTGCAGCTACTTCAGTCTGTTGTTCCAGGCGCCCAGATGGTGGCCACTGGCTTGCCCCAGCCCTGAGAGCTTGCCATGGGTGGTGGACAATCACTCCTTGAGTATTGTGCAGTTTCTGAGTCCCATTTCTGACAGGCTTTTCTGGCCACCCCTGGGTTCATTCATGTTCAATCTCCAGCATTTACATAATAGGATTCTCTCACAGCAATGTTTTGTGAGAGGCTGTGAGTATTATTTTCAAGCAGATGTCGGGTCCGGCTTACTACCGGTAACTGTCCAATTTGCAACATTTGTATCTCTCTTTGGTGGAGCTTAGCCTCACATGTACCAACGTACTAATATAAAGTCTGCCATCATCCTATCTTGAATCATTTTTCTTTATCATCTTCATGTTTGAACATTCTCACCAGACATCAGCTGAATTGGCTGAATCAAGGAGGTCTCCACTTCAACCTCCTTGGCTGAATACAGGATCTGGCCACCCACTGTGTTAGTCAACTCCTTGCTAAGATCATGCTAAGATAAGGCCATGAGCAGCTGCATAATCTCCAAGCAGATCCTATGGTGGCAATGCAGTATCCAATTGGCCAGAGAAGTGTCCATTTATAATCTTACAAAAGATTTTCAAATGGGGCAAAACAATTCAATTGCCCCCATAAACAAAGGTGCTAAGTCCACAGTGTTCCCATGCTTGTGTGACTCCTTCCCCAAAAGGCTCTTTGAAACAACTTAATCATGGAGTTAACTCCATGCTAGCCTGGGTGCCAGACCCATAGCACACTAGGGAGGGCCTGCATGGGGGGGTAGTGATTACGAATTACGCAAAATTTTCGCCGACGATTACGAATTACGTTAAATTCTCAGAGCCAATTACGTATTACGTTCAACACTTTACACGGATTCAACTACAGTATCAACAAGTTCTGCGCCCCAACTATTGATATCTTTAGGTATGTCTGTTTGAAGGTGACAATAAACAATCATTCGGAAGGTGTGGGGCAGAGGCGGTGGCACAAAATTTTGATTGGGGGGGCGAGATACTGACAACCGATTTAGCGCCAAAGGTGCTATGTGTCGTGCCGAAGGCGCGACCATTCTAGGGGGGTCCGGGGGCATATTCCCCCTGGAAAATTCTAAAATTTAGACCCTCTGAAACGCTATTTCCTGCATTTTCTGGGGCAAATTGAATGGGGCAAGTCGAAAAAATATATCGACATTATTCTTACGCCAAAGGCGCTATGCGTCAGATCAAAGCTGCGAACGTCCTAGGGGGCCGAGGCATGCTCCCCGGGGAAAATTTTTGAATTCTAGACCCTCTGAAACGCTATTTCCAGCATTTTGAGGGACATGTGAACCATTTTAAATCAGCCTACGCTTTACTTGTAATTCAGAGATTACGTTTTACGTTCCATAAAGGTAACTGCCTACGTTTTACGTAGAACGAAAGCGGCAAATTACGCGTTACGGCGAATGTACCGATTACGAATTACGATGGTTTTGGTCGTCTACCTACGGATTACGAAGACTAAAAAGGCCTGATTACGCCTTACGAAAAAGGGCATGCAGGCCCTCACTAGGGTTCCACTAGGCCCAAAGTTCCCTGTGTGCCAGGAACTTTGGGCCTAGTGTGCTATGGGTCTGGCATCCAGGCTAACTCCATGCAGGAATGATACTCTACCACCAAAAAAAAGTAGACCAATAAAGGCATCCTGCCATGAACAGCCTGGTAGTACCTGGTAGTACCAGGCTGTTCATGGCAGGATGCCTTTATTGGTCTACTTTTTTGGTACTTCATGTATTTTCTTTTCCACATGGCCCATTCAACTGATTTCCAACATGTTCTGATGTGTTTATGCATTGGTTTATGCAAGGACATAATGTCCTTGGTTTATGCAAGGAGGTTACCTGGTCTATGTTGCTGCCATAGGATTGCTTGGAGCATGGAGGTTAGCCTCCTTGCTTGGAGATTTACTACTTTAAGCCCTGGAAACAGCCTGGCATCTAGACCAAGGACATTATATCCTTGGTAAATTGTAAATATAGTAAAAAAGATGTGGGAAAATAATTACAAGTGTTCAATACTATAACATTCCACACACAAATTTTCAAGTTTCTAAACTTCTGCAATTTTTCTTCTTGCAATGCAAGCTTTTGGTAGTGGACCTCACATGCCTGGGCCAGGGCTAGTAATATAATCTCCAAGCAGTTGTGGGGTAGAAAATTGTATAAAGTTATCTGATGATTGGATATCTTTCTGGGGTTTTACCCAGTACAAGTGCCAAAATAATTCATGCGGCCACCCCACCCAGCAATGCTCCCTATGGGATAATTTGTTCAACTTGATAATTGAACAGTGACCATTTGCATGTGAGGACAATAGCTGACCTCACTTGAACCCGCATAACAATAGTGAAAGGAGTAGGATCCTTGCTTATTATACCAAGGACATTACTGGTAGTAGGGTGCGTGTCAAACGCCTAGAACACTTTCAGTTTTACACGCACCGACTATGACTCCCGCTGCGGCATGCTGCGTCACATTGTAATGAACCCTGGTGACAAGCTGCAATCTTTTTCTGTACTTGTTTGGCCTTTAGTAATCTGCCCAAATGCCTCCTTCTTTCTTTGGAAGCATCTTAGGGACTGTACGATATTTAGCGGGGGTGGAGGGCCGCTCGTCTGAGGGGGGAGGGCCTAGGTAAAAAATTTTGGGCCGGGGGGAGGGCCTAGGAAAAAATATTTTACCTGGGAGGAGGGCCTAGGGAAAAAAAATTCCAAGATTCATGAAACTTTCCGACGTTTTGATAATTTCAAAAACGTGATTTACGTCTATCTCACACGTACTGTAGCTATTCGCCGGCCTATGGAATCGGCAGAATGTTACGCATCCCTGTAATTCCAGTGGATTTGTCCAAATGTCCCACAAGCCCCTTCGAAAGCTGGTCGTCAGCCCGGCGCGAAGAAGCCAAAGTCGACGATACAACCAAAGTAACTCGCGTTTCGTAGCGGCTTTCGTAACGATATCGATAAAAATGTAGCCAAGCCTCTTCTGAAGACAACATTTGATTAATTTTCGCGGCATAACGCACCCTTCCCATCCGCACAACGGTAGTTTTTTCTTGCCTCGTCGATAAAGATCCCGCCCTGCGCCCCACTCAAAGGCCCTCAAACTTTTTGGCGTGGATGTGGACGCATTAAACAAGGTATTTTGATAAACCAAGGACTGTCACAACATTTATTTGCCTCTAGATCTCTGAATGTCCTTCCAAAGTGAATTGAAAACAACCTGACAATATTGTTTTCCCGGTTGTGTAAATAGCACGTGGAAGAAGTTCGTGGACGAAATATAGCCCGAAAAAGACGAATAATCTTAGCTCGGTGTTTCATTCAACATTATAAAATAATCTAAAGAAAGCAGAATTGCACTACAAAAGAATTGGATGGCCATGATTGATCTCCAAGCACTACGCCTTTGGTGGCACCATGGAGGTATATTTTTGAACCTCCTTGGTGGCACTACACAGTATCCAATACAGTATGTGTGTCTCAGACTTGCCACCAAAGGGGTCTGAGATTTGGCCTATGGTGGAACTTGCTAAAGGCATGGTGATCATAAAATACTTTTCACCCAATTAGACCTAATCTTTCTTTTCTTTGATCAAGGAGGTTTTACCTCCATGCTTTGATGAAATAAACTGCATCCATTAGTGCACCCATTGTGGAGGTTGGTTATCACCTATACACAAAGCACACATACTAAAGATGGGTGAGAATGGGGAGGGGAGGGTATTATCACATTATGGTGATACAATTAACAAGTTCCAAAGCAGCAAGAGTGAGACTCCAGTCAGGTAATAGAGGTAGAACAACCTCCTTGGTCAGATGAAGTTGTAAAAGAGTTACAGATGGGGACAGGAGTAGTAAATTAAAGCATTTTCTGAGTTATTGGCTAAAGTCTGAAACTTACAGTGTATGAATTATGCACACACACACACACACTCACACACAAACCCACACACACACACACTCTCACACAAACACAGACACACACTCTCACACCGAAAATCAAGCGATTGATCATCTAAAAACTAAACTAAAAAGGACCACCTTGAGTGCATACATTGATGTAATGTTCAATTCTATACAGTCAACAGGACTGTTTCAATTGAGAAACAAGAAATGAATTCGCAATTGCTGTAGCCTAACAGTAAGTTGTAAAACAAGCTTTGATGCATAACAAGACTCATATCCTACTGCAATGAATGGTTCCAGATATAGGGACATTTTCTGCAGATATGTCTGCAGGACATATTTAATTTCTGCATGTAGGAATTTAGGTTTCCCTGGCAAAAATTTCTGCAGAAATTGTCCTTCAGAAATTCCTTCATTGTTATGTATTAAAGATGTTAAGTATTTAGGAAAAATAAAAATGTAGCAAAGAATTCTCTTTGTTAATGTAAAGAAGCTGTGAAATGGGATTTCTATTTCAGCAAGGAGACACTCTTTAACCTCCTTGAGACACTCTTTAACCTCCTTGATTTTAAGATTATAAAATTTATTTCAATCCCAAAATACTTTTAACTATCTAAAAATCATTTTTTTAAATATACATTTAAGTCAGACCACCAATCAGCCCTTAGTGTCAATTAAGGCTGAGATAGAGTATTTGTAGGTCAGGCAACTTAAGACAGACAGAATTGAGATTGAATTCACTTCATTCAGCCTGCAGAGATCAGTAAACAGTACTGAGATCTTGTATTCCAGGACCTGTAGTCATTGAATGGCAGTCAAGGTCATAACTAGATAGTTAGGAAGTGATATTGGACAAATTACTCCAAGCAAGTCTTACTCTCAAAGTTTACAACTAGAATCACAAAAGAATCTATTATAGAATACAACACATGCAGTGTATTCCATATCTCCCGATGTACATTTTAACCAGCCTGACCACAGGTAGGATCTCTCGACGGTAGGATCTCCCGTGTTGTTGTATTCTATATATACATAATGGTCATATAGATTATGTATAATTATGTATAATTATGTATAATTATGTATAATTGTTATGTATAATTATATATAATGGTACAAAGGGTTATGTATAATGGTCCAAAGTGTTATATATAATTATGTATAATGGTAAAAAGGGTTATGTATAATTATGTATAATGGTAAAATCATTATGTATAATTATGTATAATGGAGAAAAGGGTTATGTATAATTATGTATAATGACAAAATCATTATGTATAATTATACATAATTATAGTATAATTATGTATAATTTGACTATTCCCAAGGGACTCATCAACGCTTTCCGCATATTCATTACCACCTAATATGTTACCATAAAAAGTATAAAGACAGTTGGGTTAAGCGTTTGGGATTTATGGGCGGGAGTCCATAATTAAAACGTTTTTCCATAATTATATCGCGGCTTGTTAATTAGAAGTGTATATCTGCGCGGGAATAATTGCCTAATAGATCATTCCTGGCCATTTGGGAAATCGCTTCACAGCCCAAAAGGCGGCGGAGCAATCCGATTGGACGGAAAGATGAAGGGGAAACGCTATGCGACCTCAAGCGACGTCCCGCGGGATTCGGTAGCTCGGCTGGAAAACACAGCCATTAGCCGTTATATGGGTTAAGTAAAATGCTTTTTGTCCAGCCGTAATCTATGTGGAAGTGACGGCGGCCCTTTTTTGGTGGTGGTTAGATCCCGAGGCCTGAGTAGGTATGGCAGGTATTGTACGCAGAACGGGGGCGATGCGAGCCGCCCACTCCAGGAGACGCAAACAGAACAAACAGGTAGGACAGGGGGTTGTTTGAAGGTGAGATATGTCGGCCACCACCTAACTCCAGTTGTGGCTGACATGTTGTTAGATAAATGTTTGCATTCCCCGGAGTATTAGCACGGCAGTAATGTTAGCATCCTAGACGGTTATGTTACTGTATCATTGTAATGACCTAGCCATGTACTAAATATGTGCTAAATTATTTTTGACTTGAATAGTAAAACCAGGAAACATATTACCCATTATTATGAAACTCAGCATTCAGCGGCAATTCATAGCTGCCAAGAGCTTTAAATAATCCAGTTCAAAATGCTCCATGCTGACAGTACTAGTGTCTCTCTTATATACACTGTATTATCTCTCTGGCATATGTAATGAGAAGTACTGATGTTGTACGTGTACAAGGTATCCAGGAATATTATATTGATAACTGTTGATTAAATCTGTATAGCTGATACATTGTGTAGGTACAAGGTTTTATTATACATTTCGATCACTATCTAGTCTCTGGTGTTTATTAGTGAAAGAAAAGGAAAAGTCAACGTTCAAGAAAAAAAACAACAACATTATTTCCTTTTCTTTCACTGATGAAGATCACTGGATGGTGATCGAAACATCTAATAAATCCTTGTATCAATCACAGGGCTCGAATTACGTTATTTGGTAAAGGTGCACATGTTGACATGATTAAAAAAATACTTGCACAATTTTTTTTACTTGCACAACATAAAATTTCAAGTAGAATGTTAGCACAGATTCTAACTATACTGTATAAACAGAAACTGAGAAAGTTCACTTCTCAAAACATGCTGTCTAGGTCCATAAGGAACAGTATGTTGATACATGCATTTTCATATAGCAAACTGGAAACTGATACTTTTTTTTTTTTACATTTCTATACCTTTACTGGATATTTCTAGTGGTTGCATATATATGCATGGTCTGTAAAGCTACTGCACTGATGCCGGTGCAGGAAAAAATTATGTGCACCCCTCCAATTTCACTTGCACAAAGTGGTGAATTTAAGGGGTAATTCGAGCCCTGTATCAGCTGTACAGATGTAATCAGGAGTTATGAATACTGACGTTGTAGTACTAGTGTGTACAGAAGGGCTGTTAGTGTTGACAAAAGGCCCCTAACAGTACGTCTGCACCCAGAGGTGAGTTAACAGATCAGTGCCTGTAGATGGTCTTAATCAGAGAGTGATTATAGATAATAAAACACCGTTTAATGTACATAACGCCACTTGACACAGCACTGCGGTACAGTGTTGATGAAGCTTATTCAAAGGCACCCAAAGCGATTTCAGGGCAGTAAAACTGGATTTTGAAACTCAATTTTCTGGTCATTTTTTAATGTACATGTAGTAAGTTGAATCAACCCTATCCCATAGCATACTGATATCTGTGAGGCAAAAAAATGATGTCACTGATGGAAAATTGTTGCTAAAATGTTTCGTATCATAGGCTGATTCTAGGTAAGTCGTACAAGAAAATAAAGGGACTCCTCATGTAGCTTGTTTCTTGGCTATTTCAAACGCTTTAAGTATGAAATGATGACAAAAACTGCTAAGAAATAGCAGGAAATGTCCTCCTGACCAGAATATTTTTTGTTTTGCTGGCCTGAAATTGAATTGGATGCCTTTAACAGCCTTTCAAGAGAGACATTTTGTTGAAACACGATTATTTTTGTTCAGAATAGATATTATAATATTTTAATTTGTACTGGAAAAATTTTTCAGATGGTAATTGATTTTCGATAATCGTTGAAATAGCACAAAATTATCATGAGTTTAAGTCTTCCTTCAAGTTGAATAATTTTGCTTTTGCAAACGCATGTTTTTTTTAGTATACGATGAATATTTAAATTTTTCGTTTTGTCCAGCGTTCCCACAAGGACATGGCCTGATTGGTCAATCAAATTTCCGCTACAGCCCGTCTTCATTATTATGGGCAGGCTCAGCTTGTTCATGAATATCTGTTCGTCGAACTAAATACCTTCACTTAATCAACTCTGCTACTGTGCATGAGTCATTCTGGTCGTGAGTCAGGAATGATGATTTGTTCAGTCCGACAAAACAGCGAGGACACAGTCAAAAACCACTCAGGGCACTGATGAAATCTGTGTGGACAGGGGGGCACTACTTAATGCTTGTTTCAGTGGGGATATACATGTATTGTCTAAGGCCACACCAATTTAATCAATTGGTTCTTGGATTCGCTCACTTCATTTTGTCCTGATTTGCCCAAAAAAAATTCTGTTAATCTGAATCAACTCCAAAATGCTCATTTTTGCCCCAACAGTTGAAGAAAGTTCCTGTTTTCCTAGTTGTGACAGGTTAATTCCATCTATCAATGCAACTTAGTTTGATTAAAAGTTTAATTAATAAAATTCGTTGTTTGAGTTGCAAACCAGCCTGGTATGTTGACTTCATTGTTTTTATCGTAGCATTTGGGGCTATGATAGGGTGCCTAGCCCTAGGCCTATTTTTAAAATATTTTTGCCTTGTTGCTTTATATTTTTTCTGAAAAAAAAAACCCTTAGAAACAAATTAATATGGTATGGCCTAAGTGACTTTTGTAGAGGTTTGACTGTACTGTCTTGGCACAATTTTTGTCTTCAGCACAATAACTCAAGAAGCTGTGGGTGGATTCTCATGAAACTTAGTAGGTGGGTAGACCTTGAGACCTCAAAATGATTGAATTTTAGGCTCCCTAGTGGCTTGTTATGGTACTGCAGCAGAACTTCCGGTTTTGATATCTCATGATCTGGACATGCTAGGGTCATGAATTTTGGATACATAGTAGATAGCCCTTGTGCTCGGGAAGAAGTGACATAAGTTTGTGCCCCCTATTCTAAGCTAGCAGCTAATGTTTTGAATATTGAAAGCTAGTGCAAATAGTTAACAACTGAGCTATTGATATGACTGCGGAGTTGTTTATATGTTGATTTTTGCTCTTTGCTCTTTCATGTCCCCCTTTGTTGCAGTACTGTAAATCATTTTATGTTCGCGGTAGCAAAAGTTTGTGGTCTATACGTTTGTGGTGGTGGCAGGTGTAGCAAGAAGAAAGTCGGCGAATTATTTGTTCATGGTAAAGATAAGTTTGCAGTACAGAAGTGACTGAAAACTTTGAACATAAAAGTACCGCGAAAAAATGGTGATTTACAGTAATCACGAATCAGCCCTGGCAAAGCACTGAATAAACGTCAGGGTCATGAATGACTTCCCAGAAATTGGCTGGCAGAGAAATTGATTTTGGAGCATTCTAGGGTCAGAAAATTGGTTGGGTTACTCGCAAAGAGCCGGCAAACAGTTTTAGCATTGATCGTTTTCACTGGCCCGCGGGTTCGGCAAGGATGACATGACTAGGAGATAGGATCATCGTTCATCAACCGGTGCATCTTCATTATCTATTAGAAGATCAACCGATTCTCCTTGATAGGTTTTAAAGAGTTTCTCTTGCAATGGTAATCTGAAGAAACGCTTGGAGGTGAAATGACATCAAAAGGAGATGGTTTCATCACTTATATCACCTGGAGCATCTTCATTATCACTTCGGTGATCCAGTATTCTCCTTGATAAACCTTAAAGAGTGTCTCTTGCAATCTCTGAGGAAACCTGTGAAGTGTTGAAGACATCACTTAAGAGATAGGCCCATCTCTTGATGCATCTTCATCATCACTTAGAAGATCCACCTCTCTACCTCATTGATCATAGATTGAGTTTCTCTTGGAAGAAATTACAAAAGAAGTGGACAACTCACTGTATGGGGGATTTGGAGTTAGGAGCTTTAGGAGCTCTAATGTGAAAATATGGATCATGTTTCATATTAAAACAGAGATTATAACATTGATTGTATATCAGATCGTCCTGATTTTTGGCATGTAGGTAGCTTATGTGGCACTTGACATAATTAGATGACAATTATGCAAATCAGGAAACATTTATAATTCGTCATTAGAAATAAATCATGCATATAAGGCCTCATTTGCATATAACAGCCTCATTTGCATATAACAGCTTCATTTGCATATAAAGGCCTCATTTGCATATGCAGTAAATGAGAAAATGCTACAACAGCATTTGTAAAAATAAGACTAAAACTTTTGACAGCTAAGTGCTATTTGGGTAGAGAAAATCATCAACTGATATTGTCTACTCTATCCAAATGAGGACCTTATTTGCATGGATGATGAAAAATAGCTTTCAGAAAGGTTAACATCATTTAGTAAAGGTGTATGAGATCGTGTAATTGTTGGTGATGAAATATGAGCATTTTCGTTGGGATTATGTATTCAGAACTTGAATGGTATGTGAATAACTATAGGAGCTATGAAATCATCATACCAGGCTGGTTTATAATATTCAAACAATGAATTTTACACTCTAAGAAAGGACTTGAAGAAAAGGACTTCCTTCAACTGTTGGGGCCAAAATATGAGCGTTAAATTTTGGAGTTGATTCTGAACCTGAATTTCTCTTTTTTTTCAAATCAGAAAAAAATCAAGTGGGCGAATCCGAGAACCAATTGATTAAATTGTTGTGGCCCACATGTGTAAGTAGCTGTTAAAATAAAAGGTTCTTCAAAGATGATCCCTGTAGTCATGTAATAAATTAAGTCAGTGTTGGGAGGCACGTGTGGACTGTGGGTGTGTGGTAAAGATGTTGGATGTGTGGGTGTTTGACTAATGCCAGTGGAGATATTGTTCTAGCTACATGTACATGTATAGGCAGTTAGGGACTTATTTACTCGGAAGGTTGGACTGTTGGCACCTGTGGCTTCTGTGCACTGACAGGAATGTTGGAATACTGTATAAAGGTACACCAATTTATTTTATTGGCATGAGGTTAATTATATATAAGAAAACTGGGTAGAAAACATTAGTCCCAAATCAAGGCACAGTTTTTTTTCTCCCAGGCTTTGTTTTCAGTGACATGATTTTGCAGTTAAGCATACTAGTAGTGTTTTTATATTGAATTGGTGTGACCAAAAAAGCCTGTGTGGCTTCTGTGTACTGACAGAGAACATCGTTGTTTTTTTACACTTACGAGACCTGAGAGAAGCATTAACGATTTCTTACTTGTTACTGGTAAGTCTTGAAGCTTAGTGTTTTTTGTATCATTTTTTTTATGAGCATCAAAATAAGAAGGCATAAAAAAATTTCTAAATAAATATGTTTGTCGGTTAGGTCAATAAGCAGTGTTTATGGTGAGTGTGCATTTTTAGATCGAGCCATTTTTTCACTAATGCTCTTCACTCTACAGTATGTAACAATTGTCATATTACATTATGAGGCTACATCAGTTCCTAATGTGGTTAGAACTAGCCCAGGTTCCTGGATTCCAGGAATCTTTCAATTTATCTAATTTTGTACAAAAAGAAAAACGTGTTTGTAGTGTCTGGATTGCATCCAACACGCTTTTCGTTGTGTAGAATTTTCAGACACAAGTTGAAACTAATGAAAGGCATGCTATAGACAAATATGGCAACAGTCGAGGTGGCAAGGTGGTCTTGTGGTTTAGGGTCGTGTGATTGTAATTTACTTCCACCTTTCAACATATTTGTGCAATTATCTCACATTTCTAACATTTGTAGTTGGCACTCAGTTTGTGGTACCACCGCAAACTACCAGAATGTAAACAAACATGGCTGACAGCTGTGTTTCTAACTTTTAAGTACACTCGTAAGTTGTCATATTTTGGTGATCTCCTCTTCCTGAATGGCACTACTTATTTACAATGGAGTAGAGTTGATTCAACTTGCTTTGTAGACCAGAAAATTTACTTTTTGTATCATCCTAATGTTACATAATGCTGCTTTAAGTAACGCAGGTGTGTTTCCACCTGTCAGAAGTGAAATATGGCACAGCACTTCACCTGTGTAGGTAATACGGCTGGGAAATAAATTTTTACACCCCAGTTTTTGACAGCGCAGTGATCAAACCTGGATAATCATCTGTTCGATAATCTGCAAACAACGCTGAGGCGCCTCCAGCACCAGTATTATCTCTGACAAGTATAGATGAGCTAAACCTTCATACCATTGAGCCGTGTAACAAATTTTAGGTACAGGTACAGTTTAGGTACAGGCTAAACCTAATTGTCCACAGTTATAATCTGTATCAAATAAGGGATGAATTTTCCTAGCTTACTACCAGGTTTTGGAAAACTAACAGGGCCGGAAATCCCACCTGCATATGCAGGCTTGTGCAGGTAAAATTGGAGCTGTGCAGGTATTTCTGAGGTCTACCTGCATCTGCACTGGTCCATGTACTGGGTTTGAGTTTGTGAATTTTTGTTTGCTGTACTGATGATTTGAGTTGTTACCATCTGTAAAATGTTGAGTAAAAACTAATCAAAATGGTTTATTTAAATTTCTTAACTGTTTGTAGTTTGATGCATATACTGCATCAAATCTATTTTTCATGCAGTTAAAATTTGCCATTTCCAATGCTTAGTAACCTGCCCCAGTGTAGAAATGTAGATAAAAAGTATTACAATTCCTGATGAACCAAACAGCACCATTCAAGTAGGGGAATAGATATAGGCCAATCCAGTTCATAGATCCTTCTGATTCTTGGAAATGTTGAAAGAGTAGAATGATGAAAACAGAGGGCTGACAGGAGAATTTAAATCTGAATGATAAATTTACCAGTAATATAGCAAATTTGCTCCCTAAAACTGTGTAAACCATTTAGGTACAGGCTTTCCCCTCAGACTTTCTTTTCATGTGGATCTTCCAGCTTAATATTTATCCACCAATTAACTTGGTGTGGCCCAAAGGCATGCCTCAAGTAGGTTAATATATGTACATCGTGGATCACTGCACACAAATCATTATCAAAATGTCAACCCTGTTTGTTTTGCGTACTTCGCGGAGCAGGAAGAATAACCACAGCCACTGTTATTTGCTGACGTAAGAGTGTCGTAATCGTATTCATCATCGCCGTCAAAAACCACGCAAATCACCGCGTACAACACCACCATATAAAGGAATCCCCGAGCGTTTGATTTGACAACTCCTGTCAAAACAGGTAGGAAAGGACTGCGTGCAATTCCTGAACGGCAGTTTAGCACCTCCCACCTTTTCAGCCATGCTAATTGTGCGTGTGGCGGCATGGCTGACGTCAGCGGGGGCCCGGCAGGCAGCTGGGGATGACTGGGTTAGTGTATGATGTGTGGAGAGGGTGACCCGGGTGCCCCACTACTGACGTACGTCGGTCTGCATGCATACATCAGGACCTGCTGCATGCCAGCAAATCCCCCCTCTACCCACTAATCCCAAGTGCACATGAATAAGTAACCGGGACGTTCCACTTCCATAGGGGAGGGGCACGCTCTAAACCAACATTCTACTCTTTTCATTCAATCAAAACAGATGGTTTCCTTTCGAAGAAAAGCTTTCATTCGTTATTAGAAAAAGAATATGATTCTTTTAACGGGCGCCGTGGCCACGCTTGAGCGATAACAAGGGGAGTATAATTTGAGACACCCCCTGCAGGTATCCAGGTTAATTGGACCGTGCCTGCCTGGGACACACTCCAGGTATAGCTGTTGAGAGGAATTCTGTGGCTACTGTGACAAACTGCCCCGAGTGATTGTCAAATCCGCGGAAAGAGCCGACCTAGTGGAAAGTCAGGAGGACCCATTATCTGCGTAGAGCGAACAAGGTCAGTAAATCACCTCGCGCGACGGAAGATTTCCTTTTGGTTTCCATGTTCAACACCAGGGGGTATGAAATATTCATGGAGAATCTCGTCCGCCTTGCCGACAATGTACAGTACGTATCAGTCGTCTCTAAAGCTTGGTAGAAACAAAGCGTCGTGCCTTGCTTATTTCTCATGTATCTGTCACATAATTTGGAACAACGAGTTTGACCTACTGTAAACAAACTATAGACATTTATTTGTTGCTCTTTGGTCGGAATACTAGAAGTATATTGTAAGCATATCTGAGGAGGATGCTTGTAGTCAGCCAATGTACAGTACTATTAGTCTTTAAATCTTGGTAGAAGCAAAGTGCCCTTGCTTGTCTCTCATATAGCAGTCATGTAATTTGAAACAAGTTTAACCTACTGTAAGAAAACCACAGACATTTATGTATTGCTTTTGTGTTCATAAATAAATGAGGAATAATAGAAGCACGCTGTAAGCAAATCAGAGGAGGGTAATTGTTTGTCTTTTGGCCAACTGGGAATGAAAAAAACCATGACCTTCGTCAAGGTCAAGGGTGGACGTTCCCTCATGACTTTGTATCTCGGGAGGAATGCGGATCTAACGATGCCCCAAACTCTATAATGACCTAGAGTTCAGGACTGGTAATAAGACGCAAATTGTGTAGAGTTATAAATGGCCCGTGGATGTAATATGATATACCCGCGGCAGGCCAGGGACTTGGCGGAGGTCCACAACAAGAAACTGCTAGTTAAGTCCGCCAGCTTTGTTGTAGCGTGAGTCATGAACATTGTTGACGAAGATTAGACAAGCCCTGCTGAATGTTGGGGCTCTGCCAGAACAGAACAAGTGCCAAAACAGTTTAAACTGCCCCAGTTAGAAGCTAGTGCAGACTGGTCTGAAAAGTCACAGTGCTTTCTCTGATTCGCTTCCTTAGTTGTCAGTTGAATAGATCAAACTAAAGCTTGTAATTTTTCTTCAGGTTCAGACTAGTTAATCGGTGCAATAGCTCAATCGGGAAGAGTGCCCGCTTTGTAACCGGGAGGTCGTGAGTTCAAACCCGGTTGGGTCATACCAAAGACTTCAAAAATGGCATACTGCTTTCTCTGCTTGGCACTCAGCATCTATGAGAAAGAGTATGGGAAAGTCAAACACACAACACTAGCCCCCCTGCTGTAGTGATTGCACAATTGTGTGGCCCAAGGGCTACAGAAATGGAGATGGGCACCACCCCTATGCTTCGCATGGAGTGGAACGGGGACCTTTCCTTTCCTTCCTTTCAGACTATTTGGTGGTACATGTAGTGGTAGTGATTTGTTTATTTCATTAAAATACACTGCCTCACTGGGATTTGAACTGGGATTACAATTGGAGTACACAAATTTTAGAAATGTCTCAAAGGATTTTCGTGCTAAAAATTTCTACTTTAACACATTGATCATATATAGGTTAATACAATACATAGAGCATACAACACGGTGTATTCCGTATTGCCCGAGGTATCGGCCCGACCGCGCGTCGGATCGCCCGACGGCCGAAGGCCGGAGGGCGATCCGACGCGCGGGAGGGCCGAGACCGAGGGCGATGCGGAATACACCGTGTTGTATGCTATTTATATCATACCCACCTTAGAAAACACGTCTTTCAAGGCGAAATGAGCGAAAATTTGGTGTCGCTGGCCCAAAAAACTGCAGCAACATCAATTCCAACGTCCGAATCCTGTATTCGAATGTTCGAAAGCGGCGTACACGGTTGGGGCGAAACGCGTTCGAATGTTCTAATTTTTGTAGCGGCGCAAGCGAAGCGCGTTTGAATGTTCTATGGATGCCCGTTTTATACATCCGGTCGTACGGGAGAATACAACACGGCCGGGAGCACTGTTACGCCGCCCGGGTATGATATAAATATTATTATACTATTCTTAGTATTGAGTTATTACATTTAAATTTAATTTACATCCGTCATTATGAGAACAGTACATTTCAATCGAAAATACATTTGACAGGCATAAAAACAAATCAAAACATTTTCGGTAAACACCATAAAAAATCTCTCAATTCTGGCACTTCTTGTATTTGGTGTATTCTTTACTATGCTCCAACACAAACTACCAGAATGTAAATAAACATGGCTAACAGCTGTGTTTCCAGCTTTTAAACACACTCATAAGGCGTCATATTTTGGCACCTCCACTTCCTGAATGGTACTTATTTGCAATGGAGTAGGGTTAATTCAACTTACAAATGTTGAAGAAATGAGCAGCAAATTTACTTTTTGTATCATCCTAATGTTACATAAGGCCACACCAATTTTATTTGTTGCTTCTCAGATTTTTTCAGAAAAAATATGAACCGACAGGGCGAAAAAAAATAAGAAAATAAAAACAGGCCTAGGCATCCTATTATAGCCCCAAATGCTAGAATAGGTGCCATGAAGTCAACACAAAAGGCTGGGTTAAAATTTGAGCAATGAATTTTGAACTTTTAATCAAACCACTGCATTGGTAGATGGAAAAACTGTAACAACTAGGAAGAAAAAGACTTTCTTCAACTGTCAGTGAGTGTTGGAGGCAAAATATGAGCATTTTTTAGTTGATTCAGAACCAGAATTTCTTTTTGTTGCAAATCAGAAAAAAATAAAGAGGCGAATCTGAGAAGCAACAAATTAAATTGGTGTGGCCTAATGCAGCTTTAATCTCAATTGCGAGACACAGAGCATTACTACAGCAGGATAACACACAGTTTTCAGCTGAAATTAACAGGTGGGATTAGAACTCATTGCTACTTCAGGTGGTTGTGTTGCTGTGTATTTTTTGCAGCGGCCCTCTCAGCAAGATGGTTTTAAATGACATACATTCGCTGGTAGCCAGTCTAGAGCAAGGTTCTCATGGTGATGTTGTTATGGCATCTTCTAGAGTGGGTGTCGGCTCTTTTTGAAGTTTCAGTCTGCTCGTTTCAACAAATAGACCTAGTTTTATTAAACAAAGGAAATCTCTTGATATTTCCATCTATAGAAGCTTGTTTTTTTTACTCTTTTGTTATTAGAGATGCTTAATAGCAGAATTATGTTGTCTTCTCATGCTCCAAAATTAGAGTCTAGCAGGTGTATTAATAGGTAAGTACATATTATGTGATTGCTTGAATGTTATTAGAAAGATACTGAAATCCACAATTAGCCCCACCTGATTGTAACAAGATATTATAGAATGTACTAATGTGGTAGCCCTAATATTGTGTAGTAAGGAAGATTTTAAGATTAAATTTGTATTTCTGTTTAGTAGTTGTTGTGTGAATAAAGCTTTCTATCATTGTTTATCATATCATGTAGGCCATTGATACAACATTGTTATAGAAAAATCACTAAATATCACAATAAAGACAAACAGTTTTGTGCGTTTTTTATTATCATATTAGTATTATTTCCCTTCCTGTCAGTTAAGGACCCCCCTGTAAACTGGATCCTGACAACGAACCGTGTTGTCGTTTATCATCTGCGATCGTTGTTCCCATTTTTTGTCGTTTGTGTCGTCAGGCAGGCTTTGATGAAGTGGGTTTGCTGGCCTATTGATCCTAACCCTCCCTGCTCTGATAAACTGAGCACTTGTCATCGGCAGTTTGGAAAATAGAATGAATATGTACAGTATTAGGATTGTGAGATATGGTGATTTATGAGATATGGTTGTTTAGATTTTTAAAAAAAATTTTAGGGGGTCAAAGAAAAAGTCTTACAGAGAGCAAACTTCCCAATGATAAACGATAAGCCATACAATAATAGTAATAGTAAAAGAAATTCAAAATGTGATGATAATAATAATGATAATAAATATTAAAGAAAGTCGTTCAAAGTAACTGTTTTAGAGTTCAGGAGTCATTTAAAGTTTTAGAATTAGCCTTAAAAGTGGTCAATTTTGTAAAATTGTCAGAATTAGTATTTTTAAACTTATTCTCAATAACAAAACATGACAGAAACAAAAAAAACTGTCGCTAGTTTTTTAAAGTGTCAGCCTTTTTTCCTGTCTGGCTCAATCAAATGATAGTATGAATGAACTTTCAAGTCAAAACATGTTTTGTTGATGAAAAACATAAAAACCTGCTCCTGTGGTCTGCCTGTAACAACATTACGTCGTCCTCTGTCTCTAATTGAGAAGCCACGCATGAAAGGATCCAGCCTTCCTCCCCTTCCATAATTGAATGATATTTGCGGTAATAGAGTTATTAATAATTCGTAATGAAATCTTCGTCAGCCCACTACAACCCTCCCCCATCATGTTTAGCAGGCGGATCCAAACAACTGCCCGAATCCATCGAGGTAAATTACCGGGATTGAACGGCGGTACTTCAGATTGACCATCAAGGCTGGCCCGGCCGTCCCGGTCATTCCCAGTCAATAACAATATTGCCGCTGCCTTGATTTTTATGTTCAGGAACAGGACAGACAGAGGAAAATCAATAACCCCATTTCAGGGCTGGAAATTAAAGGTGGTCCAATGGCCACTGACCACGAAAATTTAGGCTGGGACAACTCAAAAGATACTAACATTTTTGGGACAATAGAAAAATAATCAACATCAGAATGTCAGCCCTTCTTTTGTTTATCAAGCACACGTCCCGGCTTTTGGATCCGGAAAGTCCCCCCGAATTTCCTGTCTACTCTGCAATAATATAGTGCACCTGGGAGTGAACATAAGCAAAGTAAAGTTCACTTTAAGTTAAAGTCATAGAATACTTCCCAAAAAACAGATTGGGACAGTTAATCCTCACTTCGGGACAATTGAAATTTATTTTTGGGACAGTGCTGGGACAATAGGAAGAAAAGTTAATTTCGAGGCCTGCCATTTGGATGCAAATTAAACACCTCGCAAAACGGCGAGACGGAAAGGAGGGCAGTAACGCCACGGAGGGACTTGAATCCGGAGCGACACGGTCAGACGAACAGACCCCTCCGCCTTTCCTCATTTCCTATTCATTAAATTGGTTGTTGTCATTATGGAAATGGCCGCTGCAGGTCTGCCCTACACACCCCTCGGGATCAAACCTAGCGGAAAATAAAACGCGCCGTCTCCGCCCCGCTATTTGGGCCGGACGTTTTACAAAATCCTGGCCGTGCGAACTGGTGGGTCTTACCTAGCGGATTGCCTGGGCTCAGCCCAATTGGCCTTGTGTAGCGTTGGTTAACACCTAGGGCCTTGAGAAAAGAGCCTTGCTGCTTCGGCAGACTCCAGCAGTCGTTTTGTGATCCCAGACTTGTACTGAATCAGGCTGGGGATCAACAGTCTGGTTAGTGTGGTCGGCAGGTGGTTAGTATTGTCTAGACAACAGTCTTTACACGCACACACACACAACTGTCTGATCTGTCTAGGTAAGTTATGTACGTTATTTAGTATTGACAGTTATTGAATGAACTTGGATTTCTGTTCTTTGATTTACGTAGTCACCCAGTCTCCTATGATAATATTATTATGTATTTTATAGGGCCAAAGGAACAATTATAGTACATGAAGTGTCAAACTAATTGTGGATCCAAGTAAAGTCAATATCATCCTGGGCTCGAAATTAAAGGTGGTCCAAATGGCCACTCACTCACCACTCACTCACCAGTCCCATAGCTGTCATGTCACAGCCGTCAGGGCTGAGACAACTAAAAAAACACTTTGGGACATTTTGGGGACAATAGAAAAATAACATCAGAATATTAGCCCTTTATCAGGCACACATTCCGGCTTTTGGATTTGGAAAGTCCCCCCGAATTTCCTGTCTACTCTGCAGTTATAGTGCACCTGGGAGTGAACATTAGCAAAGTAAAGTTGACTTTAAAAAAAAAAGTTAAATTTCGGGACAACTGAAATTTATTTTTGGGACAGTGCTGGGACAATAGGAAGAAAAGTTAATTTCGAGGCCTGAATATATTCTGGATTACTTAATATTTCCATGTACGTATACATGTAAATTATATCCCAGGGTTCTGGGCATTATGGTAATGCATATGATATAATGCTTTAACCTGTCATCATATTCTTATAATTTTATATACTTTTTTGTAATTGCTAGATTTGAAGAAGAGAATATGGATTGTGTATGTACACACTCCTTTCAGAGTTGACATGTATTGATTTAAATTTGAAGTAATAAGTGCATACTTAGGATAGAAAACAAGATGTTGAGAATGTATGTTGTACTTCATCAGCTGTACATCAATCTTTCTCCGCTAAAAAAGTTCTAACTAAATTAATCCCAAGCCTTGGATCTCAATGTTTTTGCAGTTGTCAGAAGAGCATTAGCTGTCAGATTTCCTAAGTGATAATCAATTGAAACTCAGTCACTATGATATCGTTATGCAATAAGTGCATACTCTAATGAGGTATAGTGAAGACACTTGAGTCAAAGTATCAGTGGAGTATGGTACTAGTACTTGTTGAAAGGTCAAAATGGCATTGCCCGTACTGTTTCATAATATATTGTTATATAACTAAGCCTTGGAAAACAGGATGTTGAAGTTCTACTTCGTCAGTGTAAAACTGGTGTAACAAAGTGGACATAATTACCTACTTGAAAAATGGAGGTATTGTTTTTGGTCTGTCTGTGTGTCTGTCTGTCTGTGTTTCCTCATATTTGTGGTCAGCATGACTTCAGAAGGCCTTTATTGATCATCATCGATATCTGTGATTAAAATTTTGGTATGTGGGTACATCTTAGGAAAACAAAGGTCAAGGTCAAATGCGAGCCTCCTGGTGGCTGACCTTGGTACTGCAGCAGAACTTCCAGTTTTGTATCTTTTGTCCTTTTTGTGTCAGGGACAAGTGTTGTGGGTTTGGTCCCTTTAGCAGCTAATGTAACATTTTGTAACTTTAATCAGCTAATGTTACATTTTGTTATGTTAATTTTCATCCACTTGCAATTAGTCCTTTGGTCACGATAAGCTGTACCTATTATTTAAGAATATGTTATTACAGTAAAACCTGGCACAGCCATCCACCTGAAGACCAAACATCTTAAGACTATATCAAGACATTTATGTTAGATGTTGAGACACCTTTATGCTGTGGAGGACGCTACCATTTTCCTCCTATCCCTTAATCCACCCTCGGACTCACCTGTAGTCGTAGTGATTAGTGCTAACCTTTTGAATTCGTTTGATCTGAGCCTTGTCGTGTTTCTGATTTGCAGGAGGCCCGGCTTAACTCCAGTGGGGGTCTGAAGAGCGCAGGCACCGAGAAAGTGGAGATCATCCTTAAGGTAAGAACGTCTAAGACTTAAGTCTTACGTGTGGGAGCACCTGTTATCTTGGAATGTGTACAAATCTTATACTTTTTGGCGCAGTGGCCAAGTGGGTAGAGTGTTCACAAGTTGCATTCGGTTAAGGTGGAAAGTGCGATCCCACTGCCGAGTCATACCAAAGACTCTGAAAATGGTACATACTACTTTCTCTGCTTAGCACTCATGGGAATCATTCCTGATACTGAAGTTTTTGTAAAGTCTTTGTTTACATGTACAGGGTCAAAGAAATAAAGTTGAGCAATAGAGAACATACAACTTACTGTCTGATAAAGTTATACTACTACTTACATGTACGTTATGCTGTTTGATCATAAAGGATCCCTTAAACAATCAGTGCTATTTGGAATGTCAATCAGTGTTTCGATTTGTCTGTGGTGAGTGAGTGAGTGTGGACCAGAGTTTAATCCCAGTAGTACCACACAGTAACGTAAATGTGTCGGTACTTCCCATGTTTTAAATTCCTTGTTCTTAGTTCGTTTACACATGAGTAAAAGGGGGGCATGAGGTCGCATTCTCAGTCTAAGACAGGGACAGGAGATCGTAAACATGTTCGTAAGCCTTTTTTTCCTTGCTCTGAAACAGGATGCCAAGTACACAGAATAATTCATTCATTATGTAGTCTGATCTATTTATAGTTCCCTCCCTTAACCCACGAAGGGGGATGGAATATATTGTTTTTGTTGAACACTTTATATACCTCAGTCTGTATGTTGTAACTGGTTGTGTGTTACCGTGGTCTTATGGTATTTTGTACTTGTGACTCTTTTTCTTTGCCTAACTGAAATTTCGTTTTCAGGTTACGAAGAGATCCTGCATGATACAATTCCTTAAGTAACTGCTTCTTCAATTCTAGCATCACAATGTGCTTTGATACTACTCACCATTATAGAAGAAACTTTCCCCTTTTTAAGCTTGCCAGTTTAAGTTGAACATTTAGCACACTTTCCTGCAGCAGTGATATCCCCACATTTTTGATAAGGCCTTCAGATTTGAGCAGCACTTGGTCTGGGAAGGGGGGGGGGCATCTTCTCAGTTAACCTACTCCACTCCAGGCTTCTTACATATTGATTATTCAATAAATGCACTTGGGTGTTGCTGACTGCCGCGGTGTCAAGGCTGGAATCGTAATAGACTTGCATGAGGCTGGTACGGATCACTTGTGTTCTGTCTTTTGTATGCATACGCCGTGGCTTTGGGATGGCCCTTTGATCTTTGGGAAGATGAGGAGGGAGGCGTTGGCAATTAGTCATCTTTGTTTTCCTTATTCAACAGTTCTGGATTGGAATTTGCGGGAGGAAAGTTGAGCCCGGAGGATTTTTATAGGCAACTGAAATTTTTAGCCAGTTTTTGACAGATACAGACTGTTTTGAATTAGGATTGTCAAGTTAGTGGTTGTTTGTTTGTTTGTTTGTTTGTTTGTGTGGTTGGTTGGTTGGTTGGTTGGTTGGTTGGTTGGTTGGTTGGTTGGCTGGCTGGCTGGCTGGCTGGCTGGCTGGCTGGCTGGCTGGCTGGCTGGCTGGCTGGCTGGCTGGCTGGTTTGTTGGTTGGTTGGTGGTTGGTTGGTTGGTGGTTGGTTGGTTGGCTGCTTGGTTTGCTTTCTGGTTGGTTGGTTGGTTGCTTGCTTTGTTGGTTATGCTTGCTGGTTGGTTGGTTGCTGGTTGGTTGCCTGGTTGGTTGGTTGCTTTGTTGGTTTTGCTTGCTGGTTGGTTGGTTGCTGGTTGGTTGATTAGTGATTAAAATAACTTGAATGTTTTGAATCTAATTAGAGGATTTCTTGTGTGTTACTGATTTAGGGGAGGAATATTTTGGAAGATTTAAAATTTCCTGAGCTATTTACATTGTAACAACTCGGCAGTTAAACCCTTGCAAATAATTTCCCTCTTTAAACTTCCTTGGTATGGTCTTTTAAAGATGTCCTCGGTTAGGAAATACCTGTTAAGTACCTGTGATCGTTTAGTCCTCAGCCCAATCAGTCTGAAAGGTTACCAGTAACACAGGTGGGCTCCTGGGGAATTCCATCCATGTTTCACAAGCCACTTCTCATACCGTAAATTGTGAAACTTTTGCAGTGCTTTCATTTTTGCGGTTTAGCTGTATTACCCCCCACCGCATATAATTAGTTGACATCTCAAAATTGTTTCAACTACGAATTTAAGACCATGTGAAAAACTCTGTTTCCCTCCTACCGCAAAGTAAAAACATTACTGAGTTGCAAAAGTTTCACGATTTACAGTAGCTGTTTACGTCAATTCTCTGCTGTTCGTCAGTCAGAACCCGATAGTGTGGGTGAAACCCTTCTCTCTCCCTCGTCACGACAAATCGTCCCGGAGATTAAACCCGTCAGTTTCACGTGAATGAGCCCTTATATAAGACGTGATTCCACGTAAGGAGTCTTAATTGCTTTTGCGGGAAGGAAGAAAGGGGGCTGTCACTTTTGGGGCGGGCTGGGCATCTTTAATGTGGTGTTGTTCTACAAATCAATTGAGCATGGCTTTGTCGAAACTGTTTGCTATTGGTACTTTGTTTTGCTTAGAATTAGTGGCTTGCGCTAGACCTAGGTGCAATGCTATACATACACAATAGTAGTAGCATATGTTGTCTGTTCTGCCTCAGCTTGTATATATCAGGTAGAATCAGTGATTCTACTGGCAGAGGGGATGAGGTCTATTGCTATACCGGTAACTTAACATTGCCCAACATATCCTGAAAGTTCAACATTCAATCACATTACTGGTAACTGATATCATTTAAACAGTCTGTGCATGCCATGAAACCTAAATATCTTTTAATGCTGTACGTGTATGATATACTGAACATGAATCGCATCTGATTGTACCAGTAGAGACTCCGATCGGGATCGTTTCCGGCAGAGACTCCCGGATAATAATAATCGAAGTTTCTGTTGACAGTCACTCCGATCGGGATCTCTACCGGTAGAGATCGTATATTTAGGTTTAGGGTTCTAATCGAGATTGCGCAAATACATGGATACCATCAGGAGGCACTTTCGACTCTGATGACCTGTTGTCTGTCTTGTTTTCTGAAGAGCCAAACACTGAATACCTGAGTGAATGCTTTTTTTTGTTTTTTTTTTTAAACTGATGTGTATACGAATCAATCGTAGCTGGTTTACCTGTAGTAGAATAAGTTCATACTTAGTGAAAAACTCCCCAGTGTGCTTCACTCAAGTTGTACAGAATCACTTATTTTCAACCCGATGTTTTGCTTTTGTATAAAATTGCTCCTTGATTGACGCCGGCCTTTTGCGTGCGATAAGTACTTACGTAGGAAAGGGCTCCCAGTTGTGCTTCACTAGAGTGGTGAGCTTCGCTGTGGGAAAGGTTTAGGATTACTCTGAAGACTGGTATTGTCCCTGGCAGCTGACTGACGTCACCTAGGTTCACTAAGGACTAGCCGCCTGATAGCTTTTGATCGAAACACTGCAATCACTTACATAAGGCGACATCAATTTGATTAATTGGTTCTCGGATTCGCCTGCTTCATTTTTTTCTGACTTGCAAAAAAGGAGAAAATTCATGACATCACGAATATGCACTTGCCATGTATTACTGTCCGTACTACAGAAATGTTTCATCCTCGAATTTGAAACACAGCAAAAACATCCTTTTCTTTCCTACAGCGAAAACCACGGCAAAAGTAAACAAATTTACAGTATCCGTTAAAGTTATGGTGAGAGTCACTGGGGTTTGTTTGTTTGTTTTTGTTTGTTTGTTTTATTATTAGGATCTCCATTAGTGTTAGGGTTAGGAGTGACTATACTACACTGAGTTAAGTTGTTACATTATGGCTTGTTTACACACGTTCCCAAAACAAGATTGGAGTAAAATCTAAACTAGACGTTGCAATAAAATATTCACAGAGTCTGTATTTCAGATGATACACAGCCTCTATGGCTATCAGAAAGGTTCTTATCATCTATCTTCAAGTCGTCTTGAGCCTCAGGAATAATGTCGTTACCTTTCAGACTCTGACAGCCTGCTCCCATGTGACTTAGGCATACTGTGGTGATAGCAATACACCATTGAATACAGACTTTGATAGATTTCTCAGGTTCTTCCAGTGCACTACATTGTACAGACCCAAGCTGCAAGATTGTCATCTCTTCAATG
This sequence comes from Branchiostoma floridae x Branchiostoma japonicum, assembly GCA_013266295.2. NCBI lineage: Eukaryota > Metazoa > Chordata > Leptocardii > Amphioxiformes > Branchiostomatidae > Branchiostoma > Branchiostoma floridae x Branchiostoma japonicum. The sequence goes on along the minus strand of CM023827.1, from coordinate 8,115,304 downwards.
ATTGATATTGTAATTTTTGGCATATTGAAGCTGAAGTGGGTCAGGGCATGTCTGATATGTTTATGATTATGTACCTGATTATGTTTCATTATGGTTCTGGTTACTGTTACTAGTGTTAGGCCACACTGATCATACATTTTCAGTTTCTGAGTAAGGAACCTAAGTGCTGAACTGGAAAAGTCTGAGGATATTTGTGCACATGGTTTCAGGGAGTTGATATGGTCAGGTGCAAGTTGAATGTTTCGGAATGTTTAAAAATTTGTGAGTAGACGAGAGGTTTGGTCAATGATTGTGGACTGGCTGGCTGTTGGGAGTAGGTCAGCAGTGTTCGGGGCGACTGTTTTTGGGGGTCAAATTTGACTCAAATTCGATTTGATTTGTATAGAAAGGTACTAGTAGGCGTGGCCTAAATCTGGTCAGACTGCTCCTGAACTTCAGCCAACCTTGGTTGGTTGGTGGTCAGGGGAAGGTTCTGAATGTGTGATGGGCTTTACAGCTGTTTGTATCCCGTCTTGCTAAATACTTATTAAATCAAGGAGTTAAACTGGTACGCACGACGAATGTTCAAGCTGTGAGAAGCTTTCAGCTGGCAAATATCTTCCTAAATATTTCCTTCAAGATGGCAAAGAGCAAAGGAAGTAAACTGGTATGGCCTTGCCTTCCCAATCAAGAACAGGGCTCTCCCCAAGCAAATGAAGCAAGGGTGCTCCCCCTCTCCCCAAAATCCTAGCACCTCTCCCAAATTTTCTAATTTAGGGTTTTCTCTTAGTATTTTCATGAAAATTCGCTGATTTTTTTTTCTGCAATATCAACCGATTAGGGAACACCTCTCCCCTAAAGATTTCTAGGGAGACCCCTGAATCAAGACTGTTGGAAAGTATGGAAGCATATCTCTCACTTTAACCATCTGTGGTGAGATTTAGTAAATATACTTAGAGGTCATTGCCTGAAGGTCATAATGGAGGATTGTGATGTTTCTGGGAGGAGTGAAACTGACAGGTGATGAATGGAGGCAATTGCATGGCACCCTGGGACGTCCCTATTACCCCAGTCCGTGGATTTGGACGGAACGATCTGGAACTACGCGGGATTAGGGACAACCTTGGCCCAGAAAGCTATCAAATCTGGACAGACAAGATGGCTCAGATTTCATCAGACTTTTCAGACCAGGATTTAGTTCAGCAATTACTGAAAGACCAGATAAGAATCTGTGGGGCATGGGGGCTTTGCTGCGATGAATTACATTTGTAAAATGTAAACAGAAGAGAAGGAAAGAAAAGTGATCTCGATCATCCAGTTTTAGCTCACTGAAGAGCTAATCTCCCACTGATCGTAACTGAGAAGACAGATGCTACATGTACAGTATTTACAGGTTCACTGTACTGGGGAAATTCCTCTAGCTCTTTTGAACAAGCACAATGAACAGTGGACCACGGCTTAATGCCTTCTTTAACGCCCCATCATTGGGACTGCGACCCTTTCCAGTAGCATGCATGTTGAGCGACAACAGCCGGCATTTATTAATTCAGTGCAGTCTACAAAACATGAGACCAGTCTCAAAAGCATAGAAAAGATTTGTGACCAATCCTTCGCCCATTTTAAGATTTAGCTACAGGTACATGTATGTGACATTCTGACCAGGTTTCCTAATTATGGACATTGGACAGATGTCTTCTAATTGCGCTGTCAAGAAGCCCCCCCCCCCCCATTTCTGACCAAAGGTAGACAAGACTAAAATATTTTTATTTATTTATTTATTTATTCATTCATTCGCACGTACATATTAAAAACAAAATTTGAAAAACATAATATACACATGTACCAGAAACAAATAAACATGCAGGGGTAGAGAAAAAGCCATAAAGGCTTGTTTGAGATCTCCCCCTATCTGGATATAAATTTTAATCCTCAAATTTTACATTGCCAAATCCCATTCTATCAGTGCTGCTTTAAGTCTAACCCACAAACCTCCAGAAAATGGTCTGTTCCAATAGAAACTGTCACATGTTCCTAAAGTAGCTCAGGTGGAACATACCATCCACAAAAATGGGTAGGGTCCAGGCAGGTCTCAAAGTCTCTTAACTTTTTCAGCTGTCTACATTTGTGTAAGTGTGCTACTAAAAAGGACTATTGCTGTATCCGCAACATGGTAATCACATGACGAAGGGCGTAATAAGGAACTGCATGTTCTCTTTACTGCGTTAATTTACCGCAGGGCTTAGCGTGGTCGCTTTCGCGACCCCCGGGCATCCCTCACCGCATGAGTAATACGCCTTTTAAGCGCAATTTCGGAGAGAGAGAGATGCCGACATACATTAACTGTAGCAGAGACGTATGAGCAAGCAGTCAAGGCTTGAGCTTCTTAAGGCCTAGGAAAAAAAATATTGTGTTACCCGACCGACCCTAGCAAAAAACCCCTGCCTTTTTTTGGTTTGGCTGCCGCAGACAGACATAAGATTTTTGATCTGACATAGTGGTGCATAGCAGTCAGAACCGGACCTAACGTTTCGGTTCAAGTCCAAAAAACGAAACTCAGTGATTCAGTACTGGACTTACAAAAACACTAGTATTCATGTCACATTCCCTCTTTGTTCTAAACTACCTAAAACCTTCCATAGATTGCAAAATTTGCGCTGGAAAAGGACAAAAACATGACTCTTTAAAATCCAAAAATCAACAAATTGTGTTGGTATGGCCTCAATGGTTACCTTGACGCATCGTGTTGGCCTAATTTGATTGCAGAAAGTACGTGGGAATGACGCACGGCCGATTATCTGAACCTGAAACTCTTCTGTCATCTAATTAAGCTAGCATGTCATTATATATGCTGTTTCGTCAAGTCCTGCAGAAGTGAATGAAATAGCTAGTGTAAAAGATTGAGTGCTAACTCCCCCTCCCCCCAAGGCTCTTGGCCTTTGAACTTACTAATAAGGCTTCTATGGTTATGTTCACCTTCATGGATGGGAAACATACATTTTACTGTTGAAGGTCAATTTCTTATTCAGTTGCAAACAAATAAGGTTGGCAGTGGTGGCAGTCACCATGGTTACTAATAGTGTTTACCGGGTAATTCTAAAAACTTTAGTACAAACTTTGAAGATATAGACTCCAACATTGAAAGCAGTGGCTTTATAATATATGTGAAATGTGTTTGAGTTAAAGAATAAACAGATCATATGAAGGTAAACATTCTTTACGGTATATCATAGCTGGGCAGTGCTAACATTCGGTATGGATATTCCAGCCCGTGTTATAACTACCCATATCATATGGGGTTTTAACAGTTATCACACAGGCTAAGTTTGGTTCCAAAAAAATATTCAAACGTGTTTCGTGTGCGCCAAGTGCGAAAATTCGAGTTCCAAATTCGAACGTTTTAATTGATGTTACCCCCAAATTTTTTTAATTTCTGGCACATTTCGCATTGAAATGTGTGTTTTCTACTAAATTCAATGGTATGACATAAATTATAGAATACTCCATGGTGTATCACCCATCACCCTTGGTCCCAGCCCTCCCGTGGGTTGGAATACACCACTGTGTAGCATTCTCTATGTATTTGCTTGCAATATTGCCTTTCTACATGTAGTATATTAATTTTGCAATACACGTACAGCTTTGAATTTTGATACAGCATGCTGTACTCAGGATATGCCTGCTACCTGAATAATTCAACAAGATTTCTCCAATGCCAAGGTCCTTACAGTGAGATACGCAAGTCCCTGGAATCAAGCATTCACAGTTCAGTTTGTTGGCTCCATATCCAGTTATCTGAGTTGTAGGCGCCAATAATGTAGTAGGATCATAAAGTGACTGGCTGGATATTCATTTTATCTGTAAATAGCGCCAAGAGATACCACCTGCATATGCAGGTTAGTGCAGGTAAAATTGGAGCTGTGCAGGTATTTCTGATGTCTACCCACACCTAGGCTGCACAGGCCCATGTATTGGGTATGATAATACATTTTACATGTAGGTGAATGTGGATTTTTATTTGCTTCATTGACTGTTACCACCTATGAAGTATAAAAGAAATAACGGCAATGGTTTCTGAATACTAGTAGTTTTTAGTATGCATACTTCCTAAATTCTGAGTGGTACAGGTAAAATGTGTCTGGTGCAGGTAATTTTCAATGTCACCTGCACCAGTGCAGGTAAGCAGAAAAAAGTATTTCGAGCCCTGTATTATAACTAAGGGTTTTACCTGTGTATAACTAAATACAGGGTTCTCTGCAAGATCTATAGTTCAATCGGCACAAGGCTAAAAAAGATTATTGTTCTGAGAAGTTCATGTCCAATTCCACCGTTTTCCGATATCGAGCAGTTTGACACAGAAGGAAGGGATTTCTGTGGGATGAGTTTTGTACTTTAGTTCCCTTAAGTGGCCATCAAGTTAACCAGTTTTGGTTTTCTACATGTAAGTCTAACTTCTTCTAACATTTTATTAATAATATTCTAACAGTCAACATCCCAATATGCCCTGCAGTCAAAAGGTGGGAGACTGGCCTTTTTACTTACCGGGTGTTTGTTTTTTATAGGATTTTTTAAAAGTTTTTTTATAGCCTTTTTAGGTATTTTTAATAGTTAAAAATAAAAATTTCTTAAATTTATTACTTATTCTTCTATGACTGCATGTGCATTATTGCAAGAGAGTAGGGGGCTCTGGGAAGGTAAAAACAAGACAAAACCAGTTCGCTGACTGTTCTGTCTGACTGTTATTCAGACTTACAGAAGACTGTCTGAGCCCTAATACCACTGATTTCAATTCTCTGGTAAACAGTGAGATAACAACGGTATCTTGCTACTGTATCTCTCTACAAGCCTGACTCGCTACTCGAGTTCAAAAGTTAAACGTCGCAGTCGTAGCTTTTTGTCCTGTGTGCTTCAGATAGGATGTCTATCTAACAAAGACAGATATCCTTCTGTAAACCATTGTTCAATACCAAGTTGCAGAGATAAAGTCCTACCTATTAACAGTACTGTAGCAGCTTTGCATCTTGTATTCCTGTAGATCCATTTTCTATATCCTAACTTTATCTAGGTACCACATGTCTCAACATGACACAACAGGATAGTTATTAAATGCATATTTATATTTCTGTATTCTGATTATGATCATGTGTTATATATCATAATATCATCTAATATGTCAAACCTGATCATGAGCTGTGATAACATTCGATACGGGTGTTCCGGCCCATGTGGTAACTAGCGATATCACACAGTGTTCTATTTGGTTATCACACGGGCTTCCAAATGTTCCATAGAATAATTCGAACGTATTTCGTTTGTGCTGAGTGCACCGCTTTCAAAAATTCTAGTACCAGATTCGGACGTTGGAATTGATGTTGTTACAATTTTTTTATTTAGGGGCACCAAATTTTGGCACATTTTGCATTGAAAGGCGTGTTTTCTAGGGTGGATATGACATAAATAAAATACAACACGGTGTATTGCGCATCATCCTCAGTTCCAGCCCTCCCATGGGTTGGGCTGGTACCTCAGGTGATATGGAATACACCGTGTAGTTATGTTATAGTCACCTTATCTCTTTAATATGATTTTACGTATATTTAATGTGAGGACCTCAGGAAGAATAGCTTAAGTGCCAAACTAATTTTTTTTAAATATATTCAACACAAAACAATACAATGACAAGGACATTGTGGTGCTGCACTCTAGTTAAAAACTTACATTAACAGCGCCACAAAACAAAAAGACAATTAACATTTAAATACAGTAAGTTGACATGACAGTGTGCTGTAGTCCCACCACCCCAAAACATTATGCTAATGATAACCAGGGGAATTACATATTGACACAAGAACACAAGAATTATATTAAATATTAACCTTCTATATCTGCTTGGCGATGACAAGCTAATTTTGGATCCAAATAAAGTCAAACTCAATCAAGATCATCTCTCCACAAACCAAATCCGATACACAGCTTTGAAAGTTAAAGGTCCCAGTGATTAAGAGTCGTGTAGTTTTGTATTCCAGCCACTGAGATATCAGACACAGAGACAAAATCAATAATGTAGTGTGCTTACAGAAGGTTTGGGGTTATTGAAAGTTACAGAGAGGGCTTGTTGGGGAATCAATGGTGCATGAGACACTTTTCCAAATGGCTCCCCAAATCCGTTTTTATACAGCAGCGATTGCTGTACTACAATGTATGTTTCATAGCAGTGGGGAGGTGCAGTTGTTATTTGATTCTGCCAGGGGGCTCTGTTTGGCCTTGTGTGGGGCTGGGTGAATATATGGAAACCATTTTAGGAGACTCGGTGATTTTATTACAGTTAGAAGAACTGTCAGTTCACATTTCATAATAAGAAAAGAAAAAGGAGAAAGGTACTACAATTTTCCTCTCTGTGGTTTTTTTTAAGGGCCCAGAGGACATGCCTACCATTTCCAGAAAAATTTGTTAGATGGCAGAAAATAGTAGCATGTGTAAGTCCAGTGGTTAGGGACCCAGTGCCTCTAAACCAAGAGGTTGGGAGTTTGAATCCGGGCTATTGTCGCTTGCACGGTTCTGGAAAGGGTCGCAGTCCTTAGGACGGGACGTTAAGCTGTGGTCCACTGTTCATTGTGCTTGTCAAAAAGAGCTAGGGGAATTTCCCCGGTACAATGAACCTGTAAATACTGTACATAGCGTCTGGGTCTTCTCTGTAACAACCAGTTGGAGATTTAAGCTCTTCAGTGAGCTAAAACTGGATCGAGATGGCTTTCCTCTGCCAGCTAAGCTGATGAGGGTTTGGCATTAGGATCACACATCTCAGGAAATAGAAGAAGTATTTCGAGCTCAGGAAAGTTTTGTAGACCGATAAGTCAGTGGACATAATCTTCTGTGCTATCAAACTGCTTGAAAAACTGGGGCAGACAAGATCAGATATAAGCCTCAGGACAGCCGGAGGCAGCACTCTAGTAATGTCGGTGAATCTAGACAAATGTTACATCAAGAGGCACATCTGTTTCTGACATAGCAGATAGACTTCTACCAGCTTTTATGTCAGAGCTGGGCCGTTATAACATTTGATACGTGTGTTTCGGTCCGAGTGATAAGGCTTCTAACGGTTATCACACTGGCTTCCAAAAGTTCCATAGAATAATTTGAACGCGTTTCACTTGTGCCACGTGGGCTTCCTTCTGCGAAGGTAAACATGATAATCTACGAGGGCTTGTCTAGAAAGATGGAGTATGTGATGGGAAGAATTTCAAAGAACTGTATAAAGTAGAGTGGATTCATTCCTCAAGCTAACTGACATCTTTCACACTGCAGTCATCACATGTCCTAAAGGTTGTCCTAAACAGGAACTATGCCGCTCCAGATGTCTTACTTCAAGGGACGACTGTGGTGTGAAAGATGTCGGTTAGCTTGAGGAATGAATCCACTCTACTTTTAAAATTATATCAATAAGAAAGAACTGTTACAGTATTGTAAGACAGTATCTCTATCTGTATAGCCGGTATAACCGCCCTTCGGCGCAACACACCAGCTTCGCCATCACGTGGCACGGCAGCAGCTAGCTATATTACACCGAACGACCTGTTACACCCAACCTTTGCACAGTAGACTGTGTAACCAAACCTGTCCTTGGTACTGATATAACCTTCTGAGGGAAATTTTTTTCAATCAAATTAGGACAGATAAAAACTGGGGGGGTGGGCGGAGAATTAGAACACAAACATGTCCGAGTTAGTGAACCATTGCAGGTGTGTGTATGATTGATAGTAGCGCCCAAAACTCAGCGTTGATGGCGCACCAAGTGATTTACTCGGCAATCATGCCGGCTTCCCGACGCATCGCGCCACATCCATCTCCATACTGCCTCGAGACGTCTCAAAATGAGCTCGGTTCCTCAAGGGCTTCAGGAGGAAGCGTTAAGTGTGTGCTTTCTTGTTGTCTTGAGGAGGATGCTCCAAGGTGATGGAATGCACACCGGGCCACACCAAGTCTTTTCCATGGTTCTCATCACACTGTTTAAAGTAAAGAATTAGCAAGGGGTTAAGGTGAAAACAAATTTTACCTGCACCACTTAGAATTTAGGAAGTAGCATGAATCATACTAAAAACTGTTCAGAAACCATTGCCATTATTTCTTTTATGCTTCATAGATGGTAACAGTCAATACAGCAAATAAAAATCCACATTCACCTACATATTGTATGTATAAACCCAGTATAGGTAGACACCAGAAATACCTGCACAGCTCCAATTTTACCTGCACTAACCTGCATATGCAGGTGGTATCTCCAGCCCTGTAAAGTAAAACAGTTGCCCTCTATTGATGTGAAGCAAGATGCTTTTTTCATGTAGTAGTATCTGTCTGTATCTGTATCTATATAGCCGGTGTAACTGCTCTTTGGCATAACACACCACAGTAGTACTAATACTATTACAATGCCATAAAGAATATGCTTATATATAAATCAATAAATATTCCACTTCACGCAAAGAATGTTTTACAAAGATAAGTTCTAAAATTGATGACAGCATTGCGGCTTTTCAAGATAGGTCAGGTATCAGCACAGGTTTTGAATGTCAGCGTGCTGTTTTATAGTTTTGTGACTTTTGGTCTTTCTTCAGCTGAAAGCGACTTCATGTTTTTCATCGACCGCCGTGAATAATCCTCACAATGGAAAACTCTCCAACCATGGCATGAATCAAAAGGGGCTGAAGAAAGGAGCACATTGAAGCCTGAATATGGCCTTTTCATTTGATGTATGAACCTCAAACATCTCTGGTCACACATGTGGCTTTAGCAACGAATGTAAAATGCTACATGTTCAGGAACCTTAAAGTTAAAGGGGCATTATGTAACATTTTTGCACCAAGAGTTGAAATATTTTAATTGAAAAAAATCTTTGTGTGATTGTAATTTACTTCCACTTTTTAACATATTTGTGCAATCATCTAATAGTAAACGTTTTAGGTTCTGAAACAACTCAAAAAATGCTCATATTTTAGCCCCAGCAGTTGAAGAAAGTCCTTTCCTTCCTTAGTTTGTCATAGTTTTTTGACTTCATGGCTCTACCTAGAATGCCAAGGCCTGTTTTTTTTTTCACCCTGTCACTTCATATTTTTTTGGAGAAAATCTGAGAGCCAACAAATTAAATTGATGCGGCCTTACCTTGTTAATGAGATCTGTTGTGTTTGAAAATCATTTTCGAGTGCTCACTTCGAATTCATATCATGATTGATTTATTAGTGCTCAGCATCTTAATGCAAGACGTTAACATCACCGTGGAAGTGTAGTGACGTAGGTCGGTATTCAAATCGCTGTCGTGAAATGTGAAAAGCTAAGTTTACCAGAGCGTGCAAATGTGTCTAAAGGGTTTACCTTAAAAGATAAGGCAGTTAATCTCTAAACTGAGAAACGGATGTGTGTTTTCTGGCTGGCACACTTAGATGTGATCAGTTATGGAGGTGTCAGCCTGCATTAGAGTCTGGCACCCCCAGGGGAGTCTTAACATGCAACGGCATCAGACACTTTGCAAAGGTATATTTTCGAGAAAGGCTTTTCTGGAAAATATAAAGCGTAGATCTTTCTGAAATCTTCAAACAGATGTACTAACAGTTGTGATTAGTCGACAACAATTTAATTTGTTGGTTCCCTGATCATGATTCGCCTCTTCATTTTTTTCTAATCCCCCCCCCCCCAAAAAAAGATGCTGGCTCTGAATCAACTAAAAAAATGCTCATATTTTGCCCCCTCCCCTGAAGAAAGCCCTTTTCTTCCTGGTTGTTACAGTTTTTCCATCTATCAATGCAGTGGTTTAATTAAAAGTTCTAAATTCATTTTTTAAATTTTAACCCAGCCTTTTAAGTTTTATGTTGACTTCATGGCATCATGGCATTTGGGGCTACAATAGGATGCCCAGGCCAGGTTTTTTTTTTTTTTTCGCCGTCGCTTCATATTTTTTTCTGAAAAAAATCTGAGAACCAGCAAATTAAATTGGTGTGGCCTTATGTACAAAAGTTAAACAAATGCAGTGTTCTCCAGTATAATCAGTTGACTATTAAGCACTTGATTTTGTCTCAAAAATAAACTTGCTTGAGAAAAACATATTGTTGATAAAGAAAAACATTGACTGTGTTATAACAGCTTTTTTGCTTCAAAGCTGGCTTGATGATATGGTTTTGAAAAGCGTCCTGTATTATGATTTATCAGAATTTCGCTGCCAAGGGTGATACATACACAGTATTCTGTGGGCGTTGATTTGATTAAATCTGGAAACACCAAAGCTTACACAAAACAATTCCGCCAGTTTGTTGGGGGGAGGTAGCGTGGTTGTTTGATCGATAGCCCTGCCATACACAATATTTCCTCGCCAGTTTCTGGGGTTCGGCTGCCTGAGGGTGACAAGTTTTCAGGTATTAAAGTCATAAATCATCGGCGGTGTTGAAGTCCCTGTTGGTTAGAGGGATGAGTTGCAGGTACGATGGAAGGACCTGTTGTCATCGCTGTGCAGACTGGGGGCTCATGTCAGCTCTTATCCCAGTCGGCAGACTCAGTTTCAGGCCACACTAGTTCAATTATGTCCGTTTGATTGTACAAAATAAATCTGAACTTGAAGACCAACACGAAAATAAAGTCTAAGGGAAGTATATACCTTTGCAGTTGGTTCACCTGTAGTTTCTGGGAGACACAGTGAATGTAGTCAGTTTGAAGTTTGTCTCCCTGCCTTCATTATAATGTTTACCTTTGCTGAAGGAAAACATATTGTTTTTGCTGTGTTTCCTCACCTTCTGTTCCAAAGAAATAAGGTCAATGACTTGGACCAGACAGCTGTCACCGTGGTAACTGGTGCTGTAGCAGACACCATTTGGCGTTGGGTTACATTATGTAGCAAGTAGTAGGAACATATTGGAGGGGCTGGTCACCATATATTTATAAATTAATGTGTTTGAGTCAAAAGAAACAGAGCAGTAGTTTGTGGGGCCAGACCATGTGAAGGTTAAAACATTGCATTTGTTTTGCAAATGTTACATTTTCTAGTTTCCGCCTTGTCCTCTTGCTACAATGTTATCTATGTAGTAAATATGTCTGTGATTAGTGTGAACCAAGAAAATAAACTGATCTGGCCTGATCTGCTAGGTGTCAGACAAGAGACATGGAACCCGTATTGTTCTGTTGGGGTGGATGAATGGATCCTGGTTTGTGTGATAAGACTCTAGAGAAAGAACATGAGATAAAGACAGATAAAACTCCCTCTGGTACAGATTTACAAAATGGATTTTCCTACATGATGAGATTGGGAAGATACGCTCACAAAAATAAGCTTCAAAAACTCTTGAAAAACTCTGAAGATGCTTGACTGTCATGTTATTTAATTGAAGAATACATGTAAACTGTCCAATAGTACAGTTGATCCACAGGCAGCCTGGTTTGAAGCACACGTAGGCCTGACCCAATTCTGGTGCATCACATCTTGACGTACAAAGTATTCGGTCTGACATGTGAGAGATTGTTTGTCACATGTCATCATTGGGTATCTGTGATCAACAATCAGACAACGTGAATCCGGACTGGCAAACATCCAAGGATTTGCATCGCTTGCCTGGGTTGGGTTCGATGCCTTTGTGATGGGCTGATGGACCAAATTGGTCCAATCAGTTTCTGAGAGATACTGTGATGTGTATGTGGGAATAGTCAGCAACTAAAATGCCCCTGCAGTTCGAAGGAAAGATGCCAGAGGGCCCAAACTCATTTCAGTTCTTCCTGCACGCAATAGCTTTAATTTACCACACAAAAACCAAAAAATGACCAATTATCTTGTTTAGGACCTAAGATGGAAAAACCTTGACTTGTGCTACCGAAAACAACCTTAAGGTCCGTAATCTTAAGGTCGATCCCTAACAAAGACCCTAATTGAGCTAAGTCTACAAAAATTGTCTGAAAACAAGGAACATTACCTGTGCTGTACTGTACTGTAGAAGAATACTGTCCCGCCAATATTACACTACATGTAAATACCATTAATTGCAGTGACAGTCAGACTGACGTATCCAGTATCATGATTTTTATCTGTTATCCTTTTCATTGTGAAGACTTGCATAAACAGCATTATACATATCATGATAAGAAATGTAATTGCGGCATCATGATTGAAATACTTCATTCTGCATCTGAATGGGAAAGTAGATCGGAAACGTATTCAGGAGCAGTTACGCTCGCAATTCGATAACTTCTGACCCGTAGGTCACGCTAAGTTATTTTCTTGGTTCACAGACCTTTTTTTTAGTAAAAATTCATAAAGACTTCAAAATGAAAACAATTTCTGGGAGGAAGCCTTGAATATTAGTTAACCCTGTCAAACATAAAGTCTGTTTGTTTGTTTGTTTGTTTGTTTGTTTGTTTGTTTGTTTGCTTGAGTCTTTGTTTATACTGAGTATAAAGGTACAGACTTTCCCCTCAGACTTTGCTTCCATGTTGATTTTCAAGTTTAAAAAAAATTAAATCTGAGAATCAAGATCCATGATTGTTGTTCTTTCAGTTGAGCATTATTTTGTAATCCGAGAACCAACAAGTTGAATTTGTCTGTCCAAATCGTCAGCTCGCTGTAGGCCGTTCTCCACTGTCCTCTGGACAAAGTGGGCGTCCTGGGACAAATTGGGTTTGGGGCAATTTCTGCCCGGGGCAAATTAAATGGACCATTTTGTTAGGTTACCAGACTGTCAGGCTAGGTGTGTGGGCAACCAGGTGGAACCATTTCAGAACTTAAATAAAAAATTTGCATATATTTTTGTCAGGTATTGAAGAAATTTCAAAGATTTTTCACAAATTTCATGAGCTAGAAGAATTCATGGTGTATTAATCAATTATTGCAGGATTCAGAAACCATATTAAGTATGCTTGAAAGTTAATCTGTGTTGGTAGAGGTCATTACAAAGAAGTATTCTAACTGTAATTCCCAACACAAAAGAAATAGGAATTACCCTTCTTTTTTTTATAATTTACAGCACAAGTCTTTACTAAGGAAGGAACCAATCAGAAAATTATTTGAATCCCTAAAACGTGTGTACTGTTATGCTAAGGTCACAGTTCCCAGCCCAGGGACTAGTCAGTTTCCAGAAACGAAAAGAATGAAATATATACATGTAGTCATATAAAAACATATAAAGACATATAAAAGACAACAAACACCTAAAAAGTTGGAAAAAAACATCAGTACTATTTGTATTATATTGTTGATATTGATTATTTATTTTTCGTTCACGCAAAAAACAGCCTGGCCGGGCCCTGGTTTGGAAATGTGACCTCAGCATTACACACAAGCTTCCTCTTCTCGTTAGTATTTCAGAGCAGAGGGGCTCTAAATCCCTGCTTGTTCCCTTCCCTGGTCATCTCTTGATGGGGAAATATTTACATCTCCGCGCCTGAATCTACCCCTGATACGCCGCTGGAGACGCATTCACCGAGGTCGTGACCTCACGTTAATAATTCATCAGCCGTGGATGCAATTTGCTGGGAGAAGAGCCTTCGCTGGGCCGATTGAATCGACTCGCTCGTTTCTGTCGCGGTGAATCCCTCCCAGTTGACCCCCAGGATAGGGAAGAAATTGCTTGTATCATCCTCAGAGCTCAGTATAAGTACAACGCCTGTTGCCGTTGGTTACTCCCGTACAAGGCGCGTTCATTCTTCCGACAGGATATGGCGGCTTTTTACCGCCAGGCGAGGCGGTTACAATGACATTGCTTCACAGACTACGCAGGCATCCGGTCACTGCACAACGAGGTAAAGAGCACTTATCCAATTTTCTCAATGGATGTTAACTCTGAGGGTAAAGTTACTCCGATATGTCCGACCGTTTAACTAGAAAGGGATGAGGTTTATGGCGTGATTTGGGCCGGGACTTAACTGTCCTCTCACGGTTGAGAAGTGTTTAGGCAGAGGGTTATGTAATAGCCAGTCAGGGCTTAATAACTAGGATATATATACCTAGGGCAAAATGGCAGCAAATCAACAATAACCTTGATATTATATATTAGGCCATGTTGATTTGATTATATGGATGACATCCTCTGGGTACCCCAAAACTGATGCGAGCGTGCGAATAAAAAAAAAGTTTGGCAAAAAAAAAAAGTTGCCTTCATCATGAAATCTACGTGGTCATGAAGGTTGAACAAATGGCTTAACACACAGATTATGGTATGGCGAATAATAGACTCTTCATTTTCATTTCTTCACATTTTCTTCTTCCTTTGGAATTGATTTTAGTATTCTACGATATTAGTGTAGTTTTCCAATATTTTTTTTTCTATTTATGCGGCATATATTTGCTCATTTTGCAGCTGCTTTGTACGATTTCCAGTATGGTCGAAAACTTTTTTTTTTTTTGGAAACGAACGAAAATTGATGCGCGCGCGGATGTCATCCATATAATCAAATCAACATGGCCTTATATATTCATAGCTTAGCCTGACAAGGGGCCCCTTCAAATCTTTTTTTTTAAATTTCTATCTATCTCTTACACACCCTAAAAATCTCTTTTTCAATCAGAATTTTAATCAAAAAGGGGTGACATAATTTGGATAATTTGCCAAACTTGTACAGGTACAGGTACAGGTAGAGGTTGTACAGGCTTTACAGGTACAGGTTGTATAATAACATATATAATAGGTACATGGTAGAGCTTGACCAATCATCTTTACGTTATGCATTTAGCCAACTGTCTTCCTTAATGGTAAATTGTTATCTTTGTATGAGGATTTATAATATTTTAATCTACAAACAAAAATTATCATCTTTGAGGTGCAATTTACCGTCTTTAGTGTGTGAAACGGTGTCCACTAGGGTTTTTTCTTGCTTATTTGCACTTGCCTCAAGGCTATTCCTTTATGTAAGGAATTTAGGAAGTTCTTTTATCACAGAAACGGGTTTTCTTCACCTTCACATTGTCCCATCTTCATCTTGAAGGTCAGGGACCATGGTTGCTTCCAACACTAGCTTCCTCCTTCCTTTCAAAATCATAAATAGACAGCAACGCCTCTTGGCAACTTGCACCCAAACTGCAGCAGCTCTATCCTCCAAACTCAATCATCAGTTACGAGGCTTTGATTGCGGATGGGGGTCCCTTGGCTGGAAGTGATGGCACAGGTGGCGACGCCCGCCAGCCTGTTATCTTTCCCATTAAAGATGAAGCCCAACGTTCCTCCGAGGATGCATTACGTTATATTGGCAGATCCCAGAAACAGTCGCAACGGTTTTATAGCCGTCTGCTATCAGTGGGTGAGAAATAGCTACCGGGAGCTGCCAACCTCCATCACAAGCTGGAGACTGTAATGTCTGTGTCACTTCTGGGAGTTGAGGAGTTGATTCAGGTGCGAAGAACGGAATTACTTTCTTCGGAAGTCTGTCTTAAAGTAAGTGGCAGCGAATGGTTTGATCAGAAAGCTTGTGTTCCAAGAATTATGCGTGTATGTGACAAAAGATAATAACACCTTCAAGACATCAGATAAGTGTTTTTAGTGACTGTAAGTTATCTAGTGGCAGGAGTGTATGGATATCAAAATGGTTCCATCTTAGAGATTGTGCTTCGAGATACATTTCTTGTTTTGATGCATTTTGTTGAAGACTATGATGACACAAGATTGATACATTCTGGTTAGAACTGGTGATCTCAATTTGAGGGCAGTTTTACTCACTGTAAGTAAGCCATTAGTGGCACCAGTTGGAAACATAATTAGAAGACTGTAAACCCAGTGTTTCAGTCACAATCTTGCGCTTTGAGCAGAATTTTATTGAAGACTATTACAAGATTGAAGTATTCTTATGATGAGTCGATGTAGACAGGAGGAGCAGTTTTACGTTCCTGCGGACTGGCGGGGACTCGATGATTGATCAACTGTAGTCTGTCCTGCTAATGGATTCCTGGAAGCAGTGTGGCTGCTGCGGGAGGGGGGCGGCCGGGGGAATACCAATGAGGCACTCGGAGAGAGATAGATCCCGTAATGGCTCCCTCCAACGAGCTGCGGAGGTCAGGGTGTCATCCGGAGAAGCAAAAGCTGGGAATAACGATCGAGCACATAGATGCGGCGCTTATCTCAATGTGTTGATGCATGTACGGCGTGCCCCTACTGTTACAGGTGTAGGCTCATCAGCTTGCAAAGGGAGTTGTCAGGGTCAGAGAGACAGGACTGCGTGGGATAATACGCTGCTCTTTCTGGTGTTCTACAACCTTCCTGTCTTTTATTTATTGTCACTGTTGTCCCTTTTTTTTCAGGAAAGGTGTTTATTTTTCAAAATCATTTGTAGAACTTGATAACATCTTCAGATTTGTTATGATAAACATTTAGATGACGGAACTGTTTGTAAGTCCCCTGTCTTTTATTTGTTGTCCTTGATGTTCTTGACTGTTTTTTTTCAGGAAAGATTGCAGTTCTCCTAATTTGTTTTCAGACTCTGAGAAGGATAACAATAATGCCTGAATTAGAGATAAATTTTTGTTACAAATGTTACAGGACAAGACTGTTTCGTGGTGGATGTGTTTTTTTACTGCGTTACACCTTTCTAGTGTTTTTAGTCTCATTTTTTTCCAGTCTGACATTTCTTGTTTGTGTTGTTGTTTACAGGAGATGACTGAGGTCGGCCCTCCTCTGACCGGGATCCACACTCCGATCAAGACTGACGTCTCCAAGTTTCCCTTCCCTGCAAACCAGGTCAGAAACCCCTCCGTACTCAGGGCTCGAAATACCTCATTTTAGTTTCCTGCAATTCTGTACATTCATCAATATCCGCTGGGACTTAAGTTCATGTAGGAGGGGCAAGGAGGTTTTCAGGTGTTTGAAGTTTACGGTTGAAACAATTCTAGTGATATAAAACACATATTCACAGCTGCATTTAAGTAAGAGGTCATTGCGAAAACCATGAAAATAAACCATCGCGGACATGTCAAGATTTATATGTAATGGAACCCTGCAAAACGTTTAGCTTTGCCAAATCGCATTATTTTTCCTGAAAATTGTTGTGCATGTTGCAGGTTTCAGGTGGGTATTTCGAGCTCTACGTACTACATTATATGTCATAGCTGCTATGTGATAATGTCCGATATGGGTGTTCTGGCCCATGTGATAACTACCGGTTCTGACAGTTATCACATGGGACGGGCTTCCAAAAGTTCCATAGAATATTCGAACACGATCATGCACCGCATGTGCTGCTTTTGAAAATTCGAATACCGGATTCCCACGTTCGAATTGATGTTACATTATTTTTTGTTTGGGGACACCAAATTTTCTTAACTTTTGGCACACTTCGTATTGAAATGCGTGTTTTCTTTGTGAGTATGACATAGATAGAATACTACACAGCGAATTCGTATCACCCTCAGTCCCAGCCCTCCCGCGGGTCAGATCCCCCCACCCCCCCACCCCCCCGCTGAGGTAGTATTATATAATGTCTTCATTCCCTCAGCGTTCCTGAAGTGTACACAAAGATTCCCTTGGAAGTAGGTCATGACTGTCATGTGACGGAATCCCGGGGATTATGTTGGTCCCTGTATCCCGTCAGAAAGTATTGATCGCTTTTTTTTATTCTGACAAATCACTGTCCTAGTGTTAACAACCGTCTTTGCTTTCTGTTCGGGTTTTTTCTATTTCCAGATTACTTCAGATGTCTAATGTATGATTAGTTGACGATAAGTGAATCGTTAATCTGTGCATTGGTGTTGTATTTTGGGCTGTTCCATTTTAGGTACAAACAAGGAGTGAATACAAAATTCAGAATACAGCAAACTAAAATTTATGTAAAAATTTGCAGTCAAGTTCATGAAACGATACAAGTAAAAGTTTGCGCACCTAATTTGAATAACCTCAAGCAATGTTGAAAAAGACAATGTTAACCCTCCTAAAAACTTTAGAATGGAATGGCCCAAGGCAATGTTGTTACGTTACAATGTTATGTTACTTCGCAAAGCTGATATTTAAACACACGACTGATTTTGTCCTGTACTCATGTGCTTGGCTGTGCTGTCAGATTCTAAGCGTCACGCCTCACAACGAAGATCCTCCATTCGATACAAAAGCATCAAAACTATTATCATTAAAATAGACAGGTTACACTTGTCTTCAGACTCATTCTCAGTCAAGATAGTGAATGCTTAGATCTAAAACGTCTGACTCTTTGGAGACTTTTACCAGTTGCTTGAGTTGATTTGTGGACTTCTACCTGGATCTTGAACCTTTATCGATGTACCCAGTTTATCTTCTTTGGAAATGGAGCAGCATTCACTTATTCAATAATGCCTAGCCTGGCTTCATAGACTACAGTCTGCCCTCGTTGGTTGTAATCTGGGACCATTCGATTTTGGTAAGACCTGATTTACACGCGGGCAAAAAACTGACGGTAACGAAAACTGCGTACACATGACGGTATGACGGTATGAAAACTGCGTATGCATGCAAGCGTAAGAAAACTGTATGCCAAATTTTTTCAGCGTGTAAATCGGTCTGCTTTGACGTATGTACAAGAACATGCGTTCAGATTTTATGCCAACACTCAAGATAATGTATGAACTGAACGTACGTTCTTGTATGTTTTTATATGCTCGCATACGTATGCAGTTTTCGAGTTTTGCCCACGTGTGTAAATTGGGTCTAACTCTAAGTCTAGCGTTCCAGCAATTAACACTTGTCACTGAGCCAAAAAGGTAATCAATCCACAGCTGTGTCAGAGTGGGAGAGCACTGGCTCCTCTCAAAATCCTGCTTTAAACCAGAAACAAGTCGTATATGAGGCCACACCAATTTATTTCTGTGGTTCTTATACTTTAAAGTCAAATTCATCAAGAGGTCAAGATGAAAAAGGAGGAGGAGAAAAAATTAACTTCAATTAATTAAATTCATTCCCTGAAACTGTGTATGCCAAGGTACAGACTTTCCCCTCAGACCCTGTTTTCATGTTGATATTCTGATGAAGCATTATCATTTTAACCTTCAGCCTGCTAAGGTAGCCATCTGGCAAGAAGATTGTATTGGTTATGGAGTTAGGAAGGTTAAGTTCAAACAAACAAACAAGAACCGACAAGTCAAAGGGGCCTTTCTTTTAAATTCAAAAACCAACGAATCAAAGTGGTCTGTTATAACTCCATGAGGCAGCAGATCGGTGTGGTGTGGCCCAGTGTTCTAGCCAGCTTTAATTTTTTTCATCATTTCAGTTTAGTTTGACGTAACATCATGTCAAAATTTTGACCCTCTGAAATACTATTTTCTGCATTTTGAGGGGCAAATTTTGCTGGCAGACTAAGCATATTTTAATGACATCTCTTTCCATATCTTTACACACTGATTTTGTCCATCAAAGATTTTTGTCCGTCTTGAGCAACAGAATTCCGTCAAATGATGGAAAAACGAACACTGGCTAGAACACTGGTGTGGCCTGAGGTGGCTCGTCCTACATAGCGCCGATGACAAACGACATGTCGTCCCTTACACGGACAATCTGGTGCGCCCCGCTCCAGCACCATGCACGCTTGTCAGGCCTTCAGTTCGGAGTCAGATAACCCCACGTACAGGGTCACCGGCTCCAGGCCGGAGGACAAAAAATTGCTTGGGTTCCCAGGGAAGACAAGGCAGCGTCACATCCATCTACCTGTCTCACCGCGTATAGATTTCCAATACCTTCCCTCCGAGTCTTAATTAACAACGGATTTGAAAAATTACCCCCGCCGCCGTGACATAGAGACGCTGATATTCACCTCGGGGAGGGGTGTTCGTTATGATTACGAGGACCCAGATATACGGTCTTGTCAACGTACGGGTGTCGTTTAAGCGGTCGTTGACGTCCTCGGGGCTTATTCTGATCAAGAGGAACGATCAGAGTTTCCACAATTGATTGAAGATTGCGGGTTTGTCATGCAAAGTGAAGAATATGAGCTGTTTGTTTTATATAATGTGAGGGTGGTTAATTTCAATTCCCAAATCTCAGGTATGTGGGAGGTCTGTGGTAGTGCACTCAACCTGGTAATTCAGACAGTTATTAAAATTAAATAAATAAGGAAGTAAATGCAAATATGAAAGACAACTTTTGAAGCGCTACTCTCAACTATTCTAAACAGTGTCCATCTTTCCATCATTTGCCGTAATTTTGCTGCTCGGACGGACAAAAATTTTGCCCAATTCGTCATCTTTGACAGACAAAAATCGGTGTGTTATTATATGGAAAGAGATGTCATTAAACTAATGCTTAGTCTACCAGCAAAATGTGGTCCTCAAAATGCAGGAAGTAGCATTTCAGAGGGTCAAAATTTCAAAATTTTCCGGGGGGGGGGCATGCCCCCAGACCTCCCTAGGATTGCCACTCGACATGATGTTACGTCCAGTTGAGAAGATGGAAAAGGAATTTCAGGCTGGCTAGAACATTGTCCAATTATATACATTCTTTTGAAAGACAGATCTTCAGTTATATGATAAAAAGAATAGACTAATAAAACAAGACTGGCAATTTTTTCTGAGAGGTAAGCAATACAGTTTCTTTAACCTTCAGCACACTGAAGCAGCTGTTATGGCTAAGCTAAATACCAATTCTCTATTTGTCACAGGCTTAGGCTGCAGGGAAAAGGTTAATAATATTATTGATTGATAAGGATAGTAGTGTCTTCATAATTCTCTGTCCTGTATCTCTACCATGGTTACCCCTGCCTGCTGCTTTGGTGTTGTCATATATTGATGTCAGCAGCACCAACTCCTGACATGTACTGATATCATATCCCCGTGGTAAACTATCTCCTCTGCCAGGCTGTCCCCGAACCAATCAGGTGTAACTTGACATGACAGACCAGGGCTCAAAATTTTTAGGAATAGATATACATGTACTTGTGCACCTAACTGAGAAAAGGCAAAGAAAAAAATTTTGAAAGTCACCAAAACCTCTCTACAGAATTTTAATCTGAAATTCTATAGCTAACTTTTAACAAGTGTTACAACAAAGGTTTTATTATTTTTTCTGACACTTAAATGTTCAGAATATGCTGTATACTAGTATACAATTAGTACCTTTATGTATGTAACCGTACACAAATATCTAGGTGCACCCACAGTTAAAAGTGCACCGCGCCAATTGTGGGTGCACAAAAGTGCATTATGCATCCAGTATTTCCAGTCCTTCAGAGTGAACATGACAGAAAAGGTAGGCGGGAATCGATAGGAACGTTGAACAGTTCCACATAACCACCACCAAAGGGTGTCCTTCAGTCCTTACCGTGTCAGTAGGCGGTTTGATGAAGGGCTCTAGTCAGCACCCGTTTCTCCGTCAATTGCTGGAAGTTTGCAGCATGTAACTGAAAAATTTTTAAACCAATCCATCAACCTTGACGGACAAAATCGACAAAAATCTTGGGTAAAAATATAAAAACATCCGAAGGACCACCGACAACCACTCTCAACCCCATGATTTGCCTCTTAAAATGCAGGGAATCGCGTTTTTCAAGGCTTGAAAATCCAAAATTTCCTGGCGGAACATGCCCCCAGACCATCCTAGATTGTCTACGGCGCTCTCCCACCAGATTCGATCATGAATGTGGGCTGACAGAATAAACTTTCGAGCTGGCTAGAACCCTGGTTTGAGGATTGTGATATTGAAGGCCACACCAATATATTTCCTTAGTTCTCAAATATTTTAAGTCTAAGAAGCAACCAATTGAATTACCGGTAGTATGGTCTAACCAACACGGTATCTTTCAGGGAAAATCAGTTTGTAGAATTGTCAACAAATGAGAAAACTAGGCTGATTGTCACTGTCCTGGGTGCTGAAATGACAGTTAGATGGACCCATAAGGCCTAGGAAAAAATGTTGTGTTTTTGGTTTCCGGACAAACCCTAGCAAAAAAGCAGCCGACCCTAGCCTTCTTTTTTCGGTCGACTGCTGGCAATTCCATTCAATTTTCGATCTTATATCTGAATTTCAAACATTATTTCAAGGATTTTCAGGAGCAAATTTTCATTGAGTAAATTGGGTGAAGTATTGGTCTCTTCCCCACAAGCAAATGGAGGGATGGCTCCTGGAGACAGCCCTGATCCTGAGGCAATTCAGTTTTAAATTTGTTAAACTGTATGTCTTGGATAACTTCAGCAGAAATATAAAAAGAGAGAATCCCTACCTACCAAGTCCTGACCAAAGTCTTTTCAGGACTGAAACCAGAAACACAACATTTTTTTCCTAAGCCTTACCGGGGTAACTGAAAAAATGTAAGAAAGCCCCCAGATGTAGTAAGTACATGGGACCAGTAGTTTGTAGTGACTGTTAGTTAGCCAGGTTCTTGTTTACAGTTGTTGTGTTAGACTACAATAAAGCCGGTTAACAGTGACCTGTACTGCAAGAGGCAGTTAACAGGCACTGACCATTTGTTGCACCGCCCTCTTAGCTGTCCAGACTAATCTAGAGATTGTTCTCGGTACTCCTGCCTCAAGGCCAGATCTTCCTTCTAAGGACCACGTGTGAACATTAAAGCTTATCTATTCATGAGACAGACTTCTGTAACTTCCTTCCGTGTCAGTTGGGACCAGCTGGGCCTGTGAAGCTTACAACCTGCTATCTTAATTGGAAAGCCACACTTCTTAGCTGAACAACCTACGCAGACCTCCTCAAGTCATCAAGGCCTACACTTGAAGTAAGTGAGTGAGAGGTTCGGAAGCGGGGGAATTTGGCTCTTAAGGAATGAAGATTTCCTTGGAACTGTTCCAGATGTCTTGAGTGGGTTGTGTAGTGATTTGAGAACTTAGTAAGGTTCTTTTGTAAGGATATCTCTCTTATCTAGATCTGAGAGTGGTTAGTAGTTGTCTCATGTTAGTATAATAGCAGGTCTTCAGGAAAGTTATAGTCTACCATAGGTTGGTGAAGGTTAGACCAGAATTATTCTGTGAAGAGGGTCAGTGACCTCCGGTGGGGTATTGAAATCAGCCATGTCCGTATGTTTACAGCTGATCTGTTTGCTGCATTGGTATGTAGTTTGGCATGTTGTCTGCTAGTGTGCGCGAGATATTGCACATCGTCCTCCAAGCAGACGTCAGCTGGCGCTTTAGCCCACACCACAAACACCATGTACTTCTTGGAGGTTTGTGACCTACGGACTCTTGTTTTTGTTTTTTGTCCGACGGACCTTTTCAGAAAACTACGAATCTTACACCATTGAACCTCCTTGCTTACACCTACCTCCGAATTTTAATCAGGCGATCGATCAAGGGAAGAGATTTTATCGGGGATGTGTAAGAGTAAAACCCTGTTGCCTTATCTCAGCCCTGAGGGGAGATATGGCCGTGATAACAGTTGCCTTCTGATGCTATCGCAGCCAGCCGTTTGTTGGCCATTCACGTTTTGTTGTACTCACTCGCAGCTTGGTGCAAGACATAAAATGTGCTTCTGAAGTTCTTATCGGCAAAGGAGAAGTAATTTTTGCGCCAGTGACAAGGACAAAATTGATGTTTACCAAACTCTTTGTGATTTTAGCGATTTTAGTCTTCTTCCCTTCACTCACGGGGCTCGAAATACTTTTTTTTCTGCATACCTGCACTGGTGCAGGTAACATTGAAATAACCTGCACCAGACAAATTTTGCCTGCACCTCTCAGAATTTAAGAAGTATGCATCATATTAAAAACTGTTCAGGAACCATTGCCATTATCATTTCTTTTATAATTCATATATACAATGTAGGTGGTAACTGTCAATAAAGCTAAATGAAAATCCACATATACCTACATTTGTATATATATATTTGTACCAGTGCAGGTAGATTGTATTGTCAGAAATACCTGCACGTCCCCAATTTTACCTGCAACTACTGGTAACCTGCATATGCAGGTGGGATTTCCAATCCTGACTTCTTCCCTAGTAGTTTTAACAGATAGGAGGAAATGTCTTGCATTCATGTAGGTTACTAGAAGAGAATTATGTATATCTACCTGTAACCTCTTAGTGATCTTATCTTATCCGTTTTCTTTACTTAAAGCTGCTTATATCTTAGTAATCTTAGTGTTTGTTCGGATGGAGTAATGGAAGTTTCCAGTCTAATGGAAGACGTTAATGACAGATTTTATCGTGACACCGTGGTCAGTGCCCTTTCTCCCCCCCGCGTCTGGAGTGATCAATACCAATAATGCCGTTTGCGAGGGTATTGATCAGGACGGGCGCGGGTTGATGATCGGAGCGATCGTCGGGGGTGACTGCCCCGCCAGGGCACATCAGGTGCTGATGACAGGTCAATGCAGTTAACCTGAAGGTTGCTAGGGGGCAGTTTGCCCAAAGTTTGGTCCAACAAAGGCATCGATTTAATGCAGGATGCCACACCATACAAAAGGGGTGTTAGTGTCACCAAAATGAAAACAAACCTGAGATTCCAAATCTCTGGGAAGTATATATTATGTTCACAACTGCTGAATATTTCAGACATCGCATTAACAGCAGTGTTACCAGAATTGCTTCATGATAAAGGCTTCAAAATCCACTTCCTGAAAGTAGTGTGGTATAGCCCATTTTTTCAGTCCCACATGGTTTAACTCCTATAGTGGACAACAGCCGTTGATGATAGGTGCATGGTGGTGTAATTTTTTTTAAATTTCAATACCAGTGAAAATACAGGTACAAGGGACCTAGACCCCAATAACTAATCATAATACCGAAAATCAAACAAATCTGTGAGTTATATCTGCAAACACAAACATGAACAAAACCAGTATACCTCCTTCCCCGGAGGTAATAAACCCTGACCAAAAACTCTGCCGGGAGAAAAGGTTCCCAGGTTTCTGCTGTGTGAATGTGCAATCCATCATCACCATTGTGACAAAACAGATGACAGTTAACACCACGGTTGTTAAGGAGAGGTCACCATGGTGACAATGAGTATCCCTGTCAGCCAAGACCACCAGGGACCTGCCAACATTTGCATGATGAACGGCACATTGTCACCAGTTTTCCCCGGCATGACCCCCGTGCCCCGCGCCTGACAATCCCGGTCGTGAATGATGTATCAATGAAACTCGACTAATGACGGCGGGATTGGGAGGCAGATTGGTTCCACGCGAACGGGCGCACCTTCCGTCCGCGAGCGGGTTTGATGGATCGCGTTGCTTCATTCGGAGTTAATTTCCTCTCGCAGTTTACCGCCCCTGGACGATCAGTGGCACCATTTTACGATCTTGTATTGTCCAGGGATCGGGAGCAGGGTTAGTGTGGATTCTATACGGTATGTCCTGTATTACATCTGTTGTTATTATAGCCATTTTCCCATTTTTTACCTATTTCAAATATTTTAAGTGTTTTTGTTAGATTTATTGAAGGTAAAGCATTTTTTATATATTTTTGAGTCGAGCTTGTATTGTTTAATATTCAAAATTATGAAAATTACCAGGATAATCATTAAACAGTGACCAATATTATCTTGAAGTTTAATTTTCATTTTGTTATATGCCCGTTATACAAAAACATAGCAAGCAGCTTGCAATTGTTTTGTAGATTACGAAATGAAACCTGTCAATGCCAATAATTTGATTGACGCAGAGAAATCAGTGCAATGAGCTTTAATTACCCTAACGAGGGTAATTAATCAATTTGATTCTGTTAAGATTCTGACGTCTTTGTCACAGAAACATTTAAAAATTTTCCACGCCAGAAATATACAGCCATCCAAAAATCATGAACACTGCAGGCGTAAGTAGTCCACATTAAACATGTATCGTAAACTGCGCCACCTAATCCCAAAGTGGTATTTTCCACTGTCAGTTTTGCCATGTAGATTAGATTCATGGGGCCGCGGTGGTACAACAGTGCTTGTCCCACTCACAACACTGCCATCACACAGTAGGGTGTAATTGGGTTATCTAGTACCTGTCACAGTGCCTAATGCTGGCTAGATATTACAGGTTTGTTGCCTGTTTAGCCAGAATTATGATGTATGCGTTCGGTTGACGCTCGTTCGCCAGAATGGATAGACTGGATTTGAACAGAATGCATGTATGCAGTGGGGTACGCGATGCTTTAATTTGGCTTGGATCATGACTGTTAGCGTTGTTGAAATGCCAGGCAAAATTGCAGGGCTTTCTGTTAGCAAACCCCATTTTCCCAGATGAGGTAACTCATATGTGAAGTTTAAATGATAGATTTGAACACTTACCCAGTAGAATGTGGCTGCTGAATTCACCACTTTGAAAATAAAAACAGACTACATAGATCTAAAGGCACCCAAAGTGATTTCAGGGCAGCAAAACTGGATTTTCGAAGTCAATTTCGGTTGTTTGTTTTGTATTGAAGGCTGGTTCTAGCTATTTATTGGTAGTACCAAAAAATAAAGGGACGCCTCTTGTAGCTTGTTACCTTCGCCAAGAAGGTTATGTTTTCGTGGCCGTGTGTGTGTGTGTGTATCTGTGTGTGTGTGTGTGTCTGTGTCTGTGTGTGTGTGTGTTAACAGCATAACTCGAGAAGGCTTTGATGGATTATCTTGATATTTGGTAGGTAAGTAGGTCTTGATGAGACCTCGAAATGAATAGATTTTGGGCCCCCTGGCGGATTGTTATGGTACTGCAGCGGAACTTCCGGTTTTGATATCTCGTGATCTGGACATGCTAGGGTCATGATTTTTGGATGGTAGGTAGCTCTTGTGCTAGGGAAGAAGTCACGTGAGTTTGGGCCCCCTAGCGGCTTGCTCTGGAACTGCAGGAGCATTTGTATGAAAATGTTTAAAGTAGGATAACTCAATAACCGGTCGACGGATCGTCTTGATATTTGGTATGTAGGTAGCTTAAGTGATGCTTGACATGATTAGATGACAATTATGCAAATGAGGATCTTATTTGCATAATTAATGAGGGAATGCTATAATTCAGCTACCTTCCATGATAGGACTATTCTACCTTGTGACATGTGTAATTAAGAATGAGAGGAACATTGCCATATATTAATTATGTAAATGAAGACCTAATTTGCATAATTAATGAGAAAATACTATAATTCCATAGTGGTTGATGTTGTCAATTTCATACTTGTGCATTTCGAAGTTGACTGGAGGTGAACATCATTCAACATAACTTATTCAAATCATGACCTCATTTGCATAATTTATGAGAAAATGCTAGAATTACCTTCTTTGTTAAGATAACACTGTCATTGGGAGGAGAATATGATCAACTGATGTAATTCATGCAAATGACGATCTTATTTGCATAATTATGGGGAAAATAATTCGTCATTGATAAAGGTTAACCTCATTTGGCGAAGGTATGAGGTCGTGGAACTCTAGTTTTGCAGCTGTTTCAAATGCTTCAAGTATGAAATGATGACAAATATGTGCTAAGAAATGGCAGTAAATGTCAGTATCAGACAGATTTCCTCATCCAGAATATTTTTTGTTTTACAGTATTTATGAAGTATGGATCATACTAAAAACTGTTCAGAAACCGTTGCCATTATTTCTTTTGTACGTATACTGTCTTCATAAGTGGTAACAGTCAATGCAGCAAATAAAAAAACACAAATTACACCTAGTATAATGATATAAACCCAGTACATGGCCCAGTGCAGGTTGGTGCAGGTAGACATCAGAAATACCTGCACAGCTCCAATCTTACCTGCACTAACCTGCATATGCAGGTGGGATTTCGATCCCTGTGTAAGGAAAGCTAAGTGGTGCAGGAGAACATATTCCCATCTGCAGTAACAGCAGCTTGGTGACATTTACCAGAGAACAACCTGACCTTCCAGCCTCCAGCACTCTTCTCCCCTCCATACATCATCACAGTAAACCGTCACCGTTTCTATGCAGCGCTGATACGCAGGCGCCCGTATGTTTGTTCGCTGGGGTAGATTTATTGTCCTGAGGATTTTTTGTGACTGGAAGTAAGATCTGTCCTCAGCTGCAGTAAGGATAGCAGTTAGGGCACACTTAGTCTATTTCTTGCTTCTTGGAATTAAAACAAAAAAATTGGAAGATCAAGCCCTGTCGCTTCATTTTTATTTTTTTTAAATCCAAGAAACAGCAAATCAAATTGGCATGGCCTTATATTGCCGTGTTAATTACAGAATTAGTCACGTTTTTCTTTAACATAACCAAAAGGCAAGGAAATGCGGCCATGCCTATTTTCCCAGGTTATATTGCATGTGAATGATCTTGTAGCCCATAACTGTGGCGTCCTACTGGGGAACATAATAGTGAACACAGCTACCCGCTGACCATGACCTCAGGCGTAATTCATACCTCGGCGTTCTCTTGTCTCTTTGTTGTCTGATTTTACTGTATATTGAATGTCTGAGCCAGGAAATGGCAGAAGGGAGATGGATGGAGTTTAATGGTTGCAGAATAGACCTACTGAGTGGTAAAGTTTCGGGTTATTCATAATTGCTTTTTACCTCCTTGTATGGAGGTATTTTTTTGAGTGCTGTTTTCTTGTGTGTGTGTGTGTGTGTATGGTTCTCTCAAATTCTTGGAGAAGTATAGACTGAGAACTATCTGTTACCATAGTGATAGAGGCTGTGATGACTGGTTTCCATAGTGACAGACCTCTGAGCTCCTATTGGACAGGCTTTCATCATGATAAAGAATCCTGAGCTCCTATTGGTAGTTCTGGGAATGGGAATGGTTCTCTTGAACTAGAGGTGTGAATGTGTAACAGGCTGTAAAACTAAAAGGTGGCAAGGTGGTTTTCTGGTTAGGGTTGTTGACTCAGAATCTGAAGGATCTGGGTTCGAATCCCTGTCAGCCCCCATTGGGAAAGGCATTTAACACCTATTTCCTCACTCGACTCGGCGTAAATAAGTAACCTAGCTTCAGTTAAGGACGGATGACACATAAAGCCGGAGGTCCCGTGTTTGAGGAGAGCCACACCTCGAGCATGTTAAAGATCCCACCACACTTATCAAAAAGAGCAGGGGTCCTTCCCGGTATATATATGAGTGGATCAAACCTTACAGTCTGGTCTTACGCATCTTGTACTTGATAACTGTACAAAACTGGTGTGTTCCACCTAAAGGCGGTTTACCGGTTATGTGAAGGAAACAATTACAGAAAGTACAAGTCTGCCTTCCTGTCATGCAGGCTTGGCTGCCGTGAAGCCAGATGTTCCTCCTCCTGTGGTTCAGTCTGCTGCTTTGCCTGTTCCACTTCCCAACTCAATTTCCTGCTCCATCACCTAACCATCCTGTCCTGTGCAGCAGCGCCACCTGTGGGCTTCTCTTGCACTCAGGAACTGCAGCAGGTTGAGCAGTTAGGGAAAAGTTATCCTCAAATGGACAGTTAGTGTACCATATATGGAGGTCTGAATATCCTAGGGGGAAAAGATGGCATGCAAGCTGAACAACTGAAAAATGAAATATTGTGAATTACATACAATATTTGCTTTGACCCCAAAATGTAGGTTACATATATGTTGTATGTTTCTAATACAAAAGTAATTGTCAGAATCTGATATTAATAGCTAGCTATAGGAATGTGAAGACAATATAACCTTTTTCATATTAAGGTAGCTTTTTTGGCACCAAATTTGTATTGGTTACAGCATCAGGTAGCAAGGAGGAGGTTAAAAACCATTTCAATGTCAGGGTGGCAAAACAAAAAATATTCTGGATGAGGAAATCTGTCCGACATTGACATTTACTGCCATTTCTTAGCATATTTTCATCATCATTTCATACTTGAAGTATTTGAAATAGTCCAAAAACAAGCTACATAAGGAGTCCCTTTTTTTTTTGGTACCACCAATAAATGATTTGAACCAGCCTACAATACAAAACAAACAACCATTTTCCATCAGCGACTTCGCATTTTTGCTTACAGACATCAATATGGTATGGGACAGGGTTGATTTTTAACTTGCTATATGCATTAAAAAAATGACAAGAAAATTGACTTTTAAAATCTAGTTTTCCTCCTCTGAAATCACTTTGGGTGCCTTTAATGTCAAGTTGTGATATTTTGTTCATATGTTGATGTAAATGTTTTGTTGTAAAAGCTATAGATCATGAATAATAATTATTGTCATTGCTAGAAGTGATTTGGAGCTGTTGCTTTACCTGTACCCTAGCTAACAATAACAGAAAGGATCTTGCCACAGCTCATTAGACAAATGTTTTGTGTACGTAACAGTTTTCATCTGCAAAACAGGTGTCAGTATTACTAATGCATGGTTACATCCCCATCTGTAATTACTAATTAGCGAGAATTATTTGTTTAATTGTGCAGCAACTTGTAATGACGGGTATCAGGTCGCATCATTGCTTTTTAATGAGATTAATCAAGACATGCGTCAACGTAATTGTACTTCGGTAATTAGAAAATAGCATAAAATGTCATGATCTGGTGGCGCTCATTTGTAATGTGTAATAAAAGTTATGACAACAATCATGAAAAAAGATAACAAGCAGATATATTTAGATTAGGAATAACAAAACATTTATTGGGAGGTTAGAGTGCAAATTTGACAAAAAAGCATGATGAAGCCTTTAGTTACTAGTTCATTGTATGAAACCTGGATTTAAAAAAAATGTGCTGAACAAGAACTTAGTAGAAGATCAACATGAAAACAGGGTCTGAGAGGAAAGTCTGTACCTTAGTGCACATTGTACAGGGCTCAAAATACTGCATGCATACATGTATGCACCTTAGTGCAGGTAAAATTGGGGCTGTGCAGGTACTTCTAACCAGCCTGCGATACGAAACAATCATCTGTTTTCCATCAGCGACATCGCATTTTTGCCTCACAGATATCAGGATAATGCTATGGAATAGAGTTGATTTAACTCACTACTTTAAAAAATATGACCCCAAAATTGACTTTGAAAATGAAGTTTTACTGTCCAGAAATCGTTTTGGATGACTTTAAGAGCCATCCTCAGCTGGCGTGTTTCTGTCAGCAAAAGGTCCTCCATCACAGCTGTCAGCTGATAATTACTGAGTCCTTCCAGCCTCTCTTTTGTCCACCTGCCAAGAGAACTGTTAATAACCTGGCACATAACCCTCTTTTCTAACTTAGCCAAGTGCTTCCAGGCAGCCTTGTTTCTGGGTTAGGCCAAAACAAGTTATTTTCACGGTTCTCAACGGTTTTCAACATGTAAACAGAGTCTGAAGGGAAAGGAGGATTTGAAATACCACCTGCATATGCAGGTTTAATAGTATAGGTAAAATTGGAGCTACATATATATATATATATATATATATATATATGCAGGTATTTCTGATGTCTAACTGTACTACTCCATCTACTGAAGTATAAAAGAAATAACAGAAATGGTTTCTGAATAGTTGTCAGTATGATCCATTCTTTCTAAATTCTGAATGATGCTGGTAAAATTTGTCTGGTGCAGGTAATTTTCAATGTTACCTGCACCAATGCAGGTATGCAGAAAAAAGGATTTCAAGCCATGGAAAGTCTGTGGACACAGTTTCAGGGATTGAGTATAGTCAGATGCGAGTTTTCCTGTCTGCACTATGTTGCCTTTAACTGAATTTTACTTGAAAGTATCTGAAAGCCCCAGCAATGTGCAAAGTGTTCTCTCTGCTCCTTTAATAATTTTAGATTGAATACAGCCAAAGTCAAGTTTTCCTCCCTGCCCTCTGTTTTCATTTGCTGACCTCTTGCAAAATTTTGAAGTCTGAGGACCAAGGAAATAACTTAGAGTGGCCCTAGCCATGTCAGTGTACTGTGCAAACATTCTCCCTGCCCCTTTCAGGGACTGAATACAGCCAGATTTGAGTTCTCTCTGCCCTCGGCTTGTTTTCTTTTGTAAATTTTGATGTCTGAGAACCAAGAAGATAACTTAGAGTGGCCCTAGCAGTGTTAGTGTACTGTGCAAACATTCTCCCTGCTCCTTTCACGGAGTGAATACAGCCAAAGTCAAGTTTTTTCCTCTCTGTTTTGATGCTGATCTCTTGATAAATTCTGATGTCTGAGAGCCAAGGAAATAACTTAGAGTGGCCCTAGCGTTGTTAGTGTACTGTGAAAGTGTTCTCCCATCCCCCTGACAACCAGCACACATCCCCAGCAGCTGGGAGGGTTCAAAGACTCATCCCCAGACTGCCGTGGTAATCGAACGCCTGATTGAGCGCTCACAATGACCAGGAGTGCCCACTCCTGCCCTATTTGTGTTCGGAGTGCAGCTTTTGACCACAGACAAGCACAGCCCCCCCCCCCCCCCCCCCACACACACACACTAGCCTCTAAGGCTCTTCCCTACTTCTCACTTACACCACACGCTCCAGGAAAAGGATCCTCCGCCCGATCCTCTCTTGGTAATTTAATTTGTCCTTATCATAGGTTTGCCGGATGGGATGCATTCTCGCCGACTCCTTGCCTGCGAAATCGATAAGAGCGCAGGTCTTTTGTGCCAGTTGTCATGCGTGGACGCTCCCCGGCAAGTTGATTGATAACGCGAGGGGCTGCATAATATTGGGAGCTGGCACCGGGCTTAATTGTGAGCCGCATACAGGGCACTGATTTTCGCAGGGGCCAATTGCATCGGAGAGGGATGTTTGTTTAATTTGCGCTAGAAACCCGACTTGCCCCTCGCGATCTGACAGCACAGCCTTCCCCCGCAGACATGCGTGTGAATGTAAATTCCTCCGTCGTTGTTGTTGTTGTCGTTCCGCGCACGACGTTGTGACCAGAATGTTATCCTTCTTCCCACAGGATGTGCACGGAGGAGTGCAGCTGAGCCACACAAAGAGTGAGTACTTCCCTGTTTATTTACCTCCCCTCTCTGCCTGGATTTATTCCCGGCACGGCTCTCAAGGTCTCCCGTTGACGTGCTCGCCCCGCCAGGGTTCCCTACACGTTATGATTAAGCATTATTATGTTTTGCAATCGGGGCTGCTGCTTTGCGGGTATTTAGCAGCCTTTGATCACCATCGATTAGCCACTGTGGTGAGTAATCGCCGTGATTTGATTGCGGCCGGGACGTGATGCAAAATTCAGCGACTCCCACATCCCGTATTCCGTCCATGTGCCCCGTGTTGACACGGGGCTGTCTCCGAACCGCTCTCCCCCGTCCCCACACCGGCCATGTAGGCTCACCCGCTGGAAAAACCAAAACACAACAATGCCTGCTGCACCGTTTATGCAAGCGTGACAGCTTGTTCATACCTGTAATCTGATTGATCGCTTCTCACTTGTCAATCGATGTTGTCGGTCCTGGAGGATCTGTTGTCAAGTCGTCACAACCATCTATCACAGCAGGGAATCATATCCCGTCTCTAATGTGGGCAGGGAGGGGGACTAAGTGTGCTCACTGACAAGTCGGTATTGACATCTACACCAGATAAAAGCATGGGTAACGACGAGATGGCTGGAAATACCACATGCAGAAAATCTTTGAAATTAAAGAAAAATATTTACGTGTAAACGTACTAAAAAATTTATCGTTAAACCACTAATGTCTTGCAGTTTTACAGACTATGAACCAGATGTTATAGGAAACAAAAAAAGGATTTCAAACCTGGATTCGGAACCTACAGGTCGATTTCTTTATTTATGCATTAACCTTAGGGTCCTTTCAGTAATAATAACTGACTTCTAAAGGAGCTGTTGACAAATCAAGAAAATGATAACAAAGATAAGATTAAACTTATCCATAAACTTTCATATTTTATAACTTTGATATTTTAGATTTAGGACGGTTTGTTTCTAACTAAACGTTCCTTGTGTTTCTTCCGCAGGAAAAACGGCCGCGGAGTCTAGCGGTGGCGGAAAGACGAAACCCATGGGGCCGTCCTCCGAGTAAGTCAAAGATAGCTTCCTGTCTCTCCTTCTTGTGCCGCCGTAGATTTATCCCCTGCGATCCCACTCCGGGGACCTTTGACACAATTGCATTTGTTGGCCAGACCAAAGTGGGGTATTGGATCGATTATCCGTAGAGATCAATAGATTCTCCTGCCCGCCACCAGCAGGCTGTTAGAGCACCCTGCCTCGCTTGTTTGCCCTCCGCATTTATTGTGTGTTTGCCAGGTAAATACACTTGTCGGTGGTTTTCCCTCGGACGGGAGCCAGGTCACCGTGGAAACCTGCGGATCTGGCGGCAGCGTGCGGGGAGGTGATTTTTCTTTCCCAGAGGTTCACGGGGAGTTCAGCTCCTTGGTATGCTGGTGGGTCCTTCCGTGCCGTAATGGCAGGCTCTTACAGAATGGCTTGACTGACTCTCCAGTGGTGCAGGCAGGGTTTGAGGCGCCAGGCTTGATGAGCTAGCTGGCAGCAAAAGGGCTCGATATTCATTTTCAATTCAAACTCAATTCAATCTTTATTCAGTGGTAGACATACTTTTTTTTCAGTGTTCTGCAGTATTGCAAAATTTTGTTCTGCAATTCTGAAATACTTTCAGCAAATATTTCTTTAAAATGTTTTAAAAATCTAATCTTTTTCAGCTTTAAGTAGAAATTTTTATTAGCAATAACAGCAAAAGAAGTTTTGCCCCTAGAAACTGCGCTACCTGGGTTTAGAACCAAAATATGTTGTTTGTACGGTACAATGTACATCTGGACGAAATTGTGGCCATTATTCACACCATTGAACCCCATGCCTGATTTTTTTTTTCAGTCTGCAAAATTGCAGGTTGCTTAATTTTTCTTCTGCAATATTGAAAATGTCTGCAAAATGCAGACTGCAGATGGGTATTTTTAACACTGTTGTTAAAAATAACTCGCAAATCGAGTCTGAATTGTGTAGTTCTGACAAAATTGTTGGTAGCGCTTTAGCTAATCTACTTATCCATTATCCACTTAAAAATTACTAATAATCTAAAATCTATGATAGGCACCGTTGAAGCAAATACACATTCATTAACAATCACTCTACATTATAAATTGAATATAACATAAGGGATATGTCTGTACTGTTAGGTCATACTTTGTACAATATACAGTGGACATAATTGGAATTTTGGAAATAGGTGCACCTTACCTAAGAGTTTGCAATATAGGTACACAGAAAAAATTGGGTGCACAACATGAAATAAAGTAGAATATCAGCAAAACCTAGTTACAAATTTACTGCCTTTCTTCAGAGCTTGAATCTGAAATTTTAAAGCTGACTTAACTAGTACAACACCAAAAAAGGTTTTATCAATATTTCTGACAACACAATGTCAGATTATGCAGTATAATAAGTGTACAATAGTCTCTACACAAATATCCAGGTGCACCAGTGCACCCACTGTCAAGAAATTTTGGGTGCATAAAAGTGCAATCATGGACGCAGTATTTCAAGCCCTGTCGCATGAATGTCAGTTGAGAATTGATGTCTCAAGGTCTGGTAAATTTTATTTCCACTCCAGGCTTCAGGAGGTGAAAATGACAAATCGGATGCAGGTGCAACGTTTGTTTTTGTTTCTAGATTGTGTTCTCATTAGGTCTGACAAGCAAAGATTACTCACTAAGAAAGACGCATGGCGAAACCGAAAGTAGATGTTTATCAATAATAATAAGCTTTTATACTAATTTTCCTACAGTTGTCTGGTTACAGAAAGGATTTCTTCCAGTCTCTAAGGACGGCATTTAATTTTCATAATCCTATCATAATTATGGTTCATAATAAGGACTAGGGGATTACCCCACAAAATGAGTTTCATTACATGATTTTAAATGAACCACAGTGTTTGATACAGTTTCATACAAATCCATAATTTGTTAAGAATTCCATTCTAAAATTGTGACAGTAATATCGGATTATTCTTCCTGCGGCGGAACATTATCCCGACATATTATAAATTCCGCAGACGTTGCCGAGTTATTAAAGGTGCCGGGTCGGAATTGTCTGGGGGTTTGCGGAGAAATTAGTTTGCCATAAATGCAGTGCGGAGGGAATTGGGGTTCCTCGGTAAATGTCAGGAAAGGTGGGCAGTGAAGTGGCGGGGACTGGCGCTGCCATGAGGTGGGGAGGGGGGCGTAAATCGGCAAGGTCGCGCCCTTGAACACCTCCCGTGTGCCCAAGGCCACTCCGAATTATTCCCGTGGTTCTTAAATTTTGCAAGAGGACAAGATAAAGACTGTTTGAGGGGTTTAGTGCAAAATGCAGAATTCTCCTTTTTTTTCATGTTCACCTTTTTTTTGTTAAATCTGACAACCAACAAAATATGTATGGTGTGGCCTATTGTTGAACATGACCTGGATGTTCTGTTAGAGTGGCTTGAAGTGTCACATCAATTTTCAATAGGGTCAGTGGGGTTAGGGGGCCTTGTTTTCTGGTAGTGGACTTAACTGCAGGCCCATCTGGCCACACCAATTTGTTTCTCTGGTTGTTGGGTGTCGCAAAGTGAAAATTGAGCAAGACAACAAGACCAAAACAGAGGACTGGGAGGGAAACTTGAATCTGATTCTGTTTACTCCCTGAAACTATGTGTATGTAGGTACAAACTTTCACCTCGGACTCATTTCATGTTGGCATCCAATGCAATTTCAGGGCAAAAATATTCTGGACGAGGAAATCTGTCTAATATTGACATTTACTGCCATTTCTTAGCACATTTTTGTCATTATTTTATACATGGGTACAGGGCTGATTCAACTTACTACATTAAAAAAAAAAGACTGAATTCCATAATACAGTTTTACTACCCTGAAATCTCCTTGAGTGCCTTTTAAGCATTATTATTTTGTAATGGAAGTGTGAACCGACAAACTGGATTGTAGTGGCCTGAGGGTTTTCAGAGCCTTGTTTCCTGGTGGTTGGCCTTACAGCGCGGGCCATCTGGGTTTGAGCAGACGTCACTCAAGGGTGAATTAATTTCTGTAGGTCAGCGAACGTCCGTGCGCGGAGTCTCCCGTTCGCAGGTGATTGTCGTGATAATGGCCGCGGCACATTCGTCTTGATCCCCTTTACCTGCCGACTTGTGGGCGCTAACGCCAGTGGGCACGAGAAAATAACACCTTGTAAGGCCCAGCAAGCCTGTTAGAATCGGACACGGACCAAAATAGATTACCATTTACAGGGCTCGAAATTAAAGGTGGTCCAATGGCCACTGACCACTAAAATTTAGACTGGGACAACTGAAAAGACACTTTGGGACATTTTTGGGGACAATAGAAAAATAATCAACATCAGAATGTCAGCCCTTCTTTTGTTTATCAGGCACACGTCCCAGCTTTTGGATCCGAAAAGTCCCCCGGAATTTCCTGTCTACTCTGCATTATTATAGTGTGCCTGGGAGTGAACATAAGCAAAGTAAAGTTCACTTTAAGTTAAAGTCATAGAATACTTCCCAAAAAACAGATTGGGACAGTTCATCCTCACTTCGGGACAATTGAAATTTGTTTTTGGGACAGTGCTTGGACAATAGGAAGAAAAGTTAATTTTGAGGCCTGCATTTAGACTTGGTCTTGACATTCCCCTGGCTTCCTCACGTGGGGGGCAAAGGTCGAAGGAACACAAGAGAGTCGGATTGCAAAGTCACAGTCAGGAGCCTGGTGCAAGGTCACGGGGTCACAATCTGGGACTTCTGGGCCGCCCTCATCTTATTCTGAAAGGCAAGCATTTCTTACAAACTCTCGCATTATTGGTCCTGTAGATTTGACGTAGATTTGACCTTGATATTAAGTGATGTTTGCCTTTATGTCAAATATGCTGGAGGTGGGATATTACAGCAAGGCAGTTACTTTTTTGATGATTACCCTCAATTTAGTCCAAAATTCAAGCATGCTTTTAACATTGTTGCTCAGGCCACACCAATTTAATTTGTTGGGTCCTGGATTTTTTAAAGACAAAATATGAAGTGGCAGGGGAAAAAAACAACAGGCCTACATGTAGGCATCCTATGATAGCCCCAAATGCTATGATAGGAGCCATGAAGTCAACATACCAGGGTGGTATGAATTTTAAACTTTTAATCAAACAGCTGACTTGATAGATGGAAAAAGTTTGACAACTAGGAAGAAAGGGACTTTTTTTATCTGTTTGGGCCAAAATATGAGCATTTTTTTTTTTTTGCAAATCAGGAAAAATGAAGGCGGCAAGACCGAGAACCAATTGATTAAATTAGTGTGGCCTTAGTTTTAGTCCATCAGAACAACATAACCTGGGAAGTGAGAACATTCTGACAAGTACTTTAGCCTATTCACCATGATTTAACCTTCTGCCTGCTGCCTAACGCATAACCAATACAAATTTAGTGCCAAACAGCTACCTTAGCAGACTGAAGGCCAAGTTTGTGACCTGTTAACTCCCGAGATTAGACTGGTTTATTGAAAACAACCGGTTTATAGCATAGTTTAACGATGGCTCCGCCATGTCTTATCGTCGTTTGCGCTGCGGCTCCCCGTTAAAACGTCCCCTTTATGATGTAATCATGTTTTTTCTGCTCCAGTTACTCCGTAAAGAAACAATCACCTGCTGCGCTGGCTACTGGTCATGCAATAAAGTTCAGTTTACACAGCCAAAACAAAGTGGCCACAATTCAAGCAACAATAGACGCCACAACTATATACTACACTCACAAACTTAAAGCGGCATTCGCCAAAAACAGTTACTCAAGCGGCATTATGTAACATTTTGGCACCAAAAAATTGAAATATTTTAATTGAAAAAATCTTGGTGTGATTGTAATTTACAACATATTTGTGCAATTATATCACATTTCTGGCATTTATGACCAGCCCTAAAACACCCCACACGAGGTGCACTCAGTTTGTGGCACCACCACAAAATACCAGAATGTAAACAAACATGGCTGATAACTCACAGTGTTTCCAACTTTTAAACACACTCATAAGGCGTCATATTTTCGCACCTACACTTCCTGAATGGCACTTATTTGCAATGGAGTAGGGTTGATTCAACTTTTTTGTAACGAAATGACCAGAAAATTTTTTTGTATCGTATTAATGTTACATAATGCAGCTTTAGAACAACAATAGAGTGTCAAAAATCTGTCAAAAATTATGGTGATAGTGCTTTGCAAATCAAAATCATAACCTTCACCTTCACCCAACCTCATCGTAAGGGTCGGGGACTTCATCGCTGCTAGTGCCAGCCTCCACTTTGAAATTATATCTAATCCTACAAAATGGGGTGCAAAATATAAAGGGGCTTTCCGGAGATAAGAAAGACATTTGAAGATATAGCACATGACTATTATTGGAGATTTGGGGAGCTATTGTAGCTAAGCTCTAGGGAAGTCCAATTGATTGTTATGTGAGATGTCCTTGTGTCACCTGTACTTTAGATGATTACTATCCCGAAGGGCTCAAAATACTTTTTTTTTCGGTTGAAAGACTTTTGTTTCGGTTACGTGCAAAATTGCATGATGGCAAAAATTTAACATGCAATTTGAAAAATCTGCATGCAAAATTGAATATAGTCAGTAGTGAACACCAAAGTGCTCCAACAGTATAGTATTACAATATACTGTATACAAATTTTTCACACAAAAAAGAGATTGAAAAAAATCCTTTTTCTAAAATTTCACAGTCTGAAAGGAACCCCGTCTGATATTTTCCAAAATTGCATGAGCAGAATATTTTTACATGCAAATCTTAAAAAATCGCATGCAAGTTGCACATGGGTATTTCAAGCCCTGATCCTAATGTGTTAGCAGCATTGATAAGTAGAAAAAAACTAGTATTAAAGGTGAGATATAAGAGATTTTCTGTAATGTTCTCTGGGATGTAGATTTGATTCTTCTGTATCTGTATAGCCGGTATAACCGCCCTTTGGCGTAACACACCAGCTTGGTAGGCACGCGGCGCGGTGGCAGCTGGCTACATTTCACCGAACGACATGTTACACCCAACCCTTGAACGTCTAAGTCTAAGCAATGTTTAAAACTGTCTAGTGACGATGCTCTAACTGTACTTGGTGGCAGCAAGTTCCACTCTACGATAGTTCTAGGAAAAAATGAGTTTTTGAACGCGTCAATCCTTGGCTGATAGGTCTGGTACTTGAAGGCATGACTATTTCTTGTTCTTTTCTGGGCTGGTACTAGGTACTTGGTAGTTGGTACTTCCACCAGTTTCTTGTTATGAATGAGCTATCTTTTTTACCTCGCGTTCCCCAGATGATGTTTTAAGACATTGAGGACTGAGCCTCCTTCCCCGAAACATTTGTCAAAACCCCTGGGCAGTTGTTAATATCTTGTGGGCGGTTTTTACGCCAACTTTCCTCCGTTCCCCGCTGAGTTGGTGGGGTACTTCAGGCTCGGACTAATCAAGTGTTTCGTGTTCCTTGAATTTGCTGAAGTCAATAAACTCGCAAACGTCTGCTAGGTGTATGTCTATAAGGCCACACCAATTTAGTCAATTGGTTCTTGGATTCGCCCTTTTGATTTTTTTTCTGATTTGTAAAAAAAAAAGTTCAGGTTTTGAATCAACTTTAAAATGCTTATATTTTGTCCCCAACAGCTGAAGAAAGTCCTTTTCTTCCTAGCTGTTACAGTTTTCCATCTATCAATGCAGCAGTTTTGTTTGATTCTAAGTTTAAAATTCATTGTTTGAGTTTCAAACCACCCTGGTATGTCACCTCATATTTTTTCTAAAAAAAATCCAACAACCAACCAATCAAATTAGTATGGCCTAAGGAAAAAAGACACACATGACGTCAAATGACCATTTGGAAGGAGATCAAATAATTCTCCAAATTGTAGGGTTCCTGAGATGTTGGTACTTAACTACTGTAATTTTGTACGGATGACATCAAACTGCTTTTTGTATTGAGTTGGAAGGAGATTCAAGTAATTGTCCAGATTCTGGAGTAGTTGTGAGATGTTTAAACCCGACACTATTGCTGGTATAATTCTACAAGCCTTACGTCAAACTGCTGTAAGTGTGCGTCAAACAGGTAAGTGTCCAAATTTTGGGGCAGAGTGCTTTTGACGTCATGTCAAAATTTCTTACGTTTATGTGAAAAAGCCCCCGAGCTACGATGTTGCGATTGAGGACACCCGTGTCCAGTGGATTCGAGATCCATTGGTAATTGGACGGCAAGTCGTAAAATTTATGGGATGTGCAGAACTGAGGGAACCAATCGCTGTAATCTGTAATTGACACCCGACCACAAGTTAGTGAATTATGTCGGTAGCCACTCTGCCTTAGGTAACAGCCTTCAGATGTCTTCAACATTACTACTGTAAATCTTGCTTCATAACTCTGAATAAAAACTTAAATTATTAAGATGGCAATTATAATAGATTGAGGAGTGTTTAATTGTTTTTCAGTGATTAATTTCATCAGGTGTATAAAAATGAAACTACGTTTGGGAAGTTACTTTCATAATAGCAAATATCAACGACTTGCAACTTCACCTTTAAAAAATGGTTTGGTATTATTAAGCACATTTGGCAGGAAACAAGAGAAAATTTTTTGTGGCCTTTGCAGTCTTATGAGTATTATATCTGCCATGTTTTGGCACAAACATCCAGTGTTAACAACATTACATTCATTATTGCCTGCCTGCATTTCACTTGCAATCCACTAGAGGGCACTATTGCAAATTGATTCGAGCAGAATCTAAGAACAACACGGTTCAGCCATAAATCATGGAATATTGCATTATAACATCGCTGATATGCCTTATCCGGGTTTCCACTTTTTCAATAATCTTAGACAGGCATTCACTTTCTTCAGAAAACGAAGACATGCCACTCAGAAGACAATATGTAAAACTATACTTGACTGGAGGCACTTGAGACACTGAAGCCCTCCATTGTTTACACAGGAGCCAGACAGAGACTAGAAGAGCAGTACAAACCAGTTCTGCTGCCGAGATGGCTGCCGAGATAATTGTCCATTAGGCGGTTGAAAGCACAGCTAGCCCGCTCCCAGCTAGCGGGAATTTATCCCCCATTTTCGCCGTAATTGCCGCAACCAGCTTCATGCATGTTTTACCTACATGTACCCATGTGTGAAGATCTGCAAGGGGGAGGGGGCTCTGGATAATGTTTTATTCTAAATTTGGGGTGACCGCCTGTATATGTCTCGCACTAAATTCAGGATGGCAGTCACACAAAATATAGCCTTCTTACTGAAAGAGTGATGAAAGTGGGTTTCCCTATGAATTATGGGAAATTTAGAGCCAGCCTTCAGTCTACAGTTTTCAGTCTACAATTTTCATTGTTTGGTCATCTTTTCCTTTTAATCGCAATTAGCCTTCAAGTTCAAGCAAGAATTTGCAATAAACATGTATTGTTAAAAGCATCCAGTGCAATTCCAAGGCAGCAAAACAAAAAATGTTCTGGATAAGGAAATCTGTCTGAT
Source organism: Branchiostoma floridae x Branchiostoma japonicum (assembly GCA_013266295.2). Classification (NCBI taxonomy): domain Eukaryota; kingdom Metazoa; phylum Chordata; class Leptocardii; order Amphioxiformes; family Branchiostomatidae; genus Branchiostoma; species Branchiostoma floridae x Branchiostoma japonicum. Next base: position 8,073,158 of record CM023827.1, on the reverse strand, counting down.
TGACATTTATTGACATTTTTGTCATTATTTCCTAGTTGAAGCGTATGAAATAGCCCCAAAACAAGCTACACAAGGAGTCCCTTTTTTTTCTAGCACCACCAATAGGTAGCTAGAACCAGCCTACGATACGAAACAAGCAACCATTTTCCATTAGTGACGTCACATTTTTGCCTCACAGATATCAGTATACTAGTATGGGATAGTTCGACTTATGGGTTGATTCAACTTACTGCATTAAAAAAATAATGACCAGAAAATTGACTTTGAAAATCCAGTTTTACTGCCATAAAATCGCTTTTTGACTATTCGGAAAGTATTTTGAGTATTCGGAAAGTATTTTGGTGAGCAGAATTACACATGCTAGACAGTTGGTAGGAAGGTAAAGCCATGGAAATTGCCCTGTCTAGTTGGTATTAGACAAGTCCTGGGATGTTGTCTGGCCATTGACCTTATAGATAAGGATGGATAACTGTGTGAAATTCAAATAGGGCTAAATAGAATCGAAAGCCATGTTGAGGCAATTTTGGTTATAAATTCCCTGTTTTGCAAGATATCTAGTTTGTGATCATTAACTTACTAGTTCTCCTAAGGCCACACCAACTTCTTTCCCTGATTCTTTTTAAAATTAAATTAAAAATTCAGCTTTTATCCTTGGACTGTATATTCACGAACCAAGATACAGACTTCTCAAGTTCGGCAGGATTTTTTTCCAAGAACTAACAAATTGAATGAGCATGGCCTACTGATACATTATAAGATACCAGTTCAGCTTCTGAACCAACCATTCTCCATCCCTAAGTCCTTGTCGGACTGGCTGTCTTCCCTACTAATTCTCCTAAGAATAACTTCCTGCCCCAATTATATGGATGATATCAACCTGCTGACAACTAGCACCCCCAAGGTGGGGGCAGTTCATTTGCTATAGCAGGGGACGGTACCATTAGATTACATACCGGCATCAATTTTCATACTGTAAGTCCTGATTTTTTCACGGTACGTTTATGTTCGCAGTTTTCGTGGTCACTTTTGTACTTCTGATTAACAAACAATTTGCCAACTTTCTTTTTTCTGCACATGCTACCACCATGAACATAAAGTTCTGTTAACACTTCCATTTTTCTCAGTGAACTTTTGCTAGCGTGAACATAAAGTAAATTACAGTAATCAACTTACAATATCTCTACTGTAAACAAACCCTTTTATTGTCAAGAAATAATGAACTGTACATTCAGACCAAGGAGGTTTTTTTGTGGAAAAACTCAAAGTAAAACCTCCTTGCTCAGATTTGAGACTGCCCCTTTCTTGGAGATGATTTCTGGATGGTCCCTGTGCTCCCAGCATGCCATGGGAGAGAGGGGACCACCCAGGAAAAGTGGTTGTTAATCTTCCAGCCTTCATTTAGGCTAACAGGCTGGGAGGAGCAAAGTTGTCTCTGAGGAGGTGTACTGGTGTAACCTGTGTCTACATAGATCACTGGATGGACTAGCCAAGTGTCTTGTCTCTTGGCTTGTCTTCTTCAGTCTCTTGGCTTGTCTAAGGGGTAACTGAGTGGATGTACAATGTAGGAAAATGTCCAGCGACCTTCTCTTGTGTGCTGTTCCTCCTGTTAGAGGTCCTTGGTAAGATTATTTGCTTGTCTTCTAAATAGCTTCAAGCAGAGTTTAGGCTGGGGCTAATTTTTGACATGTTTTTAGGTGTTTTTATCAGGCTTTCTTTTTTGTACTGGTAATATCTTTTTTGCGCCAGCTAAATGGATACTGTCTCAGCAAGGAGCTTGTAGAAGCTCCTTGGTCTCAGCAATTTGATACTGTCTTGGCAATTTGATACTGTCTTGGCAATTTGATACTGTCTTGCAGCTACCAAAAGATCTGCTTGGAGATTACATTGACTTGGTGGGTGAGAAGAAGACAGGGTTTTTATTTTGCCAGGTTTAAAGTTTGTTACCTAGCCCCATAGCTACCTTCTACTGAGACGTCAGCAGGTATTCAGGTAAAAGTCTCTTAGGATTTTCATGTTGAACGTAACTTTGTATTTGCTTGTCTGGTCTTGTAGAAATGTGTCAAGAAATTCACATTTCTTTGCTCACCTCCTTGATCCTTGTAGTAGGGTGGCTTTGTTACCACTGGTTGTTTTATCTAGCATGACATAGATTTTGTGTGTGATGGAATTTTTATGGACAAATAATATTCATGTCAGTCTTACATCTTGTCAGACAAGAGCCAATGTGTAAAGACATGTCAAAGATTAGATATACTTGGAAAGATTTTAATGGCAAAGAAACAGGGATGGCTGAACAATTTAGATTTGGCTATAGCCTTTGTGTGTCAGTAGGCATTATATACCTATTATAACAAGTTATAATTTAGAGCCAGCTATTAGACTAGACTAGTTGCATGTTATAATATATGCGTTGTGTTCATCCTTTTCCTGTTATTTGCAATTAGCCCTCGAAACTTAGAATAAACAAATAAAACATATTTTAAAATCCCAATCAGATAGTGCTTACCTGACACAGCTGTCAAGTGGTACAGTTTCATCTGGAATTGGACATTTTATAGCAGCTTTTGATGTCAATGTACTCCAACATGGCAAAATGACGTCATATGAAAAGTCCTGAAATTGTTTGGTCTGACTTCTACCTGTCCCTTAAAGGGTGTGAAAAGGAATCTGTTCCCATCCAAGCTCCAATCCTTACAATAATATTTACTGAAGCCAGAACCCTGGCATGAAATTTCACATTAGTTTTGGTGGGAAATTTTATACAGTTGTCAATAATGAGAACCATGTTTTCATGCAGGACGAAATAGATCTGTTTTTAATCAAGTCCGAATCCTTTAATTTTGGTTGTTGTTGTTTTTTTCAATGAAAGTTGTCATTTTCCTTGTCCTTGTTCAGAAATGTTTATCTGTTGTTTTGATGCAAAATCTTCACCTTCTTTGGTCATTATCATCACAGTAAACAACACATCATTTCATCTTTTATAAGCATTATATCGTAGCACACTTTTGAAAACATTTATTGTACATGCATTTTTGCCCCACTGGGCTAAGCACAGGTCATCATATACAATGTATATAGATGTATATATAAATGCCTAGTATACACAAGTACTTTTGACTTCTCCTCGCTTCTTGGTAATTGTGTAAATGCAAAAATCAAAGGCTGTAAGGAATATAAATGTCTCTATGCTATTCAAAATGGGAAAATTTACGTAACACATAATTGAAGAAAAAAAGGCTTCTTTCGGTATCATACAAAGGAAAATCCACAGTAAAGTATTATTACTATTTAATGATATGGTGTAAAGTCAGCCCTTTTGGCTGTAGGCCAGGTTTTATGCATTGAGATCAGAGGAAGACAGTTAGCTTGTTGTGCCTGTCTTTAGAAGCCATGTAACCCCTAAGCTTCTCCCTTTGACATGATGATTGATTGCGAATTGTACCTTTGTCAGTCATGTCCCCCTAGGTAAGTCCCTTTTGTCAGTCATGCCCCCATAGGTGAGTGATTGTTTATAGTTGCCCCTGTTCCCCCTGATAGCCCAGGGACAATATATAACATCACAAGGCACTTGACATCCATAATTACACTGGTACACATTCTGGCATATCCAAGCAGGCGTTTGCTGTTGTGCCTGATTAGCTAGTACATTATTCATTCAGGCTCTTCAAGTTGAAATGTTTATCCATACATATTTTTTTATGCTCTAGGAGAAGGTAGTTTTTTCTTCCAGGCTAGAGTAAACTGAAAATGGTAAAGACATATTTTGTTACAAATTTGCAATACATGCCACATATTATATTCTTTGATATTTTTCTAATATATTGCATTTGCTGATGTAATTCTAATCATTTCTAAAGTGTTCAGCAATAAGTATTTGATGCTCTTTGTCAAAGTGTTTTAGAATTTTTTTTTTCTTTTACTCAAATTTTAGGCCGAATACATGTTGTGCTAACAGCCAAAAACTTGTTTTGAGTTTGAGTTTATTTGTTTACATCCGATGAACTGACGTTTATTTTTCTCTTCCCAGGTTGCAGAAATACTTCCTGGACATGAGCGACAGTGAAGACGACGATGATCAGGTGACTTGCATCCTCCAATCACTGTCCCCGACTCAGCAGACACACATGTCGTGTCTCCCTCAACACAGCCAAGTGCCTTCCCCTTACTACACCCGTAACCCGAACCCTCCGCTCTTTGTTATGCTTGGCTGAGCCTCTGCCATTAACTCCACTTCTATAATTAACAAATCAGAGGGGCTGTATTTGCATGGGCCCGTAACTTGATCCCTCAATAAACCTTTGTTATGCAAGGGGCGGCAGACTTGGCTCTTGTGGGTCTTGCTTTTGCTCCAGGGCCAGGCAGATGTAACCTTACACAGTTTGTGGGGGGCTAAACAGGGGGCAGGTTTTCTCAGTTTGGTGGAAAGTGGCTAGCAGGTCAGAGCTGATTCTCAGCGGGACTAGAACCCAGGCTGGCTGGCCCTGCCACAATTGGTGTCACTCAGCCTGCAGTAAATCTGCCTCCCTCCTTGGTACTTACACCTCCGCTCTGCCCTGCCTCGCAGGTTCGCCAGACCAAGACGGCCGGAAGAAATGCGCAGAAAATGAGGTAAGGCTTGACGTCTTTCTCCTTCTCTTCTTTTTTTTCAGGCGTGCTTGTTTGAAAGGTTGACAGGAGTTGATTAACGTTGGGTCCCTTGGTAGCACGGGTATGAAAATCATCCCAATGTTGTTGTCTGCCTGGCTGACCAAATATTTGTACTGAAGGCGCTTCTCCCCAGTTCCTGTAGTATTGATTGTCTAAACAAGTTGCATGTGTGTGTTTGTTTGGGCCTGATTAACAGGTTTCTCCCAGTGCTCATTGTGCACGGGCAATCGTTTCTCAATAACAGCTCCATTGCCCTGCTCCAAGGGCCTTGGCATTGTCGCAAAGTTCATGTAATGGACAAGATGGTGGTTAAAATAACAATGTTACAAATGCCCCCACCGCTTGAATGGAGAATAATGGTGATAAAATCAGGGGAGCTGGTCTGGCCACGCTAATCTAATTTGACGGTTCTCGGGTTCAAAATAACAAATACTGAATAGGAAATGCAAATTATATGAGCCTGAGGGAAAAATCTGTACCTACATGATAATGTAGAAAGTGAATATAGTCCAGTTTTCCTTCTAGCCTTTTGCTTTCATGTTGGTCTTTTGCTAGAACGAAGGAGCTTCAACTTGCTAGAACTTATACTTTGAAATAGCTGAGAAGCTAGGAAATAAATTAGTGTGGCCTAAGCCCAGTGGGTTGCCCCAGTGAATATTTACATGTAACAAGCGTGGCTGACTGTGCCCTCTGGCCAGTGGAAGTCTGGTGTAGCCTCACCGCTCCAGATGTTTCAGTTTGACCCCGTCATTGTGAATCATTTTTGGTGCATTCACCAAGGTAATTATCCGACCTCGTTTTCCTACATAAAGCACAAATTAGCAAGGTGTATTCCAGAGTTAGCAACTTGTTTGTGTCCTGAAAAGTCATTCAGTAGGGTGATATTCTGACCTCTCGTCCGTCTTCTTGGCACAAATTAGCAAGGTGTATTTCACATGAGATCTTGTTGTAAACAAAGTAAGCCTTGTTAGTGTTGGAAAAAATACAGTTCTACATACACCCCAAATGAAACAGAGAGATCCCTGTGTAGTCAGTGATATTATAATCCTTAGGATTTGTTTTCAATGTTGAAAACTGTAATGCACTTTCAAACCTAAGTGTTTGTGTTACGAAATGTGACATTACATATTCCTTGTGTTAGCTGTTGCATGTAGTGATGCTAGGGGTTTCTTTTCCCTGTCTTGATGTAGTGTTGATATGTTGAGCATTGTTGTAACCCCCCCCCCCCTTCAGCTATATAAAACAGTAAAAGGGCTGTTGTCATGTCTATACACATGCTTACAGTGACAATCTGTAAGACTACATGGAAAAGTTGTCATTGTTGACACAGCAATACAACCATTGCTTCTCGCATTCCTGATTCGTGTTGTGTCAAATCCCCCATGCTCCAATTTCCCCTCCTAAAAGATAATATCTACCAGGTTATTTTGTGACATGATTTCATGTTCTATAAGATCCTATCTTTTGTTAGATTTTGGTTGAAGTAAAGTTGTCCTCAGACGCTCCTATTCTGGCTCCATGTTTGTTTACGTTTGTGTCTGGGTGGGGAGGGGGGCTTCTGGTCAGGGAAGTGATAGTGCATAGGGTTTTGTGACCACACAAAGGCCCCCAACAGGTAGAGGGTTTTCATGTCCTTCTGTTACAGACTCTTGTTGTGGTCTGTGAAGTGTGAAAACCCAGAAGTGGTTCTCGAGAGTAGTCTAAGAAGTCCTAATCCACAGCTATGAGTCACTCATTAGCAATGTAGTCTCAGAAATGGGGATGTGTATTCTAAGTATTCCACCACGTCAGAAAATGCTGTCGCACTTCTTCTCCATTGTTTTGGAATTTGGAAAATGCCTTGAGGATAATTGATGATTTGTCAAGTGCCCGATAGTTGATTGACGAAAAAATGGTAGGTAGAAATAGCATCCATCTATAGAATCAACGGTCAAGTTTAAACAAACAAATAAAAAAAGGAAGAATCAAGTCCTGAGAAGATGTGGGAGGGGGGTAACTCTCAAGCTAGGTTTCATGATCTTCTACTTTGTTGTCACGTGGTTCAGAAACACGGATGAAAACATTTCGGAAGGAAACTGGTGGTGTTTGTGTCTCCAATGGTGTGTATTGAAGTGAGGCGTGATGGTGTCACTGCCCTGAGGCTGCCTGTCTTGTCATGCGGTTGACCTGTCATGTCCTCCTCCTTCAGACCTACTAGCAATGACCAGAGGTTAACCACCTAACACTGGCAGGTTCCCCTTTAGGCTTTTTGTCCTGATCAGGTTTTTAGCTAGATAGATACAAGTTAATTACAACTGAGGTATGTTTAGGTTTAGATTCTCTTTTTGCTTCATTTTTACTTCAAAATTTACTGGGAACCATTGATATATGTGACCTGTCTTTCAAAACTTTCAAAAGTTTCAGAACCAATGGGATGGCCAGACAACTTTTTGTATAGTCAAGTGCTCTACTAGCCAGCCTGAAGTTTGTTTTCCGTCATGTCAATTTTGTTTGACGTAACATCATGATGTCCAGTGCAGAATGTGCAGGGATTTGGGGGGGGGGGGCATGCTCCCCATGAAAATTTTGAAATCTTGACCCTCTAGATCTAAAATGCTATTTCCTGTAATTTAAGGGGCAAATTTTGCTGGTAGACTAAGCTTTTAATGACATCTCTTTCCATATCTTTATCTTTTTGTCCATCATGAGAGGCAAAATTCTGTCAAATGATGGAAACACACTTAATGCAGAAAAGCAGCAAACTGTAGTGTTTGAGAAAAAAGGAGCCCTACAGGTGTGTTTGTGACACCTGTCATATTTGACAAGTTGGTGTAATGTGAGGCACCTTTGAAGTCTTGGTTCTGTTCAAATTAAGTCAAACAACTGGACATAGAACGTATTAGGAACCTTATCCAGCTGTGTGATTTATTTTGTACATCTAACAGTCTAACACTGTACTTGCCTAGCACCTGCAGTGCCTATCAGTGTCAAGGTTAGTGCTAGTTCACACCTGAACAGACGAGCCTGGGAGGTGTGAAGTTGTGAGGGTGCCAAAGCTGACAACAGGATTAGCACCCTGCCATGCTCTGAAGCGGATTAGGTCAAGGCAGCCTCCGATTGCACCGTTACAACCAAATCTGCAAGCTAATCTTTTGGTGGCTACAACTACAAGACAGTATCAAATTTGCAAGACAGTATCAAATTGGCAGTATCTATTTGCCACCCAAGTTTGGCTTTGAAAAAAGGTACCAGTACAAAAAAGAAAGCCTGATAAAAACAAATAAAACATGTCAAAAGTAAAGCCTAAACCTCTGCTTGGAGAGTAGTTAACAATTTTTTTTTCTAGATACTGTGACTGATAGGTGGCCAAAGATTTTTGACAGATCACTCAACAAGATTCTTACATATTATTATAAGAACATTTTTTAATGTTTTGAGTGTTCTGTTTTATCTTAAATCATACTTCTGCATCATGCATCATATTCCAGTTATTCAAATCCAATTTTGGTCGCTTAGCGATAGCCATCTTACATGCAATTGTATAACCCTGATACTTTAGTTTTGTTGTATGCAACATGCGATTCATAATATCGAGCCTGCATTCTTTTAGCTTGCCAAATTGATGTTGTTTATATCTCGATACTACATACATTCTCAAGTTTTCTTACACATATTACAGGTTGTAGTCAGGTATTTCCAGTCTTTCAGAGCAATGAGATATCTTGTTAAACGTTTGTCCTGTTGTTATTGTAAACATAACATGTTAATGAAAAGGGAGAATTTGGACTGTTTTATATTTCACATCGACATTCCTGACCCCGATTCTTTCCAACGTATGTTTTTCCCACCTCAAACTGACAGGTAGAGAGAAAAATCAACAGCTAAACGACAGGAATTTGACAGGCCATAGAAAAGCACTCTTCCAGAAAGTAAAGTTGAATTGGACCCCAAAGACTCTGTAATGAGAATGTAATGTATCAACAGCTGATGTAAAACATAGGTTAACCTCTGTGTTCTGTATCAGCCTCACCAAGTTATTTTGTTGGTTCTCACAATCTCAGATTTTAGAAAATAATGCTGAGGCCACACCAGTATAATCAATTGGTACTCGGATTCACCCGCTTCATTTTTACTGACTGACAGATTCTGAATCAACTCCAAAGTGCTCATAATTTTTGCCCCAACAGTTGCAGAAAGTCCTTGTCTTCGTACTTGTTACATTTTTTCTATTTATCAATGCACCTGTTTGGTGAAAAGTTTAAACTTCATTGTTTGAGTTACAAACCAGCCTGGTATGTTGACTTCATGGCTCCTATCGTAGCATTTGGGGCTATCATAGGATGCCTAGGCCTGTTGTTGTTTTTTTCGCCGTCGCTTCATATATTTTCTTAAAAAATCCGAGAACCAACAAATGAACTTGATGTGGCCTGAACTGGAAGATCAACATGAAAATAGCACCTGTAGGAAAGCCTATGCCTTGGTACACACAGTTTCAGGGAGTGAATACCCTTTCAGACCTCTGTTTTAATCTTGACCCCTTGCTAAAGTTTTAATTAAAAAAAGAACCAAAGAATTGACTTGGTGTAGTGTAAGAAAGTCTGGAATTCTTCAGAAGTATAAGACTTGCAGTAAATCTTCATTAGCAGGACTTGTAAGGGCCCCAGGTATTTCCCTTTGCAGAGGCAGCGGTTGGATTGTGTTACAAGTGACACCTGCGCGAAGGTGTAGACATGTTTTGACATGTACACGAGTTGTGACTGTAACCTATGATCAACGTGTCACCTACCGATTAAGCCACTTGTAGTTACAACACAGCATGTACTGTGCAAGCTTTTGCATGTTGTTTGAATTAATATGTTTTTGGTAGTATTTATACACAGTATCATATATGTACACTGTACAGTACATTGTTTGTGCATATGTGGTTTAGCATGATAACTCAAGAAGCTGTTGATGGATTATCATGAAACTTGGTAGGTGGGTAGGTCTTGATGAGACCTCAAAATGGTTAGATTTTGGGCTCCCTAGCGGCTTGTTGGGCAGTGGCACAAGTAAATGAAGCAATAGTGCAATCACATGGCAGTTATCACAGAAAAATATTGCTGACATATTTTTAACACATTCCATCAAGTAGACTCCTCTTTTTAGATAAATTTGAAACTAACATACCCACCTTAGAAATTATCACAAAATCATCACTCAGTATATGACGAAAATATTTTTATGACGTCATTTAGTTTGTTGACCCATCAGTTTGCAGTGCTTCGACTTCATTTCTATTGACCAGCTGTCACTTTGACGAGCCTGAGGGAGATATCTGGTTGTATATGGCCCCCTTTTCTCCAAAAGTCTATCAAAGTGCCATCAAGTCGTAAAGGGACAAGCGAGGGTACCTGTTGGGCAGTAGTCTGGCAGCCACCACTATAACACACAGGCCTCCTGAGTGTCAGATGATTTATACAGATCCTCTGACCCTCAAACAATTCCTGTACAAAACAGTCAACTGCTTGACAATGTGGTAAACTAGAATCCATCTTCTTAATCATTAATGACTTCTACCAACACAGGTGAACTTTCAGACTTCCTGTTTTGGGTAAAACTTTGTTGTGATAAATATGGATAACACCTGTCAAAAATTATCCTGTCAGGATATTATAATATATATATTTCTGGCTTTAAAGGCATCCAATGCAATCTCAGGGCAGCAAAACAAAAAATATTCTGGATGAGGAAATCTGTCTGATATTGACATTTCTTAGCACATTTTCATCATCATTTCATACGTGAAGCATTAAAAATAGCCCAAAGACAAAGTATGTGAGGAGTTCGTTTATTTTTTGGTACCACCAATAAATAGCTAGTACCAGCCTATCATACGAAACAAGCAACCGTTTTCCGTCACCTACGTCACATTTTTTGTCTCACAGATATCAGTATGCTACATGTATGGTACAGGGTTGATTCCACTTACTACATTAAAAGAATGATCAGAAAATTGACTTTGAAAATCCAGTTTTGCCTCCCTAAAATTGCATGTGTAGTCTTGTTGTGTGTTTCCCTTCAAACAGTTCCAAGGTTCAGATTTCTTGATGTTGGGAGTCCCACTGGGTGTCAAATGATTAATACCTTTTCCTTGACCCTGAAATAATTCTTCACCGTACTGTAACAGTTTATAGGTCAACTGTTTCCTGTTTTTGTGTGAAACTGTTTTCCATGCTACCAAGCTGTCAACGTAGGAAAGAGGCCACGGCAAGTTATATCCTCGGTTCTGGACATTTTCATAGGTCAAGATGAAAACAGAGGATTGGGAGGGAAACTTGCTTCTAACTACATGTACATTCACTCGCTCAAAACATATTACATTGCTGCCAGTCAGAAAAGCATGCCCTTTTGTCAGAAAATCCATTGCAAGTCTCTAAGTACCCTTATTTTGGTAAATAAAGCAAGCAACAGTATAAACTTTTAAGTGTTTTGTTTTACTGAAAAATAGAATAATTTCATTGCTGCAAGGTAAAAATGCATAGAAATATGTCATGAACTTGGGCAAGTTAAAAGTTGATTTAGGTAAGTAGAAATGACCATGTACTTGCCCGATTGGGCATGTGGATTTTTAAAAACTTGTCCAAACCTGAACTGTGTGATGCAAGATGCAACTTTCCCTGAGACTCTGTTTATTTGTTTGTTTGCTTGTTTGTTTTCATCTTCCAGTAGAGCATTATTTATTCAATCCTGGATCCAACATATTAAATTGGTGTAGCCTTCTTTTGTGCCTATTTTCTTCTCGCCCATTGCCTGTTTCCCTTCAAGCCAGCATAAGTTCCACCATTCAGATTTCCTGTTGTAGCTTTGTTGGCATCTTGTTGACAACCTGGCCTTGGGCAGTCAATAGTCCTGACAGAATCAGGATGTGCTGAGCTTTCTTGAAGGCACTGCCTGATATGAAGGCACAGGAATCTTGGACAAGGTTACAGGGTGGTTCACCTTTCTATATGTTTGGGATAGTGTACATGTAATTCACTTTATGATAAGGTTTATGTTCACAGTAGCAAAAGTTCACGATGGAGGTGTTCGCAGAATTAAATATTCACGATGGCGGCAAGTGCAGAAAAAAAGAAAGTCAGTGAATTATTTGTTAATGATAATGATACCTATAATTGAACAGGTATTTGTCTGAAAACTATGAATTGATAATGTAAATGAGGTGAAGACAATTTTTAGACAGTCCATAGCAGGCCTGGTCCATAGGAAACAAAATTGTATTCATCATATCAATTCATGCTAGTTGTGGATGCTACTTGAAACATCTGACAGTTTTCTTATAAAATTGTATTCATCATATCAATTCATGCTAGTTGTGGATGCTACTTGAAACATCTGACAGTTTTCTTAATCTATCCAGTTGCTTGAATAACCATTTCTTAGTACGGAGCTGACTTCTTAGAAATTGTATAACAGTAACTGTTGACAAATTCATCCTGTCCTTGAACGAAGCTGTTATAAATGATATGTACATAATAAGGACACAGCTTAGCCAAGTTTGTAGGAAGAGTTACTCGTCTATTTGTGTGGGTTTTCTAAAAGCTGGTTTCTTAGAAGTTGTAGAACAGTACAGTCAAGAAATTTATCTTCGTCTTAAAGTTGTTGGATGGTATGAAGACACAGGCGTCTTAGTCAAGGTTACGGGATGACTTCTTAGAAGTCAGCGATACCAAGTCAAGATATATTTTCCTTTTACTTTAACGTCTTTTGGAAATATCAGTTACGTATGAATCAACTATGTATATGCCTCAGGGTTGAGCTCTACTGTATAAGTAATCAGATAGAAATTTGTTCAAGATGTCTGAGGTGACTTCATTTGCCTAACTTTCAACCTCCGTCTCTCCCTTGTCACGTTGCGTTTGTCTGCCTGTAGTTTAATGGCCAGCGTAGGTCGCCCTGAGTCTGAACTCTCACCGAACTGGCAGTGTGACAAGTTGTAAAATGTGGGGCTATGTTTACTCTGGTGTTGACCCTGCTAAGGGGATAAAGCAGTTGTTTGTAGTGACATGCCAAATACTTTGGGGGGGGGGGGGTTCACTTCACGACCTTGGGGTGTATATGGATCAAAGAAATTTCAATAGCAATTTCAGTGTGTCATATTTGATCATTTGATATTTAACTTTTAAGGAATCTTACACATAATATGGTACCATTGAATATGGCAGAATTTCACAGTAACACATTTCAAAACTGCTTGTTATCTTCCTTTTGTAAGTTTGTGTCAGGTTCTTTATGGCATGAAAACTTTTCACAGAAAAGAAAAATCCAAAAGTGTGATATATGTTTTTGCATGTATCTGAATACTAATGATGAGAAAAACATGGCCTAATCTGCTTACTGAGGAGTCCATTCTTGCTGGGGAATGGGAAAGAGATTCACAACTTTGACCCTGTGACCCTGTGGGTGACCTGGGCTGGGAGGGCTGTCAAGGGGGGGGGGGGTGATTGGAAGTTTTCTATGACCTTCTAAACACTGACTATCTATTCCCTGAAACTGAAACACTCCCCCTTACACCCCGTTTTCATGTTGCTATTTTTCTTGTTTGTTTTCAACTTCAAGAGGTAGGAAATCAAATTGGTGTGGCCTTACAGTATGTATGGCCAACAGGTTGCACAAACACACTAAACTATTCCTGACCCACTTTCCAGACCAGACTGAGTACTTTTCCAGCCCCAGAATCACATGAGCAGTTCCTAATCCAGCTGATTACTAGTACCCCCCTCCCCACCGGTCCAGTTGTCACCTCATTAGAAAGTAATTAGCTTTATTTAGGGGATTCCCTGCCTGCTATGTACATACTACTCCTGTCTGGTGCTTATGGTGGTGCCCAACAGTTGGTCGTGTTTACAGGCACACAAGGAAATTGCTTAGACCCGATTTACACATGCGGAAAAATACCTGACGCACAAAATCATGCAAGAGACATGCAAGCATTATAAAACATACATGTTACATACACTATGGTGGGAGAATAAGCTCATTGCAGAAAAATTGAAAGGGGTATTATATAACATTTTTGCACCAAAAATTGAAATATTTTAAATTAAAAAAATCTTTGATAATTTAATTTACATATTTTTGCAATTATCTCACATTTCTGACATTTACATGTACATGTATGGTTGATGCCATAACAGCCCACATAAGGCACACTCGGTTTGTGGCACCACCACAAAATACCAGAATGTAAATAAACATGGCTGATAGCTGTGTTTCCAACTTTTACACACTCATAAGGTGTCATATTTTGGCTTCTCCACTTCCTGAATGGCACTAAATAATAGTTAATTTGCAATGGGTAGGGTTGATTCAAATTACTTTGTAAAGAAATGACCCTGAAGAGAATTGACTTTTTGGATCGCCCTAATGTTACATAATGCAGCTTTAACTACCCAGTTAGACCACCCAGACCTAAAACAAGGCTGGAACCACCAATGGTTTGCCCCACACATCGATCACTGTATTTGGGAGGTGCTAATAAAACGTGCATCTGTCGTTCCACCTAAAGCTGTTAAAGTAGGTCAGTAGAAGAGAAGTGTATGCGTGCAGAAAAGGACATTGATTTTAATTGACTATTTTTATGTGACAGGAAAAATCTATACATCAGTTAATTTCTAAGTTGACTACAACATAATTGCTGTATAACTGGGTCTCTGGGTCATTGACCTTTTGATTGATATGAAGGTGGGAAAGCAAGTCTTTAGATTAACATAAAGGGCTGTTGTTTTTATCTTTTTTTTTTAAGTATAAATGCCACATATGAGCTATGAAAACCAAAGCAAGTATTTTATTTGCTAATAAATTTTAGCTTGATTTCAGAAATAATATACGTACATCAAGCCCCATTCATCTGTCTCTGTTTTTATGTAAAAATTATTTTTCAGTCAAAACAAAAAAGGAAAAAGCACAAAGTCCATGATAGCAACAAAAGAAAAGCAAAGTTTTTTTAAACGAAATCTCAGCTCCTTGATTTTAGAAATAGTCCTTTCCCCAGTCTCCCTGGCATTTCCCAAATTGTTTCCATGCCTGTGGCATCCCACGGGATTTGCTTATCCCACTGAGGCTCCAGGCAGACACAAACAGTAAGAGGAGTTGGCAGTGAGGCCACGGAGATCCACACACAACCTCTCTCCATGCACGTCTGTGTGTACCCCGCCATGTGGAGGTGTGTTGTTGTGTTCCTGTCTTTGTCCTGTACAGAATAGGGGCCAGGGTGCTGTGGGAATCTGGGGGGAGTTAGCAGGTTATTTATGTTGTGTATTTAGCGGAGCCTCCTGGATGTAAGAGGTGGTGGTGACCTCCATTGTCCCCCTCCATGGTGGGTTGCCTGTCCACAAATGCAAGCCGCTGCCTATCAGTCAACTGGGGACCGGAGGTGTGAGAAAAAACCTCCACGTTTCTGCGGTGGTACTTATCGCGGGGTGATCCCACGGTAAGGGATCTCCGTGTACAAATGTCAGTGGAGGTAGCCGGTCGCCCGGTGGACATATGCAGGCTCTTTGTGTCTGGGAAGTGCCCGTTGACCTACCCTGGAACTGCTCCGGAATGTACGGTCATTTTCTGAGGTGAGCGTTCAAAAAAAAATTGGACAACCACTTTGGAGTCGTTTGAAACAAAATTGTTGCCAGGGTGATTTAAATGCCTCCTATCCTAAAGCATCCCGTGGCATGTCTACCGACATCTTTAATAAATGATCCCAGGTTCTTATCAATTCTTAGATCTGGCAAGCTTTCAGTCTTGCCTGCTGCCTGTATGGATACAGCCTGTGTCATTCTGTGCAAAATTCTGACAGAAATCTGCCACCAAATCGTCACCTTGTTAGCCCTGTCCATAATCATGCGAGAAAGCGTTGCTCCCTTTTGAGTCTGTATTTTGATATGCAAAACAGACTGCTGTTTACAAATGGGGTGTCGGACATGACAGGAGCCTTTCTCTCCCCCCTCCCCCCACCACAGTGTTCTACCAGACACGCCAGGAATTTCCTGGGCCATGTTGTTCTAGGGAGGAAGTGTTTTTATTTTGTGTTGGTGGGGGTGAAGGCTGTGGAGTTGGCTGTTAATCAAAGAGGGGAATGGCTGTTAGTCCGGTGAACCGTGAGGTGTGTGTGTGTGTGTGTGCCCATGGTCACCTCACACCAGCCCTGGAGGCAAGAACCTTGTCCTACTGACATGTGGCATTTAGTCAAGCAAGACTGGCTAGCATGAGCTCTTCTAAGTAGTAGTAATCAGTAATAGCCTCAGTTATAGATAGAAGCACTGCTAGGTTCAGGCTATAGTCACTGTGGATCAGGCCACACCAATTTAATCAATTGGTTTTGTGATTCGCCTACTTTCTGATTTAAAAAAAAAAAGATTCTGGTTCAGAATCAACTCGAAAATGCTCATATTTTGCCCCCAACAGTTGAAGAAAGCCCATGTTTTCCTAGTTGTGCCAGTTTTTCTTTCTATCAATGCAGTGGTTTGATTAAAAGTTAAAAATTCATTGTTTAGATTTTAACCCAGCCTGGTATGTTGACTTCATAACTCCTATCATACATATTTGGGACTATAATAGGATGCCTAGGCCTGTTTTTATTTTTTTTCGCCCGTCGCTTCTTGTTGATAGTTTTCCCGAAAAAATCAGAGAACCAACAAATTAAATTGGCCTCAGTGTGAGAGTGGGTGGCTAGGTGTGTAAATATGTGTGTGTTTTTCGTACCTGTAGTCCTTAATTCTGGTGTAATTAAGCCCTGTTAATAACAGTGTTTTGTGCCTGGTATTCCGGAGGTATGATTATCGCCGACGAAGTCCTGTATCCAGGTCAGCAGAGCAGCATTTTAAATCACACTTACCCAGGGGGTATAGTTAGAGGATTATCAATTGCGATGCAACTGGTAGAGTTCATTTGCCAGCGAAGTTGCCCCCTTTCGAGGGGGAAATTAATTAACCTTCCTTCTTTTGTAATCACTAGTGCAGTACTGTGAGTTGCACAAGGTTCGATTGTGCCTCTGATATAGTGTTAGTTGTTTCCATGTATGTGAGTCATCAAACAATTCATTGTGTCAAGTATCAGAAGGAAGCTACTTTAGCTGTGCTACAACTTATACAGCTCTTTTATATAATATGTCATAATTGTTTTTATATTTATATTAACCATAGTTTGCATTAGAATAGTTTGTATTTATTTTATAAACAGTAGTGTATTTCTTGCCGCACAGTGCATGCAAATATAAATGCATAAAAGAGCAAATGATAGAATCTTTCCTGTGTATTTGTGCAACTACAGAAATTCATGAACATGTCAGAAGCAGATATTTTGTCTATAGTGTCCACCTGTCTACTGTGGTTGCTGTAGATAGGTAAGGGTTATATAGGACTAGGTAATAGGACTATGACTCGGTGATTTACAGGAATGCAACAACCTGACAGTACAAAAACGGCGTACGCACGTGACCGTACAAGAACTGTATACATTTAATTTTTCCTGCACGTAAATCAGCCTGCTTTGACGTACGTGCGTTCAGATTGTACCTTACCTCAAGGGCTGGCGTGCGATCTGTAC
Source organism: Branchiostoma floridae x Branchiostoma japonicum (assembly GCA_013266295.2). NCBI lineage: Eukaryota > Metazoa > Chordata > Leptocardii > Amphioxiformes > Branchiostomatidae > Branchiostoma > Branchiostoma floridae x Branchiostoma japonicum. The sequence goes on along the minus strand of CM023827.1, from coordinate 8,055,953 downwards.
ATTCTTGACATATATCAAAGCAGACTGATTTACACTTCGGAAAAATTCGACGTACACAGTTTTCGTACGTTTCCATGGGTACACAGTTTTCATACCATCAGGTTTTTGCCCACATGTAAATCAGGTCTATATTGTACATGTAGTTGAATGCAGGTCTACACTTGGACTAACATAGTACAGTGCTAAGGGGTCGTGTGGCCTAGCGGCAGTGTTCGGCTCGGAATCAAGAGGTCCTGAGTTCGAACCCTGCCATGTCACCTTGATCTTGTGCCCTTGGGGAAGGCACTTTACACGGCTTTCCTCACTTCACTTAGGTGTTAATGAGTACCTAGCTTCAGTTAGGGACGTCCCTCGGATAGGACATTAAATGGAGGTCCCGTGTTTGAGGAGAGCCACACCCCACGCACGATAAAGAACCCACCACACCCTTCAAAAAAGAGTAGGGGCATGCCCCAGTGTGCGATGGTGCAAATTCTACAGTGACTGGCCACAAGGTTAGCCCTTAATAGCTAGTTGCCCCGTGCTAGTTGGGCAGCCTTGGCTGTGTCTTCAGCCGAAATGAATAAATAAATACAGTGCTAAGCCTGTCTTGTTCTGTTTCTGCGCAGGTCTCCGGCCAGACGGACACCGATGTTGAGCTCAGGCAGCAGCAGTTCCTCCAGCGGCTCCGAGGACTCCTCGGACAGCGACAGCGACGGGTCGTCCTCCAGCGACGAGAGCGTTCAGGACGCCCCGCCACCCGCCTCTCCTCCCAAGGTTTGTTTGTTTGTTTGTTTGTTTGTTACGTTTACCTTCACATTGTTCTAGCTAGCATCATTCCTAAGCTTCATTTGATGGAATTTTGCTGCTCATGACAGAAATTTTGCCCAATCCGTCATCTTTGACAGACAAAAATCGGCGTGTAAAGATATGGAGAGAGATGTCATTAAACTAAGCTTAGTCAGTTTGCCACACAAAATGTAGGAAATAGAGGACTGGAGACAAAAATAACTATATGAAGTGTAATTAGAGTCTACTACAGAATAATAATAGTTTAAACTGAATTCTGTACACTGTCAGGCAGTGTTGCAAACAGTCCTATTCAGTTTCAGTTCATTTTCCATGAATAACATCTTAATTCCTGGAACACATTTTTTGACACAAACAGTCCTGGCGACTTGTTGACCTACATGTACGGTATTGTACGCTACAGATGTTACCAAGACCAGATTACTGCCAGCAGGGACCTGATAATAATGTCCCGTGGCCCACATGGTTTTTTTTGGAAAGCTCATAATCGTGTCCCTGTGACCAACATTGTTGCAAACGATAGAGTAAATACCATTGTCGCATTCTAAATGTCTACCAGCAACAACATAGGGTCTGCATGCCTTTTTCTGTAAGGTGTAGTGAGCCATTATAATTCACCATTTATTGTAGAAGACTGCCTTCCATTCAACTTAAAGCATTTGCGGGAAATTCTTTGTGAAGTGTATTTCCATGTAGCACGTTATTTGTTGTCCTGAATTTATCATTTAGTGTTATTGAAAAATTCTTCTACATATACTTTAACCAGCCTATTGTACAAAATAAGCAACTGTTTTCCGTCAGCGACATCACATTTTTGCCTCAGCGACATCACATTTTTGCCTCACAGATATCAGTATGCTATGGGATAGGGTTGATTCAACTTACTACATTAAAAAATGATCAGAAAATTGACTTTAAAAATCCAGTTTTACTGCGCTGAAATCGCTTTGTGTGCCTTTTTAGTCCAAGAAGCCAAATTAACCTAGTGTGGCCTGAAGTGTCCCCATGGCCGCCCCTATCTGTAATGGGGTCACTGACCCCCTGGTTTAACCTATTAACTGATAGCCTGGTTAGGACCGTAACCCTATCCCTGCCCAGTGTTAAACCAGGGATGTTATTGCAAGTTTATCTGGGAGAGGGAGGGTTAGGCAGACTGCCAGGGATGCCAGCAGCTGTGACCCATGACCTCCAGGTGCTATGACCCATGACCTCCAGGTGTTATGACCCATGGCCCCCAGGAGTTGTGACGTACGACCTCCAGAGCTGTCAGGCTGGAAAATGACATAATGCAGATTTGATGGTTGATTTTACAAGGATAAGGCCATGCCAAGCTCACTCATTGTTTCTGGGATTTTGAAGAAAACAGAATCTGAGGGCAAGTCTGTACCTTGATACACACAATTTCTGAGAGTGAATATATCTGTATAACTGCCCCTCGGCGTAACACGCCAGCCTCGCAGGCACGCAGCGTGGCGGCAGCTGGCTATATTACACTGAACGACTTGTTAACTTACACGTAGCCTTTGCACATCTAACTCTATACATTGTTTAAAGCTCTCTAGTGATGATGCCCCTACTGTACTTAGTGGCAGTGAGTTCCACTCTATGATAGTTCTATGGGGAAAAAAAGAGTTTTTGAACACCTCAATCCTTGGTTGATAACTGTGGTACTTGAAGGCATGATGTAGATTCATGTTTCTCCTCCCAGTTTTTGTCTTGTCCACTCGACTAAGCCTTTGCTTTGAAATAACCAAGAACCAAGAAGGTGAACTGGTTTAGCCTGATGTAAGCCAGACCCAATGGTTGACTTTAGGAGGACAGCAAATTTTCTGGAGAGTGTTTTTAGAGACATCACCTGAATTCTTGATTAGCCATCGCCTAATATAATATACCGGTAAGAGGTCTGTACGCCTTTTTCCGTGAGACGTAGCGAGCCATTTTGATACACCGCTAATCGTAGCCGGCCGCTTTAATTCAATGTTGTTGGGAAATTCTTCGTGAAGCATAATTGGCCACTTTAGTTGCATGATATAGTACGTTATTTCTTATCCTGAATTAATCGTCAAGTGTTATTGAAAAAAATTTCGTACCGCATAGTCAAACAGCAGATTAACCAAAAATCATAACGGAGCATCCAAGGTCCGCAGACTAGTTAGCCAGACACCCCATGGATACAAGAGAACATTCCAAAGAAGTCTCCTCAAAGCCTTATAAAACAATTTACCATTAAGCGTTGCTGGCCTGCGTGAATTTACCAGTAAGCGTTATTTCCCCTACTAAATTTACCATTAAGCGTTGCCAGGATCCCCCCATGCAGACCCTCTTAGAAGTACCTGTAACCAGTTTGAACACCTGGTTTACCTGGGGTGTCAATGTACATTTCAGGAGTTGTTTTTTCTGGGAATCTAGTTTGTCTGATTACTTGGAAAGCCACAGTCGGTGCACTGACAGATCAGAATGGTGATAATTTGATGCAGGATTGTCGGAAATCCTGACTTATCAAACCAGGCAGCAGGGAAAACATGGGAAAGACAAGTGTGACTGTTGTATCAAATCCCAGATACCATCAGAGGATAACAGAAATACCTACACAGCTCCAATTTTACATGCACTAACCTGCATATGCAGCTGGTATTTCCAGCCCTGTTTATCATGGCATACAATGTACAGTGTCCTTGTGTTTCATTCCGTATCCTTGTATCTTGGCCTTGACATTGTCTTGCAGTCAGGTTGTCCACCTGTCAGTTATTCACTGTAACAAAAGGTGTAGGCAACCTGAACACACCTGTGTCAACAGGTAACTCATCCAGGTTATTGTCAGTGTCCTCTTCACAACTGCTGTGTGTATATGTATGATACTGATAGTGGCGTATACTAGTCACTGTGAACAAAATACACAAAAGGGCTAAACAGAATTCCTACTGGGTTATTTTTAAATATCTGTTCCATTTTTATCATGCTACATGTTTAGACTGTCAGTATATTTGTTTGTTGTTAGACATAAGTCTGTTTAGAAGGTGAAGGTTATGTCAGGCAAAAAAGTGTCCACTCTGACACTTTCTGCTACAGCGCTTTCTGGCAGCACTACATCAACTTAGTTTATATGTCGGCAGAACATACTGCCCCTGCGTGAAACCCATAATGTATTGACAGAACGTCTCGTTTAAGGTCATATTCACGTATTTAAGGATGACATCCCATCTATAGTTTTCAAAGAGTCGAAAAAGATATCATCTGTAAGGGCAAAAATTCTGTTGCAACATTGACCAAATGTCTCACACAGGCGCCAACATTCTCGTATAGGTAGTTTCGTTTGAGTATTTTATGTATTTCTGTAAGGCCATGAGCTTGAGGCAAATAAGTAAATACTGTCTGATGTGATGTTTTCCCTTGCCTTGCAGCAGGAGAGCGACACGACCAACTGGGGGCTGGCTTCCTTTGTGAACCCGGTGAAGAGAGACTCCCCGGGAAACTCCTTCCCTTTGCTGGTCTCTGCAGGCGGTGGAACGTCCACGCCGAGCTCCCAGAACTCCTCCGCGTTGCCCATGGGATTATTTGGCGGCGACGAGGGACCGCTCAGCTCTGCAGGGTTCATGACGTCCTCGGACAGCCACGGCTTCGACGTCAACGACATCTTGCAACCTCTGGATCCTTCCAAGGAGTTAGATCCCGAGCATAAGGATAACTACAGCGCGACGAAAATTAACGGGTTGCGTATGAAGATAAGCAAGAAGGGGAACCAAGGAGGTCCCGAACCATTAACAAGTAGCAACAAAGAAGCATCCAAGAAATCTTCCGTGGGAAAGTCGCCCTCCGCTGCAAGTCGCAATTCTTCCAAAACTGCCACAAACAGAACTCCAAGAAAGGGCGTCGACAAAAAGACAGCGGAGAAGCCCGCCTCTGCATCTAATGCAAAGGCGGAAAGTAGCGAAAAGACGAAGGCAAACAGTAGCAAAGCTGGCCAGACGACCCCTAGTAACAAAACGAACTGGGCCGAGCCCAGCCCCAAGACGGAAAGGACAACCAAGACTGTGCAAGGAAAGAAGTCGAGTGACAAGAAGGGCAAACGAACCCCACAGACCAGTAGTAAGGTCAAGTCAAAGGAATTTATCGATTCCGACAGCGAATCGGACTTAGAGGTGGACGTGGTGAATATCTCTCCGGAGAAGGGGAGCGCGTCGGTGAAAGCGAGCCCCTCCCCGCGGGCCAAACTGAACAATACTAGCAAACCAAAGGCAAGGGACAGTGGGAAAAGGGCTGCGGCCTCGAGTAGCAGCAGCCACGAAAAAGCGCTATCTGTGGACGTTTTATCCAGCGATAATTCCCTCCTGTCTCCCTTGAACGAACCTCTCTTGTCTCCTATTGAGGCGGACCTTGCTTCCACTGTGCCCAAAATCACCTATGGCAACAACGGCATTCCGAAGTCTTTGATAGTTAGCATTGACCTTTCGTTACTTGATAGAATACCCGCCAGGAAGGAGGCATCCAGACAAGGGGATAGCAAAAAGTCGGGGTCCTCGTCCGAGAGCAAACCACGCAGTAAAGTACAGAAGAGGAAAAGAGACAACTCCCAATCCCAGGTGAGATTTCGTATATCTATGTACTCCTTGTAGGAGCACCTCTTACCAGTTTGCACGCGTGCAAAACATTGACGGTATGAAAACTGCATACGCACATTCAGATCGTACGCCAGCCCTCAAGGTAACGGACAATATGGGGTGATATGTGTGACTGTCAAAGCAGACCGATTTACACGGTCGAAGTACACAATTTTTGTACACTTGCATGCGTACACAGTTTTCGTACATCGGGTTTTTGCCCACATGTGTAAATCGGGTCAATGATAAAAACGGCTAAATACACGTAAAACATATATGTAAGCCGAAACCTAAACCTCTGCTTGGAGAGTAGAAAGTAAAACCCCTGAGAGGTTTTACAGATTTACAGCGTCATGTTTGAAAGATCCAAAAACTGCCTACTAGAGAGAAAGAAAGAGACATGTTGAATGGTGTAGTGGTGTTTGAAGCGGCGTCAGATTTCCTGGCAGATGTGAGATGAAGGCAGGGGTTTGTGGTGTACACAGGAGTGCAGCATGTTTTGGCATGGTTTCCTTCTGGTCAGGACTGTGGGTCGTAAATCATGTAGACTTGTGGCTGCACCTGTGTGGGGGGAGGGGGGCAGAGGTCTAGCAAGTTGGCAGCGCTTCAACCCATGTTGGAACAGCAAAGTCTGTCGGTATTTTCAAAACTTGTAACACTTAAAGAGTTAGTTAGTTGTCAGCTACAGGTTTTCTCGGACTGATGCGTCACAGAGGAGCAGTAGGGAGAAAAAAATTGTGTACGTTACCTCAAGGGCTGGTGTACAATCTGAATGTATGTGTTCGAGCAGGTCGATTTACATGCAGGAAAAATTTGACATACGCAGTTTTCGTACGCTCGCATGTGTACGCATTTTTCGTACCGTCATGTGTAAATCGGGTCTTAGAAGTTAGAAGCTCCCCCTGCCCTAGCCAGCTGGGTTGGATCAGTCTTGTCAGATCAGACCTGAGTGACATCCTGGATCTGATAGGAGACCAGATAAACCTGTCCCTCTATCCTCCCTTCTTTCATCTCCAAATTGTAACCACTGGTTCTGCTGGCAATCTGAGTTGTGTATCTCAATTTTCCTTGAGTCATTTCTCAAGATAATTGTCTCCTGTCTGGAGGAAAAGAAGGTTAGTCTCTTCAGTGCAGGAATTTTTAGCTTCTTTACTATTGAAGCTTTCAGAGTTGGCATTTGTGCCAAAACGTCCTTGGTTGGAAAACAGTCAAAAATGTCCCTGCCAAATTGGGGCCACCTGTCATCTTTGTCAGACCTAAACACCCAGGTGCCAGGAGGCTTGCCTTTTAGGCCACAACGAGTTATTTACTTGGTTCTCCGGCATTTTGAAATAAAATGGAAACAAGAAAGCGTGAGGATTTGGAGAAAAACTGGGAAAAGTGGGCAAAAACCCAACTGGCAAAGCCTGCGAAGTATTGAAATCGGTCGTGTCCGTACGTTCACAGCTGTAACTCATGATCAGTTCGCTGCATTGGTATGTAGTTTGGCATGTCGTCTGCTAGTTTGTGTGAGATGATGCACATCTTTTTTTTTACACCGTGGCCGTTTTCATAGGTAATGTAATATTACAAAACAACACCCCCATCTTGAAAGTTTGGAATAGTCTCCAGCTGTTTAAAAGCATTAGTGTCATGGGACTACTCTGCCAACTTCCTCCAAGCAGACGTCGTTCAGCTGTCACTTTAGCCCACACCGCAAGCACCATGATTACCTCACAGAGGTTTGTGTCCTACGGACTCTTGTTGTCATTCAGTTTTATTACCCAGACTGTTGTATATCACCTGCACCAGCCAGAAAATGACTCCGACCTGGCCTTGGCACTGTACAGGGGTGTCACTCTCACCCTGGGTGGGATTGGGGCCCATCCAACAAGCTGAAAACTTAAAAGTGTTTATTTTCATCGTAAATTCTCGGCACGGCAGAGGACACCTTTTAGCTCCAGTGCGAACGTTGCCAAATTGTCCACTTTAAACAGGAAGTAACATGCACAATAAGTAGATATTTTTCTTTATAAATTTATTAGCAGGTGCTGTTTTCATCTACTAGTTAAACTGTCAAGTTTGTATTCGTTCATTTTTTTTACTATAGTGAGATTATTTTCATTGCTTTATTGCGTTCACAAAAAGGAGTTGACAGTAAGTCTTTTTGGCGTAACAAAGTGACAGACAAGCGTACTTGAATGTGATAAAGTTGTCGGTTGTGGTAAAATATATGAGTAGTCCTTACTTCCAACATTTTGTGTAGGCCCTGGAGCCTAGGAGCTGGCCAGTATAGGCCTTGGAGAGGAAATGGCCTGTGTAGGCCCTGACAACAGTCTGGCCTCCAGGCTATCCCAGAAAGGGTAATTGTGAATCCAGTTCAGTTCGCTGTGAAGTTTGAAAAGTTCAGCTGAGGTTGTTGCCCCTGCCCTGCGTACATCTAACCCTTCACTAGATTCCTCCTGTCACTGGTGGCATTTAGAGTCAGCTTGCCAAGGATTCAGCCAGTTGGGACAGTGAACCCTACAATTTACAAAGTCTCTCCTCAGCTTCTTTCTTCACAGAAACGACACTAAGCTCACAAAGATCACAGATAGTCTGTGGGGAAGAGTCTGTACCTTGGAACACACAGTTTCAGGGAGCGAAATGTAGTCTGACTCCCAGTCCTCTCTTTATGATGTTGCCTTCTCACTTGATTTTTACTTTGAACCAAGGACTTGAATCGGTGTACACTGGAACATGGCCTCTCCACTAAATCCCTGCCCCACTCCCCACCTAAGAACCAGCGATTAGGTCCATTTAGGAGCAGGCAGTAGGGAATTAGAACTACACTTAGAATGCCGGCTGTTTAGCCTGTGTTTACCGACCACACTCGGCCTTTTGAAGGGTGCTACACGACCCCAGTATTGTCACCCAACCTCTCTGTCCTAAAAAGCTGGCTTTGGTTTTGATCTTGACCTTTTAACCTCGCGTCTCACCTGAACCTCTGACTTCTCCCAGGTGTATTCTATCTCACCTGTCGACAGGTACCTTTGTTTTCACCTGCATGGGTTTTCCACGTTGTTGGGGTTTGAGTGGGCCGCCGGCTCTGGTACCTCAGCGCTAATCTACCGCGCAAGTGTACAGAAGGAGAGCGGATTAGAACGGGATTAGCGCCGGTGGGGAAACCCTTAGCAGCGGGAGTGCGGCTGTGAAACCTGAGTGGGTTGAGGATAAGAGTGGGTGTTTACTGTATGGACTGTGAGAGACTGTTAAGCACCAGGATTAACCCCTTAGCTATGATGCTAGAAATTCTTCCCGCCTGTTTTTCACTTCACACACTGCTAGAGATGGCGGCTTGACAGGGGACGGAACTGTAACAGGAGTAACTGGAAATACCTAGACACTTCAAATTTACAATTATTATTCTAAACCCAATTCTATTTACATGTAGTATACTTATTATTTTTATATAGACTTTCTTGAAGGCATCCAATGCTATTTCAGGGTGGTAAAACTGGATTTTCAAAGTCAGTTTTCTGGTCATTCTTTTAATGTAGAAAGTTATTTCAAATGCTTCAAGTATGAAATGATGACAAAAAATGTCAATATCAGACAGATTTCCTCATCCAGAATATATTTTGTTTTGCCGCCCTGAAATTGCATTGGATGCCTTTAAGTAAAAGAGCAACAAAGGGATAAAACGAAAACTTGAATCTGACTGAATTCGCTCGACATGTATGAAACTGTGTGTACTACCAAGGTACATGATTTTCCCTCAGATTTGTTGATCTTCCAGGGCAGTATTACATTTTTTTAAAAATCTGGACAAGAACCAACAAATCAAATTGATGTAGCCTGATGTTTGGAAACAATTATTTGCTACAGTGGTGAAGCTTGAGTAACTTGGAGCATTTAGTCACACCCACATTTGACCTGCTAAAACACAGTTTATAATAGTAGGAGATGCATAACATATCAGGCACGGAAAGCCTAACAACGTGAAAGAGGATTACATGGTCTTACAGTGCAATCTAAGCAGGAGCCACCTACCATGTTTGGGTAGAACTGCAGTATCTTTCAATCAATCTTTTCTGCACAGATAGCTTTCCCTCAGATTCCTGCTGAGGACCAGTTCACTGACCCAATTTCTGTTAGTTACAGGGTAACTCAGCACTGTGAAGGTTAAAATGTCACTTAGCTTTAGTCTTGCTGCTGATGTATTTCATGAAGATTTAACTGTAGTTTCAGATGTAGGGCAAAAATTAGCAAGACAAAAAATATTCTGCATGAGGAAATCTGTCTGCTGTTGACATTTCCTGCCATTTCTTAGCACAATTCGTCATCATTTCATACTTGAAGCATTCGAAACAGCCCCAAAACAAGCTACGTAAGGAGTCTATTTATTTTTTGGTACCAGCAATGAATAGCTAGAACCAGCCTATGATATGAAACAAGCAACCGTTTTCCATCAGTGACATCAGATTTTTGCCTCACAGATATCAGTATGCTATGGGATATGGTCGATACAACTTACTGCATCAAAAGAATGACCAGAAAATTGGCTTTGAAAATCCAGTTTTGCCGCCCTGAAATCGCTTTGGGTGCCTTCAAGACAGGTTGTGGAGCACAGGGCTTCTTGGTGACTTCTTATTAAGAGAGATTTCTTCAAATCGTGTTAAGAAATTCTGTTGCAAGAAATTTTTAATAATTTAAAGGGATTTAATCATTGGAAATCGTTAACAAATTAGTTCTGGCACTGACTTTAACATTAGGGTAAGCCTCTAACAACCCTCGGTGTGATTTACAGCGATTTGCAGTCGTTTATCAACCCTGTAATTTCCTTCCCCGACACCAGGGGGAGTTTCCATGGCCCTCAGGAGATCCTCCATGCCGTAATTGTGTCATAACTTTCAACTTTACACTCCAATCAGTCGGATGATTAATACAATCAACCTGCAGAAGATAAATATTAATTTTCCATTACATCCCTGGACTCATTTTTTATAAGCCTGCCATTTCAATGATGTGTAATCATAACTCAGGCATCTATAAATGTTGTAATTTGTGGAGGCAGTTTGTATTATAATTATTTATTTCAATCTGCACTGATCTTGCATATACAGGTTGAAAGTGCAAATAACATGTATTTTTTTCTTGTGCCGATTTTGATGGAACTGTAGATCAAAGAATGATGTCACGGCTCACAAGGCAATTGTGACAATTTTATTCTGTTCTAAGTCAACTCCTAGCCTCTACCAGGCCTTCCTATAGGGGTATGCATCGTATAATTTGGCAAAAAAGGGAACAATTGGCCTCAGGGTCAGCTTTGCTGAAAATTATACAACATCTGACTGCAAGTGTATTTTTGTTTGTTTGTTTGTTTGTTTGTTTTTTCGTTTGTTTATTCACCATGTGTTGTGTTATTTCCAGGCGGATACGGCAGGAGCGAGCACGACAGAGGAGGTTCAAACGAAGAGGCCAAAGAAAGAAAAGGAGACGACGACAGATTCCAAAGCAACCCCCACCAGAAGTCTCCCCACCCCCACGAGAACCCTCCCCACCCCTGCCACCAGCCTCAGCACCCCCACAAGAAGCCTCCCCACCCCCACGAGAACCCCCACCCAGGCCACCCCTACCCGGACCACCCCAACAAGAACCCCACCAAGCAGCAGACAAGACTCTGAGAAAGGGTAAGGAGAAAATAATAATTTTGTTTTCGAGCCAAAACCATATTTTTACCTCCTATTGCGGAAGTATTGTTATAGGATGTGTGTGTGTGTTTGCTTGTTTGGCCATAGGGATTTGAATAAAGTAGAGTGGTTGGAAGGAAGATTTTGTAACCGCAGATTGACAGGAAGGTCTGCCCCCGCAGTTATGTCTTTGTCTTTGGTTGTGTTTTGGGGATGTGCTTAGCCTGACTAGAACATGCTCCTAGCGGCCGGCCGACAGTTGTTGCTGCCCCCCAGAAGCCAATTGACCCCAACCAGCGAGAGATTGTGTAAACTCTGAGGCTAGGGATGTACTGTTCTGAAGTCTGTAGGATGATCTGTGCCTAAGCTTGAATACTTGTGTCTACAGCCCTGACTATACGTGCCATTCTTTACAGATCTAGCATAGATCCTATGGAATTGGGGCTTCCTAAACCACTGGAGTACCTGGTCTGGGAGCTATTGTAGGCTTTTGTAGTAAACCTCTAGATCTGGCCTTTATAATGGTGATACAGCAGCATGCCTGCCAGCATGTATTGTAAAGGAACACGCATCAAGCCCAAACCCCCTAGATTACAGCAATGGAAAGCCCAAACCAGAGCCTTGATGTTTATCAGCACAGTAGGTTACTCCTCCCCAAAGCCTACAGGTCTTCCAAGACAATTGGCCCAAGCCTGGCTGATATTGGCTGTACGGTTCATTTAGTACAGGGAAGCCCACCAATATCTGAGGCCAAATCCCATTAAAGAAGGTCCGTAGGTTCATATCTTCATCAAGAAAGCCATCAAGACGACTTGATGTAGAGAGGACTTTACAAGTGATCCCAGGTCACGCCAAGGGGCCTTAAAGTCCAGGTTCAATTAAGGAGTAGCCGCTCCCTGAGGAGGAAAAGCACCCATGCAGATGATTACAGTCCTAATGCAGATGGCAGGTTCCTCTCCCTGAGTGTGATCAGGGGCTACTGGGTAATGACTTCCCTTCTGCCTCACTGACTTCCTATCCAGCTAGGGCTCGCAGGGCTCGAAATACTGTTTTCTACCAGTGCAGGTTGACTTTGAAAACTAAGAGTTCCACAACCTCACACCTTCGCCAACCTTTATGACTGACGAATTATAAATGTTTCGCTACTGATTATGCAAGTAAGATCCTCATTTACGTGAATTATATCAGTTAATGATTTCTCCACCAAATGACTTTCTAGCATTTCCTCATAAATTATGCAAATGAGTACCTGCACCACTCAGAATTTAGGAAGTATGGATCAGAGTACAAACTCTTCAGAAACCATTTCTTTTACCGTATACTTCATAGGTGGTAACAGTCAATGCAGCAAATAAAAATCCACATACAGCTACAGTTACATGTACCGGTAAACCCAGTACATTGTACATGGAGGTTAGGTGCAGGTAGACATCAGAAATACCTGCACAGCTCCAATTTTACCTGCACTAACCTGAATCTGAAATTCTGTAGCTACATTCGAAATTATAAACAAGTAATACAACAAAGGTTTGTAATTTTTTTCCGACAACCAAATGTCGAGAATATGCTGTGTATTAGTGTACAGTAGTACCTTTACTTAGTTTACGCAACCCTGCCAAACTACATGTACAGGAGAGTCTGCATGGGGGGGTAGTGATTACGAATTATGCAAAATTTTCGCCGCCGATTACGAATTACGTTAAATTCTCAGAGCTGATTACGCCTTTACGCTTTGCGGCTTATGTACTGATTATGAATTACGTTGATTTTGGGGGCGGCTGTCTACGGATTACGGAGACTAAAAAGGCCTGATTACGCCTTACGAAAAAGGGCACGTAGGCCCCCGTACAGTATCTGGATGCACAAAAGTACATATATTATGTAGCCAGTATTTCCAGCCCTGCTATCCTACGGTAGACAGGAGGAGGGTAGATAGATTAAACGTAGATCCAGTCCCACAGAATCAATGGACCCCTGACCTTACCTACCCAACCCCAGGTCACGCCATCAGTTCTGCAGGACTTGACATTGTAGTGGTGGTCAGGTAAATGAACTGGAAATATTCAATGTGCGTGTAGCAGGCATACATGTAAATGTAGGGGTTATTTTCAGTTTCGATACCCAGGCTCTTAGTACACATTAACCGTCCCCATTGATAATACACGTAAAGTTTTCTTTTGGTGATATCAGCTCGCAAATAGCGTTATATTGTGTTTTAGACGTTTCCCATGCATATTGTACGTGTTAGAAGTGTAATAGAAGCATTGTAACCAAATGAGTGTCTCTATTAGGATCAGGGTGATGATCATGCCACTTCCACTGAAGCAAATCACCCTTTCTTCCTCCATACACCACCTCTTAGGAGGAAGTTCCACGCTGATAGCTTCTTTCCTATCACAACATCACTATGGAACAAGCTACCACGTGATTGTTTCCCATATGGGTATAACCTTAAACTTTTCAAGTCTAAGGTCAACAAATATCTGTCCTCACTGTCTGTACAGTAACCCAAAACATTTGAGTGGCTCCCATGAGCCTTGTTTTGTGGTGAACACGAAGTAAATTTTTTTTTTAAATGGCCACCTCTACCTCCCACCAACTTAGTTCTGTGTCCAGAAGTGGTCATTTGTCATTGTATTAAGCAAACTCTTCACACAAAAAATCTTTTGCCACCACAAGTTGTACTTACGTTGTCCCCCCTCCCCAGTAGGGGCTCTGCACGCCGCTCCAGCGTCAGCAGCACCTCCAGCAGGCTGAGCGAAGAGAGCACCAAGACGGACCGCTCCGGAAAACGGCGGAAAGTCGAGCGACAAACGTCACAGGAATCCAGCAAGAAAAAGGAAAAGGTTAGACTTTTCTGGTCCCTCTGGTTGTTTTTCATTAGTCTTAAAGTTGTTTTCATATTTGTTTGTTTTGTGAAAAATACGGTGTTTTTCTGTAACGCTGTAAAAGCTGGTTAAAGTAGATAATAGTAATCTCAGTAAACAAAGTAGGCATGCTACATAGTCATTGACATATATGCCACATCTGGCATGCATATAGCTCAGTGGTTGATATTTCTTCTTTTTGTGTTGTTTATGATTTGCTGTTTATGTTTTTTGTTCCATGCTTTTGCACGCACCCAGCACGCACATGTACACACACAGACTCACAGTACACAGCCCAGTGTAACTTGCCTACTGTAGATATAGCCAGCCATGTATCAAATCACAGAATTCAGAGGTAATAAGGTTTTTTTTTCCTGAAACTCAAAAGTAAAGTGGAACTCGTCATTATGTATGGTTGGGGCTATCACATTAGATTGCTTTGAACAGCAACTGGAGATAGATATGAATGATTTAGACCTGATTCACACATGCAGCCAAAAAAAACCCTGATGCACAAAAACTGTGTACGCATGTGACCGTACGAAAACTGCGTACGTCAATTTTTTCCTGCGTGTAAACCAGCCTGCTTTGACATACATTATGTACAGTATGTTTAGATTGTATGTTACCTCGAGGGCTGACGTATGATCTGAACGTACATTCTTGATTTGACGTACGCAGTTTTCGTACACTCACGACGTGTGTATGCAGTTTTCGTACCATCAGGTTTTTGCCCGTGTGTAAATCAGGTTTTAGATGTGAGATGGGGCTCAATAATTATGATATAATCAGCTGCTGCTGTATCGCTGCAAAGCTGGTGTGGTACGTGAAAAGGCAGTTATCGTTGGACAGTTTATACTGAGACACAGGTTGCATGGGCGTATATGCCAGAGACTGCCCCTAGGCAGTCCCCTCCCTCATGCCCACCATATTCACCCTCCACAGAAAAGCAAGAAGACACCCAAAAAACAAGTGCCTTCCCGTTGCCAGGACTGGGACGCGCCGCCCCTCGTCCCCGAGCACAGCCAGAACGGCATCGCCGCGGAGCACGTTGCCAAGGCGACGAACGGGCACGCGGCGGGGAGCCAGTGGGGGGAGCTGGCGTCTGGTCAGCCGGGGGGCAAGAGTTGGGAGAGACACGACCCGCGAGGGGACATTCCGTACTTCAACAGCAAGACAGATGTGGAGGACAGGTAAGGCACAGGTTAATCACATGTTGATCATGCCTTGATCACATGTTAATCATGCATTGATCACATGTTAGGCACATGTTATTGACAATATTATTATTCCCAGGTGATACCTAGTATGGCACATGTTAATCATGCATTGATCACATGTTAATCACATGTTATTGAGATATAACTCAGGTACATGTAATACCTATCATGCATTGATCACATGTTAATCACAATCATGCAGAATCAGTCTGTAGTAAATCATAGATCTACTGTCTTGCCATGTGTTTTATAGCTTATTTTATCAACAGCATGGAAATGCAAGTTCATTATCATGACTAACTGTTCTGTTGTACATACTGTACATCTTATTGTGGGAATAAGGCCAGTTTGACAATATGAACATATCCTACGGTATTCCGAATGCTATAGTGTAAAGAATATTGAGGTATGTAACTTTCTGTTTTTAACCCTGCCAAGTTTGTAACATTTTTATTAATATGTATTCATTGATTGTAAACTATGCATGGATTATAGACTAATATTGTGTAGCCATCTCGATCTGATGATATTAATGGGTGTAAAAATGGCAACTCAATTCAGGCTATTACTATCAGTATTAGTCTGCAATGTTGCACTGTGAAAAACGTTTGAAGGAATGTGTCATTAAAGGATCCCTTTTCTTCCCCTCAGGCCTCTGTCTGCAGACCACTACTTAACAGAAGCCAAAAATCTCAAGCATCTTGCTGATGGCTTGGTAAGTCTAAACTGTTGTTACATTAAACAAGAAAACAAATTGAGTCAAAGGCACAGGACCTCAGGGTACATGTACAGAGAATGTTTCGAGGTTGCCAGTAAAAAAAATTGTACCGGTAGAAGGGAAATACAAGATGGGTGTTACATAGAATTACTACAAACTACTAGATCGTATAGACCAAATCAGATCTCTAATTACAGTGTGCAAGTATGACTGACTAGAGTTCTTTGAGAAGTACATCTGAAGCAATGAAACAAGTTGTGACCAGTTTGTTCTTGTCTTCAGGCGGATAAGAACCAGAAGACGCTAACGTACGTGGACGCAGTCCTGTACTTTATCCAGTGTGGAAACGCCATGGAGAGCGATCCTCACCTGTCCGAGTCCAAGTCCCCATCCACCATGTACTTAGAGACAGTGGACCTCATCAAGTAAGCAGGGCTCAAAATACTTTTACTGCATGCCAACACAGTTTTTTTTTCCCTGTCGCTTCATATTTTTCTTTAAAAAATCCAAGAGCCAACAAATTAAATTGATGTAGCCTTGACACATAAAGACACAATTTAAAAAAAAAGTTCCAAGTTGTTGTAAAATTTCTGTCTATATGTTTGACACTTCACACTTCCATCTGACACATTAACAAAACACACATTCATACCCTCTCCCTTCCCCAGAAAAGTCTGTCAAAAGTTTTTCAAGCACCTTTTTGACGGCAGCACTTTGGACTGGAGGTACACAACGCACATTGTAAAAGATATATGGTGTCTGCTGGGACGAGTTCTTTAACTGCTCTTTGATTGAGTTCTGTAACACGGCATTCGGGGGAGAGGGGGGTAGTAGTTTGTTCTTTACCATACTTTATAAACACTGGGAGTTGGACACTTTTTTCATACATGTACAAAAAAAAGGCAAAATGCTCAAAAAATTTGCAGGCTCAGAGGTTGCCACTTCATTTATTCATCCATCCATTCATTCTTTCATGTATTTATTAATTTATTCATTCATGTATTCATTGAAGGTTTTGGCAATTGCACATTCATGCAAATGGTTTTGCTTATTTGCACATTTTGCAAAAAATATTGGAGCATTCAAAGCTATTTGAATGAAATACATGAATACACATATGTAGGTTCTCTCATGACCACATTGTTGTTGTACAGTGTTTAGAACTTGTTTGTTGTTCCAGGTTCATCCTGAGGTTCAACAGTCACCACATGCACAACCAGAGTCAGGACCAGACCACTTCAGACAAGAAACTAGCAGTCCTGTGGTAAGGAATCATTATAACACAACTTCTTCAGTCTAAGCATAAAAAAGTGCATAACATGTTGACTTTGACGGTGCAAAAACTGCGTCCGCACACGAGCATCCAAAAACTGCGTACATCAAATTTTTCCTGTGTGTAAATCAGCCTGCTTTCACTTACATTCAGATCGTATGCCGGCCACTACACGCAGGAAAAATTCAACGTACCCAGTTTTTGTACGCTTGCGTGTGTACACAGTTTTTGTACTGTCAGGTTTTTGCCCTCGTGTAAATCGGGTCAGAGACCTTACCTTGGTACACACAGTTTCAAGGAGTGAGTAAACTTTCTCTGACCATTTCTTCCCTCATGCTAAATTTTAACAACCAAGAACCAAGGGAAGGGATGGGTGTGGTCATGTGTCTGTATGTCTCAAATAATTCCTGGAAGAAAACATGGTATATAATTTGGAAATTTGACAAACTTGGAAATTCATAACTTCAACCTAAACTCAGAAGAAGACCCTCTTGTTTAACCTTTTCCTAGTTGAAGTAGCCTTTTGGCACCAAATTTGTATTGGTTACAGGGTTAGGCAGCAGGGAGAAGGTTAAAGACCTAGTGTTCCCTGCTTCATCACTTCCAGTTGTGCCGGGCTGACCTCCTGTCCCTTTGAACACTACCTGCCATCCGTAGATTATCCAATTGCGCTGGTTAACAACGAACAGGGCCCATCCTACCAGCCATGTTTCACATTACCTTTTATTTACTGCTCTTTTGGAACACGACACACAATGGTACGCGATCCCACCGCTTTGCCATATGGATGAAAGGGTTGGCCCCAGCTCAGACACGTTGTAAGGGATTGCATTCGTTATTTTGGATAGTGACGTAAAGCTGGTGGCCCTGTATATGAGGGAGGTTCAGGTATCAAACCTTTACATGTAAAAGAACCCAACACACTTCTTGATTGAGAAGACTGGGGGTGACCTGGTGTGCTTGGCTAGAATATTGTGCGTGAGCTAAAGCATTGCACTTCTATCGACTTGAAAACGAAGCTTCACCTCAAATTGAAGATGACAAAAGAAAAAGGAAAGCTACCCTGAATATCAGGTGATGGGTGTGTAATGTTGTGACTCTCAGGGTCAGAGCCTAAAAGCCTCTACACTGTTCCAAGTGTTGCGACCTCTAACCTCAAGGTCACCACATCATTCATTACATGTGGGGTTTGTCGAACATCTGGCTCCTTTGAAACCGTCCAGAAGGGTCATTGGCAGCTCTGTGTTGTGATTTAGCTAAATGAGTCCACGTGGAAGTGCACTTTTAGGAGACTTAGAACTGGAGGAAATTTACAGGGAGGTAAGAAATCCACTCAGTAAGGTCAAATTGATCTCCCCTGCTGGCCCTTCAGTGGTTGACCTTTGCTCCCAAAGGCCTTAGAGGGGGGTATTGACAATTGATAGATGGGAAGGAGCTTATTGGATGGTCAACAAAGGTATTAGGGTGTCAGCGCCTGTTTAAAATCCAGTTCTTCTTGTTGCAAGGAAAGGGTTCCCTGGGCTGGTATTGATTACTTAGAGGTCAAAGTCGCATCTAAATTTATTCCTTTATCTGATGGTAGCAGGAAGGTAGGAGATTAGTTTCCTGTGTAGTTGACATTGGACATTCCTTGGTGGTGTCTCTGTTGTAGCAACACTAAGATGTTGGCAATAGATACAGTACAAGGCCTTAGTGATAGGGAGCTTTTTTACAAAGCACTCAGGACAGAGGACCTCCATTCATGAACTCTGGGCTTTTTGAAGTTATTTCCTTGTTTCTCAGGCATTTTAACCTTTAACATACTGAGGTAGCTGTTAGGCTACCAATTCTCTACTGATTACAGGGTCATGTAGCAGGAGAAGGTTAAAGTGAAAATTCAACAAGAGGACAAGATGAAAACAGAGGGCTGGGATGAAAACTTGGTGCCCAGAAAGTAAATGACTCATTTTGGGGCCAGTTTCTGTGCTGTTTTATTAAGGCCCAATGTATGAAATAATGATTCAAATGTGCTAATGTGGGGTAGTATGTGTCAATATCATACAGATTGCCTTATTCAGAATATTCCAGTTTTAATGCCCAGAGAATTCTTTGAATTTGTTTAAATCCAAGAAGAAAGAAATGTGACTGGTGTGGTCTGACCTGCGTGACCTGGGTCGTGTGTGATGTCACAGAACGCCACATGGGAAAAGTGGTGACCTTCAGGCCCCAGACAGGAAGTCACCCCTGTGTTGACCTTGGGCGACCCTGATCTGCCTGGACTAATTTGTTTATTTTTCCTGGATGGGGGAGGGGGGAGGAATGTAAACACAGAGGAGCTGGGTTAATACTCAGCTGACTTGGTGGTTGGCCAGGCCAAGTAGGCACCTCTGTGTTGTACCTAAAGACAGCCCAACCCTTGACTGTTCTTGTACCCAGTAACAGTCTGCATGATTTGTGTCATCAATGCAGACGGAAGAGTTTTCTTTGGACAGATTCTCAGACATTGTCTCTTCTTGATGGTTTCCTGAGACAGCTTCTTGAGACATAACTGGTCTCAACTGTTTCCCTGGACGGTTTCTTACCACAACGTTTGGATTCACCTTACTGATGCATTTGCCATGTTCATTAGGAAGGTTGTGTGTAGTCAGGACTTGTGCCAGGTTGATGTATGCTCTGCTGTTACGTCCGTTTACGAAGGTTTTATTTTCAGTGTGATTGTCAGTCTGTTTGTTTGCTTGTATGTCCGTAGTTATTTGAATACAGTAGAGTCACAGGAAGTTAGAGGGAATTGATGTAACCACAGACTGATAGGAAGGTCAAATTGGAGGTCAGAATGGACTCCCCATAGGCCGGGAGGAAGTGACAGTGGAATATGCACAGAACTGGCGATAAATTTACAATGATGAATAAAACAGGAAATTCACGACAACTCTAAATACTTCACCGAGGGGTGAAATCTTGTATGTTTTATTCACATCCTTATACATTCAAGTTTCAGAAGACTTCAGTTTGTCCAGTGTGAACTGAAACAACCACCAGTCTTATTTTCCAACAACCTGTCAACCTGATGAAATGATTCCCATGACTCTGTATAAAGACAGTCTGAAGCAGGGATGTTCTAAACCTTCTCATTTCTGTTTTGCAGCCTGAGATGTCAGTCACTTTTGTACATGAAACTCTTCAAGCTGAAGAAAGACTATGCCATGAAGTACTCCAAGGCTCTGACTGACCATTTTAAGGTAAGCGGTGCTCTTTTATGCAAAAGTCCCTTGTTAACTGTCCTTACTTCAAACCCCCCCCCCCCCACACACACACACACCCATGGAGTGTGTTGCCTTGTTAGTGTGTGTGTGTGTGTGTGTGTGTGTGTGCTGGATGCATTTATGTGCTGCAGTTTCTATATGTTCTGCCAGAGGGGGTGAAGCGCACTAGTAGTTAGGCCAGAAGCCAGCAGGATGTTAACCTGATGCCAGTGGTAAAATGTAGGTACTGGATAAAACAAAAAAATTCATCAAAATTGTTGTAATGGTAGTAAAAACCTCAGGGGCTGTAGGCTCATTAGTGAAATAGTTGTTGCCATGGTTTCTGATGGATTGTTTTTCTTCTGGACACAGAACCCTCCCAAGAACACACAAGTCCCTTCACCATATCAGCACAACTGGAATGGTGCAAGGTAAGTTACATCATCATAACACTCCTGTCTCCTAGGCCCCATTCCCACTAGGATAAAATTGTCCGGATTGAGCCCAATAGATTGGCCACCCGGCTTGGCAACTGGCTTCAATCCGATCATCTTTACCCAGTGGGAACGTTCCCTATCTGGCTCGATTCAGCTCGATTCAGCTCCATTATGATCTACCCTGCGAGATTTATAGTTTTTTTTATAAATACCTGTTCAGCAACAGATGACAAAAAGTCACTTGGATGCCACTTGAAATGTCTGACAGTTTTCAACATCTGTCCAGTTGCTTGAGTAACTGTTTTCTTGTGAATGACAGTTACCGGGTAGTTTGGATTCAATTTAGTAATTTTTCTTCTTTCTGTCTATTTGCCCCCAGGGGTACAGGGACCCCTTCCCCCATGTCCCCCACCCCCTCCCCCGCAGGCAGTGTTACATCAGTGGGGTCCCAGGGCAGCAACAATGGAGACCTCACCCTCAACACACCTACACAGGTAAGCTAACACACCTACACAGGTAACCTCACCCTCAACACACCTACACAGGTAAGCTAACACACCTATACAGGTAACCTCACCCTCAACACACCTACACAGGTAAGCTAACACACCTGCACAGGTAACCTCACCCTCAACACACCTACACAGGTAAGCTAACACACCTACACAGGTAAGCTAACACACCTACACAGGTAAGCTAACACACCTACACAGGTAACCTCACCCTCAACACACCTACACAGGTAAGCTAACACACCTACACAGGTAAGCTAACACACCTACACAGGTAAGCTAACACACCTACACAGGTAAGCTAACACACCTATACAGGTAACCTCACCCTCAACACACCTACACAGGTAAGCTAACACACCTATACAGGTAAGCTAACACACCTACACAGGTAAGCTAACACACCTGCACAGGTAACCTCACCCTCAACACACCTACACAGATAAGCTAACACACCTACACAGGTAACCTCACCCTCAACACACCTACACAGGTAAGCTAACACACCTACACAGGTAACCTCACCCTCAACACACCTACACGGGTAAGCTAACACAGGTAACCTCACCCTCAACACACCTACACAGGTAAGCTAACACACCTGCACAGGTAACCTCACCCTCAACACACCTACACAGGTAAGCTAACACACCTACACAGGTAAGCTAACACACCTACACAGGTAACCTCAACCTCAACACACCTACACAGGTAAGCTAACACACCTGCACAGGTAACCTCACCCTCAACACACCTACACAGGTAACCTAACACACCTATACAGGTAACCTCACCCTCAACACACCTACACAGGTAAGCTAACACACCTATACAGGTAAGCTAATACACCTACACAGGTAAGCAACACAAGTGCATATAGTCACCAGCTCTGAACAACCTGTAGCCCATTTTGTCACAATAAAGTTCTTCATTCTTTATTCTATTTATTTGCACCAAAACAAGCAATGAAGTGATGAAATGTAAAAAAAAAAAAGAAGTCTGTGCTTCAGACTAAATTTTTTACTCCAACCCCCAAAAATTGGGCGCACCAGCAAAAATATAGGCACACCACTATGAAGGTAGATCATCGTATTGAACATAAATTTGCAAGACGTCGCATGAATATTGTGGATTTTGTACATAAAAACATGCTACATAAAAACATGTATCATGCAGAGTATCATGATCAGAGAGCAAGAAAGCAAATATACAGTCATGATATAACTGTTAAACTTTGCAGTCCATGATATAGACATTATAGTGCATGCAAGTTTTGATGGGAGCACTGGGTGCTCCAGTGAAAAATTTCTAGGTGCACAGCTTAATTTTTGGGAGCAGTCTGGATGGCTGTAAGTGGTAATCACAAGACCAATGAAGAAATTCTTAGATCGTTGGATCTGTGGAATCAGCCACTCACACCTGGCGACAGGACAGTAATTGGCTTTCCTATGCTAATATATGGAAATTATGTCAGAACAAAGTGGTCAAAAGTCATATACCTGAGTTTTAGACCTTGAAAAACACACATTGGCAGGGCGCACCAACCTCTAAAGTGTCCCAAACTCCAAAATCAGAATTTTCTATACAGTGAAACCTGGCGGAACTCCTGTCTGAACCTCCGAGAGTGAAATCTGACCCCTCTGGACAGCTGATGACCGCATGAAAACCTGTATCTTCTTTAGTGAACTAGACAACACAAACATGACTCAAAGTCTGTTTTTTCAACAAAATAAGAATACTACAACCCTTACCTATAACATCCACCTCCAAAAAAACAACATTTCCCAAGAAAAAGACTTCTTTACATTTGGTTTCAGTATGCCATCTGTATAGACTAGAACTGGGCCCTCTACACCTGCGTGTAATCCTGACCTTTGCCCTTCTCCGTTCCTCCCTCCCTGTGCAGAACAAACTGAGTAACGGCACGTCGGCCAGCAGTGTGACCATCCCACAGAGGATCCACAGTCTGATGCAGGAACACCTCAAGATCACCAACCACCTCCTGCACAGCCAGGACCTGTGGGAACAGGCCAACGCACTCGCACAGGAAAACCCAGGTAGGAAAGGGAGTCATGGGTTCTAGTCCCAGCAGCTCAGAATTCAAAACCTCACATTACATTCTTAATACAGTCAAACCTGTGCAATGGATCAACTCTACATAAGAACCACCTGGATAAGGTTGATTCAACTACATTTAAAAAATGACCAAAAATCCAGTTTTACTGCCCTGAAATTGCTTTGGGTGCCTTTACTGTCTTTGACAATTATGAATATTTTGTATGGTCTGAATTACACAACTGCCTACATGATGGTGAAATATATTCCACATTTACTCATCTCCAATATTTCTTGACATTTTCAGAATTTTTCAGAAGACTTGACCAGAGATTCCTTCATTGTGCATTGTTTTTTCCTAACTCTTTAATGTCTTTGCCAAATATAAAAATTTGTGTATGGTCTTTGATTACATAACTGTCTCCTTGTTGGTGGAATGTTTTCCACATTTACTTATCTCCAATACTTCTTTTTGTTCCAGAATTTTTCAGAAGACTTGACCGGACATTCCGGCCCCTCACCCTACACAGTACCCTGATTGACCTGGTGAGATACGTCCGGCAGGGTCTGCAGTGGCTCAAGGAGTCGTGACCTGTGACCTTCGGCCCCACAGGACTGGTTTAACCTCTCACCTTTGACCCAAGACTGACCTCACATCAGATTGGTGTACTTATGAGTTGTGCCTGGCCTGGGAGGGGTCAACCATACAGTGAACTCTGAACTCCCAACTTCATTGGTCAGTTGACAAAATGATGCATTTAAAAAATAACTGCCATCCTTCATCAAAGAATGAGATGGAGAAATTCTTTTTTTTTGCCAATGATGCAGCACCTATGGTAACAAGAATATTTTGAGACAAAATGGCGAATATCAGTACCAAGTACTTAAAGAAGCCATTTGGAACATTTGCTCTTTTGCTGTCTGAATGAGACGCTAACAGATTTGCAGGTCTGCATCTGAACACCAAGGGCTCAAAGCAGGCTCTTGCAAATAACTAACTGCTTGGAGAAGGGAGGAAACATGCCGGCCAAACGGCAAGGTCTTCCTGCAATCTTCACTCCAAGATCTCCCTGCAAAACTGTCTTTAAGATCTGAAGGTTGGAGGAAGTCCTTGGAGACATTTATGGCAAACTATTTGTAGCAAACGTTGGTCCAGAGTGTGTACTGGACTGTCTCTCTCCCAGGCCACTGGTATCTCACAGGTACCCTTTGCCGATTTGTACTCAAAGACAAACAGGGCACTTTGATAACTTGTATAATTGTATTCATATGAAAAAATCCTGATACCTTGTATTATATTATACATAACTATCCATAGTGGCTTGTGATGCTTTCTTCCATGTCGTTATTATAGTAATTCCATTAGTTATATGCTTGTAAAATGTATATTTCCATTGGACGCTGTCGGTGTGCGTACCCGACGGCACGATGGGTTATCGTATGCGTTGTATGTCAATCCTGGTCGGCAGTGATATGGTATCTTTGCGTCCTGAATTGTGGAAAAATGTCTGTTTTATTATTAATTGTGAAAATTTATGGGAGAGAAAGAGAAAAATAGAGATATATTTTTTAAAAAGCCAGCTGGGGTTTTATGACACCACTTCCGGAAGATGCAAGACTGAACGGAGAAGGGCTGGAAGAAAGGTCAAGGGGCAAAGGTTAGGAGGTCATTTGATGCAAGTAGAAAAGTACGACACCAGGAATTCTGCACTCTCGCTAAGAAATAGACAACTTAATTTTCTGCCTCGGAAGAACTGATTTGTTACAAACCAACCAAATCCAGTCTGCAAACTTTCCACTTTTTTTTTATATGCAACTACGCAAACTTAGACAAGAGTCCTTCCATGTGTTGTGAAGCAATCCACTTTTTCCTCCCAGAAAAAAGGGGTGAAGAAACAGATATTATTTGTTGCAGTATGTCAGACACGAACGTCGGACAGAAAAAGTTGCAGTGAATTATGCAGAATCACTTCCTGATGTTCCGCGCTAAGCAGTACTATCCGACCTCCCGACTGAGACTGAGTTGGACGTTACCCCGCAATGTGCTTGTAGAAAAGTTGTGGTCATTCTGCAATGTGATACGGAAAAGGCAGGGTTAGGCCACACCAATTTATTTCCTCGGTTCTCGGGACATTTTTAACTAAGAATTGAGCAAGAGGACACTATTGGAAAAGAAGGCTGACAAAAAAAATCATGCATCTGACTATATACACTCCCAGAAACTGTGTGTACCAAGGTACAGACTTTGCCCTCAGATTCTGTTTTCTTGTGTATCTTCTAGCTCAGCATGTAATATTTTTTTAATCTGAGAATCAACAAGTTAAACTGGTGTGGCCTTAGGTAGTCTTGAAATGCACCCCACAGCTTGGACCACAGCATGTAACAGTGCTGCCTACAGAAGTTACAGACTGTAAATAATGTGGCAGGAATGACTACGATAAGAGGTTGTATTCTGGATGGAACACAGCAGTGTTACATGGTAACACATGTTCCTGACATTTTAAAGGCATCCAATGCACTTTCAGGGCGGCAAAGCAAAAATTATTCTGGATGAGGAAATCTGTCTGATATTGACATTTACTGCCATTTCTTAGCAGTTTTCGTCATCATTAATTTTCATACTTGAAGCATTTGAAATAGCCCCAAAACAAGCTAGGTGAGGAGTCCCTTTATTTTTGGTACCACCAATAAATAGCTAGAACCAGCCTAGGACACAAAACAAGCAACCGTTTTCCGTCAGCGACAACGCATTTTTGCCTCACAGCCATAAGTATGCTATGGGAAAGGGTTGATTCAACTTACTACATTTTTTTAAAATGACCAGAAAATTGACTTTGCAAATGCAGTTTTACTGCCCTGAAATGACTTTGGGTGCCTCTAATGCACTATGAGATGGTGAACTGCCCAGACCACTGAAGGGTTTCCAAAACCCAGAGGTAGAAACGAGCCTACAGGAGAGAGACTTCCATATATGGAAACACGGGACTTTTTTCACCAAATTTCCAAACTCCTGTTCATAATCCAATTTCCCAGTTTTAGATCACGAGACAGGAAATATTTGCCAAACTGAGGCCAAGTTGAAGAAACTTTTACAAACCGTCTTTACTGACATGGAAAGTGTTTACCCTGAAATGTTTTCAAGATTTCCGTGAGAAAGTTAAGAATCAGAAAGTATTTCGGAAAAGAAAAAGAGGAAGTTTCCAAAGGTGCCTTCTTGACAACGTGGGACCAGAATTACTAGCCATTTCAAGGAAAAAGATAAGAAATTGTTGTGCCATGGTCTCTTAAAGGGTTTGGTCAGGCCATGTTGTGCCTTCTAGGAGGGCTGTCATTTGCCAAGACGTCTTGAGAAAAAAATGTTCCTTACGAAAAGCGAAAGTGAAAGAATGACCACGACGTTCACTGTCTCCTTTAAGTCCCCTGGTTCCATGCTTGGATGGTCTCAGCTGTAGGTTCTGCTGCAAAAGTGCCAGAGAAAGTCTTACCACTGGGTAGATGCAAGTGAAGACTGCCTTCAGCCAAATCCACTTTCTTTAAGAAATGCCTTTCTCTTGCAGGTGAGAAGAACTAAGCAACATATCTCAACCATGTCTCACCTGGGGAGAAAGGTGTAAATTAAGATGGTGCAGCTAACCAATTTGTAAACGAGCAGCTATATTATATCCGGTTCCGATGCAAAGTTGGTCAAATGTGTACATTTAACCAAGAACCAAAAAATATGACCAAATTTGTACTGTAGTGAAACTGCCAGTCAAAAATAACTGATGCTGTGAAAGGTTGATGTCATCAAAATGCAATAACACGATGCAATAAGAAACACGTTCTTTGAAACTTAATTTGTGAAAGTATTTTCCTCAAAATTGTGAGGATAGGTTGAGACACAGTCCAGAAGAATTTTATAAGTTATGAATTTTGGTAGCAAATTGAATGGTAGTAAATAATGAAATGAATTACTGTATAAATATCTTCTTTGTTGCCGTGTCAAAATTTCAATCCAAGAATATTTAAGCATAGAAACTGACTTCATGTACTGGTTATAATTAGAATTTGCAAATAATATAAGTTGTTTTTTGCGTGATTGTTGTTCTCAGTCCATTTGATTGACAAGTATTAGGAGAATGGATTCTGGCTGAAGGTATCTTTACATATACATAAAACATGCATTATTTTCCACTACATGTCTTACTATATAAACCCTGAGATTGTTTTTGTATGGTGCAAGAGTTTTGTACTATTTTTGAGAGAAAGAAAGTCTGTCAACAGTTGTGACTATGGAGTGAGACGTATCCACTTGATATGGACGGCCAAAGTGTTCAGAGTCTTGTTCGTGTGTCCAGTGTTTGTGCCCTCACCGAAGTGAGCCCATGTATTTATTGTCAAGTATGGGTGCCATTCTGGCCCAAGCAAAAAAAGCCACCGGAATTACTATGTACAGAACTTGGTGTTTCATGTATCAACAAAACTGTGAAGAAATATTTTTCATCCACCAAAAAATCCTAGATGTCGGCGTATGATGTCTATATTGCCTGCTGTAAAAGTTGCTTGCCGGTTGTTCTTGAATCTTTTCTTCGATTCTATATTTCCGTTTCTCATATTCTCTTGTCTGATCCCAGGCAGCTTGCTACTACATATGCAAAGAATATATTGTCTCCTTTTTTAGTATCAAACATGCATGTTAGAAAATTATATCATTAAATACTGGGAACTTTGATAATGTTTCACGAGGAAAAAAGTGAAATCAAACTAGCAATTCTTTTTTGCATGCAAAGATGTTTTTTCTCTTGTATGATATGTGTACATTTTCATTCAAATTGTCTCTTGTAATAATTATTTATGTATCAAATGCCTTGCTGTGTATTTCTCAAACACGATAAAAAAGCTGCAGACAACAAACGGACAGGCTCAACTTACCAGCCATTATTTTTGATAATGATTTGCTATAAAATGCTGTTCATAATATACCAAAACTGTGACTGAGAGTCGGGTGCAACTTCCTCGTATCTTTTTGCCTCTGTACCTTTTCTAGTAGAACACGGTTCTATTTTCCCTTTCCACTGTACAAAGCGATATGATGATGTTACTATCAAAAAAGTGCCACTTCCCCCTGGAGGAAGGATTAGAAAAATTATTGTAAATGCAATATTGGAGGAAAAAAAACTTTGAACACCATACCAGAGTATGCGATCAATAATAAACACAAAGTGTGTGAATTTTCATATCAGAAGTTATTTGTGGCGTGTCCTTATTACCTCCTCATTACTTCCAGATATGGAGGTATTGTTTTTGGTGTTCTTGGTTGTGCATTTGCTTGTGTGTTGGTGGTAGTTTAATTAAATACAGTAGAACTACTAGAAGAGTGAATGGAAGTGGGTGGGTAAATGAGAAAACTGTAGATGGATAAGGAGGTCGAATTGGAGCTCAAAATGGTCTTGCAGGCCTAGATTAGCAGAAAGTGGGGTAGATCTAGATGTATATAACTGACAGAAAAGTATACATGTAAGTGCCACTGTGACAGTAAGTCCCATAGCAAGAAGGAATAGGAAACCATCCCAGGATTCCTTGCAATACACATCCCACAATACACCTTCCAGATGGCTGACTGCAATAAAATTTACTGACCAAATTGTATTAGTTGCTGCACTGTCAAATGCAAGATGACAAGTTTACATGCTTGTTGCTTGCAGCATGGAGTAGCAAGCAACAAGCATGTAAACTTGTCATCTTGCATTTGACAGTGCAGCAACTGATACAATTTGATCAGTAAATTTTATTGAATCGTCAAAAGGCTAAAGTAGTCCATGAGAGTGCCCGACTTTTGTATCTAATCATTCTGCAGACTCACATCACAGCCGCTCCACCAAGCCCAAACCGAAAACATACCCTTCTGACGAAGTAACTGAAAACAAACATAAGTTATGCTTTTTATTAACTGAAAAACAAACACAAGTTATGGTTTTTTTAAACATTCTAACGATCGGCCTCTTTTATATGGGCTACTGCGGAGGTCAACTGAACTGCAGCCGGCTCACCCTGGAACGCAGTTACGTACATGTAATGCGGCGCATTTATACACGAACAGGAAAAGCTTCACAATCTAAACAAGAGTTCCGAGACCTCATACCTCCCATTAAATATGGGTTTAATATGTAGATGCACATCGATTATGCAAATGGCATAATACATGCATGGTGATGTTAACTTTTAACTAACAAGTATGACATTTCCATCATTTACGACTAAGGAGTCATAGAATTTTCAGAGTCATAGAATTAATTATGCAAATTAGGCCCGTATTTTCATAATTGGCATCTGTTGGTATTCCACCTGCCATAGATTATATACATTACATTATCAAAGTCCTATGATGTAAAACACTGAAATTACAGAATTTCCTCATTAATTATGCAAATCTAGTCATAATTTGCATCTAATTATATACTTCTCAGTCTAAGCTACCTACATACCAAAAATCATAAAAATACGTTTTTTTCTTTCTGGACTCATCTGCTCTGAAAGATTTCGCCAGAAACCCTCCTGCAGTGCCAGCACAAGCTGCTAAGGGGACCAAACCCACACCACTTATTTCTGACAGGAAAGGCTATCTTCTAAAAAATCAATACCATAGTATGTTCAGGACAAAATATACAAAAGCTGGAATTAAGTTCTGCTGCAGTACCAAAGTCAGCCACCAGGAGGCACAGACCTTGACCTTTGTCTTCGTAAGACCTACCAACATACCAAATATCATCACCATCCATAAACCATTAAGTTATGCTGACCAGAAATTTGCGGAAACACAGACAGACAGACAGACAGACACACCAAAATCAATACCTTCATTTTCCATGGAGGTAATTGAAATACGTTATAGTACATGCTGTTTCGGGTACCAAGTGTCTATGTGAACAACTGGGATGCAGCCAGATATTGGCCCCGTTCAGACGAAACCACTGAAAGCGCATTGGATGTGGATTCCACCGAAGCAGGATTCATGTGGCCCGATCTGAACGCTCCAAATCGCATTGAAAGCGCCTCGATCCCAAACCATATCTGGAGGTAGTTTCGGACCACCTTTGTCGGATCGTGACTTGCGTCTGAACACGATGTGATTTCACCGGTTTACTTTGCATATTGTCCCTGTCATGGATTAAGGGGTGATATTTCTTTATTTGTATGCAATACAAAAAGGTACGTGACCACAACTCCAATAGCGGTAATGACCGAATAACGTGTCCATTCTAGGACGACCTCCAGCGCTTCTGACGGGACTACGCCGGCATTTGGCAGGGTCGTTGACGTCTGACCACTTAACCACTTCTACATTGAACACAACTCACACAGTACGTTAGTTACACTGTTCCAACGCTTTGGACTTAACATTTTCCGGACACTGATAGTCACCACACTCTGCAACATCAGACCAACCACTTACAAGTTCTGTCTCTCCTGGTCAGCAATGCGCTCTAAGTCTACTCCATCGGGGATGTCTTTGCTTTATGCATGAGACATTGTTGCTTCGAAACAACAGTATACCAGTGCGCTTGACTGACCAGGAGAGACAGAAATTATTTTAAGGGTCGTTGACGTCTGACATAATTTGGCAGGGCTCCACCTTGCGTTTTTTAATCAATCAACAAGGATATCTAGCTTGGGTGACTTGCAGTTGGGCACGATTCTGAAAGAACGTACGGCGAGCCGACCAGATGTGAGGAATGTGATTTACCCGAATCGCGATTCTAGTGGTTTCGTCTGAATAGGGCCATTAATAATGTGACTAATTTGGTCGCTATAGACATGATTTTTTATTAGTATCGTTTTGCACCCCTGTGTAAAAGTCACGTTTGGTATAGTCCGTCCATGTGGTTTCCTCTGAATAGGTCGATTAATAATGTGACTAATTTGCATAATACGTGGACAAGTGGTTGCTATAGACATGAATTTTTATTAGTATCGTTTTGCACCCCTATGTGAAAGTCACGTTTGGTATAGTCCGTCAATGTGCGTGCGCGGAGTCTTGTAGTAACACAGTGGAAATTAGTCACGTTTGGTACGGTCCGCCTATGTGCGGGCGCGGAGGCTTGTACTGACACAGTGTCGTTCTTCTTGTTTTGGCAATTTTGGGGGGCAATTTCCAACTTTTGCCTTGTACTTATTCTTCCAACATATACCATACTCGTCAGGATATTTCAACGGTGGATTTATACCGTTCTTTGGATGTTTGGGGGAGAAAATTCTCGTTTCCTGACCGGGTTATCTACTTAAGAGTTAAAGACAACGTGGCGTCTCTGAGACTTTGGCAGACGGCGTGGTAAAGACTTTTCAAGGTAAGATAAAAAGCTGTTTTCGTCAAATTTATTTCCAATAAACCGATAACCTTACTTTGTATGTTAGTTATATTCGGTGTGATCTGGTGTGGGTCTTAGAAGGCTACATGTTAGTTTTCAATTTAGCTTGTTCGTCTATAACCATTCTACGCTGTGTTGAAAATATATGCCCCTTCGTGCCGTTTTGAACTTCTTGGTGGCGTCTTCGGAGAACACTTCATCTTATTTTTCGTGTGTGAAAAAGTATGAGTCTATGTTGGAGGGAAAATTGTTCTGATATAGAAATGCTTTGTTCTAACGCCACGTGCTAAGCCGGCTCAGCGACCACCTGTTGGAATGTGCCGCACGTGGGCTGATTGATGTTCCCGCCAAATTGGCGGTCAAACGAGGCACCCGCGAAGCATGAAGGCGGCACAAGTACAGCTCTAGTTAGCATATTTTAGTATTTTGTTCTTTCTTATTAATTAGAATATTGTGAAAGATGTCAGGACACATGATGTGGAGATTGTTGGTTTATTTGAGTGAATGACTAGCCTAGTACCCACTGTGCACTTCTCAACATTTCTAGGAAGTATTATGTTACATGCAACTGTTTATCATCTTGCTTGTTGCGTTGTACTTATTATCCTGTATCATGCATAGAATGATGCATCCTGATGTTGCTGTCCTGACTGGGAGAAACCTGTGATGACGGGCGACTTCTGTCCAAACCAGATCAGATGAGGGCTCAGAAAACCAGTTGACTTGAAGACAATGAAGTGAAGAGCTTGTACAGGTGAGACAATGCTTTCAAGTCTACTTTTTTACTCGACTCAGAGGCATAGCACATATACTACCAGTAACACGTTTAAAATCACTTAAGTTTATAGAGCCATTTTAGCAAATGGACGTTCTATTAGTTTTATCGTTACAGTCATTCAGTGTTGCCTGGATATGTTCTTCGTACCATATACTAATTTTCCTTTCATATTGTTAGGTGTGTCCTGATGTTCCAGTCCTGACAGGCGACTTCGGTCCAATGCAGACCAGATGACGACAAGATGAGCGGTGAATAAGAGACAACAACGTGGATCCGGAGGAAGAACAGGACTTTTATCGGCAGAGCTGTGTGAAAGAAGATGAGGAGGTGTGAGTATGGTTTCTTGTTAACACAAGACAACACTTCACATGCACACACTCGCACTCTCATTTTCCCCTTTTATGCCCGTTTTCCGTAAATCATAGCTGGCCGTTAATTCCGCGTTGTTATCCTCAATTCGCCACTGAAAAATTCTTTGTATCATGTTGTCGAAAGCCAGTTCCTCCAAAATTGGGACTTTACTCTGGTCTGAGGGTCAACGTGCATTTTTTTTCCGTAAATCGTAGCTGGTTGATTTAATTCCACGTTGCTATCCTGAGTTCATCACTCAAAAATTCTTTTAATCTTTTTGTTTAAACCAAGATCACCCCAAAATTGTCGCTTTGGACCTCTGGTAAATTTTCCAAAAATGTTGATTGAAATTTGCATGCAAATGGAAACCTCACCTGGAAAGATAATTGAGTTAAGATTTTCGCGCGCTTTTAGATAGTGCAATAATCTGTATGCCCTTTGACCCCAACGCCTGGACCCCCACACTTAACCACTTCTCTCCTACATTGAACACTAGTTTATACACTGTTCCAACACTTTGGACTTACCTTTTTCCGGACACTTATAGTCACCACACTCTGCAACACCAGATCATCCGCACCAAACACTTAAAATAATTTCTGTCTCTCCTGGTCAGTCAAGCGCACTGGTATACTGTTGTTTCGAAGCAACAATGTCTCATGCATAAAGCAAAGACATCCCCGATGGAGTAGAATTAGTGCGCATTGCTCACCAGGAGAGACAGAAATTATTTCAAGTGTTTGGTGCGGTTGGTCTGATGTTGCAGAGTGTGGTGACTATAAGTGTCCGGAAAAAGGTAAGTCCAAAGTGTTGGAACAGTGTATAAACTAGTGTTCAATGTAGGAGAGAAGTGGTTAAGTGTGGGGGTCCAGGCGTTGGGGTCAAAGGGCATACAGATTATTGCACTATCTAAAAGCGCGCGAAAATCTTAACTCAATTATCTTTCCAGGTGAGGTTTCCATTTGCATGCAAATTTCAATCAACAACATTTTTGGAAAATTTACCAGAGGTCCAAAGCGACAATTTTGGGTGATCTTGGTTTAAACAAAAAGATTAAAAGAATTTTTGAGTGATGAACTCAGGATAGCAACGTGGAATTAAATCAACCAGCTACGACTTACGGAAAAAAATCCACGTTGACCCTCAGACCAGAGTAATGTCCTAATTTTGCAGGAAAATCTAAGTGAAGAGAGGTCCAAACCGACAATTTTGGAGGAACTGGCTTTCAACAACATGATGCAAAGAATTTTTCAGTGGCGAATTGAGGATAACAACGCGGAATTAACGGCCAGCTATGATTTACGGAAAACGGGCATAAAAGGGAAAATGAGAGTGCGAGTGTGTGCATGTGAAGTGTTGTCTTGTGTTAACAAAGAAACCATACTCACGCCTCCCCATCTTCTTTCACACAGCTCTGCCGATAAAAGTCCTGTTCTTCCTCCTGCTACAGTCCAGTCTCCGGATCCACGTTGTTGTCTCTTATACACCGCTCATCTTGTCGGAATATGGTCGCCTGTCAGGACTGGAACATCAGGACACACCTAACAATACCAAAGGATCATTAGTATATGGTACGAGGAACATATCTAGGCAACACTGAATGACTGTAACGATAAAACCAATAGAACTTGGCTCTAGAAACTTAAGTGATTTTAAACGTGTTACTGGTAGTATAAATGCTATGCCTCTAAGTCGAGAAAAAAAGTAAGCTTGAAAGCATTGTCTTCAAGTCAACTGGTTTTCTGAGCCCTCATCTGATCTGGTTTGGACAGAAGTCGCCCATCATCACAGGTTTCTCCCAGTCAGGACAGCAACATCAGGATGCATCATTCTATACATGATACAGGATAATTACTAGTACTACGTAACAAACAAGACGATATACATGTGCATGTAACATATTACTTCCTAGAATTCTACAAATGTTGAGAAGTGCACAGTGGGTACTAGGCTATTCATTCACTCAAATAAACCAATTGTCTCCTCATCATGTGTCCTGACATTTTTCAC
The DNA here is from genome assembly GCA_013266295.2 of Branchiostoma floridae x Branchiostoma japonicum. Taxonomy (NCBI): domain Eukaryota; kingdom Metazoa; phylum Chordata; class Leptocardii; order Amphioxiformes; family Branchiostomatidae; genus Branchiostoma; species Branchiostoma floridae x Branchiostoma japonicum. The sequence continues at coordinate 8,021,128 of CM023827.1, read as the reverse complement.
AATATTCTAATTAAGGCCATGTTGATTTGATTATATGGATGACATCCGCGCGCGCATCAATTTTCGTTCGTTTCCAAAAAAAAAAAAAGTTTTCGACCATACTGGAAATCGTACAAAGCAGCTGCAAAATGAGCAAATATATGCCGTAAATAGAAAAAAAATATTGGAAAACTATATTTATATCGTAGAATACTCAAATCGATTCCAAAGGAAGAAGAAAATGTGAAGAAATGAAAATGAAGAGTCTATTATTCGCCATACCATAATCTGTGTGTTTAGCCATTTGTTCAACCTTCATGACCACCTAGATTTCATAATGAAGGCAACTTTTTTTTTTGGCCAAACTTTTTTTTATTCGCACGCTCGCATCAGTTTTGGGGTACCCAGAGGATGTCATCCATATAATCAAATCAACATGGCCTAATAAGCAAGAACAAAATACTAAAATATGCTAACTAGAGCAGCACTTGTGCCGCCTTCATGCTTCGCGGGTGCCTCGTTTGACCGCCAATTTGGCGGGAACATCAACATGAGGCCATAGGCGACAATTCTCCGTGAAATTTTATAATTTGCAGATTGGGAGGTGGTATTGAAGTAGTCCCCCCCCCCCCCCGCTATTCAAAACAACGGGTTTTTCGCGGCCAGTGTCATATGCCACTAAATGTAGAGTACTTCGAAATACTATATTGACGGCGAAAACACCTACGGTAAATATTAATATACGTGCATCATCACTGGCATGCCTGCAGACAATGCATAAAATCACATGCCAATTGAACAAAGGGGACCGTGGGTTTTAGCTGCGAACACGGAAAAAGCTCAAGTCAACAACATGATCACAACAGCAACTGTGCTAACCGTTCACGTTAGGTATGCCTCCTTCACGGAGTAATAAGCCCACGTGCTGCACATTCCAACAGGTGGTCGCTGAGCCGGCTTAGCACGTGGCGTTAGAACAAAGCATTTCTATATCTGAACAATTTTCCCTCCAACATAGACTCATACTTTTTCACACAAGACACACGAAAAATAAGATATAGTGTTCTCCGAAGACGCCACCAAGAAGTTCAAAACGGCACGAAGTGGCATAAATGACAATGTTCAACACAGCGTAGAATGGTTATAGACAAACAAGCTTAATTGAACACTAACATCTAGCATTCTAAGACCCACATCAAATCATACCGAATATAACTAACATACAAAGTAAGTTTATTGGATATAAATTTGACGAAAACAGCTTGTTATCTTACCCTGAAAAGTCTTCCCCACACCACGCCGTCTGTACAAGTCTCTGAGACGCCACGTTGTCTTAAACTCCAAGTAGTTCACCCGGTCAGGAAATGAGAATTTTCTCCAAAGAACGGTATAAATCCACCTTTGAAATATCCTGACGAGTATGGTTTAAGTTGGAAGAATTAATTTCAACGCAAAAGTTGGAAAATTGACGCCAAAATTTGCCAAAACAAGAAGAACGACACTGTGTCACCACAAGCCTCCGCTCGTGCACATGTGCGGACTGTACCAAACGTAACTTTTACATAGGGGTGCAAAACGACGCTAATTAAAATTCTTGTCTGCAGCGACCACTTGTCCACGTATTATGCAAATTAGTTACATAATTAATATCTGGCAGTGTCCCCTTATTCTTAATTACACATGTCACACAAGTTTGAATAGTGCTACCATAGAAGGTAGCAGATTTATAGAATTTCCTTGCTTCAAAAAAAGTATTGAAATTTGGATGTTGTTACCTTGCAGAAAGTGACAATTTACAGGAAATAAATAAATATTCGACAACCTCTATTGGTAAAATGCGAAGGAAAATATATGACTTGTGACCTAATGTAATATTATCATTTTTGGCAAAATGTCTACAATGCCGTATCCTTTTATTACACGGTCACAATTTAAGTTTAAGGCCAAAGTAAGCCTCAAAATTTAAAGCCTCTTTGCCATTTCTCCATTCACGAAAAGACCAACATTTGGCAATTTAACAGTCTCCTATGTGCTTTTCTGGATACGAGAAATGCTACAAGTGTGAGGGGTGTAGTATATATATAGCCAGTTCTGTCAGCTTGGTGACCTGAAGAAACACATGCTTGTGGACTCACACAGGTGAGGAGTGCAGCAAAAGGGAGAATAAGATAACTAGTAAAAGCAGCTATGTCTGCAAAAATATGCAGAAAGAAATAGATGCTTAGATTAGAAAAAGAGCTTTTTTGTGTTTGTTACAACAACTCCATAACAGAAATGGAAAATACACTCCGTGTAATACTTTTATTTACGGTGTAGTTCAATGCTCTATTAACTTAGAGACAAACTGACGATAAAGTTTGGATAAACTCATAATGTCTGTCAGAAAGTGGTTAGCGCCTTCTCTCTAGCCGTGAGTTCCACTGCCGTGATGCCTTCCCCGACCTTGTTACGGTGCCAGAAGACAAATTTTTCTCGCTCCTTTTCTGTTGTGGGAACCACGTGCACTGGCTCTCTGTACTCCAACTCCTGTTAAAATCCAAGGATACCAGTGTATTAATGACCTCACATCTTTCCATAGCTAAAAAAAATCAATCCTGGGTATCAAAGGTTGGGCGGCCCCCTCCCCCTCTGACAGGCTGAACTTGAACTTCTGCACCAGTCCCCCCCAGCTGGAGGCCGGGGAACATGTCAGCTAAGTCCGCTGGTCTACGTGGTCAGAGGTGACCAGCACTGCAAAAACAGAGGCAAAACAATCTTTGCTTACTCTATCAATTTTAGAAGAAACACAGCAAGCTTACCATCGCCATAACTTCTGATATCCAAGTAAATATCGGTGCATACATGCGTTACCGTTGCAAGTTACAACGAATTTTCACTTCTTTTTTACACAGTAGAGTAACTGAATATTAAACTACACCGCCTCTGGCACGTACATGTACATGTAGTTTATAGATTTAACACTCACCTGGCCTTGAAAATCAGCGTCAAGAAACGTTATATGGTGCTTGCAAAGTTCATCCACGGGGTTTTGAACTTATGAACTGCCTTCGTTCACTGAAGTAAACAAGTTCGTAACCTATGACCCTTATATCCCAATTCTTCGCCTGATGATATCATTTTGTCGCAGTATGTCAGTTATCTGAATCATCCGCACGTGTCAATGGGGGCCTCTAGCGATTCCTTTCATTTTTGCCGATGCTAGATGCGGGTTTATCTGCAATGATGATTACATCCGCCGGGCGGCGCTATTTTGGGACCGTGTTTTGGCTTATGCTAATGAGGAAAGGCAGGTCCAAATAAGGAATATGTCCAAATAAGGAATACATTGTATGTCCAAATAAGGGATACGTTTTAATGTAAACAATGGGTCATTGAGAAGTAAAGGCAGACTTTGGGAAGGAATATTCTGATGAATAAAGATTCTTAACAGCAGTCTCTTACTGCAGATGAACCACAGACTTGCTGGGAGTATCTTCACGGTCACAAACTGTTTATTTTGTGGAGAAAGATGCCAAAAAATACCAGCACACAATCGACAAGCATGGTACATTGAATGAATGAAATTTATTGCTGGACAATCCTACATGGTACAATGACAATGTATGGAAGTAAATCAGCAAGACTACAAGGCTAATCTAAACTACAATTAACGTTATAACTACAAAATATTATGATTTATTGATGATAAAAAGTTACACGAAAAGATAGTGATGGGACAAGGTGAAGGGTAAAGTCTGATCATTTTTGACTGAAGCATCAAAGGCCCGAAACAACCATTATCAGACTTACTTGTACTTAAGTCCCACATGTTGTGCAGAGAAGCTTTATCGCACGGAATGCTGGTTTGTGTGATATGGCTCGGTGCAATTTGTTGGGGGCGCCTATAACCCCACTGTTACACTACTCCCCCTTTTCTCTTCAAGATTCGTCCTCGAATCTCCGAGTCCGACATCCCTGTGTGGCACACGTTGCCTTTAATCACAGGGCCAGTGTGGGAACCACTGAAACAAGAGGCGAGTAGCACAGAAACTCTGGCCCCGGGAATCGAACCCGGGCTGCCAGATTGAAACCCCAACACCCTATCGATTCGGCCAAAAGGGTCCAGACCTGTCAAACGAGTCAGTTACATTCCCACACATTCTCTGGTTGGTTGGATTGAAACATGTTGAACACATTGGTCATTTTCCACGTGCCACACAGGCTCCCTGGGTTTGAGCTGTGTACCTAAACAAATTTTGGATACAGGTACACAGGTTACGGTACAGGACCGGAGCTGTACCTGTACTTAAACAAGTTTGGCCAATCATCTGTGAAACTGTCTTTTTTAGTGGTTAATAGTTGTCTATTATATAACGGTTCATATAAATCTAAAAATAACATTATTTACAAGTTTGCCTGATTTTCAAGTTCAAAATTGTCATTTTTGAGTGGCAATTCACCTGTTCTACTGTAAAAAAAATGGTGTTTAATTATGTTCAGGTACAGGTACACTAATTGTTCAGTTCTGAACCTGTACCTAAATATTTTGACAGGTACAGGTACCCAGTCCTACTGGCTGGCGTTCAGATATGGTAGGTACATACGAGCTACAGGGAACATAGGAACAACTAGAAAGGCCGACATTTGCTCCGGAGCAAATACAGCATATTTCAGCCATTTCCTTACCATGTTTAAGTACCATTTTACACAATTTGAAAGCTGTGTATGCCAGCAATGTGAATATCATTCTGTTTGCATGTGTCCCAAGGATCCCCCATGCGAAATATCAGGTCATTTGGTTTCAATATTAGGTCATAGGAGCCAAAAATGTACATTTTTTTTGTCTGAAAATAGCAAAAAAGTACCATTTTACACAATTTTGAAATGGTGTATGGTAAACTTTTGAACAATGTTCTGTGGGCATGTGTCCAAGGTACCCCTGTAGCAAATCCCAGGTTATTTGGTTTTAATATCAGGGCACAGGAGCCAAAAATGTACATTTTTTTGCTGAAAGTAGAAAAAACGCCCTATTTTACACAATTTTCAAGTGGTGTATGTCAAAAGTGTGAATGATGTTCTGTGGGCATATGTCCAAGGTATCCGTATACCAAATTTCTGGTCATTCGGATTTAATACCAAGCCACAGGAGCCAAAAATATACATTTTGTCTGAAAATAGAAAAAAAGTCCCATTTTACACAGTTTTAAGTGGTGCATGCCAACAATGTGAATAACATTCTTTGGGTGTGTGTCCAATGATCCCCCATACCAAATTCCAGGTCATTTGGCTTTACTATCAGGACACAGGAGCCAAAAATGTACATTTTTTGTCTGAAAATACCAAAAAAGTCCCATTTTTATAATTTTAAAGTAACATATGATAAAAGTGTGATATATGGTCTGTGAGCATGTGTCCAAGGAACCTCCATACCAAATTTCAGATCATTTGGTTTTATTATTCGGACACAGGAGCCAAAAATGTACATTTTTTGTCCAAAAATAGCCAAAAAGCCCTATTTTACATAATTTCAAAGTGGTGTATGTCAAAAGCGTTAATGGCGTTCTGTGAGCAAGTGTCCAAGAATCCCCCATGCCAAATTCCAAGTCATTTGGTTTTAGTATTAGGACACAGGAGCCAAAAATGTACATTTTTTGTCCAAAAATAGCAAAAAAGCCCTATTTTACACAATTTCAAAGTGGTGTAGGTCAAAAGCGTAAATGACTTTCTGTGAGCATGTGTCCAATGTATCCCCATACCAAATTTCGCGTCATTAGGATGTAGTACCAGGGCTCCAGATCCCAAAATGTACATTTATTGTCTGAAAATGACCAAAAAACCCAAATAAAACATTTTTCAAAGCCTGTATCAAAAAAATGAAAAAAACGTCTAGAGGTGTTTGGTCACTCTACCGTCATGCCAAATTTCAGGTCATTTGGCTGAAAAATCACAGAGTTGAATCCATTTAAAGAAATGACAGGAGGAGGAGAAGGAGAAGAAGAAACATGAGGGAATACTAGAAAGGCCGACATTTGCTCCGGAGCAAATACAGCATATTTCAGCCATTTCCTTACCATGTTTAAGTCCCATTTTACACAATTTGAAAGCTGTGTATGCCAGCAAGGTGAATAGCATTCTGTTTGCATGAGTCCAAGGATCCCCCGTACCAAATATCAGGTTATTTGGTTTTAATATCAGGTCATAGGAGCCAAAAATGTACATTTTTTGTCTGAAAATAGCAAAATCGCCCTATTTTACACCATTTTCAAGTGGTATATGTCAAAAGTTTGATTGATGTTCTGTGGGCATATGTCCAAGGTATCCGTATACCAAATTTCTGATCATTCAGATTCAATACCAGGACACAGGAGCCAAAAATATACATTTTTTGTCTGAAAATAGCAAAAAAGTCCCATTTTACACAATTTTAAGTGGTGCATGCCAACAGTGTGAATAACAATCTTTGGGCGTGTGCCCAATGATCCCCCATACCAAATTCCAGGTCATTTGGTTTTACTATCAGGACACAGGAGCCAAAAATGTACATTTTTTGTCTGAAAATAGCAAAAAAGTCCCATTTTTATAATTTTAAAGTAGCATATGATAAAAGTGTGATTTATGGTCTGTGGGCATGTGCCCAAGGCACCTTCATACCAAATTTCAGATCATTTGGTTTTAATATTCGGACACAGGAGCCAAAAATGTACATTTTTTGTCCAAAAATAGCCAAAAAGCCCTATTTTACATAATTTCAAAGTGGTGTATGTCAAAAGCCTGAATGAAGTTCTGTGGGCATGTGTCCAAGGATCCTCTATGCCAAATTCCAAGTCATTTGGTTTTAATATTAGGGCACAGGAGCCAAAAATGTACATTTTTTGCCCAAAAATAGCGAAAAAGCCCTATTTTACACAATTTCAAAGTGTTGTATGTCAAAAGCGTGAATGTCTTTCTGTGGGCATGTGTCCAAGGTATCCACATACTAAATTTCGCGTCATTCGGATGTAGTACCAGGGCTCCAGATCCCAAAATGTACATTTATTGCCTGAAAATGACCAAAAAACCCAAATAAAACATTTTTCAAAGCCTGTATCAAAAAAATGAAAAAAACGTCTGGGGGTATTTAGTCACTCTACCATCATGCCAAATTTCAGGTCATTTGGCTGAAAAATGACAGAGTTGAATCCATTTAAAGAAATGACAGGAGGAGAAGAAGAAGAAGGAGAAACATGAGAGAACACAATATATTTCATCCATACCTATGGTATGGCTGAAATATAACTAGAAAGGCCGACATTTGCTCCGGAGCAAATACAGCATATTTCAGCCATTTCCTTACCATGTTTAAGTACCATTTTACACAATTTGAAAGCTGTGTATGCCAGCAATGTGAATATCATTCTGTTTGCATGTGTCCAAGGATCCCCCGTACGAAATATCAGGTCATTTGGTTTCAATATCAGGTCATAGGAGCCAAAAATGTACATTTTTTGTCTGAAAATAGCAAAAAAGTACCATTTTACACAATTTTGAAATGGTGTATGGTAAACTTTTGAACAATGTTCTGTGGGCATGTGTCCAAGGTACCCCTGTAGCAAATCCCAGGTTATTTGGTTTTAATATCAGGGCACAGGAGCCAAAAATGTACATTTTTTGGCTGAAAGTAGAAAAAAACGCCCTATTTTACACAATTTTCAAGTGGTGTATGTCAAAAGTGTGAATGATGTTCTGTGGGCATATGTCCAAGGTATCCGTATACCAAAATTTCTGGTCATTCGGATTTAATACCAAGGCACAGGAGCCAAAAATATACATTTTTGTCTGAAAATAGAAAAAAAGTCCCATTTTACACAATTTTTAGTGGTGCATGCCAACAATATGAATAACATTCTTTGGGTGTGTGTCCAATGATCCCCCATACCAAATTTCAGGTCATTTGGTTTTACTATCAGGACACAGGAGCCAAAAATGTACATTTTTTGTCTGAAAATAGCAAAAAAGTCCCATTTTTATAATTTTAAAGTAACATATGATAAAAGTGTGATATATGGTCTGTGAGCATGTGTCCAAGTAACCTCCATACCAAATTTTAGATCATTTGCTTTTATTATTCGGACACAGGAGCCAAAAATGTACATTTTTTGTCCAAAAATAGCCAAAAAGCCCTATTTTACATAATTTCAAAGTGGTGTATGTCAAAAGCGTTAATGGCGTTCTGTGAGCATGTGTCCAAGAATCCCCCATGCCAAATTCCAAGTCATTTGGTTTTAATATTAGGACACAGGAGCCAAAAATGTACATTTTTTGTCCAAAAATAGCAAAAAAGTCCTATTTTACACAATTTCAAAGTGGTGTAGGTCAAAAGCGTAAATGACCTTCTGTGAGCATGTGTCCAATGTATCCCCATACCAAATTTCGCGTCATTAGGATGTAGTACCAGGGCTCCAGATCCCAAAATGTACATTTATTGTCTGAAAATGACAAAAAAAAACCAAATAAAACATTTTTCAAAGCCTGTATCAAAAAAATGAAAAAAACGTCTAGAGGTGTTTGGTCACTCTACCGTCATGCCAAATTTCAGGTCATTTGGCTGAAAAATGACAGAGTTGAATCCATTTAAAGAAATGACAGGAGGAGGAGAAGGAGAAGAAGAAACATGAGGGAATACAATATATTTCATCCATACCTATGGTATGGCTGAAATATAAATATACTACTACGCCAATGCCCAGCTGGTAGGATATTCAACTCACTCCAGACAACTTCAGACCTGTCATACACCAGTAGAATTTGTCTGCCCTCTTCATGCGAAGAGGAGTCTACCACCATGACCACTGCATGAAGCTTGTTTTGAAGTACAAAGAGAAAGATGCCTTCAATTTCGTCAACTACGTCCAGCCACCCTGCATATTCCAGCCAGCTGTCTTCCTCTGTGTCGTACACCATTGTCTTCTTGAACTGATAATCCGTGCAGAAGATCTCTGTTCCCATGGGAACAGCGTTATGGACATCAGGAATGTGGTTGGACGGGGATTTTCTGCACCACTGGTCTTCCCTTGGGTCGTAACAGTGTAGTTCTGTATGTGTGAAGAAATAGATGCGCTCATGGCAGGACACTGCTGCGGTGAAGTCCAACTGCCCATCGTGTTGAGGTGTTGAACAGTCGTGCCACTTCTTAGTATGCTGGTTGTATTTCTTCAAAACCAACACTGATGTTATCACGAGAAGGTAAAAAAGCTGTCCATCGATTTCAAGGAGGTAATCTGTGTCAAGATCCTTCGGGTGTACTACCCTAGGTACTTTACACGTAGGTTCCCACTTGTTCTGGACATGGTTGTACTTAAACAGGGCACATTTACGGCCTGACTCATCAGCTAGCATGTAGATGTCGTTATCACGAGTGACGGTGCCCGCAAGCGGAAAGAGGTTATAGTCACACCTGATGTACTTCTGTTCTCCTGGGTTCATCCACATCATCTCAGATGCGCTGTTAAGGGGGCGAGATGCATTCAATGATCAGGCCACACCAATGTAATGTTAGTTATTGAAATGCTGAAGAGGAATATCAGCATGAAAACATAATCAAAGGCATCTAAAGGCACCCAAAGCAATTTCAGAGCAGTAAAACTGTATTTTCTGGTAACTTCTATGGCTTTTTCTGTAATTTTGCCACAAATGGGGTGCTAGTTTTACTGAAGAAGCCTCACCAACATGTAAACAAGATGGCCGCCCAGTTGTGTGGACAGCAGTATTCTGCAGAACGGGTCGCATTATGGAGTATTTAGGGCGGTCCGAACATCGCCAACCCAGCCAACTGTGAGATAGAATTGCAGGAAAGCTAGGGACACCCAAAAACCAAGACGAAAACGGAACAGCGTGCAGCCAACGGGAAATGTCTAGTTCGGCCAACGAACCTTTCCACGACTCTTATTATATATAAGACTCCCAGCAAAAATTCCCAATTCAAGAGTGAAGAGAGGGAAATATACTTATGATATTGTATTACTGATTAATGACGAAAAAGCAACTGTACCTTTCATGAAAAAGCAGAGCCATTTCCATTGTGTCCATCCCCAACCTCCTCTTCTGGTTGGACGTCTCCTTTACAACGTTCCTGATGACCGATCTCCCAGGATCCTCTTTGACCAGGGGGTGATCCAAGATGGTCACCATGTTGTATGGGGTCAGAAGGTTGAAGCGGATGTGAGGGAGGATGATGGGTAGGTGGTGCAGTCTGTTGGGTACAGGGTAGGGGTGGAGTCAGCTAGTTTCCTTGTGTGTGTAAATGTGTTATCTTTTTGATGAATTCTGTTTATTTCAAGTTAGGCCACACTGACTTAATTTCATTAATGACATCCTCTGGAGACCCAAAAACTAATGTGAGAGGGCAAATATTAAAAAAAAGCAGCAAAAAAAAAATGCTGCTAAACCACAGGAATACAAAGTTTGTATTGCAAATTTGCAGTAGTACATAACGGCTTTTATGACAAGCTGGCACATGCTGGCCTTTTGCAGCATTGATGAGTTGGTAATGTACTGAGTTCTGTATTTCTGTGAAGCCCTGGTAGCCTGGGTGCCACCCTAGGTAGCCTAGCTAGCCACCATGGACTACAGGGAGGATGGCACCCAGACTAGAGCCTTTGAGATTTTTTTTTAAGAAAATCGATGTGCACATGGATGTCATCCATAAGATTAAATCAGTTTGGCCTTATAACTACAATATGCCCTAATACAACACTGCTGCCCACCTGTCCTCCCTGCTGTGCTGCACCCATCTCACCACAGCCTCCCACACTCTTGTCTCCTCTTTAACATCCAGCTCATCATGGCTGATGATCTCAGTCAGCTGATCCACACTCAGGCTGCAGAACTCCTCACTGGAGGCAATCTGTGGAGGTACAGAGAACATGTACATGTTTGTCACCACTAATGGAAATGCTGTTTGTTTTTACTCATTGCTGACCATGTAACAAGACCCAAAGGCCAGTTCAAGATTATGGGTTACATGAAACAGCATCTCTTCATCAGAAACATCATGATTGAGACAAGTTTGTCTCACTGGCCCTTTTCCCACTAGGATTTTTTATTACATTGTATCGTATCATATCGGATTGTTTTCTGATTCTGGTCGCATTCCACAGGGAAGTTACAGCTGGCTTGGTCCAATATATGTTGATTAGCAACAGGGTCTTCTGTATCTTCCATGACATGTTTTTTGATTGACTCACCAAGTAGGGAGCATATAATACATGTGCATTGAAGGGAACATCACGGAAACGACGATGTGTTTCCTAAGGCACAAATTCAAATTTGGGGGGGAAATTTGCACACGGCCTGTATGTTCAGCCAGTGAACCTGGCAATATGATGTCACCCAGCCAGTCAAACCAAGTCGGTTTGATCCGGAAATTCTATCTCGATGTGGATCGTTGAGGAGCCGGATCTAGCCACATCGAACCAGATTGGGAGCGTTCCCACAATGGTAAATTTCACCAGATCAATTCGGTTAGCTATTTGTTCGGCTCAATCTAGATAATTTTATCCTAGTGGGAATGGGGTCACTGAGAGTGAGGACTAACTGACCCACGCAGCAGGGGTTACGAAGGCTGCTCTGGAAATTCAGGCCCAGTTTGGCCGAATGCTTTGTTTCACTCACACTCGGAAAGGACTCCTACTCTTTCGATAAGCATGGTGGGTTCTTTGGCGTGCTCGAAGTGTGGCTCTCCCCAAACACGGGACCTCCATTTAACATCCTATCCGAGCGACGTCCCTGACCAAAGCTTGGTACTTATTTCCACCTGAGTGAACCAAGCTAGGTACTCATTTCCACCTGAAGTAGACTGCTGAAAAAAAGGTCTATTTTCCCAAACTTATTTCAGTTATAACGTAATTCAGATTCTACTGAAAGGTTCATTATCGAGCAAAATACAATGTAAATACTGTACGGGGTCGCCAATAGAGACAAACCTCAGAAAAGTGCCTGGTAATCAACTGCAGACAAGCTTTCAGGACAATCTTCAAGGAGAAAACGTCTGCAAACTTGTACAGGTCCACACAGTTGGAGCGCTCCACATTCCTGGCCATGTAGCTGCTGCAGGTGTCTCTCACATAGTCCAGCTGGAGAAGGTCGGCTGCCTGGTACAGGGGCTGCGCTCTGTCCAGGGACACATGGAGGGTTCCCGAGTAGATGTAACTCAGGATCTCCCCAAACATGTCTGCATCCAATCCCTGTAGGGTAATATAATGTGTTGATGGTCAAACTTGTAAGTTCTACCCTATTGTTATATACACACTACCGTTGTATAAACAGTGGGGTTCAAGTGCCACCAACTGGCCAGTCCAACGAGTCCGGACCTTTTAGCATTGCGGATAGTGCGTTGGGTTCGAATCCCGTACTGAAATGCAAAGGGAGGAGTAGTATAGTCTCCTGGGATTCAAACCTGTGCCAAACCTGGGCCGCCAGCTCACGAACCCAACACACTATTAAACCGTAAGGCTAAAAGGCTAAAAGTTAGACTGGTCAGTTGGTACTTAACCGTAGCACTTGAACCCCATTCTTACAAGTATCTAAATCCTACAATGTATTATGTAACATTACATGTATGCACATAATTTTCTGATCTAGTACTACGTCTCAATATTGCATAATAATCATATAAAAAAAAGTTTTTTTAGTTTTAACTTAAATAGAAAAAAAATGAAAAGGGTACAAGGTGTGGTGTACACATGATGGTATAGTGAAGCCAGCGAACTTTGACACAAAAAACAACAAAATCTATCATAATATAGATCAGCTGGTGGGGAGGGGGGCAAGACGCGGGCCAACAGAGATGAAAATAGACAGTGCAGATTTGTGGAAATCACATGTACGTCCTTTCCCTCTTTTACAGGTTCTATGTAATACGTAGCCTCATAGTAAGTTCCCCATTTTGTTGTTGAATTACCCTATAAACGTAACTTACGCCAACCAAGAAGGCTTAAACTTGTATTTTTACCTACTTGTAAAAGTACCGTCTTCTGCCGACTTTCCGCCATGTCGCTTGTAAACATGGCTCTGAAGTAGGGGCTGGCCGCGGACAGAACAAGCCGATGGCAGGGAAACTGGCGGCCCTCGACTTCCAGGACGACATCCTGCAGTGCCCCATCCTTCTGTAAGTCACCCACAGCTCCAAGAAACCCGCGCTGATAGCTCTCGTCTTGGTAGGAGCGAGGACGAACTGAGCTGGCGTGGGGTTCTTGGACTGCGGCAGCCATGTTGATGATGATGAATGACTGAGGCAGGCAATCCGACCGAGGGCTGGGACCGGGACTGAGACTGGCTCGCCGGATCCGTCCGAACGATGAAAGCTCCTCGGTCGGACACCGTTTTGTATTCTATTAATGCTACTCACACCCGAGAAAACACACATTTCAATTCAAAATGATCTAAAACAAAGCACATTGTAACGTTACTAGTTTTGTACACCAACGTCCGAATCCGATATATTGCACCTAACCCATTCAACAAAGTTGTTACGGCCAAGGAGGTTCGGTTTTAAACCTCATCATTTCGACAAAACCTCTAAAGCCGTAAGATTCATCAATTCATCATATCTAAAAAAAATTCCGAATCCTCTTTAAAAAGTTTTCTGTACTCTTCTAAAGAAGCTTGGTTTGCAACTTTCTGCAACTATTAGAAAAAGTATCCGTTCTGACTTCACTCGCACTTCGGTGATTCAATTTTAAAGTTTGAGCAATAAAAATCAGATGGAAAAGGACAGAGTACTTCCGTCGCATATCTCGGAATTGGATATCATTTACGCGAATTTCCAGACTTTTTTACTCGAGTAAATGCGAAATGTTGCACGAATAATGCCGCGATAAAATTTATTAAATACAGGCAAATATATAGTATTACCCGAAGACATTTTTAGTTCCCTGGCGAGGCCAGTACCGTTTAGTACATGTACTACTCGATATATATACGTTGTAAAAATATGAAGTATATCTATACTGACTGTAACCTTGCATTATCATAGACAGGTGCACGATTCCCACACGGCTGATAAGAGGCTATATGAAGTTACTTTTCTGACTAACAAAAACGTAAACCTAAAAATTACGCTGTTGTGCACTTATTATGTTTACCGAAGGAAAACCTATTGTTTTTGCTACGTTTCCTCTTCTTCTTCTTCTTCTTCTTCTTCTCCAAACAGTGACCTCAATGACCTGAACCAGACTGTCTGTTACCATGGTAACTAGTGTTGGGTTACATCATGTTGCAATTTTATAGCAGGAGGGATTTAGAATCCTGTCTGACCATATATATGAATGTGTTTGAGTAAGAACTGAGCGGACCATATGCGAAGGTAAACATCATGTATTTGCTTTGCAAATGTTACCTTTCTAGTTTGCAAGTTGTTTTCTCATCTGTGGATAAAAACAACGTGGTCTGGTGGTGAAGAATTTTTGACGAAATATTTGAAAGTCTACATAATCATCCGCTCTAGAAGAGGGCCTGATTTGCAACGAACACTAACACAGAAGATGACATTTTTTTGTAAGTCCAATATTTGATATGGCATGAAACATTCTACTGAACTAGGTATGCCAAAATCATGACGCAGCTGAGTGGAGGAACAAATAGACTCTTGTCCGACTTCAGGTCTCTTCAGTCTACAGTGACGATCCACACGATGGCGCCCGCCATTTTCATGTCCCTCCTGTTTCTCCTGACCAGCGCTGCCGACGGTCGGAGTCTGACCGGCTGTCTGTTCTCGGACGGACAGGTGTATCCTCCCGGAGAGTTCAGCCCGGTTAGGTGTACCCGCTGCACCTGTATGACCACACAGGTGTCCGCCAGACGGTACAAGTACCTTCCCATATGTGTCAACACTTGCAACCCTGATGGTAGGTTTTTCACCGTTATTTTAACATTTCTAAGGACAGTCGATATAGTAAATCTTTATTGTGTAAACTAGAAAAAAAGGGAAGCGGTGTATTAAACAAGGAACGTTGGGCCTCCATTTTATTTTATCCCAATTTGAAGAGTTTATAGAGGTACATGTTACGCCCTGTTCAGACGAAACCACTAGTGCACTGGAACCGCGATTCGGGTAAATCACATTCTCCACATCTGGTCGGCGCACCGTACGTTCCTTCAGAATCGTGCCCAAGTGCAAATCACCCAATTGCACGCTAGATATTATTGTTGATTGATTAAAAGACGCAAGGTGGAGTCCTGCCAATGTCAGAGGTCAACGACCCTGCTTGCTGATCTGTGCCCCCCTCCCATTGTCTGTAAGAACCTGGGCCAAATGCCGGCGTAGTCCCGTCATGACTCAGACGCGCTGAAGTTCGTCCTAGAATGGACACGTTATTCGGTCATTACCGCTCTTGGAATTGTGGTCACGTACCTTTTTGTATTGCATACAAATAATGAAATATCACCCCGTAATCCATGACCGGGACAATATGCAAAGTAAACCGGTGAAATCGCATCGTGTTCAGACGCAAGTCGCGATCCGGTACAGGCGGAACGTTCGAAACCTCCCGATGTGGTTTGGGATCGAGGCGCTTTCAATGCGATTCGGAGCGTTCAGATGGGGCCACATGAATCCTGATTCGGGGAAAACCACATCCAATGCGATTTCAGTGGTTTCGTCTGAACGGGGCCTTAGTCTCCACCATACTCCTTTGCAGGCTGAATGATTAGTTGAAGTAGGCCGAAAAAGGGAGTTAGCCGGCCATAAAAGGGCCAGTTTGCCTGCAGTGCCCTGGCCAATTATATCCCTTTGTCGGTCTATTTCGACTATTTATTCAGCCTGCAAAGGAGTTTGATGGAGACTACTAAATATAGTAGTAAATCAATTGTTATCCCTTGCAGTAAGGCTGTCAAAGACGACCACCACTACCACCCCTATGACCACCACTACCACCCCTATGACCACCACCACGCCCCTGACCACCATCCCCTGGACAACAACCACGCCCAACCTTCCGTGCTGGGCGTACCTGAGGTTCACCTGTCCTGACCTCGACTGTCAGGGTCACGGTTCCGTACCTCACGACTATGCCAACTGCAGGTGTGGCTACTGCATCTGCCCTCCAGATCCGTCCTCAGGTACTACTCAGGTACTGGGTTTAGGGGAAGGGATTTGCGCTTATTTTTAGAATATTCATTAATATTTGTCATAATTAATATTTATTAAGTTCATCATTCATATGTACGTCTACCATATTTTGTTTGTACCTTAGTTTTATCTTATACTTATGTCATGTACTTGTTTAGTGGTGGCGCTAAAATAAGTACTTTTTCTTGAGTTGCGTCACCACTATGTCTGTACTGTCTTCCGAATAAATAAAAAAAGGTACTACCAGCCGGCCGTGGTCATGTCCTACCACCGTTCCCACCACCACCCGTACCACCGTCCCCTTCACCTGGCCCACCACCACTACTACTACTCCGATGCTTCCCTGTCGGGACTACCTGAGGTTCACCTGTCCTCAGCTGAACTGTCCGGACGCCATACCTCACGACTATGACAGCTGTGTGTGTGGTTACTGTCCAAACGGTACGGCATGCAATATACATGTGCTATGGCCCCATTCCCACTAGGATAGAATTATCCGAATCGAGCTGAATTGATTCGCTTCGAGCTGGCTTCGAGCCGGGATCGAGCCGGATCGAAGCCGGATCAAGCGAATCAATTTTATCCTAGTGGGAAAAGGGCCTATATCTGTGCTGGTGACCCAACAAGTATGGGAATCCATCAAACCATCAAATGATATATCAACTTGAACAGAAAGGAAAGAAAATGCATAAACCAGTTCATAAATTGTTAAGCAGAAGGACTACTAGTATACTAGATATACACAAAATGTTTTGCAAGTAAATAAATAAACATAACATAGGAAACAAGAAAACAAACAAATCAAGAGGTAGTAGTTGGCTTCTCTATCAGGTCTTTTTCATATATTTTTTGAAAGTTGGAAGGGACAGACAATTTTGTTGCGAATGACTTAAACTGTTCCAACTTGTTTCCAGGTCCGACAACCGTGCCGACGACTATACCAACCTCAACTCCCACGACTGTTCCGTTCCTTACCACCACCACCCAAGGTCACCCATGTTGGCACTACCCTTGGAAGTTCACCTGTCCCTACTACAAGCCTTGTGTGGACGCTACACCGGACGACTACGCCAACTGTAGATGTGGGCAGTGTCCAAACGGTATCATTTAAGGGCATTCAATGTAATTTCTGGGCGGCAAAACTGGATTTTCAAAGTCATTTTTTTGCTCATTTTTTTAACGTAGTAAGCTGAATCAACCTTATCCCATAGCATACTGATATCTGTGCGGCAAAAATGCGATGTCCCGGATGGAAAACGGTTGCTTGTTTCGTATGGTAGGCGGGTTCTAGCTATTTATGGCGGTACCAAAAAATAAAGAGACGCCTCACGTAGCTTGTTTCTAGGCTATTTCAAAGCACGCTTCAAGTATAAAATGATGACAAAATGTAAAGTAAATGTCAATATCAGATAGATTTTGACACCCTGAAATTGCATTGCATGTCTTTAGGACAGAAAATATGTAAGCTAAAAATATGTGATTAACCGCTTATGGCATTTATTTCGAATCATGCATTTTTGTGCATATCTAAAAGGCATGCTTGCATACGCACAGTACCTGTAATAACTGTACTAACGCATTCTTAAGTCGGTAGGAAAATGTTCAACTGTCTGCTCCGGAGATACTCTGGATTGGAGTTACTCATTATTCAGAGATACACACGGGTCATCGTTGTGTCACCATTGAGTCAATATTATTCTTGTCTACTTGTGTACTTGTGTACGGCAATTTCTCCCGTATCTGTGGGCCTCCTGTTAAATTTGCCAGGAAGTGACTTATGGATATGTGAATAATACGTGTAGTATAGTAGTGGTAGTACTAGTAGTGTTTTAGTAGTGTGCAGTACAATAGATTTAAGAACCCCTCTCGACTCCAAGGCTCCAAATGAAGCGACACAAAATGAAGCGACACCAAGAAGATTTTAGAAGTCTAACACATCTGTACGAAGGCCCACAACGACACTGCCATACCGCTCTTCCGCGGCCCTTCCACACCGCGCTTCCAAGGGCTATACCTTCCATACCGCTCTTCTGCGGGGTATGGAAGGGCCGCGGAAGAGCGGTATGGAAGGTATAGCCCTTGGAAGCGCGGTGTGGAAGGGCCGCGGAAGAGCGGTATAGCAGTGTCGTTGTGGGCCTTCTTACATATGAGTCAAAACGTCATCTTTTTGGTTCACAGGACCCAACTGTTACGCCTGGGACGGATCCATTATATCCGCAGGGGAGGTGGCTGAGGTGGGCGGTGCCACTTGCCAGTGTCCTGAGTGGTACGGCTCCTCACATTTTGCCGACTGTGACTTTGGCGCCCTCACTGGATGAGCCATTGACTCACGTCACATCAGCAGAGTTTGCGTAAAATGATGTATGAAAAACAAAACAAACTTTTGTCTTCTCTTTCTTCTGGCACAGAAAACTATGTAATGAAGTAATATAAGGTGACAATGGATGAAATCAGTATTAACTATACGTCAGTGAAAGGGATGTAACACAATTTTTTTTTACCGCAAGAAAATAAATTTGTTTTACATGAGGTTAAAAATTGGTTAAACCAGTAAAATACAATCATCCCCACAATTACTTTTCGGAGTGAACAGGGCGAAGGCCTATAATCTCTTCTTGACAACCATAAATGTTACGATGACATAAACTTTTATCCTGCCATCCTCTTCTAGTCATGAAAAGTAAACTTGATTGCACAACACGTGTACAAGATACAAAGTATTGTATCTTCTGCTATATAATACAAACATACTATGAGACTAATCTACCTTACAAAGACTATGTAGTATATGGGATAAGAATGTAGTGGAATTTCTACCGTTTAGGCATTTAAATATTGTTTTATATATATATATACAATGCAGGAGTTGTCACATGTCAATATGTACTTGCTATTTGAAATGGCTACTAGAATAGAAGACTTGCATATAGTGAAGTATGCTCCAACGTTCTTGTCTCGTAGCCTCCACCAGGGCTTCCTACGGGGGTACGGATCGTAGAATTTGGCAAAAGAAGGGAATAGCTGGCCAGTAGAGTCGGTCCGCGGGAGGGTTGGTTAACAGCGCGGCCAGTCAAACCCCAAGGCGGCCAGACTCCCCTGGCAAATATCTCCCTATTATAGCCAGCGCAGTTAGTCTGGTAGAGGCTACTTGTCTCGACGCAAAACCCGTCTGGGCCCAAAATATAATTTAAAAACAAATGACCCAAGGTGTCTGACCAGCCTCCGACTCATTCCTGTAACTTCCGGGGACACAGAATTAGTCTGACTCCTTGCTATGGAAACGTACGGAGGATACAAACACGTCAATAGCTTTGGGCGATAGACAAGTTTGGGCATTCGGATCTGTTGTTGATTTAGATTATTTTGTCCACCAAGATAAATAAAATATTAAAAACACAGTATCTTACATCAAATATTTCAATACAACTTTGTAGTTTATGCATTTGTACACAGTTAAGGCGACATAAGGTATAAAACGTATATTCACATCCTTATACATTAAGATATACACATATATTGGTGGCAAGTTATTTAGTAGTGTGCTGGAATCGTCTGGCATCAGCTAGCATGTTGGGAGATGTTTATGTACGGCCATTGTATTTCACTCCATACCATGGTTTAGATTAAATATATTGTTTTTCCTCATGTTTTTCTTTTTTGATAAATGATTTTAGAATAGTTTTGTTTTTATTTGTCCATTTTCAGACAAAAAATATATGTTTTGGGCTCTGGGCAAGATGGAGTGAAATATGCTGTATTTGTTTGCGAACAAATGTCGTTCTTTCTAGTCTGAATTCACCTTATGTTTGTTCTAAGAAGATCCCATAGGCGCCGTGTTTCGGGGATGGTGAAGGGATGGTGACGTAGTCGTGGTCTGCAGGGCGGGTGACGTAGTCGTGGTCTGCAGGTCGGGTGACGTAGTCGTGGTCTGCAGGGCGGGTGACGTAGTCGTGGTCTGCAGGGCGGGTGACGTAGTCGTGGTCTGCAGGTCGGGTGACGTAGTCGTGGTCTGCAGGGCGGGTGACGTAGTCGTGGTCTGCAGGGCGGGTGACGTAGTCGATGTCTGCAGGGACGGTGACGTAGTCGTGGTCTGCAGGGCGGGTGACGTAGTCGATGTCGATGTCTGCAGGGATGGTGACGTAGTCGATGTCTGCAGGGATGGTGACGTAGTCGATGTCTGCAGGGCGGGTGACGTAGTCATGGTCTGCAGGGCGGGTGACGTAGTCGTGGTCTGCAGGGATGTTGACGTAGTCGATGTCTGCAGGGTTGGTGACGTAGTCGTGGTCTGCAGGGATGGTGACGTTGTCGATGTCTGCAGGGCGGGTGACGTTGTCGATGTCGATGTCTGCAGGGATGGTGACGTAGTCGTGGTCTGCAAGGATGGTGACGTTGTCGATGTCTGCAGGGATGGTGACGTAGTCGTGGTCTGCAGGGATGGTGACGTAGTCGATTTCTGCAGGGATGGTGACGTATTCATGATCCGTGGTGTCGTCAGAAGTATCGTTAAGTATACGATTGTTTCGTAGGGGCTCGTAATGGTCGGGAAAAGTGAAATATTCGTGTTCTGGGTCGTTTCCATCGCCGATGTCTTCTGTCGATGTCTTTTCGTTGTCGTAAGGTGAAGATTCTTGAACTGCCTGTTTCGACATCTTAGCATACAGCTTTTCGTTGTCATACTGCCCCCTTCCGAGATCTCCTTCCCTGGCGGTTTTTCTGCACATTGAAGCTCTTAGTTTCTTATGGATTGTCCGCCTTGGTTTGCGCAAGTTCCCCACCTCCGCGCCACTCCCTGTTCTTCTGCCCTGCTCACGACCTGATGCGCCACCACGCATCTTCCGTAGACTATGCTTGTTTACGGTCTTATTGTCGTGATCTGAGAACTGGTCGTCATTTTCGTAAGCTGGTCCCTCGCCTTCTTCTTCATTCCGGATTTCGCCATCATTCTCATAAGGATCCGAGAACTGGTCGTCATTTTCGTAGCCTGGTCTCTCGACGTCTTCTCCATTCCGGATTTCGCCATCAGGACCTGAGAAGTGGTCGTCATTTTCGTAGCCTGCTCTCTCACCTTCTTCTCCATTCCGGATTTTGCCATCAGGATCTGAGAACTGGTCGTCAAGTTCGTAAATGTTACTGCCATCTCCTCTGTTCGGAACCTGTCGGACATCTTTGTCTTGACTTTTCCTACAACGTCGTACGGGCTCTTCTTCTTTCCGCATTCTGATTTTTTTAACGAAAGTGACGAGAGCCAAAATCACACAGAGGCCAGATGCAGCTGCTATTCCATTAGAGAAGGAAACGTTACTTTTGAGTTGCCGGGTTGAAGTCGTCGTCCCCGAGACCGTAACCATGTTGTACGGTGTTGTTGTGATGTCTTGCCGGGGCGTTGTGTTGTGCTGAACCGGATCGGGCCCTTGGGTGCGACGTAGATACAGTAGAGCAGATTCGGTGGCACTTTGTGTGTGGTTCCCTGTCACCCTGCACGTGAGGGTACCCGACACGGCATTGACATGGTCAGAAGCTGTTAAAGTTACGTTCAGTACGGAGTAGCAGGTTGTTGTTATCTCGTGCGTTCTCACATCGGAACCTTTCCGCATGCAGTGCAGCGTTCTCGCACTGGGGCGCAGCTGTATCGAGTATTCGGAGGTGGACGGCAGCTCTCTTCCGTTCGGAAGAAGCCAGAAAAACTGGAGACGTTCCAGGCAGCTTGCCTGGCAGGTGAACGAGGCTATTCCCGGTACGTCGACAGTCTGCCTCCTCATGCGTCTTGCGGAATGCGTTGAAGACAGTTGTTGGAAAGGTCCAGAGCTTCTAGTTTACACAGCTCGGAAAAGGTCCCGTTGTCTATTGAAGATATGTGGTTTAGTGCAAGATTCAAATACTTGAGCTGACGAAGTCGTCGGAAGGTGCCTGCCTGGAGGTTCCGAACCTTGTTCATACTGAGGTCGAGGCGCGTGATATTCGGGACCGTATCGAAAGATCCCACCTCGATGACTACCACTTTGCTGGCGTGAATGGTTAGAACACGGAGGTCGGGGAGGGCTGGTAGCTTTCGTCTTTCGATGGCACTGATCATCTGGTAATTTATCTCCAGGGATCTCAGCGCTTGAATGAATGAATAGATGAATGAATGAATGAATGAATAAATGAATGATTTCATTTCACTACAATTGCAATGTAATGTGTGGCAATGTATGGTACCGTGGACTATAGATATAACGCATTGTAACACTGCTGAAGTACTAATATAAAATCTAGGGATTCCAAAGTAATGAACATTTGTCTACAAGCCAGTAGGTGTTACTTTCTCACCCTAATATAAGTAGAAAGAATCCCTAGGTCTTATACTTTAACAATGTTAAGGTGTTATACTTTAATAATGTTACAATAATTTGTACCTGTCGGCCACAGTAAAATGGCAGTCTACCGATAACATCAAGTAATTATTACAATCTAGAGTTCTATATATTGTTCAGCAATGCTAATGACTACATTACTTTATCGAATAAAACGTACAGTAATTACCAAAGGGGACTATTGCAAATATATTGCGTATGTCTAGGCTACTTTGCGACTTTACATTTGTCAAATGTTATCTAGGAATAGTACAGTTTCCTTTTTGCATAGCGTTATAAATGTATTGGCCTAGGTGGATAGATATGAAATCTGGACATGATAAAAGTACATTGAAAGTATTAGTATCGCTGCTTGTGTGAAGCCCCTGTCACACATAGCTGGATGAATATGGCCTCCGAATACTGGCCAACTGAACTCCCCCCCAACCATGGTTAGGAGTAGGTCAGGAGCAAGGTCGGCTGTGGTTGGCTGGTGTTCGGCAAGGTCGGCTACTGTTCGGCTGAGCCAGCTGAATGTTTCAAAAATGTTTAAAATAATTCGGGTGTGGACGGGGGTTCGGCCATTGTTGGCTGTACTTCGGGAGTCAAATTTGACTCAAATTAAATGAAATTCGATTCAAATCGTATAGAAAGGTAAACGGAGCCTAAATTGGTCATGTTGCTCCCGAACTTCACCTTGGTTGGATGGTGGTCGGGGGAAGGTTCTGAATGTGTGACATGGACTTGATGAGGCAGGTTTGTATATACGACTTACATTCAGGCAGCGGCGCTGGGATGCCGTGAAGTTGTCCGTTCCTGGTGCAGGTGATCTCCTTGGGAGGGTCTCCGCCTCTCAGGCTGCAGCATTCCAGACCGGAACACGAGAAGCCACAGCTAACAAAACCAACAGTAAACAGCCCGAGCAAAACAAGGCTAGAGATTTTCATCGTTCCCCTTTCGTGTCGTGAAATTGGTGAAATTGCAGTCTTAGAAAAGCCCACTATAGTCACCACTGAGGTAACATTGAATGTGGTAGCCTGGTGACTATTCTCTAGTACTTTGGAGTGTTCCGGCCCCAGTTTGTTGGCACAGGCCTTTCCTCTGGCAGTCGATCTTTTCAGCTGGCCTTTCTGATTACTGCCGTCCCTAATTGAAAGGGTAAAAAACCCCGACGTGCGCGGATGGACCTGGGCGGGTGGGCAGTACTCTCAGCACCGTAGAAATACCGGCGAGCGTACGATAGTCTGGCTACCAGGCTATCAGCATAGCGATAAGTCTCAGCTTGTGCACAAGTCCGTTTCCTTATCTTCCTGAGTTGCGTAGTGGACTGATATCACGTCTGTAAACGCGCTGACGTCAAACAGTCAACGAGCTTTGGCCGAATTTCTTGATCGTCGGAAGGTCGCCAGAGAGACAAGCGTATCTTTCGCCGTAAAATCTACTCCGATACTGGCGAACATCGACCGATCTTAGCCTTTAAATCGCGCGATGATCGAGAAAACACCGGGGCGTATCACTACCGAAAATGTTAATTTGAGCTCGCAGACCGATCGACGTTCCTGCTGGGTGACGGGGGTACTAATAACTGACATTCTGAGAAAAGGTCTCAAGTGTTTTTCATCCAGCCGGGGTAAAAGCAGTGTCCACTTTTGCCGCAGGCCACGAAGACCATTAAAAACTGCGAATGAATAAAAACAAGGGCCGGACCTCCGTTCTAAAAAAAAAGTCGTGACAAGCTCTGACTCATATTTTTACCTCCTTCGGCCGGAAGGTATTGTTTTTATCTGCGTTTGTGTGTTGAAACAAGCTTCATGGTTCGAAGGAGGGTTTGGCGGATTTGTACATGGATATTGAAAATAAAAATAAAACCGTTGTGACACAAGGATATACAAGGATATACAAGGATCAAATTTTCAACGACCACTGTCGCCTTCATCACTAAGCAGAGACGGTGGACGATATAAACTGCCTGGCACGTTTGATCAATTACTGACGTCACTTATATCCGTAAAGTCTCGTGTGAATAAGGTCGCGTGTGTGTAAGTCTCGCGAGTTTACGTTCGGAAGTGATTGGTCATTAATTATTCTGATGAAGGCGACAGTGGTCGTTGAAAATGTGATCCTTGTGTACCCCTCTGTTGGAATAAACTTCAGCATTGTACTATGTAGCCCTTTAATACAATGATGACAATAATATACGTGTAGCACGGTGCATGTAGCCTGACTAAACCTCGCTTTTCGCCGGCTTCCCGATAGTTGGCGGCTCCTTCAGCGCCGGACAAAGAGCTTGTGAACATAGGCTAAGTATACATGGCTGTACGTACTACCGTTTTTTTTGTTTGTTTTATAGTTAACATTTTTATCTCGAGAGGACAAATAAACTGAAAAATAGCAATAAAAAGTACACCTGCTACCATAACCTGGACTTTACTTTTTAAAGAATAAAAAAAATGCCTGCTTAAAAGAGTACCCATGAGCCCACGCGCACCGAAACTGGTACCCGGAAGTTGTAACGTTAAAAGTGAAGTCTAATGGTTTCGGTCGGTTCATATGTCCGAAGCACTTTGACACCATTTCATACACTGAGGCGTCCATGAACATTGAATAACATTACAAGCACTGCTGTTCTCTACAGAAATAAGGACTGAGCATTGGAATCATTGGCAGGTTAGTGGGCTACTTTCATTCGACATGTTTAATCATGAGGGACTTTGATATGGTACATATATGCCATATACGTACTTTCACTTGCGTCGTATCATTGTGTATCTCTCTATAGCCGTGTTAAAACTGCCCCGCGTTTATTTTTGTCCAGCAGATTTCATAAAACGCCAAGTGAACACCGCCGCCATGTTCTGGGGTTACGATTTTGATGCCGTGAGTGACGATGGCTATGGCTATGGGTACGACGACTATGATGAATCTGATGGGGATTACTGCTATGATTATGACTATGACTCCGATGACTACGTTGGTAGAAGGAGCGACAAAGAATCAACAGATCACGGCTCCCGTCGCTTCGAAAACTACGCTCACGGACGCGAGCTTCTTGCTGAACTTGCCAGTCAGAGGAAGACCGGGGAATTCCTTGACGTGGTGGTACAAGTCGAGGGTAGGAAGTTCCCCTGTCACCGGGCCGTGTTGGCATCCACGCCGTACTTCAAAGCCATGCTGTCGTCCAACCTCGCCGAGAGTAGTTCAGAGGTAGTCCAACTGCGCGGGGTCGACTCCATCAGCTTCTCCAAGATCCTGGACTTCCTGTATACCGGAGAGATTCGTATCGGTAAAGACGATGTCCAGGACATCTTGCAGACGGCACACATGCTACAGTTTGACAAGATTCTGCAGTTCTGCCGCGAGTTCATCCAAGACAACCTTTGTCCGTCCAACTGTCTGGGCGTCAGGCGCCTGGCCGACATGTATGGTCTTTCTGCCTTGAAGAAGAGCGCAAGGAACATGGCAGCGTCAAACTTCTCAGACGTCATTCAAGATGAGGAGTTCCTTAGCCTCTCGGTGGAAGAGCTCTTAGATCTACTCCGAGACGAGGATCTGGAAGTGACGAATGAAGACGACGTTGTCAATTCTGTAATCAGATGGCTCGACGAAGACCCCGAAAACCGTCAAACAGCAATCCCGAAGATTTTGAAAGAGATACGGCTATCGTGCGTGAGGGTCAGCGTGCTGCAGAAGCTTGAGTCACACCCTGTGATACGAGAGTCCACAGAATGTCTGGCAAAGATCACAGCAGCCAGGGAGAAACACCTTCTCGGCACACAGGTGGAGGGAGAAGATGCTAGTATTCATAGACAGGGGGCATCGGACAAGCTGGCAATCATCGTCGGCGGGTGGAAGGCAGCTGCAGTCAAGAGACGACATCTTCATGATGAGCACCCCATCATTGCACAGCCGACAGCTCTGCAAAGCATAGCTTGTTTTGATCCAGACAGTCAGCAATACTACCACATCACTACCCTACCAACGCCTGTCTCCGGGTACATGAGCGTGGCAAGTGCAGAAGGACACCTGTACGTCACAGGTGGACGAGTCCATCCTCTGGTCGGCCAGGGTCCACATTCTGCCCCATCCAAGCAAGCCTTCCGCTACGATTTCACTTCGGACACATGGCTGATGTTGCCCGACATGCCTCGCGGCAGGGCAGGGCATCAGTCGGTGGTCGTTGACGGGAAACTCTTCCTGGTCGGCGGTGACGCCGAGGCGACGTCTCTGGCGACCATGGATTGCTATGATCCAGAAGAAGAGGCTTGGATAAAGATACCGGTACGCCCACCATTGCACACTTCATCGAACTTGACGGCAACAGCCTTCGGGGACAGGGTTGTATTTATCGAGGTGCCAGAGAGCGCCGATGACGAAGACCGCTCGATTGATGTACAGCTTGGCGTTGCGTTGCTGCTCGGGGCCCGCATGGGCTTTAGGATCCAGCGAAGTAGGGAGCAAGGAAAACTCTGCGTCCATGCGTTTGATGTGAAAACCCGAGGTTGGAGGTACGCAGATATCCAGGTGGATAGCCGATCTCTGGAGGACGCGGACATCATCACTACTGCTGTCAATGACAAGCTGCATATCCGTACCACCTGTACTCCGTATGCCGACGTATACATCTTTGATGCCGAAGAGGAGACCCTAAATGCGGGTAACCGACGAGATTGGAAAGAGAGCTTCCTTCGCGGGCAGTGTGAGTACAATTACCGCTACATGAATGGACAGGAGGGCATCATGGATCACATTCGCAACTACGAGTTTGGAGACCACTACAGTGCCGCAAAGACGCCCCTTCCCTTTGCCTTATTCGGCCACAGATTCCTCGAGACCAAGAAGAGTCGGGTGGGATGGTACTGCAGGGACCTTACAGCTCTGGAGAAAGAGGACGAGCGAGAGGGATCAGACGGTCAGTCCTGGTGAGCCACGAGCTCTGAGTGACTCAACTTGACTCACAGCCCAAAACACACGTTTTGTGTGTGGGCCAAAATACACGTTTTGTGTGTGAGAGCACTACAGAGGTCAAAACACTCAACAACATATTTTCAACGGCGTTAAGGCCACACCAATTAAATTTTTTGGTTCTAGGATTTTTTTCAGAAAGAATGAAGCGACAGAGCGAAAAAACAGGCCTAGGCATCCTATGATAGCCCCAAATGATATAGGAGTTATGAAGTCAACACACTAGGCTGTTTTATAATTCAAATAATTGATTTTGAACTCAATCGTCTGCATTGACTGATGGAGAAACTATAACAACTAGGAAGACAAGGACTTTCTTCAACTGTTCGGGCTCAAGTATAAGCAGTTGATTCAGAACTTGACTGTTTTTTTCAAATCAGAAAAAAAATGAAGGGGGCGAATCCGAGAACCAATTGGGTGTGCCATCACCGTGCCATGTTACTCCCATTACAAAAAGTCACTCATTTTGAGCCCTAAAACAACACCAATTGGCGCCTTTTGGAATCGGGTCCAAATGCCAGCACGATAACAATAACAAGCAGTTAGAACAAAGTCCAATGACTAAATTGACATACAAAATTTAACGTTGAAAGAAATCATTAATCTTAATGGTCCAGCCTGAACACGATTGCTAGGAAGAGTCAGGAATATAGTTTATGTTTCATACCATGATTACACAGTACACATTCCTGGCAAACTCATATACCACATTCTACCTCCTATGGCATACTGGAGTCACAACCTTGTCAATCAACTGATATCCAATCTCCGCCCACTCAGTTCCTATCCTTCCTACTCGGAATACATACAAACCTCCCTAAACCAGCACCGCCCAAAACAATACTTCCATCCCAGAAGGAACAAGTACAGAAATTCAAATAAATGATATACTGTTTGAATCATTGGCTATTCGTGTTTTAAACAAAATACTAAAATCTTATCAACTCAGTATACAGATTATGGTTGCACATACATATTATTTACATGTATATATGTATCAAAATATGGTGGAATTAAGTCATCAATGATTATTGCACATTGGGCCATAGATATTGTCCCATAAATTATGTAGCCTCAATCCTAGCAAAATTTTGAGAAAAATGAACAGGTATGCAACAACAATTCATTTTATGACATATCTATAATATCAGACATTTGTAAAAATATGGCCACCCTGTTTCAAACATTCTCTACATTTTTCAACTATCTTGGATCATCTGTAAAATTGTTTCCAGTAGCCTTTGTTACACTAGTCTGACTACATCACGCTTGTAGCATGCAGCCCTTCCATAGGTCAGGCATCTAGAAGCTTGATATGACCACTATTATAAAGTCAGAAGAATTAGGAACATCTTAATCCTGTTGATATATGCATAATATTATGTGCTAACATGGACCAATTATTGTCAGACTGAGAACTGTCTGTTACCATGGTGTTGGAGGCTGTGATGACTGGTTTCCATAGTGATAGAGAATCTTGAGCTCCTATTAGTCTGATACTTTATAGAGATAAAGAACCCTGAGCTCTTATTGGTAGTTCTGGGAACGGGAATGCTTCTCTTGTTTCAACACTGCAAATGCCTTCGTACTGCAAAATTTTGATAAAACGAATTCACAGAATTGCGAGCATTGGAATGAAATGAAAATCACCCTAAGACTGTTTTAAATGATGCGCGCCAGTCAAAGTTATGAGGTAAAATTTCAGCCAAGACCACATAACCCCCACGGCGCAGTAGACTGATGTGAGCATGAGTGGGAGGAACGGCAGGCGGGTGGTGAGACCTAGGGCGTGGTGGCCCAGGCTGCAGTACAGCTGGAGGAACAACAGCCCAACGACGTACGCAGTTTCCAGCGGAGATAGCAGGGGGAGAGAGTGCATCCGTCTCTTACCGGAACTGTGAAAGAAAGACAGACAGAAAAAAAGTGAAGGCGACTTGTATTTAACAAGCCGCAATTTAATTACGGAAAAACAATTTAATTCCGGACTCCAGGCCAATAACTCCAGAATGCTTTACCCGATTAAGTTTATATTTTAATGGAGTACGTGGCAGAGGTTGACAAATATGTGGAATGCTTTAATTGGTTATTTTATTAGTCCGGGAGGAGAAACCTGAAAAAAATCATTTTGTAGCCCACCCTGTACATAATTAGGCCACTACCATAGAATAATAGCTTAGTGTCTCTCGGTCATTTTAAGGTATGTTGTTCTATGGTCCAGGCCTCTTCTGAGAATCTCCTCCCGGACTATATTGGCAGTAATACATGTCATTACTAGGGGCAGCACCTGCAGACTCAGCTGGTATTACGGCTGACCCAAAAAAGTACACGGGTAATACAAAACGAATAAGTAAGTTAGAATCCAAGATAAAATACAAATTCTGCAATAAATGGAATAAATTAATCAGTACAATATATGTTGGCGCAGTACCGACTTCTGACGAACTTTGACCCAGTGCTGACGACACACGTGCAGATAGCTGATGATTCGGCCGAAAATTTCGGTGAGTCAAATTCTTTTGCCAAACAATTTATTTGTAGGTTTAGTAGCGTGCGTAGTCCAGTGGTTAGCGACCCTGCCTCTGGACTAAGAGGTTGGGAGTTCGAATCCCGGCTGTTGTCGCTCACCCGACATGCACGCTACTGGAGAGGGTTGCAGTCCTTAGGACGGGACGTTAAGCCGTGGTCCACTGTTCATTGTACTTGTCGAAAAGAGCTAGGGGAATTTCCCCGGTACAATGAACCTGTAAATACTGTACATAGCATCTGTCTTCTCTGTCACAACCAGTACTAGTGGAAAATTAGCTCTCTAGTGAGCTAAACTGGCTCGAGATCACTTTTTCTCATTATAGAAACCATTCATTAATTCAAGGACAACTGAACTCACCTATGAAGAGCTCCCAGGGACATGAAGGCAAACAGTGAGAACATCAGCATCAGGCATACTTTACTGGGGGTCTCTGGGGGGAAATAAAGTCATGGATCCGACTTACATGTGGGCAAAAACCTGACGATATGAAAACTGCGTACATCAAATTTTTCTTACGTGTAAATCGGCCTGCTTTGACGTACGTCAAGAATGTACATGACCTGGAGGGCTGGCGTACGTCAAAGCAAGCCAATTTACACACAGGAAAAATTCAGCGTATGCTGTTTTCATAAGCTTCCTTGTGTATGCAGTTTTCACGCCATCTGGTTTTGTGACTTGTTACATAATGTAGCAAGTGTTTTAGGGGTTGGTCACAATATCTATATATATATATATGAATGTGTTTAAGTAAGAATAAACAGAGCTGTTCTGTACTTTGTTAGACCATGTGATGGTAACCATTACGGATTTGCTTTGCAAATGTTACCTTTCTAGTTACGTAACTACATGAAGGTTTTCTCACCTGCCTGTGTGAAGAGGAGTGGAAAGAGAGACAGGTGCCCGCAGGTGCTGAGGAGGAGAAACACCTGTCCATCCTGTCGACTTTCTACTGCCAGCAAGCTTAAAGGGAAGAAACATAGCCCAACATTCAGTAACCTGTGTTAGACATAGTAGAAACATAGCCCAACATTCAGTAGCCCGTGTTACACATAGTACAAACATAGCCCAACATTCAGTAACCTGTGTTACACATAGTAGAAACATAGCCCAACATTCAGTAACCTGTGGTACACATAGTAGAAACATAGCCCAACATTCAGTAACCTGTGGTACACATAGTAGAAACATAGCCCAACATTCAGTAGCCTGTGTCACACATAGTACAAACATAGCCCAACATTCAGTAACCTGTGTTACACATAGTAGAAACATAGCACAACATTTAGTAACCTGTGTTACACATAGTAGAAACATAGCACAACATTCAGTAACCTGTGTAAAATATGTCGGTCAGCTGAGGAATGATTCCACTCTATTCATACTTCCATTTCCCATCTTTGAAGCTCCTGTTGCACATTCACGACCTTTCCCTGAATCTGTTCCCGAACGCCAGCCGACCAGGTTTCGCTGACGTTCGGGAGCACTCTGACCAGATTTAGGCCACGCCTACCTTGCTATAGAATCAAAACGAATTTGAGATAAGTTGGAGTCAAACTTGATCCCTGAATTTGAACACGCCTCGAACACTGCTGACTTATTCCCGGATGGTTGGCTGATGTTTTGCTGAGTCGCAGTCGAAAACCTGCCAACTATGTTCGAACCTCCCGAACGCCCCACAAATGTTTTAAACATTTTGAAACATTCAGCTGGCGCAGCTGAACTGTAGCTGAATTTGCCAAATGCCAGCCGACTCTGCACCGACCCACTCCTAACTACGGTCGGCGGGCATTAGGGAGGCCAAATTCATGAATGTGTGACAGGAGCTTAATACGTACCTGAGAGGTATGATGATGAGGATGATGGCCTTCTCATGTACATGGTACCCGAAGAGGAAGGAGGAGAAGGCACAGAGAATGAGACAGCGTAGGAAGTCCCTCGGGGTGCACGGGCGTCTCCACAGGTGCACCAGAGCAGGCTGGGAAAATATGCGAAAAATGTAATTATACTGAACAACATGAACGATTGTGGTGACGATTGTGGTGTTTATGCAAAAACAGTTATGAACGGTATTTCTAAAACAATTAATGTTATGTACGGTAGTACAATGCTAAACTTCATTCCAACACAAGGGTAAGGATCAAATTTTCAACGACCACTGTCACCTTCAACAGAATAAGAATGTACGGTACTGCAGTTTCTTTTTACTTTTTTATGTTGCCAAACCGAAATGATTATTTTTATGATTATAAAATCAAGGGTCACACAAATTTAGGTCGTTCAACGCAACAATGGTTGTCAAGTGGAAAAGGGGCCTGGGGAATTATAATGGGGAAATGAACGTCAGTCATACTTCTCTGAGGATAACATGGACCTGAGTTTACAACATGCAGTCCACGGATAGCACATTCAGCACCGACCGACCGACCGACCGACCGACCGACCGACCGACCGACCGACCGACCGACCATCCATCCATCCATCCATCCATCCATCCATCCATCCATCCATCCATCCATCCATCCGACCAGCCTACCAACCAACCAACCAACCAACCAACCAGCCAAGCAAGCAAGCTACCAGCCAACCAACCAACCAACCAACTAACCAACCAACTAACCAACCAAGCTACCAGCCAACCAACCAACCAACCAACCATCCATCCATCCATCTGACAAGCCAACCAACCAACCAACCAACCAACCAACCAACCAACCAACCAACCAACCAACCAAAAAAGACACCATGACCTTTAACCCCCGACCTTACCATCATGGCTGCCAGTGTGAGGATGACGGTGACCAGCGGTGTGATGGTGGGCAGTGCATTGTGGGTATACTCCTGTACTAGCCCTCCTGTCATGGTGGCCTGTGTGATGTCATCGGGAGACAGGAGCTTTGCACGAACAGCTGAGAGACAAAAAAAGGGCAAAATATTATTTTGAGAAGCAAACAGTGCTTGATTTTCGTGATTACATATAGCAAGCAAAGAAATTATTTTCAAATCTCGCAATTGTATGTAATCACGATAATTAAGCACTGTTTGCTTATCAAATTAATATTTTTACCAGGTTCTGAAACTGGCTGCCATGTTCACTGTGACGTCACCAGCAGGGTAGATAACTTTTACATGTAATTGAATTACCTGGCGGCAGGAATTTAAAGCTGGAAGTATGATTCTTTATGGTTCAATGTTCGTTACCATCACAAGGTTGTATGTGTGGTGTAAATCTTTATGTTCATTGAGTTACACTATTTTTGTTGGAGATGATAAGATCATAATAATGTTTTATTTTCATGTCATATGCACTTTAAGTAGTTTCAGTACCTACTGCAGTTGCAGCCTTGTCGGCGATGTTATACAGAGCCCAGAAGTTGGGTGCCCAGTAGGCATGGACTAGTCCTCGCTTCACAGGAAACAGTCGGGACAGAACCTGACCCAGCTGGCCCTGGGAAAA
Organism: Branchiostoma floridae x Branchiostoma japonicum; assembly: GCA_013266295.2. Taxonomy (NCBI): domain Eukaryota; kingdom Metazoa; phylum Chordata; class Leptocardii; order Amphioxiformes; family Branchiostomatidae; genus Branchiostoma; species Branchiostoma floridae x Branchiostoma japonicum. Next base: position 7,987,790 of record CM023827.1, on the reverse strand, counting down.
CAAAAATAATAACAAATAAACAAATAGGTATGTTGGGTGACCAGCATGCATTTCAGTTTTACATTGTTAGACTGCCTATCGAACCCCCGTCTCGTATCAGCCACACATATGGTGATTTACGTCATCACCCTGATAGAGACTTGCATGGCGACCCTGTCTTGTATCAGCCGACAAAAGGGTACGTCACTCTGACAGAGTGGTATAACCCCACTTACCTACTACTACTACTACTTCTACTACTACTACTACTACTACTGCTACTACTACTACTACTTCTTCTACTACTACTACTACTTCTACTACTACTGCTACTACTACTACTTCTTCTACTACTACTACTACTACATGTACTACTACTACTGCTACTACTACTACTACTACTACTACTACTACTACCACTACTACTACTACTACTGCTACTACTACTGCTGCTACTACTGCTACTACTACTGCTGCTACTACTGCTACTACTACCACTACTACTACTACTACTACTACTACTACTACTTCTACTACTACTACTATTGCTACAAACAAACTACTACTACTACTAACTAGTACTAAACAGATCATGAGGAAATTACTGATAAGTCTTTTCAAATCACACCACAGACCGTACCATTGCAATGAAGGGTCCAAATGAGATGGCGAAGACCTCCAGCACAACCACCCCCAGCCCGAACAGGTTCTGCAGGGATAGACTGGTCCACTGGACACGCCCGTCTGCGGTCAGAGTTGGGAAACAACGAGTTAGACAGAGAACAGCAGTTTGGAGACTCTCTTTATGTCATACCTGAGCCGCTAGTTCATTTCATTTATTTCACCAGGAAAGTACATGTACTTATCAACGCAATAACGTTCGTTACCGGTGTTCCAGCCCGTGTGATAATTATAACTATAGCAGCATCACACAGGGTTCCAACTGATATTACATGGGCTTCCAAAAGTGCTATAGAATAATTCCAACGTGTTTTGCTTGCACTGCTTGCACAGCTTTCGGAAATTTTGAATACCAGATTCAGACGTTAGAATTGATGTTATTACAATTTTTTTTGTTTAGGGACAACAACTTTCACATTGAAATGTCAGGTGGGTATGACATAAAATAAAACACAGTGCAACCACATCACCAGAGGTGCCAGCCTGACTGCGGGTCAAATCTCCCTCCAGCCTTTGGCCGATCCGACTCGACCCGCACTCAGGCTGGTACCTCGGGTAATGTGGAATACACTGTGTTGTATTCTATGTACATGTATCTTACATTTCAACCTCTCACAGTGGATTAACTGAACATACATGTAGAGATCTTATGAGGAAATGTCTTGTTATTTTCACCTCTATTTGACCTTGTGAAACAGTGTGCTCTCAACAGGTAGATGAAGTAGGCAGGTGCGATGTACAGGTAGATGTGCTTGAAGTTCAGCAGCAAAGAGAACCAGAACGCTCCTTCCAGATGCCTCCTCTGTAAAACACACCGACAAAATGTCCTCGTTAGAATTATGTGTTTACAATCTTTACATAAATTTAAACAGAGAAACTACAAAGGTCACATAGTCTAGCCCAACAAACTACTGCTCTGTTTATTTCTACTCAATCACATTCATCAGCCCCTCCAACTCTGCCTTGCTACTTGCTACATAATGTAATCCAACACCACAGTCTGCTACAGCACCAGTTACCATGGTGACAGCCATCTTCATTGATTTTATTTGAACAGAAGAGGAATAAGAAGAAACAGAGCAAAAGCAGTATGCTTCTTTTTGTTAAGGTAAACATAAAAAAATAAATTTATCTTGGTCAACTTGTTGGTGTGGCCTAAAAAAAACTTTGACAACTGACCTGCAAAATCCTGGCAATGGATAGCAGCTTGAGTCCAGTCAGGAAACCATTGTACTGGAAATGGATATCTGAAACAAGCTGTCAGGGCATCAAACTGCATCAAGTGTCCTTGTAGATTATATGAAGCAGTCTCAGACTTTTCAGATGGCATTCTGCTATCTTTCACCAGTGCCTGACTCTTCAGAGAATTTTATCCAGTTGCTTGATTTTATTTTTGTGCATTGGTTACTTCAAGATTGTACACTAGAAATCTGGGAAATCTTAATCACTAGATCTACCTTTGGATCAGTAATGGTACAGCAATTGCTCCTGTATGATTTGAAAGGGTACACATGCACAAGTACATCCTCTCTTTTCAAAGACATTCATGGTTACAGAGATATTTCACACTGAAAAATCTATATTACTCCAAGGGCAATTTGTCTAGCCATCAGTTACTAGTAATTGGGCCATAATTGATTGATTGATCGATTTATTGATTGGTTGATTGATTGATTGAGCCCCGCCCTGAAAAGATACGGTCCACGATGAGCAGTCCAAAGTTCCACAGAAGCAGCACGGCCAGTACAAACATCGGCTGGGACAGGAGCTGAGGAGACTGCTTCTTACCCACCACCTGTACACACTGGCAGCACCTGTATGCAGCAAACAATAATGTACACAAAGTTCATTGTAATTGCTATTAAAAAACAATAACTAGAAAGGTAACATTTGAAACCAAATGCATAATGTTTACCTTCATCACATGGCCTCAAAATACTAGTACTGCTCTGTTTATTTTTACTCATACATATATGGTGACCAGCCCCTCCAACTTGCTACATAATGTAATCCAACACCACAAGGTGTCTGCTACAGCACCAGTTACCATGGTGACATCTGTCTGGTCCATTGACATATATCTTTGGGGATTGGAAGAAGAAACAGCAAAAATATGTTTTCCTTCTGTGAATGTAAACATAGTAATCTTATACTTACTCGTACACGGCATACACCAGCAGCATGTCAGAAACAATGACAGACAGACGCTGGAACAGGACGGTAGCAAAGCTGGCATAGTTCAGGTTCTTGACCTCCAGCATTGCAGGGTCGAAGAACTTTGCTACATGAGACAGGAGGAACTCGAACCAGGCGAACAGTGGAGGATAGTCTAGGGTCCACTCTGAGGTGTCCTATAACAGGGGCCGGGTGGACAAAAAAGTGAATTATTAGTGGTCTCGAACCAGTTTAGTTATGAGAGAGAAGACAGACGCTATGCACACTAGTACTTACAGGTTCATCGCACCACTGAAAGTGATCTGAAAATGACCTTGATCCAGTTTTATTTCACTGAAGAGCTAATCTTCCACTGGTTGTGACAGAGAAGACAGACGCTATGTACAGTATGTACAGGTTCATTGTACCGGGGAAATTCCCCTACTCTGTAACTTTTTTTGACAAGAAATGAACAGCTTAACATTCCGTCCTATGGGCTGCAACCCTTTCCAGTAGCATGCATGCCGGGTGAGCGACAACACCTGGATTTCGAACTCCCAACCTCTTGGTTCAGAGGCAGGGACGCTAACCACTGGACTACGCATGCTACTCGATGTACAATGTACCAGGTAGCTCTTTTCAACAAGTGGAAATGAACAGTGGACCAGGCCACAGCTTAACGTCCCATCCTAAGGACCCTTTCCAGTAGCAAAGATGTTACATGTAACAACATAATGTTCCAGACCTCATAGTACCACTGGGACACAGGTCGGCTGTGTGTGATGGCTAACCAGTTCCGGTGAACCTCGAAGTCTGTAGAACGGCTACATAGAAGAAAAAAGGGAACACAAAAGTCTAATGCCAGTGTGTCCTGGATAACTTTATTGCTATAGGTATAATTTGAAACTCCTGAAAAGAATACAAGTGTTCAAGTGAACTGAGTATAAATTCCTTGATGTGAAAATAATGACAGGTAGGTATAGGTGTGATATTATGTGTCAAAGGCCAGTTCATGCAGACAATATAAGAATCAAAATATATTATTTTCTATAATTTACTTTTCAATTATTTGTTCCATGCCCTACAGACTAATGTTTTTTGAATCACTTTCTCTTTCAAATTAAAGTTTTCCAGTAGAGTTGTGCATGTTTATTTTTGTTTGAAACATAACTTTCTCAAATCCTATCCTATCCGTTACTCTCATCTCCCAAATACATGTATGGATGGCGGGTTTTGCCCAGTATTGCATAGATGCACATATACTAGATGTAGCAAGACCCATGGAAGTCTAGAATTTTTAACCTCCTTGCAAGACACCGCTTAGGGTCAAAGTTCATCCACCATTCATTCTGGTTTCAACGGGTTTTCCCACCCATACCAGCCTCTAAAAGTATATCTGAGCTCGACAAAAACATATGTCTATATTTTCAAGTTCAAAAATACTCACTAGCTGGGGATGAGGAGCAGTTTAACCATGGTAACCGTCACAACAACGGAGAAATACATGGGCGCCGCCATCTTGTCTCGAATAGCCTAGTGGGATAGCTGTGGTCAAAGTTCAGGCCCAAAGTTCATACTCAGTTCAGGGTATTTCAGCCTCCCTCCTCCGTTTAAAAGCACAAGAGTCTCTTTTAAACCTCTTTGATATCATACAGTTAGGGATACAGCTAGCCCACTATGCAGGCCTCTAGCAGCGCTACGGAAGCGGTGCGGGTGTACAGGGAGCTCGCACGGCGGCCCAGCGTGGGTCGCGCCTGGATCAACCCAGCAAAACATGTGGGGCCGACTGGGAACAAAGTTCTCGTGGAAGTCTGCTCTCTCTGGTCGCAAAGGGACATCGAGACTTCAAAGACCACCAAGTTCACCAGGCATGTTGTGTTGTGTTGTTACTCCGTGAAGGAGGTCAGGACCTCCGGACGGAGTGTTGTAATCGGCTGATTTTTCATGTTCGCAGTCAAAACACTGGGTTCTCTTTGTGTAATCGGCACGCAATTTTATACGCCGTCTGCGGGCATGCCCGTGTTGATGCACGAATGTGTATTTTTGCCGTTGCTGCTTTCGCGGTCAATGTAATATTGCAAACGCACCCCTACAATTACGAGGCGAATTGGAATGGTCCAGAAAAACGCGTTGTTTGGAATAGCAGTGGGGGGGGTGGAACTTCATGCAGATACGGGGTGGTTTTTATAAGTGGTTCCAGATGTTTTTGCCCATGGTTAAGAGATGCCAAGTTTTTTGGAAGATGTTCGCAGCCAAAACGCATTCTTCCGTACGTCGCATTTCTGTGTAATTTCGCATGTGGTGTTGCATTATGTCCGGGATGATGCACGTCTTTTTATTTTTACCGTAGCTGTTTTGATATTGGAGTAAATGGTTATTTTCGAAACATCCCCATGTCGTTGAAATGTTGTCGTCCGTTTATGTCACCGGTAGTAAGTCGGGGCGGGGCTGATGGGGACGGATATGTGGGGTGGTCAGAGGTCAACATTAGGAAAAATTTAATGTTAATACCGATGACCGAGTCCAAAAAACTGAAACGTGAAAATCGGATGATTGGACCTGATGTACATTTCTGTAGATTGTACACAGAATACACACATCTTTAGATAATCTGGCCATGGCAGGTATACTAGATTAGCGTACATCTATGTTTATGCGTTCAAAACAAGAAAAGGAATCGTTTCCCGGTATTATTCTCTCGAAACACGGCGCTGAATATAGGAAGAAGTAGCCTGTGTTACGCAATGCTTTCGGCCGGATTGATGTGCAACTGTTACTAATTGCAGGGTCTGGGCTTGGCCAGTCGCGGTGTATGGCCAGTCGTGCTAATATGCGAGTGTTCCCTGTAGACAGTCCTGGAGTTAACGTTGACTTGAGCGGTACCCGTTTTTCCGTGTTTGCAGCTAAAACCCACGGTCCCCTTTGTTCAATCGGCATGCAATTTTATACGTCGTCTGCAGGCATGCCAGTGCCAATACCACCTCTCAATCTGCAAATTATAAAATTTCACGGAGAATTGTCGCCTATGGCGTCTTGTTGTTGTTGTTGTTTACTCTTAATTGCCACTTGCCAAGAAATGACTCTATGGTCTTGTGGGCTAATCCTCAATGTCAATATTCTATTCACTTTGTGGTATAAAAAAAAAATAATAATAATAATAATAATAAAAAATAAAGGTGGGGGGTTGGCCTGGATGGGGGGGGGGCAGCATCATGAAAATCTAGACTGGAGGCTGCATTGTCAAGAAATTTTGCATATGTTACTGAAAATTTTTTTGGTATCACGTATAGTTGAATGCCAGATTGACAAAAAACACACATGTATATAACAGAGTGTCCAAGGCCCATAGACTAGTTTACCCAGATACCCCATGAATACCGAAGATCATTCAATTAAGTTGAACTTAAAGTGTTGGTCCTCCTGAATTTACCATTGAGTGTTGCTGGGATTCCCCTACATACAGACCCTCATTAACATGTTTGCTTCCTCAGGAATCACAAGATAGACGTCACTGACGGCCGTGTGACAAGTGCGGAGCCCCTTGGAGCACCTGTGGACACCAGCACCTGTCAGCTACAGCAGACATCTCCCTCGGGGAAACTCTCGGCAGTCGTGCGGCTGGTCTCCGACAAACAGTACTTAGAGATCTGGAACCACACCTGCAAGCTGAAGAACGTCGAACTACCAGCCTTAGAGAAGCACGGCAAGGTGTACGTTGATTTAAAATAGTAAACATGCATGTAGAAAAGTAACATTTGCAAAACAAATGCATAATGTTCACCTCCACATGGTCTAGCCTAACCAACTACTGCTATGTTTATTCTAACTCAAACCAATATGACCTCCTTGCTCAAACACATTCATATATATGGTGACAAGCCCCTCCAGATCTGTCCTGCCACTTGCTACATTCATGTACTGTACGTAATGTAATCCAAGGGCACTTTCTACATCACCAGTTACCATGGTGATAGCCATCTGGTCCAGGTCATTGACCTTTTATCTGTTTGGAATGGAATAAGAAGAAACAGATCTAGAGCAAAAACAATATGTTTTCCTTCTGCAAAAGTAAACATAATTACAATGCAAGTTCCTCATTCATAATTTAAGGATAGTCCCATCTAGCAAGTTGATATAAAGAGCCCAATGATGTTAGCTTCTGTTTTTTTTTTTTTTTGTTCTTTAGGCCACACCAATTTAATTTGTTGGTTCTCGGATTCGCCGCTTCATTTTTTTCCGATTTGCAAATAAAAATGAAATTGGATTCAGGCTTTGAATCAACTGCAAAATGCTCCGATTTTGACCTAAACAGTTGAAGAAAGCTCCTCGTCTGTCTTGTTTTATAGTTTTTTCATGTATCAATGCTCTGGTTTGATCAAAAATTCAGAAATCATTGTTTGAATTATAAACCAGCTTGGAATGGGGACGTCAAGGCTGCTATCGTAGCTTTTGGGGCTATCAGAGGATGCCTAGGCCTGTTTTTATTTTTATTTTTTTTCGCCCGGTCGCATCATATTTTGTCTAAAAAAATCCGAGAACCAACAAATTAAATTGCTGTGGCCTTAAGTACAAAAGAATTACAATACAATTACACAAGATCCAAAGCTGTCCTTACTGGCAAAATTCACATTCATACAAGCACTGATCACATATTAGGAATATACATGTACAACAATGCTATTTGAGGACAGCTAAAGTAACAATATACACATGTACTCTTACATTACACAGCTACGATGACGGGACGTTCGGGTGCCTCCAGTGGTCCCCCTGTGAGAGGTACCTCCTGTACATCGCTGAGAAAAAGACGCCCAAGCTGGAGTCCTTCTTCAAGAGGAAGGACAAGGAGAAGGCCGAGTCTGAGGATGCACCAGTGCAGGGGGAGGAGTATGTGTTTAAAGAGGACTGGGGGGAGGGGATGGTCTCTAAGCATCATCCTGTTCTCTGTGTTTTTGACATAGAAGAAGAAACAGTGCAGGTGTTGACAAGCATTCCCGATGAGGTGTCCCCTGGACAAGCTGTTTGGTGTCCGGATGGCAAAGGTGTTTTTTTTTTAAATCTCTTTCTTTTTATTGACTTTTCAAAAATATAGTCAACAAAAAGAAAACTGTGGCACTTATACAAAATAAGTAAGACCCTGAAACATAAAATCAGGAAACAATGGCTTATGGTCATGATCACAAGAGAAAATAATGAGAAACCCTGTCAGTCACAAATCATATTGTTTAAGTTCCATCATACAGTATATTTAACAAGTTAGCAATGGTGTAGTTTCTTATATGAATTATAGTGAGTAAAATTGAAGTGGGACTGTTTGGAATGATACACTTACAGCAATTAATGTTTTTGTCCCAAAAATATGTTCATCAGGTTGGTAGAACATAGGACATTCGGATTTTCATACACACAACCAGTAATTCTCTCACCTTGCTTACATTTCATTGTCTATCAGACACCTTCCTCCGAGCTTCTGACTGGAGTACTGCTCTTGCTGCAAAAGCGCAACCTAGATTGTCTACATATAGCGGCTAGAAGCAGTACTCCAGTCAGAAGCTCTGAGTAAGGTGTCTGATAGACATCGAAACGTAAGCAAGGTGAGAGAACTACTGGTTGTTTATAAAAAAATTCCAGTATCCTAAATGTTTTAGTTGTATAATTTTCTGTTCAAAGGTGTGGTGTTCGTGGGGTGGTGGCACGTACCCTTCCGGCTGGGGATCATATACTGCACCAATCGGAGAAGTGCCCTGTTCCACCTGGAGTTGGATGAGCAGAAGTGTGAGCAGCTGACGGGAGACGGGTTGTCCGTGCGGGGTCCGAGGTTCAGCCCAGACGGCAGCAAGCTGGTGTACCTACAGAACCCTGCTGGGGGGCCTCATAACAGCTGTAGTCAGGTTTGTTTGTTTGTTTGTTTAATAGCAATCTCCAGCAGTAAAACTGGCATCGAATGACAAGTGTCCAGGCAAGTGGACACGAGATTGAAGAGGTCACTGGTTCGATTCCTTGCATTCCTGCCTAGACATTGTGTCCAATACTATACTGATAGAGGACACAATGCACAGTATAAGGCAAAGCACTGTATTACATTACTGGCTAGTTTATTAAAGGGAATCTAGTACAATCTACACATGGATTCAAAGCTATACAGTAGTGATAGAAGATGCAATGAGGAGTTGTTTATATTATGCATATGTTGATACACATGTTACAAATGACTGACTTTGCCCTACGCCGTCATACAGGTGGCAGTGTATCTATGGAAGGAGAAGACGACCATCATTGTTACTGACATTGTGAGGAAAGCATCAGGCAACGATTTCCCAGGCATGTATTCTTATGTTTATCTTCGCAGAAGGCAAACATTGTTTTTGCTCTGTTTCTTCAGAGGTCAGACTCTTTTAGCTTTATTTGTTTTAGATAGCTATTTGTTGGCAGAAACATGTGAATAATTTTGTATTGAAAATATTGTAATGTTGTGTGTCTTTTTTGGTTTTCCAGGGATGTATGCTTTTGATAACGGGTATCAGCAGTGCTGGGCAGCCGACAACAAGAGGGTGATACTGGACACCTACTGGAGAAGCAAGAAGGTGCTACTTGTCATCAATACCGACACAAAAGAGGTGAAGACACTGTCGGTGGAGGGAGACGACACAGCCGCCGCGTGGAGACTTCTGGACATTCGTGACGATCTCGTTGTCGCTGCGTGCTCCTCGCCAAACACGACTCAGCACCTGCGCTGCGGCCTGCTGACACCTGCGGGCCAGGAGGACGGAGTGAAGTGGGAACGTCTGGACGACGAAGTTCCGACCCTCGCTCCTCCCCTGGACCACAAGGTCATCACCTTCACCCCAGTGGACGGGGGATCTGAGTACGAAGCGATCTTGTTGAGGAAGCGAGGGGTGGAGTCTCCCCCGATGGTTGTGTGGCCGCACGGCGGACCCCACAGCGTGTTTTCATCGGAATTCCTCCTGTACACGGCTGCGCTCTGCCAGCTGGGGTTCGCTGTTCTCATGGTGAACTATCGCGGCTCGCTGGGGTTCGGTCAGGACTTTGTGGAGAGTTTGCCGGGAAAGGTCGGCACGCAAGACGTCTCGGACATGCAGCATGCAGTCATGACGGTCGTGGAGTCTGAAGGGGTCAGCAAGGACCAGCTGTTCCTCTGCGGAGGCTCTCACGGGGGTTTCCTGGTCACCCATCTCATCGGGCAGTTCCCTGACACGTACAAGGCTTGCGTGGCGAGGAATCCGGTGACAAACATCGCGAGTATGTTCGGCCTTACCGACATCCCCGACTGGTGTTGCGTTGAGGCTGGGTTAACCCCCGACTACCGCGCGCCCCCCTCCCCTGAAATCTACTCCGCCATGCTGACCAAGTCTCCCATCTATCACGCCGACAAGATCAAGGCGCCGACGATGATCATGCTGGGAGAGGTGGACAAGAGATGCCCGCCCTCCCAAGGGAAGGAACTGTACCGGCTACTGAAGACCAGGGGCGTTACAGCCAGGCTGCTGGTGTACCCGGACAACTGTCACCCCATCTCCAAAGTGGACGCAGAAGCAGATGCCTTCGTCAACATATACAAGTGGTTCACTGAACACAGTATAACAGAGTAATGGTGACTGTGCCTTCACACAACACATCACAACAGAATAATGGGGAATAAAATCACATCAGCAAAACGTACTGCGCCTGCAGGAAACCCTTTTTTACACGGTTTTTAAAAATATGTTTTGTCAACGTTGCATCAGAATTTTCCTGGTTGCAGATAACATATTTTCTGACAAAATTTGAAAACTATAGACGGAATGACCTTAGACCTTAGCTCCTCCTGCAACTACTGTTGCATCGGTCAACAAACAGTTTGGACGGTACTTGTCCTTCTTTTTTGTGGTGCAGCAGCCATGTCTTCTAATGTACCAAATCTCAGTTTTTTAATCCCATCGTTTAGGATACTTCTGCGGAGTGTGGTTTGGACTGCCATGACGGGATGACATCCTTAAATACACAAATGAGACCGTAAACGAGATGTTCTACCGAAGTGCCATGCACAATACACCATGGGTTTTGCCCAGGCACAGTATCTGCCGATGCATTGGAAATAGAGAAACCAGAAATATATCAGAACAGCAACAATAAGAATAGAACATACGACAAATGGTGACTGTACAATTTGGAAAGACAAAAGACCACAAGGAAATAGGAAAAAATGGATGGTTAGAACAAGGACATTTCAATCTGATTGAAACTTCCTTGCATGTACTCAGTAAGAAACCACTGAGGCAATAGTTGTGACTACATGTATTTGGTGTATCTTTAACAGGTTTTGTGTAATTGTAAAGGATTGGAAGGTGCAACACCTAGCTTTAATTTCAACTTGTAACTTTGTGGAGTAATTCTTCTCCACATTTTTGGTGAACATCATATTACATGATTGTATATCTTTTCATACTGTTCTATATTAGCACATGTCAATAGACATTGTATCACAGCTATGTAATAGCACCATGTTTAATTTTTGTCGTTATGTAATGAAAACTTTGTATCCAGTCATACTCATTCACACTAGCCTGAGTACTATTCTAGTACCTAGATAGTTACTACTGGATCTACCCTTTTTGCTTGCTACCATGCTACATCAACGCTCCAAAATTATGTTCTTTAGAGTTCAAGGATATTCTAGTTTCTTGAATGGCGTGCATACGTCAATAAAGAGGAAGACTTTCTTAACCTTCTGGAGTGTAGCCATTGCTATCATTGATAACTCAGCTGTAACGTTATCTACATCTAGCATAAGTAGAACCTCTGTCCACAGCTAACATCACCTTTCTGAAATATACAATGTGATGACAACACGCGTTGAGGTAAGAAACACATCTTTACTAGGAATCACTTTTCAAAGAATACAAGACTAGGGGACAGAATGAAACACAGTTAAAAAACAGTACCACCTCCAGACAGTTCTGGCGTTCTAAAAGACAATGAAATATAATCAAGAATGATATAACACAAGGGAAACATTATACAATGTACATGTACAACATACTGTAAGGTACTAAAAACTACATGTAGCAAGCTCCTCCCGTACTGCATCAAAACTGCTCACTAGAACAATATCGCATATGCCCAAGCAAATCTTTGACAAGTAATATCGGTTACATCTGGCATTTAATGTGTGACATTGCAAAATCTAAGTCTGATTTTATTGCCTTGAACACCTCACACCTAGAAAAACAGTACACATCTGTTTTCGGTTGTCCTAGACAGTTCTATCTAGTGTTGTAACAGGAAGTTGAGGGTTTGATGAAAAGGCTCCACGGACCTATTCTAGCACTACTACAATGACTACTAACTGTCCATTCCTAATACAAGTCATGTATAAATTAAATAGAATCACCTTATCATAAAACAAACTTTATTTCATGAGTCTACTGAACAATACTGTCAACTGTTTCATGTCACAATCTTACTTTCAAGAATCGGCATGTAAGATGTGGTGAAAAGTTTTCTGGTTTTTGGAAACATTGATGGATCAGTCATTGGAAAATACACTACTCAAATTGATAACACAAACATATCCACACACATACAACATTTTCATATTGAGATCATGATGTATACATATGGGTTGGGAGGGTATAGTAAAGTAACAATTACCACAGCTACAATTACCACAGCTACTAATTTTAAAAGAGTTTAACAACACTTCATGTTTCTCTTCTTCTCTCTTGGTCTTCTGCTAAGAGTTATCACATGGTAGACATCATTGAGTTATCTGCAGCTGGAGGAGAGGAGAAAAATCATAGAAAATACATCATCAAAATTTAGAAGCATATGGAACATTTCTACTTACATCCATGAACAATGCCAGATAAAGGAATACTGACCTGGAACATTTACGACAAATTCAAAAATCCTTACCGACTGAAGGGTCTTCATTCTCCTTATGCTGGAAAGCTTTGGAAGGGTCGAACCTGCGGACACCCTGTGTCTTGTTCAGCTTGTCCTGCAGTTTCTGAGTCTGCCGTTTGTGTTTGGTGGTTTCCTCACGCAACTTGGTCACTTCCTGGGAGAAAAATGACAGAAAAATACACACAGTGCATCTCTAAATCTGGGTTAAATCCAATACGAAGTACAGTCAAACCTGGCTATAGTGATTGTTATACCTTATACATTTGTACTTCATATTAGGTGGTAATATTATAGTCAATGCAGCAAATAAAAATCCACATACACCTACATGTACATGTACTATGTAAACCTAGTACATAGCCTAGTGCAGGCTTACGAAATACCTGCACAGCTCCATTTTACCTGCACTAACCTGCATTATGCAGGTGATATTTCCAGCTCTGTACATACTACATTTGTACACATTATCGTGTAGTAATACAGACTAACTGGTTCCCACCTGCTTCAGTTTGACGTTCTCCTGCTGCAGTTTCTGGACGTGGCGGATTTTCTGTTTCTGGTTCTGATGCCCCAGCAGGTTGGTGTACTGGTCTGCCAGTCGCTTCATCTCCCCCTGCGCTACCGTCGTCTGCTGCAAGAGGGCGTTCTTCTCTGCCTCAAAGGCATCCAGCTGGTCCTGGAAAGGCTCAACTTTGGCTTGAAGCTCTTCAAAGAGGGTCTGCCATCTAGGGAAAAAAGTCATCTAGTATCAGTTTTTTTAATGTCAAATCTGGGCTCAGTGGGCTGTTCGATACAGGTGTTCCGGCCCATGTGACAAGTAGCGGTATCACACAGCGTTTTAACAGGTACAACTGTATCATACGGGCCTCCAAATGTTCCATACTATAATTTGAACGCGTTTTGCATACGCAGAGTGGGCCACTTTTGAAAATTTGAATACTGGATTCGGATATCTTAATCTAATTTAGAATTGATGTTGTTACAATTTCCCGTTTAGGGACACCAAATTTTGCATGTTTTGTGTTAAAATGTGTGTTTTCTTGGGCAGGTATGACATAGCTTATATAAAACAGTGTATTTCATATCAACCTCAGTTCCAGCCCTCCTGTGGGTCAGATCAGCCAACCTGCCTTTGAATGATCCGGCCCGTGGTCGGCCTGATACGTTGGGTGATACGTGATACACCATGTTATGTTCTATATTCATACCATTCTACCTACAAGATTGCACAGCTCCAAATTGATTATGGGTGCACAAAAGTGCCTAGTATACGCCCAGTGTTTCCATCCTGTACCATGCACAAGTTTAGTAATAGATCAATGTGATCCTCGTACCTGTCAGCTTCTGACTGAAGTCTACTCAGTTCCTCAGGATCAGCCACAGCTCTGAAAAAAAACAATGTGGATGACATGTACATTTGCATCTCCTTCATGTCTTTTATCTTCTCACCCAACCCCGATAATTGCTTTTACCAAGCTGGCAGAAATGAAGTCTAAAGAAAAGAAATGGTCTACACCAAACGACCATCTATACCCTTACAATCAGCTCTGTCTGGTGTCAGGTCAACATAACTGAACTAGATACATGTATGCAACAACGAATACCTTCAAATTGGACAATAAAAAAGGAACAGCATGAAAAAAAGCTTTCACGTACAGAACTACTGCAAAATAGAACACACTGCCGCACAAGATACAAGCAATGTTATCACACGGGAATTTCAAGCAAGGACTGCTAAAGCACATGAGAAACTCTAAAACGTGAAGCACATACATCTTATTGTTTTGAAATAATAATATGTAATGTAATTTTGTGTTAAATGTCGATGTAATCCTATGCCAGTTTTATGTACTTGTGTCCTCTCCTGGAAGACTAGCTGTCACTTTGTCATAGGTAAGACAGCTAAAGGAGAGGGTGAACTCCAGTAAACAATAAACTCCTACATGTGGTCTTATGAAAACAGCTTGCTCGCAGTAAGGGTGACTCGGTGTGCTTTAAGTTCCTAAGACTGCGTATCTACTTGTGGGACTAGCTTGCAAGTTTTCATCGATGACTACAAACTGACCTCTGCTCCTCTTGAACGGCTCTCAGTTCCTTCTGGTGTTCTTCTTCTTTTCTGTAAGAGAAATCCACATTTAGTCACTTCCTCACGTGGTGTGTAAAGCCGACTAGGTATTTCTAGTCTTATTTGTTTGGCTAATACATATAGAACAAAGTTACTCATGGTTTCAACTCTATATACTATGAATATGCCAGGGTAGAGACTCTGATCTGGTAGAATCGGCGATTCTGCTGGTAGAGATACTCACCGCCACCCAGCTGGCGGACAGGGAGTGGCGCCCCTGCCCACTGAGGAGCTTGTAGTCTGTAGCCAACAGACTACAACAACATATATATACACATATACACAATACAAAATAAGAGCGACACCCCAAATCCAAACCAAAAACCCCTACCCCTCACCGTGCCGGAGCCCTCAACTTATTGAGGTTGTGCACGTATGGGAAAGAAGAAGAAGAAGGAGAAGAGATCTTGATCGGAGTCTCAGATAGAGAGTGCCAACTGTTACAGAAACTCTGATCGAAGTCTCTGCCGGTAGAGATTCTGTTTGTACAATCTGCTGGTACAATCTGTGATTCATGTTCAATATCATACAAGTACACGTACAGCATGAAAAGATATTTAGGTTTTATGGCAAGCACAGACTAGTGCTGCGTACCGGTTCGCTGGACCGGTTCAGGACCGGACCGAATGTTTCGGTTCAAGTCCAAAAAAACCAAAACGTTGAGAACCGGTTTTGGACTTGTTAAAAAAAATAGCACTAACATACATTCCAGTGTATGTTACCCGGTCTCGCAGTCTCGCCGCGCAAGTAATTTTTTCTGTGCGAGACTTATTCCGAAAGCCAGGTTGCCCGGAGCGCAAGTTATTTTTACAGCGGCTGGGTTTACGGCCAGCGGCTTCTGAAATAAACAGTGCCGCGGTCCCGCCTGCTTGATCTCGCCCCGGTCTGCTTGCGGTAACAACGACCCATTTTCCATGGAGAAATGTTCCTTGAGAAGTTTCGTCCGTAGTCAAGTTGCTTTAATGCGCCTATAAACGCAAAAATTCATCCGAAACAAGCGGCAGTGATCGGCCGGGACGGACGAAAACATTAGAACATTAGCGGCCATCTTAAATTCGCGAACTCACGTTAGATCTCGCAAAAACACGCGAGGAATACGCAACGCCCCTAGCGACATTGGTGAGACTGCAGCCAGTGCAGGGTTACAGATATCGGTAGAGAGCCGATAATGAAACAAATTAAATCTAGCACCGCGTTTCCACCGCTATTTTATCTCTTGGGGCGAAATTAAGTACTTCTTTGCTGTTGTTGCTATAAAAAAATTGTACTATTAAAGCTGAAAAAGATTTTTTCTTAAATTATACACTGTATAATACTAGTAGCTTAATAATATGTGTTTATTACTGAGTATAATAATACAGTATTCATTGACTCATGATTATGAAACACCCATATTAGTAATTAGGTCTATATACATTGCATTTGTAGTTCAGCAGTCAGCTCAAATTAATCCAAGCTTTAGGTAGGCAAGTTGCTTTGCTTACATCATGCCATGGGTTTAGGTCCGGACTTGCAAGTCCGGACCTGAACCTAAACCTCTGGACTCGAGTCCGGACCTGAACCTGAAAATTGGTTTAGGTATGCAGCACTAGCACAGACTATCTAAATGATATCAGCTGCTACCAGTAATGTGATTGAATGTTTATATTAAGTAGAAAGGTAACATTTGCGAAGCAAATGCATAATGTTTACCTTCGCATATGGTCTGCTCTGTTAATTCTTACTCAAACACATTCATATAATTTTTTATGTGGTCAGACAGGAGTCTAAATCCCTCCTGCTATAAAATTGCAACATGATGTAACCCAACACCAGTTACTATGGTAACAGACAGTCTGGTTCAGGTCATTGATCAGGTCAGACGTCACTGTTGGCAGAAGAGAAGGAGGAAGAGGAAGAAGAAACGCAGCAAAAACAATATGTTTTCCTTCGGTAAACATAATTAACTTTTATGTTAATGTTGGTCAATTTTAAGTTATAGCAACAGACCTACATGTAGTCCTCTCTACCGGCAGAGATCCTGATCGGAGTACCTAACTGTTGACAAAGACTTCCATCAGGACCTCTACCGGTAAAATCGCTGATTCTAACCAGATCTGAGTCTCTTCCCTGACAAATACACTACAAGACAAAGCTGTCTTTGACATACCTTTGCAGTTCTTCTTGCAAGCTGGTCACCTTAGTTCTGGTTTCCTCCTTATGTCTACAATAATACCAAAAAGAGAGAGCAGAGCATTAGGATCAGGTTTATTTCATGGATGAGATAAAATAAGGTATACCAATTGATTAACATTTCAAATAGTATACCCTATGCTCAGCGAAATATGAGAGACAGTCATGACTTCTCACCTTTGTAAGTCTGTCTCGACATTTGCAGTTCTTGTGTGAGCATCAATTAGGCGCCTGCAACAAAACAAGCATGAAAGTTTAAAGGGCCATTATGTAAGATTAGGACAATACAAAAAGTATATTTTCGGGCCATTTCTTTACATAGTAAGTTGACTTTACACTAAAGTATTCCAAAACAATATTCAGGGAGAGAATATGCAACATCGTTGCTCCATAGAAATGATTTTAAAAACTGTGAAAAATCTCCCAAACAAACCTCTGGCCACACACACATTGGCTGTGCCAGCCCTTGTGTCAATTAACTCCCCAGTGGGGTGCCAACTGGTAGCTCACCAGTTTCTGTGTGTGTACCTCATTGTTACCAGACTTTTTCTTCAAATCTAAAGCGATAATGACCTCAGTTTGTTGATGCTGAACAAAATAGACTAAGTTCATAATGATATCCTGCCTCATTTGAAAGATATGAGTGTTTCCAAGAAGCTGATCATGATAACATGTGCCCATGTCTAGTCAGCCTGCCCTATACATGGGGCGTACCCAACTAATTATCTCCCCTAGGGGGGCTTGCACTGTATGTTGTTTGTTGTCGTCCACTACCAAACCGGTGTCACCTCGAACTGAACAAGGACTGTTTTTGTGCACAAAACATAGGTCAGAAATGTGAAATAATGACAAAAAAGTGTTGAAAAGTGATAGAAAGTGTTGATAACACAGAGATTTGGTATATTTAGAATATTTCAATTTTTTGCGCAAAATCTTACATAATGGGCCTTTAAGAAAAGAATGAATTTGGAAAGAAAAAACGAATGAACTGATGGGAAACGACAAAGCTAGCATGTGGTGAGAAGACTTGTTGAACTCCTTTTGAGTCTTTGCTTAATGATAGAGGGAAGAAATGAGCTGGTAAAGAAAAACACAGATCACTAACTTGCTGAACTCCTCCCGAGCCCTGGTGAACTCCGTCTCCTTCTCCTTCAGAACCTTCTCCAGCTCCTTGACATGTTGCCTAGCAACAGTCTTCTCCTGAGAGATCGTCTTGAGCTGCTCCATGGTCTGTTCCTGCTCCTTCAGAGAGCACTCCTTGTACCTAGGGAAACAGCACCACCTATCAACTTCTAATAGTATTGCAGAACAGGAATCCACTGCTGATCATGGTTGTAAATGTCAGATGCAGAGCTGTGTACCTAATACAAATTCAGGTACATGTCTGGGCCTGAACACATGGTGTATCTGACTACCTGAAAATTATATACTAGTGGATGGCATTTTGTTATACTAACATGTAAGATGGGTAAATTAGATATAAAAGTTGACTTTTAGCACTTGAACATCAGGAAAACTTGTAAATACTCTTTTTCAACTTAAATACTAGTATGTAAACCCTCATACAAAAACAACAACTTACCACTAAAGAAGACAGTTGGCTGCATGTATTACATAAAGATGGCTGGTCAAATGTGTTTGGGTATAAAACAAGAAATTCACAACTCTAAACACTTCAAAGGGGTGTGAAATTGTTTCATTCCTTGTTGCTTATGGAACTAAGACTAAGACGCACTTGTCGAACTCCTGAGACATGTTGCTGAGCTTCTCCAGGGTCGTCTTGTTCTGTTCCTTCATCTTCTCAGACATCTCCTGGTTAAGGCGCAGCAGGTTCTCCAACTTCTGTTTCTTCCTGTGGAAAGAACAAAGATGGTTTCTCATGTCAGGGCTTGTACTATGTCATTTTGTCATTTGTCGAAATTTTGTGCTCATGACGGACAAAAATTTCGCCCAATCCGTCATCTTTCAGGTGGACAAAAATTGGTGTGTAAAGATATGGAAAGAGCTTGATGAAACTAAGCTTAGTCTACTGGCAAAATTTTCCCCATAAAATGCAGGAAATAGCGTTTCAGCCGCGGTAAAAACTTCAAAATTTTCCAGGGAGAGCATACCCCCAAACCAGTGCTCAACAAGATGTTATGTCAAACTATATTGAGATGACGGGAAAAACTTCAGGTTCAACCGTTGGCTAGAACACTGATCTAACGGTAATGAAATGCTAATTATTAGCTAGCTTCAAAATTTGGAACAAGTGATAAAAAAAAGAATATTTTTCTGACACTTGCTGTATACAAATGTACTAGAGTATAAAAGTATCATATTTTGTGAATTTGATTTTAAAACTTTGTCAGACCAACTCACTTATCCAGCTGCTCTTGAAGAGAAGACTTTTCCTCCCCCTGCTCCTGAATGGTATGTTCCAACTGTTCCACCTCTGCCCTCAGTTCTTCAACCTGGTGGCAGAAATGTGTGCATCTTGTTAGTGAGCAGTAAAAATCTGCTGATTCTGTTGAGTGTGGCGCTTCTACCGGTAAAGACTCTGATGTAAAGTTGTCTGTGCACGTGTCAAAGAACACTTTCAAAAATAATTTAGGTAGAAACAGCCAAGGAATCCTATGAGTTGGATTTATCACAGTCATTGATAAACAGAGCTCAACTGCAAATACAAAATGAAATACATGTATGAAGAATTTATCACACAGCATACTACAACATCTATAGGCTCTAAAAAGTTTCAACCTAGACATACCTGTGTCAACAAGGTGTCCATTTCTGTGGTCAACTCGTCCAGTTTGTTTTCTTTCTCCTCTTCTCTTCTCTTGAATTCTTCCCGGAGCTTGGACAGTTCACGTACGGCAGAGTCCGTCCTCTCCTACACAACAGTAGTACATGTACAAATGTTGTTTGTGCAGCACATCTTGGTGAAACTGTGGCCATATCCACAGAGGCCGACACCCTTAAACACCTAGCCTGAATTTTCAGTCAATTTACAGGCTGCTTAATTTTTCTTCTGCAATACTGAAAGTGTCCCTGCAAAATGCAGACTGCAGATTGCATGTAGCATGGTCAGTCATACTTACCCACCTTTCTTATACAGTTCCCAAAGTCCATTATTGGGAATAGGTACACTGCTGCACATAAACCTAAAATCTAAAATGCACAGAAAAAATTTGTGTGCACAACATAAGATAGATGATATCAGCAAAACCTAATGATAAAACTTACTGCCACTATCTAAAATTCTAGATATAGCAGACTTCAAATTTTAAATATTAGCAATACAACAACAGATATTTTTCTGACACTTAAATGTCGAGAAATGCATCCTTAGTGTATAATTGAGCTTTGACGTAGACGTAGCTTAAACCCTTTAGAAAAGAATGAATAAAAGTACCTTCTGTGTGTTAACTTGTTGGATGAGGCTGAGGTTGTTGGTCTGTAGTGTCTGACACTCCTCCTCCTGTGAGCGCAGCGCAGTTTTTGTGGTCTGGAGTTCTGTTTGCAGCTGCTGTTCTCGCTGATCGTGCTCAGTACTCGCTGCGGCTACAGAAAGTTAGTGAAGACTATTATTCAGCTATACTCCACTTGAGCCTGACTACATCACGCTTCTAGTAGCCCTTCTACTGGTCAGGTCCCTAGCCTGACTACATCACGCTTCTAGCAGCCCTAAGTCCACTGGTCAGACCCATAGCCTGACTATATCACGCTTCTAGCAGCCCTTCCACTGGTCAGACCCATAGCCTGACTATATCACGCTTCTAGCAGCCCTTCCACTGGTCAGACCCCTAGCCTGACTACATCACACTTCTAGCAGCCCTTCCACTGGTCAGACCCCTAGCCTGACTACATCACACTTCCAGTAGCCCTTCCAAGTCAGACCCCTAGCCTGACTACATCACACTTCTAGTAGCCCTTCCAAGTCAGACCCCTAGTCTGACTACATCACGCTTCTAGCAGCCCTTCCACTGGTCAGGCCCATAGCCTGACTACATCACGCTTTTAGTTTTAGCAGCCCTTCCACTGGTCAGGCCCATAGCCTGACTACATCACGCTTGTAGTTTTAGCAGCCCTTCCACTGGTCAGGCCCCTAGTCTGACTACATCACGCTTCTAGCAGCTTTTCCACTGGTCAGGCCCCTAGTCTGACTACATCATGCTTTTAGTAGCCCTTCCACTGGTCAGGTCCCTAGCCTGACTACATCACGCTTCTAGCAGCCCTTCCACTAGTCAGGTCCCTAGCCACAGACAGACCTACTGTATTTAAAGGATGCCAGAAACTTCTTGAAAGACATCTTAACATACCAAAGGTTGTCTCCAGAGTCTGGTACTTTTCTGTCATGTTCCTGAGGTTGTTGGTCATCAAGTCTTCATTTCTGGGAAAGTGAATCAAAGAAATAATTATTACACAAAGAATATGTTTCGAGATTTCTAGTCTCTCCTCAAAGATCCTTTACTTGCATGTAGCAAACATGTTTTGCCTAAAACCATTGAAAAGTTAAATCATTTGCATGGTACTAAGGCCAAACCAAATTTGTAAGTTTTTAGAAAAAGCATAAAGCAACAAGGTCTAGGCATCCTAAGCCTCAAATGCAACAATAGGAGCCATGAAGAGTGGTTTATAATTCAAACAATGAATTTAAACTATCAAACTTCTGCATTGACAGATGGAAAAACTGAAATAACAAGGAAGACATGGATTTTCTTCAACTGTTAGGGCCAAAATATGAGCATTTTGGAGTTGATTCTAAACCTGAATTTTTTTCAAATAAGGAAAATATGAACGGGCAAATCGGAGAACCAATTGATTACATTTCTGTAACCCGAGTTGATTCGAACATGGCACACATATGAAGCCCCCATTAGATTTGTGTTATTATTTACCTTTTCTTGTTACTTACACTAAATGGATCTTAGGATACTTTTACCTGGAACTACATGTAGCTTATACCGTACTTACTCCCTGAGCTGTTCCTGTAGCTGTTTGATGCTGTCCTGTGCCTGTACCAGCTGCTGTTCTGCTGCTGTCACAGCCTCTGCCTTCTGTTGTACAGCAGCCTCCAGTTCACTTCAGTACAAACATTTCAATGTCAATAAATGATTGTACAAGATGTAGATAGATATATGGTCAAACCTGTCTATAGTGACCACTGAAAGAAGTTGAAGAAAATTGTCACAGTATAGACTGGTGTCCACAAAAGAAGGGGTTTTTAAAGCTTGTGACAATGCAGCCTAAAGACAACCCCGTACCTGATGTGGTTCTGGTAGCTGTGTTCCTTCTCCCCTCCAACCTGTGCTGAGGCTTCCATGTACGAGACTTTGTCCTCAAGAGTTCGCCTGGGAAAACGGAAATACGCAATGTTTGCAATCTGTAACTTTCGTATACATGTGTACTTCGCTTTTAGCAGCTATTCTCATTTTGGCTGCAACATAGCAAAGATAGAACATTAAGCTACAATATAAACAGGTTCCAAGCACCTAGGAAATTAACTTTTTTTGGACAAGTACAAAATTGCATTTTATTATTCACATTCATCTTGAAAACATGCAAAGTCAATCTGTGGGGCCTGTTCACATGCATTGTGAGATCATTGGGATTATATATTAAGTTGTGCATACTGTATGTCCTGCAAAATTTACAGCTGCCTTGCTCTAAAAGATGCTGTCTTAGATCCTTCACAGATTCTTAGATTCTGTCACAGTCTGCTTGAAAATTCTAATATTTGTACAATAGTCATGTACTTCAACCTATGAGTCAAATGTGAGCACACCTTTACTCAAGTGATCCAAGGCACTTTGAGTTTTACGTTCTTAAGTTATGTTCTTGGGTCTAGTCTAAGACGTAACATTGTACGTTTCTCACTTCTCTTCTTCCAGTGTTCTCAGAGTCTCTGCAGTCTCCTTGAGGTTGTTTTCGGCTGTCTCCAGTGCAGTCTCCAGTTTCTCCTGATGGTCGACTGCATTCTGTACGGACATGGTTACGTGTTTGTATTCTACATCATTGAATACTATTAATAATTTGTTGCACCATTTCAGGGTTCTCACTACGCTGTGATTTGGACCCCATATGCTGTGACACTGTCTTTCAACCAGCTTAGGGGTGTTGTTTTTTCAGGAGAACCTTGTGACCCTTTATAAATGACTAAGAATGAAGATATAACCAAGGAATTTGTCTCTCAATAAGCAGTAAATAGTGTCACAGAGGGTTATGAGTTTTAAAATTTTTCGGGGAGTATAAATTGGTTACCTCTTTAGGACTCAACTCAAATCTGCAGTTTGAAAGAAAGCTGTGAGGGGGAGCTTTTGAACTGTACATGTAGCGTTTTACCTGGTATTTTTCTGTCAGACTGTCTGCTATCAGCTGAATCCTTCCCTCTGAGTCCTGTATGGCCTCCTGTAGAGTTTTCTGCAGAGCCTGGATATTATGAAAAATGATTTCAGTTAAAGGTGCATTCTCTAAAATGTTTTTGCCAAAAAATGATATACTTAAATTGAAATTTTTTTAAATGTGATTGTCATCTACTTCCACTTTTCAACATATTTGTGCCATTACGTCACATTTCTGACATTTCTGGATGGTACTAAAACTGCCCGCACAATGCACACCCACAAACTACCAGAATGTAAACAAACATGGCTGACAGCTGTGTTTCCAACTTTTAAACACACTCGTAAGGCGTAATACTTTGACAACTCCACTTGATCCAACTTACATTGTAAAAAAATGGCCAGAAAATTCTCTTTTTTGTATCATCCTAATGGTACAGAATGCAGCTTTAACACAAACATGTATCAGTTACGTTATCTTTTGTCCAAAACCAGTAGTTTTCAATACTACTGTACAAAGAAAAGCAATTTAGTAAAACAAAGTAAACAAAAAAATGCTAACCTGATTTTTCTCTTTCCCCTCTTCCACAGCCTCTTCCAGTGACCTGTTCTCTGATCTCAGCTGGTCTGTCAGCACTGGTGGCAAAGAAGTAACAGTCAGAAAATTAATAACAAATTCAACAATCAGAAATGTAACATTTGCAAAGCAAATACATGTTTACCTTCACATGGTGTAGCCTAACAAACTACTGCTCTGTTTATTCGAACTCAAACACGTTCATAAATAATCATATACATATCTGTGGTGACCAGCACCCCAACTCTGTCTTGCCACTTGTAATCCAAAACCACAGGGTAAGAAAAGGAATTATAGGCTTAACACAGAGGCTGCAGGCATTGAGCAAGTACTGAGAGAACAAAGGTTTGCAGACCCCTCAATTAATTTCATAGACAAAGATTTTTTTTCACACGTTGTGTGCTTTGTTGTCTTTTCCTCACTCGACTTGGGTGAACATGAGTACCTAGCGTTAGTTAGGGATGTCCTCTCGGATAGAATGTAAAGTCAGAGGTCCCGTGTTTGAGGGGAGACACACATCGATCCCACTGCATTTATTGAAAAGAGTAGGGGTCCTTCTGCAGCTTGTACTTACTGTACCAGGTGTAAAGGTGGTTTACTGGTCATGCGAAACAAACCAAAAAAAACACAACAAGTACAGTAGAGCCATACTTTGTAGCTGTGACACTTCGTTCTCTGTCTGCTCACTCAGAACCTGGATCTCTTGGTTGGTTTTGGCTGGAAGGCAAAATTGTAAATAAAAAGTCAGGATAAACAAATTCGTTTGAAACATGAAGTCTTTCTGTCACTACACTTTAATCTTTATCAAAAGACACAACAAGCTTAAGCACAAGCCGAGGAGAAGGTTTGTCCTCTGCCAGAGTTGTCTTGCAAGGCAGATCTAGAAAAACTGTGGATGCCAAGTTCCTCATGGGAAGAAAAACTCTTGAAGAACTAACAGAAATGGCCTCAGAATGCTCGGAATAGTGCAGGATGCTGAGAAGGTGACAAAGAAAAACTCAAATGCTATATTGAGTCTGTAAAAGAGCTCAGTACTGACCCAGTGCCTGGTTCCTCTCTCTGAGTGCAGCTATGTTTGCCCTGGCGGCATCTAGGTCTGCCTGAAGGCTCCTGACCTGCGCCTCTCGCTCCGTCTGCAAGCTGGACAATTCCTGGGGAAACAGGGCTGGGGATTTATATATGTACTACGGCTGGAAATCTACAAGGACTTTCCATAGTCCAATTAGTTACCCTGCCTCTGGACCAAGAAGTCACAAATACCTGCACAGCTCCAATGTTACCTGCACAGCCCTGACTCTAGCACCCACCTGTTGTTTAGCCTGCAGCTTGGCCCTGGTGTCAGCCAGGTCCTGATGAGCACTCTCATGTCTCTGTCTGGAGCCCTCCATACTGGACACCTGCACAGGTGAGAAACAGTGACGATACAGTGCTCCCAGCCGTGTTGTATTCTACTGTACGACCGGGCTTACAAACCTATTCGGTTATCACAAGGTCCCAGCCCTTCTTTGGGTCAGATCTCCCTCCGGCCTTCGGGCAATCCGACCCGCAGTCGGGCTGGTACCTCGGGTGATACGTAATACACCATGTTGTATTCTATATGTAAATCTTGCTGTTTTGGTGAGTTCGCAAAGTAAGAATTTAATAACACAAAAATTGCCCTACTTACATTGTGCTTAAAAACCTTCATATTCTGAGTCAACAACCCAAACCCCAACCAGAAGACCATTTTGCTACCTTTTAAAATCTGCTAACGCAGTATTTGGATGTCTGCCTCCTTATTCCTACCTTTGTCTTCAGTAGATCATTAGCCTTGTTCAGCTCCTTGCTCTGCCTCTCTAGCGTCGCCACGGTCGTTGTGAGAGCGTTCTTCTCGGCGAGCGCAGCCTTCAGCTTCCCCTCCGTCCTCTGCAGCTCCTCCCTGGCTGCGGACAGCTGGGCGTCGTGCTCCGTACGCTGCTGCAGCAGACGACGCAGCTGCAGGGAAACACCCATTATACTCCAAATCCTCTTTTTTACATAGATGCACTGACTGGTGCAGGTAAACCTTGAAGGTTACCTGCACTAGACAAACTTTACCTTTTGTAAATAAATCAATGGATAAAAATAAAATCTTACTGTATCTTCTTTTGAACGTCTGCCGTATACAATTTACATATGGAGTTTTCATGAGGAATTACACCTCCTAAAGATACATGATGAAGATACATGTAGATACCAATGCCATGTTGTCAGGGTGCAGTCGTGCATGGTTTTCATAATGATAAAGAATCCTGAGCAGCTGAGCTCCTATTGGTAGTTCTATCGAGTTTGAGGTACATGTATATGGTCACAACCTCTAAGGGATATCTGACGTCAGCTCCTGACAGCGAGAGATTGTGAAGATTACCAGTATACCTGGGTGGGTACCGATTCGGTTGAACCTGGTCCAACTTGGAATAACATCCAAGAACTGAGTCCAAAAACCTGGAAATTGTGATCTGCATTTTTCTTGGGGGGGGGGGGGGGGCTCATAACAAAGTACAAATAAAAGACATTTCTATTTAGAAATCTTATTACTAGTACATGTAACCTGGTCATAAAAAGGTATTAGATTATATAATGTAGTACTACATGTACCTTATTTTTACTGTAATCTTCAGTACTAGTAATCTTTGATCCTTTGGACCTGGATCTGGATGTCAGAACATCTTACCTCCCTCTCCAGACGGTCTTTCTCCTTCTTCAGCTCTGAGGACGGCTGGTCTGGTGTCTTCCCTTTGGCAGCAGACTGCACAGAAGGAGGCATCAAACGTGGAATATGACAATAATTATTGGTAATCTTCATTTCTGAGCAGACTTTCTGTAAAATTCGTACGAAGACATAGACAGACCTCAAGGCTAGAAATACTGCACTTTTGTGCACCCAAATTTGGAGCTGTACACCTAATGTTCGCAATTTCAATAAAATAAATTTCAGAAGCATTTTTTCTTCAGTAAATCGGGTGAAATATTTGTCCACAAGCAAACAGGTGGATGGGTCCTTGAGGCAGTCCTCATGCATTGTGAAACTTAATTTGTTGACCATTTTAGCCAAAAAAAAGAAATCCCTACCTACCGACCCTTGTTTTTTTAAAGGCCGAAACTGGAAACACAATATTAATTTTCCTAGGCTTTGGGGATTACATCTAAACCTACCCCAGGTGTCCCTCCTGAGAAGAGTTTCTTGGCCAGTTTGTCTCCAGATGCAGTCAGGTTACTGGTGGAGCTGCTCTTGGTCCGGTCCAGCTTCGCAGAGGATGGTGGGGGAGGGGGGTCTGCCAGGACAAACAACAAACAAGGCATTTATGTAACATTTTTGCACAAAAATTGAAATATTTTAATTGAAAAAATCTTCATGTGATTGCCATTTACTTCCACTTGTCAACATACTAGTATTTGTGCAATTATCTCACATTTCTGACATTTATGGTTGGCGCTAAATAGTCCATACGAGCTGCACTCATTTTATTTTCATAAATCTACCTTTTGGTACTTTGAAGCGCTCTGCCTTGTTGATGACGGCGCCATGAGCTCCGTTTTCGGGCAGCTGTACCTCGTAGTGTCCTGGTGGGGGGGCACAACCTGGAGGGGGATCACTTATCAGTCACACATATACACAGGTTTTGTAAGTTGTAAAATTGATGTACATTTGTGCCACACTAATTTGAGGTAAAGACACCTATTTACAATATCAATTCATAGTTTTTGGATAAATACCTGTTCAGCTACAGATTCCGTCAGTCACTGACAAAAGTAGTAGATGCTACTTGAACTGCTGTGAGTTTTCAAAATCTATCAGTAAGGCTTAGGAAAAAAAAATGTTGTGTTTCCTGTTTCCCGACCGACCCTAGAAAAAACTGCTGACTCTAGCCTTTTTTTGGGGGGTGGACCCCTGCAAGGGACATAAATTTTTTGAGCTGATCGACCTTTTCAAGTTCCATGATCTGACACCTGAGTGATGAAACGTTGTACATGTACAATCGGTTTTCCAACATTGACATTGAAAATATAAGTGTCCTCATGCAATAATTTTTTACATGTAAGTCGGATCACTACTCAGTAGCTATATATAGAGATCGCCAAAGTCTAAAAAAGAAAAAAAAAAGATATAATCCCTAACCTTCCTACCGACCCTAATTTTTTCAGGACTGAAACAGGAAACACAACATTTTTTTCCCTGAGGCCTATGTATCTCAATTTGACGAAACTCTTTTATACTTCAAGTCTTGTCACAATTCCTGTGCAAGGAAACGTCTCATTGACCATCCGAGGTGCATAAATTCTTATATAATAACAGGAGCACCCTGTGAATATATATTGTGCACGACAAAATAATTTGGAAATCCTTGCAAAATAAGGGGGGGAGGGAGGTTTGCCAGGGGAGTCAGTCTGCGGGAGGGGTAATTTCCCCCTCCGAATTGCGCGGGCAAATGAACTCTACGGTGGTCAAACTCCCCTGGCCAATTATTCTCCATATGTGGCTAAATTTGACTGGTTTTGAACCCGCGTTGTTAGTCTGGTGGAGACTACGGAGAGCTTATAAACTACAAACTTTTACAAAGTAATCGTTGCAAAACGCGGCTTCCCTCCCACTGGGGTCTCAGGCAAGCCACGACGTCCCAACAAAAATGAAATTTCTTACCTGCATCGTCATAATACCGCTTTATCTTCGCTTTCGAGAAAGACATGCTCGAATATTCAGCGCTGCAGTTACTTTTAGCGACAGAAACTACGAGAGAAACTAAAATTCTGCAGAAAAACACAGCGCTGACAGAGAATCTCTACACACAAAACAACTTCGTAAAAGGGCGGGCCGTTTGTAGCTGACCAATCACAGCACGGAGAGCTTTGAACTATGACCTTTGTATCCTTATTTTCAGGTTAGTACACTAAAAACAAAAGATTTTTTCGCTTATCTGATTGATTTGTAATATTTCCGTAACTATATTTTATGAACTTTAGACTTATCATTGCAAATATGATCCTGAGCTGCGCTCTCCAAAAAATCTTTTGTTTTACGGTTTACGAGGCGACGGTATAGAGCGCCCTCTACCGATTATGACAAGGCTTGCAAGATACAGACCCAGCTATTATCGCAGCGCGCAGGGCCATCGTAAGGACAACAACAACATCATCATCATACAAGTTTTATAAGGCTGAGGGATTTTTACGGGGTTGGTTTCAATTACTAAGTAGCTAACGTTCGCTCTACGGGAGCACAGTAATCAGAAAGGCCGGCTGGAAAGATAGGCTGTCAGAAAGGAAGGACTGAACTTTAATAGTAGGCCCTGGGGCTGATACCGTCATCGGGGCCCCAGTACAGAATGGTCACAAGGCTACGTACGCATTGCACGCGCTTTCAATTGCTTTCAATACTAGTAGTACAACATAAACACAAATAAAGCACAAATAAAGGCAGTTAACCTAGATTTCTTTTAAGTAGAATCAGTGACATTCAGTACGAACGTGAAATTTCAGAAGTCTGCCTCCAAAAGAATGTGAAATAAACTTTGTTTAAAATTGTGTATCTATATTTTGATGAAAGTTGTCAGGGGAACCATCCACATAAAAAGAGACCTTATTTTTCCGACCTCCGTGCTTTCTGACCCATCCCGTTGACCATTGTGTTGGTGTTTTCTCTTGCAAAAATAAACAACACATTTTATTATGTGCTACAAATAGCCGTAAAACGCCAGCTAAAAGAGCCAGGCTTGGGACTCTATAGATAGAGCATAGTTGTTAACATTACACCAGTTTTTGTTTGGTTTTGTTCATAAGGACGTACTGCGTCAATATTCGTCAGTTGAAAGATGGCGTTCTCGGTTGTCAGCTGCCTGGTCCTAGCTCTACTTGTTGGTGAGTTTTTTTTTCTATTTGACACTGTGGATGGGTGGCATATTGAATGTATATGACAACGATAATGATATTCTTGTTTCTAAAATTTAAGAAAGTAAGTTTTCGCGTAAAAGTTTCCTTGTGTGTTGTCATTACTCGAGTGATAGGACGTAAAAAGAGACTCAAGGGCCTTTTGAGAGCATCAAGGAAAATTTTTGATAAAAGATCATAAGAAGTCTATATCTCGAAGGAAAGCTGGTAGTTTTATCAAAATGGCGTCGGTTTAGAATCGCTAGCTTGAAATGTGAAAGTAAAACGAAGTAATGTATGATCAAAGAGTGTATTCTAAAGTCATTGCGCCCGTCCTTTTTTTTAATAAGTTTTACGCTAGGGGCCCGGTCACATTCGTCGCGTTGTACGATCGCAAACTGAAGGCCTTCTTGTGATAGTCGTGCATGTGTCGTGCACCATTATTCAGTTGTCTTGTTACGGAAAATTAAAGGCTCCCCTTGTTAGATCCTTGTCTGTGGTTGGTTCTGTCACAGCCTGCTTGGAAATGCTACAACATCAAAATCGTACGACGACCTACGACTACTGTGACCGCGCGGTACCGGTGACTCGCCAAACGTGCTTCTCAGTTTTACCCGTACTTTTATTATCTCCCCACAGGACACATCCACGCCTTGACCTGTTATACCTGTACCGGGACGCAGATTGGCGGGATTTCACAGGCGGGGTACGACGACTGTCTGGCGAGCCCAGACTCTTCGGTCGGCAACCAAACTTGCGAGGAGGGCGAAATATGTCAGGTCAGCAAATTATATAACTCTGTGACTATACGTTTCTTTAACCGTTCTTTATTCATATATATAAGAAGCTTTTGGAGCGGACCAAAGCTAACAAGACGGGATTCCAGGCTAAGTCTTTTCGGAAAGAAGACGTAATTTTGTACGACAGATAACTTGCCTACGAATGCCCTAAGTTTGCGATCTTTAATACGACTATCGTACGACGAATACGAACATAACCTTACCATGAATTTTGAATTTTTAACAATTGGGGATATTCATAGCACTTACATCTATTCTATGATAGCCATAGCTATGTAGGCCCAATGATAATTAAGTACACTGTTATGCGTATAGCTAGATGCAACACAGCAAAACCACGGAAAATCGCTCTTTATCCTAGTCCATGATACAAACGTTTGTAACAGTTGTACATGTACGCTACACAAGTCAGCGTGGCTATCCACGTATGATCAAGATTTTGATCGTAAAAAGACGGGTGTTTAAGTACTGATTAGTTTTACAAATTTCGAAGACTTGTAGTGAGTGTCAAGGTACATAGGTACATCTTTCAATAATACATGTACTTGGCTTCGACGTGTCTTCTGTGTGACTTTTGTTTCACCAACTTGAAAGCAAATAAAACGAGGTAAAGGTAGCCCCATAGCCTTTTTGAGGCCGTAGAGTCTGTGGGTTGTTAATCCACTGTGTCTAGGACACGGTATTGGAAGGCGGAGCCTAACCCTCTCCTTTCGCCGCCTTTTACCTCCCCAACCGAAGTCAGGTACCCATTTTACACCTGGGTGGAGTGCCCTTCCCACAAGATCGGTAATCTGTGCCAAACACCCTGCCATTACGTCGGACGACCTCACAACGGAACTAGCGATGGCAGTCGCACAAAAAAGTCGAAATGGCGTAAGAAAAAAACTAGCCCACACCCCACTTCTGCTCGGAGCTTACATAACATTTCCGTCAGAAATCACCATAGCAGTCTGGCACAACAGGCCATAACGAATGGTCCTTACACAAAGGGGCAACGTAGGGTAGAACGGAATGGTGACACCTCACTGTACGCCACCAGTCAACCTGTCAAAGCTATAAAAACACCCGATTCTGTTCCTGCACGCATGCTTTACAACGTCAGCAAAATGGAACTGTAGCGCTTTTTTGTCAACTACAATTTATCATTGTTTGTCAACACAGAATAACACGATTCTTCAGTGTTTTTTGTGTGGTATAAAGCGTTTTTTTCATTACGTTTTTTAATTTGGGTCAGTATTTTGTCCTGTTTGTATTTACGTAGTCGCACCCACAGGTACGAAACGTCTTGTCGACATAGCCACCAGTTTGCAACATTAGTCATAATCCCTTAAGTAGAGCGGACATACTCAGTGTGAGGCGAAGTGTGACGATATTTCTATGGCTGGTAGCGCACTGCTGGTAGTGAAATAACCAATCGCACCGGGTCGCCCCTACTCTTTTAGTGTTCCATAAGTGTGTTGGGTCATTTTACGAGGTTTGAGGCCTTGGGTTAATTAAAATCGTAAGCTTCCCCCCAAACGGTTTTAAGTCCCTAGACGAAAGAACGTATATGCAACCTCTTACAACCGTGCCAAGGGGCTTGAACCCTTTAATTTTAAACCAATTAAGAAATGCTAACAAAAGCAAGGTCAATAATGATAAAAAAACTGTACGGCGAATTGCTTGGTTTAAGTACAAAGCGTGGCTCACCCCAAAGGTCAAGTCAGCAATGAAGTCTGTTGAGATAAAAGAACTGCAAAACCCGTGCGACCGTTCACTTCTTTTTCACCGGTGACATGACATACAAAAGAAGAACAAAACGATAGAAAAGACTCGAAAAAAAACGTCAACACTACACATCTATGTTACAAGCTGTAATCACTGCAAAATCTTACGATGACGCCTGTGTTAGAAAGAGTACTTACGAATGATACCACCTTTATTTTCAGGCCAACCTGTTAAATGTCGGCATCTTGCTGGTCTTGAGGGGTTGTGTATCGGAGGACACATGTTCTACTAACGAAGCAACTGCTGGTAAGCGACCATTTACTTAGCTTAAGCTTAAATCCTGCAAAGATCTCACAGTTGTGCTGTTCAAAGGCATCTATACGAAACTAGTTTCTTCGGCTATTAACCAGTAACGTCAACAAGCACACATCTCTTTTCAGCCTTGAAATCAGGGTTGGTAGAAAAAGCGGTCCAGTCCGTTCTGGTCAGGGGGTGGAAAAAGCGGTTCGACCTTTTCTCGTGTAGTTGCGCCCCCTTACAGAAAGTGGTAAAATTGCAAGCAGCCTGTTACCCCATTGATGTGTCCCGTATATCCCAACACGAAGCGCGTTGATTGGCTAATGTTCTTATTTACACTGAACGATCATTGGTTCCCTTTTCTTTACAGTCAAGTCGCAGTGCTGTAACGAGACCCTGTGTAACAACGCAAGTTTCGCACCGACCACGGTTCCTCCGACCACCACGCCACTGCCCACAACAGCGGAGACCACTCTAGTAACAACTCAACCCCAAACTACCATCCTAACGACAGAGGCACTGCCTACCATAGACACCACTGATACCACAGTATACACAGTTGAAGCGACCGAAACGACAGACGGATCGGACTTGTTAACTACAGGTACAGATGACATTGGTACTACACTCTTAACCATGACTCAATATGACACCACCATAGACCAACAAACCGAACTAACCACCCCATTCGAAACACTAGTGATGACTGAAACCACGCTCTACACAGAAGAATCAGGGCAAACGACAGTTGAAGCGACCGACACAACACTTGTCACGGAAGAATTAGGACTAACGACAGAAGATACTACCGATTTTGGCACTACACTCTTAACCATGACTCAATATGACACTACCATAGACCAACAAACCGACGTAACCACCCAACAAGAAACGCTAGTGATGACTGAGCTACAGTCTACCATAGAACCGACCGATACCACGTTCTACACAGAAGGGCAAACAACAATGGTGGCGACCGAAACGATGCTTGTCACGGAAGAATCAGGACTAACGACAGAAGGTACTACCGATTTTGGTACTACAACCATAGACCAACAAACGGAAACTCTGGTTATGACTGAGATACAATCTACCATAGAACCGACCGACACCACGTTCTACACAGAAGTCCAAACGACAGTTGAAACTACCGAAACGACAGAGCTATCGGACTTAATAACTACAGGTACAGATGACATTGGCACTACACTCTTATCCATGACACAATATGACACCACTGTAGACCAACAAACCGTTATAACCACCCCACAAGCTATGACTGAGTTACAATCTACCATAGAGCCAACCGACTCAACGTTCTACACCGATGTATCTGGGTACACTTCACCAGAGACCACGCTCTACACGGAAGAAACAGGACCAACAACAATAGGTATTACAGATATCGGCACGACTCTGTTAAGCATGACACAATATGACACCACCATAGATCAACAAACAGAACTAGCTAACCCGGTAACTACTCCACCCCAATCTACCCCGCCCGAAAACCTAGAGACGACCGAAACAGAAGTAGACACAGAGGCGTCGTGGCTGACCACTGAAGAGTTTTCGTCAACGGATCTGACAACGAATGAAGTTACTACAGGAACCACTGACACAACTGGCACTACACTCTTAGCCATAACACAATACGACACCACCCTGAATCAGCGATCTGAAGAAGCTACCTCAACGGCGACTACTTTCGACTCAGAAGAGACAACGATAGAGTTTCGGTCCACGGAATTACCAATGACGTCCCCTCAAACCGTTATAGGTATCACTGTCATTGGTAGCACTGTTCCTCATGACGTAATATGACATATAAACAAGGCATATAGTAACCACCCCGCCATTTAGAAATTAATTTATTAACTGCACCACCTTCACCTACCATTTGTGATCACCCAACCATCAACTAGTCCTGAAACCACTATAATATCCAATACACCGATAATCACAAACCCCACACAAACTACCACAACATCCACCTAGCCTTTTTCCGACATTGGCAATGACAAGGATTGTGTATTTTCATACATTTCTGCATACAGAAACAACAGAGCTCACCCCTACACTCGGCACTGAGTTCACCACAGAAGAAGAAACGACCCAGTCTACAGAAGCGTCAGGAATCACCACAGAAGAAACGACCCAGTCTACAGGAGGGTCAGGGCTCACCACAGAAGAAACGACCCAGTCTACAGGAGCGTCAGGGCTCACCACAGAAGAAACGACCCAGTCTACAGGAGGGTCAGGGCTCACCACAGAAGAAACGACCCAGTCTACAGGAGAGTCAGGGCTCACCACAGAAGAAACGACCCAGTCTACAGGAGCGTCAGGGCTCACCACAGAAGAAACGACCCAGTCTACAGGAGAGTCAGGGCTCACCACAGAAGAAACGACCCAGTCTACAGAAGCGTCAGGGCTCACCACAGAAGAAACGACCCAGTCTACAGGAGGGTCAGGGCTCACCACAGAAGAAACGACCCAGTCTACAGAAGCGTCAGGGCTCACCACAGAAGAAACGACCCAGTCTACAGAAGCGTCAGGGCTCACCACAGAAGAAACGACCCAGTCTACAGGAGGGTCAGGGTTCACCACAGAGGACGCCACCCAGTCTGCAGAAGGGCAAGGGGTCACCACAGAAAAAACGACCCAGCCTTCAGAAGCACCAGGGGGCACGACAGTAAGGACGACTCAAACTCCGCCCGACAATGAGGGATCAGGACAGGCGTATTCGTCTACCGAGGAATCGACACCTGCACTTACTACAGGTAACATTCATTTGGTGTTTCGTTTTCATCGATGCCAAAACATTACGTGAAAGAACATTATGTCTAAACCAAGCGAAGTATACATTAAGCCCCACTTTGAACTAGAGTTCCTAGCAACCTGCACCACTCTTTAGCCACTATATCCGCAGGTAACTAAATCACCGTTGCACCCATTCCACTACCCGTTGCTCTATCAACCAGCTACCCCCTTCCTTCTAAGCACACCTACATAAAGCCCCGGTCACACATTCAGAACCTTCCCCTGACCACCAACCAACGAAGGTTAGTTGAAGTTGGGGAGCCGAACAGTAGCCGACCTGGCCGAACACCAGCCGACCTTGCTCCCGACCTACTCCCAACCATGATTGGGGAGGGGGGCGTTCGGCTCGTGTTCGGGAGGCCAAATTCGTGAATGTGTGACAGGGGCTTTAGCCACCCATACCCAAAACTACCATTGGTAGCGTCCATCTGGAGACAGCCCTATGTGCCGACACCCCTACGTTGCGACACAGGGTTGGGGCTGTTGGAACATAGGTTGAATTGTCGACAGAGGGGTGTCTGAAGATGGGGATGTAACCCGTCCATCTAGCCAATTATGTAGCCTCGAGTCCAGTCTTTTTAGCTTTAGTCCGCTCCTTTGGTCCGGGGTAGCGACGTTGGGAGCGGACAAAGGCTAACAAGGCTAGACTCCAGGCTACTACTAATGCCGATGGCGATAATTTTTTTAGTTTTAGTTTTATTCAGAATTGCGACAAGTACAATACAGTGGCCACCCTGGCAGCACAGCTGATGTCGGGCACCGCGTTGAACAAAATATACAGACATATACATATGGTGATAATAACAAAGGGGATTTTTTTCTCTCAAAATGACGTTACAGAAATAACAGATCTGGCGACGCCTGAAGGCACCACCACAGCGGCCACCGGCTCTGTCACAACAACGGCGAGCATCAGCCAGCCGCAATCCGGCGCGAACGTCGGGCTCATCGTGGGCTGCGCCGTCCCGGCTGGCCTAGCTGTGCTAGCTGCTCTTGCCTCCATCGTCTATCTCCTCAAGAAGAGAACGAAGATGGGCAAAGGCAAGATCCATCCGGGGGAAGGCGTGGAGCTGCCGCCAGACGGTCCTGCATCGAGATACAGAACATTCGACCCGTCCGAGCGCGTCCTGAAGGGCCTCTGAGTGAAAAGGGCCAGGGGGTGAAACGTTTTAGGTTGACCAAAGTGCACACACTGCACACGATGTGGTGAGACAGTTATCGTATCCAGAACCATGCTTATCTAGTTTTATGCCTGAACGGGTTGTGGTTAGGATCAAGAAAGGTTTTGCCCTCCCCCCCCCCCCCCGGCACGGTTATGGATACACGTGGACTATATCCAGAGCCGTGCCTGGGCATGGTTCTGGATAAAGCACGGTTCTGGATACAACAAGTATGTACAGCAGATGCCGGAAAAGACATTGTGTTAAGGCCATACCAATTGAATTTGTTGGTTTTCGGCATTACAAAAGAAAAAAAAAACAATTCTCATGCACGAAAACAGAGTCTTCGGGAAAGTCTGTACCTTGGTTCTCGCAGTTCCAGGGACTGAAAACAGTCAAGTATCCCAACAAATCTGCTTACGTGATGTCCTCTTACTAGACTAAATGCTTACTCAGAAATGTCCGAGAACCAAGAAAATTAATAAGTGTGGCCTTATGTATTGTATAAGTGGTGCGGGCACCCTTAGAGTGAAAAGTAAAAAAAAGAGAAGATTTTGAACCAGTTTAGCTCAAATGAATTCAAGGAGTCAGCTACTCTTCCACTGGTCATGACAGAGACGACAGACACTATGTACAGTATCTACAGTTTCTTTGTAGCAGGGAAATTCCCCTGGCTCTTTTTTCGACAAGATAATGAACATGTAGTGGACCATAGCTTAACGTCCTGTCTTGAGGACTGCAACCCTTTCCAGTATCGTACATGTTGGGTACAATACCTTTTGGTCCAGTGAGAAGGTCACTAACCACTAGACCTCGCACGTGAGAGAGGATTACTTCACATATGTTAAACTTTATGGTAAGGGCACAAAAATAACTGTGAACTATGTATTATACTGTAGTCAGATTTGACGGATTGTTTTTTGTTTTGTTAAATAGACGATCTTTGTTTTAGAATAGGGGTGTTCAAATGTATAAATGGTAAAGGATTATGTTTTGGGCAGGTTTTGAGTAGTTTGCCAAAGTATAAATGTGTACTTTACTTCCATTTTTTACACATTAATTGAAATACTTTTGATGATTGACGAGTTTGTGTACCAACATACGACAAGCACAATTTGTTTTGTTTTCTACATAATAGTTTATCGTTATATTTGGGGAGACCGATGGGGCTTTCAGCGACAACGGGTGCATTTTCTGTAGTTAACCCTGCACGGGAAGTTGGATTTACCAATGGTAGTAAATGCCAGTAAAGCCAGGTAATGTTTACTTTGTAAACAGTACCGGATTTGACAATGGTAGTAGGCAAAAATCAAGTCAGGTAATTTCGGACTTAGCAATGGTAGTAAATGATATTACCGAACTCAGTGAGTTTTATTTACTACGTACCATTGTCAAGTCCGGTACTGTTTACAAAGTAAACATTACCTGGCTTTACTGGCATTTACTACCATTGGTAAATCCAATTTTTCGTGTTATGTGTTAGTATTATTTGATAAACAAAATAAAATGATAGTGTCTTATGAAAAATTGTGTTGTCTTGAGACACGTGACATGGGAACCAAGTGTAGCCTTTAATGGACCTTTCCTATAGTCCTGCCTACCTTAGTCAAAACATAGAAATGAAAGTATGTGACCGACATGCAGCCACTCTCTCATTGGTCGAACCGCTAATTGTCATGTTATCATTGGTTGAGTTGATAATTGTGATGGACAGTCAGGAAAGGTCTCTTGAGAGCTTCTTGGCAGACTCAACCTTCCTGGACGTCCCAACACGAGGGGACGACTCCAGGCGTAAATGATCTCCAAGCAGATCTAGGATCCGGGGAAAATAAAGATGGAGAGAGAAAAAACAACTGAGAGGGAAAAGTAAGAAAAACAATGTGTAGTGGAAAAACAAGGAGGTTCAATTCCTTGAAAACACGAATTTGTGAGCAGTGTACAGAAAGTGGAAAGAAATGGATCAAAATATGAAGCAAAAAAACAAACAAAAACAAAGTAGATACCCGATAGCACGAAATGCAAGCAAAGGGAACTGAGTAAAGGACTAAAATACACAGAAGTCGGCCGTAAATGTTAATGTTCTGAGTAAGGTCTGGAATAAAGAAGTGGGCTTTAGATAAATATAACGTTACCTTTTTAGAATGAGTACGAGTACGTACTCTAGATCTGAAGTATATTTTGTCACACACGAAAACAATGTATGTTCTCAGCCGATAACATTACATACGACGTAGTTGCA
Source organism: Branchiostoma floridae x Branchiostoma japonicum (assembly GCA_013266295.2). Lineage (NCBI taxonomy): Eukaryota > Metazoa > Chordata > Leptocardii > Amphioxiformes > Branchiostomatidae > Branchiostoma > Branchiostoma floridae x Branchiostoma japonicum. Next base: position 7,948,967 of record CM023827.1, on the reverse strand, counting down.
CACAGACACGCACACACACACACTTGAACACACACACACTTGAACACACACAAACTTGAACACACACAGTGGTTCTGGATACAACAAGTGTGCACAGCAGATGTAGGAGAAAAAGTTTGTGATTTTGTACCTCATGCAAAGCCTGGTGGTCCCTACTGTAAATCTGCTTTATTTTTGGTGTTCCCGAAGCTGTATTGTACTGCTGGCTAGTACATACGTAGGAGAGCCATTGTGCTTTACCCAGCTATGGTGGGATTATTTCATTTTGATGGCATCATGGTCTCTGGTTATGGTTCGCCATGCCAATCGTCCAAATGGGTTTGAAGTTAAAATTTTTGTTCCAACACAAAGGATTGTTCTCACCTAGAGCTTTCGAACAGTCACTCTGATCTTCATCAATAGACTTCCTGAGAGGAGTGAAAGAGGCTATTTACATCAGGGCCCATGACCCATCACTCAACCGCGACGGGGGCCGACATCGTTTACCGGATACCTTTGATCCAGTGTTGACATTGCACTTCAGAGAAGCCACGTGACAGCTGTCTCACTGCAGCTGGGTCAATCTATTGAATAAGACCAGATTGACTGGTCGAAAGCTCTAGGTGAGAACAATCCATGTAATTGGAACAAAAGTTTTTATAATAAATCAACTTTAAACATGTTACTACCAACACAGATGAACTTTCATGATAGTATGTCCAAATGTGTGCTTTTATCTCCGACAAAGCCTTGGTGATATACAATGATAAAGTATTTGACCATTGAATAAATAAAATTCGCCATGCATTTTTGTTCAAATACACGCAACCCTCTTTTGAAATCGAAAGAAGCGATAAACTGTGCAAAGAATTCACTGTTAACAAAAACGATAATACAAAAGGTTCCAATATTGATTTTTCTTAACTAAGTGCCATTTCAACATTCATTCCAAAAAAAGCCATGACTTAAAGGCGTGTATTGTGCACAAAGGCAGTAACCGTAGCCTCTTTCTGTGAAGTTTTACAGGATGAGCTCTATCAAAGGGGTTCTTTTAGCTTGACATAACTTCTGAGAATATATGAAGCTATGAACAACCTGTGCACGAGAGATTATGTAAATATTGCCCAATGAATGCAGTGAAAAATGAAACACATTTTATTAGTCAGTGTCCTCACTATGAGACAGACAGAAACAGATTATTTCAAACAGTTACCACAATTTCCCCATCCTTTCATCTTTTCAAAGATCACCAACAGACTACGTTTCTACTAAGATCACAAAACCCACTCATTATGCAAAACGTGGGACTATTCATTATCCACTGCCTTCAAAGAAGAAGTCAAACCTCATAATAGCAAGCGTAGTAGTAGAAGTATAAGTTTTCCTAGACAGTATAGCAAGCGTAGTAGTAGAAGTGTAAGTTTTCCAAGACAGTAGTTGTCTCTTCCCTATTATTGTATTGTACCGTATACTTAGTACCTTTGACTTTGTGAAAAGCAATTAGCCTTCGGGCATGACTTTGCAAATAAACTTTCAATATAAACGGAGTGTGAGTGGAACCGTAGGATTTTCTGTACCAACGCCCAGTATTACTGACGGAGCTCAGTGACAGTGAGTCGGGCCGAGGTGTGAAGAGATGAGGGGTCGACTTGGCGCTGTTTGGATCTTCTGCTGTCTGCAGCTTGTCAGTGGTAGGGACTGTACCTTTGTGTATAATACACGGATAGAAATACATAGTCGTGAAAACAGGTTCATAGTTGTCAAAGGAAAGCGCTACATGCAGAGGTATTGTGTTTCAGGCGGTGGAAGAACGTTTTTGAGGAAGGTAACAGCTTTTACAGTGCCCACATCTAATTGGTTTGATTTTGTCATCAACCAGTTAGGACAAAGTTATATTATGATTCCATTGATATAACCGTTGCTGTTGACGCCATTTCTATGACTTCTGGTCAACACTTATCGATCGAGGGCATTTTGATCATTGCGATCTCTTACGCTTTTCTAAGTCTATTTCTAGTTATGTGCCCTTTCTTGAGCATAGGAGCCAGTTTAAAAACTGAACTAATGTACAGATATACTGAAGTTTGTAAAAAGCGCGAAAGACAATGAAACTGAGCCAGGTCCTTATATCTGCTTGGAGATTAGTCAATACCGTGCTTTCCGACCAGAGTACATGTACGTTCATGACACCTGTGTAAACATTATTTCCTTTCACAATCTTCTTTATCTTGTGATCATGCCATGGAACAGTTTAGTGGGGATGTTGAAAGCAGTCGTCTCTGTGCCTTGCTTCTTTCCCAGCTGCACGCGTGAAACTTTTTGTCAGCGACAGTATTGTTGGAGAATAGTGTTGTATGAGGGTCTGCATATAGCTGCACGCGTGAAACTTTTTGTCAGAGACGGTATTGTTGGAGAATAGTGTTGTATGAGGGTCTGCATCAGCGTCAGGCGTAGCGAGTTATTTCTTTTATCGTTAAACGTAGCTGGTTTGGTTTCTTGTTGTACTTGAAATTAGCCCTCCACACAAGACATATTCTCCTCATGTTGCCTAATTCTTTATCAATATAACCTCTAAAACAGCTTAAAGATATAACCTTTATACTTAAAACTATTTAAATTTGCGGCAGTTGAAATTCACGACAACGTAACATTTAATAGTTTTGAGTTGAAAGTGAGAGGTCATTGCAAAAATCGCGAAATAATAAAAAAATACTACAAATTTTTTATTGCAAGGTTTAAAGTGTATGCTTATATCATATCTTGGGTGTGATGGTATGTGGTCTGAGTTTGATACTTTAATAATAAATTAGGCCATGTTGATTTGATTATATGGATGACATCCACGCTTGCATGAATTTTCGTAAGTTTACAAAAAAAGTTTACTGTATATCGTACAAAGCAGCTGCAAAATATACCGTAAATTAAAAAAAAATTGAAAACGATACTAATGTCGTAGAATGCCAAAATCAATTCCAAAGGAAAGAAAATGTCAAGAAATGAAAATGAAGAGTATATTATTCGCCATACCATACTCTGTGTGTTTTGTCATTTGTTCAACCTTCATGACCACGTAGATTTCATAATGCAGGCAACTTGTTTTTTGCCAAACTTTTTTTATTCGCACGCTCGCATCAGTTTTGGGGTTCAAAGAGGATGTTATCCATATAAAACAGGCGACACTTTAAATCCGGAACAACACTTTAAATCCGGAACAACACTTTAAATCCGGAACAACACTTCAAATTGCGCTCCGATGCAGAATTCTGCAGAACTGACCTAGTCCACCGGGACCTACCAATGTTACCTAGTAGACGTAATTGTTATCATGTAGTATGTGATAATCTAGAATATTAAGTTTCCTTCTCACACTTATGATTATGTCTTAATAATCAAAGTTGTCCGGATTTAAAGTGTTTTTCCGGATTTAAAGTGTCGCCTGTTATAATCAAATCCACATGGCCTTAGCCTGTACCTATTACACCTATTGATGGCGGTCTTGTGGTCATGTGTGCAGCTGTGAGCACGTCGGAACGTACTGCACCTGCGCGAAACCCGTAATGTATTGTGCATAGCACTCTGGCAGAACGTCTCATATAAGGTTGTATTAGAGCATGTAAGGTTGACAGCCTGTCTGTAGTTTTCAGATGTTGTATAGGAAAAGATATCGTCTGCAACAGGCAAAATGTTGATGCAACGTTGACCAAACATCCAACGAAAAGCGTGAAAAATCAGTTTATTGCGTAGGACCAGTACGTTCTGCCGACGTGCTGCAGCTATGCTACAATATTTCATAATGGCTTCTACATGATGGCCTTTATTTCCACACACATACAGCATCCGTTACTCAATATGGTAATTCTTTTTATTACTCTTGTATTATGGGCGTTTTTAACGTTCTTACCTTGTGAGCAACCCATGCGTTAAGTTAGTGAACCATCATTAATTTTTCGAATTTCACATACAAAAGATGTGTCCGGGTGACATCTATAGCATTGATACAATATCAGATCCTTTTTAAAGGGTAGGTTGTTTCTTGTTTCTTTTATTTACGCGTTTTGTCTCTTATATGAACGTCAATGTTATCGTGTTTGTATTTTTTAACAGCGGACATGGATTTCGTTGTTTGATTCCTCTTTCTTCAAATAGTGTCATAAGTTCTTCGACTAAGGGAATGCCGGGTGTGATGTTTGGATAATCAATTGACATGTAACAATGGCGATTTTGTAACACCCAAGGCCGTATCTGTATCTGTATAGCCGGTATAACCGCCCTTCGGCGTAACACACCAGCTTCGCAGGCACGCGGCGCGGCGGCAGCTGGCTACATTACACCGAACGACTTGTTGCATCTAGCCTTTGCACATCTACGTCTAAACATTGTTTAAAGCTATCTAGAGATGATGCCCCTACTGTACTTGGTAGCAAGCGAGTTCCAATGTACGGTAGTTCAAGGAAAAAACGAGTTTTTGAACACCTCAATCCTTGTTGGGAAACTTTAAAGCAAGACTATTTCTTGTTCTCTTCTAATCTGAGCTGGTATTATTTATTTATTTATTTATTTATTTATTTATTTATTTATCTAGTCTTCAGTCTTAACTGTAAAATTTTTCAATGTTTATCTTTAGTAATACGACATGAACATGAATCAATAAGAATGTAGATGATAATTTAAGACATGGCAATTTTTTAAAAATAGTTGTTTCATTTTTTAATTCTCTGTCTTGCCCCACCTATTAGGAATCTCCTATAACACCACTGAGTCATTCCTGCTGGTCGCTGATGTCTATAAAGAAATCATTCTCCAAGTTAACATCCCTTCCGGATCGACTGTCACGCTTCCACTCGGAGATGTAAAGTCTCCGGCCGCAGTGGCTCACGACCCGCTCACGGACTACGTGTACTGGTCAGACAGTCTGAACAACGACATCAGACGGGCTCGTCGTAATGGAAGCGACATGGAGACCATCATAGATACCGGCAGCGATGGTGAGCTAGAAATTATTTCTTTGATCCTAATGCTGAGGTCACATTTCCAAACCGGGGCCCGGCCGGGCAGTCCTATATATGGGACAAAAAGTATGATATAAAAGACAACAAAGCACAAAAAGTTAAAAAAATCAATAATGGGAACTATTTGCGTATATTCTTGATAATATACATAAATTATCGATTTGTCGTTAATCGAAACAGCCCGGCCGGGCACCGGTTTGGAAATGTGACCTCATATGAGCTCAGCATGATGCTGAGGTCACATTTCCAAACCGGGGCCCGGTCGGGTAGTCTTGTAGAACGAAAAGTATGATATAAAAGACAGCAAAGCACAAGAAAGTTGAAAAAATTAATAAAGGGAACTATTTACATATATTATTGATATAAATTGTTGTTTTTGTTTTGCGTGCAGGGGTTACGGGAGCATAGAAAGCGTAACGAATGTTCTCCCTAACATTCTCCATGAATCTCAAGGTTTTTCCATAAAACTTATAGAGGTTTATTTGCATATTCTGTACACTTTCTATGCTCCCGTAACCCGCAAAGGAGAGTGATACCCCGTCGCCGACTCACGACGGGAGGGGGCGTGAGGCGGGGACGGGATATCACTCTCCTGCGCGCGCGTCAGCTCTTCGGGCGCGGCCTCATGAGTTTGGTTCCCACCGTGACGTCCTCAAATACAACACTAGTATAGCAGTATAAAGTATATATACAATAGTGCTATTTCACTTTTATTATTTTTTTACCTTCTTACATTCAACTTTATAATTATAATTATCATCACTGTGTCTTATGATCCTTGTAACATGTTATAAATGTTAGACATGACATAATGTTAGTAAAAGAGTGGCTGCATGTTCATCGAAGTTATATATTTCTATGTTTTTGTTTCACATTTCTATATAATATCGAGGTCGGGGCTGTGGTAAAACGCCGACATCACTGGGAACTCGATCTGTTTGCTGTGGTTGACTTAAGCCCCTGTCACACATTCACGACCTTCCGCCGAATCTGTTCCCGAACGCCAGCGGAACAGGTTCGGCTGGCGTTCGGGAGCACTCTGACCAGATTTAGGCCACGCCTATCTTGCTGTACGAATCGAAACGAATTTGGGTTGAATTGGAGTCAAATTTGATCCCTGAACACACCCCGAACATGGCTGACTTACTCCCGGATGGCTGGCTGGTGTTTTGCTGACTTACGGTCGAAAACCAGCCAGATACGATTGAACCTCCCGAACGACTCACGAATGTTTTAAACATTTTGAAACATTCGGCTGGCGCAGCCGAACCGTAGCCAACCCAGCCGAACGCCAGCCAACCCAGCCGAACGCCAGCTGACTCACTCCTAACCATGGTTGGCGAGCGTTCGGCTAGCGTTCGGGAGGCCAAATTCGTGAATGTGTGACAGGGGCTTTATATGAAGAGTTTATGTCTAAAGTGCGCACTAGTACTTTCAAACATTTCTTACTCTTCTCTACATAGCATATAAGTACGACAATGTCCTCACACTTTTTGCAGCTCCCCGTGGCCTGACATTGGACCGCACTAGGGGGGATATCTACTGGTCTGTCTTGGACACCATCTCTGTAGCAAAGATGAATGGATCGTCCGCTAGAACACTTCTGACGTCACCGGCCATCGGGGAACCTTTGGGCCTGGTCACGGACCCCAGGAGTGGGTGAGTAAAATGCATTTCATAATAAACAACTAGGCGTTACCACAATTGCGGTTATGGTGACACGGCGGTTTTATGGTGAATATTTTCCACCCCGATCAACATGAATCAACCTTTTTAAAGGTTTTAAACGAACTTTACGACGCATGGAATTTAGGAATGCCATCTCAGTGTTGTGCAAACAGGGTGGAAGTGTCAATTGTTGCTCGTCACGGGAAACGTTTATTCCATTTTCACAAAAACAATCTATATTGAAATGCCTAAATTTCTGTTAAATGACATTTAGATTTGCGTTGTTATTATTATTGTTGTTATACTTGAATCATCAGTTTTTTTAAGTCAACCCGGCCGAACGAAACAAAACGTTTAATACGCTCAAAACGTCAACTCCGAGAATGAGGTTAATCATTGTATTTTATTGCCTGTCCCCAAGTGTGTGTCAGATATACTTTGCCAGCCATACTAGTAACTACGAGTGGGGGGGCGATGACATTTAGTCTGTTGATGGGCCTATAAGAAAGTGAAGGTCAAGATTAAGTTTGGGTACTCCTGCTGTGCGATTTTTGTTGTCCTGACTCCTTTCAACAGGCTCCTGTACTGGGTGGACAATATTAGTGGCACAATTACCCGTTCTGCGATGGACGGCAGCAACCAAACCACCATCATCAAGGACCTCAATGGTCACCGCGCTATTACAATAGACTACAATGGTGAGAAAACAGACAGTCGTACGGGACATTTTGTCAATATATGTACTTATGCACAAGATAATGATAAACTAACAAGGCACAACATATTTGGAAACTTGTGTTTGCTAGATCAATGTAGTGTGTCTATATCACTGGAAATACTTAATGGAACATCAATAGATACCAAGATACCATCATATGCATTACATGTTACATATTTCGTGTACATGTACATGTCTTCCCTGTCCTGTTACCGAAACATATTTGCATAAATCTCCTATTTATTCATCCCATTTAGAGGATCGGCTGTACTACTCTGGTCAGCGGAATTGCATCTACAGCTCAGACCTACTGGGCAACGATATTCAACAAGTGCTGTATGAATTTGGGAAGGAGGTTTATGGAATCGCGGTTGATGAGAACTACGTCTACTGGTCGTCTAACTGGTATGACGGTTCATCGTGGGTTGGAAAAATCGGAAAGTGAGGAAATTCCCTTTATCTACTTCACAGAATTCATAGACAGCTGTTGCTCCTACTCGCCAAGTAGAGGTTGGTGGGGAGAGATCGTTACCTTTTTATATGTCCCGTTTTTTCTGTCGCTATCCCCACAAAAAAGAGGACATATAAAAAGGTAACGATCTTTCCCCAACAATCTCTGCTTGGAGAGTAGTTGCTCCATGGTAAAATCACATGATTAAAAGATGTTGTACACAAGAAGAAAATATAGTACATTCATAATAAAGCAGTAAGTAAGAGACTTATATGCATACATACATACATATGCATACATAAAAAAGACACAATATTATGTTCTATTCCACACCACCAGGTTGTCCAAGTCCAACCTTACCAAGATTGTCCTGGTGGAGGGCCTGGAATTGCCACACGGCATCTATCTATCTACGTCCGCCACAAGTACGACTGTAGAGCAAAGCACGACTCAGGCCACCACAAGTACGACTGTAGAGCAAAGCACGACTCATGCCACCACAAGTCAAACTGTGGAGCGAAGCACGCCTCAAGCTACCACAAGTACGAGTGTTGAGCGAAGCACGCCTCCAGCCACCACAAGTACGACTGTAAAGCAAAGCACACCTCAGGCCACAACAAGTACGACTATGGAGCAAAGCACGCCTCCAGCCACCACAAGTACGACGGTGGAGCGAAGCACGCCTCCAGCCACCACAAGGACGACCTTTGAACGAAGCACGCATCCAGCCACCACAAGAACGACTGTTGAGCGAAGCACGACTTTGGCCACCACAAGTACAACTGTGGACCGAAGCACGCCTCCGGCCACAACAAGTACAACTGTGGAGCGAAGCACGCCTCCGGCCACAACAAGTACAACTGTGGAGCGAAGCACGCCTCCGGCCACAACAAGTACAACTGTGGAGCGAAGCACGCCTCAGGCCACCACAAGTACAGCTGTGGAGCAAAGCACGCCTCAGGCCACAACAAGTACAACTGTGGAGCGAAGCACGCCTCAGGCCACAACAAGTACGACTGTGGAGCGAAGCACACCTCAGGCCACAACAAGTACGACTGTGGAGCAAAGTACGCCTCAGGCCACAACAAGTACAGCTGTGGAGCGAAGCACGCCTCAGGCCACAACAAGTACAACTGTGGAGCGAAGCACGACTCCGACCACCACAAGTACAACTGTCGAGCGAAGCACGCCTCCAGCTACCACAAGTACATCTGTGGAGCAAAGCACGCCTCAGGCCACAACAAGTACAACTGTGGAGCGAAGCACGACTCCGGCCACCACAAGTACGGCTCTGGAGCAAAGCACGCCTCAGGCCACAACCAGTACAACTGTGGAGCGAAGCACGCATCAGGCCACAACAAGTACAACTGTGGAGCGAAGCACACCTCAGGCCACAACAAGTACGACTGTGGAGCAAAGTACGCCTCAGGTCACAACAAGTACAACTGTGGAGCGAAGCACGACTCCGACCACCACAAGTACAACTGTCGAGCGAAGCACGCCTCCAGCCACCACAAATACATCCGTGGAACAAAGCACCCCTCAGGCGGCCCCTCAGGCCACCACAAGCACGACTGTGGATCAGAGCTCACCTAAGGCCTCCACAAGTACAATTGTGGAGCGAACCACGTCTAAGGCCACCACAAGTACCACTATGGAGCAAAGCACGCCTCAGGTCACCACTAATACCATTGTGGAGCGAAGCACACCTCAGGCCACCATAAGTACCACTATAGAGCAAAGCACGCCTCAGGCCACCAGAAGTACCACTATGAAGCGAAGCACGCATCAGGCCACCACAAGTACGACTGTGAAGCAAAGCACGCCTCCAGGCACCACAACTGCAACTGTAGAACAAAGCACGCCTCAGGCCTCCACAAGTACGACCGTGCAGCAAAGCACCCCTCAGGCGGCGATCAGTACGACTCTGGAGCGAAGCACGACTCCGGTCACCACAAGTACAACTGTGCAGCGAAGCACCCCTCAGGCCACTACAACTACGTCCTTGGAACAAAGCGCACCTCAGGCTTCCACAAGTACGACTGTTGAGCTAAGCACGCCTCAGGCCACCACAAGTACCACTGTGGAGCAAAACACGTCTCACGCCTCCAAAAGTACGAATGCTGAGCAAAAAACAACTCCGGAATCCACAAGTACGACTGTGGAACAAAGCACGCCTCAGGCCTCCATAAGTACGACTGTGGATCAGAGCTCGCCTAAGGCCTCCACCAGTACCACTGTGGAGCAAAACGCGCCTCAGGCCACTACAAGTATGACTGTGGAGCGAAGCACCCCTCAGGTCACCAGAAGTACAACTGTGGAGCGAAGCACGGCTCAGGCCACCATAAGTACCACTGTGGAGAAAAGCACGCCTCAGGCCTCAACAAGTACGACTGTGGAGCAAATAACGACTCCGGTCACCACGAGTACAACTCTAGAACAAAGCACGCCTCAGGCCTCCATAAGTACGACTGTGGATCAGAGCTCGCCTAAGGCCACCATAAGTACGACTGTGGAACGAAGCACGACTCGGGCCACCAAAAGTACTGCTGTGGAGCAAAGCACACCTCAGGACACCACAAGTACGACTGTAGAGCAAAGCAAGACTCATGCCACCACAAGTCAAACTGTGCAGCGAAGCACGCCTCAGGCCACCACAAGTACGACTGTTGAGCGAAGCACGCCTCCAGCCACCACAAGTACGACTATAGAGCAAAGCACACCTCAGGCCACCACAAGTACGACGGTGGAGCGAAGCACGCCTCCAGCCACCACAAGGACGACTGTTGAGCGAAGCACGCCTCCAGCCACCACAAGGACGACTGTTGAGCGAAGCACGCCTCAGGCCACCACAAGTACAACTGTGAGGCGAAGCACGCCTCAGGCCACAACAAGTACAACTGTGGAGCGAAGCACGCCTCAGGCCACAAGAAGTACAGCTGTGGAGCGAAGCACGCTTCAGGCCACCACAAGTACAACTGTGGAGCGAAGCACGCCTCAGGCCACCACAAGTACGGCTGTGGAGCGAAGCACGCCTCCAGCTACCACAAGTACATCTGTGGAGCAAAACACACCTCAGGCCACCACAGGTATGACGGTGGAGCAAAGCACGCCTCCAGCCACCACAAGTACGACGGTGGAGCAAAGCACGCCTCCAGCCACCACAAGTACGACTGTTGAGGGAAGCACGCCTCCAGCCACCACAAGTACGACTGTTGAGGGAAGCACGCCTCCAGCCACCACAAGGACGACTGTTGAGCGAAGCACGACTTTGGCCACAACAAGTACAACTGTGGAGCAAAGCACACCTCAGGCCACAACACGTACGACTGTGGAGCAAAGTACGCCTCAGGCCACAACAAGTACAGCTGTGGAGCGAAGCACGCTTCAGGCCACCACAAGTACAACTGTTGAGCGAAGCACGCCTCCAGCTACCACAAGTACATCTGTGGAGCAAAACACGCCTCAGGCCACCACAAGTACAACTGTGGTGCGAAGCACGACTCCGGCCACCACAAGTACATCCGTGGAACAAAGCACCCCTCAGGCCACCACAAGTACGACTGTGGATCAGAGCTCGCCTAAGGCCTCCACAAGTACAATTGTGGAGCGAACCACGTCTAAGGCCACCACAAGTACCACTATGAAGCAAAGCACGCCTCAGGTCACCACTAGTACCATTGTGGAGCGAAGCACGACTCCGGCCACCACAAGTACCACTATAGAGCAAAGCACACCTCAGGCCACCAGAAATACCACTATGAAGCGAAGCACGCATCAGGCCACCACAAGTACGACCGTGGAGCGAAGCACAACTCCAGCCGCCATAAGTATGACCCTGGAGCAAACCACGCCTCAGGCTACCACAAGTACGACTGTGCAGCAAAGCACCCCTCAGGCGGCGATCAGTACGACTCTGGAGCGAAGCACGACTCCGGTCACCACAAGTACAACTGTGCAGCGAAGCACCCCTCAGGCCACCACAACTACGTCCTTGGAACAAAGCGTACCTCAGGCTTCCACAAGTACGACTGTTGAGCTAAGCACGCCTCAGGCCACCACAAGTACCACTGTGGAGCAAAACACGCCTCACGCCTCCAAAAGTACGAATGCTGAGCAAAAAACAACTCCGGAATCCACAAGTACGACTGTGGAACAAAGCACGCCTCAGGCCTCCATAAGTACGACTGTGGATCAGAGCTCGCCTAAGGCCTCCACAAGTACCACTGTGGAGCAAAACGCGCCTCAGGCCACTACAAGTATGACTGTGGAGCGAAGCACCCCTCAGGTCACCAGAAGTACAACTGTGGAGCGAAGCACGCCTCAGGCCACCATAAGTACCACTGTGGAGATAAGCACGCCTCAGGCCTCAACAAGTACGACTGTGGAGCAAATAACGACTCCGGTCACCACGAGTACAACTCTAGAACAAAGCACGCCTCAGGCCTCCATAAGTACGACTGTGGATCAGAGCTCGCCTAAGGCCACCATAAGTACGACTGTGGAACGAAGCACGACTCGGGCCACCAAAAGTACGGCTGTGGAGCAAAGCACGCCTCAGGCCACCACAAGAACGACTGTGGAGCAAAGTACACCTCAGGCCACCACAAGTACGACTGTAAAGCGAAGTACGCCTCAGGCCACCACAAGTACGACTGTAGAGCAAAGCAAGACTCATGCCACCACAAGTCAAACTGTGCAGCGAAGCACGCCTCAGGCCACCACAAGTACGACTGTTGAGCGAAGCACGCCTCCAGCCACCACAAGTACGACTATAGAGCAAAGCACACCTCAGGCCACCACAAGTACGACGGTGGAGCGAAGCACGCCTTCAGCCACCACAAGGACGACTGTTGAGCGAAGCACGCCTCCAGCCACCGCAAGGACGACTGTTGAGCGAAGCACGACTTTGGCCACCACAAGTACAACTGTGAGGCGAAGCACGCCTCAGGCTACAACAAGTACAACTGTGGAGCGAAGCACGCCTCAGGCCACAACAAGTACAACTGTGGAGCGAAGCACGCCTCCAGCTACCACAAGTACATCTGTGGAGCAAAACACACCTCAGGCCACCACAAGTACGACTGTGGAGCAAAGCACGCCTCCAGCCACCACAAGTATGACTATGGAGCAAAGCACGCCTCCAGCCACCACAAGTACGACTGTTGAGCGAAGCACGCCTCCAGCCACCACAAGGACGACTGTTGAGCGAAGCACGACTTTGGCCACCACAAGTACAACTGTGAGGCGAAGCACGCCTCCGGCCACAACAAGTACAACTGTGGAGCGAAGCACGCCTCAGGCCACAACAAGTACAACTGTGGAGCAAAGCACACCTCAGGCCACAACACGTACGACTGTGGACCAAAGTACGCCTCAGGCCACAACAAGTACAGCTGTGGAGCGAAGCACGCCTCAGGCCACCACAAGTACAACTGTCGAGCGAAGCACGCCTCCAGCTACCACAAGTACATCTGTGGAGCAAAACACGCCTCAGGCCACCACAAGTACAACTGAGGTGCGAAGCACGACTCCGGCCACCACAAGTACATCCGTGGAACAAAGCAACCCTCAGGCCACCACAAGTACGACTGTGGATCAGAGCTCGCCTAAGGCCTCCACAAGTACAATTGTGGAGCGAACCACGTCTAAGGCCACCACAAGTACCACTATGAAGCAAAGCACGCCTCAGGTCACCACTAGTACCATTGTGGAGCGAAGCACGACTCCAGCTACCCCAAGTACCACTATAGAGCAAAGCACACCTCAGGCCACCAGAAGTACCACTATGAAGCGAAGCACGCATCAGGCCACCACAAGTACGACCGTGGAGCGAAGCACAACTCCAGCCGCCATAACTTTGACCCTGGAGCAAACCACGCCTCAGGCTACCACAAGTACGACTGTGCAGCAAAGCACCCCTCAGGCGGCGATCAGTACGACTCTGGAGCGAAGCACGACTCCGGTCACCACAAGTACAACTGTGCAGCGAAGCACCCCTCAGGCCACTACAACTACGTCCTTGGAACAAAGCGTACCTCAGGCTTCCACAAGTACGACTGTTGAGCTAAGCACGCCTCAGGCCACCACAAGTACCACTGTGGAGCAAAACACGCCTCACGCCTCCAAAAGTACGAATGCTGAGCAAAAAACAACTCCGGAATCCACAAGTACGACTGTGGAACAAAGCACGCCTCAGGCCTCCATAAGTACGACTGTGGATCAGAGCTCGCCTAAGGCCTCCACCAGTACCACTGTGGAGCAAAACGCGCCTCAGGCCACTACAAGTATGACTGTGGAGCGAAGCACCCCTCAGGTCACCAGAAGTACAACTGTGGAGAAAAGCACGCCACAGGCCTCAACAAGTACGACTGTGGAGCAAATAACGACTCCGGTCACCACGAGCACAACTCTAGAACAAAGCACGCCTCAGGCCTCCATAAGTACGACTGTGGATCAGAGCTCGCCTAAGGCCACCACAAGTACGACTGTGGAACGAAGCACGACTCGGGCCACCAAAAGTACGGCTGTAGAGCAAAGCACGCCTCAGGCCACCACAAGTACTACTGTGGAGCGAAGCTTGACTCGGGCCACCACAAGTACGGCTGTGGAGCAAAGCACACCTCAGGCCACCACAAGTACGACTGTAGAGCAAAGCACGCCCCAGGCCACCACAAGTACGACTGTGGAACAAATAACGACTCCGGTCACAACAAGTACAACTGTACAACAAAGCACACCTCAGGCCACCACAAGTACGGCTGTGGAGCGAAGCACGCCTCAGGCCACCACTAGTACGGCTGTGGAGCAAAGCACACATCAGGCCACCACAAGTACTACTGTGGAGCGAAGCACGACTCTGGCCACCACAAGTACGACTGTGGAGCAAAGCACGACTCCAGCCACCACAAGTACGACTGTGGAGCGAAGCACACATCAGGCCACAACAAGTACGGCTGTGGAGCGAAGCACACATCAGGCCACAACAAGTACGACTGTGGAGAGAAGCACACATCAGGACACCACAAGTACGGCTGTTGAGCAAAGCACGCCTCAAGCCACCACTAGTACGACTGTGGAGCAAATAACGACTCCGGTCACCACAAGTACACCTGTAGAACAAAGCACACCTCAGGCCACCACAAGTACGGCTGTAGAGCAAAGAACACATCAGGCCACCACAAGTACGAATCTGGAGCAAAGCACACCTCAGGCCACCACAAGTACGGCTGTGGAGCGAAGCACCCCTCAGGCCACCACAAGTATGGCTGTGGAGCGAAGCACGCCTCAGGCCACCACAAGTACGAATCTGGAGCAAAGCACACCTCAGGCCACCACAAGTACGGCTGTGGAGCGAAGCACGCCTCAGGCCACCACAAGTATGGCTGTGGAGCGAAGCACGCCTCAGGCCACCACAAGTACGAATCTGGAGCAAAGCACACCTCAGGCCACCACAAGTACGGCTGTGGAGCGAAGCACGCCTCCAGCCACCACAAGTACAGCTGTGGAGCGAAGCACGCCTCCAGCCACCACAAGTACGAATCTGGAGCAAAGCACGCCTCAGGCCACCACAAGTACGGCTGTGGAGCGAAGCACGCCTCCAGCCACCACAAGTACGACTGTGGAGCGAAGCACGCCTCATGCCACCACAAGTACAACTGTGCGGCGAAGCACGCCTCAGGCCACCACAAGTACATCTGTGCGTCGAAGCACGCCTCAGGCCTCAGTTAACGGTATGCAAATCAGCACTATAAACAAAATGTTGACTGTTATTGTGCTAATGTGCGACCCTTTCACAAGTGAATTGTGATGAATGTGGTCTTTTTAAACTACAGTATTGTCTGGTTCAAAACTCGAGACATGCTTTTCTGCAGATGGATTATGATCGAAATAAGGACGCAATTAACAGACTACTATCTTCCTACACAGAGATACGCTGCCCCCTCGGGTATTTCCTGTGCGGACATGGACATGCCTGCACCCTGGCCTGGAGGCGATGTGACGGGACGACGGACTGTTCGGACGGGAGTGACGAGGAAGGTTGTGGTAAGTTGGTCATGGTTCTTAACCGTACGTGCAGTTGCTCGTACAGTTGTATTCATTGCACAAATCATATTCTTCCCACTGTTTGCAACAAAGAAACTTTGAAAAAGTGTTGATATTCATCATTCTTCTCCTACTTTCGATCGTCTTGCTGATTTATCTCATACCTAGTTCCATCCTCATGCCTGAGGGTCGGGGACTATGGTGGCTTCCAGTATCAGCCTCTTCCTTTCCCTCCTGGCTCTGTGAGAGCACTCTGCCAGTGGTACGGTATGCCCATCCAGTCTCGTATATCGTCACCCACCTCCTTCATGGTCTCCCACGGCTCCTCCTACCGTTGATGGTCCCTTGTAATATGTGAGTGGTGATGTTGCCCGCTCTTGTGACATGTCCAAAGTATTGCAGTTTCCGACTTTTTATGTTGTTAATAAGTCTCATCCATCTGTAGCTTTTGTTTGTTCGAACCTTGGTCTCTAATCGGCGTCCTTTGAGTTTTGTTCTGTCGAGACCTGTACGACTAAAAGAATGAAGAGCACATTAAATAAATCAACAGTATAGTAAAAAGCCGTTGATTATATGCGAAGCCAAATGGTACTGTTGGAAAATGTGCTCAATAAAGAAGACTGTTAGTATTTTTCTTGCAAATTATTCTAATTTATTTGCATGTTGGGCAGATTTCTGAATCGTTGATAATTTTCATATTATTTTGCAGTGATTCCTACCAAGCCTGGCTGCATTCCGATTTGATACGGGGCTCCTTGCACTCACTGGCGAGTATACGGAGTCCCGTGGCTAGTCGGAATGCACCCAGGCTAAGTGCCTAGTACGTACTGTTAAAGGAACGCGACACAAAATTTCAAACTCATTATTTTCCAGTAGTCAACACATTAAAGAGTTGATATATTTCAATTTTTACATTAGTCCGCCAAATGATTACCCTGTGCACGCGTTTGAACTTCGCGCTCTCCTAGCTCGCCCGCCGCGATGGCAATGAATTATGCTTTGCTCTGACGTCTCCGTTCCGTACCCGCTTATTTGCATATTGACAACGCCACTGGGAGATCACTGGACTGTGATATGCAAATAAGCGGCTTCGGAACGAAGACGTCATTTCATGGAGCAAAGCATAAATCATTGCGATCGCGGCGGGCGAGCTAGGAGAGCACGAAGTTCAAACGCGTGCACAGGGTAATTATTTGGCGGACTAATGTAAAAATTGAAATATATCAACTCTTAAATGTGTTGACTACTGGAAAATAATGAATTTGAAATTTTGTGTTGCGTTCCTTTAATGTTTAAACGATTGAATGACAATGTAATGACTACATTGTTGTAATTTCAGAGTGCCTGTCAATTCCTGGGGATTTCAACTACAGCAGCAGACTTGCGATGCTGCCCAATCCGCTGGGCCACACGACATTTGAGCAGATACGAAATTCCTCTGTCGTGGAGCTGCTCAACAGTTCGTCCAGCAACGCAAAGGACCTACACCCTGAGTTCCTGGAATTTGCATCTTCGGTCATCTTTCCGCGATGTTTTGTCTCCGAGGAGAACAGCACTACCTGCTCTTCGTCTCCACATGCAAACAACACCACTTCGTGCATGTGAGTAAAACATGCTGCGATAGATTGGAATGATAGGCTGGAACTTACATAAATTAATTTTTTAGGATTGGATGGTTAACAACAACAACCATGCTCATTCATACTCAAGATCGCGACCTAAACGTTCGCGCTTAGATTGCATTGATTTGTTCTTTTGGTTTTAGGTTCTGATGTTGATGGTAGAAAGTTTTAAATCTCAAGTTATGATAAACGAATGTCCTTTTATCAGCCGGTTCTAACTCTGTCTATATTTTTTGTAGCACACTGCTTCTACCGTGTCGTTCGTGGTGTGAAGAAGTCCTCAACATGGCTGATGCCCGATCGCGAATAAAGAACCGGTTCCCTACATGTGACTTGTTTCCGCCACCACAACACGACTGTTGGAACCCTGAACCAGAGAAAAAGAACAACGAAGGTAAATATTGAATTCCGTACTTTCCACTGGAAGTAGCATTTCATATTGTTATGTCATTTAAATTTTACCATTCCCCGCATATTCACTTCACAGATTAGAACGTTATTGTAAATGTAATTATACAACGCTGCGTGGTAGATATGGCAGCTTTTGGTCAGTTTGATTCATATTCATGACAGAAGTTTAATTTCAGCACACTCACTCACTCACTCATTCATGGATGCATCATTTTGTACATTTATGCGATAAATTGATGATATATGGCCGGTTCTCTCCCTCAGTTTGCTACCATGGTAGTGGCATAAACTACCGTGGTACATGGAGTACCACCAAATCCGGGGCAGAGTGTGTGAAGTGGTCCGCTGCGCAGGCTGGCTTCTACACGATCGAGTACCCCTGGGCCAACATGGATAGCAACTTCTGCCGCAACCCTACAGATTTGGAGCGGCCATTTTGTTTGGTGGAAGATGGCAGCCAGCAGGAATGTGACGTCATTCCGTGCAGTAAGTTAACATGGCGGCCATCCTCTGAACCATACTATATTCCTGAGGCCACCCAAATTCATTTCACTGGTTCTCTGATATTGTAGATTAAAAACTTATCAAGGGGTCAAAGTGAAAACAGAGGCCTGCAAGTACAGATTAAATCTGCATAAAACTCTCTGTTACAAAAGACTTTCAAACTCCATGTTTTTGGTCACCGTTATTTTGTATGTGAGAGCGAAGACAGTAAGAGTGGTATGAAGATGTTCTATCACGCTGTTACTGAATACATGATACAGTGACTATTTTCTGTCCACTATTCCTGCCTACCTGCTTGCCTACCTAAGAGCTCAGGCCAGAAGCTGGCCCCTTGCTCCTCTCCGTAAAGTACCTCCATAGAGTTAGGTCCCACGCCATATCTTTAGGTCTCTCTCCGTCTATTTTTCACCTCGTACAAGTCCGGTGCTTTCCACAAATTCTTGCTCTATAAGGATGACTGCTTTACCTTACCACTTTACCTTTAATAACGTATTTCACCCAGATGCAGACGGCTGCTGGGACATGGGTCCTCCAAACTATGGAAGCAGAAGGCCTAGCAAGAGGTTTTACTACGTGGGAGAAAGGGTCGCCTTCACCTGCAACGAGGGGTACTTCCTTAAGTCCGGTTATACCAGCGAAGTGAGGTGCATCGAAGGCGGCATCTGGCAGTATGACAAGCCCAGTTGTTCAGGTGACTGTAATAGAGTCTTAGGTGTGAGTAAGCCTACAATTACCACAAATGTACATTATAACTTGATGTTGTTGTTGTTGTTGTTGTTGTCCTTGTTTAACGTCTAATATATCGCTAGACGTGGTCTCTTGGTGCAGAAGAGCAATTTCAAATAATTTCAATATTTAAAACATATCAACATTTTAAACTAATAGTTTTATTTTTGTTCAAGATATCTTAAAAGTCAAATATAATGGCAAAACATAATATACATGATGAATCTGAAATCTGAAAGTTTCTTCTGTTGCTATAAGTGTCTTCCTAACGATACACATTGTACTTTTCTCCTCCGTAGTGAATATCAAGGGTAGGCTGGAAGAGGAGCTGCTTGACGTGTACAGTCCAAACCTGGCACCCGAGAATGAGAACCACACCCGGTCTGTAATCAGCTTCAATGGATCTGTAGAACAGATTGTGGACTTGGTAAGTTTCAGTACTAGTATGACTTGGGAGGAGTACAATCGAACCGGACTTTAACTTGCGAATGGGAGGAGGCGAGACGGGCAGCACGAAACATGACAGTATGGAGGACAATGACGGCCCGCCTTCATGTTCTTCATTGAAATGCAGCGATGATTATGATGATGAAGTTTCAATATCTGTAACACATTTCAAATCCTTTTGGTTTCTGACAAATAGACAACTCACGGAAGTAACAAAACGTAACTAACCGATGCTGTAACTTTTCTTTCAGGAGGAAAAGACGGAACTGCTGGTTGCGTCTGTAGTCATCGACTTCGTAAGTTGACCCTTTTATGTAATTTTTAGGCACTCAAGAAAATATCCCATTCATGTCGTTTTGACGTTAGGGGGTTTAAAAGCTTTTCCTTTGTAAAAGGCTTTTCCTGGGTAATCTACACAACAATATATAATTTTTTTTTCTAGACATGGCAGGACAGTCGGCTGAAGTGGGATCCAAAGTACTACGACAACATCGACACTTTCAGCGTCCCTGGAAGCAGCATCTGGACCCCTACACTTACTCTGAAGAGGAAGTATGTCTCTTCTTAAACTATCATTATTGAATCAAGATATGCTAAATCTGTTTGTTTAGAAATATGATGGACTATAATAAATGTCATATCACTGGTAGAAACAATTTTAATCTTGTAGTACCAAACATGACAAGATTCTACCTTAGTCTGATATACCAAAAATGATCAGTATTTGTGACGATACTAGGACTGTCATAGTTTCATCAGGTTGGTAGATAGTTGGAAATAATGGTCTTTTGCGCAAACCACAAAGTCCCTGGTGAAGGTAGCGCTTAATAGAAAGCATGTACTGGGGTCTTTCTTATAATAGACCAAATAAAATTACCGGGTTAATGAGTTAATTCATACAATGAACATTTTGCACTAGTGGAA
Organism: Branchiostoma floridae x Branchiostoma japonicum; assembly: GCA_013266295.2. Taxonomy (NCBI): domain Eukaryota; kingdom Metazoa; phylum Chordata; class Leptocardii; order Amphioxiformes; family Branchiostomatidae; genus Branchiostoma; species Branchiostoma floridae x Branchiostoma japonicum. Next base: position 7,928,462 of record CM023827.1, on the reverse strand, counting down.
ACAGTAATGTAGCATTCGTAGGGCCAGACATTACAGGATTCGACCTTAGTCCAACACAACGAAATGAACAGTTTATGTAACAGTACGAAGAAACAGTGGTTGTCGGAGAATTACCAGATTGTCTCGTCGAAGAGAAATGACGAAACCCTGTTGATTACTCCACAGCGCTGATCCTTTCTACCAAGGCCTACCAAAGGACTTACCGGTCCAGGTCAGCAGCAATGGCCTGGTAACATGGAGGGTAGAAACCCTGACCACCACCGTGTGTGATGCAGACCCCTTCTTCTTCCCCGCCGACACAATGGAATGCTCCATCTGTTTTTCTGCATCCTCTGCAACTGAGCAAACCATCGGTAAGGATTTATATTTTATGAAAAGATGTTGATATCAATAAGTTTGTTTCACGAGAACGGTTCAATAAAGATTTTCGCAAGCTTATTTTAGGTTTATTGTACATATATAAAAAAATGCTCTACATCTTCCCTACTTGTTTTCATTTCTCAGACAAAAGAGTTTCTTCTTTACTGGCGACTGAGTAGGTGGGCTGTGAAGTGAAGGTTTTTGGAAGGCTTGTTTCTCATAAACTGAGAGAAACGAAATCGGATTCTTGTCTGTAACACCCAATGTGATTTTGTCTGAGACCTTTCGACTACATTCGTCATTACCAAATGAACTGCTTCTCCTTATCACAGTGTGACTTAGTGTTTTACTGTGTGTTTTATGGTGTGTGGAATGCGGGATTTGCTGTCTAGTATTCCGTCATGAATTGTTGTCGTCGGTGGGTTCTGTCATGTCCTGCTTGAAAATTACACGATATCAAAATCGTACGACGATATGCGACGAATGTGAACGTGTCGTTAACAAGGATGCGTTCTGGAACTTGGCAAGAAGTCTATGCAAGCCACTTGGAAACGCATCTCTGTCGATACGTTACAATACGACAAGTAGTTGCTTAGGACGGCAACTGAAACGTCAGCATAAGCGTCTAGTACATATTCAAGTGTTTTACTCGTCACAAGTATCTTTCTACTCTCTCCACATCTCTCGGTGATAATTTGTTGGAATGATTTGTTGCACACAGAATGCCGAGAGGGCAGTCCCTGTGACGTCCTGTCTACCGCACGACAGGAGGGCGAATGGTATCGGGAGGACAGGTTCTTCGCAAAGGCCAACCAGGAGGCGTGCTTCACTGTTCAGCTGGAGAGGATGCCGCTGTTCCACATCGCCACTACTGTTGGGCCCTGCGTCATCCTAGTAGTGCTGATGACCATCACCTTCATCATGCCCATCGATAGGGGAGACCGAATCTCCTTCGGAGTGACCATTCTACTTTCTATGGTCGTGACTCTCGTGTTTGTCACGGATGTTCTCCCTGTGAAGGGGGCACTGCCATTTTTCGGTGAGTAATTATAGATATGACTGAATTGTGTTGTTTTCATTATTTAAAAAAAAACTATTTGGAAACAAAAATAGCTTTTGATTAGATTCATTTTGTATTCTGGCGACTGGAAAATATGGTTCTTGAATCACAAACTAAGTGGTTCCTTAGCTACTTTCCTCGGGGTCTTAACGGACTCTGCTGAGGTCGTGTTCCAAGAATCTAATTTTTCAATGACCAATTTGATGAAAATATTCCCGGAACATTCCGGTAACTGTTTACTACTGATGTTGATACAGCCACGCTGATCGTGGTGTGCATGGCCGTGATGGGACTTTACCTCTTCATCACCATGACCATCATCACCTACCACGACAGGGAGGGGAGTCTGTCTCCAATGGCGAAAACGTTCTTTCTCTACTACATGGCAAAGTACGTACCACTCATAACAATGATATTTGGGGTTAGACCAACTAACAGAATACAGCAGATACAAGAGTTTCACAACCTCATACCATCGCCAGATGATGTTAATATTTTCGAATGAATAATTGTAAATGTTTCTCATTGATTATGCAAATAAGATCCACATTTGCATGAATTATCATATAAGTTGATCATATTATCCTCAAATAACAGTCTCATCTTAACAAAGAAAGCTATTGCATTTCCTCATAAATTATGCAAATTAGGTATGTACATACATACATATATACACACATACACACACAAATGCTACTACCAAGAACATAATCTTTTGGCGAAGGTAAAAATAGATACGAAACGAACATACATTGGAATTTGTTTCCCTTTTTGTTGATTTGTCGGTTGCTTACATTTGTAAGGCTGATTTCAAAAGTTATAAATGGCCTTTCTCACTTCACTGAGAACAAAGTGATCAATATACTTCCAGGAAAGCTTTGCCAAGTTTAGTTACGATGTGATTAATTAGTACATTCATTTCAAATCCCACCTGTTACTAGCTACCCAAGCTGCAAATTGCAAGCGAGAGAGAGCGGGGGGGGGGGTAGACATCAGTGACAAGCATCCGCATTATCGTCTTTGAAATTCTTTCTTGTTGATGTTTGTTAAGGTTCCTCCTGCTCGGAGACCTGACAGAGAAGGAAACTGCAAGTGAAGATGGAGAAACTGGCCCGAGCAGTGGGAAGCTATCCTGGCCTGAAGAGACCAACAGCATCTTCCCCGTCGATGACATGGCGGTGGTCGACGTGGAGAGCCCCGCATATGTCCGTGAGACAACCCGCCAGCCGTCCGCGCCGCCCATCCGCCTGGAGGTCGCCGTCTCACGCCTGGAGGTCGCCGTGTCCTCCGGCTTTCGTGACCTGATTCGCAGCGTGGATGAGCTGACCAAGGCGGTGAAGAACGAGCGGCAGGTGTCTGACTACACCCTGCTGACCAAGGTCCTGGACAGGATGTGCCTTGTCATGTATATCATCACCATTGCCGTGGCCGTGCCCATGACCATGTACCTGGGCCAGTAAAGATAGTGTTGAGGCTCAGGGGCTGTGTAAACATACGCCCAAACACAACACTGAGTCATTACCATTTATCGATTCAGCTTTGACAGACGTGCATGTACAGTCAGGGCTGCCCTTATGAAGGGCTTGTCATTTAGAAGCTCCAGTAAGGTAGTAACTCAAAGGTAGAACATGCATCTTTAACTAATGTCTTAAAACGGACAATAGTGTAAGAATGTAAAATGTGTGCAAAGCCTATGGAGCGTGTCAAAAATATTTTTAAGTTTCAACGTATTCATGCACTATTTATCTACAGGTGGGCTAAAGGCCTACAGCCAAACCGTAACAACGTTACTTACATTTATATGTAGTATATACCTATATCCATGTATCTAGCTTTGAAGGACATATATGCACATACAGGGCTAGCCAGTGGCTAACAAAGGAAATATGATCTATTAATATTTAAGATTTACATATCTAGATGGATGTTATATTACATTGTGTGTAATCATTACAGGTATCATCAGTAACCGAAGAATGTGTGTAGCAATCATATTCAAGCAAGAGTTCGTTTGTAAATTTATTAACTTTGAAAGATTTTGTCTCATAGATTATGGAAATAACGTTGTAATTAGAACAATCTATCCGAATCGATGGTCTTCTTTAGTCAAATTACATATGTGTGAAAGTCCTGTCCTTTGGCAGAATTCCATTTCAACATTTCATCAATAATTATGCAAATAACATCCACATTTACATAATCTATGCATAGAAACGTTCACCTGTAAGTAACTTTCACGTATCAAAAGTAAGAAATTTCCATTATTTTCCTCTAATAATGGCATTTTCGTACTTATTATGCAACGTAGGCCCCTATTAGCATACTTGTTATCTGCCAATGTCTCAATCACATCTGTTATAAAGTCCTATTATGAATAAAACACACTTAGAATTATTAATTATGAAATTTGTGAACCCATAATTTGCATCTTATTGTGTACATATCTAAGCTACTAGTACATGTCCCAAATATGAAAATCTGTCGTTCCTTTCTTGACATATCCTATTTCAAAGATTTTAATAAGAACAATCCTGCAGTACCAGAACAAGGTGCTAGGGGTTCAAACATGCACCACTTTTTCTTGACATGATTTGCTATCTGCCACAAAAAATTAAGACCATAGCATGCCCAGAACAAAAGATACAAAAACAGTTCTGCTGCAGTAGCAAGGACAGCCGCCAGGAGGCCAATAATTTACCTTGACCTTTGTCTTCCAAATATCATTACAATCCGTCCAGGCCATCTTAAGTTATGCTGACTACAAATCTACGGATTTACATGTAGCTAATAGGGACACTAGCTGATTCAACAGAGCGATGAATTTTGTTATAGGCCAGGTGAAGAAGGGATAATCTTTATTTGTTACATATAGTTTCAACAACAAATCGTTAACTTTCGGGTACCAAATCAATCTTGGAGGTAAGGTAGTCCAACATTTGCGGCATCAGAGTCCCGAATTTTGTGAGAGGCCAGATGGAGAATGGATAGTAGATCTCGCGGGCTCGGATCGCCCCTCCGCGGATGATGGCCATGGCCGTCTGGTTCACCGGAGCCACAATGTCCAGCATCTCTGGTGTTTTCTGGACAAAAACATTGTTACAACAATGAGCAGAAATGTTGTAAAATGATAACCATATTCTTAAACATTGGCCGGATTAGTGTCCACTTCCACCAGTACACTTGTGCATAAATGGTACATAAATCGATTTATAAACTAGTTTGATTTAGTCAATAAGGAAACCAGTCCTGGACTAAAATCATTGTTTTGTTGTTGTTGTTGTTTTCTAGCTGGATGATACCTGCAACATGCAAACTATTGTGCTTCGTGTCGAAGAGTTGGATATAAATTTGGGCAAAGACGACTATGTACCGGTTATGGATCGTGGTGACAATCTTTAGAACAAACACTGAACGAAACGTTGGATTTACCAATGGTAGTACACTATGATGCCAGTAAAGTCGGATAATGTTTACCTTGTAAACAGTACCAGACTATACATTGGTAGTAAATGAAATTACCGTACTTTTATTTACTACAATTGTAAACTTCAGTACTGTTTACATATTAAACATTGCCCGACTTTTCTGGCATTCACTACCATTGGTAAATCCAACTTTTCGTGCAGTAAAACTTTGATAGCAAATTGTTCCCCAAGTTACCTGGCGCTACTAGTTTCTACTGCCAAGTTTATTAGACTAGATTTCGATTATAACTACTTATGTTATGTTATTGTCTTTGGCTGTTTTATCTTTAAACTTTAATAGACATTTCAACTGACCTGTAAGCTTTGAACGACGTTCGGAGTCCCAATGTAGCCCAGCACGGCCAGAGTGACGGACACGTCCTGTCCAGCCTTCATCAGTTCCACGCGGAGGGAGCTGAAGAACCCGTCCAGACCGAACTTTGAAGCGCAGTAATTGCTAAGGTTTGGCCATGGTATCTTACCTGCAGAGGGTTACACAAACAAGAATAGCTTTAAAACTACAAACTTTACATTTTCAACGCAAATGCATACTGTTTACTTTCTCATGGTCTAGCCTAACAAACTACTGCTCTGTTTACTCTTACTCAAACACGTTCATATATGGTGACCAGCTTCTTGTCCTGCAACTTGCTACATAATGTAACCCAACACCACAGGGTGTCTGCTACAGCACCACCAGTTACCATGGTGACAGACGTCTGGTCCAGGTCATTGACCTTATGTGTTAGGAGAAGAAGAAGGCAAAAAAATGTGACCGGGGCCAAGATGGGAATAGCTAATTGGGTGGCGTGAGTGTGATGTCGATGTGTGACTTTAATAATTGGTCACCTTTATGACTTGAATTAGACTATAAATTATGTTAATTGTTGACAGCCACTACTCCTGGGAGTAGGGCAAGTCCACATGGGTAGTCTGTTCTTTTGTTGCCGCTTCTTCCTGGCCTTCCTTTTGGCCTCCGTAGCGGCTATTCTCTCGGTTTCAAAGGTTGAAACACCGTTGTAGGACTGGGCTTAGATGCACAATTGTAATGTATCATGAGTCTTTCTAACGGAGAAGAGATATTTTGTAATCGTAGCTTAGTTTATTAGCGGTTACGTGAGTTGCGTCACTTCTTGCTTCATTCAGACAGGCTTTCCCTCCTGACATCTGCTTGGTTTTATATGGTAATGTATCCTAGACCCTAGATATAAAGTGAGAAGCTTCGACGCTTCATAATTTATAGCAGGGCACCAAAAAGGTACAAGAATCAAGTATGTTCGATTTCAGGATACAAAATTTACAAAATATGTGAAAATGAACGTGCAATCCAAGCTGGTAGCTCAGGTGCTATGTGTGACCATAGGCTTTTGCGAAGGAAAGTGAGTTTGATCGTCGTTCTTCCTGTAACCTAATGCAAAGCATACATAAACAGATTCCGAAAGAATCTTACCGAAACCCGAAGACACCACCACGATGTGTCCGCTACTGTCCTTCAGAAGAGGCAGGGCCAGGGAGGCCAGCCGGACGTAACTGACCAGGTTGATGTTTAAAAAGTCCACGAAGTAGTCCATATCCGGGTCCTGGTCCCACGACTTGCCTTCGTGAAATTTGTCTTGAAGAGATTTAAAATTGGTTCCCATGTGGTTCAGCACCAAGTAGTCCAACCGACTTGAAGACGATAGAAGACTTTAGGGTAAACTTTTTCCTCATACATACATTTGTTATTGCGCGATAACACAATAAACGGTATCGGGTCGTGTGGCGTAATTGCAGAACGTTCGGCTCGGAACCAAGAGGTCCCGACTTCGAATCCTGCCATGCCACCGATCTTGTGCTGCCTTAACTCAGGTTAAAATGAGTTGGTGTCATAAAATAAGTTGATAAAACTTGTCAAATGAGTATCTGTCACCTTGACTTGTGTGAAATCTTGGAATAATAATAAAAGAAGTGTCAAAGACTGGTGTCTTCTTACACCGCATGTCTTTAACTTTGGTTTGTGATCAAAGAGCAAGCGTTCTTACCGAATTTGTCCTTGGCTGCTTGGATGGTTCTCTCACAGTCCTCCGCCTTCCCCATGTCCCCGGCCACGTAGTGCGCCTCCTGGGCACCCAGCGACTTCGCCTTCGCTACAACCTGGGTAAAAACAAAACGCCAAGGAAATTTTACATGATTTGTACGTGTCTCTTTCAGATGAATTTCCTTATTTCTCATAAGTTAAGTAGATGTCTATCGTTTATAAAAGATAAGATGCAACGGACGGCGAAGAGCTCCTAGCCACAGTAAAGAAAGAAAAAACTGAAAACTGGTCACAAATACATGATGGCCACGTGTCACGGTCAACGAGACTAACCAGAATCATCATGCAAGGAACAGTTCAATGAGGAAGAAAAGTAGAGGTAGCCAAAGGAAAATAAGGGGATAATAGTATCAAAGAATGGACCAGCAGCATGACACTAAGTGAAACATTAAGAAGAACAGAAAACTAAGAAGGGTGGAGAAAATTGGTTGTCAGATCTTCTGTGTTGCCCCAACGGTCCAATAATTATAGACATCATGGTAAAATAATGAGCCATAAAAGTCGCACTGAGGAGTTATAAAAAGATCTGTTCTCACCTCCTTCAGCCTGTTCTCCCTCCTGGCTGTGATGAGGATCTTTGCACCCAGCCGGGCGTACTGGTACGCCATCTCTTCGCCGACGCCGGTACTGCAGCCCGTGATGACGACTGTCGCTCCGCGTACAGACTCTAGGGGATAATGTCAATCATGCCATACGTCACGATTAAGCATTTGTAACCACATAAACCATCTACAAAGTGGAGAAATAGATAAGCCACAAAACCATGAAAACTAAAGGTAGTCTTAAGCTTGTGGTTAGGGTTGCTGACTCATAATCTGAAGGTTCTGGTTCTGGCAGGCCCCTCTTCATTGAAGTCATGAGGGAAGAGGTCAGTGTGAGACAAAACATAACATATAACAAAATTAATGTTTTTCATTTCTAAAGTAATAAATGACTGAATTGATCTGTGACAACAGTCAAGACTTAAAATCCAACTGAGAACACACTGGAGTAACAATATTTAGGCTGCCAAGCCTTCGACAAAAGGCTTGTCAATGGGAATGTATTCTTAATTGTGATGGCAGTTGCACAACTAATATTTGTCTGGATTGAAACCGTTGTCGTTCTAGTACTAGTGCATTCTGACGACTACAGCATTACGTACCACTGACAAACCAAATTAACCAATGTTAAAATAAGTCACGATATAAGTAGCACTTCATCGAAGAGAGAAACTCCGAGGTAACATTACAAATAAGACTCTTGGTCTTCCCAGGACACAAGAAAGACCACGCCCACCAAATAAAACGTTGCCTAAATCTAGGCCAACTAAGAAAGAACACTTGTCCTATCAAGGATAGGTCCCCAGCTCGAATATGTTACGTAGGATTAATCTCCAAGCAGAGGTTGGGCTTCGGCTTATTTTTTACGTGTTTTTATGGCTTTCTTTTTTGTACTGATATCTGTTTTTATGTCATTTTATGGGTGGCGTATTCGATACAGCCTGGTCAATTTGATATTGATGTAGTATTGCCAATTTGATACTACATTGCAGCCACCAAAATATCTGCTTGGAGATAAAAGTAGGATCCACAGCAAGACTATAGAAGTAATTAACGGCAAGGATCTTCGACAGCCTTTTCTACACATTGTATGTACGACACGCCCACAACTGTCTCAGTTTGCTGTCGATCGTGTACATGTCGTACGACGAATCTGTCCTGGGTCTATAAACGTAAACTAGGAATAATCACGTCAGCGACTTACCTGGATCGAAGCCATCGTAGTTCCAGTAGATCCCGATTGCCACAGCACAGAGTAACACCGTCCAACTAACCCGCACTAGGAGCGACATCGTGGGAGCTTTATTTACAGAAAGAAGGAAAGCAAAGGTCACAAAAAGGTGACCAGCAAACACTTAGACTCTACCAGACTGTCTACGCTGGCAAATTGGGATAATAATTTGCCAGGGGAGGAGTTTGGCTACCAAAGGGGTTGACCGGCCGCGCATCGGAGGGGGCGGACTGAATTTCCTGGCTAATTATTCCCCTTTTTGCTGAATTCTACGATCTGTACCCCTGTAGGAAGGCCTGGTGGAGGCTAGGTGACAATCGCTTGAGGTACAAAACGGGGACGTCATAATTTTACGACAAATCTGGACAGCATAAAGTGAAGTTCATGTCCCATGTGTACAGGCACAGGCACATACGCACGCGTGCGCCCGCGCGCGCGCACACACACACACACACACACACACACACACATTTTAATACACACGCACGCACGCACATGCACACACACCGTATCGACATAAACAATTATTTTATTTTCCTTGACACATACATCCTTAACACACCCACCCAAATGTTAAAAACTTATCAATACATATACATATACATATACATATAAAATCCATAACTGTATGACTCAGCTCCATGTCGTCCCACCCATGGCCTTTCTGCGCGTGCTCGTAATGGTGACCTTTGCCCTTCCACTGAGCGACAATTGAGCGACCAAATTTGGATTTGTGTGACCCTTGATTTCATAATTGGAATTCGACGCAAGCTGTAAAATCATGATTTAAAAGACAAACACACAAAGACGTAAAATTATGATTTAAAAGACTCAAAAATTCGTTTTTTGTCTATGAATTTCTATGAACGACCTGTCAATTTTTTGTCGTTCAACGGTCCCAGCCTGTAGTAAAAAGGGGATGTAACAGATATCATCTTCAGTTATCAATATCAATATTAAGAAGTTGTTTGAGAAATTTCCTTAATTCCTTCACACAAGTTGATAAGCTCTCTTGTCCTCACTTAACTGTTAGCTGCCACGACAAATTATTAACTTCCAGGAAACCAAATCATTAACTTTCTGGTCATACATTCATTAACTTACAGGTGACCATATCATTGATACCTCCAGGTGACCATATCATTAATTTCCAGGTGACCAAATCAATAATTTCCAGGTGACCATATCATAAAGTTCTAGGTGACCATATCATTAACTTCCAGGTGACCATATTATTAACTTCCAGGTGACAATCACTAACTTCTCGGTAACCAAACCATTAACGTCTAGATAGCAAAATCATTAACTTCCCGGTAACCAAACCATTAACTTCTAGATAACCAAATTATTAACTTTCAGTACCCAAATCATTAATTTCCAGCTAACCAAATCATTAACCTCCTGGTGACCAAACCAGATCATTAACTTTCCGGTAGCATGTTAACCCTGGCAGCAATGAAGTCCACAAACTGCGGCATGAGCCCGCTGAGTTTAGCCATGACCCAGGTGTAGAAGGGATAGTAGACCTCCCGGGTCCGGGTCGCTCCTCCCCGTATAACGGCCTGGGCGGTCTCCGTTATCGGGGCGGCACCTTCCAGTATCTTTGCACCGTCCCGTACGTCCTGAAACAAAACAAAACTAGAAAGGTAACATTTGCAAAGCAAATTCATAGTGTAACCCTTGGCAAGGTCTAGCCTAACAACTATTGCTCTGTTTATTCTTACTTGACCACATTTATCAGGGTTCTCCCCAGGAATTTGAAGTATAGCGAAGAGAGTGACCAACCCCTTAAACTCTGTGCTGCCACTTGCTACATAATGTAACCCAACATCATTTACCATGGAGACAGCTGTCTTGTCCAGGTCATTGGCCTTATTTGTTTGGAACGGAAGAAGACGAAGAAAAAGAGCAAACACCATACAGAATATACATGTACATGCCATTTACAAAAGTGATAAGAGAATATTATCTCCTAATTTCAGGCTTACTTGCAATCTTTCCGATATTTTCGGTGTCCAGATGAATCCCAGCACGGCCAGAGTGACGGACACGTCATGTCCAGCCTTCATCAGTTCCACACGGAGGGAGCTGAAGAACCCGTCCAGGGCGAACTTCGCAGAGCTGTAGAAGGTCAAGTTTGGCCAGTACATTTTTCCTGTAAACAAAACAGAATACCTCAATAATACAAGTGATCAACTGTCACACCAGCAAAATCCATTACCGTTCGTCTCAAGTCAACTTTTATCTCCCTTTCTTTCTTTCTTTTTCTTTCTTTCTTTCTTTCTTTTTCTTTTTCTTTCTTTTTCTTTTCTTCCTCTTTCGCTGACTTCTTATCCCCTCCTTACTCTCACTCTCTTTCTGATTGACTATACCTATATCTAACAGCATTCACAATATAGCAATAAGACAATCTTACCAAAACCAGAAGACACCACCACGATATGTCCGCTACTGTCCTTCAGCAGAGGCAGGGCCAGGGAGGCCAGCCGGACGTAACTGACCAGGTTGATGTTTAAGAAGTCCACGAAGAAGTCCATATCCGGCTCCTGGTCCCAAGACTTGGCCTTGAAGAATCTGTCTTGTAGAGATCCGAAATTGGACCCAAGATGGTTCAGCACCAGGTAGTCCAACCGACCTGAAGTGGATTTGAAATGAACTTACGTAAAAGTGGTAAGGCCATGATGATTTGATTATATGGATGACATCCTCTGGGAACCCCCCAAAAAATGTGCCTTCATTATGAAATCTACGTGGTCATGAAGGTTGAACAAATAAAACACACAGAGTGTGGTATGGTGAATAATAGACTCTTCATTTTCATTTCTTCACAATTTCTTCTTTTCCTTTGGAATTGCTTTTGGCATGCTACGACATTAGTATGTTTTACAATATTGTTTTTGCAATTTATGCCATATATTTGCTCATTTTGCAGCTGCTGTGTACGATTTACAGTATGGTTGAATTTTTCTCTTTTTTTGGAAACGGACGAAAATTTGTGCGCGCGCGGATGTCATCCATATAATCAAATCAACACGGCCTGATCAATGTGAGGCTTATTTTACTGGAATAATGTTTAGGGCACAACAGGGTGTCCGTACAGGGTGTAGCCCATAAACCACCTGGCGGTCCCTTCTTGCAATTGAGCCCTAAGCATTACTTGAGTATAAAAGAGAACAGAAAATGTAGGGAAAACTTCTTCTTAACTGCATGTCTTTAACGTGCGTTTCCTAGACTGTTTGTACTTTATCGCCGTACCGAATTTGTCCTTGGCTGCTTGAATGGTTCTCTCACAGTCCTCCGCCTTCCCCATGTCCCCGGCCACGTAGTGCGCCTCCTGGGCACCCAGCGACTTCGCCTTCGCTACAACCTGGAGAGAACGGGAGAGGGGGGGGGGGGAGGGTGAAACGTCAATTCTGCATAACTCAAGCTAAAATTCAATATCCACTGGCAGCATCAATGTATTTTCAATTTTTTTAATGACCTTTATCAACTAAACGCCTGCTCACCTCCTTCAGCCTGTTCTCCCTCCTGGCTGTGATGAGGATCTTTGCACCCAGCCGGGCGTACTGGTACGCCATCTCTTCGCCGATACCGGTACTGCAGCCCGTGATGACGACGGTGGCCCCCCGCAGAGACTCTGTCAGACAACATTTAAAAAAAACAACTTAAACTGTCCTTATGCAGAGGTGATGAGTGGTTGAAGGTTTTACTGTATGCACACATGTGCACGACTATGCCACGAATGCCCTCAGTTTGCGATCGTGCGACGACCGTAAGTGAATGTGACCGGGCTCTTTATGCAATGAGGCACCAACGATTCAGTGGATTTTACGTAATCTCCAAGCAGATGTTTTAGTGGTTGCAAGACAGTATCAAATTGACAAGACAGTTATTATTAATACGCAAGGAAGTGTAACAGTAGGGTTCAAGGGTGTAAAAAAAAAAAATACAAAAAAGACCGATTAAACGCCGAAAAACACGTCAATAATAAGCCGAAGCCTAAAACTCTCCTTCTGCACACTAGATGTACTATCCCAGCATATCTTTTGGTGGCTACAAGACAATATTAGGCAGTACCCGCGCGCCGTACTTACCTGGGTCGAAGCCATCGTAGTTCCAGTAGATCCCGACGGCTACAGCACCGAGTAACACCGCCAAACTAAACCACGGCACCCGGCGCATTGTCAGTACTTTGACAGGAAAAAATAAAATACCACCGAAACAGGTCAACTCATTTGCATTACAACCCAGTGCCTCTGGTCATTGACCTGTGACCCGGTTAGTCTCCACCAGACTCCTTTGCAGGCCGAATAAATAGTAGAAATCGGCCAAAAAAGGAATATAATTGGCCAGGGGAGGCCGTCATAGAAGGACAAGTTTTTCTGCAGGCAAATTGGTGCTTCTCTGGTGGGCTAACTACCCTGGCCAATTATATACCCATTTTTAGGCCGATTTTGACTATTTATTCAGCCTGCAAAGAAGACTGGTGGAGACTAGACCGGGTGACCTGGAAAGTGGTGACCCCATTCCGTCAACATAATGGTTGTCTAAAGGCACCCAAAGCACGGTTACCGTAGTAAAACTGGATTTTCAAAGTCATTTTTTTATTGTAGTAAGTTGAATCAAGCTTATCATACTGATATTTATGCTGCAAAAATGCGCTGTTGGTGACGGAAAACGGTTGTTTCTATCATAACGTAGCTAGGCTGGCTGTAGCTATTTATTGGTAGTACCAAAAATAAAGGGACTCCTCACGTAGCTTGTTTTGGGGCTATTTCAAACGCTTCAAGTATGAAATGATGACAAAAAATGCCAAGAAATGGCAGTAAATGTCAATATCAGACAGATTTCCTCATCCAGAATATTTTTGTTTTGTTTTGCCACCCTAAAATTGCACTGGATGTCTTAAGCCCCTGTCACGCATAGCCTAATATGGGCTCCCGAACACTGGCCGAACTCCTCCTTTTAACCATGGTTAGGAGTAGGTCGGGAGCAAGGTCGGCTGTGATTCGCCGGTGTTCGGCAAGGTCGACTACTGTTCGGCTGCGCTAGCCGAATGTTCCAAAATGTTTAGAACATTCGGGTGAAGAAGGGTCAATTTTGGCCATGGTTGTCTGGTGTTCGGAAGTAGGTTGGGGCGTGGTTGGCAGGGAATTTTGACTCAAATCTAACTCAAATTTGATTCGATTCGTGTCGAAAGTAAGGCGTGGACTAAATATGGTGAGACGTCCCCCAAACTTCAGCCAGCCTTGGTTGGCTGGTGTTCGGGGGAAGGTCCTAAATGTGTGACAGGGGCTTTACGCTACTGGTCAAAAACTCAATGACATGTATTTGCCTATCTGCAGCTGTATACAGTAAGGCTTATCTTAATATCTATTCCTAGAATTACATTATTCTTCTTTTCTTGACCTCAATGAAAAGCGACTAGCTGGCTGATTTGAGTATTTGATTAACAAACAAAGGCTCAAACAAACAAACAAACAAACATTAAAAAGCGTACAGCGCGTGGATGCCAGCCCTTGCGCATGCTCCCAAGTTCTACCAGTCCTTTGTCGGAAACACCTGTGTTATAACCATGTCGCGCCTGGTGTGGGGCAGTCTTGCGGCCGTCTTAGCTGCTGTGGTGCTCGGATCCTCCGGAAACTACGGTAAGGTTCAGTCAAAACCGTGGCCAAGACAACCACTCAGGGAACAGATGATCACCATAGACGGGGGATTCTTTAATGTGTGTGTCAATGAGAAAAATTTTATAAGAGACCGTTAAAAAGTGGGCACATTGGCCAGGTGGTCCTTATACAGAGGTGGTCACTTGTACAGGTGTGACTGTATATCAATGACCAGGTGGTCCTTATATAGAGGTGGTCACTATTACAGGTATGACTGTAGTTCAACTTGTTAAGCATTATTGTAGAGCCTTAATCTACTACAGTGTAGCGAAAAATTTCGTTGCGCCGCATATACGTCCTACTTTTTATTGCGACCTTTACCCCCGTTGATGAGTATATGTGCCCTCTTTTCATGACCCCTGAAACTGCCTTTAAGAATTTCATCTTCGTAAACACCAAGTACGTCAAGGAGCAAGTTAAGTAACTCAGCCATTTCGACTTTATGTGCACACGTACAGACACGTACAGAACTTTGTTAACTGACAAGGGAATGTCGCTGAAAACTACGGTTTGTATCTGACCTACTTTCGCTGTGCCCCATACACGTGCGGACGGATAAGTACCGTGGCCGATAGGGACAAGTCTGCTCAACACACTAACTTTTGTCTTCCGTACACTGACTTTTTTTATTCCCTACACTGACTTTTGTCTTCTCCACACTGACTTTTGTATGGAAGACAAAAGTCAGTGTACGGAAGACAAAAGTCAGTGTATGAGAGACAAAAGTCAGTGTAGGGAAGTCAAAAGGTAGTGTGTTGAGCAGACTTGTCCCTATCGGCCACAATAGATAAGGGTCACTTAGCATATTCAGAATCCACCATACAACCTCATCAACGTGTAGGGTTTTCGATGCTCAAATAGCAGAAAACACGTCTGGTGCCTTATCCGTAGCCTCTACCAGGCTTCAGAGGGAACTGGAAAGAGTAGGTATTGGCCAAATAAAGAGATAACATGCCGGGGGAGTTAGTCCGCTAAAAGGATCCGGAGTACAGTTTGCCGCTTCAGTGTACTTGTGTTTTTTTTGTGTGTTTTTTTGCGGGCTTATTTTTCAGTCATCTTTCGTGTAATCTTAGGGGAGTGTCCTCAATGCAGACATTTTATTTCTTTTAAGCCATTTTTTTCCATACAATTATCTCACGGGTTTCCTGCGCTTATCTCAACTCACTATCTACCGCAGGCTTACATAATGTGTACTGTAAGTCAACCATTTACGTGGCGGGGTCCCTCTGCAACACGTGCTAGCAGAATAGGTTGTTCATTAAAGATCATTCCCTCCCCTTTTGTTTAAAGCTGTATTATGTAACATTAGGACGATACTAAAAGTAAATTTTCGTTCTGATAATTTATTTACAAAGTAAGTTGAATCAGCTCTACTCCATTGCACATCAGTGTCATTCAAGAAGTCGAGGTGCTAAAATATGGCGCCTTACGAGTGTGTTTAACTTTGAGTTGGAAACACAGCTGTCAGCCATGTTTGTTTACATTCTGGTCGTTTGTGGTGGTACTCGCTGACCCGTTTTTTTCGGGTCAGCATATGCAAGGAGCCCTGTTACAAAACGGATGGCACCCAGGCTAGGTACCGTAGTGACGTAATATGCTGAACCTGTATCGTGTATCCCGTTTAGCGTTGGCCACTCTTGTAGCAGTCTTGGCTGGACTCGGTGTCTACTGGAACAAGGATGACTTCGATCCCGGTAAGATAATTTTTTTGCTCAACGCAAACAAAACCACTTCTGGACACTAAACTAAATTGATGGAAGGTATGGGTGACTCTGCTAGGAAGACGAGTGGGGAAACACTTGTGAGGGAGAGAGTTCGTTGTTGTGTTGTTGTTGCTTGTTGTTTCTGTTTTATTTTAACAGGGTAGATACACTCAATGCTAACCGCATTGCTTTGCAGGTATGCCCTGTACATAGGTACATGTAGGACATCACAACCAGTGAGACAAACGGAAATCAACACATAATTTTCCAGTCCGGGGAAAGAACCTGTTGCAGTTGAAGGACTCACACACTGATATAACTGTGGAGGAAGACGGAGCTAATCATATGCTGTATACTGAAAAGTAGATATGTAGTGAAAACTATACTTTTACCGTCTTTCTAGAGAAATTACGCGGTGCAACAGTTGTCATCACGGGCTGCAGTACCGGTATCGGCGAAGAGGTGGCGTACCAATACGCCCGGCTGGGAGCAAAGATCCTCATCACAGCCAGGAGGGAGAACAGGCTGAAGGAGGTGAGCAGGTGTTTTTTTTTTATTTAATGAAAAAGGGAAAAGGTTGAAAATCCATTGATACCTCTAGTAGATATTACATTTTAGCTTTGCAGAATTGATGTGTCTCCCCCCCCCCCCCCCCCTTCTTCAGGTTGTAGCGAAGGCGAAGTCGCTGGGTGCCCGGGAGGCGCACTACGTGGCCGGGGACATGGGGAAGGCGGAGGACTGTGAGAGAACCATTCAAGCAGCCAAGGAGAAATTCGGTAAGGATGGTTGCTCTTTGACCTGTTTTGTTTTCGTCGACGTTCATATGGGCGCCGCCATGTTGAGTTTTTACGTCATGTAGGCGCCATCTTGTTTCCTGTTGGAATTACATGTTTACTTATCGATAAGATGTCATTCAATAGTTATGGAAAGTATGGCTATAGAAATATTAAACTTGCTGACCAAAGAACTTTTCAATCTTAGGGCGTCTTGACTACCTAGTCCTCAACCACGGAGGGTCGAATATCAAAAGTATCCACGAGGATTTCGGGGAGAAGTCTTGGGAGGAGGACCCTAACATGGACTTCTTCGAAGACGTCGTGAACATTAACCTCATCGGTTACGTCCGACTGGCCACCCTGGCCCTGCCTCTGCTGAAGGACAGCAGCGGGCAAATCGTGGTCGTGTCGGGTCCTTTAGGTAATATCTGTATTCATTGATGTATTTTCTGAGCATCTATTCATGACACATGTATTATCACATAACATATTAGGATGTTAAGTTTTATTCTATACCTTTCTGTTCTATGTTCAATAGTTTTTGCTATACATTGTACCATGTACAATTGCCGTGCAATAAAGTTCTTCTCATAACGGTAGACACTTTCGTGGGGGAATTCGTGGGGGGAAACCAGTTTGACCTCCAATTCGACCTTCCGGTCAGTCTGCGGTTACATCATTCCCCCTCACCTCCTGTGACTCTAGTCTATTCAAATAACTACACAGACACACAGACACACAGACACAGACACACAGACACAGACACAGACACACACACACACACACACACACACACACACACACACACACACACACACACACACACACACCTAAAATAATACATCCGTACACAAAGGTAACATTTGCCCTTGTATCGGCAGGAAAGGTCCCTGTTCCTAACCTGCACTGGGAGGCGACTGTGAAGTTTGGTGTGGACGGGTTCTTCAGCTGTCTCCGTCTGGAGCTACAGAGGGCCGGACATGACGTGTCCGTCACCATGGCAATCCTAGGGTTCACCAAGACACCGGCGGTGATTGAAAGACTTCAGGTGCGGTAAAAACGGAAACAGAAATCTGTCAAACCTGTACAAGTGACCACCCGGTACCCAGCCGGCAATCTGACGATTTTCCGGGTGGTCCCTTACATAATTTTTGTCATTGACACAAGCATTGAGAACCTCGTCCTGAGTCACGTGACCTGTGCTGACCTTCTAACCTCCTAGTCACGTGGCTTCCTTCTTTCGCAGCTGAAGAAAGATGGCGCATGTCATCTGAAGCCTTTTGTCCTTGAAACTTTTCAGTCATGCGTAAAACCTTCGTATTACTTTCTATAGTGACCATCTGTCCACATAAACCAGATTTTACCGGTCTCCTGAGTGGTCCTCTTTGGCAATTTTGACTGACATGTATAAAAATAGTGGTAGGCATACTATAAAATGTCGAGTGATTTCGAATCATTGTGGCTTTCTGAAAACTAATATTGACGGCATTGATCCTTCGTTCACTGCTGGTCATGACAGGAAAGAGTGAAGACAGACGTCATGTGCTGTACATGTATGTACAAACCATCGACATGTGCTGACCAAATAAAAAGAAGGATTGTCGTGTCTTCCAGAAAACGGAGAAAGGGCGGAAGAGGTTGAAGAGGGCCACGCCCATCGACCAGACAGCCATGGCCATCATCCGCGGCGGGGCAACCCGGGCCCGGGAGATATACTTCCCAGCGTCCTTCTGCTGGACTGTGGTGACGATAGGGGCCATCTTTCCCTCCCTTCTCGACAAAATGTTTGTCAAGATGAAGATGTAAATCCTCATTGCTTGCTATAGCTATTGGGTACTGTTTCTTTTCGTAACCATAAATTAGCCTAACTACATCACGCATATCTAGCAGCCCTTCTATCGGTCAGGCCCCTAGCATGACTACATCACACTTCTAGCAGCCCTTCTACTGGTCAGGCCCCTAGCCTGACTACATCACACTTCTAGCAGCCCTTCTACTGGTCAGGGGCCGGCCCTAGCTTGACTACATCACACTTCTAGCAGCCCTTCCACTGGTCAGGCCCCTAGTTTGACTACATCACGCTTCTAGCAGCCCTCCCACTGGTCAGACCCTTACCATAGTGTTGGAGACTGTGATGACTGCTTTCCATAGTGACAGAGAATCCTGAACTCCTATTGGACTGATTTCCATAATCTTTAAGAAGCATTAGCGGCTACTAGTAGTTCTGGAAATTGTTTTCCATAAGCTACCGAGACGGATCTAGGAGACCAAGGCAGCCCCTGACAGATCGAGACCTTATGAAAACATTCTTAACTGAAAACATGATTCTGATTTTTCAAGTCCGTTTAATGTGAACATTTCCTCTTGTATCGCATTCAAGTTCTACTCATAGCAAGAATTGACACCAACCAAGTCCATTCCAGAAAATTGATACATTCGTACATGTATTGTTTTTAGATATTTATATGATAACTTGCTTGATGACGGCCAGTCATAACTTTATTGTACATTCTGGTTTTTAATTCAGTTTTTCTGAAACTGCGACAAACCAATAAAGACATCTTGTATCTTGATAACATTCTTTGTCGGCCCTAACCAGCTTGATTTGATAGAATGGTAACCATCGTAAAGCCGAAAAGCGCCATAGTTTAGCGGTAGTCAATACTATGACATTTTAGAAATGCAGTTCTTCAAGATAATCCTTAAGATTTTTAAGATGTTCACCAAAAATGTTTTCCATTCCAAATCTTTTTCATTGAATTTTGTATTGTTGACATACATTCCCTAAATGCTACAAATGTCTTACATCCTTATACAGTACACTTGTGTGATATGTTTAACCTTCTTGGTCATGTATCTTACTAGTGAAAGAAATTGATGTATTGCTGTATCGTAAGTTTTGATCAGTATTGTAATACATTTGTATCATCAATAACAGAGTCAAAATTCACAATGTGATACAGATTAATAACAGTGAAAGGAAAAGCACACACCAACCTATAGCTAATTACAAAAGTAAACGTAAAATCTATGTAACACGAATGTTTTTGTTGTTGTTTTTTGTTTGTTTTTGTTTTCACGTCAATGTTTCTCTACAGAAAGTGGTTTGTAATACAACCCAGCATCCCGAACTTGAGATTTTGTCAAATCACCGCAGAAAATTCTGCATTCATTTCAAAAACACATTTCCCTCCACTAAGTTTATCTTTACTATCATTAACGTTATGACTATTTCAACGGACAGGCCTGTTTATTCATCATGCTACGTTAATGGTACATTAATGGTCCGCTGCTTGAGAAACTACAAAATAGTTATAAATCATTCTTACATCATCACTGCTATGCAGACTCGGCTGATTTGAACTTATAAATATGAAAGTAATTATATAAATAGACGCAAAAAAGGAAGCTAAACATAGTAGAATGTAGATAAATTAGAAATTCAAATGATAGAGTGTTTTGATCATACAATCATGTATGATTGATTTTTAATGGTGTGGAATGAGGTAACGTAGTTGAGTGAGGTATGTCAGAACTATAACTATGGATAAACGAGGCCAGTGGAAGACCCAATGTGCATCAGCCAATCATTGCACTGCTGATAGGACTTTTCAGGACCGATGAAATTTCGGAATGTTTTTTTCTTGCTTTTTTTCGGTAAGTTGTTTTGGGGGGGGGGGGGGGGGTTCGTGCCCCGGTTCTTATGTAGGTTGCTTTAAGTTGCTATTCGGCCAATTTTTACGATTCTGTGGCCCCAGCTTGAGCTCGCCGTACATGCAACACTGATCCCCCGCTCGGCAACCTTAGTTTTTAATAAAGCCAACTCAGACAAGTGCGTAAGGATATACACGTGACCTACGTTCTTACTCTTATTTCTACCGTTAACTATGCTATTTCTTTATAGCAATATCACAGTTTGTGCTTCATTGTAAAGAAATTCAAATCAATCGAGATCTGCTACAGCATCATATTTTCCTGTGTTGGAAAACAATATTTTTCATATATAAATCGGCAGGACATATATTCACTGATAATATTTGAGACCTCATTGGAGTTTTTCTCCAATACAGTCTGAGAGGCCGACAATATCGAATCCAGAGCTCTCATACAGATAATCCAGCAGATATCCAGCTATCAAATAGCTGTCGGGGTAGTCGGAGTCCAGGGTCAGGACGCCACCTGCCGGAGACAGTTGGTCATGCAGCATTCGGAGAGCTCGAGGCACACGCATGACATCTGTGAACTTGTAGTAGTTCTCCTCTGTCATCAGGCATTCTGTGGGAAAACAGGCAATGTTACCATTTTAGGAATCACTGCTTTGGCTCCTTTACAAGGCCGACAAAACTAGAGTACAAAGAAATATATATATATATATATATATATATATGTATATTAACTAATAACTAACATATCGTACTATATCGAAAGAGGCTATTTACATCAGGACCCATCACCCATCTCGCAACCGCGACGGGGGCCGACATCGTTTACCGGATACCTTTGACCTAGTGTTGACGTCACACTTCAGAGAAGCCACGTGACAAGCCTCACTGGGTCAGTCTATTGAAGAAGATCAGAGTGACTGGTCGAAAGCTCTAGGTGAGAACAATCTAGGTGATAATATCGTACTATATGTTCTAAGTACTATCGTACTAAGTACGTTCCAAAATAATCATTGTCTCATTACGTAAGAAAAAGCATGACCTGATTTGCATAATTTATGAATGACAGTACCAACCTCATCCTAAGTGACATAGATCACAAATACAAAATGCCCATAATTAGCCACTGATGTATTGTATACGTTTCTCATCATTTATGCAAAAAGGGCCCAAAAATGTGTTGATGATCTTCTCTACCAAAATGATTGTTCCCTCTGCCTCTTCAGTCTACCCCTCAATGTTAGTTATACGCATATCATATGAAATTCCTGAATCCCCCTTTAGCCCCTGTTACATATAGCCGAATATGGCCTCCCGAACACTGCCGAACTCCTCCCAACCATGGTTAGGAGTAGGTCGGGAGCAAAGTCGGCTGGTGTTCGGCGAGGTCGGCTACTGTTCGGCTGCGCCAGCGCTGCAGCCGAATATTTAAAAATGTTTAGAACATTCAGATGTGGACGGGAGGTTTGGCCATGATTGGTTGGCTTGCGTTAGGGAGTAGGTCAGCAGTGTTCAGAGCGTGGTTGGCAGTCAGATGTGACTCAAATTTAACTCAACTTCAATTCGATTCGTATCGAAAGGTAGGCGTGGCCTAAATCAGGTCAGACTGCTCCCGAACTTCATCCAACCTTGGTTGGTTGGTGGTGGGGGGAAGGTTCTGAATGTGTGGCAGGGGTTTACCGTCTGTGGTCCTGTTCAACGGAGGAAATCTAACAGTTGGCTGAATGATTCTTAGTCCTCTCCCTTGCGCTACATCCTGGACTCTGTCAGTGATGACTTTAGGTAGGTAGTAGGCGGGTTGCAGTCCTACCTCGCGATGCCGCAAGATGGCGCTGACCAGACTCATGCGCACCCAGTTGGCCCCCATCATGGCGAAGTGGCCGTGAGTAAAAGGTTGACTCTGTAAGACATTAGCATAATTTAAAGTTTACACTTTTAAAGATCTCCATTGGAGTCTCTGCCGGTAGGGATCTCGATTTGAGTCTCTGCCGGTAGGGATCCCGATCGGAGTCTCTGCCGGTAGGGATCCCGATCGCTAGTACAATCTGCGATTCATGTTCTGAGTATCATGCACTGTACAGCATTAAAGGTATTCAGGTTTCATGACAAGCACAGACTATCTAATTTTAAAGAATATCAGTAGCTACCGGTAATATGTTTGAATGTTTAACTTTGAGGATATGTTTGACAATGTCAAGTTAAAGCAATAGACGTCATCCTCTCTGCCGATTCTACAAGATCGGAGTCTCTACCCTGACATATACGTGCAACCTCACTAGCACTTAAAGCGTGCATTGTCATCAACGACAGAAAACATGTTTTGCATTCATCTAGAGAAAAGTGTTTGGAAGAGCTCTTTAATCTGTCAGCCCCATAGAGACAAGATGTATATAAAATGGTCACCCAAACTGCACGATATCCTATCTTTAACCCTATCTAGACCGGGCTTTTTTGGCATTCGTGGGGCCGGGGGGGGGCTCATTCGGCCCCCCCCTCAGAACTCATGAACGGTATATCGTATGATCACCAAATTTTCAGAGGATGGTGTGCTACTAAAAATAAATCATAACAACAATTTTCATGTCGTTATGACGTAATATGACGTCATTATGACGTCATTATTGTGATTTTATTGGCCAAAACCGCCTAGATAGGTTATTCTCCTAAAACGCAATGGTGCACAACATAACTTTAACAAAAAGTGTTTATGATAGAATATTAGGGTGTATTGAGACTTATGTTGCCCATAGCAACACCGGTGACGTCATAAAATAACGTCATGCATATTTAAGCTATCCGCCATCTTGGATCAGAATCTTGAATTTTGAAAAATAGTTTTTTTTCAAGATAAAGTCTAAAAATACATTGGAAATAGACTTAAGACGTTCATATGAACCTTTTTTGTAAAAAGAAATCGAAGTAGTGATGAAATTTTAAGGAAAATTACCCGTATATACCTAATGTAATGATATGGTCCGCCATCTTGGATTTTGACCAATGACGTCATCAAATTAGCATAATTTATGCACTTTTATGGATAAAAATTACATACAATTACATTAAATGTTATTAATATTAGAAAGCATGTGTAACTTGACATAAAACCCTGAAAAGTCTATTGTTGAAACGAAAATTACTGAATTTCGCAAAAAATGCCTTTTTTAAACCCGTTGCCATGGCAACACAAAAAATTATGAACTTATCTCACTGATATGAAATTGTTGCCAACTATATTTTAGGAAAAGTCACCAAGTTTGGTGGTTCTAGCGCAAGCCGTTCAGACGTTACCCGACGTCAAAGTTGGCGCGGGCACTTTTAGCCCCCCCCCGGTCTAGATAGGGTTAAACACACCCTAAACCGATATCATGTAAGATTTTCGCGCCAAAACTGTAATTATAAATAATTGAAATTTTCTCATCTAGATTGTCATTTTCAATAACTTTCAACATATTAGCGTCGCTATTTTGCTTTTCCGGCGACTCAGCGCAGCACGAGAAATAGTTGCGCCATGCCCGCTGTAGTTTTAGGAGACTCCTAAAAAGAATGTAAACAAACATTGACAACAAACATGGCCGCGATCCATGCTAGCACCCAGGAGTTGGCAGTTTTCTAACACGTTTTTGCGGCGCAACGACGTTGATCTTTTACTCCCCAAATATCATAATGAACCCAGGTAGGCTTATAGCGCAAGAAAATGTGTAAAGCAACAATGTTTGAAATAGTGAAAATCTTACATAATATCGCTTTAAAGCTTGCGTAAAGGTATACATGTATACAAATAAAGGAAACGGAGCCTTTACGCATGCTTTAATGTGTGCGTAAAGAATGGATTTTGTGCAGTGTTGCAAACCTCTCGTATTCCTATGGTGAACCTCTTGGCCCAGTGCGACACTAGGCTGGGGTAGGCCTCCACGAAGTCGCCGTACAAGAACAGGGTGGCCGGCAGGTGGCTGCTGTGCGCCGCGATGGTCTCCACCAGCTTAAAGGCCCATTATGTAAGATTTTGCGCAAAAAATTGAAATATTCTAAATATACCAAATCTCTGTGTTATCAACACTTTCTATCACTTTTCAACACTTTTTCGCCATTATTTCACATTTCTGACCTATGTTTTGTGCACAAAAACAGTCCTTGTTCAGTTCGAGGTGACACCGGTTTGAAAGTGGACAACAACAAACAACATACAGTGGAAGCCCCCCTAGGGGGGATAATTAGTTGGGTACGTCCCATGTATAGGGCAGGCTGGCTAGACAAGGGCACATGTTATCATGATCAGCTTCTTGGAAACACTCATATCTTTCAAATAAGGCAGGATATCATTATGAACTTAGTCTATTCTGTTCAGCATCAACAAACTGAGGTCATTATCGCTTTAGATTTGAAGAAAAAGTCTTGTAAGACCCTTGTAACGATGAGGTCTGACAGACACTGGTGAGCTACCAGTTGGGCACCCCACTGGGGTGTTAATTGACACAAGGCCTGGCACTGCCAATGTGTGTGTGGCCAGAGGTTTGAATGGAAGATCTTTCACAGTTTTTAAAAACATTTCTATGGAGCAACGATGTTGCATATTCTCTCCCTGAATATTGTTTTGGAATACTTAAGTGTAAAATCAACTTACTATGTAAAGAAATAGCCGGAAAATATACTTTTTGTATTGGCCTAAACTTACATAATGGGCCTTTAAAGGCAGCCTTTCCGTTCATCCCCACTTCAACCGTGACGGTGACACGATTGACTCCGTCCGAACAACCGGAGATGACCGTTCCCGGTGAACCAGGCACGTCTGCTGGGACCTGTACAATGCAAACAAGGCACGCATCCAACCTTTAGACCATCGCAGGAAAGTTGGAGACTTGACTCTTCTCCATCGTATGTACTATAGAGAGGCAACAGGCCGATTTAATGGCCTCGTTCCTATCCTTAACACAAAGAGGTGCGGGGGCGTCACGCCAGGCAAAATCCCAGCACAAGAACACTAGATCTGGTGATTCCTGACTCCCACACCGCAAGACATAGGAGAACTAAAAGATCCAACAATAATTTTGCACGACATATGCACGATTGTCCCAAGAATGCCCTCGGTTCGCCATCGTACGACGTTCACGTACACGGCGTATGTGCCCAGGCACTTACCGGGACTTGGTTGGTTTCAAAGTCTGCGTAGCTTCTGCTTTCTCCCTCCCAACGTAGAGTCGGGATGCTGATACTTTCCTTCACATCAGCCAACAGTTTTTTCTTCTGTTTCATGGTCCAACCTGCCACGGACCAGCGGATATGCCACTCACCGTAATACCTAGACAAGAAGAGGGGACTCAGTTTATATAGGGAACAGGTCGAATGGAATTCTAACGTTGTCTCGATATACGCGAAGTATAGAAATCAAGACAAGGTTTTCTTCTTTTTCTTTGAGACTATTCGAAGTCACTTTTAATTAAGAACGGTGAGGCACAAGTGCTTTCTAGCCTTCAGTTGCTTATAGTTCAACTTTTTGTGTATTGTGGATTTCGGTCCTGGTTTATTTCAAATTAAAACAAGAGTCCGTCGGACTCAATCCTCCGTGAAGTATTACATGTGTACCCCTAGCCCTTTCCAATTACCGGCGCCATTTTGAAATCAGCTCTCGCGAGAGCAAAACCTGGCGAGAGCTGCGAGACTTGCTCAGAGTTGGTGCACGTGTTTGCAGTGTGGTTTAGGTGTTTTATACCCTCTTTAACTACCGACATGCCAAATTTCAGACAAATCCATCAAAAGGACCTTGGTCTATAGGTATACTAACAAAGACATAAGTTGTTCAAAGTATGAAAGTCTCATGTTAGCAAAGAAGGCAATTGTAGCATTTGCTCGGAGATTATGTAAATGGTGCCCTGATTTGCATGATTTATGTCTTATAATTTTCAACTTTACTTAACTTCCAAATGCCGCAAGAATGAAATTACCATGATACTTAACCACGACGGAATTAGTCTTTTCTCATCAATTATGCAAATTAGGTCTTCATTTGCATAATTGATACCTGACATGTATACGTAGTTTAGGAGTTACTGATAGCTGTTAAGCGGCATACTTGTCTATCCACTTGAAGGTTCCATCTTTCAGCATTTTCTCCAAGACATCGAACTCTCCACCTTCTATGTCCATCTTTAAGACCACGTAGTCCTCCAGCCTGGTGTTTTCCTGGATCCAGCGGGACAGGTCCAAGGTGTCGACTGTGTGGCGGTGAGTCATCTTCTGTGGGCCGCCATCTTTGTCATTTTTCACATGGTCGGGTACAAACAGCGTACCCCCTCCCCATTTCACGTACTTCCTGTGGTACAGTCCTGTGTCAGGTGACCAGGCAGCCTCAGCGTATGCCGTCATTTGACCTGTAGGAAGAAATGCCCGACCTTTCCTGACTGTCCATCATAATTATCAGTTCAACCAATGATAACATGACAATTAGCGGTTTGACCAATGAGAGAGTGGCTGCATGTCGGTCATATATTTGCATTTTTACGGTTTGACCGAGGAGGGTGCTACTATCATAAGGAAAGCATACATTTGTCGATGAAGGCTAAGCCATCCAGGTAGAACACTGCGTAATACAAATTTTAAAAAATCAAACTACTGGATATAAATTCTCTGAAGAGTCAGACGTTTCAGTGACTTCTCAGTCACTGATGAAAGATTGTGGATGCTGTCTGAAACGTCTGACTCATCAAAGAATTGATCCCGTTGCTAGTTTTATTTTCTACTACGTAAGCAGAGATCTATTCCATTTATAGATTATGAGTTTAATGTTAAGAGTCTGAGCATGGAAGTACTAAGTACTAACTAACATAGACAATGCTACTGCATCACTCCAGTAAAAATTTACATGTAATTGTATAAGCTACCTACGTGCCAAAAATCATCAAAATCCATCGTTCCTTTCTTGACATTGAAAGATTTCGCCAGAAACTCCCTTGCAGTTCCAGCACGAGCTGCTAGGGGGACCAAACACACACCACTTGTTTCTGACATGACAAGCTATCTGCCACGAAAAAAATCAAGACCATACCACGTCCAGGAGAAAAGATGCAAAAACCGGAAGTTCTGCTGCAGTACCAAGGTCAGACATCAGAAGGCCACATCTGACCTTAGACCTTTGTCCTCCCAAGACCTACCCACATACCAAATATCAACGCAATCCATCCAAGACCAGAAATACGTAGACACACAGACCCAGAGATACTCAGACTAAAAACAATACCACCATTTTTCAAAGAGGTAGTAAAGTGTGGGTTAAGTAACATTGCCTACCGGTCTTGTTGGAGGCAGCAATCGGACAGTGCAGCACATGGTCAATTTAATCCGGTATCACAACATGGCCCGTGTTTCATGCCATGATTACACAGTACACATTCCTCTGGCCACCTCAAGCCACATCCTCCCACACAGCGCATACCAGGTCAATCAACTGAAAAAAATCTACGCCCACTCACTTTCAAGCCTGGCTGCTCATGACCGGGGTATATACAAACTTCCAGTGAACCAGAGCTGACCAAAACAATACTTCCGTCCCGGAAGTAATGCAGACTTAGTAGTAAATTGCCTACCGGTCTTGTTAGAGACAGCAATCGGACAGTGCAGCACGTGGTCGGGGTAGGGAGAGAAGTATGGAGCCATCCTGGAGTCCAGCTCGAAGGAGTGCACGAAGAACTCCTTGCCGCCGGGGTACATCTCCCGCAGCATCTGTACACTCGAGGCGACGTTACCGCCCACATCCAGAAATATCTTCTTAGGTCTGCCGTAAGAATGTTGTGCTAGTCTAGAAATGAAAGCAGAAAATAACTCTATGAAATGGAAACTAAACTTTAACTGCCAACACTACAAAAAATCAAATAGATATTTTGCTGTACAATTTGTTGTATAATTTTTTTAAATATTATTTTGACTATCACTCCGATTTTGAGTTCAGCTTATGTTAGTTTTCTGTACATTTCATTGCATAATTTGCTGTACATTTCCGTTGTTATATTTTCATTAGTTCATTAGAAATATAAATTTGTCTGTACTGCTTAGGTGTATGAAGTAGGGAAACAAGGGTTGTATCAGACTATAAAGTACAGCTCTCTCTTTGTTGTATAATTTACATTCTACGAGTATTTCTCATCTTCAATTATTCTTTGATCACAGTATGGACATATTCGTTTTTCCAGGGGAGTGTGTTTATGTCTGCCGGTTAAGATATGTATATTCAATGCGTGTGCGCGTATATATTCTGACGTACGTATACATGTGTTTGCATGTCTAATGAATACGCAAAAAATAAAAGAGCTATCACGTGTATGCATTCTACAGATAGCACTTACGCTGCTGATAGTACTTACGGTTTCATCCATGGTAAGGCTTCAAATGGCGAATATTTTCGCCTTGGCGTTGGCCTCTCTGGAGATTTTTCGTCCCAGACGACACGTACTGTGTACTGTGACGTGAAGATGCAACCCAAGAACCATCCAATCAGGAAGACGGTGACATAGAAGAGAAGTCGCGATCGAGGTAACTCCATATTGTTCAAGACCTTCTTTAGAATCTGTCATCAGAACAGCAGCGGAGAATGTGTAGGTTAGAAATTTGGAAACAATCTCAGAGTTCGAGCACTGTAACACATCGCTGACAGGGTTATATAGAACATCAGCAAGACTTGTAACAGGTAAAACAAGAAATCTATGATTCCAGTCTGCTAACATCATAGTTTGTTCATGAATGAAGCTTATTTGGAAGGGTTTCAGAACGTCTATTTGTGTCGACGGCAAAGCTTGAGCCGTTCGTTTTATGAACTTTCCCAAACAGCGGTTAGAATTTGCAACATTACGACTGACCCCCGCAGTGCGAAAAATGGAACGTGCCACCTGGGTTCCATCCTTCGAACGCAGGAGTTCGAAACCGATTGACGTCAAATTTGACAATTTGTAACAAGTTGGTACCTTCAAATAAAACTCTCTTTCTGTGTACACTTAACTGTTATCATATCATATCATATCATATTGCATTTGGTAGCCACGTTCATACAGCTTCTCATACCAAGAAACGAATTTTATGACGCCACGCAAAATTTCAACATGTAGCCAACACGCAGAGAAGTAACGTTACGTGTCCATAGCTACAACTGGGCTGAAAGGGGGGGGGGAGGCTGTCTTCAAATTGACCAGGGAACTTTGGTATCAATGCAGAGGTATCAATGTAAAGAAATGAGCTATCATAATCACACTGTGTTATTAGCTTTTGGGGATCCAGTTGTAAACAGTAAAAAATACAAGCACATATCATGCAACTGACCAAAAATACTTATGTTTGGAAGGCCATAGCGTTCGCTGTCATTTTTCAATGAACGAAATATCGTTACATGGTTGTACTGGGCAACCGCTGTAGATATGAAAAAAGTATCAACATTATGTCGGTCAAGGGTCTTTTATTGCACTATTGGCAGTTGTTTACCCATGCAAAGGATCAAATCGGGACTAGGCACATGCCGTATTTACGGTGACTTGCTGCTGTGTGACTGTGCTAGCCATGAGGAAAAGGTCAGGGTCAGACAAAATATAACAAGATACAGGTTATAATTACATGATTGAAGTCCTACCAAGTCCCTAAACATATAAACGTAGTCGTGTATTGTATATAGCACACATATTGGTTCCCACCTGCTTCAGTTTCGCACTGCAGTTTCTGGACGTGGCAGATTTTCTGGTTCTAATGTCCCAGTACATGTACTAGGTTCGAGTACTGGTCTGCCAGCCGCTGCGCTACCGTCGTCTGCTGCATGAGGGCGTTCTTCTCTGCACCAACCAAAGCTGGCCGCCGATTGGGCCGTCGATTGGTAGCCTCCGATTCAGCGCTAGCTGTCGATTCGTGACTAGACCGCGCATAGCATATATTTGATCTTCTTCTCCAGGTACTAGGTGGAGCTTCGTACGACCGCTGGACAACGCCGCCTACCCGGACCTGATTAATGTGCACCACTCTGGTGCCCTCTAGGCGTTACAGACGCTATTATAAAGTAGAGATCTTAACCCTCAAACCACCGTATGGGGTCAGTTTGACCCCAGACGTATATAAATATGCGCCACTTTGACATTTCTTGTCGAAAACGAAATTCCTCCTATGAGTTTGTTTGTATATATGTCTTGTAACTTCTTATACTGTTTTACTGAGATTGGCTCATTGTTGATTGAGTTATCCTAGAAAGTTTATGCGTTGTCCAGTGGGGTCAAAATTGACCCCAGAAAAATGTTATGCATTTTTTAACACTTCTGCGTCATTTGTTGTCCTCGAAATTTCTTCAAGATGATATGTTTGCTTGAGCTTTATGCTGTCATGACCTCATGCTTTGAATGAACGCAATATTGAATCAGGAAACTCAATACACGACAAATTTACACGACCTTCCCTTTCCTGACGGTGGAGTGACGCTCACCGAGCCTCTTCGGCTAATCTGTCTAATTGTGTGCCAAAAACACACTACGGATTTGGTGTTGCCAATGTGCCAACATCTGCACTTTGCCACCAAGAACCGTTAATTTTTTTTGTTTGGTACGTGTATATCTGTTAACAGGTAAGTGCACACCCCAGTTCTTCCGTACAGGGGACCGTGGTAGTGTGGGGTAAAAAAAAGTGACGAAAGGGTTTTGAGGGTCCAAGTTTGAGGTCATATTTCTAATAATCTGTCGCGAAATGACATAAAATACTAATATGGTACTCTCATGGTGGGGGAAGTGACAAAACAAAACGGTGCATATGATAGAAGGTCACGACCTTCCCACCAACCTCTGCTTGGAAGAGCACGTCGGCAGAACGTACTGCGCCTGCGCAAAACCCTGATTTTTACGTTTTTCGTTGGATGTTTGGTCAACGTTGCATCAAAATTTTGCCTGTTCCAGACGATATCTTTTCCTATACAACATTTGAAAACTACAGACAGGCTGTCATTGTCAACCTTATATGCTCTAATACAACATTATATTTGACGTTCTGCCAAAGTGCTATGCACAATACATTACGGGTTTCGCGCAGGTGCAGTACGTTCTGCCGACGTGCTGCTTGGAAGTACTAGTACTTAGTAGTAGAACTCCTGTTGTGTTGTTATATTTCCTGCCGTTTTCCTATCCTAGTTTATTTTCTGTAAATGGAAATAAATGTCATCTAAACTAAGCAAAAAGGGATGATACTGGGATGAACCGTCCAACGTATTCTAGAACGTCATTTAGAACTGTAGTCTCTAAATATTAAGAATTCATATATGGCCCGAAACAGTCACCAATAAATTAGAAATACCAAAGTTTCATACATGACATGTATAACCATGATGTGCACTGAGGCTGCATAGAAGATGGTTTTCCAAATCTTTTTGAAAGAAATTGTTCAAGAGATTTTACGAAGTACATGTACTATCTTGAGGCCAAGATGGCACATTATATATAGCGTTCCAGAATACCGCAAGTCCTTAGACTGACCGGAAATTACGTCATAGAAGGCTGTTACAGGTAACAACGGGTTTGTTGTTGTTTCCCAGTGACAATCGGTCTGCGAGAGAAGCAAGATGTGCTAGCGCATGCTGTTTCATTTTCTGTGAAACCACAGGCCAAAAATAGTGTCTCTTGTAACAAATTGGGCGATATTTTGGCTGAGAATTGTCAGTAAGTTATATAACGTTGGTGTCCTTTAGGAACACTATTTGCCTGTATCAAACAAGACCCGAGAGTCTTGAACTAACGATGCAGACCGCTAGGGCGGCGCTTTCTGTCGCCGCGCGAGTCTGTCCCAGAACTGCACTATCCACATACACTAGACCTACCGCAGGTAAGGAAGGCTAGATGTCGTCTGTGTTTCCAACTTTAGCTAGTTTTTTTATTCCTGGTTTTGTACGACACAGGTCATGATCAAACTGCATAGATCCGACAAGGGATCATCAATGTGGCCGTACGCATTTTCAGAGTTAGGAAATGAATATGTTTACCTTGGCAGAAGGAAAACATATCGTTTTTGCTTTATTTCGTCTTCTTCCTCTTCTTCTTTTCCAAACAATGATGTCAGTGGACCAGACGTCTGTCACCATGGTAACTGGTACTGTAGCAGACACCCTGTGGTGTTCGGTTGCATTTGGACAGAGTTGAAGAGGCTGGTCACCATACATGTATATTATATATGAATGTGTTGGAGTAAGAATAAACAGAGCAGTAGTTTGTTGGGCTAGACCATGTGAAGGTTAACATCATGCATTTGCTTTGCAAATGTTACCTTTCTAGTTCAACTTCATACTCGTACTACTTAGCACTTTGTTTCTTCGCCTTTAGAAGTAGCAACCAGTCCCCTAATTAATATTGGTCTAATATTTTTGTTTGTTTTTTAACTTGATAGAACGCCAGACTAACATGGTCTCAATCGTCAAGATTTTTATTCTTTTTTAGTTCACGCTTCTTCCTCTATTGTTTTCTTGTTCATCAGAACAAGCTGGAGGCAACCAAAAATCACAACAGAATACACCTTGTGATGTGAGCATTGGCAAGACGGTTGATTAGACCAATGTAGCTTGATGTTTTGCCTTCTTCTCGACGAATTCTTTATCATTTTTCTACCCGTGCCAGGTATGGTGCTTGTGCACACTTCCCCACCCCACCCTAGCGGTTCGAAGCAGAACTGCCTCCGTCCTGACATGCCGTACAAGACCGACTATACGGACTGGCGTGGGCTGGGCATGGGGCTTTTCATCGGCGCAGGCGTCCTGGTCACTGCTGCGCTGTATGAGGTGAGAATTTTTGTAGTTTTCACCTCCTAACAATGACATTATATTATATAAGGGTGTCCTTTCTCCTAACGACAAACGTCACTGTTGGTAACTGCACGAGACTGACTGTTCTAGAACAGTGTCCGGCGCGACGCCATCTTAAAACTTTCTGAAATTTATCTTCGTCAAAAATATCACTGCACGAAAAGTTGGATCTACCAATGGTAGTAAATGCCAGTGAAGTCGGATAATGTTTACTCAGAAGTAGACTTTACTGGTAGTATTCATACAAGTCTCGTCCGGTAAGTTCGGAGTTAACAAACAATGAAAATATGTAAATGGAATTACATGTACCTGCATTCGATTGTAAAGTCAGGTACAGTTTACAAGGTAAACATTACCCGACTTTACTGGCATTTACTACCATTGGTAAATCCAACTTTTCGTGCAGTGGTTCAGAAGTCTTAGAAGTGATCACCTAGGACCAACTACAACGTACATCCTCCTCTATCTAACACCTTTGTTTGTTTGTTTGTTTGTTTGTTTGTTATTTCTATCAGTACAACAAGTCTCTGCAGACTACACACACACCGTCCAAAGTACCACCTGCCCAAGGTGTTCACTACGTCCCGTCAGACATCAGTCAGCACACGGGCCTGAGCCTGGTACAGAGGGCGCCTCAGGCCCCGGCCGGAGTGCTGTTCAGGAACGTCGGACATAATGACACGTCCGACAGGAAAGTAGCCGGGAGCGAGACTAGAAGTGACCAGAAAGACCAGCGAGTCTTCCCCCAGTTTGATAAGTCTGCTGTAAGAAACGACAAGACTACGTCTGTCGAGAAGGCCTGCAAGTGTCCACGAGATGTCTCGGACGAGACACCCACGGCTGTCGGCCAGGTAAGGATGCGCGATAAGGCGCTGTCAAGTAGAAGTAGACTGGTTTATTCATTATGTTTACCTACACAGAAGTAAACATATTGTATTTGCCCTGTTTCTTCTTTTTCTTCCGTTCCAAGCAAATAATGTCAATAACCTGGACCAGACGGCTGTCACCATGGTGACTGGTGCTGTAGCAGACACCATGTGGTGTTGGATCACATTATGTTGCAAGTGGCAGGACAGAGTTGGAGAGGCTGTTCAGCATATATATGAATGTGTAAGAATAAACAGAGCAGTAGTTTGTTAGGCTAGACCATGTGGAGGTAAACATTATGTATTTGCTTTGCAAATGTTACCTTTCTAGTTCATTCATAGTCATACATGTCGTAACATGTTTGAAAGTCATGGGAGCCTCAGGGCTGAATGGTAGACTCTTCTTACATCTTAAAAATACACTTAAATGTTTTACAACAAACTGCGAAGTTAACAACACATATGCATAATACAGCTGAAATAGTGATCATACAATAAACTCTTACATGTCAGAGTTTATTGAATGATCACTAAATTTTAACTGTATTAACCTCTTTTTGAACAGTACTTGTAGAAATCCTGTGCCTCTGTGTGACGAGTTACACTTTGTGATATGACCAGGGTCCTGTCAAAGAGGTGATGACGCCAAACTCTGACGTCAGAGACCAGAAGTCTCCTTCTGCGTGTCCTTTTGGACGAGGACAAGTCTCCGAGGGGAACGCCGAGACGGACCGAGACTTCTGTGAGGAAGACGTCACCCATGACGTCACCCCTGACGTCACTAACAGCTGCGCTCTACCAGACCCTGCTGACGTCATAGACACGGAAGATGACGTCAGGAGCAGCTCAGGAGAGACGAGTCCTCGACCCGCTGACTTCACAGAAGCAGAAGTCATCACAGTCACCGCATGTCCCGTCCTGCACGACCTCAGCACTGCCACACGTAAAGTGACCGGATCCGCGCCCCACGTTACAGACAAGACGGACTCGGAGATCAGCATGGAAGAGTTCCTATCCGAGGGAGTTTTGTGAGTTTTTAAATGTATATCATGAAAGTGATATATAGAAACATGTTTGAACATTACAAACTTGGAACATCTAGCAGGCATAACCATACCCATCTAAAAGATAGAACATGCGAATTCTGTGATCTTTTATTTGTTGAAAATGAGACACAATTTTTACTTAATTGTACCCTATATGAAAACGAGCGCCAATCGCATTTCAATTAGACAAGTGATGCAAGAAAATGTCAAAGCAGGACACTTTCACATACCCGATGTCAAGCAGGAATAAACATATAGTAGATAAAGTATGCAGTTATGTCTCCATGTGTTTCAAGAAGAGAGAAGAAACAATATAGATGAACAATAGCACACAGTGTTGTTTTAATAAATAAACTTTTAGTTTTCAGCGTTAAAATGTAGCATGATGCCCCTTTAAGTATCCACGGAAAATCCTAACCACCAGACTCCGTATCTTCACAGTGAGTACGAGAGCGGCTGTCTGTACCAGCACGTGACCGTGAGTCCCCTGCTGCAGAAGAAGCTGAGATGTGCCGTGCTCTACGCCGATTGGCGGGAAGACAGCCAGTTCTGCTACCCGGATGACGTCACGACCAACCAGAAGGTTCGTTTCCTCTCTGGTTGGCGACGAGAAATAAGGAGTTTTATTCTGAAATAAAAACTGACTTTACATTGGAAAATTACCTTTCCTCAATCCGTAATAAAGCCTTTATAGTTAACATAACCAAATTAAGAATCAGTTCACACTGCTTAGAAATAGAAAAAGGTCGTCATCAAAATATACCAGCCAACCAAAGACGAAGTCCCTCATGTCCAAAAAGTATTGAAGATGAATACCATTTTCTTATGACTTGTCCAGCCTATACTGTAGATAGACAAAAATTAATGAGTATGATCACATGTAAATCTAGTAAATCCTTGCCAAAGACAAAGAGAGACATTTTCCACCTACTTATGTCATGCCCCGATCCCATATCTACGTATCTAGGCCAATATGTATGTAACGCCTTAGAAAAGAGAGAAAGAATTGTGATAGACAGAAACGTTTAACGTCATCATGTCCATACGCCATCTACATTAATACTCAAGTAGTTAATAGTTTCTCGAAGTAGACTAGTATTATTGTAATGATCACATTGTCATTGTTCCCATACATTGTACCCTGTGCAACCGTCGAGCAATAAAATTCATTCATTCATTCATTCATTCATTCATTCATTCATTTCTCCTGGTTCGGACAGGCGGATGACCAGCACGACCTGGATGACGTCACGACCAACCAGAGGGTTCGTTTCTCCTGGTTCGGACAGGAGGATGACCAGTACGACCTGGATGACGTCACGACCAACCAGAAGGTTCGTTTCTCCTGGTTCGGACAGGAGGAGGATGACCACGACCTTGATGACGTCTGCGAGGTCAAGATCTACTGCGCGGTTCTTGAAGGTGTGTGGAGAGAAGAAGGAGGTCTGGTGGAGAACCACGTGACCAGCACGACCGGCAGTGATGATGACGTCATGGAGCCATACTACCCTGGACACGGGCGCAGGAACGGTTTCAACTCTGGGAACGAGAACTGGGTCTGAAGAACGTCCCAAAACCTCCGACGTGTCAAATAAGCAACTACATCCGACCAAGGAGACTATTTCTCTGTATCATGTCTTATTTAAGGTGAAGACTTAAACAGAACGCTGAGAAGTAAGTAATCCCATCTGTAACACAGGCCATACATGTACAAGTCAGTTCGGCAACCACTATGGCACCCACATGGCACCTTGACAAGTGACGGTGGGTCATACATACTAGTACATGTAATTCACATTGGCTCCGAGTTCTAAACCAGAGTTTCCTTTCTCAGATCTGTAGCGTTTACAGGATGTAGGTAAGACACTATTAAAGTACTTCATGGGAAGTTCTATTTATTGTATACATGTACGAAAATGGAAACGTACACATTATACGGGAAAGGGTGGAGTTTTTCTTGTCAGATGCAAGGTTTTCACAAACCCGCGTTTGGAGACGTGAAATGGACACTGCCTTTCCACATATTGTCGACAGGAGCGCTTATTGTACCATGAACGCAGTGACAGTAATGAGAAGCAACATACAGAAAGGATTAAAACGTTCAAACTCGGCTATTTGTGACGCGCTGTACTAGTCTAGGGATTCCTCCACACCCTTGCATAGACTATGAAAACTAAGACCATTTGCAATGTTCATTGCAAACAGAACTTCTTACAATACAGCTGAAATACAAAGTCGTATTTATCAGGCTTGTTTGTTTGTTTTCTCCTTTGTGTGTGGATATGACGGCGTTTTTCTCTGCTCCTGACTCTCTAAATATATACAGACATGGAGCAGGTGTGACGTCGTCGTATATCTCTATATGTATATATATATATATCTATGTATATCTATCTATCTATCTACATGTATCTATCTATCTATATATATCTATATATATATCTATCCATCCATCTACATATATAGACGTGTAGACATTAACTTCTCTATGTCAGTGTAAATGTTATTTTATGGCAGATTAAGTCATGACGATAGCAATGACTATCGCCACGTAACCACTTTAATCACCTTAATTTACTTTTTAAATTGTAAATTGGTTTTAATTAACTGGTAACACTGCGACTTCCAATAAAGACATTTTGTATGTTGTATCTTGTACAAGGAAATTATAGAGGGCAAATAATGTCCTTGAACTTCAGTTTTGGTTTTCCAAAAAATTCAGAAAACCACAATATCTGAAGTTCTCATGAAACGAAAAAAAAACACACAATACAAACTCCAGTGCTGAGAATTCAATTGTATTTCATGCTCAAATCTTTAAGTAGTACAGATTCTCTTTCTTGTGAAAAGCGCCTGTTGGAAAAAAACAACCAAAAATTAGATTTGCTTTCTGTTCTATCTAGCAACAAACAAGGCATCCTGAAGTAGATTGTTTTTACACTTAACTGACCAGGTTTACATCTTGTTGCAACATTGTTGAGTATATATATATACATACATGTACATGTATTTCATTTAAGTGAAAAGCTAGCTGTCTTGCATAAGGATATTATTATTTTAACACACGGTATGGAAGACTTAATTTTGAGTCAGTTCAGTCTTTACAACGCCACACCAATTTAATTTGCTTGTGCTCAGACTCGAAAAAAAAAATTCTGAACTGGACAATCTACATAGTAGTGAAAGTTTGTACTTTTGGTACACTCAGTTTCAATATGTGCATATAGTCAGATTCAAATCAATTCATGTTTTCATCTTCAGGATTTTTACTCCAAAATATCTGAGAACAAACAAAGGCATGGGCAAATCTCAATTCTTACATTTAAGTGAGGTATTTTCT
The DNA here is from genome assembly GCA_013266295.2 of Branchiostoma floridae x Branchiostoma japonicum. Lineage (NCBI taxonomy): Eukaryota > Metazoa > Chordata > Leptocardii > Amphioxiformes > Branchiostomatidae > Branchiostoma > Branchiostoma floridae x Branchiostoma japonicum. The sequence continues at coordinate 7,889,879 of CM023827.1, read as the reverse complement.
AATATCTTAAATTTACAAAATAATGTTTGAAAGCACAACATGCATCCTGAATTCAGGCACTTAAAGGGGGAGCATGTGTCACCCTTGTCGTCCACTGGTTATGTTTCTGTTCATCTTACCATATCAGATAGTAAGATCTGTACAAGTCATTGATCTTAAGAGTAAGATAATTTTAATCTAGTTCTATTCAGCTGCACAATTTGGTTTTATCACTAATTCCTATTTTTAATATTTCTTGCTCATTTCTAATTAGACACTCTGGAAATTTCTTCACTGCAATGTCTTGAATCATCATAATATATAGAACTACATGTGTTGTTGTTCGTCCATCGGAACTACATGTACAACATGTGAATCAACTTCAAGACCTAGTAGAAGTCATTGCTTCTTTAGGTGCCTATAAGTGAAGAATGTCATCTCAATCTGTCTTTAAGTCTCCTTGCAAAAGGTTGCACCAAGGAGGTTCTTTTAAACAGAACTTTCTCGGCTACACCAACAGTATACTAACAACATACTTTATTTTTTAATCATCCTTTTCATGTGTAGGGTTGGTCTTCAATTTCAACTCAAGTGCAGCACTTTCATTTTTCCAATGTTCCAATCTTTCATCACTTGTCAAATTCAATTGTAAATATTCTTGGCCTAGAAATTCAGAATTCTATAGCAATTTTAAATCCAACATCTTTATTATTATTATATGTATATTTTGGTTATATGACAGATATAAGGGTACTAAAATATCAAAGGGATGCTCTATCAACACTGTTGATTATTGAAATTAATATAACTCCAGATCCAACAACAATGTTGAAATGTGGGGATTTTCATTCAGTGCCCTTGACATAAGAAAAATAACTTGCAAAATTAAGCATTGGTTTCTTTGAACCTCGCTGACAGTATAATGTGTAATTCTATATTTTCACACACTGTATATTTCCTGTTGTATGGCTGATTGACTGTATGGGAGTGCAGCTTGTGTACATGTAGGTGTGAAGCACCTGGTTTGTCATACAGTCAACACGACCATACAACGCTTAATGCTATACTGAAAAAAGGTCACACCAATTCAATTTGTTGGTTCTTGCATTTTTTTTACTTGACATGTACAGGGCGAAAAAAAACAGGCCTAGGCATCCTACAATAGCCCCAAATGCTACGATAGGAGCCATGAAGTCAACATACCAGGGTGGTTTGTAACTCAAAGAATGAATTTTAAACCTTTAATCTAACCACTGCATTGATAAATGGAAAAATTGTAACAACTAGGAAGACAAGGACTTTCTTCAACTGTTGGGGCCAAATTATGAGCATTTTGAAATTGATTCAGAACCTGAATTTTTGTTTTTGCAAATCAAAAAAATGCAGGTGTATTCGAGAACCAATTGATTAAATCAGTGTGGCCTAAACTGAAATAAACGTTTAAACGAGAAAGGTTTAAACATGGGTCACTCGGGGGTCTGTTTCTTCTTTGCTGGTGGTTGGTAGATGGGCAGGGCGGGTCGGGTGGGTTTCTTGGGTTCCCTGGGTCCTCTCCCGTGGGTCGGCGCCGACTGGGCGCGATCACCGGGCGGTCTCCGCCGATCGTTGCTGCGGTGGAACTCCAAAGTGGTGTTAATGTCCCCCTGGTATGGCTCGTATTTTTGGTCGGCACTCGGCGCTGTACCCGTGGACGTAGGATCCGATGAGTCCATCTAGGAGGAAGCAAGACAAAAGTGTCACCTAGAGTTTTACAAATTAAATCAAGATAAATTCTCTAATGAGTCAATTTTGAAGCTAAGCTGACTCTTCAGACAATTTATCCACGTTTGTATTAACCCCATCACACATTCAGAACCTTCCCCCAAACACCAGCTGACCAAGGTTGGCTGAGGTTCGGAAGCAGTCTGATCAGATTTAGGCCCACTCTTAACCATGTTTGGGGGGCATTCGGCTAGTGTTCGGGAGGCCAAAATCGTGAATGTATGACAGTGGCTTTAGGTAATGCTCTACCTGGATGTCTAACCTTCATCGACGTGTCTCCCATAGAAGTTGCTGTCTGGAGTATTCATGCTCATGTACCTATTTATGGAATCAATAAATTAGATAGTTATAAAAATCATTACCTTTTATAACCGATGAGACATTTTAGAATTGTAGTAACAGTAGCTTTCTACTGGCCTATGACGAAAGTTTTTGTAGGAGCAGTTTTTTTTTCAAATGAAACCTGAAGAATAAAAATCTATACATGGGAGCTCTTAAGTCAAACTGCACTAAGAATAAATATAACCTTCGCCCAGCCAAGGTACATGTATGATCTATGCAGCAGATTTGTGATGGTTACAGCCAGTGTTCCCGCCAGGTGATGCCTGTAGGGCGTCCCAACCGGGGGGGCCGCAGGCCCGACCATGAGCGTCGAACGCTTTCTAGGGGGATCCCCCCCCCCCAGGAAATTTTGAAATTTTTAACCCTCGTAAATGCCATTTCCCGCATTCTGAGAGGCAAATAATTGTTGAGTAAAGGTAAGTTTAATGCCAATCAAACCACAGACTTGCACAAATTTGCCATTATCATTTTTTTCTGGGACAGCCTCCTCTCAGGCTTAGGCCGTCCCCAGCGGGAAGAGGGCATCAAAGGACGGTCGGACGGCCTTCTGGCGGGAACACTGGTTACAGCGCAAGGCAGAAGGGAGGGGGTTAAAATACCTAAGGGCCTGGAGCTTACAGGTCAGTGTCGTCTCTTTCCTTGCTACAGACATGTGGGAGGTAGGAACCATTGTCATCAGTAAGGGTTAGGATTTAGGTCTCATACAGCAGTTTTTCTTAGATACAGGTATCTGTGAGAAAATACCCTGATGCACACAGCTATGCCACTGCATGCTTGAGTGAAAACCCAGAACAGAAAAGTGGGAGAAATACTCCTTGTACATAACTGTGAACATCATGAAATACAAACTCTCCCTCACATTGATACTGAAAAGAACATCTTAGATATACCTATGGCCTTAACTCAAGTCAAGAGTCCATATCTATATGTTGGTTCATGGATACTGTAAGCTCATTTACTTTTGCAGTAGCTTTATTTCTTGGTAGGAGGAAAAGGGAGTTTTAAATTTACAGTTGAAATAATTATGTAGTACAGTAGTCATACAAGGAAGAGTCAAGGGGGAGAGAGCATGGCAAAAATAAAAACACTGCAAAAGTTTAAAGACTTACAGTAATTACTGACTCAATGTGAATAGTATCAAGTTGTTCTGCATTGTATGCTTAGTTGTTCTTCAGACGTAGTGAACAGTTATTAAATGTTTTTTTAATTTATTTAAATTCATTTTCCTTGTGATTCTGTAACAAAATTGCATATCAATCCTACAAGGCATACAAGAGTTTTTGTTGCAGTACCTGTAGGTTGCATTGGTGTGAAGACCAGCCAACTGCTGCCCATTCGTTTCAGGGCCCCCGCAGGAGTATAATCAAACACTGGATACTACTACATTGTACTATTACTAATGATAAAGAATGTGTCACTCACCCATCCTCCGCCATGTGTGGGTCTGATGTTGAAGACTTCCACCTCTTCATAGTTGTCGTACTCTGAGAAAAGTACAACGGCTGTACGACCGTTGGGCGCCACGTCCGTCACCATAGCAGGGTAGAACTGGACAGAACAGAGCACATAAAAAGAGTGAGGAAAATCTGTATCTGTATAGCCAGTATAACGGCCCCTCGGTGTAACACATCATCAGCTGTCTCACCTGACTGCTCTTTTGTACGTTCATTCTTTATTCAAATTACATGTACATGGTGGAGCACTAAGCAGTATATCCTGCTGATGTCGTGCTCCACACACCACAAAACATAACACTAAAGTAGCAATAAATACCTTCCCATCCTCCCAGTATCTGGCCAGACAGTGGTCGTTTCTTCTCCACTTCCTCTGACCACCCTCCCCTGGATTTCTCGGCTGGTTTGTCCGTTCGTTCCCTCCCTGCCTCTGCCCACCACCACCGCCTCTGTCCTCGTAGCCGCCCTGTCTGTTGTTAGTCCTCCTGCCGTCGTTCCTACCCCCCTGGTCCTGGTGTTGTTGCCTGGTGTCTCCGCGGTGGTAATTATCTCGCTGGTTTTCCTTGAAGTTTTCATTCTGCGCCCTGAAGTCCTGTCTCCTGGGATTTCCGTCCGGCTGCCTCCTGTGGTCTCGGTAAGAGTCATTTTGCCCCCTGAAATCCTGGTTCTCCGTTTTCCCACCCCTCTGTTCTCTCGTGTCGCGGTTTCCCGGCCGGTTGCCCTGCTCCCCTCCTCCTCTCCTGGTGTCCCTGTAGTTGTCTTGCCGACCGTGAGGTCCGTTACTTCTTACGTCCTCCCTTTGTCTACCAAAGTCATCAAAGTTCTGCCTACTATTGTCCTGCCTGTAGTCGCCTTTTCTTCCCCTTCCAGCGTCTTCCTGGTACCCCCTGCTGTAGCTACTATCACTGCCACCCCTACCTCTACCCCCACCCCCTCGGTCGTGTCTGCCGCCCCTACCCCGTCCCCCCCTTCCCCCCCGGCCGCCGTCGTACGGTCTGGAGTCGTTGAAATGGTGCCCTCCCTCCCTGCTGTGCTGGTCGTACTGCTGCCTGCCACCTGGCGGGTTTCTTTGGCCCTGCAAGGAAAGAAAAGAAACAACAGTGATGTTGATCCAGTTTGAGCTCACTGAAGAGCTACTCTTCCACCAGTCCGGACTGAGAAGATGGACTAAAATATGTACAGTATTTACAGGTTCATTGTACTGGGGAAATTCCCCTAGCTCTTTTCGACAAGCACAGTGAACAGTGGATCACAGCTTAACGTCCCATCCTAAGGACTGTGACCCTTTCCAGTAGCATGCATTCTAGGTGAGCGAGAACAGCTGGGATTCAAACTCCCAACCTCTTGGTCCAGAGGTAGGATCACTAGCCACTAGACTACACATGCTACGAGAAGGAAGGGGGTGGTGAGAATTTACAAAAACAAGTATACATATAACAATATAACCACGTGGGTAAGATTTGTGAATCTTAAATAATTGCAGACACTTACCCTGTACTCATTGTTCTGGTTTCTGTGCCCGTAGAACTGGGAGTCTCCCACCTGAGGCCAGCCCTGCCCGTCGTAATGGTTTTCTCTCTGGTCTCTACCACCTGGCGGCCTGTTGTACCGGGGAGGCTGGCTGTTCTGGGCACCGGGGACGGCTTTCGAGTCTACAATTGCAAACATACGTGGAAGGAAAAATACATGTTTAGTCCTTGTGTATCTACAAACGAAAGCCCCTCACTTGTATCAAACTATGGTAGATACAGTGTACAACATTTATATAAATGCAGGGGGCTAGCTGTTTTGGGCACTGGGGCTGGCTTTCAAGTCTACAGTTACAAATATACATGTATGTGAAAGGAAAAATACATTGTTTAGTCCTAACTTATCTAAAAAGGAAAGCCCCTCACTTCGGTGACACTCTTCTTCAGCGTAACTAAATTGAATATTGAGTGACATCGATGATTAAAACGTCTGGAACTAGTAATTTCCTTAATTTATCCAGCAGTAGAGTTTGAATTGCCTATGAGTATTGTTTACTTGGATGTCTAACCTTCATCAACGTTCTATGATGGTAGTTGTTGTCAAATACTTCAAACACATTTTACTCCCGACTCACCATCTATTTTCAAGTTGTCGATCTTTGACTCTAGGATGAAGTCAAACAGAGTGGCGGGTCCGGACGGTCTGGTACTCACATCCTCCTCCTCCTCCTCCCCCCGCCCTCTCCTCCCCCGGCCTCGCCCTGAGGACAGACACAGATGAATCAAAGTTCAAAGTTCAAAAGGCTGAACTGCTGATCCATTTACAAAAGTGCTCTGAGCTAAAAACTATGGATAAAATACGAAATACAACATTTGAACAGACTCAGTTCATCATGGGCTAAAATAAATAAATTCTGTACATATATAAACAGATTAAAAGTTGTTTCATTTCTACAAGTAAATAACAAGGAAATTAAAACAGTCCAAAATTGTATAGAGACGGCTAAGGAGGATTATTGACTGTATTTGTTCAGTAAAGTACACATATACGGGATAGGGGAGTGACTGTAACGGTTTGTTCTGGCCCGTGGGCAGTTCAGTTTCTGAGAGTTTCTGGTTGCGCGGCCTGAGACTTGTATTCTCGAAGGAGGTAGCCATTCCCTATATTCTGACTTAAGTAATGTCCAAGCAAATTTCAGAGATAACTGCTGTCTTCACTCAGCTAGAGTCAGCAGATCAAGGCGTTGGAGTGCGTTGTGAAAGAGTCCCCTAAGATGAATTTTATGAAGCAAGTTTAAACTGCATTTTTCCAACACAAGAAATTGGATTTACCCAAATTTTCGACTATACGAATCCAGTCTTTGTCAAGAAATGAGCAATCCACCGCTTCTGGGACGTCACGTTATGCAGATGACACACGTGACTCGGTGAGGTGATCATAGGTTGCAGAAAGTCTGTGGCGCCCCCCGTCTTTGTTGAGGCAGGTTGCAATGCCCTGATGTAGATGGCCTCTTTAGTGCCTTGTGCAAAGAAGTCTGGTTCCGTGTTTATGCAACCTATGATCCACTGCTCACTGAATCACGTGTAATTGCAATAGTCCTATGTTTTTAATGAGTGGGTTTTGTGATTTTAGCAGACATGTGTTTTTTTTTTTAAGTTTTCTAGATGGAGAAAGCTCGGGGAGATTATAGTTTCTACCTCAAAAAGCCTGTTTCTTTCAGTCTCATAATGAGGGCGATGACAAACATGACAGTTTGATTGACAGTTCTGACCTCTGCCCCTGTCGTCCCTCTGTCCCCTGTGTCCTGTGCCCTGCCTGCCGTGCCCCTGCCCCTGACTGTTGACCAGTGTGTTGATGGCCTCCTGTACGTCCCCGCTGCTCTGCCTCAGACTGGCCACGGCGTCCTGCCTGCTGAAACCCATCTCCAGCAGCTTCTGTACCGACTTCTCCTCAACCTGCGAAGACTGGAGGAAACACAGAAATAAAAATTTAAAAAACTAGAAAGGTAACATCTGCAAAGCAAATGCATAATGTTTACCTTCACATGGTGTAGCCTAACAAACTACTGCTCTGTTTATTCTTACTCAAACACAATCATACATGTATATATGGTGACACTAGTCCAACTCTGTCTTGCAACTTGCAACACAATGTAACCCAATACCACAGGGTGTCTGCTACAGCACCAGTTACCATGGTGACAGCTGTCTGGTCCAGGTCATTGACCTTGTGTCTTTGGAAGGGAAGAAGAAGAAACAGACCAAAAACAATATGTTTCCCTTCTGCAAAGGTAAACATAAGTCTCTTAAATCAGTTCAGCTCACTAGTTGTGATAAGAAAACCAGACACTGTGTACAGTATGTATGTCAGGGTAGATCTAGAGATCCGATCTGGTAGAATCAGCGTAGAAGCCGATTCTATCGGTAGGGATCACGATTGAATCTTTGTCGACAGAGACTCTGATCAGGATGCTGTTAATGTGTTAGGGGTGTTTCCCCATTTACAAATCCTAAATTTCAAGTCAATCCATTGATCTAAAGTGACATGAATCAAAGTTAAAAAGTTCTGACTGTCTAAGCAAATATCTTATATCCACATACACATGTACAGTACATGGACCAGTGCAGGTTAGGTGCAGGTAGACATCAGAAATACCTGCACAGCTCCATTTTTACCTGCACTAACCTGCATATGCAGGTGGGATTTCAAGCCTTGTATAGATATTATGAGGGGTGCTGCCCTAGCCTGGCTGTCTTAGTTAAGTTCCTCAATACAACAAGAGTGCCTTACCTCGTTAGACAGTTCTCTGTAGACCCCCTGAGACCTGTTGTCACCTCTCCTATCCGCAGGCCCTCCCCACTTCTTCTCCGGGATGGCGGTGGCTGGCAGGCTGCCCGTCCCTCCGAACGTCTTCGTCCCCTCCTTCGCTTTACTGACTTCTGCGATCACAGCCTTCCTCTGCTCCGAGAACTCGTCGGCTTCTTCAGACTCCGTCTCCTTCTTGGGAAGACTCTTCTTGTACCGCAAGTCTTTGGTTGCTACTGCACCACTGGAGACTCTCTGTGGTATTATAACAAAGGCTCAAAATACTTTTTTCTGCATACCGGTACCTGCACTGGTACAAGTAATATTGAAAATTAGCTGTACCAGACAATTTTTACCTGCACTACTCAGACTTTGAGAAGTATGGATCATACTAAAAAATGTTCAGAAACTATTGCCATAATTTCTTTTATACTTCATAGGTGGTAACAGTCAATGCAGCAAATAAAAATCAACATAAACCTCCATGTATATACAAACCTCGTACATGTACATGGCCTACTGCAGGTAAGGTGCAGGTAGACATCAGAAATACCTGCACAGCTCCAATTTTACCTGCATACGCATATGCAGCCAGTATTTTGAGCTCTGCTAAGTCAGAAACATTAATGCTTGAGACAAGCTTGACTCACTGAGAGTAAAGACCTGACCTAATTAGGAGAAGCAGGGGTTGCTTGGAAATATTCCCTTCTTGAATAATGATTACCCTTTCTGGAAAGTCAATAAAATAGCTTTGGAAGGATTATGAATTCTTAAAGGGATCTGATCAGTAACAGGTTATTAGAAGTTTAGGTAACGCGCGGTTCTTACCTGTCCGAATGGTACAAACGGTGGGGCACCGCCCTCCACCTTCACGTTGGCTCGAGAGTGATGTGCTAGTTTCTGTGGAAGAACACATATTGGCACAGATGACGGGCAAGCTCAATGATACCCAACAGAAAACTGATTCAGAAGTGGCTGATATGCATTTGTTGCTGTGACATACCCCATACACAGCCTTCATATCTGGCTTAAGTTAGCTTTCCCCTTATACACTGGAAAATTCTCTGACCAGGATATTGGAGTTTTCTTTTATACAACCAGTAAGTCTCTCATTTGCTTACGTTTCCATGTCTATCAGACACCTTACTCAGGGATTCTGACTGGAGTACTGCTTCTTGCTGCTACATTTGTATATGTAACCATTATAGGTGGCACTTTTGTGGCGACAACACATACATGTAGCCTGGTTACCAAACGTATTTGTAGCTCCCGGGTCCTACATCCCCTCCTTTGCAGAGGGGATGTAGGACCCGGGAGCTACAAATACGTTTGGTAACCAGGCTAGAGAACCCAATCCCAAATGTGGCTAAGTTTGTATCCCCCCTTACCCCGGTTCATCACTGCCACTGGGGTTGGCTACATATGGCAGTACTCCAGTCAGAAGCTCTCAGAAAGAAGTCTGACAGGCTTTGAAATGTAAGCAGATAAGAAACTTACTGGTTGTGTACAAGAAAACTCCAATACTAGTATCCTATGTTCTACCACCCTGACAAAATTATTTTTTGGAAATTTTCTAACTGCAAATAGTGTGAGAAAAACAAAGTTTAACTTGACAATAGAGACCAGATCATATTCATTCTTTCGAAACGCACACATTGCCATGTCCTGCTTTATACTATTATAGAAAGGTAACTCTAGTTGTTTCTAAATAGATGAATGTGTAGCCCTGTCACAAAGACTATGAAGAATACCATGTCTTAACCAGTAGTGATATACTGTACATGAAATAAGTAAGAAGACTCACTCTTTGTATATCCCATCTAGAGAAGAGTTTCTCCACCTGCCCCCCCAGAACCTTGACATTGGACCCTTCCAACATCAGGAACCCATTACTGATGGGAATGGAACCGGTCAGCTTCACTTTTGTGCCAGGAGGGGTGGACAGGCTGTGGATTAAAAAAAAAAAACAGGCAACATAGGATGTCACAAGTTTCTTTCAACAATTCAGAAAATCTAAAATATGTGGCTTTGGAGAATCATATGAAGTCATGTTTAGAAACAAATGTAATGAACATGCTAACCAAAGTATAGGATACAGGTTTTACTGTCTTGATGCAGCTGCAACAAGGGCTACCATGGGAAGCACAAAAATAAGCAATGCTACCAGTAGCTTAAAAGATGGGTGATATCACAATTATTATACACAATACAGGCTTAACCCCCCTCCTGAAAGTATTGTGGTATAGTCCATTAGTCCCAGTGGACAACAGCTGTTGATAGACCATCCCACACCACCTACAGCACGGGGGTGTCAAATTATTTCATTTCAATACAGATACAAAGAAAACAAACCCATCAAATCACATTATCTGGACCCCAAAAACTACTTGAGTATACTTGAGTCAATTATAAAGTAAATCCTGGTACTAAAATTTTTGTAATCATCCACGGCTCGAAGGGTCCCAAATCTACCCACACCATGCTAAAGTGGTGAATCTGTGTCAAATGGGCAGATCACGCTCAGGCGGAAGGATACCCGGAAGTGAGGATCCAGGCCGAAAGCAATCTTCACCAAAAAAAAAAACACCTCTTCTTATACTTTCCAGCCATCTGATATCATTTCACAGCAGATTAGGAGAGATGTGAACTCAAACTTGGACCCTCAAAACCCTTACGTCACTTTTTACCGCGGACTAGAGTTAGACGTTCAAAGGTTAGGTGTAACAGGTCGTTCGGTGTAATATAGTCAGCTGCCGCCGCGCCGCGTGCCTGCGAAGCTGGTGTGTTACGCCGAAGGGCGGTTATACCGGCTATACAGATACAGATACAGATACAGACTACCACGGACCTCGGGCGCGGAAGAACTGTGGTGTGCACCCCTGTCCTCACCTGAGTTGTTGCACCTGCGCCACCTCCAGGCCGATACAGGTGGTGTGACCGTCGGTCATCTGGACCTTCAGCATCCGCGGGGCGTGGCCCGACTCCTCGTTAGCCTTGGGTGCCGACACGTTCCGCACCTTCGTCACTTGGAGAACACACGGACCAATCAGCTGTAAGACAGGTTCGACAGGAATTATTACCATGTTTGGCCTTCAATATTCAAGAAAATGTCTATAAATGATGACCTTGCCTTCCTTAATTTTCAAGCAAAAAGAATTGAATGAATGAAACGGAAAAACACTATGGTTCAAGACTTGACTGAAAGTTCAAAAATTTCATTTGCAGGATAAACACTTGAACAGATACTAGATGATGGGAATAAAGAGAGGAAAGCAGGTAACTCAACAGAAATGAACAGTGATAAAATTTCGAAACATGGGTCTCATGATCAGCTGGGAAGGAGCCAAACCTAACAAACAGCCCAAACAAAATTATAGCATTAGAACGTGATCTCGATCCAGTTTTAGCTCACTGAAAAGCTACTCTTCCACTGGTCATGCCAGAGAAGACAGACAGTATGTACAGTATTTTATATTTACAGGTTCATTGTACCAGGGAAATTCCGCTAGCTCTTTCTGACAAGTACAATGAGCTTAACGTCCCATTCTAAGGATTGTGCCCCTTACCAGTAGCATGCATGTCAGGTGAGCTATAAAAAGCTGGGATTCGAACTCCAAACCTCTTGGTCCAGAGGCAGGGTCGCTAACCACTAGTAGTAGTACTGGGCTACGCATGCAGTAATAAACCAAGGATAGCAGTAGACCAAGATTTTTTAAACAACTTCTGTGACTGCAAATGTTTAATCTACAAACAAGACCTAAATCATGTTTTGGGTGATCAGAGAGCCGTGATCTTCCCTGCCCCCCTCCATTGCCAGGCAGTGGTCAGCACACGCACAGACAGCCGCCCAGGAGAACCCTGGGATAGCAACCACACGCAGCCAACCACAGAACATGGAACATGCCACCTGGCCAGAGGAGGGGCTCTGCGAATGGATTGACTGTTACATCATGTCACCCTGGAAATATACTGTACACAGTTTATCAATCCTACTTCACTGATTTCATTCACTGTGGTTTATTACTTAAGATATAATATAATATACTTTCAGTTATTTATTCAATCAACTTTGCTGAAGTAACTTGCATGACAGAAATAATAAGCATGGCAGCAACATTCTGAAGTCTGTTGACTCTACAATTTTTAAATTGTAATTTTTTAAAAAGTGAGACCATTAAACAGTTGTTAACAAAAATTGATAGACAGAACATGAACATAGACACAGAAGACCAACTTATGAATCAGACTGGATTCAGCTAGCCTACTGTCCGCGTGGACTGTGTAACAGAGGAGAGAAAGTCTGCTACACTAGTTTGTGCTTTGGGAACAGTCATGCATAATTTATATTTTACTATTTTATTGATTTAGCTGACATGCAGGCAAGGCTCAATAAGAGCTTGCCTGTGATTTTTTAACTACTAACTTTTGCCGATTACAGTATACAGCGTACGAAATACTACATATTTTGCTTGGTGCAACCTATTTCTAAACCTAGGTAGCCCAGTGCACTACCTACATTTTGTGGTAAGGATGCCCCTTTCTTCCACTGGGAACTGTTTATTTAGAAGTTCCCATATTTATATATTGAAGAGCTCATCACTTCAGGTAGGGAGAACAACTCTGTGTCAGAAATGTATAAATGCACATTGCATTCTCACAAAGTTAATCATAATGTAGAAGAGTTTAAATTCGGGGCAACCTGGAATTTTGATGGGCAACCTAGCTTTCATCCTAGGTTGCCACTGGGCAACCTGGCTCAAGAAAGTATTTCGTACACTAAGTATATAAGAAGGACTTCTTCATAAAGTACAAGAACTCACTTCACTGCTGCCTCCCCTGCTGATGTCTTCAGGAAGAAACTTTTCTCCTATGGATCTCAGGTCCTCCTGGAATAAAAACAACAACCTGAAGTTGACACAAAAGTTTATACTGGGAAAAAGAAAGCTTCAGACCACGCAGACTTGTACTCACAAACAACTGGAAAAGTCTACATATCAATATAAGGTACTGGTACGTCATACTCATCATAGGCATCAACCAAAGTCAAATGACTTGGTTTTTGTTAACTTATGGTGACTATGAGCTGTACAAAAGGGATCTTGCATGAGACTTGATAAAACTCCATCATCATTGTACATGTCATACATGTAGCTTGTCTACTGGTACAATAAAAAAATTAAAATAAAAGGTAAAGCAGCCATCTTGAACTGTGGCAAAGCATGGTGCTTTTGCTAGTAGTAGCTAGTGGACTACTTTGCTAGTTGCTACACTTCTCATTTTCAGCCAAGCACACTGGGTCACCCCTATTCTTCTCAACAAGCACTTTGGGTTCCTGTACGTTTTAGAGGTTTGACACCTAATTTAATCTAAAGTTCCCCGTACAAGGCGCAACTGGCTTTATCTCCTTATCGATCTGAAAGAAAAAATGCAACCTCCCACTAGACTACCACTTTAAGTAATGATATAAAGTGATACATATGTACTCACATCCAGAGCTTTCCTAACAATGTCATCTATAGTGCTGATGTTGTTCTCCTGTTTTAGTGCTGCAATCCCCTCAGCCGACAGGTGCCTGCAACAGAAAAATTTCCAGTCAAAATCTTCAGGGCTCAAAATATAAATTTTTCTGCATGTCAACATTAAAAACTACCTGCATCAGACAAGTTTTAAATGCACCACTCAGAATTTAGGAAGTACAATGTATGGACCACACTGAAAACTACTTTTAGTGTGAAAGAGTTGTTTTTCTCTATTGACAGTTTTTTTTTTTTTTTGACAGGCTAAGAACGAGAATTCTTACAATATGAACATATGCAGTCGTGACACCATCTGAGCTACATCTGTTCTATCTAATTCCTACATTCATCTGGAAAAAAAGATATCACAGTGCTGCCTGTCAATAAGAATTTTTCCCACAATTGACAAGGAATAGCCTGTTGACTCAGTAGTTAACGCCCTCTTTCTCGTTTGATTTATCGTGTTTGCCAAAGTTTCTTTTAGACCTAAGGCCATGTTGATTTGATTATATGGATGACATCCGCGCGCGCATCAATTTTCGTTCGTTTCCAAAAAAAAAAAAAGTTTTCGACCATACTGGAAATGGAAATCGTACAAAGCAGCTGCAAAATGAGCAAATATATGCCGTGAATAAAAAAAAATATTGGAAAACTATACTAATATCGTAGAATACTAAAATCAATTCCAAAGGAAGAAGAAAATGTAAAGAAATGAAAATGAAGGGTCTATTATTCGCCATACCATAATCTGTGTGTTTAGCCATTTGTTCAACCTTCATGACCACGTAGATTTCATAATGAAGGCAACTTTTTTTTTATTCGCACGCTCGCATCAGTTTTGGGGTACCCAGAGGATGTCATCCATATAATCAAATCAACATGGCCTAATGTCATTACATTGGCACTTTCACAAGTTAACTTTAACCCTGATAAGTGGATGCCATGCTGGCTTTCCAACTTTTATGCGTATAATCTGGTTTCGGGAGGGGGCAAAATTTTTATTACTGACTTATACTACCACAGTAGTGCAGAAAAGGGGCAACAACTTCAATAATAACTCCAAATATGTTTGCATATTAGACTTTATCTTGGTAATTTACAAAATTTACAGTTTAGGTTAATAAAAATGCAATATCGAAATCCTTCACTCTTCAGCATATAAATTTGGTTTCGCAGCAGACGGTGGGGAGGGGGGCGTCCACTCGTGGTGGTTCGGTACCATAAGGATGACGTAACGACTACTACAAAGAGCACAGCTATGTTGTATGGATTCTATACTTCGTATTCCTAGCAACTAATGTGTGATATAGAGCGAAATACGGGTGAAACAGGCGACATACCAGCCTTGCTTCCACAAAACTGCCGCTTCGGCAGCCATCTTGCCGCGGGATCCTGACGCTCTGTAACAACCGCTCTCATTGGTTAAACCTATCTTGGTATTAAAGTTCGAAATCTTAATAAAAGTTTGTCATCTACATTTGCTTTCTGTTTTCTCGACAATCCTGTAGTTGCTAAGAATACACCTAGATGTTATAAAGTTTCCATACATTTTGAATCGCGGTGTAAATATAATTTTTATGAATGAGATGTAAGGTGCGCTGTGGTTGGTCAAGGTGGAAGTGCCTAAAGACGAAACAAAAATGGCGGACAACGATCGGACGTGGAAAGTCTCTATTAACTTTTTGGGCCTTGTTGACTTCAAGGACGACAATTTCCGACGTTAAACACCGCAGGACGGATATATAAAGCCTTGCAGGTTGCGAGGGACTGACGGGAGCCGGAGGTTTTTGAATTCGCGTGGGACTTTTTAGCTCGAGTTTAGCAGGATGAGTTCGAAGGACAAGAACAAGCACACCTTCGTAAGTATAGTCCGTACTTCGTGTTGTCATCATTTTACGATGTGTGTTCAGACCACTTAGTCAAGGCTTTGCTACACAAAAGGAGACACATACGAATTCTACTGGGTGACCGTTACGAAATCCCTGAGTGTTTGTTAGAGATTTTGGGCGTGTGTCCTTTTAACCAGTTCAAACGTTACAGGAAGTGGTGTTTTCACTTTTCAACTCTTTTCTGTGTGTGTGTGGTTGATAGGGTGGATTTTCAGGGTGTGCCCAAAACTACTTACAACAATTTCCCCACCCAGAACTTGTTTGACAACGCAGGGAAAGAGTTGTGTAGCCCAGCAGGTGACTCATAACGAATCAGGACAGTTTGGCCGAGGGGAATTGGGTTACAAATGGGGATAAATCAGATGAAATGTGGGTAGATTGGATAAGTGAGATGCGAGCGGGATCGGACGACCCTCCCCCCGGCACTGTGTATCACCCAGCTGTAAACTAACACCCCGGTTTGCCGTCTATATTTGTCCTGAAAACGTTATCACAAGTTGTTGTGATGAGGACAACTTGGAATCTGGTGAGCAGGGTCGATAAATTTCTGATTTGAAGAACTACCTGTTTGTTATGAACGTTTGGGAAATATGCTATGTGTCATTTACCACAACAGACCCTTACTGTGTGTAGGTGTGAAGCCCACAAGTTTGAGTGATTACTAATGTAAACAAACGGGTCTAGATGAACCATATTTGTGCCAAACTCACATTTCTCCTTTTAGTTTTGGGTTCTGAAACCGTCCTAGATTGGCATCACAATAAATACACACTGCCAGGAATTTATTTTTGGTCCATACCCGATACTTGTAGGCAATTTGGTACCTTCTGCTGAAATTCAGTAGCCTTCGTTACAGTACATAGCACCCCAGACAGAAATTGTTTTATGCTGGTGATTATGTACTATTTTGAAGTTGATGATGATAAATTTGGCTGCCATAGAGAAACATTACAGCCAGCAACAAACAGTACATCATAGTGAAAAATAGATTGCAATATCATTATTAAAATGCCACAGACATAATTGCAGGCTAGTCAGCGCAAATGAAAGAGCCTGCAGTAAGAATAAAGATACCACTACCATCACATTATAATATTTTCAGCCTTTGACAAGTTTTGCCTGGACCTCAAAGATAACTCAGTGTTTACTCAAGGTCTCTTGAGGCTTCCTCTTGGGACAGGGTTTGTGTATATCATGTCACCACCTTCTGGTGTTGATTAATGGACAGGCACAGCTTTGCTATTGATTCAGCTAGAAGCGGTAGAAAAGAGAACCTTGGGTTGATGTCTCACTATATAGTAGACCACAGAGTATATTCATAACACCACTCTACTTTTGAAGGTTGGGAAAGTTAGTCCACTGTGGCACAACTCACACCCAGCTAAAAATAGTCATTGCATCATCGAGTTGAAAGGTCACTGGTAGTGTGACATCTTACAGGTTTGGTGTATTGTTCTGCCAAAGGTGTCACGTCCGATTGGTTGCTACAATTTCGACACAGAAAATTACACTGAATCCAGTGGCGGTACCGCCCGCATCATTAGATTCATTAGCACAGCAATAAAATCCATTATGCAAAAAATTTGGTTTCATCAATCAAGACATATGAACTACCATATTTGTTTCATTCAAACACTTAAGTGTATTTCTTTTACAAGCAATTTACGTATCGGGTGTGTTAGAATTTTGAGCTTGACTGAAGTAGCCTGGGTGATATCCCAGTGATATTAGTGTTCCACACAACACTCCAGACTGCTCCTATTTTACTATTTTTAGGATATGCTCATTAAGTCATGTGCGTCGAATTAGTAGAAATTTTTCATAGAAGCACCCAAAACTTGCATGCACTATAATGTCTATATCATGGACTGCAAATCTTAACAGTCACATCATGACTGCATATTTGCTTTCTTGCTCTCAGATCATGTACATGTAAGTCAAAAAGTAACAGTCTGGAACCCTGCCACAGCTCTCATATTCCCTGCTAACCAACTAGTCCACAGAAAACTAGCTAGATTATGGCACCCAGGGCTTCCAGGATAGACTTCTCATCAAGCAAAGCAAACAAGTGAGAGTTCAGTGACGCTGGGTCAGTAAAAGATACTTGAGATGTTTTCCTACCGTTTCCTTTGGCAGGATGTCATGCCTGCCGGTTTAACGGTTGTGAGGTGAGGTCACAGACCAATGTGACGGTTAGCTTGGTTTGGCTGGAGTTTTTCCCGCTCTCTCCATACCCATGTAAACATCCAAGCTCCTATCCTATTGGGGTGTCAGACTGCACCCATGTCTGAGCAAACCTTGGCCCTGTGTGGTCGGGCTGGTTTTGAGCAGCGCTGCTGCCATGTGTGAACTCCAGACAGTGTTTACCTAGGGCAAATAGAAAGTAGGGCCCTGCTACTGCTACTACTACTACTGCTACTACTGCTACTACTACTACTAGGCTGTCAGACTAGCCTGGCAGTAGATCTTCCACCCCGACATCTGCTTGGAGACTACTGGTCACCAGTATTGAAAGCCCTCTGGGAGATTCCCACACTGCTTTATGTTAGTGGTACAATGTATGCTGAGAAACAAAATGATGAATAAAAAGATGAAGTTTTGAAATACAAATAATGCTAAAATTATAAGTGGAGGAGTGAAGCTGCTTGCATGTTATTTAACACACTTAGAACAGAAGTTAGGATGATCCGTAGTGGATTTTACTTTAAGTATGTAAGTAAATTGGTTTTCCAGGCAGTGCAGTTCAGAACATTGGCAAGAACTCAACTTCTACCAGCCTGGGAAAGAAGTTAGAGCAAGGCTCGAAATACCCACCCAAAATATGCAGAAAACTTGATGGGTAAAAGATTTCAATCTTGGTTTAACATGTTGCAACTAAGCAATATGTAATTAACAGTGTACAAAAAACTGTACATGTGTGCTTGTTGTGGTATGTAACTACTATGGCAGAAATAGTGGCTTTGAGAGCTTTGCATTTGCGGGAAGTTTCTCCGAATTGCCAGTAGAATTTCTGACATGTTGCAAAATTCCAGGTGCCTTGAAAAATGCATTTGGGGAGAATGTTCGTTCATATGCTGTGCCTGTTTATAACTCAGAATACTTCTATCCTGTCGTATGCAATTTCTAGATAAAAATGGAAACAAGAATTGAATAGTTTATTTGTGGCCTTTGTTGTGACTGAATATCGTGCAGTCGTGAAAATCCACCTGTCATCTCAATACGTTGTAACAAAAACTGTCGCTTGAAATAGGCACGACCTCCCACCTTTCATGTTTTTCCTACCGTTGTGTATAAAATGGTTTTCACAATGTTTTTTTATTGCAGTAATAGATGTAGGATTATTTATAGCGTTAGCGCTAGCCTACTCTATCAGACAGGTGACGTCTGTAGTATTGGTTCCATTCAAGTCATAATTAGCATCAAATTACCCCTGCTGCTCTGGGAGTGATGTATTGATTTTGGCACAGGAGGATGTTGGCTATTCAGGGATCTAAACACACACCCGCAGTGTGCTATTAAAATTGTCAATGTGGATTGCAGCAGTGTTCTACTCTAGCCCGGGTCCGTCTTTCTATCCTTTGACGGAATTTTGCCATTCGTGACAGACAAAAATTTTCCCCAATCCGTCATCTTTGACCGGACAAAAATTGGTGTGTAAAAATATGGAAAGAGATGTCATTAAACTAAGCTTAGCCAACCAGCAATATTTTCCCCTCAAAATGCAGGAAATAGCATTTCAGTGGGTCAAGATTTCAACATTTTTCTGGGGGAGCATATGCGAATTCCCCTGGGATTTGGTGCTCAACAATGTCAAACAAAATTGAGATGACAGAAAAAAAATGCAGGCTGGCTAGAGCACTGAATTGCAAGTAGAAACTTAAAAAACCTGCAACTCTGTTTTATATATGGTATCTATATGGTATCTATATGTACAACTTTGTATGCTCCACCTCTTCGGAGGATGACTGATGATGATGATGATGTACATCTAACTACCAGTTGAAAAATCTCATGCATTCATTAGGAAAAGGTTTAGAAACGTTCAAGGATTCCTATATAGCAATCATAACACAGTGGAAAACGTTAGTCGTCTGCAGGCTATCCGAGAAGAAGTAAAAGCCAGAACACTTGAGAAAACACTTTGGACTTCCTTGCACTCGACTCCTTGACTTGAATTTCGATAAGAGGGTACACCAGAAAAAAAAAATCATAAAAATTTGAGTTTCCAAATGGTTTGCAATTTCTTTGGATGCTTTTTGCAGTTAAGAAATTGATGTACAGTACTACTGTAATTCACTTTATGTGCACGATAGCAACAATTCATGGTCTGAGGAAAATGGACGTGTTCACAGAACTCACGGTGGCGGCAGGTGCAGAAATAAGAAAGTTGCACTTGTTTGTTCACGGTAATGATAAGATGGCGGTACAGAAGTGACAGAACCATGAACATAAAAGTACTATGAAAAAATCAGGAATTACAGTATTTTTGCCCATGAACATAAAAGTACTGTGAAAAAAATCAGGAATTACAGTATTTTTACTGTTTACAAATAATATTGGTATAATGGTTCAACTGGGGTCATAAAAAAATAAGATCTACAATGTATATCCTATAACCCTCAGTCTGCAACAGGACCCTGGAACCTAGATAGATTCATTTCCAAAAGACAACCTTAGAAATTAAAAGGTTAAATTCAATCATGTTAATTTTCATAGAATTACACTTTTTCTTTTCAAATTTTTGTAATATGTATGATTTATACATAATGTGTATTTTGAAGATAGTAAGTGGCTATTTCGCTTTTTATTGATTTGTGATGAAGTGACTGTAATAGGTTTCATAAGAGTAGGTTTAGCAGAAACATGTTAAATACATGTCAACATCTATGTTTACTAGCACTTAAGTGTGATGTTCAGACTGGGAGTGTTAATGTGATGTCTTAATTCAGGACAAGGCCTGTGGAGAGTATCTTGTCACTTTACCTTAGCACAGAACAAGTTCAGTTGTTGACATTTAAACTTGATAATGTTTAAGTTACAGATGTAGCTATGCTTCAAATGTAGGAATGAATGATTATATATACACATGTGATCCTTTCTTATAGAAAATGGTCTGATTACTAGTATGACTTAAATCCTTACGTATTCCCATTGCATGAAACAGTATTGACAGTAAGGTTTAATTTTTTAGTAGTCTATCTGTGCATGCGATTTTTCATCAAGATACAACTGTTACATAATGCATTGATTGTCTGTACAATTGTATAGGGTTGTTGATTCAGAATCTAAAAGTTCTGGGTTCGAATCCCCGGCAGTCCCCACTTTTGTGCACTTGACTCAGTTGAAAATAATGAGTACGCTTCCGTTATTGATGACACGTAAAGCCAGAGGTCCTGTGTTTGGGGAGAGCCACACCTTGAGCACATTTAAAGATCTCACTGGAACCAATCGAAAAGAGTACACCTTCCCGGTGTGAGTGGTTCAAACCTTACAGTCTGGTCTTACGCAGTTTGCTATATACAAAACTGATGTAAAACAAACCTTCTCCTCCTCAGCTGGACCGGTTCTCCAGTATCCGGATGCCGGGGCAGCCCAAGAAGAGCTCCAGCTTCAGGAAGAGTGTCCACCACGACAACGGGGGATTTAAGGAGGGGGAGGAGGAGTCCATGATGCCACAGGTGTCCAGTCTCACCAACAGGGAGGTGGAGGCCATGTTTGAGAAGATGCTGGTAAGGGATGTTTGTTTGTTTGTTTGTTTGTTTATTTGTTTGTTACCTCCATGAAAAATGGAGGTATTGTTTTTGGTGTGTCTTT
Organism: Branchiostoma floridae x Branchiostoma japonicum; assembly: GCA_013266295.2. Taxonomy (NCBI): domain Eukaryota; kingdom Metazoa; phylum Chordata; class Leptocardii; order Amphioxiformes; family Branchiostomatidae; genus Branchiostoma; species Branchiostoma floridae x Branchiostoma japonicum. The sequence continues at coordinate 7,868,849 of CM023827.1, read as the reverse complement.
GTGTGTGTGTGTGTGTGTGTGTGTGTTTCTGCAGATTTGTGGTCAGCATAACTTGTGAAGGCTTCTATGGATTGTGATGATATTTGGTATGTGGTTAGGTCTTAGGAAGACAAAGGTCAAGGTCAAATGTGGGCCTCCTGATGGCTGACCTTGGTACTGCAGCAGAACTTCCAGTTTTTATATCTTTTGTTTGTTTTGTTTCAAACACGTCACTTCATGTATGACTATGATGTAGAGACATCTCCTTCACCAGTTTTTTTTGTCTTAACATACAAACATAAAATTTCGGACAGGATGGCTGAGAATATGTGTGTAATAATTGTCCTTGTCCTCAAGTCACAGCAAATCTAGAGGAAACATTTGTTGACTGTTTTTACTGTTTGTTGTACTGATCTGTAGTGTGTACTCGGGGAATGACAAATGTTTCTGTGACTTTGACATGCTGATTTTCCTGCCCAGCTGTTGCCATGTTTATCATAATCCCAAGTCAAGCTGCAGATCTTTCCTACATGTACATTGCCTACCAAAGGGAATTAAACAAAGCCATATGATCACAGATGTTTCACTGTACAATTTAGATATCATATATAAAGACAATAGTTTGCTTTATTCTCTGATGCCAGACTTGCTAAATAAAATAAGTTTGGTTGGGTAACATCCAGACTGAGTCAATTACTGAATTAGTGATAAATGAAAATGCCCTTGGAATAATAGAGATCGTTTTCAGGTAGCTACATTGTGTACCTGCCTTCACAGTGGAGGTAGATGGGAGTGGGTATGGCTTTCATGGCTGGGTTCCAGGCTATAGCCTGCTAGCTGTGAGGACCTGTGTTCTAATCTGAAACCTGCAGGAAGTTGCTTTTGAAAAAAAGATGAAACCAAAGGCTTCATTGACATCCGAAACAGTTTTATGTCCGTCTTCACTTCTAGATCCAAGCTCCATATCAAATCTCATTTTCTCTACGCCATGATGTCTTCAAGACTGTCTTCTGTGCCCTGAGGGAAGTTTGGGAAACAAGATTAATGTTTTTACCGACGTGCACGTCAGTTTCCCTTGGTGACATCAGATCTCATTTTCTCCTCACCATGATGTCATTATTAGGATCCATCTTCTGATGTTTTCAGACCTGAGGGCACCATCGGATAGGTCTATATTACTGAGTATATACTAGGGCTGGTACATGTACAGGTACAGGTACCGGTGCAGTGGTTTAGGTACAGGTCCGGACCTGAACCTGTACTTGAACAATTTGGCAAATTAACATGTTCTACTGAAATTCTTCAATAATGACAGAAACATTAATAAAGTGTTGACAAACTTCTCCTTTTTGATTCCTAGATGTCTGTCGGTAACAAAAATATGCAAAAATATTGTTGCAAAATGAGAGAGACGGAAACTAACTTTATTCTAATGCTGGATGTTCATTTTCCTGGCAGGCCTCCTTGTGTGTAGTGATCATCAGTAGTAACAATTATGGATTTTTGTTCCGGTCAAAAAAAAAACGGTGCACCGACGTTTCGTTTTTTTCGGACCAGACTGATACTATTTTTCCGGTCCGTACCGGTCCACCTACTATATACATATTAGACAAGACATTTTTTTTGCCTATTTATGTTTTATATGTATCTATAGTATTGTGTTCCCTTGTGATTAGCCTTTAGGCATGGGTTCGCAAATAAATATATGTATTATATATGATTATTATCAACATCAATGGCGGTTTGTTATGAATCCCTGGGTTACATCAAAATTTCATTTTCTCCACACCATGATGTCATTAGGACTCATTTTCTTCATCTTACACAGCCTCTGGTTCTGAAACAAGGTTTAATCAATATTTGTAAGACGTTCGTGGCTATCCTGTATTAATCCCTCAGGTATTACATTAGGCCTTATCAATTTGATCTATTGGTTCTCGGATTCCCCCTTTTCATTTTTTTCTGATTTAAAAAAAAAAATTCAGGTTCTGAATCAACTCCAAAATGCTCATATTTTGGCCCCAACAGTTGAGGAAAGTCTTTTGTTCCTAGTTGTTACAGTTTTTCCATCTGTAAATGCAGTTGGTTAGCTAAAACAAAATTCATTGTTTGAATTTTAAACCAGCCTGGTACTTCATGGCTCCTATCGTAGCATTTGGGGCTATAATAGGATGCCTAGGCTTTTTTTTTTCGCCCTGTCTCTTCATATTTTTTCTGAAAGAATCCAAGAAACAACAAATGAAATTAGTGTAGCCTTAACTCAAATTAAAGCAAAGAAGACGTGGTCATCTTAAATATGATTTTATGTAAGCAAACGTGGATAGGTGTGCCCTCTCATCTTCCATACATGTATTATTATGAACCCTGAGCTCGAGGTGCTTGCCTTGATATCTTACATTAAATTTGACATCAAGCTTGTGAAACGAAAGAAGTTCTGGTCTACATGTATAGCAAACATCATTCTGCAAAAACTAAAGAAAGTAGTGCTTCATCAGCTAGTAGGGCAATTTCAAAAGAGGTCATACGCATTTGATTTGTTGCTCAAGTCTGATCCCTTGCATTGAAAAATCCCAAATTGCAAAAACAAACAACAGTCACTCATGAAATTGATACGGCCTAATTGGACGTCGCATCTCCATAAAATGTTGTTATGCCACTGTGCAGGTCATTACCCAAATTACATCTTTGATCTCTGTCTTCAAAGACTATTTACGACAAAGAAGTAAACATGTTTTTGGTAACTACAGGACTGTACATGTACGTACCTTGCTTTGGCACTGTTTAGGACTGTTTAGGACTGTTATGTCCTTTAAAGACAGTGCCCAAGCGAATTCAGGCCTAGGGCAGTAAAACTGGGTTTTCAAAGTCAATTTTCTGGTCTTTTTTTAAATTTTAATGTACATGTAGAATCAACCCTAGCCCATAGCAATTTACTGATATCTGTGAGGCAAAAAATGCGATGTTGCTAACGGAAAACTTATGTAGTATTGCAGGCTGGTTCTAGCTACTTGTATTTATTGGTGGTACCAAAAAATAAAGGGACTCCTCACGTAGCTTGTTTCTGGGCTATTTCAAGTATGAAATGATGACAAAAATGTGCTAAGAAATGGCAGTAAATGTCAATATCAGACAGAATTTCCTTATCCAGAATATTTTTTGTTTTGCCATCCAAAAATTGCATTGGATGCCTTCTAAATTAGTACACCAAATTCTTCCTGCTGTACTGCCTAGACCACCAGTGTTAGCTATTGCCCTATGTCAGGAAAAAGCTGTTGACATGTACTTACATACCGTAAAGCTGTTAGATTTATCGGCCTGATTGTGATTTTACGGAAATCGGTCTAATCTTTGACCCATGCTGGAAGGGTCCTGTGCTTGTGTAAACAGTTTTCACTTATCAACCCCTAGCAGCTGTGAGAGGTATGGTGCCTTCTCACACTAGTCCCAGGGTGTGGTAATTAAAAAACAGATATTACACTTCAAACACTGGTAGAGATGGTATATTTCAAATGTTAAAGGCATCCATTTAGCAATTACAGAGCATTAAAACTGGATTTTCAAAGTCAATTTTCTGGTCATTTTTTTTATGTTGTAAGTTTAATCAACCCTATCCCATAGCATACTGATATCTGTGAGACAAAAATACGATGTCACTGACAGAAAACGGTTGCTTGTTTCGTATTGTAGGCTGGTTCTAGCTATTTATTGGTGGTACCAAAAATTAAGGGATGCCTAATGTATAGCTTATTTTGGGGCAATGCTTCAAATATTAATGATGACAAAAATGTGCTAAGAAATGGCAGTAAATGTCAATATCAGACAGATCATCACTCATTCATCACATTCATATTCATCACTCAGGTGTCAGATCATGGAGCTAGAAAAGGTCGATCAGCTCGAAAAATTTATGTCCCTTGCAGGGGTCCACCCAAAAAAAGGCTAGGGTCGGCATTTTTTTCTAGGGTCGGTCGGGAAACAGGAAACACAACATTTTTTTTCCTAGGCCTTAGGTGTTGAAATGTTGGTATCAGGTGGAGACTCTCTGGGGTACATTTTGTACTCACTGGGTCCTGGTTTGGCAAACTGTCAGCAAGGGACAAAAACACATAAGTACCATGCATTATCACAAAGCTCCTGGACGCTACAATAGATTTAGGGCAGACTTGCATGGGCCTAAATTTGTTTGTCTGTACCACTATGCTGTAATTGTATGCTGCTGCCTGGTCATTACTATTTACATTTTGTTATTCAAGCATGTTCCTACATGTTTAACAACACTTGTAGGTAAACAATGACTGCACATAACGTGTACTGAAGTATGTGTACACAAACATACATGTACCCAAGCTTGTAAATAATGTTTACTTTAGAATATTCAATACTATGTTTAGACTGCTAAACATTACAGTAAATACAGACTGTATTCATTTAGCAGAGAATAGAGGAACAGGTGTATACACAGACAGGTGTTAGTTTCACAGGGACTTCCTTAAATACATACCAAAGAAGGTTTTGGTACCAAAATACATGTATGAGCTTTTTCGGGTTGATTCATATCCTGTTAAAATCAAATCAGAAAAAAAATGAAGGTTGTGAATCACAGAATCAATAGATTAAATGATATGTGATACAGCTAGTGACTACACAGGCCATATCACCCGTATCAAACATTATCACAGCGAGCCCAACTATGACATAAATGTATGTATACATGTAGATCTTTGGCCAACTATAGATGTTCACATACATGTATGAAAATAAGCTGACGTGTTTGTTTACATTCTCTCCATTTCACTTCACACAGCAGTGTGTGTTAAGCCAGCCCAATCAATATTAAATAATCAATAATGTTTGGATAGAAGCAGTTAGTCGCACATCAGGGAACAACAATGGCTCATTTGTCTGTAGTTACCCAAGCAGCTAAATCAGGGCTCGAAATACTGTACTTTTTTTTTTCATACCTGCACCAGACATTAAAAATTACCTGCACCAGACAAATTTTACCTGTACCACTCAGAATTAATACTAATTATAATAGGAAGTATGGATCATACTAAAAACTGTTCAGAAACCATTGCCATTATTTCTGTTATACTTCATAGTCAATGTAGAAAACAAAAATCCACATACTAGTACACCCACATTTGTATATGATTATAAACCCAGTACATAGACCAGTGCAGGTTAGGTGCAGGTAGACATCAGAAATACCTGCACAGCTCCAATTTTACCTGCACCTTACCAGCATATGCAGGTGGGATTTCCAGCTCTGAGCTGATTGCATTCTATCGACATCAGTGTTAGAAAGATATAGACGAAGAATTTGCAGTGGCATACTTCAATTTCAATATGATAGGATGCTGAGAAAGTTACAAATTTCCATGAAACCAATCATCAAAATATGCCTTGTCCAACTCTTAGTTAGTTTTGCAGAACTAGTCATTATTTACTGGAACAAGTTTGCAATTCTGCCAGTTCTTGTGTCTAAAGTTTCCCTTATTATGACTTGTTTTAAGACAGTACAGTAACTCTATTCAAAAACAATTCAACTTCTACTACTGGATAAATTACGTATACGGAGATTACTTCCAGTCATTTTGATTGACATCCGGCACTCTTCTTCAGTGTGTTGACTATTTCTGTTAGTTCATTTTAGTGACGCTGAAGAAGAGTGATGGAGGTCACCCGAAACGTACGTCCGGAAATAAACAAAAATCCCTAATTTGTCCAGTAGTAGAGTTTAACCAGCTGTTGAATATTGTTAACAAATTGGATGTCTAATCTTCACCAACAAACAGTAACTCTACATCTATTTTGTTCAGGTACAGGTAAACCAGATGTTCAGATCCAGACCTGTATCTAAATAATTTTACAGGTACAAGTATTATAAGGTACATGTAAAAGACAGTGTCGAATAGAGGAGGCTTTGCAATCTACTGGACCAACCACAATGGCTATATGTACATGTATATATACTTGATAACCATAACATAACTTCTTGTTTTCCTTTGTTGTATCGTTCTACAGGAGGATATGAACTTGTCTGAGGACAAGAAGGCTCCCCTACGAGAGAAGAGTCTGGAGATGAAGAAAGAGATGGTGGCTGGGTATATCAACAGAACTGCCGCTGTCTCTGTACGTATACAACACTAATAACACTATCTATAGTAGTATAAGAAATGGTGTTACATCAGTGGTTTATTTTGACCAACAAAATGATACAAGGTGTCCAGGTGTCCAACAATGGTTGTCATTAGACTAAGTTGATGTCGAGACGTTACACCCTATAACATACAATAGAGACATCTTTGCAGTTGAAATATATGCACAGTCTGTAACATTAGTATCTTAAAATTATCATTTATAAAAATAAAATATTGACAAAAAAATTGCGCTTAGGTGGCTGAATACACGTTTGATTCCCCGCCCCAGTGTAGCTCTCAGTCAAAATGTAGGAATGACTCCTGGAGGTTTCAGCTTTTTTACTTAACTGGTCAGAAACCTGTATTATATAATACCAGATGCCAATACACCAGGTCCTGTCCTTGGTGCTGAATGCCATCCGCACACACACACACACATACACACATACATGCACACACACAAACACACACACACACACACACACACACACATACATGCACATGCACACACACAGATCTCGACGCGAATACTCCAGGTCCTGTCCTTGGTGCTGAACACCATCCACTCACATGCATGCACACGTACACACACACACACACACACGTATACACGCACATGCACGTACACAGATCTCGACACAAATACTCCAGGTCCTGTCCTTGGTGCTGAACGCTATCCACACACGATGATGACATATATGAACAAACAGTAAAAACATAGTATCTTGGGCAGAGGTACATGATTGTGAGAGCCGTCAAGTTGTGAGAACGTTTGCTACGATGTGGCCCAAAGTTCCGAAGATGACTGGAACCCCTTTGAGGCTGCTACGCTTTTCACAGACACATTCTAGAGTGGTTGTTTCTGACAGCGACTGCCTCACCGCGGTACAAACTCCATCCATCTGACTCTCCCTATGGACTCAGTCAGGAAGCAGCATGGCTGGGTTCAGCCTGATAGATGGCTGTTCAGAGAGCTGCTGAGTACGTTAATGTACCAAAAGACAGGAGAAAACATCAGGGATGGCACAGACGTGATGGATTGGCCAATTTCAAGCTTTATGTGCCACAAGTTCATGCAGAAAGACTAATTGCAAGCAATTAAAGACAGAAAAATTCAACATGTTTGATATGAAAAATAAATGCATGAACGAGTACTGGTTTATCAAAATTCTACTTGTATAATTTTTTTGCCTGGTTGGATTTAAGTTTGGTATTTTGAAAGCAGTGGAGTATACTGTAATTCCTGATTTTTTTTCCGGTACTTTTGTGTTGAACTTCGCGGTTCCCGCAAACTTATCATTTACCATTAACAATAATTATTATTTCACTGACTTTCTTTTTTCTGCACCAGTCCTGCACCTGGAGACACTGTTTCCTACATTTTGAAGGGCAAATGTTGTGCAGTAAAGTTTTCCTCTGTTGCAGCCTTATTCTGAAGCCAAATGTTAATTTTCTAATAGATTTATAAAGGGTCACAAGATTTCTCACTAGAAAGAAACACTGAACAGTTGAAAAATAGCATACTCGGGGCCTAAATCACAGCATAGGAGGCCCCTATCCTTTAACTATGCTAGCTAAAACCCTGAGATAGATAAATTATTTTGTTGGAGAAAAAGGTTTTCCGCAAATTTCTGATTTTCTGAACAGCCAGGGGAAATTTCACAGGCTTCTTTTTGTACTTCATTTCTTTTAGCATTGCACTGAGGGCTCTGAAATATAATAGATACATCTGTATTCTGTCTCCCACTGCTTCCACTGCACAGCAGTGTGTACTTACTGTGTTCAGCTTGATGTATGGATGCTGAGTGCTTTTGCATTGAGCATCATCCTGGGTACAATCAGAGATAATATCACAGTCTGCTGCAGGCTCCTAGATTGACTTACCTATTGAGAACGGGACGTGAAGTAACAAAATACAATCTGAAGTTGGTTGACAGACTGACAGTGAGGCAACTATGCTCAAAGCTGCCAAGAATTAAAATATCAGTGAACTTGTGCCAGACTTTACATGACATTGTATATAATTTTTATTTATAAGACAATCAAAAGTCATCTAGATTAGATTACTTATGATATCAGATTTTCATTAGCATTAACATTACATTGATTTATAGTAAATGATGACAAGCGAATTTGAGATGTTATTGGGCATTTTCTCAATGAGGTACCTGATAGAAACTTATCAGTTATAAATGACTAATGTCTTCAATAGATATATACAATGTCTAGTGTATCGTATTATTATAATGACTGATTGTTTACCTTAAATTTACAAATTAGGAAGACATTATAATTGTTTTTGCTCTAGTTCTTCTTCTCCAAACATATAAGGTCAATGACCTGGACTAGACGGCTGTCACCATGGTAATGGGTGCTGTAGCAGATTACATTATGTAGCAACTTGGAGGGGCTGGTCACCATATTATATGAATGTGTTTGAGTAATAAGCAGAGCAGTAGTTTGTTAGACTAGACCATGTGATCGCTTTGAAAATGTTACCATTCTAGTTAAGTTATTTCAGAGTTTCTTAACAACATTATGAAAGTTGGAAAATTCTCACTATTTTCTATTTTTTCTCTAATCCCTCTCACCTCTTTACTCCCCTGACCCTTGACCCACCCTCCCCACCTGGCACCCACATGATCCACGACCTTTGACCCACCTGACCTCTGACACTACCTGTCATGGATCCAGTTCGGATTTGCGGTAGGAGGTTCAGGTGTAAAGTCACATGTTGCATGCAGTGAATTTGTTCCATGGCATGGATCTCTTTCATGGCATGGATTTCTTTCATGGCATGGATATTTTCATGGCATGTTCTTCTGTTACTTATAACTACTAATGCAATGTTTTTTTTTTGTTTTTTTTTTCATATAAATTTTTTTTCTTTTTTTGAGAATGTTGCCCAGTAGAATATGCACGTAACATTTTTGTGGGTTTGCTGAACATGAAAACGTGGTTCATTTGACTTTTGAGTTTGTTAATTGCACTTGTCCCATGTTGCCACGCATTTTCAATGCTACATGTAGAACTTTGGAAAACTTGTCTTTTTTACAGTGTTATACCACAACATCACTTAAAAAGAGTTTCACAAAGTGTTGCTAAAGTGTAGAAAATGGAGGCAAATACAAATTGTATAAAATTGATTCTGATTTCTGGCCAGATTCTAACTACAAAGTATATAGAAATGGGCTCAAAACATTCCTGACTTTACAGTTACTGGCCATTTACAGTATAGGTAGTGCATTTAGTCAAATCTGATACAGTGACTATGAATTGTGTACAGAAAAGTTTCTGTTGCTTACTTGAAGTAAAAGACCTTCAGTGCAAGTCCATGCAAGTGTTCAGTTGTACCGTCTTCTTGTTACTGTTTGTTTTGCCTTTTTGTTTGCATTGAATGTATACATTATGATTATGATTTCATAATCATACTAACAGGCTGACTGCTCGGCTATTGCATTGTCACACACTTTTGTTCTTTTGTGCATGTTTGAAATGTGTTTCATGTTTAGATTTGTGCGGCATGATTAAACATATTGGTTTTATCTATATATTAATTTTATATATGTGATGCCGCTTGAAAATATCATTGTGAATGTACTAATTATTAACAGTACCTTGAGTTGTGATTCTGACACTGTATCACGTGCACTGATAGCTGTAACAGTTTTGTTGAACAATATAGAGTCTGACTAATGATACTACATGTTTGCAATTGGAATAGTCAGCTGTTTAAAGTTGTTCTAAAATCTTTGTACTTGAAATTATTATACCATTACCCCGGTGATTATTTTGATTAAAATTGACACAAAACCGCAAATATTCCACAGTTATGAAATGTAGATTTTTATAGTATAAGACAGATTTAGTGGAATATTACCATCAGCCTCTAGTAGGTGAATATACTGAATCAGTTTTCCACCAAGCCTTCTGTTTTTATCTTGACCTTTTTGGTGATGCCTCATCACCAAAAAGTGGGTGGAGCCCTTTAGTGTATCTCATCCCCCCCCCCCCCCCCCCAGCAAACCCATCCTAAACCTGACTGGTGTTGTACTCATCCCTCGTGCAGAAAACCAGTAAGTCGGACTCCATGAAACCACAGGACTACATCCATGAGATGAAACAGCTGAGTGTGGGAGAGAGACTGTACTCTACCATCAGTTCCCTCAGGGTCTCCCTCACCAGCAACCCTGTCAGGTGGGTTGGATTGAATGAATGAATGAGTGAATGAATGAATGAATGACTACATCCATGATGAAACAGCTGAGTGTGGGAGAGAATTACATTGTGTCCAACATTAAGTTAAGATACAAAATGAGAATGATAACATCGTATTGACAAGACCTGTTCTCCCTTGACAGTTGGGTACAGAACTTTGGAGATGAGGGCCTCAACACATTACTGCACATCCTGGAGGAATGCTATCAGAGGTGGGTTATGTAAAATTGGAGCTGTGCAGGTATTTCTGATGTCTAACTGCACCTATGCTGTACCAGTCAATGTGTGTTCATGGATACGTGTACAATGTACGTGTATGTGGATGTTTATTTGCTGCATTGACTAGTACTGTTGCCACCTACATTGTATGAAGTATAAATGTAATAAAGGCAATGAACAGTTTTTAGTATGATCCCTACTTCCTAAATTCTGAGTGGTGCAGGTAAAATTTGTCTGGTGCAGGTAGTTTTCAATGTTACCTGCACCAGTAGCTGTATCACACACAAGGTGTAATAGAATGAATTACCTTGGGCTAAATTTGTGTGTGTTTTTCATATGCTGATTTTCCTGTCATCCCCAATGTTCTGTTTTTTTCAGTGATGGAAGAACAGAGAAGAAGATCCAGCACGAATGTGTCAGGAGTCTGAAGGCTTTCATGAACAACAAGGTAAGAATCATGTGTGGGAGGAAAGCTGAGTTATCAGGGTGGTAAAGGTAGTCTCCCTGTCCTTGGTGCTGAATTCACCTTCCACCAGCCTGTAATGGCAAATGCTGCTGTATAGTACAATAAAAATGGCAATTTCATCACTCTGTTAATGTGCTGTTCATTTTTAGAAGGGCTATGACAACTGACCATAGATTTGAGAAAAGCAGATTTTAAAGTTGAAAGGTAATGTCACATAAAAGATATGCAAAAGTGATTTTAGGTAGTCAAAAGCAATATGACTATAAGGCAAATACGATATGTACATTGTCAAGTCAAAAGCGATATGTACAAGTCAAATGTGATTTGTACAAGTCAAATTAAAGTAATATGTACAAGTCAAAAACGATATGTACAAGCGATATGTGCAAAAGCAATAAGTACAAGTCGAGGATCTGTTGTACAATTTATCTGAAGGGTGCTTGCTTGATAAGCACCTCTTATACTTATCGTCCTGTACCTGTGTTTTTTTACAGTATGGGTTAAGACAAATGTTGGACAAAGAGGATGGCTTGACCATCCTGGCACGGTCGGTAGACGCTGACAACCCCGCTATCATGACGGACGCTATCAAGATCCTGGCCGCTGTCTGCCTCGTGCCTAATGGGTAAGGTTTTCTGTTCTCTTTGCTTTTAGTTCCTACACTTCCAGCTTGTTAAAGAACCTAACACACTTATCGAAAAGAGTAGGGGTCCATCCCGGTGTGAGTTGTTCAAAACCATTCCGGTCTAAATGGAGTGGAGAATGTTCATGAGCAGCCCTTGTAGCCCCGGCTTCTCTTATTGTGTTACTAAGTCTTAGTTCTCATTCTCAGTGAGTCAAGCATGTCTCAAGCATTGATGTTTCTGACATAGTGAGACGAGATGCTTTTTTAGTAACTCAAACTTAGTTCAGTGCCTAGAAGTGGTCTCTCTTGGCCTTTCACTGAGGAAGTTTAACTTGTTTGTTTTCAAATCTCTTGTTTTTCTTCCCAAATTGTGTTTGGTATCAGGCAGTGTTCTAACCAGTACCCGTCTTTCCATCATTTGATGGAATTTTGCTACTCTTGAAGGACAAAATTTTCCCAATCCGTCATCTTTGACCAACAAAAGTTGGCATGCAAAGATATTGAAAGAGATGTCAATAAACTAAGCTTGGTCTAACAGCAAAGTTTGCCCCTCAAAATGTAGGAAATAGAGTTTCAGAGGGTCAAGATTTCAAAATTTCCCGGTGCCCAGACCCCCTAGGATTGTCACCTTGTGACTTCGGCACTCGACATAATGTTACATCAAACAAAATTGAGATGACGAAAAAAAAATTCAGGCTGGCTAGAGCACTGGTATCAAGTAAACTTTTCCAAAGACACATGCAATAAGTCCAGTTTGTCTATTTCCATCAAATTACATAAAATTGTTTCTATACGAGAGTGGATTGGTATGCTGATATTGCTCTGTGCAAAAGACACATTGTACTTTGGATAAACTTAATCTACCTGTGTAAGCCTAAGAGGATTTTAGTAGCTCTAACTCAGAACTGTTCTGCCCTAGACACGACAAGGTCCTAGATGCGATCACAGTGAACGCCGAGGTGGCAGACAGGGAGAGACTGACACCCATCATAGATGGTCTCAGCACAGACAACGCATCACTTAAGGTACACTATCACTCTTTCTCTGCTTTCTCTCCTACAAAATACTAGAAAGTGTTTCACAGCGGTTAGTGGTTTCTTACTGGAGCAAGGGTTTAAACCTTGCTTGTCCAAATAACACACGGGAACATCTTTTTGGCAAATGACCACAAATGACCCATTCTGGAGAAGTCCATATCACACGAATCTCAATTTTTGCCATAGTTATGTCCAGTTTGTGCTCCTATCTATTAATCCTGAGTTTCTAGTGAATTATTCATTGATCCAAAGTGACATAAATCAAAGTTTTATTCTGTCCTTGTGGCGAATGACCAAAATTTGTGAATTTCTGCTAAGTTTCTGTGCTTTACAAGCTTTTAAAGAGCTTTTTTGTGGCAAAATAGAACTCTTTAAAACTGGATTGAGCTGCTTTTTCCTTGTTCTGTTTGCAGGTAGCGTGTGTCCAGTTTATCAACGCCCTGACCAGCACACCTGACGACCTGGACTTCAGGTTACACCTGAGGAACGAGTTCATGAGGGCGGGGCTCATCCACCAGATCAGCGTGAGTAGCACCTGCAGTTTTCTTCTCCACGCTTATTATGTTTACCTTCACAGAAAGAAACATATTGTTTTTGCTAAGCTTCCTCTTCTCCAAACACATTAAGGTCAATGATCTAGACCAGATGGCTGTCACCATGGTAACTGGTGCTGTAGCAGACACCCTGTGATGTTGGATTACATTATGTAGCAAGTTGGAGGGGCTGGTCACCATGTGTATACTATGAATGTGATTTAGTAAGAATAAACAAAGCAGTTACTGTAGTTCGTTAGGCTAGGCCAGCTTTTTTTTAAAAGCATTTCTTGTTCCACTACTTCTGTCTTGATTAGGTTCTTTCTTTCCTTCCTTCTTTCCGACAGGAGCTTCATAAGACAGCTAATGAGGAGCTGTACATCCAGCTGAGGGTGTTTGAGGAACAGAAGGAGGAAGATTTTGAGGAGCTGTCCCACAGATATAACGACATCAGAATAGAACTGGAATATCCTTTCTTGTAATTGAGTGCTGACTGGTTTGGTTTTGAGCAGAAACTACATTACATTTGATACATGTATCTCAAGATCTCAATTTTGCTGTAATTATGAATCAGTCCAAAAAAAAATTGCTTGAACTAGCTCAATGAAAGGTATATCTTGCCTGAACTAGCTCAATGAAAGGTATATCATTCTCACCGCCACCAAGTACAGTTGGAGCATCATCACTGGATAGCTTTAAACAATGCCTGCAGTTAGATGTGCAAAGGCTAGGTGTAACAGGTGCGTGCCTGTAAAGCTGGTGTGCTATGCCAAAGGCAGGCTATACCATCTATACAGATACAGAAGCTGGTGTGTTATGCCGAATGGCAGTTGTACCAGCTATACAGATACAGATCATATCAATACATTATGTAGATTAAGCTCTTAGAGTTTAAATTCCTGAACTGGAAGACCAACATGAAAACGAAGCTTGAGGGGAAAGTATGCACCTCAGTACACACAGTTTCTGGGAGTACATGTATGTTTTATAATATGCAAGTCCTGCTGTCTTAGCTTGCTAGAAACTTACCTGAAATTGCCAAGAGAGCCCAGAAGATGAATTGTCGTTGCGTAAGGATACCTTGTGTTCCTTGACTGTCCGTACTGATGTCCGTGAGGTTTTTGAGCTGGTGAAGAACACGGTGAGCGACAACTCGGCCGAGCCGTACTTCCTGTCCATCCTGCAGCACCTGGTGCTCATCAGGGACGACGCCTGGGCCAGGTCAGTTATCTATGTCAGTCATTGTGTTTAAAGGAAAGCAACAGAGAATATTAAATTCATTATTTTCCAGTAGTCTACACATTAAAAAGTTGATTTATTTCAATTTTTACATTAGTCCGCCAATTAATTACCCTGTGCACGCGTTTGAACTTCGCGCTCTCCTAGCTCGCCCGCCGCGATGGCAATGATTCATGCTTTGCTCTGACGTCTTCGTTCCGAACCCGCTAAATATTTGCATATCACAGTCCAATGATCTCCTAGTGGCACTGCCAATATGCAAATAAGCGGGTTCAGAACAGTGACGTCAGAGCAAAGCATAAATCATTGCCATGGTGGCGGGCGAGCTACAATGTAGGAGAGCACGAAGTTCAAATGTGTGCACAGGGTAATTATTTGGTGGATTAATGTAAAAATTGAAATATATCAACTTTTTAATGTGCAGACTACTGGAAAATAATGAATTCAATATTCTCTGTTGCTTTCCTTTAAGGCAAATTGGTCCTTTAAAACAAAGTGATTCCAATCCAGTTTTAGCTCACCGGAGAGCTAATCTTCCACTGGTCATAACAGAGAAGACAGACGCTATGTAGAGTATTTACAGGTTCATTGTACCGGGGAAATTCCCCTTAGCTCTTTTCAACAAGCACAATAAACAGTGGACCACAGCTTAACATGTTGGGTGAGCGACAACAGCCGAGATTTGAACTCCCAACCTCTAGATTCAAATCAATACCTTGCAGATGGTGACCTAAATATTATCGTGATTCCATATAGCAAACAAAGAAAATATTTCAATTTCAAAGTCGTGCAATTCATTGTATGTACACTTTTTTTTGTTACAGATGATGAGAAAATGTTGTATTTTGGTGTCGTAGGCACTTTAATCTAGTACAATCTACACTTAAGCTTTTCAATATTGAGAAAAGATACAATCATTATGATGCATTTTAACATTTACTATATATATATATAATATATATATATATACAGCAGCTACATGTACACTTAAGTCAATACTGTTTCTTTTGTTTTTTGCAGGCCACAGTACTTCAAACTGATTGAGGAGTGTGTTGCTCAGATTGTCCTGCATAAGAGTGGCGTCGACCCCGACTTCAGAACAAAACGGTTCCAGGTCGACGTCGAACCCCTCATAGGTAAGTCTGAAAACAAAAACAACAAGAAATATATATGTCAGGGTAGAGACTCTTGTGGAATGGGCAATTCTACCGACATAGATCCCGATCAGAGTCAACAGATATTCCAATCAGGATCTTTGATTCTACCAGCAGAGACGATGAGGTCTATAGCTATAACTTAGCATTGCCCAACATATCCTGAAAGTTGAACATTCATTCATATTACTGGTAGCTACTGATATAATTTCAACAGTTAGTGTGTGCTTGCCATAAAACCTAAATATTTTTAATGCTTTTGGAATTCAAATTGCTGTAATTTTTCAAAAGAAAAGTCAAAACACAAAAGGCTTACAGTAGACTCTTTCGTGAATAAACTTTAACCCGATTTGCACGTGGGCAAAAACTTGCAAGTATGAGAACTCCATATGCATGTGATCGTATGGAAACTGTGTACGTCAGCTTTTCTTTCGTGTAGATTGGTCTGCTTTGTCTTATACAATCAAGAATGTACAATGTATTTTCGGTACGTACTATTTTTTTAACTGTTACAATGTGTCCATCCACAGAGGGACTTGTAGATAAGGCAAAAGTAGAAGAAGCAGAGTTCAAAGCAGAGGAACTACAGAAACAGGTTTGTTACAATCTATCGGTGAAGCATGCAGTCTTTAGTGCACGTCGTAAACCTGTAAGTGTAAACATGTAATTGAGCCAGGGACCTAGTCTCCACCAGACTAACACCGCAGGTTAAAAAACAGTAGAATTTAGCCAAATAGGAGAATAATTGGCCAGGGGAGTTTACTAACCGTAGAGTTCATTTGCCCTCTGGATGGGAAATGAAATCCTAACGGCGGGCCCACTCCCCTGGCCAGTCAGACCCTATTTTTGCCGAATTCTACCATCCTTACCCCCGTTAGGATGGTCTGAAGGAGGCTATATCAGGGACCTTCCTCTGTCTGAAAATGATAATCGAAACAACACAAAAATAAGTTCATCTATATCTTGATTACTTGCTCCTAACATCTAACTGAACAGGTAATGGTTTATTCTTTACTTTGCTCTTTAAAGGCTGACAGGAAGACATGAATGTGTTATTTTTGACCGCAAGTTATTCTGTATGGTCTCGATTTTGTAAGTACATACAGTACTCTAACTTAGACTTGTGTTTTTTTTGTTCCAGCTTGAACATGAGCTGACAGCGAGACAAGAGTCAGAAGCCAAGATGGCTCTGAACACAGCCACGTACGAGGGCAAAATCAAGGAATATGAAACAAAAGTAACAGAACTAGAAAATAGGGTAAGCAAGTGTATTACTTTGTGGTGGCAAGTTACACTTTATGATGAAATTAATGTGATGTGAGGTAAAGCATCCATAATGTTCAGTCCCCCAAACATGGATCACATTGATGAAACAATTTCTTAATACTGTACCTGAGTAGCTTATAATGTCCTCTTGCTAGAGCTTTACTTGAAAATGTCTGAGAACTAAGAAAATTAATGAGTGTATTGTTACCACAGTTGTTTATTTGATTTTGTTTATTTGTTTTTATTTACAGATAAAAGCTGGTGGGATCCCTGCTGGTACAGGTGCTCCCCCACCCCCTCCCCCACCTGGTGGCATCCCTCCCCCACCCCCTCCTCCTGGTGGTATCCCCCCTCCCCCACCCCCTCCAGGAGGGGGACCACCCCCTCCGCCACCCCCACCGGGAGGCGGGCCTCCCCCACCCCCTCCCCCACCAGGCATGGGCCCTCCGCCGCCCCCTGGTGCGCCCATGATGGGCTCCCCTGCCAACGTCCTACCACCAGGCATGCAACCCAAGAAGAAATACAAACCAGAGGTCACCATGAAAAGGGCTAACTGGAACAAGGTAGGTGGAAATCTACCAAACACTAAGTTTGTTAAAAATATGTTTCAATTGCCTGAAGATTTGGAGTCTTCCTGTGTCTTCTACAGAGAAACGGTGTTGTTAAAAGCAAGAGCTGGAATGTCACCATTTTCTTTACTCAAGTTTTGTCTGTAACAAAGAAACAAAAATGCATGAATGGTTGTGTTGATGATACTGCAGATACTTTATCACCTCCGGGAAGGAATCCGCGGGAAGGTATTATTTTCCGTCGTGATTTATGTGTTCACAGCTACAACTCACGGTGGGCCTGACGGATTTCTTTGATTTTTGGAATATGATTAGTAATTGGGGTCCAGATTAGCATACTTCCCAGAAGTTTGGAATCTCAGATTTCTTGTTTATACTACTATGAAAGCTAGACAGTGAATGGTAGGTAGGTTGAGATCGGTGCTGACTGGTGTTTTTTGTTTTCCCAGCTACAACCGAGAACTCTGACGCGAACCTGCTTCTGGACCAAGGTCAAGGAGGAGAAGTTTGAAGACGACGACCTCTTCAACCAGTTGCAGAACAACTTCGCTTCAAGTAGACGTGAGTGCACCAATCTTCATGTCTTAAATCTGAGAGAAAATTGAAAGTGTTTTTAGGATCGAGGAGTAAGAAAGCAACAGCCACTGCAGGGCACGTGAAGCATGTTAGCAGAACGTACTGCGCCTTCGCGAAACCCCGATTTTTTACAGTTTTCGTTGTATGTTTCGTCAACGTTGCATCAGAGGTTTGTCCGTTGCAGACGATATCTTTTCCGACACATTTGAATACTATAGGCGGGATGTCATCCTTAAATATGCAAATACGACCTTAAACTAGATGTTCTGCCGAAGTGCTATACACAACACATTACATTTTTCACGCAGACGCAGTACCTTCTGCCGATGTGCTCAGAAACAGTATAATGTTGGTAGATTTTGTGGATTTTGTGCCGTAGCTATGAGGTTGTATTTTTTTCTCACAGAAACAGTATAATGTTAGTAGATTTATGGATTTTGTGCTGTAGCTATATATGAGGTTGTTGAGGTTGTATTTGTTCCCACAGAAACAGTATAATGTTAGTAGATTTTGTGGATTTTATGCCGTAGCTATGAGGTTGTTGAGGTTGTATTTGTTTCCACAGAAACAGTATAATGTTAGTACTATTTTGTGCCATAGCTGTGAGATTGTATTTTTTTCCAGCCCGAGGAAAATTTGGTGTTGAGGAGGGAGGAGGAGACATGGTGGAGGGCAAGGAGATGAAGAAGAAGAAGGTGAAGGAACTGAAGGTCTTAGACGGAAAGACAGCGCAGAATCTATGTAAGACTTTTAGCCCCATGTTTTACATCTTGTAGTCTAACTCTCCATAGTCCCTGGTATAGTCATTATTTGACGTTTCCCTTTTTGGATGTGTTTAAGAAAAGCATTTTAGGTGCATGTACAGTATTACTTTGTTATATTTTCACATGCAGCTTCCGATCTGTGTGTTTTATGTTGAACACTGATTTAGGCATACTCCATGTTGAGTAGAGTAATTGATGGGTGATCATGCCGTATTCTGGCCTGTAGAATTGCAGTTCATACCATTTTCCCTTTAAAATTTCTTTTTTTTTCTACTGGTTTGTGCCCGACAGTCCAGGTACTGTCCATAGTGCTGAAACTGCTGTAGTTCTACTCTGTTCCATTATTCCTTGTACATGCCATAGTTTTGCATGGTTGAGCCTGTATGTGATCCCTACCACATCAATTAGAAGTGCTGTTATTCTGTAGTTCTGCATTGTAAAGTTAGTTGTTTCATGGGCAGTTGTTATTGTGAATTTCCAAACTATACAACCTGCCTGAATTGCTCCTGTCCTTGGTGCTGAATTCCACACTGCGTTTCTTTCTTCAGTTTAGTGTTCTAGCCAGTGTCCGTCATTTGACGGAAATTTACCGACCATGACAGACAAAAATTTTGCCCAATCCATCATCTTTTACAAACAAAAATCGACGTTTAAAGATTTAGAAAGAGTTTAATAAAACTAACCGTAGTCTACCAGCGAAATTTGCCCCTCAAAATGCAGGAAATAGCGTTTCAGAGGGTCAAGATTTTGAAATTTTCCAGAGGAAGCATGTCCCCTGGACGCCCCTAGGATTGTCACACGGAGGCGCTTGACATGATGTTACGTCAAACAAAATTGAGATGACGGAAAAAATTTCAAATTTCAGGCTGTCAAGAACATTGCTTCAGATACAAGATAAGTCAAAGTAAGGGACCTATCATGAGGGATTCACTTTTTATCTCCTTGCAGCCATTTTCCTGGGATCCTACAAGATCCCGCACAGCGAGATCAAGCGGCTGATCCTGGAGATCGACGAGGAGAGGATGACGGAGGGGATGATCCAGGGGCTCATCAAACAGCTTCCCGAGGCCGAGCAGTTCGGCGCGCTCAGGGACATGAGGGACCAGTTCGACGACCTCAGCGAGCCCGAACAGTTCTGTGTCCTGGTGAGAACCTAGACTTCAGCATAATTTTGTTTACCTTCGCAGAAGAAGGAAAACATATTGTTTTTGCTCCGTTTCTTCTTCTTCTCCAAACAAATAAAGTCAATGACCCTGGACTAGATGGCTGGTGCTGTGGCAGACACAATGTGGTCTTGGGTTACATTATGTAGCAAGTTGGAAGGGCTGGTCACCATATATATGAATGTGTTTTAGTAAGAATATATAGAGCAGTAGTTTGTTGGGCTAAACCATGTGAAGGTAAACATGCATTTGCTTTGCAAATGTTACCTTTCTAGTTTTTTTAATGAATTTGCTCAATGCAAGACTGCTTCTGGGCACCGAACTTAGTTGGTGAGAGATACATGTAGAGGTGACTAGGAGACGGCCGGGAACGTTGGTTGAAGGGTTGTAATTGGGAGGGAAACACTTGTCAGGGACACATGTTTGTGCTGAAGACAAAGCTTGTTTCGTTGGTGAAGGTTACTCAAAGCTTGTTTGTTTGTTTGTTTTTGTTTAGGTGAGTGACATTAAGAGGATGGTTCCCAGGTTGCAGTGTATCCTCTTCAAGATGAAGTTCGAAGAAGTCATACAAGACATCAAACCTGTGAGTGCACTTCAGTGTTGTTTTGAGAATTTGAGTCCTATGTGGAACAGTTTTGTAGAACTATGTTCTAGATAGCATCAACAGTTGGGCTGCGAAAATCGATTATCTGGTGTGTTACGCCAAAGGGCGGTTAAACTGGCTATACAGATACAGATACAGATAGGTGCAGGTCCAAAATACCGAATCACTATAAGTACCCGTACATACCGGTATAAATTTACCCCACCCTGGTGGCCTCATGCGACACATGCAGACAGAGGTGACCAAAGTGACACCTAGAGGGAGCATATATCACTAATACACATTATATAGATCTTTCAATGACTGCTAGTATATTGTATGCAACAAGAAACAGTCCACATGGTTCTTTTTTGTTTGAATAGGGCCGCCTAGTTCTGTCCTGTTTTATTTGAATAAAGGTTTTGTCAAGTTTATTACTGTTTCTAAATGTTATTCAGGAAGTTCAGAAGAACATAGTGACATTGTTGATTTGTCAAATTGTTCAGGTACAGGTACAGGTACAGGTCCGAACCAGTACCTAAACCTCTGTACCTGTACCTGTATACCTGTGCCTGATGTTCGTTTAGGTACCCAGCCCTAATCAACAGTTGTTAGGCTAGCCTGTAGTGAACTCTAATGTGTCTGTTCCCCCAGGACATAGTGAATGTGACAGCAGCCTCAGAAGAGGTGAAGAACAGCACCAAGTTTGCCAAGATGCTGGAACTGCTACTGCTGGTGGGGAACTACATGAACTCTGGCTCCAGGAACGCTCAGTCTGTCGGCTTCGAGCTCAACTTTCTCACAAAGGTGGGCAGTCACGTCCAGGCTCTGTGTTCCCAACTCCAAGTAAATTGTAGGAAAATATTATAAACTTAAGATTCTATACACTAGAAAAAAGTAAACTGGATAGATTGTACAATTGATATGTTTAAAATTATTTTTTAGATAAATACCTTCAAGTACAGATTCCATTAGTCACTGAAGAAAAGTAGTGGACGTCCGACAGATTTCAAAATCTATCCAGTTGCTTGAGTAACTGTTTTCTTGTGTATCTCATTACCTGGATGCCTATTTGAAAAAGCATGTCGGCAGAACGTACCGCGCCTGCGTTGACCAAACATCCAACAAAACCATGAAAAATCCGGGTTTTGTGCAGGTGCAGTATGTTCTGCCGACGTGCTTTTTCAAATAGACATCAAATGTTATACCCTTACCCTTATGTAAGTGAGATGGCTTGGTTTGTTTTCTCTTTCCAGTTGCGAGGCACGAAAACGGTGGACAACAACTCGACCCTGCTGCACTTTGTGGCGCGGATGATCGAGGAGCGGTACCCGGATATGATCACGTTTGGAGACGAGATCCTCCATGTAGAGAAGGCAGCCAGAGGTCAGGCAACTTTTCAACTTTTCCTACAAAATTTTTTTTTTGGGGGGGGGGAGTATTACTGGACGTAGGCTACCCATAATTAATTAATCAAGGTCTGACTAGTGAAGACATGAGTTTAGGCCATCACACATGGAGCATCTACCCACCCTTTTCAATAAGTGTAGTTACTGTAGGTTCTTTAACTTGTTAAAGTTTGTCTGTCCTCAAATACATTTTCAACACACACACACACACACACACACACACACACACACAGACCAAAAACAATACCTCCATACAAAACCTCTGTACATGCAGGTACATGTAAAAGCATTTCGATAATGAGTTCAGTCCGGTTCATCCTTATAAGTTAATGACAATAAGTATGGTTAAAAATTGCTGATAATGTACAATGTTGGAGGAGAGCACTTCTCGAGCATGTTCATGAACTCACCACGTTTATTCAAAAGAAAAGGCATCCATCCATTGCGCATGGATCAAGCCTTCTTCTTCTACAAACTGGTGTGCTTCAGCTAGTAAAGGCGGTTAACCGGTTATGCAAAACAAACAAACAAATTTTTGGACCCCTCCCTTGCAGTATCTGAGGACACCCTACAGAAGAGCATGTCTCAGATGGAGAAGAATATCAAGATGCTGGAGACAGAGCTGAAGAACCAGGCGGCCAACACCGACCCCGCTGACAAGTTCAAGGAGAAGATGCAAATATCCTTACTGGAAAGAAATAATATTTACACATGCATGCAAGCAAAAACCTGACGCACAAAAACTGTGTACACACACGTATGCGAGCATGCAAAAACTGGGTACGTCAAATTTTCCTGCATGTTAATCTGCCTGTACGTTCTTTACATACGTCAAAGCAGGCCGATTTACACACAGGAAAAAAATTGACGTACACAGTTTTCGTAAATTGGGTCAAAAATGTCTGATTGAAATATCTTAACATGTGTTCGTGGCCATGTCGTTTGTTGTTGTTTTTTTACCATAGGCCGCGCAATGCGTACCATAAGCCTACGTCCAGTAATACGGCCGGCTCGCAAGAAGTTGCGCAATGCCAAATTACGCAATGCCAACCAAGCCAGGCCTCGCAATTAACAATGTCCCGATGTCAAAGTGACACTAAATTTCAGCTCGGGACAATTCAAATTACGTTTAGGCAATTTCGGGGCAATTGGACAATTCTGACGTCCACGTCATTTAGGAACGCGATCCATCTGTGGGAAGCAACCCTGTCTATTTTTCAGGTCTTTCAATTCACTCTTTTTAGCATTGCTACAATTCGAGCAAGGTGAGCAAGTCAGTAATTGTGCACACCCATGCCACCGAACCAGCTATTCCCATTTTGGCGGCCTATGGCCAGCTTTTTTTAAAAGCTTTCTTGTTTGTTTTGTTTTGTGTGGTTGATAGTTATATGAACCATACAACAGAAATAAACGAATATAGAAATATGCTACAAGTTATCCGACATTTGTTGTGCAGGTATATGTATTAGCCATCACATACTGAGGCATACCCATACTCTTATTGTGATGAATTCTCTTCTTAAAACATTGGACCAATGTGCTGGCCTCCTCTTCAAAGACTGCAACCAATACTGTTAGAAAATCCAGGTTTGATACTCGCATGGCAATGCCTCATTGTGATGTGCCAGTTCCAAGGATTTCTCCTTAACCGTTCTCACGACTTTGTGGAGGTTGCTAGCGAGCAGTACGACCTTCTTAAAGGCATGCACAGCCACATGCAGACACTCTACAAGAACCTGTCCGAGTTCTTCTGCTTCGACACCACCAAGGTCTCCATGGAGGAGTTCTTCGGTGATCTGGCCACTTTCAAGGCTGATTTCTACGTAAGTAATACAATAGGAGCACACTTACATGTAGCTGAAAAACATTGTACGTGTGGGGTTTGAAGTAAACTTTATTATGTTTACATGTACCTTCGCAGAAGGAAAAAATTTTGTGTTTTGCTATGTTTCTTCTTCTTCTTGTTCCTCTTCTTCCTTTTCGTTCCACACAAATAAGGTCAATGACATGGACCAGATGGCTGTCACCATGGTAACTGGTGCTGCAGCAGACACCCTGTGGTGTTGTATCACATTATGTAGCAAGTGGCCAGAGTTGGACGGTCACCATATATACATGTATGAATGTGTTTGAGTAAGAATAAACAGCGCAGTAGTTTGTTAGGCTAGACCACAGTCATGAAGGTAAACATTATGCATTTGCTTTGCAAATGTTACCTTTTTACGTAGTTCAGTGTTGATTTCTATGTACAGAATTCTGTCCTTGTACATAATTCTGCTTGGAGCAGAATTCTGCAGAATTTCGTATACAGCAGCTGGTGAAATCTTTCATACAATTTAAAACAGTGTTCTTTATTCCTAAACACATTGCCCATGTTTTCTGCACTTCCACAGCAAGCTCAGAAGGAAAATGAGAAGATCAGGGAAAATCAGGAGAAGATGAAGAGAGTGAAAGAAGCCAAGGAACGTGCAGAGCGAGAGAAGAAGGAAAAGATGAAGCTCAAGCAACAGAAGGCCATTATCGACATGAATGCTGGTACTGTCCAACTTCTTTAATTTTATCTATTGTTATTTAGCCTGTGCTACACAATATCTTGCTGTCAAGGGCTCATTAAGCCTTATCCCAGACATCTTGTGGCCATACACCTCTAACTCAAGAGAACCATTTCCATTTCCAGAACTACCAATAGGAGCTCAGGGTTCTTTATTACCATGAAAATTAGTCGAATAGGAGCTCAGTATTCTTAATCACTATGAAAATCAGACCAATAGGAGCTCAAGATTCTCTGTCACATTCTCTGCTATAGCAGCCCTTCAATTGGACAGAAACGTGATGTACATTGTAGTCAGGCTGATTTTTATTCACCATGGCTGCCCTACTAGCTGAAGACTATTTGTAAGGGTTAACCTGTTTGTATGTTTGTTTGTGTTTCCACAGAGGGAGACCAGGAGGGTGTTATGGACAGTCTGATCGAAGCCCTGCAGACGGGCAAGGCCTTCAGCAGGGAGAAGAAGGAAGGCAGGAAACGAACGCCTCGAGGGGCGGCTAACGGTAGGTTACTGTGGGTTTGTTTGTTTGTTTTATTCAGATCTCCATTAGTTTTTTACATGTAGTGAACATGTATATGGCAAAGAAAACTGATTTAAAGGCATCCAATGCAATTTCAGGGTGGCAAAACATAAAATATTCTGGATGAGGAAATCTGTTGGATATTTACTGCCATTTCTTTGTACATTTTCGTCATCATTTCATATGATGATATAACCCAAAAACAAGCTACATGTACATGAGGAGTCCCTTTATTTTTTGGTACCACCAATAAATACCTAAAACTAGCCTACGATATGAAACAAGCAACCGTTTTCCATCAGTGACATCACATTTTTGCCTCACACTAGTCACAGATATCAGTAAGGGATAGGGTTGATTCAACTACGTTTGATTTTTTTTTTTAAATGACCTTACCTGGTCCATCAGAAATCCAGTTTTACTGCCTTGAAATCGCTTTGGATGCCTTTAAAGAGAAACCTAGAATGATGTATTAGAAACACTTATATATTACATGTATATGTCTACACTAGTTTGAGCATTGAATTTCAGATATTTGTCACAGAAGTTGTTCTGTAGTACAGTGTATAGTAATTGTTAGCAGACTTTTAAGTTATAAATATGCAATATAAAATAATGTACTCTCTATATATGACATGACACTTTGGATGAGCTTTGTCAATGTCTGAGGGTGAACAACAAGACAGAACCCTGACCGAAATTTGATGTTACAGTTACACAAGACATCAATTTATCTTCTCAAATGAAAGAATATTAAATAGATGTTCTCTATCTACCTGTACTTGTTTTAAACATTCGTTATCTACTGTACATGTTATGTACTTCCACTCCACATTGGCTTTCTCTGTCCCCTATGTTCTTTCCACTGTTCCAAACACTTAGATGTGCTTAACTAGTCAAGATGTAGTAAATACTGTCCCCATCATGTGGTGCTTTAAGCCCAAACTTCTTTTAGTTCAGGGTATGTCAACCTGAATAAAAATGTACAATGTGTATATCCTCTGTAACTTTAAGATATAACTACAGTAGCTGGCCATCTTGGTCTTTTCTAAGGCTGTGCCTGTGATTCTCGGTTCTCAGGGAAGATGAACAGCTTACGTTACAATCAACAGACCACTACTTTAAATTCTCTTGAATGTTGCACTGACTTTGAACTTCAACTTATACTGTACTTCAGTAAATTTTACAATTTTCTCTGACCCTTACCTCTTTCCTCATGACCTCAATGAAAAGTGGCAAACAGGCTCATACAAAATTCGAACAAACAAACAAGTAAATTTTTGATACAGATATAATCATGAGGACATGTGTACACTTTGAGATACCCAGTATACTCTGATTTCACACTGTGTGCCATCGTTAAAGAGGAGAATCAGACCTGACATGAAGTAGGAAGCATCCCTGAGAACCATGAATACATCAGTCTGGCCTAATCTGTGAGTTGTAACCCTTACAGACAATGGACACCCCCTCCATCCTGAGTCCCTTAGGCTTCTAGAATACAGACTGGGTGTCATACCCGAGTATGGAGGTAAGACTGTGTAGACTGTGTCCCCTGGCCAGCCATACTTGTACATGTGCCCTGTTGTCCCAGAGCCAGCCATACATGTGCCCTGTTGTCCCAGAGCCAGCCATACATGTGTCCTGCTGTCCCAAGGCCATCCATACATTGTACATGTGTCCTGCTGTCCCAAGGCCAGCCATACATGTGTCCTGCTATCCCCTGACCAGCCATACATGTTTGTACCCTGTTGTCCCAAGGCCAGCCATACATGTGCCCTGCTGTCCCCTGGTCAGCCATACATGTACATTGTACATGTACCCTGCTATACCCTGGTCAGCCATACATGTACCCAGCTGTCCCCTGGCCAGCCATACATGTGCCCTGTTGCCCAAAGGCCATACAGTGTATGTGTACAGCCATGCACTAACCTCTCTGTTTTGTCCCCCTCCCCCTTCTTTGTTGTTGTTCTTGCCCTACAACCATCCAGCTGTGTCTCTGTATGTGAGTATGGTTTCGATGACATTGATTCTACAGAGCTCTGTTGCCATGGCACCCTGCCCTTCTCATCTCATTGCCATAGTAACAAGCATGCTGGGAAACATGTACATTTGTACCTATAGTTTAAAAAAGGCTAATACAGGATAAGCACTTTGGAGGCATACTTGTAATGTTACCTTTGCAATGTGCTTTTTTCAGATAAAAGTAATCAGCCAAGTTTATCATTCATTATCCCAAAGCCACACAGACCATAATTATGGTGTGTTGCAAAGTTGCATGTTGGGACGTTTCCACTTGCTGCAGTACTTGAATGAGGCACTAGGTGTCCTCACTATCACACTATGCTGTCTCACTTCGGAAGTTCCTAAAATATTTTTTTTAGTTTCTTGACTGCAATGCTGCTGCTGTTCTCTCAGCTGTCCCTGCCTTATTTTACATCACCACTAAGTCTCACAAGCCCAGTCTGTTGACTGTTACACATAACGTCTACTAACATAATTCTGCCAGGTCACATACATGTATATCCGCCACCCTGAAAAAGTGAATCTAAACAGACCTAAAATGTCCCCCAGTATAATGCACTCATCACTCTTGCATATCTTAACTGGCCATACTTGGGGGATGAAATGAAATTCTGCACTAGAGGTCTGTCAAACACACTGGTTTTCAAAGAGGGAGATAGATACAATATATGTACATGACTTTTGTGTGTAACCTGGTGGATAAATGTTAATGTTATGTTGTTACCTACATGTATCAATGCAGACACCCTTCCATGCTACTATATGTGCAAAGCTTGTGATGATGTAATACTGTCTAACCCATGTCTGTCTGCTTTTTGCTTGTGCCACCTTTGCTGTTAACAGTACCAGATGCATATGTTCAAGGTAATGCTCTATCCTGTGCTTTACCTCTCTGCTTATATTGTCCGATTTACACATGGGCAAAAACCGGATGGTACAAAAACTGTGTACGCACGCAAGCATACATGTACAAAAGCTGCATACACCGAGCTTTTCCTGCATGTAAATCGGCCTGCTTTGATGTATGTCAAACCTATGTTCAGATCATACGCCAGCCCTCGAGGCGACGTATGATCTGAACGTACGTCCTTGATGTATGTCAAAGCTGCATTGCCGATTCACATGCAGGGAAAACTGGACATGCACGTACGGAGTTTTCATACGCTCGCGTGCATACGCAGTTTTCATACCGTCAGGTTTTTACCCATGTGTGAATCGGGTCATTGTAAAGGCTGTCCTTTCTTTTTTAACAGTGGTCACTTTGAGTATAGAAAGACATTGGAAATGTCAATGAAAGTGCTCATCATGATGTACTGATCTTCATTTATCCATATAAACCTCACTGCGAAAAGACACACAATCATGTACATGTATGTATGTTACATGAAATTAAGAAATGTGTTCTCTTTCAAATGAGGTAACAAGATGATTTCCAATGTAAAATTTCCAAATTGGCTTTCTGCATTTTCAACTGACCAGTGTCTGTGGCGACCCGTTTTCCACGTGTTCCTGCCATTTTGAAAACCATGTCTGTATAAATTATGTACATACCTGTGCCTTTGCTCCTCTGTCCTGGCTCCAACACTAAGAAAACTGCGAGACGTTTTATGTCGCTCGTAAGCATCCCTGTCCTGCAACAGGCATGCGGAATGGCCAGAATGGGAAACTACATGTAAGATTGTAAGCTGCAACCTTGGCATTGGTAATGAACTGCTGTCAACACTAACATATACATGTACATGTATTATGCAATAATCTTCTTTTTTCAGCTGGCAGTTAACGTGTGTGCAGAATGTTTTACGATGTGTGCAAAAATTGTTGTATGATGTTACCATGCTGTTGTGGTTTCTTGCATGAGTGTACATGTACATGTATATTATTTAATAACTGAAAGTTTGTTTTGGTTTCTTTGTATTATTACCATAATCCAAGTGTGAACAGAAAAAACTTGATACATGTACAATTTGATGTATTGAAAAAAGTGATCAAAATGCTGTTTTGCTGTTCCTACATGTACATGTGAATGTTTGAATGACTGTCAGATGTACAAATGTAGATTCAGACACTGCTGGACTGGAAGACAAGAAACAAGCTAGCTGAACTATACATGAATATATATATTTATGCATGGGCATATGGTTAACGTGAACATTATCCTCCTATTGCCACTAACAATAGAATACTGATCACCTTAAATTGTAACTTTTTTTATTGACAATATTGTTATTGCAAATTCCTTCTACAAAAGGCGAATTGAAAAATGGAATTATGATAGACAAACAGTGAAGACTAATTGATATACTATGACACATGAAAAAATGAACATTGAAACATGAAATAATAGACATAATGAAGAACTATTAAATATTATATGCTAAATACTGACTCTGAATTCTAACTTGTTGGGTTTGAATTCGTTTTCGGAAACAGTGCAAGATGAAAGATCCCACTTTTTCTGTAATGTGTGGGTTTTGTCATGTTTAGAGGGGAGGAGTTTTCTATCTAAAATTCGGATGGAGTTTGGTGGCTTCTTTAAAGATTGTGAAAGGTGCAGCATGAAATAAAATATATGAAAAGTAACAAGTATTGTTAACCCTATCTAACCAAAGGAATACACCTCTGCTTGTTGAATTTAGATATTTTACATTGCCCTCCCCCCCTCTACAGCAGAGAGACGGGCGGCTCTAAACAGGTCCAGGTCAAGGGTCAACGTGATCCAGCTGTCCAACTCTGTCAGTAAGGAGATCGACATTGATGGCCCCTCACAGGACAGCGCTGTCAAGGCACCTCCCCGCAGGAACAGGCAGCCTGGCTCTGTGTCTGTCCTCCCCCGCGAGTTCAATGGGTCCAACCCACCGGAAGACGCCGAACAGCTTCTGGACAGGTTGAAGAACTTGTAGTCGGACTGCATCATTTTTTGTAAAGGGTGGTCGGATTTTGTAAACCACACGGATCAGTGCAGATAGAATTTGCTGGTATCTGTGACTTGTATGTAACAACATACTTTGGTAGTACTATATGTTTTATAGTTTGCTATGGGTTGTTGTCTAAAGCTTGAAGAAGACCAATTGTTGTACAGGATCAGATAGTTGCCATATCAAACTGTTCTTAAAGAGATATTATATATGGCCTGGATTGATCCCTATTTTGGAATATAATGAAATAACAAAAGAATGCTTGGAAGAAGTAAATTTAAGAATTGTGTTTAACTCCAAAAATGTATTAATTGGTGGAAGGTACTAACTATGTACAGAGTGTTCTTGGATATAGAAACTGTCTGGATTTGCAGACAGAGAAGGGTGGTTGTACTATATAGCTATCATACTTATATGTGAGAGACAGCTGGTCGAGCTAACCATTTTCGAAGACTCAAAACAAACTCAACTTTCTGTCCCTAAGGCATTGTGAATGCATTTGTTTAGCAGGGCTCGAAATACTTTCTCCTGCATACCTGCACTGGTGGAGGTCACAAAATTACCTGCACCAGACAAATTTTGTCTGTACCAGATGTATGGATCATACTAAAAACTGTTCAGAAACCATTGCCATTACTGTACTTCTTTTGTACATCATAGGTGGTAACAGTTAATGCAGCATATAAAAATCCACATACACCTACATTGAACCCAGTACATGGACCAGTGCGGCAGGTTACAATGTAGGTGCAGGTAGACATCAGAAATACATGTACCTGCACAGCTCCAATTTCATGCACTAACCTGCATAATGCAGGTGGTATTTCAAGCCCTGAGTTTAGCATATGATTATATATTTCAAATTCTGATAATCAACAAATTGAATTGGTGAGACTAAAAGGCAAGGCATATTTGATTCAACTACCCCATCCACAAACACTTGTTATATAATGCAGAAAAACAACTTGTACATGTATGTACCAAACTCAGTTGAACTTGGTGCTTCCAGTCTTACGTATTACATTTGTGCCGGCCAGTAAACAGTAGTGCATTATACCTTGGTATTGTTGCTGGGATTCAAGTACAGACTACACATCGCCGTCATAGTTTTCTTACAGTTTATGTTCTGCTTGACGTGTAGAACGAAGGTACAATAATTTGAGTACATTTTTAGCCAGTATTCTTCTAAGTCAAAAGTTTTCCCCAAACTACTTGCCAGCTTTGTGGAAATTCTTTACGAATGATGGAAAACTTGGGTTGAAGGCATCTGTGTAGTAAGTTGTGGTGTTGTAGGGCTGTTTTTGTTGTTTTTGTAGATGTGGGTTCGTTGTGGGTCCCCGTGTCTGTACTGATGTACATGTAGAATTTTGCATAAGAGTAACACTGCATGTTCTAGTCTAAAATTTGTTGATTGAATTTAAACTTTGACGTAACAAAGATCTATGACTTTGACTACCATCTCCTTTGCAAAAAAATTGAACCAATACTTTGAAAATTGGCCAACAGTACATGTACTAAGGAATCTGTACTTCTTACTGCCCCCCTCCCCCCCAACTCGCAGTAACATACATGTAGTCCTGACTCCTGAGGTATATCAGCTGTTCTTGTGCTATGCTGACATCCTCATTCTCAATATTAGAGAATGGTTCCCAAATTCTATTATTTCTTTTGCCTCAGTTTTAATATTGATAAACATATTTCAGTGTTTTCAGGGAAGGTTAGCATGATTCTAGAAGTATTAAATCATCAAAACGACATTGATAGCTAGATACACAACATAATAATAACATTTGTACATATATGTATGTGCACATGGAAAATACACAGTGCTGGTCTGGAAGCTATTAGAATGTTGCTAGTTTGGAAATAAAATTTGCAATATTTGCAGATTTATATTACATCATGTGAAAGTTTAAGACTTGTCGTTCTGTCGTCGTATCTTACTTTTGATTACAAATCTTTAGAAACATGTTGTGAAGAAATATGACATTATGATGATGTTGGTATTTTTATTATCTTCTAAACCACCGTCTGTTTCTATCTTATGACCATACGGGAAAGTTTTCTGGGCCAATAATTTCTCTACATCAGTGCATATAGTTGAAGTAATGTATATGTTAAAAAGCCTACTTCTACACTAAGTCTTGAATGGAATGTTTGTTTACATTGTTAATACCTGTACCCCATTGGGTGAAATCATGGGCATATTGAAATGTGTGTTATCAAGAAAAATTGATACGTTGGTTTTTGCATGTCCTTCAAGCTTTGCTTCTGTTACATTCCATCACGGCACCCCCTTTGCCTTAATAGGCTGTCCCAACTGTGACTTGAAATGAGCAGAAAAGGTGGGCTGTACCACTATAATGGGGATGTACAGCTATATACATGCGCATGTACTATGGCTAGTGCTCCTGATCATTTATCTTTCAGTTCTTCCAACTTACCAATATATTCTGATGTGCAAAGATGAAATATTCAAATATAAGCTTTATCTAATGCATACATAAGGTATGAAAATGTATCATTTTACTTGTGTTTCTGTCTTTTTTGTTCTATGAAGACTGAAAAGCTGGTTTTCTTTTTATACCAGTGCGTATGATGTAGGAAGATGTGGGAAAAGAAGTTGATGTAAGAATTTGGCAGAACGGCAATTGAGTCACAAAAGAAGTCAGTCTGCTTTCATAGGCCAGTTTCATTTGTATACATTTGTGCAGACAAGGTTGAGAAAAAAGGGAGTGTTTAGTGCCCCCCTCCCCCCTGCAATCCAGGTCCCATCATATACCAAATGAACATACCAAACACTGGTTACTTAAAGGCACCCAAAGTGATTTCATGGCAGTAAAACAGGATTTTGAAAGTCTATTTTCTGGTCATTTTTTAATGTAGTAAGTTGAATCAACCTTATCCCATAGCATACTATGTGTGTGAGGCAAAAATGTGATGTCGCTGACAGAAAAGTTGCTTGTTTCGTATCGTAGGCTGGTTCTAGCTACATGTATTTGTTGGTGGTACCAAAAAATAAATGGACTCCTCATGTAGCTTGTTTCTGGGCTATTTCAAACACCTCAAATACGATGACGAAAATGTGCTAAGAAATGGCAGTAAATGTCAATATCAGACAGATTTCCTCGTCCACTATATTAGTTTTGCCGCCCTGAAATTGCATTGGATGCCTTTAACAACTAGCAAACCCTGACTTGACAGATACATGTACATGCATATAGTTGTTGATTATGTCTAGTACGTAACAGGAGATTTAATACCTGCAATACAAGAAAACAACTTCCAATAAATCAAGGACTATTCTAACATGATTTTCAGACATGAACTGAATGTATGTTTGTAACATAGATATTACTGTTTTCAGTGAGAAGGAGAAGACTTTGGATCAGTCAGCCCTATTTTTGTATACATACGGTATTAACCAGCCAGCCTCTAAAATAAAGTGCGCTACATCAAAACATCGGAGTAGCGTTTTATTCTGAACTCCATCTTGCAGTTTCTATAGTTTTGTTAGTATCACTGTTTACTAGTGAGAGTTAGCCTTCACTTGCAGAAGAAGTATTGAGCAATGACTTTTATTCTAAATTTTACTCAAATATTACACTTTTTGCATGTTGCTTTCCTTATACAAAGTGGTTGCCTTGTCACAACACGTTTGTACTGACATTCACTTTGGCAATACTTTTCTAAGCCTAGTTCACATACTACTACATGAAAAACTATGTAGTTGTACTATACCTTATTTACAAAATTCATTATATTTATGTACCATTGCAGAAGGAAAACATGTTTTTCCTCTGTTTCTTCTTCCCTTCCAAACAAATAAGGTCAATGACCCTGGACCAGATGGCTATAAATCTATGTCACATTTACATAATTGTACATATTTACATTCACAATAGACATTACACAAGAATCAAGCTGGAAATGTATTTGATACATAACAAATCACGAGTCAAAGAAAGCCTTCAAATATTTAAATGAAATAACTAATGATACAGGTGATTTCTGTACTGTCGCCGGCAACCTTTTATTAGGGTACCATATGCTGGCTAAAGCTAAATTTTTGCCCACTTGGAAAGTGTACTTGAATGAAAAGTCGTATAAACAAGAAAGAAAGCACTAACTGTGCAGTAAAAAGTAATTTGCCTAAAAGTATATATGTACGTAACATTGTCTTTGTGGATGGCAATTAAACTATGATAGACATTTATACACAATTATTGGCATGTTCATAGCCTGGGTGCCATCCGATTTTGTAACGGCGATTTTTTTCGGGCTGGCCGTTACAAAATCAGATGGCACCCAGGCTAGCATGTTCACAGATACTGGAAATTTGTACATAATGTGTACTTGGCATTGGACATGATTAAAATTTCCTCAACGGTTACCGTTTTGATTTGGTCACTCTCCATACTTTCACAAACACACTAGTCTGGCATCCAGCCTTGGTGGCCTTAGTCTGCCTCAAACGATCGCTATCCCGCTAAAGCTAACAAGTCTGGACAGGACTCTGGGCTAGGCCACACTGACTTTATTATATGGATGACATCTGTGCGCACATCAATTTTCCTCCATTTCCAAACAAAAATTTTGCAACCACACTCAGTCTGTTTCTTGGGTACTTGAAGGACGACAGGTCAAAACTGACAAAAGGAAAAAAAGAAGATGGCAGAGGAAGGGAAGCAGCAGGGCTCAAATCATCACTTTTTGCTTGCACCATCAAGTTTTCCAAAGTCAAAGGAACAAAAAGAACAAAAACAATTTATTGTTTAGTATATCAAGCTTTGTAGGATCAGGCATCTGTTCAACTTTCCTGACCACCATCAAAGTAAAGGCAGCTTTTTTTTGGCCCAATTTTTTTTTTTATTCACACAGAGGATGTCATTCATATAATCAAATCAGTATGGCCCTACACACACACACTCTGCTTCACGGTCCCTCTAACAAGCCTGGACTCCAGGCTACACACACACACACTGCTTCACAACCCCCCCAACAAGCCTGGACTCCAGGCTACACACACACACTGCTTCACAACCCCCCAACAAGCCTGGACTCCAGGCTACACACACACACTCTGCTTCACAACCCCCCAACAAGCCTGGACTCCAGGCTACGCACATACACCCTAACCCTTCAGGGCCCCTCTATTCTCTCCTCCCTGGTGTCCATGAGTGGTACGATCCCGGTGACTTTGTAGGCGACAAACAGTGACAGACAGGCCATGACCACCAGCAGGCAGATCAGCCGCTTCTGTCCGACGTCCTCCACAAACTGGCCCCAGTCGTGGAGGACGGACCTCCACAGCCCGGGGGAGGAGGACGGGTGGGTGGGGAGGTGCTCCAGCGTCTCGATGCGCTCGGGTGAGTACGCTGCCAGCAGCAGCTGTTCGTGGGAAACCATCGGGCAAGATTGGTTTTTGGTTTTCTTTTTAATGTCCACGATCATTATATTGATCATTCTGCCATACTCATTTTCACCTGAGTCAGGTGAGGAAAGTCGTATGAAGTGCCTTTCCCAAGGGCACAAGATCGGTGACACGGCAGTAGGATTCGAACCCGGGACCTCTTGATTCTGAGCCGAATGCCATACCGCTACGCCACACGACCTCACAAGATTGACCTCAACTGACAACAGGTTCATAATGATCAGCAAATCTTCATATACTACTCCTCAGGCCACACCAATTTAATTTGTTGGTTCTCGGATTTGCCCACTTCATTTTTTTCTGATTTGTAAAAAAAGAAGGATTCGGGTTCTGAATCAACTCCAAAATGCTCATATTTTGGTCCCAACATTCAGGAGAAAGTCCTTGTCTTCCTAACTAGTTGTTTAAGTTTTTTCATTTGTCATTACTATCAATGCAGTGGTTTGGTTCAAAGTTCATTGTATGAATTATTCATTGTGAATTATAAACTAACCAGGTATGTTTACTTTATGGCTCCTATCATAGCATTAGGGGCTTTTTTTTGCTCTATCGCTTCATAATTATCTTTTCTGAAATAATCCGAGAACCAACAAATTAAATTGGTCTTACAAGTACCAGATTTATTTTGCTGTCTGTTTTCCTCTTGGGAATGAAGGTAAAAAGGTACTTCATATCTTTCTCAGAAATCATTAATCTTTTTATCACGGTACTTATTGTAATAATTATTCTATCTTTCTTACATTTTGTCAGACCCTTACCTCTTCCCTCAAGGTGCCAGCTGCTGGCCTAAGCAACTAGGTAATCGACTAACCTTCTCCTCCTGCGGCTGCATGTACAGCTGCCTGCTGTCCTGGTTCAGCTGTTTCTCCAGCAGCTGCAGCACCTGCTTCTTCACGCCCCTCCGCACTGCCAGCATGTAGGGTGTCAGTCCGTGGCTGTTACTGAAGACAGGGTTGTAAAAAAGACAAAGACTTGATAAAGATACATGTAACCAAGAATATAATGTCCTTGATGTAACTACTTCACTACATACATGTATAATATGGTTTTACACTTGTGATAAAACCTAATAAACTAATTGCTGGATGTGGAGGTTTATAAATTATTTAATTAAAGTGTAAAAGAGTATGCTTCCTTGAGTTTTAACATGCAATGTATCACAACAAACAAAATTGTTAGCCTCTACCAGGCTTCAGGAAGCAGCTGGAAAGAGCAGAAATTGGCCAAATAGACAGATAACACACCAGGGAAGTTGGTCCGCGAAAGGGTACAGTTCGGACGCGGCAAACTGTACTCTCTCGCGGACCAACTCCCCTGGCATGTTATTGGTGTGCTATCTGTCTATTTGGCCAATTTCTACTCTTTCCAGCCGCTTCCCAAAGCCTGGTAGAGGCTACAAAATTGTCACATGGGTTAAGTTCCCCTGTGTTGGTAAAAATTGTTCCAAACCTCAAAACAAAACAAAATTTGTGCAGTGTTTTTTTTTTTACATGGCGGCACTATCTGACCTGGGAGTTGGGCAGGCCTACAGGTATATACTTGGCCAGCCCAACTTAAATAGGGGTACTGATGGTTATTATGTGACTACATGTTCAGGTATTTCATGTATTTATATTATTATTATATTATAATAAGATTTTTACCAGATGTCACTCTGCAGGCCACAGTCGATGAGGAACTGTGTGGTGTCCACGTGACCACACATGTGCATGGCCGTGTTCCCCTGCTGGTCCACAGCTGACAACTGCAGAGGGAGATGGGGATATTTCTTTCATTTTAGCTCATAAAATCTAAAGTTAAACTAGAATGGTAACATTTGTATTCAAATGCATTATGTTTACCTTCACATGGTCTAGCCCAACAAACTACATGTGAAACACAAGAACAAGAGGCCAGTAGAAACAGATGCATGTAGAAACTGCTGGCCCCGGGCCGGGATCGAACCCACGGCCCAACCCGAGCACCAGTTCACCAAAGGTCTAGACCCCGAAGATGGATCTGTTGGTACCACTGTTACACATGTACTACTCTGTTTATTCTTACTTAAACACATTCATATATATGGTGACCTGCCCCTCCACTTGCTACATAATGTAACCCATTACACCACAGGGTGTTCTCTACAGCACCAGTTACCATGATGACAGCTACATGTATAATGTTTTTGCTCCAGGTCATTGACCAATTGTGTTTGGACTAAATTGGAGAAGAGGAAACTGAGCAAAAACATGTTTTCCTTCTTGCAGAGATGTAAGACCCCCCACCTCTGCTCCGAACTCTACCAGGACCCTCATGACGTCCGCAGCCCCCCTACAGGCTGCCAGGTGCAGGGGGGTCCTCCCCCGCGAGTCCCGCTGGTTTGGGTCGTGCCCGTCCTCCAGCAGCTGCAGGGCCACCCTTACATCCCCATCTGAAGGGGGAGAAAAGAACATGGTTGATCAAACATCACAGTCAACAGCACGGCAGAACGTTTTGAAAACAATAAACGGGATTTCGTCCTTAAATACACAAATGCAACCTTAACAAGATGTTCTGCAGAAGTGCTATGCACAATACATTACGGTTTTCGTGCAGGTGCAGTACGTTCTGCTAACATGCTCCAGTCAACAAATATCTGCATATTAGGCCATGCCTATCACAACACATCCCTGTGCACCAACCCCAACTACAAGCCAATCTCATTTTACAACTTACAAGGTCACTGCTGAAAGTACTAGTACTCTTATTTCCTCTGGAACTTATTATCATACGACATAACACAACCTACAGACCCAACCAAGGATAAGATCCATCTACACCTGAAATTAGAGCAATAAGTTAACAGTGCAGTGCAAACAGACAGCACAAGCGAGGAAGACCTGGTGGTAGACAACAAAGGCATCCAAGTCGTCCCCTCCTTCAAACTCGTGGGAGTTACACTCGACCAACAGCTCACCTACGAACAACACATCAGTAACACACAGACAAAAGCATACAAGGCTTTGAAGGCAATCAGCAAGATCACTCAAGCAAAAAAGGCACCCAACCAAGAAGCCCAAATCTTGCTGTACACAACCCTTGTTAGACCTATGCTGGACTACGCCGCAGAATGCACAGTCTCGGCCGGAAACAAGATGGAGAAAGCCTACTCACCCATCCAAAGACAGGCACTTCTCGCCGCCACAGGCTGCCTAGAGAGGACCAGTACAGAAGCACTTGAAGCTATCACAGGAGTGTTACCAATCGACATCCACCTCACATGCCGCCAAGCACAGACTTACCTAAGGATGACAGCAAAACACACTGGAAATGCCATCTTCGATGCCATCACACACATGAGTACCCGGAAGACACACACTCAGACAGGCTCTCCAATCCACCTGTTAGAAACCAGGTTCAACGAAATGAAAGGCGACATTGTAGAACACATGGTAGACAAGGAACCGTACTACGACGCAAGGCTTCCACCCTTCGCCATTGGCAGCATCACAGGCTCATTTGTGGCAGAAACCAACACCACAGAAGGAAAGGACAAAGCAAAAGTCAAAATCCTGGACACCCTGCAAGAAATCACCAACAACAAAGCACCAACCACTGTGATTTTCACAGATGGTTCAGCCTTGGGGAACCCAGGACCCACGGGATGCGCTGCGGTAATCTACGAGAGATGGGGAGACACAGAGCCCATTGCCGTACGTAAAGCCATCGCTGCCAAGTCCAACAATTATGAGGGCGAACTTGAGGGACTCCACCTAGCCATAGAAACCATCACCAGAAGACATCCCCCAAACACCAACATACTTATACTATGCGATTGCAAGGCGGCAATAGAGAATGTCATCGGAGTTCAGCAAGTGGAGGCTTACAACACCCTGGTTCACACTATCAGAAACAAGCTTCAAGTGCTCAAAACCCAGGGTCTGAACATTCAAATCAACTGGTGCCCAGGGCACATGGGTATCCAAGGTAACGAAATTGCTGACAAGGAGGCCAAACTAGCAGCCAACGAGGCAACAAACAAACAAGGCAACACATCTTGGACAAAACAACAAGCCATGAAACACATCGAAACACAAGCACATGAGAGATGGAACAGAAGAACAAAGCTGAACATGAAAAGTGAACACATGCAGAAAATCGGGACTGACATGAAGAAGAAAGGCAGAACACATGGAAGAAGAAGCACACAGGTCATCATCAACCAGCTCGTGAGCGGTCACACCAGACTCAAGGCGTACCAAAACTGGAAAAACCCAGAGATCTTACCATACTGCCCAAACTGCGACGCGCTGGAGACCACCAACCACTACCTGTACCACTGCCCACGCTATGAGAACGAAAGGCACCACATGCTGCTAGAAGCAGAAAGCATCCACGAGACATACAACACGGCAGAAGAAAGCAGAGATACGGATATCACCACCCTAGCCGGAATGAGGGAAGGCCTTCCTGAAGGAGCAAACAAGCAGATGTACCTAGCCTTCTCCCGGTACATCGAGAGTACGCACCGGTTCAGCGTGCTCTCCTAGAAACACTTCCGTCAACACGCAACGCACAAGCAACCAAGTGTTAAATACCTTGAGGAACAATTGACTCTGAACCAAGCGTAAACCTGCACCAAGAGACCACGTCTAGCGATATATTAGACGTAAAACAAGGACAACAACAACAACAAATTATTATCGCCGTGGCTATATACACACCGGGTGTGTATATAAAAGACAAATAGATTTTATATACACACCGAAATACTAGCCTCCTTGGTAGGCCCAAAACCTGGGGTTTTTGTGAGTGTTTAAGGATTCAGGGGCAAGTGTAAACCTCGGTCTTCAAGTTTATCTTAGTGGATGATGAAAATCAGAAAACAACACGGAAATCCCCACCGAAGTTCGAAAACACAGGGTTTTGACCTACGACCAGAATGTCAGCCAATTTTTCGTCTCCCGCAGGCCTGGTCTCTCGTGCCAACATGGCTGCCGCGCCGTCCTTACTGAAGTTAGGGGACGAATTTCTCACTTGGGCAGAGTTTAAGGCAGCACTGGACAACTTTCAAGAAACAACACACGCTGAGCTCAGTAAGATCACTAGCAAAAAGGTGGAAACTGAGAACAGGAAATTACCTGAAGGTGTCCAAAAGTTTCCGTGTGCTCATGTTTATAGAGCGGTGAAGTTTGGATGTATTCATTACGGGAAGCCGCGCCTGACAGGGTCGGGAATCCACGAAACGAAACGAAATCCACGAAACGAACGGACAGTGGCCTTTTGTAATAGTTTGTCTGACCAAAAACTTGCAACATGAGCCTTGATATTGACAGATAAAGATCACAAGGATTCCAGCTATGTATATTAGTTCACCAGGTGTGTATATAAAAGATAAATAGATTTTATATACACACCGGGTGTGTATATAAAAGACAAATAGATTTTATATACACACCGGGTGTGTATATAAAAGACATATAGATTTTATATACACACCGGGTGTGTATATAAAAGACAAATAGATTTTATATACACACCGGGTGTGTATATAAAAGACAAATAGATTTTATATACACACCGGGTGTGTATATAGCCACGTTCAATTATTATTTACACTTAAATTACACTAAAAGTTCTACATCTGCAACAAAGTTTGTTAACGGTTCCATGTATTGAATCTGAAATCAGAAGCTAAATCTTCCCCTTGTTGCCTAATGTGCAAATATGGTTCAAAAACTATTCCTAACCCTGAATATACAACTTACTAGTACAAGTCGAGAGTACCAAACCCAACAGGAAGGGGGAGGGGGGCGAAGACCCATCAATCAAAGGTATCCCCACACCGAATTAGATGATAAAATTACAAGTACAAGAGATTCCCTGCCATCCTGAACACATTCCTAGCCCATTTCACCTGTAACTGACTCACCTATCGCAGCCTGGGCGAGCGGAGACGGAATATTCTCGATCGAAGTGCAAGAATTACTTCTCAACGACGCCATCTTGTTTGGGCTATTCCATTTAGCACACTATCCCCTACTCGAAGATCATTTCCTTTCTTGAATCTGTCAAAAGATCTTTTAGATGCAACAATATTCAGACGTACACTGTAAATCTATCAAACAACATTTAATACATTGACATTTTTCTTAATATATTTCTTTTAGTAAGAACATTACATAAAATTATGTCTTCATCTAGGCGATGAGTTTGTTAAATGGAAGAGCCACTGTTGCCAAGATGGAGGACGACAGGTAAGTCGATAGATAGTCTCTTCTAGTAACTTTTTACCTTGAGGATACAAATGTGCCTTGAGGAGTCATCAGTGTCTACTTATTTGGTGTCTTAGGTTATCTGGCCTACATTGTGAACACCTGATTGAGTGACACATGAATACAAATCGATAAAAGATAACTATTAACGTTACTAGTATGTCAGGACAAATGATTTGTATGAGCAAGTTAACGTTAAACCTATTTGGTAAGAGCAAGCTTCTTAAAATATTTTAAACCTCCTTAGTAAGAATCGAGTCTATGTATTAACTTCAATAAATTTGATTCAGTTCTTCTTTCGGAAAAAATCATGTAGATAAACATATGATTGATATTAACTTTGGCTGTCAGGTTTCACTCCATAAAAATCTTACACGGAATGACAAATATCTATTCTGTTGTCACCATTTGGATGAGGCTGTATTGACAGGATGTTT
Source organism: Branchiostoma floridae x Branchiostoma japonicum (assembly GCA_013266295.2). Classification (NCBI taxonomy): domain Eukaryota; kingdom Metazoa; phylum Chordata; class Leptocardii; order Amphioxiformes; family Branchiostomatidae; genus Branchiostoma; species Branchiostoma floridae x Branchiostoma japonicum. The sequence goes on along the minus strand of CM023827.1, from coordinate 7,826,793 downwards.
CTGTCAACTTGTATACGTTTTTTTTCTCTATTGATAGGATGTTCAATAGCCATATGGTAATCACATATTTCCTCATATTTACTTCAGCAATCAGAGCAGAAGAACAGAACAAGACTTGTGTCAAACTATTGAGAATGTAGAAAACTTGAGCATAGAGAATAACAACCAAGTGTCTCAACAACAAGAACAACTCCCGTCGAAGAGCTATATGCCTTCTAGTGAATTCCAGAATGAGCCAAAAGATGTTATATTAAATAACAACGACACCAAGGAAGACGCTTCTCTGACATCAAGAATTGGTCGGGATGAGCATCTTCGAGAACATGGGAGTCAAAAAGAACTGAAGACAGCTTGGATGAAACCTAAGGATGAAGATAGAAACTCTAATGTCATCACTCAAGACATAGCAGAATCTTCAGGACATCACTCAAGTATATGCTGTGATGACCAACAGACAATCGTATTGCAAGAATCTCAAGCTTGTGCTTTGCACAGTAAACGGAAAGGTGACGACACTGATGAGCTGGGAGAGTCTCAAGATACACATGTTGATTTGGCTGCTGCTGCTGAAATACCTGGATATACTGATGACATTGGCAGGAAATTTAAAGATACAGGTAAGGTGACAGTACATAGAGCATACAACACGGTGTATTCCGTATTGCCCGAGGTATCGGCCCGACCGCGCGTCGGATCGCCCGACGGCCGAAGGCCGGAGGGCGATCCGACGCGCGGGAGGGCCGAGACCGAGGGCGATGCGGAATACACCGTGTTGTATGCTATTTATATCATACCCACCTTAGAAAACACGTCTTTCAAGGCGAAATGAGCGAAAATTTGGTGTCGCTGGCCCAAAAAACTGCAGCAACATCAATTCCAACGTCCGAATCCTGTATTCGAATGTTCGAAAGCGGCGTACACGGTTGGGGCGAAACGCGTTCGAATGTTCTAATTTTTGTAGCGGCGCAAGCGAAGCGCGTTTGAATGTTCTATGGATGCCCGTTTTATACATCCGGTCGTACGGGAGAATACAACACGGCCGGGAGCACTGTTACGCCGCCCGGGTATGATATAAACAGTATTTACATGTATGGGCGAACCCTGTAGTCAAATTTTAAAGTAGTTTGGGCACAAAGAAGTGCGGCACAATAACTGAGAAAGCTGCAGAGATTTTGCCGTTAACGGCAGCGAGGAGAAAACTGCGCTAAATGGTAGAGGAATGCGTCAGGTTTGCGACCTTATAAGTTGATTTATGATGTTACCGCCTACTGTACTGTACTGTACTGTACTGTACTGCATTGGCTGCAGTTCATCACATGACTCCCTGTATACCGGTACCGCTATATAAAAGAGGGCTTTACAAGGGAACGAGCCGCCAAACTTGAGCTGATTTTCATATATTTTGTAGATTGTTCCCTGAACCCAAACATATTCAATTTTTATAGCTTGCCCGTGCACCCTACTATAACTTTTAAAGCGTCAAACCTTCTCACTTTGGGTTCCTAATTTTAACCATGTAAAACCCTGTAGGCTATATTATACTGTGTTCTGGTACCAGGTTCAAACAACACAGGTGCTGTAGATTCTACAGGACAGAGCCACCAGGCCGACTTAAGGGAGTCCGAGCTGTGTCAACCCAAACCGGAGAGATCTCCTGAAGGTGAAGTAAGCCATGATGGCAGGTCCCAAGGTCAAGACGATGATGTCATAAGTGAGGAATCGTTGCTAGAGTCAGCAGCCATGTTACAGGTACAAATGTAGTAGAGTTTGACACATAGCATATGCAATTGCGCAAGTTAATGTTGGTAAAATTGGAGCTGTGCAGGTATTTCTGATGTCTGCCTGTACCTAACATGCACTCAGGGCCATGACAAAACCAGCCCCAGACACTAGGGCTTAGGGGGACATACATGTATGACCAGCAGTGGTCATAAACTGCCTTGCATTCTTCAAAGTAGCATCATCGAAGACAACTTGTACACACGTACATTATAGAGAACATGAAGCAAAATTAAAAATGGTGCTACTAGTATAAGTAGCATGTTTTTCGAAACATTTCTTGATGTTTGGATGAACTGAAATTAAAGGCAAAGAAACTGTATAGTACAGGTAAACTTGTCTGGTGCAGGTAATTTTCAATGTTACCTGCACCAGACAAGTTTTACCTGTACTACAGTTTCTTTTCAGGTATGCAGAAAGAAGTATTTTGAGCCCTAGCTAGATCAGTAGTGGCAAAGAATTGGACATAGCAGAACATGGGGCATTTCCTCCCTCTGTTTTTATGTTGTCCTCTTGCTGAATTGTCAGAAAATATTAGTGAAAAACGTATTTTACTATTATATATAAATGAATTGTCCTTTAATATTACTCCTTAACCTTCACCCTGCTGCCTAACCCCATAACCATTAGAGAATTGGTAACCAAACAACTACCTCAGTGTGCTAAAGGTTAATTAAAGCTGCATTATGTAACATCAGGACGATACAAAAAGTCAATTTTCTGGTCATTTCTTTACAAAGTAAGTTGAATCTGCTCCATTACAACTATGTGTCATTCAGGGAGTGGAGGTGCCAAAAAGTGGAGTGTGTTAAAAAGTTGGAAACACAGCTGTCAACAATGTTTGTTTACACTCTGGTAGTTTGCAGTGGCACCACAAACTGAGTGCGCCTCATGTGGGCTGTCTTAGCACCAACCATAAATGTCAGAAATGTGAGATAGTTGCACAAATATGTCGAAAAGTGGAAATAAATTACAATCACACAATTTTTTAATTTAAAACATTTCAATTTTTGGTGCAAAAATGTTACATATTTGAATTGTTCTATTGGAACCCCAGAGCCATGTTGTGATGTTGGATGACCCCGCCCACCCGGAAGGTGCCATGTGTCTAGAGAGGGGAGAGGTACAAGAGTCCACAAAGATGTTTAGAGATGTGATGCTAACTCAGGTGCAACAACAGCTGGAAGATCTGGACAGGGAGTTAAAGATACAGTAAGTCAAACTTTCCAGCAAATCTCAATTTTAGACCATTATTGGGAGAGGGGAGTAACCTTGTCTTCTCCCCCAACATCAAGTGGAACAGTCCAAGAATGGAATCTTCCACCTAGTATCTTCCACCTACCGTTTGTAATAGGAAATTGGTGGCCCTTTTTACATGTAGTATTAGTAGATTTTCAAAGTTACTGAATTTTATGGTGTAAAGACCAATTTGTGGTTATTTCGAACGGGGGGTCAAATGCAAGATATTTTCCTCTGCAATGTCCTATCCCCCTACATGAAAGTGGAACAGTCCAAGAATGCTACTAGTATCAACTGCCTACTATTTGTAATAGAAAATTGATGGTCAGACTTATAAAAGTTACTGAATCAATTTGTCTGTTGAAGTCAACCTGGGAACAATTATATTAAAATCAAAACAAAACAAAAGTTGTTGATAAAAAGCAATGAAATACATGTACTGTATACTGCTGTTTGTCTGTCTGGGTCCCTACAGCCTGTCTAAGTCAGAGCGGTGCCTGATGTTACACAGAAACAAGTTGAGCAGCTATATGGAGCAGGCAGAGACACTCTTCAGCAGTGAGGATGCAGAGGCCAGTGCAGGAGCAACCAGTGGTGGGTACTAGTACTAGTATCTGTGTCAGTGGCTGTATTGGGTCAACTGGTGTTATTGTTTTAGTAACACATCTTCAAAAAATATGGAAAGAGATGTCATTAAACTAAGCTTAGTCTACCAGCAAAATGTGCCCCCCAAAATCCAGAAAATAGCATTTCAGATGGTCAAGATTTCAGAATTTTCCTGGGGGAGCATGCCCCAAGAACCCCCAACTGTTACTACATGTATGTCAAACAAAATTGAGTTGAATGAGAAAAAATTTAGGCTGGCTAGAATGCAGCTTTAGATGCTTGATTGTCATCCTCTGTGTCATACAGGACAGCAGGAAAAAAAGGATTGGCTGGAGCCTCTTCACCAAGGTCACCTGTCCTTGAAGGACATCTTGGACAGCGATTCTGACGATTCACAGCAGGGAGACCAGGAAGGAGCAGACTCCCCTGCAGCTGGCAGCTACTGGAGAGAAGAGTTGGTGTTCGCAAACAAAATCCAGGAGTTAGAAAAAGCCGTGGAGGAGAGAGTCGTGGCCATAAGACCTCCGGGAGATATAGATGACGTTCAGGCTGAAGACGGCACCACATTCGAGCACCTCCCTGCAGAACTGGTGGTTCGGATCCTGTGGTACCTCACTCCGCAGGAGCTGTGCGAGAGCGCGGCGCCCGTGTGTCGTGCTTGGTACCGCCATGCACACGACCCCCTCCTCTGGCAGGAACTAGACCTGGACTTTAACCACGACGTCAGGGCTGTGGACCTGTGTGCCATGATCAGGAGCGCCCCCTTGCTGAAGGTGTTGGTGATGCGAGGGAGGAATGAGCTGACCATAACAGAAGTGTCAGTGTTTGTGAAGTACTGTGGAATACTGCAGCAACTAGACATGGGATTCTGTAAGGTGAGATACTGATGGAAACCCACTGATTTGGGGGTATTTTTTAGATCTTATCCAAACAGAATACTATCCTGGTTACTGAACCTATTTTAGCTCCCAAGTCTTTTTTGTCCTCTCTGCAAATAGAGAAGACAATAGATACTAGGGAGCTAGAATAGGTTTGGTAACCAGGCTAACAGTCAGAGTACAGTCAAAACTGCTCCAGAAAACCACTCAGGGGACTGATAAAATCTGGTCTATGTGGACAGGTAATCAGTCAAGTCAAGTCAAGTCAAAGCCTTTATTTTCCTTCGAATGCTTGTTCGGCAAAGCCGCTTTTCAACAAGGTCGAAGTTGAGAGGAGGGGTCACGGATAAGAATCAAATCCATACAAACATAAATAATAAGTAAGTAGTAAATCAATACAATAAGTAAATAAATAAGTTCACAAATAAATCATTAGGTTTGTAGCCAATTCAAGTCCATGGTGAGTCCCAGTTATGCCTGTTCCATAAGTGACTTAAAGGTATGGATGGATGGTGCTGCCCTATAGATAGGTTTCTTAATTCTTGTGTCAATGGGAAAAATTATCTAAGGGACCACCAAAAGTGGTTTCATTGGCCAGGTGGTCCTTATGTAGAGGTGGTCACTTGTACAGGTGTGACTGTATATCAGTGGCCAGGTGGTCCTTATGTAGAGGTGGTCACTTGTACAGGTGTGACTGTATATCAATGGCAAGATGGTCCTTATGTACAAAAATGTAGAGGTGGTCACTTGAACAGGTTTGATTGTATATCAATGGCCAGGTGGTCCATATGTAGAGGTGTTCACTAGTACAGGTTTGACTGTATATCAATGACCAGGTGGTTCTTATGTAGAGGTGGTCACTAGTACAGGTTTGACTGTATATTGATGGCCAGGTGGTCCTTATGTAGAGGTGGTCACTTGTAAAGGTTTGACTCTATATCAATGGCCAGGTGGTCCTTATGTAGAGATGGTCACTAGTACAGGTTTGACTGTATATCAATGGCCAGGTGGTCCTTATGTAGAGGTGGTCACTTGTACAGGTGTGACTGTATATCAATGGCCAGGTGGTCCTTATGTAGAGGTGGTTATTACTAGTACAGGTTTGGCTGTATGACAAGGTGACACCTGAATTTTGATGACTGAGGTGCAATTTCCTACAATAGTTGCAAAAAGATATGCAATCATATGCATGTAATTATTACATTCGTAACTTGATTACCACGATCTCTCTGACAGGTGCTGGATCTGACCATGCTGCACATCATTGTGGACAACTGTCCCCAGCTGGAGCTGGTGAATGTGGAGGGCTGTGACAGCATCCGAGACAGCTGTCTGATGGTGCTGTCCAGGCTGCCCAAACTCCAGGTTCTCAATCTGTCCCACTGTACCAGTGTAAGTACCTTTTCTATCAGTACTTTGTTCAGAGTTCTGTCCAGCTTATGCTTACATGTAGGGCACAATCGCAAAAATGGGCCCAACGGGTAGTTCACAGGCTGTTTTTCTGCACTTTCGGACATGGACCGTTGGATCCCCTGTGGCTGCCGGGCTCTTTTTTTGGAACGGCCTGGATATTTTTAACTGGGAGTTAAAATCAACCCGAGTCCTGGCGACAAAAACACGCCGTAACCTAATCGTAATACATAACCCTAACAGTTCCCCTCCTGGTGTCCAGCGGTCCACCGAGCCAATTTTTTCTACATCACTGATCATCTGCACAGAATGACATTTCCCAGGTACCCACCGGAACACCCCAGGACCCCTATTCAAATACTAAATCTGGGCATTGGAATTGATGTTGGGCCTAGGAAAAAATATGTTGTGTTTCCTGTTTCCCAACCGACCCTAGAAAAAACTGCCTACCCTAGCCTTTTTTGGGGGTGAACCCCTGCAAGTAACATAAATTTTTTGAGCTGATCAACCTTTTCTAGCTCTATGATCTGACACCTGAGTGATGAAATGTTGTACAATCGGTTTTCCAACATTGACATTGAAAATATAAGTGTCCTCATGCAATTTTTACTTTGTTAAAATACTGTGTTGTATAAGTTTGATCACTAGAGATTACCAAAGTCTAAAAAAGAAAAAAAAAAAGATATTCCCTACCTACCGACCCTATTTTTTTCAGGACTGAAACAGGAAACACAACATTTTTTTAGTAGCCCTTGTTACAATTCTTTGTTGAGGGATACCAATTGCAAGTTTCTCAACTTTTGGCACTTTTCGCATATTGACGGGCTGGTATAACATAAATGAAATACAACTGTTACACTGTGTATTCCACATCACCCTCAGTCCCAGCCTTCCAATGGGTTGGGATGGAAACTCGTGTGATACAGACTACACCATGTTGATGAATGTATTCTATATTTATTCCCTCTACTCTAGGTAACAGATGACGGGGTTCGCCACCTGGTCAGGCACTGCCCAGGTCTGACTTCTCTGAACATCGATGGTATTGCATGGATAACTGACAAGTTAGTACATAAGCATTGCTCTAACCTACAAAACTGTATATTTGACTCCAGTTTATACAGTATGTAGTCGGTCTGGTGGTGATGATTTTCTAGACCAAAACTGGTAAGAGCTTGAATGCCGACTGCTCCTACATACTACTAGTATGTACCTCAATTTTGCAAGCTACATGTATTTGAAAGGTTTGCATTCCATTGAACATTGGATATTAACCTTCTCCCTGGTGCATAATCTCATACAAATTTGGTGTCAAACAGCTACCTTAGCAGGCTGAAGGTTACATGTAAGTTTTGGTCCACTGGTCTGTATCTGCATTGTAGAGCCTGTATAACAGTCCTATGGCATAACACACCAGCAGTGTATTTATATATTTTATATCATACCCGGGCGGCGATACAGTGCTCCCGACCGTGTTGTACTTTACTGTACGACCGGGCGTATAAACCGGGCTTCCATAGAACGATTCGAACGCGTTTCGCCCCAACCGTGTGCGCCGCTTTCGAAAATTCGAATACAGGATTCGGACGTTGGAATTGATGTTGTTGCAGTTTTTTTGTTTGGGGACACTAAATTTTCGCTCATTTCGCATTGAAAGATGTGTTTTCTAGGGTGGGTATGATATAAATAGAATACAACACGGTGTATTCTGCATCGCCCTCGGTCTCGGCCCTCCCGCGAGTCGGATTGCGGTCGGGCCGATACCTCGGGCAATACGGAATACACCGTATTGTATTCTATATATACAGTCTGTAGGTTTGCCTGACGTACTGGTATACAGCCAAGGTTGCCCATTATACTAGCGGGTAAGTCTTTCACTTTGTCATTTGTCATAAAGGCCTTTCCCCAAATACATTGAGCCTATACCGTATATGCTGAACATTTTTTTCTTTTGCTGTCCCAGTGCTGTGCAAGATATAGTTGCTTGCTGTCCCTCAATCAGACAGCTATATCTGGATGGAGATGAGCTGACTGATGTCAGCATCACTGCTGTTACTGACAGCTGTGCACAGCTGGAACTGCTGGACATCTCCTTCTGTGAGGGGGTCACAGACCACTCTGTACAGAACATTCCAGTAAGGAAACACCAAATCAAAGATCTTGTACCTCTCTGTGTTTTTGTGAATTTCTTGTTTTATTTATTATTGTGAATTTCTTCATCTACATTTTCCCACTGCCAACTGGCCAACAGTTGCTGCTCCTGACCAGGTTCTGGGACCTCTTGACCTAACTTCGTGTCTGACCTTTTGTGGTTTGTGGTTAAGGATTTCCCCCCACCCACATCCTGTCACCCAACTGTACGAACCTGCAGACACTAGCAAATGTACACACACACAGACACAGACACACACACACACATACAGACACGCACACACACACACAAACACACACACACACACACACACAGACACACACGCACACACACACAGACACACACACACACACACACAAGCACACACAGACACACACACACGCACGCACGCACCCACACACACACACGCACACACACAAAAAAACTGTACCTCTGTTTTTATTGTATTTATGCATCATACACATATACTCCAGGTCAACTCAAATATATCCTTTGTTTTTTCTAAGAAACTAACTAAAGGTATTTTTAACATAATGTATGAGGTAAACTTTGACGCCAAATGTCTATAGATACATGTCTCTCCCTAAAAACTGTACATGTTAGCCTGGTTACCAAACCTATTATACATGTAGCTCCAGAGTCCTACATCCTCTCTGCTATAATAGGTTTGGTAACCAGGCTAGTACATGTAGGTCTACAAACTAAAAACATGTCAGATACTTGATTTCTTTCATGTTACAACTGCTAGTCAATTTACAAACAAAATGCACCACATCTAAGGTTTACTTTTTCCTGTGCAGAAGCTACAGCACCTGAAGCACCTGCGACTGAAGCGTGGCGTGCAGCTGTCCACAGCTGTCATGCTGCACCTGTTCAGTAGCGAGACTCTGGCTGGGCTGACTTACCTGAACCTGACGGAGTGTACAGCAGTCAATAATGGGGTGGTGGAGAGGATCTCCAATTGGTATGGCAGTTGGAACCATTGAAACTCAAGTCATGGATCTGTGCCGGTAGCTGTATCTGTATAGCTGTAATAACAACCCTTTGGCATAACACACCAGCTTCTGTATCTGTGTCTGTATAGCTGGTATAACTATCCTTTGACGTAACACACCAGCTTCTGTATCTGTCTGTATAGCTGGTATAACCATCCTTTGATGTAACACACCAGCTTCTGTATCTGTATCAGTATAGGCGGTATAACCATCCTTTGACATAACACACCAGCTTCTGTATCTGTATCTTTATAGCCGGTATAACCATCCTTTGATGTAACGTAACAGCTTTGAAGACACATACTAGTAACTAGTTGGACGTTGGTTATTCTACAATGAAAGACCTGCCACACCTACAATGTAACCTTTGCACATCTATCTGCAGGCATTGCTTAAAGTGTATCTAGTAAGGATGCCCCTACTACTGGAGCCTGGTGGCAATTAGTTCCACTCTGATAGTTCTAGGAAAACAAATCTTTGACTACTCTGGTACTGTAGCTTTCAACCGCTCAGGGTTTTCAACTTATCCAAATTTTCAACTGAACAGCACCAGGGAATGACACCTGACCTGGTGTAAATTTGTGCCACGAGACTCAAATGTGATCGGATTTGTGAATGTGCACTTTTACCAACACGTACATGTACAGATGAAATTGCTGGTCCCAAATGTTTTTGACCTGTCAACTTTTCGAGTAACAAGTTTTTCTGTACTATTTCCATGTCTGTGGTGTCTTCAGTTGTGCAGACCTGAGGGAGCTGTACTTGTGTTGGTGTTGGGACATCACAGAGGAAGGACTGGAGCACATCGTTAATAACCTCAGGTAAGGCTTAAGGAAAAAATGTGTTGCCAGTTACCTGACCAACCCTAGCAAAACCCCGACCCTAGCCTTTTTTGGGGGGTCGGCTGCTGACGAGAGACATAAAATCATCGATTTGTGTACTTAATGGTACACTGGACCGAATCAGAACCGGACCTAACGTTTCGGTTCAAGTTAAAAAATACGAAATTCCGTGATTACTGGACTTGTGTGTATCACTTCGGCTCATTTAAGGTCGTATTTACATATTCAAGGATGACATCCCATCTATAGTTTACAAATGTTTGTCGGAAAATATATTGTCTACAACAGGCAAATTTCTGATGCAACATTGATGTTATTGAGTTTCACATGTTACATGGTTGAAATCATTTCCTATACATATGTACATTGTATGTTGCCTCAGCAAACTGCATCACCTGGACCTGACGGGGCTTGACAAGATAACTGGGGCCTGTCTGACCGCCCTCCCCTCCACCCTCCCACACCTCACCTACCTGAACCTACAGCAGTGCAATAGGGTCAGTTCTGGAACAAACAAAGCCTCTAAATTGGCCAAATAGACAGATAACATGCCAGGAGAGTTGGTTTGCTAAAGAGTACATTTTTGGGAGCATCAAATCCACTTCCCAAAGCCTGCCAAATATACTTTTGTTATGCATTTTTACAAAAATGGTGCGATTCTATTAGAGGTTTCACAGGTGTACTTGACAATTGTATACCCTAAAATTGCAAGTACACAGTATATGATTAAAATTGCTACATACAAGATGTGGACCGTGTAGAATGCTGTCGTTTTCCTGCCAAATTATTTCCTGCATCGTGTTGTTTTGAACGAGAAAAGCGCCAGAAGCAAGGGTGAGGGACAAGAATTGAAGCATGTTTAACTTCATTTTGTTTCAAAGGAGTCAGCCATAGACACGCAGGCATACAAAAACTGCGTATGTCAAATTTTTCCTGCGTGTAAATCGGCCTGCTTTGACATACGTCAAGAACGTACGCTCAGATCAAATGCCCGCCCTCGAGGTAACGTACGATCCGAATGTACGTTCTTGATGCACGTCAAAGCAGGCTGATTTACACACAGACAAAAGCAGTTTTCCTATGCTCGTATTGACTGTACAGAGTTGTGTGTTTTTACTAAGAGTCAAATTCAGCTGGCAACCGATTTCTGACAAAGGATGTCACAAATCTTCAGATCTAGCTTGAGAATTTGTACTCATCTTTCCATTCACTTTCCTCCCAGGTTCAAGACGAGGTTCTGTCCACCTTGGTGTCCGCGGAACCCTACCTGACGATCGTAGATTACTATGGCAACAATGTACCGCCACTGCTGGCACGTTACCAATGAGCTGGACCAGCTGTAGAGCTGTCCTGTTTGAAATGAATACTACTGCAAGAATACATTTATCTATTTATTTATTTATTTGTTATGCTTCACCACGTACACTGTGGATGGTATGGCGGAACAGGTAGTTCTAGCGAAAGTGTAAGGATATGTTAAGAGATGTCATTTAAATAAGCTTAGTCTAGCAGCAAATTTTGCCCCTCAAAATGCAGGTTTTCAGAGGTTTTCAAGATTTCAAAATTTTCTCGGGTTAGCATGCCCCAGACCTATGATTGTTGTGCTCAACATGATTGAGATGACAGAAAAAAATTTCAGGCTGGCTAAAACACTGGTAACGTTATATTACATCAAGTGACTTGGAGCAGTTATACATGTACTTATGTGATAGTGCAAAATCCAATTGTTTCCTTTATCCCTAACACTGTGCCAAGAAAGGTTTGTAAGCATTTATTGCTCTAACATCACTCATATTTTCAACACTGTCTTTATATACAGTGTATGTATTCATTTACATGTCCATATTGTTGAAACTCTTTCTGTGAAACGTTTCCCTGGATGTTAGGTTGCGTCCACATGGTGAGAAGAGCGAAGTTCTTGCTGCTGTTGTCTAAAAAATTCCTGGACTTCTGGAGACTGTAGAAGAGTCTGGAATGTTAAAGAGAAAATAAAATTACTATAAAAGTGGAAACAAACCTACAGTATGAAAATTAATGTATAAGATCTAACATATGCAAGATTGATATATTGAGTTTATTTTTATACCATTCTGAAAGAATATTGCAAAGCTGTCAAAACAGTACTGTTTAAGTTTAACTACAAACCACAATTGAATATTATGAAGTGCACAATACAATAAATATGGCTGAGAAGTTTGTGCCATTGTACAAAGTGTTATGTGTGTGGTTTCAGTCTATTTAAATTTGTGGGTCTGGATGCTGTGGTCTGGTGCACGTGGTTGCTTCTGGACGCTGAGACTATCCAAAACCGTGCCTGATCCTAATCCTAACCCATTCCGGCAAGAAACTAGATAGGCACGTACTGGATATGATATCTTCATCCCAAGGAAGTTAGTGGTGTCTTTTTTTTTTTCAAGCTTAATGTACAAGATTTTGTACTTACTAATTTTTTCTCGTTGAGGACCTGTTCCAGCATGGTGCACTGCCTGACGGGGGCATCGACCTCTGCAGAACCTTCTGTCAGGTTATCCAAGAGCATCTCACTGGCCAATCCTCCTGGCAGCTGACAAGGGAGGGGGATATGGATTATAATGAATGAATGACTGGGTTAAAGGAACGCAACAGAAAATTTCAAATTCATTATTTTCCAGTAGTCTACACATTAAAAAGTTGATATATTTCAATTTTTACATTAGTCCGCCAAATAATTACCCTGTGCACGTGTTTGAACTTCATGCTCTCCTAGCTCGCCCGCCGCGATGGCAATGATTTATGCTTCTCTGTTCCGAACCCACTTATTTGCATATTGGCAGTGCCACTGGGAGATCACTGGACTGTGATATGCAAATAAGCGACTTCGGAACGAAGACGTTAGAGCAAAGCATTAATCATTGCCATCGCGGCGGGCGAGCTAGGAGAGCGCGAAGTTCAAACACGTGCACAGGGTAATTATTTGGCGGACTAATGTAAAAATTGAAATATATCAACTTTTTAATGTGTAGACTACTGGAAAATAATGAATTTGAAATTTTCGGTTGCGTTCCTTTAAGTACAGGTGACAGGTCACGAGAGACGAATAGTTTGCAGACATTGTCAAGCTAAGTTCTATAGTTAAGTGAATTCGGCTTCTCGCTTCTTTGCGATGGTGGAAATGTAAGAACAGATATGTTTTATGATCAACCTGAGGCCAACTTAACTATTAGTTTCTCAGATGTTTCAAATGTCAGTGGAGATAGGTCTATATCAAGTTAACCTCCTCCCTGCTCATTAAAAATAGCCACTTGACACCATATTTGTATTGGTTATGGTGTTTGAGAGAAGGTTAAAAAAATTAACTTTAAGATGAAAGCAAAAATCAAGCAAGCAGTCAAGAGGACAACTTGTGTCACGATAATTATATTACTTAGTAACTCAATGAAACTGTGCACCAAAGTACAGACTTACCATCAGACTCTGTTTACACGTTGATGTAACACATATAATTTTACCGCATTTTTACATCATTATTATTTTGAATTGAATGCTGTGGCCTGATCTCTATATAATTATAATAAGAATTACCATTATTGTTTGTTTCATTAACCGTTTTCATCGCAACTTTACCTCGTTCTTCTTTTTCTTGTAAGTGTCCTTGTAGAGTTTGTTCCTGTGCTTCTTACACAGCCATGTCTTCACTTTACTTCTCTCTGTCGTCTCCCCGCAGCCTTCGTGATGACACTTCTTCAGCGCCTTGAACCCGGAAGTACTACTACCGGGACAAGAACCACTTCCTTCTTCACTCTCGTCTTTGTTAGTTCTTATTTCTGGGGTCGTCTTGTCTTTTGTGTCATCTTCTGCAGTCTTGGGTTCGCACTCAGTGTCCAGGGAAGAAGCGATACCCTCCTTTTTGTCTTCTCTTTTGAAGTAGTCCAGTTGTTTTTCTTGCTTTATACTCACGCTTGCGTCGTCAGGACTTAGTTCCTCTAGTTTCGTGTCGCGCGTTGTCATATTTCTGGCACAATAAGATGTGCGAAACTTTCAAAAAGCTAGCTTAAGAAGTTGTAATAATTATATGGTCACTTCAGCTCGAGCAAAAGTATATGTTTTGAAGCTCGTCAACAGACGAGGTTTTCTTGGGCTGACCCGGAAGTTGGGACGGCTCGAACTCGAGAAAATTCGGCTTCTTTTCCTCGCTGAAATTCCAATGGGAAACTTTTGAATGTGATCTAGAGCTAGTTCAAGCTCTCAGTGGTTGATCTCTTACCTCTCAGACGGAATGGACGCTAACTGCCGGAGAAAAGTACAGAAAATCCGGTCTGAAAGTCTAAAACATCCAAAATGCCGCCATTGTGAATGGTGCATTGTGGGTGGTTTTACATGGACTGTGCCATTTTATCAAAGGAGGTGAGAAATAACGGTGCGTTTTTGTTGGTGACTCAAAAAAAATCTCGACAAAAAAGATGATGACAATTGTGCTGGATTTAACGGATACACAGCATGGTATCGTCTACTTCGATGTCTTGTTGGTTGTTATGTTTCGAAATTTAGATAGTATAGAAAATTTTGTCTTCCTTGAAACCAGACAAACCATGTAATTATAAGCTCCATATATTCATACATCTACAACTGCGAGAAGAAGTTGAACCTGTACATAGAAGTTCACATTAGTCTGTATAGTTGTAGTAATATATCACTGTAATTTTACTTCTGCTTTTGTAGTACAGTGCAGTACAGTAGAAACACATTGCAAACGTAAAAAGTTCTTTTGCCATGAATTTGCACGGCAGATGTTACCACAAAAAAACGCGAAAATGAAACCACAACGAAGTTTTGAAGATTGACCTAAATCTGTAAATGACACGTACGTGCATCCAACACCATCCATACATGTACACAGACAACTAAACCTGTCCCTTGTGCTAAGCACCATCCACACATAGACAAACACATCTGTCCTTGGTGCTGAACACCATCCACACACATCCACACACACACACACACACACACACACACGGGCAAACGCATATGTCCTTGATGTAAAAAAAAAACAATGAAAAAAACCTGGTGGTACATGTATGAGGTCTTCGAACTCTTGTTTTAACTATTTTCAGTGGCAACCATACTCACACACTGTACAATTCTAGCCGCGTGCCATCCAATTTGCTCGGGCCAGAGAGCTATACAAGGAGCTCCGTAGCAGATTGGATGGCATCCCGACTAGTACACTTCATCCAATTCAATCTGAAGTCATTAGTTAGCAAGTCAAGGCACAGACAATCACAAAATATTGTCTGCTAAAGGAAGCAAAAGCGATTTTTAGGTCAGTAAAACTGGAGTTGTAACGTCAATTTTCTGGTCATTTTTTAAAGTAGTAAGTTGAATCTACCCTATCCCATATATTATAAGATACTGGGAGGGAAAATTGCGATGTTGCTAATGGAAAACAGTTGCTTGTTGTGTATCGTAGGCTGGTTCTAGCTATTTATTGTTGGTACCAAAAAATAAACGGACTCCTCACGTAGCTTGGTTTTGGCCTAATTCAAATACTTCAAGTACGACACGATGACAAAAAATGTGCCAAGAAATGTCACTAAATGTCAATATCAGACAGATTTCCTCATCCAGAATATTTTTTCTACCCTGAAATTGTATTGGATGCCTTTAACTTTCTGTACTAGTACATTGTTGTCTGATTTTACACACATCTAAGTCATTCTCATGTAAGTCCCTTTCAAAAACGTGTGAGTGTACTCTTCCCACAGTTGTCTTCTCTTTCTATAATTTATGACATTTATTATCTATACATCTACCATTGACAGACAACTTTCTTTCACAAATTGTCTTATTCTCACAGTTGTCTGTTCGCAGACACGCCCCTAACACCATTATCAATAGACAACAAAATCTAAGTCACTACCAAAACCTACAATAACTAATTTGAATAATTGTCTTGTTCGGTGGAGTATATATTCCCATCCCCGCGAGTCCTTTTCATTCATTCCTCCAGCCGTGACCTCTGAGTGACATCGTTCCGTGATCTACTAGTACCTGCCCAGGACTTCTGTAAGTATCAATTCCTTACCAACTGTAGGATATTCACAAGGAAAATGGTACTCAAGCAACTGGATAGATTTTGAAAACTGTCAGACGTTTCAAGTAGCAGTCACTACTTTTCGTCAAAATCTATCGAGCTGTTTGAGTAACAGTTTTCTTGTGTACCCTTCATAGACACAACTGTAGGATATTGTTTTCTGTAGTCCATTGGTCTCAATCGATATCGCTCTTTCGTTTTCGTGCTATACGCGCCAGATATTTTTTCTAAGCAGGTTTTCCGATACCGGGTTAGTTGAGTGGTTATGCTGCAATTGTCCATTTGTGTGTGTGTGTGTGACGGCCACTAGTAAAGTTATACCCTTTCGGTTTGCTTTTGGGTCATTTTTGCCCTTTCTTTGTCTGTCAGGTTTGATTTCGTGTAGTCTTACCACAAGGATAGAACAACTTAGTCCGATTTTCGCCCTTTTCCCCAGATATGCCCAAACCGTTTTATACTATACTGTATTACTATATGAGTTGTTCTTCAAAATGGACATTCAAAATATCCAGAAAGAATAGAGTTAAGTAAGACTCGACTAATCGTGGTTATTTTCTTTCCCCTCACTACATCAGCTGAAGCTATATCATGAAGCTGTTTGTCTGCATGCTGCTCGTGACGATCGTTGTCATGGCAACGCTGATTGACGACTCCGAGGGATGGAGGCGCCGGCGCAGGCGCAGAAGGAACGGACTGCAGGCCGATACAGATGGTACGTTTTGTACCATTCAATTTGGACAGTTTTCTCTAGATTTTGTCTGTTTGACTACGGATTACTAGAAAATATAGAGAGTAATTATATAAATGGTACGGGGTATTTTATGCACCATTACGGGCTTTGGTACCGGTCAATATGAAAAGAGTGACTTACCTCAAATTTGATATATTCTGTAACGTATTCATATTGTCTTTTCAGTGTATCTAAAATGTTACTGAAGAATGAATTTGTGTATCATATACAAAACCAGGGCCGCTCTAAGTTGATGTAATGTCAGCGTATCTAAAATGTTACTGAAGAATGAATCTGTGCATCATATACGAAACCAGCGTCACCCTCAGTTGATGTACTGTGTCTGTGCCATGTGTTTCACACCTGTCTCTCCGTTTCTCCTGCCAGCTGACTCAGAGTTGAGGGAGGTTGTGGAAGAGGCGAGGGCGCTCCTGGAGGAACTGGATGAGCAGCCTGAACAGTGGGATACACGGGGCATGGAGGACATGGACGTGGATAAACTTCTCACAGGTCAAGAAGAAGGTAAGAAGTCTGACTGCTTTTACTCCTTTTCCAAGTGAGACTTTGTTTTCGTCTTGACTAAACGTGTGTTTTGATTTACCGCGTTTCACTGCAGATGATATGAAAACCACGAATTGTCCGCACGACTCGTTGTAAGAAAGGAGCTTTTGATCTTCGAAGATGTGTTACTGTAACTTCAATTGCAATTCCACTGCACAAAAAGTTGTAATCATTACATATTTACCAATGGCGGTAAATACTTTAGTAAAGTCGAGTAATGTTTACTTTGTAAACAGTATCGGGCTTGACAATGGTGATAGATAAAAGTAAAGTCCGGTAATTTCATTCACTATTCCATTGTTAAGTCCTTTACTTTAGTCTACCACCTTTGTCAAGTCCAGTACTGTTTACAAAGTAAACATTACCCGGCTTTACTGAATTTACTACCATTGGTAAATCCAATTGAAGGCACACATTATGCATAAACCCTATAATCGTGTTGCATTTGTATGTTCTTCACTCTTGTAACCCATCTTTGTGAAAATTTAAGGAAAATGCACTCGATTCAGATTTTAGGTTTGAGCGAAAGAAATTCGCAGAAATATCATAGCTGTTTCTAACATAACGTTATTTCTGGCCCCACCTAATAATGCAATACATTTTGAATTTATTTTCCCGTCGCTAATTGCGATTTTCTCATTTACAGACGTTCGGAGGAGACGCTAGCGCTCAGCGACCAAACGGACGACTCGAGCAGCATATTTTTTCAATGGCGTCAAAAGAGCAAAAAATTATACCCAAAGGGTCATTAGGCGATTTCTCGACTCTTGTATATTTCTTGAATTGATTCCCTTCATGTAACATGAAATACTATACTAGAGGATCACAAACAGGAAAAGTGACCACCTGACATGCGCAGACTTTTAGAATTGCCTCGGCGAATTCCTAGAATTTTTCCAATCTGGACGTAAGATATACGCCCCTGAGGCGTCGTCTTACGTGGTTTAGTGCCTAACAATGGATTCAGACTGTAGAGTCAAAAAATAAACCTGTATCAAATTAAAAGGACACAATGTACTTACTAGTATGCTGAGATGTAGAACATTCTGTGTACTTGATGGTTGTTGGTCCAATAAAACTTATTGAAAAAAACTCGCGAACTGATATTCTCTATTTACATGTGTATATTACGTACAATAGAACCTCTACCAGGCTTCAGAAGCGGCTGGAAAGAGTAGAAATTGGCCAAATAGACAGATGACATGCCAGGAGAGTTAGCCCACTAACGGAGTACATTTGCCACGCTCTTTCCAGGCGCTTCTGAATCCCGATAGAGGCTAGTCTAAGATCCCTACTTAATTAACTTAGCGTCCCTAACCCCCAACAGGGGCACCAGAGTGTTGTACATTAATCAGGTCCCGGTAGGTGGCGTTTTCAACAGATTTGCGGGTCTAAAGCTTATTTCTCATCCAGTGATGAAGCGCACATCCAATAGCATAGCTAGCTTCAATAATGATTTGGTCAAAAACACATTTCATAATTCAAAACATACTGCCCTTGAAGTCAGCTCCTTTGTTGAGTTCCAACTTCACAGTAGTTGGTCACAATTCCCAACCCGGGGCCCGGCCGGGCAGTTTACGGCAACGAAAAGTATAGCACAAAGGACAACAAAACACAACTTAAATCATTAGCACTATTTGTGAATATTTTTGATATTACTTATTTTTCATAGTGAAAAATTACTCCGTTCTCCAATTCAAAGAAATTTGATTCACCGGAATTTTCGACCGAATCACTTGGTCTTCATCAGCTATCTGACCGGTCATGACCCAAGTGCTGTAGACACGTGATTTTTTCCCACGTGTGACGTCAGCACTGGGTCAAAGTTCGTCGGAAGTCGGTAGCACCCCCCCGTCCCGGTTAATTTTTCGTTCACGCAAACAGCCCGGTCGGGCCCCGGTTTGGAAATGTGACCTTAACAACATAAAGACATTCAAAAGTCCATATTCATGACGATGTAATCGACTAAGGAAGGAGCTATGGCTCTGAGTTTCGTTATAGTCCAACTCATGTACGCCGGGTAGTAAACCTCGCGAGCTCGGGTCGCCCCGCCGCGGATGATGGCCAGGGCTGTCTCGTCAACAGGTTCGGCCATTTTCAACATCTCTCGTCCCTTCTCCGTTTTCTGCAAGAAATCGTCTTTATTGTAATTCTCCGCGAGAAAAACATAAATGCCTTATTGTAAGCACGTCGCCAGGACGTACTGCGCCTACGTGAAACCCAGATTTTTTTCACGTTTTTTGCTGGATGTTTGGCCAACGTTGCAAGAGAATTTAGCCCGTTGCAGGCGATATCTTTTATCTCAACACAACAGTTGAAAACTATAGACGGGATGTCATCCTTAAATACGTGAATACGTTCTATCAACGTGCTTTTATTGTGCCGTTGTGGCGTCTTTGATATAAGGCAAATATATATATGACGACGTCACATCTTCTTCATGTCTCTGCATACATGTATTTTAGAGAGTACTGCCAGATATTTTTTTATTATTATTCAGAAACACTAAGATAAATACAAATGAAAGGGCACGGGTTAAGTGGCTGCGAACTCAAGTTAGGAACAACTTATATTCTCGCAGCCACTTTTACAATGGAAAAAAAAGATATCTTTATTTCTGCCAAGGTTAGCCCTTAACGATGGCTACCCGGTATAGCTAGCTGGGCAACCTTGGGCGTATGTACGTTAGCAAAACCAATAAATGAACCAATAAATAAATAAATAGCTACCTGCATCATTTCTTGCGCCGCTGGTGTTTTTATCATGCCGAGTATCGGCAGAGTGACGGACACGTCCTGTCCAGCCTTCATCAGTTCCACACGGAGGGAGCTGAAGAACCCATCCAGTGCGAACTTCACAGTGACGCCCCAGGTTATGTTAGGAAACGGAACTTTCCCTACAGAAACAAATAAATTTAAAAGATCAGAGGGAGCGATCAAAGTTTGGAGAAAAAAAACTGTCAAGCTGGAGACCATTTTCGAAAAGACAGACGTTATTATAGGTTCATTGTAACCGGGAAATTTCCCTAGCCTTTTTGCGACAAGTACAGTGGACCACGGCTTAACGTCCCGTCCTAAGGACATTCCGACTGCGACCGTTTCCAGTAGTATGCTTGTCCGGTGAGCGACACAGTCGGAATTCGAACTAGAATTCACACGCTATATATGAAAGATGAAGTGAAAAATGAGAGCAATGATAGCCATGATAATGTAAAGTAACTAGCGACCAGCCCCTCAAACTCTGTTCTGCCACTTGCTACATAATGTAACCCAACACCACAGGGTGTCTGCTACAGCACCAGTTACCATGGTGACAGCTGGTCCAGGTCATTGACCTTATTTGTGTGGAACGGAAGAAGAGGTAACAGAGCAAAAACAATATGTTTTCCTTCTGCGAAGGTAAACATGATGATGAGGAAACGTCTGTGAAATGATTACCAATGAAAGCCGAGACAACAATGATGTGTCCTTTGCTCTCCTTCAACAGAGACAGGGCCAGGGAGGCCAGCCGGACGTATGCGACAACGTTGATGTTCATGTAGTCCACGAAGAAGTCCATATCCGGGTCCTCGAGCCAAGACTTTGTCCCGAAGTACTCGTGGATCTTCTTGACACTTGATCCTTCGTGGTTAAGGACTAGATAGTCAAGACGTCCTAAAAAAAAGAAATTGTGATCTATAAGAAGTAACTAAAAATGACTACTATGGTGTGGTAACTTTCAATGAATGTGTTCGTGTGTGTGTGTGTGTGTGTGTGTGTGTGTGTGTGTGTGTGTGTGTGTGTGTGTGTCCGTCTGTGTCCATGGCTGTATATTCATAGTTTCTTTTTCTCTCTAGCATACCTCTACCTTATTCGTGCAGACTACATATTTCGGCTACGACCTTTTCATCATATGTCTTTCACTTAAGTAGCCATACCGAATTTCTCCTTGGCTGCTTGAATGGTTCTCTCACAGTCCTCCGCCTTCCCCATGTCCCCGGCCACGTAGTGCGCCTCCTGGGCACCCAGCGACTTCGCCTTCGCTACAACCTGGAGAGAAGCGTCCTTTCAAGTCAAACTTACTGTTGGGTCCCAAGAATAGGACGTGACTAGCAGATGACATTCTAAACTACATACGAATGCAGATCGTGAGTTATAGCTGAGAACGTACGGACAAAACTAACCACAATAAGTCCTGTAGGAGGTCACTGACCTCCTCCACGTAGTAACTAGCCAAGTTTTCCAGCTATTTCCAGCTATGACATAAGAATTTGCCAATAAATCAATATAAAAAATCCCCACCTCATTATGAAACAAGTTTAACTGCAATTTCCAACAGAAGAATTTGGACTTACCCAAATTTTCGACTGTACATGTACGTACAACTCAAGTCTTTGTCAAGGAATGAGCAATCCACCGCTTCCGTGACGTCACGTTATGCAGATGACTGGAGTTGTACAGTCAAAAATTTGGGTAAGCCCAATTTCTTGTGTAGGAAATTGCAGTTAAACTTGTTTCATAATGACTACCAACACAGATGAACTTTCAAGATGAAATTCCCACCTCTTTCAGTCTGTTCTCCCTCCTGGCTGTGATGAGGATCTTTGCGCCCAGCCGGGCGTACTGGTACGCCATCTCTTCGCCGATTCCGGTACTGCAGCCAGTGATGACGACAGTCGCACCGCGTATTGTCTCTGGAAAGCAAATAAACATCGTTTTGTCTCAATGCTGCATTTTTCCTCATTACACAACTGTATCAACAGCACTGTATTATATGCAACGTTAGTATGTAACGCGTTGCTAACAAGGAACATGATCAGTGACTCTGATGTACATGTGAGGATCATGTGAGTTCCTCCATGTAACCAAGGGTCAAGGTTCAACGTACGGAAGGTCACGTCACAGTAGCAAACACAGGCCAGCTCCCTGGGCCAGCTCCTCGGCTCCATGGCTCACATAATGTGACATATCCCCAAGGAAATTTTACCAGTGCACTGTGACAGCCCCACCCACCTGAGCAAATGTTGACCCTGTACTGTAGCCGAGGGGCTAGCTTCACGGTGTCTACCTGAAAGAAAAGGCCTGAAATCTAGCCTAGATTCAGGCAAGACTTAGTCTGAAGGGGGCAGAGACTGTAACAGGAGACTGCGGTATCTGGAAAGCAGCAATAGTTGGGAGAAAGAGGTTAGCAGCCGGCATGGGCACTCTGGCATGCAAGTGTTAGTGTTGAGCACACAATCATGACTAGTAGAAATTCTATAATGACCTGGATCGAAGCCATCGTAGTTCCAGTATACACCGATCCCAACAGCCGCCAACACTACCACAAGACTGACCCACGCTAGACGCGACATTATATGATATATGATATTTATAGATCTGTAAGACTATTGAAAGGAGGGGTCAGGAGGTTTTAACCTCCTTGATACTGAGAGCAACAGGGCAGGTTTATACCGTCTATTTCTAAAATCCGAGTGATCTGATTGGATAATACCGTCACGTGATACCGTCCATCAGGGGTCACTTCCGCATCAATCTCGTTCCCAGGATACCGGTCAGGCTATCTATATATCGGAATACACATGCACACGGAATACATTACCAGTAAAGGTCGCTAGGAGCCTATACCAATAAAACTGCACTGTATTTGGTACAATTGCTAGGCGAACTCCTAAAATTTCAATGTATTTGGTACAATTGTTAACCTTCTCCTTGCTACCTAACCCCGTAACCTATACAAATTTGGTACCAAAAAGCTACTTCAGCAGTACTAGTGGTAGTGTTAACATGTCTATTAGTAAACTGTTGAAGGAAAACATCTTTTTTGTATTTTTTTTAAACTAATTTTATTTCAATCTGATCAGAAAGACTTGTACCTTAACAAAACTAATACAACAATGCAAAACAATAGACAGGGTTACAAATTATAGAATGCAAACAGTTTTCGTATTTTGAGTTTTCATTATTTTGTTAGTTATGAAGCTTTCTCTTTACAAAAATATTAATAGGCGTATTTTGTCGATTTCTTGAAAGATGGGAACATCTAAGTCGAATTGGCGTTAGAAGGATGGCGGCTGAGACAAAACTATCATTTTATGTATTTTATTCACACAGAATTGAGATCATTGGACAGAAAACACAGTGTGCTTATAGGGATCCTTTGCTCATAAAACATGAAGAACATAATCACAAAGCTGGGATAACAAATACAAAACGTACAAAGGACATAAAATGAAAATGGCTGGCACACCAATAGAACCCATAACGTTAATGTGATTGATCAAATCTTCCAGAGAGTGAAATGAAATTGAACACAATACCGCAGATACGGAGTAGACCATGGAGGGAGGGGCACCTGAAAAATAGGTCTCGGACCGGAGTATGACCTACTGGTAAAATTAATAAAACGGAATGAAATGAAATGACCAGTTTCGACCTTTCTATCAAAAGGCTTCTTCAGAATGACCATCTAATCGTCCATGTTCATGAGGATGTTGTCTACAAAGTTAGGAACGAAGGCTCTCATTTTCGCCAGGGTCCAAACCATGACTGGTGGGTAGTAGACCTCGCTGACTCCGGTCGCCCCGCCCCGGATGATGGCCAGGGCTGTCTCGTCGATGGGCGCGGCCATCTTTAACTGCTCCTGTCCGTTCTCCCTGTTCTATAAGAATGAATAAATTAGAAAGGTTAGAACGGTAACATCTGTAAAGCAAATGCATAATGTTAACCTTCACATGGTCTAGCCAAAATACTGCTCTATTTATTCTAACACAAAACATTAATATAGATGGTGACCAGCCCCTCCAACTCTGTCCTGCCATTTGCTACATAATGCCATCTGGCACCACAAAATGTAATCCGCCAACACTACAGCACCAGTTACCATGGTGACAAGTTGATAGCAGTCTGGTCCAGATCATTGACCTTGTTTGTTTGTTTGTTTGTTTGTTTGTTTGTTTGTTTGTTTGTTTGTTTGGAACGAAAGAAGGGGGAAAAGAAGACGAAACGGGGGAAAACAATGAATGAATGAATGAATGAATGAGTGAGTGAGTGAGTGGATGCAAGAATGAATGAATGAATGAATGAATGAATGACTAAATGAATGAATGAATGAATGAATGAATGAATGAATGAATGAGTCAAATTCGTATCATTTTTAAAAATTGTCAATAAAAAATACGTAATGAACTACATACAATTCAGGGCCTGCGTATGTACGTTTGTAATTTGGAATAAATAAATAGATAAATAAACGAAAAAAAGGAAAACAATTTTCTTTGACTGTTGCACCATACCTCATACATTTTCTCCGCCATCGGCGTTCTTATGAAGCCGAGGATCGGCAGAGTGACGGACACGTCCTGTCCAGCCTTCATCAGTTCCACACGGAGGGAGCTGAAGAACCCGTCCAGACCGAACTTCACCGCCGCGCCCCAGGCCAGGGTGGGGAAGGGAACCTTTCCTACAGAAACAGAGGTCGTGGAGAACGATAATCTTTATTCACATTTTATTAATGAGTATTAGGCAGGAAACATGGCTTATATGACACCTTCTACTCAAAAACACAAATATAAAACAAGAGTAAAACACATTGACAAAATACATACATAATTACAAAGTGGGTAAAAGAAAAATGAGTACAAACAAGGGCTGTTGGATTATTTTTACTTCAATACATGCAAATACTGATGCACTGAAAAAAACGCATTATCTGGACTACAAAAACTAAAAACAACCATATACCGAATTCGAAAATCAAAGAAATCCTTCAAACTCATCGTGACTTATAGGTGTGAACACACAAACACGACCGTAAACAGTACCTTCCCGCGGAAGGATATCTCATTCCCGGAGGTAACAAGGCAAGGCTCAAACAATAAAAAAAATCCCTTACCATGGATACCTGACACGGCCACGATGTGCCCTTTACTCTCCTTCAGCAGAGGCAGAGCCAGTGAGGCCAGCCGGACGTAACTGACCAGGTTGACCTGCAAGTAGTCCTCGAAGAAGTTCATATCGGGGTCTTGGTCCCAATAAATCTTTCCGAACATCTCGTGAATGTTCTTGACATTTGAGCCGTCGTGGTTAAGGACTAGATAGTCAAGACGTCCTGAAAGAAATCAGTCATGAACAAAACAGATATCATGATCAACAAGAAATAGGACATATTTCCAACCTCCTGACCAGCATCTCAGACCTAACTTCCTGTGTCTGACCTTTTGTGGTCTGGGGTTAGGGAATTCCCCCACTCATGTGCTGTCACTCAACCGTACGAACACACAAACACACAAAGCAATACGAAGCAATAAAAGTTTTTACCGTCCAAACATGAGACATTGTCCTACCGAATTTGTCCTTGGCTGCTTGAATGGTTCTCTCACAGTCCTCCGCCTTCCCCATGTCCCCGGCCACGTAGTGCGCCTCCCGGGCACCCAGCGACTTCGCCTTCGCTACAACCTGGGTGAAACATTCTTTAGTCAAACTTACTGTTGCCTTCCATCCGTGAATAGTTTCATCAGGTTGGTAAGTCACTGAATAAAGAGACTCTTTCTACACAACCAAGTGTTTTATTCAGCCAACATATCGGTGACCGTCTGTCACCTTCCTCAGGGCAATTCTGACTGGTTCACATTGCACTGCAGCATAGGTGTCGCTGATATAGATGCGTTCCCAAACGTATTTACATATCTACAAGTACACATGCACTGTTTAGGGAACTGTATTCACAATGCGGTCCCAAACGTACAGTTGTCTTGTGGCAATGACAATTCTGTGTATTTTCATATGATGATTTATACCATAAACATGAAATTTGATGGCATACATAAAGTACGTTTATTTTAATTGTAGTGTGTAACCACGTTCTAGACTACCGCGGGTGTCAGTTTATAATTTCTTGTTTGAATAATTAATCATGTTGATTGACAAGTTTCTACATTTTCACCTCCTTCAGCCTGTTCTCCCTCCTGGCTGTGATGAGGATCTTTGCACCCAGCCGGGCGTACTGGTACGCCATCTCTTCGCCGATGCCGGTACTGCAGCCCGTGATGACGACAGTTGCACCACGTATTGTCTCTGAAAAACATCGACGTCGAATTTACTAAGCTGCAATTTTTATTCTGATTAGACTATTGTGCTAACAGCATTATAATTCTGCGTAGCTTGATTTTCTATGTCTCGCCAAAGAGTTCGTAGCTACCTATAGCTACTCGCATATTCATTTCAATAAGTAAAATATTAAACTTTCACCCAGTCAATAAATGTACAGGTAACCAAAGACCAAGGTCCAACTTACAGGAGCTCCGGATGTATTGTCAGAGAATTAACTAGAGAGAGAGAGAGAGAAAGAGAGTGAGTGAGAGAGTGAGTGAGTGAGTGAGTGAGTGAGTGAGTGAGTGTGTGAGAGTGTGAGTGAGTGAGTGAGTGAGTGAGAGAGTGAGTGAGTGAGTGAGAGTGAGTGATTGATTGAGTGAGTGAGTGAGTGAGTGAGTGAGTGAGTGAGTGAGAGAGTGAGAGTGAGTGAGTGAGTGAGTGAGTGAGTGAGTGAGTGAGTGAGTGAGTGAGTGAGCGAGCGAGCGAGCGAGCGAGCGAGTGATGAACTCGCTGACACCAAGTACTGTAGGGGTAGCTTTAAACAATGCTGTAGATGTGAAAAAGGTTAGGTGTGGCAGGTCGTTCACTGTAATATAACCAGTTAATTGCCGCCGTGCCGCGTGCCTGCGAAGGTGTATGTTAGGGAGAAGGGTGATTGAGTAGCCTGACTAATCGCGCTCCTAGCGGCCGCCCCGAAAGGGTCATGACCCCAGCCAACCAGACGTTGTGTAAACACAGGACAGGTGCTTAACACCGGCACGGTACTCTCAGTAAATGTTAAAGCGGGCGACCTCGGACTGAGGCAAGGCGTTTTTTTTGGGGGGGGGCAGGGAGCTAGTAATGCAGTGGGGCTTCGCTAAAGCACACCGGGTCAACCCCTACTCTTCTCGATAAGTTACGTGCAGAAGTATGACGCCAAAGAATGTGGTGACAAACAGGAGTTATTCGTTGATTACAGAAAAGTAATATTAAGAGAAGAGCAAACGTAGTACTAGTGTTCCTTAATCGATATCAAAATCGCTCCCGAGGTCACTTAAGCCCCAGTGACACATTCACGAAATTGGCCTCCCGAACACTAGCCTTAACTTGGTTCTCACGAACCCTTTTTGAAATCGGAAATTGATCGTATTTGGAAGCAGATATACACAAAGTTGAGCAAGGGCAGTGAAAGAATAACATATAAGTCATATAAAATCACAACATTTTCGTTTGACGAGTAATTTACTCTCCAATTACTTTTGTTTATTTTCAAATTTTACCCGTTACCCCCGGGACACCCGCGCGGCCACGTTGGTAACCCGATACTAGTAATGCGACGTTTACCATAGCAACCGCCCCCCCTCCAACCATCATGGTTAAAAGTAGGTCGGGAGCAAGGTCGGCTGGGTCGGCTGCTGTTCGGCCAGGTCGGTACCTGTTCGAGTATTCGGTTGTGTTTAAAACACGGGTGTGGACGGGAGGTTGGGCCATGGTTGGCTGGTGGTTGGCTGGTGCATGGCGTTCAGGAGTAAGTGGGGCGTGGTTGGCTTTCAAATTTGACTCAAATGTAACTCCAATTCGATTCGATTCGATTCGATTCGTGTAGAAAGGTAGGCGTGGCCTAAATCTGGTCAGAATGCTCCCGAGCTGGTGTTTGGGGGAAGGTTCTGAATGTAGCAGGAGCTTTACGGATACGTTAAGTGCCTACTAACACGTATATGGTTACAGGGTAAGTATTAAAGGTAGTGTTGCAAGATATTGTAAACTAGATTCAGACTCTATAGTATGTTGAACTTTACCTGGATCGAAGCCATCGTAGTTAGAGTAGACAGCAATCCCCACCGCGGCCAACACTGCCACAAGACCGGCCCACGCTAGACGGGACATGATACCGATTTTACCGGGCAGCTACAGCTACATGCGGTTCGCACGAGAGGCTAGGGGTCGCGATCGTACACGGGTCAAAAGCAACACTTCCGCGTCTCGTTCCCAGGATAGTTCGTACTTCGAAGTCTATTGAATATCACTTATACCCCAATTCCACTTGACGGCGCCTCGCCGCGTTCTCTCTGCGACCTGAAACTGGCCAGAGCGCGGAGAGAGCGCCGAAATCCACGAAAAACGTGCTCAAGTGGAATCTAGAAGAACCCGACTTATGGCGACTAGAGCACGGGGTAGAAAAAATACGACGACGACGCAAATCTCCGTCTCTTAAACGGTCGTAGCCTTAGAACGGTCGTCGCCTTTCGATGCCATAGTCGATGCCATATCCGAGTGTATCATAACTTTTAAAGCACAAGCTCGGATTCGAACCTCGGTCAAAAAGCGTAGCTCTAAAACCCTAACCACGAAACATCACGGTGTGGCTGATACACTTAGCTGTTCTGCGATATAGCATCGAACTGTCAAAAGGCGACGACCGTTAGTACGAGACGGACATTAGCGACGACGCCACGAGGCTACTGTCTGCTGGCGAGTAAATGTGTCACAGTCTCATTTTTTCTGTTATTTCTGACGGACTGAATAGAATATATACTCTAGTCAAGTTTATAATATAGAAGTTTATTGCAAACACATGCCCGGGGGCTAATTGCAAGTACAAACGAGTAACAACAAACAACATGAGAAAGAAGATACAATGGTATAAGAGACTACGTGATACTACATACTACAACATACGTGGTACTAATTTGGTTGGGTTTGACTTCTTCTTTTCAGGCAGTGGGAGACGAATTTACCCACTTCGTCTATAATATGTGGGTTCTTTGATTTTAGTAGGAAAATTGTTTTCTTTTGTTCAGGAATAGTGGGAAAGTAGGGGTGAATTTTGGACACGATGGTAAATAATTGGTGTCTGATATCATCATAAAATGTACAATTAGACATGAAATGATATTCGTCTTCCACTGCGTTTGAGGAACAAAATTTACAGATCCTCTCCAACACGGGTAGTTTCATATATCGCCCTTTTTCAATTGCCAAGGGGTGGGCACTAATTCTAATCTTACTAATAGCGGAGCGCTGCTCGTAGTCACAATGTTCGAGATATTTTTCTATACAATATTCGGTTTTACATTTTCTATAAAATCTCAGTTTACCGGTATCGTTAGACAAACTATGGAAGAAAGTTTGGATGTACATATCTGAAAGCCGTGTTCTTAATAAATTACAAATATGTTGAGGGTCACAGGTTGTACTATCAGTATACAGTAAGTAGGAATAACCACAGTGGTCGAGGATCTCCTTCACTCGCTGTAGTAAAGTTCGTCTACGGCTATTTGTCAGGGAACTACGTTGTAATAACAGTGTATCAACTTGTAGAGGGTGTGTATCATTATCAAGTTGAATCAAGTGTGTCCAGAATTTGACAGTACGCAGGGATATATCT
Source organism: Branchiostoma floridae x Branchiostoma japonicum (assembly GCA_013266295.2). Lineage (NCBI taxonomy): Eukaryota > Metazoa > Chordata > Leptocardii > Amphioxiformes > Branchiostomatidae > Branchiostoma > Branchiostoma floridae x Branchiostoma japonicum. Next base: position 7,797,093 of record CM023827.1, on the reverse strand, counting down.
AAATCTAATGGAAATCGTCCTAATTCTGCTCTAGCTGCTACATTACTACAATTTCTATGTACCCCAAGTACATTCTGACAAAATCGGTTATGGGAACTTTCGATTGGTGATGTGTCAATCGATGATGATGTGTGATGTGTGATTGGTGCTGTGTCAATATATGAATATGCTAGAGTACATTTGCTGAAGCCCTGGACCTATTTTGCCAGCATGCTAGAATGGACCTTTCCTACAGTCCCGCCTATCTCGGTAAAAACATAAATATGCAAATATTTGACTGACATGCAGCCACTCTCTCATTGGTCAAACCGCTAATTGTCATGTGATCATTGGTTGAACTGATAATTGTGATGGACAGTCAGGAAAGGGCCATTATACATTGTTGCCGAAAGGACACAGAAAGCCTGGACATAACTTGCAAGATCCAAACACACGAACTTGATACTTGATCGTAGGCCTAACTCCTAGCTTGGCAACAGCCCACGAAATCTTTAAAAGTAATCCGTATCACTTTTCCAATACCATTTTCAGAATTCTCGGAAACTAAAGCTATTTTGAAATGTAAAATAAAGCAACTAAAAAAAAGCAGGAATAACACGAAGCCGAAGGAAGATGTACTTGTCCACCATGATTTTTATTCGAACTGTTAAAACACAAGAAATAACAAGAAATTGTCAGTATTGCAGCTATTAATGCTATTATTAGTCTAACCACTGACATTAGGGCAGAGGTCACCATTACGAGCACGCACAGAAACATGCACAGAAACCCCATTTTGAGTGAGAGCATCCAAACCAACTGTAAACTGCCTTTTTCTTGGCATATCTTGCTATTTGTCGGTATTTTGCAGCTGGTGGGTTTTCTTTCTTTTTATTTCCTTGCAAAATCTGGCCTTTAGGCTTGTTTTTGATGCTGGATAGAGCTCTAGAAGTGATGCTATGTTGTTGTGTTTAATGGTGTTCAGGGGGGTCACAGGTCATTGCGGCCATCATCACATCAGGACGGCGCAGTTGAAGATGACGAGGTTAAGGAGTATTTCTTGAACCTTGGATTCCATGTGGGCTCTAACATCAACGGGCGTCGGTTTCTTCCTTCGACCGCTCCGCTTTACCAGTCCCCGAGTACCAACATGATCACCCCGTGTCCAACAGAGGAGTGTCAACAACAGGGCTGCAGATGCACGCATATTTTGGACCTGCCCTTCAACAAGACCATTCAGCTTGTTCTAGCAGGTTATATAAATACAAAAATGGGGTTTCCAGCGCATCACAACGTCCATATCCACGGGTACACCTTCGATGTTGTGGCATCGGGGTATCCTAGTTTCAATAAGACTACAGGTGAGCAATGAAGAATATATACTCACCTTGCTGTGAATCATGTCTTCTGAAGATTGCATTTCATAATATAGATATCCGTTTGTTTCAAACAAAAATTTCTTTTCTTTCAAACACGAATCTAGATAAGATGATTTTTTCTTCCAGCAGTTTTTTTCATATTCTTTACGAAAGTTCCTCTTCGTTGATATTCTGTTTAGGGCTCTTCACGCACAGCAATCCCGATGTTGTGTGCAGCAATGAGCTATGCACTGCCGTCAAAGGGCGCCAGGGGCCGCCTCCTCTCAAAGTAAAGAATGCACCACAAAAGGACACAGTCTTACTTCCAGCCCGTGGATACACGGTTGTACGATTCAGGTAATTCAATTAACACATGGTATACCTGAGCGGAAGAGAGGGTTCCAAGGCGTTATAAGTGTTATTGTTTGTTATTTGTATTTTATTTGTATTTTATTTGTATTTTATTTGTATTTTATTTGTATTTTATTTGTATTTTATTTGTATTTTATTTGTATTTTATTTGTATTTTATTTGTATTTGTATTTGTATTTGTATTTGTATTTGTATTTGTATTTTATTTTATTTTATTTTCTTTTCTTTTATTTTATTTTATTTTCTTTTCTTTTATTTTATTTTATTTTCTTTTATTTTATTTTCTTTTCTTTTCTTTTATTTTCTTTTCTTTCTTTTATTTTCTTTTCTTTTATTTTATTTTCTTTTCTTTTATTAAGACCTCAATATCGCAATCCCTAGAAGTCAATGATAATGATAGCCTATTGACTTTTTTTAGGTCTGACAACCCTGGTTTCTGGTTCCTCCATTGTCACCAGTCCATGCACCTGGCTGAGGGGATGGCCATGGTGCTGAACGTGGCAGCAGACCGTTCCCCAGCGCCACCCAGCGGTTTTCCCAAGTGTGGTAACTTCAGCTGGAGTGAGAAGGAGTATGAGGCTGCCATGTCCGGAGCTTGGCCTGCTAATCAGAAGGTTTATAAAGTGCTTCTGTGTTAGAGTTATTAGAATACTTTAAACTTTGCCTTGCAATTGATTATTTTGCAGCTTCTTGGTAGGATTTATAATATGGTCGCAATTTTTTTTTCTTTTCTTTGGAAACAGACAGAAAATTATGCGCGAGCGGGTGTCATCCACGTAATGAAGTCAGCGTGTCCTTATCAGTATCAAGTATCAAGCAACAAATGACGTCAAATAACAACAGATACATCGTAACTATATGCTACTGTTGAAGTAAGGTCACAATGACTTGATTTAATACTGTTGAAGTTGCAGTTCTATTCTAACTTCACCGGTGGCGCTTTTGAACCACAGATCCTGGCCCCAGCCTGGCCCCAGCCTGGCCCCAGCCTGGCCCCAGCCTGGCCCCAGCCTGGCCCCAGCCTGGCCCCAGCCTGGCCCCAGCCTGGCCCCAGCCTGGTCCCAGCCTGGCCCCAGCCTGGCACCCTAGCCTGGATGCCAGACCAATAGCACGCTAGCGAGCGTGTGAATCAGGGCCTAACTGAGGGGGGCTGTGGTATCATTTCCTTGGAGGCATGTTTGCCCTGGAGCCGAGGAACTGCAGCTGTGTAGTCCCTGGAAAAGTCTGGCACCCAGGCTATTGGCACTCAGGCTATCGGGGGCAAGACACTGTAGTAAACGGTTGGCCTGGTTTCCATCCACCCACCCTGACCCTTGCGCCACCTCTCACAACACGGGCGGGTCCGATCACTCGCCATAAAACACACAGAACCGCCAAATGGTGACCGATGTGTCCGCCAGCCGCCATGACCTGTGTGACCCCTGCCGTGACCTTGGCGGGTTGGGAGGTTTGTTCAGGTTGAGCGGGACGTGAACCGTGTGGCTCGGAACGGATACTCGGAATCACTGAGGCATGTTTGGGCTACATGTTTCCCATATACTCGCGGGCAGAGCCTCATACGATAACACCTAGCCAGGCACCCTACCCCCACCCCCACCACCCCACCGATACCCCACCCCCCTTAGAAGTGAAACACAGAACCGCGTGGCACGGAACGGACACTAGCAATTTAATACTATTATTATGTGTGAACGCCATTCCTGAAGAATGTTTACTCAAATCTGATGACAACGATAATACCTAGCCTGCTACAGCTACACCAACACTAAACCCCAATGACACTAGAACGCCCCAAAAAAGTGAAATATTGTTCATAGCGTCAATTTAGTTGTAAACTTGAGAGCACCATCACTGTGGCTGTCTTTGTCTCTTTATTTGATAAACATTTTTTTTTTAAATATAAATTGTCAATGAAAGAAAACTTGGAAGGCTTTTTGTCTTGGGGGTCAAGTCTGTCAGCGTTTAAATATCTCTGTCCAGACAGAAGTGTGGATTTGTTAGAGACCTTCCAGCAAACAATTAACTCCAACATCAAAGGCCAACGCGAGAAACATTCCCAGATGTTCTACAGGAAGCGGCGAGAAGACCCTTCACTCAACCGTACAGGCACAAAGCCACTGTCCGCCCCACTGTCCACTGTAGTCTCCACCAGACTTAATCTCCAAGCAGATTCGGTGGGGCAAGGGGACTTTATATCGCTGGCCAGCGTTGGATACAGGCGGCAAATGGATACAGGCGGCCAATATAAAGTCCCCTTGCCCCACCGAATCTGCTTGGAGATTATACCAGACTGACTACTCTGGGTAATAGGGATAATCATTTGCCGGGGGAGTTTGGCTAATCTCCAAGCAGATCCTACGGTGGCAAGACAGTATCTATTCAATGGCCAGAGGAGTGTCCATTAGCCACGGTGGACTGACTCTCCTGGCCCTTTTTTGCGGAATTCTACGATCCGTATCCCCGTAGGAAGGCCTGGGTGAGGCTAGTCCCAGACTGTCCGTCCCCGACCTAATACTAGTACAGTGTAGTACTAAGGAACTGAGAGAGAGAGAGAGAGAGAGAGAGAGAGAGAGAGAGAGAGAGAGAGAGAGACTGAGTCCTCTAAATCATTCACCGTGTCTGGTCACTTCTCTTACTTCTTCATGCCCGAAAGGAGACTGTTTCCTAGAATATTTCCTTTTGTCAAGGGCAGGGGGATGAATTTTGTACTTGTTGCTCAACAGCTTGCCAACACGTGGTTGAAGGAGGACCGTCTTTTGTGTGGAGGTATTTAAGAAACAAAGGAAGAATGCCCGGTGTCTCTCGAGGATGGCTTGTGTCAATCAGGTGAGGCGGGACGCCTTCTGTCCCACCCGGCACGTGGCTGGCCTTATCCCCAGAACCAACAATTACATGCTAATGGTGATGCTGGACGAGCGGGTTAAAAGAAAACTAAAGCCCCTGTCACAGTCATACATAGCCGAATGTGGCCTCCCGAACACTGCAGAACTTACCGAATTCCCCCCAACCATGGTTAGGTAGTAAGTTAGGAGTAGGTCGGGCGCAAGGTCGGCTGTGGTTGGCTGGTGTTCGGCCAGGTCGGCTACTCTTCAGCTGCGCCATGCAGTCGAATGTTTCAAAATGTTAAAAACATTCAGGCAGTCATAGCCTCTACCAGGCTTCAAAGGTGCATGGTCGGAAATTCAGAGCGGCAAACTATCTTCTTTTAGCGGACTAACTCTCCTGGCGTGCTATCTGTCTTTTTGGCCAATTTCTACTCTTTCCAGCCACCTCTGAAGCCTGGTAGAGGCTAGGGCAGTCAGTCCACCCTACTATATAATTTTCGCCTCTTTCTTTGATGAAGTTGACGGAATTCGAAGTCGGCGCGTAACTCTGTAGAGATTACCGCATTTACTCGTTACCCGCGAGCCGAAAATGAGAGATTTAGAAGTGCAGTCAGTTTGATTTAAAACGCTTCTGTTCTGAGAAACTTCGCGCTCAGTGGGTCGAAAACATCTTGTCCGCTGGACGGGAAAATTGTGGCTCGTGCCTGCTTCAGTTTAGATTCTGTGGTGCGCTTGACGGACATGAGCCTGTCCACTTGACCGATGCCACAGAACTGCCGAACTCCGACTTTTGTGCAGCAGAGCAGCCAAAACAGAAGAAGAAAACTTCGCTGCCCTATAATGGACCTTGTTACTGTTCCCAGTTGCTTGGCGTCCAGCTATGGAACTTTGAGTGTGCTGGCCAATGTCGTGTAGCATATGATAACTAGCCTCTACCAGGCTTCGGGAATCGGTTAGACAGATAACATGCCAGGGGAGTTAGTCCACAAAAGAGTACAGTTTGCCTGTTTGCCCGTACTCTTTAGTGGACCAACTTTCCTGGCATGTTATCTATTTGGCCAATTTCTACTTTTTTCTGCCGCTTCCCGAAGCCTGGCAGAGGCTATAGAATAACTGTTTCCGGATCCTTCTTACGTTTCCAAGAAGCTGTAGTGCCAGCTCATTGTTTTTCACCTTACCACTGGCACTTTCCATACCAGACGGAGAAAATTATGCTATTCCTTCATCAACAGACTATACAACACTAATAACAGTATTATACAAGGCCTTTTGAAGTCTGATTGTCAATTCAGAATTTTTTTATGTGTATAAATGGTTGTCTGTATAGTTTATTTGTAATTTTATGTTTGTACGGTTGTTTTCTACCGGTGACATACCGGAAATAAAGAAATTGAAGTATTCGCCACCCTCTCTTCTGCCCCCCCCCCCCCCCCCCGCTACAGGTTAAGGTTTACAAATTTATCCCCCGAGCTTCCAAGTCTCTGGCGTGTGGTCCCAAGACATGCTCGACTTCTGACACTAAGTTAAAGAACCTTCGGTTGAAATCTAAGGAGCTTGAAGTATTTCCTTGTCGCGCGCGTGACCAGATAACACTGTCATTTATGACGTATATACTTTCCTCCTCTTTTATACACAACGGAAAAAGACGATCAATGTGTGATATACTAGTACTCTTGAAAGACAAACCTCCCAGCGTTAGAGCCTTGAAGTTAGATTTGTTAACACGTTTGAACTTGACCCAAACACACGCACAGAAGCGTCCCCTTCCTCACCATCCATCAACTTCAAACTCACAGGCGTTTCATATTTTCAGCCCCCTACGTGGTCTAACTGCAGATGTTCTATTGTTGCATTGTTATCGCTAAATGGGGCCCGGCGTATTGAAATTTAGGAGTTCCATATTGGCCCGTTATTGCCCACGTTTCTCATGTAAAACTGCATGACTCGGCTTCCATATTGCCGGCTGCATTGTCCAGACGTCTCTCAATATGTCAAATACCACGTGCCATCGTTATGTTCATCAGATGAAGCCGAACTTTTCTGGTTTCACTTTGGACCCAGCAGTAGTTCGGAATGTACTAGCCTCTACCAGACTTCAGAAGCGGCTGGAATGAGTACAATTTGGTAATCTCGAAACAGAACTTTTGATGGCTGGAAGACAGTGACAAGACAGTATCAAACACGCAAGGCGGTACTCATGTGCCAACCGAAGCTGGCAAAAAAGATACCAGTATACAAAAAGAAAACCCGATAAAACGCCTAAAACACTCAAAAATAAGCCGTAGTCTAAACCTCAGCTTTGAAATTGATAGTAAGAAACTGGCCAAATAGACAGATAACATACTAGGGAGTTGGTCTGCTATTAATAAAATGAGTACAGTTTGCCAACTCCCCTGGTATGCTATCTGCCAATTTCTACTCTTTCCAGGCGTTTCTGAAGCCTGGTAGAGCCTAGGGATGAACAATGTACCAAGGAGGTTCATTTAAAACTCCTTGGATGTACTGAGAACGAAATGGGACATTTTGAGGTCAGACGTCGACAAATGTACACTCATGTATCGATTTGTTGATCACACAACAAAGAGCTGAGAAGAAAAGAGACACTTTCCGGGTGCCTCCCGTGGGGTCGACCCTTCCTCCCGCGGCGCGCGCGCCAAACAAAAACACAAACGATAAGAAAGATCCCACAGGAGACCATCAATTTGACCTCCTGTCACAGTTCCAACCGAGCTCTGTCTTTCTTGTGGTCAACCAGGCTGGCAGATTGTTGTAAATCTACAAGCAGATGTTTGGATGCGGTTTTGGTTTGGTCTTTTAGTTAAGTTTTACACGTTTGAGTGTTTGTTGCGTTTGGGACGTCTTTCAACTTGTGCATTCGTAAAATTTTTAGGCTTTGAGTGTAGCCTCTACCAGGCTTCAGTCAGTTGGTCCGCTAGAGGAGTACAGTTTGCCGCTTTCCCCTGGCATGTTTTCTGTCTATTTGGCCAATTTCTACTCTTTCCAACCGCCTCTGAAGCCTGGTTGAGGCTACTTTCAATGAGGTTAGGACAAAACCGACCGTCGACTAGCATATACGACAACCATTTTTGTCACAAAACAGCTGACGTTTACAAGACATATCCACATCTGTCCCGAAAGTACTTTCAATCATCTAGCTGTCGTAAACCAGTCGTACGACAGACGTGACCGGGCCCTTGTGGCGACAAAACTGCGCAAGTTAAAGACGTGCAAATCTAGCCTCTCATCAGGCTTCGGGGGGGGGGGAGGCTGGAAAGAGAAATTGGCCAGAAATAGACAACTATCATACCAGGGGAGTACAGTTAGTCAAAACCCTGGCTACAGCTATTTGGCCAATATTATACTCTTTCCAGCCACCTCTGAAGCCTGGTAGAGGCTAGTCCAAAACAAGAGAAAGAGACAAACAGAAAGAAGTCTAATCCAAGCATCTGATGGGAGATTAGCGGCAAACCGAACGGGGATTTGGCCAAGAACAATTATTCACCCTCAGCTTCTCACCCAGAAATGGGGTCACGGGGAGATTGTCAGGTCCCAAAATTGCTTCTCATCGAATCGTTTTCACCAAATCAGCGGCTTTGCTCTGCCGCATAGGGGAGTCTCCTAATAATCGATTCGTCACTTTTCTGGTCAAGACAAGCGCAATTTCCGAACCCGTCACTCCAGTAGCGATCTAGTCCGCAATTCTCCAATATTCTATCATATTCCGGTGTGGGGGAAGTTTGTCGTGTCAGCCGGTTATGTATGGTAGTGCTGGAATATCAGCAATAAAAGCTTAGAAATTATTAATCTCCAAGCAGATCTTTCGGTGGCTGCAAGACAGTATCAAATTGGCCAAGCATTTATTTGCCAGACAGTTATCATTGGCCACCCGTAGGGCTGGCGTAAAAAAAAGTTAATAGTACCAAAAAAGAAAGCCCGATAAAAACGTCTAAAAACACGCCAAAAATAAGCCAAAGCCTAAACCTCTGCTTGGAGAGTAAGAAATTATTGCTTCCGTCCAAATTACATTACAAACACATCTAATGATTTAAATGATTCATGGACGATTTTTTTTCTTCCCTTTCTTTCACTGGCGCTAAACGTGGGTTTATAGGCGAGTAGATTATAATGCTTGAAATCGCAGGGGACTCGTAGATTGTACTGTTATACATGGAGTTGTTTCGTGACGGAAATCTCGCGTGACTTCGGTCGTCCCGGTGTGTGCGATAAAAACCGCATTGCCCGCACGCGTCTGGCCCAACGTAACCGTGGAAAATCCTGTTTTCTCACCCACATTGTTATCAAAACATTCCTATGAAAAATACCTGAAGATTGCAAATTCGAAGGGGCATTATGTAACGTTTTTGCACCAAAAATTGAAATATTTTGATTGAAAAAAATCTTCGTGTGATTATAATTTACTTTCATTTTTCAACATATTTGTGCAATTATCTCACATTTCTGAGATTTATAGTTGCCAAAAAAAAATTATATCACAGCCCCCCTCAGTTAGGCCCTGATTCACAGGTACACTGGCTAACTCTGGACCTAACGTGTTATGGGTCTGACATCCAGGCTAAACTGAGGGGGGCTGGGGTGTAATTTCCTTGGGGACATGTTGGCCCAGGAGCCGAGGAGCTGGCCTTTGTGTAGGCCCTGGAAACAGTCTGGCACCCAGGCTACCCGCACGCGCCTGGCGCAACCGTGAGAAATCCTATTTTCTCACCCACATTGTTTTTCTTTTCCCGGGGTTTCTTTTTGTTTCACGCCTTGTGGGTCGCACTCAGCCGCGAACGACGTCCATCTGGTGGCAAGGCGTGAAAACTAAAGACCCAATTTGTGTTGTTCGCTGATTAATTAGTAGGGTTAAATGGGGAATTAATGATCGAGGGCCAAATCCAAGGGATTATGTCATGATTATTCAGTGGGCTTTCTTTCCTCGCACGGATTAGTTAAAAACAATAGCATCGCAGTCTTCGCGGCTACACGCGAAGAGATTTAGGTAGAACTGACATCTGGCAGGGATAAAGCGATGGCTGGGCAAACCTTCCTTCCTCCAAATCTCTTCAAGAAGCCACACAATAGACCGCCGACCACTCGATGTTTGAGTTTGTTTGTGTTGTTTGTTGGAGCGGGCAAACAACTCGTGTGTACCGACAACTGTGTCAGAACAACACAGTGTAAAACAGTAGCCTTTCTTCGTACTGAAGTGGTCAAACCCACTTGATGATCTATTGTTAGTTGTTTGCGTTGTTTATTAGGAGACACAACAAGATAGGTACGAGTAGAGCACACACTGCCGATTACTCTCCGAGCAGAGGTTTAGGCTTCGGTTTATTTTTGGCGTGTTTTCGGGCTTTTTTTGTACTGGTATCTTTTTTCTTATGCCAGCCAATAAAAGGTTGGCAAATGGATACTGTCTTAGCTTGCCAATTTGATACTGTCTTGCAAATACTATATTGCAGCCACCGACAGATTTGCTTGGAGATTAACTGTCTAGATCTAGATCTATAGCGGAAGGATGGGACTGTTGAGAGGAGGTTCGAATATTTGTTTATCAGACACAACAACTTCCCGTGGATGGAAACGTATGTCTGTTGAAGAAGATCTGCACTACAGATACGCAACTTTCACACGAACAGAGCATTATTATTGCAACCCAAGCAGCTTTTGTTTTTGCTAATGACTTTATGCATCGTTTTTTGTAGGTTGATTCGTTTTTTTTTGTTTTTTTTTTCAAAAAATATGGATGTTAACGAAGCCATATACATGTATCTGCTTGGAGATTTGGGGGTGTACGCCCAGACCGTTACACAAAGTCTCCTCTTGGTTTGGACGTTTTAGGCGTTTTGTCGGGCTTCAAGTTCATCATCTTTTTTGGAGGGGGGTGTGCATACTGGACTACCCGAAGAAAAGCTGACCAAACAGAAAGCCCGACGAAACGCCTACAAACCATCCAAAGCAACCCTAACCTCTGCTTGGAGAGAGTACGATACACGTTGCTCAAAGTTTTCACAGGTACCCGCTAAACGTTCGACAGGCGCGTCCGCCACGCGTGGTGCGCCTTCCGCTTTCTGTGTGTTGTTTCTTCTCACATCCCGCCTGTGTCGGTACAGGAGTCCATATAACAACTTCACATCCTGGTGAAAATGTGCCGTTAATGATGTCGGAGTACAGTAAATTGGAGGCGGTCGTTATCTTTTCAAGCATGCTAGCATATGTATCCGTCTCAGTCTGAGTGTTTTGAGTGTGTATTTGCGACATTTCTTGTAGTTGGCCCCTTTTTTAGGAGAGGGTGAAGACTAGAAGAGGTGCTGCAATAGTGAAATACATTCTAAAGGCCTCAAAAACACGGGTAAAACTTTGAGTTTGACGTGACTTTATTTTGGTTCCACAATCAGCTCGACACTTCCATGGTCCTCACATTTAAAAAATCACATAAGAGACAGGGTAACTATAATATTACAATCATACATATGATACATAACATAGATAAACACTGAGACTGACTCGGATTCTATATCTGCTTGAAGATTATTACATGTAGTATTTTTCTGCCCCCAAAGGAATCTGGTGGTCAAGCCCTTTGGCAGTTTGATAGAATATTCCCCTATCTGAGCCAATTTCTACATTATTTTCTTCAGCCCACCAAGAGGCCTGGTTGAGACTACAGAACACTGACTGGCTTTCTAACGGATCGATGACTACCAGTAGAAGCCCCCAATGCCGGTATTTCTGATTCCACCGCTCCACTGAACATCTCAGACTCTACAAGTGCCTTTGCCGCCCTGTCTCTCCTTGCCTTCCGGTGTTCCCTCGTTACGCGTGTCTGAACTACCGCGGCCCAGTCTGTCGGTGCTCTTGTATTTCTTCCATAGTAATTTCGGCCGAGTCTTCAGGGACGTACCAAAGGTGTACCCCCAGAGGGGCACAGGGTTACCGTCGTTATGAATGGTTAAACAAGACCGTTGACATGCAAACGACCCTGCTCACCCCCGTCCCGCGTAATGTAGGGTTCCAACCAACATAATGCAGTAGTTGTGTGATAAACTGTCTACTGTAGAAAGACTTATATTTGCGTTTACAAAAAGAAATCTATGAGGTCGTGTCTCTTGATAAAAACCGACGATGATAAATCATTAAGAAGGTAAGACCCGTGGTGGTAGCCCTTAACAGTTTGGTATGATGGCAACGCATTTGAGACGGTGCACTTGGACTCCATTCCACGTTTGCGGCCACCAAAGGGATAATGCCGGAGTAATTTATAAAAGAGGCAGGCATTAGTTTTACAATTTTCCCAGCCATGCATACATTTATGGGGGTTGAGCCGCTAGCTAGCTGGGGGAAAACCCAAGTGGGCGGGGCTTTTGGTAGCGGGGATGTGTGAAAAGATTGATCTGATTGAGTGAGCGCGCGCCCGCACGCTTGCTCTCTCGGTAGTCGGAGCGCGTACAAAAGCCCCGCCTCCGGTTGGGAGAGGAGCTCAGTCGGCAGTTGGACACCAGCGTGTGCGGACCGGACCTGGACCCCGTCGCGATACATTCTACTACTGGGGCCGCTTTGAGTGACCAGGCGGAGCGGTAACCAGGACGTGCCGACGTGCTTTTGGACTTTAACGTGTTGGACTTAATAGCTGTGTTTTTGTGTATGCACAAGCGTTTCTCTGGATTCTGGAAGGCTGTATTCGAACGGTGCAGTGCAGCTCTTCGCCTCAAGGGTACGCGTTTAAAGGTTTAGGGACTGTGACGGACTGCAGGATTGTCTTCTCACCGTAGCGCTTGCCAAGACAAGTTTGCGAAGGTATAACGACGCCGGCCCTGCGGTACGTATCTCTTATCGTAGGATTCTCGCGGGCTGCTTTTGAATTACTTGTAATCTATCTAGCCGCCGCCGCTACAAAGTGTTTCGTCGGAAGGAGGGATTTGACTTTTCGATCGCTTCGGGGTGCCTCGACGGGTAGGATTTTATATTTTGCCGGCCGGGGAGTCAGGAAATGTGCGGCTTGAAAACTGACGGATCCTGAAAGAAAGGCGGTAGCGGTGTAGTGTCACCACCCCATCTCACCACTAGCCACACTTTCGGGTCGGAGACTTACGGGACTTTGTACGGTAAGAGCTTGGTGCTTCTGTTGAACTGAACAAATCTTTTCACGGGCCTTGTCTTTAATATAAAAGGACAGGATGGATGTTCTTAGGACTGTGTTTCTGGGCCTCCTATTGGGACTGATCGGAGTGTCCTCGGCGCGGGGGATTGAGTTCGAGTATCTGGTACTGGAGGAAGAACTAGCGGGGACGTATGTGGGGAACCTGGCACAGGATCTAATGGTAGAGCGCGCCTCCGTGCCTCGGACTTTCCAATTCCTGACGGAGTCCCCGTACGTGGCGATCAACAACAGAACGGGGGAACTGACCACGAAGAGGGCGATCGACCGAGAGCAGTTGTGTCCGCGAGCCAGGGTGTGCGAGCTGAAGCTGGAGGTGGCGGTCCTCCCGTCTCAGGTGTTCCAGCTCGTGCAGGTGAGAATCTCCGTGCAGGACAAGAACGACAACACGCCGCGGTTCCGTAGCACTGGAGTCCTGTCCTTGGACTTATCCGAGGCGACCGCCGTGGACACCCGCGTGCCGTTAGACGGCGCCGTGGACCTGGATTCGGACAAGTTCTCCATCCAGTCGTACACCCTGCAGTCCTCCTCAGACCACATGCCGTTCACCCTCAACACGTTCACCGGGGTGGACGGCACCCTGAACGTGGAACTCGTGGTCAACCAGCCGTTAGATCGGGAGAGGCACTCCTTCTACCATCTCGTTCTCACAGCGGTCGACGGAGGGAACCCCAAACTGTACGACAGTCAGGTTCTCTACGTCAACATTCTGGACACCAACGACAACAGCCCGGTCTTCGGCAAGGCCACGTACTCGGTGGACATCATGGAGAACACGCCTGTCGGTTCTCTCGTGATCGATCTCAACGCCACGGATCCTGACGAAGGGACAAACGGTGAGATTGTCTATTCTTTCGGTAGCACCGTCCCGGACTCAATTAAGAAGCTATTCGCGTTGGACTCTGTGACGGGAAAGTTGACCGTGGCGGCGCCGCTGGACCACGAGGCGTCCGGCGGTCCGGTGTACCAGCTCACCGTCCAGGCGCAAGACAAGGGCGTCAACTCGGCGCCGACCTTTGCCACGGTCATCATCAACGTCGGGGATCAGAACGACAACTCTCCTAAAATCCGCCTGAACTTTGTGACCACTAAAAACGGACCGGTGGTTTTGTCAGAAGACGTGCCGGTCGAGACGTTCCTCGCGTATCTGACCGTGGTGGACAAAGACGGCGGTCAGAACGGCAAGGTTAACGTCACCCTGCTGGGTACATTCGGGCTCTTCGGCTTGCAGCTTGTCGCGGACAACCAGTACCTGATCGTGACCACGGCGCCGCTGGACAGGGAGACGAGGCCGACGTTTAACGTCACCGTAGCGGCGCGTGACGCCGGCACGCCGTCGCGGACCACGTACAAGTCCTTCAAGGTCGTTCTAACCGACGTTAACGACAACCCGCCCGACTTCGGCTCGGCAGAGCTCCTGTTTGATCTCATGGAAAACAACGCGCAGGGCGTGTCTGTGGGGAGGGTGGCCGCCACGGATCCCGACGAAGGCGACAACGGGAAGGTGCGCTACTCCATCCGCGACGACCGCTCCCCAAAGCTCGTTTACGTCGACCCCATTTTAGGAACAATCGTGGTAAACGACGCCATGGACCGGGAAGAGACCTCGCTGATAGAGGTGACGGTCGTAGCCAAGGACAGCGCAGATCCACCTCTAGAAGGCACCGCCAAACTCAAGATCAAAATCCTGGACAAAAACGACAACGCGCCGTCCTTCTACAACAACAGGTACGCGTTCCACATTGCCGAGTCAGTGGAGGTGAAAACGCAAGTTGGACAAGTCATCGCAGCCGACAGGGACACAGGTAGGAACGCTAAGCTTGCCTTTGCCATCTCCTCCGGGGACATGTTCGGGAAATTCTCCATCGATCCGCAAAACGGGGAGCTTTACACCACCGGGAAACTAGACTACGAAGAGAAGAAGAAATACGAGTTAGTGGTGAGCGTGCGCGACAACGGCGACCCACAGAAAGATGCCAAATGTATCGTAAACATCTTCGTACAAGACGTGAATGACAACGCTCCTAAGATCACCTTTCCCAACACAAACAAAAACGTAGTGTACGTCCCCATGACTTCTAAGCCTGGATTTCTGGCTACAAGTATCCAAGCTACAGACGCAGACGAAGGAGCGAATGGGGAACTGTCCTATTCCATCACCAATGGAAACCGCAGGGGGATATTTGCCATCTCTGACAAGGGGGACATCAGGACTGTGAAGGTGTTGAAGAAGTCTTGGGAGGGGCTGCACAGTCTGACCATCACTGTAACCGATCACGGAGCCATGCCGCAGTCCGCTTCTACTGTCATTAACATCATCCTGGACAGTACCGTCGCTTACAACGGCACGCAGGTGATCGGAGGCGGTCGTTATGGCGACTACATCCCAAGCAACCAATCAGCACAGGAGTGGAACAAGGCGCACATTCCCGCCAGCCAGAATGATGACCGCTTCAGTATCCCCATCATCATCGTGATCGCGCTGAGCGCCGTGCTAGTCCTCCTCGTCTCCATCGTCGTGATCGTCATCATCAAGTGCCGGCGGCTGAACAAGGAGGACAGGACTTACAACTGTCGGCAGGCCGAGAGCACGCGGAGCGGCGGCAGCAACACGGGCAGCCTCCCCCGCGGCGGACAGAAGAGGAACAACCAGCGCGACCTCGTGGTCACGATCAACGAAACCCCCGTGGAGATCGACTACAAGGTGAACAACAGGAAGGAGGATCCCGACGGACAGGAGAGCTCGAGCCCCGAGTCCCTCGCTGACACGTCCCCGCCGGATTCCGAGTCGAAGCTGCTGAAGAAGGAGGTTTCCGCCGGAGGGGAGAACGACGAGTCCGGAGCAGAACACAAGGAGGGGTCGGAGAGGGGAGACGAGGAGTCAGAGGTCAGTAAATCTTTGTTGTTTGTTTGTTTGTTTGTTTGTTTGTTTGTTTGTTAGAATTCTCCACAAGTATACAAAAGAAGGTAGGGCAAAACAAGTGTACTAACATCTTTAAAACTTTCCAGACACTGCAATAATATAATATATACAATAATACAATATATACAAAAATGGCTGTGCAAACGTATACTAATGAGGTCTTAGAGCTGTACAAACTGAAACTTTTGTCCTTTTTTTCCTTGTCTGTGTCTTCAAGAAAATGTACCATATTGGTCTAGGGTCAGATTGACATGTTTAGGATTGCATGGACTAGCCTATGTATGTTTTTAACAAAAGGATGGGCACTAGTACTCCATTTCATTTCCCTATCAATGTGACACAGAGAAAGTCCATATAGCTGAAAAACTCTTAGTTTTAACTCTCTAAGACTTTAATTTGTCTCAGACTATAACTAAGCAGCAAAACCTCTGAAGTCTGTGTTCTGAAAACTTGGGGTAAACTTAGGACAAGACTGTACCAAATGTACAAATGTACTTTGGGTGAAACACTGCTTTCCAGTCCCTCCCCCTCCTAAAAAGTTTTGGAACGTTCCCTTAGGAAGTACATGTATGAGAGACAAGCATAACAGCTAATTAGGTTGTCATACTTTACTTGTTCAGCTTTTAGAGACAGAGACAGTCTTGTGCTTATGCTAAGCAGGTGGGAATGTATCTGTAACTATCACGTCTGCCATCTTGGACCTTAGGACTAAAAAGTCTGCTCCCTATCTGATGTTCCCCTCTGTTAGTGGTGGGTTGAGCATAAGGAATGTGGAAATATACAAAAGAGGTTTTCTTGTGTCAGATGTTCCTTTAGACAGGAAGGAGGGGAGAGGGAGGGCTTGTTTTTCTTGGCTGGGACTTGTTTGATCAGATTAGGGTCATTAGTCCTTCTGTGTTTGTATCGAGTTTCACCGGCCTGACCCCCTGGTCACTAGACATGACCACTGATGTCTTGACCAAACTAAATAGCATGGGAAGGAATTAGATCGGAATTTTGAAGGGATGAAAGGGCTTCATCGGACACCTTATTGGTATGTTGGTATGTGGAAACTCCCAGAAGATTATAGCACTGCAAGTCCTTGTTATCTGCCTTGTGTGTGGTCAGTGCAAGGAAAGATGCAGCAGGATTTGGCAAGTTTGTTGTTTTAGAGGTAATTACATTAACGGCTCATTCGTCTTAATTAATCTGAAGATGTGTTGTTGTAGAGGAAGTGGGGCTGAAGGTATCGTATGTCAAAAGGGCAACCCGCTTTCTCTGTAAGAAATGCTGACAAAGTTTTTCTCCTTTAGGCTACACCAATTTAATTCTACATTTATGCCCCAAGTTACAGGCTAAGTACAGGTCATGGTAATAAAGTTCTATGTAGAGTGATGCAAGTCTGGTATCTTACTACATCTATTTAAGCTTAACTGGAAAAACTTAATGATATCAAAGCCTGAGGACCAGGTTGATGCCTCGGTGCATTCAGTTTTATAGAGTGAATACAGTCGTATTCAAGTTTTCCTCCCTGCCCTCTGTCTTTATGATGTCGGCCTGCTATGTTTTCACCATTAAATGTCCAAGAACCAAGGAAAGAAATTGGTGTGGCCTATAGGAGAAATGCTGGCTACCTACATTTTTCTTTGTCATCAGGGATTAATTTTCTCAGAGAGAAGAGAGATTTGTGTATGAGGTAGATAGTTGCCAAGAGACTGTCTTGATGATAGGTGTCCTTACTGCTTTTATACAGTTTTCTTAGACTAGCCAGAGCAGGCTTGAGGTTAGGCCACACCAATTTATTTCCTTCGTTCTCAGACATTTTAAGTTGAAAGTATGACAAGCATCTGTTAGCACTACTTGCAGTCAAACCTGTACAGGTGGTCACTATAGGCAGGATTTTTAGTGCTTGTGTCAGTGGGAAAAATCATGTAAAGGACTGTCAAAAAGTGGTCATATTGGTCAGGTGGTCCTTATGTGGAGGTCCATATAAGGACCACCTGACCAATATGACCACTTTTTGACAGTCCTTTACATGATTTTTCCCACTGACACAAGCACTAAAAATCCTGCCTATAGTGACCACCTGTCCACATAGACCAGGTTTTATCGGTCCCTGAGTGGTCTTCCTGGGCAGTTTTGACTGAATAAGGAATGGATACTGGACTAAAAAGGCAACACAACCATAACTCTAATAGTCTTCACACCTTGCCCTGTTTTATGTCAATATGGGACACCTAATAGAATTAGTCAGTCCCCCTCCCCTGAGAGCTGACAGCTACAGATGAAGATAGACAGGATTAACTTCTTCAGAACCTGAGCTTTTCCAGCCCCAACCATACCAACATCTGTTCAACCTCCAGCCTAATTCACCAGTAATCCCTGACAACATTGCCCTCAAGCAATTCCATTAGCCTCTCCTGTAAATTGCTTTGCTCCCACCCACCCCCTTAGTGTCAAGTGGGCTTATCCCATAGCAAACAAAACCTACTCAACTACAACAAAAAAGGTGATACCATTCCATAGGAGGGGGTGGTTGTTGCATCAAATTATGCCAGCCATTGATTTTATCTAAGTGCTTTTACAAACATCAATATTGCGGACAAAAAGGGCAATCTCGGCGGTTTCAGAAAATCATTTTCTCCTGGACGTTGGGTTCGGGGGAATCGGGACATGGGTCGAGGCTGTTTTCTGGTCTACCAATCTCATTTGTCCCCTCATTGTAGTAGATTATTTCTCCATTACAAACTAATAAAGCCGAGGTGGTCCCAGCCGATGGAAGAGTTTGCGAAGTTCGTTGATGCACGTCGGAAGACTCGTTTGACCTTGCCCTTGTAGAAAAATCAGCATTCTTGAGGTGTTTTTGGTAACATGACTATGTTGAGATTCAAGACAGGGAACTAGCCTGTACCAAACTTCAATGGGTTGCAGGAAAAATAGTAGATATTGGCCAAGTGGACTAAGTATTATGCAAGAGGAATTAGCTGGCCATAGAATAATAATTTGGAAACCACTATGGCTGGCTGGCTGACTCCCCTAGCACATTATTCAGTCTTTTGGGCAATTTCTAGCTATTTTTCAAGCAACCCATTTTAGCCTGGTAGAGACAATTAAACAGAGAGCGTCTTTCTGCCCGACTGGTGAATTCTTCTCGCAGAAAAATGATTTAGTACAGACTAAAACAGTCGCGAGTTGAACTTGTGGTAAGCTTGGAGCTTCAGCATCAAACTGGATGGTTGCCTGGATGAATTCTGACTGGGCTTAGCGTACGAGACAAAACTCATTTGCAGCCTCCTTTCTCACGGACGTCTCAACTGCGTTATAAATAGTAGCCTGTACCAGAAACTGGCCAAATAGACTCACCAGAGGAGTTAGCCAGCCATACAATTACAATTTGCAACCCTTAGCATTGTTCTTCTATGGCTGGCTAACTCTTTTGGCATATTATTCAGTCTATTTGTCCAATTTTTCCTATTTTTCCAGCATTACCCAATGGTGTCTCTATATAGTAGAGACTTACAAATAGGCCATTCCTGTGTCCTAGAAGAGAAGTGAGAAAGACTATCAAAGAGCCTCACAACTGCATAATTGCTTGTTGAGCTAGAATCACTGGGGACAACCCTGTGTTCTGACACCCCCCATGTTCTAATATGTTCTGACATCCTAAAGGGTGAACATAGGGTAAATTGTTGGAACATAGGGGAGTTGGAACATGCATAGGGGTGTAACCAGAATTACTATGCCTTTAATGGAGTTTCTGTCTTGAATTGATGATTATGAAACCAGCTGCTTATATTAAAACAAAGCAGACCCCCAACCTTTGTCATTTGTACTGGCTATTATCAAAGTGTAGCATGTTTCTTTGATATGTACGAAAAAAAGGAATCCCTTTTTTGATTGCACTCTTTGAAAGCCCCCATGTATTCTCATGGGTCATGCCCAAAAAATGCAGAAAGATAAGATAAGGCCACATCAGATTAATTCTTTGGTTCTTGGATTGAAAAAATATGCTTAACTGGAAAAACATAATGATAACAAAGCCTGAGGACCAGGTTGATGGTTTGGTGTGCTCACTTTTATGCAGTCATATTCAAGTTTTCATTCTTGCCCTCTGCTTTTATGAGTCTGCTTGCTATACTTTCACCTGTCCGAGAACCAAACAAATAAATTGCTGTGGCCTGAAATGGACAGCAGAGCAAGGAGGGTACTGCTGGGCATTCAATGCAATGTTTTAACCTGCTCCCTGCCGTCTTAACCCATAACCAATACAAATTTGGTGCCAAAAGGTTTCCTCGGTAGACAGAAGGTTAAGCTTCCCTCGCAATCTTTCAGTGTTGCCTGTTAATAGCCAATTCCCCCGCGACACACTTAGCTGAACCTTATTACCCTGGACAGTGGACGATACTCCTTCTGCATATCTTGCATTTCTGCCAGGTCTTGCACCACCAAATCTTGATACATTTATTGCACTCACCTTGTGAAGGTCTCGGAACTACTTATCTATTGTTGGTACATACAGTGAATCTTGAATTGATATAACGTTACAGTCAAACCTGTACCACTGACCACGATTTATTGGTCCATTAGATAAATTTTCACATTGCTGTCTACAGTGGCTACCTGTCCACAAAGGCCAGATTTTATCGGTCCCCTGAGTGGTCTTCTTGGGCAGTTTTACTGTACTGTAAATCTCGAAGTGTCCGGTGTGGTTTTATATTTAGTGGTTTTCACTGTGGCTGCTTGCTCTGAAATCACAACCCTGTGTATATGTGTTTTGTACCACTCTTGTACTACAGCATTGTTTCAACCGCAATCTGAAAACACCTTGACAAAGACCTCCTTTCCCTCCTAGCACAAAATTAAGTCACTGTGACAATAAATGCATTATGATGTGACGAGGTAGGCATGAAGCCCCTTTTTGCCAAGTATAAATGACTTTACAGTAACCTTAGACAGTCTCTATCTCCTGTAAAAGAAACCTTGGCTTCTGTACCAGTCTTGAGGGCACATTTTATTGAATGCAATGCTTCGAAGTCAAAGTCATTCCTGATCCTCTTTTACTTCCTCCCAATCACCGACTTTAAAGCTTTAGGCCAAACGGCAGCCACTGGACCATTACGCTCCCAAATTCCCCGGTTACGCCATTTACAGCGATCCAGAGCGAAATAAAAAATCGGGATATTGCTTGAGTCATCCGAAAATTAAATTGCCTGGAGCGGGACTGTCACAGTGGGTTATTCACAGGCACAAATATTGCAGGCACAAACCTGCCCCATGTTTCACTTCTGTTATCAATTTTTAGTGGATATGAGATGTCTACGCTCAGAGGTTTTTTTCTCATAGATCTCTGTTAATGTCTTTGCCCCGGGGAGGGGGACATTAGTGAGGCTTCCATCTTGTCTAAACCAGGCAGCCAGAGAAAAAAACTCTTCTATATTTATTTGTTTATTTACCTGTTGAGATTCACCACATTTTCGGGAGGATTGACACAGGTGACTATCACACTTTCAAGATGTCAACCCAGAGACCAGAACAAAAGGTTTGAACCACTCAAACTGTGAAGGACCTCCTACTGTTTTTGATAGGTGTAGGACTGTACAAAATGTATAATGTGAGCAGTTAATGGTCTGCTACAGACATTCAAATGGTGTGGTTAACTTTTAGGTGGGGAATGATAGAGGAAAACACCAGTTGGAAAACACCAACACATACCCATGATGCTCTGTGCATGTCTCCTGTGCTCGTGTTACCTGCTTTTTACTTCTCGTTGTTTAGAATCTCGTCATGTTCTGAAGAAGACCTTGGATGCCATTTTTTTCTACATACCAGCTGTCTTGTACTCAATGTTGCTTGTTGTCCAGCCATACTTTAGACTTCTTGTTGTTTAGAAACTCATCATGTTCTAAAGAAGACCTTGCCTGGCGTGCCGTGGTCTAGTGGTTCTTGGCCACAAGGTCGTGGGTTCGATTCCCAGCCTAGCCTTGCTCGGCACCCAGATTTACATTCCAATGGTATGGATATACAGTCCTTCAGAGGGGATATTAACCTTCAGCATGCTAAGTAAGCCGTTTCAAGGGTACCAAATTTGTATCGATTGTGGGGTTAGGTGTCAGAGAGATCTACACCTTGAGTATGATAAAACTCCAACCATACTTACTGATGAATGTAACTTTGCACACACTGGTGTGTGATTGGCCCAAAGCTATCAGTTCCAAACTCACTCAGTAGTACTGCAGCCCTTAGTAGTAATGGTATTTGGCTTGTTGGGCAGCCTTCGATGCATCTCATCTGAACCAATAGAATAATTATGATGAAATACGATAGAAATAGAAATTGATTTGGATGAGCAAGCTCCCTGTGGATCGTAAGCAAACCGACCTATTAGTAGGCAGACAGAATGGCATCTATCATTGACAGATTCACAGGATGCCTACTGGGTCTTGGCTGTGGGAACTTGCCTCTTAGTAGGCAGACAGAATAGCATGTATCATCGACTTTCACAGGATGCCTACTGGGCCTTGGCTGAGGGAACTTGTGCATTCACTGGGCAAGGTCAAGCTGATGATGGGGTGCAATTGATCAATTTGGTCGGATAAAAAGTCAGCAATTCAGACGGGAAAATATCTGTCCGGAGACGCATGTGGAATGTAATGTAGTTGGTTAGACGGCCAAAAACTGTAATTGGAAGGCAGTTCTGAAGTCAGTCAAAGGCAATTGAAGCTCTTAACTTTATCTGAAGTTGGACTGCCTTGGCTACATGGCAGCCAAAAGGATGGCCGCACCAATCTATTTCCTTTATTCTCAGACATTTCAAAGCAAAAAATTTATCAAGAGGTCAAAACAAAAATGGAGGACTAGGAGGAAAACTTGAATCTGAGGCCACACCAATTTATTTCCTTGGTTCTCAGACTTTCAAGGTAAAAATATAGCAAGTTGACATCATAAAACCAAGGGCATGGAGGAAAACTTGAATATGACTGTATTCACTCCATAAAACTGAGTGCACCAAGGCATCAACCTAGTCCTCAGGCTTTGTTTTCGTTATGTCTTTCCAGTTAGGAATATTTCTTTTTATATCTCAGAACCAACAAATAAAATTGGTATGGCCTTACATACAAGGAAAAGTAGGTTCAATAGCACTCTCTTGTTCGGCTGCACCCCTAATTTTCAGCCAATCAGCCAGTTTTGGGCGATCTTGCCTCTTTCAATTTGCATCCTAACGGTAATTGCATCAGATCGTATCTCACAAGGATGCCAGCCTTTCAAAAATTATGGGACTGTGAAACCACTTTTCATCTACAAGGTGTCCTTGAAGTTTTCAGAGTGCAGAAATCGTCGTCATTGTGATAATTGTCGGTTAAAATGGTGGGATTTTAGGAAGTTTACGTCTTCATACGGCTTGTGAAATTGCCTCATTAGGCGGCGGGTGACACCCCGCCAGCTTTCCCATCATTGTGGCGCTAGCCTCCCCCGCTGTGGCGCCGTAGAAAACACTTTCCCCTCGTGGCGCCACAGCTAGGGCCAAGCCATTATGTCTGAGCCGCGGGAAGCCGTGTTGGTTTTCTAGCCCGACAAAGGAAAAACAGGCTCCCCGAAAAAATTTCTAAGCTGCCGCTGTGGAGTTAACTCATTTGGGGCGCGGGGGCAGGAGGGTTATTGTGTTTCGTACCTTGTGGCTGCCAAATTACAGGGAGAGGGACACCCGGCATTGGCTCAAACAACACATGACAAATTTCAGGCTGCTGCGGAGGGACAAGAGGGTTGCTTACTCCATGCATTACTCACTCTATTGTCAGGCTGGTTCAGAGTTGGCGCAAATTGGAAATCTTCTGGATGGTTGGCTTCGGTTACTGTTATCTTTTGGAAAGGGGAAGTACAACTCGATGCAGTTGATCTTCTGAAAACATCTTGCACTGGACGTGACAAGTGAAATAGAAACTGTGCACAGCATATACAGCCTAAAGGCATCCAATGAAATTTTGGGGCAGCAATGGAATACAAAAAAATATTCTGGATGAGGAAATCTGTCTGATATTGACATTTACTGCCATTTCTCAGCACATTTTCATCACCATTTCACACTTGAAGCATTCAAATATCCCAAAAACAAGCTACATGAGGAGTCCCTTTATTTTTTTGGTACCGCCAATAGATAGCTAGATCCAGCCTATAATACAAAACATGCAACCGTTTTCCATCAGCGACATCGCATTTTTGCTTCAGATATCAGTATGCTATGGGATCTGACTTACTGACATTAAAAAAATGACCACAAAATTGACCTTGAAAATCCAGTTTTACTGCCCTGAAATCGCTTTGGGTGTTATTAGGAAGTTCAGCATCTAAGAAAGTTTGCAACAAGTAAAATGAACAGTGGAGCATGGCTTAACATCCCGTCCTGAGGACTCGATCTGGCCCATTCCGGTAGCGTGCAAGTCGAGTTGGTGTTAACAGCCGGGTCTCGAACTCTTGACCTGGCCTGGAAGCAGCGTTGCTATCCGCTGGACTATGCACGCTACACCACGGCAGCAAACAGAAATCATTCACCCACCCTTTCTGTCCCCGAGAAACGAATAAAGGCAGGGAGAAGCTATTGTGAAATGAGAGTCCTTTGTTGGCGATTGTGACGGTCGGAGCTGAACGGCCTGTCTTTCTGCCTTTCTACCTTATTGGACATGTCAGCTTCACTATAGGAAATGTGGTGGGACAAAAAGGGTTAGAGAAAAATAACCGATGAGACCAGATGTAGCATTAGGAATTTGTGAACCTTCCAGCTTGCAATGCACATATGTTGTTCTCAATTCTGATTTCAGTTCATAGATGGTGTTGCGAAATTACATAGTATTCAGAAAGAGTTGGTTTACTTTGTGTGCTTTTGAAATTAAGGAACCAAATGTTACCACACAGAGGACAAAAGTGCCACAAGCATTCAGTAAACGGTACCAATTGTGCCATCAAGGATTTGCAGATTTTTCAGCTTCAAACAAATCTGTTGGTTATCAGAATCTTGATAATGTTTTTCCTAGCTTTGCTACAAATTTGTCCCAAAAGAGCTGCTTTTATCCACTTTTGTGTGCTTTTGAAATTAAAGGACAAAGAAAACAAGCAACTCAAGTCTTCAGCAAACTCAGTAATCTGAGGAGCCCACTAATCTAATTACACAGATAATCCAGTATACATCAAACTTCGTCACAGTTGGAACATTAAAGCAAGAAAATAGCATGAAGCATGAGACAAGACATCGTTCCTTTAGAAAGTCCATCCGTAATGTTATGCATGTCTGAACGTGGCGTGGCCTACTCTCCAAGCAGAGCCTATACTCATTTTGGACCTTTTTATGCATTTTTAGCCGTTTTCACAGGCTTTCTACTGTTTTTTTGTCAGCTTTTTGGGGGGTATACCAGCCCAAAGAAAAGGTAACAAAATAGAAAGCCCGACAAAATGCCTGAAAAAAAGTAGCGTGGCTACCACTTAACGTGGGTCCCAAGGAGTCACAGCAGACTGAACATGGTGAAAACATGTCTAACGTTTCGCTTCCCCTGTATTTGCGCTGTTTGAGTGTTTACGTTTCCAGTACAAATCACACTGTAAACACGGGCTTGTGTTACCCAGCTCATCGCGGTTCATCAACCCAACAATGCAGAGGCATAACCCCGGCCCAGTCAGCCACTAAGCCCAGGCCCTATTACCAACACCATATCCTGAAGTGTGGGAGGTTCTCTACTTAGTTTAAAGTTGGATTTAATTGAGAAGTTTGTAAACACCGAATAAAGCCAGCGGATACCTGAATTCAAGTAAGCCGCGGTGGATAGCCCATCTTCATTACTGGAGATCAAGTCCGGGCTTACTTTCGAATTAACGTCTTTGACTCAATTACGGATCGCTCACGTTGGGTGGTAAAGTTGAGTTGGCCAGAATTCCCTGTGTGGTTATACTGTGTTTCTAATAATCTCATTTTAAAGCTCTGTACATCACACAAAGGGAGGGAATATAGCCGGGCATAGTCCCAGGTCTCCAATACTCTTTCTTTCCATGGATTTGCAGCAATCCTGGGAGAAGGCGTTGGGAAATTGGTAATTGAGAACGGTTTACCAAACGGTGCATGTTGCAAATTGAGGTAGTGTGTAAAGGGAGGGTGGGAATTGAGTTGAGTCTCTATTTCGGGTTGTTTGATAGGAAGTAAGGAAAGCATCGCACCTTAGCCGGTAGGATTAGTAGCTATCTAGTACATGTTCCACAGTTTTGTATACACGCGAGACAAATGGTTGTTTCAGCGCTAGCTGGCATGTGGTCGGTGGTAGGTGTCCACAGTAAATAGTGACTCCTGTCTTATAGATACACTATCTACCAAATGGGGGATGGTATAACTTTTCACCTTGCTGACAACATGTCAAGTGTTTTGTTGGACAACACATGTAATCAGTATCAGTCATTTGCTAATTAGAAATCCCATACTCTAGTACAGCAATAATGTACTACTTATAATCCAGTCACAATGATTTTATAAGTTATACAGAACAAAGACACCTAGTAGTAACAGTTTATTCCGTGCCCTAGAAAATCTCCTACTACAGTAGCCCCATAATTCTATGTTCTCAGACTGTTCTCAAGGCCAATACAGGGGCAAGCCCCAAGTTAGACCCTGAGTTGCTGAGAGTTTTAACTGAGGGGGTCTATGGTAAAATTTCCTTGGGGACATGTTGGCCCTAGCGCCAAGACTGTATACTGGCCCTGGCAACAGTCTGGCACCCAGGCTACCCCTATTAAATCTCCAGCAGATCTTTTGGTGGCTGCAAGACAGTATCAAATTGGCCAGGCTGTATCCATTTGCCAGGCAGTATCCATTTGCCACTGAAGCATTGGGCTGGAGTAGAAAAAGATACCCAGTACAAAAAACAAAGGCCGATAAAAACGCCTAAAAGACGTCAAAAATAAGCCGAAGCCCAAACCTCTGCTTGGAGAGTAGGCTACCCCATTCCTGGCAACCTTCCAGAACATCTTTTAACCGGATTAATGATTTCCTCTCTCCCCTCTCTGTTCTGCCTTTAATGATACCCATTCACAAGAAGGATGAGAAGCTCCCCGGTCCATCACCATCTCCTGTAAGCCACTATCTTAGGGTTTGGCGATCACTTTGACACTTGATCACGCCGTTCCTTCCCCGTAAATTCCCTCCAAATCACCAACATCAAAGGCAGCCCCTCTCCTGACATTTTGGCAGGGGGGAGCAGGCTTGAGAGGGATATCCTCCGCTCTTCTTCCATTACTGCCGAGCTTTCCCCTCCATGTTACTCGATCTGCTTGACACCAGGGTGGAATTCCTCTCGCACATTAGCACTAGACAGCCTTGGTGCGAAATGGCTCACGCCTAGCCGATGGGCTTTGTCGTGGGAAGATGCTGGAGATAGATTTCTTGCTAAAATCTCCTGCTGCAAATCAGGGTTTGGTCATATTTTCCCAGATGATACATGTTATTAAATGTTTAGAGCAGCAAAAGTAAGAGAATACTAGTACTACTCAATATGCCAATACTACAGTATCCCATTTCCAAATGCTGGACAGAGTTGCAGATATGCTAGAGACAAAGTGTACATTTTTACTGTTTCTGCACTTTTCTCAATAAGAATTTCGACTGTAAGGATATCATATTTGTTGATGCTTCCATCTTGCAGGACATTTATGACCTATCATTGAAATGTATGGTGGAACATTGAGATTCTTTGTCCTCTTCTGATTTTGGACCACTGTCTTTTATGTTCCAAATCTTTTTTTGTTTACAAAAAAAAGTCTTTGCTTCAGCATTGGTCTGCCAGCTGCCAAAGCATCCCCTCTGATCTGAAAGCAGAGAAAAAGGCTGAGAACAACAACAAATAAATGATGTTTCTGTTTGGTTTGGATCAATCACACTACATCAGAAGCACGCTTCAACGTCTCTGCGCTCTTGAGCATCACCGGCTGAGAGCAGAAGTCAGTCTGCCTATTTGATTTCACTTTATTGTTCTGAACATTAGAGCAGTCAAAACTTCTCCAAAGCAAAACCAGCTGGCACAAACGTTGCTATGCCCAGAGGTGCAATTACTGTATAGAAAAAAGAAATACAGTACCCTTTTACTTTCTTCCTTCCATCTCTATAACCTCCTTCAAGTTGATAGGATAAAACAAATTAAAGTGACCTGACAATAGGGACACTGGTAGATGTAGGGAAAAAACAGCAGACTATAGCTTTCATGTGTGGTACAGTTGTTCAACTTGTGGAAGACCAAAAGGTTCAGAGTTTGAATCCTTGCTTCTATTCCCTAGTTGCTTGTTACTATAAAGGTTTTGGTCCTTAGATGACACATAAAAAGTCAAGTTTTATCGTTCATGTGCTTGTTGAAAAGTAATAATAGAGAACTCACACTGTACATCTGTTCATTCAGTTCTGTATAGAGCATTGTAGATACAAACATTCTCCCTATATTTGGCTAAATTTTACTATTTTTCAGCTAGCATTGTTAGCTAGTCTGGTGAAGATAAGATGCTACCTGAAACTGCTGAATATCTTAGTTACATGTACATTTGTATCAGGAAATTTCTAAATAATTGGCAAAAAAACGAGCAATGTTGAAATCTTGCAGCTTAAAAGGAGGCTTATGTCACACACGCTTGCCGATGG
The DNA here is from genome assembly GCA_013266295.2 of Branchiostoma floridae x Branchiostoma japonicum. Lineage (NCBI taxonomy): Eukaryota > Metazoa > Chordata > Leptocardii > Amphioxiformes > Branchiostomatidae > Branchiostoma > Branchiostoma floridae x Branchiostoma japonicum. The sequence goes on along the minus strand of CM023827.1, from coordinate 7,768,844 downwards.
GAAAATAATGGGTGTGTGAGAAAGGAAAGAACCATTCGAGGTGTGAATTGGGAGTGAGGCGCACATGTCACACATGTGTGCAGTGGGCTTGTGGTGTTGGGACATGAGCTGCCTGAGAAAACATGACCTGACCAGCAGGATTCTGTGGAGCACCTTACACTGCTAATGCTATGGGAAGTGGAGGCAGATCTCCATTCAGTAACTTTGTAAGAAAGGCTTTCCAAGCAGAGGTTTAGGCTTCAGCTTATTTTTCAAGTTTTTTTAGATGTTGTTATTCGGCTTTCTTTTTTGTACTGGTATCTTGTTTTTTTGCCAGCTGAACCAATTTGATACTGTCTTGCCAATTTGATACTGTCTTGCCAATTTGATACTGTCTTGCCAATTTGATACTGTCTTTCCAATCCAGTAGATCTACTGTCTTTCCAATTTGGTATGGTCTGTCCAATTTGATACTGTCTTGTGTCTTTTTTAAAGATCAGATTGGAAATTACTATTTTTCCTAACAAGGGCTTCAGAAATGTTACCTTTACTACAGGCTTACTCCTGGCCAATTATTCATTCACCCTATTTTTGCTGGGTCTACTATCCATGACCCCTTAGGAAGGCCTGGTGGAGGCTAGCTATGTGGAAACAATACGTAAACAGTGCATACAGTAACCAGCAATAAAAATGTACCATTAAAATATTCCCCTTGAGTCTGCTGTAAGGGTTTGAGTGACAAGTACCAATAAACCAACATGTACCTCCCAGTTCACGCCTCAAATTGTTTTTCCCTCCCAACCAGCTCTAATTAGTCTGTTCTCTGTTACATGTGAAAGCAAGACAGCTATTCAATAATTCACACCCCAAATTGTTTTTTCATCCCCAAATTGTTTTTCTAACCAGCCCCCAATTGGTTTCCCCCATAAGTTGTCAAAACAAAACAACTTTTTAATCAAAAGGGATTATGCCTTGAGACACAATTTGTAAATTCATTCACCTCTGTCTGAGTTGGAAATGAATATTAAACATCATCTTTCAAATTGAAAAGTAATTCATTAACAAAAACATTTCTTGCTAGGCCTTCCAACATGAAACCCAGTAAGATTACGTCCTTAGAAATTTTTCTCCACCCATTTTTAGGGCTTTCAGACGTTCACTCTCTGCCAGTGGGGTTAAATCTCCAAACAGATCTTTCAGTGGCTGCGAGACAGTATCAATTTGGCAGGGCAGTATCCATTTGCCACCCAAGAAAAAAAAAGATACCAGTACAAAAAAGAAAGCCTGATAAAAATGCCTGAAAACGCGTCAAAAATAAGCCGAAGCCTAAACCTCTGCTTGGAGGGTAACCATTTGCTACCAACAGAAAAGTAGTTACAAATGGCAACTGTAGGGCCAGCTAACTCTTGGCATATTATTCAGTCTATTTGAACATTTTTCCAGCAACCCATGGAGTCTGATACAGACTACTTTTCTGTTGGTACCAAACGGTAACCCTAATGGTATACAGAGGCTGGACACTCTGTGTTCTGACCCATAGAGTAATTGCCAGCTTTTGGGGTCCCAGGTCCATTGAATCTGCAATTGTAATGTAGATGTGAGTGGATGGGAGAAGCCATAGCCAGACAAAGTAGACAGATGGTGGTAGGAATTCATGAATAGATATGGAGGTGGGAACCTTGGTGGTCCCTCATGCCCCCTGCCTCTGCCATACACACCCACAATGGGTTAACTAGTCCGTGTTTGTTTGTAGTTGGGATAATGAGCCAGTTATAGGGAAAAAGTGTTTCCTTTTTCTCTGTGTTACTCGAGAGGGATTGGACAAAATGCAGGCAAATAAAATAGAGTGTAGGAAAGTCCTTCTTTCACTCAGCCATTTGTTTCCAATGTTATTATCACTAACAATATAAGGTCAGTCTTTTAATGGCATGCTTGAGTGGAATTAGAGGAAATAAAGGGCAAATAAAATAGAGGGTAGAAAGTCCTTCAATTGTTTGAGCCGTTGTTCCTAGCTTTGTCTACTTTATTTTCACAAATGATTATGATAGAAAGTCAGTATGAGGCTTTTTTATGGTGTGCTTGAGTGGGATTAGAGAGACTGAAGGGCAAATAAAATCGTGTATACAAAAGCTTTTCTTTTGTTCAAGCTATTGTTCCAGGCTCATTTAGGGGGCATCAGAATAAACAACTTCACTTTCACTAATGGTTACAGGACAAAAGGTAACCACTTCTTAGTTTACATTTAGATTTTATAAACTCTAGTATAAACATCAATAGATAATAGGCTTTGTAGAAAAAAAAATCCAGTTATGCAATACACACTCAGAGGCACTTTGGAAAATGTTGTCAAACCTTTAACATTGCTTATAAAGGTTACAACAATGATCCACTTTCACTTTCTGGCACAGATAACTTTCACTTTTTGGGTTTGGTAATGAGTTTCTGGGTTGAGTAATTACCTTCTGGGTTCTGAAATCACTCTCTGGGGTTCTAAAAACACTTTCACTTTCTGAGTTCACTTTCACTTTGTGCCCAAAAGTGAAAGTGTTAACTTTCAAACACTTTCACTTTTTGTGTTAACTTTCACTTTTTTGCAGAAATATTCAGCTTGTTAGATTGATTGTCATTAGTCAGTAGCACCTGGTTACAATTATCATTAGGAAATATTTGATGTTCTGGAAATGTTTTCCAGAGATGTTGACTAGATGAAAGAGGTCTGAAACTGTAACCAATTTGTTCGGACAAACAGTTTCCATGTGTTTGCCCCCAGGACCATCCCATGCCCTCAACCCCAGGAAGCCCAAAGTCTGCAACATTTCCCCTGCAATTATATGTAACAGTATCCCTGTCGCAAACATCTGAGACTTTTGTATACTTTGGGTTCCACCATTGTTCGTTGTGCAATGGCCAGGTCCTAACTCTTATGTTGTTTCTCTGCTATTTCACATGTTTCAAGTATGAAATGTGCTAAGAAATGGCAATAAATGTCAATATCAGACAGATTTCCTCATCCACAATATCTTTTGTTTTGCTGTCCTGAAATTGCATTGGATGAAGAAGCATGTAACATGTGACTACTCTCAATTTTAAGTGCTGACTCTGAATTTTAATGTGTTGGGTTTGACTTCTTTTTCTGAAACAGTGAGAGACAAAAGATCCCAATTTTTTGTTTACCAAATAAAAAAAAATTTTGGAAAAAATTTTCATGATCAATGGCTATTGGAAGTACCAAAAGGAGAAATTTGCAAGTCGTACTAAAAAAAGAGATTCAGTTTCTGTATTTGAAAGGCCATTGGTATTGATTGAATCCTGAGTGCATGTCAATATGTATGAGTTTGAAATTACCAAAGCCGTCATCAATTTTCAGGAAAATTGAAACTGATAAAAGATACATGACCTTTATAATGCTGGCAAAAGTTTGCATAGCTCCAAATATGAATATTGTATGATGATGATGATCAAAAATAATTGGTAGAGCCTTCCTGGTTTCTGACTAAGATTTTGGAGGTATCTGGGTTTAATACATATATCCACCACCTTGAAGTACAGTGTGTTTGAGATATCTCTAGTGCAGGAACACCTCTATGTTCGGACACCCCTATGCTCCGACATCCATAATTGTCCTGACATAGAGTTAGGGTTAACATAGGTTGCATTGTTGGAACATAGGAGGGGTTGGAACATAGCGGTGTAACCATCTCTAGTGAAGCGCCTCTCCCTAGTATGTACAGTTTAGATATACAGCAGTGCATTACACTAGGGGACATTGGATTGGAGGTCTCTTTAGACGCATGTACTCAGACCGGCAGGTATATGAGACCTGGCAAAATTAAGTAAGTACACCTTACAAGAAAGGATTACTAGCCCTTCTTCTAGCCTGGCTGCCAGACTGTTTCCAGGGTCTACACAGGCTAATTCCTCGGTCCAGGGCCTACATAGGCCAGCTCTTCAGCTCCAGGGCCTACACAGGCTAACTCCTTGGCTCCAATGCCAATGTGCTGAGGTATTACATACATGTATTCTGAATCTGGGGGGCTGTGGTAAAATTACCTTGAGCGCATGTTGGCCCTGGAGCTGAGGGGCTGGGCTGTGTCATCATCCACTGTGTTCTGCTGCTCTAGTGGTTTGGACATGCTGGCCTGTGTTGGCCCTGGAAATCCAGGCTACCCCTCTCCTGACCATGTGAAGGTCGACATCTACTAATGAAAATGGACTGGTTGATCTAAAGACAATCTCTTATTTAGGTCACATCTCAGTGTAGCCAACATTGTGCTGAGACAACATGTACAGGTGACCGGATACCACCAGCCACAGGTGGTCCTCGGGCCACTCCAATCTAATAAGTTGTTTCTTGGACCTCTTCTGCAAAATTTATGCCATGGGGCCAAACTAGGACAGCCTTTCTATCCAGCCATATTCAATTGCAGTCTCTACCCTAAAGTGGGCTAAAGTTGAACAAGGCTGGAAATAAATATATAAAAAAAATAGTAAAGGGCTTGAGGTAAAATGCTTTCCACTACTGAAAAAAGAACGAAAATTAGCCACACTGACTAAAAGTCAGTGTAATGTACCATATATTTGCCAATGAATTTTAAAAAAAACAAGATGGCTGGCAAAACATCCTTAACTTTGATTTTTACATTACAAACAGTAGTGTAAGCCTGAGCCCCCCCAAAAAGTGAACAAAAATCTGGAGAAAAAGACTTCAAATGCTTGAAGTGAAGCTTTTTGTTTGTGGATTTTTTCCAAGGAAACAGATGTGAGAAACAACTAATCGTATTGATGTGGCCCGGTGGCAGCCGATCGGCCCTTAAAGTGGAGTACCCTATGAGGCCAGCGCTCAAATCAAAATCAAACAACCAAAAACCAATTTCCTACCAGCAGGCGCGCAAGTTTGTGTGCCGACTTGAAAATTTCATTAAGTCCCCTCTCCAGCGAGGCGTCAGCTTGTGCTGTATCATATAGGGAGCCTTTATGCTATTATAGGGTGTAGAGAACCAATCATCCAACTCATGGCCAGCAAAGTACAGGGCTCGATATATGTTTTTCTTAGCCTCTTTAACAGACTATACGAGTCAGGCTTTTTGCTTTTTGGGGGGGCTTAAATGTGCTTTTTTTTCTGATGGCCTACATGTATCACTTCTATTTGGAGTTTGTTGTGCCATGCCTTTGTATGCCATTACTTGGCATTAGAAAAAAAGGAAAGAAAAAAACACATCTTGAGCCCCCAAAAGCCTGACTCCTAGAGTCCGCTACGGAGGCTACATTTTTCTGGACACCTGCAAAGGCGCAGGTAACATTTGAGATCACCTGTAGCACGTAAATTTCACCTGCGTTGCTTATTTCCTTTGCATTCGGGTCCACCCATAAAAACAACAATGTATTGAAAATGTTCCTGGTGGTGCCATTTTGAACCTTGTAATGTGCCGTATTAGAAACTAAAGAATGAAAAGCATTTGGGGCATTATTGGTCATACATGTATTTTGGTTTTATGATGGTCCAGCGCAGGTAAGGTGCTGGTACACAATCATAGACATCAGAAATACCACCTACACAGATCCAATTTCACCTGCACAGGCACATGGTATTTCGAGCCCCAAAATTCCACTCCCCACCTGATGATGAGAAATTGGCTGCCATTAAGTCACGGAATGGTTGACTGGCAGTTTTAATAAGGGTTTTTCCAAGCTGATCCTCGTTTTCGCCGACTCAGCAAATCAGACATCGCCCACCGCATCTCTCAAATTCATGGGAGAAATATTCCGCACTTCCAACTTCACCATAATTCCATTTTTCACACACCGGCAGTCCGGCGGGCCAGGGAACTCGGAAACTTATCTTTCAATTTATCTCGGTAAATTCTTCACCACCTGCGAGGTAATCATTTTTAGTGTCAGCCCAGCTGGCAGAACGAATATGACTCGCCTCATTTCATGTTTTTCAAGCCGGATTATTTAAACAAACTTGAAGTCCCTCACTTATCTCTTATTTCAATCAAATATGATAAACTCCCTCGCTGTAGCTACATGTAGGAAAACAGTATGTCACCATACGATGTGACTTTAATAACAAATCATTTATAGTTACAACAGATTTAGTGGTAGCATAGCTTTATATGTTTAACTGGTTTTTTTTGCAAATGATACATATCGATCTAGTATGTATACGATAGTTTTAGTAATAACATAGATTTATATGCTTAAACACTACAGGTAATAATATTTTACCTTTTTTTAGTCTTTTATGTAATAGTATAACTACAGTATTAAGCCCATCTGGGCAACAACATGCAAATAAAGACCATTAGTAATTCTAATCGTTCCGCCGACGGCAAAACTAGTTCACGTTGAATTGCCATATGGTGCGAAAGTGTTATAATCGATGGCTTACATAACATATTCCACGTTAAAAGAGTTAAGTGGTCTCAGGTGGAACAACGATATGCAAAACTTTGACAGTTTGATCTACCATGACTGATAGGTGAGGATTAAGCTCCAACTGAGTTTTATGGTAACTGTTTGATGATTCTAACCATTCAGTTGACCATATAAGGCCACAACAATTTAATCAATTGGTTCTCAGATTCACCAGCTTCATTTTTTTCTGATTCTCAAAAAATAAAAAAATAAAAAGGTTCTGAATCAACTCCAAAGTGGTCATACAGTATTTTGGACCCAACAGTTGAAGAAAGTCCTTTTCTTCCTAGCTGTTACAGTTTTTCCATCTATCAATGCTTGATTTGATTGAAAGTTCAAAATTCATTGTTTACGTTATAAACCAGTCTGGTATGCTGACTTCATGGCTTCTATCGTAGCATTTGGGACTATAATAGGATGCCTAGGCCTGTTTTTTTCCCCTGTCGCTTCAAATTTTTTCTGAAAAAAAAAATCCAAGAACCAACAAATTACATTGGTGTGGCATAAGGTCCCCAAAGTGTATGTTACACTCAATGATTTACAAAAATGCATCCCATCCCTAAAACACTTAAATGGTCTCTAGTGGAGATGCAAAACTGAATCTCTTTGATCTGCCTTGACTTATATCAGAAGGCAGTTGCAACTGTTCTATGACTATCTAACTGGACGAGTAGTTTATTGCATGTAAGTCCTAAAATCGAAGATTTACATTTCATGTTAAAAGATTTAAGAGGTCTCAGATGAAACAATAATAGTGTTAGATCCTGATGAGGAGTAATAAGATGTAACTGTTGGATAGTTCTAATCATTTAGCTTGCCATATGAGTATCGTATGGTGTGTAAATGTTGCGATCAATTATTTACAAAAACGAATCCTATGCTAAAGGACTTAAATGGTCCCGCTTGCAACACTGTGTCGATCTGATCCAGTGTGACAAATAGGAAAAGAGGCTTTGATCTGTTGGAGATGAATGTAAGTGTTCAATAATTCTAATCATTTAGCTGGCTATACAACATTACAAGATGTGTGTTACAGTCAATGGTTTACATATCTTATGCTAGAGTTAAATGGTCTTGAGTTGAACGGTAAGGCACAAAACTGTGTCTGTCTGATCTCGCGTGACAGATATGAGACGTTTTGATACTGTGGAGTTGGATGTAACTGTTCAATTCAATTCTAATCATTCAGATGGTTTATATATGTGTGTTACAGTCAATGGTTTACATATCTTGTTTTATGCTAGAGGACTAGCAAGTTGAACAAGTTGAACAATAACAAATTATCTTGATTTAGTTGTACAATTGGTGACTTAGAATTTCTATTCATTTATGAATGTATTTATTTTAGTCGGCTTCTTTCTCATTGTGATCATATGATGTTGTTATATTTTGTTACTTTATGTTGGGGTCTTCCCCCAGGAGTCTTTGAAAAGTGCCTGGCAGCGATAAGCACTTCCTGGTGAAATAAATAAAATGAAATGAAATGAAAACATACAAAACTGTTGTCATGATCTAACGTGACAGATATTTGAGGGTTCAGAGCTGGATCTGTTTGAGCCCGTGTTTCCACCGGCCTCCCACAACGATCAGGTGTGTCCCAGTGGAATAGGGGAAACAGGATCCAATTTGCAGCATGATTCGTCTTTACCATCGCAAGGTGGTCCCGGGATAGCTTCAGCGTATGCTTTGATTTATCTGTCAATCAATCGATCAATTACCCACAGTACATCGTTAGGTGCTGTAATATTGTTTGAAGAAATTGATGCTCTATTCTTGTGTGGAAGAAGCATGTTAGTTTCTTGTTACCTATATCTGTCTTAGTTTGCAATGTAAGTTGGTCCTTGGATGGTATTGGTCCATTTGATTTAGGTCAATTGATTGATAAGTTACCCAGTTAAACATTGTATCAATAGATTTTGTAATATTGCTTGGATTTATATTATAACGTTTTCCAGTAACTCTCTCATTACACCTCATTACAAATCACAGTAGTGATACAAAATATTGATGATAATGCCAAATTGTGACTTATCGATAATTTCTGCAAACGTTGAAATTTGATTTCCTATTAAGTGCATAGGAAATATGAAGAAGTGTCAGCCAAGGCCCCAGAGGCCACCAAGCACACTGATTGATGAATAATTAGGGATGTGATTTGAGTATAGATACTAACAGGGTTGAGAAAACCATCATGGCTTCGCTCGGGGACAATTTAGTTGATACAATCAAATTTCCATCTATTGATGTCCGTTTCCCATATTTCAATGATTTTTCCGGTCGAATAAGTCTTGACTGCAACGAGGTGGAACCTGTGGCACGTTGTTTCAACCCTGCAATCTGTTACAGTTAGAAAATACATATTGTACCACATACATGTTCCTTGTACAATCTGTTTCAGTTACTTTTTGATTGTTTGTTCTGGGAAAACTATTGGGAAGTTCAATTTTGGAATGATCTGAGTGTAGGAATTGATTTGATTGGAAAACAGTACTGCATCATCCATCAAACTGATTGCCAGAGACAAACAGCAATACCAATATGTTTACAAAATGATAAATGATTAAAAGAATAAGCCATTATTGCAAAAATATAGCAACGACCAGATTGTGGCTCACAAAGCATCTAAAATGTCAATTGCTCAATAGACAAGAAAAGACACCAAAAGCTAAAAGTATAATTTGTAATAAAAAGATTTCACATTCCCTCGTGCAGCCTAAAGTTATCGCTATTTTTCGCTGTGAAAAGACCTTAAAGTCAATGAAAAATAAATGATGTGTTCGCCAAGAAAACTCAACAGGAGAGCACTACTGTAACAATTTTACAGATCTTGTGCCCCGGCGGGACATCACAAAAGGTTAAAGTTGTAGTAATTAATCCTGGAGTGCCTTTTTCGGAAGAGGAACTCGGGCATAAAAGTAGAGGCACAACGGGTTTTAAATAACGGGTATTGATTTCTGACATAAAGGTCTCCCCCTCCTGCTGCAGCATGATTGATGGGGTCGTAAAATGGGAGGGAAGAAGGTGGGAAGGCGAAGGGAGGGTGGAAGGGCGTCCACTCAGTGTCAAGGTCTGCAGTCCAGGTGTAACTCTTGTGGCTCATCAGCTGATTTAATGACCTTGATTCTTGACCAGAAGGTCATGGGTTTGAATCCAGGTGTCGGTTTATGTGCCGCTCCAGCCACACCAATTTATTTCCTTGGTTCTCGGACATTCTAAGGTGAAGATAATTAAATAGCAGACAGAAGCATAAAAGAAGAGGGCAGGGAGGAAAACTTGAATATGACTAGATTATATTGAGTGCAGCAAGGTATCAGGCTTTGTTATCATTCTGTTTTTTTTCCAACATGCACATGTATTTCTTGTTTTATTTCAAGAACTTACAAATTAGATTGGTATAGCCTCTTCCAAATCTTTCAGCACCACCACCGCATCCACTGAAACTAGTAGTTTGTGGCTTGGTTTTTTTGTTCTTTTCTAAGCTTCAGGATTAAAGGTACTTCCTAGTTTATACATCGACAAGCTTTTTTTTCATGTTGTACGTCAAGCATCTGGACATTTTTCTTCTCTCTTCTAATGGCCTCCACCGTCGATCTGCTTTCATGTTGGTGACGCCAGCACCCTTTTCCTCATTTGTCTTGTGCATCACTGGCACCAGTTTGGCTACTCCTACTGACTCCTGCATCTAACCTCAGACTCTACTATAACTTTACCACTCAGTAAAAGTACTCTTATGTTATCATCTTGAAGTGCTTGATGAAGTGCTTTGGATTGAAAAAAAAGAGAAAGAGATTGGACGATTCAAGATGTACTGCTTTCCCTTCATCTCATCTTAAAGTTTTTGAGAGCTTGCACTTTTCTCTTCTTTCCTGACAAATAGAAGTCAGGGTACTGGATAACGGCTTGGATAAGATTTCTGTGGATGCACAAGATAAATGTTACTGAAGCAACTGGACAGATTTTGAAAAGTGCTTTAAATTTCAAATCTATCCATTTGCTGGTGTAACATTTTTCTTGTGTATATAATTAACTGGATGTCTAACCTTCTTTGACGTATTTCTGTGGATGGTTCAACAGAGGATTTGTCTACTTCTTTACAATATGATAGAAAAATACACTACCCAAGAAAACACACTTTGTTCCTGTGCTTTGCAATTGCAGTTGGTCTTTGAAAAAAAGAACTTGTTAAAGATAAGGTCTTAATCTTTTTTAAGAGCTTATGCTTTCATTCAGTCACATTCCTTTTCTTATTGAAGGAAAGTAAGAACAAGGAGGCTAATCAAATAATTGTGATCTGAAGGATATACATGTAATGCAATGTATCTGCTTTGTTTCAATATGATGGGAAAAAAACAACTATAGTATAGGAAAAAGGCCTGTTGTTTGCTCAGCTGATTGATATCACCTCGTCCCTGGGGTCTATCTGGGGGTTTAGCGCAGCCCACAAATTACATCAGGATGGCTAACGACCAGGCTGAGCTACCCCAGGTGAAAAATTAAGGATTCAGAGATAACATGTCACGGGCCAGAACACTTCCCAACCTCATCATCTCTTCATCCACCTGGCATGGCCACAAGGAAATATTAAAGGCACCCAATGGAATTTCAGGGCCGCAAAACAAAATAATAATCTGGATGAGGAAATCTGTCTGATATTGACATTTACTGCCATTTATTTCGTCATTATTTCAGCCCAGAAACAAGCTATGTGAGGAGTCCCCTAGTTTTTTTGTACCACCAGTAAATAGCTAAAACTAGCATACAATACCAGCAAGCAACCATTTTCTGTCAGTGACATGACATGATGTTTGCCGCACAAACATCAGTATGCTATGGGATAGGGTTGATTCAACTTACTACATTAAAAAAATGACCAGAAAATTGACTTTGAAAATCAAGTCTTACTGCCCTGAAAAATTTGGGTGCCTTTGAGAGCTTTCCTGACTGACTTACTCAAACCACCTGTTTGTCATTGAGAGGCTGCTCCTGTTTTAAGAAGACAGACGGTTGCTATGAGGCATCTCTCTTAGACTGTATAAACCCCTGGTCTTTGTTTTGATGATAAACAACTGAGAAAAACGAACTGTTTTAACAGCAGCCCAGCTACCAACATCCTCAATAGAACGGCTGCAAGAACTTGAGCAACCAAGACATAATTCTTTCCATGTGATTTTATAATAAAAAAGGGCAACTAAAAGGACCGAGGCGTGCAATTCTGAGCCTGCAATTCTACCATGATTGTGAAATACAGCAACCTTCCTTAATCTGCGGAAACATTTGAAAGTGAGAGGAGAAAACAATCTTCCCAAATGTCAAACCTCTTGCGTTTCTCGGTGCTTGTCCATTTGTTGGTTACACGATCTCCCCCACTCAACAACACATTTGCTCGCTTTTCACAGCTGAAAATGCCAAGGGTGTTTAGTGACGGGTTGCTGCTTTTACAGGGTGGAAGGGGCAATAGATATTTATGCCACACAGGGTGTTTCAAATGGTAATCTCCTCAAAGTTGACAGAATTTTGGTCAACAAGATGGTGAATTATGATTTACGGCAACAGCTCAGTTGCTCTGAGCAGCCATACGGCCAATTTACTGGGTACGCACACTAGCGTACAAGAACTGCGTACATAAGATTTTTGCCTGCATTTAAATCCACCTGCTTTGACGTACATACATTGTAACGTATGTTCAGATCGTACGTTACCTCAAGGGCGTACCATCCAAACGTAGGTTCTTTACGTATGTCAAAGTAGGCCGATTTACAGGCAAGAAAAAATTGACGTAGTACACGCAGTTTTCGTACACTCCCGTATGTACACATGCAGTTTTCGTTCAGTCAGGTTATTGTCCACGTGTAGATTGGGTCATACTGTCTGGAAAAGTTCATCACCAGAAAGTTGTCTGACTAAGAAGATTGGATTTTACAGATGCATTGATTTTAACCCATTGTTTGTTTTTCTGGATTCTTATATATTAGTGTTCGAATTCAAGCGTTTTTCTAGCATTTGTGGTCTTTGGACAGTTAAGTTGATGTTATTGTAGTGTATAATCAATGGATAATTGAATTCTTTATGTGTTGTCTTCAGGTCTCCCGACTCTTGACGAGACTTAAAGGTCAAAACACATCAGACGACAGTCTGAACACGGTACTCAGTAACCATGACAGCGGGCGTGGCGATAGCGACAGGGAGGTTCGTGCAAACAGCGCCTGCGGTTCACCAGTTGACCTTCGACCCCAAAGCTGCGACGGGAGCTCCATGAAGGGAGAAACCGCAAGCGAGACCGGTCAGTACCTCTTTCCTTATTTGGACACAATTGGTACAGTTACTTAAAGCAAACAGAAGCTGAGTTGCAGTTGAATTATCATTAAGGGGACAGCCCTATGTTCTGACAACCCTGAGCAACAAAACATTTGGCAGATCACTCAATGAAGTTCATGGACAACAATTTTTAAAACATGTTGTCATGTTTTAAGTCATCCTTTGCATCATGCATCGTATTCCAATAATGAAATCAATGGTCACGCAAATCCAATTTGGGTTGGTCAACGGTTGCTCAGCGATCTTCATTTAGCACAAAGGAGCTGTACAATTCCCACAATGTTCACAGTAGCCACAAAGCCTTCAAAACAACCTCATAACCTTGAATCAGCATCTGTACTTGTCCTCGAAACCTTCCCTATCACCAGTCAGGTGTAAATCTCTTCCCAAACAATCAGTTTCCCCCATAGATCAAGATCATAGACAGAAGAAGAGCCTCCATTACCCCCCCCCCCCCCACCTCCGAAGGCATCATTGCCACAGTAGTCAACATTTGGCCTTGAATACAGATCCAAGCTCAAGATACCTCCCCCATAAAAATGGGGGTCAGTCATGAAGCGAGCCAAAGCCATCTGGAAATTCTCTCTTTATTGCCTCATCTCCAGTTCGAATCACACTGCATAAAGTATTTATGGAGCCCGGAGTCATTTGAAGTTACCAAGACCTGCAAATCAGGTGGTGCTGCGCGGGTGTGACATGCACGTTAGACTGCGTCTTGTGACAGTGTAAGAAAACTTGTCGCGCCCAACGACTGAACGACGACTATATGGGGTGTGAAATTATCCCTGCCAGCATATCCAGTCACGTGACCTTAGTCTGTGTTAGCCTCGTATATATCCAAACATATTATGGTATCCGAGTTCTTTTCGTCCTCTCTGCAAATTTTGAAGAGACTCTTGAGCTGTTATAGGTTTGAATACCAGGCTTTGTATCAATCAAAAGGGTTTCCATATTTGGTGATGTTGTTGTCATAGCAGCAGTAAACACTGTCGGCCATATTGGTGTCCCTATTTGCATTTCATTAAATCATAGCAACACACTTTTAGGTTCCACGTCCAACCCTCGAGCGACGAGGAACATGAGACGTTAAACGGATAGTGAGTGAGTGTGAGTGAAACTTTTAGATATCTATATCTTCTTGGAGCTTTGGATATCCAATGGGGTCAGTACATCTCTAGAATGCTTGAGCTTTGAAATTCACCAAAGTGCATTTAGGGACCCCAATAAAGGATCACTATATGTACCAAATGTAACGTCTACTAACATAATTCCACCAGGTCACATATAACCACCACCTGTGTCTAAACAGATCTCCAATGCAACATTGTCTACCAGTAAAATGTACTCCTGTATATCTAAACTGCAGGGGGTGCTGATCATGAAGATGAACTAGAGATCAATTACACTGTTTTTCAAAGTGACGGATATACAATGTCATGTACATTGTATGTAACGTACCTGGTGGATAAATGTGCATGGAGGTTACCAACAATGTACCAATATGACATCACATTAGCACAGTTTGTAAGAACACTCATCTCAACCATTTTCACCCGCCCCCATTCTCCCTTTCGCTATCTTGGGAAGTGAAAGTGTCCAGGTGTGATTTCTGCCTTATGATGGGCAGCAGGGGATTCGGATGATCGTGATGAATACCAACCTAGGGTGAACGAAGAGAGCCAGATATTAGGAAAGCAGCCACACATAATTATTAGGCTTTAGAATTATTGATCTTTGTCAGTAGTATCTCAAGCGACATCAATCAAGACACTCTTGATTGAGTGCCTGTCATATCTTTTTTATCGCATGAAAGTTGCACTGCCCTAGTTTAACCTAAGTAAAGAAGGGGCAAGCAAAGGCAACAATTTTCCCTGCCAAGAACAGACTAGCTAATCTGAACAGGCTAATTCAGTCGGTAGGATGTTGCCATTAGAATGAGTAAATGGCCCTATTTGACGTGTGATCGGTAGCGTGAAGTGGTTCGAGAATCGACAGCGTTTCATTTGCTTCCCGAGAATGATTGCAGTCCTTTACGACGTTATTTGTGGCCCTGACCTTCCCTCGATCGGTGTCTGATGCATTTTGCATCTCCACTCAGAGGTTGGAAAGAAAGGGGTGCAGTACGTCCCCTTACCATTTAATCAGCGTGCAAAGTGGGCACCCGAGGTTGAGAAGCAAACACAGGAGAAGTCAAGGGATCGCCGCCCCCGTTTGCGAAAAAGCGGGGACCCCGCACGAAACATGCCCCCACTTCCAAGTAATCCTACCATGAATACGTCTTTTGGCAATCGCTGCGAAACGTGGAATGTTTTCCCATTTCCTGCTCCGCAGATTGCCCTTGACAATGAAGACTGATGGAGAAGAGTGCGGGTGAATGTGCTTGTACTCTAAAGAGGAATCGCAATCCTCCACAGTACCAATATCATCGACGCAAAAGAAAAGTTATGTCAACGGGGTGCTGTAATAGCCTCATCACCTCATTTGTATGATGGTATGAATGAATGAAAGACCAGGTCCTTTCTTGTAGTTTTATGCTCTGAATACAAGCTAAGTACAAGTAATGGTGATAAAGTAGTTCTACATAATAAAGGTACTGTATCTTGCTGTATCTACAAGATTTAATGTATACTAGTATCAACACGTTCAACTTCTTCTTGCTAGTTAAAAGACCTAGTTAAAAGACAGCTGCAAGCACATGAACAGATAGAACTTACAATACATGGCTTCTCTAATAGACACTTTTTGAGTCTGATCTGGTTGCACACAGTGCCCCATAGTTTAATCAGTTGGTTATGATATGCTACTCTCGTAGTTTAGCAATGCAATGAAATGGCTCGCAGTTGCGCCTTCTGTCTTCTTTGATAACTCAACATCCGTCGTCTAATTTCTTCCGCTCCAGTGGAGGTAAAGTTGGCGGCTTCCAAATTGTCTAACCTTGAGGTGGGTAATCTTTCTCACGCGGAGCATCAAGCCTGGAGACATTCCTCCCTCTATCTTCATTGCGATCTAAACTAACCCCAAATTGGCGGGTTCCCTCTTCATTTCCTTGGCAGGGTACATCACTTGGCTAATGGCCGTGAATAGAAATGGCCGATTCTTTGTCTTCTCTGCTCTTTTAATGACGTCGTCCCAGAACTGTTGCTTTCAAGTAGTTGGAAAATATACAACGTAGAAATGAGGGTAATGTAGAGAAGGACCCAAAAGATCAGTGATAAATGTCCAGGCATGTGTGTGGTGGTCAGAGTTCATCACTTTCCCATCACTCCAAAACAGAATATTTAACCTTCTCCCTGCTGCCTAACCCCATACGTGCCAAACGGATACCTTAGCATGCTGAAGGTTATTAATCTAAGGATCTTCAAAATGGAAAAATTTGACCAGTTTGACCAGTAAGTAAAATGCTATCAAGGCGTAGCCACCATAGCCATGGCCCATGCTCAGGATTTTCAGTGATAGTTGCATGCTGTCCAAGATATGAACATGCTACTGTATATGAATACATGTAGCTTATAGAGCGTGTTCATGTTGTAATGTGCTGCCTTAAATTGCAAGCCAGCATTTGATGACTGCCTTCGTGAGAAGTATGAGAGAGATGCTGACCAGAATACCAACTCTCCACAAGATCTGCCATGTTGGCTACTGTCATCTAGTGTCTGCTCCAATAGTTGCTTTTACCAACTATGCCACCACTAGGGCAGACATGAGCTAAGCAGGATGGCACCCAGGCTAATTGTATGCCCCAAGATTGACCAACCCCGTGGCCCTAATCCCAGCATTTGCTAATCTCATTATGTTAGCTCTGGTTTATGTTCTCATTATACAGAATTGGGTTAAAACTGGTCAGCGGGCACTAGGTTCATCTTCTTATTAATAAGATTAAGACAAGAAGATAGGCATGACTCAACAGTCAGCAACAGTATCCCGCTTCTGTATTACAAGTTTGAGGGTTTGAATCCCGGTTGGAGTCCTGAGCCCCTGTTTTCACTTAACTGGTACAGTCTAAGGGGACCACTGAAGTGACCTGAAAGAAATGTTCAATATAAACAGCTGGCCACTATAGACAGGATTCTTAATGCTTTGGGCAATGAGAAAAATAATCGAGGCACTGTGGCCAGTGGTCCTCATGCAGAGGTGGTCAGTTGTACTGGTTTGACTCTACATCAATGGCCAGGTGATCCTTATGCAGAGGTGGTCACTAGTACTGGTTTGACTGTATATCAATGGCCATGTGGTCCTTATGCAGAGGTGGTCACTTGTACAGGTTTTACTGTACATCAATAGCCAGGTGATCCTTATGCAGAGGTGGTCACTAGTTCTGGTTTGTTTGACTGTACATTGTACATCAATAGGCAGGTGGTCCTTATGCAGAGGTGGTCTATTACACTGGTTTGACGTGCATGACTTTGTTTTAAAAGTACATCCATACCTTGAGTAGGTCAAAGACCCCACCAGACTCATCAATAAGCACAAGGGTACATACAAGTCATGTAAGTAGTCTGCAGTGCCCAAAACCTATCAGACCCTAACTCACTGGCTAGCCTTTAATAATAGCCTTTAGATATATACCCGGTTCAACCCATAGATAGAAAAAAAATTTTGTGGGTACAATGAATGGTACATTAGGGGCAGCAATACATCAGCCCTATGCCAAAAATTACATGAATTCATACAAACGATTTCTACCATAACCACCCATCATCCCAGTGTAATCTCCCGAATTCATTTTGGTTTCTGGAAAGCGACACTCTCTTTTGCCTGGCACCATCCTTTTCATTTCACCTCTACAAATCGTCCCAAGTCGGACATAAAAGGTGCTCTGATAGCAGCAAAATTTATCAATCACCTGTGTGCCCTACTTAAAGAAACCTTAAGGCATAGAATGACCATTCGGGGAAAGATTCGGCTAGCGTGTGTTCTACTACCGTTGACCCCGCATTTCAAACTCGCGAAATGAAATATACTTAATCGCTCCAAAGAGAAATAAGGCAGCCTGAGTTGATGGCCAGACATTGATCCAAAGATGACAATAAGAATGAAAGCAAGGTCTATTACCGGAAACTGAAAGACGGACCATATGGCGGTCCACGCTATTGGATCACAGATAAAAGTTCAGCCGCTATTAAATCAATTCCTGCTTCTTACCATCATAATACCGTCTTAGTGACATCTACACTATACCTGTACAATTAAATTCTCTTTCGTTACATAAGAGACAGACAATAGGCCGATTAGGCCATACCAATCCAATGTCTTGGTTCTCGGATTTTAAAAAATAATGCCAAATTGGAATATCATCGTAAAAATAGAGCCTAAGAGGAAGTCTGTTCCTTGATGCACATGCAGATATAGTCAGATGCAAGTTTTCCTCCCAGCCCTCTGTTTTCGTGATGTCCTCTTGCTAAAATTTCACATTAAGAAGTTTGAGAACCAACAAATAAAAATTTTGTGGCCATAGGTAAGGCACATGCAACCACAGTGTGCAGAAGGAGACAGTTGGCAAGACTGCTTGGGCTATTAGTATTCCGTGGGAAGCACGGAGGTATGCGAGGGAATGGGCCCCGGTATCTAAATTGAAAATGATGCTAGGAAAATGCGCAGAAGTCTTTGACCCGTGGCAGAGTCGAAAATCCCACCATTTAATATGGCAGTGGCCTTGCGATGCCAGCTGTGTGCTTTGTCGTTCTTCGAGTGCCACGACAAACATGCAACACACAGCTGAGCCAAGTCGATGGATCCGAATGTATGAAATTATGATTTGAAGCTAAAAGCTGCAACCCGGCAGCACCTGTGTCTTGACAGTGAAAAATCTCGAGCACTCAGACATTAATGGCGTATTGACCTGATAGCCACACTTGTGGTTTTCTAGGCAAATCGCTATTTGATTCTGCACCTGCATGCTGCACTGATATTTCCCAATGTTGATTTCGCATTCAACACCGAGGGCCGTGGAGATAAGATAGAGCCGCAATCGGACCAGAAATGGCCCGAATATCACACACTAATGGTCCCAAAGCAATGATCATTGTTGATTTCCGTTCTGCGATAGCTCCTCCAGCGAAATCTAAAACAGTTTGTATATTAAGTAATACCTGATGATTGCAGCTGAATGCATCTCAGATCTGCCCATTACACAAAATCGTCTCTGTATATAATAATTGGTACTAGAAGTATTGTTGACTTCTACATTATGCAGTATGCATTCTGATTCAGACGCAATTTCGTGGTCAATTCAAAGCATAACAATAGGTGGTGGGGAGGCATCTCAAAAGAAAGCAATGGGAGGGAAGAGGCATATTCTCAATGGGAATACAGACTCGACCACTATTTCATGGTGTCTATAAAATCCACTAGCAAATTAGCAAGTTTCGATAAATGATTCTCTACATAAATGTGCACTTTAAGTCACATTGGGTACAAATTAACACTCAATGTGTCACAGACAATTAGACCTTGTTTTCATACGTTGGCCCATATCAATGTGAGGGATAAACAGCCCTTTCTTTCCCTTCCCTCTAGTCCACCCTTATATGTAGCAGATCTCTTTATCTTAAGTTGGCAGCCTTACGAGATATTTTTAATCTTGCAAAAAGTTGGGGCAGAGCCCGATAGCACTCGCGGTCCCACAGACAGGTGAATCGACCTGGCATTTTGATATAAATTGAGTATTGACCCAGAGGGTGGGTATGAGAATCGGATGACCAATTGGGGACCTTTGGTGCCACTGCCGAGAGTGAACCCTACACAGTTCACCAGTACTGGGGAGATACGCAATAGTTTCCACTGGTTGCTGAGGGAGCACAATTTTACAAATCAGGTCATGTAAACTTTATTTTATGGATGACTTCCATTGGAAAGTTCATTCATGATTAGACAATGCAGAAAAAGAAAGAAATGGTCACTATGGGCACAGATAATGGCCTAATCTGTGAAGTTTTGTTTACGTTTCTGTACTTGCACATGTATATTGTTATATGTAGTACAGTAAATGTATGTTTTGCAGGGCCCCACTGTAAAGCAGTGCTAAGACACTGCAATGGGCAACCCTAGGTAAAGAAAACACAAACAAATAAACAAGCCAAAAATAAATTTTGGCTTCTTTTACAACAACTTTTTTTACAACGAGAGCTTACATTGTATTTCAAAATGGTTTAATACATCAAATTCCGGGCAGATCTGTGTAAGCCAATAGCCCTTATTGTAGAAACACAGCAGATGATTTGGAGATTGACTTGCAAAAATACAACTTGGTAGCTTTCATGTATGACACACAGTAATTCATCTGTGCAATGTGATTATGAATTATGCAGGATTCAGCCCCAGTTTTGTAACTTTGATGTGAAAACCTTTGCCAGGGACATTCTGCTTTTTTCTTCTTGAAATTTTTTGCCTGGGTGGCCAGCATGGTTGCTGCCATGGAAGGGGATTAAAAAAGAAACAAACAGCCGCTTCATTTGTTTCAACATAAAACCTATTTTTTCAGTTGGATGCACACAATTTTCTGAAGGCTTAGGCAAGAACTTCAGCCGGAATAAGTCGGATCAACATCAAAAGAAGCTGAGTCTTGATCAAACCGATCTGCCATATTGAATATTCAGCCTAAAACAATCAATGATCTGAGCCTAGGGGGAAAGTCTGCTCCATTTAATACATAAAAGGGAAAAGTTTGAAATAAAATTTAAAGTCAAACAAAAGAGATTATTCTCTGGGCTTTTGAAACAGGGTTGGGAGGGCAGTCAGAAAGATCTTTTATTTTGATTACCGTACATTGTATATCCATTGAGTGAATCAATATGGTCCACTCTAATTTAGAAATTGCACTTTTCTTTCTGTCACATTCTCAGTGCTTGTAGCTTTGTGGAGCCTTTTTTTACATATTAAGTGAAGCCTGTTGATTGATTTTCCTCCCTCCACCAACCATTTATTTGTAGAATATTTCAACCCCTCACCAAACTTTTATGATGGGATGGTCCTTAGAGATCTTTAATCATGATAGCTTTATGCGACTGCAATGCTTTGAAGAGTTATAGCCGGGCATAGGCGGAATGTTTGCTGTGCTGCATGGTTACTCTCCGAATCGAGAATGTGCCATTCCTGGATCTGCTAATAGGTTGCAAGATTGAAGAGGGATGTTGACAAGTTCTCATTTGCCGCAGCAAATTAGCTCATTGAAAACCAGAGAATAGACGACAGGATACTATTCACAGGTGTGGGAGTCGGTATTCAAATGACGTCGAGGCTTTCAGTACCATAGATCAACACCTGTATCTATTTTAGTGCTGCTGGGAAACGACAATAACAACTCATCATCATCCGAGGAAAAAAATTCCCAGTCTTTCATTCATTTAGGGAATTTGATCTAGTGATCGAGTCATGAAGAAGTGAGGACTGTGGCATCTGGATACCTTGCATGTCGTACTTTCTAGCCTGGTTACCAAACCTATTTTAGCTGCGGCTCAGTCTCTTTCATCCTCTAAAAATGTTTGCATGCTAACCATGCAGGCTAATACTTTCGATAGTGTTCTTTTTTTTTATTGCTTGTACTGGTAGGTAGGCCAACTCACTCTCCTTTAGATTGATTTCCATTCTCCATCTTATGTATTTCTGTTTGTATTTTTTGAGGGGAAGGCTTTTCATAAGCAATTCCTGCTTTTTTCCCAAGAAATAGATGTCAATGAAAAGACTAAAATTAGTAAATGATTTAAATAATTCATCCGCACATCCTGCAGTCAAACAGAAAATCGTCCCCCCCATCCCGAATCATCAGGTGATCGGACTGTTAGCATATTAAGAGGTTTACCTGCTCTCCATCAGGGATGTATTGACGAGAACATGCTCGGCATAATTGATCTTTCAAGGAGTGATTTCTGAGCCAGATGACCCGAGAGGTCTCCCCCCGACCACACCCAGAGAATTTCCCACTCTTATTTCTTACTCGTCCCCATCAAAAGACACTTGCCATGCATCCCATCGTTAATGACCCCGTGATACAGCACATTTGTATGGAAAGGGCGAAGATGCATTTTGCTTCCTCATAATTCGTTTCTTAGGATGCTGCATGGAAACTTAATGGTTATCTTGAGGATTCAGCAGGTGTGGGCAGGGGGGGGGAGGCGCATCCACAACGCGCCAACTGATAACATAGAGGTAACGGCCTGTGCCTTGGCGCAACACTACATGCATTCTTCATCAGGATCGAAGCGAAGAAAAATGTAGGAACTGGGACGCCGATCGATCCTTTGTTTCCCCGGCCGGCTCAAGGGGACTCCTCCGGTGCCTTCATCAAAGTGCTGCAGTTCTCAAAGCTGAAGGCAATGAATAGATAAGAGGCAGCATCAGTAGGCAGCAGGCATCAGAGGGATTTCTTATTGATGTACCATAAATCAGCGGGCATCGATTCTCACGACAATATGTAAATACTTCCCCTCTGCAGTAGTAAGGGACGAGGAATTCTGCAATTTAGATTCCACGGAGGAGGAGATGGGACGATCCTTGCATTAGAGGGCTCAACCCGTAAGTTTCAATTTCCGCGGAAAAAAAGATTACATCGCACGTCGAGCAGGGCGTCTTAATGACGGTAAATGCCGCAATAAAATCGTTCTGCCTTTCAGATGGCATTAATCCTTAGATTTGCGTTAGCTCGCCGAACGGTGGCCATTACAGCATCAGAAGCGTTTTTCGTAAGCCAAACTGCCCGACGGTTGAAAACACTTTTCTTTTGGAGCTGCCATTTCGTCGGTGATTGTCGCCGCATTCCTTCCCAGCTTATCACAGCTTATATGGCAAAATCAATACCACGAACTGAAAGGATCTGAGCATCTTTCTGCCCCGTGAATTGCAGGTTTCCATCCTCTTTATTGAGATAAGCCAAACGTTTAACTGGCAGGTCTTAAAATGGTATCAGTGTCGGCTAAAATTTTCACGCTTCCTGCAAGATTATTATTACAAACATCTTTCGCTCGACAACATTTCCTCCATTTACATCCTCGCAAACCGAACCCTTCTAGGAGCATGTCTCAGATTTGAGACCCTCCCCAATGCTGCCCACTGAAGCGCACATGAAGACAAATTGGCCGATGCAAGAAGTGTGCTATTATCGATGGCAAAATGGAATTCCACCATTTCCAAATGAAGACTGATCCGTCGCTATAGGTAGCCAGGGGCTTGTGTCTTGGGCCGGGCAAGCTTCGGACTCATTTGTGGACAGAGCAAGATCAATGTGTCAGCTTATCCCGGCTGCCTTATTAGCAAAGCACACCACATAAGGCCCGAACACACAATAAACCGGGAATTATGCTACCATTTCTTATCGGCTGATTTTTCGCCCAAGCAAAGCGGATTGCAAAGCCAACTCGTGCCCTGGGATTACTCGACTTGCCGTCAAAGCTTAGACGGGCGTGCGGAATAAGAGACAAGCAGGGAATGTTGATTGTAGAGGGTTGGTGGAGGGAGGCTTTCTGTTGGGGGATCACCTTTCAGGAAGGAATGATAAGAGTTGAAGAAAAACCTGAATCAAAAAAAGTTGATTTTGTTAAATGTACAGTCAAACCTGTACAAGTGACCACCTCTATGTAAAGGAGCACTTGCCTAACATGACCACTTTTTGGTGGTCCCTTAGATAATAGTTCCCATTGACACTTGTAGCATTAAGAACCCTGTCTATAGTGACCACCTGTCTACATAGAGCAGATTTTATTGGTGCCCTGAGTGGTCTTCTTGTTCAGTTTTTACCATACTTTTTCTGTCTTGGTTACAGAGGTACAAATGTATAGGAGTCTGAGGTGCAGCTTTTCGTAGTAGCCTTAGGCTACATGTATAGTTGGGTAGCTCTCATCATCATTATTATGTACATGTAAGGCTGCTTGCCCAGACTAAGTCCACTCAGCTTCTCCATGCATCTCTTTCTGTCCTGATGTTCCTAGAGTGGGTAGCCTTGGCTGTACATGTATCTTATGCTGCAGTGGAACATATAAAAAAGAAATCGAATTACCTTCACCTTGTCCCATCCTCATCTCCATGGTCGGGGACCGTGGAAAACAAATCACCTGGAGGATGCCAGTGTATGTTCAAAGCCCATCTTTTACAAAGCCATTTAGGTCTGATGATGTGTAGGGTGTAAATGGGTTCTTGGCTATATCTTATGCTGCAGCGGAATGAATAGGCAAGAAACTGAATCACCTGGAGTAAAAAATCCCACTCCTAAAATTCTTCTACACATTATCAAAGCCACTTGGCTCTGATGATGTGTAGGGTGTAGATGGGGTTCTGATGGCAGAGTGCAAAAAGGTCAAGTTCCAGAAATATTGTTGCGATGACAAATTTCGTCTTTTGGGGCACTCTGTCTGCGAGCAATGCCGGCTTTCCAAGGCCAGGCTGAGAGGCATTCACGCATGGGAGCGCAGGTACATCTATTACGGGAGCATTACTGCATCGTGAAGTCATTCACCGAGTCTGTGCACTTGACCGGGTGTCAAGGGCTCGGGGTGTGGCAATACAAAAACATGAAGTGGATGGATTTGAAGGGTCGATTTTTGCTTATGCAGGGCCAGCATGGCAGAACTGCTGTCTCCTCGCTGCTGCGTACTGTAAATTCATTAATTTTTGCGTTGCTTTTATTTTCCAGCGGGTCAGGGAAAAGGAGGTATAACGTTACATGTATGTATTTGTAGTGTTTCAAATTCGCAGTTAAAACAATTCTAATACATGTAGTACAATACATTGGAAACATATATTTGCAGTGTCATAAATTTATAGTGGAGAGGCCACCACGAAAATAAAATCACTTACAAAAGTTTCAAGAGTTACAGTGTATGTAGGGGAGTTGGGATGAATACATCTCTTTAGTTGCATTCATAGCAGGCTCTGGGTGGTGATTTAAAGCAGCCTTTTCCTTTTGCTGAGTAAGCAATGTTGTCTAATTGCTGCTGTATTAGGATAGTTGCTGTTTTCTTACCATTTGCAGGCCAATTGTAGGATACTCGATAGATCATCCCCATTCCCTTGCTGCAGGCTTTTACATTTCGTGTCAAAACATTGCCAGAGAGAAAAATAACGTTCTACACCTAAGAAAAGTACCGGTATGTTGTATTTTTTATGAGTTTTTGCAGTTGTAGAAGACCTCACTGTACTTTCATCATGTCAATCAAGTATTCAATTATGAAATATAACGAGGTATTCTTCGATTCATAGTCTTGGAGGATCTCCAAGATAGCCACGCAGAAAGGTGTATAATAAGATGAAGCCCCACTGACAAAAGACGGGTATAAATCACACTTTAAGCATCTTCTCGGTTGCTTGAGGGAATCATCAGGGATTCGCTGCACAGTCTTTGTTCTCGTACAGAATGCAGATGTGACATTTACTCTTAAATGTATCAGGAGTCCGTCTGACGAGAGGAATAAAGGCAGGTTTTTGCTAGTTTAAAGATATCGTAAAGGGAATCACTACCTCGTGAAATGGTGCCCTTCGTAGAACTGATTTACGGTGCCTATGTTTGAGACTGCAAATTTGGTGGGGAGCAGTTCATAAGTCGAAAGTGAGATGGCAGGAGACATTTTGTTGTCATATGAAATTCTTCACCAGCAGGTTAAAGAGATAGGCAGCAAAATTCACATTTTGATTGTCTGAACTCCGTCATAGTTTCATCTGGGTATGTCCATTGCAGATATTGGACATTGGGACAAGAAAAAAATGCTCTTTTAGCAGGTTCATGATATCATTGGTGCAAAATCATCTACATGTACATGTACCTGCCCTATTGGAAATCCTCAGGAACATTTGTAGTGATGCAGTATCATTGCAAAGATGGCCTTTTTCTTATGCTAAGGTCACATTTCCAAACCGGGCCCAGCCGGGCTGTTTGAATGAAGGAAAAATAGACAATTCATATCAACAATGTAACACAAATAGTGCTCATGATTAATTCTTTCAACTTTTTGTGTTTTTTTTTATATCATCCTTTTTGTTCTTGCAACTGTCCAGCGGGGCCCCAGGTTGCATATTGTGACATTAGCATTAGTCATAATGCATACTATTAGATAGAGGGACATGCAGTCGTTGCTTAGGCCAACCAACTTTCATGTCTTGAAAGAAATTGATAACGACTGATTAGTTTCTGATCATTACTCTACCGACACTGAATGATTCTTATATAGAAGTAGACATACAGCTACAGAGACAGGGAATCAGCGCAGATGTTAAAAGAAAAAAAAGAAACCGATGCCGCCCGATCCTAGGAAATCATAAAGGACAGATTAGACTCCTGTTCCTTTACAGTCTGTGACACAGTAAGTCACATCTGACTGCAGCATGGCAATGAGATGCTTTAGTAGAGATAAAACAAAATGAAAGAAGCTTAGCCAGCTCGTCAAACCTTTTTACAACTGTACCGGAAATAAACACATCAAATTGGACTTCTTAATCTAAAGGCTACACCAATTTATTTGCTTGGTTTTGAACATTTTGAAATAAAAATGTCAGCAAAAGAGGAAGATTGAAACAGAAGGCTGAAAGAAAAACTTTCTTCTGTCTGACTATATTCCCTACCAAACTTTGTGTACCAAAGGTACAGACAAGCCCTTAGACTCTGTTTTCATGTAAATCTTCCAGCTGACATTTTCTTAAATCTGAGAAAAACCAATAAAAGCATTCTCAGTCACTGATGGAAGAGGATGCTGTCTGAAACGTTCACTTTAACTCTTCAGCGAATTTCTCCAGTTGCTTGATTTATTTTGTATTTTACGTAACCAAGAAGTTAAATTGACATGGCCTAAAGCGTAGGCGAGATACGAGCCTCTTCGTTGATAAAACTCTCTCAGGATACGGGCAGTTACTGAATCAGTGGGAAGCGTTATTTTATGTATTAGTCCACACGAACCTGATTTCATGGATGACATTCTCCAGAGACCCCATTCCGCTATCTAGTTAAAACTGGTGAAAGAACGGAAATCGAGAGACCAACCTGAAAGAACTAGATGCTTAAATGTTTGGAAATTAAGACATCACCATATAAATATTGCAACAAGAATTTGACATTAAGAGTATGGCAAAACAGTTAGTATATAGGGACATATACGACTAATAGAGGTTTGAATTTGTAAATTATATCACTGGTTATCTTAATTGATCAATTTATATTGCTTTATAACAAATCAGGACTGTTGGGTATACAGTACATTAGCTATAATTGGATAGCTATCTCCTCAGGCAACTGTTAAAAAAACTATAATATTATGTTTATTTTGAAAATAATGCCTTTGCAAGAACTGTCTCGATGAGTTATGCACTGGATTAGAGGCAGCTTCTGTCATACGAGAGCCTGCGAGTTAAAACTTTATAGTGTATCAAAAGGAAACGGAAATGTCAGTTTAAACCTAACTGGCCACCTGCGCTGGAGTCCTTGTGCTTGAAAATGACTCATGCACAAAATGAGATAGAATGGCCCATAAAAATGTAGACAGAACAGAAGCACATAAACTAAGCCTATTCGGCTGGGGGTAATATAAGCCCACACCAATTTGATTTGTCGGTTCTCGAACATTTTATGTGAAATTTTAGCAAGAGGACATCATGAAAACAGTGGGCTGGGAGGAAAACTTGTATCTGACTATATCCACTCGCTGAAAATATGTGCACCATTTTCATTATGACTTTTCAATCTAGCATTATTTTTGAAAATCTGAGGACCAAGAAATTACATGGGCGCAGCCTAATATAATTATACTGTAAAACCAATTTCATCTGCGGCATGTTTGCCAAAGAGGACGATAATGATGAAAATTTCACCATTTGAGAGCCCTTGAGATAGCTGTGTATGATCTGTATAATACGCATCAAATCCTTATTGGTTTTCGTAACACTGTTATGGAGAGAAATAGAGTTTGACAGAGCCACCTTCAATTTCTTCTTAACTCGCTGACTTGAAATGTATTTTGCAATACTTTTCGTTCTGTAACTGCTTTTGCTGTGGAGGTATTTCTTTAAAATGACAGGCATAATCCCTAATTTCGAATCATAGGCCATCTGGCCTTGAAAATCTTTATTCCGAACAGGAAGTGTAGCGTTATTGGCTCAGTCTAGAGCAACTCATCTATCTTAGTTACATGTCTCTCTCTTTCTGATTGAGTTCATGAATAGGACACGCGATGGAGTCACGCTCGAAAAATGATGTTTCAGAGATGCCAATCGACAACCGAAATTGGTCCAATCTGCAAGAATTGTACTAAAATCGGTAACAAAGAGATGTGATTTTGCAGTATTACATAGCTGAGATCATCTTTTACAGGTTGGAAAAACATTGCCAGCACACACAGTGTGCCTCTGCCCCTCAATTCCACTGTTATTACAGCCTCGTTACTTGTTTTGCTTGGCTGAACTGTAATAGAACGGCAGGTATGATGTCTTGCTCATTCTCGTCTCCCTATCAGGGAGGGACTGGTAATGGGGGTCCGAACACATCACCGAGCGGAGTGCTACCCTTTAATTTTATCCCCATCAATGGAGGACATCTGTCTCTTAAATTCCAGGGTCTTTAGAAGCTCATCAGGTTGAGGGGTTGAGTAAGCAGTAATGGGCACCTTAACTCGTGCGGCGTCGCGCCAAACCTCATCACACGGGCAGGTGTGCATCCGGTAAAACAGCTTGGCCCTTTCTTACCCTTTGTGTTCCCACCAAATGTTCTACTTCAGTGTTTTCTACAACAAACAGCTCAATTATCCCGTTAACAAAACAACGCCGAGGTGTGTGGAGAATTTTTGAGGACTGGTTGCGCTCGCTCCCAGCCGGGAAAATTGGTACGTCTGGTCCCCCTCTCCAACCTCCGGGCCTCATGAAAATACATGAGGACGCGGAGCCATTGTGAGTCGCATCCCTCACCGCCCAGGGTCATACCAATTTTGAGATGTCCAGGGGTGATAATAGCGGTGGGATGAGTAGGGACAGATGCAGCTGCAGTTAACAAAGCCCTCAATGTAGCCTGCACTGAGTAACCTCCGCATCTGGATCAAATGGTTGGGGGTTCGAATCTTGGCCCACCTGTCAGTGGTCTGATCCCTGAGTTGAACCCTACTGGTAGGGGTTACTGTCCTTTAGGGGCGACGTTAAGCTGTTTAGTTCTGTGTTTAAGGAAACCCACACCTTTACCTTAAAAGAACCCACAACACCTATATCAACGGTATTGTGTGATAGCCATTAAACCTACCAGTCCCAAACTCACTGGTCACTCACAGCTAATTTTAAAGCTTTTGCTTGGATATTCAATAAGGAGAACCAAACTTCTCTTATAGTCTACTCAAGAACCCACCAAACCTATCGATAAGAGTAGGTATATGCCATTGTGAGACCTGCTCAAAACCTACCAGTTCCTCATGATCATAGGCCAGCCATTCACGATAGCCTGTTTGACAGCTAAACCATACAGTAGTAGGAGTATATATGCCCTGGTTTTCAATATGGCCAAAACCTCTTAGTTCTGAACTCACAGTGCTAGCCCTTAATGATAACCTTGGACAGCTTTGGAGGCATGTCATCTGAACCACTTACATGAAAGCACTGACATGTTTGCCAAAGACGGCGATAATGATGAAAATTTCACCATTTAAGAGCCCTTGAGATAGCTGTGTATGATCTGTATAATATGCATCAAATCCTTATTGGTTTTCGAACACTGTTACAGAGAGTTTTAACAGAGTCGCCTTCAATTTCTTTTGCAGTGGAGGCATTTCTTTAAAATGACAGGCATGATCCCAAATTTTTTACACCAGCCTATATATAACAAAGGCCTCCGACATATTCCCTCATACAGGAAGAAGGTGGCCAGGACGATGCAACCTTATGGTGCAACCTCCGAGGGGACGACAACACCTCGGAAATCTCAATTCAAACTACGACACCTCCTCTCCCCCGAGCTTAAGGCATGAAACATCCTGATGATTTTTACCCCCTCCTCCTCCCCCAAAAAATAACCACATCCTTTTTGTTTTTATTTCAGAAGCTTTAATCCTTCCTCCACTTATCCTAAACGGTGACCCACAATAAAAGAAATAACTTCAACTATAACTTTCTCAGATTAAACACCCTTAACCAACCACAATTCTAAAGACTCAGCAACAAATAATGGTGATCGCACAGTTTCCTTTTTTAATAG
Source organism: Branchiostoma floridae x Branchiostoma japonicum (assembly GCA_013266295.2). Lineage (NCBI taxonomy): Eukaryota > Metazoa > Chordata > Leptocardii > Amphioxiformes > Branchiostomatidae > Branchiostoma > Branchiostoma floridae x Branchiostoma japonicum. The sequence continues at coordinate 7,738,993 of CM023827.1, read as the reverse complement.
TCTGACTCAGTAGAAAGAAAACAGTTTACCGCAGTTGTATCTGGGACTTACACCTCTTTAACTTTCATGTGTTTTTTTCAGTTCATACATTTTGTACACCTTTATGACACCAGTACGTAGTCTTGATTTTATGCATAACACAACAAATGCTGCTGCAAGAGAAGTCACAATTTTATTTTGTGGTGAAATAATGAATGTGTCAAGGCTACACCTGTCTACTACATGGTTGCTGAAATAAAATGAAGATCTGTAGAAAAAACAATTGAAAACAAAAACTGGATCAGAACGCTCAAATACATCATGTTTTGGGTCATTTCTGAGTCACTAAGGCCTTGTTTAGTCTTTTTCTGAGAACCTTGGAGTTGTACTGGTGTGGTCAAACTGTGTCAAAAATGTTGCAGCAATGTTCTGACCAGTACATGTATGTTCTGACATTGTTTCTTTTCTTTTGTGTCCCGCAGAACCAGACCTGCCGCCGCCGCCGCCCCCTACTACCGTCCTGTCCCGATGCACCTCGGAGTGTCGCATCCTTGGACATTCCGATCGATGCTGGATGCCAGTTCCGCCCAACAACCACATCCCCAACACCAGCACCACTGGAAACAGCCGTTCTTCCCCTACTCACCCGAGTAACGCCAAACCCACCACCAAAACCTCGTCCCCCAACCACAAACTCCACAGCCCCGACAACCTGAAAATCCTGGGTCGTGTCAAGGACCTGCACAACGAGATGATGAACCACATCGCGAGCCAACCGCGAGAAAACAACAGCAGGAAGAACCACCACGTGACTTTCTCGGACCAGAGGCTGTCGCCTTCGGGCCACGCGTACTCTTCCCCGGGTCACAAAAACCTGGACGGGCAGGGGAACCCCGAGGAGAACATAAAATACGTTCCTTACTACGACGACCCAAGATTTACAGGCCACGAGGGGCCGAGGATGAGTAAGAAGCCGCTGTGCTTGAGCACGTTCGATCCACACGGTACCATCAGGAGTACCATGAACAGTCGACTGAGCGCCACGAGTTCCGACGACAGCCACGAACCGAGCTTGTACCACGGTCGGGACGTGGTGGATATATTGGACGCGGTACGACAAAGTCCGACAAGCACACTATAGCCCTTGCACATACACAACAAAGACTGGTCTTACTGGACCTATGTGAAATGTACAAAAGAAAGTTTAAAGGGCCGACACAGGGAAAAGCTCTCACCTCGACACCACAGGGATGAATATCATCAAAATCGTTGGTCAGCATTAAACCTACATCTGCCGGACTTTCAAAAGAATCGCTGTTACCTGTGAACATCGAAGAGGCACAAAGTGCTCAAAGCAGTGGAAATGTAATATAATATGTGCAGAGTTTATTGTAACGTTTGCTTTGTATTGTTGGACCAAGCGTTGCCTCTCTTCAATCTGCTCTTCACCACACAAATACGTACATCCCACGAGGGTTCTGCTGCAAGTCAAGGCTCATTGTCAATAAATTATAATAATATTTAAAGAATACTGTGAAAGAAAGATGTTAAAAAATCAGATTTGATATGTCGGATATTTACTGAAATTTGTACAGGCACACTATTTTTGTGACGCACTACGCCTACTAGGTTGCAAATTAGTACCTGAATCCACTATATTTTTTTGTGATGAAAGCTTAAATGTCGTCGTTGAATTTGAATGATGTGAAATTGTTGATAAATTTGACACCTTGTTTATAGCATGATATTCGTCTTACAAACACTGTTGAAGAATTAAATTAAGGCCACACCAATTTATTTCCTTGGTACTTGGACAATTCATGGTAAAAATACAACAAGTGGACATGATAAACACGGGACAAAAACTTGAATATGACTGTATCCACTCCATAAAACTGAGTGCACCAAGGCATCAACCTGGTCCTCAAACTTTGCTTTCATTACATGTATGTCTTTCCAGTATAAGACATATAGATATAAGCATATTTCTTTAAAAATCTAAGAACCAACAAATTAAATTAGTGTGGCCTAGACTGTGTTGTGCAGAAATTTTATGTGAACTATGAAATAGTGTATGCGGGGAGCGAATTTGGAGAAAGCCAGCTCAGCTGTAGAGCAAGGGACAATGGAGGTTTGTTGTGACAGCGATAAGCGACCTTTGTTATGCTAAAAGACGAGCACCGTTACATCAATTCCTCTCATTCCATACGCACTCAAGCCTGCCTCATGCCGTCTTGTCTTTGTTATGTTAATAAAAGTTGTACATACTTCACTTCCAACTCCTTTCTCTCCGTCTCACTGAATTATCAATATTTTCCTTTTCCCAGGGCCCTCAAGGTGGTTAGATTTTCTGGTCGGCGAGTTTAGCTCATAATCTCTAAGCAGATGTAAGGTTCCGGCTCATTGTTTTACACCTGTTTTTGCAACATTGGTACTCTTTTCAAGGTTTTCTTTTTGAAGTATTTGCTCAGTGCAAGGCCAAGAGAACACTTCTATGCACTGAATGGAGTTCTGGTTACTGGAACAGCATTTCTTATTAATCTAAGTCATTAACATCAATGCTCGAGACGAGCTCAACTGACTGAGAGTGAAGACTAACTGACCCTACCTCATTTAGACTGGAATAGTTTTGTTCCATTTTTTATGTTTTTAACTTATTATAAAAATTATTTGTATTAAAATTCTAAACTGTTCACTTTCTCTTAGGAGAAACAAGGACATTGGGAGAAAAGAGTACCAATGTTGCAAAAACAGGCGCAAAACACTACAAATGATCAGGATCCTTACATCTGCTTGGAGGTTATTAAAGTTAAGCAGGGTCCCATAGCTTTCTTCCAGGGGGATGTTATTCTTAGCAAATCTGATTTCCTTAATCCAGCGGAGGCGCAATCCTGTCAAAGGGGAAAACGTAATCTTCTTTTCTCGAGCCTGTTGATGGTATTGAGTTAAAACTGTTTGCAGAGCTGTTGGATTGGAACAGTGTGGGGCCTTCGGGGTTGGCAAACCATATACTTGATAATATTTTCACTTTTTCAAATAAAGTTTCAAGTTTTCTGATCCTAAGGTCACTCACCTATATATTTCCTTGGTTTACAGACATTTTAAGGTGAAAATATATCAAGCAGACTGTACTCACTCCATTAAAACTGAGTCACCAAGGCTAAAACCTGATCCTCAGGCTGTTAGAATTATGTTTTTCTAGTTGAACACATTTTTTAACAAAAACAAATTGGTGTGGACTAAAATATAGGGTAAACTTATTGAGGGAACAAATTCTTTTTTTAAATGCAGCAAGAAACAGTTTTCTTGCTCGTAGATAGATACACTGAACTCATTTAGTTCATTTTGAATAGAATGTTAGTAACGTTATATTTTGGCAAGACTCATTTTTTTAGTCAAAAAAGAAATTAGACCCACTTTGAGCACTTAGATCTGTCAGTTCAATTTTCTAGTTGCAAACTCAATGACCTTTTCTGACAAAGGTCAAACTGCACCATCATGGAAAGAACTCAAGGAATGGAATGATAAGTGGCAGGTAAACCTGTTAACATGCTCTGTTTTAGTCTAGGAATTCCACTTTTGTTCATCTATAATTGCTTTTTTCCTTCACACTAGAGAAGCGTCTTACCAATTTTGAGGCTACTGGGTCTTACAAAACTCTTGTTGCATGTACATTACATAATACTAGTAATGTAATATAGTAAAGACATGAATTTCCATCTCTAAGATAGTAAGAAACAAAATATGAAAAGCAGAATTCCAAAGCAAGGTGGAGCATGCATGTCACAGAGGAACTCTGGAAGGATCTTGAGTTACTGATAACACCACCTGCAACGTTCCGTGAACTGAAAGCCACAGGCACACACTGGGGTTCTTGGTTGACCGGCACCCACGGCGGGTCAGCGCTGTCTCAAGTCGTAAAGACAACAAAGGAAGGCTCCTGTCATGGGAAGTGGGTCTGAATGTCGTGACCTTTGCCACAAGTGTCCCCCTCCAGCCATCATTATCTCTGACGGCAACATCATTATCTCTCAGCAACTGTTGAAAACATTTCCACTCCTTGTTTGACAGAAATCAACAGCTAATCTTGTAATCAATAAAACACACTATGAAGCTAATGGAGAAATAAAGTATCCAAGTACCCCAAACTATTTTTATATGCTAAAAGGTACAAGTTGAAAACATCAATTATTCCATGAATTATGCCTTTTTAAAGAAAATATTTTTTCAAAGAATCCTGCCAAATTCATTCATTTATAATCAACATTACCTCAGAAACTGCTAAAGAAACAAATGAAAGTACATGTAAGTTTGACTTGTATGTGCATCAGTCAAAACAAGAAGGGGTAATCTTAGCTGCTGTGACAAAACAGTTCACAAACTTTCACTAAGTTCAAAGCAAAAACAATCCACTATCAACAGGATAACGGAGGCGTTTAAATTTGCTGCAGTTTAACAGAATAATCTAACAGTTAATAAAGGACACTTGAGACAGTTGATTATTTGCTTGGTTGGTTCTCCAGGGACAAACAAAAGTCGCTGAATCGAGACAGGTTAAACATAGCCTGTGCTCAGAGTTGCCAAGATGAAGGAAAGGGAAGAGACAGCATGCCTTCTCTAACTGTAGACAGAAACAGTAGCCTGGGTGCCATGATCATATTCAGTATACCAGTGGTTCCATACTTGCTTCCTTTCCATAATTGTGTGAGGGAGCAATTATGGGAACTCCAGCAAACTAAATTACTAAATATGATGGCACCCAGGCTATGGAAGCAGCTGGTATGGCTATTCAATCATAATTCTGTGGAGACCTCAAGAGTACATCTACCAATGCAGTGGTTTGATTAAAAGTTCAAAATCCATTGTTTAAATTTTAACCCAGTCTTTTCTGTTGACTTCATGGCATCTATTCTAGCATTTGGGGCTATAATACGATGCCCAGGCCTGTTTTTATTTTTTTTCGCTCTGTCGCTTCATATTTTTTCTGAAAAAATCCGTGAAGCAACAAATAAAATTGGTGTGGCCTTATAGCTGACTCCAACAAGTGGTTAGTAACCACTGCCAATTGAGGGCTGGAGATGATGAATGCTCCGTCCCTTTTTACATACCAAGGCTGGCAGTATCAGGCAGCACAAGCTCTTGGTAATAAGGTGATATTGAATATGATGTATGATCTATTGAGGCCAATCTTTCTGTTTGACCAATGCATCAACCATACAGAGCGAACTGACAAATAACGGGTGGTGCAAAGGCAAAGGAGCGTAATTTAACCGAAGCGTACATGCACCCCAGTGGTCCTTTGGGAAGCCTACTTTATACTTGATAGATACTTTGGAATGAAATCAATATCTATTAGATTGAGTAACGTTGAGACAGGAGTCGTTCATTTTTTAACTAGGATTAGGCAATACAAATCTATTTCCTTGGTTCTTGGACATTTTAAGGTAAAAATATGTAGCAAGTGGACATCATAAAAGCTCTTCTGAAGACAGGAAGGAAAACTTGACTGTATTCACTCCATAGAATATGGTCCTCAGACTTTGTTTTCATTGTGCTTTTCCAGTTAAAGCCACAACAATATTATTTATTTCCTTGGTTCTCAGACATTTTAAGGAAAAATACAGCAAGTTGACATCATAAAAGCGGAGGGAAGGGAGGAAAATTTGAATATGACTGTTTTTACTCCATAAAACTGAGAGCCCCAAGGCATCAACCTGGTCCCCAAGCTTTGTTTTCATTATGTTTTTCCAGTTGAACATACTTTTAATAAACCCGAGAACCACCCAATTAAATTGGTGTGGACTTAGCATATCTTCTTAAATCCAAGAAACAACAAATTGAAGTGTTGTGGCCTTACCAAGGCAGTGACCTTCGTAGCCTTATTTCACCTTTTATAAAAAGATGTAACGTTACATTTGTACCCTTCGGGATGACCTCTCATGAAACGAAAATCCCTTGAGCTGAATTAGTTGCATATTAGGCCACACCAATTCATTTTGTTGGTTTTCTGGTCACTTTTGGAAGAAAATACACCAAGAGGTCAAGTCAGAGGAAAACACAACTGTAAAGAAATCTTGAATCTGACTTTATTTTCATCATTAATTACCTTTGCCAAGAAGGTTATGTTTTCAGTTGTGTCATGGTGGAGTGGCTTTTTTCTGTGTCTTTATGTATGTCAACAGCATAACTCAAAAAGCTGTGGATGGATCTTACTGATATTTAGTAGGTGAGTGGCGGTTGTTGAAACGAAGGTCAAGTTCGAAAATGGTTCACCTGGTATTTCCCTACTTTGTACTGTAGCAGGCGGTGTATGTATTGTGTGTTTGTATGTCCACAACAGAACTCGAGAAGCTGAGGATCGTTGTGCATGATATTTATTCTTAATTATTTGTGTTTTGTTGTCTTTTGCTATACTTTTCATTCCCTAGAACTGCCCAGCCAGGCCCTGGGTTGGGAATTGTGACGTTAGCATTAGCAGGGAGACGGTTACCCCATGTCACAGGCATGTTCTGTCACTTGTAAGAGAAGCAGTATGCTATGAAGGATTGCTCTAAAGTACACCACAAAGGGCCAGGCAGCACTTAACACTGCGAACACAGATGAGGTCTTGTCACATAGAAAACCTTGAGAGGTTTCAAATTGCTGAGTTTTCTTGTACCCTTGAGAAGACATGAAAGATGTTCCAACCTCCCAAGACGAAACTGCTTCTCTTCAGTATTTTAAGAGAGAGAGAAGAATATGTGCAATTAAGGCTGGTTTGCCCTGTGGGCATTGGGAGGTGATAATTACCTATTGTCAAGAGGGTTGATTTTAAGGTTTCATATGGAGACGATACATAATCGGTACCCAGGGAAGTGGAAAGAAGGCAATTATAGCTCCTCTCCAAATTGATAACTTGGTTTCAACCTTTTTCAAAAGAACACTCAAGGAAAATCATAAGTCATTATTATAGGATTATGACAATGGATCTCACAGTTTTGAAGAGTGCGAACTTTTATGATGTCTGTTCCCAGAAATGCAGTTAACCTTCTCCCTGCTTCTAACCCCATAACCAATAGAAAATTGGTAGCCAAATGGCTACTTCAGTCTGCTAAAGGTTAATGTTAAGTTCAACTACATCTTTCTCCTGGAATATAATTAGAACCCTCCATGTGTGTATCCGAGGAAGTACAATTAACAATTATACATGGCACATTCTATAGAGTTAATTAAAAAACATTTATTTCCCCATTATCCAGCCCTCAGTTCGTGGAAAAGCACTTAATGTCAAGTTCAAGGACACCTTGAATTATAAGCCACTTTGTGTGCAATTAATAACACATTCCTGTAAACATTAATGTAAACATTCATTTTCCAATATTTAGCTCTCATTTCCAAGTTCATGTAATAAGTGTGTAATGATATACAGTCACCACACTTAACATTGAGTGTATACATTGATTCTAACCTTGTTCTTTAAGAGTAGTACATGTACTTAACACCAAGCTCATTGAAGGTTGTATTTTTCATGGGATCCTAAGGCACCTTGTACATGTATGTACAGGTTGAAAGCGTAAATAACAACATACACCATGCTTTTGCCCATGGCACGTAACACAGTATACATGTACATGTATATCATTCTGTTAACATTTAACAACCTTATGTGCAACATTGTAAGTTATAAACCTAACCTACACTAAATGTCATTTGGAGTCCTCTGTGAATATTACATTGATTTTACCTACAAAAGTGCTCAATGTCAAGGGCATGTAACACTGTATTTCTCTCTGTGAACACTTAACATCTGTGTGTGCACTAAGGGGAAATGGAAAGCCATCTGGTACCAAGGCCAGGTCATCTATCATCAAACTACCTCATGCTAAGATCACATTTCCAAACTGGGGCCTGGCCAGGCTGTTTCCGTGAACAAAAAATAAACAATTCATATCAAAAATATACACAAAAATAGTGCTCATGATTAGTTATTGGAATTTATTTTGTGTTTTGTTGTCTTTTATATCATATACTTTTCATTCACATTAACTGCCCGGCTGGGCCCCAGGTTGGGAATTGTGACCTTTGTATAATGGGAGACGAAGTGAAGGTAAGATAGTCCCATAGGCTTTTTGAGACCATAGAGGTAGTGGGTTGTTGTTGATCTACTGTGTTTACGGCACGGTATTAGAAGGTGGAGCCCATCCCTCTCCTTCCACCACTCTTTACCTCCACAACCGAAGTCACATATTAACCATTTTACACCTGGGTGGAGCAAGGAACTTCATGTAAAGTGCCTTTGCCAAGGACACAATATCCAGCCAGAAATCGAACCCATGACTTCTTGATCTTGTGTCTGCTAGTCCAGTCACTTGTGTAGCACTGCAGCAGGTGGTTATATTACACTGAACAACCTGTTACACCTAACCTTTGCACATCTAACTGTAAGCGTTGTTTAAAGCTATCTGGTGAAGATGCCCCTTATGTACTTGTTGGCTCTCTACAATACTCTACAATTAATTATAGTTTTAGGGGGAATTTTTTAGCACTTCTATCCTGGGTTGATAACTCTGGTACTCGAAAGTACATATTATATACATCATAAAACGCTTCACTCAGTAACAACATATGTAAACAACATTCATCAATTCTATTATCTTGTGCCTCTACAGTTTGTCTGACAAAGCCCCCCGCTGAAAGAAAGGTGTGCGTGCAAGGAAACACCTGAGAAATCAGAAGCATTGAGAGACAATCCAAATTCCCAGGAAACTCAGGCACAGCGTGGTGTCATCTAATCTTCTTTGCTTGCTGATCTCTTCCTGGATTTTGCTGGATCAATCAGGCTCGGTCGACAGGGTGTGGATTTCATAACTAAACAGGCTCACGAGAACAGTTGGATAAAAATGGCTTCTAAATTTCCCAATTGGTCTTTTTTTTTCAACAAAAGAGGCTAGAAAAAACTTGGATTGGGCTTCACAAAGGAATTATTTTGCCCACTATGGTACCATCAAATCTGAGTAATCATACTAGAGAGTGGAAAACAGCCACTGTGGTGGTCCGCATCGTCCACAGATGAGAGCGGCAATGATGACAATGATTAATCATACTGGAGGGTGTCAATATCTGAGACACCTTTTCTTTGCAACTGGGACCGACTGCATCGTGACAGCCCAAAGCAATGCCACCGGATAAGTCTCCAATTACTTTACAGAGAAATCTCCAATTTTATTACATTACAAGACAATTTACAAAACCCAAAGCTGTACTCGTCTGTTATATCAAGTTGAAAACTTTATCCTACAACTTTGAATGACACGTTTTTCCTTGGCAACTGGAACAGACTGTATTGTGACAGCCCAGAGAAATGCCAACACATTATTTATATTACAGAGAAGTCAGTTTACATCACCCAAAGCCGTAATGTTATTATCAAGTTGAAAACTTTATCCTAAAACTTTGAAGGATCCATTTTTTTCTTGGCAACTGGGACAGACAACAATTCACATCCCTGAGGCACTGTCATCAGATATGATGTTCCTCCATGGGTTCAAGATAAGCACAAATAGATAGCAGTGTTTTTCTGTACCTTTGCCCTGTGTTATACAGTCCATTTCAAATAGTCTAAGAGTTCCAGTTGGTTAGTGTTGGAATGTCTCCTCTAACCTTGGATATTCTCCAAGAATTATAACAGCAGAGCCATAAGGTCTTCAGTAAAATGTCTCTGAACTTATATATATGGAACCTATGGCTGTACTGAGTTGAATGCTTACTTACCCCTGGTACATTTCAAAACTTTGAGAAATGTCATTTTTTCTTGGCAACAGCGACTGAGTGCACTTAGATAGCCAGAAGCAATGTTACACTACTCATCCCCCAGATTTGGGCTCGGCGCGGAAAGCAAGCAAAATGTTCTTACAGCTTACTTTTACACTGCACAGTCCATTTCAATTGAGTTCCAGTCCATTAAACTGTCTAGCCTAACTTTGGACACCCTCCAAGACGTGTTCACCACCGCGAAAGCAGAGCCTGACGCGTTCTTCGGAGCTTGGCAGGGCTCCAGCAGATGACAGCGTGTAAATTGTATGGCCTTATCGTAGGACACAAGCTACCCGGCATGGACAATTATGTCACAAGCGTCCATCCGTCATCTTCCCCCATGCAGGGTATCTCCAAATGTTTCACACTCAGGTTCGCCCATGCGCTAAGATTATGACACGGCCATGGGCATTTCTGGTGACATGCTTTGTGGAAGGTCTTTGGGAAGCACCTGTCCGTTTATTGTCCCAGTCTGATAAGACTGTCATGTAGGAAAATTGAGTAAATTGGTCAGGTGTGGGTGGCCATGTTTAATTTGTTGGTTCTTGGATATAAAAAGACGACACTGAACCTGAAAATTTCTTGTGTGTTTAAATCGCATATCCAGTAAACCACCTTAAGGCATAACACACCAGTTTTGTACAAGCTGCATAAGACCAGACTTCGTCTATTATAATTAATCAATATGAAAGCGGAGTCTGAGAGGAAAGTCTGTTAACGTTACCTAATGTTACACACACAGTCTCAGGGAGTCCACGTAAGTCAGATGCAAGGTTTTTTCCAACCTGGGTTGTCTGTTTTCTGATCTTAACCTTCTAAGTTTTTTCTTTGACATGTTCAAGAACCAAGGAAATAGATTGATGTGTCGGTAAGAGCTGCAAATAACATTGGAAGTTTGGGGGCGTAGACCATTTAATAATTGTGACAAGCAGATAATGTCATCATATATGGCAACTTCAAATAGAGACAAGAGGAGAAGAGGCGTGGAAATGACATGTGAAGCAAAAGCTGCCACACAGCATGTCCTCTACCTCTGCAATCAAAAGGATGCGTCTTTTCTCCTGCAGTGAACTGAGACATTCAGGATGAAACCGTGAAATATTGCCCTGTCAGTGGCTGCTATATAAATCTATTGGCTCATTCTTCCCTGTATTTCTGTTTGTTTTTCATCCTTTGAAATGGGTTTAATAAGAAAATGCGGGGGAGAAAGTGAATAAGGGACCCTTCTTCACTTTCTCCCCCACATTTTACTACCTAAATCAATATGAATCATAATTGCAGGCCCATTTAGACCGTAAAATCAGAATGTCGCCTGGAGGCAAAATATGAGCACTTTTGAGTTGATTCAGAACCATAATTTTTTCTTTTTTTTGCAAATCAGAAAAAAATGAAGAGGCAAATCCGAGAAGCAACAAATTGAATTGGTGTGGCCTAACTTTAACCCAGTTTGCTTGACAATGTAATTGTTTTCAATCCACCCGACGTGCTTCAAGGCTTTTGCTGACAAGAATGTGAGGCACGGTCCGGACTCGTCACGACTTCATGCACGGCCGACAAGAGGCAAACATTCTGCCGATGTTTGTCGTCTCTCCTCACTTCACAGGCGAGCTCCTCTATTGACTCTACTTCCTGCGAGACATGTAAGGCCTCACGGACTGGATTTTACGGATCCTCACTCACTCCTAAAAGGCTGCAGGGTTTTAAACATTAACCTATGATAAGTACTTCGTCTAGAAATCTTCAAGTTGCTGATTGGTGATGGTACATGTATCGTGCACCCCACCAAGTTGCTAAAAAGGAGATGCTGGTCTAATATAAAGAAGACATATAATCAAGGGTATGGCAGGTGCTTAAAACCTATCAAAACCGTATGAAAGTTTGTTGTTTTTTGTTATTTTTCTTTGTTCTTGGACATTCTAAGGTGAAATTATAGCAAGTTGATATCATAAAAAAAAAGCAGAGGGCAGGGAGAAAGAACTGAATATGACAGTCACTGTATTCATACCATAAAACTCAGAGTTTGTTTTAATTTTTTCCATGTATTTTTTTAGAATTCAAGAACCAACAAATTAGCTTGGTATGGCCCTGGGTCCTGACAGGTGCCGTTAATTACTCCTGTGTGGCAGAGGGCGGATAACGGAGGAAAGTTTACCCTGACCCCACTGACCTGTTGTGTGCTAAACTGTGTTCGCCAAGTGTTTCGGCAAACCACAAACAAAGCGGGGGGAAACACAGCCACAAAAGCGTACAATCTCTTCAGAGAGAGTCGGTCGTGTTTCACCACTGAAGACAAATAAAGCCCTCACACCTACGTACAGGTGTTTGCAAAGCAGAGAAAGGACTCCCACCAAGGGGAAAAGAAAGGTGGCAAGATGGAGCGTGTTGGCAGAACGTACTGCACCTGCGAAAAACCCGGATTTTTCACGGTTTTCGTTGGATGTTTGGTCAACGCTTCATCAGAACTTTGCCTGTTGGAGACAATATCTTTTCCAACACAACATTTGAAAACTATAGATGGAATATACTCCTAAATACACAAATACGACCTTAAACAAGACATTCTGCCGAAGTGCTATACATGTACGTAGTACATTACAGGTTTCGCACAGGCGTAGTACATTCTGCTGACATGCTGTAAGGTGGTCTTGTGGTTAGGGTTCTTGCAGCTCTGAAGTTGACAGTGCTGCAGCAAAATTGCTCCTTCCATCTGGTGACAAATGAAAGCATAAGAAATGTCACCAGACAATTGTATTAGCACCAGAGACTCATGACTGTAAACTGATACCTACATGTAAGTCAGACAGACATCCAAATGAATTCTCTGAATAGATCAAATTTGGCTTTCCAAATTCCTCCCATACCAATTTTCCTGAGAAACTGTAATTTCCAAAGAGTAAGTTGATCCTGGTATATCATATTGCTGTAATCGGCTTTGTTTGAATTTTTTCAAATTTGATGTTTTTGCTGACCACCTGTCAGAGGGCAGGATGTGAGCCGAGCCGTTTATTTCCTAAACACGGGAAAACAAAGCCTTTGTTTGACATTCCTGACGAGTCATGCTGTTTAAACAACTGTCAAATCAGATTCCAGACAAACATGACACCTGTGTTACTCTGCCACCTGCTGTGTTAGGTGTAGTTTGCTTCTTTTGTTGTTTGCTCTCTTACATGTTATACAAGAGGCCAGGATTAAACAGTCTGAGAGACCCTTGAGGAAGACTTGCTGCATCTGACAATTTAGACCTGAAACTCCCTAAAACTTTGTGTGTTAGTTGGGGTATAGAGTCTCCCCTCAGTCCTTGATTTCATGTTGATCTTTCAATTCAGCATTATTTTTTATAAGTCTGTTAAAGTTAATATTCCTTCCCAAACCTATGGTGCATAGGTCGGTGCCCATCTCTGTAGCCCTTGGGCCACACAGTTGTGCAATCAATACAGCAGGGGGCTAGTCCACTGGTAGTGGTGTGTATTTAACTCCAATACTCTTTCCCAAATGCTGAGTGCTTAGAGCAAAGAAAGCAGTACATACCATTTTTGAAGTCTTTGGTATGACTCGGCCAGGTATCAAACTCACGACCTACTGAATGCAAGGTGAACACTCTACCCACTTGGCCAATGCACCGGTCAAAGTCTGAGAAGATCAAAAAGTCTCCTTAGACAAGACAATTCCTTCCTTATGGACCAAAGAATTTTTCCTTACAGCAAGCATAATTGCACTTATAAAACATGTGTTTTATCTACTATACAAAACACTTCTTCAGCAGATCAAGGTAAAACAGTCGCACATTCAAGAAAAAACTTCAGAATGTGCAGCATAAGCAAATGTGTATCAGCTGTTTTGCTCTTTCATCGTTACGGTGTGTGAAATTCAGGAAATACACAATCATACCTGTTGACAGATGATCCTCAGGTGCATACAGGTGTTATCTGTGTCTCTCCTCCCAACTAGAGAAAGGACAAGAATCACAGGAAGTGAGATAAACTTCTTAGAAGCTCCTCTGATGACAGCATTAATCCACCTGTGTTTTTTGTTGTGTTTGGGCTTCCTTCTGTCTCATTAGCGGAATGTTCTTAATCTGCGATGAGTGTGTTTTGCTCCTTGGTCTAATATCGGATAATCAGCTGTAACAAAAACAGGAAATGAAAACAGGTCAAAATGACAACAAAAGCTGCTGACTACAAATCACAGTCTTTTAAAGGCCATACCGATTTAATCAATTGATTCTAGGATTTGCATGCTTTAAAAAAAAAAATTTATGGTTCCGAATCAACTCCAAAATGCTCATACATGTATTTTAGCCCCAACAGTTGAAGAAAGTCCTTGTCTTCCTAGTTGTTACTGTAACAGTTTTCCGTCTATCAATGGAGTAGTTTGATTAAAAGTTCAAATTCATTGTTTAAATTTGAAACCAGCCTGGTATGTTGACTTCATTGCTCCTATCATGGCATTTGGGGCTATAATAGGATGCCTAGGCCTGTCTTTTTTTTTTGCACCATTTTTTTTTAAATCCGAGACACAACAAATTAAATTGGTGGGGCCTTATAAGTTAAGATAGTTTTCTCTGCTGAGAGGGTTCCCATTCTGTGATGCCAGATAATCAGTTTCAAGGAAAACACAAAAGAAAAACTGAAAACAAGAAAGGAACAACAAACTGACTAGGAGTTTTTTTTCTGTACTGATTCAGAAGTGGTTTTCACTGCTAGAGAGTCTGTTAATTTTGCTAATAGGGATAATCAGCCCAAAGGAAAACAGGAAAGAGAATAAGGTCACAGAAATGAGTCGGAAATTTGGGATAGGATAATGATGTTATGTTTTGAATTTAGTTAGGCTACACCAATTTATTTCCTTGCTTGTCAGACATTTAAGGTGAAAATATAGCAAGTTGACATCATATAAAAGCAGAGGGTTTGGGGGAGGGGCGTGAACTTGAATATGACAGTGTATTTACGCCATAAAACTGAGTGCAGACGACATCTTTTCTGACACAACATTTGAAAACTAACGTTATATATGAGATGTCATCCTTGAATACGTGAATAGGACCTTAAATGAGGCGTTCTGCCGAAGTTCTAAGCACAATACATTACGGATTTCTTGCATGCAGGCGCAGTATGTTCTGCCGACATGCTCCAAGGAAATGAATTGGGATGGCTTAAATTTGTACTTCAAAATGTCTGAAAACCAAGGAAGGAATTGGCATGGCCTTACACACCAACTACTGCAGCTTCCTGTAACTTAACTGTCGGCAATCCGTCCCTGTCCAGACATCCGCTCGTTTGGGCCCGTGGGTGGGGAGGTCACGCGGATGAGGAATAGCCGCCACACGACCCCACTTTCCTTCCCCTTCTATCTACAGTCGCTGCAATCAAGTTTTTGCAGCGTCGCTTCCCAGCGATCCGTCAAACGCCACGGTAACAAAAGTGTATCGTCTTACGGAATCATAACGTGGAAAGGCAGGACATGAATCAGGTTAAGGAAAAATTGGTTCCCGTGTCGCTCTGAGATATGCTGTGTCTATCTCGTACCATTGTGCAAATGCTGGAGGGTCAGTTTATCATGTCGTAACTTCTGCTCACCTTTTGAAAGTATCTGTGCCTTCAGGGGGAGACATGAATCTTGTACTGTACATCTTGTGTTACAAGTCTCCACCAGCCTAACAATGCAGGTTAAAAAACAGTAAAAGTTAGCCAAATAGGGAGAAAAATTGGCCAGACCACTGTAGAGTTCATTTGAGGGGGAAATGAACCTTCCCATGGACTGACTCTCCTGGCAAATCATTCCCTTTTTTGACGAATTCTACAATCCATACCCCCTTAGGAGGCCTGGAGGAGGCTACATCTTGTGTACAGTGGCCAGTCTGAAGGGGACCTGACAAAAATAAAATGGCCAATCTGGGTTTTCAGGAAATGATTGAGCTTTTCACAGTACTTAAAACAAAACAACCCTTCCTCTATTGTTAATTTATGGAACGATTTACCACGTTATTGTTCCATATTTGATTACTAAAAACTTTTGTAAGGCAGATTAATCTCATAGTGTATTTTAGCATGTCAGAAGAATGTACTGTGCCTGCGCGAAACCTGTAATATGTATGGTACATAGCACTTCGGCAGAACATCTCATTAAGGTTGTATTCACGCATTTCAGGATGACATCATCCTGTCTATAGTTATGAAATGTTGTGTCGGAAAAGATATAGTTTACAACTGGCAAAATTCTAATGCAACATTATATTGACCAAACATCCAATGAAAACCGCAAAAATTCTGGGTTTCACGCAGGTGCAGTACCGACATGCTGCTTGTTGTGATGTAGCAGAAGATGCCATACATTGTACCTTGTACAACTGTACTGCAATAAAGTTTATTACTTCTGGCATTGATACATGTATAACACAGCAGGGGACATTGTAACTTGTTGCTTTTCTGACTGGCTAGCGCTCTTGCAGTCTAAAAATATAAACTCATTCCAACGCCTCATTCAATCATGTACGACCATTTCTTTTGAAGAAGTGAAGCCGAGATTAAAGTAAAGATTACACTCAGCAGTAACTCATACCCATTCCAAATCATTCTAGGCATCTAAGCAAGTATCAAACACCATTATTTACTCTGGGCTTGAGTGATGGAAATATGCTTGACATGCAAACTGCAACTGCACACAAGTTTGAAAGGTATTAACAATTGACTCAGAGTGAAAGAGTCACGACTACAAATATCAGTCTTATCAACAAAGAATCAATTAGAAAGTGTTCACTAATTTGTCCCAACAATGTTTATCAAGTTTGCAGAGCCTTTAGGAAAAGACTGAACTAAGAATCTGAAAAAGAAAACAGCTTTGCACAAACATTGTGTAGCGTGTATAGTCCAGTGCTTAGTGACCTTGCCTCTGGACCAAGAGGTTGGGAGTTCAAATCCTGGCTGTTGTCACTCACCCGACATGCACCCTACTGGAAAGAGTCACAGTCCTCAGAACAGGATGTTAAGCCATGGTCCACTGTTCATTGTACTTGTCAAAAAGAGCTAGGGGAATTTCCTCGGTACAATGAACCTGTTAACACTGTACATAGTGTCTGTCTTCTCAGTCAAGACCATTGGAAGAGTAGCTCAACTGTTTGTTAAGTTCATTTGAGGTAAACTGGTACGAGATCACCTTCAGTTCTCACTTTCACCAACGTTTTTCTGCCTTCCCTCCTGGCCCGTCTCCAACTGCTTCAGACGAATCAGCAGAAGGAGAATGGCAGTGTCTAGACCCCATCGGGGGTGTGAGAAGGAGATAAGATAGCTGCAGGAAGCGCTACAATCACTCAGGAGAACTGGCCACATCTGTATCTGTACAAATGTGTCAATGAGCTGATGTATCTGCCCTTCGGGGAAACACATCTGATTCAGCTTCACAGGCTCAAGGCTGTAGCAGACATTATAATGTCAAATAAGTTGTTATTTTTCAAACTCCCAGTATTGTTTAAAACTACAGTCTCAAGAACCATTCAGGAATTGAATGAAAATGATTTGTGAATGGGAGTTGTTGGTGAGACAAATAACTTAAAGTTGTGATTTAACCCTCTCCTCGCTTCATAACCCCATAACCAATACAAATTTGGTGCCAAATGGCTACTTTGGCTAGGAGAAGGTTAAAATTGCATAATGATTGTATAGCCGGTATGATTGTCCTTCGGCGTAACACACCAGCTTCTGTGTCTATATCATCATTCTGTATAGCCGGTATAACCGCCCTTCGGCATAAAAAAACAGCTTCTGTATCTGTTTAGCCAGTATAACTGCCCTTCGGTGTAACACACCAGCTTCTGCATCTGTATCTGTATAGCCAGTATAACTGCCATGTGGCATTAAACACCAGCTTCTGTATCTGTATAGCTAGTATAACTGCCCTTCAGTGTCACACACCAGCTTGATACTTACAGAAAACTTCTCAAATTGGTGTGTCCTTAAAAAAACTAATAGCTGTTTTATGTCTTAACACCAGTAGAAGGAAAAGACGTCGTTTCACACCTATATCAGCATCACCTGTCCATGTATGTGTGCAATTGCAATATCATTACAGTATAAAGCTGTGGGGAGGAGCGCCCATGATAAGGCTCATAAAGCAAAGAGCACGTCTCAAAGGAGGCCTCTCCTTGCTTAGTTCTGATAAAAGCACTATCCTTGGCGGAAAGACAAATGACTTCAGCAAAAAATATTGACAAACCATTTTTCTTCAATCTAATTTTTATTCTACCCAACAGTATGCTGTACTGATAGACTGTTTTAAGATGTGTAAAATTTACTTTACACAGATAAGGAGCAATAAATGCCCACAGCATGAGATAGAATGTTACAATAAGGCCACGACAATTTGATCAATTAGTTCTCGGATTTGCCTCTTAAAATTTTTCTGATTTTCAAAAAAAAAGAGATCAACTCCAAAATGCTCATATCTTGGCCTCAACAGTTGAAGATAGTCCTTGTCTTCCTATTTGTTACAGTTTTTCCATCAATGCAGGGGTTTGATTCTATCCTCCTAGTGTCATGGGCCAGTTTAAAGCCTAGATCTAATATTCCCTGACACTTTGAGGGTTAAAGTTCAACTGTCATTGTTAGAATTATAAACCAGCCTTGTAGTATGTTCACTTCACGGCTCATATCATAGCATTTGGGGTTATTATAGGATGCCTGTTTTTTCCCCCGTCACTTCATTGTTTTTTTAAATCCAAGAACCAGTAAATTAAATTGGTGTGACCAAACCATTTGTTTGAATTGGAACTTTTTAAAGCAAACCACAAGCCTAGGGTCTTCATCTTCCACACACAGTGGACTTTGTTACCAAAATCTATGTGAGAAAAAGAATGATTGATTGATTGATTGATTGATTGATTGATTCATGGATGATGTTGCTTGAGAAAATGATACTGCATTTATACAAAACTCCAAACCTTCAAATCACTTTTTGAAAGTCAGTAGGTATCACACCTTCATTTGAAACGTGTGGCATTACAAATGGGGATACCATTTTCAGCACCCTGGACAGACACCATTAATATGTGACAGTGCTTATTGTTGAGATATACTCCAAGAAGACCAGATTGTGAAAGATGCAGGACTTAGTTTAAAGGTAGCAGAGTCCAGGGCCCTGGACCATGCAACATAGACGAGCCTAATGGATGGGAGCAAGGGGCCAGCTACTTGTCCAGGCACTTAGGCAGACCTGTAAGCAGGTATACTCCATCCACTTCCTTCCTTGGAAAAGAGATTCAAATGATAAACTAGAAACAACATTATCAGCACCTAGGACAGATGCTGTTTCCATTCACAGTATAGTGTCTCTGAAAGAGTGGATTGTACAACCCTCCAGATTGTATTACATTTGCTTGCTGCATGCTTTTCCACAACCTTTGGCCTTTGTCCTAACATTTTCAGCACCAGGGACAGATGCCATTATCATTCACAGCTGTAAAGGCTCTGTGAAAATATGTATTGTAAAACTTTCAAGTTGGTATTTTATTGCTTACTGCATGCTTTTCCACAGCCTTTGGCCTTTGGCCTTTGTTCTAACATTTTCAGCACCAGGGACAGGTGCCATTATGGTTCACAGCTGTACAGTTCCTGTGAAAGAGTGGAGTGTACAACCTTCAAGATTGTATTACATTGCTTACTGCATGCTTTTCCGCAGCCTTTGGCCTTTGTTCTAACATTTTCAGCACCATGGACAGATGCCACTATCATTTACAGTACAGTCTCTGTGAAAGAGTGAAATTGTGCGACCTTCAAAATTCCATTACATTGCTTAAGGCATGTTTTTCCACAGCAGTTGGTCTTTGTTGTAACATTTTCAGCACCAGGGACAGGTGCCATTATGGTTCACAGCTGCAGAGTTTCTGCGAAAGAGTGGATTGCACAACCTTCAAAATTGCATTACATGCTTTTCCACAGCAGTTGGCCTTTGTTCTAACATTTTCAGCACCAGGGACAGGTGCCATTATTGTTCATAGTACAGTCTAGGGAAAAGAACGGACTCTACAATGCTGACAAATCATTTACGTTTTTCCTCAGCATGCAGCAATTGGTTCTCTGACATTTTTATGTCAAATTTTAACAAGAGGACATCATGAAAACAGAGGACTGGGAGGAAACCCTGCATCTGACTATCTCTGCCCCTCGAAATGTGTGTAATGTTACCAAGGAAGTTCTAACAGCATTTCCCTCTTTTCTCATCATGATGATATTCCAATCTAGCATTTTTTTTATATCCGAGGATCAAGAAGTTAGATTGGTGTGGCCTAACGACAGTATCAGAGGTCAGGCCACACCAATTTATTTGTTGGTTCTAAAAAAATTATGCTACAGTGGAATATCATAACAGATCCTGTTCCCTCTTACACACATTGTCAGGGAGTAAATGTCATCAGATGCAAGTTTTCCTCCCAGAATCTATTATCATGATGTCCTCTTGCTAAAATTTGACATAAAAATGTCTGAGAACAAAAAAAAATAAATTGGTGTGACCAAAAAGCAGTTGTAAGGAAGTGCAGCATTCTTCTTTTGAATCTGAGACTAACTAATCAAACTGGCGTGGCCCTAGCACGTTTGCTGCCGCACAGAAACCTGTGCGTGACAGACGTTACATCAGCGCGTCCATCAGTACCCGTGGCGACGGGTGATAATGTCCCGCTGAACGCCACATGCATCATCCTAGCAACGGTTGCCACGGGGGAGCGGGAAGATATCACACGCTCCCCAGGGTGCTGTGTGGGTGCAGGCTCAATGGCATTGGATGGTTTATCTTGTAGTGGGCGCTTGTGGCTGGAGTGATCTGGAACAAAAGGCAAAGTGGAAGTGATCTCAAACCTACGGTGGCCCCTAAGTACAGTATTTATTTTTATGCCACTTTATTTTCTGTGGGTACTTTTATTTTCTGTGGGTACTTTTATTTTCTGTGGGTACTTTTATTTTCTGGGCTACTTCCATTTTCTGGGCTACTTCCATTTTCTGGGCTACTTCCATTTTCTGTGGGTACTTTTATTTTCTGTGGCTACTTTGTATTTCTGGGCTGGAAAATGCCAGCCGGGCAGTTTGTGGGAACAAAGATGGCAAGATATAAAAGACAAATAAAGCATGGAAAAAGTTTTAAAAGTTAAACATGAGCACTATTTGTGTATGTTCTTGATATGAATTGTTTATTTTTCGTTCACGAAAACAGCCCAGCTGGGCCCCAGTTTGGAAATGGGACCTTAGCATTAGCTCAAATAAACTCAATGAACAGTTGAGGAAAGGAAAGTGATCTCACTCTAGTTTTAGCTCACTGAAGAGCTAATCTTCCACTGGTCATAAAGCCTGGTAGAAGCTAGGGTTGATTCAACATTTTAAAAAATGACCAGAAAATTGACTTTGAAAATCCAGGTTTTATTGCTTTGGGTGCCTTTAACTTAATCACTTTCCCTAAATATCTGAGAACCAAGCAAGTGAATTAGTATGGCCTTATAATTAGGAAGACACAAGTTTTAAACTTTCGTTGCGTCTCCTTAATATGACATCCCTTGGGGGAAAGGATTAAGTAGTTTGCTTAGGGAATGAAAGGGAAAATATATGGCTCCCTTTAATGTGCCTGCACCATTAATCACAGTAAAGGGTGGATTAGTGTAATGGGGGATTTAAAGTACAGTGGGGAATTGGATTTCTTTAACACCTGTGTGTCTGAAAACTTCCTTTTAATGATGCCTTCGACACAGTGATGGGGTGTGTCTAAATGTACATCCCAAGGCCACACCAATTTGTTTTCTTGGTTCTGGGATGTTTTGAAGTAAAGATTCAGCGAGAGGACTGGATGAAAATGGAGGCTTGAGAGGAAAACGGTCAACATCTGTCACCTTCAAATAAACTTTCCTGGAAAAAAAATGCCTCAGTGACTCTTTTACCTTTTTTAACGCTTCTAATGGCTTTGTTTAACTTCTTGATGGAGCTTTTGTAGCTATCTACCTGCTTATTTAAGATCCTCCCTTCTGTGGTTAGGAAAAAAGGTCTTTACCTTCAAATAAACTGTCATAGAGAAATAATTGCCTCTGTGTGTAATGCCTCTTCCCCACACAAATCGTACTTACTGTTATACAACTTTGTAATTTACTGCAGCAGATACCTTTTTGTACTCCCAATTGTTGTGCACTTTTCAGAACTTTTGCAGTAATCCGTTAGCTCATTACACATCCTCCCTGCCGTGTCCAGGTAAAAGGCCAACATCTTTCACCCTCTAACAAAGTTTCTCTGACTAATATGCCGCTTTTACTGCTATGTTAAGAAATACTTGTTGGCTTTGTTCATTTAAAACTTCCTGACTGAACTTTTCTTACAATCTATCTGCTGATTAAATATCCTTCCTTCTGTGAGAGCCATCAGTTTTTTTGGGGGTAGCGAGTGCAAGGAGCCCCGTTAGAAAATGGATGGCACCCAAGCTACCTGTAAGGGTCTGCATGGGAGAATCTAGCAATGCTTAACTAGGAGAGCTGACAACGCTTAACAGTAAATTCAGGCAGGCCGGCAACGGTTAAAATTGAATTAACTTGTTCTTGTGTAAGGTTTTGGGAGCGACTTCATTGGAATGTTGTGGTGTTCCATGTTCCATGTTCCATGGGGTGTCTGACAAAACTTGTCTGCAGACCTTAGAGGTAAGGCTCTGTCATGATTTTTGGGCAATCTGACATTCAACTATGCGACATAGAGAATTTTTCAACACTCAACTGAGTACGATGAACGGATATCAAATAACACAAATATGCTTGCTGCCGAATGCTCGGTAATCTATGTGAATAAAAAAAAAAAATAAAAAAAAAAAAATTTAATAACCTGCTACATGGAATTAAATCGACCAATTACACTTCACGAAAAATTTCCAGACAACAATTAACTTGGATTAAAGCGGCCGACTAAGATTGATGACAAATTGAACTGGCTCGCTACACCTCACTGAAAAAAGGCATGCAGGTGTCCAGGAAAAAGGCCAGCATCTTTTACTTTCAGGCAAACTTTCGCTGACAAATAACCTCTCAGCCCTGTGGATTTGTTTGCTTTCCTAAGAGAGCCGTTTGTGTTCATTAGAGCTGAAGGTGAAGATCACAGAAATCAATACTCCAGCTCCGCACAGCTGACTGTAGCAAAATCAGCCATAAATAAGGATTACACAGAAAACGAGGGAGCAGCAAAAACTATACAATGACGAATTGCCACTCCCGTGTACTTGAAACCAGTGTTCTAGCCAGCGTCCGTCTTTTGGTCAGTTGACAGAATTTTGCCGCCCATGACGGACAAAGATTCTGCCTAATCCATCATCTTTGACAGATAAAAACTGGTGTGTAAAGATATGGAAAGAGATGTCATTAACCTAAGTCTACCAGCAAAATTTACCCCTCAAAATGCAGGAAACAGCATTTCAGAGGGTTAAGATTTCAAAATTTCCCGGGGGAGCATGCACCACCACCACCACCCTATGATTGTGGCACTTGACATGATGTTACATGAAACAAAATTGACATGACGGAAAAAATTTCAGGCTGGCTAGAACACTGCAGCTTGAAACACAATAAAACAACAGTTGGCGTACCACTGTACATATTATGTAATTATTGATGTCAGCGTGTTGATACACTTAGTCTATGTACTCTAGATACCTGCTATGCTCACAACTTTAAAGGTAGACAATTTCACGTCCTGTTATAGCATTGATATCGATTGGAAAACCCAGATGGATTACCAACAAAAGCAGGATTAGAAAATGCTCTCTGTTAAATGCAGATAAATGACACCTACCATGTGCCAGCTACATTACAATTCAGTACAGCACAAGCCATCTGTTGATGGAAAAAGTTTTGTTAAAGGCATCCCACGCAATTTCAGGGCAGCAAAACAAAAAATATTCTGGATAAGAAAATCTGTCTGATATTGACATTTACTGCCATTTCTTAGCACATTTTCATCATCATTTCATACTTGCCAAGTATTTCCATACTTACATACATCCCAAAACAAGCTACATGAGGAGTCTCTTTATTTTTTGGTACCATCAATAAATAGCTAGAGACAGCCTACGATACGAAACCTGTAACGGTTACCTTTTCCGTCAACAACTTTGCATTTTTTGGATCACAGATATCAGTATGCTATGGGATAGGGTTGATTCAACTTACTACATTTAAAAAAATGACCAGAAAATTGACCTTGAAAATCCAGTTTTACTGCCCTGAAATTTTTTTTTTGTTGGTAAATTGTTTTTAGAGAAAACATTGAGGGAATAATTATGCATCTGTACTTTGAAGAACACCTGGCATTATTCTAGTTGTTGGGAGAGAATCAGAATGGATTTCCTAAAGATTAATTTGGTTTATACTTTAATAGGAGTATTAGTTGATGCAGATAAAACACTACTAATCAACCAGACTTCCGAGAAATTAGTGTAATTAATGACATTGGTGTGTAATTTTTTAAGTCAGTTTATGAACCCAAACTAAGACCATAACACCATTTGATGTAACATGCAACACTAACTAAGAGTATTCTAGGCTTATGTGTAAGCACAACCTACCGGTAATAAAATGATACATAATTCAGCAATTAACAATAATTGCACATATAAACCAATTAAGCACTTAAGAGTCTGTGTAAATAAGTCAATTAATAACAACACCTGCAAAAATGTACAGGCCAATCTGTCATTTGCAAACTACAAGAATGTATTATATTAACTGCTATTCCAATTCACTGAATTCCACAAAACTCTACTTAGAAACTCAACTAGAAAGGTAACATTTGCAAAGCAAATGCATAATGTTTACCTCCACATGGTCTAGCCCAACAAACTTCTCTGTTTATTTTTACTCAAACACATTGAATTTTGTGTACATGTATATGGTGACCAGCCCCTCCAACTCTGTCTTGCTACATAATGTACCCAACACCACAGCACCAGTTACCATGGAGACAAACGTCTGGTCCAGGTAATTGACCTTTATGTTGGAGGAGAAAAAGAAGAAGAAGAAGAAGAAGAAACAGAGCAAAAACAATATTTTTCCTTCTGCAAAGGAAAACATAAAAAAAATTGCCCCTTTAACAACATTTGGTATGACCTAGTATTGGATTGTCTGTTCAACAATTGTCAGCTTTGATCCTATATTCTCATTTGTGATCCCTTTTGTCAAGATAACGAGCTAAACTTCGGTTTACGCCCATTTATATCCTCAAAGTACCATGCTTATATTGGAAATTCCACCATCAGATATTACAAAATTGTCAGATTTTCCCAATAATGGTATGCTGTATATCATTTCAGATCATTTTCCTGCACTTTGATGACAAGAAACATAGCCCCAGGCTCAGCCATGGCAGAGAAGTCGATACTTCAGATACAGTGCAACAATATTTCCTCACTCCCCAGGCCATACCAATGTAATTTGTTGGTTCTCAAACCTTTAAAAAATGCTTAACTGGAAAACATGATGATTGTAACAAAGTCTGAGGACCAGGCTTATGCCTTGGAGCACTCAGTTTTATGGAAAGAATACTTAATATACTCAAATTTTCCTCCCTGCCCTCTGCTTTTATTATGTTTGCTGGCTATACAGTCATGTATGTCACATTGAAACCAAGGAAATAAATTGGTGTGGCCAAAGTGCTTGCCGTTCTGGATACATGTTGATGAAATCATTCATCACAAGTTTGTGAACTTCTTGTGGAATGAAAGTTTTTCTTTTTTTCTTCTTCTACATAGCAGCAGATTTTTTTTCACTCTTCAGAAAGTTGTCCTGTAACATTTACATATACAGTACGTATGCATAACACACCAGTTTTGTACAGTAAGTACAAGCTGCATAAGACCAGACCGTAAGGTTTGAACCACTCACACCAGGAAGGACCCCTACTCTTTTTGATAAGTGCGGATCTTTAACGTGCTGGAGGTGTGTCCCTCCTTAAACACGGGGCTTCTGGGTTTACGTCCCATCCGAGTGCAAAGCTTCATTTTCACCTGATTCGAGTGAAGAAAATCGGTGTTAAGACTTTCCCAAGGACACAAATTGTGACTGCCAGGGATTCGAACCCAGAACCTTCAGATTCTGAGTCAACGACCCTAACCACAAGACCACCTTGCCACCGGATGATGTACATCTCTCACTGTCCCATTGTTTCCATTGTAAAACAGTGCACGGTAGTTTGTCCACCACCATTGATGTATCTAAGCCCTGGCTACACACAAAAGGAACACTCCACTGGGGTGGTCTGCTGACAGCTGGTCCCATATGTTACAAAGCCAGAGAAAATGTACCCTGAAACATTAATTCCCATCTACGGGTGGAACTGTCAGCTTTTTCACACCTGGATGCACGTGACGGATGAGGTTGCCATGGTGATGGCTGGGAAGCAATAAGCCTGTCCCGAATGTGTCACGGATGGAGGGGACGCGAGGGACCCATCAGAATGATGTTATCATTTCAGAAAAGGGAAATTGGTCTTCAACTTTCTGTGTTCTGTGACACGTAAGTTATATGTTGAA
Source organism: Branchiostoma floridae x Branchiostoma japonicum (assembly GCA_013266295.2). NCBI lineage: Eukaryota > Metazoa > Chordata > Leptocardii > Amphioxiformes > Branchiostomatidae > Branchiostoma > Branchiostoma floridae x Branchiostoma japonicum. The sequence goes on along the minus strand of CM023827.1, from coordinate 7,712,695 downwards.
GAAAAGGGAGGTTGATCTCAAATACAAACAACAGAATTTTTGTTTTTTCCTGCTTTTACTGTGAAAGGGCACAGAACATATTAATATCACTTAGAATAGGTACCCACAATAAAACAGGATAATAACATACAAAATTGTAACAAACTTTCTTACAAAAGTGTCACTGTGCTTTTTCTGAGGAAAGAAAAAAACAAGAAAAATCAAGTATGATGGCCATTTAAGAGCAAACTTTGAACTTTTTTTCACTCTGTGTAAAACAAAATATCTAGACTCAATATTTTTCTCTTTTGGATACCATCAAAGTGAACCCGTAACCTTTCCCACAATCACAGTCAGAGCTTTCTGGGGAAATACGAGTCCCCCCAGAACCTGTGTGCTGCATTATTGACTTAAAAGGTCAGTATATGGCAACGCATCAATTTCTCTCCGTGCTGAAATGGCCAGATATTTTCGCAGCTACCTTTGAGCAGGAAACATGGCATTGCATCTCTTTCCTGCCTCATGCTGTTTGGCCACACCAATTTATTTCTTTGTTTGTTTTTCAGACACTTTAAAGTGTAAACTAAAAACATTTGCAAAGCAAAATTTGCATCATGTTTACCAACAAACTACTCTGTTTATTCTTACTAAAACACATTCATCATATATACATGATTGTATGGTGACCAGCCCCTCCAACTTGCTACGTAATGTAATCCAACACCAAAGGGTGTCTGCTACAGCACCAGTTAACCACAGCTACAGCCATCTGATTCAGGTCATTGACCTTATGTGTTTGAAGAAGAAGAAGAAACTGAGCAAAAGCAATATGTTTTCCTTCTGCAAAGGTAAATATAATGAAGCAAAAGGACAACAAAGAGGTGGATGGGAGGAAAACTTGCATTGGAATTTAAAGTATCTAAGTATTCACTTTGTCATCAAATAAACACTTTTAGTTTAACCAAGATTCCACTAGTCATACATACTAGGAAAAAACATCTTTTACTTTTTTATTTAGTAGAAATCACTACACTCAGATTCTCTGGCAACCCATGTACAAGGAGACGCTACACTGCTCCTGCGGCAAACTTGGCTACAACAGAAAATGCTACACTGCTTCTGTACATGGCCAACCATGTAACAGACCCTCCTCTGGTCTTATTTATTGCCATGACTGTAACAAGATCTGGCAGTCAGGTCCCAGCGGATATCACTCCAATATATGATATGCAAAGGTCACAATATGTTTCCTACCCCCCAAGGACGGAGCTATCTACAAATCTCACCTGGCTTGCAAAGATACCATCTCGGGTTCACGGTCCTGTTTCCGAGAAACAAGGATAAAAGTTACGGAAATCTGCAACAAGATCTTCAACTAATATTCAGAATGCCTAAAGACAATCCAAAATTTTGAAAATGTCAAAGTTATTGGCAGGCATTTTATGACGTAAAAAGTTATGACAGGCTAAAAGGTACTACTCACTCTGTTGTAAATATCTGATGCAAAAAAAGGTGTTTAGTTTCTATTGGAATCCTCGTAAAATTCTACATGAAAGAATGTGTCCTGTGTTTCTGCAAATGGTTTAAAATGACAGCTTTTTCAAAAGTATTAAATCAATGCCACACCAATTTATTTCTTTGGTTCTTGGACATTTCAAGGTGAAAATGTAGAAGTGGACATCATAAAAGCAAAAGACCACTGCAGCAGCGGAACATAATGGATAATGATGATAAAACCAGCACTTAATATATTAAGTATACATATATTTAGAAATTGAAAAATCTGATGACCATTTATGCCACACAAATTTAATTAATTGGTTCTCGCATTCACTTGCTTCATTTTTTCCAATTTGCCAAAAAAATTCAGGTTCTGAATCAACTCTAAAATACTCATATTTTGGCCTCAACAACAGTTGAAGAAAGTCCTTTTCTTCCTAGTTGTAACAGTTTTCCATCTATCAATGCAGTGGTTTGGTTGAAAGTTTAGAATTCATTGTTTGAATTACAAACTAACCTGGTATGTTGACTTCACGGCTCCTATCATAGCATTTGGAGCTATCATAGGATGCCTAGGCCTGTTTATTTTTTCATTTTTTGCTTTCCCACTTCATGTTTTTTATGAAAAAAATCTGAGTAGAAATTAAAATCATAAGTCAAATATATTATGACTGGATCTCATGGGAAGTGTGTTCTCTCAATGGAGACATTGAACTTTATTGTGTATATAAGTTTAAAGTAGATGAGGTTTTCCTTATTTCAGCTGTCTTTCCCAATCTTAAGTTGCCAGCATTTATTTTTTATAGCTGTAAGATTATTTGACCAGAAGAACCCTTAGAGAATCAAACATAACTCATGTTGACAACGCTTTACTTTCTTTTGGATCACTTTGGATAACAAACATTCATGATTTATGACGAGGTCTGCTTCTTACTTCTACTTAAAGTATAGCTTCAAGGTATCTGGGTCTTTACTTAATAAGTAATTTCAAAGCCTTTACTTAAAAACACTCAAAGACATACATCTTTAATAACTTAAGATGGGCAAAGGTATCTTAAAGTTTGGTAATGGATATCCTAGACACAGTTTGAAGGGTTTATCAATAGACTTTAAAGGACATGGACAAGTTTGTTAAAGGACGTGAACTTCTCTCACTAGTCTCAGCAATGAATGACAAGACGTTCTGGAAGCCAAACTTTAGTTGCTACACCTCTTAAAAGAGGAGGATCGTCATGATGACTGATTGAATTCTGTGTGGGAGTAGTTGAATGTCACACAGAAGGAATGGATAAGGAAACACCAATTTAATTTGTTGGTTCTCAGATTTAAAAAAAAATCATTAACTGGAAAAACATACAGTCTGAAATGATAACAAAGCCTAAGGACCAGGTTTATGCCTTGGTGCATTTAGAGTGAATACAGTCATACTCAAGTTTTCCTCCCTGTCCTCAACTTTTCTGATGTCTGCATGCTTGCTATATTTTCTAAAATGTCCGACTGAAAACCAAGGAAAAAATTAAACTGTTTCTATGTCAATTCCATGATACTAGCTGTAATTTGCCAAATTGTTGTGTCATATTATCAACATTATCAAGCACTGTAGTTGGTGGCACTTCTCCTTTTCCTTGGTGCTGAACTGCCTTCCTCTAGAGTATGGTTACCAATACTGTACTGAACTGTCAAAATTGTAGTCGTTACCTGTGGTTGTGTTATCAGCAAAGTACTGATATTCAACATTTACCACCGACTTCTGTGTATTTTAGTCCTGTACTCAGTTCCCTTAACTTGCATTTTGCACAGCGGATTTCGGTTGTTTTTCGCTCCTTTACATTTCTTTTCGCTCTTTTCCATTCCCTTTTGCTTGTTTTTGCTTACTTTCACTTGTTTTCACATTTTCTGTAAACCCTTTAGGCTTACCTGAAAAACAGGTCATAACTCATGTACAATGAACTGTCCTGCCACAAATTGCCAAGAGAGTTGACTCAATCAAGCCTTGTGCTCCATGCAGGTACCTGTGCACTTGACCCAGTAATTATCGTCACAGTTTTCTGTATTCTTATGTCAATTGCGAAGCACTTCCTGTGTTTTCAACTCTCACTTCAAGTTTAAGGTTACCTGAAGTATGAGTCATCGACCTGAAGATACACTCAAGACATTCACAGACATGCTGCTCAGTGCAGGGACCTCGAAAACATCAGGGCAGACAGAGAACATTTTGGGTTCCTCCCAGATGATTCCTGCATCCATTCTTGCCTGAATTCAAATTGCTGAGAGATTTGTGATGAATCCTTGTTCTTAACTGTAAGCCCACGGCTACTTAGAAAAGTCATTACTCTGGGACACACAATGAACTAGTTTATTGGTTCTCTTTGGTTTGAAAATGAATAAAATCAATGCTGAACTGGTATATGAAGATAGAAACAGCTTGAGAGGAAAGTCTGTGCCTTTGTACACACAGTTTTAGAAACTATGTACTGCACCTGCGCAAAACCCATAATGTACTGTGCATAGCATATCTCTGTTTAAAGTCGTATTTGCGTATCTAAGGATGACATCCTGTCTATATTTTTCAAATGTTATGTCAGAAAAAATATTGCCTGCAACAAGCAAAATTCCGATGCAACATTGAGCAAACACCCAACGAAAACTGTATAAAGTTCATGTAATTCTGTAAAAACATGTTTTGCGTAGGCACAGTACGTTCTGACAATGTGCTGATGCTGATATATATTTACTCACATCCAATATCTTTCATGTTGCCCTCTTGGTAAATTTTATTTTAAAACGTCAGAAAACCAAGGTTTACACAATCAAGGGAGTGAATACAGTTAGTTCAAGTTTTCTCCCAGCTCTGTCTTCTCATCTTGTCCTCCGGCAAATTTTTGCTTAAAATGTCTGAGAACCAAGGGAATAAAGTAGTGTGGCCTGGTTGCAAAACAGCTTATTGAAGTTGAAAACATTTACAGAAACACCTTTCTGTACAGGAACCTGGAAGACATCAAGCCAAGCAGAAGACATTTGGGTTTCCTCCTTGGAGCCTTGGCCCAAATTGCTAAGAGAGCTGTGATGGACCCCTGTGCTTCCAAGTACAGACTACTGTACTTGAACCTGTGCTGCCCCCAATTACACACACATTAGTGAAACACCCAAGACCTCTTTCTTCTAGACCCATCTGTATGGAGAGACATTAATCTTCTCGAGGCACTTGTCCTCCCTGTTGTGTTGTGATGTGATTGTTAATGGAGCACAGACTTTATTGTTCACTTGTGTTACATCTGTAGACAAAAGGAAAGGTTACTTTGGGTCAGCATTCTAGCCAGCCTGAAACTTTACTCTGCCATCTCAATTCTCTTTGACATAACATCATGTGGAGCAACAATGGACAATCCTAGGGGGTCAGGGGGCATGCTCCCCCGGGAAAATTTTGAAATTATTACATAATTTTCTGCATTTTGAGGGGCAAATTTGCTGGTAGACTAAGCTTACTTTAATGACATCTCTTTGGATATGTTTACAGGCTGATTTTTGTCCATCAAAGATGACATATTGGGCAAAATTCTTTGTCCTTCAAATTATGGAAAGACAGACGCTGGCTAGAACACTGCTTAGGTCATAGCAAAATAATGCTTATTATACAGAATATCAACATAAACATATATTCTAATGGAACGTCTGCACCTTGGCTCACAAAGTATCAGAGAGTGAATATAGTGAGAGTCAACTGGTTACCTATTTGCTGCAAACAAGTTGTGACTGAATACGTAATGTAAAACAAAGCTTATATGTACTAAAATGTACCTGTTTTAAATTAGCATTGAATGTCATTTATGGTTAAGATATTTAGTTTGTACAAACGATAATTTGTAATATCTAAGAAGTCACAAGTTAGTTTTATATCATCTGTAAAATTTAAAAAAGTATGTATTTCAGCCTGTGACTGTGATATAATCATGACGATCATAATAAACCATTCATTCATTCATGAGAACCAGGAGAATAACTCGGTGTGGCCTGAGTAGGGGTGGTTAGGCCACACCAATTTAATTTGTTGCTTCTCGGATTTGCCTCTTCATTTTTTTCTGATTTTCATTTAAAAAAAAAGATTCTGGTTCTGAATCAACTGAAAAATGCTCATATTTTGTCTCCAACAGTTAAAGAAAGTCCTTTTCTTCCTAGTTGTTACAGTTGTTACATCTACCAATGCAGTGGTTTGATTACAAAAAGTTCAAAGTTCATTGTTCAAATTTTAACCCAGTCTTTTGTGTTGACTTCATGGCACCTATTCTAGTATTTGGGGCTAGAAGAGGATGCCCAGGCCTGTTTTTTTTTTTTTTTTCGCCCTGTCGCTTCATATTTTTTCTGAAAAAATCCGAGAAGCAACAAATAAAATTGGTGTGGCTTAAACCGTTCATTCATTCATGAGAACCAGGAGAATAACTCTGTGTGGCCTGAGTAGGGGTGGTTAAACCACCAGACCATACCAGCTACACTATGCATGAACCACAGACAGCACGGCGTCACACTGCTGTGTTCTCATTCCGTCAGTGGAGGAATTCTCATTTGAAACGTTTGGTCGATGTTGACAGTTTTGTTACATCTGTAGACAAAAGGAGAAGTTATCTGGGGCCATTTTGCAAGGTTGATCATGGTATTCAAAGGTTTATTCATAAGCCACTTGACTTGGAAAATTTGAGAAGACTTTTTCAAGTTAAGAACCAAGTTGAACTCTTTTCCTTGCACTGTGACAATTGAGGGATGGTTGCAATGCCCTTATGCAGATGGCCTCTCAAATACCTTGTGCAAAAGAGTCTTGTTCTGTGTCCAAGATTCCTACTTTGTCCAATGAGACCACCAAGTGTCCAGGCGATTCTATATGTACATTTGTAGGTCGTTTGTGTTCTAGGAACCTAACCTTGAGTGATCTTTCTGTCTTTTTTTCTTTGTTGTTTACAAGATGAAATTGTATCTCAATCCACTGTACTTTCTATTCTGAAGACTGTCTTCTACTGGTTGTGCCGACATTTTGACTTGCTCTAGTTAATGAGTACAGAAAATGACTAAGACTAAGACTAAACATCCTATCTTAAAACATGCAACACTTTTCAGTAGAAAGCAAGTCCAATGGGTGAGCAATACATGTAACAGCCTCGATGCACCAGACCATGCATACTCCACTGTGCAGGAACCACAGACAGAGTGGCGTCAGTGTGCTGTGTTCAGGTTCTGTCATTGTAGGTAGATGTCTTTGAAATGTTTGGTTGATGTTGACAGTTTTGAAATTGGCAGAAAATCCTCTTTTGCATGCCAACTATTCATGTACTTCCCTTGCAGTTCAGCTCTGCAGAGACCTCTGAGAAGTACATGTAAGAGATTTGCAAAGAAAAGGAAACTTGGGGGCAAGATGGCAGACAAATTTAATGCATTGAAATCTAAACTTCTATCTGACCTCAAAAGAAAGAGCTTCAGTCATTTAATGCAGACCTGGACAGGAAAAAATATGAACTATGATTATGATTTGAATATTCAGCTTTTTGAGTTGACATACAAAAACAACAATTTTGATAGTTCAGTACAGCTGTATTGGTAACTATAATTCAATGGAAGGCAGTTCAGCACCAAGGAAAAATAAAACTTCTGCTGACTTTTGTGTTTCCAGATGCTCAGAGTTGCTTTCGTGCCACATTCCATACTCAAATTTAAGGCAAAAACTTGCCATATTCTTTACTTTGGGCTGAACTAATTTGACTGATTGTTTCTTGTATGCTTTAGCAAAAAAAAAAAGAAGATTTTTGTCCTTTTATACACTTCAGTCTGTAGCTTATCCCTTAGCACAATGAAAAACACAGCTACCAATTCTCTATTGGTTACAGTTTTGGGCAGCAGGGAGAAGGTTTTAAAAAATGGCTAGAGAGCCAGGCCATCCGTGTCTGTTTTTTTTTTTTGCTATCTCATCAGTTTCTTTATTCTAAGGGCACCCTTCTAGATCAGCTGTCAGCAGCCAGGGTATCACATACATAGTATATAAATCCAGGTCATGGATCCAGTCCTCAACTGTCATGAGAGCTAATACTTCATCGTCAACGTCAGGAATAATAAAGGTTAACATGCCAAAATAGGTCAACCGCATGACACCCAATTTCAAATCAAATAAGAAATCATCAATATCTAATCTCCAGGCTGATGTCGGGAGGGAAGATTCGGATATGGCCTACAAAGAACACAACCCTTCTAGAAACATTTAGCGGTGGTGGAAAAACTTACCAATCTGTAGTTCTTGTTCTAAACTTTTTTTTCTTCCAATGTTCTTGTCTGTAGCTCCAGTGAGATCTGTCCTGTCCAAATTCTAAAGGCTCTGCTAGCAAAGTGTGCAGCAGAGTGTCATCACTCATAGTAGGCATGGCACACAGACTCTGTTTTGGCATTGGAGCGTTAGGGTAATTTAGGCAGTTATGATTTTGAAAACGGCTTCAACAAGTCACTGTGTGCAAGATGCCAACGAAATTTTGTTGTCTGTAATCTATGGGACTTTTGCTATCATACTGTGATAGTTTTATTCCAAAATGTGGAATAAACAGGAAGCTAAAATTCTATAAACTGGAGAAACAGTTTTAAAAATAATTAACGACGCTGCTGAAGCGGTACCAACCTCAGTGCGACCCAGTGGAAGCACTTCTTTTCAACTCGAGTCATAGACAGAATCCTACTCCCCTTCTTGTACTGGGTCACTCCAAGACATTTTACAATGTAGCTCTTCTTATTCACTTCTTTTGGCAGCCCTTTTCCCCAGACCTACAGTTTGTAGTTCCACAAACATCTGGCTCCTTTTATCTTTTTCTTTCACCATTAATTACATTTGTCTTGGTTTGATACTGTCTCTTTGTCCATATCACATTCAACTGTTACAAGAAGCCATTTTAGAATGTAGTTATAGTAAACTTCTTTTGCCAACCTTTCCCCAATGCTATGGTAGTTCCAATGAGATCAACCAAGAATTATGAGTAAGTTGTCTTTATTTGATGCTGTTGAGTTCCTAGCTCTTGTATAGCTCTTGTTGCAAACCTCTTTTGGCAGTGCTTTCCCCAATGCTACGGTCTGCATAGCTCCGTGGAGATCTGCTCTGTCTGATTCCTGAAGGCTGAGCTAACAAAGCACGCAGACACCGTAATGACTCATAGACATGCTGACCTACTATCACAGGGGTCTGCTCCCAATGCACCAGAGTTTGAGCAAACCCATTCATCACAGTACCAGACACACAGATGAGAAATTGGCTAAAACTGGGCAAACTTGCCATGCTAGAGATCCCAGGGTCACGGGAATGATGATAAAGTGTTAACAGTTAGTAACTGCTCTGTAGTTTTGGATGAGCAAAGTGGTGTAAAGTGAAATGCCACATGTAAAGAGGTAACAAGGTGGTAGCACGTTGGTGGAACGTACTGCGCCTGCGATAAACCAGTAATGTATTGTGCATAGCACTTCTTGTATTCACGTATTTAAGGATGACATTCTGTCCATAGTTTTGAAATGTTGTGTTGGAAAAGATATCACCTGCAACAGGCAAAATTCTGATGCAACGTTGACCAAATATCAAATGAAAACTGTGAAAAATCCTGGTTTTGCACAGGTGCGGTATGTTCTGCTGACGTGTTTCTTGTGGTTGGGGTTGTTGACTTAGAATTCCTGTAAAATGGCAAGGTGGACTTGTGGTTAGGGTTGGTGACTTGGAATCTGAAGGTTCTGGGTTCGAATCCCTAGCAGGCCCCAATGCTGTGCCCTTGAGAAACTCAGTCAACACCCATTTCCTCACTCAACTCAGGTGTAGATATCTTATTTCAATATCTGAAAATCCAGATATAAAATGCATAAAATTGACACACATCATCTGGACCTCAATAACTAATCATATACCGAAATTCAGACAAATCGGTGAAAAGCACCGTGAGTTATAGCTGCAAACACACAACGGGACCCAAAACAGAACCTTCCGACAGGATTTCATCCTCCTTTGAGGTAAAAAGCTTCTTTTTTTTATTTGATGATGATACACGTACAAATTGAATGTCCTATTTTATTTCCTTAATATGTGACATCTCCATTACTAATGGGATTGTCCTATTTTATTTCCTTAATATGTGCAACTTTTTAATTATAACCCAAGTATGTAATTCAGCCATCCTGTGTGCTGCAATGTACTTGGGGTTGTAAAATATGTATTATCAATCAATAAACTTACTATATAAGTATGAAATGAATCCTTAATTTGTAACACTTTGGATCAAAAGGAAGTTCCTTAATTCTACATTCTGACAGTGTTCCCCACCATGCCGGTACTGATCACTCTGTGACCTACAAAATCATGCCCTGAAGTTTAATAGACTTTTCTGACCTTCTATCACAAACAATTCCCTCCCCACACTTCCCATGACATTGTTCAATCACTTGTAAAGTCCAGCAAATGGCCAGTCCAAATTGGACGGAGCAGCAAGGGCCTAACTTGAAAGGAATTTTACAGTTGGATACAGTAGCGGGCACGGTGCCCAGTCAAATAGCTACTGTCATCGACTATTGCATAAATCACTTGTGGCGAGGCGCTATTAGCAGCTTCAACTCCCATTGAGACCGGTGTTGATCAAAAGGAGGCAAAATAATTGCCACTTTGTCTGGCTCTCCTACACATTGTCTTGGATGAGAACACTACTAGTACCTTACATTATAAGAAACTGTGTTGGAGAAATGCCGTAAGCTGTTTCATGGATTACTGCAAGCAATGCAGGAAAGTTTTAATAGCCTGCAATAAAGACTCTATTCAAACAAGTACTGCATAGTATGTCATTGCTCCTTAGGAAAGAGATGGTAGGGCCTCTTTATTAGATAGCTTCAAATGGTAAGACAAAATGTTTCTTCACAAAAAGAAAGACAGATATGAAAATAATATTCTTGCCAAGCATACTATTGTAAACTTATACTATAAGTTGAGAAATGTAAGAAATACAATTATATTTTGCACCATTTTAGTCAGTCAATAAATGATTCGTTCCTACAACATGTAAAGAAAAGACAAAACGTTTCTTTGCAAAAAGAAATACAAATACGAAAAGGATGATATTATGCTTCAGAATATTGACGAGCATACTACGATAATAAAACCATATACTTACTATCGGTTAAGAAATGTAAGAAATACAATTTTACTTTGCACCATCTTTGTCCTGATGTTATGGTTAGGTACATGTATGCAGCACTTGACATAAGAATTGACATAACAACACAAAACAGTGACTTGACAGACAACAACAATTTTGATAGTCCAGTACAGCTGTATTAGTAACTATAGTCTAATGGAAGGCAGTTCAGCACCAAGGAGAAATAAGATTTCTGCTGACTTTGGTGCTTCCACAAGCTTACAGGTGCTTTCCTTTCACATTCCTACTGAAATTTGAGGCAGAAATTTGCCATATTCTTTACTTTGGGCCAAATAATTTGATTGGTTGTTTCAATTCTTGTATGCTTTTAATAGCTGAAAAAAAACGGAAAAAAAAACCCCGATTTTGTGCTTTTTTAAACTTCAGTATGTAGTTTATCCTTTCGGCCACACCAATTTAATTTGTTGCTTCTCGAATTCGCCTCTTCATTTTTTTTCTGATTTGCAAAAAAAAAAGATTCTGGTTCTGAATCAACTCAAAAATGCTCATATTTTGGCCCCAACAGTTGAAGAAAGTCCTTTTCTTCCTAGTTGTTACAGTTTTTTCCATCTATCAATGCAGTAGTTTGATTGAAAATTAAAAATTCATTGTTTAAATTTTAACCCAGCCTTTTATGTTCACTTCATGGCTCCTATCATAGCATTTGGGGCTATAATAGGATGTCCAGGTCTGTTTGTTTTTTTTGCCCTGTTGCTTCGTATATTTTTTTAAAATATCCGAGAAGCAACAAATAAAATTGGTGTGGCCTTAGCATGATAAAGCACACACTTGGCTACCTATTCTCTATTGGTTATGGGGTTGGGAAGCACGAAGAAGGTTAAAATGGTTAGAGAGCCAGGCCATCCATACCTGTTTCACAAACAAGACTTCTACTGAGTTCAGTGCTTCCACTCTTCTACTGAAGTAAATGCAGTAAATGTGCCCAACATCACGAACGATTGCCCAACAGTGAAGCTTCTACTCTTCCAATCACTCATCCCTCCTGACCTGACCAGCCCAAGTCCAAGTTCAGCCCTTATAACTGCTATTAGAGCCGACAACATGTCTGTCTTCCCCTGATGGCAATTTCTGCTCTGCGTTTGTCTTGACCCCTTCCTGACCCTGATTTGTCACGATGGCTTCCAACTTCCATTTGCTTTCAATATCGTGTCTTTCTCCTGTTGTGTTATACCCCCTGACATTTAGGCCACAACAATTTAATTTGTTGGCTCTCGGATTAAAAATGAATACGCTTAGTTTAACTGGAAAATATAGTTACAGTAACAGTCTTACTAGGCAGTGTGAGGACCTCAATGTCTGAGCTTGACTTCAAATCTATACTTCCGCCTATGTTTCATTTTAACAGACATTAAGTTATGTAGAAAGAAGCCTTCCGTGGATATGGCCACAAACTTGCAACAAGAGGACCCCAATGCGTGAGCTTGACATCTATTTGTAACAGGCTCACTAGGTAGGTTGGTTGACAATTCTCATGTCGTATATAAACAAGAATCCAGGATATGACCACACACTTGAGACGATAGGACCCCAATGTTTAAGCCACCCTGGTATAAGTTATGGCACCGCATGTTACAAATGGACTTGGCATTTGGCAAGAATTGCCAGTTAACGGAGCGATCCATAATGGATAGACCGGCCCCTTGGGTCGGGAATAACTCATCCCACACACTCTCCTGAGCAGGCAGAATTCCTCCCCCCACAGCCTACATCAAACGGACTGAATTCCATCCGTCTTTAGTGATCGAACGTCGGGGGGCAAGTCCTCAGCGCCGTTTTCGTAAATGGAGCCGGCGAGCGTCAGTGAGGAAATGTGACCAAAGTGTTATTTTCATGGGATTAACTCATCAGAGAGGGGTGAAACAGAGGGGAGGCGTGCCCAGGGCTGGCTGGAAGATGGACTGCAGAACTGTAAATCTCTGCAGAGAGTAATCAACTGAGTCTTGTTCTGATAATGGTTTGTTGGTTGGTTGCGGTTGGTTTTGGTTGGTTAGTGGGTGGGTGATTTGGTTGGTTGGTTGGTCGGTTGATTGGTTTTGGTTGGTTGGTTGGTTGGTTGGTTGGTTGGTTGGTTGGTTGGTTGGTCAAGTCAGGTACAATTCTAAAGTCATACAATAGTCATGTAGATGCTGGTATTCTCTGGATACAGCAACCAGTTGGTTGGTTGGTTGGTTGGTTGGTTGGTTGGTTGGTTGGTTGGTTGGTTGGTTGGTTGGTTGGTTGGTTGGTTGGTTGGTTGGTTGGTTGGTAAGTTGGTTGGTTGTTTAGTTACTTGGTTGGTAGGTTGTTTGTTTGTTTGGTTGGTTGGTTAGTTGGTTGGCTGTTTGGTTGGTCAGTTGGTACGATCTACAGTTAGATCCTCCTTGTGTAGTAGTTGGTAAGGAGAAAGAGCATCAGGAGAATATCTATTTAGCAAGAAATCAAGGATTTCAGGTGGTGCCTACATGTACATGTATCCCTCTGATTTTACCGCCTTTAACCTCTCCAACTGAAGTTAGGTACCCATTTTACAAACCTGGGTGGAGTGAGGAAAGGTGTGTAAAGTGCCTTTGCCAATGTCTTACCAATGTCTTGCCAGGATCACCAGGAATCAAACCCTTGACTCTCGATCTCGATGTGTCTGCTAGCCTAGCCGCTCAGACTTTCGACGTCTCCATTTCACTTATGAGGGAATGAAACATTCCTTCAACCTAGAGCCCCAAAAGATGAGTCTCCCTTGTTTCTTTTCATCCCCTCAAAACATTTGTTAAGCCACTTTTCCCACTCTCTTAACTCAAAAGTGCTCCCCACACTCCATTTTCCTATCCAAACAGTCGATACACAAGCGTGGCAGGGAGTGTTAGATGGCCATGGTAGCGCCGCCCATCCATCCTTGGTCGTGGATATTATTGGGAAGGTGTGCGGCTTTGGATGCTTTATGTGGCCAATTATGGGCAGGGACTAGTCCCACCTGCAGGTCTGTCTTCATGTAGACATGCCTGCTGATCGGATAAGCACAGGCATAAGTCAGGACTACCAGAAGGATGGGGTGCACTCTCCGTAATTTCTAAGAAGACACTGGGTTGTTTCTGTGTGCTTCTGAATGTCCAGGTAAAGAGGCATGCCACATGAAAGACACACAGAAGCAAAGAAAGACTACCAGAAAGATGTGATAGATTTTTGGTAATCTCCAAGTAGATGGTAACTTTGGTCTGTTTTTGTATGTCAGCAGAAAGGTACGCTGCTTGAAAGACATGTGCAAACAATCAAGACAGAACGGTAGTGGTACCTTTGCTTGGAGAATTCTTCAGACAGACATGCTTATTGATAGGATAAGCTGTACATATGTCAAGCATAAGTCAAAACTACTAACTGTGACAGACTTTTGGTAATCTTCATGTACAAGTAGATATAACTCTGGCTTGTTTAAAAAACAAAACAAAGCCACACATCCCCTTGGAGATTTGTTTATTTTGTTTGTTTTGCATAACCAGTAAACCTTCAGGTGTAACACAGGAGTTTTGTACAGTATTTAAGTACAAGCTGTGTAAAACCAGACTGCAAGATGCGTGTAAAATGCCCTCACACCAGGAAGGACACCTACTCTTTTAGATAAGTGCTGTGGGATCTTGAGGTGTGCATGGGACCTTTACATCCCATCTGAGAGGACGTCCCTAACCAAAGCTAGGTAGCCATTTTCAGTTGAGTGAGGAAATAGGTGTGAAGTACCTTTCCCAAGGGCACAATAGTACAGCCTGTCAGAGATTTGAACCCAGAACCTTCAGACTCTGCCACCTGGGATGCCAGGGATTAACTTCAAATCTTTTATCTAACAAGGGCTGAAATGACAGTGTGAACTTCCCAACACTGTGGATGCATGAATTGTGATGGAGTACTTACTTGATTAGATACAGCATTAGATTTTGCAATTATGGCTGTATCTCATGTCACAATAAACAATAACTAGTTCAGACTGAAAGAGACAGACTACGTATCTGCAAAGTTTCAAACTGGGAATAATTCAAGACATGCAGACACACATGTTGGAGGAAAGTTGGCTTCTATCCCAGAGTCAAGAACACTTTGTCATCTTTGATGATAAGACAAGACACAGTCTGCAACAAGTTCTATTGTTATAATAATCCAAACTTACGTTAAAAGATCTCAGTAACAGGGAAAACTTGCTATATATATATATAAAGTACAACACAGTGACTGTGTATTCCGTATCACCCAAGGTACCAATCCGACCATGATCTGGCCTGAGGGAGGGCTGGGACCGAGGGTGATGTGGAATATACATGCGTTGTATTTTATCTATGTTATACCCACCCGAGAAACCATTTCAATGCAAAATGTGCCAGAAATTGAGAAAATTTAGCGTCCCTAAAGAAATAATTGTAACAACATCAATTCCAATGTTTCAATTCAGAACGTGAATTTTCGAAAGCGGCACATTTACATTGAACAAATTCTTTATTGAAATGTTTCTTTAATATTTAAAACAGCCAGGTGTTGAACAATGAATCAAGAAACCTTTTTCAGTCATACAAATTTTGTGTTGTCAGCTTTCCAAATTGCTGAATGTGCTCTGGCTACACTTGACTGCAATGCGCAATCTGCTGTTGCAAGAATGATGTAACATTATGTTACAAGCTATTACTACAAGCCCAGACAGTCCGTGGTCATTGAGCACCCTAGCCAGGCCATCTGCTGTTGGGCCATACCAATTTTATTCCTTGTTTCTCTGACAGCTTTGAGTATCTTAGCAAGAGGACATCATGAAAACAGTCAGGCTAGGGCTTGGAGAAAACATGAATCTGACTACATTCACTCCCTGAAATTTTGTGTAATCTCCATTTAATAGCTAAATTTATCCACCATGTTACATGTATATCCACCACTTTGAAATACAGTGTCTTTGAGAGATCTCTAGACATGTGCAGTACCTCCCAGGTATGTTAGTTTAGATATACAGGGGGATGTTGCATTGGAGGTTTGTTTACTGATCTGACACTTTTTTTCGAGGTGGCGGATATACATGTACATGTATGTGACCAGGTGGAATTATGTGTTTTTAACTTAGTAGATGTTACCAAGCCACTACCAGGCTTCAGTGGCAACTGGAAAGAGTACAAATTGGCCAAATAGACAGTTTGCTTCAAAGCGGCAAACTGTACTCCTTCAGTGGACCAACTCCCCTGGCATGTTATCTCTCTATTTAGTCAATTTTCCAGCTGCCTCTGAAGCCTGGTAGAGACTAGATGTTTTTTTACCAAGGTGCCTAACAGATGTTGATCTCCCAGTTCAGCATCATTTTTTTAAAATCCAAGAACCTACAAATGAAATTTTGTGGCCTAACCAGAAGGATGTATCGGTATGCTACACAATCATTCCCACAAGCCTGAACAGTTGGCAGTTGTTGAGCCCCCTAACCCTGCCATCTGTGATTTGGTCTGTGTGGCACAGATAACATGAGTCAGACAGAACATTGTCTAAAATTACAGACTGACCGGATGCCCTAAAGGGAAGTGCTTTATCACTTTCAGTCGGCAAGAAAAAATGGAAAATGTTCTTCAATCCAGTTTAGCTTATGTATGTAAGAGTCTTTAGAAGCTTTATTTGAAATTGTAACATTCATCAATACTAACAATACTCTGTGGTGCAGCAGATTTAGCTCATGTTGTGCCCCACACATTATGAAACATATCACAGAAGAGTCAGTCTGAAAATTCTTCAGCAGGTTGTGACAAGAAGACCAAAGGACAGGCACAGTTACTGTCCATCTATCCATCTATCTATAGATCTACACATTTGTATCTACATGCATATGTCTATCTATCTATGTATCTATCTATATAGTATCTATCTAATATAGTATCTATCTATCTATCTATTGTCTATTAGGCCACACCAATTTAAGTTGTTGGTTTGGTTCTCGGATTTTTTCAGGAAAAATATGAAGCGAGCGGGCGAAAAAAAAAATTCTCCTCTGGTTGTAGCTGTGACAAGTTACCCTTACTACATGTAGTAACATGCAGATTTTATAACCCAGGATTCAGAGTCTCAACCCTTTTGTCCAGCAAAAAAACAATGCTCATTTTATTGCATGCAAAGAATATGTCAAATGTCGCATATTGTAATTTCCTCATCTTTAAAACAGATGAACACTGAATTTAACAGTTTGCATACTGAAGTAGCCATTTGGCTGCCAATTCTCTACTTATGGGGTTAGGCTGCAGGGAGGTTAATTATCATGTACTGTTATAGAAAAATTGTGTTTGTCTACACTGTTTTCATACATGTATTTTTCAAAACGTGGACTGCTACATGAGCTAGATGAACTACCTCATGGAAATTTTACCCTTTGCCAAGACTGACCTTTGCAACGAGGGGAGTCCCAATGATCATTTCAAACATTAACATGGGCTATAGGTCTTTCAGTAGAAGCTGATTGGAATCCGGTGGAGAGCATTATATTTCTGGTCAACCTGGTCAAAAAGGTTCTCGGTTTGAATCCCTGGCAGGCCCCAGTGTTTTGCCCTTGGGAAAGACACTTGACACTTATTTTCTCACTCGACTTAGGTGAAAATGAATCCCTTTACTAACATAAAAACAGAAGGCCCTGGGAGGAAAACTTGACTCTGACTCTATTTGCTTCCTGAAACTGTGTGTACATGTACCAAGGTACTGACTTTCCCATGGGCTTTGTTTTCATATTGATTCTCCAGTTTAGCATTCTTTCTTTTAAAGGGGAATTATGTAACATTTTTGCTTCGAAAAATCAAAATATGTTAATTGAAAAAAATCTTTGTGTGATTGTCATTTACTTCCACTTGTCAACATATTTGTGCCATTATCTCACATTTCTGACATTTATGATTGGTGCTAAAACAGCCCATATGAGGCACACTCATTTTGTGTCACCACCACAAAATACCAGAATGTAAACAAACATGGGTAACAGCTGTGTTTCCAGCTTTTAAACACACTAATATGGTGTAACATTTTGACACCTCCACTTCCTGAATAACACATTTGCAATGCAGTAGAGTTGATTTAACTTAAACTGTAAAGAAATGACCAGAAAATGGACTTTTTGTATCATCCTAATGTCACATAATGCAACTTTAAAGTTTGTATTTTAAGCACGTGAGATAATATACAATATACATGTAGGTGCCAGAATTCAGCTTGCAGGGCTAAACTGTTTTGAGATCACTACTACTTTAACACTGTGCAGTGTAGGCGATGCCCTTGGTGCTGAAAGCCAGGTTACAATGAAGCTGTAACGTTATGTACTGTACATATAGTCCTAATGTTACATAATGCAGATTTAAAGCCAAGAACCAATCAATTGAATTGGCGTGGCCTTAATTGTTTATTTATGCTATGAAATGTAACGCATCCTCAATCAATGAGTGACCCCAGCCCTCATAACCATCTATATAACGACGACGAAAAAGGTTCACCGAAAGTGTCGCATCTTAACAAGTTAGTCACGGATGATTCATGTTGAGGGGACAAGACCCTGTCAGTTTTGCTACTTGTTTTGATATTTAGATGAATAAGAATCTTTGGTTCAATAAAACGATGGCACTGCAGTTGAACCATGTTCAAATTTGGCCTACTTTGCGTTCAGCAATCAATGGCCGTGAAAATTATCTTTCAAGGCATTAAAGATCATTTTAAATAAGCTTATCAGTTCTTTCTGTTATTTTAACAGTGACAGTGATAGGTCCAAGACTTTAAAATCTAGATGTAATATCTCAGTGAAACCAAAGAGCAGTCAACAACCCTAAACTCACAAGACCACATTGCAACCTGTAGCAATACCACCGTATTGTGCAAGCACTTCTAATAATTATATATAATCGGCAGAATGTCTCATTTAAGGTCGTATTCACGTATTTAAGGATGACATCCTGTCTAATATAGCTTTCAAATGTTTTGTGAGAAAAGATCTTGTCTGCAACGGGCAAAATTCTAATGCAACATTGACCAAACATACACCAGAAAACATGGTTTTGTGCAGGTGCAGTACGTTCAACCAGGACTGCCCAACTAGCCAGGGATCCTAGGACTATTACAAAAGGCCTTAAGTTACAAGAAGTTGATAGTTCTTTGGCATAACTGAACATTTATGATGCAACCTTGGCTTAGTTGCTTCCTTATATCACTCGAGACAAAGATATTGAAATGCTTCCAATCAAATTAGCTTGTTATAAGGTTTTTGTTGTTGCTGTTCTTGTTTTAACAGTGACAGGTCCAAAATCAAGGTAATCTTATTGATTTGGCTGCAGCATTCTACACATCCAAGGCTGCCCAACTACCCTGGGACTATTACAAAAGGCCTCAACTTACAACAATTAGATAACTCTTTGGCAAAACTGAACAGTCATCATGCAACCTTGGCTTAGTGGCTTCCATAAATCACTAGAGACAAAGATATTGAAACAACCAATCAGATTGGTGCAGCCTAAGGACGACTCTCCACCCCAACACAATTAAAAGAATAGTAAAGAAGCAATCACCGAGGTCCGTGGTGTTTCTCCTTCAACAAAGGTCAACAACACGGTCAACCACAATGGACTGGCCATTCACTTCCTGAAGGTAACGACTTGTGTGCAATTTGCAGGATCTTCTAAGTACTGATGAGCTGCCCTTTGAAGAACCTTAACTGCTCTTTTCTCCGCTCTCTCAAAGGAAATCAGATTCTTGGACTCTCCTTGCCGGGATCTTAAAGAGTTCATTTCCGTTGGGCATCTACATCCCTGACTCACAAGTAGTCTATTCACTATAGTCCTCCTTAAGGCTCCTATCTCAAAATCAGCATCTTTTATGCTCCCAAATTGGATGAAGTGTGAATGGTCCACTGCCTAACGACCGTGCTTCAGGACCTGAAGGTTAAGAGTTCAAATCCCGTCTGCTGTCACCCTAGTTTGCTGTCTGCTGTCACCCTAATTTGCTGTCTACCATCACCCTAGTTTGCTGTCTGCTGTCACCCTACTTTGCTGTCTGCTCTCACCCTACCTTGCTGTCTGCTGTGACCTTACTTTGCTGTCTGCTGTCACCCTACATTGCTGTCTGTTGTCACCCTACTTTGCTATCCTCAGGTTGGAATGTGAAGGGGTGGTCCTCTCACTGTTCATTGTCTCTGTCAAGAAACACAGAGTGGAATTTCCTTGGTACATTCAAACTGTATGCATAAATTCTGCCAGGTACACTAAGACAACCAAATTAAAAACAAAGGGTGTTATCAAGGCCTTCTCAAGGATGTTTTGAACACCTGGATATCTGAAGTGTGTACACCTTGTAGACTACATACATGTATGATGCATTAGAACACCTAAAGTTACATTCTCTGTTTTTTTAATGTGGCAATCTTAGGGTAGGCAGAATTATGAGAACTCACCTTACACTTTACATTTGCATCTAGTTTACTTAATTATTTGTTTGGCTTGTCAATATACAGCCAAGGTTGCCCAAGGTTACACTGTATACATTCCCATAGTACCTGTCCTGCTTGTTGCAACCAGACAAGTTTTTCAGTAAGCTAACCTGGACTGACAGACCTTTCCATTCCCATTTCTTCACGATTGCGCTAGAGAATTGCCTCTCTGACCGCACTGATGCACAAGTTGCCTGTTCATGGCCTTAACAAAGAGCTCCTATCTCCAACTCAGCCCTCTCCATGCTTGTGCCCAATCACTCCAGAGAATTGGGAGCAACAGGCTAGGGTAGAAGCTCCTAGACCGCATTGCCTGTGTGCAGTAGGCAAGCCCAGTTTATTTTATAGGTTCTCAAACATGTTTTTTTTTTGTACACTGAGCTACTGTTTTGGCTCACATCACAATTTTTATGTATTGTATAGGGCACTGTAATTTACCATGTTGTATTTGTAAGAGTGTGATCAAATAGATAACCAGTTCTTCTTCTGAATCAGTTCTTCTAAATGAAATTGTAGTTAGAGGACAAGGTCAAAACACAGGGCTGGGAGGGAAACTTGGAGCTATATCCACTCCCTCATACTATATTTGCCAAGGAACAGGCTTTTCCTTCAATCATCCAACAGGACCCTGTCATTAGGCCACACAAATTTTATTAGTTGTTTTTTTGGGATTTAAATAAGATAGGAATGATCTTTAAAATCAACATGACGACCTTCATTTGTTAGTCAACACAGTTTCAGGTGGTGAAAATATAGTAGTATGCAAGTTTAACTGTTTTGAGATGCAGTATTTGCAATGTCCTTGGTGCTGAAAGCCAGGTTACAATGTAGCTGTGACGTTATGTACTGTACACAGCGTCTTTCCTGTCACAAGCAGTGGAAAAGCAGCTCTTCAGTGTTTTGAGATCACTTCTACTTAAACATCATGCGGTGCAGGCGATGTCCTTGGTACTGAAATCCAGGTTACAATGTAGCTGTGACGTTATATACTGTACATTGCATCAGACTATGTTGCTCTCTGTCATGACCAATGGAACATTATTTAGCTCTTCAGTAAGCTACATGTAATTAAACTGGTTTGAGATCCCTCAACAGAGACGGGAGCGCTACAAACTTTTTGCATCGTACAATCCACTGCTTACTGAGTCGCGTGTGTCATCTGCATAACGTGACATCACAGAAGCAGTGGATTGCTCATTCCTTGACAAAGACTGGAGTTGTACAGTCATAAATTTGGGTAAGTCCAGTTTCTTGTGTTGGAAATTACAGTTCAAACTTGCTTCATAATCATTTCAGATCTCTTCATCTTTTAACATAAAACGTCGGAGAATCAAGGAAATGAGTTAGTATGGCCTGAGGCAGAGACGACACGTACTATTCAGCACCAGTGACATGTGTTAACGCTCACAGTCGACGCTCCATCAGGTCCAATCACGCCTTCCTAAGTTTCCTTCCTCCTACAGGACCTGCTCATCACCCCTCTCACAAATGTTGCTGACAACACCGCTGACACCATTAACACTTACTGCTTACCCTATTTAGTTCTGACATTTCGTGACATTAGGCCAGACCAACTGGATTTGATGGATGACGTCCTCTAGAGGACTCTAGAAAACAAGATGCTTAACCATCAACCTGCTAAAGTAGCCATTTGGCACCAATTTTGTATTGGTTACGGGGTTAGGCAGCAGGAAGAAGGTTAAAATGAAGATGACATTGGTTGTAACAACACAACTAGTAAGCAGGCGCAAAAAGAAAGCAAACTTTTTCATGCCAGTTTCTTCTCCAGATCCCTCTTATGGATTTATTGTGTTTTTCTGGATTTATGGCATCACCTGTTTGTTAGGCCACACAAAATTGATTTTTTGGGTGACAGGGTGAAAAAAACCCAGTCCTAGGCATCCTACAATAGCCCCAAATGTTACGATAGGAGACAAGAAATTTTTTTATCAAACCACTGCATCGATAGATGGAAAACTGTAACAACTAAGAAGACAAGGACTTTCTTTAAATGTTGGGGCCAGTTGATTCAGTACCTGAATTTTTTTCAAATCAGAAAAAATGAGATGGGTGAATCCGAGAACCAGCTGATTGAATTGGTGTTGCCTTATGTTCCAGCATATGGACGGGTGACCCGTGTCAGCACCATATGACCCTCACGTAACCATTGACAAGAGAAGATCCAAACCTACCATTATTTTATTTTGCAGGACCTGCGCACCCCAACTTTGGAACAAAACCCTTGTCGTCAGTGCTGAAAAAATTCAGAGATCAAGAGGTCATGGGTTTGATTCCTAGCATTCTTGGCAAGATATTGTGTCCTTGGGAAAGGCATTTTACTTGACTTTTCTCACTCCACCCAGGTGTAAAATGAGTACCTGACTTCAGTTGGGGAGGTAAAAGGCTGTGGAAGGAGAAGGATGGGTTTTGCCTTCCAATACCGTGCCCTAGACACAGTGGATTAACAACCCATACGGCCTGAAAAAGGCTATGGGACTACCTTACCTTACCTTTAGTTTCATGCCTGTCCATTTTCTGATATTATCCTTCCATCTTTTCCGTATCCTCTGTATTGGGAGGTAATTATGCAAGAGTTCAGCTATCTGGGGACAATACAGTATATTGAGTCGTCACTGACCCACTTCAGGGTCATTTATCACCCTTATAAACTGCTCCATCCTGAACTGTGGTAATAAAGGCCGTGACCTACATTACTTTTACAGCCCATGTTTATTACCCCGTATAATAAATGGGCAAATATTTTTCTACACAGCAAATATCAGGTTGGCAACAAGCTGGTGTATTAGGCCACACCAATTTAGGTGTTCTCAGACATTTTAAAGGCGCTGCAGTTTTCAGGGCGGCAAAACTGGACTTTCCAAGTCAATTTTCTTTTAATGTAGTAAGTTGAATCAACCCTATCACATTGCACACTGATATCTGTGAGGCATTAATGCAATGTCGCTGATGGAAAACGACTTATTGTTTCATACCATAGGCTGCTTCTAGCTATTTATTGGTGGTACCAAAAATAAACTTAAAGGACTCCTCATGTAGCTTCCTTTGGGGCTATTTCAAATGCTTCAAGTATGAAATGATGACAAAAATGTGCTAAGAAATGGCAGTAAATGTCAATATCAGACAGATTTCCTCATCCATAATATTTTTTGTATTGCTGCCCAGAAATTGCATTGGATGCCTTAAATGTAAATTCAACAAGAGGATGAGATGGAAACAGGGGGCTGGGATATCGCGGAAAACTTGAAGTACCCACTCCCTGAAACTGTGTGTACCATTAACCCTTAAACCACCGTATGGGGTCAAAACTGACCCCAGACGTATATAAATATGCGCCATTTTTACATTTCTTGTGGAAAACGAAATTCCTCCTATGAGTTTGTTTGTACATATGTCTAACTTGTAACTTCTTATACGGTTTTACTGAGATTGGCTCATTGTTGATTGAGTTATCCTAGAAAGTTTATGTGTTGTTCAGTGGGGTCAAAATTGACCCCAGAATAATGTTATGCATTTTTTAACACATCTGTGTCTTTTGTTGTCCCTGAAGTTTCTTCCAGATGATATGTTTGCTTGAGTTTTATGCTGTCATGATGTCATGCTTTGAATGAATGCAATATTGAATCAGAAAACTCAATAGTTGTGACTCTTGACTAAGTTGCCTATGGAATTGGGGTCAAAGGTCATCAACATGGCTGCCTGTGGACCTCTAGTGAAATAGAATTAAATTATGATAATGAGCAGAAATTATTCACATCTAATCATTTACAACTATCCCTGATAGATTAATGAAACTGTACATACATACAAATCGCAAAAAGAGTCACACTAAAAACCGTATTCGTTCAAAACATTATGGGGTCAGTTTTGACCCCATATGGTAAGATTCGTCGCAAAAAATCTACGGTGGTTTGAGGGTTTAATTTAGGTATTCCATTGGTTAGTGACCCTGCCTCTGGACCAAGAGGTCATGAGTTTGAATCCCGGCTGACAGCCGGCGGCTGTTGTCGCTCACCTGGTCACAACTAATGAACAATGTACCGAGGCTTAACTTAGGACAGGAGGTTAAGCCTTGGTCTGCTGTTCATTGTCGAAAACAGCTACATTCGAGTCTCTACCCTGACATAGACATGGGTTACCTGCAAATCTTAAGATTAGCTCCAAAAAATTCATGGACTTTCTAATCGTCAGTCAGATTAATTGGATTTGCACTCTTGTCAGCGCAGCTCTAAAAGTTCCTTCCATGCTCAAGAGTGGTGCGCTGATGAAGCATGCGAACGCTAATGTGCTTTTTAGTAGTCTCCATGGGACGCTTTAGCAACATTTCTGTCAACCTTCATCAGATCATGGAGGCTTTATAAGGCTGATAACATTCAGGCCTACCTATCACCTTGCTGTACAATCCTCAGGGGTAAAAAGAACCTTCTAATGCCAGGAGACATTGGGGATGTCAAGGGAATACATGACTGTTTTGGTTAGGTACTGTTGTAATTGTCCACGACGGAAAGTTTCAGCCACAGAAGAGTGCTGTATTAATCATTTCATTAACAACAGAGTAGTGAAAAGTGACCTGGAACCATTCGAAAATAATTTCATCAGGTTGGTAGAACATATTGGAGTTTTCTTGTACACAACCAGCAATGTCTCTCACCTGCTTACGTTTCGATGTCTATCATACACCTTTCTCAGAGCTTCTGACTGGAGTTCTGCTTCTCGCCACTGTAAGTAGGCAATTCTACCAGCAGAGATCCTGACTAGAGTCGGTAAATTTTAAGATAGTTGCTTAAAAGACAGAACTTTTCAACTTTGATTCATGTGACTTTAGATCAATGGATTGACTTGAAATTTAGAATTTATAAATGGGAAACCAACCAAACACGTTAACAGCAGCTTGATTGGAGTCTGTGTCAACAAAGACTCTAATCAGGATCTCTACCGGTGACAATTCTACCCTGACATCTATTTCTCAGTTCAGGTGAAGTGGTTGAGAGGTGGTCAGGAACAAACTCCTGAGAAGGTCCAGAATATGTGATCATGTCACATTCTATGGAACACAGTCTTCTCCAGTGAAGACAAGAAGCTGTGGAAGACAATGACAGCTAGCCTCAGTGCTAAGTGCTGACATTGCGGCAAAGAAGAAGAAGTCTTCTCCAGTACATGATATATGAGGAATCACAGTGGGACAGGCGACAACAGCCGGGATTCGAACTCTCAACCCTGTGGTCCCGAGGCAGGATTGCTGAGCAATGAGCCGTGCATGCTGCTGGAGGAAGAAAATGCAACAGCGCAAAAATTGGGTCAATGGTGTCGTCCGGTAATAGTCCTATCACATTGCAGTGATTGAGCAAAACTGGGACAACAATTATGATGGCACCCTGTCATTTAGATACATGTCCTATCATACTGCGTATTTCATTCTAGGTGGAACACCACAACCAGTATAACATTATCTCTAATGCACAATGTTTTCTTATAGTGCATTTTTGAAAGAAGATACATGTAAATTGCATGGCACACTGTTGCTAAGATTAGCCTAATAGTGTTTAGTCCTATACTTAAATTCTGGGCCGCACGACAAAATAGACCTTTCCAGTCGAACACCGTAAGCCCCACCCCTGTTCTATATTACATCGGAGAAGTAATGCACTGCACCAATTCTTCTTTCATCGCATTTGTGTAAGCAGAAAAATTGCACTGTAAACAGCACGGACCAGCAGTTTCGGGTGACAATAAAATTTGCATATTCCCTGGACAGCAATACAATATCTGTCGTACCCGTGCTTTGGTATTCCAGGGACGCTCTGGGATCAATAGAAACTGAAGAATGGCTGTCATCACTGATTCGGTGTCTTACACTCTGATCCACCAGGATGGCCGACTTTGAAGTCCGAAACCTGTCGTAGCCTCGGAGATTCGTACACTCAGAATGAGAGAATAAATCATTCCGAGCGACTGTCCTTTGCTGATCTAGAAGAAGCTCTGGAAATTACCACATCATATGAAATTTTCAACATCTTTCTAATGAAAAGAGAGGGGATTAAACATCTCAACGGAACAGTTTCTTCGAGATGAAAGGGATCTAGTTGAATGCCAAGGTTGAGCTGAGAAGATATAAGGTATAACACTGGAAAAGAGCATTGAGACAGCTTACAAGGATTAGAGTCTCCTGCTTTTCTTGATTTCAAAGACGGTTTCAGCAAAATTTATTGCTAAAAGTCCCATCCCTAGTATTCTGTTAAAATCCTTTTGAAAAGTTCAAAGAAGAAGGATGGCTATAAATGCAAGCCTTATACAGTAGTGGTAATCTAGGAAGAGAGATTCTTTAGTGCTTTGTGAAAATGTAAGGGAGGCATTGAACAGAGAGCCACCTTACTTTTAGTGACAGGTAGAGAGTGAAAACAAGTCCTCAAACAAGTTCAGTTCATCATGCACTGGATGTGACAGAGAAGACAGACGCTATGTGCAGTATGTACTTTTTGGCAAGCACAATAAATAATGGACCACAGCTTAATGTCCTATTATAAGGACTACAACCTTTTCTAGTAGTGGGCTGTGGGCATGTTGGGTAAGTGACAACAGCCGGGATTCAAACCCACGACTACTTTGTCCAGAGGCAGAGTCAATAACCGCTGCTACATAGCTATTTCAGCACCAGGGACAGGGACACATGTCAGAAGCTTACATAAGACTACTTTAACTATCACAGCAATGAGGAGGTTTTTTTATTCAAACTAAGGCCACATCAATTTAATTTGTTGCTTCTTGGATTCGCCTCTTCATTTTTTTCTGATTTGCAAAAAAATAAAAAATTCTGGTTCAGAATGAACTAAAAAATGTTCTTTCCATCGACGATTTTGCCGCTCACAACAGACAAAAATTTTGCCCAATCTATCACCTTTGACGGACAAAAATTGGCATGTAAAGATATGGAAAGAGAGGTCAAACTAAGGTTTGTCTACCAGCAAAATTTGCCCCTCAACATGCAGGAAATAGTGTTTCAGAGGGTCAAGATATCAAATTTTCCCAGGGAAGCAAGTCCCCAGACCCCCCTTGGATTGATGTTACATGAAACAAAATTGAGGTGATGGAAAAAAAATTCAGACTGGGTAGAACACTGCTTAGGTGATTCAATGCTAGTACTAGGAGTGAATTTTGGGTTGGATTTGGACAGTCATCTTCAAACACAGATCTTCAAAGCAAACTTCAGACCAAACCAGCTTGATTGTTTCAACTCTTTGGATGAAAAATAATATATTTCAGCCCCACAACTTTTCCCATTCCAGTTTCTTTCCCAAAAGCATTCTTTAATGACATATAACATAAAGGGAAATCCAAAATCCCCCTGACGACAACCTCCATCATGGTTTTATTGCTTTTACAGATGCCTATTTCCTCTGAAGGCTTTATGACACACTTCCTAGGGTCTATATAACGGCAGATTCATTCAATGAATCAAAATAGATTTAGGAGGTGTGAGAGCATATCCAGATAGTCAGCTGTCGCATGTTGTAACCGTCACATGATAATCTGCCTCCCCGGAGTGTCATTTAAATGATGAATGGGCCACGAGAGAGAGTGTGTGTCTTTTAAATACAAGCCAGGGAGAAAAATAAGTGATATCATTGACTACGGGGAGCGAATCTACAGAGTCTTCTGCACAATCTGTTAGTGGAATTGGCATCAGAAATCCTTGTCGTCATAGATCATAACATTTCCAGAAAATTTGGTATCAACTCAAGATGAATTCTAACTTATTCTCCAAGCAGAGGTTTAGGCTTTGGCTTACTTTTGACGTGTTTCTAGGCATTTTTATCAGGCTTTATTTTTTGTACTGGTATCTTTTTTTGTGGCGTATTGGATACAGCCTGGCCAATTTGATACTGTCTTGCCAATTTGATACAGTATTACAGCCACCAAAAGATCTGCTTGGAGATTATTCTAACTTAGGTTTATAGAAATGTCCTCTTGTGGACAACTTCGGCCAGTTCATTCTAGTGATGCTGAAGAAGAGTGATGGATGTCACTCAAAATGTCTGGAAGTAAAGCCACACCAATTCAATTTTTTGCTTCTCAGATTCGCCTCTTCATTTTTTTCTGATTTGCAAAAAAAAAAAATTCTGGTTCTGAATCAACTCAAAAATGCTCATATTTTGCCTCCAACAGTTGAAGAAAGTCTTTTTCTTCCTAGTTGTTACAGTTTTACCATCTACCAATGCAGTGGTTTGATTAAAGTTCAAAATTCATTGTTCAAATTTTAACCCGGCCTTTTGTGTTGTTGACTTCATGGCATCTATTCTAGCATTTGGGGCTATAATAGGATGCCCAGGCCTGTTTTTTTTTTCCGCCCTGTCGCTTCATATTTTTTCTGAAAAAATCCGATAAGCAACAAATAAAATTGGTGTGGCCTAATCTCCATATTTCATCCAGTAGTAGATCTTAAATTGTCTAATGCAGTATAATTTACCTGGGTGGTCAAAGCTTCATCAACGTGCTGTCCTCTTGTGATCCTTGAGCAACTTGGTTGTAGCAGAAAGCTGCTCAAAGCAGCAAACCAGTTCAATACTTCACAGCCTTTACCTCTTCATTTAGTAGTTCCAATATTTTGCCTGTAAAGACAAATATAAGATAGCAAGTCTCCTCCCAATTCGATTGCATATGTATTTATTTTATTTATTCATACTTACCACATTTGTGGAAGGATTGACATAACACGTGACTATCACCTTTTCGAGGTGTCAACCCTAAGACCATACTGTAATGAACCACTCACACCAGGAAGGAACCCTGCTCTTTTTGATAAGTGTGATGGGCTCTTTAACAAGCACAAGACCTCCGGCTTTTTCGTCCCATCCGAGAGGACGTACCTAACTGAAGCTAGGTACTCATTTCCTCACCCGAGTGAAGTGAGGAAATAGGTGTAAAGTGTCTTTCCTAAGGACACAACATTGGGGACTGCCAGGGATTTGAACCCAGAACCTTCAGATTCTGGTTCCACAACCCTAACCACAAGACCACCTCCACCACATATGCTCTTGAGGTAATCAAAAATCAAAAAACCTTCAAGTTTATGAGTTGTTGAAGAAAGCTGCTTATGTATATGTGTTGTCACATGTTACCATTCCCAGACTTGTGCCTGCAGAAGAAATTAAGAGGTAGCAACAGTGTGTTCTTCTCAATTAGATTGCCATATGCTCTTCAGGTAATCAAAGAGAAAGCTTCATGAGTTTGACAAGATGATCCGCCCCTACAGATAGGGTTACGTGCAGCGTGGCATTTCCCCAAATGTCAGCCAGGCCTCAGCACCGACAAGTAAATGTCAGCCATAAATGAAAGACACAGAAGGACCAACTTTCAACTTTCCCATTTCACGAGCAATGCGATGATATGATTCTTACATTAAACTCTAGTTAGCCTCGAGCTTATGTTACTGATGTCCCTCATTAGCACGCGTATCCCCCGTTTCTACAGTTCAGCCATCTATTAATCGAACTTCAGCTATGAAATTGGCACATGCCTTTTGAACCATTGTGACAACCAATTCAGTCAGGAAAATAGGAAATTATAATAACCACAACATTAATATCCTTATAAGTAAGCAGCAATAATAGCAAGCAGATTATTTTTGGACTGATTAGCATTTTACAGATAAAACATTCTATGTTATAAAACATTGGTATCCTCATTACAATTTCTAAGAATTTGAATGATCAAAAAATGCATATCTTGTGAAAATATATGGTTTATGATAAATTCAAGATGGTTATCTTTGTGCTGGTAGCAACTTTTATTCACTAGCAGTCAAACACGTCTGTCCTTGGTGGTGAACACCATCCACACACAGGCAAACACACCTGTCCCTGGTGCTGAACACCATCTGCACACAGGCAAACTGACCTGTCCCTGGTGCTGAACACCATCCACACACAGGCAAACACATCTGTCCCTGGTGCTGAACACCATCTGCACACAGGCAAACTGACCTGTCCCTGGTGCTGAACACCATTCACACACAGGCAAACACATCTGTCCCTGGTGCTGAACACCATCTGCACACAGGCAAACTGACCTGTCCCTGGTGCTGAACACCATCCACACACAGGCAAACATACCTGTCCTTGGTGCTGAACACCATCTGCACACAGGCAAACATACCTGTCCTTGGTGCTGAACACCATCCACACACAGGCAAACATACCTGTCCTTGGTGCTGAACACCATTCACACACAGTCAAACCCTCCTGTCCATGGTGCATTGACAGATTAAACTTTGGTTACATCCCTATGATCCAAAAGCTTTTTTTCTGACAACTCAATCTATGTTCCTACAACCCTAACCTTATGTCAGAACATAGGGGTGTTGGAACAAAGGGCTGTCCCAATAGCTTTTATTTTATGTTGTTACGGGCCAAATGCCTGAAGTAAACTGAAGTCCCGTATCCTTTTGTCTCACAAGATAGAAGAATGCTTACTCTACTCTATTCTACTCTTAGTTTCAAAATGTCTTCCCTGCACCAGATGGTGAATAGAGCTGTGCATATCTATGTTTCTATAGCCCTTGGGCCATCACTACAACAGGAGGCTAGTTCACTGGATATACATGTAATAGTGTGTGTGTGTTCAACTCCCATACGAGCGATCACTATTTTTGTTTACATCAATTATTGGTAAGCATATGCAAATTATTGGTAGGCAGATGCAAATTATTGGTAGGCAAATCACCTAACTACCGCCTGCTTTTTGCGTACCACTCGCTGGCTGTGACATCATGGCAATCGCTTGTATACTCTTTCCCAAATGCTGAGTGCTGAGCAGAGAAAGCAGTATGTCTTTGGTTGTACTCGACCGGGATCAAACTCACAACCTACTGAATGCAACGCCACCACACCCCAACATCAAGACTTGCATTTGCTGTATGTCTACACTGAATACAGCTGTCCCCCCCCTCCCCATCCACTGAACCTTATCCATAAGGTACTTACAGCACTGCATTCCCTGGGCGCCTCTACATTCTAATTGCTCAAATGGCTGTTAAATCACTGTCAATTTCCAGTCTAGTAGGCTGTAGGAACAGATGCATGGGGAGACTGCCGACTATCGCGGGGAATTCATAAATGTCAGCCCTGTTTAGATCACTTCCCAGGCAACTTGTAGTCCCTTTTCTTGTAGTCCCTTTTTTTGTTTATCTCTGAGTTTATTTGACTAAAAGAAGGCAACCGTAAGGAAATGCCATGTGATGACCTTACCATTAGTTATTTAGCTTCTCTAAACTGGTGACTATTGCAGGGAACTTCTAAATGTCAGCGCCGTTTAGATCACTTCCCAGGCAACTTGTAGTCTTTTTTTGTGTGTTTATCTCTGAGTTTCATTTGACTAAAAGAAGGCAACTTAAAAGAAATGCCATGTGATGGCCTTACCATTGGTTATGCTTCTCTAAACTGCTGACTATTGCAGGGAATTTCTAAATGTCAATGCTGTTTAGATTACAATCCAGGCAATGTGTTTATCTCTGAGTTGACTTAAAAGAGGCAACTGTAAAGAAGTGTCATGGCATGACTTTACCATCAGTTATTGTTTCTCTAAACTGCTGAATATCACAGGAATTTCCAGAACGTAGTGTGCAAGCGCGAAACCCGAATTTTCGATAGTTTCTGTTGGATGTTTGGTCAACATTGCTTCAGAATTTTGACCGTTTCAGAAGATATCTTTTCCGACACAACATTTGAAAAGTATAGACAGGATGCCATCCTTAAATACACAAATATGACCTTATATGAGACGTTCTGCCAAATTGCTATGCCCAATACATTGCGAGT
The DNA here is from genome assembly GCA_013266295.2 of Branchiostoma floridae x Branchiostoma japonicum. NCBI lineage: Eukaryota > Metazoa > Chordata > Leptocardii > Amphioxiformes > Branchiostomatidae > Branchiostoma > Branchiostoma floridae x Branchiostoma japonicum. Next base: position 7,680,755 of record CM023827.1, on the reverse strand, counting down.
TTCGCGCAGGTGCAGTACATTCCGCTGATGTGCTGGGGTGTCGTAACATGCATGCAGAGGTGAAGGAACATAGGAGTGTAACCAATGCAAAGTGTCCTCTCAGCCCTCTGTTTTCATCTTGATCTCTTGCTCATTATCCTAAAAACAGGACCAAGGAAACAAATTAGTGTGGTCTTACGGTAGTAATTGTTTCTCTTTTTAGTTTCTCTAGAATGCTGAACAACACCAAGGATAACACACACAGGCAATTTTGAAATGCCAGCCCCGTTTAGATGATATCATGTAATCTAGGCATCTCCTCGTCGTCAATACAGTTTGTTTTTTGCGTTAACTTGTATTTGATTGAACATCTGGGAGTGCTGTTCTCTGATAATGTTCATTAGGAGACGGAAGATATTACTCACTGTTGAATTGATATGAAAGTGTCTGCTTTGTGTGGATAGGGACTTGAATCTTAATGTTGACATACGATAATCCTGTAACAAACTGCATTACGAAAGAAATTCCATGTCTGTTCCATGTGATTCACTTCGTAAAGTTGGCAAGGGTATTTCATTTCCAGAAAGTTTTCATGCAGGACTTTTTACTTCTTGAAAGAAGATTTACAGTCTATAGCCATGATTCTGACATGAAGCCTGCGGACAATTTGATTGAAGAAGATTTCACTGGTTGTAACCAAAATATCTGATGAACTTGTTGATGAATTTTCCTGAGGTACAGGGTGAATGTCCCCCTGGCAGCTTCCTCTCAAACTGCAGGATACTGTAAATTCATTACTTTTGCTCCATTTCTTGCTCCAAAGAAACAAGGTCAATGACCTGGACCAGATGGCTGTCCCTGTGATAACTGGTGCTGTAGCAGACACCCTGTGATTTTGGTCTACGTTATGTAGCAAGTTGCAGAAGAGAGTTGGAGGGGCTGGTCACCATACATGTACATAATGAATGTGTAGGAATAACAAGAGAAGTTTGTTGGGCTATCTCATGTAAAGGTAAACATTATTATTTGTTTTGCTAATGTTACCTTCAAGTTTCTAGTTATTCTCCACTTAAGTTCCTGTTGACATCTTTACTGTGTCAGCTCTCAAACTCAGATTCCTTCAGGAAATAGTAACAGTTACACAACACTATGACTTACATTGATACAGCCCTATATGGTCCTGAAAGGCTCAGGCAAAGAGATTATCTTTAACTTCAGCTGGCTGTATGAAAAACCGATTCCTGTTCTTAAAATCTAAGCCCCAAAAAAGTAGAGTCTGTAAGGCAACACTGCTGATATGAAGTGGACACAGATGGAAAATCCTATAAAATGTGTCTTTCCTTCCATTATTACCTCTTTGCATCATAAACATTTGAAGCCCGATTACTGGCATTTTATAAGGGCAGCTGGAGGGGGGGGAAACTAGGCCATGAAATGCCTGAGAGGTTTGATATTGAAAGTTTCCTCGTCTCTTTGACACAACAATTTTCAGCTTTTTTGATTAGAAGTTCCAGTCTACAAATCAGATTGCTTCCTGATCTCGTTTGGAATTGCTCAAGGGGTCCATAAAATTTGACTAGGAAATTAAAACTCAAGTAGCAATGTACAGTTACTTTTTCTTAAGGTTATTTGTTTTACTTTGGGGAGCAGGCAGTTACATGTACTTGTTGAAACTTCACAACCTTCTATGTCAGAAAATAATGTTTTAGAACCTTTCTTTAGTTGCTGACTGAGTTAATTGTTAATCAAAAGAAAAAACATTATTTTGCCAAAATTGATGCACAAAATTGGAAATTTTCATGTATATATAGGATAATCCCATAGAAAAAAAATTTTCCAGCAGAAATGACTGATGTTGGCAGAAAGACTCAAACCTTGAGTATACTTGAGTCAATTATAAAGAAAATTCCGAGGCGGAAGAATACATGGAAGTAAGGTTCAAGCCAAAATCAATTTTCACCCAAAAAACACTACTTTTCAGCCATGTTAGTATCTAATATCATTTCGCGACAGATTATGAGAAATGTGAATAACCCAAACTAGGTCCCTCAAAACAAATTTGTCACTTTTTTACTGCACACTACCATGGACCCCGGTCGTGGATTGGGGTGTGCCCCGTTAACATAGAATTCCTGACACAGAAATGTCTGGATTCCCAACCTGCGGATCTGATGGGTACAAATCTTTAATCAAGAGCCTTTAATCTGGCAGCAGGTCTTGCTGGGTCGGTTTATTCCGGGTCCCTAAGCCTTCCTTCCTTCCACGTGTGCTGCCAAGAGATTACCGTAAGCCCCAGACGCTTCCAAACTTTAAGCATTGCTCTGTTTTAATGATTTTGCCGTCAGCTCAAAATGAACCCTCTCATCAGTCTCTGCCACTTGCAGTCATTTCACACCTCGGTGTGCGAAGAGAGGAGTGAGGGGGTCTGTATGGGGGATCCTGGTAATGTGTAACGGTAAATTCAGGAGGACTGGCAATGCTTAACGGTAAATTGATACGTTAAGTTTTCAGAACAAGTTTGTTGGATTATTCCTTTGTGTTCATGGGGTGTCTGGCAAAGCTAGTCTGCGAACTTGGGAACAACAGAATGCTTTGTTATGACTTCTGGCTTTCAACTTTGCAATACGTCAAAAATTTGTCAGTAACGTTTTAACCACGACTTCAGGATAACATCGGGATAACAAATAACATGCTATGTAGAATTAAAGCAACCAACTACGCAACAGAAACAACTCTACTAACAATTTTTATTGCTGAATTAAAAGCAGGTTGGCTACGATTAACGGTGAAGCAAAATGCTGATGGAAAAAATTTGTCAAAAACACTTTACCAAGACTTCGGGATAACAAATAACGTGCTACCTAGAATTAAAGCAACCAATTACGCTCCACAAATAACTCTACCAACAACGCTTTATCGTTGAATTAAAGCAAGTTGGCTACGATTAACGGTGAATCAAAAATAGCCAATTACGCTTCACGGAAAAAGACATACAGACCCTCAGTAAACCCGTGGGGTCCTGCCATTGTCATTCACAAAAGCGCTGCCCCCTTAATCCACCACAGGGTACAGTACCATGCTTCTGATCAGCTCATAATTGCCTTGAAATTGGCAATGTGCCATTTGAATAATACCGGAAAATTAGGTTTCAGATAGAGTTTAGGAGACTGCCTTTAAAGTTGGGAGGGCTCTGGGAGAATCAATTTGCAGGCTGTAAGCCTGATAGGCAAATCTGGGTTCACATTTTGGTGCTGTCTGTTACAAAGGAAAGGAAAGCGATCTTGAACCAGTTTAGCTCAATAAAGAGCTACGCTTCCACTGGTTGTGACAGAAAAGAGAGAGGCTGTGTTGGGGAAATTCCCCTAGATCTTTTCAACAAGTACAATGTTACAGTTGATCATGGCTGAGGACGTCATGTACTGAGGACTGCAACCCTTTCCAGTAGCATGCAACAGTCAACTCCCAACCTTTAGGTTGAGAGGCAGAGCTACTAACCACTGAGCCAACTTGATACACTGAGAGGGTAGGAAAAACTGTTAAGCATATTAAAAAAAAACAGAACCATCCAATTAAATTGGTGTGGCCTAAGGCTACAGGAATTTAATCTGTTAGTTCTCAAACCTTTCAAAAGAAATTGAACTGGAACAGGGAGTCTGAACCCTGGTACACACGGTACATTAAGGAATGAATGTAGAGGAACAGAGTCAAGTTTCCCTCCCAGCCCTCTGTTTTCATTATAGCCTCTTGCTAAATTTTCACTCTAAGGCCATACCAATTTAATTTGTTGGTTCTCGGATTTTTTCAGAAAAAATATGAAGCGACAGGGCGAAAAAAAATAAAAATAAAAACAGGCCTGGACATCCTATTATAGCCCCAAATGCTAGAATTGGTGCCATGAAGTCAACACAAAAGACTGGGTTAAAATTTGAATGATGAATTTTGAACTTTTAATCAAACCAGTGCATTGGTAGATGTAATAACTGTAACAACTAGGAGTAACAGGTCTTTCTTGAACTGTTGGAGGCAAAATATGAGCATTTTTTAGTTGATTCAGAACCAGAATTTTTTTTTTTTTGCAAATCAGAAAAAAATGAAGAGGCGAATCCGAGAACCAACAAATTAAATTGTTGTGGCCTAAAATGTATAAAACCTAGTGCCCTTAGCTGACTCTACAAGTCAGACTTTTTCATATCTTATAATGTTCTTTTTTTTCTGATGGCATATTCAGTTCTTGGTACTTGGTTTCTTGTGGGTTGCCTCAATAGACTGAGAACTGATATGCCCTCAGAAATACAAGGCACATTACAAACCCCAAAAGCCAGACTAAGACTTGATTGTAGAGCCTGCTAGAGAAGCCAAGGAAATAGATTGGTGTCTTTACTGTCATAAAGATAGTAGTACTGATATTAGTGGTATGAAAGACTCCTTTTATGAAGATGATTCACAAATCATTCCAAGTGTAAAAAAGCTTCAAAAATCCCGAAATGCAGCATTTTACAACTTGCAAGCCCGATTCTGGCATCTTTATCTGTTAACTTGTGCCAGGAATATAAATTTTCATGCAGAATTTACAGACATCATGAGCATGAAAGAGCTACAAAAAATCCCAAACTACAATTTTACAACCTGCAAGCTGAATTCTGGCACCTACATGTACATTGTATATTATCTAACATGTGCTCAGAATATAAAGTTTAAAGCTGCATTATGTAACATTAGGACGATACAAGAAGTAAATTTTCTAGTCAATTTTCTTTGCAAAGTAAGTCAAATCAACCTTACTCCATTGCAAATAAGTGTCATTCAGGAAGTGGAGGTGCCAAAATATTACACCATACAAGTGTGTTTAAACGCTAGAAACAGCTGTTAGTCATGTTTGCTTACATTTTAGTATTTTGTGGTGGTGCCACAAAACGAGTGCACCTTGTGTCGGCTAGCTGTTTGATTGCCAACCATAAATGTCATAAATGTGAAATAATGGCACAAATATGTTGAAAAGTGGAAGTAAATGACAATCACATGAAGATTTTTTTCAATTTAAGTATTTCGATTTTTGGTGCAAAAATGTTACATAATGCCCCCTTAAGTCACAGAGAAAACATCAGAAAGTACACAAAACTTTGCTAGCATGACATCGATCCATTTCACTATTTCACTATTAAACCAGCATCTTTATTCATTGAGAAATCCCATTCTAGGGTGATTTGTGAGGACACAATATTCTTCTTTATTGAATGTGCGACGAAGGAAGCTAACAAATGCGCCTGCGAAAGATTTATAGAACTGATTGCAAACTCATCTTAAGCCTTGCATAACAGCAGAGGGCCTGTTGAATGTAAATTCCAACAGATCCCTTTTGTCTTCATTGTATGAAATGTTGAAGAATGAATGCTTAATGTTCCACAGGTACCCTTTGCATTCATTGTGCAATGTACATGTATGTGTATCTCAGTAAAAGCCATGTTGATTCAAATATTTGTTTCTTGAATTTTAAAGGTGGATTCTGATAGCAAAAGATTGAAAATGTAGGATCCAAGAATCCTGTCTATAGCAGTCGCCTGTCTACTGTGACCAGTTCTTTAAGTCCATTGCCAGGTCACAGTAGACAAGTTTGATAATCACACAACTTGGGGGATTCAAACTTAACCTCTATCTCAATCAGTCCAGAGGCAGGATCACTAACCACTGGACTACACAAGCTACCACCGACAAAACTTTTTTCTCATTATATCATCCTTGACCTTGCCACAATAGATTGGAAGTCCGATCATGTACCACGGCCATCAATAGGGGAGCTAAACAGACGTTCCATTGTTCTTATAATTTATTAATGAGCCAAAAGCACTCATGATCGATGGTTGGTCAAGTGCAGAACTATGTCAGAGCTGGCAGCTACTGATGGCCACAGAATCCCTCCACACTGGACCGGATGTATTATTGATACATCTTGATGAGGCATAACCAATCTAATTTGTTGGTTCTTGGATTAAAAAAAATATATATATACTTAACTTGAAAAACATACATGTACATGAAATGAAAACAAAGCCTGAGGACCAGGTTGATGCCTTGGGCCACACAGTTTTATGACATGAATACAGTGACTGTCACATTCATGTTTTTCTCCTTGCTCTTTGCTTTTGCAATTTCCACTTGCTATATTTTCACCCCAAAATGTCAAGGAAAGAATTGATGTGGCCTGAGGTGCCTATACATGTACATGCACAGAAGCCAAACTTCTGACTTAAGATTAGTGTAAAGTAGAGCAGACATATGCTATTTTATCAAGCCTTGTCAGTTGCTGAACTGGAAGAAGTAGTCACAGTAAACAAGTGGATGCAATAGACAGGATTCTTGATGTTTTTAAGGCCTAGGGACCCAAGACAACCTCAACCAAAACTAATTGCTGCACAAACTGTCACCACCAGACATCACTGCCACCCAGCTGGGTTAATCTGTTTGCGTGTTTGCACAAACTCCCTGTTGTGGTTTTCAAGGTTAGTTTAGAACTAATGAACCCCCTAATGACCACAGGGGATCCCCTAATGAAGATAATCCCACCCCCTATAGGGAAGCAATCACTTTCCCCATGTTTTGACTGACAGCCAATTGGTGCGGTTCATTGTCATGTAGTAGGATGTGTATCAGTCTCTTGTAAACTCTATTTGAATACATGCAGTTTATTTGAATAGACAGAGAGGCTATATTTGTCAGTTGCCATTCAGGTTGTCTCCACATGTGGCCTAATTAGGGACACAATTGGAAGAGGAGTTGCTACAAAGGATTGCAACATCTCCTATATGCTGCCCCAATGCTGCACAGTACTACCGCTGTGTACTGAGTAACTTTTGGGGTGGTTTTATTTGGCATACTGTAATTCCTGCTTTTTCACCGTACTTTTATGTTCACTGTTTTCACAGTCTGACTTCTGTACCGTAAACTTAACATTACCGTCATCAAATCATTTGTCTTTTGCCCCCCTCCCTGTCTGGCAACCACCATGAACATGTCCATTTTCCTTGAAGACCATGAAATTTTGCTACCGTGAAGACAAAGTGAATTACAGTATTTTGTTTTGGAACTTTTTATTGAAAAGAGTTTGAGATAGAGGATGCCAACGACTATACACTTATATGGAAGATACTCGGCCTTGACAGTGAAAACTAAAAAAAAAATACATTTTTTACCATATTTGGAAGGTGCTATCTCCTTAATACAGCCTGGAAAATGTTCAAATCAAGGATCTAAAAGCAGTTGAGTTGGTGCAGCAATATGAGTGAGTGAAGTGATAAAGCAGCAATGAAATGGCGCGATGATCAGAAAGGGACATGGCCCGGAGGAACCAACATGTAACTGCACATCATTACAGCTTGTGTGGGTGTCTATCAGGAAATCCCATCTTCAAAATCAGATCTTCTCACCAAGTGGTCTTTCCGCAATGCCCTGAGGAAGGAGGCCATAATAGCCGTAAAGATCTCGTTAGGCCATACCAATTTAATGTGTTGATTCTTGGAAAACAGTTTTAGGGGGAAGAGCATGACGGCAGAACATACTTTGCCTGTGTGAAACCAGTAATATACTGTGCGTAGCACTGAATAAAGAGACTCTTTCTACACAACCGAGTGTTTTATTCAACCGACGTTTCGGTGACCGTCTGTCACCTTCTTCATAATGAATAAAACACTCGGTTGTGTAGAAAGAGTCTCTTTATTCAGTGACTTACCAACCTGATGAAACTATTCACGTGTGCGTAGCACTTCGGCAGAACGTCTTGTTTAAGGTCATATTCGCATATTTAAGGAATCCTCTCTATAGTTGTCAAATGTTGTTTCAGAAAAGATATTGTCTGCAACAGGCAAAATTCTGATGCAAGGTTGACCAAACATTCAATGAAAACCTTGAAAAAGCCAGGTTTCGTGCAAGCGCAGTACGTTTTGCTAACGTGCTAGAAGTCTGTACCTCCATGAACAAAGGGGGCACAGAATTGGCCTTACAAAAACTAAAAAAATGGAAAAAATGGTTTTGACATGTTTGAATTGTCCCGATATAGACTTTTCAAGCCCCCTTTAAGAAGTGTCAGCCTAACCACACCAAATGTTCTTAACTACTGGTAAATGTTGGCATCTAGTCAGGACTGTTTGCCAGTTAATGCACCATGGAGACTTTCTACAAGAAAAAAATGGTGACTTGGATTACTATCTTGATTGGAGACCATACAAGAAACTGCAACCATCCAATATTTTGGACATTATTGTGCCAATCTTTGAACATTATAGGCTCGAAAATGTAGGACTTCCATTGTTTTTATCTACTTCAACAAACTTATAAGATTAAAACCTGTGATTTGAGGTATTATCTAGATTGGCAAAAGAACAGAAAACTGCAAAATTGCAACCATCCAATACTTTGTACATCATTGCTTAATCTTTTTCACATGGTACTCACACAAACGACTTGCACTGCTATTATCACTCTGCAAAAGTTCAAAGACCTTTCCATCCAAGCAGATGTAAGCCAAAGTTCATGGCCAAGGAAACTACAAATAGCAACCATCCAATACTTTGTACATCATTGTGCTAATCTTTTTCACATATAGTACGCACACAAACGACTTCCACTGCCCTTATCACCCTATTAAAGTTCCAAGACCTTTCCATCCAAGCAGATGCAAGCCAAAGTTCATGGCCGGGAAACCTGCAAAATTGCAACCATTGAATACTTTGTACGCCATTGTGCTAATCTTTTTCACTTTCTACCACAAATGACAGACTACATGTAATCTTATCTAACGAATGCTGGGACCTCTCCATCCAAGCAGATGCATTAGCCAAAGTTCACAGCAAGTTCAACAGATCTTTTCAACATTTCTCTTCACATCTTTTAACCTTCTGCATGCTGTGGCAGCCTTTTGGCAGCAACTTTGTGTAGGTTACAAGGTTAGGCAGCATGGAGAGGGTTAACATTTCCATGAAACATTACCACTGTAAGTCTATACTGTAAATTCATTTACGTTCGTGGTGGTTTTATTTTGCAGTAGGAGAGAAAAGGTGATTTTAAATTCACAACTGAAACAATTCTGAAGTACTGTAGTAATAGACTGGACACACATATTCACAGTGTCATGAATTTGTGCGAGAAGGTCACTGCAAAAACTGTGAGAATAAAAAGGCTGTAAGGGCAGTGGGTTGGTAATCCAGTGTGTCTAGGACACGGTATTGGATGGAAGAGCCCATCCCTCTCCTTTCACTGCTTTTTACCTCCCCAACCGATGTCAGATGTCCTTTTTACACCCCAGGGTAGGGTGAAGAAAGTTGTGTCAAGTGCCTTTCCTAAGGACACAACGTCTAGCCAGGAATGCGAGGAATCGAACCCATGACCTCTTGATCTTGTGTCCACTTGCCTTAGCCACTCAGATATTCAATGACAAACAAAAGTAAAACCACAGTGACTGAAAAATTCTAATCTTTTTTCAAAATTTAAAGTATCTCCCTACACAAACCTGGAGACCTCTCCATCCAAGCAGATGGAAACCAAAGTTCACGGCAAGTTCACCAGAACAGATCCTTCCAGTTATTGCTGCTGAAAGCAACGTATGCTTCGCCAGCTGACACTTATTGCATTCCAAAAGTAATTCTTTAGGTCAATCAATATAGGAAGATGAAATATCAGCACACTCCATATTGGCCCAGTGATCTGCACGAGGAAAATGACTCGGCAACACTCGGGTGTAAATTTTTTATATGAAGTTGTAGCAAATGGATGGATTGGAGCAGACACGAGACTTAAGGGATGAAAAGAAATCATTGGGCCACACCAATTTGATTTGTTAGTTCTCAGACTTTTGCTGGAAATCAATGAAGCATGCAGGCGAAAGAAAAACAGGTCTAAGGCATCCTGTGATTATATTAGTCCCAAATGCTACCATAGGAGGCACAAAGTCAAGATACTAGGCTGGTTTATAATTCAAACAACGAAATTTGAACTTTTAATCAAATCACTGTATTGATAGATAGAATAAGACTGGCAACGTCAAAAGACATTGCCATGGCGATGGTGGTCTCTGTGTCTTCACTTTTCACAACTAACACTACTCATAGCCAAAGAAAGCTCAGAGTTTGCAAATTATGCTAGAAAGCCATTCTACCATTTCCTCATGAATTATGCAAATGAGGTCCATGAGGTCCTGATGAGGACCCTTGCTACGAATCCTCGCATATGGAACTCAAATCGGACTGACCTTACTGGAAATATGACATGCGATCAAATGGACCTACGAGTAAAGCCTAATGGAACCGCAACGATCAGAGTTGCAACATGGAACGTTCTTACAATGAACAAAGAAGGAACAGCTGAGCTAGCTGCAAACGAGCTGGCACGTCTGAGTATTGCTGTAGCAGGCCTTACTGAAGTTCGCTGGCCCGGCTCCGGCACTCACGCAGCAAACGACTACACCTTTCTTTGGTCAGGAAGGGACGACAGTCAGCACCGCCAGGGGGTTGCACTCGCCCTAGCTCCTCATGCCTCCCGAGCCTTGGTCTACTGGAAACCCGTGAACAACAGACTGCTCCTCGCTCGCCTTCGCCACACCTTCGGTAGGATCTCAGTCATAGTTGCCTATGCCCCCACCGACATGGCAGCCGACGAGGAGAAGGACGAGTTCTACACCCAGCTAGCTGCCCTTGTGTCTGACGTCTCCAGGCACGACATCATCTGGATCCTCGGAGACTTCAATGCTACAACAGGGGCTGACAGAACCGGTTTTGAGTCCGCCCTAGGGCCCCACGGAAATGGAACCTGTAACAACAACGGTACCAGACTTCTAGAGCTCTGCTCCAACCATCGCCTACGAACAGAGCGCTCCTTCTTCCCTCACAAGACGATACATTGCATGACATGGATCAGCAACGACGGTCACACGAGGAAAGAACTGGATCACATTCTCACTAGCCGGCGCTGGCACACCTCAACAGACTGCCGTGTATACCGCAGCGCCGTTCTGGGATGCTCTGATCACAGACTGCTAGCGATGACGGTACGCCTGCGGCTGAAAAGGAACGCCCTCAACAACGCACAGCGCAAGGTGGACATCTCCAAACTGCGGTCCCCCGAGGTCGCTACCCACTTCCAGCTGAGTCTGCAAAACCGCTTTGCAGCTCTGGCCACAGACGTGGAAAACCCAGAGGAGATCTGGAACGACATCAAGCAAGGCATCACTACTGTGGCAGCCAAGGTACTTGGACACAAGAGAAGGAAGAAGAAGAAGGACTTTCTGTCTGAGGAAACCCTCAACGTGGTGGAGGCAAAAAGAACTGCCAGACTGGAAGGTAACCTCGGGGAGTTCAGACGCCTCAACGTCAAGCGCAACAAGCTGCTTCGCAAGGACAAGCAAAGATGGCTGGACAGCCTTGCAGGCGAAGCAGAGGCAGCCGCTCGAAGAGGCGATCAAGGCTCCGTGTATAGGACCCTGAGGACCATTACTGGGAAGACAACCCCACCCACTGCCAGTGTGAAAGCCTTGGATGGTACCGTCCCAGACACTCCAGCACAACAGGCCGCACGGTGGAGAGAGCACTTTCAGAGCCTGCTCAACCGTCCAATCCCCCCTCCTTCTCTGCATCTGGAGGAACTAGCAGCTGCAGCTTCAGAGGATGACTCTGTCCCTAGTGACCCCCCATCCCTGGAGGAAGTGGCCAAGGCCATCAGGAAACTCAAACCTGGCAGGGCCGCAGGGGCTGATGGCATCCCCCCCGAGTGTCTGCTGTATGGAGGACCTGCCGTAGCAGCCCAGCTCCAGCGCCTGTTCACAGCTGTCTGGAACAGCGAGACCATCCCCGCAGATTGGCTGCAAGGCATCATTCTCCCCTTCTGGAAGAAAGGCCCCAAGGACCTCTGCAGCAACTACAGGGGGATCACCCTGCTTAGCGTACCAGGGAAAGTGCTTGCTAATGTTGTCCTCGGGAGACTGCGACCTCTCCTCCTACGCAAGCAGAGGAAAGAGCAGAGTGGTTTCACTCCAGGACGCTCCACAGTGGACAGAATCCTGACCCTTAGACTTCTGGCTGAGAAGAGAAGGGAGTTTAGGAAGCCTCTCTTTGCCGCCTATGTGGACCTCAAGCAAGCCTTTGATTCCGTTGACAGACAAGCTCTATGGAAGATTCTTAGGATCCTTGGGGTACCGGGTAAACTGCTGAACCTTCTCTCGCTCCTCTACTCTGACACTGTCTCCTGTGTGAGAGTGAATGGACTGCTGTCGGACAACTTCAACGTCATCAGTGGTGTCCGACAGGGCTGCGTACTGGCACCATCTGTCTTCAACACCGCCATCGACTACGTTATGGCAGGAGTCATGGGCCGGTGCGAGTGTGGTGCTAGCTATGGCGAAGTGACCATCACGGACTTGGACTACGCTGATGATGTGGCAATTCTAGCAGAAGCCCTGGACTTACTCCAGCTCGCCTTGCAGGCCATGGATACGGAGACCCAACCACTGGGCCTGATGGTCAGCTGGGACAAAACCAAAGTCCAGTGCCTCAGTGACTACCTCACTCCCCCAAGAGGACTGGTGATTAACTCCCACCCCGTTGAGGCAGTGGATAGGTTTTGCTACCTTGGAGGCACCATAACCAGCGACTGCAAGAGCGACACGGACATCCAGCTTCGCATTGGACGAGCCGCGTCTGCAATGGGTAGCCTCAACAACGTATGGTCCAGCAGGAACATCTCCCTCCAAACAAAACTCAGACTGTACAACAGCCTTGTGCTGTCCATTCTACTGTACGGGGCTGAGTCCTGGACCCTAACAGCTGCCCAGGAGCGCCGTTTGGATGCCTTTGACTCCAAATGTCAGCGTAGAATCCTGGGAATCAGGTGGTACGACCATGTCTCCACTGACGCCCTGAGAGCGAGAACCAACCAGCCCCCTCTGTCCAGTAAAATCCGCGCAGCACGTCTCCGCCTCTTTGGCCACATCGTGAGGGCGGAACCACCTCTGGAACTAGGCTTTCTCATCAGAGAACCGCCTCCTCCCAACTGGTCCCGCCCCAGAGGGAGACCGAGGCGCACCTGGACTGATCTGCTGTCCACCGACCTCCAAGCTGCAGGCCTGGACATCACCGCCGCCTGGGTGGCAGCCAGAGATAGGCAGACCTGGAGGACCACATGCAGAGGCGCTACGCCCCCCTGCGGGGCATGCGGAGCTGAGTGAGTGAGTGAGAGTGAGGTCCTGATTTGAATAATTTGTGTTAAATGATGTTCACCTTCACTCAACTTCCAAGTGCAGTAAGAAAAAACTGTAACAACTACATTTGTAGGAAGACCAGAACTTTCTTCAACAGTTGGGGCCAAAATATAAGGCTTAGCATTTTAGGGTTGATTCAGAGAGTAAATGCAAAATTTTAGAAACACAGTCTCACGCAGTTCTGGTGATATGTGAGTCAATACATATCCCCTATCCTCCCATTTTCCCTTCTGTCCCATTCCATTAATAGTCCATTGCTCTCCCTTACTATTAGTCATCCTAAATACTTTGTTCCCAAATAGTCTATGCTGCAAATAGATTTGCTGTCTGGGTGTATTTGGCAGGTCCTTCCCTAAATTTTTGCAAGTCTGTGAGTAAAGCTATTCCGAAAATGAAGCGCTCAATCAGAGACTTACGTGTCAGTTTCCTTGGCAACGGGCCAATACATGACTTGGTAACGGACATCAAGCGCTAGATGGACCATAGAGAACCATACAGGACCCAGGGCAGTTGATAGTTCGTGTTGAAAAAAAGACTTAACTGTACATTTTTGCATTGGGTTAAGTTAGGTCTTTCAAAAGTACAATTTAAGGCCACACCAATTTAATTTGTTGCTTCTCGAATTCGCCTCTTCATTTTTTTCTGATTTGCAAAAATTTTTTAAAAATTCTGGTTCTGAATCAACTAAAAAATGCTCATATTTTGCCTCCAACAGTTGAAGAAAGTCATTTTCTTCCTAATTGTTACTGTAACAGTTGTTACATCTACATGTACATTGTACATGTACCAATGCAGTGGTTTGATTAAAAGTTCAAAATTCAATGTTTAAATTTTAACCCAGTCTTTTGTGTTGACTTCATGGCACCTATTCTAGCATTTGGGGCTATAATAGGATGCCCAGGCCTGTTTTTATTTTTTATTTTTTTTGCCCTGTCGCTTCATATTTTTCTGAAAAAATCTGAGAAGCAACAAATAAAATTGGTGTGGCCTAAAGGGGAAAAAAATGCTTCAATCCAGTTTGCCTCATCCAAAAGTTAAACCAACCCTGGTCTTGACAAGATGGACTGATGATAAGTAGTATTACAATGTATTGGTACATTCTGAGTCAAGGATGAACTGTAATTTCCAACAGAAAAAATTAGACTTAAACTTACACAAATTTTTGATTGACCGACTCCTGAGTCATTGTCAAGGAATGAGCAACCCAGCACCTGTGTCTATAATGGTACATGCATACAGTCCAGTGTCCTAGAAAAATTTCCCTTTGCTCTTTTCAGATAAATAAATAGTGAGCTCTCCTAATGACTGCAACCCTTTTCAGTACCATGCATGTCAAGCTACAGGTAGTGTTACCATTCAGCATACTTCTGACATAAATGCACACAGACATTTCCATGGAGAAAACTCTGACTAGTTGTTCTGACCTCTGCAGTTTTTGCTCTCCAATGTCAGTTTCAGTGCTTAGTGCATCAATACAGTTGTAGTGAGTGTGAGAAGATGAGATGGTACATATTACTGTCCACCTGTCCATTCCTAGGCAAATACATCTACAGGCCACACAAATTTATTTCCTTGGATCTCAGACTTTTTTAAAGTAAAAATTCAGCAAGAGGACAAGATGAAAACAAAGGACTTAGTCTAGGAAAGGAGAGGAGAGGAGAGAGGAGAGGAGAGGAGAGAGGAGAGGAGAGAGGAAAGAAGGAGAGGAGAGAGGGGATAGGAGAGGAGGAGAGGAGAGAGGGGAGAGGAGAGGAGAGGAGAGGAGAGGAGGGGAGAGGAGGAGAGGAGAGAGGGGAGAGGAGAGAGGGGAAAGGAGGAGAGGAGAGAGGGGAACGGAGAGGAGAGGAGAGGAGGGAAGAGGAGAGGAGGAGAGGAGAGAGTGGAGAGGAGAGGAGAGGAGAGGAGGAGAGGAGATGAGGAGAGGAGAGGAGAGGAGAGGAGAAAAGAGGAGAGGAGAGGACAGGAAAGGAGAGGATGAGAGGGGAGGAGAGGAGAGGAAAGGAGAGGAGAGGAGAAGAGGAGAGGAAAGGAGAGGAGAGGAGAGGAGGAGAGGAGAGGAGAGGAGGAGAGGAGAGGAGAGAGGAAAGTTTCACTTCAATATGACAACTATATTCAGCCCCTGAAAATCTGCATATACTAACTTAAAGGTACAGACTTTCCCTTTAGACTTGGAGAACTCAACAGTTTGTGTGGCCCAACTCAAAAGTCATTAGGTGCTCAGTGCACTGTTATAGGAAACAGAAGATAAGTTGACACACACATGCCTCTCCAGTTCTCACATCCATGGCCAACACATACATATTATCCTGATTGTCCAATATTGGGGTGAAGTTGGGGCCACTGTCGATATTTACTGACCATGAAAAATTCAAAGTTAGTGCAGTCTAAGGTCAATAAAACCCAGAAGTGCCATGGAGAATCATACAGTCAAGTTGGTGGCAAGGTGTACTTGTGGTTTGTTGTTTTCGCATTACTGGTAAACCGCCTTTAGGCGTAACACATCAGTTTTCTACTGTACAAGCTGTGTAAGACTGGAGTGTAAGGACTGGACTGTAACGTTTAAACCACTCACAGAAGGACCCCTACTCTTTTCCATAAGTTCGGTGGGATCTTTAGCATGCTCAAGGTGTGGCTCTCCTCAAACACAGGACCTCCAGCTTTATGTCCCATCTGAGAGGATGTCCTTAAAAACCAAAGCTAGGTACTCATTTTCACCTGAGTAAGTGAGGAAATAGGACTGGTGTAAAGTGCCTTTCCCAAGGACACAATAGTGGGGTCTGCCAGGGATTTGAACCCAGACCCTTCAGATTATGAGTCAACAACCCTAACCACAAGACCACCTTGCCACCTTAATTTGATTTGTTAATCAGCACCAAGGACAAGTCTGAACAAAGCTGTGGTCCTGTATCTGTATGGCTGGTAAAACACATGCACCAGCTATAGTTTACTCAAGTCTTGAAATAGAGGAAATACATTGTATCTGTCAGTGGTTTTATGGTTTGAAGCCATTTGCACTCTGAACCCCCATTTGCACTTAAAGTTTACCTCATATGTAGCGGAAATGTCTTTCAGTTAATACCCAAGCATATTGAGTCCTTGGCTGAAAAGCTACAGCAAACATACAAAATGTCTCCATGACATTTTGTGGCCATTACTGGCTTCAGACTGACTAAAAAAGACATATTTGGAGACTTTCCTTGTTTTATCTCATAACAACAGACCTTTCCTTGCCATAACATTTTCATTCAAACTGGTAGAGGGTCATCTGAAGGGAGAGGAAATGTCCTTTTGACTTGTAGGGACTTTTGCTTTATGTCATAGCTTTAGGCTGTTTTCTTAGAAAAAGGAGTGTATATGAGGTATCAGTAAACTACAATGTAATACTACTGCGCATCTTGTTTTACAACCAGAAGTTCACCAAACCAAGCCAACTTTTGGGCCAAACCAGTTTGATTTGTTGGTTCTCGGACATTTTTACATGTATGTAAAATTCAGAAAGAGGACATCGATATCATGAAAACAGAGGGCTGGGAGGAAAACTTGCATCTGACTATATGCACTCCCTGAAGATGTGTGCTTGCCAAGGAAGTCGGACTTCCCCTCAGACTCTATTTTCATAATGATACCACCAATCTAGCATTATTTTTTAAAAATACGGGAACCAAGAAATCACATTGTTGTGGCCTTGACAAGAGCCTCTGTCCAGAAGTGCTGGAAAATAGATAAAGATTCATGTGATGGCTAAAGAGTGCCACGACCAATCTCAATCCAGGGTAGAGAAGAGGGCTAAATTGATTATGATTTAATAGAAAAGTTCTTTATTCACAACCACTTGTTTAACAAGAGCTGACATTTCAATGACCGCCTGCCATCTTCATCAGGGCTGTTATATAATTGCCCTGATGAAGACGACAGACGGTCATTGAAACGTCAGCTCTTGTTAAATAAGTGGTTGTGAACTGCTATTCAATCACTCACCAACCTGGTGAAATTATTTCACAGTTTACCACTTCAAGATGTTTTCCACAGCACCTCCAAAAAAAGCTAGGGAATCTCCTTCTTTGTCTGCACTGTTACTCATCTACTATTTTCTTTGTTTTGCATAACCATCAAACTACCTCTTGGCATAACACACCAGTTTTGTAGAGAAGGTACAAGCTGCGTAAGGTTTCTTTTACTCACACCAGGATGGACCCCTACTCTTTTTGGTAAGTGTAGTGGGATCTTTAATGTGCTCAAGTTGTCGCTCTCCTGAAACACGGGACCTCCAGTTTTACATCTCATTGGAGATCAAGCTACGATTGAAACTTTTCTGTTTTTCTATTCCCCACTAATTTCCATAGTGACTCCCATACTGGCCTCTCATCGGTTGTTCTTTTTTTCAGTTCAAAACTGGTTCCCCAGATTCAGAGGTCGATATCCACAACTTCTGAGGAGAGAGGATCGTTACGAACCTGAACAGAAAGACTTTGTGGTGTGCTGTTGCCCCCCGGGGCTTCTCTGTCCCAAACCAATTTCTTGTTACATTGATTTGCGACAAAGTTGCCGTTGACAATGATCACATCGGCCTTGGGAACTTGGTTCCGCTGAAGTCAATAAACTTCTGGGGACAGGATGACATGATTCATATCTTTTCTTATCTGGGTGAAATACGGCGCATATTTGGCGGGGGTAAAAATCCATATGCCGATATCGAACACAGAGTTTGTCACTAGTGATGGATAGCTGCTCTTCTGGGCACGGCACCTTCAGATAGTTGTCAGGTTGCTGGCATCGTGTGGAATAATGATTAGAATGTTTGCACAGGAACCAGAGGTTCGGGGTTCAAACCCTTGACATGACTCAATCTTGCACCCTTGGGAAAGGCACTTTACACCTATTTCGTCACTTGACTCAGGTGAATATGAGTTCTCTTCGGTTAGGGACATCCTCTTGGATGGGACGTAAAGCCGGAGGTCCCATGTTTAAGGAGGTGGGGAGACAACTAGCAGAGGTGAATAATCACCTGTTTTGTCTCCCCCTCCATTTTGTAAATGGAAAAGTTTGATGAAATAAAAAAATAAAGAAAAAGGAGAGACATGCCTTAAGCATGTCAAGGATTGGAAATTGGAATTGGAAAGAGTGGTTCAAACCTTACAGTTCTGTCTTATGCAGCTTGTACCTACTGTACAAAATTGGTGTATTACGCCTAAAAGTTTACTGGTTATGCAAAACAAACAAACAAACACACAAAAGAAATCAAGTCAGTGTAGCTTGTGAAAATGAGAAGAAGACAAGAGTGACTGACATTATTTTACCTATCTCCTTCCGTCATTCCGTTCCAACATTTGACAAGGAAAATAACACAGGCTGGAAGGAAATGTCACAGAAATGTCATTGAGATCTTTTCTAAGGCATCAATGATGGGAAACATTCTTGAATGACAGCAATGTACAGATCTAGAGATGAATGGATGGATGCATATCAGTGCTTGGACCGGTTCCATAGAACCAAAGTACTACCTGTTACAGGACAGACCACATGTCAGTCAACAGTAGAACTGATTTCAAACCAGTTCAGCTCAACAAACTCAAAAGAATAGTTGAGCTACTCTTTCAATGTTCGTGACAGGGAAGACAGACGCTATGTACATTATTTACAGGTTATTTGTACTGGGGAAATTCCACTAGCTCTTTTTGACAAGTACAGTGATCAGTGGACCACGGCTTAACATCCCATCCTAAGGACAGTGACCCTTTCCAGTCGCGTGCAAGTCGGATGAGCAACAACAGCTGAGATTTGAACTCATGACCTCTTGGTGGACACTAACCACTGGACTATGCAGTTACTGTAGTACTTCTAAGAACAGAAATCACAAACTGCAAATTTCAGTCTTATCTATCCTGAATTTGTGGTGTGAAAAGGGTGCTCGCAATAGTACAGGAGTCCTGGGTTTTGGAAATTCTAACCCTCTAAAACGCTATTTCACACTTTTTCAGGACCAAACTTTCCTTGAGTAAAAGATCAAATATTTGGATGGACAGGATGAAATTGTCGTTGATGGAGGGACAGGTCCTGGAGACAGCGCGGTGTGTTCCACTACATGTGAGGGCAGTAACAGCGATTGGCCAGCTCGGACTAACTGCCATTGCCATTATCAAACCAAACTGCGTAGCTATTGGATAAGTGCCAACATTGATCTCCAGACAGGATACGTGAAGTGTAATGGGTGGAACAAATTAACCTATCTTCGGTCATAATCAAGTTAAGACCGTCCCGGAGAGAGAAAAGAAGATAAATGGTGGGAAGGAAAGTACTTGGCCTTAACCTTCATTTCTCCATGGGGGCACTGGGAAGAGGAATCAAACTTTATTGTGCAATCAGCTTTGCAGTCGTTGAGACTGAACTGTGTTGACTTTACACATTACATTTTAAACGAATTGTAATTTAATACAAGATATCCTTTGCAGGAAGGTATTGTTTTGATCTTTGTATGTGTGTTCACAGCTATAGTTCATGGAGGGTTTGAGGTTTTTTTTTTCATTGTACCTGTATTTTCAGGTATTGATTAAATAAAATAATGCAACACCCCCGTGCTGTATGTGATATGGTATGGTCTATCATTAACAGCTGTTGTCCACTGTAGGAGTTAAGCCTAATGTGGGACTACCGGACTATACCATACTAATTTTAGGAAGGCTTTTTTTAACTAGTCTGTATATTATAATTGTGATATCACCCAACTTTTAAATTATGTAGCGTTACTGGTAACATTACTGTTAATGTGATGTCTGACAGTGTCAGCAGTCATTGTGAACATTATGCATTATATACTTCCTGGAAGTTTGGAATCTCAGATTTCTTGTTTATCTATTAAAATGTTGTCTAAGGCCACACCAATTTTATTTCTTGCTTCTCGGATTTTTTCAGAAAAAATATGAAGCGACAGGGCGAAAAAAAAAAAAAAAACAGGCCTGGCCATCCTATTATAGCCCCAAATGCTAGTACAGGTGCCATGAAGTCAACACAAAGGACTGGGTTAAAATTTAAACAATGAATTTTGAACTTTTAATCGAACCACTGCATTGGTAGATGTAACAACTGTAACAACTAGAAAAGGTTTCTTCAACTGTTGGAGGCAAAATATGAGCATTTTTTAGTTGATTTAGAACCAGAATTTTTTTAATTTTTTTTTTGCAAATCAGAAAAAATGAAGAGGCGAATCCGAGAAGCAACAAATTAAATTGGTGTGGCCTAAACCTGTAACCAATACAAATTTGGTGCCCAATGGCTACTTCAGCAGAGAGAAGGCTGATGTTCGGATACTTTTAGGCCACACAGGCAGAATTTGATAACATTGGCAGCAGTTGAGTTTTGTATGTCACATTCAAGAGATAACTGCAATAGTAAGTGTATGACAAGGCAATATTGGCCATGATTTTTGGCAGAAGTTTTCCGATATATTCTAGTCCGCAGTGTTGTTGCCAATCTTTTCTCAAGAAGAGCAATAATTTTCCTTATCAAGTCCAGACAGGCTTGACAGAGATTTTTGTGAAACGCATACAATATCAGATTAGCCCATGTAAAGGGTATAGTTCAGTGGTTAGTGGGTACCTCTGGACCAAGAGGTTGTGAGTTCGCATCCCAGGTGTGTCGCTCACCCATGTTGCACACCACTGGAAAGGGTTGTAGTCCTTAGGATGGGATGTTAAGCCATGGTCAACTGTTTGTTGTACTTGATAAAATGAGCTAAGGGAACTGCATTGGTACTGTACAACAGAATTGTTTCAACAACAAGTCCAAAAACATTGCAAAAACTTACATTTCCGTTCTACCAGTGCCACAAATTAAAACCACTACCAAAATAAGAGAAAAACGGCGTAATGGCCAAGTACATGTAGGTAGAGTGTTTGCATTCGGTAGCTCTTAAGTTCAATCCCCAGTCAAGTCATACCAAAGACTTTCCTCTGCTTAGCACGACTTTGGGAAAGAGCATGGTACCGTAGTTAAACACACACCACTACCAGTAGACTAGCCCCCTGCTGTTAGTAGTGATTGCACAACTGTGTGGCCCAAGGGCTATTGAACCGGAGACCGAAAATGGGCACCGCCCTATGACCACCTGGTACAGACTTTAACCTAACTAACTTGACCAAAATAAGTGATTTTACAGTACATTTAACAGGTTGAAGAACAAGATAGACATTGAGCACTGTTCACATCAGACTCCCTTTATATTGATATAGATGAGCTTTTCCCAGAAGAAAGGAAGACCAGATTACTTACTTAAACTCTGTAGTTTGCACTTTCAGGAGACAAATCTGCCTTCCTATTCTTGGTGCTGAATTTCCCTCCGATGCATTATTTACCGAACGATCATCAAAGGCAAGCGGAGAAAGTTTCCCAAATCTCTCATGGCGAAGACGTTAATGGCTCACACACAGTTCAGTAAGTAACGCCTCGAGGGGAGAGAAACTAAATGGCCTGACATCAAAGGAGAGGAACTCAAGGGGAGGTTTTCCGATACGTGGGTGCAAGGACACCGGCAGACAGATTGGCATGAATGTTACAGAGAGAGATGAGATTGATCGATGCATGTTCAGACATGTCCTTGGTGCTAATGATGGAGTTGTTTTATGTTTACCTTTGCAGAAGGAAAATATCTTGTTTTTTCAGTTTCTTCTTCTTCTCCTAACAAATAAGGTCAATGACCTGGACCAGACGGTTGTCACCATGGTAACTGGTGATGTAGCAGACAACCTATGGTGTTGAATTACATTATGTAGCAAGTTGCAGGACAGAGTTGGTCACAATATATATGAGAGTTTTGAGTAAGAAGAAACGGAGCAGTACAAGTAGACCATGTGAAGTTAAACATTATGCATTTTCTTTGCAAATTTACCTTTCTAGTTTACATTTCATTTACCATTCATTTATTTATTTACTTGTTTGACTATGACTATTTATTTATCTATTTATTGGTTGGACTAAGAAAGAGAATAACTCTGGGAGGTTTTCCAATGCATGGTTGCAAGGACACTGGCAGACAGATTGGCTTGAATATATCAACAAAGAGAGATGAGACTGATCGATGCATGTTCAGCCTGTCCTTGGTACTGATGCTGGAGTTGTAATTTACATTTCATTTATCATCCATTTATTTATTTGTTTGTTTGGTTATGACTATTTATTTATCTCTTTATTTGTTTTGACTATGAAAGCAAAGAACTGGGGGGGGGCAGAGTTGCAAGGACACTGGCAAACAGATTGGCTTGAATCTTACAGAGAGAGATGAGACTAATCGTTGCATGTTCAGCCCTCAGAAACTGTAATGTAAAACGGTACTTATACACCATATAGTGATGTATTAATGTACCTTGTGATGTTTATATTGACATGTCAGGGTACAGTCAGTCTTCTAGCTCCATTTCAATGTCCTACCTTAACCTCTCCTTCTTGGCATCGATCCCCAAACCTCCCCAAATCGTGCGCAGTACACTGGGGAAAAGACAGACGTACAACCATAGTCTTCCGATGTTACATCCCTAAGTGAAAGAAGAATGCAGCTGCATATTACCTTCACCTTCTAGTGTGAAGTGGCTCTGATGATGGAGTTGTTATTTGCATTTCATTTCCTATCTATTCTGTGAAAAACAGAATGCCAGAGCTAGCCAACTAACCAGTGGCTATCACAAAGGGCCAGACCTGCTGACAAGGACAGTAAAGGATGTGGGATGGAGACTTTTCAAACAAGTACAAATGTACTAACATAACATTTACACACATGTTTGAAAAAAAATTGTTTTTGCCATAAACTATTGCAGGATGGACCCTGTTGTCATTATGTATGGTAGGAGCCTCTTTGTTAGATAGATTCAACTTCAAGTCCAACTTCTTGTGTTGGAAATCACAGTTCAAACTTGTTTCGTAATGACTTCTACCAACACAGAAGAACTTTCAAGCTATGCAGTTATACCGTTTGACCAATTGAGATTCAGACTCACCTACTGGAGTGTCTGACTCTGCTGGGAGCCTGACCAGGTTTATCAGAATACTTCACTCCCTGCTGAAATCCACGCTGCATGCGATGAATCTCGTCTGTATATCACAAACAAGGCAATTACCACAATTCTCGAGGGACCCCATGGAGAGGAAATGGAGATGGCACGCAGCCAACTGGTGGCAGAACTTATCAAGACACTTGAGTTACATTCACAGACGGAGCTCTCTTGCAAACACACTTTGGTTACATCATAAATTTCTTTGAGCTGCTTCACATTATAAGGTGAAGGTAATAGACAGCGTCATTCTTCTTTCACTTAGGGATGTAACGTCGGAAGACTACGGTTGTACGTCTTTCTTTTCCCCAGTGTACTGAGCATGATTTGGAAAGGTTTGGGGATCGATCCCAAGAAGAGGGGGTTAAGGAAGGACGTTGGAATGGAGCTAGAAGACAGACTACACCGTGACAAGTCAATGCACAGTTAGATAAGAACCTTTTGGTGATGTTGAAATAGACGCTGCACCTATCGACATTGATTAATGTCTGTGTTTTATCTAGTTTCAGCACTGTATGGGTCTTTATATGCAGCAAATATATAGTGCTATATTCTAAAGGTTAACTGATGCTTGAAAACGGCAGTTAATTGATTGCTGACGCAGGTTTTCTTTTGGTGCTGACCAAGTCCTTGATCTGGGTAAAGAACGTCATTTGTCAAGCCTAGCAGAGATCTAAGGCAGCTTTCTACTCAATTTCTTTCAACGCACCCTGGAGCCAGAGGCAGACTCAAAATTAGAAACGTGTTGCACCACTTTGGACAGAGATGCAGCAGAAATATTCCACTCAGTTGGGTTAAGGCGGCTCAGGCTTATAGGAAGTAGTATTCCACACATATGCCTGTAACTTTTGATAGCTTAGTTGCACCACGACAAAATTTCACATTTTAAGAAGTATTTAAAACACGTTGAATAAAGGGGAAATTTCCCTAGCTCTTTTCAACAAGCAAAATGAACAGTGCTTAACATCCTGACCTAAGGACTGCGACCCTTTCCAGTAGTGTGCATGCCGGGTGAGCGACAATAGCCAGGATTCGAACTCCCAACCTCATGGTCACCAACCGCTGGACTACACACACTATATTGTGGATGGGTGTGATCACCATTAGTGGACTTAGAACTCTTTTGGACATGCTTGGGGGAAGAGGGCCAGCATGGATGCTACAGCCACTACTCTTCTAACTTTACTTGAAGAAGTTCCCCAAGGCATAAATAGGATTCCAAACTATTCATCGGGAGGATTCCAAAGTTACATAACTTGTATGGAAGGTTAAAAAAATGGCTTAAGTTCTTGAGAGGATTCAAAATGTACTTAAAAATTTTGGAAAGATGCCAAGAGGTCATCAAAGGTGTTGAGGAAGATGCAAAAGGTCTAAAGGATGCTTAACCTTGTAAGCTGCACATTTCTTGTGCCCTAAGGGGATCCAAATGGGTTAGAATAGAAGATTTGCCAGGTTTAGGAAAAGTGATGGTGTTATATCCAGCTTGGTCACGTGTCATGGTCATTGGGACTAGCCAACACTGCCAAGGAGGAGTAGCCAACACTGCCAAGGAGGAGGAAGAAAAAAAAGGTAGGCAAAGGAAAAATGGGCGGATAATATGAGAATGGACGGGCTGGACACTAAGTGAATCTTTCAGAAGAACAGAAAACTGAGAAGGGTGGAGAAAACTGGTTGTCAGATCAACTGTGGTGCCCCAACGGTCAAATAATTAGACTAAGGGAAAGATGAGATGAGATTATCCAGCTTTGATTTCAGGTGCATAGCTGCCAAGAATGAAGGCAATAGAGGATTACAGCAGAGTCACCATTTGGATTCGAAAACAGAACTTGCTACCATGAAACTAAACTAAAAATGCAGCTATTCCAAAAGGAATATTGCAAAATGTAAGAGGTAGAAGTTACTTAAAGACTTCTCAAAATCCTTCCCAAGAGATATTCCAAAATTGAAGTGCCAACTGTGAAAACTGATGCAGCTGCAAAACTCCAGGTGATCAGGCGCCGAGAATAGGATAAACATGGGATTAGGGCAAGGGTTCCCACTGACTAGATCCTGCGAGAGATTAAGCCATTGCCATGGCAACCAGCAGGTGTCAGGATTAGCGTCTGCCCATAGATACGGCGGATTAAGGAAGATGGATAATGCAACAGATTTGCCTTTTACGAACAATTGGCTGGTGGTAGGAGGCAATTTCAGAAGGGAAATCTCTGGCCCCAATTTGGATTTTGGGTAAAACTCCTTCCATTCTATTGTTTTTAAAGCTGATCTTATTGACAGAAGTGTACTGAAAATGCCCAACTTGTTTTGGGGAAAAACTGCAGCTAGGAAGGAAGGTTATGAAAGGGCCATTAGTACTTAGCATAGGGACCTTCAAAGAAACAAGAAAGCTTTTAAAAGAAGCTGTCCATAGGCCACCAAAATGGGAATAGCTGGTTGGGTGGCATGGGTGTGCACTATCAATGACTTGCTCACCTTGCTCGAATTGTAGCAATGCTAAAACGAGTGAATATTATTATTGAAAGACCTGAAAAATAGACAGTGTTGCTTCCCTTTGCTTCCCACGGATGGATCGCGTTCCTAAATGACGTGGACGTCAGAATTGTCCAATTGCCCCGAAATTGCCGAAATGTAATTTGAATTGTCCCGAGCTGAAATTTAGCGTCATTTTGACATCGGGACATTGTTAATTTCAAGGCCTGGCTTGGCATTGCGTAATGCGTGCGATTAGACATTGCGCAACTTCTTGCACTTATCCACCATTCACATGTTAATTTGGAGGCCTGGTTTGGCATTGCGTAACGTGCGGTTAGACATTGCGCAACTTCGTGAAATTTGAAGCGACAAGGCAAAAAAAAAGCAGGCCTAGGCATCTTATGATAGCCCTGAATGGTATGATAGGAAACATGAGGTCAACATACCAGGCTGGTTTACAATTCAAACAATGAATTTTGTACTTTTAGTCAAATCACTGCATCAATAGCTGGAAAAGGTAGGAAGACAAGGACTTTCTTCAACTGATGGGGTCAAAATGTGAGCATTTTGGAGTTCATTCAGAACCTGATTATTATTGTGAGTGAGTGATTGAGTGAGTGAGTGAGTAAGTGAGAGTGATTGATTGAGTGATTGAGTGATTGAGTGAGTGAACCTTTGGCCATTTAATCTGAGAGGAGGATCAAAACAGAAGCACTGTACTCATTTTCACCTGAGTGATGGACATTAGAACTTAATTTTCTTTTCCAAAAAAGCCTCTAACTGAAGGTGGGTACCTTTGTTAGGCTGCCTTGACTTTTAAGCAAACCATAAATGTGTACTGAGTGCTTTAGATGTCCCTAAAGACATACGCGCGCTGGGACACTGTTATTTGCTTTTGTTTGTTACACATCATATTAGCAAACATAATTAGTTTTACGACGCCCGCACCAGGCGAACAGATTATCCTCCCTGCAGTACATTGTGAGGTTTGTTTATCTGTAATAATCACATCATTATAGGCCTCAATGGGAGGGATATGATCTTGTTTAGGCCACAGAGACTTGATTGTAAGGATGACATCCATGTGTATGTTAATTTGTATCCTGAAAACAAATTAAACTCCTTCTTCTTTCAATGGTGTCAGCCAAGATTCCAATAATACTAAATGGTTTATTGGTCAAACATTATGATGATGATGATGACTGTTTTATTCCGGATAAAATCACTTGCAGCATATTGACTGAATTGCGGATTCATGACAGCTGTCTCATAATAAAATTAGTAACTTTCTGATCACATCCTACTTTTCCTCCAGTCCTCTGTTTCATCCTGCTCTAACTTAATTTTTTTCAAGATGTCTGACAGCCAAGAAAATGAATGAGTACTGCCTTAGGTTCCATATGGGCCTGAAGGCTTATGTGAGATTAGTTATGTAACAGTTGAAGGCACTGATAAGTGAATCTCAGTGGGGGGTGCTACCCTGTGGGAAGGATCAAACTGTGAGGAATATCTACTTAGTTTTCAATTCATAAAGGCAGATTTTAATATATAAGACCTACTCATGTGTACCAAAGATCAATAAACAAATAAGGCCACGCCAATCTAATTTGATGTTCCTCAATTTAAAAAAAATTTTGCTGAACTTTGGAATCAACATGAAAACAGAGTCGAGGGAAAATTCTGCAACTTCATACACACATTTTCAGGAAGCAAATATGGAATGTTATCGCTGGCGATTAGCATTTCATCTGACAGTGTATGATCTTTGAATTTGCATGTATAATTATTATAATCATTCTGTTGTTAAAACTATGATGCATTGAAAACAAGACCACTGACCATCCTCCTTTGAACTCTTGAAAAGCGGCTAAGGCCGAAGAGTGTACTTTGTACATTTTCAAGGTTAAATAGAGGTTGAAAAAAAAATAGTTAGATGCAAGTTTTCCTCTGTGTTCGCTGTTTTCATCCTAACCTCTTGCAGAATTTTTGCTTAAAATGTCTGAGTACTAGGGAAATGAATTAGTAGGGTCTTCCCTACAGTCAAAAGGATAATATTTTGACCTTTTCACAACCCTTTAATTCTGATTTTAAAATGTCCATCATGGGAGCACTTCCAACCAGTAGAAAATGTGCATCAAGGGACTAGTGATTGCATTTGGCAACATGCAAGAAGACCATTATCTTCACATGAAACAATCAAGGCCTGTGGAGTATTGCATAACTGCATATTGATGAATGTGTGTATAACACTGCAGTTTGAACACACACTTAACCTTACTACAAAGTATGAGTAGTGTTGGTTTCAAAGTTTAGCATCAAGGAAATAAGTAAAGAATTGAGAACAAAGTGTGTGTGTGTGTGTGCAATACTCCTTAAATTATACTCAGTTTTCATCATTTCACGTAAGGTTCTGTACCCTAACATTGCCTTCGGGAAGTTGAATATCCGACAGTTCAGGGGTAATTTTCCCCTTGGCCAGATTACATTGTCTGGCGGCAACGTCTTTATTGAACTTCCTGCAGGGCTGGCACGATTTCTCGGAACTTCATGAAAGGCAAGAGATTTCCTGCAGCAGGATGTCTTGAAAGAAAGATAAGTGCTTGTGTGAGGTACTTACATGAAGACACTCAGCCCAAGGTTAAAGTACCATAGTGCCACACCAATTTGATCAATTGGTTCTTGGATTTCTGTTCATTTGCAACAGAAAAAAAAATCAGGTTCTGAATCAACACCAAAATTTTGACCCCAACAGTTATTAGACAATTATGATGAAGATGACAGACAGTCATCAAAACGTTGGCTCTTGTTAAACAAGTGGTTGTGAATAAAGAACTTTGCTACTCAATCATTCACCAACCTGATGAAATTATTCACGGAGCTTCTCCAATTCTTTGAATAATGGCCTTGTCTGCTCTGAGATGTTAATATTACACTATATATAGCAGGTGTAATAGAAACCATCCTCCCCCTTATACTCAAACCGTTTCATCTTACCAGAGCCACCTAGCCTGCTGGGCAAGCCATATCCTGAAAAAGATGTTCATACCCCGTACTGCACTTTCCTTCTTAATCAAGTCTTATGCTCCAAGCAAGACATAAGACGTGATCTATGTTCAAGACTCTGCCTTCTGTCCAGACACCAAGATTAGCAAATCCATCTTGCAGACACACAAAGGTACAGGGATCTTTAAAACACAGTTTGAAGGATGTTCTTCATCTCCTGCTAGGGCAAGATTTATCATGTATGTGTCCCAGAGCTGGAGAGCCCTAAGATGTTTTCCTTATTGCAAAACAACAGTTCCTTTTATAGCATTGTAAAATGACGTGTGGTTCTGTCCTTGGTACTGATTTGGCTGTTGCTGTATACCCCTTCCTACATGGTTACATTCTTGAAAGAAAGTTCAAACGAGCTCCGTACCTTTCAACAACTCTACATGTATGTGAAGGAATGTGTCCCATAGAGCATTGAAGTTGTAACTTTTTGTTTTGGATTAACTTGAAAGTTCATCTGTGTTGGTAGAAAGCATTCTGAGGCAAAGTTAAACTGTTATTTTCAACACAAGGCATCTAGGTAAGCGATTCCCCCCCCCCCCAAAAAGTATAGAACTGGTGTAGTCTCATAAGGCAATTTAACACTTATAAAGGTAAAAGTAGTTCCATAGCCTTTTTGAGGCCATAGGGACAGTTGGTTGTTGATCCACTGTGTCTAGGACACGGTATTGGAAGGCAGAGCCCATCCCTCTCCTCCCGCCGCCTTTTATCTCCCCAACCAAAGTCAGGTACCCATTTTACACCTCGGTGGAGTGAGGAAAGTCATGTAAAGTGCCTTTTGCAAGGACACAGCATCTAGCCAGGAATGCAAAGAATCAAATCCGTTACCTCTGGATCTCGATCTCATGTTCCCTAACCTAGCCACTCAGCCATTCCACGTCACTTTTATCAGTTATGCAATACAGCTAACAAAAACCATATTTCTTTATTACAAAACCATCCCCTCTAGTAATAGATGATATAGCATTTATATCAAATAACTTTCTTCAAAAGATATGATATCAGTTTTATGAAGTAGAAAGTGACAAATGAAAAAGCTGCATGGGGCTTATGCCAAAAATCTGTCTACAAAATAAAGAATCCCAACCAGAATATATTCAGAACAAAATACATGTATATCACAGCTAAAAGTTCCACTGCAGTGTCTAAGGTAGCAGATAGGGGCCCAACATCGTACCAGCAGACTGAACTAAATTCCACAGCAAT
Source organism: Branchiostoma floridae x Branchiostoma japonicum (assembly GCA_013266295.2). NCBI lineage: Eukaryota > Metazoa > Chordata > Leptocardii > Amphioxiformes > Branchiostomatidae > Branchiostoma > Branchiostoma floridae x Branchiostoma japonicum. The sequence continues at coordinate 7,650,776 of CM023827.1, read as the reverse complement.
CCATCTATAGCTTCTTGTGTTATGAAAATGCAACCTTGCTCCAAAAAAACATAACAAAGGTTATAGATCATCTTTGAGAAGAAATTGAAAGCTCCAAAATGTCCTCTTACAGAATACTTTCATCGTTAACTTGCCCTAAAGACAAACTATTATCAGATGATAGTAAACGGTTAAACTTTATTCCAACACACAATTATACAGGGATCAAATTTTCAACGACCACTGTCGCCTTCATCAGGATAATTAATGACCAATCACTTCACAACGTGATCTCGCGAGAATTACGGTTTACAAACACGTGACCTTATTCACACGAGATTTTACTGATACGTGACGTAAGTAATTGATCAAAAGTGCCAGGGAGTTTATATCGTCCACCATCTCTATTAAGTGAAGGCTGAAGTGCTCTGATATATATGGCCTCCTTAATGCCTCTTAAAAAGTAGTCCTGTTCAGTGTCCAGTATTCTCACTTTGTCCAAAGAGACGGAGTGGCCCGGTGATTCGATGTGTATGTGTTGAGAAACTTCAGATGACAGCGAGCTGGGGCGTTTGTGTTCAAGGAATCTGGTCCTCAGTGAGCGTTCTGTCTCGCCAATATAAGATTCTTCGCAGGCCCCCTGCCTTGTGGTTCCCTGACACGGAATGTAGTATACTACGCCACATTTCTCTTCTTTAGATGTTTTGTCCTTTGGTGCCACGAGGAGCTGTTTCAATGTGTTGGTGGGTTTGAAGGAGGTGGAGATGCCGTGTGAAGCGAAGATTCTGCGCAGGGGTTCTGAGACAGTCTTGATGTACGGGAGAGTGATACGGCCTTTGTCCTTCTGTTTTGTTCCCGGGTTTCTGTTGTTCTGTTGGGTGGGTTTCGGTGCAGTTGCCTTGTCTATGGCCCATTTAGGGTAACCACAGTCCTGAAGAGCCTGTTGTATGTGTTGTTTTTCTGTGTCCCTGTCCTGTGGATCTGTGATGATGGAGTCAGCTCTGTGGAACAAGGTCTTAACGACTCCAAGCTTGTGTTCAAGAGGATGGTTTGATTTGAAGTTGAGGTACTGGTCTGTGTGAGTAGGTTTCCGGTAGATAGTCAGGCGCAATGAACCGTCGTCTTGGATCTTGGTGAGAGTGTCGAGGAAGGGGAGGGTTCTGTCTTGTTCTGCTTCCGATGTGAATTTGATGTCAGGGTCCAAGGAGTTGAGATGGTCTGTGAATTCCTGTGCGTGGGCTTTCTTGAGTTTGGTGTGGGTGTCATCGACGTACCGGAACCACCAGAGGGGCGGGTGTGTAGCTGTAGTTATAGCGAGCTGTTCTAAGTGTTCCATGTACAAGTTGCATACTATGGGCGAAACCGGAGACCCCATCGCTGCCCCGTGTATCTGTTGGTAGAATATGCCGTCATACAGAAAGTAGGTGCAGTGTAAACAGACTTCCAGTAGTTTGACGATCTGCGCAGGTGACAATGATGAACGCTGTGGTAAGGTGGAGTCCTGGAATACTGGACACTGAACAGGACTATTTTTTAAGAGGCATTAAGGAGGCCATATATATCAGAGCACTTCAGCCTTCACTTAATAGAGATGGTGGACGATATAAACTCCCTGGCACTTTTGATCAATTACTTACGTCACGTATCAGTAAAATCTCGTGTGAATAAGGTCACGTGTTTGTAAACCGTAATTCTCGCGAGATCACGTTGTGAAGTGATTGGTCATTAATTATCCTGATGAAGGCGACAGTGGTCGTTGAAAATTTGATCCCTGTATAATTGTGTGTTGGAATAAAGTTTAACCGTTTACTATGATTACTACCAACACAGATGAACTTTCATGATTATTATCAGATGAGGTGAATTTTATTACATCTGGGAGTCTTGGTGGGCTGTGTTAGATCACACGCTATCCCAAGTGAGCTCCAGGTCCCTAACAGGATTACTACATCTGACAGTACATGTATGGTGATAGATGATACCACTTACATCAACTAACTCTCAACAAAACTCACAATAGCAGTTTTTATGAAGTATAAAACGACGGATGAATAATGACAGCTTCTTGTTTGAGTTTTAGTCTTACACAGGATTAGTGTTATGTCGCTCCCTCTGGGCCTGTAGGATTCAATTTTGCGGCTGGCAGATTGTTGATAAAAGGTATTACTGGCTTACTGTGAAAAAGAAAATGATTCTACTGTGATTATTTTTACCATGAAAAGAGTGCCCTGTATGTGAAAAATATCTCATTTAGGTCACACCAATTTAATTTGTTGGTTCTCAGATTTTTTAATAAAAAATATGAAGCGACAAACATGGGACCTCCAGCTTTATATAAAATCCAAGAGGACATCCGTAACTGAAGCAAAGTGCTAATTTTCACCAGAGTCAAAACAGAAAATACGTGTAAAGTGCCTTCCCAAGGGCACAACATTGTGGCCTGCTAGGCCGTATATAGGGATGTGAACCCAGAGCCTTTAGATCCTAAGTCAGCAACCCTAACCACAAGACCACTTTGCCACCTAATTACAAACTACCTAGTAAAGAACTAAGGGGTTTGCTCAACACTAGAACAGCCCTCAATCTCCTAGAAGTGGGTTTCATAAAGTGCTTCAGGTTTGACTTTGTCCAAACATGGGACTGATGGCTCAACATTTCCCTCAAAGAACTGTGTTCACTGGGGTGGAGACTGGGGTTTCACAACACCAACTGCAAAGCCGAGACTTGAACCCTGAACTTTGTGGTCCCGAAATGAGATTAATGAGTACTTGGAACTAATCAGTTATCAGTTAGATTCCCACATGGAATGCACTAATGCGATCTCTGAATGCAGCCGCCATGTTTCAAAGAGCGATGTACATGTACTCTCATACACTCAATGTGTTTCTGCAACAGCATTTGATATGCATGGTGGCTTGGTGAGCTTTTAGAGGAAGTGCTTAATCATCGTTAATGAAGATATTCAAACACACAGAATCACTGTTAACAGTCTGTTGTTGTGCTATGTAGATAAGTATAAATGATAATCAACTTGACCTTTTTGATTTGCGATATTTTGAAATTGAATGGACTATTTATTCGCTGCATAAAATCTGATTTTTAATCATACCTTAAAGTGTGCATAAAGGTCCTGTTTTTTTCTGGTCAACTCAGTAACAGTAACCTTTACGCATGCTTTAAAGTATGCTTAAATATAAAAAATTATGCAGATATTAAAGCTGTACATGGAAACATTCTAACTAAACTATGTGTCAACAAACGTCCTTTGATATATATATATATTAATAATAATTTGATTGGGCTTATACATGTAACTACAACTGTTGACTGAAAACATCCACCTGTCAAAGACCCCAAGAAAGGACTAAAAAACACAAATTAAAGCTTTGAATTTGCAGACTGTACTTCGTCTTATAGTTGTATTCTGCTTTATGGTTTCAATTGGCAAAGTTTTTGTGCTGCATTAATACTTTTCTTATGTTTGTCTGTTCGGAAGTATACAACACTCAGGAGTGTGATCATTTGCAATTATATTAAATTCCAATCTACTTAAGAAAAGCCCAGACTTGTCTAATTCACAAATTGTTTGACACCCAATTGCCATGCAATAAAGTTCATCTCTGAAGGGACTGATCATTTTAGAATATTAATAATAGTAAATCCAGATCTATAACACTCACAGGCAGAAGCCACATGATAACATACATATTATTGTTATAGTCGAGCGAATGTTTCATAAGCAGAGTTTTGTCTTGAGGGGATTGTAGATGTTGGGAACAATGTTATCTTGTCAGGCAGGTGGCACCAGTAGGAATAGCATTACCAAAGGGTTGAGACGGACGGCTTTTCACGGTGACATCGAGCTGCTTCATTACGAGTCAGGCAATACCAATTTGATTAGTTGTTGCTTTTCAAATCACAGTTTAGAAAATGCAGCAGTTCTCTGAACAGTTTCTACAGGTAATAACTAGTGTACTACATTACTACTACTGCTACTACTGCTACTACTGCTACTAACTACATGTACTATTACTACAGCTATTACTACTACTGCTGCTACTACTGCCAGGCAGTGATAGGGTCAGATTGATTAGAGAAAAAACAGATGCTATGGGGTTTTAATGCACAAAATTAATGTACAATCATTGCATATCCGAAGAAAAAAGACCTGAAAAAGATCATTTGTGCACATAGCAAACTTTTATTTTTCAAAATCACATGAAAAACAGAAAAACACATGACATCATCAACATTCATTCATCAGTGAATAGTTTCATCACAGGTTGGTAAGTCACTGAATAAAGAGACTCTTTTTAAACAACCAAGTGTTTTATTCGGCTGACATTTTGGTGAACGTCTGTCACCTTTCTCAGGGTAATTCTCACTGGTTTACATTGTACAGTACAGGTGTTGCTGCTATAGATGTGTTCCCAAATGCAAAGTAACGTCGGCTGAATAAAACACTTGGTTGTGTAAAAAGAGTATCTTTATTCATCAATATTCTTTGATTGAAGTTGACCACTTAAAGGGACGCAACACAAAATATGAAATTCATTATTTTCCACTGAAAGCAATGATTAATGCTTTGCTCTGATGTCACCGTTCCGGACCCGCTTATTTGCATATTGGCAGTGCCACTGGGAGATCACTGGACTGTGATAAGCAAATAAGCGGGTTCGGAACGGTGACGTCAGAGCAAAGCAGTGATCATTGTCATCACGGTGGGCAAGCTAGGAGAGCGCGAAGTTCAAACGCGTGCATAGGGTAATTATTTGGCGGACTAATGTAAAAATTGAAATATATCAACTTTTTAATGTGTAAACTACTGGAAAATAATGAATTTCATATTTTGTGTTGCGTCCCTTTAAATGCTTTCACGCAGCCTTGTAGCAGAGGTCTTCTTTGTGGGGCCTGACACCGGTGAGAGATAAGAGACATACATGTCGGAATGATGCACTCCTGGTGCTAAACTGACCAGTTAACTGCTCGTAAAAGGGGCTGTTGCTCATATTTGACGACAAAACAGTAAATGTTATTCCTTGTACATTAGTGAAAGTGTTTTTGAGGGTCATTTCATTTGAAGCGTTGACTGTGGGCAATAGTAATTTTATTTGTTGGTTTCGGATAAACACCATGAATTACAGGACAAAAGTAACAAGTATTTCAGAGATGTCAAACCTCCAGGAAATACATGTTTGTAGAGTTTATGTGAATTTATCGCCACAATCAAAAAATCATGGTGTGACGTAACAAAACGAGCCTTGGACAAAAGCCTTGGACCAGAAGTGCACAAACCTAAACTTGTCATGACAAGCCCTAAGTGGGTATCCCTAGTGACTTGCAGTAGCTGTTTGAGTAGACTTTCCTGTCTAACTGTGGTAACCGTTACAAAATCTCCCTATCCCTTCCTGCCACTCTACTGCATTCAAATTACGGACACATGGGCAAACAAACACACACGCGCACGCACACACACACATGCATGCACACACACACACACACACACACATATACACACAGCGAAAACAATAGACCTCCATACTCGCATACGTAACAAATGGGGGTGAAATTTTGAGGATATGATATCAGGAGACATGTTATACGACAACCCTTTAATTTAAACGAACAGATGATGTGCTCTCAGTTTACAAGACTTAGTGGTTCAAATGTGCAAAGTGGATGTGACCAAAACAAACTCTGGGATGAAATTTTATCAGACAATTGCTGTGAATCATAAACAGTGTTGCGACTTTGTTTCATACTCTTTGTTTTGTAATTAAAATGGCAGCATCTAATACTTATTTCATTATAGCAGAATTTTAAGTTCTGCAAGGCTGGCTGCTGATCCTTTATCATTCATTACTGTCAACTCTTCCATTGGCCATGACAGAGAAGAAACTTTAAGATGTACAGTATTTACAGGTTCATTGTACTCATATATGTAGCTCCTTTCGACAAGTGCAATGAACAATGGACCACTGCTTAATGTCCCATCCTGAGGACTATGACCCCTTCCAGTAGCGTGCATGTCAGGTGAGTGACAACAGCTGGCATGGGATTGGAACTCATGACCTTTTGGTCCCGAGGCAGGGTCACTAACCGCTGGACCATACACATGCCACAAGGAGTAAAAAAAAAACAGGAATGACTGTGCATTTTCCTTTTAGTACATTGTACATCTGACAACAGCTGCTGCTAATTCACCATGTGACAAAGTGTACAGAATCAATGACAGGTGCCCAACACTGTGGCATTTTGCCTGGTGTACAGCAATGTATTCACATCACTGCCACCATCTGTTGTGCCATGTTTTCCATCTTTTCTCCATTGTAAAGCCAATATCCATGTCAATAGCATGCAGTTTTCTTCAATGCTCTCCCACAAACTCACTGCAAGCTAAAAACTACATTTTGATAAATCTATACATACATGTACTATTAGACATAATTAGCCCATGTACATGCACCTCAGAGTCTCTGTCTCTACCCTTACCTATCATCATTGATACCACAGTTCCTATTAATCGATGAAGGTTAGACATCCAGGTAATGAGATACACAAGAAAACTGGTACTCAACTGGATAGAATTTGAGAACTGTCAGACGTTTCAAGTTAGTATCCACCACTTTTCGTCAGTGACTAACGGAATCTGTAGTTGGACGGGTATTTATCCAAAAACTGTGTCATTGAATTGACGTGTAAACGAGGGGAGGACATAGTTTTTGGATAAATACCTGTTCAACTACAGATTCCGTTAGTCACTGATGAAAAGTAGTGGATGCTACTTGAAATGTCTTACAGTTCTCAAAATCTATTTAGTTGCTTGAGTAAGAGTTTTCTTGTGCATTATTAATAACTTTATTACAAGTCCACGTCCAAAGGCTAAGTGATAACCATGTGTAAAACCATTTGACATTTAAGACACTAGAAATTATTGCATCATTTTACATAGTCTGCACAAAAACCCACAATCCAAATTCCTCTATATGTGACCCATTCATGGTAACCGTTATAATAAATGATGTTAACAGACTTCTAGTAGGTGCAAACTTGACTGATTGCATCCGAACTGTGCACAGCTGAAATTGAATCCCAGGCATATGCCTCTTTTCTCTCCTCTCTTACTGCCTATTTCACGCTTGACCTGAAGCGAACCCTCGCCTCCGTCCACAATAGCAGGAGAAATCGTTTGTGACACTTTTGATAAGGCACACAGAGGAGCGTTGCTTGGGTAAGTCTTTTCTTACAAAGCCTGAAATGCCACGGGCCTTCCCTTGGAGACCCTTATTGTTCACCGACCAAGTCTCAAGTTGCTTCTGTCACTTTCAATGTGACTTTACAAGGATCATAGATGCAATGATGGGCATATTCTTCTTCAGATCGCATGTAGCAGAGAGATGCATGTTCGTTGGTAGTGACCTCACTGTTTCTTGCGATGGAGTTGCCTGGATTTAGGTTTTACAGCTTATTTGGGATGTGGAAGGGAAACGCTCATTTTAGGGTGTCTCAGGCAACGAAGTTAGTCTCTTTTGCTGATGCTACACAGATGTTTGCAAGTTTCAAATGTGATACACGATCCAAAAAGAAGGCTGAAAGACAAAGAAAATGCAGTGTTGTGTAGCTGATTATTCCGCACCACCTGTTTCATCTGACTGACAGTTAATCCCGTCACCATGGTTACATTTAACTTCTGTCACATGACCAATGTCAAGTTCACTCAATCGATTATTTTGTGCTCAAGTTCACTCAATTGATTATTTTGTGCTCAAAGATTTTTGGAATACATACAAAAATTAATGTATTTACTAACAGTCTTTTCCTGTTCTTTTGAATTATAAGTAAACTGTAGGCCACACCAATATAATTTGTTGGTTCTCTGATTTTTTTTAAAAGAAAAAATGAAGCAACAGTCACAGGATGAAAAAAAAAACAGGCCAAGGCACCCCAAGATAGCCCAAATTGTTATGACAGGAGCCATGAAGTCAACATACTTAGGCAGAAACTAGGACGACAAGGACTTTCTTCAACCATTGGGGCCAAAATATGAGCATTTTGTTGTTGATTCAGAACTAGAATTTCTTTTTTTCTTTGTGCAAGTCAGAAAAAAAAAGAGGCGAATCCGAGAACCAATATTGGTTAAATTTGTGTGGCCTAAACCTTGGAGGCTACAAAACTCCAAGCTTCAATGCTTGCTTCTCAGGCTGAAGCCCAAACCGTCACCTTTTCTCAAGCCCTATTCCCCAGTTACCTGGTTCTACCAGAGTAGAGCACCTCGGCGGAGGCTTTCATGCGTTCCTCCGAGACCAATAGGATCGGATCTCGTTATCGTACGGCGGATATCAAAGCGCCGGAGTCTATTGTTTGGGGAAGGGAAATCTATCATCCGAGTCCCCAGGTGTTTATGAACCTTTGAAAGGTCAGTTTCTATGAATTTTTGGTGTTCTCAATTTCCGCACCGATGGGTGATTTCAGGTGAAGTGATAGATCATAGGAACATTGCCTGCCACAAAATATGCTTTTCAGTGATATTACAGCGCTAGTGATCATATCTGAAGGATTTGTCTGATGTGCCTTAGATCTTTACTGCATGGCAGTTATGGAGAGTGTGGAACAAGGGTTAGGGAGGAAAAAATGTAAGGTAAGGCCATAGCAATTTATTTCCTTGGTTGCAACTCCCGATTTACACGCACGGACAAAATCCGATGTATGGAAACTGTGTACATCAAATTTTTCCTGCGTGTATATCGGCCAGCTTTGACGTACGTGAAGAAGGTATGTTCAAATTGTACGTTACTTCGAGGGCTGGCGTACGATCTGAACTTACGTTCTTGACGTATGTTCAAGCAGGCCAATTTAGGCGCAGAAAAGATTCGACATATATGCAGTTTTCGCACACTCACGTGCGTACACAGTTTTCATACCGTCAGGTTACGCCCACGTGTAAATCAGGTCTAACTTAAGCACCCTAGCAGACCCCAATATTGTGCCCTTGGGAGCACTTTACACTAAAAGTCTTGTTTCCTCCTCCCAGCATGTTAAAGATCCAACCACACTTATCGAAAAGAGTAGGGGTCCTTCCGAGCGCGAGTAGATCAAACCTTACTGTCCAGTCTTTCACAGCTTCTACTTGCTGTACAAAACTTGAATGTGTGTTATGCTAATGGCGATTTACCAGTTATTTGAAACAAACAAGCACATTAAGACAACAGAAAAACAGAGGACTGGGAGAAAAAAATTGACTCTGAGTGACTACATTCCCTCTCTGAAACTATGTGCATCAAGGTACATGCAGGCTTTCCCCTCAGACTCTTTTCTTGTGGATTTTCCAGTTCAGCAATTTCATTTTAAAATGTAAGCATAAACAAAATGGAATTGATGTTCCCTTACATATAGGGAGAAAAAAGACTGAAATGAAATATCTAAGAAGGCTCCCAATCTGTATCTGTATACTATAGCCGGTATAACCACCCTTTGGCAACACAGCACAGTATAGCCCTGGTGTGTGGTCATATGCAGCAATTTACTGGTTGTACTGCAAAGAAAGCCACAATTTTCCGCTTTACAGTAGCCTGTTAACTTCACCTCTTTGATGACCTTACAGGGCCACAGCAGCAACAAAGGAAACAGATTCTAAAGCTTTCTTTTCACTGATCATGTACCATGTTATGAATCAGAACAGATGAATGAATGATTTATTTCATTTCTAACCTGACAACAACACCTCCTGGCAGCCAATCGGGTATTATTACAAGGTTTGAGAAAATTTTGGGTGCATGAAAATGATCTCTATTGCCTTCTTGTTGCAATCTAAAATGTAATCATCATGTGAGATCAAAACACTTAAAAGTAACAGTAACTAAAATCCTTGTCACAGTTCGATGATACAAAACCATGGGCAAACAGTGATTTCAGTTATTTTTATACAATGTGAATATTGAATATTCAAAACCTATTCAAAAATTGACAAGAAATGCTGATGTTCAATTGTTCAGAAAGTGGACAGGATGGTCTACTTTACTTGATGGATGTGGTAAGAATCAGGCTCAAATACAGCTGCTGCTACAAAGCAACAGAATGCCCCACCATCTGCTACATGCATACATGCACTTTATGCATCATTCATCTCCAAGTGGATTTTCTCATCAATAGCTGGCGCGGCAGAAATCTACAACAACAGTTGGTTGGAAACTGGCGACACCTGGATGAGAGAGTTCAACTGTAACAGCCCAGCTCATACTGCAGACTCAAAAGGTGAAGGCTGGGCTCGGAAAGTGGCTGGTTTACGCATCATTTGGTTTTCAAAATCTGCCATGGCAAAAGCGAAGCACTGAAGGATGAAATCCTTCTAAATCTCGTGCGATAAAAGTTAAGATTTTAATGCTAAACTCTCCTTTATTTTACCCTGAGGAAAATTTTATCAGTTGTGATTTCCTTTTACAAAGAGTTGCTCTTACAATAATTAAACTTCAGGTTAACACAATTCACCAAAGGACAAAATCTTTCATCATCTCAAATTGTATGAAAAAAGCAAAGAGTGGTTAAACTTTCATTTATTTATTCTGAAGGTTTCAGGGAATATTTTTGTCACTTATGATTTCTTTTCATATTTATGATCAGACAGACACAATGCAGTGTAAAAATTCTCTTCCTCATCCCTAACTCAAGATTGCATACCCTCTTATTCTTAACTTTTGACTGAGAAGGATTTTTCACAAGAACTGTTACAAAGAATGACATGAAGAAAAGAACAACCAGAATAATCCTTCTTTCAAGTCTCCCCATCTGCTTTCTCGTGAAGAAAAGATTTGCTGAGAAACTCCTTTTTCATCTTCGAGTCTTTTAAGAAATACATTTTGTCAGTAATATAGTCTTCTTTGATAAAAGGATGCGATAAGTCATGTTACTAAATCACAATGTATTCAAGATTGCAAATGTTCAATCAGCCACCTTACTTGATCACAAGGTAATGTAGAAATAAGATTCATAACTTAATCCTTGATCAAGATTGCATCTCCTGTCGTTCTTAACTTTTGACTATGAAGGATTTTTCACAAGAACGGATACAAAGAAAAGAAAAGGAGAATAATCCTTATACACCAAGTTTCCCTGTGTGCTTTCTTGTGAAGGTAATTGAAAGTGGCACGCCAATATCCCAGCAACAATGCACCCATCAGGCAACCATCTGGAGGGGCGGGTTGCGGGCAGGGCCTGCCATTTTATATCACAAGTCGCACCAACAAACATCAATCACAACTTTGTATCAAAAGGGGACAAGCATGCTTCTGGTTGGTCAGACGAAAGCTTATTTTCCAGCTACTGGCATGGTCAGGGCAATTTTATATCACTTAGTCACACCGATAAACATCAATCACGACTTTGTGTCAAAAGGGGACAAAGCTTGCTTCCGGTTGGTCAGACCCAAGCTGACTTTCCAGCTACTGGAAGGCCATTTTGTATTATAAGTCACACCAACAATTTGGAACAAAGCATGCCTCCAGTTGGTCAGATCTATGCTGATTTTCCAGCTACTGAAGGTTGTATGCTTTGGGTAGGTTCAGACCATTTCATATCACAAGTTGCACCAACAAACATAAATCACAACTTTGTATTAAAAGGGGACAAAGCAAGCTTCCAGTTGGGCAGACACAGCTAGTTTTACACTCAACAATAGCTAAAAGCAAGTTTTTTAAAACCTCTGACTCCTTGGTTGATTACTCTCAGACTGGTTTTTGAAGCATGACTGTTTCTTGTTCTCAGAAGTGGGGCACGAACAACGTCACATGTAAGCTGGAGATATATGATGTAAAGAGAGTGATCATGTACAAAGTGACTTACACATGTAAACTAGTGGACGTACCATTAGCTGGTGTGTTACACCAAAGGGCGGTTATACCAGCAACACAGACACAGATACAAAAGCTGGTGTGTTACGCCATAGGGCAGTTATACCAGCAATACAGATACAGATACAAATGCTGGTGTGTTATACCAAAGGGCGGTTATACCAGCAATACAGATACAAAAGCTGGTATGTTATACCAAAGGGCGGTTATACCAGCAATACAGATACAGATACAGAGTCAGCTCATCCCACCACAACATCAAACATTCACCCCTCTAAGTGTAAGAATGGTCTGTCCCTTGCCTGTAGTGAGTGGTGCTCTATTCTGTACCAGGTCAGGCCGACGTCAGCCACCATTTGTTCCTAATGAACCATGGAGGGCCACTTCATACAGCCTATTATAAAACATTTCTCCACTTGGGTGGGTTGTGTGTAGAGATAACATCTGGTGACATTCTCTTAGCCTCTATCAGGCTTCTCAGGCTGCTGGAGAATATAGAGGCGTTAGTCGACTACAGGAGGACACTTTGCAGCCTAGGGATTGTACTCTTTTTGCCAGCTACATGTAACTCCTCTGGCATACTATTCAGTCTATTTGTCCAACTTGGGGTGCCTGGTAGAGGGGTGTACAGAAAGTGCAAAAACAAGCGAAAAGAAACAAAAAGGAGCGGAAAGGAACAAAAAGAAACATGAATGAACAAAAAGAAATGTAAAGGAGCAAAATGGTACAAAATGTAAAGCAAAAAAACAACACAGATCATCGATACTTCTGCACACCTTGGTAGAGGCTAACATTCTCTGAGGCTATCTACTCTCGGTCTCCAAAAGTATGTTTGACAAAGTGATTTTTAAGCATTTTTTAAATCATAGGTCATGGCACAGGCCTGCCATTTCCTGTGGTAGCCATTTCCATTATGTTAAGTTGATTGGACTGCACAAAAAAAATTTTTTTTCCATTTACTGACAAAGAAAATCAGGAAGGAAACCTCCTTTTCTGGAAATTGAATAGGGGTTGGCTAATTGGTATCACGTGTATCTTGCAATTCTCAGGTCCACGCTAACATTTGAAATCTATGCTGTGAGTAAAAACTGCCCATGAAAGCCACTCGGGGGACGAATAAAATCTGGTCTATGTGGACAGGTGGTCACTATTGATAGGATTCTAATACTTGTGTCAATGGACAAAATTGTGTCTAAGGGACCACCAATAAGGCTAGGTGGTCCATATGTACATGTAGAGGTGGTCACTTGTACAGGTTTGACTGTATGGTGCCCAGATTTCCTTATGATATTTTGTGTCTTTGGCTTGGTCTTTTTTGTTGGTTAAGAAAAAATAAGGCCACACCAATTTAATTTGTTGGTTCTTGGATTTATTTCAGAAAAACATCAAGACTTAGTGATAGGATAAAATTTTAAAAAACAGGGCAAGGCACTCCATGATAGCCCGAAATAGAAGTCATCAAGTCAACATACTTAGGATGGGTTATAATTCATACAATCAATTTTGAAATTTGATGAAATCACTGATTTGATAAATGGAAAAAATTTAACTTTCATCAACCATTTAGGCCAAAATATGAGCATTCTGGAGTTGATTCAGAACCTAAAATCTTTTTTTTTTCAAATCAGAAAAAAATGAAGAGGTGAATCCAAGAACCAACTGATTAAATTGGTGTGGCCTAAGGTTGAAAATGTAACTTGTCACATCTATAGACATCATTCTGCTAATATTACTTTTTATATGTAGAGTTTTCAAAAATTTCATATACATACATGGCTGCTTATTAAGAATTTTGTTTAATATATACTTTCTCATATAGCCTAACATAAATACATCAATGCAGCCATCATATCAACTGACCAATAAGCCATTTTCCTCAATGCAATTTCCAATCTTCCTAATTGAGTGCCATTTCCTACCTACCTTATTACTTAGAACCAAGATCGACAACAATCACGGCATCATAGATCTATTGCGGTAACTTATTCAATTTTCTCCTCAGAAATTTGATAACAAGCCATGAAACCCAGTTATGGGGACCCCCTTCTTACCTAGGGCAGACAGGAAAAACTACCTAATATGTTTTCCTGGCAATTATGGTTCATTGACACTTATTGGATTAACAATAAACCTAATCCTGCCCTGAGAGAAAGTCGACTTGTAGATCTCTGATTCTTATACGGTAAGAAACAGCATCTTTCTTGGCTGTATTTGGTGGACTAAATGAAAGTGATCTCGGTCCAGTTTTAGCTTACTGAAGAGCTACTCTTCCACTGGTCATGACAGAGAAGACAGACGCTATTATCTGTAAAATGCTCATATTTTGGCCCGACAGTTGAAAGAAGTCCTTGTGTTCCTAGTGTTACAGTTTTTCTGTCTATCAAAGCAGTGGTTTGGCTAAAAGTTTAAAATCCAATGTATGAATTACAAACCAGGCTGGTATGTTGACTTCATGGCTGCTATGGTAGCATTTAGAGCTATCATAGGATGCCCAGGCCTGTTTTTTTCCCCGTCGCTTCATATTTTTTCTGAACAAAATCCAAGAACCAACAAATTAAATTGGTGTGGCCTTCAAGTCATATTCCTTTTTGTCTTATTGTACCCATCTGCCTGCACCATTTTTCTGCAACAATCCAAGAAGCAAGAAGTGAAGTTGGTGTGGCCTAGAGTTGAAGATCTTGGTGCCTGCCTGTCTGATACTTTGTAACCAACGGCTCCAATTTCAGTACCAAGGAAAGCACCCTCCGATTGGAATACTTTTGAACAAACTTTTTTTTTTTTTTTAACAAGATACAATGCAGTGGTTTGATTAAAAGTTTAAGATTCAATGGTAGCATTTTGGGGCTATCATAAGATGCCTAGGCCTGTTTGTTTTTTCCTTCGCCTTGTCACTTCATATTTTTTCTGAAAAAATCCAAGAACCAACAAATTAAATTGGTGTGGCCTTAAAGTCATATTCCTTTTTGTCTTATTTACCACCATCTACCTGCACCATTTTTCTGCAAAAATGTAAGAACCAAGAATGAGTTGAAGATCTTGGTGCCCAACTGTCTGATACTTTATAACCGGCGACTTGTCTTTCAGCACCAAGGAGAGCACCATCCAATTGGAATACTTGTGTTGTTTGAACATGACAGACAGTGATTCATTATGGAGTTTGGAGGCTGTTCTAAATTTCCAATACAGCTGTCAGAGCCATCTGAATAGATATCTAAATATAGCAGAGTCAATTCACAACTTCACACAAGTACACGGCGCCTGGGAATATTTATTGTCGGAGCGTGGAATATTGGCACCCGTCTATGTCTGCGCTCCCTGGAGGAGCATGTCTCTAACCTCAGTCAATAGCAAGAAAAATGACTACTTAGAGCTCCCCAAATTAGTTTGTGACCACTCGCACATGATTCTTTTCAGCTGGGAGTAAGTTATGGCTGCCAGGCAAGGAGGCACTTGTTTTCGGGACAAAGGCGATGAAACAGGATGCCTAACTACCAGCCGCTTGCGTCTAATTGATCTGGCATGTGTCCAGGTAGACGCTACGGGCAATCATTTATCGTTACAAGGAATCAAAGGGACGCGAACGCACCGAGGCAAGACTTGTCCTCAATAATCAAGCCACAGCCATTGCCATCATTATTCCTGGATGTGCATGTAACTTTCTTTATTGAATCTGGGAGCGAATCAACTTTTGGTCCTTCCGGACTGGTTGAACTTGACTTGTTGAGAAACAAAGCAATAAAGAGCCCGATAAGGCAGATGATATGTTCCTTAAGACTGGGGACTGAATCGAGTGAGATTATCATGCACAGCTTATCAATAATGTTTGGATCAATAACCCCTCAAGGGGGACTGGATCATTCTTATTTTACCTCCAAGGCCACACCAATCTATTTCCTTGTTTCACAAACATTCTAAAGCCCGTCATACATACATTTGTAGCCTCCCAAACACTAGCCAAACTACCCCCAACCACGGTTAGGGGTAGGTTGGGAACAAGGTCACCTGGTGTTCAGCCAGGTCGGCTACTGTTCGGCTGCACCAGCCAATGTTTCAAAATGTTTAAAACAGTTAGGTGTGGATGGGAGGTTCGGCCATGGTTAGCTGGTGTTTGCCTGGTGTACAGGAGTAGGTAGGGGCGTGGTTGGCAGTGAAATTTGACTCAAATTTAACTCAAATACGAGTTGATTCCAATAGAAAGGTAGGCGTGGCCTAAATCTGGTCAGACTGCTCCCAAACTTCAATGTGAATGCTGCCACATCAATGTGAGACATCATAAAAGCACAGGGCCGGGAGGAAAACTTGAATATGACACTGTATTCACTCTATAAAACTGAGTGCACCAAGGCATAAACCTGGTCCTCAGGCTTTGCTATCACTAATTATAAGTAAAAATTAAGTGAGACGTCAAGACAAAATAGCGGGCTGGAAGGAAAACTTGAATTTGACTATATTCACTCCAAGAAACTTTGTGTACCATGGTACAGACTTTTCCCTCAGACTTTGTCTTCAAGCTCAGCAAGTCTGACAACCAAAAAATTAAATTGGTGTGCCCAAAATTAGACTTAACACTGTGTTTTCTGTGGCCATCTATCCAAAGAAATTCAGTACAGTAGCAGCATATTAACGTTATAGAATTACAATGCATCAAACTACCAGGAAGGGCAACTATTGCATGACCGAACCATTAATTTTGCTGCCTCCTTGTCAAATTCTTTATGCAATCGCAATGAAATCGCACAATAACATCACGAAACGCCCCAGGGTTGAGCACGCATGGCTGTTGATTTTCCAATTCCAGCGTTCATATGGGGAACATTGTTGGTCTGAGGGCCAATCAATGATTGAACGTTTCTCTGCTTGGGTACAACAGATTTCAAGAGACTCAACGCCACAAGCGGGCTTGAATATATCTAATCGTGATTTACCACATATCGTGGAAGGATTGACATAACAAATAACTATCACCTTTTCAAGATGTCAAAATTGGGAAGGACCCCTACTCTTTTTTTTATAAGTGTGGTGGGATCTTTAATGTGCTTGAGGTGTGGCTCTCCTCAAACACGGGACCTTCGCTTTATGTCTGATCCAAGAGGACGTCAGTGAGGTGTAAAGTGCCTTTCCCAAGCGGACAACACTGGGGCCTGCCTCGGATTCAAACCCAGAACCTTCAGATTCTGAGTCAACAACCCTAACCATGAAACCACCTTGCCGCCATACAACATATATCTTTAGATATGACAACTCTCGCAATGCAAAAACAGGTAAATTGCAAGATTACATGGTTGTTAGAAAAGATACTGAAACCCACAAATAGCCCCACCTGATTGTGACAAGATATTACAAATTTGATTACAATTGTTACTCCTTATTGTTCAATACATAGAATTTGTTTTATATTCTATTTTTGTTGTGTTAATAAAGCTTCATCTTCTATATGAAGGGACCAGCAATATGTTTAACCTTTATTATTATTCCAGAGAAAGAAAGGTGCCTACATCTTGAAAATAAAGAAAAACCAGTAAGAGATCAAATATGAAAATGGAACAAACAAAACTTAGCCATAGGCCACATTAAAACAGTTCTCTTCAATTTTACATTAGTTATTAAATAAGACCTTCTTGTCTTCAGCAATCACCCCCAATCAATGACACACACACGCATCTTGTTATTTTGAAATGATTGTAATACATAAATGTAATTTTAGCTGTACATCAATGTAATGACAGATGTCTTTTATGAATTTGTTTCCTCTCCTGAAAGGCTAGCCATCACTTAGTCATAGGTAGACAGAGGTTGAACTCCAAACTCAAGTCACCAACCATTTTTCCTCAGTTCCTTCAGTGATGTTGAGACCAAGTTTGCCCGTATTTTTCTTTTGGTTGAGTAAAAAGAACTTATATCCAGCAAGTTTTCAGTTTGAAATATTATCCATGTCACGTGTTCATAAAGCTGCAGCAGACAACTTTGCTGACAGCTCCAGTAATATTCAGACGTTCCCTTTGCTGAAAGGATTAGAAGAGCTTTGCACCTTTCCCACCACGCTGAGCAGAAAATCATTGGGTAAACTCCGCGCTCAGGGCGATGCTTAATCAATGAAGTGGGCAGGATCGGCCCATGAATCCTGATATCCAGTCATGACACTGCAGCCTTTATTGCATGATCAAACCATTATGTTTCCTCGCTAGATCCTTTATTGGACCGAGAAGTGAAGCGGAGCTGTATGAAAGATTACGGGCCCATGGTCTGATGGGCCTCTGCATCAATGTTTCCATTTAGGTTATGACAGGGCTTGAAATCGTTTTTCAGAAGTTCAAAAGCCTCTGCACCAATGTTTTCATTAAATCCTGACAGGGCTCGAAATCATTTTTCAGAAGTTCAAAAGTTACAAAACATGGACGACTCATGAAATAGACACAATCATTGTACATGAAGGATTACAACGGGTACATGGTCTGATCAGCCTATGCACTAGTGTTTCCATTTACATGTACATTCTGACTGGGCTCAAAATTGTTTTTTAGAAGTTCAAGTCCAAGAACAGATCTAGAAGGAATAAATTGGTGTGGCCTTAGGGTTAGGGTTGTCAGAACATAGGTTGAGTTGTCAGAACATAGAGCTGTTGGAACATAGGGGCATCCCTGTGAAAGCAGCAGACCCACTCCTGACTACAGGGGGAGGGGCTGCCAATTTCAGCACAAGAAGTCATTTGTCACAGCATCTTTTGGGGGTTGGAAAAGTACCCAGGATTAGTAGCGGGAACAAACGTATACCTATATCACTCCACCATCAATAACATTACCCACAGGGCTTGAACTAGTTTTTTGCCAGCAAACCTACACTGCCGCAAAATTAACTGCACCAGACAAAGACACCAGGCAAAAAAATCCACATAAACTTGATAGACTGCCACACTTGTATAGATTGGTGTGGGTTAGATGCAAGACATTGGAACACCTGCACAGCTCGAACAAGGCAAACATAGATGGCAGACTTCACACCCTTACCCACACTAACCCATACCCATTATGCTACACATTGCTTTGGAGTCTATGATGACAGTGGACAAGGCAATAAGAACTTAGTAGGCAAACAACGCACAACACTGTTGCACTCTTGACTTATTACTTCACAGAAGGTTAACATATTGTTTTTGCTTTGTTTCTCCTTCTTCTTCCTCTTCTTCTTCCCTTCCAAACAAATAAGGTCAATGACCTGGACTAGATGGCTGTTACCATGGTAACTGGTGCTATAGCAGACAGCCTGTGGTGTTGGATTACATTATGTAGCAAGTGGCAGTTGAAGGGGCTGGTCACCATATATACAAAATCTATTATTGTGTTCAAGTAAGAATAAACAGAGAAGCAGTTTGCTGGGCTAGACCATATGAAGGTAAACATGATGTACATTGTACATTTTGTATTTGATTTGCAAATGTTACCTTTCTATTCGTTCAGTCCATTTTCATGGTTCTGAAGACACCAGCATACATTGCAGGACCCCATGTGTGAAAATCCAAAGATTGATACACAGGAGTTACCCAAAGACATCTTCGGCGACCACGGATGAGAAATGATGATGCAGAAGAAAGTATTCTCCATTCAACACTGCCACGATACAATCTCACAACAGAGCTTTGCAGGGCAGCGATAAGCCTCGGCAATCAATAACAGCAAGGCAGAGTCAGACATTCCTGAGTCCAGGCTTAATTGGTGTCTGTGGTTTATGCCTAGTGGACAATAAAAGGTAAAGCAGCCGACCTCAGACTGAGGACAAAATTGACACTTTTTGATAGCTGGTAGTGGACTGCAGCCTCGCTACGGCTTGTATTTTCAGTCAATAACACTAGGTTGCCCCTTCTTTACTTGATATCTAATTATACCAATAATGATGTGCTTGCTTGCCTGGCATGGGGTGTTGGGCTGTTGAAAACTACTTCATTTCCACTGCAGAAACTTCTCTTACAGCATAATGCCTGGGTCATGAGCAGCACTGCCACCTGTCCTTGGTGCTGAAGTATGTGTTGCATCCTTTTTTGAGGGGTACTGTGGAAAAAGATAATAAAGATTTTGAAGAGAGAACAGAAACCTCATTGTTTGTTTGTTTGTTTGTTTTTGCATAACTGGTAAACTGCTTTTCCCTGTCATTGATTTGAGCCCAAAACCTTCAGATTCTGAGTCAACAACCCTAACCACAAGACCACCTTGCCACTTGTTCTTCTAAATTTCAATGACATCAGGGCTTTATCATTGCAATACTTCCTACCCACAATATTTCATTCTGTACAGATCCAATATTTCCTGTTGCTTTTTAACCCTTGGGTGTTCAGTGACCTGTCTTGATTTGAAAAAGTGAGAAAGCTACTTAGTATAGCCATTAG
The DNA here is from genome assembly GCA_013266295.2 of Branchiostoma floridae x Branchiostoma japonicum. NCBI lineage: Eukaryota > Metazoa > Chordata > Leptocardii > Amphioxiformes > Branchiostomatidae > Branchiostoma > Branchiostoma floridae x Branchiostoma japonicum. The sequence goes on along the minus strand of CM023827.1, from coordinate 7,630,577 downwards.
GACGAGTTATGGTACAACATGTATCTCTTTTCCCTTGGTCCAAGTGAAGAAAGAAACACAGTCAGACTAGTTATGACCACCCACTGTAGCTTCATACATGTGGAATGAAGATGAGACATAGCTGAGTGGTAGCTACATGCAGGGCAGTTTCTTTGTTTTGCATAACCTGTAAACCACCTTCAGGCATAACCAGTTTTGTACAGAAAGTACAGTCTGTGGTGGGTTGGGGTTGAGGAGGAAAACCTTTATGACCAAACACTTGTAATCCCCCAGGTCTTATACTTCAGATGACTTTCCCTGTATACTGATCCAAAGTTTGGCAAAGTTTACGTCACAACTCTGCAAGAAAAAGGGATGATTCCAAACTTTTTTTTTTCACTCATGGCTCAAGGGTTTACGGGGTTTTAACCTTTTACTGGCTCAGCAAGAGTGAAATTTTCAAATCCAAAGTGCTTGATACATTAAAAAAATGCACGCCTGCCAACTTTCCTAGTTCGCTAGGATATCAGTCACCCTGTTACCAGCTCTGCAAGAAAACAGGAAAAACCCGGACGTCCTGCCCGGATCTATTTCCTCTTTACGAAAGATAAGCCCCAACAAACCACCCCCAAATCCTGACCCCCTGACCCCACCCGGTATTACCGACATCTCCCGATATTTCCCCATCAGGAGCCAACAATGAGGGGCTTACCCCTTGGTCACCCAAGTTGATGACACGGCAAAACAGCAGAGCAACACTAATAGAATCACCCCGGCGTTCATCAAATCCTGCAACTCGCAATTTGGACCCCTCAGGCCGGCATCAGTTTGGCTCCCTCGACTGATCGCAGCGCTTAAAGCGTCTTTTACGAGAAACAGGGCAATGGCTATGAAATAAACCTTCAGGAATTGGACCATAAAGTTGTGAGCTTTGCATAAAGTCTATGCAATCAGGATGGCATAACAGGAGTTACAAAGTCTACTGTACAGTCGGTACCTGTTATGTCAAGGAAAAAGTGCTCGTAAAAAAGTTTCAGCAGCACAGTGCAAAGTGCAATACCAATGTCAGTTCATTGTACTTTGTTCATTCTAGTGACTAGAATAATAATGACTCTTTCTTACTGAAGTATCCCTCTGGCACAGTGAAGAAAGGGTCTCACATATATATAGGTATGGGGATTGATATTGGGTGTAAGTAGGATGTTTCTGCACTAGCTGACGGAGTCTTGCCCTAAGCATGCCCTTGCTATTCGTGGGAGAGGGTTGGGTGGGTGGCTGCGCAGTTCTCACACTCTACCCTTTTGGCTTCATCCCTGGAGAACCCCTTGGATCACTACCCTCTCCCCCCCACACCACAACCCCCCACCCCTGCTTCTAGCTTCTGCCGTCCTTGTTCTGCATGTGTCCCCTCGTTCTTTTCTTATATAGACCCCCCTCCCTCTACTTATGCGGCCCCCCCTTGATGCCACCTGTCTGGTTTAACGCTAGATTGATCTATTCAATGCTCTGTCCAATTCCGTGGAGGATTACTTGTCGATTAAAATATGACGGGAAAACTACGGCCCACTGGGACTTAATAGTCCTTTATTTTTGGAGCTATCTCCAGTAAGAGACTCTGGTATAGACTAAGCACGGTTATGGCAGACAAAACCATTTGAAACCAAGTAGGCGGTAGTGATTGTGGAGAAAGAGGTGTTTCAGTCATCTCATGTTCACAGGAGAAAGAAAATCTTAAAATACATTGAATGGTAACTTTGGAACGAAGTTCTAATTGTCTGATCAAGAGTTGGTTCACCATGAGTTTATAGTCCCTTTGCCATTTAGATACAAATAGATCTGCTGTTGCTAAGTTGCAAATTCGATGTACAGATGAGCCTACAGTAGAGAGAAGCTTAAGGTAACTGAAGGTAAATTTTATAGACGTTACTTCTAATGTATTGGTTCACCTGGAGTTTTTTTTGTCATTTAGACAGAAATATACCTCATGCTACATTGTGTTACAAATTTGATGTGCAGATGAGTCACAGTAGGGAGATGCTTAATTAAAGTACATTTTGTAACTGAAGGTAAATTTGAAAGGCGTTACTTCTAATTGTCCCATCATGTATTGGTTCACCTGAAGTTAAGAAGAGTTTTTTGTCATTTAGACAGAAATATACCTCATACTGCATAATGTGTTACAAATTTCATGTACAGAGGAGCCTACAGTAAGGAGAAACTAATATCATTAATAAACCAATCATTCATTCAAAGTTAAAGTGACTGAAGGTAAACTTTAAAGAAGTTAGCTTTTAATTGTCCCATCACATGTTGGTTCACCAGGCAAGACTGAAGAGTCCATTGTCATTTGGACAGAAATACGTCTGCCTACAGTAGGGAGAAGCTTTAAGTGACTGAAGGGAAACTTTAAAGAAGTTACCTCTAATTGTCCCATCATGTATTGGTTCAACAGGACTTAAGAGTCCATTGTCATTAAGGCAGAAATATACTGTACCTCATGCTGTATTGTGTTACAAGTTTGATGTACAGAGGAGCCTACAGTAAGGAGAAACCATTCATTAATAAACCATGATTCATTCATTCATTCAAAGTTAAAGTGACTGAAGGTAAACTTTAAAGAAGTTACTTCTAATTGTCCCATCACGTATTGGTTCACCAGGACTTAAGAGTCCATTGTCATTTGGACAGAAATACCTCAGCCTACAGTAGGGAGAAGCTTAAGTGACTGAAGGTGAATTTTAAAGAAGTTACTTCTAATGGTCCCATCATGTATTGGTTCACCTGAAGTTAAGAGTTTTTTGTCATTAAGACTGTACCTCATGCTGCATTGTGTTACAAGTTTTATGTGCTGATGAGTCTACAGGGAGAAAAGCTTAATGTAACAATCCAGGCTATTGTTTATATTAGCATATTATAAGGAAAAAAACTGAAGATGAAATGCAAGGGAGTTAGTTTGAATTGTACTGGTTCACCAGGAGTTTACAGTTTTAAAATTGTCATTCAGACAGAAACCTGCTGTTACAAATTGGTGTAGGAATAAGCCTACAGCAGGGTGAGGTTTAAAGCAACTTAGGGTAAATTGTGACAATTTTAGTTCTAATTGTGCTTTACCATTTAGACAGATAAACATTATCCCTTACATGTGGAGAGTTACAAATATGTGGATAACGTTACAACAGAAAGAATCTTAAAGTTTGAGGCAAATTCTAAGGAAGTTACAGTAAGCTGTGATTGCCCAATTGTGTCTTGAGTAAGTCATGATTTGTGTTCTGTCTTGTGACAAACTGGGAATAAACTGTCTCAGTTTTTATGTCTTGGGTCTGTTGCTGAGTCGATAAGGACCAGATGTATATGTCTTACGAAACATAAAAGAGTAACATATAGTCTCAGACATAACTTAAGACATGTCTACTTGAGTTGTACTTTAGAAAGACACTCCCATGACTAAGTTTCATCAGGTTGGTAATTCAGTTATAAGGATCCAAAATTTGACTATTGTATTCAATGGTTAAAAAGTTCTTTATGCCAGACCAATTTAATATGTCCTTGGATCTCAGACATTCTAACATAAAAATTTATTTATTTATTTATCTATCTATAACGATTTACCACACAGTGGATGGTATGGTGGAACAGGTGTTCAAGAACACCTTTTCAAAGATCACTCACTCACTCACTCACTCACACTCACTAAGTCGAAGCTACTATAATTACCTTTTTTTGCAATTGAGCAAGAAGTCACCAGTTGTTTACAACTTTGTAAGACACTCTCAACTTCTTGTTTTGATGGCGCACATATTTTACAGTCCATAATGACTATCAGTTTGCTAACTGTCCTTGGCCCCATTCTGCTTCAGTGGTTGTGAGTAGTTTCGGGGCAGCCCGTTATGAGATTATTGACCGAACGCTGATGGTCATTGGGCATTACCTAGTATGTCATTACCAACTGTATTTGGTTTGGGCTGGGGAAAAAATAGAAAATGTGGACAAAATTGACAATTAAAAGGCAGTCCATGACAAGTTACATCACTGCCAACAAGAAAAACTCTGTTTAATCTGAATTTGGAAAATTAGAAAAGTGTGCTGCATGCGTGTAGCACAGAAATATGCTTTATTCAAAAAAGAATATGGACAAAATTGATGATTGAAAGGCACTGCATGACATGTTATATCACTGACAACAAGAAAAACTTAGAAGTTTCTAAATGTTTGAATCTTTACAAAAGTCAAATACATCTATCACTGTGTACTTTACAACAGAAATAGAGAATGACATATTCATCATGATATAGAAGTATGCAGTAGCAGGTTGAAATGTAAAGTTTTGAAAATGGTGGCCCTGGAATTTTGAAGACTAACTTTCAAAATTTTAAGTCGCTTCCCATTCTTTTCAGAAGAAAGAATAGCAATGTTCTTTATTCACACAACCAATTGTTTAACAAGAGCCGATGTTTCGATGGCCGTCTGTCATGATTCACCAACCTGATGAAATTATTTGTGGCTATTTCAGATGAAGATATGAAATGTAGGAACAAAAAGCAAAAGGAAATTATTATCCTATTCCCAATCAGAATAATAATCTTATGATATATAAAGAGCATAACTGAAATCTTTATTTTACCCTCTGGCATTGCCAGCTAGAGGCAAACTGGCAAGTGCATAAAATTTACCTAATTGCCATTTTCAATTCCCTTATTATGCTTTTTACTTTGAGTGTTTTAATGCACATATTTGACCCATGATGGCAGTGATGTAAAGTGTATTTAGTCTGATGGGAGTGATTATGGGGAAGTGAGGACTAAATGAGATGGGAAACTGCTTTCACGGCTTCATAACGGACCGATTACTTACTCTCGTGTTTCCATCAAGATTGACAACAGGGGATAGGTATCTAACTGAATGTAAATCACAAAACAGGCTTCTATAATAGTGTGCCTTTTCAACTAGACATGTATGATAAAATAAAGCTTCTGCAATCACTAATTTATTTGCTTGGTTCTTGGATAATTCAAGGTGAAAATCTAGCAAGCAAACATCATAAAACACAGAGGGTAGGGAGGAAAACTTGAATATGACTGTATTTACTCCATAAAACTGAGTGTACAAAGCTATAAACCTGGTCCTTAAGCTGTGTAATCATAATGTTTTTCCAGTTAAGCAATATCTTTAAAAATCAAATAATACTGACCCTATCATACTGTACATTTTCAACTAGACGTGTATTATTACATTTGATGAATATTTGATATATGGGGTTTAACTTAGTTGGACCAACTTGTAGTTGGGAAAACATCTTCAACACTGATGTATCATAACAACACATGGTACAAAGTACATTAAATATTTTATGGTACAAATTGCTGACTTACAGGACCTGATGTGACTCGTGTGTCAAAGAATAACATTTCTTGATAGAAGAAAAAAAATGTGCCATATGATATTCTCTTCATACAACCAAAACTATGTATACCACTGTGACTGTTTGCAAAAGTTGGTTCACAAACAATCGACATTACAAATGAGACCTTAAATCACCATGAGCAAAACTAAGTGATTTGGAGGAGAAATTTTATGGATACAGCCCTCCTTATTCTCCCTTTCGTTGTTTCAAATTGGCAGCAGCAGCCTAACAGCATGCTATAAATTTCCCTTCCGTCCTTTCGACAACAGCCACTATTTGTAACCCTAAATGTCTCCCTATCATTCCGCAGCATTTGCCCGCTTTCTTTGGGGAGTGATTCCAGAATGCTCCGAGAACGCTACAATTAGCCGTAGAACTATTACCCCGCCTGCCAACCCCTCTTCTTTATTGCTGCACCTTTTTAACTACCCTAATTTTGTAAGTGGGTCATAAATCGCGATCGGCGGGGACATGACAGGAGAGAAACAACCACCATTAAAAACACATTCTGCTGACTCAGGAATGACCCAGCCCAAATGCACCATTGTTTAAGCATCCCCTGCTGATTGGGATTAAACGAAGTGTGACGACGTACTGATTTACATTCTATTCACATCAATGCTTTCACTGTTAGGATATTGGGTTGTCTTTGTGCTCCAGAAAAATGATACCACATTACCATATAAGGCCACACCAGTGTAATCAATTGGTTCTCGGATTTGCCTCTTCATTTTTTTTCTGATTTGCCGAAAAAAAGAAGATTTTAGGCTCTGAATCAACTCCAAAATGCTCGTATTATGGGCCCAACGGTTGAAGAAAGTCCTTGTCTTCCTAGTCGTTAATTTTAAAAGTTTTCCATCTATCAATGCAATGGTTTCATTAAAAGTTCAAAATTCATTGTATGAATTATAACCCAGCCTAAGTGTGTTGACTTCATGGCTCCGATCATTACGTTTTGGGCTATCATGGGGTGCCTTGGCTTGTTTGTTTTTTTTAATTTTGCCCTGTCGCTTTATATTTTTTCTGAAAAAATCTGAGAACCAACAAATTAGATTGGTGTGGCTTAATGCTACAATAAGCGTGTTGGCAGAACGTACTGCACCTGCACGAAACCTGTCATGTATTCCTGTGCATAGGATTTCGGCAGAATGTCTCGTTTAACATCATATTTGCATATTTTAGGATGACATATACTGTCTATAGTTTTCAAATGACATGTTGAATAAAATATTGTCTGCAACGGGTAAAATTCAGATGCAATGTTGACCAAACATTCAATGAAGACCCTGAAAAATCCAGATTTTGCGCAGGCGTAGTATGTTCTGCCTACGTGCTTAATGATATAATGCAGCAAAAAGTATGAATGTTATAATTACGAAATAGGAATGAATAATGTTCAAATACTGCAGTTATTTGCAATTGCCCTGTACATGTTACTCATTTTGCTGTTGGGAGCTATTGGTAACCATTTGCATTTAGCTTTTTCTCAAGGGAAGAGACAATTAGCAGCTGGTACAATGCAAAAGGTATGAAAATCAATGTTATTCTAAAAGAAATAATGTTGTATACCAGTTGTATTAGTATGGTGCTGTTACAGTAGTTATTTGCATCCCCTTTCATATCACACATTGCACTGTTGGGATAACGTTACATATTAGTTTCTCATTGATGCCTTTTCCCAGAGGATCAATGTAACAGTTGTAAACCAGTATAATTATAGTACTGTACTATTATGCAAAAAAAATGTTTACTTTGAAATAAGAAATGAACAATGCTCACAAGTAGCATAGTTCATACGTAAAAGTATTTTTTGTATTCTGTTCCAGGGCTTGAAATCCTTTTTTCTGCATACATGCACTGATGCAGGTCACATTGAAAATAACCTGCACCAGACAAATTTTACCTGCACCACTCAGAATTTAGGAAGTATGGATCATACTAAAAACTGTTCAGAAACCATTGTCATTATTTCTTTAAAAAAATTATACTTCATAGGTGGTAACAGTCAAATTGAATCCAGAAAATGAAATTCCACATACATCAACATGACTGTCATGTATATAATCTATTACATGGACCGGTGCAGGTAAGTGCAGGTACATGTAGATATCAGAAAAACCTGCACAGCTCCAACTTTACCTGCACGTGCTGGTGGTATTTCGAGCACTGTGTTCACATCACTTGTTGTACTGTTGGGAGGTATTAGTTTCGCTCTATGAGCTTTTTCTCTAGGGAAAATGCAAATCAGCTGGAGTAATGTAAAAAGTATGAAGGTTTACTTTGAATAAGAAATTAATAATGTTCAAATGATTACATTTATTTGCATTGTTTTCACATCACTCACTTTATTGTTGGGAGGGATCGGTTTCCCTTCATGGATTTTTTTCTCTAGGGAAAAGTCATTCCAGATGCCACGAAGCAAAAAGTATGGATGTTTACTTTTTAGTATCATAACCTGGGTCATAAAGCACAAGACAAATCTTCCTGTGATGCTTTTATCACTCTAGTAATGACATGAAAACCAACACAGAATAGGGTTATCCCACATATAACATTGGCGTTAAAGATTACCATTACAACCATATTTCCTTCAAATACCGTATCTCCTCTAATTGGGTATATATACATTTTTAACATCCCCATTAACGTACCCCGACTTTGACTTTAAAAAGTGTGTACGCAATTAGAGGAAATACAGTAACACAATGGTTTAGAAGGATGGTTTACAATTATTATTATAGTAATATTTAGCTTATGAGCACTTTAGTGTGGTAACAAATACATGTAATAAATAAGATGATGATTATAAATAGCTGTGGTTGTTTGCATTCTATGGGCATCATTTTGTGGCAATGTGGTCTTGTGGTTAGGAGTCCCTCCTGGTGTGAGTTGTTTAAACCTCACAGTCCAGTCTGACTAGTTGACTTCTTGAAAAGGTAATAGTCACCTGTAATGTCAATGTCTTGTGGTTAGGGTTGTCACTCGACCCAGGTGAAAATGACTTGTAGTTTAGGAGTCCCTCCTGGTGTGAGTTGTTTAAACCTCACAGTCCAGTCTGACTAGTTGACTTCTTGAAAAGGTAATAGTCACCTGTTATGTCAATCCTTCCAAATGTGGTAATTTTCAATAAATAAAGATGTTATACTGTTGGGAGATATCATTTTTTCCTTTTTTTCAAGGGAATACAACATAGCAGTTAATGCTAAATGTATGAATGTTAAAATTAACCTTCTCACTGCTGCCTAACCTTGTAACCAATACAAATTTGGTCCCAAATGGCTAACTTAGCAGGCAGAAGGTCAAAGTATCATAAAGCAGCCATTAAACATGGCACAATTTCCTATGATGCTTTTACGATCCCAATAAAAAGAATTACAAAAGTATGCAAGTCTGATTCCGTCATAATTGGACAGGTTTTATTTGAATTTAGTATTGCCGTTGCATCGTTCCGTTTGAGTGGTACAAGAAAAGCCATAAATCATGCTCAAACAGGCTTCCATATAATGCCTACAGCATCATTATTACTTTCGTTAAGGCAGGAATTTTGATGCCCTCCATGCATCAATGCAGGCAATAAAAGCAGTGCGTCATCCACAACATAACAAAGTTCTACATGGACTTTTGAAGAAGCTTACTCCTTATTTAATGCCTAATTCTTAGCAGGTCCTTTTGATTATTAGTTGGCCAAATTTACATTCAAACAACAATGAATCAAAAGATTATCAAAAAACAGATCAATGATATTGCTGATTATGTTTACCTTTGCAGTAGGAAAACATTTATTGTTTTTGCTCTGTTTCTTTTTCTTCTTCTTCTTCCACTCCGAACATACATGTACATGTATAAGGTCAATGCATGACCTTGACCAGATATCTGTCACCATGATAACTGGTGCTGTAGCAGACACCCTGTGGTGTTGGGTTACATTATGTAGCAGCACAGAGCTGGAGGGGCTGGTCACCATATTCTACAAAATGTGTTTGAGTAAGCATAAACAGAGTAGTTTGTTAGGCTAGATCATGTGAAGGTAAACATTGTTACCTGTCTAGTTACTATATGTAGTTTATGAACCAAAGCTATGATTACACAATTATTATTAGTTATTGCAAGCGCAATATAAGCCATCCTTAACCATGCATTGTTACAGCATCATTTAGGATACCACTTTAAGACATTTGACACACAATAATGCTTAGTTTTTCATCTATTTCCTGCAGTTACAGTGTAATGGCTTTTCTGGTGTCTACATAATTGTTTGTGACCTTTACTGCCCCCCAAATTATATAACTGTCAATTTCTCTTATTGCATGAAGCATTCGTTTACTATGTACATTGTAGCAATAAATTATCTTCAGACCTTTGCTAACTCGTTTGTAACAATACACTACACCTGTCAGTCTGCTAGTGTTGCAATAACGTTGATTTATTACAAGCAGACAGGAATAAATTGGACAGTTAAGTTGACTTACTAGTTTTATTCATTGATTATATAGTGTTACAGACTAAGGCTTCATTTTGGGAAAGCTGCCAAGATAATGCTTCCTTCCTGAGTCAATGACTCTACATTTGTTGTACTGTAGTTTAATGACCTTAATTGTTCATAGGTGGCAAGTTGATCTTGTGGTTGTTGACTTAAGGCCCTTTCACAGTTATTCCGAATTTGCAGGAGTCAAGCAGAACCAGGCGGAATGAAGAATTGGCAAAATCATGCCACATTTGGGAAATGCTACCAGTAGTTACATTGTACAACGTATATTATATCCCTTTCACATTAGAGGCAAAGTGAGCTGGAATGCCATCTGAATGAAAATTTCTTGTATACTCCTGGCTATTTGAACTCAAAATTTGTATTCCAAATATTCAGGCTCATTTTGGTTCTCCCTTGAATGCAACCAGAATGTTTCGAATGGTGCTGGAATGCTGTAAGAATATTCAGAATGCAGTCTTAGTTACTGCAGTTAGAATACACTTTGAATGCCATTCGATATTTATCCACCTAAGCTTTGAATTCACCAGATTCAAAAGTTTTCAACATGCTCAAAACATTCGGTCTGGCCACAAGAATGGGCACTAATATTGGAAAAAATGGAGTGTAGACTGAGAATTTCTTGAATGCACTAAGTATTCAAATATCCAAGAGTATACAAAGAATTTTCGTCCAGACAGCATTCTGCCTCTCAGTTCATTCCGCCTCTGGTGTGAAGGGTGTATAAAGGTTCTAGCAGGCCCCAACGTCCTGCCCTTGGGAGAGGCATTTTACACCTATTTCATCACTTGTCTCAGGTGAAAATGAGTACCTACATGTAGCTTTGGTGATGTCTAAAGACCACGACATCTACATGTGCATTTCCTTGCTTTTTGGACCTTTTAAGGTAGAAATTAAGCAAGAGGTCAAGGTGAAGTAGGAAGCACATCTGACGAAAACAACAGCGATAAAACATGTCCACCTTGCCAAACCTTTGTTTTTATCTGTATTGGACTTGTTCAAATTTTATTCAAGAATATTCAAGCTCTTGTTGAATATGTGTTGCTTTTGGAACAGTTTTGATTTTTGGAGAATTTGGATTCGTTTTTTTCTCCTGTACTGAAGCAGCTCATCATTGAACAACAAAATCATTCCTCTCAACTTGAACAAATTACCGAATAAGAGGCTGCAAGGTCAATGTTCAAAGTTATTCATAAATCTACAATCAACCATTAGTGATAATTATTCCCTACTGCTACCAACACTGCTGCAGAACTGTATTGCCACAGCCTATTGGGAGCTGCACGGTACATTATGAATGTCTGATGGCTGTAATAAAATCAACTTTTATAATTGGATGCTGACTCGACGGGACTTGCATGGGTTAAGACCATTCATTTAGAAGGAAATGAAAGTAGGGTTATGATTATGCTGAAGAAACTATGATCACCCCCTTGTTGGGTACAATTTTGAGTCGTTGCCAGAATGATAGTTTCCATGTATTGTTGTGATGTCCAACTCCTACAATGTATATCCACCTACATAGGTCAATTTCTCTATACTTATTTCAAAAGTGAGACCAAATCATCCATACGTGATTTAGCCTGGAATCCATCCCTACAAGCTATTGGCACATACATGTACAAGCTATTGTAGGGATGGATTCCAGGCTATACGTGGCTATATTGTAACTTATATACTGTTATCAATAATATTTTGTATTTCTAATTGAAGGATGCAATGTAGATTAGTCTTGTAGTATTGTTGATTTACTGCCACACATTGTACCATGGAGGAGTGTGGAGCAATAAAGTTCATTCATTCATAACTAGCCAAAGGAGGAACCTGTAAAATACCAGGATTTCTATCAATGGATTCAAATAGCAACTTTAAGTACATATTGACATTTGACAACCCATGCATTGTACACATACATGTAGGACAATATCTCAAAAAATGCCTCAATGCTAGAAATTTGACCAATGACTGTAAAAGCACATTCTCATCCCATACAACATTGTCTTTGAATGAAGTACTACTGTCTAGAACAATAGGTAAATGCCCCAGAGGACATGTAGACAATTATTGCCAATTGAATATCTTCTTCCAATCTAGATGTGTAAGTAATATTAACAGACTGCAGTACTTTCTGCTAAAACTAGGTGGCTCTGTACAATAGGGTCCTTGAACTGTTTTGTTTAATTTTAGGGAGAGTTGAAGTAGGGAAATATCTGCAGAATTGTGGAGGAAAACGGCCTGCACTTGCTTGCCAATGCTTTCTACTTTGACTTGCTTTGACTGAAAAAAAATACTGATAGACCCCCAAGAGAAGAGATTATGACAGGGCATGTAATGGCATGGAGGAGCCACATGACAAACAGCCAACTTTATGGCAGTATGCCTCTGATTTCGACGGTCATTCGTTGCCGTAGGATGTCATTGGCAGGACATGTTATGCGCCACAAGGAAATGGCAGGTCTGGTTCTCCTCTGGTCACCAGAGGAAAAGCGTAGACGTGGTTGCCCTTCTCTAACTCTAAAGAAGGTGATCGAAGAGGACACAGGTCTAGAGGGTGTTGAACTGTCCTCGGTCATGCGAGACAGGAACTTGTGGAGGCACTTTGTGGTGTCACCTTAACAGGATGAACTGAACTGATGTAATGGCAAATTGAATATGTCACCTGCTGCTTAACAGAGCAAATATGAAAGATATTGATGTTGCTACTGAAATGCTACCTCTCCAAGGTGCTGAAATGTGTGTTATTTCACAATGGCCAGGGTTTGTTTCATTGGATGCTAAGTGAGAAACTGAAAGAAGCTGTACATTATGTGCTTTGTTGTAGGGGCCCCTGCATGTCCTTTTTTGTAAATCATAATCAGGCCTTTTAAGTTTTCATAATTCTTAGGCAGTCGCCAAAAATCAATGTAATTCAAGCCTCATGATTTAATTTATGTAATTCGTAATCAGCTCTAAGAATTTAACGTAATTCGTAATTGGCGGTGAAAATTTTGCATAATTCCTAATCATCATCCCCATAGATTAAATATAAAGTATTATATGTAGAAGTTAGTTTTTTTTACCTGTCTCAAGTTGACCGTCTGTCATCTTTACCAGTCATAATTGCCCTCAAGAAGATGACAGACAGTCATCAAAACGTCAGCTCTTTCTAAATAAGTGGTTGTGAATAAAGAACTTTGCTATTCAATCACCCAAATCAAGTTGAAAAGTTTTTAAAAGAAGACGAAGCCTGACCTATTAACTGACTTGTAAGTTTCCGAGTCATTAGTTTCGGCACAGCATAGCGTATTATTTGTGACCCACATCCGTGATTGATTGCAATCAACGAACAGTCAGCTTGCAATTGTTTCCAATTTCCTGCTAACCTCCCTTGCACACCGCGTTACACATTTGGGCCATGTGAAAAGTTTCCAATATCCAAGACATTTTCCCCTGTCACTTTAGGTTTGGAACCCCATCAGGTAGAACAACCTTTCTGACTCCTGTTTAAAGACTGTTATAGACTGATCACTGTGGCAAAGCAATGAATCAAGAAGGTGTGTTGGGATCGTTTCTCGACACCGATCTATCTCCTTGGCTCTCATCTTAGACATTTTAAAGGGAAATTTAAAGGAAGAGGGTTATGCTAAGGTCACAATTCCAAGCCAGGGGCCCAGCAAAGCAGTTTTATTGAATGGAAAGAATACATGTAAAAGACAACAAACACAAAAGTTGATATGAATTGTTTATTTTACGTTCATGCACACAGCCCGTCTCATACAAGGTCATATTTGTGTATTTAAGGATGACATTCCGTCTATAGTTTTCGAATATTGTGTCGGAAAAGATATTACCGTCTGCAATTGGGAAAGTCCTGATGCAACGTTGACCAAACATCCAAACAAAACCTTGAAAAATCCGGGTTTTGTGCAGACGCAGTATGTTCTGGCATGACCTAATCATCTTGTGCATCCAACCTAGTCATGCTTGGAAGAATTTAATATCTGTTGATTTTGGTAAACAAAATTGCTGGATGACAGAATCAGTGAAGGCATCTCCCAATATTGTTTCATTTAATGTTATTAGTAGCAAAATAAGCGGGATGGTAAGGTTAAAGATACAAAAGATAATGAAATCATAAAACAAATGGTAGATACCATAAGAGATAACAATATCGGAAACAACATTTATGATAAACATTATAATAAAGGAAGCAACCATTCGTAACCTACTCACTTGAAATCAACTTCAAGCTCTATAAAAAGCTTTTAAAAAATCATGATTTAAAAAAGTCAACATTTAGTATGTATGAAAGAAAGTAACACCATGATATAATGTGTACCAAGAAAGGTAGTCTTGTGGTTAGAGTTGTCGACTCACAATCTGAAGGTTCAGGGTTCGAATCCCTGGCAGGCCTCAGTGTTGTTCTCTTGGGAAAGGCGCTTTACAGCTCACTCGACTCAGGTTAAAATGAGTACCTAGTTTCATTTAGGGACGTCCTCTCGGATAGGATGTAAAGCCAGAGGTCCCATGTTTGAGGAGAGTCACACCTCAAGCACATTAAAGATCCTACCACACTGCAATGGATTGGAAAAGAGTAGGGGTCCTTCCAGGTGCAAGTGGTTCAAACCTTACAGTCTGGCCTCAGGGTTGACATCTTGAAAAGGTGATTATAAGTCACCTGTTCTGTTTATCCTTCCACAATGTGTGGTAAATCTTGATAAATAAATGAATAAAAGTCTGAAATTATGATTAAAGCAGACCAATGTCACAACCACACCTTTCTTTCTTGGAACAGTCCACAGATTTTGTATGAGGCTCAAGGGAAAAAAAGTGTCTAAGTTCAAGCCTTGTGTATTTTTAACTTTTTGCCCGCCTGAATTGGCAGTAATCTGGAAGTGCAATTGACCCTAAATCCCACCATTACATCTCCCGGCACCTCCTGACCCCATAAATGACTAAAATGGGAAAAATCAATCTCCAAGTTTATAGCGTGTCAGTGTCTGAACCTTGTTAAAATGTACCTAATATCATTGAAATAAGGCAAATTGGCTGGTGAATTTGAATCCTTCTTGAGTGGGGCTTTTTTTAGCATCAGTTAAGACAACCTTTTTGTTTTCAGTTAGTGAGGCGTCAGATGGCCGAGTGTCTAAGGTGAGTGGACATGAGATCGAGAAGTCACAGGTTTGATTCCTTGCCTTCCTGGCTAGATGCTGTGTCCTCTGGAAGGGCATTTTACATGACTTTCCTCACTCCACCTAGGTGTAAAAAGGGTACCTGCCTCTGGTTGGGGAGGTAAAAGGCAGTGGAAGGAGAGGGATGGGCTCTGCCTTCCAATACCGTTCCCTAGACACAGTTGATCAACAACCAACTGTCCCTATATGGCTTTAAAAAGACTATGGGACTACCTTTACCTTTTTTATCATGAGCAGAACTGGTATCTGTCCTTGGTGCTGAACTGCAAGTTGCATACATGTATATTTGAAGGTTACTGGGGAAAAAGATAGGGTATGGCTATGGGACTACCCTTTTGCCTTTACCTCAACAGGGTACAAGTTTACAAGGTCTGGCAGTATCATCAGGCCTTAACCTTCTCCCTGCTGCCTAACCCTATAACCAATAAAATTTGGTGCCAAACAGCTACCTTAGCATGTTGAAGGTTAAGTTTGGACAAAATTCAAAGGAGTATGGAGAGGGAAACATCAAGGATGGAAAACATTTTTATGCCAAAAGTTTTACACGTTACATTTGACATGTCCCTCAAAGTTTTGAGTTTAATTGCTTGAGTCATGGTACATGTATATCATTCATTAATCCACTTGTATGCCAAAAGGGAATGATGGCCTATAAATCCTATAATCAAAGTGCTTGATTTTCCTGTCGATTTGACTGCTTGTTTTCTCATTCTCGACAATCTGCATACATATTGAGTGGAAGCACTGACTGTGTCATAATCGTTCCAATTGATGCAGGTCTTTCCTAAGATAGTTATTTATTTTCATTCTATTCACATTTGTTTAACAAGCATTGGGCAAAAGCAAAAAAATGCTTATACATGTAATAGCCCTCTCCTTAAAAACATGCATACACAAATATAAACACAATACATTTGAAAGGAACACAGGAACAGCAATACATTGAAAATACAAGATGGACAACGAAAATAACGAAAACAAGTTGGTGGAAATCATTTACGAAAATTCACCTGCATGAGATGGTTTTTATTGCATTCAGCATTTCTGATGAGGCCTCCACACCTCAGCGATCCGTTATTGGCAAAACAGATCTTCCATTACATGTGAGGTTAACGATGCAGGCTTGTCCTCAGGCTTTTAGTTTTATTACTCCCGTTTACTGCCTCATTAGGCCATAGATAGATAGTAGAGTATGGTTGTAACTCCTGTCATTAGTCTATACTACTGATACAACATTGAAAGTTACGTTGATGAAGGTTAGACATCCAGGTTAACGATACTCATAGACAATTCAAACTCTACTACAGGATAAATTATGGAGATTAGTTTCTGATGTTTTGAGTGACATCCATCACTTTTCTTCAGCATTGCCAAAAGGAACTTGCAGAACATGTCAACTCTCATAATAAGGAGCTGGGAAAACTTGTTGAATTTCAGTGACTGTGAAGAAAAGTGATGCATACGTCGGTGAAGTTTAGACATCCAGGTGATAAGATACGCCAAAAAACAGTTACTCAAGCAACTGGATATGATTTTGGAAACGGTCAGATGTTTCAGGTAGCATCCACTACCTTTCGTCAGTGACACTAAGATCTGCAGGAGAATTTCAGGTTTATAAGCACAAACTATTGATTGATATGCAAATAAGACAAATTTTGAGAAAGTCCAAAAGGAAACAAAAGTTAGACAAGTCAAGGCAAGGATATCCAGAAGGATCTCTGTAATTTGTCCAGTACTTGGAGTTTGAATTGTCTTAAAGTTTGTACTAGACTACAATGTAAGTACATGGAAAGTTGTATGTAATATGTAATTCTTGATTGAGAAATGCTGTAAGGATGCACTTCAGTCAGCTGAATTTTCAAACTGAAGATATCTGCACTTTTTCCAAGTGACATCAGTAATATTCAGTTAAAAGAATCAAGAACTTTTATGACTTTTAAATATTTAATAACAAATATCTACAAAGCTATACAGATAACAAGGTAGCAAGTTGAACATAACATTTCTGCTCCTGAATCTTTCAAGAAACATATTGGAACATTAAAACAGTCATGTTGTCAACTTATTTCAGTTTCAACTCTGTCTCCCAAATGTTTGTGCAGTGTTAGTCACCGTGACTTTACATTCATGAATAATCCAGCAATGAAGAGAGCAGAGAGCCAAGAGAAAATGTTAACTGCCTGAAAGTAACACCAGCCGCAAGGTTTGATCAAGTATTCTGTACGCCGAGTTGCTTCACCTTCTTTAAGTGCCTGCCAATTGTTCCCACATGATGTATCGCAGGTCTACGGTAAGCTTCCAGGACAAGGTTTTCAGGGCCCCCGAGGGGGTCCGTTATTAACCTAATCATACCATAATGGATTAGAACGCACCCAAGGTCGCGCCCTTGCCCCCGGCACCGTGTCGCCTCCATTTTAATGAGGAGAAGAACTCCCCCCAGGAGATTCCTCAGGTGTCATTGGAATCTTAATTTAGAACACTTGGCACTTGTGATTTTCTCCCTTGTAGTTTGTAATGGATTTTTAGATTACACTTTGTAGGAGACAGTTGTCTGAAGTTGTGTCATGTGACTGGATGTAATTTGCGAGCAACTTGTTAGGTTACAGTAGGTCCTCTTCCATCTAAAATACATGTAGGCTGACATGGCTAATTTAAAAGCTAAAAGTAACAATGATTAAAAATGGATGGAAAAAAGACAATGCATGCCAATGTAGGCTCTGATCATTTGAGTTTTTGGCAATGGAAGCTTTTATGATGAAAAGTCCTAAAGAATATTGCTTTTTCTTGATTTTTTTAAGATTAGGGGTCCTTCCCTCTGTGAGTGGTTCAAACCTTAAAGATTGGTCTCCGAGTTAAAATCTTTAAAAAAGGTGACAGTCACCAGTCAATACATGCATGTCCAAAAATGTGGTAAGTCTCAATATATAAATAGACATGGGCAGTGTTGGCTGTGACTCAGAAACCCAATCCTTGAAAACCAATAGAATCGAATATCAGCAAAACAAATCTTCATACACACCACACAGGCAGATAAATAACTGTTACGGTGGTTGCAACTGCTGCTACCTATTCTGACAAGACACGTCCTTAACACGACATGCCCACGCATAGAGTGCTCGAGGCAGAAGGGATCATTGAGTCCACTCTCCTGTCAGTGTCAGGGTGTAAGTGATTCAAAGTCTTCCTTAGAGAAGATTGCCGTGTTGAGAAATGTGAGGACTGTGTGAAAGGTTTTATGGCCTGTGACCCTGAAAAACATCTTATACAGAACTTATTGCCTGCTGAGTAAGGCCACTTTCTTTTGTCAGTGTCACAATGTATTACCAAGTAACTTCAGAGGTTTTTCAGAGAAAGGGCAGTGGCATTTTCTGCATGTTTCTAACATATCAGTTGAGATGCATGGTTCACTGCCAAGTATGGAATTGTATGAGGTTGGGACTGATAGTTTACGACCCTGGGTATAATGTATACACAGACCTTATTGCATTGTGACTGGAGGAGCTTTCTTGTGTCAGTGTCAGAATGTATTACCGTACCAAGTAATTAGCAAAGCAGAATTGTGCTGCATGTTTCTAACATGGAATTACACATGTACAATGTATGTCAGGTTTACTCCCATGGACTGTGACCCTTGACGAGTCTACATGTAGCATGTCTCTCAGAGTCTGTTCCCTCAACCTGTCAACCTAGTAGGCTAAGTATCTTTTGTCAGTGTGAAAGTGATCTCACTGAAGAGCTACTCCTCCACTGGTTGTGATAGAGAAGACAGACATTATGTACTGTATTTACAGCTTCATTGTACCGGGGAAATTCCTCTTGCTCTTTTAAACAAGCACAATGAGCAGTGGAGCACAGCTCAACATCGCGTCCTAAGGACTTCAACTGTTTCCAGTAGCCGATTCAGCCGGGATTCAAACTCTTAACCTCTGAGGCTGGGTTGCTAACCACTGGACTATGCACAAAGTTCTAACTTTAAAAAGTAACTCCAACTTTTCTTTAGAAAGGGAATCTGGAATTGTGTCAGAATGACGTTCATGACCTATGGCACAACTTACAAGGACATTTCTGCTTACTGATTGAAGAAACTTGCTTCCATCAGTGTCAGAATGAATTTGCTAAATCCAACATTCCCTGAGATCTAGAGATGATATGTAGTAACATTTTGTTGGATGTAAAATTGTGTGAAATTGAGAGCCATGGTTCACGACCTTTGGCACAAGTTACATAAACCTTATCGCATAGTGATTGAAGATGCTTCCTGTATCAGTGTCAGAATGAATTTACAAATACTAAATGTAACATTTCCTTACGGAGGAAAGTAGCATTTTGTTGAATGTGGAATTGTGTGAGGTTCAGATCCATGGTTTACAACCTTTGGCACAAGTTACATAAACCTTATTGCATAGTGATTGAAGAAGCTACCTTGTGCCAGAACTCACTTACTTTGACAAACTTTTCCTCAACCTTCTCCCTGCTGCCTAATTCCGTAACCAATACATATTTGGTGCCAAAAGGCTACACCAGCAGTTAGAAGGTTAAAGAGGAAAGTACTTGCTGTATTTTGTTGAAGGTAGAACTTACAGTGTACAGTTGACATTCATAGTTCATGATTCACAGCAGAACTTACACAACCTTATCGCATAGTAATTGAGGGACCTTTCTTGTGCCAGAACTCACTGACTCAAACTTTTTCTTTCAAGAGGAAGAAAAAATCACTTGCCATGTTTTGCTGATGAATGTAGAACTGGGTAAGGTTGACATTCATGGTTCACGACCTGCTGCACAACTCACACAGACCCATGGCACGGTTGGGTCGCTTAATTATCACCCAATCACGCCCTCGTGGGTGACACCAATTTACAGGCATGTACCCCCCTGCCTGGCAATTTCCAGTGACTGATCGTTCCCCTGCCCCGGAGGTCTGACCTTCCGTGTTTTTGGCGGGAAACCGTCCCGCATGCTGATAGCTAAATGGAAGGCAGGTCGGAAGACAAGTGTAACAGGGCCAGGAGTGGTGCCTCAGGAACATAATTCATAACAAGTCATGAACGTTCATCTGAGTTGGTAACTGTTCTCCAACTCGAAAGAATTTGATTCACCGGAATTTTCAACCGAATCTCTCTGGTCAGACAGCTGATGAAGACCGAGAGATTCAGTCGAAAATTCCGGTGAGTTAAATTCTTTTGAGTTGGATAGCAGTTTATTTCTCATTCATAACAAGGCAATTTGAGAAGGCAGAATTCACCCCCTTAGGCCACACCAATTTATTTTGTTGCTTCTCGGAATCGCCGCTCCAATTTTTTGCATTTTGAAAAAAAAAAAAATCTGGAGTAGAAAAGTCGCAGACCTCCCCAGACGATGGAGCAAAGCAATGGCACAGCACTAGCTTCACGCTACACGGCTTTCCGAATTTTAATAGGGAGTTTCTTCCCTATTTTTCTGGACCATTTTGCTACACATATATCAGCACCTAGTGTATGAGATTCCCTATCAAAAAAGCCAGGAATTTAGCAGAAACACCCAAATTTAGCGAGATAAACAAGGTCAGGAAACACCACCCTCCCTCCCACCCTGTGTGTCGGCACGTTTGATAGACGGGTGTAACCTCCTTGGTGTAAACAAACCTGCAATCCCAGGCCAACTGCCAATTTTACACGCCAATCAGCCAACTTGGTGAAGTATACATGCTTTATTGTTCTTCAAACTTGTCCATGTAAAATCTAATCCGCTGTGGAGAATCGTGTTGTAGAAGTTTACCGAGTCCGCCACAGACATCAAAGCAGGCCTAGGTCATTGACCGGAAGAGTTCATTTCAAGGGACAACTTCTGAAATATCATTATATATCTAACCATTCAATGTATGTTGATACGGTTTGAAGTGGAAGATGTAAGTATTATAATTTAGCCTTGTCATATTAATACTGTACAAAGTCATATCTCTAATAATTTGATATGGGTTTGAAGTATTTCAAAGAAACTTTTCCCCTACACACAGAATAGACTCGCCCGTACGGTGTTACTGGAATTGCCACAGAAGCAATTTTTACCGGGTTTTTCCTCAGAATGTCTATGATTTTACGGGTAATATAGGCACTATAGCTCCTTATGATATAATTCTACCGTTCATTTTACAATTTACCAATACCATCGGCATGGGCGAAAGCACAGCGTGTTTACAAACCAAACTTGTGTTGGCTGCTGATGAACTTATGTTACACCATTGACAGATGAAAGAAACCCTTTGATCATGAACTGTGCCAAATCTTGTGCTGATTTTGATGTTGCAAATTATCATAACATTTTCTAAAACATGATACACAATGTATTCCTGCATTTCATTTTTTAAATATTTATAAATATCCATGTCAATTTAGATTTATAATCATTTGAAAATAATTCCAAAATACTACCCCCCAAAAAAGCAACCCAACACTGCAGTGACTAAACTGGAATGTGCCTCTGAGTCTGAGTATTCATTTGTCCAGGACCTGTAGCAAGCATGAGTTACACCATTTATCATGACCCTTCATGTCAATTTTAAAATAAATTTACTTTAAAACAAAGCTGTAACAAAGATGAAAAACTTTACCTCTACTTTTAAAAAATAAGGAAATTGGCCCTCAAAATGCAGGAAATGATGTTTCACAGGGTAAAAATTTCACTGCACTACATTTGTAGGTCTCCCTATGCTGTGAAAAAAATCCTGGTGAGAAGCCTGAAAGGGATCAATGCACAATACTTCACCATGAAAAGCTGACAACTTGCATACAGTGTAATCCTGCTTTTCTGTATTTTATCTAAGCCCTATACACATGTATCTCCACCCCAAACTTTTTGGAAATTTTATTTTTATTTTTTTTTCGCCCTTTCGCTCCAATTTTTTTCTGAAAAAATCCGAGAAGCAACAAATTAAATTGGTGTGGCCTTACCCATACTCTTTTGCGACCCTTCCAGTCCCGTGGACAAAAATACAGTTACATAATAGCATTGGGATGTATGGCCCTGGCACATCGTGTTTATGTTGGGAGTTGCAGATACACACACACATACCCAAGCCAAAAACAATCTTTGAATTGTTTGCAGTGGTTTCATTTGTATGGTTTTCACTGTACATTGTATCACTAACTGCATTGAAGAATTGTTTCAGCCACGAACTTTAAAATATCACAAAAACCTACCTTCCCCTTCAACCTTGAAACTAAGTCCCCACAGACATAACTGAATTTACAGTACTTGAAGTAAAAACACAAGAGGTGCTCAAAGCCAACAAAATCACATAATGAAGGCAATTTCTACAAGGCCAGGGACACTACAGACACTGACAAGCACCACATGCTGGCCCATATCTGTTAGGAACACCTGGGTGATGGTTTCCTATAGGATGATGGACAACACACTCTACCATTATAGACATAACCAGTAAGGAACAAACCATTGGGGATTATTGGGGGTGGGAACAGTCATGCAGGACTTAGGAGTTGGGCTACATGTGGGAGGGAGTGAATAGCAAGCACTCAATAGAAGGGGGCACACCCCAGTCTCAATTCGATTCTGCACACCCTCAAGTCTAGCGACCGTCTCTGTCAGGAAATAATTCTGCAGGAAAAAACTGTATGAAAGTGAAGCAACACGAACAACAGAATTTCACTTTCTTAAGCCTCTCAATTTGAGTAAATTTTAGGGAAAAGGGGATTTTCCTATCAAAGATGATGTGAAAAATTGGGTTACACAAGGAAGGAGTGAAAAGCAAGCACTCAATAGAAGAGAGTGGCAGGCTGAACTATGGTACAAAGGAAAAAGAAAATTGCAGGGGAGGGAAGGGCTGACATGAGAGTCTCTGTCCTCTGTACAATCCATGATGGCTGTGTATGATATTGAGGATTTATTTTCTGATGAAACTGATCTGTGTGACAGGCTGAATAAAAGTTTTAAACAGAAACTACATGCATGTGGTTTCACCTGTCTTACTGAGGGGTAACTGCAGTGTAAAAGATGTCGGTAAGGATTATCTCTCTTCTCTCTATATCTGATATATGTATTTTGGATAACAATTTTTATAAAAATTATGCGATATTTTGAAGTATGAAAAAGCAAATGAAGAATTTCGAGTTCTCCTTATTTTTCTGCTACAAACGGTGTGCACGCTTCTTTGTAGTAACAACTATTCTATTACAATGTCACACCACGTCACTAGTGAATTTGCAATTCCTTCTCCCATTTCGGCAAATCAACTTTTACCGTCCCCATCGACCATCCCCAATAAAAACAAATGAAAAGTATGAAAAGGCAAATGAAGAATTTCTAGTTCTCTTTATTTTTCTGCTACAAATGGTGTGCACGATTCTTTGTAATAAGGACTATTTTATCCTAACGTCACACCAGTGAATTCCTTCTCCCATTTCGGCAAATCAACTTTTACCGTCCCCATCGGCCATCCCCAATAAAAACAGATGGACTTCGGTGGAGTTCCAGATGGTCCATTTTAGCAGAAATAACTGCTGTAGTTAATGAGGCTAATAACTAGGCATCAAGACAGATTTGTGTTTGATCCCGTCTGTATTCCATCCCCGATAAAGTCAGGCTGACTGTAATAAGGAGTGTCCAGATGGTGTACTCGGGCAAACATCGCTGCTGATGCTGATGGGCCTCGTAACTACACATCAACTCAACTTCTCTCAAACTACATCTCAGTTGCAGAGGGCCGAGGCCAAGTTTGACTGCTTGCTGGTAATGAAATATAAGGCCACAAGAAGTTGATTTCTTGGTTCTCTGTCATTTTGGAGACAGATTTAGCAAGAGGATAACAAGGCAACAGAAAACCGGGAGGAAAACTTGACTCTGACTGTATTCCCTACCTGATAGGTACAGATATCTGTTTTCTTAAGGAGAATTAAACTGCTCTCCAACTCAAGGAATTTGGCTCAATGGAATTGTCGACTGAATCTCTCGGTCTTCATAAGTTATCTGATGTACATATGTAAGAGACTTTTCCGCACGTGTAATGTCAGATGAACTTTTTATGCTAACATATATGTTAAGGCCAAGTTTACTGCTTACTGTTAACAAAATATAAGGCCACAACAAGTTGATTTCTTGGTTCTCTGTCATTTTGGAGAAAGATATAGCAAGAGAATTACATAGAAACAGAAAACTGGGAGGAAAATTTGACTATTTCTACTACCTGAAACTGTGTGTTCCAAGGTACAGTTTTCGTGTTGATCACTGTTTTCATTGATTACATGCTGATTCATTCAAAGTTTCTTATTCCTTTTAGAAGAAAGAAAATGGTGGATTTTGGTATCTTTCCATGGTGCTGAAAGTATGGTAACCGTTGTGTCTACTGCATTGTACTGAATACACTGTTGTATCCAGAACGGTGCTTTGTCCAGAACCATGCTCAGGCACGGTTCTGGATAGTCCACGCATATCCAGAACTGTGCCTGGGGCAAATAGAGTTTTTTGGACACACGGAGACTATCCAGAATCATGCCTGATCCTAACCCTAACCCATTCAGGCATAAAACTAGATAGGCACAATTCTACACTGGGCAATAGACAATGGCAGACTACCTCCTCCTCAATGAATTCTCCTTATTGCCAGGGCTGCATGTATCAACATTATATTCACAGCAAGACAGCTCTGTAAAATGTGGTTATTACCAGTAAGCTGAGACATGAAAGAATAATAACACCCGTCTGTTACTCAATACTGGAGCCGACAGGACTGTCCTATTTGATCTGTCAAAATGTTGGGATTAATTACTTTGAAAGGAATTAGTAATGAAGTGCTATTTTACTGTTTGTACCAGTAGTACAGAAAGGATTATGGTGGATTACAGAGATGTCTATGATCTAGTTTGCCATATGTGCAATTAGATTTTAAGTACGATGTCGTGTTAAACAATAAAATTCTAATGTTTGGTGACATCTAACTGATATCAGAGCAAAACACTGCAATCAGTATTCACCAAGTTAGATACATAAACAGCCAAATCTAACTGTTGAATTTGATAACCTCATAATTTTTTTTTGTTTTCTGACAATGTAACATCCTCAACAGATGGCAGGAATATGCATTGACATTGCCAGCTGCTTCTCCTTTAGCTGATAACCTTCCTTACATTTCTGTTTGGGATAGGCTCGACTCATCTTGATTGTTGAATAAGAAATGTACATTGATCTGTTTCGCCATTTCTTTCTTCTGATTGATTTAGTTTCCATCTACATGTTAAACAATAATGTGATTTGGAAGGGATAGCACCTCGCAACTAGTTTTGGGAGAAGGGATTTGTTTGTTTTATTTTTTGTTTTGCATAACCGGTGAACTGCCTTTAGGCATAACACACCAGTTTTGTACAGTAAGCACAAGCTGCGTATGACCGGACTGTAAGGTTTGAACCACTCACACTGAGAAGGACCTCTACTCTTTTTGATGTGCGCATGTGGTGGGATCTTTAACGTGCTGGAGGTGTGGCTCTCCTCAAACATAGGACCTCCAGCTTTATGTCCCATCTAAGAGGACGTCCCTAACCAAAGATAGGGACTCATTTTTACCTGAGTCGAGTAAGGAAATAGGTGTAAAGTGCCTTTCCCAAGGACACAACAGTGGGGTCTGCCAGGGATTCGAACCCAGAACCTTCAGACTCTGAGTCAACAACCCTAACCACAAGACCACATTGCCACCTTAAGATGTCAATAAACTGAAGTACAATCTTTGTCAGGTGAAAATGTTTGAGTTTCTCTTATTTTCTTCTGCCAACTTCTTCTGTCAATTTTTTTTCAAAATAGTGATGTCATTCTTCCATTGTTCCCAGTTCTTTGCTGCCATTCATAATTCCTAGAGTGTGCCATACTAATACTAACCAAGCTAGTCAGTAAGAAAAGTTATATGGACACGTGTAATATCTAGTACAAAGCTATACAAACAACTGGATTTGTGCAGGATTTCAAAACATTGCTTTGTAGAAAATTACAACCATTACAAATAATCCTGTACGACAGTCATATCAGTTTATTACTACTTTTTGCAAGATACTTAAAGAGATGACTGGAAGAGTAGATCCTTGGTTACATGTCCCGGTTGGCAAAATAACTACTTTCCATTGTGCCGTACATTAAATAACATGTCAATAACTGTTATTGTGCCCAATAAAAGTCTTTATTGCCACGGAGTTACATCAACATTTACGACAACGCTGGAGATAACACGCCTCAGAAGATGTTGAGGAAGATTACTCTGTTTTACAACTCCAACCGTAAAAAGTTTGGGCTTATTTGGAGGGTAGCCAAAAGAATTTTTAACATCAAAACGTCACAACAATGCCAAACTTATTTGATATGTTGGTTCTGTGGCTTTTGTAGAAAATAGATGAAGGGAGCAAAAAATAGATAATTAAAAAAAACCTCAATGGACATTTGAGCTACTCTACTGATAGGGATAAGAAATGTAGAAGACAGCCACTACAAATGTATGTAACATTACAGTACTTACAAGTTTGTTATACCAGGAAAATTCCCCTAGCTCTTTTTAACAAGTATAGTGAACAGTAGACCAGGGCTTAATGTCTCGTCCTAAGGATTGCAACCCTGAAGGACATGAAGCGTGCATGTTGCAACACAGCCTTGATTCGAACTCTCGACTTGGTGGTCCAGAGGTGGGATCCTTAATACTGACTTCAGGGTTGCAATCCTTTGGATGGAATGATAAGACTCACTAACCACTGGACTATGCATGCTATAAGAAGACTTCTACAACTGCTGGTATCAAAATATGAGCATTTTGGAGTTGATACATGTAGTATGTGGTTCCCGTGGCGCAATCGGTAACACATGTCAGCTCGGACACGATGTGAGGGATTGCAGTCATTTTGGATGGTAAGGTAAAGCTGCAGGCAAAAGCCTTTAAGTGCCAAACCTCTGCACGTAAAAGAACCCAACACACTTATCAAGAATAGGGGTGACTCAGTGTGGTTGGCCACATGGGATCTGTAGCGAAGCCACATTGCACTATAAGCTACTTGAAAAAGCATCATGCTTCACCTCAGTTGAGGATGACTACTTTTTCCTTTTTTTTCAATGTACATGTACATGTATGTGCCCAGAATCATGTGATAAAAGGAAGCAGTAAACCTGAAAACCAGGACGTTCCATTTGTCTGGCCTAATAGCAAATATCCTTGATGAAATAGAGCTGATTTTCTTTGACTGCCGTGGGCATAAAATTCGGCTTCTGTAAAAGAGTGGTTGTTGAGGATTTGTCACGGTGAGTAAAGCAAACAGCCAGCCATATTTTGCATCATTGCTCCGAATCAGTCTACTAGTATTTACTGGAATAAACCTTGTTATATCTGGATTGGATTGTAAAACCATATCATATGATTCCCAGACTGCAATATCTACTGACAGCAGTGATATTGGTTTTGTGGCCACGGCAGCCGTACTAACAACTAACGAATATAAAAAATTTTAAAATGCTGTGCCCATTCATTTCCTTGGCTCTCTGATGTTTGTAAGTAAAGGGGAATGGGACAAGATAAAAAAAGAGGGTTGGGAAGAAAACTTGGTTAATTAGTTTTGCATAAGTTAAAACACCTTTAGGCATAACACACCAGTTTCACACAGCAGCATTAAGTATAGGCTGCATAAAACCAGACTGTAAGGTTTGAACCACTCACACCATGAAGGACCCCTACTCTTTCCAATAAGTGAGGTGGGATCTTTAACGTGCTCGAGGTGTGGCTCTCCTCAAACATGGGACCTCCAGCTTTATGTCCCATCCGAGAGGACATCCCTAACTGAAGCTAGGGACTCATTTTCACCTGACTTGAGTGAAGAAATAGATGTTAGGTGCCTTTCCCAAGGACACAACAGTGGGGCCTGCCAGGGATTCGAACCCAGAACCTTCAGACTCTAAGTCAACAACCCTAACCACAAGACCATCTCACTATATTCACACCCAAAACTGTGTATAACAAGGTACAGACTTTCCAGCCAGACTTTGTTTCCATTTTGATTTTCATTTCAACATTATGCAGAGAGGTGTACTGACATCGTTTACTAGGTACATGTACATGTACTTATGTATGAAGTAATCCAGGGAAATTGCCTAAGAATGCATCATCACAAACCATTAAAAATTTTGTAGACAACGAGATGCTTAAGATATTCCTCCTTTATTACTGTTCACTTGCAAACACACACATCAATGGGTCTGAAATTATGGAGGGCGATGCTCCAATATTCACACAGTCAGAGGATAAGGGAAGCCATTAACCTGGGAGTAACAAGCTCAAATTGCACGCCAACTCCCTGCAAATGGCACCCTGCACCGGCTTTACCGTGTTCCGTAAATTCCAGGGATTTGGGTTGAAAGCTTAGATGGCAACTTGTGTTTCTTTCCAGAAACTGATTATGGAGTCGTGGCACTGAGGGGTTATAAATCTGCTCTTGTTAACCGTCTCCCTGCTGAGTAGCCTTTTGGCACCAAGTTGGTATTGGTTACGGAGTTATAGGTAGCAGCAGGAAGGTTAAAGATGAAGATGTGTTAGTCAGACAGAGGTATAGTAGGGGACAACTTGATGTTCCAAGGCCCCTATACTACGATGCCTCTATGTTCAGAATGCTCCTATGTTCCAATGCCTCTATGTTCAGAATGCTCCTATGTTCCAATGCCTCTATGTTCAGAATGCTCCTATGTTTCAATGCCCCTATGTTCAGAATGCTCCTATGTTCCAATGCCTCTATGTTCAGAATGCTCCTATGTTTCAATGCCTCTATGTTCAGAATGCTCCTATGTTCCAATGCCTCTATGTTCAGAATGCTCCTATGTTTCAATGCCTCTATGTTCAGAATGCTCCTATGTTCCAATGCCCCTATGTTCCAACACTCCTACATTCTGACACAGGGCATGGGTGTGGTCGACCTTGTGTAGACATAGTGCTATGTATTCAGTACAGTATAGTACAGTAGATACAACCATACTTTCAGTACCATGGAAAGGTACCAAAATCCACCATTTGCTTTCTGCTAAAGGGAATAAGAAATGAGTGATGTAAAGGAGTGTCTCAGTGATCAACATGAAATCAGATGTCTGTACCTTGGAACACACAGTTTCACGTAGTGGAAATAGTTGAGTTTTCCTTCCAGTTTTCTAGTTTTCTGTATTCATGTTATCCTCTCGCTAAATCTATCTTGTGACTTCTCTCTCACAAGTTACGTTTAGCAGTAGGTGTATATAGATAAATGTGTAACTGGTTTAGTGTATGTATGTGTAACATGACTCTAGGAAGACTAGTATGTATAGATATTCTGTACAAACTAATGGAGATTGAACAAACTGCAATGGCAAATTTGTTTCTAGAGTATGACACTGCAACTTTCTGGACTTTATCATGATCAGGAGCACATTAGATTTCCTAGTGAACTTTTAAACAAGTTGACTAATTAAGAAATCTGCAGCACATGTTGATCCAAATTCAATATGAATCACTATGAATATCATGTGCGTTTTTTTTACAAAAATCTCCCCCCTTCACACGATCCCTCGCTGCTCAATCATTCTACCTCTAGCTCTGCCCTCTAAGTCCTGCAAGAAAATCCTCTCCATTGCCCTTGAAGTTGCCTTTAACACGTTTTCTAGGAAAACCTCCATTGCCTTGACTTCAGAAGTGTCCTGTAAGTCCTCTTTTCCTGCGAAAAGATCCCACTCTTTGGCTAGTGCCAGCATGACTCTCAGTAAGTTTCAATATTTTTAATGTATGAGGATCAGGCCATACTAATTTATTTACTTGGTTCTAGGGAATTCTATAAAGAAAAATCTGAGGAAGAGGATATGATAAAAAGAGGAAAACTTGCATCTGACTTTTCATAACTTTGAACGTTCTTTGAATGTAGAAAAGGTTGTACAGAAGTTGTTTAGATGTAGGGGTGAGAGCTTTAATCAAAATGCAAGCTTTAATCCCAAAAATCACTGCATGCAAAGATAGATATGCAGAAAATGCTGTTTGTTTGTTTGTTTGTTTGTTTGTTTTGCATAACTGGTAAACTGTGCTGGCATGACACACCAGTTTTGTACAGTAAGTACAAGCTGCATAAACTGGACTGCAAGGTTTGAACCACTCACACTGGGAAAGAGATCTACTCTTTTTGAAAGGTGTGGTGAGTACTTTAAACATGTATGGGGTGTGGCTCTCCTGAAATATGGGTCTGCCTGCTTTACGTCCCTAACCAAAGCTAGGTACTTATTTTCACCTGATGTGAGTCAGGAAATAGGTGCAAAGTGCCTTTCCCAAAGGTCACAACAGTGGGGTTTGCCAGGGATTCAAACCCAGAACTGTCAGAATCTGAGTCAACAACCCTAACCACAAGACCAACTTGCCACCTTATGTATCATGCAAAAGAGGGAGTTGACCCAAAGATTTGGATGACGCAGGATGCCTGCCCCACAGCTTTCACATATCACACTTTCCGATGGGATCGATGACAAGAAAACCTCTTATCTTGTTCGTGTAGCTACTTGTCCACATGAGGAAACAGCAGTGCAAAGATTTACGAAAATGCCTCAAGGCAGACAGGCAATCGGAATACCGGTACGTCATGTTAGTGTAATGGTGGCATTTGTGGAGGCATGTCTTGACCCCGTCCTTCATAATCGTATCACCAATGATCTGCAGTTTCAAGAAGTTTGGAAGGCAGTTACTGTTGGAAGATGTTAGGATCTTACAATTTTTGCCTCTTGGGTATCCAGTATTGGTCTTGCTTTGTGGACCACGACAAGGCATAAGATTGGGTCCCAAGACCTTGAGACCTTGTCTGGCATGTCTGCTTGTCTGCGCAAGGGTACCCTGGGAATCAAACTCGTGAGGCCATGTGTGGTCAGAGCTTACGCGCATGTACCAACATTTCCCTTGCACTGCCCTGGGAACCAAACTCATGAAGCCATGTGCAGAGAGCTTACATGTACGTGCACGCAGGAGAGAGATACCCCATCCCCAACTCACGCCCCCTCCCCACTATCTGCCGACCCCCACAATCCAACTGGCCGAGCCATTTAGGTTTGCCTCAATGGCTCACGACTTTGGTTCTGTCATTGAAGCAAGCCAAACCTCGACTGGCTAGATTGTGGGGGCTGGCGGATAGTGGGGAGGGGGGTTGGGGATGGGGTATCTCTCTCCTGCGTGCAGGTAAGCTCTCTGCACATGGCTTCATGAGTTTGGTTCCCAGGGCAGTGCAAGGGAAATGTTGGTTCAAAAATCTCCCTAAACACTTCTAAACAAACAAGAGTACATTCATTTGTATATCAACATGTTAGTCCAATCATGGGCAGCTGACTACATCAACACAAGGTTTGAGGGGAAAGTCTGTACCTTGGTTCTCAAAGTTTCTTGGAGTGAATATAGTCAGGTTTAAATTCCTTCAAGTCTTCTGTTTTTGTCTTGACTTCTTGCTTAAGTTTTACTTTAAAACGTCTAAGAACCATGGAAATAACTTGGTCTGGACTTCAGGTCATAAGAAAAGGTCCAGATTGGGCCCTAAAACCTTCTCATCCCCGCCATACTAAAACCAAATATTTACATGCAAACCACTATTGGCAAAATCTCTGAGTAGAGAAATTGCCATCCAATAAGGTCAAAGGTTGGCTGACCTGTCCATATAAGGAAAGCGGGGGGTCAACCTCTTGGAGCAAACCCAAAAATTGGAGGCCAGTCATGTGTAGTGGGGTACAAACCCTGGGAGAGTCGAGTTGGTCCTGGTGGTATTTAAACTTGCTCCGGGTGCGATTGCCGCTGCATGGATTACACACAATTGTGAACATAAAAGGTGTAAAACGCCAACAAACCTTGACCTCTGCTGACCTCTGCCATCCTTGCTGTGGATGTGGCTGCTCGGAATCGATTGCATTGGACTGGAAATTAGGGCCAGGCTGCTTCGGCCACAAACTTTACTTCCTTACTTAAGTCTCATCTGAGAATGAAAAGAAGGTTTTTATTATTTTTCATTTGATTGGTTTTGATGATGCATCATATAATAAGTTAAGGCTGCCCAACTGGCCAAATTAAGGACCACAAAACTTTACTACTTACTTAAAAATCTCGCCTTAGAATGAAAACAAGGTTTTATTGTTTTTCTTTTCATCAGCTTTGTTGACACACAGCCAACTTAAGGCTGCCTAACTTGTCAAATTAAGGGCTAGCTAGTTTAAAACAGAAGGTTTTTAGACACTGCATACAGGGATGTTGATGCTTCTGAAATGTAGTGTTTTTTTATGAACATTGAGAGAGTACTGTTACAGTATAGCTTTTATAAAACATAGAGTCAACTGTTTCAAACTCTTTGGATAGAACACTTATTTTGTTTTCTGAGTCTGAGCCTTCATGCAAAGAAGCTACATTACGTCACCAATTTAATTTGGTTCTCAGATTTTTTTTTAAGAAAAAAATATTAGTTGTTTAAGTACCTGAATTTGATTTATTTATTTATTTATTTTTTTGCAAATCAGAAAAATTGAAGTAGGTGAATCTGAGAACCAATTGATTAAATTGGTGTGGCCTAATGTGATTTTAATGCATAAGAGATTATGTAAAATAAGCTGTATTTTTTTATGGCTGCAAAAGAAAAGCCTGTCTGTATAATAAACTTTGTGTGGGATGCTTCCACTTGAAGATTCTTGTGTCTCCATTTTCATCAATAGTAGAATGTTTTGTAATGTAAGTAACCACCGAGGTGCAGTATCTCTTGCAGATGGATACCCTAAGGATTCAGATGATGAACATTAAGTATTTATTGAACAATGCTCCCCTACAGGCATGTTCTGATCTCGGCGACACCAGCTCATATTGCTAGGTTGGCACTTTTGACATGGAGTCTACTCAAGTGAACAGATATTCAGAAATGTGATTTTCCTTCAGTCTGTTTTTATTGATTTCAAAATGATGTGGGGTGTCCTTCAAGCTTGAGTTGGCAGGTGTGTCACTGGGTCTTAAAAATGAGATAAATCCTCCTGTTTTGACACTGAAATTTGCACAGAGTATAAGGATATTCTGTCTGCTCAAGTTTGAAGCTTGAGCTGGCTGGTGTGTCACTGGGTTGTAAAAAATGTGAAAATCCTTCTTTTTTGACAGTGACGTTTAGAGATATTCTTTCTGCTCAAGTTCCTAAGTTACATCCTCATTGATTGTGGAAATATGCACCAGTCTAGCAGGACCCTATATGCCTGTGGTGATAAGACAGAGACACAGTGACAAGAAGCAACCAAATTGAAAATCAATATGATGACAGAACCTGACTTCCAGAAACTTCTCAAGGTTGAAAAGTTATGCTTTGGCAGTTGAAAGTCAGTGAAGTGAGGAGATATTCTCTAAGTTCTGATTTTCATAATTGTTCTCTGAAATATGTCTCCTATGAGGCCATGTTGACAGGTGAGATGGCAGAGTTACAATTAAATCTCGTGCATCAGTCAGGAACCAGGTTTCTTTGTTTTGCATAAACCACCTCTAGGCATAACATCTCTAACTGAACCTAGGTATTCATTTTCACTGGTGTCAAGTGAACATGTAGGTGTTAAGTTACTTTCCCAAAGGCACAACACTGGGGCCTGCCAAGGTCTGTTTTACTTTGACAGGGTAATTGCACTCAGTGCTTGATGCATTGTTTTCCAGGCATGCCCTGTACATACATGTAGGTAGAACAACACAAACAGTGAAATAAAACAAAAATCAACACGCAGAACCTTTAGATTCCAAGTCAACAACCCTAACCACAAGACCATGTTGCCACCTTAATAATAATCCTATCATCACAGGAAGCAACCCAAGGAAAAATCAAACAGATGATCAAAACGTCTCAAAATGCATGAAGTTTGGAAATTATCCTCTTTTGTCAATAAGATCCACTGTTATGCAAAATATTCTAAGTAGTGAAAGTCAGTGAAGTGATAACTTAAAGATATTCTGTTCTGATTTTCATTATTGATCTCTGAAATATGCCATCCTATATTCTTGTGACAGGAGAGACCCCGATATAAAATATTGTGACAGAAACCTCACTTTTGAAAACTCAAGATTAGACATTCTTCTTATCAGTGATAGTCACTGAAGTGTGCAGATAGTCAGGTCTTGTGTTCATTGTTGATCAATATGCTATCTTTTCCTCCTATATGCCTGTGGGGGACTGAGAT
Organism: Branchiostoma floridae x Branchiostoma japonicum; assembly: GCA_013266295.2. Classification (NCBI taxonomy): domain Eukaryota; kingdom Metazoa; phylum Chordata; class Leptocardii; order Amphioxiformes; family Branchiostomatidae; genus Branchiostoma; species Branchiostoma floridae x Branchiostoma japonicum. Next base: position 7,596,367 of record CM023827.1, on the reverse strand, counting down.
ACAGCAGTCAGTATTCATGAAATTCATGCGTATTTCTCATAATCATCAGAAGAAGGGAGACACTTTAACTGTAGGTGACAACACAAAGAATTGCACTCATCCAAACACACACTCCCAGGCACTGTGACCCCCAGGTAAAGTCCCCTTACAAACAGGACCCTCCTGACACCAGAAATAATCAGCACCAAGAAGGGCGCATTTGTACAAGAACGGGAACGAGAGATTACCGGAATCAATAATGCAGTGACAGAATTGGTGATAAGAAATATGTTATTGTAGGCTTAGATCCCCCGTGGGAAGGGTGCGATCAATACATGGAAACTTAAGTTTCCACCGATTCCGACCCTGGGGAAAACCTTAGACATTGATGATTTATGGAAATTCTTTATTTTCCATTGTTTTGCCCTATCTGTTAGTCAATTAAAGCAGCTCTTTGGAAAATTTATGAGAGGTGCGAGCAGCAGATAAACTGGGAGGATTGTAGATGTATTGTCGGATCATTAACAGGGATCGAAATGCTTTATTCTGCACCTACTCTGGTGTAACATTCAAAACTGCCTGCACCAGATAAAACCTACATTCCTTTAGCACGTCGGCAGAACGTACTGCGCCTGCGCACAACCCTGATTTTTCACGTTTTTCGTTGGAAGTTTGGTCAACGTTGCATCAAAATTTTGCCTGTTGCAGACGATATCTTTTCCTATACAACATCTGAAAACTACAGACAGGCTGTCAACCTTATATGCTCTAATACAACCTTATATGAGACGTTCTGCTAAAGTGTTATGCACAATGCATTACGGGTTTCGCGCAGGTGCAGTACGTTCTGCCGACGTGCTCATTCCTTTTCACATGAATTTTTGGCATACTGCAGTTTTCTTCTGTTGCATCAAAAGTTTTTATTCAAATCAAGTGAAGGGATGGAAAAATTTGATTTTGACCAAGGTTTTTTCAGCAAATACATGTAGAATGAAAAGAATCAATTATACCTACATGCCTCTAAAAAAGACCCTCAAGCCATGTTTTATGGGTCCCTCAGCAAACATTACAGTTTAGTTTTCTTTTTATGTTCATCGTTTAGTCAAGTCTTAAATCATGTTGACAAAGACCCGTGAGAGGAGAATCTTGTTTTTAGAGAGCCTCTTGCTTTGAAATCTTTACTTTAAAATGTTGGAGAATCAAGGAACTGGTGTGACTGTCCTACCACGATATCCTACATGTACTTGTACACCATTCTCTTTTCTTATACTTAAAAGTGCACAAAAGGGCAGTCACTGTAGCAGTACTCTCATCAACTTGACTCCAGGCAACATAAAATTAATCATTATCTTGATGTGTTTAATGAGGGTTACTCTCCAGGTCGGACGGATCTTTTGACAGCCTTCCTCAAGGTAAGATACCTTCCTGACATGCCTGAGTCCTGGGGGACTATGCCATCATCTTTTCCCCACTTCCTTATCAAATTATTACATTTGTATGTGAAGTTGTAAGGTGTGTTACACAATGCATCATAGATAATATCATAAACACTTAACTCTCTAATTATTCTTTCTATTTTTTAAATTAGAAGAAGTATAAGTCTGATTGAAAGTATTTCTGTTTTAAAAACTTGCTCGTCTAAATAACTATCTATTACACTGATTCTAACTACATGTACTGCTTTCTTAAAAGCTTGCTCATCTGAAATATCAAACAGCATCTGAACAATATTTCGACAATCCAGAGCACTTTGTACAAGGGCTTCTAACTGTTTTCAACTTATACTTACAAAGCTGATATTTTGTGAAAAACTTCTGTCACTGTACGTATCATAATGACCCCCAGTGGGAGTCGTCAGACATTGATTTTCCTTAAAAATCTCAAGATTTTCCTTTAAAATCTCAAGATTTTCTGGATCTTTTCAGCCCTTGGGTTGCAACTGTGGTGATATGAAGTTGTATTCCTAATAAACCATTTTCTATTGAAATGTGTATAAAGCAACAGTTAACAGAACATGTTCTTAACTAATGGTTATACATGTGTGTGTGAAGTTGTAAGGTGTATGCATGCATTATACATGTGAACCAACATGTCATCAAATCGGAGAAACAAAGCTTCCGTTCCACAGTCTTATCACATGTCCAAGCAGTATCAACCATCTCAAACGTTAAAAATGTGTACCAATCAATCCAAACATCTACGAACACCGACTGCACGCGATGATGAAAATGTACACCAAACCTCGTGGCTATCCAGGAAGATTTAATCCACACAATCTGTTACGAACACAATTAGCATTCTCCTTTATCGGGTGTACGTATATTTATTCCAGTTAAGTGCAATCAGATTGTACTCAAGGACAACATTGTCTTTGACATTCATCAAAGCACATCTGGGATCACTGCCAGCAGCGATGACTGAGGCAAATTCTCTAATGGACACTGTTTTGTTCCAAATGATTTGCAGGTTGTGGAATTAGGTTGGAACTGCTGATACATGCAGGAAGAAGTTTGACAAGTACCTGGAAGTTTGTGGCATGACTGACATGAGTCAAAACAGTGGTTTCATACCTGCACTGGCACAGGTAACAGTGAAAATGACCTGCATCAGACAAATTTTACCCGCACCACTCAGAATCTAGGAAGTATGGATCTCACTAAAAACTCTTCAGAAATCATTACCATTATTTTTTTTATACATATACTTCATATTTGATAACAGTCAATGCAGGAAATAAAAATCCACATACACCTACAAATTGTACATTTGTACATAAACTCAGTACATAGACCAGTGCAGGTTAGGTGCAGGTAGACATCAGAAATACCTGCACAGCTCCAATTTTACCTGGACTTACCTGCATATGCAGGTGGTATTTTGAACCCTGAATTGAAAAGCTACATGTCAAAATTGCTGAAGACAACCTTGACTGAATGAAATGAAAGTTGTACAAACGTTCAGAAAATAGAAATAACGTATACCTCAAAGAATTGTACACAGTACAAAGAATTAAGTACAATTATAACAGCTGCAATGAAAGTTAATGGCATATACAAGGTCACTACCATCATCAAAAAAAGAATAGAATGGAAACTAAACTGAGAAAAAAGTGTTGAACCTACATGTGAATCTTGCATGTTTCACCCTTTTCCAAGGACACCCCATGTGCCTGTTTGTTATGTTAATGACATTTCTGGACAGGCACAAGACTCATTAGCCACCTGTGGACCCACCAGTGGTGACCTACAACCTGGGGTAATGATGTAACAATCTTCATTAACCCAATTAACAAGATGGAGGTTTCCATTGATTCACAGATGGCAGAAGAGCACCTGTCTGTTGACAACATCACTCTTTTAGAAGTTCAGCTAAAAAGAAAATGACCATCTTGGTTCCAAGGAAGTAAAGGAATATCTATGTCACTGGTGTCATGCCAAGTTGCATGGTTGACATGTGTACATCTGACTTTGTTTGGATCCATGATTAACTTGACATCTCAGCTATTCTTCCTGCGTTCCTCACATAACATAAAAATCACATAAGAGACAAAATATAATCACTGCACGAAAAGTTGGATTTACCAATAGTAATAAATGCCAGTAATGTTGGGTACTGTTTACTTTACAGTAATCAACTTTACAATAGTAGTAAATAAAAGTGAAGTCAGTCCGGTAATGTCACCAGACATATATGACTTTTATTTACTATCATTGTAAAGTCCGGTACTGTTTTACAAAGTAAACATTACCCGATTTTACGGGCATTTACTACCAATGGTAAATCCAACTTTTCCTGCAGTGAATCATACATATGATACATAACATACAAAATCTGAATACTCCTTTCGAGTGGCTGTCAATATGACCAATCAGAATACAAAAGTAGAAGACAACCAAGTTCATACAGTTAGCATGAGCATCTTTCAGGGTTTTTCACTGGTGTCCATGCCAAGAAAATTGCCCACGTTTGACCTCTTCCCTGCCCCTAATTGGATGCCAATGGACCATTGGCACCGTTATTGGAATAGTGATATATGCTGGTCAATATCAGGCAATACAGTTTACAGGGACGAAGCCTGGACTGAAATGATTCGGTTGTCGTTAATGGGTCGTCTGGGAGGCAAAGCTTTTGGGGATGCTGACTGGAACAGCTGATCAAAGACGGTCTGACATGTGGATAAAGCAAAGAGCTCCACACCTCATTTGTTCGGACAGCTTAATGCCCCAGTCATGAATCATCAGAGGAAGATTTGCCAGACTTCGTCACATTGATTCTGCAGCTGTAATTTCAGCACCCTGGACAGATCAAGGCGTGAATATGTACTGATAAAACATGTAAATTTCTTCATAGCACTCTAACTTTGCGAGCAAGTGATTGAGTCAAAGGGCCTTTGATTTAAAGGTGTCCAATGCAATTTTAGGGTAGCAAAACAAAAATATTCTGGATGAGGAAATCTGTTTGATATTGGCATTTACTGCCATGTTTTAGCACATTTTCGTCATCATTTCAAACTTGAAGCATTTGAAATAGCCCCAAAACAAGCTACATGAGAAGCCCCTTTATTTTTTGGTACCACCAATTAATAGCTAGACTGCCCTGAATATCTAGCTTTACTGCCCTGAAATCGCTTTTGGTGCCTTAAGTACTCTAAAGCTTCCTCAATTCCTAAGGAAAAAAAAGGTTCTTGATAGTGAAACTTTTGTCAAGATTCCAGATTATCCATCAGATGATGACAATGGAAGACATCCTGCCAGTGGATACTTCTGACAGTTCGAGACACAACAAACATTACAAGTTCAGCCTTTCTTCTGTTAACAAACTGTAATCCCTCTTGGCCAAAGGCACACTTAAATAGACAATACTAATACCAAAAAGAGACAAGATAAAAGTGATTTTACTTTTAAGTGTTGTTAACATATGCCAGCGAAACGACATGTTTTTTTTATTGTACGATACTGGCCCATCATTGAGATTTCTCAGTGGCCCATAGTTGTTAACAAAACTTAATCGCCTTTGGCCAAAGGTACACTTAGGTAGAGAATTTAATAGGAAGACATGATAAAAGTGACTTGGATGTTGACAGACATGTATTTCAGCAAAACGACATGGTTTTATGTGATACATTAGTGGACTACTGTTTGCGTTCGCTACTGTCCCTCCGTGAAATGCTTCAAAGCTCTATAATAGCACATTATCAGCAAGTTGTAAAGCTCAACATTACCCTTTCAGCTTCAGTAATGACTATGTTTACCAGATTTAGGGGGCCGTGGAGGCAGTGATATAAACTAAGACCTTCTTCATGGATGATCAATAAAGATTCGGACCTGTAATCATTTTCCCTTCTCAGTGCCCACTAAAAGGCTTACAGTGTCGTCTAAAGGACTCAGATAATCCTGCTCCAACTCACAAAACATGTTGCAAATTGCTTCTGCACAGCCTATAGGATTTTGCTGGGTTTGCAGGCTCCAATTTACATCAGAATGAGTGAGGTACCGGAGTTACTGGTCTTGTGATCCGCATCACCTCAGGTTCTCAACATAAATGTTGATAAAACGACTTGAAAGAGACATACGTGTGTTTTATTGATAAGAAATTTTAAAGCCATCGCTTGGGAAACTATAAAATTTACCAGGATCTCGACTGAGATGTGTCATAATCTCAAACTGTTTAATAATAATATCTAATTCGTACAGAACTAACGCACCAGACTGTGCAGTTGTATTGCATAAAACATCACAAACTAGCTCTACAGGCAGAATCACAGTAAATGGCAGAGCGCTCAGTGAGATCAATGGCTTTACACTGGTGCAATTTTGATTAAAGATAAAGGTAGTCCCATAGCCTTTTTTGAGGCAGTAGAGGCAGCGGGTTGTTAGTCCAATGTGTCAAGGGCATGGTATTGGAAGGTGGAGCCCATCCCTCTCCTTCCACTGCCTTTTACCTCCCCAACCAAAGTCAGGTACCCAATTTACACCTGGGTGGAGTGAGGAAAGCCGTGTAAAGTGTCTTTTCTAATGAAACAATGTCTAGTCAGGAATGCCAGGAATCGAACCTGTGACCTCTCGATCTTGTGTCCACTAGCCTTGGCACTTGGCCATTCAACACCACGTCGGTTTTGATTATGTATATCTTGAAATCTTGCAACTTGCAGACTTGTACGTTTAATCTACAACTTCCTGATTTTATGGCAAAGAATTGCACATGAATACAAACCCTTAGCTTTTACAAGAGAGAAAACATTGATAAAAAGTTTTTCCTTGTAAGTTTAACAATCTGCAGCTCATAGAACACATAAAATGCATGTTGACGTTTAAGACTTCCTGACTTTATGTTTTTATAGCAAAGAATTGCCCATGAATCCAAACCTTTGATAGTAAGCTTTTACAACAAGATAACAAAGACCAAACAGGACAAAGTTTTCCCTATTAACTTTAACAAGGGTCCTCATTGAAGAGATAAAATGTGTGATCTATTGACGTTTTAAGACTTCCTGATTTTTATAGCAAAGAATCGCTCACGAATCCAAACCTTTGATAGTATTACACTTTTACAAGATGATAATGTTACAGACCAAGTAGGACAAAGCTTTTTTCGGGTAACTTTAACTAGAATGCTCATAAAAGAGATAAAATGCATGAACCACTGATGTTTACAATTTCCTGATCTTATAGGAAAGAATACCCCATGAATCCAAAACCTGATTAGATCAGCTTTTACAAGGAGATGACAAAGACCAGACTAGATAAAGTTTTTCCTGGTACGGTTTAACAAGAGTGTACGCAGAGGGGATAAACGTGATGACATCTTGGTTAAAGGGTGACCGCCTCATTCCTGAGGGATCATCATCATCATTTGTCCGTATTGGTCGGGGTTACTGCCCCTTACGGAGTGACATACCCTTTTGTTGGCTGATACAAAACGGGGTGCGCCAGGCCTACGTCTGGGTGAATTACCTTGTAAATCACCATGTGGCTGATACAAGACGGGTTTGCCAGGCCTTTGCCGGGTGATTTGAAGTGAATCACCAACTCCACACAGTAGGATTTGGACCAACACACACCAGGGCGTGCCCCTACTCTCTTTCAAAAGGTGTGGTGGGTTCTTTAAAGCGATATTCTGTAAGATTTGCACTATTTTAAACATCGTTGTTTTACACATTTTCTTGCGCTATAAGAATACCTGGGTTCATAATGACATTTGGGGAGTAAAAGATCAACGTTGTTGCGCCGCAAAAACGTGTTGGAAAACTGCCTACTTCTCGGCGCTAGCACGGATCGCGGCCATGTTTGTTGTCAATGTTTGTTTACATTCTTTTTAGGAGCCTCCTAAAACTACAGCGGGCCTGGCGCAACTTATTCTCACGCTGCACTGAGTCACCGGAAAAGCGAAATTGCGACGCTAATATGTTGAAAGTTATTGAAAATGATAATCTAGAAATCTGATGAGAAAATTTCAATTTATATTCACAGTTTTGGCACAAAAATCTTACATAATATCGCTTTAACGTGCATGATGTGTGGCTCTCCCCAGACAAGGGACCACCATTCAACATCCTATCTGAGGAACGTCCCCAATAAAAGTTGTGGAAAGAATATTTTTTTACGCTTTGTCAAACATTTCCTGCATTTCAGTGCAACAAATGAAACTGACGTTTACTGATGTTGAGTAAGTCACAATAAGTAGCATAAAATTCTTTTATTACAAGATACTAAACTTATTTTAGTATGATAAATGCTATTTGACAAGATCTAATTTAAAGTTACTTCATAGCATAATGATATCAGATTTGATAAGATCTCAGCTGATCCTTCATGGCCCAGAAAGAGATGGAAATCTATAAAAGACCACAACTATTAAATATTGGAACTATACATGTAATTCACTGTCCTTTCATACACCATGAATGTTATGATGTACACATGTTGTTTTTTTACACTAAAGTTAGCTTCACTGGTCTTGAAAACATATTTATGATACCTTAACCGATACCTTTGTAACTTTAGCTTAAATAATGGCCAAAAGTATATTGTACATACTCTGCACTTAAAGAACGGAAATGAAGGACATGAATATTTTTCAAATTATGTGTTGCTGTGAAATTTATGACACTGCACTGTCACATTTGATATTTATCAAAACCTGTAATGTTTTAAAGAGGAAAAAAGCAAAGACATCCTCAGGTTTCTGTAACAACTACTTAATTATAAATACTTTTTTGTCAAAATGAACTGCACAACTTTTCCTGTTGTTTTGAATTTGTATGCAATTTATAGAGTTTGTTCTTGTTCTTGTCCATGTTTCTCACACAAGATTATATATATAGAACATTAGCTGCAGCTTTCCTCTTATATTAAAAGATTAGCTATAAATGTATGTCCATCACTACAGACTGCTGCTAGATGTCGTTGCTGAGAATGTTAAACTTTATCAACATCTGCTCATTATGCAAATACAAAGTAAATCCCTTTGAGACACTGGAGAAAACAGATTTCAGATATTGCCTTCAGACACAAACTATCTCAGCGGGCAGTATTACAGTATGGAGGTCAGCACGTTGGCAGAACGTACTGGGCCTGCACAAAACCCGGATTTTTTACGGTTTTCGTTGGATGTTTGGTCAGCCTAGCATCAGATTTTTGGCTGCTGTGGATGATATATTTTTTGACACTACATTTGTAAACTACATGTATACATGGGATAACATCCTTAAATACACGAATGTGACCTTAAATGTCATGTGTCGTAGTGTCGGAACATAGGAGTATATGAACATGGGGTGTCGGAATGTAGGGGTGTCAGAAAATAGGGGTGTTGGAACATACATGTTGTAGGGGTGTCAGAACTTGGGGTGTTGGAACATACATGTTGTAGGGGTGTTGGAACATAGGGGTGTGAGAACATACATGTTGTAGGGGTGTCAGAACTTGGGGTGTTGGCACATAGGGGTGTTGGAACGTAGCGGTGTTGGAATATAGGGGTACCAGTGTCAGAATATGGTAGTGTCGGAATGTGGGGCTTCCAGAATGTAGGGCTGTCAGAACGTAAGGCTGTCGGAACATGGGGATGTCGGAAAATAGGTCAGTCCTCCAAGTTTTCCTACCAGCCCTATGTTTTCATGTTGTTCTCTTGCTAAATATTTGTTTTGAAATATCTGAGAACCAAGAAACTAAACTGATGTAGCCTCAAGTCGGATTCATTTCTCATGGGCAAGACTTGGAAAAAAGGAAGGATGATGGTGACAAATTGTACCATGTTTGGTACTTTTCCATCAGCAACCGGTTACCGCTCTGAGGATGACGTGTAATTCTTGAGAGAGTGGTGCCGAAGCTTTTAGCTTAACCTGACTCGACATGGATGACTTGTGAAAGGTCTACTGGGATCCAGAACTGACTTCGGAAACGTAGCAAATCATTTTAGTGCCCGGAAGCATAGCTGAGAAACATGGTGGGTAGAATCAGTAATGAATGTCTAACAGACACGATCTTCTGTGCTCATGATCTTAGTGCACGAGGCCACACCAATTTGATCTCCCGGTTCTCTGATTTTTTTGCAGGAAATCGATTGAACGGGCAGGCAGAATAAAAATAAACTTAGGCCACACCAATTTGATTTGTTGCTTCTCGGATTTTTTTTGAAAAAATACGAAGTGACGGCGAAAAAATAAAAAATATAAAAACAGTCCTGGTCATCCTATTATAGCCCCAAATGCTATAATAGTTGCCATGAAGCGAACATAAAAGGCTGGGTTAAAATTTAAACAATGAATTTTTAATTTTCAATCAAACACAGTAGCATTGATAGATGGAAAAACTGTAACAACTAGGAAGAAAAGGACTTTCATTAACTGTTGGGGCCAAAATATGAGCATTTTTGAGTTGACTCAGAACCAATTTTTGAGTTGATTTTTTTTTGCAAATCAGAAAAAAATTAAGAGGTGAATCCGAGAAGCAACAAATTAAATTGGTGTGGCCTTATAGATAAAAACAGGCATTATGTAATAGAACCCATGCTTCCTCTATAATGTTCAGAATCTTATTCTAAAGTTACTCTCATGTAACAGCTTATAGTTTTAAAAATCTCAACAGAAATAGACAGGAAGGCAAGGAATTTTTTAAACTGTTGGTCGCAAAATACATTTTTACGAGCATGTTCGGGTAATGATACGTGGACAGAATGGTACATGTGATTGAACGAAATTGACAGAGTCATATCTACATGACATTGTATATATAGCCCTTGACAAATCCACATAGTCCCTTACTAGTCACTATTTTCTGGTCCCCAGGCCTGAATATCTAACAAACAAAAAATGACGTCCTGTCTAACTCTGTAATCCTGAGATGCAAGTTAAGCTACTTTCGTCACAGATCATGCAAACTCAAGCTTCTTATTCTTCTGACCTCAATCAGCAATGGTTAATGCTAGATCTGGCTCGGGGATTCAACTGCAGTTTCCATCCAAATTTCCTCCCACTGGACTTACTACATGTACATGTATGAAGGGATGATTACCAAAGGAAAGAGGATTTGGGGTTCGAAGATCGAAAAATTAAACTTTGTAGCTAATCCCCTTGAGTGAGCTGTTTTGAGCTGAGAAGTAGCAATCTGACAAGCAACCCTATCGTAATGTATGGTTAGTGATCACTCCTTGCATTTCTCTCTGACACCTTGCTCCACAACCAAAATACAAAATTTGATTTTGATGCCAAAAGGCTTAGCAACCTTAACAGCAAGAAGGTTGAAAAGAGGGACCTTGCTGTTTTTCAAACCATTTTTACCAAAACATCTAGAAGAATATGAAATTTCTACATAGTGAAATCTTATATTAAGTAGTCCACCTGATTAGAACAAGATATTACATATTTATGTTAGCCTTTGTTGTTTAATAGTAAATAGAAGTTTAAATTTGTTTTGTATTTCTATCTTCTGGTTAAAGTCATTGACCTTACAAGAGTTGCAGTACCTCTTATTGTGTCAATAAAGCTTCTCACATAGAAGGCAGCTGAGGCAACAGGTCAGAAAGCTTTCTTGAAGCAAACTTGCAAGTTCTTTTAACTTCTTAAGATTGTTTAAGTCAGTAAGCAGATTGCATTGCTGTGCCATTTTGATCCGCAGCGCCAAGTTCAACAACTTTTCGACATGCTTGACGTCAACTCTGAATACGTGGCCTTCTAAGACCTTAAGCCTTCACTGAACAGCATCAAAGGTGAAGTGGATACCTGTAGGAGGCCGGAGATCCTCCGACTCTGCCATGCCTCAATGAATCACAAGATTCTACCTCACTGCAAGAGTTGAGACGACTCCAGTCAATCAACTGTGAAGGGAGGAGACCTTTGATGTGTCCTCATTCTTAATTCCGTAAGCTCTAACTTCTTAAGAGGCGGAAGCTTTGACGGTGCTAGAAGAATCTTTATCTGAAGGGGAGGGTAATCTGTGGAAGCAAGGAGAGGATTAGTTGGTAATTAACCTTTCTGCACCCTAAAGGTCAAATTGAAGGTCATCTTGAGCAGGTTTGGAACCCCAGTCCAAACAGGAAATCACCTTCCACACCGGGGAGGGTGTATGGAAGGGGTACAGGTTAAGAGAATATTTGAACTTACACTAAGGGAGGCCAGTTATGTTAGAAATTGGTGGTCAAGACCTCATAGTTCTTCATAATCTGACGTCTCATCACTTAAAAGAATGTCCTGGTGTGTACTGTTGATGGGCAAGACACAGGCTAGCCCTTTACTTATTAAATGGCTTTGGGTTAGTTCGGCAGCCTGGGGCAATGAAAATAGATTTTTTTTAAACTAGAAACTTTAGTTAACATTTGCAAAGCAAATGCATAATATTTACCTTCACATGGTCTGGCCTAACAAACTACTGCTCTGTTTATTCTTACTCAAACACATTCATATATATGGTGGCCCTCCAACTCTGTCCTGCCTCTTGCTTGCTACATAATGTAATCCAACACCACAGAGTGTCTGCTATGGCACAAGTTAACTTGGTGACAGGATATTACTGTGACAGTCTGTTTTTGTTCGCCACTCTCTGTGCAATGAATTACACATTCCATGCACTCAATCTAAAAGTTATTTTGACAGCAGCAGAAGTCAGCAGTAACAAGTAGAATTGATTGGTCTTCATACCAGGTTACTGTATCCAATCTTCAACTACATGTAGTCCTGAAAGAAAGTTTCTTTACCTTCCTTTGATCAACGGTGCAGCAGTGCCAAGCACAACTAATCTCACCTCCGCATCCCACCGAGAAATGAATGGACTCAGACTGTGGAAATCGCTTCCCCCACACAATTTGGACCCAGGACCCCATTTATTACACCTGATCCTGGTACTGTAGGCAGCTGAGCCGTAGGTCCTGGGTTCCAATCCTGCGGGTAAAGCGATTTCCTGACGTTTGAGTCTGATAATTTCTCACTAGACCCTGAAGAAGAAAGTATTCCTTTGAAACACCTTCATCCCTTGAGTCAGGAGAAACTGATCATACTGCAAGTTACAAAGTAATCTTGGCCTCTTGCAGAAGGAATTATATTTCATCAAAGTTTCATTTGGAGGTAAGCAGAAAGTGGCTGAGTTTGTCCTACTGGTATTTCCTTTGGGCAGTAGCTTGACCCTTAGGCCAAACCTTCGTATTTCCTTGTTTGTTGGACAACGTGTCATAGACATCGTAAAGAAAGATTTTAGGAGATCATAAAAATAGAGGGCTGGGAGGAAAACCTAAATCTGAATGTGTTCACTCCCTGATGTATATGTGTGCCAACCTCAAGGTACAAATGTACAGACTTTCCCTCCAGAATCTGTTTAAACATTGATTTTTCAGTTCAGTATTATTGTTTTTAAAACCAAGAACCAGCAAATCACCAGTAAAATGCCAGGCCCTGATAATCACCCTGCTTAACAGCACAGGTGAGATTATATGGCATTATGTGTAGTAAAGTATGACTCCAGAGGCCCTAGTCTTTGGGTCAGCTTATTCAGATTTTTGACTTTTGGGTCATATGGTTACAGGTTTGAATCCCATCTAGCCTTTAGTCAAATGGCCAGGTGGCTGAGCAAGCAGACATGAGATCAAGAGGGCATGGGTTTGAATCCTTACAATCCTGTCTAGACCTTGTGTCCTTGGGAAAGGCACTTTACACGACTTTCCTCACTCCACCCAGGTGTGAAATGGGTACCTGACTTTGGTTGAAGAGTCTGATGTAAAAGGTGGTGGAAGGAGTGGGATATAGGCTCTGCCTCCCAATACAATGTCCTAGACACAGCATATTAACAACCCACTGCCCCTACAGCCTCAAAAGCTGCCTGCTATGGAACCTTTACCTTTACCCTACCTAGCCGTTGGTGTTCTGAAACCAAATTTACAATCTACTGGTTAGAAATGCCATTCTACATGCGCAAAGTGTGGCTATCCTCAAATGTAGGGTCTTGTCAGAAGACTACATGTATGTATACAAGCTTTTCCCGGAATGCCTTTCCTGGAATCAGGCTTCAGAGCACAGCTCAGCTGGGATTAGAACCTCGGCAGTCCTGAAGCAGGATTACCAATGACGAAGATGGAAGCCTGCTATGGCCTTTGAAAGTCTTCTAAAGCCAGAAAGTTCTGGCAAGTGGCTTGAGCTCAGACAACCCGTCTCCACCGTTATATCTCCAATTTTTATCATAAATGTTCGGTAAAACCCTTCTGAAAGGTGGATCATGCCCTAGCCCACAAGTTCTGAAGAGGATCGAAAACTGGCCCCGTTTTGTGGCTCTAGGGCATAAAAAAGATGTTTAGTTCAGCAGGAAGACTGATTTAACAGACAAAATTGGGTACAAATGATTACAGTGATATTCCGATAAGCTGCAAACCATGTATGACATACAGCCATCCCTAGTTATCACAGAACAACGATAATCCACGACCTCAAGAAAAAGTAGAGTTTGTTGATGGAGAAGATCCATCTCCTGGCATCTTATAAAAATCTTAAACTGCAACCTTGAGAAATTGCAAGTCAAACTTGCTGAAGGCTTTTCCATAATTCCGAACTCCTTGACAACTCCTTAAGCTGGTGTGTTACGCCGAAGGGTGGTTATACCGGCTATATAAATACAGATACAGAGAGACAACTATGTAATGCAGCCTCTCAAGAAAACTGCTATAAACAGATAGAGATCAAAGAAAAGAACCAGCTTTGAAAAATCCCTCCCAATACTACCATGCCAATTACTGAGGAAACTTCTGAATCAGATGTTGTATCCATCTTCTGATATCTTATAAAAATCTTAACCAGTAGCCTTGAGAAAACGCAAGCTAACCTACTGAAGGCTTTCCAGTAATTTCAAACTCTGATAGTCGGACTATAGACAACCATGTAATACAGAGCTGATAGACATCAATGAAAAGAATCACAGCTTTGCAAAATCCGTCTCATTCCTACCATGCCAATTATCGAAGAAAAAAAATTGCTCCAAAATGAAAACATAACTGATAGAAATCAATGAAAATAAGCAGCCCTGAAAAATCCTTCCAAATGCTACCATGCTAGTTACTGAAGAAAAAAATTGCTCTGAAATGAGAGTGGATATAAGTTATAAGTTTGTCCAGATTTGTATTGTTTCCCAAGGTGGCAATCCTAAGACTGTCCAGCTCTAGTGGGTTATAAGATGAAACTCCTGGTCATTTTCTACAAATCCTCTTTCCAGGATGACAAACAGTTTGGCTTTTTTTCTGATCCCTAACCTTTTTGGCAGGACTTTTCACTTTAGCCAGGATTTTTCACTGAAGCCACTGGAGCTTTGAGAAGCTCCTGACCAAGGAAAATCATTAAGCCTCTCCATCAATTGTAGCTTCAAAATATGGTGGATCCATATCTTATTGGTTCACAAGCTGTCTTTTTATAGGGTACATGATCTGTATCTGTATTGCATAGCACGAAGTGTAACTGCCCTTCGGCATAATGCACTAAGCTTCACAGTATGTGGCAGCAATTGGTTTATGTTTGGTTTTTGACTTTGTAGATATAGATGAAATGTAGTACAATTATGTTTACTTTCGCAGAAGGAAAACATAATATTGTTTTGCTCTGTTTCTTCTTCTTCTTCTTCTTCTTCTTCCTCTTCTTCTTCTTCTTCTTCCTCCTCTTCTTCCTCTTCTTCTTCTTCCTCTTCTTCTCCAAACAAAAAAGGTCAATGACCGGGACCAGACATCTGTCACCATAGTAACTGGTGCTGTAGCAGACACCCTGTGGTGTTGGATTACATTATGTAGCAGGACAGAGTTGGAGAGACTGGTCACCATATACATGAATCCATTTTTGCAGTCTTTGGTATCACACGGCCGGGGTTTGAACCCGCGATCTTCCAACATTCTACCAACTAAACCTTTGCAGCGGGAAGCATGCAAGTTGTGTGAGCAACAAAATCCAGATTGCAAACTCTCAATTTTCTTGTCCAGGAACGGGTCAGTGACCACTGGACCTTGTCCTCATCAGGGCCAGTGAAGGAAACCAGGGCGGATCAATGCCCCCCCCCTCCCCACACACAAACATCCACTTCTCAAAGAGCATTTCATGGCCAATATCACCGGGCATCCGCAGATAATTGGCCGCCTGTTTTATTCGTCTTTACTGCCCCTTTTGATCTGGTAGCACAGGGCCTTTATCATGGATTTCCACGGTGAAGTCTCCGAGGAAGGAGTAAAAGTAGTAAAACCAGGTCGAGCACTCTACAGTCTACCATGACGCCTTCTTAAGTCTCTCCCTTTCTATTGGGGCTCCTTAGGCCACACCAAGTTATTTTCTTGGTTCTCAGCTGTTTTAATGTAAAAATAGTCAGCAAGAGGGTGAGATGAAAAAATAGTTAAAATCCTCAACCTAAAAACAATAAAACCTGTACAAGTAACCACCTCTACATAATGACTGTTGTATCCAGAAACATGCTTTATCCAGCACTGTATGCTATATCCAGAACTATGCTCAGGCACAGTACTGGATAGTCCAGAACCGTGCCTGGGGCAAATCTACATTTTTGGACATGCAGAGACTATCCAGAACTATGCCTGATGCTAACCCTGACCCATTTAGGCATAGAACTTAGTCTAGATAGGCATGGTTCTGGATACAATTAGGACCACCTGGCCACTGATACACAGTCCAACCTGTACAAGTGAACACCTCTTCACAAGGACCCCTTGGTAGTTCCTTAGATAATTTTTCCCATTGACACAATCATGAAGAATCCTGTCTAGTATATAGTGACCACCTGTCCACGTAGACCAGATTTTATCGGTCCCTTGACTGGTCTTCTAGGGCAGTTTTGACTGTATATTCACTCCAAGAAATTGCTATCAGGTTCTATGTGTACTTCAGAAGTTGGCGAACTGAAATATTGTCAGTCAGCTACAAACCAGGTATCATATGAACATGTGGAGTAATCTTAATGTGTGTGGGAGTAAACAGTTAGACAGAGAAATATTGTACTTGTCTTTTAAGTACCAATATGAGAAAGCTTTGCAGTTCAACTTGTCATGCGATCATATCCAATAGTTTCTACGGAAACGTTTTCAAAGGGTTTGCTCCCTTTTTAACAGTGATGAATGACTGGAGTAACTGCACTACTCCAGTACTTAGTCATCAAAGGAGGAGCATACCTGTGGAAATTGATAGCTGTTTTCTACTTTTTTGTTGTGCAATATTGCAGATCTTGCCTGCGGCAGTAATAAAAACCTGCTTCTACCTTGATACCGTCAGGCTCTGGACTCACAGTGGATAGAACACACCTCGCTGAGTCGACAGGTTTTAATTAAATTTTTTTTTCAACTGTCTGTGAAATGAAAATTCCTTCGTCTTCTATTTTTCATGCAAGTCCCTTCGTTCATCCCGGTGTAGATAGTAAGCCTTGGAAGAGGCTGTTGGAAATGATTCAGTGCTGGTAATGAAAGAAGGTTCTCCACAGTTGAGGATAAATCACAAGCTTGAAGTACCTGGTAACTCCCCCGGGCAAGGAGATATGTCACCCAGTTCTCAGACTAAAGGAAGAATATATAAATCTTATACATGTCATAAGTTTAGTTTGCTTACAATACTGTTGTCTTTGAGGCCTTTTCTGCCATATCAACAGTATATTTGGCACAGGGAACTGAAAGTTAATCATAATTCAGCTTATATCATCGGGTTGGCAAGAGACTGTGTAAGAAATACAGCATACTACATGGCATATTCCATGTAACCCGAGGTAAAAGCCCAACTTTGGGTTGGATAGCTCAATAGCCAAATTTGAAAATGCGCCAAAAGTTTAGAAAATTTGGTGTCCCTTAACAAAAAATTGTAACCACATCAATTCCAAATCCGAATATGGTATTGGAATTTTCAAAAGCGGCGTATGCGGTGCATGCAAGATGCATTCGAATTATTCTATCATAATGGAACTTTTGGAAGCCCGTGTGATAACCGTTAGAACCCTATGTGATATGGGTAGTTATCACATGGGTTGGAACGTTATCGCAGCCCAGTTATGACATAAGGTTCTTCATTCAACAACCAAATCTAATTCAGCTTAATTACTGAATAGCTAATCTCCTACTGGTCACAACAAGAATAGATGCCATGTACATATGTGCACTACACACAGTTTCAATGTACAAGGAAAGTAGCTTTTTTGATGTGTACAATGGACAACCAGAGATGACAGACTTCACCCTTTCACGTAGGTATGATACACACACACACACACACACACACACACACACACACAAAGACACACACACAAAGACACACACACACATACACAAAGACACACACACACACACACACACACACATACGCACGCACGCGCACACACACACACACACACACACACACATGCACACACTCACACACAGACAAGTCAGAAATGATACCCCTTGAGGGTGAAGTGATGAACCACAGCTTAATGTCCTGTCAAAATGACTGCAACCCTTTCCAAGTGTCCAAGTCCTGTCAGTGACCTCAGCCAGGATTCGAACTCATGACCCTCAGTTGCTCCCCAATGAACAACACTACAAGCAAAGTTTCTCACTACTTACAATGTAGACCTCTCAGGCTCTCCTTTACAAGGAAAGGCTCAGCATCAGGCCCCAGGCAGCACTTACAGCTAAACCCCTCCACCACTCTTAACTTTTCTTTTATGATATCTCGTTGCTGGGATCTTCTTGCCTACCAATGTCTGATGAAGTGGAAGATTTGACCAAGACTTGCTGATATAGTGTTCAAGCAATAACATAACTACAGGAAGATAAAATCACCCTCATATTCTAGTTGCTTGTTAAAAGAAAGGCGATGATATAGACTCCCCTTTCGAGCAAGAAATCTCGACTTCGCCCAAGCAGAAACGCATCCATAAACATTTTTCTCCTGCAATATCAGCATGAGTGATGGCTGCTTGCTGAAGTCAGCACTGATATGAAAGTACCTCCTGTCCATAGCGCTGATTCTACAACAAGCTGCCTGCTGTTCCCTTTAAAGTCAGTCCCCCAATATTTTTCACAGTGCTCTCCAACTCTTAAGCAAACTTTTAGGAAAAGTAAACATGCTGTTTCAGTCCTTTAAGTCAGTTTTTACTAAGGTTGTTATTAAATGTTTTGTACTGTAAGCTTTATTTTCATTTCTTTCAGATCTATCATCATGAATGGATTAGACAAAAGTGAGCAGGAATATATAACCTTGAGGAAACAAACATCAATCTTCGAGAAATGCTTCTATATAATTAAGATACTTGTGATTTACTATACCAGGTCCTTAAAAGGGGGCTCTTTGAGGAACTCTAGTACCAATAAATTCTCCATGCAAAGATATTCCAGATTGTACTGTCAGTGCATTTTGTATGAGGATCAACTTTGACAAGCATCTCACCTGACAGTACAGTAATAACTGCCAAGTACTGGGGATCAAATGATTCAAAGCTGCATGACTGGAAATTGCATTGGCCAACAGCCAGCTCAAGACAGCAAGGATTCCATGCTTGCTGAAAGAAACTAGCTCTGTCCATGGTGCTAAAAGTATAGTTTATGCCTGTTGAATGGAAAGAGCTCTGTCCAAGGTGCTAAAAGTATGCTGTATGCCTGTTGAACGGAAAGAGCTCTGTCCAAGGTGCTAAAAGTATAGTGTATGCATGTTGAATGGAAAGAGCTCTGTCCAAGGTGTTAAAAGTATGCTGTATGCCTGTTGAACGGAAAGAGCTCTGTCCAAGGTGCTAAAAGTGTAGTGTATGCGGTTGAATGGAAAGAGCTCTGTCCTTGGTGCTGAAAGTATAGTTTATGCCTGTTGAATGGAAAGAGCTCTGTCCAAGGTGCTAAAAGTATGCTGTATGCATGTTGAATGGAAAGAGCTCTGTCCATGGTGCTAAAAGTATAGTTTATGCCTGTTGAATGGAAAGAGCTCTGTCCAAGGTGCTAAAAGTATGCTGTATGCCTGTTGAACGGAAAGAGCTCTGTCCAAGGTGCTAAAAGTGTAGTGTATGCGGTTGAATGGAAAGAGCTCTGTCCTTGGTGCTGAAAGTATAGTGTATACCCATTGAATGGAAAGAATTCTGTCCTTGGTGCTGAAAGTATAGTGTGTGTCTGTTGAACTGAAAATAGATATGTCCTTGGTGCTGAAAGTATAGTGCTACAAGACTGTACTCAAAGACAACCCTATGCTGGCGACCCAACAAAGGGAAAGAGAAGGGACGTCCAAAGCTTACATGGAGATACGCCATTGAAGGTTAGACACTGAGGTAGAACATTACATTACATACAACTGGATAAATTCTCCAAATAGTCTAACATTTCAAATAATATTCACTATCTTTCATCATTCTCTGTTATTGATGAAAGATAGTGGATGTTATCTGAAATGTCTGACTGTTCAGAACATTTAGAAAGCACAATTCAGACCTAAACTTTGATGATGAATGAGCTAGAGTTTTAAAACTTCTATAGGCTAAAACTACTTTGATCGGCTTTCACAAAAGTTTGTACATTCGATATCTTTACTGATCAGTGTGGATACGAGGACCCCACTTTGACCGACTGCCAGATACTGAGTCTTTCATCTTCAGCTTGGAAACACGCCAAGGAGGAGGGGAGACAAGATGAGAAGGAATCTTCCTCCACTATAAACTGCTGATTGCTTCTTCCATCTATTGTGGAAAACTTCAAAGCTTAGAGTGCCATTTGGACATCTTTGACGACATTGTGGCTCATTTTTATGTTCATGAATCAACAATGAGGAAAGACATTGTGAAAAGAATACTCAATAATCTCTTGGAGTGCATGGCTAGTACTGGAATAAATCTCAGTGCTTAAGTATACACTTTGAGAATGTTAACCTTTAGCAAACTGAGGTAGCCATTTGGCTATCAATTCTATATTGGTTATGTGGTTAGGCAGCAGGGAGAAGGTTAAAAACGCCATCACAAGTCTTGTAAAAGGGTGATATGCCCTAATGTGAGGGCTAAAACCCTTTTTTTTTGCCTCACTAGCTAGCCCTTAATGGTAGCTATTTGCTGCTTGGACAGTCTTTGCTGCATGTCAGCTGAAGCATTGTGAAAAATGTTGCTTTGTCGTGAAAGTCACACGGATTAAATTCACTTGGCACACAACAACTGTAACTCAACTTTCTTGTCATATCCATGATACAGAACGACAGTTTAATTGCCCTTCGTGCCGTTCTGGAAACAGCCGACATCCTGCACATCTGCGTAACCTGGTCTCCTGGGACAGTGGGACAGGAGCCAACAGTGCATTTCAGGCAGGCACTCGGAGCTGGCTTCATCTCTGAGTCAGCCAGTTTCATGCCAAGGCATGCAGGTAATTGCTGTCTAGGCCACACCAATTTAATGTGAAATTCTTGGATTTTAAGAAATAATGCTAGTAAGATATTGGAATATCATCATGGAAATAAAGTCTGAGGAAAAGTCTGTTCCTTGGTGCGCACATTTTTAAGTTTTCCTCCCAGCCCCTAATAATGTCTGAGAACCAACAAATTAAGTTTGTGTAGCTCTGGTTATGGCACACCGAGGGTGTCAGCAAAGCAAGAGGTGGCTTCTCTCTTTTCTAAGCAGTCTGAAAACATTTGCCTGCTAAAAAAACCTTTTGGCACCAAATTTGCATTGGACACAGTTAGTAGGCAGTAGGGATAAGGTTAAGAAGCAGTTTACTTAACCCATGAGGTCTCTGTCTGGGCCTCATGTACCCAGATGTTTCTTGTATTTCCAAACACTTGTAGGGTAAAAAGTAAAAGAAATTGACTTTACAGTTAGATTTAGTAACTATGTGTCTCTTTTCAACACATCCACATCCCTATGTGAAGGAAACTATGTCACGATGTTGGACCCCTTGCTATATTTCCAGAGAACCTAGAAAATGAATTGGTGTAGACTTGGTGGCACACCGTCAGAATGTACTGCACCTGCGCAAAACCCGTACTGTATTGTGCATAGCACTTTGGCATAACATCTCTGTTTAAGGTCCTATTCGCGTATTTAAGGATGGCATCCCGTTTATAGTTTTCAAATGTTGTGTCACAAAAGATATCATCTGAAAAATTCTGATGCAACGTTGACTAAACATCCAACGAAGACTGTGACAAATCCAGGTTTTGCACAGGTGCAGTATGTTCTGCTGACGTGCTGGCCTAGGTAGTACTGTCCTTGGCCTTCTGAGGACGTGATCCCGTTATCAAAGTCCAGCTGCATCAGGATTGATGCCTGCCAGGTCACATCAGTATGTGCCAAATGGCACATTGAGCTACCAGGCCGCATGGATGGAAAACTGATCAGCAATTTATATCGGAGTATAAGACATCCACTCATTTGGTCTCCTCCTTGGGTAGTTTTTCAAGTTGAAGATGAAAGGCACTTTTTTGGTTCTGTAATCTGGCAGCCGGGCTGCAGTCTTCTGACTTTGAAATGTCCTATCTAACATATGATCAGTGCACAGTGAACTAGGCCCTCAGATCAGGGCAATCCAGTCTACACCAGGGCAAAATGAGATGCTCCATGATGATTGGTCAATATCTAAACTAGAGCAGAGCGCACTGCACTAGAGAGACACCGTAAAAGTATAAAAGGAGGAGTGGTCCGATCTCTGTCATTCTTGAGAAAGACTGAATAAAGTCGAAACCGGTCGAATTTCCGTCTCATCGTTGTCATCTTCCCATCGCTACGAATGATATGATCAGTGGAAATGTTTTACCATTTTTTTACTTGTAGGGTGCGTCGTACAGCAGTTAGTGACCCTGCCTCTGGAGTTCGAATCCTGGCTGTATCGCTCAACCGACATGCATGCCATTGGAATGGGTTGCAGTCCTAAGGGTGGTGCCGTGTGTGTCCAGTGTTCAATGTACTTGTCAAAAAGAGCTAGGGGTATTTCCCTGGTGCAATGAACTTGTCTTGTTCAATACTGTAGTACTACATAGTATGGAAGATCAGGAAGCATGTCAGCAGAATGTACTGTGCCTGCATGAAACCCGGATTTTTCAGTTTTCATTGGAACTTTGGTCAGTGTTGTGTTGCAGACAATATCCTTCCTGACACAACATTTGAAAACTGTAGATGGGATGTCATCCTTAGGTATGTGAATACAACCTTAAACGAGATGTTCTATTGAAGTATTATGCACAATATATTACAGGCGTCATGCAGGCGCAATACATTCTGCTGATGTGCTTTCTGATCTGGACAATAGAGTTTGAATTCTGTCTTTGTGTTTGAACTTTGTGTAAAGTTTGACAAAGTCTTACAAGTTTGCAGATAAGTTTCCCGTATGTCATAAGCATCAGCTTGCTTCAGTTCACCTGGTAAAAACAAACTTATAACATCTCCTGCTCACCCAAGTAGAATAGCTTCATAAATCAGTGCAATTTCATCAGGATTAACACCGAAGTCAGGACTGCCCCTTCTTGGGCATCATTTCTTCCAGGGCAGGATTACAAACAGAAAATCATTCTCTCTAAAAATTTTCCGCTCGACCATCCAGAATGGCTTTGGAAATGTGTTCAATCTTATAGGGATTAAAGGCAAAGTCAAGACTGCCCGTCCTCTATGTCATTTCTTCCCAAAATCACTCAGCCTGAGTTGATCGTCCTAAATTGACTGCTTACTGCAGTGATGAAAGTGGACCGAGATGGACACGGTTTGTTTGGTACACAAGGGCTTAGGATATTGCAATACACAAAGAAGCGGGGTTGACCATGTGTGCCTGGTGTAAGATGAGAGCCTTTGCGGAACCAGAGATTGTACACAACGTTTGTCTAATTGAGGACTTAGCTACGGTTCTATGCTCTGCCCATTGCAATAAGCTGGCTGGGCCGTAGGATCATTCATCAGGTCAAAACTTTTACAAACAAAGTTTGGCAAGGTGGTCTTGTGGTTAGGATTGTTGACTCTGAATCTGAAGGTTCTGGCCATGGGTTCGAATCTATGGCAGGCCCAAGTGTCCTTGGCGACTTTACAGCTATTTCCTCACTCAACTCAGGTGAAAATGAGTACCTAGCTTCAGTTAAGGATGTCCTCTCGGATAGGACGTAAGCGGGGGTCCCACATTTAAGGAGTGCCACACCTAAAAAATGTTACAGATCCCATGACACTTATCAAAAAGAGCAGAGGTCCTTTTCAGTGTGAGTGGTTTGAACCTTACGGTCTGGTCTCAGGGTTGACAATTGCACATCTAACTCTTCACATTGTCTAAAGCTATCTAGTATGGATGCCCTTACTGCACTTAGTGGCAGCGAGTGCCACTCTATGATAGTTCTAAGAGAAACATGAATTTTTGAACACCTCAATCCTATTGCTTCCAGTGAAAGGTCCAGTTAGGAAGACTTTGATGACAAGCTCAGACCTGGCCTGGTGCGGAAGATTGAAACTCTAAGGGTCCAATTAAGAACTGGGCGGCTTTCATCTCCAGATTAGGCTGGAAGTCTTGATGAGAAGAAGTTCAAGTTCAACTGATCTGAAGCTTGAAGACTTTATCTTCAGCAGCAGGTTATTGCAGTTACTTTCCAAGGTTTAAGAAGTTTGTGATCTTGCCTTTGGTTGTGCGTCATTGTGCCCACTGGGGCATACCCTTCTCTTATCATTAAGTGTTTTTGCACGTTCAAAGTGTGGATGTCCTCAAACAGCGTACAAAGGGCGTAACAGGTTCTTCAACTGCAACAAAATTTTGAACTTGATTATGGTGACTTCCATGACACCTCAAGCAAAAAGACAAGTCGAACCCAACATGTTGGTCGTTCTGTGTCACGTACATGTAGCCAGCTGCCAGTACTGTGGCATGTGCCTGTGAAGGAATACATTGTACCCCGGTAGCAGGTATTCCGATACAGATACAGAAGTTAGAGTCAGCATTTAGACGAGATCACACGTTATATTGCTCTTCATTGTTTGTTAGTCTTTTTCATGCAACTTGCAATTAGTCTACAGGAAAAATTTGCAATGAACTTATTGTTGATAAAAGCCCCCTCATAAGTTATTGTGTAGAACATACAATGTGTATTTCCTTCACTGATGGCCAGTGTTCTAGCCAATTTTGTTTGAAGTACATGTAACATCATGTCAAGTGCTGAAGGCAGAGGTACAACAATCCTAGGGGGTCCATGATGCCCTGGGAAAATTTAGAAATCTTGACCCTCTGAAACGCTATTTCCTTCATTTTGAGGGGCAAATTTGCTGGTAGACTAAGCTTAGCTTAATGACTTTCCATATCTTTACACACCAATTTTTTGTGTGTCAAAGATGACTGATTGGGCAAAACTTTTGTCTGTCATGAGCGGCAAAATTTTGTCAAATGACAGAAAGACGGACGCTGGCTAGAAGACTGCTGATGGCTCAACAGTAGGGAACATCAAGAATCACTACACAACAGAAAAGGAATTATTTCCCTGGGAATGTGTAATTAAAGATGAGAGATCAATACTATAATCAATATCTATATTCAGTGACAGAAAGTAAGATCTATGCCTGTCCGCCCTAACAGTGTGATCATCACCCCACCCCCCGCCTGGAAATTAGCAGTAATCATCCGCAAATTGGCAGGATCTGTCATGGTCACTTCTCTGTGCCTTCCATCAGACCCGTACAAGGTCATTTGGTTGGGGCCAAATTTGCAGCCACCTAACCTAGAAATTCTCATAGGTGCACAAAAATGTTGCGTGTGCAACATGGAATAAACTAGAATGTCAGCAAAACGGTTATCAAAGGAGTTACCAAATTCCAAAGAATAACTCGAACAGGTTTTGTGTGCACAATGTGTGACACTTGCGAAAATTTGAATATCGGGTTCATACATTGGAATTGATGTAACAGGTTGTTAATTATATAATTGTTTGTTTAGGGACACCAAATTTACTGATATTCTGGCACATTTTGCATCAAAATGTGTGCCTTCTCGGGTGCGTATGACATTAAGAAAATATACCACAGTGTATTTCGCATCACCCTTGGTCTTAACCCTCCCGCAGTTTGGATCGCTCTCCGGCCTTTGGGCGATCCGACCCGTAGTCAAGCTGGGTGATATGGAACACACCATGTTGTATTCTATATGCATATAACCCTGCTCAAATATCTAGGTGTACAGCTCCAATTTTGAGAATACCAATTGAAAGTGCATGTGCACTCAGTACATGTATTTCGAGTCCTGTACATGATTGTACCACCTTGAACCTTGCACGTGTACCACGCAAGAAAAGTTTGCATTCAGCAGAACTCAACACCAGGAAGCCCATGTAATTAGAAATATAATAATCAATACGGAACATTTCTCGATCCATACTTCTGTCATCCGACCTCCTGACTTGCTGTCATCTTTGGGGAGTAATTTTGTTGGAGGCGTGACGAGTTATTAACACTGTTGAGATCAATACAGCAGAGACTGTGACATGGGGGAGAAATGTGACAAAACAACTTACTGAGTTAAACTTTTCATTACAAAAAACACACCTCTGAGAAGTATTCAGAGTTTATGGTAATTTTGGTGAATTTTTTGCCGATTCTGTATTATGCATTTTCCCACTGGCTTTCATAAGGCAACAGACATGAATATCACAGGAAACTGAAGACAGAAAATGAGGTGACCCTTGTACTATTCACTTCCTCCCAGCCTGCAGGTAGAATGCAGGCACCAATTTGAACGTACCTCAATTCGACCCTTCTGTCAGTCTATGGTTACATCACCCCCTCCACTCCCCCTACTTTCAGTCACTACAATGTATACAGTATTCAAATAACAATGGACACACATACATGCCACTTGCAAAACTTGCAACTGCTGTTGGAGGGAATGAACTGTATTCCAAGAAATAAAGGACCAACATGCCCCCAGCATTCAAGATTCTTTGAAGGGCAGAGTGGTAAGATACCTGGCACACTGATGCCCCCTATTAATGTTATCCTGCACTGCAGCACAAAATGCTGAATCTTGTCAAACACACTTTGTGCAAATGTTTCAGGAAATGTGTTACGTTTAGTTGAACCAATAAATAGGTTGATTATTAAGTATTAATGGCATAACATTTAGTGCAGTCAGTCATAATTATGCCCCAAAATGGGGATGGATAAAAACTTTTTAAAAATCATCATAGAAACATATGGGGGTGTAACCATACTAATCACATAATAATAGTAACAGAGTTCCAGTATCTATGTCATTTTGTCTTTTACATTGTACGCCATATCCATATTATATGTATGTATATATCTTATTATTTAATTTTATGAAAAATAGAATGAAGTACTGTATTTTGCCCCAACATGGATTTGTGTGAAGAATTTCTAACTCAGGTGCATAGCACGCATGCCAACATAAATGACGACCTTGAACTACTGGTATATGCTGTGGTTCTTCATATACATTGTAGGTATGATGACCTTGAGGATTCAAGAACACCACCAAGATGGCACCATTTAGGTTTACAGGTTAAGCCCTCCCATTTTCCGCTGGAGTAGGCTTCAGTCTCCATTCCCAGGGAGGTCCTTCAGGAAACGGTTGGATGTGAAGAATTTATGAGGTTTCCGACTTTCAGGTCTCTTTTACAGTTTGCTACAGACAGGCTGGAGACAGACCTTCACAGGAAGGCTTCAGGACCATAAATCATCACAAGAACACACTTCTAAAAGGTCTGCAAGTTGTTTTTAAAAATAAAGATTGAATTGAATTGAATTCTACCATATCCAGAACCTTGCCTATCTACCGGTAGTTCTATGCCTGAGTGGGTTAAGGTTCTGGATAGTCTCTGCATATCCAAGAACTTGGATTTTGCCCCAGGCACGGTTCTGGATATGCATGGACTATCCCGAAACGTGCCTGATGAGCACGGTTCTGGATAAAGCATGGATACAACTACCTCTCTGCTGGATACAACAACCTCTCTGCTGACACAAGACATACATGTACATGAACATGTATTCAGAGCTTGAAATCAATTTTTGGGAATAGTTACACTGGTGAACCTTACCTAAAAATCTGAGTGCACAAACAAAATATTAGGTGCAAATATTTAAGATAAAATAGAAGGCCTGCAAATCTAGCTCTTCAGTGCTTGAATCTGAAATAGTACGACTATCATCTGAAGAAAAACTCGCTATAATTTCTCATCTTTTGACTTTATTAGAAACACATACTATTAGGAGAAACCCACAGACATAGAAAGAGGCATCATTGGCTTAAATAGTGAAAGAAGTAGAGAGACATAAAAAGTACCTAGATCAACTTACTCACAACTGAAGAAGACAGGACATTCTGTTGCATGAAGAGTACATGTACATACATGTAATGAAGAGTACATACATGTAATAAAAGGTTTGGCAGAGTATACGCACACGAAACACAGACAACTTCGGCCACACCAATTTAATTTGCTGATTCTTGGATTAAAAAGAAATAAATCCAAACTGAAGGATCAACATGAAAATACAAAGTCCAAGGAAAAAGTCTATACCTGCAATACCACAGTTTCAGTGATGTAAATATAGTCAGGTTCAAGTTTTCCTTCCGACCTTCTGTTTTCATGTTGTCTTCTCGTTAAAATTTCACTTTCAAATGTTTGAGAACCAAGGAAATAAATTGGTGTGGCCTGACATGTTTCTTTGGACAGAAAAGTTGACGACAAGGACACAAATGGTTCTACTGTCTCTTTATGCTATACATATGGCAGATGCAGACATCTTAACATTTTGTGTACACATTACTTCCATCTCTCACAATAACCTGATGATTGCCTGATAGTTATTTTGCTGTTGACTGGAGTGCAATGATGATCATCTCTTTTGGTGGGAATATGTGTGATTGTATGGATTTACACTGAAAACTATTCTTAATAACAACAATAATATAACTTATCTATACACATTAAAAAAGAAGTATACTAAGTTATGGTCAGGTGGTAACTACCTGAGTCAAACATTGTACAGTGACAAGAATTTCAAAATAAATAATGAAAACAAAAACATGTACATCACATGCACACCACATGTACATCACATGTACATCACATGCACACCACATATGTGCATTATATAATAATAGCAATACAGAAAATCATTTGTCAGTGGCTAAATTTGTAATATTGACTAAAATGATGGATAAAACAAAACAGCATCATGTCATGATCATCACCAGCTTCAAAACATTTAGGAAATGCAGCATTTGAAAAAAAAGGCAATACCTTTAAATTTTTTTCCGTTTTTCAATTAAAAAGATGTTCACCGAACAGTGCTTTCCAACCGTTATAATACTCCTTTAAAAATACACAACATGTGACTTCCTCAACCATTACTGTGCATAGAACCGAACTTGGAAGAAACAAAATTATTACAGTACATTCTTGTTGTACTGTCCTTCTGTGTCCCCCCAAGGCTCCAATCTGTGCATGCGCAGTGCACAGTTTTAATCAATTCCACTTTATCCAAGACATGTACCAAAAGTCACATGATGTCCACCAATGTACATTGTACTAGCTCCATTGCATCGTCAACACAAAGTTCCATATAGTGATTACATATTACATATAAGTCTTTTTAACACCCCTAAAGCTAGTCAGTCTATTTCACTCCATTTCACTCCTGTGTTTTTCTTTTTCACACTTTCATCATACTCAACTCCCTTCATGTCATGATTTTTTTTTAAAGCCTTTGTCCTTTTTCAATTTCAGAGGTACATGTACATGTACTTTTCAAAGCTTTTCTTTCATAATTGTCACAGCACACTATTTATTTCCACAAAAATAAACTTTCCAAAGCTTCCTCCTTTTTCTGTGTCCCCCTCTCCAACAGTAACTGTTCCACATTCCTTTCCTTTCCTTCCGTTTGCTTTGGCACTTCAGAACTCCTCTAGTTACTAAAAGATTATATCATAAAATACTATACAAACTCAACCCCTTCTCAAGTCCTAATGTTCTAAACCAGTTTACACCCAGAACATTTTGTCTTTGTCATACAAACAGTCATGTTTGTAAGTTCTTTCTTCTTCTCCTTGTTCACTGTATATTGTTGAAGTTTTTGTGATCATAAATAATGTTATACTTGAAGCATTCACCTCAAAGAAAAGTGCTTATGTAAGGTTACTACTTTCATAACAGTTATTTCTTGCCCCTCAAAAGTCGCCTTCCTTTCCTTGTCATAAATATGTTACCTGTTGTCTCTGTCCTAAATAGATTCTTTCAGACCTCCTTAACAAATGACACACCTTCTTATGAAGTCTTCCCATCATAAAAGAAATAAAAGAAATTATCAAAACTCTAAGACTTAATGCATTTCCCCACATCTATATCATCCTTCAAAGTTTCCACATATATTTTCAAAAGTGTCTCATTCCACCTTAAGAGTAACTCCTCAAAATTCCAGGATTAGACCTCAAAATCTCCTGATAAACCTGACAATGTATGCAGAAAAAAAGTATTTCGAGCCCTGATTGATTTATCCAGTGTTATACTGTGTACTATGGGCTGTGACTGGATGCAGCATGTGATGGTTTTCAGCGTGCGAAATACTAGGTTGCCCAGTTGCACCGTGCAACCATATTTTGCTTGGTGCAACCTCTTTCTACACCCAGGTAGCTCAGTGCACTACATAAATTTTGTGGTAAGGATGCCCCTTTCTTCCATTGGGAACTGTTTATTGACAAGTTCCCATGGAAGAGCTCATCACTTCAGGTAAGGGGAAACAACTCTGTGTCAGAAATGTATAAATGCACATTGCATTCTAACAAAGTTAATCACAATGTAGAAGAGTTGAAATTTGGGGCAACCTAGAATTTTGATGGGCAACCTAGCTCAAAAAAGTATTTTGTACACTGGTTTTACAAATAGAAGGATGGGAAACGTTGCACTTGCTTATGAATGCCTATGATGAAAAAAGTCACCAAACTGATAGAATGCACTATTGCGACTGCAAAATCCAACAAAGTTTTTCCCAGAGAAAAATTCATCATCATCATCAGAGATAAACTCAATCCCATAAATACTAGTACAGTTCATGTAGTATGCAACAAATGTAGAAACTTGAACTGCATTCAAAAGAACCAAACAAATGCAATTCCTAGATCCAAGTTTTTAAAGTTTAACCCTACAAAAAACTTACCTTCACAGATACCAGTAGCAACAGTATGCAAAAAAACTTGAACTGAACTGAACAGAACAGAACCAACTAATTTGTCCCACCTACCTACTACTGCAACACTTTTCCACACATCTACATGGCTTAGTGCTTCTGTTTGTAATGTCAGCTCCGGACTTCCTGGTGTCCAAACTATATTTTTTCCACACAAAAAATCTACAGGCAAAGTCTCGATTTGTTCGCCTCTTTTGGAGAAGAGTTTGTGTTTCTGGGCTACAGTTGGAAGTTGTCCTTACTGTTCCCTGTCCTGACAAGTTGGCTGAAGTAAAGCACGGTGTGTTCATCCGTCGTCGTGACGACGGGGTGCCCGTCGGGCGTCATGTCAAAGTCGTAGAACATCTTCTTCATTCCCTGAGAGGTGACGAGCGTGGAGCCGTCTGGACGGAACACGGTGATGTGGAAGTACCCGTAGCTGTGGTGCAGGGCCACGATGTTCCCGTTCGCGTCCACGCACAAGCGCACGGGTGAGTACCCGAAACCCTTCACGGGAATCTGCTTCAGGAAGTTTCCCCGCCGGTCGAAGATCTTGATGCTGTGAGGGTTGCGGTCGGCCACGACGACATCACCTAAGGAAGGGAGGACGGATATAAAGTTATCCCATCTAACCAACCTCTTCGAAACGCTGATTCAAATGAGCCAAATCCCAGGATAACTCTTACTCGACAACTCTGCATAGTGGTAGTCGAATCAAGATTTCAGAGATTTCAATTGACCTCTCATACATCATTGAAAAGCACCCTAAATGAGTGATTGCAGCTATCAAATGTAAAACAAAGGCTAAAAAGTAAAACAAAAAAAACAAAACAAGAAATTGAACTGTGAATTTCTTGTTTTACTCATTGTTGCAAATTTTGTACTGTTTATGTGCATATTTCACTGCCACTTCCTCCTAGCCTGTGGGGAGACCATTTTGACCTCCAATTTGACCTTCCTCTCAGTCTGTGGTTACACCATTTCCCCCCTCACTCTACTGTATTTAAAGTAATTATAGACACACAAGTAAACAAACAGATCTAGACAAACACAACGAAAACAAATCCTTAGTACACTGAGGCAACAAACAAACAAACAAACAAACAAACACACCTGTCCACGTGGTGGCGACACAAGTGGGAAGCCTCAGCTGCTTGTACAGGTCTAGCTTTTGCAGCAGGTTTCCATGCTGGTTAAAGACGTGAACGCACTTGGCGTTGTGGTCCAGAACCAACACCTGACCCTCGTGACTAACCGTGATGTCCTTCACTCCCTTTATGTGCGCCACGCTAAACTTCCCCAAGTAATCCCCGTTCGGAGCAAAGATCTGGACTCTGCGGTTTCCGGGATCATTCACTGCAATGTTACCGTCGGGAGTTATGGCGAGGTGGTTCGGGTAGACCAAGCAGCCGTCGAACTTCCCTTCCCGACCAAACTGGAACTTGAAGTTCCCGCGATTGTCGAAGACCTGGATTCTGTGGTTCCCCTGGTCGGCTACATACATGTCTCCGTACATACTGACCACAATGCCGCCGGTCTGGTTGAAGAGGCCTGGCGACTGGCCGTAACCGCCCAGCTGGTACTCCAGAGACATGCTGATGCTGTGTGAGTAGTTGTGGCCTTTGTTGTATCCACCGTTTTGGTAATGTGGCTTCCTCTGCATTCCCATCGGAGCTCTAGGAGGGGGCCGGGGAGGAAGGTCCGGGTTTGGTGAACCCCTCCCTCCTCTGAACGACCCGGTCGGTGAGTTCGCCTTGTACCGGTTTCCGTTGTTGTCTCCGACCACTGGGATCAGGTCGTCAACCTGGTTTGAGTCCTTGAGGATGAAGGTTTGGCGACGGTCGTCGGGGATACGGGACTTGGAACCCGTCCTTCTCTCCACTCCCTCCCCGTCAACGTCGCTATCGTCTTGAGGAGGGATGACGATCTCTTCCGGAGTGTCGTGGATGGAGAACGTTCTGGTTTTCTCGAACGGCAGCCGCCCTGCTCCCTTCGGCGGCAGCTCTGGCGCCGCCTCCGCACCGGCATTGCTGACCTCTCCTGCAACCTTTGACTTGCCACCCCCCGAGCCATCGCTGAACCCTGACTCTGAGTAGTACGATGACCCTCGAGAGGGGCTATTTTCATTGTCGTTCGGACTGGCTTCTCCACTAGTCGACGATTGCTCTGTTTGACACTCGTCGCTCTTCAAGGACCCAACCGAACCCTTCTCAATGAGCTCAAGAAGCTCGGTGTTTACCGTGAACTGTATCTCTGCCTTGTGCTGGGGGTTAAAGGTCAGGAGGGATCGCAGCTGCGTCTCCACCTGGCCCTGGAGTGAAAGGATTTCCACGTGGCTGCCCTGTCGTAGAAGGTTTTCGGTGAACTTGCACCCGTGGTTAATCTTGTCGACAGTGTCTTGGATGTGAGACTGCAGCTGATTTAGAGACTCCTGCTTCCCGGCCATCCAGTCGTTCAGCTCCTCCACCAACTCTTCCTTGCACTGCTCGAGGACTGTCTTCAGGTCGGCTATGGTCTCGTTAATCTGCTGTATCACCTCCTCACCCTGCTTCTCAATCTGTGTGGCTGAATCCTGTAGTGGTACAATGTAGTAGTAATGGTTACTGTCACACATTCAGAACCTTCCCCCAAACACCAGCCAACCAAAGTTGGCTGAAGTTCTGGAACAGTTTGACCAGATTTACATGTAGGCCATGCCTACATTTTGACACAAATTGAATCAAATTTGAGTTAAATATGAGTCTAATTTGAGTTTGTTTGTTTCTTTGTTTGTGCCTTTATTCATTCTTAAAAATACTCCAATCGGCAGTGTTAAGGCCGCTTTTCATGCAGGTCGAGTACAAGTTGGGAGGAGTGTCAGGGGTCAAAACAAATAATACAAAACTCAGAACAATATAAATAATACAAAAAATAAATACATGTATATGCATAAATAAATAAATAACAGTAACAAAAACAAAATCATCACGTCATTAAGTCGATAATTGTTCTATGAAGGTCCGTCATTGTAATAATAGTCTTTTAAAGGTTGTCAGAGAATATGCTGCTCTAACGTCCTGAGGTAGAGGGTTCCAGACAAGTGAGCCAGAGTACGCTAGGGACCTCCTGTATACTTCTCTCAAGGGCATAGGTACCACTAGGAGATCGGAAGCACTTAGCCTGGTATGTGTACTACATGTAGTATGTGTATGAAAACTGCATACGTCAAATTTTTTCTGTGTGTAAAACGGCCTGCTTTGATGTATGTCAAGGACGTATGTTCAAATCATACGTTACCTCGAGGGCTGGCGTATGATCTGAATGTATGTCAAAGCAGGCTGATTTACTTGCAGGAAAAATTTGACGTACGCAATTTCTGTACCCTCGCATGCCCGCATGTAAAAGTGGATAAGCAAGGGGGTCACAAAAGGAACGGCATTATCAATATTTCTGTACCTGTAAGGACGTCTGCTTTTTCTTCAGACTGTCTGCCTTCTCCCTGCTCTGTTCGACCAGGGTCTGCAGCCCGTTGCCGAGGGCGACGGTCTGGTCGGTGAGGTAGATGTAGTTGTGGGAGGTGATGGCGTGGTCCAGGACGGTGCACTCCTTACAGATGGGCACCTCGCAGGTGTTACAGTAGAACTTTAGCGGCTCCCCCTGGTGGGTACTGCAGAACACCGGTCTCTGCAGGGCACTCCTGCCTGCAGTACCCTGCAGCTCCTCCAGGGGGACCACGTGGTGGTTCTGGAAGCACAGCATCCAGTTGTGTGCGGACACGCAGTTGGGGCAGATGTAGCTGGCGCACTCCATGCATCGCGACACCGCGGCGGACTTGCTGGTACAGCTGGTGCAGATTATGTTGGCAGAGCTCAGGAGGATGTTCTCTAACAGGTTCCTCGCCACAAAGTCATCGGGGAGACCGGAGAGTCCCTGCGAAGGGAGAGAAGTCTCCTGTTCGCAGACGTCGCACGTGAGAAGGGTGCCGGGCTCCTTCTGGAGCTGCTTGTCGAGGCAGGCCTGGCAGAAGGAGTGGAGGCAGGAGAGGACTTTGGGTTTCTTGTAGTGCTGCTCACACAGCGGACAGGTCAGGCTGATGTCACTACTGGCGGACGGGCTGGTCCGGTCGGTTGCTGACGCCATCTTAAAACTGCTGCAGGGAGGAGGGTGAGAAATAATACACAGTTAATACGAAATATAAGATTTCACAACTCCATGAAGCATTTTATTTAGAGTTGTTGTGAATTTATAATTAATAACATTATGATATGATAGCATACAATTTAAAATATTTAAAACGTGTTGACCACCCATCAGCCAACTTTAAAAATCTTAATCTTGATGATATTCAGCATGTACTTTTTAATGAAGATTCGAATACAATTGTATACATGTTTCTTTCAAATTATATTGTTTGTTATAGTCTATATGATGCATACAATACATTTCCATGCTGCAATGACTTATGTAGCTATATAGAAAGCCGCAGCTCAAGAGCCCACAATATCTGAGACAAGCACGTTGGCAGAACGTACTGCGCCTGCACAAAACCCGTTACGTATATATTGTGCACAGCACTTCAGCAGAACATCCTATTTAAGGTCTTGCTTGCGTATTTAAGGATGACATCCCATCCATAGTTTTCAAACGTTGTCTCGGAAAAGATATCGTCTGCAACAGGCAAAATTCTGATGCAACGTGTTTTTTTTTACCAACCATCGAACAAAAACCACGGAAAATCCGGGATTCACCAGGTGCAGTACGTTCTGCCGACGTGCTCCAGATACATGTTATATCCTTGTGTCACTGATACTGGAATGATACGGCTAATTTAACATCAGGTATGTTGCAAGCACTCAGGTTATGTATGTTAATGTTATTGCAGTTGGGCAGTGGGGAGAGAATTGCCCCACTTAACATTTGAACCAAAGGTCCCCTGAATCCCTGACCTCTGCTACACAATTAAGTTTTCTATTTCAATTTATGTCTATCCTTTCCTCAGCACTGTTTGGTGGTGTAATCACGTATGATTAACATTACTGGGAAGTTATTCTTATTGATAGTTTTATGAACACATCAGCAGAACGTACTGCGCCTGCGCAAAACCCGTAATGTATTGTGTGTAGCACTTTGGTAGAATGTCTCTTTGTGTATTTAAGGATGACATCCCATCTATAGTTTTCAAATGTTGTGTCGGAAAAGATATCGTCCGCAACAGGCAAAATTCTGCTGCAATGTTGGCCAAACATCCAGTGAAAACCGTGAAAAATCTTCACGTAGGCACAGTACGTTCGGCTGACATGCTACATGTAGTTTATGGAAAACTATCAAATCATTATGACTGAAAGGGACCATTTGTGTCCATATTGGTGATCACATTTGATACTGACTTTTACTGATGTTTCATCAATACTTAGTGTTCAATAATTACGCTAATTTTTGCTTCACAAATGCCAACAACAGTTGATAATAGAAATCTCTGCTTTGACTGGCATGTTGTGTAACAAGATACTATATAGTATTGCATAGTCATAGTCTCCCAAAATTGTTCTCATTTCAAGTTTCATTGAAGAAAACATGACACTTCAAGTTTGTATCATAGAATGAAAATCACTGCCACCAAGTACAGTAGGGGCGTCATCACCAGATAGCTTTAAACAACACTTGCAGCTAGATGCGGAAAGGCTAGATGTTACAAGTTGTTTGGCGTAATAGAGTCAGCTGCCATTGCACTGTGTGCCTGTGAAGCTGGTGTGTTACACTAAAAGGTGGATATGCCGGCTATAAAGATACAGAATCTGATACATGTATATTACGTAACTAAAACTGCAAGTGACAGTAACACTATATACCCTGGCATAGTTTGATAACAAAAGGAGGTACAGTATGCCTTGATTTGGCTTGTATAAAGGAGACGATACATCATAAATACAGTGCAGGTAACATTGAAAATTTCCTGCACCAGACAAATTTTACGTGCACCACTCAGAATTTAGGAAGTATGGATCATACCAAAAACTGTTAAAAAAAACATTTCCATTATTTCTTTTATACTTCATAGGTGGTCAGACAGTCAATGTGGCAAATAACAATCCTTATGTACACACAATTTATATAAACCCAGTATACATGTATGGACCAGTGCACTTTAGGTGCAGGTAGACATCAGAAATACCTGCACAGCTCCAATTTTACCTGCACTAACCTGCACATGCAGGTGGGATTTCCAGCCCTGAACATGCATGTCAGACATCAGATTATCTGATGAACCTTCAGGTGAAAGATCACAGTACCAGCCATGCATGCTAATAATCTCTCCAGCCTGTCGCCTAGAATTTCCTGTAAATCATCATCATTATGTCTACCAAGTATACAAACTGGCCTGCAAAAAGCCGGTAACCAGATTATCAAGTTTGGGACTACAGTCTAACAAAATATGTTGTGAGAACAAATGATACAACAGGATAAACGTGCACTCACAGATCTAGAATGTCCCTGCCAAATGTTCATCCTATGAAGCCATGTCTGTGCAGGAAGAAGGGGCATGTGAGTCAAGCAAGGCTAAATATAGCTGTCCTGTCAGATAGTTTACAGCAGCATGTATAGCCTCCAAATCAGCCTCTGGGTGCCTTTTAGTACAGGAGGAAGGAATTATTGCTTGACAATTGTACATGGTACAATGTACAGCAGGAACTATTAAACAGCAATACTACAAGACTGATCCAGCCTATATTTCTACAGCAAAAAAAAAAATTGTTTTCATGTTACAAACTGTTAACTGATACTGTACTGTATTTTGATTTCGATTCCTGTATCAATGTAATGTATGATTTGTTTCGGTAGTAGGGGCAGTGGGTTGTTAGCCCTCTGTGTCTAGCTATAGGGCACTGTATTGGAAGGCGGAGCCCATCCCTCTCCTTCTGCCGCCTTTTACCTCCCTAACCGATGTCAGATATCCATTTTACACCTGGGTAAAGTGAGGAACGTCCCTTTCCCAAGCACACAGCGTCTACCCAGGAATGCAAGGAATCGAACCCATGACCTCTTACTAGTAATCTCGTGTCGGGCCTCCCTTAGCCACTTGGCCATTCGAGTCCTGATGTGACTAATATCCAAAGGCTGTCCAGAGCCTGTTTGGGAGGCTACTATGCCCAGCCTGGACAGCTGTTTGAGACAGGGCGGAGCAGACTGCTACAAGTATGTTTACAGTCCCCACAGTCGGCCACCGATAAAATCTCCAAAGCTACGCTAAATGTCTTAACATTGCTGATAGAGCCTGCGCAATGTTTATTACAGAGATAGTGTACAGTATTTTCATTTCAATCTCAATTTACTTTTATAATGATGATCTATTTGACTCGGAATCTGAAGGTTCTGGGTTCGAATCCCTGGCAGGCCCCACTGCTGTGCCCTTGGGAAAGGCACTTAACACCTATTTCCTCACTTGACTCAGGTGAAAATGAGTAACTAGCTTTGGTTAGGAACATACTCTTTTATAGGACGTAAAGCCGGAGGTCCCGTGGTTGATGAGAGCCACACCTCGAGCACGTTGAAGATCCCAAAACAAAAGAGTAGGGGTCCTTCATGGTGTGAGTGGTTCAAACCTTGCAGTCTGGTTTTATGCAGCTTGTAGTTACTGTTGTAACAGCGAGGTATATAGGTGTCACTAACTACCCAGCCCAATGGGTCCTGGACCTTTTGGCCTAGCGGTTTGTGCGTCCGGTTGTGAAGGTTGTGAGCTGCGCGAGCAGCGTGGGTTCGATCCCGGCTCGAGAGTCAGTGTCAAACCTTCGAGTCTGTTACACTCTTTCTATGGTGTTACACTGTAAAAAAAATGGTGTGTTATGCCTGAAGTTTACCAGTTATGTGAAACAAACAAACACAATTTATGATTGGCATAATTTCAGTGCTGGTGAGACAAAAGGTGGAAGACATAATTGTTTTGTGAGGAAACATTTCTCCCAAAGATCAATTTCAATTAAAATATGTAACGCTAAACTCTCATACATAGACAACAATTTATCACTAAAAAGAACAGTTGGCTACATGTATAACTTACAGATGATCAGCTAAACTTGTGCAGGTACAGGTACAGGTCTGAGTCTTTATCTAAACCAAGGATGTTATAGTGGAGAACCTCCTTGCCTAAACCTGTGCACCTGTACCCGTAACTAAAATTTGTTTAGGTACACAGGTCTACCAGTGGCTACAGCTGTGCTGTGCAAGCAGATTTTGGAAGGCAAGGTTGTTAGACAACCATTGGATAGTACAGCTGTCAGACAGTGTAGGGGGAACGATTTCGCCTTCCAACATCTACTTGGAGACTAGCAGCTGGAGTTCTACATTGTGGCAACTCTGTTGCTAGTCGCTAGGAGGAGCTAATACTGTGACTCCAATACAGTATAATTTTTGATTCAACAGAACAATCGGGACCATATGGGAGTGAAAACAACAGTCTCTGTTTGAAGTGCTCCATGTAACGATCCTCTGACGTTTTTCTTAACATTAAATGTTGGGTTTACGACAAAATTATCCTTGAGGCCGTCAAACTTACGCCATGCATATGCATGCATCTCGTTGACAGCTGCTCCACTCGTTGACAGCTCCTCAACAATATTAAACATAATCGTCCAGTGTTACGTTATGAATCCACGCAACGGTTTCATACCAAGACTTTCTTGAAACAGAGATATCGACAGACCTTGTAATGTTTTTAAGAATGTCATACGTACCGGAATGTGCGGATAAAATCGCTTTTCTTTGCACAAATATTGTTGTGAAAACTCGTACAGACCAACACCCTCAGATTGGCAGGAAAGGCAGTTTTTCATTTCGATATTTTAGTGCCTGATAAATAAGAACATTCTTATGTATAAAATACTATAAATTTATCAAAAAGTACATAAAAACGTATTTTCTTCTTAATGCATCAAAATCTTAATATTTGCTACATTACTGTTCAATTTTTGACTTTTATTTCAGGGAGTATAAAAGGCATAATTCTAAATCTCAATAGACACCTCTCAGCACCGCCATTGAATCCAGGCACGAGGAAGCTGGCAGACGAAAATTTCCGGAATTCTTCCCGCATATTTTCCTGAATTTGTACCGATGTGTCGACTTGACAGGCCTTCTGGCAGCATAGACTTGACAGCCGGGTCTTGTGTTTCATTGGGCATCGCCTTTTTCGTGCGAGCGAAATGCTAAACGAGCGCCCTCTTGGTTTTCGGGGGCGAAGCCCTTTTTCAAATGCGTCGTCTGCTGCAATGTTTACGTGGGGTGGAGGGGCGGGGTCACAAGTCAGATTCTTGATATCCTAATCTTGTTGTACAGTATTCAACAGTAGCCTCGTAGCCAGACCATCGTATGCTCACCAGTATCTCTACGGTGCTTGGAGTGCTGCCCGCCCGCCCACGCCTATCAGCGCACGCCGGGGGTTTTTACGGGGGCGGTTTCAATTTCTTCGCCTACGAACAGTGATT
Source organism: Branchiostoma floridae x Branchiostoma japonicum (assembly GCA_013266295.2). Lineage (NCBI taxonomy): Eukaryota > Metazoa > Chordata > Leptocardii > Amphioxiformes > Branchiostomatidae > Branchiostoma > Branchiostoma floridae x Branchiostoma japonicum. The sequence continues at coordinate 7,556,355 of CM023827.1, read as the reverse complement.
ACGTTAGCCTGGGTGCCAGACTGTTGCCAGGGATAGTATACAGGCCAGCTCCTCGGCTCCAGGGCCAACATATCCCCAAGGAAATTTTACCACAGACATAGACCCCCTCAGTTAGACTCTATGCAGGTCTAACTTGGGACTGTCCTGTGTCCCTTGTGTATTGGGCCTGGAAACAGTCTGGCATCCAGGCTATTTTTACGTTGAAAGATTTCGGTGACGATTTCAACACACACTAACATCACCAGGGCGTTGGGAGGGGGGCAGCCATGGTCAAGTTTGGGCCAGGATCGCGTCTGTCGGTCAGGCAGGGCCAGTTTAACCCTCAGGTGGCCAGGGACTTGTTCTTCTATTACTCCACAGTGTTGCTGGCCCTGTTCTGCTTCAGGATCCTGATCAAGGTGTCCCTGTGCCTGTTTCAGTACTACTATGTGGTGAGGGAGAACCGGAGACTGGCCAAGAAGATATACAAGGACATACACAAGGATGTAGGCGGTAGGTGGGCTTCTGCTTGGTGTAGGTTCTGTATGATGAGGCCGCACCAATTCAATTTGTTGGCTCTCGGAGTTGTGTGTTTTATAATTTATGATCTAGGATTTATGTGTCTTATAACGGTAAAACTGGATTCTCAAAGTCAATTTTCTGGTCATTTTTTTAATGTAGTTGAATCAACCCTATCCCATAGTATACTGATATTTTTTAGGTAAAAAATTAATGTTATGTAAGCCCTACATCTTCACCCCAAACTTTCTGCACATTTTTTTCACCCTGTCTCTCCAATTTTTTCCTGAAAAAATCCGAAAAGGAGAAAATAAAATTGGTGCGGCCTCACCTATTGACTGTATATAACATGCATATGTGTGCATGAAATGTGTCAGGGCTCATTTAGCTTGTGACCCTCAGCACACAATGTCATAGATGATCAGTGCTATAGCCAGTGACAATTTACATTGTAGTTATTGCATTCCCCTTATTGCATTGGCCTTCACAGACAAAAATGGCACATAATGAGTGCACAAATGGGTTGTTCTCTAGATGTCATTGTGACAATGTTAAAGCTAACTGCATGCTAATGTTGGCTGCCTAGATCATTATGTGCATGCCCCCTGTATTGGGTTGGCGGAAAAACCAGTCCAGTCCAGTCCAGTCTAGGGGGGCGGAAAAAACAGTCTGATAAAAGGGTCTGCATGGGGTTTAGGCGTGGTTTTAATAAAAATACCATCGTGGTGGCTATTTACAGGGTCACCCTGTAAGTAGTGCAAACAGGAATCCTTATTCACAGATTCACAACGTTGGCTTCATAATCTAAACAAGCCATTGCTATATGGAAAAGCTCTGTCTTGCCAAGGAGCTCCTTGGTCTTGCTAAACACTTATTTATGTACACTTGGGGGCTTTGGTTTTTGTTATATTGATGTCAATATGGTCCAATTTGTTATATTGATGTCGATATGGTCAAAAGTAGGCGACAAAATAAAGACAAGATGCCGTGTGTTGTGCTTGTGGAAGGAAAATTATCCCAAGCAGAACATTGTTATGAGGTGCGATACTGAGAACAATGGGGGTGGAGTACAGGAGCGCATATGAAAAGGCAAGTTCACGGGGAAAAGTCACAGGGGAGGGAACTGCAAGAAAAACAAAAAAGCGCGGGGCCTGCAACTGTGTGAACCAATCATCAGTGGTGACAAATGTGATTGACATAGTATTCTCATGTATGCCCAGCAAGTGGGCAGTTTGGGAGGTCATTTTTACTGTTGTGCAAGGTCATTTTTGGCTTAGACTTGACAGCATCTGATACACTATGATGTTATGTTATGAAGCCCTATTAAATCACTGCCAGACAGATCAGGATTATGTAGATTGCGGAATGCAACAAACCCCGTAGGCGTCTTTTACTTTTTGCAGACCATGTGTTTTCCCCTCAGTAGATTCACGGAGGTATAAAAGAGATATACCTCCATGGTAGACATAATGTCCTTGATTCAAATGAGCATTTAGGGTGGGAAAAAATTGTGATATTCTTATTATCTGCTCTGTTTCTTACAAGTTTCGTACACGTGTAAGAAACGGAGCAGATGATAAAAATATGTGTTCCCCAACAGCCAGTCTGCTTGGAGAGTACAAACAGGAACCCATACTTACAGGGTGACCTTGTAGTAAACAGTGCTAACAGGAACCCTTACTTACAGGGAAAGGGTTAATACTGCAAACAGGAATCCCTATTTACAGGGTGACGACATTACCAGTCTTCAGACTTGGTGTGCCTATGCAAAGATATAATGTCCTTAGCCTGTGTGGTTATTACTCTATGCGCTTTTTAGTGCAGCCACGCCTTTATGTCATATCCTTTGTTTCAACATAGTAAAATGTCTTTATATCAAAACCAAGCATAAACCCCATGCAGACCCTTTTTTCAGACTGGACAGGTTTTTCCGCCCCCCTAGACTGGACTGGACTGGACTGTTTTTTCCACCAACCCCCCTGTATTTGGTACGACCCAGGAAGGCATTTCTGTAATGCTGCTACAACACCAGCGAGGGCCTGCATGTGCCCCTGTGTCCGACCGGCATGTCTCGTCACGAGTACGACTTCGAGAGGGACGTCACGGTCAACCTGATCGTGCTCGCAGCGCTCCTGTGCTTCCGACTCTTCATCAAAGTCTCCCTGTGCCTCTTCCAGTACGTGTACGTCGTCTGCGAGAATCGCAAGGAGGCCAAACGGATAAACGCTCTCCTTCACGGCAACGTCGGTTCGTTGATATGTACACAACTGTGGCCGGTCACCTGACCTATGGCCTCATTCCTTCTGCATGATTTGCTGCGACGACGTTAGATCTATTTTTGTACCGGACAAGACGAATGTAGTCGTCCGGTTTATGTTGTAACATTGTTGTTTTGTGTCTTCAGTTTCAGAATCAGAGGTATCATGTTCAAGTGTGATAATACTGCATCGCACAGCTGTGCTCCTGCTCCATATGAAATATAATATCATGTTTTGTGACATATATTCTACGACAGCAGTCTGCCCTTTCCCTTGTCCCCTTCTGTTTAATGATGGTCTATCCAGAGGTCTTCTCCATGGTATTCTAGTTGACAGATAGTCTATGTCATGCAGGAGATCAGTCTGTTTGCTTGTGTGGTGATAGCTTTATAGTGCTCTACACTTCCGTTCGAATATTCCTCCGTTGTCTGTTGCATCACTGCACAGTTATGTTCACTGCAGACCACTGCCTTAGCCAGAAAAGGAACACAATCTTGGATACAGGTTTGTATATTAAAATTTTGTTATGGACTGTTGTAATCTATACCCCAGTTATGTATGCAGTTGATTATACATGTACATACGTCAGAAATGGTTGTGTAACAAGTTTGATAAAACTCAGCATTTCTGTTTAACCAGGCATGGAACTAGGGAGTTTTGTAGCACTGGTGCTCTTTCAAGTCTTCTTTCTGCTCTTTACAAAGTGTCTTCTACATTACTGGTCTGTTATATCCATGATGCACATTGCTGACAAGGAAAGGGGCAAACCAAGTGATGCTACAGTACAGGGAGGTCTGTATGCATGGCTTATACAAGGCTCTATATTTACCAAATAGGGTTACAGAGAGTTAAGTATAGCCTTCAAAGATAAGCTACATGGCTCGAGGTGCCAATGAACGAACATGGTCCTGGGATTCGTGTTGTTTCTGTTGATTGTTTACGTTGCAGTGCGGGTTTTTCTGGAATGTGTTTTCTACCACTGCTCCCTGTTCTATGACTTATATAGGTTATACCGAAGGGACAACATCTTGGTAAATGGTTGGTGTCGGTTTTCGTTCCATTGCAACCTCTAGTGTGACTCAGTAGCGAGAGGTTAGGATTTTGTAATCTGATACTGTTTTCTGGCAACGTAATCAGCTCCCAGTGTAGACCCATCTACAGTCAATAATGGTGGCAAATGGTTCAATATTTGGAAAGTCATCTTGCAAATTTCAACATGTTTTGGTGGAGAATTTTGCATCTATGAAATATAATTATCTCAAAATTACTTATGCCATTGGTTGTTTTAGGGTATCATGTTGGAAACTATAACGCGTTATTAAAAATAAACCTGTTATTTGCTGTATAGTAAATGTGTAATTTGAAAAAAAAAACATGTTTGCCTCCATACAAATGTACATTGTGACATTTTCACTTTGATCACAGTTTAGCATAATTTGCATGTTATAATTTACATTCAAACATAAGAACAGCTGTCTGATGTCTTGACATCATATTTTTGGATTCATCAAAGTGACTGTTGACAACGTAAATCAGGACATGAAAAGAGATAATTCTATAATTAATGTTATATATATGGTTGGAGTGACCTATTAAAATGTAAGAGCAGAGCATGTCCAAGGTTATATGATTCAACGGTAGTCCTACTTTTAGAAATATGAAAAGAAGTAAATGATTATGGTGTTATTTTAATCTAATAAAAATTGTAATATACATGCATGACCTCCAGATCATCATTCAGAGATGATTAGTTGTTGTTGTCCTTGAGGTTCATGTTACATGTTCAAGGTCACATGTTCTGTCATGTGACCTTGTTATAGGAATTGTGCCAAAACTGTGAAAATGTCACATCTTTTTCACATGACTGTGAATTCCCTGCCAGCTGTGATGACTTGGGTAGTGCTAGTTGTTTTGTCACTTTGAGACTTCATTAGAATATCAGTTTTGATTGGCATACGAATACACGTACATGTAGTTACATAACAGTACAGTCATACACGGATATATTATATTTTGGATAGATTTTGTCTTGCGGGACATCTTATTCCTTTACTTCATTCTCGAGGGGTTCCAACAGATAGCTTTTAATAGCCTAGGTTATGTGCCAATATAGTCAGTTAACAGTATTTTGAAGCACGTCGGCAGAACGTACTGCACCTTCGTGAAACCTGTAATGTATTCTGCATAGCACTTCAGCAGAACATCTCGTTTAAGGCCGTATTCGTGTATTTAAGGATGACATCCTGTCTGTAGTGTTTAAATGTTGTGTCAGAAAAGATATCGTCTGAAACAGGCAAAATTGTGATGTAATGTTGACCAATGAAAACCGTGAAAAATACAGGTTTCGTGCAGGTGCAGTAGGTTGTGATAACATGCTGTTTTTTGGCATCCCTACAACAAGGTCACATGACAAAAACCACTGGATACCTCAAGGTTAACAACAACGTAGTTGTCCTAAATCTGGGTGACAAGTGAAAAGTCAGGATGCCAATTTTGGAAAGTTACAGCTAATGATCAGATAGAGGTCCAAACCTTATGACTTGGTGTTTGTGCATTGCCACTATTTTGGTCTCGTAAACAAGATAAGCTATAATTGCCAGACATGAGAGGTAAACATCGCATCATATCTTCTCTGGTTCTGTGTGCTACTGAAGTTCTTCTGTGCACTCTTCTAGATCTTTAAGGATAAGATTCTATACTGTTGTGTGTCTCAAGGTCTTTTTGAAAGCCTTAATCAGTGTTGCCCCAAGAAACGGGCTGTCATCTTAAGACATCTTGGAAGGTGTTGAACTTGCCACCGAGACATTGTTGGAAGTGGATGGCTGGTGCAGTGTGTGTAGTGACTAGGAGTATTTGTCAGACTGGTCAGATTGGTTTGTGTCTCCGGACAGGGACATGGGCAGACCGGTACCCCCTGCACGACGCAGCGTGCTGCGGACAGGTCCTCCTTCTACAGAAGCTCGTGCAGGAGGGGGCGAACGTGAACGCTCGCACGCTTAACTCCTTTACTCCGCTTCACGACGCGTGCCTGGGCGGCCACCCAGGGTGTGTGAAGATTCTGATTGGATCAGGAGCACAGGTGGGCAGTAGTAGTAGTAGTACACAAAATGTATGTGTTGGAACAGGTGTACGTCACAGTCTTAACTGACATCCACAAGAAGGGCATTTGATTCAATACTTTTTGGGCTTTTTAATGAAAATTTCAAGGTTTATGTTCTAGGTTTCAATATGAAATCTCAAATTCTGCTTTTCAGGTTCATTGTAACATACCGGATATCTTGTTCACTGAATCTAGTCATTTTTCGCAGAAACATGCCTGTGCAGGAACTGTTGTTTCTCTAAATCAAAACACAATTAAGCAATCTGATGATGTACAGTTGTACACAGGATTTTTAAAGCCCTACTCATCCATTAGTTCAGGCTGTGACAAAATGGCTACCATGAGGTCACACCAATTCATTTCCTAATTTATAAGGTGAAAATATAGCAAGTGGCATTCACTGCATAAAGCTGAGCGCATCAAGGTATCAACCTGGTCCTCAAGCTTTCCTTCATCATGTTTTTCCGTAGGTGGTAGGCCCAGGAATTTTTGTTTAATTAAAGGCGAGTTCTGAGCAGGTGCCGAAGTCACCCGAAAATTGGGTTCTGGGCACCAGACGATGGACGAAGCTGATCAGCGAGTTCCGAGCGCAAAAATTTGAAAGAGAGGGCTAACTTAGCGCAAAGGACAGTGGGAGATCGCTCTGATGGGGGCTTTTCCTGGTTGGTCAATGGGGTGCGGATATTTTTCCTAACAGGAATTCCTTAGCCTACCACCCATGGTTTTTCCGGTTAAGCACATTTTTTTTAAAAATCCGAGAACCATTGAAATAAATCGGTGTGGCCTGATGTATAGTCAGTTTGCAGTGTTTGTAACCCATTCCTTCCAGGTTCCTACGAGGAGTCATACCTCTTACACGATGCAGCGGCTAACGGGCAGGCCCATCTCTTAAGAAACTTAATCGAACAGGGGGCCAACGTAAACTTCCGCACCCCTGACTGGTGCATGCCCCTGCATGAGGCCTGTCTGGGGGGACATTACCACTGTGCACAGGCTCTCATCAAGGCTGGGGCTAAGGTAAGACCCTGGGGAACCCCAGGCTCAGGACTGAGTGTTTTTTCACTGATGATAATGATGATGATGATTCCAATGATAACACTATGGTAAAGATAATGTGGTTGAACTGTTACCATATACATGTACAATGTACCAATCATCTGGCCAACCGACCCATTTGTCTAGATCTGGAGCAACCATTCCCCCTTACCAACCACTTTTCCTCAATCCCTTGAGTGGTTGCTGAGACCAGGTTTGACTGTACTTGCTATAATGTTATTTTCTAGGAAAAGGGAGCAAGAGTAGCCTGTGTACCATCCTGGTTAGTTTATGTCCACTCTGGCAGTATATGTACCAGTGTGGGTAATGACTATCAGAGCGTAAACTAACCAGGATGGTACCCAGGCTAGAGCAAGAGTATAACACTGATAATGAGGGAGTGGAATTAATGTTGGAAAATCGTCTGAAAAAGAATAGAGAAGAATGGATGATTTATTTCAAGAAATATAAGACACTCATATTTTATTAAGTTTTCATGTCATAATCAATTGATAGCAGTTACTGTAAAATTGATATTAAAGATAGCTTCGACAAGGAGAAATGTATCAATGACAGGCCAATCAAAATACCAATGAAATTAGCTGCACAGCTATGGTGTGGCTAGACTTTTTAGAGATATTCATCATTATTAAACCTGTTGTGTCAATGTTGAAGTTGAACCCACGGACCATAGATGGGGACACACCCTTGACCTTTGCCTGCTCCAGAGGAAGTGTTTCCTGTGTCAAACTGTTGTTGCACCATGGGATATCCCCGGACCCCGGACTCTTCACCAAGTCACCGCTCCATGAAGCATGCTTTAACGGTATGTTCGTTTCATTTCCCGTGTGTGTGGAGGTTTTGTTTTTGGAGTGTTTGTCCGTCCGTAGTTGCATGTTTGAAGACAGTAGAGTCACAGGAAGTGTGGGGGGAATGGGGTAACCGCAGACTGACATACATACATACATATCCGGACTTTGATTATTCTGCTGTCAGCTTCCCTATCTCAGGGGTGGGCAGCAGTCGGCTAGACTGGACTCCATGTCTCCATGTGACAGGAAGGTCGAATTTGAGGTCAAAATGGTTTCCCTTCTGGCTGTGAGAAGGATACAGTGGTATATGCACAAAATCAGTGAGAAATTTGCAATAATGACAGAAAACAAAAATCACAAAAACTCTAAATACATGGAGGTGTGAAAGTTCCAATTTGTTTCGTTGTTTCTCAGTACCTGCATTGCAGAGTAGCAGGGCTTGGTAGGACAGATGCATGTAAGGGTTTTCCTGCTACATTGAACCTTTTTGCATTTCATTCCAGGCATTTCTGGATGGAGATACATTAAAAAATTTTCCATGTTTTGAGTCCAGGTCGGCACGAGGTTGTGGAGGTGTTGATCGAGGCAGGAGCAGATGTGGAGACAGTGGACTCACAGTACGGCAGCCCACTGCACGTGGTCTGCAGTAGGAACTACCTGGAGTGTACAGAGCTGCTGCTCAGGGCTGGTAAGTTACAACAAGGTGTCTTCAGGTCAGGACTTCTGTAGCACTTGCATTGTGTACCATAACAATTTATAGGTACAGGTACAGGACAGGTAGTACATGGGTTTTACATGACATTGTATGTAGGTAATACATTGTATATAGGCCCATTGTACATAGGCCCAAATCTTTGAAAACGAAGTCAAGCCAAGAAGAATAGGCCCATACATTGAAGCTACAGTTAAATGTTGTGCAATGTAACAACCAGCTGTTGCTGTGCTGCATGTCTGCGAAGCAGGTGTGTTACGCTGATGGGTGGTTATACAGGGTATACAGATACAGATACAGAAGCTAGAGTGTGTTACCCTGAAGGGTGGTTATATCCATTGGGTTGATTGGGTTATACAGATACAGATACAGATACAGAAGCTGGTGTGTTACACTGAAGGGTGGTAATACATGTACCTCAGCTTGACGTGACTGGACAATGATCAACTTGTCGTTCGAAATAAAACACAACAAGAAATAATAATGATTTTTGTCCAGGTGCTAATGTTGATGCAACCAAAAACTATGAGACTGCACTGCATGTGGCCGCGAAGACGGGCAGCCCCGAGGTGGTGCAGGTCCTGCTGGAGTACGGAGCAAACATCAACGCAAAGGACATCAGTAAACAGAGGCCTGTTGACCTGACTGACCCCGGGTCGGAGGTCAGGAAAATCCTCACATACAGAGATGGTGAGTGTCTGAATGTAAATCTGAACATTCTGGTTTCGAATCCCTGACAGTTCTTTGGAAAGACACAGTTATAATTATTTCCATACTCAACTCAGGTGAAAATATGTACCTTAGCTTCTGTTAGGAATGTCCTCTCGGATGGGACATAATGTTTGAGGAGAGCCGCACCTCAAGCACGTTTCTGAACCCACCACACTTACATATTCAGAGAAGAGCAGGGGTCCATTGCAGTGTGAGCGGTTCAGACCTTAGTTACAGTCTGGTCGCCAGGTTGACTTCTGGAAAAGGTGATAGTTTCCTGTTATGTCGGTCCTTCTATACACTGTAAATGTGGTAAATCTCAAGAAATTCTTTAACTTAACAATTTTTCACACTTTGTTCATTTTCTCAGCTCACCCCAGCCACCTGATGCAGCTGTGCCGACTGAGGATACGCCACCTGCTGGGCAGGGAGAGAGTCAAATATGTGCAGCTGCTGAGGCTGCCTCCTCTCCTGCAGGACTATGTGTTGTACAAGTTTTTAAAATGATCTGCAGATCACAAAAACTTGGTTCACAGTTTGAATTGCGCATGCAAAGGCCCCTAACTTGTGAACATTAATTGTGTAGATCATGCTTGATACATGTACCTTGTCAGCACGTCCACAGAACGTACTGCACCTGAGCGAAACCCGTAATGCATTGTGCATAACACTTTGGTAGAACGTCTCATATAAGGTTGTATTAGAGCATATAAGGTTGACAGCCTGTCTGTAGTTTTCAGATGTTGTATAGGAAAATATATCGTCTGCAAGAGGCAAAATTTTGATGCAACATTATATTTTGGCCAAACATCCAACGAAAAACGTGAAAAATCAGGGTTTTGCGCAGGCGTAGTACGTTCTGCCGACGTGCTCTTTGTCCAGATGTTATTTCTCAGGAGCCTTCAACTTTGACACACTGTATTATCCACAATGCATCACTGTGCATGTGCAGTTCAAACAGTGAACCAGGATATTGTCTTGTACTCTTGGACTAGTTTTGAAATTACCTCCTAAAAGACTTTGACTTATACAAGTTCTTAAATGGTCTCTTGCAGAGTTATGTCTTATAAAAAGTCTTGAAATGACCTCCTCCAAGACTAGGTCTTACAGAAGTTCTAAAAAAATACATCTTCAATTATACATGTATGTTTACAAACATTCTGAAAATAATGTCTTTTACAGTTTCAAAAATGATCATTGACCAGAAGAAATGTAGCAAATATATATACTGACTTTTCTCTATGTAAAATTATGTTAAGATGGAAAACGGGTAATGGCAGAACATAGCAAATGCAGAGAATGATTCAGAACAGTTTGTCTAGATCTGTGTATTCTGTTTAAAAGATGCTACTTATGTTTGCAAGTGGAGGTAAAAGGATCTGAACTGAGCATATGTGGCAACCAACTGAATGTTTTATATTGTAATACAGTTACCTAAAGTTACAGGAATGTGGTGTGTACAAATGTATGTGATGTGTAAAAATGTGAGGATGGAAAGTGAGGGGGGTGAAACAAAAGAACTGTAGATAGCAAGCAACAATACAACATGCCATGAAGATTTCTTCAGAAGAATTATGACAGTATGAACGAGTTCCAAGCATTTACATTGTCTGTTTTCCTGTACATTTGAACACTAGAATTTAAAATTTGGAAAATTTTTGGAATTGAGTGCAATAAACCTCTAACAGTATTAGTACTTTTCTACTGCTGCAATTATTTGTTTGTGATTATGAATACTTTGCAGGTGGTCTCATGATTACTAGCAGGGTTGTTGCAACTGATTCAGAATCTTAAGGTGCTGAGTTTGAATCTCTGGCAGGTCCCACTGTTGTGTCCTTGGGAAAGGCACTTTACACCTACTAGTATTTCGTCATTCAACACAGATGAAAAGGAGTACCTACATGTAGCTTTAGTTAGGTACGTCTCTCGGATGGGATGCAAAGCTGGAAGTCCCGTGTTTGAGGAGAGCATGTTGAAGATCCCACTGCACTTATCAAAAAGAGTAGGGGTCCTTCCCGGTGTGAGTGGTTCAAACCTTGCAGTCCAGTCTTACTGTACAAAACTGGTGTGTTACGCCTAAAGGCAGTTTACTGGTTATGTGAAACAAACAAAGAAACAAACATGCATCACTTGCCTATTAGTACAATCATATAGAACCTTATACAATGCATCGTTTCTTTAATAATTATCTTCTTTTCACACAATCCCTTTTGACTTGCAATGAAACTCACAACATTATTGTCACTCATTCTCCAATTTATCTGAAATTCTTTAACATTTTTCTACATGACATTTAATAATACTTTGTAAGCAGTACAGTATTAAATTTACTTACATGTATGTGTACTTTGACATGAATAAATACAGCTCACAAGGCAATGCTTGGCTTCACATTCAAAACCATCAGTACAAAGTCTGTTCTACATGGGAATATGGTAATAGTTCAATATCAATACACAGACTCTTCACAAAACAGGTTCAAGAAGATGGTCATTTAGAAAATGAATTGTAAACAACGGGTCAGTTTAAATTGGGGAAGTCTAGGCAGTTTAAAAAGTTTCAACTTGTTTCTAAATGAAAAATGTTCAACTTGTTTCTAAATGAAAAATGAAGTTTTATACATGTATATATCAGTTGAAACAACATGCTTCCTCTGTATTATGGTACTATGGTATTATTTTTTTGTCTGTATTAACTTTCAGTCGGAGATATTTGACTTGAGCACAATCTGATTTTTCAATTTTGAACGTGTTTTTCAAACGTCCACAGTCAAAGGTGAGGGGTGTTTTCATTCACAGATTCATTTTTCACAAGTCATTGTACACTTTTCAATCAGTCTCCCTCAATATTCTATGAATTACATTATACTAGTACAAAGAGTTGGTACAGGTATACATGTATGGCTACAACAAGCAGTTAAGTATAAATAAATAAAGCATGTTGTTCATATTATGACATTAACAATACTCAGTTCTTGAACCACTGTTAATATCAACACTGCTTGAAATTATTGGAAGGACTGTAAACCACAGTAGAGTTGCTTGTGCATATCCAAACAGTTTTTACTCTTACCACTTTCACAACACAGAGGACAATGTTGATACAACACTGTATGACTACTCGTCAAGAATTAAGATACATGTATGCATTTTGGACACTGCTGTGTATATCTACTAAATATTGTCAATCTGAGAATTCTATGTTGGACAGAACTTTTCTCATAAAATTCTTCTTAAATATTGAAAGTACATACAATCTATAGGTGACCAGCCCCTCCAACTCTGTCCTGTCACTTGCTACATAATGTACACAGGATGTCTGCTACAGCAGCAGTTACCATGGTGACTGTATGTACACAACTGATGAGGCTACTATTGTGTTAGTGACAGTGCATGACATCTTTCAATAATTCAGTGATATGTTTGTGTTACATTTTTGTATATAATAGTAGGTGTGGGGATTGTCTAGTTGTATCAACAAATTAAATCAAACATTTACTTTTGGACTTGAGATGTTACCATGGCATCAGTTCCATCTACAGATGAACTGTGAATGAAATGCTGACAACTATGAATGAAATGCTGACAAGTAGTCATTATCCACTGGTGAAGTCATCTAATTTCTAATTTGTCCTTTTCGTCTTGCACAAAACATGTATATTACTTTTACAACACAGTTAAACAATGATTGTAGACATGAAAAGGGCCAAATTTGTTTCAATGGTACAAACCAATACATGTGAGCTTTCACACCAGTGTGACAGCAGACAGTAGTCACTGTGCTATATCATGCAGAAGATCAGATACCCAGAATTTGGTGAATTTTACACATGTATCTTCGATAGGTACAGTAACTGTTTGGAAATAGGTTAAATTAGTTTCAGTGATACACACCAACACATGTAGAGGCAGTACATTCTTGTGTTGATGTATGATGGAAGCCAGGGATGAGATCTGCTGATTGCCATGTGGCCAGCATGTTGACAGAACGTACTGTGCAAAACCTGTATTTTTCACGTTTTTCGTTGGATGCTTGGTCAATGTTGTGTCAGAATTTTGCCTGTTGCAGATGACATCTTTTCTGACACAACATTTGAAAACTATAGACAGGATGTCATCCTAAAATACGTGAATACGACCTTCTGTCAAAGTGCTATGCTCAATACATTATGGGTCTCACGCAGGAGCAGTACGTTCTGCCGATGTGCTCATACTAACATGTATGGCCCATTTTGTGGATGAACAGAATTTGGTGAATTTATCCTCTGTTGTGTTGGAAATAGGTTGAATTTCTTTTTCATGATCCAATGCCTTGCTGCACATGCTGAGAATGACCAGAATATGGTGAATTTATCTTGTGTTGGAAAGACAATTTAGGTTGATATTGTTTGAATGATAGAAACCAACCCACATATTTCATGGGACATACAAATGTACATGTAGGCAATGTCAAATTGTGTACCTGTGCGACCGGTGGAGCCAGACAAAAAAGATGTTCAGAATATGGTGAACTGATCTTTTTTTGTTGCATGGAAAATACATGTAGGTTGAATTTTTTCGATGATAGAAACCAAACGCACACATGATGTTTCATGCTAGTGTAAGGACATACATGTAGGCAATGTCACTGTGCGACTGGTGGAGCCAGGCGGGAGATGATGCCGATGGCCTTGTTGCACATGTTACGAATGAAGACGGGACAGCTGGGGCGGGAACACAGCTGTTCCATCATCACACGCAGCTCATAGAACAGCTGTCTGCAGAGGGACGAATAGGGAAAGTAGAAATTAGTAAATGTTTACCTTCACATAGTCTAGCCTAACAAACTTAACAGCTCTGTTTATTCTTACTCAAACACATTCATATATATGGTGACCAGCCCCTCCAACTCTGTCCTGTCACTTGCTACATAATGTAATCCAACACCACAGGGTGTCTGCTACAGCACCAGTTACCATGGTGACAGCCATCTGGTCCAGGTCATTGACCTTATTTGCTTGGAAAAGAAGAAGATGCAACAGAGCAAAAACAATATGTTTACCTCCTGTGAAGGTAAACATAAAAAGTATTAGTAGAAACCAGCAATTGTTTGTGTAATCTAAAGTTTTATACAATGTATGTCCTCCTCACATTCGAAATCTGATGCAAGAGTGAAAATGAGAGGACTGGACATACTGACTATAATACACTAAAACATCTAGTAGTCCTTCCACTGGTTAGGCCCCCTCAGGAAGGAGGCCCAATCAGCCCAACTGTGAGAGATGGTGTAACACAGGCTAAATAATCCTGAGGATAGCCACAGTATTGTCTGAAAATTAGAAGGTACGGTTGACATTTTTGGGTTGGATTTAGATGTAATTTTGATATAAGAATCTGGTTACCTTGAGTAGGGGTTTCTCCTGGAGGCGTACCGCAGGGTCAGGAAACGGTAGTAGATAAACGGCACCAGCAGACTCATGCGTCCTCTGGACAGAGAAAGAAAAAGATTCCGTAACCACAGACTATCACAGTTCTCAGATCTGATATGATCAAGTGTGATGGTGGTACATTGTGGCGTTGAATGGCCAAGTAGTTAAGCTAGAGGTCATGGGTTCAATTCCTGGTATTCCTGGCTTGACGTTGTGTCCTTGGGAAAGGCACTTCATGACTTTCCTCACTACACCCAGGTGTAAAATGAGTTTGGTTGGGGAGGTAAAGGCAGTGGAAGGAGAGGGATGGGCTCCACCTTCCAATACCTTGCTCTAGACACTGTGGATCAACAACCCACTGCCCCTACGGCCTCAAAAAGGCTACGGGACAACCTTTAACTTTTTTATCCTTACCAAAAGGACAACTCACCCAAACACCATGAAGACCACTGCCGGCATCAGGAAAATCTCTGTGCAGGCAACCAGGCGCAAGATGTCCTGCTGCCTAGCAACCAGCTTGTCCAATAAGGAACGTAGAAACTGACCAGCATTTGGGCCCTGGAGCTGTTGATGGAAGAACAAACACCTTAATAATATATTACTCCAGCTGTTGCACATGTAGCCTGGGTGCCATTCTATTCATTTGCCGGGGTTCCCTTACTCACTCCCAAAAATGTTTTTAGGGAGCGAGTATGGAAGCCCTACAGCACATGCTCCTACAAATACAAATTCAGAAAGAATAGAAAACTCTGAAATGGCTGATACACTATCAGATTTGGATGAACTCTACCTGTAGCGCTGAGCTCTATAACAGTAACTGTTACATTTCTAGCCGATATTTGTCTAAGGTTTAAAGGTATAAGGTCTAAACTGTTGAATACTATTGCTGTCCCTCTGGAGAGTAGCCTGACTAAATTATGTTTCTAGCTAACAGTCATCTATGCATACAGGAAGGGGCTACATATATAGCCCTGAACAATGAGAGTTTGTATATATGTGTTACACAGACTATAAGAAACAATGTGGCAAGGTGGTTTTGTGGTCAGGGTTGTAACTTCAGTTAGGGATGTCCTCTTGGTACACGTCAAAGATCCCACCGCACTCATCAAAAAGAGTAGGGGTCCTTTCCAGTGTGAGTGGTTCATACCTTACAGGCTGGTCTTACGCAGCTTGTACTTACTGTACAAAACTGGTGTGTTATGACTAAACTAGGTTTACCAGTTATGCAAAACAAAACAAAAAACAAGACTCACATTAAGTAATGTCTTGGTGAAGGCTGTGGCATGGAGGAGGGCAAACAGGAACACTGGCATGAGAATCACTGGGACATACTGGTTAAGGGTTAGTATGTCAACAAATTTTGGTATACTAGTAATTGCTAGATGATACATTTCGTTCCACATTCATGATTCTCTCATTGACATTTCACTGGGAAATTAAATGCAGACTTACTGACTATATGACCTTTAATTTATGAAAGGATATCTCTGAAAAAGGGATCCTTGTGAACAGAAATGATGAATTTGAATAGAATACAGTAAAACCTGTACAAGTGACCACCTCAACATAAGGACCACTTGGCCCTTTTTCCCATTGACACAAGCATTAAGAATCCTGTCTTAAGTGAACAGTGACCACATGTCCACATAGACTATATTTCATTGGTCCGATACGAGTGTTCTGACCCATGTGATAACAACCCGTATCACAAGGGGTTCTAACAATTATCACACTGGCTTCCAAAAGTTACATGGAATAATTTCAATGCATTTCGCAAGCACCATGTGCACCGCTTTCAAAAAATTGAATACCGGATTCGGACATTGGAATCGATGTTGTTACAATTTTTTGTTTAGGGAGATCAAACTTCCTCAAATCATGGCCCGCAGCTGTGCAGGTACCTCAGGTGATATGGAGTACATCGTGTAGTATTCTTTATTGGGGCACTTTGTAAAGGGGCCATCACATTGTGCGAAAATCGATCGGCCTCTAAACGCATAGCTCTAAACGACATTTACGGCAGTAGTACGCCCCATGTTTCGTCGAGCATCGCGCAAATTTTAGGGATCGCCGGCGATTTTTAGGAGTCGGTCGAAGCTCGCTGACACGTGAAATGTGTTCTTAACATCAGCGACTAGTCGCCCGATTTTTGAGGTCATATAGACGTATTCCCTAGCGATCGCCCGAGCCTCGCTCCATGTGACGGGGACAATTTTCAAGCCAAAAATATGCGCGATCCTCCGTCGATCCAAAATCGGGCGACCTTTCAGCGATCAACAGCCAAAGCTCGTCGACAATGTGACGCAGGCATAAAGGATACTTGTGAACGGGAATGAGTTGACGAAGATGAGGGCGAAGAAGAGGTAGTGAGCGCTGTCCTCCAGGACCAGCTGGGCAAAGAACTCCCTGGTGAGCTGTGGGCGGGGCAGTCTCTGGTGAAGGCGCAGCACGCTCGTGATGGCACTACTGATCAGGGCGCGCTGGTAGCAGCCGTACGCAACATGGATGCTGTAGTAGGGTAGACAACAGTTTAAAAATGATGTAAGAACAGTTACAGACTGAGAGCAGGGTGATCCTTGGTGTGTGGGTAACAGTTTTCCATTCGTATGATATAAAAGGATGCCTCCTTCTCTCATAAATCGTGATTGTTATTCATTAACAGGTTGCCACAGACCTACTAGTAGTTGCTAAATAAGCCTTATTCTGAACACACTGATTTGAAAATAGACCCTCACCCTAACAACGGTATGGCATACAGGAGGGAGCATCCTACAGTGAAGACTCGACTCAACCACAGACCAGCATCCACCTTATGGGCCATCATGTAGTTCTGCAACAAAGGAAGTAGGAAGGTAACATTTGCAAAGCAAATACATAACATAATATTAATGTTTATCCCATGGTCTAGCCCAACAAACTACTACACTGTTTATTCTTATTCAAACACATTCATAAATATGGTGACTCTGTCCTGCCCCTTGCTACATATTAAATAAATGTAATCCAACACCACTTAAGAAATTGTCATGCCTTCAAGTACTAGTAGAGTTATCA
This sequence comes from Branchiostoma floridae x Branchiostoma japonicum, assembly GCA_013266295.2. Lineage (NCBI taxonomy): Eukaryota > Metazoa > Chordata > Leptocardii > Amphioxiformes > Branchiostomatidae > Branchiostoma > Branchiostoma floridae x Branchiostoma japonicum. The sequence goes on along the minus strand of CM023827.1, from coordinate 7,538,768 downwards.
ACCACCTTTGACCAGTACTTTTTAAATTGTTAATTGTTAGATTTGTGGACTTATTGTTGATCTTGTGATGCTGTTATGTCCTCTAAATGTATATACTGTACGTCTTCTGTGCTATGTATTTCTGTTATTTTAAATGTATTTTAGCCTTGGAAGATTAGCCTAGCTGAGCGGGCTAAAAGGTTTCGAAAAAAATGAAATGAACCAAGGATTGAGGTGTTCAAAAACTGATTTTTTACTAGAACTATCAGAGTGGAACTCGCTGCCACCAAGTACAGTAGGGGCATCATCACGTTTACTGTTAGATGTGCAAAGATTTGTCTCCACCATGCTGAATGTAACATGTCTTGTCCTCTTGGTAATCAACTTTTATAAGTTGAAGGGGCTACCCAGTTCTGTTATGATGAAATAAATAAACATACCACCACCCCAGGCTGCTGCTCAGAGGGCACTGTCCCAGCATCCCCTGCTCCAGTAGAGCCACTACCATTACTAGTACTGTCCGCCATCCTGTATCTGATCTGTAGTCAAAACAAAGGTATCCCTATGGATCGGTGTGCAGAAAGTGTGATAGTACAACGTTAACGGGAGGGGCCCTAAGTCTGGCAGGGCCCCAAAGTCAGTCATAATTTATGATAATAATAATAATAAATATATTATAATAATAATAAGCTTTATGATTCACAAAGCTTATTATTATTATGTTATGCATGGGTGAATGCACATAATATGGGCAACTAGTCATGGACTAAGCCTTTATGTAAAAAACTGCAAAGTCAGGAAGTGTTCTGTATCTGTCTGTATCTGTATAGCCAGTATAACCGCCCTTCGGTGTAACACACCATCTTCGCAGCTTTACAGTGTTACCTGCAAATTCTTAAATACAACAGTGACACCATTCTCCTTCCTTGCTTCAAATTATAAGACACCAAATACTATAACAATGGACATACATGTACATGTACATGTAACGTTATATATGTGGCAGCACACTCAACCGTTGTCAACGTGTAGAACTTATATCAACCCCACCACAATAATATTCATTAAGGAGTATAATAGACAACCACTGATAACCTAATCTTAATCTTAATCTTATGAATACTGAACAAGACCCTTTCGGGCATCACGTTCAGGGAAGGTCTCGGTGCGCGGCTAATGACGGCCGTGGTGGAGGTGCTCGTAACAAAATGCAAAAGTGTATCAAAAAAATTACTAATTGTGCAAGGTGCAATGTGTGAAAAATAAGAAAGAAAAGAAAGGTGATGGCCGCCTTAGCATGATATGTAAATTACTCGTGTGTGGAAAGACCCATGTGGCGGGCCAATCCAGTTTTGAAATTTGAAAGCGAAGTACATGTACATAACGTTGAATCATGGATTATTACATTTGTGGTACTTATTTGACAGTACAAACAGGTCCAGAGCAAAAGAGGATCGGTATGGTTCCAAACGCATAAGTCTTGCAAAAACACGTTAGGGTAGGCATTAAACATATGTAACGTTTAAATTTTAAATATGTCGCGTCACAATCATGGCAGATATGTTAAGTGATTTACTCAGCAAGAAAATATTCTGCGGTTAGAGCAGTAGTTGAAAAAAAACGCTCATTTTCAGATCATTCTCCCTTGAAGCACCACATTTCTGACATCTGTATGTCATCAACAAATCCTCTGTAACATCTTCACCCAACAAAACGGAATACTTACAGCAGAATTCGACAGATATTTGAAAATATTCGAGAGAAATTGGCCGGCTCGGAATATTTACAGCATGCGGATGACGTCACTGGTCAGAGGTGAGAGTTCAGAGGTCGGAGTCTAAAGGTCGTCTCTACCGGTACATGTGCAGGCCACACCGCTCGGATTTAAAGCTTTAACCGGTAAGGGTCTAAAATCAAGGTCAAATGATAACGTTAACAAACGTGTAACGTTACGTTTCATTTTTGTTGATCCGGTACGGTGGCTACGGCTACCCGGATTTGAACCCGTGTCCTTGTGGTCCAGATAGGAAAGTTATTCTCCAAGCAGATATTGAGAGGGACTCTGTAACGGTCTCTAACCATGGAGGTACCTCCATGCTCTTACTTGTCCCGTTTATAAGTTTCCTGGCTCACCACCTTTCCGGGACAGGTTGGGAGTTGTGACGGTCATTGATTCGTCCAATCCTTTGCTTCCAGGACCTTTATCACAAAATGTCATGTTTTTTGTGTGGTAGACTGCATGGCCCCTCCCCTTTTTCTCCAGAAAATTTTGCATTTGATTGATGACTAGTAGTCAACACAAATAAGCAAACTCATCTTCTAGCAGATTTTTTAAAGTCAAATCAATCAATCAATCAATCAATCAGTCAATCAATCAACTAATCAATCAACTAATCAATAAGTTCATTGATTGAAAAACGATTTATTGAAAAGAAAAATACATAGCAGCCACTGTCTGAACCTATATATGTATATAATTATATATATAGGTTATATGGCATTGAATCGTAATTTTATAGTACTTACAACTGTATTATTGGATTACATAATCATTCATCAGTTTAAATATTTCAAGTGCATTTCACTTCAAATACAAGTTCATTTTTTTATCATTTTTCATCCCAACATCTGCTTGAAGACCACACATTAATGACTGCCACTGTTAACAGGTACTACACATAGGAGATGGCTTGGTCCAACCCCCGTATGCAGTACTCCTGCATGAGGAGATACCGCGGTCCTGTCAAGCTGGTGGTACTGGACTGGGCGGGGACCGTCATCGACTATGGGGTGTGTGCGCCGGCGCTGACCTTCACGGAGATCTTCAAGAACGAAGGTGTCCCCATTTCTAATGAGGAGGCAAGGGGGCCTATGGGAGCGCACAAGAGGGTGAGTTTTTTTCCAAATCAGAAAAAAAATGAAGCGAGTGAATCCAAAAACTAATTAAATTAAATTGGTGTGGCCTAAAGATAGGTAAATCACATCTTAAGAATAGCAATTTTGCACTTGAAAATCAGGTAAACTTGTAAATACGTACATCCACTCTTGTTTTTAGATGAACAATTTACTCGTACCACTACAAAAGACAGTTGGCAACATATATCAAAACCCAAACTTGTTCAGGTCCAGGTCGAGGCCTGTAGCTAAACCTGTGTACCTCTACCTAAAAATTTGTTTAGGTAGGAGTACATACATACGTATACACAGCTCTATACATGTACTATTTTGATGCCAGTTTCACCCTCCATTATCTACCAGGTTCACATCCAGCGTGTTCTGGAGAACGAGAGTGTGAGGGGCAGGTGGATCCAGAAGCACGGCGGACCCCCCACAGAGGAGGATGTGGATCGCATGTACGCCAACTTCGTACCGATGCAGCTGTCTGTCATGAAGAACTACTCCAAAATGATACCAGGTCAGCCGTTTGATTTAGCAATTCACTATGCCGCATTATATTATTTCAATGTAGAGGTCATTTGCATGATTGATAATAGAATCTTAAATGAAACCTTGTGACAGGGTAGGACTTTCACTTATGATATTTATATGTAATTCAACACATTCATAAATCATATATATGATGACCAGCCCCTCCAACCACTTGCTACATAATGTAATTCAACACCATAGGATGTCTGCTGCAGCACCAGCTACCATGGTGACAGCTGTCTGATGCAGGTCATCGACCTTATTTGTTTGGAGAAGAAGAAAAAGAAGAAATGGAGCAAAAACTGCGAAGGTAAACATAACTGGTACGTGTACATATTTGTATGTCCGACCCCAGGTGCTGTGGAGACAGTGAACCAACTCAGAGAGAAGGGAATCAAGATCGGGTCCACGACAGGCTACACCACCCCCATCCTGGACGACCTGAAGCCGGTCGCAGCGCAGCAAGGCTACGAGCCCGACTTCTACGCCGCGGCAGACATGGTCCCCCAAGCACGCCCATGCCCTTACATGGTGTGGCTGAACGCCATCAAGCTAGATGTGCATCCTATTGAGGCTGTTGTAAAGGTATGCTATGTTATCTATGTTATCCTTCAGCCTGCTAAGGTAGGCATTTGGCTTTGCCCTCTTCACAAAGGTTAGAAGGGCGCACACACACACACACAGACATGTAGACAAGACAAAAACAATACTGCACTCCCTTGGGGTAAAGTAAGAAATCTAATTATTAGATTGGTATGTTCTGAAACTATGACTGAATGTATATCATCACATCATCGGCCTCCTTCCGTCTCGCGGGACGATGGACTCAGTGCTCCAGGATGGCCCGGCACCTTCTTTGGTGGCTGAACAAGCCGATCCTTGAGTGGCAAGCTCTGCCACATGTTGTACAGTTAAATGTGATGGTATTGCTAGTGGTTGGTCTCTGTCGCCGCTGGTCTCTGAGTTGAGACCTTGTGACTTGAGACTGAATGTATAATACATGCACTATCTATCTGTCCTTGGTACTGATTGGCTGTTCATGTCTGAATGTGTCCTGTCCTTGGTACTGATTGGCTGTTCATGTCTGCATGTGACCTGTCCTTGGTACTGATTGGCTGTTCATGTTTGCATGTGACCTGTCCTTGGTACTGATTGACTGTTCATGTCTGCATGTGTCCTGTCCTTGGTACTGATTGGCTGTTCATGTCTGCATGTGTCCTGTCCTTGGTACTGATTGGCTGTTCATGTCTGAATGTGTCCTGTCCTTGGTACTGATTGGTTGTTCATGTCTGCATGTGATCTGTTCTTGGTACTGATTGGCCGTTCATGTCTGCATGTGACCTGTTCTTGGCACTGATTACAGGTGGATGACACGGTGGATGGAGTGAAGGAAGGGACGTCAGCAGGATGCTGGGCTGTGGGCGTGGCAAAAACGGTAGGTTCCCTACTTATTCATGTTTTATGTATAATTTTTATGTATTTAGATTTACCACTTTTGTGGAAGGATTGACATAACAGATGACTGTGATCTTCTCAAGATCTGGGGCCTGCCAGGGATTCGAAACTAGAACCTTCAGATTCTAATTTGTCAACATCCCTAACCACAAAACCGTCTTGCCATCAAGGTGGTACCTACATGTTCTGTGTATAAGTTCCCAGCTAACTATGATGACTTTTCAACATAAACGATTTCATACATTTTAAATTTGGTAAGTCCAGTTCAGTTTTGGAAATTACAATTCAAACTTTTTGATGCCATACATATATGTATATATATATCCAAACCATCTGTTTTGTCACAGAAGATGATATTAGCACGTCAGCAGAATATACTGCACCTGCGCAAAACCTTTTATGTATTATGCATAGCACTTGGACAGAACATCTCGTTTAAGGTCGTATTTGCATATTTAAGGTTACACCATGTATCTACAGTGAAACGAATTTGGGATTTAAAGATCCAAAAACTGAATTCATTGCTTTCCCCATCACGCAAGTCACCTTTGACCTTGGTTGCTAGGGTAACTACGTGGGAGCGACCGAGGAGGAAGTGGCTGCCATGAGCCAGAGCGAGCTGGACAGGAAGCTACGGCGTGCCTACGACACTCTGATCGACTCGGGTGCTCATTATGTCATCGACAGCATTGTGGACCTGCCGGGCGTCGTAGAGGACATCAACCGACGGTTGGCAGCCGGGGAGAGGCCTTGATTCCTCCGGAACAAAACATCCTCTCCTGCCAAGCTGGCTGCAAGCCAATCAGATACTCCATCCACCTGTTGTTCACCTCAAAGTTACCAGCCAATCACATTACCTCTTGACTGTTAGGTGCAACTTGATTGTACTGGGGACAACAGACAGGGGAGTACATGTATCTGATTGGCTTGCTAACACAGACAGAAGGATGAGTGGTAGGCTGTTTGGCCAGGACTATTACTTTTTAAACAGTAATAGAAGTGCATGGGGGGCCTAGCTGAAGAGCATGTAACAGAGAAGGGATAGGACTCATCTGTAGTTCAATTTTCACCACAATCAGTAAATGCAATTTTATATCAACATTTAGAGTATTAAACTTAAATGTTAACAGAGCCTTTGTAGCAATCTAAACAAGCCTCACAATTCAGCCCTTATGGCTACAATGTAGCCCGTCAGTCAGGCTGTTGTTATGTTGTTGTTGACAAATGAACCAGTGTACTACTACTGCTACGGTACTACTAGTACAGTCTACCAACTACTACTACGGTACTACATGTGTACTAGTACAAATGGAAAATCTAAAAAAGTTTTAAGTTCAAATGAATTTGTGTTTCAAATGAATAAGTTAGTGAGTGGTCTTTCTCCTTGATGTAGAGTTGCTGCTGGGCCCCCTTGGAAATCAGCTTTGAAAATTTGAAGGGGCAACCTGGCTGTCTTATGATGAAATAGATTATTAGATATGAATAAGTTGATAACATAATAGAATTGTGATCTTTCCAAACACCAATCCATGATGCCTCCTTTTTACCTCTGTGTACAGAGGTTTTGTTTTCTGCGTGTTTGTTTGCTTGTGTGTCTGTAGTTATTTGAATACAATAGAGTTACAGGAAGTGAGGGGGGGAAATGGTGTAACCACAGACTGACAGGAAAGTCAAATTGGAGGTCAAAATGGTCTCCCTGCAGACTGGGAGGAAGTGAGTGGAGTATTAACAGAATCAGCGAGAAATTCACAATAATAAAAAAATAGATTTGCATATTACGACTCAACACTTGATGAAGGTGTGAAATATTAGAAAAGAATAAATTTCTTGTTTTGTTTTGAAATTCTCTTTCAGCTTCTTGTGCCATGGCCTATGTATGATTACAGCCAAAGGCAGCACTGGCACAACATTGATAAACATGACTGCTGCATATTCAATGCAATGGCCAGATTACTCATGAAGTTAATAGTCTACATATTCCACATTGAGTCCAGGTGACACAACCAAAATAAAGCGGGAGATACCACTTACACCAATAAATCTTGATTTTGCTTTAAAATTTCAAACAGGACAAATTGCCACATTAGTATACATTGATATAACAAAATATATTAATAGCCAGTAACAGAATTATCTAGCTTGACTTGAAGGGCAACATCAAGTTTCTGCAATATCTTAAAGCTTAATTCACCTTACACTTTGTGGATCCAGATATCTGGTCCTTCAGTACTAGTGGCAAGCTCAAAATTTGGCCACTACCATATCCCTATATCATAAGGCTATCATATTCACTGTGCTACTGTATTCCATCCATGTACTCTACACATGATTCTCTATGGAAAATATCAAATACAAATTCTGCTTATTAATCTATACTAGTACTCAAACCAAGTATAAGCCATCTTCAAAAATTCAGAATCATATACAACATACTATTGAATTCTACAGCTATTCAATTCGTTGGGTGTCAGAATTAAAAATACAGCTGAATTGAAAAATCAATGCAGAATAGTCATAGAGGAACAGTGTACATTTAGCTTGTTCTGTTGTGTATTGTGTTTAGTCTCCAAGCAGATTTTTTGGTGGCTGCAAGACAGTATCTATTTCCCACCCGAAGCTGGCGAGAAAAAAAGATACCAGTACAAAAACATGTCAAAAACATGCTGAAGCCCAAACCTCTGCTTGGAGATTATATGATCGTGTTTTTGTCTTGATCTTTTGCAGAATTTTTGCAAAGAGAGGTCTGAGAATCAAGAGAATGAATGGGAGTGTCCTTATTCATCTAAATTTTGGAACTTTTACTATGAAAGAAACAATCTTTGCTTACCAGTGCTAGCTGGGTTGTGTGGTTGTGCCTCATGCTTGTCAGTCTCACAGCAAATCGGTAGAAATTCTTAGTATCAGATTAAATATCATTATTCATGACACAGTTCTGTAGACCAATTATGTTTAGCCACGTTGCCTGTGCTAATAGCCTCCTATGCAGACTTCTAGCAGTGCAGCGTTTGTTTCTATGAGTGGCTTAATAGTGGCGAGTCTTTTTAGAGAGGGGCCTTGATCAGGGGAGAGCTGTATCCAAGGAGAGTTGTATCACCCTCACAAAAGAGATGGAAAGGTGTAACTCCCTCCGTGGCATAACTCCCTCTGCCGCATCATAAGAGAACCTTAGTCCGTGTAAAAAAAATGTGTGTCAGCGCCCCCCCTCCATCACCACCACCCTCCAAAAAAAACACTGCCACTCCAAGAAGTCTGCAAAGGAGGCTGTTTTAGCAGGTCAATGTTCCTGCTTTATTTCCATTTTTTGAAAGTAAGTCAATTCTACAGTCATATTTCACTTTCATCTCGCTATGTAGATTTAACTATATATAGAGTTAATGAAAAAATCTGAAAGAAAGCTACGTGTAAGTAAAATTTGAGGCACAAATAAGAATAGGTGTGGCCTGACATGCAGATGTACATGTATAAACTCATAGGCAACAGATTATACATATTCAGGAAAGTTTATTTTCCTTAAGAGAAGACACATTTTCTGTTTTTCCTGAAATGAAGGCAGGTAGGGCAATAAACAAACATAAGAATGGCTTTCATATTTCAGAGAAGTGACGACTACTTTTCTATCGAGAAGACTCAGAAAAACAAAATATTTGTTAATATACATGTTTGCAATGATTTTTCTGCAATCTACTATCACATACACTGAGGCTTTCTAATGGTAAGCTATGTATATGTATACTCAATTTTTATGTTATAGCTTTCTTTTTTAGGGTCTTTCTCTAGTAGCAATATCTGTATAAGACCATTTTATCTATCAAGTAACTCTCTCTCTCAGTGACATTTGTCAAAACAAAAAAGCACCATAAAGGCACGTGGTCCCTTTTGAGAAGTCAATTCTCCAATTCTACCTATGGAAGCACATTGGCAAAACATACTGCACCTGCGCAAAACCAGTTTTTTTCACGGTTTTCATTGGATGTTTGGTCAACATTGCATCAGAATTTTACCCGTTGCAGATGCTATATTCTATCATATATGTCATCGGATTCCTTAAATACACTAATATGACATTAAACGAGATGTTCTGCCAAAGTGCTATGCACAATTATACGTTACGGGTTCCATGCAGGCGCAGTGCGTTCTGATAATGTACTATCTATGGAAATAATCATGTCGATCGTTGACTAACATCTCAAGGAATGATTGTAACTGGCCTTCAACAACTTTGGTCCCATTACACATGTCTCTCCTTTTATCCTAAAATACCAGGGCTTGAAATCCTTTTTTTCTGCATACCTGCACTGACAAATTTTACCTGCACCCTCTCAGATTTGCTTTATAGGTGGTAACAGTCAATACAGCAAACACAAATCCTCATACACTTATAAATCCAATACATTGACTAGTGCAGTTACAACCTGTATAATATTTAGGCAGGTGAAATTTCGAGCCCTGAACACTAATACGTGCACCTAAATGTGGAAATACACATACAAGCAAGCTTGTTGTGTACACAAAGGCATTTCAACTTTAAAACATGGTCAGTGACATATCTTTGTGTAGGGCACTCACTGTTATACACTACAATACAGGGCTCAAAATATGTTTTTCTGTTGCCAGTTGTAAGAAAGTTGACTAGTAATTAGGAAACATTTTCTGCAAATACATCATTCCAGCCCTAGTACATCAAATTTTGTACAACACAAGCTAAGTACATGTATGCTTTTAATTACCTTATGTTTCATCATACCAACTTTATCAAGCAAGAAATCTTAATACCCTGAAACATAGCAAGTTGTCAATATTTTTACCTGCAACCTAGGAAACATTTTGGTATTTCTAGTAGCCTCTACTAGCCTCCAGAGGCGGCTGGAAAGAGTAGAAAAATTGGCCAAATAGATAACATGCCAGGGGAGTTAGTCCACTAAAGGAGTACAGTTCATAGTGGCAAACTGTACTCCTTTTAGCTAAGTCTCCAGACATGTTATCTGTCTATTTGGCCAATTTTTATAACTCTATCCAGCTACCTCTGGAGCCTGTTATTGGCTATATTTCCAGCCCTACCATAGCTGACCTTTCTGGAGGTCTATTACAGAACTATGGTATATATACTACTATTAATTCCACAAATACAAATCTTTGATGCACTTCTTTCCATCTGTTACATATCAAACTAATGAAATACATCCATGTATTGCAAAATAAAACATTCTGTAAATACCTCCGTCCAAGACATACATAGCAATTAATTATATCAATTCATACAAATACATTGTAGTAGACTTTGATTTCAAAAATCTCACAAGATATGGAGATTGTTACATACGTATGTAGCCAGACTTCATACATGTGATGCATTGAGCCAAATACGATCCTTACAAAATATATTGGCCACTTATTCTCAGCAACTTTGATGACAAGGTACTTATAGTATTTATCTGCATTGCTACATACAACCTCAAACACACACACAAATACATGTAGACAATATGGAATCTGAAGATGTCTACTGAGACAATCACGTCGGCAGAACACACTGCACCTGAGCGAGACCCGGATTTTCCACGGTTTTCGTTGGATGTTCAGTCAACGTTGCATCAGAATTTTGCCCGTTGCAGACAATATCTTTTCGGACACAACATTTGAAAACTATACGATGGGATGTCATCCTGAATACGCGATAGAGATTAAATAGAGACATTCAGCCAAAGTGCTATGCACAATACACATTAAGGGTTTCGCACAGGCGCAGTACATTCTGCCAACATACTACTGACACACATTTGGCCACACCAATTTAATACGTAGGTTCTTGGATTTGAAGAAATCTTAACTGGAGCAATTTGGGATGGCATTGTTGTCACAATATGCCACCATGCATCAAGAAGTAGAAGAGTAGTACACTCAATCAGGTCCTACTGAAGGTACATGTGGCTTGATAGTTACAGGAACCTTACTTTTCAGGAACAAATTTAAATCTAATTTTCTTCCCAATCTGCTGTCTTCGTTTCACAAGATTTTCACTAAGAAAATATCGGAGAACCAAGGAAAATACTAGTAAATTGGTGTGGCCTTGAATTTAACGTGATGTTCACATCATCTGCATGTCGGCAAAGTTGTAGAAGTTGTCGACGTCTGTTGCCGCCTTGGATGGACTGTCGGAGGTGTAGACGACCGCGGCAGCGCTCCCCACCACGGCCTGGACGTATTCTTTACAGGTGCTCACGCTGTTGGTTCCATTGTACTCAATACCAATCACTGGTCCTGGAATGGAATGGATAATGAATTTCTTATAGACTAGAAAAGTCACATTTCCAAAGTAAATGCATAATGTTTACCTTCATTTGATCTAGCTTAACAAACTACTGCTCTGTTTATATACACATTCATCTATACGATGTCAAAATATTTTATTCCTGTATAGCAGATGGTGGGAAAATATGGGGTATTTCTTAAGGTCACTTACTTGCAGTACAACCTAGCTTAAGCAAAGAGTACTGCACCCCTTGGATTGAACATAACATCTAAATGCAGCAAAACCAATCTTCCTTTATTCCTACAAATAAAGCTGACCAACATCTAACTTTTAAAGGTGACATTTAAATGTAGAAGTGAATACAGAATAACAATGTGTACACTACTTAAGCTTATCACCAGCTAGAAAGTGTTTTTGTAATACCATGTTGTATATATTCATGTTTATGGATTTATTAGGATTTCAATCATGTAATCTGTATCTTTGTTATATTTGTCGGACCTTTACCTCTTCGCTCATTGAGTTTTTTATGAACAGATATAAAGGCTCAATATATATATAATAATATAACTGATCTTGGCTGTAAATTAGCAGTAGATTGAACTACAATTGACAGACCAAATCAGTGTATATCTCTGTACAGTTCAATCCATCTTCGTTTGTCTTGCTAAGTCTCTGAGATATTTTAGTACATAAGACTCGAGTCTGATGTCATGATTTAAGTACAGTTTGCAGTCTTCGACTAGGCTGCTGAGGAGACCTTCACGTGGTCTTCTTTGTCCCTAAAGGCTCAAACAAACAAACAAACAAACAAACAAACAAACAAACAAAGGTAAAGTAGCATTTCTTCACCTCTTTGAGCTGCTTGTACAAACAACTCCAACTCAGCAGAGGACCCAAACACCCGTCTCACGTCGTCTCCTGTCATACTGATTTCTTTCGTCTGCATCAAGGCACAATCCACAGCCTCCTGGCCCATCTTCTGTAGGAACCGCCGGGCCAGCTCTCTGTTGTCCGCGTCGCTGGAGAAGAAGACAACGAGACACGACTCGTCTGACGTCTTTCTCCGGGAGCCTCTCGTGATGGGGATGACACTGTCTTGTGATTGAGTGGAGATCTGTACTCCCTGGAACTGCTCTGTGGTGGGATTAGGCAGGCAGTCTTCAACCTGAAAGGTGGCAAGGTGGTTAGGGTTGTTGACACAGAATCCAAAGATTCTGGGTTCGAATCCCTTAAGCAGGACCCAGTGTTGTGACCTTGGGAAAGGCACTTAACACCTATTTTCCTCCATCAACTCAGATGAACATGACTACCTAGCTTTGGTTAGGGAAGTCCTCTCGGATGGGACGGGCCTGAGGTCCCATATTTGAGCACAGTCACCTCAAGCAAGTTAAAGAACCAACCACACTTATCAAAAAGAATAGGGGTTCTTCCTATGAGTGGATCAAACCTTACAGTCTGGTCATATGCAGCTTGTACCTACAAGCTACATCCAAAGCTCATATTTTTGACATGTGTTCCTGAATATAAAAGGAAGGTAATCTGTTCATTGCAAAGGAACAGGAATGGTGACTTAGTAAATCCTCCGTACGGATTTCAGTGAAGTTCTGTCCCGTGCGTCACCCGCAAAGGGGACCGCTTTTACCATATAAAACTAATGTGTTAAAACATTTTACCAACCTTAATGTCTTCTGACAGAAGACCCCAGCTGTTCTCCCCAGGCACGGGTGTGAAGTCGTGGATGTTGCTCCAGTTGTTGTTGAACACGCTGAGCCCCGCCGCGGCAAACTGCGACTCCAGCTCGGGGTAGAAGTACTGGAAGCAGGCGAACTTCATCCCCGTGGATGCCTCGATGATGGGCTGGGTGGCGCAGCTCAGGAAACAGTCGATCTTTTTGCAGTCCCGCGTGCGGAACTGCTGGCAGGCGAACATGCACTTACAGTCCTTGCAGTCGCGGATGAAGACACTGCCCTTGATTGGTCCCAGGAAGATGCGGCAGTTGATGCAGTCGTCGATGGTTATCGTGGCGGAGTGGTCGAAGATGAAGATGTTGCAGTTCTCGCAGTCCTGGATGATGAACTGTTGGCCGTTGACAGTGCCTGGCACACGACCGACTGTCTCATCCTGCGTACAGAAATCATAGATTTCAGACTTCCGGGAAGTATGCAATCCTTGGCTTCCTGAATTCCCCCCATGTCTTACCTCTAATTCCTGCTGGCTCCCAGCCAGATTCTGAGACTTTTGACCTCCTGTCATTGTGTCTGTCAATCTTCCTCACCCACGTGCTGTTAACCTACTAGTAAGTTCTATCTTTCTTAACAAATGTTACCCAATGCACAAACCAACACCCAAAACAATACTTCCATACTCGGAAGTAACAAGGCAAGAACAGGCAACACTGTCACCACATTCCAGGGTATATACAGTACACCAAGCCATGGCGACTCTTGAATCAGGCGTATTTTGCTGGTAGTTTTATAATATATATTGCCCCCACTACCAGCAAAGGACGCCCTACAGGAGTCGCCAAGTAAAGGCAACAAATAGCCTGGGTACTACTTCAACACTTCAATAACTGATAGTGGTGAGAGCATTCTGAGGATGGTAAAACAGGCCATACATGCAACAGATGCAAAAGTGACTGAAATTGAAAATTTCTACACTAATACATTAATTGTACGTGTCTCTCAGATAAGAACCAGAGCACATGAATAGTCTATTATGATTTTGTGTGTGTGTGTGGATATATATAAAAAATCAGCAAATCAGTGTCTTTCTTAAGGATGTCAATGAATATTTGAGTTGGGAAGAAGAAGAAGATCTCAATCAAAAAGTCACCCTTTGTTTCATATTGTTATAATAGAAGGATGGGGTGAAGTGTACAGATTGGAAAATACATCACTGGATACCCTTAAGTACAGTGCTACAACCTTAATGATTAGAACTTGACCTTTACAATTAAAACCCATCAACCTGTCACTTGTTGGCAGGTGTGAAAATACGCTACTCACCTTTAGGTTCGCTATAGTGAAGTCTTTTGGGTCAACCTTGTCGCGTTTGTCCCAGCTGTACACCTTCGGCGCCTCGTTCTCTTGCGCGGCCGGCTCTTCAGGGTGTGAGCAAAGGCACCCCATGTCTGTGTCGGGCAGGAATCCTTCGGAATTGGAGAGAATTTTGGAAAGAAATTGTGGCAAAAAAATCGCCCCGCCTTTTACCTAAACACCTGCTCTGGACGTTTGGAATGAGCTAATTGAACCAAAGCGAGGCTTCGACCTCGCTTTCGGAACAGGATTTACTTTTAGATGTCAACTCATCGCTGATTGGTTTGATCTGTCAACGCTGACCAATCAAGAAACGTTTGACATTTCGTCGCTTGTTTTCACAACAAAATGGCGGACGGCTTGAAAAAGTGCGAATGAATCGTCTGAAAATTTGGAGATTTTCGCGATTTTCCAGAGATATATGCAATTTACCCCGATTTCGGCGAATGGTGAGTACACAGTGGGCCGTTAGGTAATTGGCCAGGGTGATCTTATTCATATTTATCGCTTGCATTGTTGTATACGATTTATCTTACACGAAAATGCACTGACAGCTACCTAGCAGACGAAATCCCTCTGTTGACAAAACATTGAGACCACGCCTCTCGTAATAATTAATAGGTTTTAAACAAGAACAACAACAACAATTGTTAACATTTTGTACGAACTTGATAAACTAGTCCTCCTCTTTGTCCTCAAATCATCATCATCATCATTATAGTAAAGGTAATTCCAATGCAATTTCAGGGTGGCAAAACTGGCTTTTTAAAGTCAATTTTCTGGTCATTCTTTTCTGTAGTACTAGTAGTAAGTTAAATCAACCATATCCCATAGCATACTGATATCTGTGAGGCAAAAATGTAAAGTTGCGGATGGAAAACAGTTGCTTGCTTTGTATCACAGGCTGGTTCTAGCTATAGCTATTCCATTGGTGGTACCAAAAAATAAAGGGATGCCTCACATAGCTTGTTTTGGGGATATTTCCAATGCTTCAAGTATGAAATGATGACAAAAATATGATAATTAGAAATGACAGTAAATGTCAATATGAGATAGATTTCATCATCCAAAATATTTTTGTTTTGTTTTGCCGCCATGGTATTTGCATTGGATTTCTTTTAATCCCCGATATGACCCTATCAGGAGCAAAGTAGTTGAGCCAGTAACAGTACATACAATATTGTTGTTGAGGTTTTGTCCAATATGCTGCCCCATGCTATCCCGTCGTCCATTGCTGTTTTTTAATGTTACCGATGGACCCGGCCTTAGTCAGTGTAGAGTAGCGATCCCTTTTATAGTGATTTCCTTTTTTGTAAGATTATGATGTTAACCTACCTTGCATTTCAACGATTTCCTGGCATGACTGTTGACTTGTGGACTGCCGACTTGCCATCCTCGGAGTAGAATATAGCTTATTCACTCATCCTCATACACATGGGGTTGCAGTTGAAAAGATGTGCTTGTCCTTTAATGTCAAAACTCTTCTAAAGAGAATTGTCAGACGAATCAAAGACAGATAATAGTGTTAATACTAAAAATGTGGACGTACCGCTTTGGCGATTGTTATGCAAGTGTGACCTGAATATCTGGGCAAACATGAGTGGTTCTCAAAGCTGCTCACACCCGACAACACAGCTGTCTTAAACCTCCTTGACAACACTGATTATTTCAAAGCTTAAAAAAGGTATCTGCAAATGTGTCATTGCCGATATTCATCTCTTGGTAGTTCTTTACTGTCAGTGTCCTCATTCACAGGGGTGTGTCCTCATGTGGCTTCTGAGTCCAAAACTTGAGGCACTCAGTCGTCCACACTTTGCGCATTGGTGGTCTGTTGCTGATATACATGTAATTGGAATAAATATAAAAACCCGCCTGACCAAAATCATGAAAATCCGTTGTTCTTTTTTTTTTTCAAATCTCACTCTTCAGATAAAGTGGGATCTTTGTCTTCCTCTGTCTTCAAAAAAGAAGTCAAACCCAGTAGTTTTTAGAAGTTAAGGTAGTTGTTTTATTTCTTGTGTCTCGATATGTATTACTTGCTTGTTTATCAAATGTCCCTTTGTATTTGCAATTAGCCCTCGGGCATGAATTTGCAATAAACTTTACCATTGTGCTTGCAATTTTTTTCATGACCATAAGATGTAAATGAAACTTTGTACAATTTTTGCTATTTTGCGTGCTATGTATAATGCTAGTGATAAACAACAATAACATTCAAAAATTTGTGAAGATTGTCAGCAATACTAGTATGACAGGAATTTGGAAAAAAAATACTGAAAGCCATTGCATAGTTCATTTAATGTTAAAAACAAACAAACTGTTTTACAGTAAACAACGCTACTGAGATGCTCTCCAGACCCGTCCTCATCACTGCTGTTGGCATCAGCTGCCTGCTGTTCCTCTACACAGTCACCAGGTCTGGACACATTCCAGGTCAGTACCAAATCAGTACTTTTTGTTGTTGAACCATACAAGACTGGAAAGGTAACATGATAACAAAATACATGACATTGTACATTA
The DNA here is from genome assembly GCA_013266295.2 of Branchiostoma floridae x Branchiostoma japonicum. Lineage (NCBI taxonomy): Eukaryota > Metazoa > Chordata > Leptocardii > Amphioxiformes > Branchiostomatidae > Branchiostoma > Branchiostoma floridae x Branchiostoma japonicum. The sequence goes on along the minus strand of CM023827.1, from coordinate 7,522,094 downwards.
TGTTTGCCTTCACATGGTCTAGCCCAACAAAATACTGCTCTATTTATTCTTACTTAAACAAATTCATATGGTGACCAGCCCCTCCAACTCTGTCCCGCCACTTGCTAAATAATGTAATCCGACACCACAGGGTGTATGCTACAGCATCAGTGATAGTCCGGTCCAGGTCATTGACTAATTATTTGTCATTAGGCAACACCAATTTTTACTTCCTTGGTTCTCAGACATTTCAAGGAAAAAATATACATTGTAGAACATGGACATCAGAAGTAAAAATGGCATGGAAGAAAATTTGAATTATATGACTGTATTCACTACATTATGTTCTAGTGTGCCAAGGCTTAAACCTGGTCCTCAGGCTTTGTTATCATTATTTTTTTTCCAGTTGAGCATATTTCTAAAAAAATCTGAGAACCAAGAAATTAAATTGGTGTAGCCTAAACGAGGAAACATCCTGCATTTGCTTGCAAATGTTTGCTTTCTCTCTAATCATTATCTTTTTTGTTTCTACGTTACTAGGCACCATTGAGCCACTCATCCCTGGTGCCCACACAGACAGCCCTAAGCATGTATTAGTAACTGGAGCTGCTGGCTTTGTAGGATTCCACCTGGCCAGGGCTCTGTTGGACAAGCCTCATGCTAGAGTCTTTGGTGTGGACAACTTTGACAAATGGTCGGACTTAAAACTAAAGCAGGTGAGTGGTGGCTTGTCATGCTAGACATCACTCTGAATGAGTCTGATCACATTAGATTTTACAAAGATATTTGAAATTTGGTGAATTTTAGGGCTTGAATACATGTACCACCTTCATATGCAGGTTAGTGCAGGTAAAATTGGAGCTGTGCAGGTATTTCCAATATCTACTAGTCCTGTATCTAACCTGCACTGGGTTTATACATGTAGGTGTGCTTTTGTAGTGACTGTTACCACCTATGAAGAATAAAAGAAATAATGGCAGTGGTTTCTGAACAGCTTTTAGTATGATCCAAACTTCCTAAAGTCTGAGTGGTGCAGGAAAAATTTTCTTGTGCAGGTGATTTTCAATGTTACCTGCATCAGAGCAGGCATAAAAAAATTTTTTGAGCTCAATGTACAAAAAATACAGATACAAAATGAAAAAACAAACTGCATCATTTAGACCCCAATAACTAATCACAAACCGAAAATCAAAGAAGTCTGTCAAAACCACCGCGAGTTATAGCTGTGAACACACAAACACGACTGAAAACAATATCTCCATCCCCAGAGATAATTAATAATGTGGTGTGACCTATCTTGGTGTCTGCAGGACAGAGCCCATGAGCTGTATGAATACGGAGTGGCACTGGAGGACGGGGATATCTGTGACCAGGAGTATCTGACTGACCTCTTCAGGAGGGAGAACTTCACCCACGTGGTCCACCTGGCAGGGAGGTCAGGGGTCAGAGGTCAGGACCTGGATGCCGCTGCCATCATGGAAAACGACGTGGAGTGCTTTGTGACCTTACTGGAGGTCATGAAAAACTACAAGGTGTTGTTTTCTTAGATTTTTTTTGGTGGTCTTCTCTGAAAAAAAATCTGTTTCTTCTTCTCCAAAGAAAAAAAGGTCAATGACCTGGGTTAGACAGCTGTCACCATTGTAACTGGTGCTGTAGCAGACACCCTGTGGTCTTGGATTACATTATGTAGCAAGTGAAGACAGAGTTGGAGGGGCTGGTTACCATATATTTGAATGTGTTTAAGTAAGAATAAACAGAGTAATAGCTTGTTGGATTAGACCATCCTCATGTGATGGTAAACATTTTGAATTTGCTTTGTAAATTTCACTTCTTTGGCTCTACTCAACACCATTGTTTCTAATCAACAAACTGAAGTATGCAATGTAATTTTCATGTTAATAAAGCCCTTTGTCCTCTGCTTACTACTCAAAACTTGTGTGCTTCCACATTGAGACTAGTTCTGAACATTGGAACAGGGAACTGATAAAACTCCTTTCTGTTTTGATCCTTTGTCTTCTCAGAACATCAAGCTTGTTTACGCCTCGTCAGCGTCAGTCTACGGAAGCTCGTCCCAACTTCCATTTTCCCCCTCTCACCATGTAATCCAACCCGACACCATAGAAGGCCTTGCCAAACGGACTGGAGAGCTCCTTGCGCAGGGGTACTGTAAGGAGTTTGGTCTGCGGGAGGTGGGGCTACGTTTCTTCACCGTGTACGGGCCGTGGGGACGGGACGACTCGGCCCTCAACACCTTCACTCAGCAGATGCTGGAGGGAGAAGTGCTGCAGGTGTACCACACCAGGTGTTATATTTGCATCTTGATTTGCAAATTTTGAAAGGCTATTTATGAAACTTTGAAACTTTGTTTTCAACCTCAAACTTGGTGATGTCTGAATTTTATTGACTTGACAATATTTGAGATTTGTTAGTTAACTTACACACTAAAAATTGGAAATCACCTATGCATGTAAAGATTTGTACAGAAATTTATTCCTTTAATTATACTGTACTTAAGAAACAATGACTATTGACGAATCATATATGAATTATACAAAAAACAATGTTGAGTTTTCTATTTAGTAATTGTGCAGTCTCAGTCAGTTGTACCTTTTATATTTAAGGTCAATTAAGTTAGAGTGGTGTGTTCAATTGTAATTGCATAATCTATATTTGTGTTTATTTAGGATATATACATTTGTATTAGAAAAGGACTCCAGGAAGACTAGCGATGTACAATGTATGCTTGATGTATTTAACTAATGAACATTCTGAATAAACAACAACAGCAACAAACAAGGACTGAAGTTGAACTACAACAAAAACAATGTTTAATCCAAAAACATCTCCGCTTGTTTTGAAGGGAGGGCCGTCCACTGGAGAGAGACTTCCTGTATGTGGAGGATGCAGTGCGAGGTGTCCTATCAGCCCTGGACTTCAGCCCAACCCACTGTGGACAGGTGTTCAACCTGGCTTCAGGTCAGGCCCAGTCAGCAGTGGACCTGGTGGCTCTACTGGAGCAGCAGCTCAACATTCAAGCACAGGCAGTTAGTTTTTATGTTAACCTTCACAGAAGGGAAACATGTTTTTTCCTCTGTTACTCCTTCTTCTCCAAACTCATAAGGTCAATGACCTGGACCAGACAGCTGTTGCCATGGTAACTGGTGCTGTAGCAGACACCCTGTGGTGTTGGGGTTACATTTATTATGTAGCAATTGGCTGTGGTGAGGACAGACTTGGAGGGGCTGGTCACCATATACATGAATTTGTTTGAGTAAAAATAAACAGAGCAGTAGTTTGTTAGGCTAGAGCATGTGAAGGTAAACATGCTGCATTTACTTTGCAAATGTTACCTTGCAAGGCCAAGAGACTGCTTCTAGGCACTGAACTAAGTTCTGGTTACCTGAACAGCTTCTCCCTAAGTCAGAAACATATTACTGAGAGAAGCTTAACTTACTGAAATATGAAAAAAAACGTATGATATGTGACACATGACTACAAAGTGAGTGCATTCGAATGAAAGCCCATCTGTGTTGGTAGAATCCATAATGGTAAAGTTTAACTTTGATCCAACACTTGTTAGAAGGGAACTCACCATGAATTTTCGGTTAAACTCGTCAACCTCCGTCAGATGAATGATCCACTTGCTGACGTTCAGGAAGTCGGAAGCGTGATCGATACTCATGTCAGGAGTGAATCGAAAGACGGAATCTCCCACCATCACCATTCAGAGAGGGTTGATGGGCCCTGAAGTAAACTGCCTCTGATGAAGGCCGACGAGTTCGACCGAACATTCATGATGAGTTCCCTTCTTGTGTTGGATCAAAGTTAAACTTTACCATTAAAGTGAGTGCATTTTGTCCTTGCAGGTGAAGGTGCTAGCCCCTCCTCTGGAGGTTGTGCGGATGGTGGGGGATGTACAGTGTTCCCAACAGCAGCTGGGATTCAGACCCAAGGTGTCTCTTCACCAAGGTAGGGCAACACTCAACACTACATTCTACTGAAGTATTGTTTTGAGTCTCTACCAGGTTAGGGTAACACTCAACACTACATTCTACTGAAGTATTGTTTTGAGTCTCTACCAGGTTAGGGTAACACTCAACACTACATTCTACTGAAGTATTGTTTTGAGTGGCTGCATTGTGGGTCTGTGTGTTTCCTGTCTGGACAGGGTAGGTTGACAGCACATGGGTGGAAGACTGGTATGACATACATGTATGTCAGACCATCTCAATTTATTGTGCCAATAAATTCACAAATTTAAAGCTCTAGGGACTAGATACTTCTATGAAGGTTAGACATCAAAGTAATGAGATACACAAGAAAACAGTTACTCAAGCAACTGGATAAATTTTGTTGTTTGCATTAAATTTTGTAGATACTTTTGTTTGTATTTGTAGTGGCATAATCACCAGCTTTGCAGCAACACAACACAGCTGGCTACATGTATGATATTACAGCTTAAAGTCTGTATCCCTTTCTTTGTCTCAGCTGAGTGAAGAGCAGTATTCCCTGAAGTAAAATGGTTTGTTCTTTGCTCCTGTGTGTTTTAGGTGTGCAAGAGTTTGTCCAGTGGGCCCTGAAGTATCGAGACCAGCAGAACAGAAACCAGAAGTCCAAACATGCCAGTCTGTCACTGAAGTTCAGAGAAAGGTAAAGCCGTTGTCACACATTAAGGACCTTCCCTCAACTTATTTCCCAACATTTCCCTCATTGAAGTCCCCTAATGTTAAAATTGTTCCTAATATACTTTCTTCATTAGGCCATAGCAAGTAAATTTTATGGATGACATCCTCCGGAGACTCCAAAATTAATGCGAGAGGGCGAAAAAAAAACAAGGCAGGCCAAAAAAAACAAGATTCCTACATTTTCAGATTTTGAGATCGTAAACCTCGTTGAACAAGAATTTAGGCGGCAAAACATGATATCATACCCAACAGGTCTTCTGTTGCTGTATTCAACAGTATTACCTGTCCTTGCAGATGTGTCTTTATTAAATAGAACAAAAAAAGAGCTTGCTGTACCATCTTCAAGGTAGATACTACACTGGGTATTCATTTGTAATGGAACACCCTGGACTGTCAACACTTGCCATCAAACACGAGGAATTGCGCCTCAAGTTTGCTGGATCCCTGGTGGTCTCTGAGTTTAGAGACTGGCTACCAGGCAGAACACAGGGCTCAATCACTGACAGAGTGACTCATAAACCGAACTGTCTGGAAGCCATACTCTACCTATATTGTGCCAACTGTTACAGCACCGATTTGTCTCTGAAACAACTTTGAAAAAAGAAGTGACTAAATAAAATTTTCAATTATTGGCCCATTATTGTACAAATGGTTTTGATTCAGTGGCAACATCACATATAAAATGAATAAAATACAACATTGTATCAAAGTAAAAATAAAAGAATAAGTCAGAGCCTTGTCTTGCAGATGGACGTTCATGACATATTTGCCCTTTTTTTGGCATGTTGACCACCGTCGCAGGGCAACAAAATTTCTTGTTTTTTTTTCTGAAATCAGGCGAAAATTAATGAGCGCGAGGATGTCATCCATAAAATTTACTTGCTGTGGCCTTAAGAAAGAACATCCTAGAGACTTTAAATTTCTGTACATTGAGCATATACATGTAATCAATCTTGTTTGTCTTTGACTGTGTAGAATTGATAGATTGTAGATCATTGTTGGAAAAAGAGTTATCAATACAAACTGTGCATTGCAAAACTATTTTCCACTGCAAAAAATGTAAGTCTGAAGCAGAGAAGTATTTTTCTGTGTTTATTTCAAGGCTTTTTCTGTGTTTATTTCAATGTTTTCATTTTTCACAGCCTCAGTACACATCATTTATTTTGTGTCCCAGAGACTTCAACCATGTAGTAAGTGCTAATATGATTGCTTTCATGTTTTTCTAATTTGAGACTTTTCTACAGTTGCAACCATCTTCAGCCTTTGTTTGTATTTACTTAACTTGTATTGTGTGAAAAGATTTGTTGAGTTTGTTTGTTACTTTCTACTGTGTTCACTTCTTTGGTTCCATGCTTTTTTTAATTGGCTTTAATCATAACCATGTAAGAAAAAGGACCATGATTAACATTTTTTAAACAGTCCTGATGCCTTTATTTGCTTCCAGGCTTTTGTCGGAGAGAAATGAACGTGAGGAAAGGCTCCAGAGCGAGGCATTGGCCCGGAGAAATGAAGAGCTGAAAGCAATGGTTCAGCAGCAGAGAGATGTGTGAGTAGATCTAGTTCAGTCCATCCATGGATGGTGACACCATCAATGCCCCTCCATACGCTTCTGTCCAGAATGGCGGCTGACAGGTCGCAGTCGTTCAGACCAACTTCATTGAATCACTTACACCCTGACACTGACAAGAGAGTGGACTCAATGATCCCTTCTGCCTCAAGCACTCTTTGCGTGGCCACTTCCTTTAGTGTCTGGTTTGGTCCAGAGGAGGACTTTATCAGCCATCTCCTCATGATGCATTTAATGGTCAGCGAGACCTGAATGGCAGTAGTGATTGGTAGAAGTCCATTGTACAGTTTTTTTGTTGGTGGTGTGGCTCTGACAGGGAACGTTCAGAACAAACTGAAGCAAGTGGGTATAGTTTCCATCTAGTTTCTTGGCCAGGAATTTAGTTAGGGTCCACAAGATGTAGAGCTGCTACAAAGAAAATAAAGTGATCTTGAATCAGTTAAACAGTGGTATTTCATGTACCTTGGCCGTGAAAGAGAAAACAGACAGTATGGCCAGTATTTACAATGACCAGTATGACTGTTTCTCTCTTGTACAAATGTAAGGTTTAGACTTTTGGTATGTCTGCAGAAATGTTTGTTAATATTTACAAAATCTGGCCTAGACATTTTTCTTCTCTTATTACAGATTTCTGAAGTATGCCATAAAGAACAATATTCCACTGCCTGACATGACCAGAGGACCATTCCACTTTTACCAGGGGGTGGACTCGCCCGGAGGGGACATCATCAAAGCAACCAGCCTGAAAAACAACCCAGAAGTAAGAGAAGCGGATCACAAATGTTCTGTACACCATGTCAGGTGTTGATGATAGTCATCAATCAATCAAGCAATCAATCAATAAACTGGTAGTGGAATCCTTGGTTTGATTGATACAGCCACAAATCAAAATTCATCACACACAAAACAATACAAAATAGACTGTTGACATTCACCAAGTGTTTTATCTTGACTGAGCCTTGGAGATCCTCTCCTGTTGGATAGATTATTTTGTAGTATTTTATACACAGTGTTAGGTTCTGATTCAGAAATGCTTTAGTTTGAGCCCGGAAAGTTAGTACAAAACCTCTTTGTACCACCTCCTTGTAGTAAAAAAACCTTCTTGGTACAAAACCTCATGATCTAGTACACACCAGAGGTGGTCACTTAGGTAGAGCTATCCGTTAGTCACTGATGAAAAGTAATAGTCAAATCTATCCAGTTGCTTGAGTAACCATTTTCTTGTGTACATGTACAAATGTATCTCATTACCTGGTACCTACTCTTCATGATCTTTGACACACTTGAGTAAAGGTTTGACTACTTTCACACACAGAAGCGACTACTTAAGAAACTGTTGCATTTTTCCCCAGGCCATGAAGAAGCGATGCCTGGAGGCTGAGCAGTGTGTTGCCTTCAGCTCTGCTGGGATGCTGAAGAGTCGAGTCAAACCTCCACATCTGTGGCAGCAGGCAGCCTTTTCCAGCCCTGAACAGGGCATCTATGTAGCAGGTAAGAGTTTCTCCAGCCCTGAACAGGGCATCTACGTGTATGTAACAGGTAAGAGTTTCATTAGCCTTGAACAGGGCATCTATGTAGCAGGTTAAGAGTTTCTCCAGCCCTGAACAGGGCATCTATCTATGTAGCAGGTAAGGGTTTCTCCAGCCCTGAACAGGGCATCTACGTGTATGTAACAGGTAAGGGTTTTTCCAGCCCTGAACAGGGCATCTACATGTATGTAGCAGGTAAGAGTTTCATTAGCCTTGAACAGGGCATCTATGTAGCAGGTTAAGAGTTTCTCCAGCCAGTTTCTCTATGAATTGTCTGTTCCTTTGGGGTAGACAAGCAAAACAGCTACATGTACCTAGATTGCCAATGTAATTACATGTATGTTGCTTGGCATTCTTCATGAATCAACAGAAAAGTCATGGTCTACAATGTCACATTTCTCCAGTTTATTCAACAAGGTATTACCAGCCTAAAGCATATGCATGCTTTCCACTCAATAACAAGTGCAATTTAATTAAACTCTCCCTAGTTAATGATACACAACAACATGCACAATAAACACAGATTAAGATCAATCTATCAGCCTAGTTAGTAATAACACACACTGCACACACTGATTAAGCTCTGTCAGTCTAGTTAATAATTATAACATACACTTATTAATACCTGTCCATCAGCCAAGTTAATAATAACACACTGATTAAGGTCTGTCTATTAGTCTAGTTGATAATAACACACACTGATTAAAGTCTATCAGCCTAGTTAATAATAACACAAACTGATTAAGCTCTCTCCATCAGCCAAGTTAATAATAACACATCCTGATTAAGGTCTGTTTATCACCCTTAGTTAATAATAACACACACTGATTAAGGTCTGTCCATCAGCCTAGTTAGCAATAACATGCTGATTAAACTGTGTCCATCAACCAAGTTAATTATAACACACACTGATTAAGCTCTATCAGCCTAGTTAATAATAACACACACTGATTAAGGTCTATCAGCCTAGTTAAAATTAACACACACACTGATTTAGGTCTGTCTATCACCCCTAGTTAATAATAACACACTCTGATTAAGGTCTATCCATCAGCCTAGTTAGTAATAACACACTGATTTACATGTAAGCTCTATCAGCCTAGTTAATAATATGATAACATGCACTGATTACATACTGATTAAGGTCTATTCATCAGCCTAGTATCACACATTGATTAAGGTCTGTCCATCAGCCAGGTTGCTAATGCAGTAATCAAAATCACAAACTGACTAACAGCTTCCTTCAGCCCATCACCTCAGTATGCAGTCCATTCCATGACAAGAAGGACAGACAATATGTGCAGCTTCAATTTACAGTGTACAATGTCATGTGCTTGGGAAATTCCCAAACCTTTTGCACATCCAGGCCTAGAAGCCCACCATACCAATCGTAACTGTCATGTGCTCTCATAGGCAAAGGTTGAATATACTAGTATTCAAACTGGAGAACAGAGCTTCAAAGGTGTATCTTGGAGGCTTCAGTGCATGTACAATCATGTAGTTTTAGATACATGTAGCTCAGCTTTTGGACAACATGTACATATCGCCACATGTAGAAAGTAGCAGATATTGGGTAGTGTCTGAGTCTTATGGACCTTCTAAATCATCAGGCATCAGCATTGTGATGCTGCGTCTGGTCATGATCACCGGTTGTTACAGTAGCCGTGGTGTCTGTGCTGTTGTACACAACACCAGGGTCTGGAGCAACAGAGCCATTCCTGGTCCACCTCTTCCAACAGATTGTTAGAACAATGCTACAGATGAGGACAGTGCCAGCTGCTGTACCAGCAATAGTGGCAATGAGAACAGACAGGGAGGGATCAGGGTGAGATTCAGGTACTTCTGAAGGTAAAGAATGGACAAGAACAGGTACAGAGGAAGTGGGATCAGTTTCAATCTCTTCTGAAGGTGTAGAGCCAGTATTTATGGGTGGGGAGGAAGTTGGAGAAGACGCAAGATGTTCTGAAGATGTAAAGTCAGCAGGTACTGAAGAGGAGAAAGTCTTAAAATATGCAAGGTGTTCTGAAGGTATAGAGCCAACAGGTACAGGAGGGGAGAAAGCCGTAGAAGAAACAAGGTGTTGTGAAGGTGTAGAGCCAACAGGTACAGACAGAGAGGTAGTATGAGATGATGCAAGGTATTCTGAAGGTGTCAAGTCAACAGGTACAGGTAGGGAGGAAGTGGGAGAAGACACAAGGTGTTCTGAAGGTGTAGAGCCAACAGGTACCGGTAGGGAGGAAGTGGGAGAAGACGCAAGGTGTTGTGAAGGTGCAAAGTCAACAGGTACAGTGGGGGAGAAAGTTGAAGATGCAAGATTGCTGCTGCTTGTTGGATACATGTAGGTTGAAGTACCAGTGGTACCTTCAGAGAGAGGTGGAGCATCAAATTTTGTAGTAGTCAGGGGAAGATTCAGGTGGACGTCCACAGGGAGTATGGCAGATGCAGAGCCAGCTGGGTTTGTTGTGATACAGGTGTACTGACCAGCATCTGCTGCAGTAACATCTGTTATGGTGACTGTGGCTGTGGTATTATTCACCTCCACAGTCACCCTCCCTCCTGACACAGCAGTTGCGTTCAGTCCAGATGGGAGGGTGACTGTGATGTCTGGTTTAGGCATACCTGAACCTTCACAGACCAAATGGAGAGTCTCACCCTGCACCAAAGTGTCCTTGTCAACCCTGTGAAAGCTTAGAATGGTTGGCTCTTCACAGTTGAAATCTTCAGGATTGATATCTTTCAGCTTTTGCCCTTGTAAGTTGGCTGGCTGGGAACAAGTTATCTGGTTTTCAAATGAACGAGACCCACTCATCTTTAGCCGAAAAGGAAGCATCCTACAGTCACACTGCCATGGATTATACGAAATTGTTACAGAAGAGATTGATGCCAGCATGGAATAGGCTGTTGAGGGAAGTGTCACCATCTGGTTGTGATACAAGTACAAAATTTGGAGCTTGGGTAGGTTTGATAATGCACCAGGCTCAATTGTTTTTATCTTGTTGCTATTCAGGTACAACTTCTGGAGCAGTACTAGGCTTGAGAATGCACCAGGCTGGATGTTGGTTATTTGGTTAGAGGACAGTTGCAAATGTTGGAGCTGTGGTAGGTTTGAGAATGTACCAACCTGGATGTTGGTTATTTGGTTAGAGGATAAGAACAACATTTGAAGCTGTCCTAGGTTTGAGAATGCACCAGGCTGGATGTTACTTATTTGGTTAGAACGCAGGTACAACTGTTGGAGCTGGGGTAGACTTGAAAGTGTGCCAGCCTGAATGTAAGTTATTTGGTTGTGGGACAGGTCCAACCATTTAAGGTGCACTAGGCTTGAGAATGCACCAGGCTGGATGTTGCTTATTTGGTTGTAGTTCAGGTACAACCATTTAAGCTGTACTAGGCTTGAGAATGCACCAGGCTGGATGTTGGTTATTTGGTTACGGGACAGGAACAACTTTTGAATCTGTCCTAGGTTTGAGAATGCACCAGGCTGGATGTTAGTTATTTGGTTAGAGGACAGTTGCAACTCTTGGAGCTGTGGTAGGTTTGAGAACGTACCAACCTGGATGTTAGTTATTTGGTTATGGAACAGGTACAACTTTTGAATCTGTCCTAGGTTTGAGAATGCACCAGGCTGGATGTTACTTATTTGGTTAGAGGACAGTTGCAAATCTTGGAGCTGTGGTAGGTTTGAGAGTGTACCAACCTGGATGTTAGTTATTTTGTTAGAGGACAGGAACAACTTCTGAAGCTGATCTAGGTTTGCAAATGCACCAGGCTGGATGTTACGTATTTGGTTAGAAGACAGGTACAACTCTTGTAGCTGGGGTAGACTTGAAAATGTGTCAGCCTTAATGTAAGTTATTCGGTTGTGGGACAGATATAATTTTATCAAACTCCTGTACCTTGATAAATTATGTGGACTAATGGTTGCAATGGCATTGCTATTTAGGTAAAGTTGAGTAACACTTATTGGCAGATACTGAGGAACAGCGAAGAAATGTCTATTGCTGCACGTGCAGGATGGGTGACAGCTAGTGCTGCAGGCCTGGGTTGTGGTTGGTCCAGTTTCGTTCAGGATGATGGCCAGGAGAACCAGCAGTCTCTTTAGCGTGTTGAACATTTTGTCTGTAAGACAAGGGAAAAAGTGAAAGTGATGAGTTCAGTTTTAGTTCACTTAAGAGTTAAATTAACATAATCTTCCACTGGTCATGACAGAGAAGGCAGACGCTATAGGATTTACACACTGATTCGTTTTACTGGGGATATTCCCTTAGCTTGTTTCCTTTAGTGCAATGAACAGTGGACCACGGCTTAATGTCCCTTCTTGAAGGACTGCGGCCCTTTTCAGTAGCATGCAAGTCAGGTATGACTATGTATATGCAACTAAAAGCATGTGAATAGTTAAAAAATCAAATTCAAGAGCCTGTATGGTATTACCATCTTTTAAAAATGAACAACATTTATAAAAGTACTGGGGAAATTTTAGCACAATCAACATCTACACATGTAAGGCTAGCTGTTTTGAAATGCACTTCTTGTGTGTGGGGGGGGGGGATTGTTTAGTATGAGGTAATCTTTGCAACATTAATTGGTTCAGATTATATCCCAAAACATGTACAATGTATTCTACCAAATTTACATGCCAAGCCATTTACTATTTGAAGGTAACCAGTCCTGCATACAATGTACATGTACATGTACATGTACCTTATTGTGTTCTTCACAGTTGAATGCTGTAGAACAAAGATTCTTCTGGGTGCTTCTCCCAAGTTGTGTTGATCTGTCAAGGAGCACTTGTCAACCAGTTGGCGTCCCAATCTAAAACAAAAGAAAATGATATGTATTTTCAATGGGTAAAATTTGCAAAATGAATGAATGAAGCTTTATGTAGTTGTGCTTTACATGTATGTTCCTAGCCTGTGTTGACTTATAAGACACTAAACAAAAATGCAGAGAAAAAGGATACATAAATCAAGAGACCAGAGGCACAGATTGACATAATCTACCAATTCTGAAAAAAATGTAAAAAGAAAATTATCATAGTTGATATAGGCATACAGAATAAGCATTGATTGAACAAAGATATCAAGTTATAGATGCAAATGATCTGAATCCAGAGATTTCACAAAATAAACACATCTAACAGTTGAGAGAAACAAAAGAGCTACTGTACAACAACAGCAGATACAGTAGTAGCAAAAAGGTCTTATCGGGTAGTTGGAGCCCATTAGCTACCATATATCACTAATTTAGCTATCTGTGAAGTTTACAATCCTCCTAATTCTTTATATCAGGGCATGCTGGAAAAACATATCCTTAAAGGCAGCACTGACAAAATAAGTACTAGATATCCACATTCCAGGATCTGTGTCATGGGAGATTTTAAAAGACTTGTTAAACCCATCCTCCTTGGAACCCAACTTGTTCAAGTTGTCAAACAACAAACCAAAGGTGAGTCCACACTCGACATGATAATTACTAATTTAAAGTCATATGAGTCATAATATCTAACATTAAAGAACCCCTTGGCCTAAGTGTTCATAACACTGATTTGGCACCCTAAACACCATAAGCCTATCAACACTAAATCAACCTCAACCTTTCGTGTTACGAGAGATTCAAATATTCCCTCCCTTGGCCGATAAGGATTTCTTCCTATGCGTGGCATGAATTCGAAGACCTGACCACCCCAAACACACAAACAAGGTTGACACTTTCTACGTACAAAATACATTCCACTGTATAGAGGTGTTAGAAACAAAGTCATCCACCTACCTTCTAAAGCTATGAAATGACATTAGAGTTCTAGAGTTCAGTTTCTCATAAAAGATAACCCAGTTGACTGGCACTGATGTCTGCGCCAGATTTTCAATTCATGTAGATGTCCTGTATAGATTTCCCTGCCCGACTCCGCTTATTCGAATGACGTAGACATAGCTGATTTAATCAACTATCATTCCTCCACAATCATGAATAAATTGCCTCCAGTTGATCTACGTTCCATACCCCTTTACCTCCCATTGGCTTCAAAGCCCCCTTGGGTTTGTGAATGAGACACCAGCTGCTATTGACAACTTAAGACTGACATTAACATTTAGCATTCTTGGTCTATGGCTATCCCATAATTTGAAATGGGATAAGAATGTTGAATTCATTACAAGTACAAAGTGTAAAGCTAGTTCCAGACTCTTCTTATTAAAAAAAAATGAAAACATTTTGGACTCCCCTTTCAGCGATTTCTTTTTTAATCAGGTGTATAAAAATTATACATCCGATTCTGGTATATGCAGCTTCCTTTGAACCTCCAGTATTACGTCACAACAAACCAGGAAGATTGACAGAAACGTGCACTGTGGATCCCCGGTCCGGGTATACATGCTACAATGACGCCCTATTTTTCTTATGTCTGCCCCAGAAAAGCAGAGGGAAAAATTCTGAGTTTGAAATTCGATTTGATATCTTCTCAATTCTTAGTTCAAATCCTATTTACCCCCATGTCATGAGAAAACTCACCTTAGAAGCTGCAAAGAGTCTAAAAAGCTCGTTTTCCCGCTTTCCAAAACAAGTTGCAAGTTCAGATACTTTTAAATTACTGTTGTGTGTAACTACAATGTACAAGTATGGTCTCCACTAAAGCCCTTGCCCCGAAAAGGAAACATGTTAAAAAGCAAATTATCACCATTTTTTTTACAAGTCAAAAAGCCTGGTAAATATAAGATAAAGTCTTACCGAGAAACAGTGTCCTTAAACACTGTATCCAGACACAGGCTCCCGTAGATTGTACTTAGAAGTCAGCTCAAGTGGTCTAAGACAAACTAAGCAAGTCTTGTGGCTGTTGTCCCTGGCATGCCCCACTGTACAACTGTGTGGTTTGTTCACCGGCTATATATATGCCCACACAGTTTCTGCTCCCTCAAGTGCGTAGAATTAGATTTTAGCTTGCTGTGATTCTCTTCGTTCCAATGAGTCAGACTCTAGTATGTTTGGAAGAGATGAAAGTCAAGTTCGTGCTGATGTTGACATTCCAAGTAGGCCGCATACTTCAGGTAAATAATTGTTGCCAAGAAACAATGTGGCGTTTTCATCTCAGTACAAAGCCACATGATTTGTAACTGATCGTTTTGACAGAATGGTTGAAATAATCATAATCCCGATAGCGCACAAAGGAAAGAACATTTGTCTGGCCCTGGTTAACAATTATGTTATTTCTTTGATGAAGGTTTAACTAGTACTTTCTTCGCTAATTCAGGGTTTGAGCATTTGATCCACTAAGAAGAAAACTGATTGAGAAAATTAATTCTGCTCTGAACATGTTACAACTGTTGGATCAAATGTCTAAACCTTCATCATTAACGTCAGCAAATATGCCGGTGAGCTTTCATGCTGATGTTGTTTCTAATGCTACCAGCTTTTGAGCTTTAGAGGTTCAGAACTGTTGTTATGTTGCCCCCCAAAAAAGAGCAATATTATGATAGGTGATTCTGCTTCTTTCCTGTTTGAAAAGCCCCTTTGGCAACACTAACTTATTTTCATCGTTGTCTGACATGTATGCTAGAAGTAGCAGGCTGGGAGGAAATAGAAATGTAGGTGTTGGAACATGGGGGTGGCGGAACATGGGGTGGCGGAAATTGGGTTTGTTTGAACATGGGGAGGTTTGAACATGGGGTGTGGAAACGTGGGTGTTTGAAAATGTGGGTGTCGGAACATGGCGGTGTCGGAATATTGGGATGTCAGAACGCCTAGAAACTGACTTTTCCCTCAGACTGAGACCATTTTCATGTTGGTCTTCCAGGCCAGAATCCTTCTGGTATTTTTTAATCCAAGAGCAACCAATCAACTTGATGTGGCCTTAGCAAGAAAATGAAGTTTTGCCAAAGGATTATATGAATGATGCAGATAGAAAGCATTGACTTGGAAAAAATACTTTTCTTTTGAAGTCGAGCCTGAGGACTTACTGGTAACTGTGAAGACAAAACAAAAGAAGGCAGGTATCGAACTGGGAATAAACATACGAAAAACTATTCTCAGTGGGGGTGAAGTAAACGTCACAAAGGGATTTAATTGAAATACATTGTAGTTGAATTTGAACAGTTGAAAAATTAGATCAAGAAACATTGAATACCTGTACTTCTTGACACGATAGTTCCACAGGCATATCTGGATGCCCCTTCAACACACACACACACACATGTGCACACACACGTACACACACACACACACACACACACACACACACACACTCATATACACATCCTCTCTTACACACACACACACACACACACACACACACACTCATATAATTTTATACACATCCTCTCTTACACACACACACACACACACACACAACAAACATGCACACAAGCATATTTAGCTGAGTCGAGTGATGCTCTGAATGTGCACACGGTGTGCATACGAACGTGTACACGGCGTGTTTGTATATCATTAAATTACACTACTGCCTGTACTGTACATTGTAGGTGTAAAGTGTCTTTCCCAAGGGCACAACATTGTGACCTGCTTGGGTATTGAACCCAGAAACTTCAAACATATAAGTCAATGACTTAACAACACCGCCATGCTACCAAAATGAATGAACTCTTCTTTTGCAGATGTGGACATGTGTGCGGCAGATCTACACGACTGTGACGAGCATGCCGTCTGCAACAAGACCGGCCCGGCCCAGTTCAGCTGCACCTGTAGGGATGGTTACTATGGCAACGGACAAACCTGCCTCCCCAGGTAACTATGGCACTAGTACAGGTTTGACTGTAGGCACTACAATGGTCATGTGGTCCTTATGCAGAGGTGGTCACTTATACAGGTTTGACTGTAGGCACTACAATGGCCAGGTGGTCCTTATGCAGAGGTGGTCACTCGTACAGGTTTGACTGTATATCAATGACCAGGTGGTCCTTATGCAGAGGTGGTCACTTATACAGGTTTGACTGTAGGCACTACAATGGCCAGGTGGTCCTTATGCAGAGGTGGTCACTCGTACAGGTTTGACTGTATATCAATGACCAGGTGGTCCTTATGCAGAGGTGGTCACTCGTACAGGTTTGACTGTATATTAATGGCCAGATGGTCCTTATGTAGAGGTGGTCACTTGTACAGGTTTGACTGTATATCAATGGCCAGGTGACCCTTATGCAGAGGTGGTCACTAGTATATCAAGGTGGTCCTTATGTAGGGATGATTACTGTTTGGTTGTACAGGTTCTACTGTATATCAGCAGCCAGGTAATCCTTACGTAGACTCTGAGGTGGTTATTAGTGTGGGGCTGCCTGTATATCAATAGCCAGGTTGAGTGACTGTATCCCCCCTCCCCTCCAGGTACAATCCCGAGGAGCCCCTTCCTCTGGAGGTGAGACGAGACGGCCTCATCAGTGTCTTCAACGGCATCAACCTGCAGGACATGAAGACTGCCGCCCAATTTGTCTTCTTCCAGGTGGGGGAAATCTTACACAAATCTTGACTTTACTGTAAAGTTTCCAACGCACTATTCTGACAATAGCATTTATTCGTACATTTGTTCATCCATTCGTTTTAAGCCAGTCATGTACTGATGCACTCATCCATTGACTGATTGATAATTTGATTGATTGATTGATTGATTGATTGATTGCAAGAAATTTCATGGTACATGATATAAAGTAAATTAAATTCATATCTTCTTTCCATCCCTCCTTCGAATCCTCCTGCTATTTTACCTATCGTATCTTCATTCATCCATCCCTCTTTCTTTCTTCGTTCCTTTCCTCCTTCCTTCCTTCCCTCCTTTCTTTTGTTTATGGAATGGCTTGTTCATCACGCTCAGGGAATGGATTCTTTGGGAGGAGACTTCATGGTGGCCGAGCAGTTCCGAGGACAACCCAAACACCTGCAGTCCATCTGCTTGGACATCCCCCAGTGTATTGGTGAGATCTCATGGCTTCATGACAACGACTGAGTGCTGAGCCTAATACATGTAGCATAGTACATATGTAACCAGTTTGGAAAAATTCTACCGATTCCTCAGGAATTTGTACTATTGATAGCATGAAAAGGTGGTAACACCTGGTCTGCTATACCCGCCACTGTAATGACGTAGCCCAATAAATAAACAAATAAATAAAAAAACAATAACAAGAAAGCAGAGATGTCAAACTTCCAGCAATGTTCTCAGCATCAATGACTCTGTTTTAGAACTGTACTGTATGATCGGAGGGAAATACCCGATTGAATTACATCATACAGCAGATAACTAGTATTAGTAGTAGAAGTAATTAACAATGTCCTTTCAGGGTTCAACAGTAACGGGATGCTCAAAATGTCCATGAGTCGTCCCTCGGGGTGGATAAGGTGGAGCAACAAGGACTCAGACGGCCTCTACCTGCTGGGTAAGTTTGTTACCTCCCGAGGTGATGTTTTCGGTGCATTTGTGTTTGTTTGCTTGTGTTGCAAACATTTGTGTCTGATAGATTACTGTAATTCCTGATTTTTTCACTGTACTGTCACTATGTTCACTGTTTTCATTGTCACTTCAGAATCTGTACTGTGAACTTATCATTTCTGTTATCAAATCATTGCCCCTTCCCTGTACTTGCTACCACCGTGAAGATGTCCACTTTCTTCAGAAATTTTGCTACCGTGAACACAGTACCATCCTATTACAAATGTATGTGACATATGAAGACTTTATTAACTCTAGATCTATAATCGTATATTTGCTGTAGATCTGAACTACTGTGAGTTAGACCTGGAGCTGTGTCCGGAGGGATCCCACTGTCAGCGCCATGCCCCTGGAGTCTACCAGTGCACCTGTGAGACCCCCCTAGTCATGGTGAACAACCAGTGTGTTCAGGTGCCCGGATATGGAAACATGTCTGCGGCTGTGTACCCTGGTAGGGAGGTGGAAGTGGGAGGGTACATGTGAACTTTGGTCGTTATGTGTTGCTTTAGGTGTACAGTCAAACTTGTCTAAGACGACCATCCAGGGGACTGAAGTGGTCTTCTTAGACAAGCGGTCTTCTACATTAAGCATGGCGACAAGACAAGACAGAGAACAAGAAAACCGCAGCAAAATGTTCACCCATTTTACAATAGACCCAGAATAACCCACCCGGCACCATTTTACATAATGCAATGACTGTGACAGTCATTCTGTCGAAATCAATGGCAAACTGGCCAATGTGAACTTTGGTTGGTTATGATGTTGTTGCTTTAGATGTACATGTACATGTGAAACTGAACCTTTGTCATGGTGAACAATCCAGTCTGTGTTCCCGGCTATGGAAACATGTCTGCCAATGTTTATTCTGGTAGGATGGTGGAAGTAGACCTACAGACCTACATTGTGTATACATGTACATGTACATTTGTACATGTGAGGCCCCTGCTAGTCACAGTGAACTACACCATGTTTTCAGATGTTTGTCCTTACAGGAAAATGTAGTTGTCTACAGTTTGCATTACTGCGAGCAGTTGTCCATTGTGTATAAGCGGAAAATTAGTGTAAGAGTAACTTTATTTATTGAACTTCACAGAATAATTTCTGTGAGGAGTCTGCAAGAGGAACTTACTTGCAATTCCTCTACATGGCTGGTTCTAAAATAACAAGAAGTACAGTAACTGTTGTATACAGTAGTAAGGTATACATGTAGTAAAGAAACAAAAGAGAATAAGAAAAACTTAACATATCACATGAATCAAATTAGAGGGACAATAAAGAAGATATACACTTACTAGATGCAGACATTCTGCATTTGATAGCTTGCGATAGTCAGAACCATCTATTAGTTACATGTATATGAAAGGCAAAGAGCACAGATGACGAGTTCTACATTGAATGAAATAAAAGGACTGAATTTTATTAGAATTTTATATTTGAATTGGTCATCCATTTTTACTGTAGATAGCATTGAGGAAGTTTAGTGTCATAAATTTAGACATGATCGTACAAGAATGTCAATGTTAAGCTTATGAAAATATCACATAACACAAGTCTAGCCATTAAACTGTATTTTATTCTTTTCCAGCACATACACTCAGTCTGTAATAAAGCTTGAAGCTTGACTTTGCTTTTTTCCAAACATTGTAACATTTTGAAATCAGCACAGTACAAACCGACGTCTCTGTTTATTGCAAGCCCCCAGTATTCAACTTTCTCATTATGCCTTTGCTGCTTTCTCTAACAAGTAATTTTATGGAAATAGTTTGCAAGCTATTACAAATGTAGTTCAGTCTCATTGCTTGTTACCTTCATTATGTTTACATGTACCTTCACTGAAGAAAACATTTTGTTTTCGCTCTGTTTCTTCTTCTCCAAACACATAAGGTCAATGACCTGGACCAGACCTCTGTCAGGTGGTAGCTGCTGCTGTAGCAGACACCTTGTGGTGTTGGGTTACATTATGTTGCAAGTTGCAGGACAGAGTTGGAGGCACTGGTCACCATTTATGTGAAAGTGTTTGAGTAAGAATAAACAGAGCAGTAGTTTTAGGCTAGACCATGTGAAGGTAAATACTAGCCTAAGTATTTTGTAGATTTTTCACAAAGACAGATACCTCAACAATTATTTCTTCAGGAAAGGCTGCAAGACTTCCTTAATGCTTTCCTTAAAAGGTCTAGTCTTCCAGATCCCAAGCTCCTGGAGTCTTGAGACGTCCAGGTGTGCATTGTAAGGACGAGGGGCTCCTCCTGAAGGCTCCTTGTCGGCCACCAGGTGAGAGGAGGGGAGGTTGAACACTTCTGCCATGGCAACGGCCATAGTGTACTTCGTCATCTCTTCATCTCCGCTCCAGTGGAAAACACCCTGCAGGCTGGGATCCTGTACGAAGGAACGATAGTCTGTGTAACACAATCTCTTTATTGAAGTCAAGATGAAACTCAAATGTTTGGATCAAGATGAATTCCTGGTCAATTTTGGTATTAAAGGGAAAATGACTTAAACTGAAAAATTTAGTAATGTACATGTATATCTATTGCAATGAAACTAGGTACTGTTTTTACTGTATTCCTCACCTGTAGTCTTTTCTCTGCCAGTTGCCTGCAGACTGCAGCAATATCGCCCACATGCGTTGGGTACCTCCTCTCGTAGTCCGACATCTTGACCGTCTTTTCTGAGTTCTGTACAGCGCTGAAGAGAATCGTAACGGCACTCTCGTCAACTGTCTCCACAGGTCCATACAGGATGGGCACTCTCAGCACAGCACCGTCTGTGGGGAAATAAAATGTATGGTACCTTAAGATTGACCGGTGCAATGGTAAATTGTGTAGAATGTTTGCCTAGCATTTGGTAGGTTGTGAGTTTGATCCCCGAACGAGTCATACTGAAGACTTTAAAATGGTACACGCTGCTTTCTCTGTTTAGCACTCAGCATTTGGGAAAAAGTATGGGAGCTAAACACGCACCACTACCAGTGGACTAGCTCCCTGCTGTAGTGATTGCACAACTGTGTGGCCCAAAGGCTACAGAAACGGAGATGGGTGCTGACATATACACCATAGGTTCAGGAAGGAACTTCAACTAACTTTTTACGTTCAGCACAGTCACATACTGTACATGTACATTGGACTTTCAAGGTGGTCTTGTAGTCAGGGTTGTTGACTTACAATCTGAAGGTTCTGGGTTCAAACCCCTGGCAGGCCCCAGTGTTGTACCTTTTATTTGGGAGAGGCACTTTACACCTATTTCCTCCCTCCACTCTGGTGAAAATGAGCAACACTGCCGGGATTCGAACTCACGACCTCTTGGTCCAGAGGTGCAACACTAACCAGTGGACTACTCAAAACTACTCCATTGATGTGGTCTTACCTTTGGCCACCTCCATGGCTGTCTTCTCCCCAGCCAGCTTGCTGATGCCGTATTTGTTGAGGGGATTTGGAGGATCCGTCACCTTGTGGGGCGGAGACTTTCCGTCAAACACGTAGTCAGTACTGATGAACACCAGGAAGGCACCAACATCAACTGAAATACATCCAAACATTTGCTATATACAGTGTGTAAACAAACGACTGTAAGAACAATAAGAACAATGTTGCCCAGTATATTAAATGTGAGTGAACAAGCTACAACAACAGAAACATTCATTTTGTTGCAGCAAGTTGTAAGGTAGAACAAGAATACAAGTATCCAAGGCTTGATCAAACTTGATACAGAATCTACGATAATTTTTATAGACTTGTACTATCACAGATCAAGCCAAGAGATTGATGTTGCTAAATGTTTGGATCAAAATGAATTCCTGGTCAATTTTTGGTATTAAAGGGAAAATGACTTAAACTGAAAAATTTAGTAATGTACATGTATCTATTGCAATGAAACTAGGTACTGTTTACAGTTTACAGAGCAGCCACAGGAAAGTTAGTGTGTATCCTTAACTTGTGGCCTCCATTTTCTGTAACGTTATCTATAGCCGGTATAACTGCCCTTCGGCGTAACACATCAGCTTTACAGGAAAGTGGTACGGCACCAGCTGGTTATATTACACTGAAGAACCTATCACACCTGACCTTTGCACCTCTAACTCAACTAAACTGTAAGTGTTGTTTAAAGCTGTCTAGTGATGATGCTCTACTCTACAGTCTTGGTGGTAGCGAGTTCCACTCTAGGGCAGTTCTAGGAAAACACATTCAAGTTTTTGAACACCTCAATCCTTGGTTGGTAACTCTGGTACTTGAAGGCATGACTATGCCATGTTCAGTGTGTACCCTTACCTGCGGCCTGTGCTACAGTCCTTGTGGCCTCCACGTTCAAAGCACTTGTGGCTGCTTCATCCTTCTCCACCACATCCGGCCTTCTCTGGGCTGCCGAGTGGATCAGGACGTCAGGCTGGAAAACAGCAGAGTGACGTGTGATGGCAGACTTCACCCCCTCAGACAATAACAATGGATTTGTCTAACTGGTTTCTTAAAGAGGAGGATCTAGAGTAGATCAGAACATCTAGAGTATGTTCAAGAAGTCATGTCTACAGGAGTAGGGGTCCATTCTGTAGTGAGTTGAACAAACCTAATAAATAAAGTATTACACCTTATGGTAGAAGTCGCAATTGTTTATTATAATACCACTTCATATCACTACAGTTGCAGCCTTAGAGTCAAATTGATATGACTTTACAGAATATGACTATTTACAATTAAAATGACATAATAGCTCTATATTCAGACAAGATTTTAAAATATTGTGAATAATAAATTATTACTTATTAAATCAGTGCAACAGAATTTGTTGGTTTACTGGTTTTGCACAACAAATGTGTTCTATCACACACATGCCCACCTTGAATTCCTGTACAGTCTCCCTCACAGCTGCCTGGTCTCGCAGGTCCACCTTCTTCAGACTCCCCCCCGCCCGGGAGTAGGCCAGTCCGAGTACCTCCCATCCTGTTGCACCCTGGAACTCCTGCATCAGCGCGCGGCCCAGGAGGCCTGACGCACCTGTGATCAGGACTCGACCCATTCTGGGGTGCTGTACAACAAAAAACAAGAAAGTGAAGTACTGTTTTTGGCTTGTGTGTGTGTGTCTGTGTGTGTGTACCTGTGAATGAGTGTGCGTGCATGTGTGTGTGTTACTGTGTGTGTGTGTCACTAGTGTGTGTGTCAGTGTGTGTGTGTCAGTGTAAATATATGTTGCTGATGTACATGAAGGTGGTGAAGTCTGCCATCTCTGATTGTCCGGTTAGAAGAGGTGTTATAGAAAAATAAACTGTATATATATGGAGGTATTGTTTTGGCTTATCTATCTGTTTGTGATAACTTTGTGAGTGAGTGTGTGTGTGTTTGTGCGTGCATGCATGCGCGTGCGTGTGTCTCTCAGCCTGTGTTTTCATCTGACTGTGTGTGTCCCTGTTAGCCTGTGTATGCATATGTCTGATTGTGTGTGTCTATGTGTGTGTGTGTGTGTGTGTTTTAGATGTTTGTTACAGATTGTTAGATGACAGCTTTGCCCCTCATAAATTGGTCCTCTACCAGAGATCTCGCCCCTAAGGCAACCATTGATGCCACGGCCACTTTACCTTAATTTGTTCTGGCTGATTTATAACAAACATTGGAAGCTGGAATTTGATCGTCCTTGGCGCTTTGAAACCTTGTCAAGAACTGGAAAACGTTGGCGCACGCTCCTGTGTTGTGATTGAAGTTATACGATACATCTTATCTCGTTACTTAGCTTAAGTCCCGCAAGGGACATCATGCTCAGGGAAAAGAAGAGGTTCACGCCCAGGTACATTATTGTGTGCTTTGTAACGTTACTTGGGTAGCAATAAGACTCGGATACAAAGGGGTTTTGGGGCACCTCTAGCGGTCGGGAGCGGCTAGCGATGTCATGATGTTACTTTACACCGAGGTTTCGGCCTAACCCTGACAAGTAGCCCACGGCGCAGCGCGGTAGGCGCATCGGCTATAACGTTATAATATAGGAAGGGGGAAGGGTATGGACGAATTTGTGTGCTAGCGCCCTTCTGCGAGGACTTTCAGTGTGGTCGCTACACGATAATCATGGTAGTTTCAAATCTACTATATCAGAAGGAAGATTTGGCTTGTGTATACGATCGTAAATCCCATAGAAGACCAAGAGACAACACCAAGGTGTAGACGTACCTTACCTTTCACAAGTGGACCAACAAGTTGTGTCGATCACTTCCGGGTATGCGACCTTTGACCTTTTGAGTGAAATAGATTGGGCGCGAAGTTTGAAATCATGCTGATTCGAGATCAGGAGAAAAGGAGAATCTTTATTGAACAACCTTCTTATCATCTCTCAGCATAATCAGACATACTTCAACCAAGGAGGTTGAAATTAGAGGGACAGTGTCGTATTTGTCCAGTCACATGTACAGGTGAGAGGTGAATGAATATAGCGAACTTTATACTTTGTCCTTTGTATCAAAAGTTCATTTGATCACCAAATAAGCCTGGATGGAAAATATTTGTCCACGGATCCGACCGGCCTTTCATTCTACATGCTATCAGTGCCACTATGTTTGACTCTCTGGGTCATAGATCGCTAGCCTGGTTACCAGTCTCCACAGGGCGGCTTAGGCACGTTTTACTGGCCGCAGTCCTACTCAGCATAGCCTCTACTCACATGCAAGATCTTTCCAGCTGGCCTTTCTAACTATTGCCTTCCTGTCGTAGGTGAACTAATTGAAACCGACCCCGTAAAATACACCGGCGTGCGCTAGTGGACCTGGGTGGGCGGGCGGTACTCCCAGCACCGCAGTGATACCGGGGAGCCTACGATGGTCTGGCTACCAGGCTATCGATCGCTTGAATTGCACCCTGAGATGACAAACTCCCCGGCAATGCAAGAATTTTTAGCGCTTGTCACGTCGGCCTTTGGCCATTGAGCAGTGAACAGGTGTCCAGAGGAGAGGAGATTGGAACTCACTGCCACCAAGTCACAGTAGGGAAACCCTCACTAGATAGCTTTAAACAACGCTTACAGTTAGATGTGCAAAGGTTAGGTGTTACAAGTCGCTCAGTGTAATATAGCCAGCTGTCGTTGTGCGTGCTGTGTACGTGCCTGCCAAGCTGGTGTGTTACGCCGAAGGGCGGTTACATTGTATGCACCACCTACATGTATACAGGTACAGATACAGATACAGATACAGAAGCTGGTGTGTTACGCCAAAGGGTGGTTATACCGACTATACAGGTACCGAAACTGGTGTGCTACGCCAAGGAGCGTTTATACCGGATATACAGATAAAGACACAAACAGCAAAAGTAGCGTGGAGAGATGAGACTACCGGTGTTGTTTGCTGTGCTTGTGCTGAATATGTTCCTGGCAGGAGGGCGCCGGGCACGAGCGGACACTGTACCGAGGCGAGTCAAAGTTTATCATTGCACAACAATGAATGAATGAAGGAAGGAAGGAAGGAAGGAAGGAAGGAAGGAAGGAAGGAAGGAAGGAAGGAAGGAAGGAAGGAAGGAAGGAAGGAAGGAAGGAAGGAAGGAAGGAAGGAAGGAAGCAATGAATGAATGAATGAATGAATGAATGAATGAATGAATGAATGAATGAATGAATGAATGAATGAACTAAAAATGATATTTAGTGCATGTTATTGCCTACAAGGGATAAATGCAGTAGTTACAAACTTGGAACAGAGTCTAGAGGTAGGTAAAATATCATTACCTGTAATGTATCAACAAAGGGGAGACAAAACGAAGCATATAAATCTATGTGATCACTATAGCGTACATACTAAACCTATTGTAACAGGAGCAATATAAGGAAAAGCGCTGTATAAGACTACAAGTACAATCTACATGTAGATGCTAAGCTATATGATATTGAGAGAAGAGAGGACACAATGCTCAATGGAAGGAAAAGCGTTACATGTACACATACATGTGTATACTGTACACATATCCATGTAGTGCATGGGTTGCTGGGGCTTTGGTCAATATTTATTGTAGAGAAAGATGCATGAATTTGCGTATTGTCGCTTTAAATTTCCTATAATTAAAATCATTGATAGAACTTTGGACCTATTTCAGCCTGCAACCTTGTAACATCACCGACCATTTGCACACGTGCTTGTGCTCATACATGTACCCAGAGTACTATGTGCGACGCATGCGCAGATCACTGTGGGTGTCAACTACCGTGTGGGACTTATCTTCCACCAGCGGTCACGCACGCGCACTGAAGAAATTGCAGCGGTATCTGCATGGACACAACAACCAAGGTGAGATGGTAAAATTTCGAAATGTGTCAATCAAGTTCGTTATTGTCAATGTCAGAACAATTCACTATTCAGGGCTCAATGTACGGAACCCTCCAATGAACCTTTCCTGACTGTCAATCACAATTATCAGTTCAACCAATGATAACATGACAATTAGCGGTTAGACCAATGAGGGAGTGGCTGTATGTATCACATACATATATATATATACGGGACTATAGGAAAGGACCATTACTAAGTCTGTACGTATACATATTTGAGAACGAAATAAACCATCTGCTGTCATTTCTATTTTTCCAAGGTAAGAGGAAACTTTTAGAAACTGTTCAGCATAAAGATTTTTTGCCATCGCTGAATTTGTTTAGGCCGCGTAACACACCAATTTTGTACATTAAGTGCGAGCTATGTATATAAGACCGGACTGTAAGGTTTGATCCACTCACACTGGGATGCGTGAGTACGGTGGGATCTTTAATGTCGAGGTGTGTCTCTCCTCAAACACGGGACCTTTATGTCCCATCCAAAAGGACGTCCCTAACCGGAGCTAGGTAGTCCATCGGCAACGGAGGACTACCAAGAGCAGAGGCCGATTTAGTAACATATAGCATTACCCCTAGCCTGACTGAACCTCGCTTTTCGCCGCCTCCCTAGTTAGTCCGCCACCGGACTATGTCTACTAGGGAGCCCCCCGGAGCTTGGGTTTCACAGGCTAGCATTACCCCATACTGGGCTCTGTATAAGACTCTCTTGTATTAAGGGTAGATTAGTCTCTTAGTATGTTTGTTATATAGATGTAGATGTCATACGTTGTACAATTCTCGTACAAATCTTGTGCAGTAAAGTTTATACCACATTTCTACCGTTTTCCAGGTTTGATGATTCCGAGGGAAGGTCCGCTGATAACGCAAACCTACGTGCCGACCGGCTTCCTGCGGGAGGTCACGGTGTCTCTACCCCTCCCCCTGGACAAGTGGAACAGTCCACCTGTGCCTGGGGACCCCACGGTAAAGTTCCATGTCGTTAGTTTGTTTGTTTCCATTGTTTCGCATGATCAGTAAACCACCTTTAGGCGTAACACACCATTTTTGTACGGTAATTTAAAGTACATGCTGCGTAATATCAGTCTGTAAGGTTTGATCCACTCACACCGGGATGGACCCCTACTGTTTTCGATAAGTATAGTGGGATCTTTAACGTGCTTGAGGTGTGACTGTCCTCAAACACTGGACCTCCGGCTTTACCCCCCATCTGAGAGGACGTCCATAACCGAAGCTAGGTACTCATTTTCACCTGATTTGAGTGAAGAAATATGTGTGAAGTGCCTTTCCCAAGGGCACAACACTGGGGCCTGCCAGGGATTTGAACCCAGAACCTTTAGATTCTAAGTCGACAACACTAACCACAAGACCACCTTGCCACCTCAGGTTGTCCTAGACGTTATTCCGGAGACCGTCATGTATGTGAAGTCGTTCCGGAGAAAAGGGGACCCGAGGTTCGGCGCTGAGCGGGAGGCTCAAAAACTACTTCATCTCCTGATAGCCAACGGAGAACCGATCGTTCGGAAGAACGACTATTACTACATCCTTCAACATGGCAGGTAAAATAACTCTTACAGTCAAATCTGTCTAAAGTGACGACTAGCGAGCAGATAATACCATTACGTTTGGCCATTGAAGGCTATAGTAAATACACTGAAAGAAGGCCAGTTAAAAGTACTTTCCCACATTTTAATCCACTCAGATCTGTCATTACGCCCGCTAAACTGGTGAAAAATGAGCAAAACTTGACCAAAGTAGGGAAGTTTGGACCCTACCTGTTCCTTCTAGCCCAAAAGTATCAAAACTGGACGAAAACGAATCTAAATATTTGCCTGGCATTTAAATATTTACTTCAAAATTTTGGCGTTGTAGCCATAAGTACATTAAAACTTTTGGCATACACTACTTCAAAATTATAAAATTTGTGACTTCTGACTTTTGTCCTACCATAAATGTATATTTTGGGCTCCTGTGCCCTAGTATTAAATCCAAATGGCCTGAACTTTGGTATGGGTACCTTGGACTGTTGGACATATGTCCACGGAATTTCATTCACGTTTTTGGCATATATCACTTACTATCTCAACCACTACACATTTATCAACAGCAGTACTTCATCCCGACGCTACGAGGTGGCCATCTTCGCCACAAATGCCGTGCTAGACGAGTTCTACCGCGGGACGGACGGATCGGAGGCCCGACTGTTCCGACTGCCCAGGTGCCTTCGAATTCGCCACAGCGAGCGTTTGTGGTCGTCAGGGGGCGCTTCTATCAACGCGGATTTGGTGCGGCGGGACTGTGGCACGACGTTTTGCTATGGTGAGGACAATGGTGATAGGTACATGTATGTTTACTTTCGCAAAAGGAAAACATGTTGTTTATTTCTCAGTTACTTCTCCTCTTCCTCTTTTTCTCCAAACACATAGGGGCAATGACCTGGACCAGACGGCTGTCGCCATGGTAACTGGTGCTGTAGCAAACGCACCCTGTAGTGTTGGATAACATTATGTAGCAAGTGGCAGTACAGAGTTGGAGGGCTGGTGGGTGACCATATACAACATTATGAATGTCTTTGGGCAAGACCATGTGAAGATTAACATTATGCATTACCTTAAACACCAGTTTTCTTATCTAGTTCCAGTGTATATGTACCTCACCCGAGGAAGTGAAGTCTGCTATCTCTGATTGCTGTGTTGTTCTTCCAAGGCCCAGATTGTCCTGCATACACCATACAGAGTAAGGACAAACACGGAGT
Source organism: Branchiostoma floridae x Branchiostoma japonicum (assembly GCA_013266295.2). Lineage (NCBI taxonomy): Eukaryota > Metazoa > Chordata > Leptocardii > Amphioxiformes > Branchiostomatidae > Branchiostoma > Branchiostoma floridae x Branchiostoma japonicum. The sequence goes on along the minus strand of CM023827.1, from coordinate 7,492,876 downwards.
TGAGCGGCGTTCTTACCCGAGCGTCGGGCCATTCCTGCGTGCCGACCTGCTAACGTGCCAGTTCGAACGTGCCAGACAAGAAGGACAGAAGGTCATGTTCAAAAAGTTGAAAGGTATAGACTTGTCTTTCCTTAGGCTGTAATATTGGCGGTTTTGGTGGTGGTGTGTTTGTCGGTTTGCTTGCGGAACATGCACAGAATCATCAAGAAAGACACTATAACGAATAAAACAAGAAATTCACAACTCTGAATACACGCAGGTGTTGCACAAGAATTCCAGCGGACGAATATTCTCAAATGGCATACCATGTTCAAAGAAAAGAAATTCTTCTTACACAACCAAATGTTTTACCTGGGCAAATGTTGTTTTTACCTGGCCTAATGTTGTTTTTACCTGGCTTAATCAAGGCTAAATGTTCTTTGTGCCTGGTCAAATGTTCTTCCTACCTGGCCAAGAAGTAGAAGATGTCGTTAGATCCATTAGTAAGGATTTCACTTAATAAGTCTGTTGATTTCAACCCAGAGGAAGGTCTGACGTCACCAGGGAGGAACTTTTCTCGCTTCTCGCCGGTTGTAACGGGGCTTGTCCAGTCGGGGCCGCGGGGAGGACCGTGCAGCCGTACCTACACCTCATACCTGCCTGTACCGAGGAACGTCATCACAAGAATGGCACGGGGGAAAGCAGTGAGACAAGATTTGTTTGATATACTAGATACACACACACCTCCTCGAAAATACTAGTCGGATGTTCCCGTGCTTTTCACCTCCTCCTCAGCACCTCCTCGACAACATAAGTCATCTCCTCCACACTATACTACTACTCTATACTACTCATGCGCGTGCACAAAGTCGCACACAGGGAGAGTTGGTTGATATTTGCTTACTTGATTGACACGGGCTTTAATAGCCTGGAGGTGACCCAGCACGCGCCGGGTGAGAATAAGTGGGCGGTACGTGGAGGAATTTAGGAAGTTATTGATTGCGTGTAATACCCGATCAAATTACGTCATACAATCCCCTCCACAGTTGCAATACATTCACAAAAACCCTAAACACTTCCCAGAGGTCTGAAATCTCTGATTTCTTGTTGCCGTAGGAACGTTTTGGATCTACCTGCCACGACTTGTCCGGTTATGTGATGTGTTTCGGCGGGACCGGTAGCGCGGAAGAGTCGTTGGAAGCAGGGCGGAGACTGACCAGGCTTCTGACTGACAGAAAAGAGCCATTCTCTGACCACGCCATGGTGGTGGCAGAATACAACGTACAGTCTCGTGTGTTTGACAGACACAACGAGGTAGGAGTCTCTTTCGTCCTATCAATATTTAATATTTGCAGAGACAACGAAAGACACTCTGCAGCTAAAAAAAGTTTGGTAACCAGGTTTGAAGACCTTACGAAAGTCGTTGTACGTTTGTTGAGACAATAAAGATTTCTTTATTTAGATATTTACGATGTTGTGTTTTGTTTAGGTGTTTATGGAGACCCGGGACAATGAGAGACAGTGCCTCCACACAGGCAGCACCGGTACATACGACCGTCACAACCTCGACTTTACCCTTCACAAAGACTGGTACGAAGGCTTTTCTATAAAGGTTGTTCTGGACATACTTCTGGTTGTAGCAGGAAGCCGAGGTTGCACGTGTATGATGATACATATCTGTGTAATAAGGCACTTTGGCATTTAGATATAATAGAGTCACAGGAAGTGAGGGTAAATGATGTAACCGCAGACTGACAGGAATATTGAATTGGAGGTCAAAATGTTCTCACCACAGGCTGGGAATAAGTACCTCATTTTCTGTCTTCAGTTAATTGCTATATTGTCTGTTGCATTATGGAAGCCAGTGGAAAAATCAAAATACAGAATCAGCAGGAAATTCGCAATAACGAATGAAACAAGAAATTCACTAAAACTCATGGAGGTGCTTTGATTTCTTATTGTAGGTTTAAAGAACCGGACATTACGAGCCTTCATCTGCAGCACCCATGTGCCAGAACCCACTGTCCGCTCCACAAGGTCACCAGGACGTTCGACCACTTCAGAGAGAACCATTTCCTCAACAGTACGTAAAGCTCATGTCACACATAGTCGACCATGGCTGCCATGATTGAGAGTTACTAGTAGTCGTGAGCAAGGCCATCTGTGGTTGGAAGTTGATCGGCGAGGTTACTTACTGGTCTTCAAAAGTGGCATTTTTCTGGCTCATTCTGCCCTGTATCTCTCACAGTCTCCATTATCATGCTTCTCTCCTTCCCTTTCACCTGCTTCCTTCTGTCCTTCCTTTTACCCTTCCTTCCTTCTATCCGTCTATTCTTCCTTCTTAAGTTCTATCCTTCCCGGGTTTTTTTGCAAAATTGTCCTGAAGTGCTGTATTTTCCTTCACAAGCCATACTGATGAAGACAGCAACATGTTTCTATACAACTTAAAGAATTGTCGGGTTTCTCCATCACACTTTAGCCAGGTGGGTGTGTACCCAGGAGAGGTCGTGTGAGGCCGCGTCAGGACGGGACAAGGCGATGAGCGGCCTGCTGTTCTACATCAACGGCAGGAACGACGACAGAGCTGCGATAGAGATGATGCAACCCGTCTTAACCATCGTTAGTATCTTGCTTAAATGTACAGTGATGTTTTGTGTGTTTGTATATGTACGTGTCTGTGTGTGTGTGTGTGTGATGTGCACGTGTGTGTTTGTGTATGCACGCGCGTTTGTGTCTGTGTGCATATGTGTGTGTGTGTCTGTCTGTGTGTATTTGTGTGTGTCTGTGTGTGTGCGTGTGTGTTTGCCTATGTGTGTGCGAGTGTGTGTGCGTGTGTGTGTGTGTGTGTGTATGTGTGTGTGTGACTTAACCGTTGTCAGTACTTTGCTTGCTTTATCCACAGTTACACACGTCTACATCTTAAAACGACACAGAAACAGCACAACAGATCTTACATGTTGTCCAACTTCACTCCTGTTGCAGCACAATGTAACGGAAGTCAGTTCGCCCGCCTGCGACAAAATGTTTACTGTATGTCTCCCCCTGCCGACCAGTTACCATGACAACCCTCCCAGACCCGTGGACACACAGGTAAGTTCATAGTAGTAGTGATCTTGAACCAGTTCAGCCCACTGAAATGCTAATTTTTCACTGAAAGATGCAATGTACAGTATAACATGCCACAGCTACATTGTAACCTAGCTTTCAGCACCAAGGACATTGCCTGCGCCGCATGGTGTTAAAACACCTCGGCCAAACGTCTCGTTTAAGGTCGTAATCGCTTATTTAAGGATGGCATCCCGTCTATAGTTTTCAAATGTTATGTAGGAAAAGATGTCGTCTGCAATGGACAAAATTCTGATGAGACATTGACCAAACATCCAACGAAAACCGTGAGAAATCCGGGTTTCGCGCAAGTGCAGTACGTTCTGCCAACGTACTGACTACATGTCTGTTGAGCAACAACGGACGGGATTCGAACTCCCGACCTTTAGGTTCAGAAGCACTGGGCACTACATCACGAACACCCTAAGAAGTGACAATATATATTTTCTTTCCAGGTATACGTTTCTGAACCCGTGGAAAAACTGGAATTTTTCGGCCTACGTTTCAATGACAGGAGGGATGACTTCTCACGGGACCTGTACGTGTCTGAGTTAGCTCACAACGTTACAACAGAAATGGACTCCATGCCGGAGCACTTCGACGTAGGCTGCAAAAAGGTGATCCACGGTTCATGCAGCGTGAAGAGGGTCTTACTGTCTTTGTATTTTATTCTCGCTACGCGGACAACAAACCACATTTGATACTTCAGCGCCTCTTTGCTTTAACAAGAGGTACTGCACCCATCTTGCAAATTCTGAGAAAAAACGACCACCGATAATCCAATTTTAAAAGTTGTCCATCTTATCTGTCGTCGATTTCCTTGTGCTTTCTCCTGTCTCAGGAAATAATAGCTGAGATGCTGTTTATGACTGAAGAAGAGGAAGAATGGCACGAGCTTGCTTTCTTCAGAAAGGTAAGACATGACAGTGCGAGTAGCGTACAATTCTCAGTAGCGTGCATATCCAGTGGTAAGTGGCACAATTCAGGGCCAAAAGACCATATCTGGACACTGAACTAAGTTGGTGGGAGGTTGAGGCGACTATGCTAGGAGATGGTGGTGAACATTTTGAAGGCGTGTCGGTTGTATTCGAGAGGGAAACAGTGGCCAGGGAGAGAGTTCTATAAGTGCAGTTCGTGGAAACAAGCTGTTGGTGTAGAAGGACTTAGGGACTACCTTTACCTGTTTTATTTACTTGTTTGACAGCTACCGACGCAGCTGTTCCTCCAAGCGGACAGCCAAGCCGATGACGTACAGTATGATGCGTGTCAGAACGACGCATGTTTCATACACGAAAGAGTTCGAGACTGGGGAAGCTTTACGGAGTACAGCTTTAACATAGGTAACTAATTTGTTATAACAACAGAAAGAGCCCTTCTTTTTGTAGAAAAACTAAAGAAAAAATGAAAAGAATTCATTATCAAGTGCATGTTGTAGTTTGGCCAGGAACGTATGGAAACTTAGGAGCAGTCTGTAGTGATATATGTAGTGTGTGTGTGTGTGTGTCTGTATGTGTGTGTGTGTGTGTGTGTGTGTACGTGTTACGTATGTACATAAAGTACAGGTTTGACATAGGTAACGGTATTGTCATTGCAATAGAAAGAGCCTCCCTTTCGTAGCAAAACGTGAGAAAAACTGAAACAAAATTGACTATCAAGTGCCTGTTGAAGTTTTGCCAAAGAAACACAGAAACTTAGGAGCAAACTGTAGTGATTTGTGGCTTGTATATGTGTGTATATGTGTTACATATGTTCATAAAGGAAAGTTGAAATAACGATTACAATGTTATACCCATTGAAGTGTAACGTTACCTTCAGTTACAGCACTGAGGTGAAGTAAAATCAGCACCAAGGAAAGACCCTGTCGTTAAAGGAAACGTCTCTAACTCTGTTCTTTTGTTCCCGTATAGGGAAGTGTATGTACATTAAGGAAAGTTGAAATAACGATTACAATGTAATACCCATCGAGGTGAAACTTTGCAATCGTAAAATCATCACCAAGGACAGACGCTGACCATTAAAGGAAACGTATTTAACTCTGTTCTTTTGTTCCCGTAAAGGGAAGTATATGTATTACTTGTGTACATGAGGGAAAGTTGAAATAACGATTACAACGTTGTACCCATCGAGGTGTAACGTTACAATCGTAAAATCAGCACCAAGGACAGACCCTGCCCATTAAAGCAAACGTGTCTATCTCTGATCTTTTCCTCCCATATAGGGAAGTGGGTATGCATGAAAGCAGCCGGGTGTGAGACGGGCAACCCACGTGACGTCTTTTTGGCGCTGACGTCATATTTTGGCGGGAAAAACGTGGCTGGGATTCGGTTAGGGGACATGATGGCACCCGTCGTCATGCAGGTAATTCTACTAACGTTACCAGCTCAGAAAAGAACTAGAGATAGTCATACCTTCAAGTGCAGGAGTTATCAACCAAGGATTAAGGTGTCCAAAAACTTGCTTTATCCTAGAACTATCATAGAGTGGAACTCCCTGCCACCAAGTACAGTAGGGGCATCATCACTTGATAGACAACGCTAACAGTTAGATGTGAAAAGGTTACATGAAACCCTCTGTTTTCAGTACAAGAATGTCTTCAATGAGCAGGAGCCGTTCACAGGAAGCTGCCAGGAGGAACTGGAAGCTTGTGCGCCTCTGCCTAAATATTACCAGAGAGAAAACGCGCCTACACCTACTGAGGAAGGGGTAAGTTTAACAAAGTTCTTTGTATACCTTTCAATGAACGTCTGTCACCTTCGTTTGGGTAATACTAACTTGTTCTACCTCGCACTACAGCTAGGTGTCGCTGCTGCAGTGTGAAAAATGCAGTCCTTAATAAAGTGACCTGTATTCATATCCAAAACGTCGGCTAGGTCTAAAAACATCGAAGATCTCACACCTCTGTGAAATATTTAGCTTTTGTGGATTTCTCGTTTTATTCGTTATTGTGAATTTCTCGCTGATCTCGCTAAGTATTCCCTACTGGCTCCCATAAGGCAACAGACATGCATATAGCAGGAAATTGAAGACAGGAAATGAGATAACCTTTTCAGAGATTTCTGGGATCTATGACCTAACTTCCTGTCAGTGTCTTGACGTGTCTAACATGGGGAAATAACTACGGAAACACGAGTGAACACACATAATAACACATATAACAGTTAATGCAAGATGCAAAAGTATGATTTAAAAGACAACAAAACACACACAACTTAATAGAAACCGTTTTTTATGTATGAAATTTCTTGGGCAATCTGTTACGTCTTTGGTCGCTCAGCGGTCGCAGCCTCTAGTGGAAAGGGGGTATAATAGACCGATACCAAAACGGACATGTAGCCACTCTCTCATTGGTCGAGCCGCTAATTGCCATGCTATCATTGGTTGAACTCCTAATTGGTTGCACACGACATGTCTTCCTCCCAGTTGATGCTGAGACAAGTGGTCACGCCCAGTATGTACATCATCAGACTGAAGGGCCATCTGACGTCAGCACAACTAAGCCGCGAACTGGAGACACTCAAGCACAAACTACAGGAGACAGGCTTACAGTTCGATAAGGTGTGTTCTTACTTCTGGAATACTTATGAATGTACCCTAGGCCTATGATTTGGCCTTACGTGGGAATGTGGTCGTGGTTACGGTTGTTGACTTCGAATCTATAGGTTCTGGGTTAGAATCCCTGGCAGGTGCTAGTGTTGTGACTGGTTTAGGGACGTCCTCTCGGATGGGTCATAAAGTTGGAGGTCCCTAGCTCTAGATTTGGCAGCTAAAATAGGTTTGTAACCAGGCTAGGAGGTCCCATATTTGAGGAGACCGGGGCTAAAGTTGTTGTTTTTACTGGCGTATGAAAACCTGCAAATTGTTTATATGTTTACAGGACTCGACTCTATTCTACACGTACGACCAACCTTTCACTGTGGAGGACCGGCGAGAGACGTACACCGGCTTCTGGAAGTTACAATCCGTGGGATGAGCATGGACATGCTGACCAGTAGCTAACACCCTCACATCGTAACTAGTCAGACTCCTTTTGGCACTAATAATAGCAGCAAATGGTTAAATGGGGAGCCATCTACACACAAAAATGCATAACAACGGACTACATTGAAAATTTCGGACATTGCTAGGCTTATTGTCATAGAATTCTTAGAAGTCATAGCTATTTTTAGTATATGATAAGTTTGTTTTTATGACTTCAGAAAAACTTAAGTAATATCACTTCTTCATAAATTGATTGAACTGAACGTTGTCACTGTTCTGCATCTTTTGCCCATTTAACTACCCTTCAGATGCAACAACAGTTTCACAGCCCTACAACTCCACTAACTCACTATCTTACCTGTAAAAGGCCCCCCTCACGCGCGCGCGCACGCACGCAGGCACGCACACACAGGCACACACACACACACACACATCCAACCATGAAACTCCTGTTTCTGGTGCTGAACACCATTCACACACAGGTTAACACACCTGTCCCTTGTGCTGAACACCATCCACATGCAGGTAAACACATCTGTCCTTGGTGCTAAACACCATCCACACACAGGTAAACGCACCTGTCCTTGGTCCTGAATACCATCCACACACAGCCAAACATACCTATCAGTTATATCAGATCAGAAGGAACATCAACTCTCATAATTCTTCCAGGTACCCTAAGACTACCACATTAAGAAAAACTAGACTTCAATGATTTTAATGAACCCAGTGGAATTGTAAGAGTTGATGTTTTATTGCAAGTTTTATTTACAAGCCATGGTACTGCCATTGACTTACTTACATCATGAAAGTTCATCTGTGTTGGTAGTTATGTGTGTAAAAAAAACAGAGGTGCTGGTCGAATGTTCTAGGTGAGAAATTACCTTTGTGTTGGAGCAAAAGTTTTAACTTTCAACAAGACTTATTTACATGTTGTCACTTATTTAAACAAGATACAACCAAAGCAAATTAAACTAATACAAATACGACATAAACAACTGTGAGATTGACAAAGAATTCTGAAAATATTCAGTAGTCATCAAGCACTAGAAACAGAGACAAATATCGAACAATCAAATGTAGAACAGAACAACTTTTCAACTCTCCTATACCTTATATAGTGAGGCTTTTAAATTCTTGATCTAGTAGACTTAGTGACAACTATCTCACGTGTACCTTGTCGGTGTCTTGAAGATTTACCGTGACGATACATGTATGTAAATACTACCAGGCTTTTAAAATAACGATATAATTTCTCATTTTGGTGCTTAACTTTAGATGTTATGAAATCAATGTATGTAAGTGTTTGTTACTATGTTTTTACCAGTATATGCTGATATCAATGTTTTATATCTCATGTTAGAACAAGGTTTTAGAACGTTTGTAATGAATCAGCAATTCAGCCTTCGGGCTGCGAATGATTTATATTTTGAATAAACCACATATCATCATCATCATCATCATCAAGTTCCATCAGAGTTATTGGCCACTCGTAGTCATACTCAAGTTCATTATTATAAGACCTTTTTGTAAAGTTCACTGGCCAGGACGATATATTCAAGACCGGATCGGTGATACTCACTGATTTAGTGATATGACCCTGACTTGACGATGACCCTGAAGATTGCACAGACATTGCATAGCATCTTTGGTACTTTCCACTAATCGATCCCATATGAACGCTGCTACGAGCAACAACATGGGAGTGACCTAATACATAAAAAAACATCTCTGTCAACTGCTTTTTAGTGGTGCCTTGGCAATCTAGAGAGTCGCTATTGTGTGAACACTTCAAGGCTAACTCCCGTAGCCTCTCCACTGCACGTACCGCTATTTCTAGAGCTGTCCAGAAATAGCGTTCTGCTGACTTCTCACTGTCCACTGTGTGCATGAGAGAATTAGTCACTATCCTATTTAAGGCAATATTACATGGCCTGTTGTCAAACTTGATCAACGAATGTTTCTTTAAACATTCTGCCATCTCGTAGTAGGATTCTCCTCTAAAAGTAGGGTGTTCCCAGTCTCTCGGACTCTTACCTTTAAAGACATGCAATGGCACATTTGTTCCATGATCGAAAAACGAAAGCACTGCCAGGAGTTCGTAAGCTTTTGGACACTCATTCTGTACCTTTCTTACTTCATCAACAATTGGATTTTCACTCTGTCCGTAGCCCGTCAAATCTAGTCTAACTGGTAGTACACTTCTATAAAGCAGATCCGAAGAATTTTCTGCTGAATAAGGTACACCATGTTTTAGATGCATCGCTTCTGCCTCCTTGTAGTAGTGGATTATAGCATGTGGTAGGTAGCCGAGGCCGTGAACAATACCTTCCAAGTTAAAAATGTAACTACTCTGGCTCCCAATTACATTATTAGTTTCTGCCAAATCCACATCAGACTTGTTTTGTGACCGGTAAAGCTGTATGGCAGCTTCTTCTGATAAAGGGTGTAACTTCAATGTTGGCAGTTTCTCTAAGTGGGGAAGAGATAGTTCTCGCCTGGACAGTAAGATCACGTGAGAGGTAACTCCCTGTACCGTCTTGTCTGGCACAATCTTCAACATGTCAGTAGCATTCTTAGACGTTTCTACATTGTCGAAAATAAAGAGAAACTTCCCCCTATACTTTACAAGTAATGTTTTGCTTAAGTATTCAGCCATCCACTCGAAACTTTTATCCCGATAGTCATACACTATTGGATCACGACCTTCTAGTTTCCACAACACATCAACGAATAGAAAGTTGGTTTGTTCATATGACGTTATCCAAACAATACCAGCTGTATAAATGTCACTATTCCTGTACATGTATTCCTTCACCAGTGCTGTTTTCCCTACTCCACTGAGGCCACTCACCAGGCATACACTATTGTTCTCTAGGATCAAGGTTAGGTTTGCAATGTCTTCCTCCCTACCAAATAGATGAGGCCTGTTCTTCGTAGTAGTGTCCTGGAGAATATACTTCGGGTAGAGACATTTTTCACCTGAAAAAAGAAGGACCACATTACAAGCAGCAAATAAATGTTGTCATTGGTAAAACGGTTGACACTATTTATTCGTATCTTTACCATAGGCCACAGCAAGTAAATTTTATGGATGACATCCACTGCAGACTCCAAATTTAATGCGATAGGGCGGAAAAAAAACAAGGCGGGTAAAAAAAAACATTCCTACATTTTTCAATTTTGAGATAATAAACCTTGTTGAACAAGAATTGAGGCGACAGAACATGACATCACGACCAACAGGTCTTTTCTTCCTGAATTCAACAGTATTACTTGTCCTTGTAGAGGTGTATATAACGTTATCTCAATTAACTAGAACAATAATTGTAGAAAATAGCTTGTGGTACCATCATGGGCAGCTACTATACACTCAACACTGGATATTTACATGCGATGGAACACCTTAGACTGTCAACACTTGCCATGAAACTAGAGCAATTGTGACCGAAGTTTGCTGGATCCCTGATGGTCTCTGAGTTTAGAGACTGCCTACCATAACACAGGTTTTGGTTCAACCCGTCAAACATGTTAGAGTTAGAGTGCATGAAACTGTCATGTAACAACACACAAATCTGATCCATACATCTGCTTGGAACAACATCTCCAGCACGCTATAGATCCCACTACACTCATTGAAAACGCCTAGGGGCAATATTATAACCCCCTTGGCATATACAGAGCGAGCGTCTGTTTTATACTCCCAACATCTGCTTGGAGATTATGTAGAACCAGGGTTTAACATGGTGGGGATATCGAACAAATACACCATGCGTAGGTCAGCAAAAGAGCTGTTCTTGAGCAGAGGAACGCACTTCAAGGCTATTATTCTACAAGATATCGGTAACAAGGAGACGCCACACATTAATTCCGTCAATCAATCAATCTCCAGATAAGCAACAGAGTTTTTAGAGCTGCCTTTACTGAGCAAAAGGGCCGATTTATGCGACAAGAAGAGGTGAAAAATGCCTGTCCACCCGGCTAATAGTATTACAAACTGGGGGAGGGGGGTTGACATTGCTAAGGGATGGCTTTCAGAACCAAGGACATGGATGTCTTCAGTTTCAACCTGTATCTCCGCAGACTCCAAATCTAATGCGATAGGGCGAAAAAAGACAAGGCGTGCAAAAAAAACACACACCAAGATTCCTACATTTTCAAATTTAGAGATCATAAACCTTATTAAACAAGAATTGAGGAGTCAAAACATGAAATCACAACCAACAGGTCTTTTATTCCTGTATTCGACAGTATTACCTGCCTGTGTAGATGTGTATACATCTCAATTAACTAAAGAGCTTGTCATACCATCATGGGCAGCTACCATACTGGGTATTCATATGCGATGGAAGACTGCCAACACTTGCTATCAAACGCGAGAAATTGGGCCTCAAGTTTGCTGGATCCCTCATGGTCTTTGAACCAAAAGACATTTAACGTTACAACATATTTGCCCATTTTCGCCGGAGGGCAACAAAATTTCTTGGTGTTTTTTTTTCCGAAATCAGGCGAACATTAATGTGCGTGCTGATGTCATGCATAAAGATTACTTGTTGTGGCCATAGGTAAGAACAGAAGGGATCAGCTGAATGAAAGGAGCCAAATTATGAATGAATGAATGAATGAATGAATGAATGAATGTGGAAAAACCTTAAAGTTTATCATATGTTTATGCTATTACAAGCAAAGTACAGTCATGGTGATAAAGAAGCTCTAGATACAATTACAGTGATATAAGAGGATGAATTCTTAAATTGTATTGAATTGTATTTTGAATTCTCACCATCACTGTTATGCATGCTGGGCTTTGCTGGAAGTGTCACCATGCGAATTGAAGGTGTTAACAAAGTTCAAAGACTGAGATCACTTTTGCGTGATGCCAGTTCCTGGAGTAAAAAAGAGATATTGATGCATAGGTTAAAGGGCAGCTTCTGGCAGCCTCACCTGTAGATGTCATCCACACAATCACCAGGACAGCAACAGCAGCAACAAGAAGGCTAACCAGGGTGTACTTCAGTGGAATTGATGCCCAGAAGGTCTCTGGAACAGGAAGAAACATTTCAAAAGAAACATCAGATGGCTTTGCATACAGATTTTGTAAATATATTATATGTCAGCAGCATACATGTACATGCATGTATGCATATGTTCCAAAATGAATATCCTCAACCTAATGATACAGTCAGTGAAAGATGTGTGTGTATCACACCCTCATATTTATGTGAAACATATCATAAGTAAAAGTACTCAGAATTTTACCAACTCCTACCAGTCTTGGCCTTGATTGTCACTTCTGGTCCCTGTAGCTCCCCACTCGTAACCCGGACACGGGCGTTGTACTTTGTTCCAGCTCTCAGCCCTTCTGTCCTGGCGACAGTCTGATCACAGCCCACTTCTCGCCGCTGTACAGGCTCTTGGGCGTTGTCGCCTGCAAAGATGGCGACTTCCACCGACCCTCCTGGAATGGCGTCTAGTTGGTCCCAGGCAACTGTGAGGGAATCCCTGGTGGCCGACTCTAACCGACAGTTTCTCGGTTTGGGAATTGCTGAAAACACAGTGTCATAATCAAGTGTAACTAACAAGTTTGTAATTCTATTCTTTTCTATCTGTTACATGCCATTTCTTCTTGACATTACCACAAACATCAACCTGCCATAGTTCTTTCCGTACATTGGTTTGATTAGATCATTTTCATATACATTTTTCCCAGAGACATTTGAACTTTGAGGTTCAAAGGCCTTTCCTTATTCCATTTACAGATTATGTCAACTGTGACTTGTAGTAAACTGTATCTAGATACTACACAACCAGAATGGAAGAAATAATTTACTGGTAGCTTAAGTTAATACCAAGATGTATAAGAATCCAATATGTCTTTTTTCAAGACTGTTTCTTACCTCTCTGTACTTCTTCTATTCCTGCAGTTCGAATCTCTTCTGCCAGGTGGGGATAGAATCTACCCAGCAGGTGCATGAAACCCCCTAACTCCTCCACCCCTTTTCCTTTCAGAATGTCTAGCAGGGCCTCTGCTCTTTCTCGCCTATGAAAGATACAAAATGCCATGTTAATGATGGGGGATTGAAGCATTGACAGCATTTCTACACCTTATCCAGTTGTTTTTCACAGTAACATCCCTAAAACATGCCTTAGATCATGCAATGTACTTTTAGGCTACTTTCAGGAATAGTGAGTGAAAAGAAATAACTTGACAGATTTCACTTAGAGTACAAAAATTGCACGCCAGTTTTTAGATTTTGGGAGTACGCATTCTATATTTTTCATAATTTTTGTCTTTTCATCAATGCATGCCAAGACTATTGACTAGATAGAGTTCACAAAACAATGCTTTTGAAGTATCTCACCTGGTTTTACATCCCCTTTTCAACTTGTCATGTTCGTCGTAGTCAAGAACACCATGTTGTAGCAGCTCGTTCATCATGTACTGAGGGTTCAGGTCTTGTAAAAGGGACGCTTTCTTTGCCCAGATTCGCGCCCACAGGTCGGCCATATTTCAGGGGATGGCTAGGACAGGATCTACACAAAAAATTGATATTGAACATTGTAATGTTCATGTTCTGATCGCAGTGGTCTTGATAACGAATTGTGCATGATGTTGTTATTACCCACCCACCACAATGTCCCTTGCATCTTTACTCGCTGTTTGCTTGAAAATGTAATTGTCTAGGACAAATGCTACGGTGTTTATGTTGTCACCGTTTTCACAATGTCTTTATCTCGTCAACTTCGAGGGTTCCAATCATGCCAAAAGTACAAAGTAAACTCAGTATAACTATAAGCAAGGACGTTTGCTGTTTTTGTAACGTTACCCCACCTTAACACACGTTAAACACGGCGTTAAGTTACGTTAAAATGTTCCTACCGAGGACCGTCTGTTGTTGGTTCATGACTTCTAAACAGTCTTAAGTGCAAGTTGGAAGAGTAAAATATATTCAACCTGTGTACTTACCCTGCACAACTTACATTAGCGAATGTGGAATAGATTGTGCGTACGGAGTTGGGGGGTTTCCAACGGTTACGGGAGCATACGGCCCCGGATGTAGCCTGTGTATACAAGCTCTCGGCCGGGGGGCGGCAACCTATAGGGCGGCGGCCGCCAGGAGCGCGATTTAGTCAGGCTAGCCCCGGATGTAGGTCAAAGAAGCTTCATGTACCAATTGAAAACTTATTACTCCGTGAAGGAGGTATACCTCCTGCAGGAGTATTCGATCGGGTCAGCCGGTTTTTCGTGTTCGCAGTTAAAGCTCACGGTTCCCTTTGTTCAATCGGCATGTAATTTTATACGTCGTCTGCAGGCATGCCAGTGGTGATGCACGTATATCAATATTTACCGTAGGTGTTTTCGCGGTCAAGATAATATTCGAAAAGCACCCCTACATTTAGGGGCACATGGGACCGGCCGCGAAAAACCCGTTGTTTTGAATAGCGGGGGGGGGGGAAGTATCCTTAATGCAGATGTGCGGTGCGGTTTTTAATGCCGACCAGATGCGGACCGTAATGGTTTATGGATGGGCCGGAATTGTGAAATGTGTTCGCACGTAAAAGTCATGTTTGTGTACGTTGTATTTCTATGAATCTTGGCATGTGGTGTGCCGTTATGTCCGTGTTGATGCACGTGTCTTTGTTTTCACCGTAGCGGTTTTTATATCAAGGTAAATTTGATATTTCAAAATCACCCCTATTTTTATAATCCTGTGGAATAGGCCGTAGGTTAAGTAGATATGTGGTAGGCGAGGTTCTCTAAGCAGATATTAGGTGGTTGTTGTGTATATTCGTTTGTGAGTATCTGTTGGGATTGTGACTTATGGTTTGCACCTAAGGTCAGGTCTATTGTCTGGCAAGATGTTAATATCATAGTTGTTCGGTAGAGCTCACACACTGTACTATTTATAGACCTGAAATTGGTCGGAGCGCGGAGAATGCGCCAAGATATGTGTTGTTTCCGTGTGCAACTGTGCTAACGTTGCTGTGGTGATCATGTTGTTTTGTTAAGCAGTTGACTTGAGCGGCAAGTGTTAAAATTGTTGACGTGGTTTTAGACTGACCGCCAGTTGCGCAGTTGACTTTGTGTACGTGTCTTTGTTTTTACCGTAGCGGTTATGTGGGACGGTGTTTTCCGTGTGCAACTGTGCTAACCGTTGCTGTTGTGATCATGTTGTTTTGTTAAGCAGTTAACGTTGACTTGAGCGGTACCCGTTTTCCCGTGTTCGCAGCTAAAACCCACGGTCCCCTTTGTTCAATCGGCATGCAATTTTATACGTCGTCTGCAGGCATGCCAGTGCCAATACCACCTCTCAATCTGCAAATTATAAAATTTCACGGAGAATTGTCGCCTATGGCGTCTTGTTGTATTTTTCCGACCAAAGAAAGATAACCATTATGCAGATTTCGCAACGCATTGAAGGGCAGTGTTTCTGTCATCATCACAATATCTGTGCTTACTGATTTAAAAGTTCTCCTTTGCAATTGTATTGATCTCAAATTAGTGAACCTATGACTTGTAACGTTATATCTTACTTTTACATCTATCCTGTCGGCCAAAAAAGATACAGTAACTTTTAAGTTTAAACAGTCCGAAGCCGGATCAAAGCGAATCAATTCGGTTCAATCCGGATGATATTTTATCCTAGTGGGAATGGGGCCCACGGAAATGCAAATTTTGATATTCATTAAGTAGCACGTAGCGCAGGTGAGAAAATCAGCAGGTGAGAAGAAAATCACAAAATGGACAAGTCAGAAGCTCGTGTTGTGATCAAGTACTTCAGTAAAAAGGAGACGACTTCCAAGGAAACCCACGAAGACAGCGTCAAGACACTTGGTGAGGACCTCCCCTTCTTATAGCACTGTAAATAAGTTAGTTGCTAACTTCAAGCGAAGCAAGAAAAGCACAAAAGGTGAGACAGGTGTATAGAATTTGGAGGGGACTGTTGTATCCAGAACCATGCTTTATCCAGAACCATGCTTTATCCAGAACCATGCTCACGTACGCTTCTGGATAGTCCAGACGTATCCATAACCGTGCCTAGGGCAAATCTACGTTCTTGGATACATGGAGACTATCCATAACCATGCCTGATCCTAACCCTAACTCATTCAGGCATAGAACTAGATAGGTACGGCTCTATATACGATAGGGACCATGTTGTGAATTAGTTTGTAAGAATTTTGTAACGTCGTTTTGAGAGACCCCATGCACTTTTTGAATACTAGTACCCCTGGTATGTAACAGGATCTTTTGATGTATAAAATCCAAGGTGGACAAATGAAACGATGGTTGCACTAATGTGAAACGGTGGAGGGAAAATTTACGATTCTATCACGCTCTAAAACAGCCATCACTGACTCAGCATATAACGTTACATGAAGATGGTCCCATCAGCCGTAAGGGAATGGGGCTAACAGATACATCGGTTGAAACCTTTTATTGATTTCAAGAATGGAATGTATTGATTGAAGTTCTCAGTACTTGGGATAACTAACACGTAGTTTGATCTGGATAATTGTCAGGAAAGAAAACCCATTTTGGACTCCTGATGGTTATTTTACAATCCACAATGTCCGTTACTGTCCCATCAAGTCTCGCGTGGATTACGACGCGGTTTGTCGTAACGGCGTTGACGGCTTTATCTCGCGAGATCTTACGATTTTTCATTCGATTTTATCGCCCATCTTTCCTCACACCTTGCCGCCAAAGATGTAAGGAACAACAATCTTTTTGATCCCGCCCAATCATGACTGATCTCCAGTCGGCCACATCAGACGACTTTTTGACGGCCGGACCGTAAAATCTGGAGCCGAGAGCCGTGCCATCTCGTTCCCAGTGTAATTGATTTCTCGTAGAGTTGAGCCCCGTCTATGGCCATTTCCTCGCGTGGATTTGTGCCGCTAAGCCGCCTGTATCCGTGAGATAAAGATTTGCGACTGCCGGGAGAGCTGTACAACATGGGCTTTACTCGCCACTTTATAGCCGTAATGTTCGGAGCTACCTCCCGAAATGGTCGTTGAGTCAGAAAGTGATATTCAATTCGCTTTACGAGCTCGCGTGTTTGCCTGTACTTGGCTTGAAGCTCCTGTTACACGTGGATGGCTGTTATATTGAAGTTCCTGGGGAAAGATTTAAAAAACTAACGTGTCTGTCTTACACTATTTTTTTTGTCTTTGATGTGCTTAAAGCGTACGGCCGCGTTCAATTGTCCGTGTCGCTGTCATATCGTCGGAGACCTAACTTGTCAGCACTATCCTCTCTACAGTACTGTACTAGTGACCACCTCTACATAAGGACCACATGGCCATTGATATACAGTCAAACCTGCACTACTGATCACCTCTACATCAGGACCACCTGGCCATTGATATGCAGTCAAACCTGTACAAGTGACCACCTCTGCTTGAGGACCACCTGGTCATTGATAAACAGTCAAACCTGTACTAGTGACCACCTCTACATAAGGACCACTTGGCCATTGATATACAGTCAAACCTGCACTAGTGATCACCTCTACATCAGGACCACCTGGCCATTGATATACAGTCAAACCTCTAGTAGTGAACACCTCTACATAAGGACCACTTGGCCATTGATATACAGTCAAACCTCTAGTAGTGACCACCTCTATATAAGGACCACCTGGCCATTGATATATGCAGTCAAACCGGCACAAGTGACCACCTACAAATCCAGTCTATAGTGGTTACCTGTCTGCTGTAACCATTTTCCTCAAGTCACTTGAGCGGTCACTATAGACAGGTTTAACTGTACATGTAACACCCGCGACTAATGTGTGAAGTTTATACCCTTACAATAGTGTCTCTCCAGATAACTGACGCCCTGCTCGCCAACTCTCTCCCCAAGAGGCTTTATCAAAAGTTTTCCCATCGGTGAAATCACCCCAGCGGCATCCTAGCCCATCGCTCCAATACCGGTTTTATGGTGAACTTGACTCTCGCATCATTCAAGTTCATTGCCTGATCCCGGGGGCTTTGTGGACTTTCCGAACGCGGGCTGAGCCTATAACGAGCGGCAATTTGATCGCGCCAGCAGCTTTTACTAGCTTATGTCTTCTTAATGGAAAACGCATTAACAGTAGTTCGTGCTCTGGGAATGAACCTCCGGGGCCTGGCTCTCAACCCCATCGGTAATTGTTTTCCACTGAGTAAGGCCATGTTGATTTGATTATATGGATGACATCCTCTGGGAACCCCCAAACCGGATGCGAGGGTGCGAATAAAAAAAAGTTTGGCCAAAAAAAAGTTGTCTTCGTTATGAAATCTAAGTGGTCAGGACGGTGGAACAAATGACTTAACACACAGAGTATGGTCTGCCGAATAATAGATTTTTCATTTTTGTTCTTTCACATCTTCTTCTTAGACTTTGGAATTGACTTTGGTATTGTACGACATTAGTTTCCGTTTTCCGATTTTTTCTTTCAATTTACGGCACATTTTGCTTGAAAACTTTTTTGCTTGAAAACATTTTGCTTGGAAACGAACGAAAATTGAGGCGTGCGCGCAGATGCCATCCATATAATCAAATCAACATGGCCTAAGTGTTTTCCACTGAATAATCTATAAAGACGAGGAAATCACTTCTGGCTGGAAGTTTTTTTGTTTTAAAAGTTTGTGGCGAAACGGGATGCTATCAGTATAGCTTGGTATAGACGTAAGTTGGACAAGATCAGATATAGGGAAACAAGGGTACGGAGACCTCATACCTCCGTGAAATATTTACACACACACACACACACACACACACACACACACACACACACACACACACACACACACACACACACACACACACACACACACACACACACACACACACACACACGCACACACATAGATAGACACACAGGCAAGCACTCACTTGCGGTGAGGTGGATATTACAGACACAACCGGTAAGTCAAACAAACCTTCCTTTCTACATCATTTTCGCCTTCTCAAACGTACTTCATGTCTTCAATAATCTCTGACCCCGCTAATTGGGTCTTCATTTACCTCCTTATTGATGAAACTGTCAAGTTGTCTTCTCTCAGGGCTCATAACACTTAAGTGGTTAGGGCGCGACTTTAAGCCGACACGACGGCGAGACGGTATCGAGTGGGAATCGAACGTCAACTCCACCTAAGTAAACGTTAAGTACTGACATCTCACTAGCTTTACACTAATGAAATGGGAAATCATTATGGCTAAGTCTTACATAGATGCAGACTAGATAGCCTAAAGCGTTCTACAGCCAATCCGCATTTTAATTTAAAATCAGCAGATCCCTAACTTTAATCAATAAGTTCTCGGATTTGTCCACTTCATTTTTTCTGATTTGCAAAAAAAAATTCAGGTTGTGAATCAACAAAAAAAGTTTGGCCCCAACAGTTGAAGAAAGTCATTTTCTTCCTGGTTGTTACATTTTTTTTCTGTGATACGAACTGAGATATCAAAATCTCTGCATAGCGATAACAATCGAGCTACATGTAGCGCAAGGAAAGAGACCCTGTATCGACATGTATCTACACACGCAGAGGCAGTATCATCTCTACGGTCTGAATAAACGTCAATACCTGCGTGACGCGACTTGCAATTAGATAATCATCAATATTGATTGAAGAAACTGAACGATAAAACACTCTCTGTGGACGCTCTGTGGTTTGCTCTATCAGATTTACTCCACATTTTAGGACTCTGCGGTGCTATCTTACTTACTTATTTACTTACTGCCTATCGTATCCAGAACCGTGCCTATCTAGTTTTATATACCTGAATGGGTTATGGTTAGGATCAGGCATGGTTCCGGATAGTCTGCGCGTATCCAAGAACGTAGATTTGCCCCGGGCACGGTTCTGGATACGCATGGACTATTCAGAACTGTTCTTGAGTATGGTTTTAGATAAAGCACGGTTCTGGATATAAATGTGTTACACCCATTGACTAACGTAGATGTAACTTTAGATGTGCCTGTCCTTGGTGCTGATATCGCCATTTCTTCGTCTTTACAATTTTCACCACTATCTCTAACACATGATCCGCGTCTATAACAAGCCACTAAAGTTTCCAAACTATTGATCGAGAGGACAGGAGACGAAGTCTGTTCTATCACTGTAAATGTCCAAGCAGATGTATAGCATCAGTTAGTCTGTAGCTGTTTGCAGCGTTCAGTACGGGTTGCAGCGTTCAGTACGGATTGCAGCGTTCAGTACGGATTGCAGCGTTCAGTACGGGTTGCAGCGTTCAGTACGGATTGAAGCGTTCAGTACGGGTTGCAGCGTTCAGTACGGATTGCAGCGTTCAGTACGGATTGCAGCGTTCAGTACGGGTTGCAGCGTTCAGTACGGATTGCAGCGTTCAGTACGGATTGAAGCGTTCAGTACGGTTTGCAGCGTTCAGTACGGTTTGCAGCGTTCAGTACTTCTTGTTAAAGGATGCGGTCTTTCACTGAAGGTCTTGCCTTGCGATATATCCCCACTATTCTAGCTCCAGTTCACTTGCTCTCATCGCTTTTCTGCAAAATATTTGGCAAGGACGCGATCAGAGGAGCGAGCCGAAATTAGAATAGTATTGATAGGAAGGATACCAGACTACCTTGCGAAAGAGCAAGGGAAAATTGGACAGAACTAGAAAGGTAACATTTGCAAAACAAATACATAATGTTCATCTTCGCATGGTCTAGGCCAACAAACTGCTGCTCTGTTTACTGTTACTCTTACTCAAACACATTCATATTACATATATTTATGGTGACCAGCCTCTCCAACTCTGCCCTGCTACATAATGTAAACCAATACCACAGGGTGTCTGCTACAGCACCAGTTACCATGGTGACAGACATTTGGTCCAGGTCATTGACTTTATTTAATTGAGGAAGATGAAACTGAGCAAAAACAATGTGTTTTCCTCCTGCGAAGGGAAACATAATAACCGGAAAACCATCTGTTCCCGATTGGATGACCACGTTTCCCCCTAATACATGCACCCTCTAGATTCCAACGGCTTCTTTCTATCGATTTAACCTTTGCCCCCACCCTGACCCCAAGGGTTACAAAGGTCAGGAGGGTTAACTGAAGGGGAATGAGGTGATTCCAGCCGCATCGATGTTTGATTGTGATCGTGTGGGGAGCGGATGATCGGGGTGCGGTTAGCCTGACGATGTCTCGCCCCTGCTTCCTGTGTAATGGCCTATGTATGGATTCTTTTTCTTCTCGGTTGGGCTGGCACGCACACGCCATGGTTGCTCAACTAGGCAAAATGTATTGCGCGAAGCCGGTGGAACTTGACCGTTGAACTGGTAGTGGTTTGTGGTCCTTCTGGAGTGACGTTTACTTTGTTAAAACAGCCAATATGCAACATTTTTGCACCAGAAATTGAAATATTTCAATTGAAAAAATCTTCATGTGTTTGTCATTTACTTCCACTTTTCAGCATATTTGTGCAATTATCTCACAATTCTGACATTTACTCATGGCACCACTACAAAATACCAGAATGTAAACAAACATGGCTAACAGCTGTGTTTCCAGCTTTTAAACACATGGTATAATATTCGGGCACCTCCACTTCCTGAATGATACCTATTATATTTGCAATGGTGTGGGGTTGATTCAACTTACTTTGTAAAGAAATGACCAGAAAATTGACTTTTTATATTGTCTTAATATTACATAATACAGCTTTAAGGAGAGTTTAAACCGGTTAACGAAACTACCTTAAATGTCAACAGGGCAAACAATAGCTATTTCAGCACCAAGGACAGACACACATTCAACAAGGTACGTTGGTTCTTTGTACATCGCTTGTACTTGCTCTAAGAGGTGTGTTTGCACCAGGAGGCCGTTTTGCGATATGTAGAAGTACAAATCATAAGGAAGAAACATACATTCAAAGAACCTGTTACTTATAACATTTTCGTGAAGCGGAATTGTAATCAAATCTCGTTCGTAGTTCTCCCACTTTTCCGTGGCATTCCCCAGGATGTACATAATAGTGTCGGGAATATACAACCTCTCCCGCCACGCCCCGCCAGCCACAAGTTCACACATCATTTTGCCGAACGAGCACTCTGCCTGATAGCGACGTGATTTCCGACTGCAAATCAAAGATTTACGGCGTAGTTATCTACGCTGAGAGGAAACCAGCAATAGGGGAGAGCCATACATCATGTACGTGTTATCCGTGCCGTTATGAGCGCGTGAAATAGCGACGTTGACAGTTTGAGAGTCCACCGGCGGTTACAAACCTTCCGACATAACGCACCGGGGCGGAACAAATTCGTCGGCGTTAATCTTTCAATATGTAATAAAAGAGTTGTCGCTACGTCGTTTTAGGTAAGGGAGCCTCAGACTCAACTTGAAGGTGTGGCGAATCGGGAAACAGTCTTAGGCGACTTCTTAAGAATCAGATCGGAGATGGCAGAATTCACCCCCTTTCTTAAACTGCTTTGTGATGGTTTCATTCCAAGCGATAAATATGAATGTATGGCATCACTGCATTGTGTATATATCATGAATGTCACAATTGTGTATATATATATCACAATATAGTCTTTGTCGACAGAGACTCCGACCAGGATATTGTTAATGTGTTAGCATGGTTTCCCTTCTACAAATCTTAAATTTCAATCCATAAGTGACATGAATCAAAGTTGAAAAGTTCTGACTCTCCTTTAAGCGAAAATTTGCAGACTCCAATTGGGATCTCTGCCGGTAGAATCGCCGATTCACCAGGTCGGAGTCTCTACCCTGATATTGATGTGGAATTGCAGGAACACACACAGACACGCAAACACACACACACACATACACGTACGCACGCACGCACACACACACACACACACACACACACACACACACACACACGCACACACACACACACACACACACACGCACACACACACAAACACACACACACACACACACACACCAACCAACCAACCAATCAATTCAGCCCTTCAGTTGCAAATAGATGAAGTTAAAAACACTTCATTTTCTACATTCCAGATTATACCCCTCCAGGGACTCGTGTTGTACCAACTTATTGCTTCGTATGCAACTTTTTGTGTAGTTAATGCACACATAAATGTTTTATAGGCCAATTTGACGCTGAAGTAAAGTTAGGATAACGAACATAAATCAACAGTGTACGATTTCGAAAGATGAAGCTATAAAATGCCGGTACTACGCCGACAACAGTCTAACCAAAGGCTATGTCAACGACAATAAACTAGCAACAAGCAAGAGATCAAATACCCAAATGTTGCTGAGTAAGATAAGGGCGATGTTTTTACGACCAGAGTGAACATCATTCATTATGTACAAGTCGTTTTATGTTGCTCCCCGATAATATGTTCGAGAAGATTTCGACAGAAATTAAAGCTGGGAAGGACAGTAGGGAATCAAATGACATGGGCAAGGGATTAATCAAAATGCTGATATAGTAATATGAAAGCCATTGCTAGTGCATGTTGGAGATAAACAAACT
The DNA here is from genome assembly GCA_013266295.2 of Branchiostoma floridae x Branchiostoma japonicum. Classification (NCBI taxonomy): domain Eukaryota; kingdom Metazoa; phylum Chordata; class Leptocardii; order Amphioxiformes; family Branchiostomatidae; genus Branchiostoma; species Branchiostoma floridae x Branchiostoma japonicum. Next base: position 7,469,328 of record CM023827.1, on the reverse strand, counting down.
TATAACCTTTTACATTTCAAGTTGCTCTCTTGTCGGGACTGTATGAGCGGTGGTGCAATACCAGTAAATGTCGCTAATTCATCGCGGCGCTGTGAATCTAATTTCTTGGTGCATACATGTGTTGTCATTTTCGTTTGTTTGTTTGTTTGTTTGTTTGTTTGTTTGTTTGTTGTAACGTTAGATCATGATATTCCTGAAACAGAAAATCATTGCAACAGAAGGCTGTTATATTCTACACCTTTCCATCTGGTTGTTGAGTCAGTCCCAAATATCAAAATCCAGCAGTTTGTAACGTTTTGTAGCTTTGTCTTCTGTGAACAAGTTATTTTCATGTACATTGCCATCAATAATGTTAACACGAGTTAACTTAACACGAGTTAACTTTATATATATATATATATACAATAACGTTAACTTGTCACCATTCTGTTCCATGTTGATCCGATGTTGATTCGGAAAAAAATCAACGCTGAAGATGATAGTAACGTTCACCGATGCTCTTCAGTTTAGATGGGGGGGGGAGAGCGACTGGAACACCTGCTGCAAGGTCATGAGAAGGTCACTGGTTATACTGCACCACTTCTCAGTTTCCATCACTTCTCAGGAGAGTGACTCTAAAACAAAATTGATTATCGCCATGGGAAGACAGAAACATCATCTGTTTGTCAAGACTACTGTATCAAACTTGCTCTTCTTTTTGTAAACGAGAAAGTCAAAAATTTCAAAACTGAGTACGGAATTAAATGTTTGTACTAATATCGCATTCTCCAAGTCCACGCTTATAAACATTCGAAAATTGTTCCCAAATGTGTGGGGAGGAGGCGGTTGACTAGCACACCTGCTGTAAGGTCATGACAAGGTCACTGGTTGGTTATCTTGTACGGACAAACCTGCCCTTTGTTTGCAGTCAGGCGAGTGACACTTCAAGAAAATTACCGGCGTGAGACAGAAGGGTGTTGTATTGTTGGGGATAGTCAGGGCTCGAAATCTCACCTGCATATGCAGGTTAGGGCGGATGGAATTGTAGCTGTGCAGGTATGGCTAACGTCTACCTGCACCTAAGCCGTACCAATCTATCTACTGGGTTTATACATACGTATAAATGTATGTGGATTTTCATCTTTCATTTGATGCATTCACTACCTATGATGATGTGTAAAAGAAATAATGGCAATGGTTTCTGGACAGTTTTAGTCTGATCCATACTTCCTAAATTCTGCGTGGTGCAGGTAAAATTTGTCTGGTGCAGGTAATTTTCAATGTTACCTGCAAAAGGATTTCGAGCCCTGAGAGCATATTGAATCCTACACAGCTGTGTTACAGGACGCGGCCGAATAAAAGAAATAACGGTAATCGTTTCTGAACAGTTTTTAGTAAGATGCATACTTCCTAAATTCTGAGTGGTGCAGGTAAAATTTGTCTGGTGCAGGTAATTTTCAACGTTACCTGCAGGTATGCAGAAAAAAATATTTCCAGCCCTGCTGAGAGTCCTGCACGGCTGTGTCACACTCACAGGACGCGGTGGCTGAATGACGGCACGGCTTTGCGTGTCAATGGGCGACTTAAGGTGCTGACGACCTCGCTCTTAAGTACCGATAAGTTATTTCCGGGCCCTTGGGGCGGTGCTCGGGATGCGCTCGTGCAGCCGTGGTTGTGGCAGGTGGTCTCCAAGCAGATGTAAGGCTCATTCTCAGGGTTTTACGCCTGTTTTTGCAGCATTCAGTTTTCTCAAATCGTTAAAAAAAGTGCTATACTAGAAAGGAGTATACTGAGTGTCGCAAAAACAGGCGTAAGACACTGAGATCGAGAGTGGGCCGAATACCTACATGTGCTTGGAGATTAGCGACGTGTTGTGATTCAGTCAGGCAACCAGCACGGAAAATTGAGCGCATAACCATACATTTGGCAATTTAACATAGCCTTCACCAAGAGGGCTGTTTTGGTGTCGTTAGTGTGTTTGTGGGTGTGTTTGTGAGCGGGTGTATGTGTTTATGGGTCTGTTTGTGAGTGTCTTTCTGGGTGGGTTTGTGGGTGTGTTTGTGGGCGGGTGTCTGAGTTCGTGGATGCGTTTGTCGGTGTGTTTGTGGGTATGCTCGTGGGTGGGTTTGTGGGTGGGTTTGTGTTTGGTGGTGGGTTTATGTGTTTGTGGGTGGGTTTATGTGTTTATGCATGGGTTTGTGGACAGCATAACTCGAGAAGCTGTAACTCGGATCTTTATGACATTCTTTATGTTGTCTCCCTATAGTACTGCAGCAGAACGTTCTGTTTTCTTACCTCGTAATTCGTAATTCTACTGAAGGTATTTTCTTCCTATGTACACTGAGTTGCGTTATGCGCTATCCTGTTGTTTGTGTGTGTGGTCGTAGTCAGGTAGAGGGCGTCCTTGTCAGGCCCGGTTGACAAGTCTGATGACAGGGTCCAGCACTGAGTACGACTTTTGTTTCCTTCTCTGTTTCCCATGACTAATCAAAGTGTTTTGCTTTCCCTTACACTTGACCTACATCAAAACAAAAGGTCCTGTTTTACTTTGCGACAAACCATCTAAAGAGTGTCAACCAACGACCCAGTGCACGACCAAAAGACCACTTCTGGGCACTGAACTAGGTTGGTGGCAGGTATAAGATAGGTGACTATGCTTGGAGGTGAACGTTGGTTTTGAAGGCTTGTGGGTTTGTATTCGGGGGGTCACCCGGTGGGTGTGGGTGAAAAGAAGCTGTTGTTGTTGTTGTTGTTGTTGTTGTTGTTGTTGTTGTTGTAGAAGGACTTAGAGACTGAAATGTGGACATTGTAATGATGTGAGCTGAAAGAGAACTGCTTTCCAGCCTCTTCCGGGCTTCGGAAGCGGCTGGAAAGAGTAGAAATTGACCAAATAGACAGATAACATGACAGGGGAGTTGGTCCGCTAAGGAGTACATTTGCCGCCTCCCAGTACTCTTTCCAGCCGCTGCCGAAGCCTGGTAGAGGCTAGTCTGCAGGCCCAGTTGTTGATGAAGTCCAGTTGAGATTATATTTCACCCCCTCTCACTTGTATCTCTCACTTGTTAACTTTGTGTGCCTCGAGTGCCCTTCATGGCTTGGAAAACTTCCTGAGAAAGTAGAAGTAGAAACAGAGATACCCGTTTGAAGTACCTCTCCTGGTTTTTAATTCTTGATAAATAATGAATGAATGAATGAATGAATGAATGAATGAATGAAGACCTTTATTGTACATTTTTGTCACACTTGGCTAAGCACAGGTCATATGAATCATATACAATGTATAACGTTATAGATGAATGTATAAACTTCTAGCTATACATATATGTATACACAAGTTCTTTCGACTTCTTCTCACTTCTTGGTAATTGTGTAAATGTCGGTGGCTGTATGATTAGTTAGAGTTGGTTTATCAACGGCTGTAAGGAATATAAATTTCTCTATACTGTTCAAATACCTAAAATGGGGAAATGTACTTAACGCATAATCGAAAAGAATGTTTGTTTCGCTATCATACAAAGGACAATCTACAGTAAAATGTACCTCGTCTTCTACTTTACCTAAACTACAAAATTGGCAGATTCTTTATAATGCACCGATAAAAATACTTTAGCGTCTTGTACTTAAACACGGTCCTCAAGCCCTGTTTTAAATCGGACACTTCAAGTGGGCTTTCCATCCGTTAATACTTTAATTAAGAAGATTAACGTTTCTTTTTTAGACACTTGGGGTTTCAGTTGTTGACACGGTGACCAGGGAAGCGTGAAGGGAGTTTTTGTACGCTGACAGGAGTTGAGGAAACGGACACTTCAGGTGAAGTGAGCGCGACAAAAACGCGTCATGGGAAGTTCGCGCGAGAGGTTCTGTTTACTGTATGTAGCGACCGTAACGTTACCTTCCGCTGTGACGTCAGTACCCGTACCTGTATGTAGGCAACCACCTCATGGGGTAAAACACCAGCGCACCGGTAGTCAACAATAGTCTCCACCAGACTGACAAGACAGACAGACCGCCAAATATGGAGAATAATTTGACAGGGGAGTTTGGCCAAAGGGGGAAATTAACCCTCGCATGTATTGACTCTCCTGGCAAATAGTACTTATTCGTCCCATTTTTTTGCTGAATTCTACGATCCGTACCCCCGTAGGAAGGCCTGGTGGAGGCTAAGTCAACAAGTGAAAGTTGAGTAAGTGCCCGGTCACATACGTCGTGCGATCGTCGTACGATCGTTCGCAAACTAATGGCAATCATGGGATAGACGTGTCGTACAGAATTCATCTATCTTGTTACCTCTTGTTACCGAAAAGGCTGTCTTATGTCTTTGTCGGATAGTCGGATATGGCCTCCCGAACACTGCCGAACTCCCCCCAATGGTTAGTAGTAAGTTGGGAGAAAGGTCGGCTGTGGTTGGCTGGTGTTCGGCGAGGTTGGATACTGTTCGACTGCGCCAGCCAAATGTTACAAAATGTTTAAAATGTTCGGGAGGTTGGGTCATGGTTGGGGACTGGTTGGCTGGTGGTAGGGAGTAGGTCAGCAGTGGTCGGGGCGAGGCTGGCAGTCAAATATGACTCAAATTTAACTCAAATTTGATTCGATTCGTATCGAAAGATAGGCGTGGGGTAAATCTGGTCAGACTTCTTCAGAACTTCAGCCAACCCTTGGTTGGCTGGTATTCGATGCAAGGTCGGGGGAGGTTCTGCATGTGTAACAGGGGCTTTACCGGCGACAGTCACTTTTGTTGTGACGTCTCTGAGGCGCGACGGTTGGTGATGAGGCGTGGTCTAGCCCGTCGCCATGGTTACGAAGGACCCGCCGGTGTCTGGCTTTTTAAGGCGCCTGGGACTTCTTCAAGCTTCACGGGAACTGGACGAACAAGTCCTCGTCTTCCGAACTTAATCTTATCCAAGTGCTGAGACAAGGACTTTGTGGCGCTGAACTCAAAGCATGTATTTTGCTTTGACAGAAAGACAGAACAAGAAGAACTAGACTAAAGGGGGCTCAATCACAAACTAGAAAGGTAACATTTGCAAAGCAAATGCATAATGTTTACCTTTACATCGTCTAGCCTAACGAATTACTGCTCAAACACATTCATATAAATTTTGACCAGCCCCTCCAAATCTGTCTTGCAACTTGCTACATAATGTCTTTCTGCAAAGGTAAACATAAAAACACGGCATGTACGAGTTACACGTGGTTAGAAGTGAAAACATTAAAACTGACATGAACTACGTAAAGTTTTCTTTTGATCCCCTTCAAACAAATTTCCGAACTGTACGCTCTCTGCTGCTTCATGTGGTTGATACAATTGTGCTTTGTGGGTTGGAACAGCCTAGAGGTTCTCTACTCTTCTGCGCCCATTCATCTTTCGAAGAAAGTGAAGGAATCGATATTTTGCCGATCATTTTATGCATCATAAGAGAAATGCAATACGTATGTCTTTGATCTTCATACAAGTTTGTAAAACTTTAGAATCCACACTGTTACAGGTGGTTAATATATACATCTGGGCGGGGTATAGCGTATCCTTTCTTTTTACTATAATGTAATTGAAATTTTTCCTTTTCAAACGAATTTCTTAGCAATAGGTACCGCAACAGATGTTCAATATGTAGTAAAAGGCCGCATTTCCTCTATGAAGCGGCTCCACTTGCGAATTATTGTTCGGCTTGGCGGCCAGAGTTCTCGCCAAATGGGCGTTCTGGCGTCTCTTTGCTAGTGAACGTCTTGAACTATGTCTACGGGCGTCCAATATATTTTCCCGCCGCTAAGATTTGACCCTCTTCACATTAAGCAGGCGAAACCGCATTGAAGCCGGACTGTAGTATCTGTATCTGTATAGCCGGTATAACCGCCCTTCGGCGTAACACACCAGCTTCGCAGGCACGCGGCGCGGCGGCAGCTGGCTACATTACACCGAACGACCTGAAGTACACCGAAGTGGGAATAATGTGGCTCCGTTTGAAACCGGCTCGACCCCACACCACCTCTGAAGACGGCCTTTGCCAGCCGAGCGTCCATGATGAAGACGACAGCAGTCTTGTAGCTCTGATATTGGAACAGGTGTTTAATATATATCCGGGTGTGTGCGGTGCGTTTAACAGGTGTCAGACGGGGGTAAATTACAGGCGGCGCGGCCGATTGGTCCCAGCTGGTCTGCGGGACGCTAGCGCGGCGGTCTCGCGATCGATCGGTCGGTGTACGCTTACGTACCCTCAGGACGTGGCGACGTGGGACGATCACTGGAGAAAAACATGTTTGATTCTGCGTTAGGCCATGTTGATTTGATTATATGGATGACATCCGAGCGCGGATGAATTTTCGTCCGTTCCCAACAACAACAAAAAAGTTTTCGACCATACTGTAAATTGTACAAAGCAGCTGCAAAATGAGCAAATATATGCCGTAAATTGCAAACAGATATTGGAAAACGATACTAATGTCGTAGAATGAACAGAAGAAAATGCGAAGAAATGAAAATGAAGAGTCTATTATTCGCCATACCATAATCTGTGTTTAGTCATTTGTTCAACCTTCATGACCACTTAGATTTCATAATGAATGCTACTTTTTTTTGCCAGACTTTTTTTTATTCGCCCCTCTCTGCCAGCCGAATATTACACATTCGATATTGTCTTCAAGTTCTTTTCAAGTACGATAGGCCTTCCTACGGGGATACGGATCGAAGAATTCGGCAATAATTGGCTACGAGAGTCAGTCCGCGAGAAGGTAGCCAAACTCCCCTGGCAAAGTATTATCCCTATTAGTAAGCGTAGTCAGGTAGAGATTTGGGTGATTTTGTGTGTTAACGTCATCAATATTATTTCTAGTTACAGGATTTGGATCGTTCGGTAACTGTTGAGCGAACAGAACCATTGACTATCTAAAGATCATCGGAAGACCGTGGAGATTGTTGAAAACTCACTGAAAGACAGTTAAAAAATTTGTCACAGTTTTGGTCTCTGAACAATCCTCACTAGAGCCCTTGTCAGAACTTCTAGCGGGACAGCGTCTATTTCTAGGAGTGGCTAGAGCGACGGTTTCTTTTCGGGCGCTACAGCCCTCTCCGCAGATACAGTCTCCCTTCGAACAAGGCCCTCCCCCCGAAAAGAAACCGCCGCCCTATCCGCTAGTAGAAACACAGGCTACCCCGCTAGAAGTCTGCATAGGAGGCTAGTCAGAACTTTGTAACACCATAAAACTACTTTGTTTCATCGCTCGTTAAGTTTCGTTGACTCATAATCGAGTATTGTGAGTTGCCCCTTAGTCACTACACATAATTTATGGTTGTACCAAGCGACGGTGGGCGATGTACTAGTATATGACTGTAGTCTGAAGGCGTTTCCTGCACGTTTCCGTAGCGTAGGAGGAACGCAATCAAATATAGACATATCAATATACGGTCCGGGAATTGACAAATGTCTGTAGATACATGTATATCTTCAATTTCTAGCTCTCTAATTTCTAAGAAAAATCAGAACTATAACACTAGAAAGTATAATGTACATGTACTAGCATAACTTGTAAACACAGGTTACCTCGACCTGTGCAATGAACTGAAAGTAAAATGACCCGACTGCCCTCTTTGACGTTGCCATGACGACGTTAACTTAATGTCCGTTAATTATCCTTCCTCTCTAATTAAGACTCATCATAGGATTAGGTAGGAGACTTGTCGGAGTGATCATCACACCTCTCTCACGTCAGTTTAGGCCACACCAATTTCATTTGTTGTTTCTCAGCTTTTTTGTAAAAATATGAAGCGACAGGGCGAAAAAAACAGGCCTCAGTAGGCATCCTATGATTGCCCCGAATTCTACGATAGGAGTCATGAAGTCGACATACCAGGGTGGTTTGTAACTCAAACGATGAATTTTAAACTTTTAACCAAACCTCTGAATTGATAGAAGGAAAAACTGTAACAACTAGGAACAAGGGACTTTCTTTAACTGTTGGGGCCAAAATATGAGCATTTTGGGGTTGATTCAGAACCTAAGTGTTTTATTTTTATTTATTTTTTTGCAAATTAGAAATAAATGCAGAAGATGATTTCGGAGAACCAATTGATTAAATTGGTGTGGACTCACAGGTGAAGAGAAGAATGTGTGTCGCAGACAAGCCGCCAGATTACAGGTCTGAAAAATGGAATTTACTCATCAGATATCACAAATTGAATCTACGCCTTCACTAGGGGTGTTAAGCTCTCGTAGTTACGCTTCTTGTACATCTTAATGCGGCTCTTTGTAATACATTGTACGTCGGTACATTTAAAGCAATGTGAATTAACCTACGTTTTACAACAATGCATGAATGAAGACCTTTATTGTACATACATACCCATTGGGTAAGTACAGGTCACAGCAAAGGAATAGCTTGTATATACATGTATAGTTTTGTTGTATACACATACACATGGTCAAGATAGCACTAGCTTCTCGACTTCTCCTCGTTTCTCTGTGTTGGTGAAAAGGCAAGAACAGACATGTTTTAGGACCAGAGGTTTGTCTAAGCTCATTAGAAATGTGAAATTTGTCTGCGTTACTTCAGTGTATGAAGTAGGGAAACATTATAACGTCACAGCAAGTGGCCTTCGCGAGTTTTACGATCAGACGACACATAAAAGTGGGCTTTTATTCTCTTTGATGTACAAAGAGGTACCGCTGGACAATTGGAACAAGAATTCGGAGACCTCATACCGCCGTGAAGTGTCTACAGCTTTTATAAATATTTGTGTTTTTTTAATTTTTGTCATTGATTATGAAAATAAATTTTACTATTACTAGTAGCATAGGGGCTGTGATTGATAACAACCTGACTTTGGGGGCAACATGGTGGGTACAGAAACACACAAGGAACTAGACAGTGTTAACATACGAACTTTGTGATTGTTGACGATCTGACCTTGGGAGCAAGACGACCTTGCTAGGAGGCCAAACCCACACAAATTGTTCCTGACATGAAAAGCTATCTGCCACCAAAGAATCAAGACCATATCATGTCTAGGACAAAAGATACAAAAACCAGGAAATTCTGCTTCAGCACTAAGGTCAGCCACCAGGAGGCCCACATTTGATCTTGACCTTTGTCTTCCTAAGACCTACCCACATACCAAATATCATCACAATCAACCCATTCAGGCCTTCTGAAGTTATGCTGACCACAAATATGCGGAAACACAGACACACAGACACACACACACAGACATACACACATACATACACACACACAAGCAGGCACACACACACTAGTAGACCAAAAACAGTACCTCCATTTTTCATGGAGGTATTAAAAAACAACAAACGGGATTTGTGGAACAAATCTTACACGCTACACATCTGAATTGCACGCCCCTAACTGGAAGAGTGGAAATGCATTTGGGACACGAAAACATCTGTCAGGACGAGTTAGATAGACGCTTGTTCTTCCGCTCGCTACAGAATTGTATTCCGCTCTCGCCGCGCCTCTCAACCACGGCAAATTGAGTCGTCAGCCCAGGACGTTTTCTTATTACCACTTTTCCTTTCGAGGTGCAGACAGCTGGGATGGTTCTGGGTTGCTGATAGCTTTTTCCCTCCACGTAGAACAAAAATTAGGCAATCTCAGTAACATTGCAGTTTCGCGCTGGGGTGTTTCACTATGGAGACGCCAACGCCAGGCGCAGGGTCTGTGTTGCATTCCAAAACGTGTTCCATTCCCCAAAAACATGATTTGGAATACTACGTAATGGAATACACCTATATTACAAAACGTGGTCCATTCCAATACGTGTTTGGAATAACACCAAGTAGAATACATTCTGTGCTGTACATGTATTCCAAAACGTGGTCCATTCCAAAACATGCTTTTTTTTTTACCTGTTTTAGGTGTTTCTATAGGACTTTAATTTTTGTACTGGTATCTTTTTTTCGCCGGCCAAACCAATGGTACTGTCTTGCCAATTTGATACTGTCACGAAAATATCTGCTTGGAGATTAGTATTTTTGAAGTGTCATCTAGAGTGTAGTAATGATTCAGACGTTAGAAATTGCAGCTAGCTAAGATTTAGTCACACACTTCCCAACCGGAGTCATATATGACTCACCTATTGTCGGCGCTCTGTGATGTAACAAACGACCGAACAAAATTATATGTTAAAGACAATAGAGGGATTAAGTGGGATTAAGAAGCCATAAAATCTGCTCATAATCGTCCCGCCCACCAGGTTGTTAATCCATATATGACACAACAAGCCCCGGGCAAATATCAGTTTACCGGTAAAAACGTCCCCGGTTTGAAATCACCACTTCGGGCCTGGTCACATTCGTCGTACGAAGTGCCACCAGGTGGTAAGGTGGTCTTGTGGTTAGGGTTGTTAGCTCAGAATCTGAACTTCAGGTTCAGGGTTCGAATTCCTGGCAGGCCCCAGTGTTGTACCCTTGGGAAAGGCACTTAACATCTATTTCCTCACTCGACCCAGGTGAAAATGAGTACATGTACCTAGCTTCAGTTAGGGGCGTCCTCTATGGATAGGACATAAAGCCAGAGGCCCCGTGTTTTAGGAGAGACACACCTTAAGCATGTTAAAGATCCCACCACACTTATCGAAAAGAGTAGGGGTCCTTCCCGGTGTGAGTGGTTCAAATTTACCTTACAGTCCGGCCTTACGCAGCTTGTATTTATATACAAAACTGGTGTGTTACGTAAAGGTTATGCGAAACAAACAAACAAACAAACAAACAAACAAACAAACGAACGAACAAACAGACAAACAAACATGTTTACGACAACAAATTGAGAACATGTCGGGGGACAGTCGTGGATACGTCGTGCAAAATTCGGCTGTCTTATGACGGAAAAGGTTGAGGTTGGACCTTGCTGAAGATCGGTTCTGTCATAGCCCCCGGGGAAATATTTTACTAACAGATGAAGACATCGCGTTCCTTTTAGGATCGCCGAGAAAAGTCAGCGTTAAAATGACAACTATTCCGGCCGCTGATCCGTACTTTGCTGGCAACAGTTAATTAAGTATTCGTGTTGGGCGGGCGGGAAAGTCTGTGGTAATGTACAATAGGGAGGAATTAGACCTTAGGGCAGGGGGGGACCCGGGGATTACTGGCTTAGGGCGGAGGGATTAGGGAAAACGTGAGTCAGGATCACAAGGCACCAGGGCGGTAAATAAACTGGCAGGTTAGATAATCTACAAGCAGATGTCAGAAGGAAACACTGCATATTTTTTTTTTTTTTAATTTGGGGTTAAAAGGCACCAAAGCCTCTTTTAAGACTCCTTTAAGCACACCTTAAAATATGCGTAAAGGTACACGCGAGGGACGAAACGTAACGTTTACGCATGTTTTAAGGTGTGCGTAAAGAAAGGATTTTGTGCGGAAAGGTTACGTTTCGTCCTTCGTGTGTACCTTTACGCATTGCTTTGGGGTGTGCTTAAAGATAGGATTTCGTGCAGTGAAAAATCGTTACGTTTTCCTATATCTTACGTTACCCTATTTGCCTAGCCTCTACCAGGCTTCAGGGGATGAAGCGGCAAACTGCACTCCTTTAGCAGACTACCTCCCCTGGCATGTTATCAGTCTATTTGGTAAATTTGTACTCTGAAGCCTGGTAGAGGCTACCCTAGTTAGACCGTTTTACCCTGGTTAGACCTTTTTACCAATAGTTAGACCATACTTAGACCTTTCTAAGGGCAGCTAGGACAACGTAAGGATTTTACCTCCCAGCATCTGCTTGGCGAGTACAGGCTAGACGCTAATAGTGGGGAATACCTCCTACATGAATCATTGAAAAGTCGTCTTTGTGATGTAATCAGATTGGAATAATAAATAGCAAGAGCATTTTTCATTGTGAGAAAAGGAACGTAAGGTTTATAGTACAGCACTGTAAGCAATACCCATTGGTGATTAGAACTAGAAGTCCTGTAACGGAACGTATGTTATGATCATGATTATGAGATGCAAGTCATTCAACCCAAAGAAACTATATCATTCCTCCATTAACCATACAAATAAGGTCTTGATTCGGAAAATTCCCCAAGGATCAAACCCTTAATCACTTCTTTGTGAGGCCGAGACTTACCATAGACCAAAATCAATATGTGATATATCGGATTCCAACCCAACCAACCAACCAACCAACCAACCAACCAACCAACCAACCAACCAACCAACCAACCAACCAACCAACCAACCAACCAACCAACCAACCAACAAACAAACAAACAAACAAACAAACAAACAAACAAACACATAAATAGCCCATAGAATCATAACCGTCTTGGGTGAGGCAACAACAGACTTCAGAAGCTTCTCGTATACATGGAAAATATCTGTTAAAGGCACCCAGCTATTTCAGGGCAGTAAAACTGAATTTTAAAAGTCAATTTTCTGGTCATTTTAATTTACGTAGTGAGTTAAATCAACCTTATCCCATAGCGTACTGATATCTGTGAGGCAAAATTGCGATGTCGCTGACGGAAAATGGTTGCTTATTTCGTATCTTAGGCTGGTTCTGGCTATTTATTGGTGGTACCAAAAAATAAAGGGACTCCTGTTTTGGGGCTATTTCAAACGCTTCATGTATGAACTTCTGATGATGACGAAAATGTGATAAGAAATAGCAGTAAATGTCATAATCAGGCAAATTTCCTCATCCAGAATATTTTTGTTCCGCCGCCCTGAAATTACATTGGATGCCTTTAAGGACACGTGAGCAAATCTGACAGGAAAGCTTTATACAAGACATCAGATTCCCACTGACAGTGTGGCAGAGGGCATCGCGAGTCTTTCTCCTCACAAATGTTCACCCGCCTCTATACAATACACCTCAAAAACCCACACAGCAATGGCCGGACTGCACGACACCTACATGAATGTTACGGTGATATGTGAAGGAGTTATCAATATTGTACCACCCTAGATAAGGCGAGCTCTTTAAATGTCACCCTTTGAGCCTGGCTAGGTCCCGACCGCGCCATGAAAAATTAATTCCGGCGGTACACGGCAGCGCTTTCCCCCGCCGCCTGCTCAACCTTTTCAACTTGAAGGTCGCCGGCATTTTCTCGACTGTCGTCTGCGACTCGAACGCTAATAATCAATTTTCCCGCCATGTGAAGGTCTTGAAACGCTTTTCCTTACATGCCCTAATCGTGACATGCTCCCTGCAGCCGGCTGTGTTGGTGTTTGCAATACCACATGCTGTCGGGAGAATTAACGTTAGCATTGCTGCAGTTTTCGCCAAGAAGGTTGTATTTTTGGTAGCATTTGTATGTTTGTGTGTGGTTTAGCACGTTAACTCATTAAGATCTGGATGGGTTGTCATGAAACTTGGTATGACGTTCGGTCTTGACCTTTCGAAGAAACGATTAGATTTTGGACCCCCTGGCGGCTTTCGTTGGTAACGCAGCAGAACTTCCGGTTTTGATATCTCATCTTCTGGACATGTTTAACGTACCAGTTACTATGTTATCTTATACCGGTTCAGAAAATATCTAAAAAAAGTCAAGACTAGAGGCATCTTGTCCTAAGGACTGCAACCCTTTCCAGTAGCATGCAAGACGGGTGAGCAATGTCGGCCGGGAATCGAACTCGCGACCTTTTGATCAGGAAGCAGGGTCGCTAACCCTGCACCTCGTAAAATATCACTGCCATTTATTGACTCTGACGACTGATTGCTCTGGTTTCTCTAAATTTTCTTACAACCCGACCTTTGCCAATTTTAGGTCTAGCTCCACATGAAATGTTAGTCACGAAATGACCTCTCTCTAATTTTAGGTTCACCTCCAAAACCTTCCGTTGACTCCGAATTGGTACAATTTCAGATTCGCTTCATTCTCATGTGCTTTTCCGACTGGAATAACTACCCCTATATGGTACAGTCTATACATAGAAACTACCATGTATCCAATGCCAGCCCAAGAAAAGAACAAGAAGAAATAGTCACGACTACAAACCCCAGCTGAATCCTAAGTTGATAACCCAGGCCAGAGTTATCTTGGGATTCAGCTGAAAAATACTTGAACAGCTGTAAAATCATTTTCTATATACATATACATTGCATAACGTTGGTTTCGAGCATTGTCACTCTGTGAAGGAGGCCAGTGACCTCCGGCGGAATATTGTAATCAGTTGTGCTTTCTGTGTTCGCAGCTGTAACTCACGATCCGTTTGCTGCATTGATATGTAGTTTGGCATGTAGTCTGCTAGTATGCGCGAGATGATGCACGTTGTTTTTTTCAAGGTAGCAGTTTTATAGCTAATGTTATATTTCAGGGAATAATACACCCCTATCTTGAGGGACTTGTTGGTCATTGTAATGTGGCCAGTCACTTGTCTAGTACGGCAGAAGACCCAGTTCTTATTTCCAAAGATACGGCTAGCTAGCTGTGCTATTGGCACACAGTAACAATCCGTGTATTTCTGTCACGTTTTCTAGTGTACGTCAGTGCGATATTTTCCCTGTCTGCATGCAGGGAACTGATATTTTTTTCTAGCAAAGGTATTACTTCTCCTCTGATTACGCTGACAGATTAGATGTCAAGTTGGACATCATTGTCATCTGTCACATTGTCCAGAAAACCGTTTTCGGTGTCGTCGCTGTATTGATCAGCTGATTAAAACAGAGCTTTCTTGGGATAGTGCACGTGCTGATTCAGCTGTCTTGTAACAGAAAAGGCTGTCTGAAGCCCCTGTCACACGTTCAGAACCTTCCCCAAACAACCAACCACGGGCCAACCAACCAACCAACCAACCAACCAACCAACCAACCAACCAACCAACCAACCAACCAACCAACCAACCAACCAACCAACCAAGGTTGGCTGAAGTTCGGGAGCTGTCTGACAAGATTTAGGCCACGCCTACCTTTCTATACGAATCTAATCAAATTAGAGTTAAATTTGAGTCAAATTTGACTCCCCACCACTGCTGACCTACTCCCGAACACCAGCCAAACATATGGCCGAACATCCCGTCTACACCGGAATGTTTTTAACATTTTGAAACATTCGGCTAGCGCAGCCGAACAGTTGCCGACCTCGTCGAACAACAGCCAACCACAGCCGACCTTGCTCCCGACCTACTCCTAACTTTGGGGGAGTTCGGCAGTATTCGGGAAGCCATATTGTGCTATTGGTTCTGTCACAGCCTGCCTGAAAATGCTAGGGCATGAAACCGTACGATTGCTTACCACAAATGTGAGCGCGCCATCAGTTTTGCTCCCTTCCCAGAGTTTGTCCTTGATGTGACGTACGTAACTTTGCGCGTACGTAATAAAATGTGTAACGACAACATTAGGTCAACTCTGTCCAACCTGTTCCATTGCTTCATACGTCACTCCATTCATAGTTGAATGTTTGTTTTGAAAACCACCGACGCGACGTTAATGTTGTAGTTTAGATAAGGGGGATGTAGACATTTTGAAAGGACCGGTACTGCATTAGCTTTAGTCTCACTGGGAATTGGGGTAGACCGTTTTGCGAGCTTGTTTTCTCGCAGATAGATAGAGCCGATGTAAAGCCCCCGTCACACATAGCGCAATATGGCCTCCCTAACACTGCCGAACTCCCCCAACCATGGTTAGGAGTAGGTTGGGAGCAAAGTCGGCTGTGGTTGGCTGGTGTTCGGCGAGGTCGGCTACTGTTCGGCTGCGCCAGCCCAGTGTTTCAAAATGTTTAAAACATTTGGGTGTGGGCGGGAGATTGGCTGCTGGGTTGGCTGGTGTTCGGAAGTAGATCGGGGCGTTCGGGGGTCAAATTTGACTCAAATTTAACTCAAATTTGATTCGTATCGAAAGGTAGGCGTGGCCTAAATCTGGTCAGACTGCTCCCGAACTTCAGCCAACCTTGGTTGCTTGGTGGTCGCCTGGGGAAGGTTCTGAATGTGTGACAGGAGCTTAAAACACGCTGCCGTGTCCCATTGGGGGTTTCTTGCTCAACTGGTGGCTTACTTGTAGATGACATTTAATTTCGCGTGTACAAAAATGCTTCCTGTCACAAAACAAGTGGATCTGCGTGCCACAATGACGGGGATTCGCCCCCTCTCCTGTCACAAGCTTGCCCAAACTATTCAATTTCACCCGCTATGAAGCCCTAAGCCGGCGAGTCAAAGCGGGGATTTGCGCACGTTAGCGCGTGAAACGAAGACAAACAAGAGTGGAAAGCCGCGGAACGACTCAATCTTGTATCGCCTCAAGACACGCAGGCTAATATTACCTGTACGTCTTCAGAAAACCACCTGTTGACACCTGGCGACGTCTTCCTTCTACACTGGCCAGTTTTTAGCATGGATGCTACTTTTATAGTGACTTTTAGAGAGCCGGCCAAACTACAACAAAGAGGGAAAAGAAACTACTGACTGCTTGACCGGGACATTAGAAATATATGTAGACCATTTGAAGAAGTTTTTGGCAATGACAACTTTTAGTTTGCTTTGTTTTGCTTTTCTTTGTTTTGTTTTCCAACAGTACTTTTATGTAGACTTTAAGAAAATGGAAAACAAACATGGAATAGAGATTGGTTGTTAAGAAGTCACCTAGAACATTTGAAAAAGTTTTCAAACGTTCCTGTGATGACTTCCAACCAAGACAGCTTTAGTTTTGTTTCACTTGAAAGTGTTTTAAAACTGACGCCAGATTAGCCCCATGCCACTACTGTTATTTTATCATTATTGTGATATTACATGGTATCTCTGTTTTTTGTTTACTTGGGAAACAATTTAGCATGGCAAGGCGTGTCAAATGGGTGTTATTAACTGGGACAAGGATCAAACGGTACGAAAGTGACCTATTAATGAACTGTACCATACGAAACACAAACAGGACTAGCCTGGATGCCAGACTGCTTCCAGGGCTGCCTACACATCCCAGCTTCTCGGCTCCAGGGCCAACATGCCCCCAAGGAAATTATACCACAGGCCCCCTCAGTTAGACCGTGGCTAACTCTGGACATAGCGTGCTGCAGCCTGGGTGCCAGACTGTTGCCTGGGCCTGTATACAGCTATACAGCCTGGGCTAGTATACAGCCTAGCTCTTCGGCTCCTGGGCCAACATGTCCCTAAGGAAATTTTTACTACAACCCCCTTAGCTACAAATGTAGCTTCTCAGGGTCTATAACAGGGGACTGGCCTGTTGTGTATTGGCCCTGGGAACAGTCTGACATCCAGGCTAAAACAGGACGGCTTTTGAGTGTGAAGGAATAGACCACTAGACGCTACGACAGCTGAAGCCAAGCTGCACCACATCAGTACACTTCCCGTTCTATACATAGCTCTCTGGTGTGGGTTTGTAGTTGCATATTTCATGAAGGACACGCAGAGACTTAAAATAACGAAGATAAAAGAGCCCTGCTCCGCGGATTAGCTGTTAACGTCTCGCCCCAGGTGAGGGTATCTTGCCTCCGATCTTCCCAAGTCTGTCTCCCGACTCTTGTAAGATCGTTTCCTCCCGGCATAGATGGAGTACCCTGTCTAAACACACCTCCTCACAGCCAATAGGACCTGTCATAGCGGATTTGACTGGATATTTCTGTCGCCCCCAGGCGAGTGTAGCGTCGTAGTAAAGATAGGCCGCTGATGGAATATGGTAACGAGGTTTCTATATTCAGGCGAGGATCGAATGTGACGTTTGGGACGGAAGTTTTCAAAAGTGTCGTCACTTCTATGATTGCCTGGCAGGGAAAAGTTTGGGCTTCAGAGGACAACTTTAGTGTCGTTATGTGTTGCATAGTTTCGCAAAAAATCAAAATCATTTGCCAGTGGCAACGCTGATGTTAGCAGCTTGCTAGAGTTTATCACCACTGTCTTCTATATTTCATGTTGATAAAAAAATTTTAAAAAATAATAATAAATTTTAAAAATGACGCACTGAATAAACCGCTGAGTGCTACAAATGGTTGGCTGGTGGTTGGCTAGTGTTCGGGAGTAGGTCGGGGCGTTAGTAAGTTGTCAGTCAAATTCGACTCAAATTTAACTCAACTTTGATTCGATTCGTATCGAAAGGTAGGCGTAGCCTAAATCTGGTCAGACTGCTCCCGAACTTGAGCCAACCTTGGATGGCTGGTGTTCGGGGGAAGGTTCTGAATGTGTGACAGGGGCTTAATAAGCTGGCTTAATATGTATTCCTTACGCAGCTTGTTCTACTCTATCGTATGTGGAACTCCATGAGGTAGTTTATCCACCATAATATACAAACAAACAAACAAACAAACAAACAAACAAACAAACAAACAAACAAACAAACAAGGACAACGCTGTCTCTGTGGCGTCATGGTTTGACCCTACGTAACCCAAGTGAATATTGCGGAAACTAAAGTTACTACAGTGTGACGGTGAAACCAGCCTTGAACCTGAGTTACTTCTGGTCCAACACAAACATCGAATATCTTGTTAGCCCGAGCTTCGTATCACCAACGAAAATCGATCGCCTGCTTTATCCAGACCATAAATCACCAGGAGGTGAAACTAACTTTTTCCAACGACCTGGAAAATTCGGTATAACGAGTTCTGTGCCCGTGGGGGGAGGCCGGACATAGATGGAACACACCCGCTGGAACGATTCGTGGTCCTGAAATCCGCCCAGTCTTGGCTTTGCGCAGACCTCAGCTAGACCTAATCTCCAAGAAGATTTCTTCGGGAGCAAGACATACAGCGTCCACTTGTGATACCAGAGTTGTAGAATTTCATTTCGTGATGACTTGCCCTACCTAACGTTATAAAGAGAGAGATAAACTGTTACAGACTATTACTACTAAGACAAAGTTCACTCTATCTGGTACACAGAACGATAGTTTCCATGTATTGTTGTCATGTCATGTCAACTCCTATATCTGCCTACATAGGTCAATTTCTTAATACTTCATTCCAAGAGCGAGACCAAATCATGCATACATAAACATATTGTAAATCATCCATACATGACCATATTGTAACTATAACGTTATTCTTCACATCAAAGACTTCGATGTAAGATCAGCCATTTGTAAGCTTAGAGTTAGCGCACATACATTAGAAATAGAAAAGGGTAAATACAAACATTTAGCTGTTAACGATACAATATGTAAATATTGTACAGAAAATACAGTGGAGGATGAAATACACTTTATTTGCCATAGCGCTCAATACAGCACTGAAAGAGATAAGTTATTTGAAACAGTCACCAAAATGTTTCCTACATTTATTTATCTCTCCAGCCTACAAAAAAAAATTTCATTTCTATTAACACCTCCCAATTCATACACCTCCAAATCGTCGGGCATTTCATACTCCACTGCACACAGAAAAGAAATCAAACCCAGCAATAACTATATTAGAAATAGCATTAGTACTTCTATTTTATTGTCATTTTTACTGTCTACTATTATTTTATCATTTTCCGTAAGTTGTTCTTGCAATTAGCTCCCGGGCATGAATTTGCAATAAACTTTAAATTGTTATGAACAATACTTTGTACTTATGATTGTAGGATAGTTTTGTTTTGTAGTATTATTAATTTACCACCACACATTGTACCATGTACGAATGTCAAGCAATGAAGTTCATTCTCATTGCGTGAGAAATCCTGGTGCTTTTGAGATGGTAACATCATAAATAATCCTCCTGACAAAATGATTCTTTAGTGACGCCATAGATAGATTTGATGGTCGTGATTCTCTCTCGAATACCACTTCGACTATCTCCAAGCAGGTGTAAGGTGTAAAGACTTGTCCTAGTATGTATGCATTGCAATATTTACTTTTTATCTGACGTGAAAGAAGGCGTTAAAAAAACTAAACGGCCAATAATTGACCAGGGGAGCTCGGCCACCGTAGAGTTCATTTGCCCTTCCGAGGGGGCATGAAACTCTAACGGTGGAACCACGCCCAGTCAGACCCTATTTTTGCCGAATTCTACCATCCTAACCCCCTTTAGGATGGCCTGGTGGAGGCTATATCACATGGACTTGAACCACCAGAAATACGTACAAAACCACCGAAAGAAAGACCAAAGCAGACCCAAGCCGTACATCTACTAGGAGATTAGGTATTTCCGAGCTCATCTCGCTGGGATTGTGGGAGGGATGAAGGAATTTCAGACTGCTCGAGGCGCTCCACACTTCTACATACCAGGGAGTCCCGCAGTTAACTAGAACATATCACGGATTTGTATCCCATTTTCTACCCATCACAGTCCTTAACACCGCGTCTGACGACAGGATACTAGTAGTCTGTGAGGCTCTCTAGTGCCTTAGCCTAGACTGCCAGACTGTTTCCGAGGCGTACACAGGCCAGCTCCTCGGCCCCAGCCAGGGCTTACACAGACCAGCTCCTCAGCCCCAGGACCTACCCAGGCCAGCTCCTCGGCTCCAGGGCTAAATAACGTGAACTACTATGTACGGGTTCAACTTCTTCTCGCTTCTGAAGGCAGTTATAGATGTATACACATATGGAGCCTATAATACATGGTTTGTCTAGTTTCATGACGAATGCTAATTTTTCTGTTCTAGAAATATGGGCAACCTACGTGTATGTATCTTGTATATAAGCTGTGTTGGAAACTAAGCTTTGTAAATGTTTCACCTCTAAAAGAGGACGGGATGACTCATCACCAACTTCGACCCTTTTTCCTTGTGGTAGGTTCTCGCAGTCGGTGAAACGTCACGTTGCGACAATTAGAAATATCCTCACGTCTTTATCGTGAATACTAAGAATAAGACTTACTAGTCCTATGGACCACACCCATCGTCTAACCAAGATGGGATCAGTGGAGGCTGGTGATGTTGAGAATACTAAGGGTGTTAATTGCAGGACATCTCCAAAATGGTTTTCTGGATGGACTATTGCCATGACGAGCTTTTAGGAGGTAAAACTCATTTGTTACCGATTTTTAAATAGTACATGTTGTAAGCTACGAGACTTCTATTTCCACATGCAAACATTCAACCCATAGAATAGGCGTCCGCAAAACTCGTTATGTATACCATTAATCTTAATTTCTTTAAACTCACAATCTTTACTGACACAACAAAAGTACAACAACTTTCGTAAGGTCTTCTACAACTATACATACAAACAAGTGGATACAAATGAATAAACCTACCTACAAGTATATTAATAAATCAATATGTTAAGTTTGGCGTATCACTATAAAGTTTAAACGAAGATACTGATGCACGGAAATTAATGTGGATACAAAACTTTCTTGTCATGTGGATGATGACAACTTTGACTAAGGGGTAAGTAATATTTGTCCGACTCTTTTATTTCTCTTGGTATAAATCATTGGTACGTTTGATACCATTTAAATTGATGTTGGGAAGGCCGCAGTCTGCCCCCAGGCGTTGTTGAGAATGAGATAACGTTACATCGGTTGTTCAGAAGGCGGCCTGAAGCCATAGATCTCATCTGCAATGCGGCTTGTCCTCAGGAGACCTCTTTTTCCGAGCAGATGTACGGCGTGGGCTTGAAATCTACGTCCCTTCTCTTGCTTTTGTTGTCTTGATGAACCGTTAGTGTTTCGTTTTTTAACGTCGGGAACCATATAAATTCATAGCTGGTGCAACTTCGCCAACCACAGATGACCTTACTCACCACTAACTCCCAACCATGGTCTGGAGAAGGTCGGGAGGCCATGGTCAGCTGTGTGGACAGGGACTTAACTCCCAACCATGGTCTGGAGAAGGTCGGGAGACCATGGTCGGCTGTGTGTGACAGGGACTTAACTCCGAACCATGGTCTGGAGAAGGTCGGGAGACCATGGTCAGCTGTGTCTGACGGGAGCTTCAGACTGTTGCTAACTACATGTAGTTGCCATACATACATGTAGCAGTCTTCATGGATGCCTTTAAAATCTTACCTCACTTAACCTTTAACATTCCCCCTGCTACAGTAATCATTTGGCACCAAATTTGTATTTGTTATGGGGTTAGGCAGCAGGGAGAAGGTTAATCTTATGGATCCACAGATCTGGTAACTAGCTTCCTCTAGCCTTCTGCATCCTCTATTGTATGACCTATAGACAACTAGAACACTGGCAATCACAAAACAGTTAACCTTTAGCATTCAAAGGCAACCATTTGGCAACAAATTTACATTGGTTATGGGGTCAGGCAGCAGGGAGACGGTTAGGTAATTAAAAATGGCAATACAGTATTAGAATGCCTGCAAAGGATCCTCTTATTGAAGCCTAGGGATAAGCAGGTAACCACCATCATTAGCCTGTGTCCATCAATTGCAAGTGAATGCAACCTCAGAAACTGGTATGCATGCATGCATAACGTTACCTACATGTAACATATACATGACTTTTTAAATGCTTGTTAACACTTATGTCATCACGCAGACAATTATGTATGACTTAACGTTCTATGAAAATGCAACGTTTTTGAAAATGATGGATAAAGGATAATGAATTTTACAGGAGAGTGCATCCTGCTAATATTTCTTCCAATTATGGCTTGCTTTGGGAGCTTAGCTCTTGGTAATTGGTATCTGGTACCTACAATATTAGGGTAGGAACATTCCAATATCAGTGCCGTTTTTCAGGGACTTCTGAGTTGATATTCATAGTGTTATAAATTCATAGCTTAACATCCTTGTTGTGATATATTCATATAGGGAACAAACTAAATCATGTTGGTATACAAATTCATAGCATCAAAAATGATTCTTGCTGTTTCAAATTCCAAGCTGTATTTAAAGAATGACTTGTGGTGTTTGAAATTCAGAGAGTTAAAAAATAGGGAATCACCTTTTAAAGTGTTTGAAATTCAGAGCCACATCCCCTAGTCTAATTATTTGACCGTTTAGGCCACCACAAGAGATCTGACAACCAGATTTCTTCACCCTTCTCGGTTTTCTGTTCTTCTTATTATTTCACGTGTTCATGTACTTATATTACATAGGAGATCTGAGAACCAGCTTTCTCCACCCTTCTCGTTTTTTTCTGTTCTTAACATTACATGTGTTCATGTACTTATTTAGGGCAAGTTTCCCTGAGCATGAAATGACCTACATTAGTCCTATAGCTACTACATGTACTTGTGGAATCTGGTGCAACCCTGGGTTAGACTTGGGCATAAATCTCATGCAAAGATATTTGATGGGGTGCTTCAAAGACATGGCCTGAATAAAGCTACTCTTGGCTTTCTCTGTTCCCAAGTAATGTTACATGTAGTTGTATGTCTTTTCCTCATCTGTGGTTGGTTGGCGAAGTTGCCTGCTGGTCTCTAAAAGTTGACTGCAGCAGCTATGACTTTTGACAAATCAAACTTGGGAAAGACAATATAATACTGCTTGCATGCAATCAGAGGAGTGAATTGGAGGTGGAATACTATGATTCCAGGCTACGCTGACTTTGGTTGGGGAGTGGTCAGGAGCAAAGTGGTGGGAAGGTTCTGTGTAACAGGGGCTTAAGGCTACACTAATTTGATATGTTGGTTCTCGGATTTCTTCAGAAAAAATATGAAGCGACAGGGCGAAAACAGGCCAAGGCACCCCATGTTATGATAGGAGCCATGAAGTCAACATACTTAACGTTAGGCTTGGTGATAATTCATACAATGAATTTTGAACTTTTAATGAAACCATTGCATTGATAGATGGAAAAACGTTAACGACTAGGAAGACAAGGACTTCTTCAAGGATTTCTTCAACCGATGAGCATTTTGGAGTTGATTCAGAACCTATATAAATCTTTTGTTTTTGCAAATCTGAAAAAAATGAAGAGACGAGTTCGAGAACCAATTAATTAAATTGGTGTGGCCTAATCTAACCTAAATTCTATCAACCCTGATTGACGCAAGAAGGCTACAATGTATAACCTGTTAGGTCTAAGAGAAGCACACACGACCACAATACTGAGAATAACAGCAATTCTCTTTATTCCACAAAACATTCAAAAATATAAACAAGGACACACTTGTCAGACATATCAGACCCCATCAGTCAGACCTTATGAAAAATAAATCTGCATTTTTACATTGCACTCGTATAGTAGAATGATTATACAGTTATGACTTTCCAGTAAAGGTGCTTACTTAGCAAGACTCTAATATCTTTTTTTTAACCATAAATATTTATATACTTCCCAAATGGGTAGGCTTATTTTTAATGGAAAGATGATAGACTAAGTTATAGATAATTTCACTCTCATCATAGTTGTTTACAAGAATACGTCACAAAACACTGTACTTTTTTGGTGTAGAATGATTGAAGCACTGATTGATTTTCATAAAACTTTCCAGGCAACTTTGATAACAGTCAGCAACTTTTTACCGTCCTCGGGAGGAAAATTGTTTCTGATCAGTCGTAAAATTTCTCTCCGTCTCCATCTTTAAGACCCTACGTGGCATTTCCTTGGAGGCATTAAAGAAAATGTCACATGTCCTTCAGCTAGGAAACCCTTAACCTTGACTTGATGGAAAGAATCTTATGTGGTCCTTAGCTTAAGGAGATGCCAGAAGGATGACCACAGGTGGTCGCCTGTATGTCATAAGTCGGAACCAGTCCCAGTTCTAACTTTAAACAACCGTAAACCAGGCTTGCCACGCTTGTCGTGGATCTACCAATGACATTCAGGTAATCTGCAGCAGAAATTGCTCAGCAATTTCCCGACTTGCCGGCGGCATTAATCGCGGCGCTTCAATCAAAGTTTACAAATCCTACCATCTGTCACACGCAGCCGATATAATCTGGCATTTCGGTAGCGATCCACCGGAAATATCGACTTGGGATGTTTGACTGACAGCTGCACAGGACAGCGCTATTGAAGACATTGAGTCAAGCTTTGTGTTTTGCCCCTCAGCACTGGAATATGTATAAGAGGAATTGCTTTTGTTTCGTCTTGATAGGCCACACCAATTTACTTCCTTGGTTCTTGGACATATTGAAGCAAAAATTTAGCAAGAGAAACCGATGATATTTACCCTTCAAAGTTGTGTGTGGCAAGGTACAGACTTCCCCTCAGACTTTATGTTCATCTTCCAAAGCAATTTCAGGGTGGCAAAGCTGGATTTTCTTTTAATGTAGTAAGTTGAATCAACCCTATCCCATAGCCTACTGATACCTATGAGGCAAAAAAGCGATGTTGCTGATAGAAAATGGTTGCTTGTTTTGTATCATAGGCTCAGGTTCTAGTTATTTATTGGTGGCACCAAAAAAGGGACTCCTCACATAGCTTGTTTGTGGGCTATTTCAAATGCTTCAAGTATGAAATGATGACCAAAATGTGCTAAGAAACGGCAGTAAATGTCAATATCAAACAGATTTCCTCATCTGTTGTTTTGCTGCCCTGAAGTTGCATTGGATGCCTTTAAGTGTTATTTTTCAAATTCGAGGACCAACAAATTAGATTGGTGTGGCCAGAAATGTCCATTTGCTGGTTTTATGATCCACAGGCTTTACATTCTATTCAGCTTGGTAAAAATACACATTGTCACCACACTTCAGACGTACATTTTTCCACAATTATTCTTATTGCATTGTGTAGGGACAATAGGATCAACAACCCAACTAAGAGTCAATGGGCTGATCTAGCCAATAAAAGAGGAATACTACATTGAAAATATGAGATTTCGAATAAAAAACATTGACCAAATAAGCCTACATGACAAGAATAAAGTCTACTTTGAATAAATGATGCTATTTTTCAACAAACATTGATAATAATAACAAAAATATATGAAAATGTGGAAGATATTTAAAGCTACATACCAGTATTCACAAATTGGCACTACATTTGCTATAATGTACATGTATCTGATATGATATAAAAGGCCCTTTGAAGTTACCAGAACCTATAGGGCCCATAACATCTGAGAACACGATCCTTCTTCAAGCAGATAGATGACTGATATGAATATACATCATGGTACATGTCAATGTCATCCCAGAGGGTTTTATAAATTTTCCCTCTTCTTCCATCAGATGCTTTCGTATTAAAAATACACTGGTCACATTGACTTTGGAGTGACAATGAAGATTTAGAATCTCTGACCAATTACAATGTTCTAAACACAATCAATTAAAACAATCATCATAATTATCTTATAACAGAAAAATTATACAAAATATAGATGGGCGTGTAAAATTTCTATGAAACCTGACTGTACGTGAAGTAACAAATTGAAATGTTGGGCTACTATCTTAAAATTTGAAGGAAAAAAAGATTTTTCAGATTCACAGTGGCCTGTGTAAGAAACAATGATCAACATTTTCTAGCATATGAAGGTATAGTATACATAAACAGAACTAATTGATTCCATGCTTCAATTGTGCAATATATAGCCCATTGTGGGCTATATGTCCTTGTCTACTATAGTTCTACACTGCCAGCGCAAAATACCAACGTGGTTGGCTCCTCGGAATTGGTTTATTCTGATTACAGCACAACCTGGCAAGCTAAGGCCAGGAGGGAGCAGAAATGGGTTGGTGATTTAGGAGGGCGGCTCTTGGGAAGGGTTATTACGCCGAGGTAGAGAGGGAGGTGTAACACTGGTACATTACGCTGCCAGTTCATCATAACACTCGTCACTTTAGTGGCAGAAAGACGTTACGAATTCCGAATCTGTGACGACATTCTGGATGTCGATCAAATATCTCAAGAATTATGTTCTACAAGCAGTTACTACAGATTAAAAAGACACCATAAGATAGAAGAAGACTCATTCTTACAATGACCTAAATTTAAATTTGATATGCAAGGCTTCCAAATTGGTACCCTCGAAATTTGAAAAATGTCCTTCCAGAGTTAAAGTGACGGGCGTTACATGCAGGGGTGTAACAACACCTTCACTGGACGTCACTACAAGAAGGATATTATATCTAGAATATTCTGCCGTCATCTCTCGAGTCATTGGTATTCTTCAAGAAACCGCCCAAATATCATAGCATAACTTTGGTCCACAAATCATGATAAAGTGCAGCTTGCATATCATCACCGGTAAGTACCACTCAGACACCTGATGGAAAGCCAATGACCTCTGCCCTTTGCCCTTGAGTTTGCCCTTGACTTCTCCAATAGAATATTCAATACTCGAGCTTGGAAAATCGTTTTCCCACCATTTCGCCTAAGTGGAGGCTGACAATCTTGTTTCTCGGCCAGAGCAATTCTGGCGTTACATTTCGGTCGACTGCACTTATGCATTTGGTACCTTTTAACACAACAATAATCGTACATCATATCATATTCACAGATATCTGTATATATTTTCAATATGAGTTATATATTTTTAGACTCTGAAGGAGCTGAAGGTGAGTTCGTCGAGCTCCCGCGCCAGTTCTTTGGGCTTATATGGACTCTCCCCGTATGGACTGTCTGGCGGGGTCCCTTCCACATTGTCCAACACTTCAGAAACATCCTCCATGTTGTAGAGTTCGTTCCCCTCCTCGGAACTCGTGCTACTGTCCCCCAAGGTCGTGCCCTTGAACTCTCTGTTGGGGTCAAAGGTCCGTAAACACAGAGGTTTCCTGTTGGGTTTGACGCCCTCGTACCCAGTAAATCTGGGGTCCGCGTGGTGAGGACTGTAGGAATTTTTGTTGGAATCTTCGTAAGGAGTTCTTTGGGCGACGTTGTTATCCACAAACGCGTTCCGGTTGGGACTGTTGTACGCAGCATTCCTGTTGGCATCCTCGTACAAACTCTTCCCGACAGTTTTCACGGGAGAATTCCGATAGCTGGCCGCGGCCACATGTGACGGCGAGTTTTTCAGGTTCAATCCCTTGCTGCTATTGGTCGGGGAGGAGTGATGCGACCCGTCGTAGCTGACAGGAGAATCTGGCCTTTGATCGACGAAAGTGACTTTCCTGCCGTTTCCAGAGGAAGGGTTGTTGAAGTCTTTGATCTTCAGGATCTTGGCTTTCTCGGGGCTGTTCCGTACTGGTGAGTTGAGGCGGCTGTGGTGGGAGGGGGAGTTGTTGTTGCTGCCGTTGATGTTGGGGATGTGGTTGTTGGGCGGAACTGGCATCCAGCACCGGTCCGAGTGGCCCAGGATGCGACACTCCTGGGTGCAGCGCGACAGCACATTGCAAGGGGGTGGCGGCATACCTGTGGACAAGGGAGAACAAAGATGTTATCACCAACAGACACCAGAAAGTATTTGTTTGCTTTGCATAACCTGTAGCTGCCTTCAGGCTTAACACACCTTGTAGAGTAAGTATAAGCTTCATAAGATCTGACAGATAGACCAGAACCTTTAGATTCTACAAGGGAGAGAAAAATGTTCTTGAAACCATGTTGCAGACTTACACAAGAAAGTCAAAAATTGGTTGAGGTAAATGCAGCATACATTGTATTTCCTCCTCTTTGTCCAAATACATCAGTGCCCCTCCCTATCTTCCAACAGCTCCTATCCCTAACCCTAACATAGGGGTGTCGGAAGGTAGGGGCATCTGAACATACTACTAGGGATGTTGGAACATAGGGCTGTCCCCAGGTGTACCAATGTTAATATCAAAGTTTTATCAGAAGAGAAAATGTATTGCTATACAGGTAAAATGATTTAATCTATTTACTACATGTACAACAACTGCCTTTGCACTCAGTAATAGAACTAAGTATCCACTGTCATTACTGGCTTATCATCAAGATAGATACTAATTTGATAGAAAAGCATTTGGCGACTTTCCTTTATAACATTTTTCTTTTATTCTGTGGATACAGAAATACAGTTTATGTAGCACAAATACTCCAACCAGCAGGTGTTCCAACAGGATTTATGAGGCAGGAAACTGCCTGTAATTTTGTATGGAAATCTAGCATGCCAGCTTTTTGCTAAATATACCGTCGCCTGCATCATTCTTGATAACTCCCACACGCTTTATGAGCAGCAATTTGGTCGTTATTCCTGTCCCGCAAATTGCATGGAAACCAGAAAATCGCTTCTACCGAATCCGCGAGAAGCCACATGGGTGGTGTGGCAATTTTCTGCAGCAAAAACGATAATACCACACTTTGCTTAAGTGCTGACACTTAGCTGTGTCTGCTTTTATGATATGTTACATTAAAAGCATCATTTATGGCGCCTGAGGAAGAGAGAAAGGAAAGAGATACTGTTCTTTAACTACCGGAAGCCATCAACTACAACCATGGCTAGGAAGTTTATAGATGTGCCTGCGTGCTTTTCGAGGTCTCCCTGTTTAGAAGTATGCATCCATATATATATAATAATAATTTCCTTTGTCGATGGTACTCCTATGTTTGAAAAAGGAAAAAACATTTTTTTACTGTTCTTTCAATGAGAAAATATGCTTATTGCTGTTCTCTGAACTAGAGAGGGTGGATTTTTTTCACTGTCATTTTATATGGGAAAGGTGATATTTTTCACTCTTCGTGTAACATTAGAAAAGAGCATTTTCATTGTTTTTTTAGGCCACACCAATTTAATTTGTTGGTTCTCGGATTCGCCTCTTCATTTTTTTCTGATTTGCAAAAAAAAAAAAAAAAGAGATTCTGGCTCTGAATCAGCTCAAAAAATGCTCACATTTTGTCCCCAACAGTTGAAGAAAGTCCTTTTCTTCCCAGTTGTTACAGTTTTGCCATCTCTCAATGCAGAGGTTTGATTAAAAGTTCAAAATTCATTGTTTAAATTTTAACCCAGCCTTTTATGTTGACTTCATGGCTCCTATCGTAGCATTTGGGGCTATAATAGGATACCCAGGCCTGTTTTTATTTTTTATTTTTTTCGCCCTGTCGCTTCATATTTTTTCTGAAAAAATCCGAGAACCAACAAATTAAATTGGTGTGGCCTTATAACAGGAAACCAGCTTTTTTTAAACGTTATTTTGCAAAGGCTGGGCACATGGCCGCTTCCCTGTAGAGAGCACGGTCGTCCAAACTGCAGCAAAATAGCCAGTGGAAAACACTTAATTGTTCATACTTAGACCTTCATCAGGGGGGAAGTCGTTTCGGGCAAATTTTCTCAGTGGGGAAGGACCCAATACCCGGCAGAAGTCATTAACGGGTCCCTGCTTTATGCTGAGTGGCCGTTTAACCCACTAGAACCTAATAGTGGTCATTTGTAAAACATTGAGTGGAAGTCTCGTTACAGTTGAAATGGTTTCAGTATCCATTACATCTGTTCTGGGGCATCCTGGATCGTCAAAACGTGCTTCACTGAAAAAGGTCACCACCTTGACCTTTATCAGGCAAAACACGATGACCTATAGGATCGATGCTACTATTGTGATAATCTTTGGCAGGCTCTAAGGTTTAAAAGAAGTGAAATGTACATGTATATATAGACTTCACCAATTGTATGCATGTGTGTTACTGTGTGTGTGTGTGTATACAAATGTACATGTGTGTACAATGTATATCTATGTGTGCAAAAGTGAGTGTGCGACACACATATGAATTGGCTGTCAAAACACTAACAATATTACAGCTTTTAGCAAATATCGCATCTGACATCGACATATATTCAAATCAGTGCCATTACTGCGGTACGTAGATAACACTCACCACTGCACCGAAACTAATGCAAATGGCCGAGTAATAAAAGAATGCATGCATTAAAGATCACTTCCAAAGGTAGATGGGGAGTACATTAACTGGACATTGATACTCTTTTTTCCATTTGATTACCAGGTAGTCTCATCTGGCCCCACTTATGGTTTCCATTTCAGCAGGACCGAACATTAACTACACACCGTAATCTGTTCCTCCCTCCAACCATCATCCTGCCACCACTTTGTGTGAATAATACATCGTCACCCACAAGGGTCTGCAAGCCTTTTTCTGTGAGCCGTAGCGAGCTGTTTTAATTCAATGCTAATCGTAGCCGGCCCAATCTATTTCGATGTTAAGCGTTGTCGGTAAATTATTCGTGATGCGTAATTCGTCGTTTAACTCTATATGCATGTATGTAGCACATTATTTGTCATCCTGCATTATAGACAAGTTATTCATATTGCAAAGCCAGATTGCCCAAAAGTCACGACAGAGCATCCTGTCATGTTGGTGTTAGCAGCTTAGTTTTGCCAGACAACTCACAAATACAAAGAGAACAATCCACTAAGTCAATTTACTGTGTAAGCATTGCCGGCACTACTAAATTTACTGTTAAGTGTTGCCAGGATCCCCCCATGCAGATCCTCGTCTATTACTCCTGCCTGATGCAGCCTCATGATGGAGGACCGCGTCCTCACTCATGAAATATTGAATGAATTGAATAGAACACAAATCTGCGGCAGATAAATAAGTTAAAAGCTATGATTTCCTTTTACGCTCATTTCTGGTTTGGGACTGCATTAATATTTGGCGGGCTACCGCTTGATGGCGAGAGAGAGGACTCTTTATGATTTTCTCCATATCTTTTTTTATGTACAAGCTGTTCAACCATGTATCTTTGTTTATGGGCTTTTAGACATGAAAACTCCTTGAGCACTCTCAATTATCCAGGAAACAGGAGTAATTTGGACGTGTGGAGTTGCCTGAGGCCACACCAATTCAATTTGTTGGTTCTTGGATATTAAAGAAAAAAATATGAAGTGACGAGGCAGGAAAAAAAGGCCTAGGCATCCTATAAATGTCAGCCCCAAATGCTATGATTGGAGCCATGAAGTCAACGTACATACCAGGGTGGTTTAAACTTTTAATCCAACCACTGCTTTGATAGATGGAAAAACTATAAGACATCGACTTTCCTCAACTGTTGGGGCCAAAATAAGAGCATTTTGGAGTTGATTCAAACCTGAATTTTTTGGGCAATCAGAAAAAAATGAATTGGACAAATCCGAGAATGAATTGATAAAAAAATGCAAAGAAAAAACTGCCGAACTGGACCAGGTACAATGTACAATCAACATATTATACAAGCAAAACTTAGATATCCCATCTTGTAAAGGTAACAATATGCCCTGCATAACTTTGTAGAATTTCAGGCTGTGTATATGTTTAGCTATAACATTTCTACTCCAGTTATACAAATCATCCAGTCTCTGCTTAATTCATGTACATGCTTGCTGTAAACTTCAAATTGCTGCCATGTACCATTTCTGGAATATTATTCGACTCCCTGCACAGTAACATTTCCAAAGCAATTAGACAATTGGGACATTTCCACTTTATCTAAATCCCCCACACCAGGGGAGTACTACATGTAGTTGTGGTGTGAGAATAGGAAATTTCCATCATACATAATGCACTTGAACATCTCAATTTATTGCTTTTACGCAGACAGGGAGGCAGACTCAAGCATGTACACACATGAACTGAGAGAACATAAAATTTCTCACAAATATATCTCCTAATGTATTTCATGTATTAGTAACATCCTGAAGTGTATATTGCCTGCAAAAGTAAAACATAACGGAAAGTGTACTGGAAGGATTTCTTTCAAATACATTTTCTATCTTATATGTTTGAAGTACTAATACCCTGTGGGGTGCACCTACCAATTTTAAATACAACAGAATTTGGGTTGATGCTTCAAACAAACAACGCACATTTTCCGAGTCAACCACTGAGGGAACCAAAAGAAACCATAACACCAGCTTTAGTAAATGAAGTGTTGACGAACGTTTTATCTTTATAAAACTACCAGTTCGCAAATCTCTGCAAACAACCACACGTTTTCCAAATCTACCACTGACATTCGAAGAGAAACAACAACGCGAGCTCTACCGTAGTAAATGAAGTGTTGACGAACATTTTATCTTTACAAAACTGTCAGTTCCCAAATCTCTGCAAACAACCGCACGTTTTCCGAATCTACAACTGAGCGAACCAAGAGAAACAATAACGTGAGCTCTAGTGTAGTAAATGAAGTGTTGACGAACATTTTATCTTTATAAAACTATCAGTTCCCAAATCTCTGCAAACAACCACACATTTTCCTAATTTACCACTGAGATTCGAAGAGAAACAACAACGCAAGCTGTACCCTAGTAAATGAAGTGTTGACGAACATTTTATCTTTACAAAACTATCAGTTCCCCAATCTCTGCTGTTATGTTTAATTCATGGCATCAGACATGTCACACTTGAAGGATGAGCCAGATTACTCACCGCTACCAATGCATGACATGCCAGCAATTGCCTTCTCCGAGATTAACTGTGTAATGCTCTGAAAAGACAACACTCCATCCTGCGCGAACACTGATAAAATTGTTTTTCTTTCCAGCGATATGCTGACATAGACAACGGCGGCATTTAAGCGCAGATGAATTATATATGAAGTTTGTATGTAAATGTTGGGAATAATGACGCTCGAGTGAGCAGTGGGTGTATTAACGAGCTCGGGCAGATGATAAAGATGGTGGCTGAATCTGTGCTTACAGTGAAGTAATCAAAAACCCAATAGTCACTTTGAGGCATCTATTCTTGTCGTCTAGACGTTATCTCAGCGTGAGTACCCAACAAGCCGGTTAACCACAAAACTACTGTGCGTCTAGCTGCGGGGTAGAAATGGGAGACTGTCTAGTTTCTTGAAAAGCTTTTAGTCTGCTGGTTGTCCTAAGGAGGACAGATGTAATGTACACCTACTATTTTAGACATGTACATTCAAGTTGGATGAATGAAAACAGGGTTTGCAAAGTATCAACCTTTTGGTCCAATAGCATTGTTGCTTCCTCAACAAAGAAGGCAGCTGACTTTAATATTGCCCTCTTTTCCTCAAGATTTCCAGAAATACGACGGAAGTACGTATTATTTCTTGAAGTATTTTGCACCATTCCTAAGACATTCAGGAGGTACCCACACCTGTCTTCACAGTCTACAAGACTGGAAATATTTTAAGATGAAAGAAATAAGTCTTATTTCTTGAGAGGAGTTCTGCACCATCCTTATGACATCCAGTATGTACCCACACCTGTGTTGACAGTCTACAATACAAGACTGGAAACATCTTAAGACGACAGAAATAAATTTTATTTCTTGAGGAGTTCTGCGCCATTCTTTTAAGACATCCAGGATGTAACCCACACCTACAAGACAGATCAACTAGAGGGAGAAGTGTTCATTCAATGTTACACCCACGCTGCCCTCCGTCAACTGTGTATGCAGCGGTAATGCCAAATTGCATGGTGGGAAACCTCGGCATTTTGCCCATCTGATTGCCATTTATGAATCAATACCCGGGCTATCATTGAAAGGGAGGCACGGCAGATAAGGAAAACCTTTCCTTATTGATCCAATAAGTCAATAGGTGTCGTGACTCAAGGCTTCGCACTCTCAAAAATATCTACATATTAAGAAGATAAATTAAGTTCGTAAAGTCTAAAAATTAATGGGATAATAAGATGGTTTCCTCCATTGGTGGTGCCAAAAAATAAAAGGACTCCTCATGTACCCTTTTTCTAGACTATTTCAAACACTTCAAGTATCAAATGATGATGAAAATGTGCTAAGAAATGGCAGTAAATGTCAATATCAGACAGATTTCCTCATCCATAATATTTTTTGCTTTGCCGCCCTGAAATTGCATTGGATGCCTTTAAATATCCAGAAACTGAGTGGTTAAATAAGACAGTGTTTTTTTACACTAACAGTAATTACCACCAGTGTATTTGAAAAAGCATCAAAACAAAAGGACTGAACTGCATTGTTCGGTTGAATCTCAAACATCCAAAGATTTCTCCATTGGGAAAAGGTGTATTTGTTTACTACTATTAAGCTCATGCATACCTGTCCATGCCTTAAGGGATTTCAGATGTTACATTATGACAGCACCACACAAGGTAAATGAGCATCATGTAATCAGCTTTTCATTTGGCACCCAGATAAGAAACATGCCTGAAGTTTAAGAGGGGCTTTTATGAAACACATCTGGGACTTGTACACTCACAAACCCAGCTGACAAAACCACTTTACAGCCTCTTCTGGGAGCTACCAACATTCCACATTCCATCCATAAGCATACTAATAAGTTAAGGCATCTCTCCAGGAGGCTCCCTTCTCCAGAACTGAGCAGTCAAATGTTAGAGTTGATGTGAAAGAAAGCTAGCGGGAAGAGAGCCAATTTTGTGTAGGGCTTGTGGCAGGTGTTCCTGAATGGGCAAGTTTGTGGCAAGAAAAGTTTGAAGTTTGAAAAGCACAAAACTTTTCCTCCCTTGGGCGAAAACTGCAACTCGAGATAATCTATTGCTGCGGGGTTGTATGTCCCTCGCTGAGGGTGTATGTATCACACTACGTTTGTTACTATGCCCTCCAGTTAATAACACATCTCCTACACTTTAAAAAGGAGAGGCAGTTGCCCTTTCACTTGATCGTGATCATGTACAACATGCCATTAAATATACTCTCTGGGCAGCTGACATTTACGTCTCGACAGGCCGAACTTCCACAGGGGTGATGCACTCCACAAAAACTTCACAGCAGAAAATCTGTCTTCATTTTCCCTCCATTAAAATTCCATTTCGCACCCCCCACCGGCACGCTACGCCGGGCTGGGCAATTCATTTCTCGCACGGTCATGGGCAATAAGTGTGGCGAACGCCGCTACAAGGGGGAAAGCAGGTTCGTCCGAGGTAGCAGGAAGAGAATTAGGATGCATGAACTTGTGCTGCACACAGTTCCACAGGGAGTAGAGCGGATCTGTCTTCATTTTCAACATATTAGACTCATGTTTTCCCCAGTGGTCGGACCACACCTCTGCCTCACAATCGCTTTCCCCGACGTAATGGGACGAGGACCGGTGACAAATGGGCACGGAGGATGGGAAATATGGCACTCCCTCACATGGCATTTGGGTAACTGACGCCGCTAAATCTTGCGGAGTTGGACGGGGTCCTCAGGGGCTGGCTGTAACCCAGAATCAAAGGCTGATAATGAGCGACTCATTAGAATTCACCTCGGAGCATCATTCACTTCTGGCGGTGCGAGAGTGCTTAGTGGCGGGTTAGCGAGGAGACTCTCCTTGCACCCCCTGCAAGTCTCTAGCCCGGTGATATTTACACCGTCTTAATTGAATCTTGTGGAGCAAGGAGCGTTGACCCACTCCGTTGGAGCTCTCTTCATTTCGGGGTCATTTCTGTGCCTGTCTTGCTGGTTAATAGTATAACACCTGGCTGAGTCTCCCATTACTTACCAGCTGCAGCAGCAGCAGCTTCTGCATAGGCAGCAATGGGTGAGCAGCTCATGGACAACCGACTTTGGGACGTCTTTTTAGACAGTTCTTTTAAAGCTATAATACAATCATAAAGCTATAATACAATCAAAGGCTTGGGATTGATTTTTTTGTGTAGTTTTGCAGTTTATTTTTCGTCTGTATGTTGCAGGCTGTGCGTTTTGTTCCAGGTCTTAGGAAAATCTGCTCATTAGTTGCCACAGAGCAAGCCTTACAAAAAAATGTATGTTACAAATGTACAAGGTACTGGCACAGAGAATATACATGAGCCATGAATATTTCTTTCAGGTTAAAAAAAGAGAAAAATACAATGTGATTTACAAAAACATCTTGTTACAGTGTACATTCCAAGTTGCCCCCAAAACCATCCTTTGAAAAGCCTTTAGATATTCAAATCAACCTCAGCTCCAGATGCAATAAAAGGATAACATATGTATTAAACAGGACACAATGAGTGGAGATATTGCTTGCAGGTATGAGAAAGCTCTATCTATGCATCATGAACTTGCTGCCTCAGGTGTAATAAACTCGTACAGTGGCAAACCCGGCTGCCAATCGAAGGCACTTCTGACTCCTCAAGTCCCCAGCCGGATAAGTTCATCAAAATTTCTACCTGCTATCAGTCAATCAAATTATCAATTCTTCACTTTTCGTCTGACCCCTCCTCATCTCCAAGTCCTCCCCCGGCTGCTATCCGGCCCCACAAGACCAGTGCCGCTTCCTGACACCTGATTAATGCAAGCCTCGCCATGCTCAAGGGCAGGGGGAGGACAGAAGCGAGGATCCCATTTATTATGTCATTAATGGCAAGGTGCAACCCTTGAAGTTTGGTAGAACGGCTCATTATCTCACAGGCTCCGTTAAATGGAAGACTTCAATCTGGGCGCAGCTAATTTTGCACACCAGGGCCCCCGGGGAAGACACCGACTTTGTTTTCATTTAGAGGAGAAGAAACTGCAACTTCTTGGTCTGGTGGGGATGCAGATACAACATTTGTCTTCCTATAAAGTTTTACTGCGGAGTCTTCCAGCAGAACAGTTTAGCAACTTGACCAATTAATTCCGGTCCCCCGTGGTAGGAAGGCCCAGATTCAGCCAATATTCGCAATTACTCAGTTGTTGGTCTCACGGATGGTTACCCTCTGCAGTCTAGCACTGTTCAGCTGACTTGTTTTCAATTTCTCCAGTTTAGGACAACCTACAACTAGTTTGATGGCTGCTTTCCTCTTGAATATCTTGTCATATGAACAGCGAGTGCCTCCTCCATCTATCAGACTGCTGAACACGAACATTAGCTACATGAGCTACAGAAGTTGCTGCAATGCTGTTGCAACTGGGAATTTTAAAGGCATCCAATGCAGTTTCAGGGTGGCAATACAAAAAATATTCTGGATGAGGAAATCTGTCTGATATTGACATTTACAGCCATTTCTTAGCAAATTTTCATCATCATTTAATACTTGAAGCTTTTGAAATAGCCCCAAAACAAGCTACATGAAGAGTCCCTTTATTTTTTGGTACTACCAATAAATAGCTAGAACAAGCCTACGATACGAAACAAGCAACCGTTTTCCGTCAGCGACATCACATTGTTGCCTCACAGATATCAGTATGCTATGAGATAGGGTTGATTCAACTTGCTACATTAAAAAAATGAACAGAAAATTGACATTGAAAATCCAGTTTTGCTGCCCTGAAATCGCTTTGGGTGCCCTTACCCTTCTCCCTGCTTTGGGCCTATTTATGAATTTCAATTTACATTGGCTATACCAGGACGTACATGTAGCAAGGCCTGCAAGGGTATGGTTAAATACACCAGTCAGCATTAGCATTGAAATTACCACCACAAAAGCGCTTTCTCCCTGTCACAGTTTTCGCTGAGATGCGTATACTCCTGGCGATGTGGTCTCCACGGTTCTGGTATTTCAACCCCCCTAATTGCCTGGTTGCAAGTGGCCACAGTGGACCGTACCTTATTACTCCGTGAAGGAGGCATACCTCCTGCAGGAGTATTCGGGTCAGCCGGTTTTTCGTGTTCGCAGCTAAAACTCACGGTTCCCCTTGTTCAATCGGCATGTAATTTTATACGTCGTCTGCAGGTATGCCAGTGATGATGCACGTATATCAATATTTACCGTAGGTGTTTTCGCGGTCAAGATAATATTTAAAAAGCACCCCTACATTTAGGGGCAAATGGGACCGCCCGCGAAAAACCCGTTGTTTTGAATAGCGGGGGGGTCGAGCATGCTTAATGCAGATGCGCGGGGCGGTTTTTAATGCAGACCAGATGCGGACCGTAATGGTTTATGGATGGCCGGAATTGTGAAATGTGTTCGCACGTAAAAGTCATGTTTGTGTACGTTGTATTTCTATGAATTTTGGCATGTGGTGTGCCGTTATGTCCGTGTTGATGCACGTGTCTTTGTTTTCACCGTAGCGGTTTTTATATCGAGGTAAATTTGATATTTCAAAATCACCCCTATTTTTATAATCCTGTGGAATAGGCCGTGAGTTAAGTAGATATGTGGTAGGCGAGGTTCTCTAAGCAGATATTAGGTGGTTGTTGTGTATATTCGTTTGTGAGTATCTGTTGGGATTGTGACTTATGGTTTGCACCTAAGGTCAGGTCTATTGTCTGGCAAGATGTTAATATCATAGTTGTTCGGTAGAGCTCACACACTGTACTATTTATAGCTTATAATATAGCGACCTGAAATTGGTCGGAGCGCGGAGAATGCGCCAAGATATGTGTTGTTTCCGTGTGCAACTGTGCTAACGTTGCTGTGGTGATCATGTTGTTTTGTTAAGCAGTTGACTTGAGCGGCAAGTGTTAAAATTGTTGACGTGGTTTTAGACTGACCGCCAGTTGCGCAGTTGACTTTGTGTACGTGTCTTTGTTTTTACCGTAGCGGTTATGTGGGACGGTGTTTTCCGTGTGCAACTGTGCTAACCGTTGCTGTTGTAATCATGTTGTTTTGTTAAGCAGTTAACGTTGACTTGAGCGGTACCCGTTTTTTCCGTGTTCGCAGCTAAAACCCACGGTCCCCTTTGTTCAATCGGCATGCAATTTTATACGTCGTCTGCAGGCATGCCAGTGCCAATACCACCTCTCAATCTGCAAATTATAAAATTTCACGGAGAATTGTCGCCTATGGCGTCTTGTTGTAATTTTTCCTCCAAAGTGCCTGGCTGCACAAATGATACAGGATGGCTATGAGACCAGGGGGTCGCTAAGGGCCCACACATTGGTGTAATCTGTCTTAATTACACCAATTGGCTTAATTGCTGCACCCCCTTTGACTCTTGGGGACTGATTTTTGTATACAGATCTAGAAAGTAGCAGATGGTCTCCAACAGTAAAACATTTTAAAATGTGTCTCCGTCTAAAAGCTTGTCTTGTGGTGAAAGATTTGCGGTGTTTCCATGTCGCACTACAAGCCTACATCATCATTCTTGTCGGAGCGCGCCCGGTTTACGATGACAGGGGGCAGGTTGTGCCGGGAGCGGACAATAGCCCGGGGTACTCCTACATGAAAAACGACAACTGTAGCAGCGAAATTGCCATCTAAGTCCGCGACATGAAATACGGCATTAGCTTGTAAGGGGCAATCCGTTATTGGCAGATTTGTGACGTTAGTTCTTCTTTCTTGTTCTTTCCTTCAATATATTCCTCTCTGAATGCAGCTTTCAAGGTTGGAGAATGAGGCACTGGGAGACACGAGGAGAATATTAAGTAGGAGAGACTTTGGGATGAACAGTTACCCGGGATCATAATCGTATACAACTGAGGTAGTCCGCCATTTCATTGCATTTCTAATAACAATGATTTGGAAGTGGATA
This sequence comes from Branchiostoma floridae x Branchiostoma japonicum, assembly GCA_013266295.2. Taxonomy (NCBI): domain Eukaryota; kingdom Metazoa; phylum Chordata; class Leptocardii; order Amphioxiformes; family Branchiostomatidae; genus Branchiostoma; species Branchiostoma floridae x Branchiostoma japonicum. The sequence continues at coordinate 7,429,492 of CM023827.1, read as the reverse complement.
ATGTTGAGTTGCTGCAGGGCTGATGTAGATGTAAATATTATGTTAAATGTGTTGGAGGTGCTTTGGAAAAGTATATATGGTATATCATCATCATTTTGTAGCTGCTTACTAAATATGCAGCTAACATTATATGTCAGTTCTTTTGAAGTACTTTTTTTTCATCTTTGAAGTCCACGTTACACATCACTCCTTTGAAACATCTGAATGGCTGCATCACTACTTGCATCACTACTTGTGACCAAAAAAAAGAGAAAAATAAACAGATTCAACTAAAAGCACAAAGGAAGTACACAACTGTACTTTAGAAAATACATTTTCATCTGAAAAGTCTATGACATATCATTATATGTTACAAGGCTTACTGCAAATGCTCTTCAATGTGCTGTAGTAAGTGCTTTATAAAGGCGCGTGTCGTAGGACAGATTTTTTAGCGTATAAACAGGCCCGCCACCAATGTGCGGCGCCACACGGCTGTTTTCGTGTGGCACCTCCAGGGTGCGCCACACGAATATCGCCGCGCATCGGTGGCGGGCCTGTTTATACTCTCAAAAAAATCTGCTGTGGCGCCACGCGTCAAATGTCCCAGGACAAATGATTTTTTTGCCCCGTGTAAATTGCCCCATATACTACAAATATCTGCTACACGAGCAATGCTTTAGAAAATATCATCACGCCAAAAACACCTTCACTGATATCACAGTTCATACCAAGGCTTAGTACTAACATCCACTAAAAGTGCCATGCAGTGCTTTAGAAAATACTGTTTCATCCGAAAAGTCCACATGATACATAACTGTTTTACCAAGGTTTACACCACAAATGTATAAACTCTACCCAATGCGCCATGGAAGTACTTCACAAAATACCACGATCTTATCTAAAAAGCATATACTGCAGATGACTAGTTTTTACCCTGCTTTACCACAAATTCTGCCAAATGTACTGCAAATTCCGTAAAATGTGCTTTTCCTGGCAGAGTGAAAATCAATTTCAAGGTGGACTATTATTGGCTTAGGTACATGTGTGACCCTTTTTTTAGGTCACGCCACAAAGCACATCAGCATTTGAATGTCAAAGTACGCTCCACGTACAATCTCTAGTGTCGCAACGCACAAATTCTCCTCAATGATCAAAGGCAAAATATTCCTAAATCTGACAATTTGGCATTTCTACTCCCACACACAGGTGCATGTGGCACACATACATGTACATGTACATTGTAGAGTGACCTACATAGCCAGTACATCCAGCAAAAACAACATCTGGATATGAAAAAAATCATAAATCTAACAGTGCAAACCTGATTCAATTGAATTATACATGTACATGCTTGCTTGACACTTGCTGATGATTCTCTTGATTTAAATTTGCTTGTTTGTCACTTTGTAGAGCCAGCACCTTGCAAAGTGTTCCACCACCAAGGAAATGTTTAATTCAGACCCTCCTGATGGAACATAAAACGACTGCTGCCAAACTTGTGCCAATAAACAGAGAGCGGAGCCGCGCCACAACGCGTGACCCGAGGGTTACAGCTGAGGTTGCTGGCAGCACACTTGGCGAGATTGGTGTCAGATGTGGGCATTACACACAGTTGAACTGTGTGGGTGAACAACCCCTGAGCTCCTGTCTCATTGACATACTACATCATTCCTCACAAGTCTGACCTCCATTTTGGTCTCGCAACAGTCTCAAAAGATCTTACCACAAAATTTAATGTTACCTGCATCTCTGATGTAATGTACATATACCCTCAAGGCAGGGTCATTAAATGAGGGTCTGCATAGGGGGATACTGACAATGCTTTACGGTAATATTATTTAGGAAGGTCAGCAACACTTAACGGTAAATTCAGGAAGGCCAGCAATGCTTAAAGGTAAATTCAGGAAGGCCAGCAACGCTTAACGGTAAATCAACTTGTTTTTGTGCAAGGATAAGGATATACTTCATTGGATTGTTCTTTCGTATTCACGGGGTCTCTGACAAACCTACATGAAGTCTGCAGACGCTGGACCTTCCATTCTGGCAATCTGGCATTGAACTACGCCATACAAAGGGCTTTTCAATGATGCTTAACAATGAATTCATGATGACAAATAATGTGTTACGTGGAATTAAAGTGACCAATGAAGAATTTCCCAACAACGCTTCACGTTAAATTAAAGTGGCCGGCTACGATTAATGGTGAATTAAAATGGTTCGCTACGCCTCGCGGAAAAAGGCATGCAGACCCTCTTAAATAATGATGAGTTCTTCTGAAGTTTAAACATTTCAAGTTCTTCCAAGATTTGACCTACAAAGTATCTAGGGGAAGGGAGACAAAAATTCATCATCTGCTTGTGAAGAATTTCAAATATATATATATCTTGTGGTGCCTTCCCTTCTGAAGTGTTTTGAAATAACCCTGAACCAGACAACCATCCGTACAGAACATTAATGGAACGGCCCCTTTATAGCTAAAATGTTACGCAGGTACATCCGGAGATGCGTGCGGCGGATATCATCCCAGAAATGGATTTGTTCAGCGGGAGCTACAGGAGAGAGTGCTGTTATGGTTATTTGCGTTGCCTGTAATATTCCAGCTCAGCGGTGAATCTTATAGATAGAGCACTTTCCTGGGTGAGTTATGGGCGCAATCTTCCGTCCCGGGGCCTTGAACCAGCTAAGGCACTAAAGCGACCAGGGGCGAGAGATATTGGAGATTGTTTACGATTGCTATAATTGAAAATTTGCCACTTCCACTTTTGCAGGGAATTTATTTCTTGGCATATCGGATTAGTTGGGATTGACCCTGTATGTAGTGGCGGGGGGATCGTGTCAAAAGTTAGAGTTCATTTCTAATAGATGTTATATATTATCATTGGTAAGTGCTGATACTAGCAAAGCTATGTTTTTCCATATAATTTAAATTTCTGGTTGAAAATAGTTATAGTTCTTATAATTACAACGGCCTCATCTGCATTTTTTTTGCAGAAAAGTATATTATATACTGTATAGATCAGGACTTGGCTGTGTAAATGCTACTGAATCACTAGGCAGAAGTCAGTTTTAATACAGCAGTCATTGACCTTTATACCTCTTTATACTGTACCTCTAGTTATGCATCTAGCATACTAGCCTGGATGCCAGACCCATAGCACACTAGGCCCAAATCCCTCACACACAGGGAACTTTGGGCCTAGTGTGCTATGGGTCTGGCATCCAGGCTACTAGCATACAAGTCACCTGATGGATAAAGGACAAATAACTTTTTTTCTTATTAACGAGTTTGTTCTTAAGGAGTTTGCTCGATGTAAGACCAGAACTCAGAAGACCACTTCTAGGCACTGAACTAAGTTGGTGAGAGTTAGATGACTTTGCTAGGAGATGGTAGACATTGGTTTTGAAGGCTTGTGGTTTCTACTTGGGAGGAAAACACTTGTCAGAGATCACTTCCATAATTTTGCGGTCCGTGGAAAGAAGTTCTCTTGCAGTTCTCTTGCAGTAGGACTTAAAGCACTGGTATTTGGACAATATAATGATGTGAGCTAGAAGAGAACCTAGTTGTACACTGAAAAGCTCTCAATGGTAGAACAAGAAGTGAAAGTATCTGTAGACAAGATACAAGGAGGTGAAGTTTTGTTGATATTCCAAAACTTTCTTACCTGTCTCCAAGGGTAGTTCCGTCTTGTTCGAAGCCCCTTCGCAACTTTGGGGTCGAAGGTCAACAGTGGGAGAGCTGCGGACTTCCTTGTCGCTGTCGCCTCGGCCGCTGTCATGGTTGCTATGGACGGAGCCACGCCCACTATCATGGTTGCTATGGGTGGAGTTCAGGCTCTCGTCGGAGGTATGGCCATCCTTCAGCATCCTCAGCAGACGTGCCTCCTGTGTAAAGAAAGAATCATATGTTAGAATTTTATTTCTAATCATTTGTTTATTTTCAAACCTGTTTTAAAAAATCATACAATACCATATTTTACATGTAAAAAATCATACATCATTCATTATACACATTTTACATTGTGCAAACCTACATGCTTACTGAAAAGAGAGGAAGGAAAAGAATGTATGGAAGAGCATGCAGGGCTTGAAATTTATTCTTGGCCAGTGTACCTATTTACAATGTAGGTGCACCAACTTTAACTTAAGTTAAACCTTAACAGTTTAACTTTAGGTGCACAAATATAATTTTGGATGCACAACATAAAACTTTTGGAAGTATGCAATCCTAAGCTTCCTGAATTCATCCATGTTGACCTGGCTTGCGGCCAGATTCTGAGACCTTTGACCTCCTGCCTGTCAATCTTCCCCCACCGTACCCACATGCTGTCAACCTACTCTGTCCAGAAAAGCAGACAGACAAACCCAGAAATTTAAACTCAGCCACCCAAAACAATACTTCCATACTGGGAAGTATTAAAGTAGAAATATCTGCCACAGTTTCCAGCTTTGAAAAATTGCAATGATCCATGAAGATATGAATACTATATGAATGCCAACAGGTTAATATACTGCTTTGGATTTGATTCAAAAGAACAAAATTACGGCTTCAGATGTTGACAAAGACCCGGTCCATGTTCGAATCAGCATATCATTCCCACCTTACACCTGCAAAAGGTTTCATCAGAACCACAACTACATGATCTATGGATACATAAATACTACATGAATGCCAGTAGGACAAGTTCATCAATCATTTACCAACTCCAGCCTCCCCTCTGTTCATTTCGTTAGGATGACAGAGCGAGTGCAGAATCTTCTCTGTCTCTTATCTGACTTGTGGATTACTCAAAGTCCTGATATGAAATAGAAAGCATGCATAATACCCCAGCTATTAAGTAACTATAGATAGATCATACTCTCCTGCAGTGTATTTGGGATGGACTATGTAAAAAGAATTATAGCCTGGGTGGCAGACTGTTTCCAGGGCCTATACAGGCCAGTTCCTTGGCTCCAGGGCCAACATGCCCCCAAGGAAATTATACCACAGCCCCCCTCAGTTAGGCCCTGATCCTTGCATGCTGGCAGTACCTCTGGGCCTAGCGTGCTATGGGTCTGGCATCCAGGCTATGGAGCCGAGGAACTGGCCTGTGTAGGCCCTGGAAACAGTCTGGCACCCAGGCTAAAAGAACTATAGTGGGTGGATGATAATACTGGCAAATCTTTTTGCAGGTGAATACAATGTAGTTTCTCCGTACTTTCAATGTAACTCAAAACACTTCCTGGTGGTATATGTAAGAAGAAGCATTAAAACCATCATCTATATAAAATTAGGCAATAATCGTGGTAAAATCTTCCTAACCTATGTTTGCAATAGGTCCTAGACTTCCCAAGATAGAACATTCAGTCCCCACTTCTATGTTTATATAGATCTGGACGTATCAACCTTTTCAAAAGCTGTTTCACTGTGTGGTACTGGAGGACTCCCTCTCCTCAAAAGACATATAGCTTCCCCTTGAGGGTTTACATTGATATGTACCAAAATCCCCTGGGAGAACTTTCATAGACATATGCACTAACCCCTTGGTGTAACCTTTTCCCAACATGTAGGTTTGTAATAGGATAGGCTGGGCAGGGATCCCCCTCCAATCTATTCCCAACTGTTGGCAGCCTGCAAATGCTTTACAGGTGTGTGGCACATGCTGGGGCTCTGCTGGGGGTGCCCAGTATCCTTGTCTTACAATTTGTACTCCCCTGTGTGAGATGCTAATTGAAAACCAAGCACAGACACTTAATTTTAATGGGTCCCCATAAAAGTATGGGGGTTCAGCTGGTGTCTGCACTTGGGAAAGGCCTCAATTGACGACACAAAAAGTCCCCAATGTACAGTATTGTACCACTGAGTTGTTTCAACCAAAAATTTGAAATCCTGTGGAAGCCTCCCTTTCCCTTCTACGTAGACCTGCATTTACACGCTGGCAAAAACGCATCGGTACGAAAACTGCGTACACTTGCGTCAAGAACGTACGTACACCAGCCCTAAAGGTGACGTACGATCTGAACGTACTTTTTTGACGTATGTCAAAGCAGGCCGATCTACACACAGGAAAAATTCGACATACAGAGTTTCCGTACGCTCGTATGCGTACGCAGTTTTCGTACATCAGGTTTTTGCCCGCATATGTCAAAGAAATAAAAACACCGCAAAAATAAACAAATTTACAGTAGTCAGAGATGCATCATTATTACATCATGTTGCTTTGATCAATACATATGTTTCCAGTGTGAATTGACTTTGATTGATTGTCATTCAGCAGTAGGGGGATGGAGAGTAATGGCCCAAGCAGTAATATCATTTCCAGATGTGAATCATTTTTCAGTCCCTGTTTTGTAAAGTTAGTTTTGATTATTTTATAGCTTTTGTTTCATTTACAATATGACTAAAGACTGAGGTACTAAAAATTAACTAAATCTAATTATCTGCCCTTATCAAAAATCCCAAGGTACCCCCTAAGGTTATTGTCTCCATGCCAAGACCACCTACAAGAAGGCTGACTTCTACTTTCACTGGGTTGTGCACTTGTCTTACACTACTACATGATGCAATAATATGCAAGGTTTGCATAGGCCAGTGCAGTTGAGCAAAGGGGGCCCCTACCCTGTGATTTTGAACCTGACGCTGTGATTTTGCCCCCTATGCTGTGTTTCAACCAGCGTAGGGGGGATTTTGTGTTGTTCACAAATTCAAAAATAACTTTTGGCTTTAAAAAGTACAGCTGTATATATTATCTTTACAAAATTAGGCCCTCAAAATGCAGGAAATGGTGTTTCAGAGGTTATAAATTTCAGAATTTTCTGGGGGGGTGGGTGGACCCCCCTACAATACTAGCGCTTGTGCAGCTCGGCTCGTCATGCTGCTTCACCACACTAGGTCCCCCTCCACTAGCACTGTGAAAAAAATCCTGGTGAGAACCCTGATGTGTAATAATTAGATGACAGCATGCAACACTGATTAACATCAATTTTAGATATTACAATCATACACCTGTGCACTTCATGATAGATATTGCAACCCTACAATAGCAATAACATCATACATCTTTTTAGATATTACAACATGTACATTAGACTTGATATGCATTGTATTACATACACCTGTAAAGCTATTAAACATTAATCTTGACACATCATATACTGCATATCTTGAAATTTTTGCAATGGCTTTATGTTTTTTGCAGTCACCTCTCCACCACGAATTCACGACACCACGAAAATGTTTCCTGTATTTGACTACTGTACAGTGCTACAGAAGTATTTCAACCTCACAACGTCCCTTTCCTCCTACTACAAAATAAAACCACAGCGAAAATAAACGAATTTACAGTACACTAGCACAGTCAAATGTGTGGTACATGTACATGATTAATCCTTCTCATTCAAGCCTTCCCCAGAGAGGCAGTAATATTGTAATGTTCATCACACAACTCCAACTCTACAATAATCCATTACCAGCGTGGCAACACTCGAACATCTATAGTTACACCCTTAGAGAGCCAGGTACTTCATTATGGAAAGTCAGCAATATTAAGGAACACTTCACACCAGATCAGTTTGCAATGAGTGTGACGACAGTGGTGTGAACACTACAAATCAATTAGGGCAGACACCAAGGAGGCTTTTCCTCAGGAATTTCCCCCTTAGGCCTCCCCAGGCGAAACATGTGTAACCCATTTCCACACAGAATTCGATAGTGTTTACAGAATACCACACAGCTATGCAGTGGTGGTTTAGCATTTACAATAGAGTCTGGGCTATCTTTACAGTCAACACTCAACTAAGACCTCATTATCACTGATTATCTAAACCTCAACAGATGCAACCTTTACAAGGAGGAGGGATATCTGGACAAGTTGAGCTAGATGTCAACATCTTGCAAATACAGGTGTCAGTGTTTTTTTAGCTTCCAAGCCTTGATCCCCAGAACAATTGATTATCAGCAGGGTAAAAGCATCTATAAATTCGGAAATGTCAACAAAGATCTTACAAATATATTAGTGCAGCTAGACATGTTTGTTTTAGAATGCATGGCCATGAATTTTCTTTGGATCTTTTTCTAGAAAGACATGCAGCTGAATTTTATCATTCCAAAAATATCACCTTGTAAAATGTGACCTGAACTTGTATAAATGCTTTCAGTGAAGTTGTATTTCTTTCGTGTTTTTTCTTTTCTTTTCCTGTGTCCATTTCTGAGAACACACCCACTGTAAGCACCAGTGACATTTTATGACAATTGACAGTAACCAAGAGCATTAGCTAACTAAAACCATGCCACTGGACATGTTTTGTTGGGGAGAAACCCACACAAAACACATGTGGGAAATGTCCAGGGCTGTGCCCTGTACAAAAGGGCATGTCATGTTCATTTAGGAGACTTGAACATAAATTCTGCAATTCTGTCTTTTAGGCTGGATTATGTTTTCAATTCTACAATCTTTCAGAAGTGTACATTTAGCCACAATGTCATCATAATAATTGATATATTGCACACTAATCAACAGGAAGTGGCTTGAAAAGAATTCCTTGATGCTTATCCAAATAGGACATGAAAGTGTCAACTTATAATTATAGTAATAGTAATATACAGGGAAATAATGTTATCGTAGCAAAACCTCGAGCAAAATGTAGTGTTTTAAATTTTCAGTTGAAATAATTCTTGAGTACAGTTACTGTAATACTACATTGGAAACACATATTTGTGGTATCATGAATTCGTGATGAAGAAGTCCCCGTGAATATAGCAAAAATAGAAACAGATTTACAGTTTTAAGATTTACAGTACCAGGAATCTCAAGGTCTGAGGATCAAGGCTTGAAAAGAATTCCACACCTTTTCCTCTGAGGCCTAATACCCTGTACCTGTTCCAGAACCACATGTGAAGCCAAGCAACCCCAAATCATACATAATACATCCAGCTACATACACAAAATGGGAGAATTCCCTCAATCATCTCCACATATACCATGGGACTACAAATACGCCATAGCCAACCACAAGCAATGAGAAATAACTTCAACAGAGGTTGCATGCCAGAAATCCCCTGGATTTGATACATGCATCTAAAGGTGGACGTGCAGCAAACTTTGCATGGCCTGGTGCCAAAGTTCTCAGACCCTGGCTTTCACATGCCGTTAGTTTTAAAGTTTTAGTTGCCAGGCAATTTCAGAAATGTTTAGTATCAAAGCCTCAACAGCCTAACCCTAGCGCATGGTTAGCTTGAAGCTTAAAGGCGAAGATTCTCATCGTTGCACTGCAGAATGCTTGATAAGGTCAATATCACCTAGGTCGGTGACACCATTTTCCCTATGGACCAATCGCTCATTCTGTTGCTAGGCGACCAAGGATGAGAGACTCTGTTGCGCAAGTGATCGTTTCGATGAATCAAAGTTTCTCTCTTTGTTGCCTTTATAGCCCATCCTTCTTTCTTCGTGCTGGTTAATGCCGATATCAATTTGGCAAACAAATTCGCCGTGGCAAACTACCAGAAACACCACACAAAGTGTCGATACACAGAGGTAAGAGCTACTGATGAGAATGGATGCCTCCAATATGCACTTGTTACGACTCAGTGCTGGCACTGAATACACATCACACTATTATCTCCATACCTGCATAATCATTCGAAACACACTCGTTCATGATAACAGTCTTCTTTGTGCACTTAACAGCCTGATGTTCTAGCGAGCTTAAAACCCGTCAGCGAAGATATCTACCACACAATAACGAATTTGGCACAACACAGAAATCAACCGCGGTAAGAAGTTCAGCGACTTCATTTTTATTCCGGACGTTAACGCCCAAGTGCAAGTTATCCCCTCCAGCCACACACGTAATATAGAAGCACTTCGAGGACTGAATAGCATCTCATCTTGGCTTGCGCGAAACCCCTTAAGTCATGCCATAAGACCCTCACCCGTTATTGAACTAAGATACGCTACAATGAGTACCCACTCCTGGATGTAGACTTAATAACATAAGGTTGCGAGAACGTTAACATGTATGGTGCAGTGTAGTCGATACGCTGCGCAATACATAGTGAGTCATATATATCGGATATGTCCTGCAGTTTTTAATATAGAACGGTATCATCATTATGGATTTTCCCATTTTATTGATATTCAATTCGGGAAGATTGGACAAAAGCAATAAATACTACACTATAACTGGAGACAAGAAGACGTAAAAAATGGCGAAAACAGAATAACAAGACGAACAAAATGAAGACAAAGCTGTTGTACTAGTACAACGAAACTTAACAGATCTACCAACACAAAACAAGATTAAGACAACATCCCATACGTGACAGTTGGCTGACTAGGACATAATGCCCCTGAGAAATAATGATTGAAGTGTGTTGTTGGTGGCACGCAGTGGGTCAAATTTCATACCTTTTCAAAATAAACTAGCACATTGGGACATGTATAGCACCCACATGGGCCTACTTCACCCAGCACACAAGTCAATAATGACTGATATAGGATGATAACCACTGATTTAAGGTTGGATAGAACCATCCAGAACCACCTTGCTGCATTCCAAATTGCAGTATATTGTTACATAAGCTGAGAGCTTGTTGGATGACACAATTATGTACAAACTTACAACATTACATTGTATAACATTACATTGGTAGGATATTTTAGAGTGACTATGAATTTAAGAATGCATTAGAATGGTATTTTGACGTTCTGTTTATCTACTGTAAATGCCTTGTAAAACCTTAATGTTAGATGGAATGCACATGTACGTTCTATCAAGGAACCAAAGAGGACCCCTTTCTACATTTGGACATTAGGACTGCCTGGCCAACGTGATTTTTTGCTGATCCTTGGATTATTTTTCCTATTGACCTGAGCATTAAAAATCCCACATAGTGGCCACCTGTTTTCCACGGGAACAGCCCTATGTTCTGACACCCTATGTTTAAACACCCCTACATTCCGACATAGGGTTGGGGGTGTCGACACACAGGTTGAGTTGTCAGAACATAGGGGTGTTGGAACATAGGAGTGTGACCTTAATTCAGCGACCATTTCTTTCAAGTCCCTAGTGTTTTTGACTGTAGTTTCTCCTCAGTTTTCCACCTAAGAACTTGCAAAGCCCATCCCTATACAATATACGATGGTTTACCTACTTTACGATGTCCCCAAGAGAGAGATTCTCCATTCCCAAACTGGGACATCCCCTGACATGAGTGATAGGTATATTACCACCTATACATTACCTGCAACTGATACAGCTACTAATGTACCAACTTTTTATCACGAGTAATGCTAAATCGATGCTGCAACGAGTGCTCTAGACATTCCCTATAGTTATTTATTGGGCCAGTCGTTATTTTAATTTCCTCTTTATTTGAATTGAAAGGAAGGTACACGTAGCTTGTAGGGCCACACCAATTTTATTTGTTGCTTCTCAGATTTTTTCAGAAAAAATACGAAGCGACAGGGCGAAAAAAAATAAATAAATAAAAACAGGCCTGGACATCCTATTATGGCCCCAAATGCTAGAACAGGTGCCATGAAGTCAACACAAAAGACTGGGTTAAAATTTAAACAATGAATTTTGAACTTTTAATCAAACCACTGCATCGGTAGATGTAACAACTGTAACAATTAGGAAGAAAATGACTTTCTTCAACTGTTGGAGGCAAAATATGAGCATTTTTTAGTTGATTCAGAACCAGATTTTTTTTTTTTTTTTTTGCAAATCAGAAAAAAATGAAGAGGCAAATCCGAGAAGCAACCAATTAAATTGGTGTGGCCTAGCAGAATATATTTGTAATGAGAAGATCTGTCTTTTAACTAAAGACATCTCTACAATATTTTCATGTCTGTAACTATTTTATCATTTTGTTTTTCCAAATGAAGATGGAATACACTATGAAAAGGTCCAAGATACTTTTCCATTTCAGATTTGAACTATCTGAAAAAAGAGACCTAGACTAGATCTACGTGTAGTCCTACTTTGCTATACATATACAAGTTTGGAAAATACATGTAAGTCTCGTTTTACAGATACACAGCAAGGAACTTTGCAAAGTACATGTAGTCCAAAATTGACCTTGACCTTCATCTTACCAAGACCTACCCACCTACCAAATACCATGATCACAATCCATCTATAGCTTCTTGAGTTATGCCAAATACCATCACAATCCATCTATAGCCTCTTAAGTTATGCTGGACAAAGTACAGTAGATCCGAAATACAGACAGATACACTGAAAACATGGAGGTAACATTAACAACCTGTCCTTTGGGACCAAGGAAAAATACAATAAAACATTTACGACTCATTCAATATCTTCGGCACCATTTCCGTCCTGCCTGGCCAACTCTGACAGGTGTTTCATCCACATGATGCGTTGCTGCAATCCTGCGGAGTGTCTGAGATGAACACCCTCCTCAGTTTTATGGTTGTCTGTGGCCACCTGGGACACACCTAGCAGTAATGGGACCATATCAGCTTTCCACTGGACCAGCTCCGACTCATTTCAGTGGTCTATGGACTGTCTACGATACCATCTTAACTGTCTCCTGGTTTAATACGTCATCTATCAACCTTTCCTCGCTTCTCCCATTGTGGAAAGGTGAGATGATGACCTAGAAACACTTTGGGACTAGAGAGGAGCAGTTAATGGTTGTTTTGTGATTTTTCCCACTTGAGTAAGCACCTGCGAATGACACTTCATAGCATGGCAGGCTTTAGAAATGGAAGAAAGGTCTTAGATTTTGTTCATTCTGACCTAAAAATCACTCCAGGCTTCAAAGGATTTTAAATAAACAGGCAAGATAAATGTCCTGCAACACATGGGCCTTATTATTCTTTTTGTCAAGATTATACTAACTGAACTCACTCATAAACAGCATATACAGGACAAGACGTGTTACATTCAAAGGTGTCCTAATGTCCACCTGTTCCATCATGCCTTCCATGTATGTGGAAAATTGTAATAAATAAAATAAATAAATTCAGTCAGGAGACAAAAGTGGACAACATTCAATTGAAACAAATAAAATCTGATCCGTCGAAACAAAATCATTGTGCATAACTCTAACTAAGTCTTAGCCGTTCCAAGGTCAAACTCAATAAAGGTCAAAAGTTGAAGTAGAGGTCTAGGAAGTTACATGCATATGAGGCAAGCGTCTCAAGGCAGCTTTAAACTGATATAAATCCAAGAACCACAATACTTGATTACTTTAGCCCAAGACACGACTTCAGAAGGAACAATAGCCAGTTCCTCTTAAAGAAACTCTGCATGATGAATAAGACATGAAGGTCATTTTAAGTCCACCCTTGGCAAACCAACAGTACTGACAATTTACTGTTAAGTACTGGCATTATTTACTGATCAGTAAAAGGATTTACTGGAAACATCTACTAATTATTCACACTTTATGCAAATTCCAAGTAAATAATCAGTAGTGAAACAGTAAATGCCCAGTAGTACTTTATTGGTGAAACAGTAAATGAGTACTGGCACAACAGTAGATGACTACTGGCACAACAGTAGATGACTACTGGCCCAACAGTAAATGATTGTCTCAACAGTAGATAACTACTGTTTTTACAGTACTAAAACAGTAAAAGTTGTAACCAATCATGTAAGACTTCATAACAGTAAAACACTACTGTTTTTACAGTACTAAAACAGTAAAAGCTGTAACCAATCACGTAAGACTTCATTAACAGACATCAATACTCCCTGCATAGTGAATTCATGGAATAGTATTAAAAGTAGAAACAGCTGCATTGTAGCTTATAATAATAGTACTTCAGAAAACAAACCCTGGCTAACATAAAAGAGAACCAGTTGAATGCTTGGCACACTGAAGCACAAACTTGCTACATTGAACCAGGGACAGGAAACAATTAATGTTTTTCTTTGGCCTATTGTTTTGGGGCAAAAGAACACTGGGCAGATTGTACAGGGTTAATGACTACCACATGTGGTGGGACTGCCAGGGGCAAGTCTGGGCATATAATTCTGCTGAGCACGTGGCATGGTTTCAAAGAAATGAAACTTTACAAAAACAGTTATAAATTAGGCAAGTAAGAGTTAGATACAGAGTAAACTGGAATGTACATGTAAGTCTTTGCTGTAAAGAGTCAATATAGTGGGAATGTTTCTGCTACAGTTCGATAAATTACAACTGTTACAGGAAGCTTGCTTGCATAAGTACAGTCTTAGTGTGTGGTCTTGCTGGGTCTGTTGTGGGGGGAATTCATCCCTGAAACCAACAAATGAAGGATTCCTGAACGTTCCTGCATACCTTGGCCTCTGTCCCACCCGACGACTGGAAGCTTGCTTGACCGCCCGTTTCTGGCAGTGGACCCTGAAGACTGGACACGTGCCTGCATTCGCTCGCCTCCCGATTCCACCCGACGAGTTCGGCAGCTTACTTTACAAATCGTTCTGTCAGTAGAGTTTGGAGATGGGGCTGACCTCTATCTCCTTCCACCCGACGACTTGAAGCTTGCGTGACCGCCCGTTGCTGGCAGTGGACGTTGTAGACTGGATACAGTGCCGCATTCGCTAGCCTGGTTCCACCCGACGAGTTCGGCAGCTTACTAGACCACCCGTGCAGTCAGTGGAGTTTGGAGACTGGCCATGGAGACAGTTTATCCCTTCCTTCACGTTGTATATTTGCGATCCATAGTAGACTATATCCTGTGATTGTAGGCTGTAATTCTGCTGGAGACTGGTACGGTACGTGTTGAGGCTTGTGTGTCCAGGATAAAGTGACAGAACGTCCGTGAGTCTTACTCGCCCTCCCACAGCAGCATGGCACATGTTGGAAGTCGTCAGCTCTGCAGTGAGTTTGAAGCGTTGGGTACAGTTCTGCTCACCAATATCGTGCTGACCGTCGGTACAATCCTGTCCGTGACGCCATTGTTGTAAATTCTTGCTGCTATATTGTAAAGACTGGTCGCTGACCGGACATTTGAAGAGCTACATACTTTATTGTCCTGCCTCCAGGACTCCTAGCGCCAGAGTGAGGTTACAGGGTTGGACTGTTCTACATGTACTTCTAAGATAGGGGGGTTTGTAATAGGACTGCTCTACTTATAAGAAAGGGGGGTTTTGTGTGGTAATGCACAAATGCTTCACAGTGGGTTCACAACAAACACTGGAGCACTGGAGATAAAACTTAGCGCAGGGTGAAACAGTACTTGAAAACTTAATGTATGGAGATAAAAGTTTTACCTAAGAGCAATGGGGCTGCCCAAAACAGTGTATAATGGTTTGCACAAAGATCAGCACATTGTAAGACTGTGATTGGTTGAATATCCCAGTAAATGACCAGTACTGGAACAGAAGATGACAGTAATGGTCTGATTGGTCAAACAAGACATTCACCTTTGACATCCCTTTGACAGTAGTTGAGAGAGGCAGACAGTAAATGACAGTAAAAATCCAGTACTGTACGTACAGTAGAAGTACTGTACGTACAGTAGAATAACAGTAAATAGAGACATAAGTACTTACCAGTAATGCTCCAGTAAAACAGTAGATGACGATTTACTGTAAATCTACTGAACTTCTACTGTTAGTAGTTGATCAGTACTTAACAGTAAATATCCAGTACTGATGGTTTGCCAAGGGCACTCCCATCTGGGACTCAAATAAGCAATCCTTCATCCCTCAAACACAAGTGCATTACCGTAAAAACCAACTAGATTAGGCTGAACTTCAAGGGCCTTACTTAAATCATATCTCAACTAATGGCAGTCTTGTGTCTTGCATGCAGGTATTACTAACCTAAAGCAATCCGTCTGTAGGGATTATAATGTTTTGAAATAATAATCCTTCATCTAAGATACAAGTGCATTACTGTGAGTTTTAACTATATTAGGCTGAACTGCAAGGGCCTTACCTAAATCATATCTCAACTAATGGAAGCTCTCAGTCTTGCCTGTAGGTTATATGTCTGCATTGCATGATATGGCTATGACATTTTCAACGTAACATAATTTTTTTCATCCTGAGTGTACATCAATAAAGGCATCAGACATGTCCCAATGAATACAAATGTACAGCAATATTTTTAAAAGACACAAGAATATGTTAGTATTGTATGATGTACATTCCAAATTTTTCATGTACAGTTACATTAAAGCTTTCATGTTTCTCCTGACTCTTTAACCTCCCCCTGCTGCCTAGCCCCATAACTAATACAAATTTGATGCCAAATGGCTACCTTAGCAGGCTGAAGGTTAATACATGTATGTGACGTCACTGTAATAAAGTAACATAGTTTTTTACTCTGTCCAGCAGACACTGTGAGGTACTGAATTGTGTGAAATAAGAAAGAACAGTTTTTTCCTCTTTCCTCTTTACTATTTCCTAATTTGCAGAAGAAACCTTGACAAATCAAATACATTTCCCTCCTGTTATACATCTCAATTCACGGTTACCGTAGATCTAGAAACAGTGTACATGTACATGTAGTGTACTATGAACTACACTGACAAAGTACATTTCCTCTCCCTCTTCATATTTCCAAACTTGCGGTATAAACCCTGAAATGTACTGACAAATCTCATACATTTTCCCTCTGATTAATATTTCCCAAATTGCGGTAGAAACTTAAGAAGGGGACCCCAAAAAGCGACCCATATTAATGTCCAGTGATCAGTGACCAGGTGGGACACAGATTGGGCATTAGAGAAGATCTGAGCCATGATATGTGTCCTGGTCAGCCCTAGAAACGCCATTACCCTAAAATGAGTCCCATTTAGGAGGCAACAGAATTATGTCCTGCCTTTCCTTCCTCCAAGTCCGGATGGATTTCCTTAAGAGCTGAAGTTCTGGAGTTCGTCTCGCCCGCTATAAATAACGTCCGTCCTAATTGCCTTGCCAAGTTCAAAGGGAATGAATTAGGTGTTCTTTAGGGGCTGTCTGTGCAACCCAAACATTTCTGCCCACAAATTTGTACCAGGCAATACCAAATATAAGCAATGGTGCTGGTCATTTATTGCTTAACTTGCAAATTCTCTTACTTTGACAGCAGCTAGCATGCACAGGACTGGTTAACATTCTCATGATAGAATAAATTTGATCTTCTAGTCACAAATCAATGTAGACTGTGGCTTGGTGCAGATTATAACATTATGCCATATACTATAAATTGTACAAGTTGAGACAAGTAACAATGAAGGTAAGTAACTACGTATGTACCACAGGAGTGCTTTATTATTAGAGACATATATCAGGAGACTTAAACAAGGAAAGTGAACAATCACAATGACATATCAGATAAATTATACATTATAAAATCCCAAAGCTTTGTATTCAATTGTACAGTGCAATTCATAACTACCATAAAATAGTAAAATACTTCACTAGACTGTAACAAGTTGGGTGAAAGTGAACAATCGTAATAATACAACAGAACAATTAATACCTTTATTATAAAATTTCAAAGCTTTGTATGCATGCAATTGTACATTGGAATACTTCACCATATTACTAGACACATATTTCACTAGACTCTAACAAGGCAGCGGAAAGTGAACCATCATAATTGTACGCAGACAGCCAGTCAATCAGATTGACCCTCCAACCTACATCATCCCTTTCTCCACACCCCTATTGATTTTATGCAGCGATGATAAATCGTTGGCGCGTTGTTCTCCCTAATTGTACCTGGTAATCACCACACTGGGAAACTGAATAGATGGCCACTTTGCCAGCAACTATCCACCATTCCAAAAGCATTCACCTTTTTATTTTTACGATTTCAATATAAAAAAAAGGAAATAACAACTCTAATGGTGATGTTAAGTCAACATTTCCGACCATAAAATAACATCCATGTTTCATTGATATTTTATACTTAATAGCATCACTAATGATACATGATATCTTTATTAGATCGACTGTGCTGACAGGTCGATAATTAATCTTCATTATCACTTTTATTACATAGATGCCCTCCTTCAATCAAAGGGTGTGATATAGAGCATTCATCATTATTTACAGTGGTTCTACTTTGTGATATAAGCTCATATATACATATATATAAATATGATATGTTCAAAGAGAGCCACACCTCAAGCACAACAAGCTGCTAGGGGGACCAAACCCACACCCATTTGTTCCTGACATGAAAAGCTATCAGCCAGTCCCACCAAAAAATCAAGACCATACCCTGTCCAGGAAGATACAAAAACCGGACGTTCTGCTGCAGTACCAAACTAACCCTCGAAAAACTAAATTTTTAATCCCACGATACAAGAATTTTTGACTGTGCAGCTCTAGTCTTTATGAAAGTAAACCTTGTAGTTTGTGGTAAATGTAAAACTAGTGGACCTACATCGGGCTTAAACATTGTTACATGCGATTTGTGAACACAATTGTTGCAGAAGTTATACCCAACAAACTGTCGTAAGATTTTCCCAGAATATCACTTAGAGTAAAGAAGTAGCTGTAATCTATAATTCTGCTGTCATTTTTGCCTTATTGGAAGCATTAATTCAGCAGCATCTGCATATATTGGCTTATTGCAAGAGCGGCAGGCGGTCCATTGATACATGGAAGTTCAGATACAGCTTGACAGACAATTTACATGAAATGAAAACTTCCGTTATCTGCAAATAAACCCAATTATAGACCTTGAGTTGGATGCAAGCACTAATTCATGCTAATTCCAATTCACTACAAACTAGGACGATCAACTTTTAATTGACAATTTTGGGGTTAACAGTTCGAGGTTATGAAAAGGTTAAAGCAAGAAATTATGGTTGGAAAACTTACAAATTGGTCTGGACTGCCAACTATAGAAAACTTTCTGTTACCTCCGAATGTACCCAATAAAAACAATAACAGAAATGAATTCCTGTTTATTCTTGAAGCACAACTGTAGGGAGATTCATAAAATAAGAGGTTATAAACAGGTAATAGCTAATCCAAGAAAGTTGGTTGGAAAGCTTACAAATTGGACTCAAGTGCTAATTTACACACCAAATGTGCTGCATAAAAGACAAAAATCCACATTCCTGTTCATTAGTGGAGCACAACTTTTCATAAATCAATAGACCAAGAGGAAGTTATAAAAAGACATGAGCCCATCTAAGAAAGTTGAAAACTTACAAATTGGACTCAAGTGCCAACTGGAATGAAAACTTACCAAATGTGCTGAATAATAGTGAAAATCCACATTCCTGTTCATTATTGGAGCCCAACACTTCATAAATCAATAGATCAAGAGGTTATAAAAAAGTAAGAGCCAATCTGGCGAAGTTGGTTGGAAAGCTTGCAAATTGGACTTAACAAGTGTGAAGAGCCATGAATAATGCATGGAGGAAATCCTGCAATCTCGTAAACCTGAACCAACACCGTATTTCTCCTTCTTTTTATTACGTTAGAATAGAGAGAAGCTATCCTGACTTGGGAAGTTCAAGGCTCAATCAAGCTTGGGCATGTTTTATTTACTGCAAGGCCACACCAACTGAATTTGTTGGTTCTGAGATTTATAAAAGTGATGCTGTGATGGAATATGAGGAAAGAATCTGAGTAGAAAGCCTGTAACCACAGTTCCAGGGAGTGTATACAGTCAGATTCAAGCTGTTGTCCCAGCCTTCTGTAGCAAGGTGTTACAAGCCCAACCTCCTGTCCACTCCCAAATGTTTTAAACATTTTGGAACATTCGGCTGGAACATACCCAACCTTGCCGAACACCATCCAACCACAGCCGACCTTTTAGGAGAACCAAGGCAAAAAGTTGGTGTGGCTTTTAGGGTTTATGAATAAATAACAGCCTTTTTATAGAAACGCTGGGAACTTTGTTGACTTCTATTTCTGTTTGCTGAGTTGTCTTCACAAAGTAGGGTTAGCTATGTAGGTGAAGGTTGAGATTCCCATTGGGAATATATAACAATGACTATTGTTCCTTTGTCAGCTTGGCAAATTTCCTATGATGCATGGACACTGTCAGCAAGCTTAAATTTTTAATCAAGTGGCAATTAACCAATTTTTCTCACATTTGATCCTGGCATGCAAGGCGGTCATTTTCGTAAGTACGAACAACAGCAAAGCTGTTATTTTCGAAATGTCGCAATTCTTCTGTTGTCAAGTCAGATGTTTTCCCATAAGGCAACACAAATTTAACTTGTTGGTTCTAGTATTTTTTAAAATACACCGAACTAAAATGTAACGGATGTAACAGAAACAAAGCTTGTGTAAGGACCAGGTTGATGCCTTGATGCCCTTTATTAATAATTTTATGGAGTGAATACAGTCATATTCAAATTTTCTTCCCTGTCCTCTGCATTTATGATATCCTGTTACTATGTAGGACAATTTATATACAGCTCACAGCAAAAATGAGACAATGTAATACATTCCTGACACAATATCATGTTATTATTATTAGAGTTAGAGTAGTACAATTATAGAAGGTCTTTACTGTTATCTATAAAAGTAGATTCTTAGAACTGTTAGATAAATGTCAGCAATAGCAACTATGTTGACATACATGTACGTTGTACCTGCTACAATTGTCGTGCAATAATAAAGTTCTTTTGTATATTTTCACCTTGAAATGTCCAAAAACCAAGGAAATAAATTGGTATGGGCTTACATTTTTCATACACCAACGATTAACCAATTTTTCTCACATTTGAAGCTGGCATGCAAGGCAGTCATTTTCATAATTTTGGACAACAATGAAGTTGTTATTTTCGAAATGCAGCAATTGAACAAACTCTAGTTTTTCATCGATCAACAATCAGCCAATTTTTCTCGCATTTGGAACTAACGTGCAAATTGGTCGTTTGTAAAAATCCTGAGGTTGTTATTCTCCGAATGCACCTGCGTCCCACACGAAACTTGTTAACAACCGACATAACCACTGCCAACACACACGTCCCCTCCCAACTCATTTCTCTTCTTCAGTTCCCATTTACAACTTGACAGTGATGGCGGGATACAGCGTGCTCTATCACGGGGAATGAATAATGCAGAAGCCGGGCTCCCGTGCTGGGTCCCTATGAAACCGGCGCCTAATGTTTCTAGTTAGCATTTTGCGCAAACTTGGAATATTGATTATTTGTACCTTCCAGACTGCCTGTTGTTTTTTTATAGAAGTTGCCTCAGGATTTGATAATTGTATGAAAGCAAAGTACATGGGTAGAGACTCATTGTCACCAAGTGCAGTAGGGGCATCCTCACTGGATAGAGCTTTAAAGAACTCCTGGAGTTACATGTACATGTAGATGTGCAAAGGTTAGGTGTGACAGGTCATTTGGTGTAATATAGCCAGCTGCTGCCCTGTTCCTGTGAAACTGGTGTGTTACACTGAAGGGAGGTTATACTGGCTATACAGTAGTGGCTTATTTCTGTTCTTATGATACGCTGTGTATTTACATTTGTACATGTAATCTTACTTCAAAACTCTATAACGTTTATCTCACCTCAACGCAACACAAATCCAGATACAATCATGCAGATACATTGTACCTGAGCTTAAAAGTCAACATTTTCTGACAGAAACTTTGGGAAAATCAGAGCGTTACTCATTTTTCATTGATGTTTGTTCAATACCTTCGGGGGTAAGAATTGAATGCTCAACTGCAGTCAAATCAGAAAGTGTGCAAATCGAGTTTATATTCAGGCTACACTGGGAGAACATTAAGTACAACATGTGAAGCTACAGTTGAGACCGGGATACTACAGGCAGGGCCTCGGTTCCTGAGGATGGTATCAAGAACCACACAATACCATTGGACGTGCCCGAGATGACGCCTGTTTGGACTGGTGATGAAGCTACCCCATGTACTCCTGCACCTGACGGTGAATCGATTGTTATTGGTGGGCGAAATTACTCTTCCAGCCTCCATTCCGGACCGGAATTATCTCCTTGGGCTATAATTCAACACATCCTTCAGGCCATCCCAGGGTGCAGAATGACATTTCAGGCTTTGTTGCACAACTTGGGCATAGATAAATGATGCAAGGTACTACAGTACTTGGGTGGAGTGCGTTGAGAAGGACATCAAAGTCTGTAGCCTCACCAGTGTGGACTGGCTGAGACAATGCCACATTGAAAAGCAGTGTAAAAGACCGTCCGACTGCTGCCCATCCCTGTGTCAGGGACCCCCACAGCTGTATATTTAAATGCTGGATACTACTACTACTACTACTAGTGCCACTATTAGTATTACTCCTATATGTTGTAATTTCACCCCAAGACAGTATTATTTTTGCCTTGTCTGTCTGTGTGTGTGTCTGTTTGTTTCTGTGATTCTCAACATATAAATACATAATGCAGCACTGCTATACTTAAAAGTATACATACACATCTCTTCTCCCTAAGTCAGAAGCATCAATGCCCAAGACAAGCTTGACTCACTGAAAGCAAGGACAAACTGACACTGACAATAGGAGAAGCAGGGGTTACAAAGGCTGCTCAGAAACATTCCTATGTGCTATACATGATTTCCAAGTATTTGCTATGGAGTGCCAATTGAAAGTTCTCTATTTCCATTAAAGCTTCATATAAGTTATGGGATGGCTGCAAACCTGGATTCATTGGGTTCAAGTTGAACAATACAACTGGAAAAAATAGCACTAGCACTGCAATGTACCACAATTTGTATATATATATATATATATATATATTCTATTAGGTGAAGTGCTAAAATTTAATAGCAATCGTACACTTGACAGTTTTAGTGGCCTTTTTCCAATTTCTCTCCCCTTACGACTGTGGCAAAAGTCCTACCCTTGGTTTGGAATCCTTTATCAAGCAGCCCAAACCAAATTTTATGGATGCCTTCTGTACTGGCATTGATTTTGGCCACTTTCCCAGAATCTCCATGCTTTAAAACAATGGAAAAGTACACAGAATAATGCTGGTACCTTTGAAAACGGCTGTCACAGATCAAGAAGTTGCCATGGACAAGATACAACATGTATTTAGGAGTTGACTGGTAATATATGACCTGTCAAAACCTGTTGTTACCTCTGTATCTGTATCATTGTTTGTTTCATGTGTACTCAATTATACACTTCTCACTTCTTTATCTTCAAAATCTAGCCATAAATTTCGGTCCCAAATCTTGTTTTTACCCCACATTTGCATCAGATATGGGGAAGGGGGGCTTTGGTAAATGTCAACCATTAACCAAAGTTTTGCGACCTTACATTTAATCTTAAATCTCAGGTGTTCAAAACCTAGAGATCACTTCGCTGATATATGACACCTGGTATGATACGTGAATACTTTACAGTCACGACAAACGTGGTGCATGTATGTTTGGTCAGCCAGCCGGAACCAATAGGGTAATATAGTTAGTACTTAAGAGGGGCTCCTCTAAATAATTCACTAGGAATGGACAAAGCTTGGCACGGTCTTAAATGAACAGCAATTAATCTTTTGCAACTGACCTGGACAAAATTCTACCATAAAGACCTCTTTCCATCGGCGTACACTGTTAGATTTATTTATTTGTGCTATAAAAAATGTAAAAAGGACTTGTGAATGGGCTTATAACATCAATTGCAATTGAGAAAAAAAGGATTATCGACTTTCGTTTGTTCAAATGATTGTCGAATGGTTTTATGGTCCTAATTTGTCCGCATATTTTGACAGTGGGGTCACGCGAGGTCATTTGATCACTCCCTTCTGAACAATACCTTACGTACACGGCGGAATAAAGGCAGTAAAATCAAGGTTCGTTCTAAAAATCAGCAGCTAGAAGTCTTAAACCTCGTCATCTTTCTTACAGCTATTGCATACTGTCAAAAACAAGACAGATCCACAGATAGGATTAAAGATAGTGCCAAGGTAGATCTCAAGATTTACAAGATAAGGAAACAAAAAAGAAATCGAAGGCTCCTTTCAAAAAGTCCTAAACCCCTCGTATTTCTTACAAGGATTGCTGTCGGAAAGAAAACAGACCCATAGATACGACAACAAAAAAAAGTCAGAGTCAATCTAAAGATATGGAAACAAAGGAAATCTTTTAAAAAACATGCAGCCACAAGTCCTAAACCTACTCATCATTCTTACAAGGATTGCTGTCAAAAAACAAGGCAGATCAACAGATCGGACAAAAGATAGAGTCAAGGTCAAGCCAAGATTTACGAGCCGGGGAGACAAAAGGAATCTTTGTCCCCAGCGATCTTCATTGTCTGATGTTGGGATCCAAGGACATCAATATTACCGCTGGAACAAATCAGGTTAGGGGCTCGCCAATTCTCCCTGTAATTGAATATTGACCTTGCTGAGTGCCCAGGAGGGCCGTGACATGGGATTAGGGTCAAGATGAAGGGTGATCAAGGGAAATGAGGACCGCTCTCTCATCCACAGATCAATGGGCATTACAACGGCGACCGTGAGACACTGCAAGTCGTGAAATATTTGCGGTGGTTTTGGGTTTATGGTGTTTTTATATCCACATTTGTTCTTGTTGTGACCTTTCGTCGTGAATTCATCACACCGCAAACACATATGCTCTGTCTTGCATTGCATTGCACCACTACGGTTTCTTCAACAGCAAACTTTAAACACAGGGACTGTGAGATACTGCAAATCATGAAATATTTGCGTTGATTTCATGTTGGCAGTTTTGAGGACATCGTAGACAAATTTTACCTGCACCCCTCTGATGGAATTTGTGAAGGTTTTATGAAGTATGGATCGAACTAGAAGATGCATTTATCATTTCACAGGTAGCAATGATGGTACAGTAAGCAAAAATCCACATAATATACCAGTATACCTAGTACCTGGACTGGGTATACCTTTTAATTTACATGAAAAAAAAATACCTGTACTCCCCTACATATGCAGGTTGTATTTCGAGCCCTGAAATTACTTATCTGTAACGGAGAGATCTAGATATATTGATGTTCCTGGCCATCCCGTGTGATGTACAGCAGAGGTCACGAGCCATGAACCTACCCACTTCTCTTGTGAGCCTCACTGATAACTTGTCCAACACACACGTAACCTTTGATGTCCCGGCTTTCAAACATGAAATCACCCCTTGCCAAATTCCTCCCCTAGCCTATCCTTAGCTATTCAGCAATGATCTGCGTTCATGACCGTTCGATAATTCTTGCAGCATACCTCTCACTCATTAGCTAAAATTCCAAAGGTTAAGAATGTGAGATGAATGTCGTTCTAGCTTGGTATATTGATTGCATTTAGTTGTGCTGACAGGACTGTACTGGTCCCTGTGAGGATATCTATGAGATAAAAAACTTGTGCTGACTGGATCACTTTGAAAAACCCTCTGACATCGTTCATGAGAACGGTATCTTCTTTTCTCTTTTTTTTTTCAATCAAATGTTTCTTTGATAAAATAAGAAGCTGGTTATGATGTATTTCTACATCGCAGGTTTTGCTGTTTCACAGAAATTGAATCGTACTCGATGGATTGGTTCAATAAATGAGATACGGTAAAACCAGTGTGAAAAGAGTTCTTTTAACCATGACTTTCACCCTTATCTTTGCGCCGCTGTGTCAAACCAGAACTTTTGGACTTCGACTCCAGTCCGCCCATTCATTCCAGGGAATTACGGCGGCACAGTGGCTTACAATCTCGCCTTTTCTTCTCCTTCTTCGCGGAGTTGATTGCCTGGCAAGGGTTCAGGCCCATCATCCCTCTGTCAAGGTCAGCCAAGGTCAACGAGAAGATGGAACACATGCCAAAGTCCACACCTGTAGCGTGAAGATAAAGACTCTCGCCGACACTTGATCTCGAACTGCGACTTAAGGGCTCAGTGGGCCGAACAGAACTGGGTTGCTAAGCAACCCCTACGCAACTGCTCACACCTGGTCGGTATATTCTACTTAGTGCACGTTGCTGTTTAACGCCAAATGGTTAATATCAACAGTTACGCAACTTGGGTCCACAACACCAATCTTTCAAAACAGCAACATTTCCTGGGAAAAATGGCAGCAATTACCTCTCACTACCAGCTGCTAGACCTTTTAAACTATCTAATTCTTCAGCGCAAATGTATCTTTGGAATAGAATTGAGAATATTGCAGCCCCCGCAACTTGCCAGAAATAATGGTTAGGAACGGCAAGAGTGTTTTTGTAGATAAAGCGCTATCCCTGCTCGCTTCAGAAAATGAATGGTATCTATAAGCTTGCTTATGACGCCTTACGGGGTTTCTGGAAATGTCCATGTTTGAGTTATTTTCAATCTTTGCTTTTCAAGGTTTAGTTTTCCTTCATGAAGTAGAGGGAAAAGACATTACAGTGTCATAATTCATTGGATTATTAGTATTTGTATTGAATATACATATACTAGCTGTTTTTCTTGGTATCTAATAATTGATTGGCATCTCCATACTTCTTCGGCAATGTAGATTTTGTGCCCAAATACTACCTCAGCAGGACAAAGGTTAAAGTATTTGTTTTTAATTTTAATTCAAGATATAGTCATAAGTGCCCAAGGAGACCACTTGGGACTGATAAAATCTGGTCTATGTGGACAAGTGGTTATTCACTACAGACAGGCTTGTGTCCATGGGAAAAATTATCTAAGGGACCACCAATAGGTGGTCACATTGGCCGGCCAGGTGGTCCTTATGTAGAGGTAGGTGGTCACTAGTACAGATTTGACTGTATGTTGCTTTGTTTTTTTAATTCAAGAGAGCATGTTTTAATCGCTGTTCCCAGAATCAGGCCTGCCCGCGATCACGCGTGGCTGCCCTCGTTATTAGCCTGATCCTCGTTGGTAATCAAAATCAATAACGTGAAGAGGAGGTCGCTGAACTCCTGTAGGAACCGGACTGATTTACCTCAGAGCCGGCAGGTCATCACGGAGTGCGTCAAGCCTCTGCACTTTGAATAGGACAGGGTTTCTGGTATGAAATATTCTGTATAATGTCTTTTTATTCGTCTGACAGGCCACAGCAATCTAATTTGTTGGTTATCAGATGTTTTGAGAAAAAAATATGAAGCGACAGGGCGAAAAACAAACAGGTATCCTATGATAGTCCCAAATGCTACAACATACCAGGGTGCTTTGTCCCAATCATCACAATACATAGTAACCAGGAATCAGAGATGGCAGACTTCTCCTCCTTACCCATAGTGCCTTGTGACCCTTCCAGTCCCTTAGACCAAAATAGCATGTATGGCAACATTGCATTGTGTATATTCGTGATTGCCAACTGATATACACGCACACAAACACACACACAGACAAGCCAAAAAACAATACTTCACTCCCTTGGGGTGAAGTAACATCGTGATGTATAGTGATATTCTATGAGGTGGGAGGATGATTCAGATCTTCATGGTGAGCTCATTTTTCAGTCTCTGCAGGTTAGACCCTCTAGTACTATCTATAAATCTCCCCAAACATCTATAGCTGTATCATCAAAGCTGCCACCCTCTCCTATCTGTCATCTCTCACCTTCCTAAGGCCATCCATTGGTAACATCAACACTAAGGCCACACCAATTTCTATCCTTGGTTCTCAGACATTTCAAGTTGAAAATCAACAAGCGAACATCATAAATGTGGAGGGTAGGGAGCAAAACTTGAATATGACTGTATCCACTCCATAAAACTGAGTGCACCAAGGCATCAACCTGGTCCTCAGGCTTTGTTATCATTATGTCCTACCGGTATTTTTTTTTAAATCCGAGAACCAACAAGTTAAATTGGTGTGGCCTTAAGGTCAAACAAGCTTTATTTTATGGATAACATCCAATGGAAACATCAACACTAAACCCTGGGTGGCTTTTGAGCTTTGTTTTGTGACGACCTGTATTAGATAAAAAATGTATAGGGTTGGCCTCAAGAAAATAGGAAGGAATTTAAGAGTCAAACCCTTGGGCCAAACAAATTTAAAGTTGAGTTCATGATGACATCATCAGGAGACCCCAACTCTGGTTCAAGAGTTCAGAGAAGAAAAAATGATATTCATATATGGAAGGTAGCATCTGACTGAACAAGCTTGTAAAATGGGCCTCTTCACAATATCTATGCTAGTGACGTGTTGAAAGATTTACAATGTTTTTACTACCCACTACATCTAACATCAACTGTCATAATTCTGCCGGGTACCTCAAACCACCAAGACATTGCTATCGAACCCTTCTCAAAAAAGCGTCTTGAAAACCTGGATATCTGAAGTGTGGATTACTGAATAATTAGTGCACATGATGCTGCTTTAGTAAATCTCTTTAAATTCACAGAATCTTTTCATGACTGATGTTGCATCCGTTGATCTCTTGAAATTCAGAGTTTCTTTGAATGTGGGGGTCTTAAGGTACCCGTCAGAACTATGAGAGTTATCATCACTGTTGAGCAAGGCTACAGAAAAATGATATTCATAGATGGAAGGGAGCAGATGGCCAGGAGAACTGAGGCCTGTAAAATGTGTATCCCCTTTAAAAGCTTCTGCAGTGGTGAAAGATTTGCAGTATTTCTGCCTGGTGCTACATCATTATTCTGGCAGGCATGTGGGGTTTACAACCGCACAATCTGTGTTTTATATGGACGGCATCCTCTGGGGACTTTAAATCTTATAAGAGGAGGGAAGAAAAACTGACCTAAGGGAAGAGACATCTAAATTTTGAAGACGAAGAGATGACAAATGTTGGAGCAAGAACTAAACAGGAGGAAAATGGTGAAATTAGCTAACAGCCGAAGGACAACAATACTGGAACTAAGAGAAACATTGACAAACAGAGGTTTTGACATGTTATACATTAGTTGTCATATTCTTTCCTGCCCTGCTCAGGGCAACTGGTTACTCAGGCCACACTAATCTAATTTGATGGTTCTTTGATTTCTAAAAAATTATATCATGAAAACAGAGTCTTACTCGGAAGTCTGTGCTTAAAGGTACACACAACTTCACAGAATGGAATAAGTACATGTAGGATTCGTTCTCTCTGCTTCATCCTTTCCTTTTTCTTCATTCTTATTTTGACATATTTAAGAAGCAAGGAAATAAAATATTATGGTTTAGGTGCAGACAGTTTCCATCCCAGCCATGGTTTTCTAAGTAGGGAGACCTCAAATTCTTCTTTAGATTTCAGGGAAACAGATCTAAATCAACACCTTTACAGATGTCATTCATGAAATCACCTTTGTCAGGCCCTATATCTATTGAACCACCCTTAAGGGAATTGATGGGGTGGTATTGCCAGCTCTTGAGGGGGTGCACGCAGTCATAAAATGACGCTGATAGGGATCAGGAACGATGCCAGTAAAACCAAATCCTGTCCAGCACAATCGATATCATGTTTGGATGGGAAGATCGCCCAGAAGATGGACCGTGGAGGATGCGAGAGTAAACCTGACATTGATGGTCCGGAGATGGATAGAAGATAAATGGGCAACAAAAGTTGTAGAGGGGTCGATCGGCCACTATCATACTACAGTCAAACCTGTACAAGTGACCACCTCTACTTGCTGCTGGTCTCTTAGATAATTTTTCCCATTGGCACTGCAGCATTGAGAATCCTGTCTATATTGACCACTGGTCCACATCAACCAGATCTTATCGATCCTTTGAGTGGCCTTCTTGGGTAGTTTTAACCGTATAACAGACAGGTGTTTGAATATTATGGGATGGGCCTGTTTGAGCTACGTTGAGATACACAGAAGGTGACTTTGAGATTTACTTCAATGATTCATGAATCAATGTCGCTGTCAGACGGTACTTCAAATGCGACTGAGAGGTAACGACCCTTGAAAGAAGGTTTACTATCTCTTGCTAGACCTTGAACTCCAAAATTCACAAAAGTTTGACAGTCAGAGGGAGAAGCATATATAGATCCGGAAGACTTTTTAAAAACTTTCTTTCAACTAAGGGCTTGTGCAGTCGCCAAATTTGTATTGATGACAGCATAAAATGGTTAACCAAGCAACAGTAAATGTACATTGTATATTAATTAATAGGCATGTGAGTCATAACTTCTTACAGGGTCATACAAACTTCTAATCATAATTGCTGGCAGTAAGTCATATACATGTATAGCCCCAAACATGAAACTTAAGCTACATGTATTTTCAAATTAGAATTTGATAGACTGAAATTGCCAGGTGCTCATATCCAATTATGTCATAACTTTCAATCTAGTCACATACTTTACTGTACATAACAACCCAAATCAAGTCCTGTCAGTGAGTAAGTTATCCCTAGCCCCACACAAGTGGATGAAACTAGCAATTTTCAAATCATGTAAAGCAAACATTGCAACAGCAGACGGGTCATTATGCATTTCTCGCCCATTGATAGCCCATCTGTGCCAGTCTCCTGCCCCCCTCCCCCCCACCTGGGTCCCAATTCAATAAAACACTGTGTGAAATAGCTGTGAGACCCCACATGGGTGGTAAGAGTGAGGTCACAGATGGGAGTGAACTCAGCGGGACCCCTTCTACCCATACATCCTAACTAAAACTGGTCACTTTAAATTTGGGAAGCCGTTCTTCAAATTTCAAGAGCACCATGTGTTCCCAAGGATTTGAACTTTTTTCTGAATGCACAATCAAGTTTAACAAGAAATTTTGATGAAGTATACATTTCTGCTCTAGATTACATTTATAGCAAGAGGCAATAACTTCCGACTTGCTAGAAATTACAAAACTCATGTTATACTTGAGAACCCTGCATACTTTTCAAGAAATGTAGCGGTGACCCAGTGTGCTTGACTATAAAAGTGACTCTGCATTGTACTATTAGCAACTGGAAAAGCATTGTGCTCCCTCTCACACATCACACATTTGAGTTCAAATGAAAGGAGAGTTTTGAAGGCAGACACAGAAAGGATAGAATTCAATCCAAACTAAAAAGTTTGGAGGATAGAATTATAAAGGATAGAGAGTAAAGAATAGACCAGAAAAAAGCTATGCATGAGGTAACAAAGAGCCCTAAACTCTTGGGGCCATTAATATCAACTTCTACACAACGTTTTTACAGAAAGCCAGACCACGCAGGGCTGTAACAACGTTGGCCCACAGCAACCCTGTTTTTAACGAGACAGGAAATTGGTCTGTACCGATTCCCTGCCTGTATTTTCACTTGGAGCCAAATTGGCAATTTGCTGTTGCTATTCTTGGGCACAATCTATCATGTACCATGCAGGAAACTCTTTCCAATTCCTGAAGTAGAGTTTGAAAAGTACGTAAAGAACAAGCAGTTTGCTACATTGTTGTTCTACAACATATCTGTACAGTTGTTATGTTTATTGATTTCATGGAGTTTTTCATAAAGTTTTTATATTAATCAGATTCTGTTGTTAGCAACATTCTTTTTTGGCCAGACAGCTCCAAAATTTACTTGAATGGCTGAATTGAATTGAAACAGAAGTGACATAAAAAGTTCCCAGGCTACAAGAGAAGGCCTGTCAATTAATTAGCCACGGTCTCCTGATGTATTTACGTCCATGAAAAACCCACATGTTTGCTAAATGAACAAAGCGACAGCGGTCTTCTATTGTGCACATTCTATCAATAGCTATGTGGTGTTACATCAGTTCATGGATATGTCACTAGTACATGGTAATCCTACAAAATCCACTAACCTGCTAAAACTATCACTTATCACACGACTTATAAACTTATTTTGTCGCCTCTGGCCTTTTACGTCATACGTGCACCAAGAGGTTTGCTAAAGAAGGAGAGCAACAAAAGATCTCTAATCTCACAGACTTTGTGCAATTTCCTTGCAATAGTGCAGTACTATTAGCTTATCAAAGCCTGCTTTAGGAGTTTGTGGCAATCACCCCGAATCCACAAATTTCCATTCTCTCACTGTGCAATTTACTCACAATGGGCATCTTACATAGTGCACTTATCAGTCTATTAAAATCAACTTCTCTAGTCCAGGCAATCATCCTAAATCCACAAACCTACAAACCTGCTAAAACTACCAACATTCGCACCACAAATAGACCAGTAGCTTCCAATATGTGTTAAATCTAAAGAAAAAAAAAAACACATTCAAAACAAAGAAAGAAGAGTTAAGACTGTCATTCTTTGACGTCAAGGACTAGTGTGAGGACAATTTCCTACCAATACAGTCTTTCTAACCTACTTCACAATCATGTAAAGCCTGAAATAAGCTAAAATCTCCAAGTGCTTTCAGAAATGTTTCCCAAATGAGCTAAGAAAGCTTGTTTAAACCAAAGTCTTCCACTGATGTCAAGACAAGTGAGGTCAATTTCCTACAAAGATCAATTTCCTACCTTAATGACAATGTAATACAGTCTATCAAAACTATCTTGACAAGTACTTGTTAAAATCACACTTATTCTACAACTCTGCTAATTCTATCAATTGATCACACAACTAACACATCGTCTCTCAGTCTTTAGAAATACATGAAAAAAATTTCCATGAAAAACCTACATGTTTGCCAAGAGAACAAAGTAACAAAAGAGTGTCATTCACACTGCAAGCTTTGTGCAATCAAAGGGAGTCCTATATCATGTAGTGTCCTATGAGTCTATTAAAATCCATTTCACATATCCATGCCAATCACACCTAATCTGATAAAACTATTACTTGATCACAAGTCACCGGATTAGCACAATCCTACCAATTTTGTGTGATGAAGTTGACTCTGAATGCATAAGCAACCCTTATAAAGGGTACTTGACACCCTTTTTCACAGTGGGGTTTCCAGTTTCAAAAGCACCAAACACAAAGGAAAGCAGAGCTACAGAAGGGCAGAGCATAGCCTGGTTGTTTACATTACCATTCACTGGGAAAAGTAAACTGTTCTCTGGAAAGGTAAACCTTCTGTTGCTGTTGTTGTTGGGGGAGTGAGGCCCAGTTTTACTTTCACTGATGTTTTTTCCTATCAGTTATTCTGTCATATCTAGATCCACCATGAAGATTAAAGTTACAGTTTTGTTTGCACAGGGAAAAGTAAACCAAGCAATCCACTTCAGACAAGCAGCCTTTTAAGATAAGATTGCTTTGATTTGTAGGTTTTCTGATTTCAAAAACATGATGCTGTAATGGAAGAACAACATGAAAACAAAGTTGGTACACAGAGTTTCAGTGATTGAAGACAGATGCAAGTTTTCCTCCCAGTTTTCCTCTGTTTTCATCTTGTCCTCTTGCTGAATTTTCACTTTAAGATATCCGAGAACCAAGGAAAGAAATTGGTGTGGCTTGAGATATATCCAACACAAAACAACAGAAATGATGATGATGATGAATGGTTTATTACCTCCAGAGATATCCTTCTTTGGGAAGGTATAGTTTTCAGTCATGTTGTTGTGTTTGCAGCTGTAACTCACGGTGGGTTTAACAGATTTCTTTGATTTTTGGTTTCTGACTAGTTATTGGGGTCCAGATGATGCATGTTTTTTTCTTTTTCATTGTATCTGTATTTTCAGGTATTGAAATAAAATAGTTGGACACACCCATGCTGTACATGTATGTGTGGTGTGGTATCATCTACATTGTATCATCAACAGCTGTTGTCCACTGTAGGAGTAGCCTATTGCCTGAATTGTAGATTCAGGACAATCTGGAAATGAATCTCCATCAGATCTTTAAGTTTAACCATCCGACTGCTAAGGTAGCCATTTAGCACCAAATTTGTATTTGTTATGGGGCTAGGCAGCAAGGAGAAGGTTAGTGTCTCTAAAGCATTACATCATATGGGAGAATTATACCCCATATCATACACTAGAAGAAAGCATATTCTTTAAAATGTCATGTAAAACATTGCTATACATATAGTACCAAGTTGAAATGTTGACTTTCCAAATTCAAAGTGACATGTATTGAATACAGATCCATTCATCCATTCATCCAAAAAAAATTACCGCTTCGTCTCTACCATTAGGCATTTATATCACAAAATGCAGACTAGCCCTAGAGAAGAACCATATATCTTAGTGTACAGTTGGGGTCCAGTAGAGTGCTTGCTCCTGTAACCCCGTAAATAATGGCAAATCCTTTTGCGCTCCCTTCCATAAAACATTGTTCAAAGCTGTCCAAAGGAAGCCATGTCGACATTTGGAAAAACCTTTCTCTGCACAATTTAACTCCTTTTCCTACTAGACTGATTTTATCTTGATACATGTACCACCACTACTACTACTACTAGAGGATCATAACACACAAAGAAAAAGATTATGGAAACAAACTTTTTGCGATTGGATTCCCAACTAATTCAATGACTTTTCAACTTTCCAAATGTCTTATCTTGCAGCTATTTTCCCACTGAGATTTTTCCCTTTTGTACATCATTTGTGAGCAGTGCTATCCCTGCTGAACATCCCCTCTAGCCAGGATTTACGTTGCTGACTGCATAGCTAAGGCCGTGAGGAACAGCTAGGCATTACTCTGGAATTCCACAGGACTGCGTGAGAACATACCACTGGGCTGAAAAGTCTCTGTTCTTCGGAAACTGTGACATGCTGAGAGGATTACAAAAGTACCCCCATCACCGTAAATTTTCGCCGCTGTGCGTCAATCAGGACAGCTAACAGCCCGGAAAACCATTCCTAGGATGCGACCCATCGTAGGTAATGGTAGTTTGCGAGATATGGCAATACTTCCCGACTGCAAGCAGAACGGAAACATAATTGAGTACTTTTGAAGCTCTGTCTCCCAGGTATAAGACTTGGAATGTGCTAACATGAAGAGTTACATTCCTGGTCTCCCAGTACAACTTGTTAAAGTGCAGGAATTCTAACAAAAATCTTATAATTGGTAGTTAATAGATATGAGAAACAAAGAAAAACAAACAAAAAGACAAAATAAAAGAAGAGTGAACATTGTTTCTAAAGCCTTATGCCCTTTCTGCCCACATTTTCTCATAGCCATCCATAGAATTTCAACAAAAATCTTATAATTGGCAGTTAGATATGAGAAACAAAGAACAACAAACAGAAAAGACAATAGTCCTGAGGTTTGGATTCTAATTAGTC
Organism: Branchiostoma floridae x Branchiostoma japonicum; assembly: GCA_013266295.2. NCBI lineage: Eukaryota > Metazoa > Chordata > Leptocardii > Amphioxiformes > Branchiostomatidae > Branchiostoma > Branchiostoma floridae x Branchiostoma japonicum. The sequence continues at coordinate 7,394,637 of CM023827.1, read as the reverse complement.
AACAAGAAGGTTAGAAAGAGCAAATTTTTGGCGACTACAGTAAGTATCATCTTAGTGTAAAATATGTTTTGAAACAGCACATTTAAGTTTAACAGAAAGAAACTATCCTTTGGTATGAATTCTTACCTCTTAAAAAGTTTATAGGAATATATAGGCTATAGAAACAGCAACTTTTCTCTCCAATATGTTTACACAAAAAGAAAACTATCCTTCTCTTAATTAACATCACAGAACCCATACATTACAGAAAAGTGGCAGCTTTCATCTTCTACTGTTTCAGAAAAGGAAAATTCAGAAGTTTCTTCTACTGTTTCAGAAAAAAACCAATAGGTTAGAATGTTATATTGTTCTTCATTATTTGTTCATCTTTTCATGTTACTTTGCAATTAGCCTCCAGGCAAGAATATGCAACAAACTTATTAATATGAGCAAAGAATGAAATGACGTAGTCCTTGCCTCACTGCTAAGTCTTTGGCTTCAGTATCTACCCTGTACAGACAGTAGGACACTTGTTACGTACTCATACAGGTATTTTTAGGCACAGACACCAACTGGGCCCTAAGCCTACTACAGACAAGCTACCCACCTGGCCTACTCCGATAAGCTACACTCTGAAAACTGGAGATGAAGTTAGACTCATATTTCCCAAACCTATGGACACTCAATCATGTATGTATTAGTAGTATGTAGCCTTGTAATTAGTACATGTACATGTTAAAAAAGAAGAACTTCATTGCACAACAATCGTACATGGTATAATGTATGACCCATGTATGGCAACAACTATTGAATGAACATATTGTACAAAATAGAGGTATAGAATAAAAGTTAGCATCCTTATTACTAAAGCAATAAGGGCTCGCATATAACTCTTTGATATAATATTACAATGGAGTATCTCAATGGAGTATCTATGTTGTTTTAATGGCCAAATTGTGTCAAGTATATAAAGTTGGACTAAAGAAGTTACTTTGTGATGCTAACACCTCATAAGTAGACAGCTGACGTAAGGAAAACAGCACAAATTCCTTTAAAATGGTTGATCTGAGTGTATTAAGACATGTCCCTCTCCTTCCTGTGCCCAAAGTACTCCGTAAACACAGTGGAAGACTATGGAAGCAGCTGACTTCACTGTCTACCTTAACTGTAAACAAACTATTGAAGTGATGAGTTTAAATTCAAGAAATGGCACAAAATCCGACATGATTAACCCCCCCTCCCTGCTTCTCAACTTTCTCAAGTGGAAGGCAAACAAATGGGAAGATTACAATGGCAGCTGACTTCACTGTCTACCTTAGCTGTAAACATACTACTCTTGTAAAGTGATGAGTTTAAATTCAGAAAACTGCACAAATTACTTTAAGACATCAAAATCCAGCTCTACTAAGACATGTCCCCTTGCCTCCTTGTGTCTGAAGTGGAGGGCAAACATAGGAGAAGATTATGAAGGCAGCTGACTTCACAGCTCACCTTCACAGTAAACAGAACACTCACCCTCCTGGGTTGCGTAAACATGTCTGGAAGGGACTGAAAGTTTCTAGGAAGCTTAACTAGACCTGCTTCTCTGTCTGTGATGTTGACAGAGATAATTGGTGAGAAAACGCAGACACAGGAGCAAGACAACAAAAGAACTAGGTCGAGAAAGATTTATGCTATTATGTTATTGTTAACCTCTACTTACTTAGGTAGCATTTTAGCATCAAATTTGCATTGGATAGTTATGGAGCAGGGAGAAGGGTAAACGTGAAGGTACAACTGCAGTCGCTACTGTGAAACCTGCTGGCTACATGTAACTTTCATATGTATGTATGTATATCAAGTTTCTCCAGTCTTTAGATTTCTTTTCTTGATGCAACAAAGTTATCAGCTGAAATATCTTCTTCTCCTAATCTAGAACTTAGACAAAAGACAAGACAGCCTATAGATAACAGGACCAAAAGGTACAGCAAAACACTACAGAGTGCAGGAAAAAGAGTAAGACCTGACTTACACACGTGGGCAAAAGCTGACGTACGAAAACTGCGTACATTGAATTTTTTGCATGTGAATCGACCTGCTTTGACGTACGTCAAGAACATACGTTCAGATCGTACGTTACCTCAAGGGCTGGCACATGATTGGGTCTAAGACCACAAACTTAACTTCTGTCCTTCTTGCATTTAGAGGGATTAGTAACCCTGTTCACCCCCTTGTACACAGGTAAACAGTGGACTTGGTACAACCAGCTAATACGATTATTCACTAGGATCGGGAAATTCCAGGTTTAGAACATAGTCTGATGTTGACACCAGCTGGACCCACAAGGATGGATTATTCTGAGTCTCTGCCAACCACTCACCTCCCCTGGCTGTGTGTAAACTACTCTAGGAGTCTGGGTCACACTAACTGACTAAGGCATTTTCCTGGTTCCTGAATTTTAGAACATGGTGCTGAGCTAAAACAAGATGGAAAAAAAGTCTGTATGAATCAATCATCAATCAATCAATCAATCTTTATTAATCAATCAATCTTAATATCCTATCTTAAAAGTTTACCTGTGTTGATAGAAGTCATTATGAAGCTTAAACTGTAATTTCCAACGCAAGACATTGGACTCACCCAAATTTTTTATTGTACAACTCCAGTCTTTGTCAAGGAATGAGAGATCCACTACTTCTTCATTGCACAATGGTTGTAATGGATACATTTTATGGCAAATAGCTAAACAGCACTATACTGTATAATCATAAATGAGTCTAATATCAGAACTATTCAATTACTGGTATAAATGAACTTGTAGAATATAATCAAAATCCCAGTCCTCTACTTCTATTTTTACCATGTTCTCTTGCTTCATTTTCCTGTGCAAGAACCAAGGCTATGAATTGGTGTAGCCACCATGTCAGTTCCCTAAAAGTTGGTGACACTGAGTAACACAAATGTCTCTCAGTTGAAGCTTTCGTCCCCCGGCTGCGTGTAAACAACCCTGGCTTGACGCGAGTTCCCTAAACCTGGCGACATCAGACCACTTGACATCGCCTGACACAAAAATGTGGACTTGGCCACTTAACAAATGATAAAGAAAACATCGCCACAATGGAGCAGGGTGGTGGGAAGTTGGGTTAGGCATTCTCCAGTCTTCAAGTGCTTTGCCAGCCTCTTGAGTACAGCATAATGCCCGATTCTTCATTCCCATGGCATGACCAAAAGCCATACCAACTTATTCCCTTGCTTTTTGGACATTTCAAACTAATGATTTGGCAAGAGGACACCAAGAAAACAGAGGAGAAAAACTTCAATCTGACTTAGATTCTGCTCCAAATTCACTCCTTGAAACTGTATGTACCAAGTACAGACTTTCTCCTCTGAGACTCTATTTTCATGTTTATCTTCCGATTCAGCATTATTCTTTAGTCCAAGAATGAAGAAATTAAATTGGTGTGGCCAAAGCACACAGTCTTCTGCTCTGTTGCCAGAGACAATGGCGGGAGAAAGTGGTCAGTCTACAGAGAACGTGCTCCAAAAGCTCGTGCAAACAGTTCTGAAGTGGCCGGGCATGCATCAAAGCCTACACAGAACCGACAGAGCGGTCCACAAACTGGGAAAAGGTAAAAACAAATACGACACAAAGGGCGACAAAAGACTCTCTTAACACAACTGCAAACAGAGCACAGCCCTTTCGCAAACAGAAAGCTTGGTTTTATACAGCACCTGCTGCAAACGGAAGTAAATCATGATTTTACAGAAGAGTGAACACCGTTTCTGCCCTTTCTGCCCCCGTTTTCTCATACTATTAGGCTTCAGCCGGCCATAGTCTCTCTTTTCTCACCCCAAACAATATCACAGCAGCAGCGCGGAGCCACGAGGGAACCGGACTATGAAGATGCACTGCTGGAGCTCACAATGGAAGGAAAACCCAGACATGCACGAAATTCCAACTGTCCTGTCCTTCTACGACCCCATGCCATGCCGAATCACAAAGCCTGTTGCAGCAAGATCTATCCATGTTATCCATCATTCTCACCTTAAACTACCCCGCTGACAGGGGTTTTATATCGCAGGCTGTTCTCAACATGATTAAGGTCCTTATGGTTCTCTCTCTATCAGAGATGTACAGGGAACCTTGCTAAGTATTAAGTGATAACCGACTGGTCTTTCCGGTCCTGTAACAACTTAAAAGTGTGAACAGATAACTATAATACATTTTTATCACAGGCTGTCCTCAGCATGATAAAGGTCCTTAGGTTTCTCTATCTATCTGACTCTTTCGTAAATGTACAGGGAAACCTTCCTAAGTAAGTAATAACCGACTCCTCTTCCCGGTCCTCACTACTAAGTTAGAATGCATAACTACATATTTTTTATCACAGGCTGTCTTCAACATGATTATAAAGGTTCTAATGGTTTTATCTCTATTAGACTTTTATGCGTAAGATCTTATCTCTATTAGACTTTTATGAGTAAGGAAAAATCTCAGTGTGTGATACATGTAATTGACTGCTCTTTCCTGCCCTGTAACCACTTAAAAGAAAGTGTGAATGGATAACTACATATTTTCATCACAGCCTGTCCTTAAGCTCTTTCTATCAGGCTCTTATGCTTATGTATGTATGTACGGGTATGGAGACTTCAGTGTGGCTGAGGGAGTGATAATCGAATGCACTTTCCGGTCTTCTTAGCACTCAAAAGTGGAAGTGCGAATGGATGACTACAGATTGGGTACTCTTGACTCCCCACAAACATGAAATGACCTTCACCAAACTTGCAGTTTCAGGGAATGGAACACCAACATGCAACCTGTAAGTTGAACATGCAACCTGTAAGTTGAAGGTCAATGGTGAAATTCCAAAAGCAAGTAGAAGGTCAATGGTGACATTGCAAGTGCAACACTTTAAAGAGCTCCAGGCAACACTACTATGCCTAAGTTTGGACCATTTTGTTTTTTTTTGCAACTAAATACAATATAATATTGAATATTTTGTAGGTAACAGCTGAGATAAAAGCATTTCTTTTTGTTTTATACCCTTGTTTTGTGGTAACATTTGTTTAAAAAAAAAACTGATTTTCTGTGGTAATTTTTTCCCAGCAACCCCTGTCTGTCTGTGGCCATGGCTGCTGTCCAATCTCAAGAAAGGTAGACTTTCCATATAACATTTCTACATGTGTTTCTAACCTTTAGACTTATTTAACTCTCTCTAATATTCAAGTGATTTGTCCCAGCAACTGTTGTGGCCATGGCTATGGCTGTCCAATCCAATTTATTAGTTCTGGTTATCAGTAAACTTTTATGTTTGCACAACAATTGTACAAGGTACAAAGTATGGCATCTATTGCTATATAACAAACATACTATGAGATTAATCTACCTTACTATGTAATATAGGATGAGAATGTGCTTTTACAGTCATGAATGGTTGAATTTCCACATTTGTCACATGTCAATATGTACTTTAATTTGCTATTTAAATCCATTGATAAAAATGCTGGAACAGAATGTTATACAATTATATATATAGTTTGAATTACGCATATCAACGTATTTGGGACACACAATTCATCTTCTATTAGTTTTATAGACAAAATGGTATATCAATGGAGACGTGTGTCAGCGTGAAGCTAGTGTTGACATCAGCACCCAGTGGCTTTATTTGTTCCCTACTTGTCACAGACACACAAGGGAGTTGACATGAAGACATGACCTGGTGCCATCTACCTACATGTAGCTACCTCTCAGGCAAGCATGTCAATCTCATTTGTTGGTTCTCGCATTTGAAACAGTGATGTGGAACTAGAATATCAACATGAAAACAGAGTCTGAGGGGAAAGTCTGTACCATTGGTACCATTCTGATAAAAGATAGCAGATGCTATCAGAATGTTTGACTCCTCATCAGAGAATTTATCCAGTTGCTTGATTTATATTGTATTACATAATGGTCCACCTGGATGTTTAACCTTCATCAACGTATTTGGTACACACAGTTTCAGTGAGTAAATATGAGCTATGTACTGTAAATTTTCAAGTGCACACTTTTTAAACTTTTCAAAATCCCAAAAGTGTCTCAGGCTGTCGCCAAAGTCAGGGTGCATACTTTATTTGAGGTTATTGCACAGAAAAATCGGAATACAATACAGGAACCCAGCAGAACACGGTAGTTGGATGCAAGTTTTCTTTCCAGTCCCCTGGCATGTAGTCCTCTTGCTAGATCTTTATTTTAGAATGACAGAGAACAAAGTAAAAAGTGTCCCGTACAGCTCCTGACATCCAGGGACACAGATGTAAGCATATTTTCACAACATATCCATCTAATCGATTGCCTAACCAGCCATCCAGCGGTGGCACTTTATGTATCTGTATCGGCAAACCAGCATAATTGCTTTTAGGAGGAACGCATCAGCTTAGCAACCAGGTGGCAGCCGAGTACATTACATCGACTTACGGGCTAGGGCTGGAAATACCACCTGCATATGCAGGTTAGTGCAGGTAAAATTGCAGCTGTGCAGGTATTTCTGATGTGTACCTGCACCTAACCTGCACTGGTCTATGTACTGGGTTTATATATACACATGTAGGTGTATGTGAATTTTTATATGCTGCATTGACTGCTACCACCTATGAAGTATAAAAGAAATAATGGCAATGCTTTCTGAACAGTTTTAGCGTGATCCATACTTCCTAAATTCCGAGAAGTGCAGATAAAATTCGTCTGGTGCACAATCTGCACCAGTGAGGTATGCAGAAAAAGTATTTCGAATCCTGGAGGCCCTGCATAACAACCTCCATGCTTTGTTTAAAGCTATGTAATGAAGAGGCCGCAACCATTTCAACGATAATGGCCTCCACTCTATCTGTGGCAGTTGGAGAGAAGACATTATCCCAGCTGTCTACATCAAATAGGCTTAAAATTGAACCGCATTACCGTAAAATGAATGTAGGGTTGTGGAAGAATAAAAGGTATCATTACCATATTACGGTGATGATTTCTCTATTCAAAAGTTAGATAATACATGCTGGCAAGCAGATTTTCTACATCAAATCATACTCTTAAACCAATCTCTAAGCATTTACTTTGCAGTTTAATATGGCACTTTGATCTGATACTTACGACGTTTACACTTGAAATGACTTTCATCCAGACAAACTTTTACTCAAAGTAAAAGCATTTCGCACAACCGGATTAGATTAAGCCAGAAATGCTGAGACGTGGAAAATACGGGAGCGACTTTTCGGGGAGGGATTTTTCCGATCCGGGGACATATAGGTCAGGCGACAACCTAATCAATATTTCAAGCTAAGCCAAATGCTTTCTGCATTATTTCCAATTTCTGATGACACCCTCTGCATTAACACTTGGCTTAGTGGTCCCGTTATTTTTGAATCAGCGTCTGGGAGTCATCCTTTGGGGGATTGGGATGCAGTAACTACAAAGTAATGCCTGCGGATACATCAAGCCCCGCGGATATTTTCTGTCCCCATCTCCTTGGGATAACGAACCTTTTACGGCATTAGGCCGCACCAATTTCATTTGTTGGGTCTCGAATTTAAAAACTGGAAGATCAACATGAAAATAGAGTAGATAGAGTAGATAGACACAGTTTGACAGATTGAGTGAATACGTACTAGTCAGATGCAAGTTTTCCTCCCAGCCCTTTGTTTTCTAGCCTGAGTGAATCAAACTTCTAGCAGTCCTGGTCACATCAATGTAATTTGTTGGTTCTCGGATCTAAAAACTGGAAGATCAACATGAAAACAGTCTGAGAGGAGAGTCGATAGACATAGTTTGACAGAGTGAATACAGAGTCTGATGCAAGTTTTCCTCCCAGTCCTCTAGTTTCTAGCCTGAGTAAATCATGCTTCTAGCAGTCTTTCCACTGGTGAGACCAATGTAATTTTTTGCTTCTCAAAAATAGACTCTGAGAGGAAAGTCTGTACTTTTGATAGAGTCTCAGGGAGTAAATACATACTGTAGTCAGGTGCAAGTTTTCCTCCCAGCCCTCTGTTTTGTAGCCTGACTAAACATGTACATGTATATAACACATGATTGTATAACAAAGGATATCTATTTTAATATTGACCTCTAGCTTAAAATTTTCACTTCAAAATGTCCAAGAAGCATGGAGATGAATTGGTGTGGCCTTTCCCTGCCTCTAACTACTAATGGTTGATTGATTCCCTTCCTCACAGACAGGCAGAGAGAAAGCTAACAGGCAGATCACTACTCTGATGACCCATCAACAGATTCCCTCTGAGATATCCACCAGGTTACTCTGCCCTCTACACTTCAAAGGGAATGTTTAACGTCCAGAATCTTGTGCTCCAAAATCCTTCTTGTATGACCGAGTCGCCATGGAAATGTCCCGGGGGAGGCCAAAATCGCGAGCGACATTGATCCAAAATCAATTTTCCCTCCCCACAATGCCGCTAATGTGGATCAAAACCGCCGCAGACTTTGGTATCACCCTTTGATCTACGGCGCAAAATGGCGGAAATTTGAACGTACGCAGAACCGTATTAAGTAAGACGGTGGGTCGGGGGGTTAAGCTGGAGAGTGCATTTGCAGGACGAGAGCTGGACCGGCAGGCTCGGCCAATCCCGACTCTCACAGACTGGGATGGTCCACTCGATAAAACTCAGGCAAAGACATGTCAATTTACTGTGTCTGTATCTACAAGGTATCAGTAACCGCCCTTTGGTGTAACACACCAGCTTCACAGGCACATGGGGCCGGCAGCATATTACACTGAATTATATTACACTGAGCGACTTGTCACACCTAACCTTTGCACATCTAACAACTATCTACTGAGGGTGCCCCTACTGTACTTGGTGGCAATGAGTTCCACTTAATGAAAATTTTAGGAAAAAATTGTGTATTTGATGAAAAATTGTGTCTTTTTCCCTAGAACTATTGTACAGTGGAACTCATTATCAACTTGTATGGTAGGTGGTAGGAGCCTCTTTATCGAATAGCTTTACTACTATACTTGGTGGCAGTGAGTTCCATTTTATGAAAATTCTAGGAAAAAACTATGTGTTTGATGAAAAATTGCTGTTTTTCCCCAGGACTATTGTAGACTGGAACTCAATGTCAACTAGTATGATAGGAGCCCCTTTACTGAATAGCTTTAAACAACACATGGGTACTGGATTAGTGTGACAAGTCACTTGATGTAACATAGCCAGCTGCCACCACATGCCTGCAAAGCTGGTGGTCAGCATTGTTGTGATTTGATCTATAATAAGTTTACAAACAAACCTGTTATTTCAAAACAGCCTGCCGCCCACAAAAAATGCAGCTGTCAGATACATGTTGATTAATGATATCGGTGTAAAAGTTCTTCATATAAAGTCTATGTTAAATGGATTCTTTTCCTGTATCCGCCAAACGTCCGACTGACTTATAGTCTGACTGAAATGGGATTAAGGTTATACGTGATCTGCACTTGAAGATGAACTTGTGCAGCTAGAATTTTCATAGCTATGGCTTCTTACAATGCACAATAGTTTTGTTTTCAAGTTCATGCCCAAGGGCTAATTGCAACATGAAACAACGTATAGAAAGAGTATACAGACAGTGCAAGCTTATAATGGTGACAAGTGGAACAAGTGACTATTCTAAGAACTGCTACGGAATACAATTTAAGCTTTTTGGGTTTGAGTTCTTTTTTGGAAGCAGTGGAAGACGAAGTGTCCCACTCTGCAATGAGTGGGTTTTTACAATAATACATCAGGCAACGCCAGTTCAATTTGTCTCAGATTTTACCTACTCACTACTGCCTAACGCTGTAATCAAAACAAATTTGTTAAGAATAAGAATAATGCTGAACTTGAACATCAATATGAAACCACAATTTCGTGGGAGAAAATGTATATATCCAAATCTATCGCTAGATTTTTACTTGAAGGCATCCAATACAATATCAGGGAAGCAATACAGAAAATATTCTGGATGAGGAAATCATTTACTGCAATTTCTTGGGCACATTTTTGTCATCATTTCATACTTGAAGCATTTGAAATAGCTAAAAAAATAAGCAGGGCCTCTTTATTTTTTGGTAGCTAGAACCAGCCTACGATACAAAACAAGCAACCATTTTCCATCAGTGACATTGCATTTTTGCATTACAGATTTCAGTATGCAATAGGTTGATTAAACTTGAAATTGCCTTTGAAAATCGCCCTGAAATCACTTTGGGTGCTTTTAAATAAAAACTGTACAAAACCAAGAAAATGAATTGGTGTGGCCTTATATGGTGAGAGAATATCTACTAAGCAACGGTCACTCCACCAAAGGGCAGAAATATCACTTAGGAGGCAGCAGAAGTCAGAGAGACTCTTACTAAAATTGCAACCTCTTACCCCCTTGGCGAAGTCAATGCTGGGTGAGTAATGTACCTGTCAGCCGCGCTGTCTGGCATTAGTGTTATTACCAACATTAGCTCCAGCAGCGTGATAGATTTCCGCGTACAAAATGATTTGAACAATAAGTCTGTTCCGCTGCGGATACGTAAATTGGTGCAAAAGTAACGTCAGCTACCGTATTTTCTCCAATTGCGTACGCACTTTTAAAACTTTTCAAGTTGCAAGCAGGTGCTCTAGGACATGACCATAAGGCCAGACCAATTCAACTCCTTGGTTCTCGGACATTTCAAAATAAAAATGAAGGAAGTGGACAAGAAGAAAACAGAGAGTTAAGAAGAAAACTTGAATGAATCTTTTATATTCACAGGAATACAGACTGAAGGCTTGGGGAGGGCAATGTTGGACAAAAGTTCCGGAAACCAAGATGGTTGAGGATGAGGGAAGAAGCCTACATCCGACATAAGCAAGCAAGCAAGCAAGCACTCCCTGAACCTGTGTGTACCAAGGTACAAACTTTTCTTCACACACTGTCTTCATGTAGATCATCTTCTCCTAGCAGGGGTTTTGGTCAGGAAGCGATTTTACTTTTCAATGCCAATTTTCTGGTCATTTTTTTTTATTGTAGTTGAATCAACCCTATCCCATAGCATACTGACATGTGACAGCACTGACAGAAAATGGTTGGTTCTTTTGTATCACAGGTTGGTTCTAGCTATCTATTGGTGGTACCAAAAAATAAAGGGACTCTTCATGTAGCTTGTTTTAGGGCTATTTCAACACTTCATGGATGAAATGATGATGAAAATGTGCTAAGAAATGGAAGCAAATGTCCATATCAGACAGATTTCCCCATCCCAGAATAGTATTTGTTTTGCAGCCCTAATATTGCATTGGATACCTTTAAGACCTTTCCTATGATTCTAAATATGTTTCCCTAGTAGTGGCTGCGATTTCTTTCATCTTCCTCCCTCAGAACAAGAACTGACAAATCAAATTGGCCCGGCCTAAATAGCAAAATCCTCACATGCCAGACAGTTGATTATGATCACTTGTGCCACATTACCTCATTAAATAATCACTACAAGTTCCTGCATAACCCACCCTGGTGTACCACGTTGGGAATACCGCTAAGCCAGACTAACGTAATTAACATTGACAGGATCTTCCTGCAACGGCCTTGATAAAGACAGGCAAATTAGCAACAAGGATGGCCTTCTGTCTTCTTTTGTTGCATTCTGTCACGAGTGATCGATCGGTTAGGCCACACCAATTTAATTTGCTGGTTCTCGGTTTATAAAACAATATGCTTATCTTGAAAAACACAATGCAGGATTTTAAAACAATATGCTTATCTGGAAAAACATAATGATAACAAAGCCTGTGGACCAGGTTTATGCCTTGGTGCACTCAGTTTTACAATTTTATAGAAGGAATACAGTCACATTCAAGCTTTCCTTCCAGCCCTCTACTTTTATGATATCAGCTTGCCATATTTTCGCGTTAAAATGTCGGAGAAACAAAGAAATAAATTGGAGCAGCTCACTCAGGATAGGGATGCAATCGCAAGGGATGAACCTAATCATGATTCAGGGATGTGTAATTGCATTTGAGGGCTGTTTGTCATTGACAGCTACATATTCCAGAGCGCATTGACATGTGTTTTTAGGTCAATAACAATACAAAGGAAACAGACTTGTCAACATTCACGTCAACAACTTCTTGTGTTATCTACACAAGGTGTTTACAAATCCATTCTTCCCTGAAGCCATTGTAGATTGCCATTAAGTACAGTAGGGGCTTCTTCAGTAGAACATGCTTGGAATTTCCTGGAGTAACACATACATCTACAGGCTCTTGTGAGGCTAATGTATTACACCATGTACATGTATACTAGCCTGGGTACCATCCGGATTTTCGCTGCGCAATGCTTGATTTTTTTCGAGCAAAAAAAACAAAAACAGATTCAGGTTCTGAATCAACTCCAAAATGCTCATATTTTGGCCCAAACAAATGAAAAAAGTCCTGGTCTTCCTAGTTGTTACAGTTTTCCATCCATCCATCAATGCAGTGGTTTGATTAAAAGTTCAAAGTTCATTGTTAGAATTATAAACCAGCCTGGTACGTTGACTTCATGGCTCCTATCGTAGCTTTGGGGGCTATCATAGGATGCCTAGGCCAGTTTATTTTAATCCTGCATGACGCTTCATACTTTTTCTGGAAAAACCTGAGAACCAACGAATCAAATTGGTGTGGCCTAAACTCCTACACCACAGTCGTTGCCAATCCAGTCCGGCAGCTCCATTTTCTGATTTCTGATCAGCTCCAGCGGCTATTTTACCTCCAACAATTCATCAGAGAAAATATTGTATCTTCTCCCTTCAAAGCTGCATTTTTTCCAGGACCCAAACCCACTCCAGGCCTACTTTACTTCTACCCTTCTGTCTTATCAGCAGAAGCTTTCATAAGTCCATTCAACAAACCTGACTTTGAAGGTAGCCATTATGCTTGCAGCAGGAGTACTTTTACCGTATGTACTAAATCATAGATAGTAAAAGGGCAAGTATTGCCGGAGGGCAAAGGGCAAGGTTATAGGGATGTATGCAATGCCAGGGCTCGAAATACTTTCTTCTGCATTCAAAATTACCTCCACAACGAGTTTTACCTGCACCACACATTTTCGTTCCCTTTTTTTAGTCCATTGAAAACTGACACCATCTTAAATCTTATCTCTATTGCATATTGTATGTACATTGTAAGGATTTATAACAATAACTGTGAACTGTGCAAGGCAATTTGGGAACAAATATATGGACCAGTATACAGGTTAGCTGCAGGTAGACAACAGAAATACATGTACCTGCACAGCTCCAATTTCACATGCACTAACCCACATAATACAGGTGGTATTTCCAGCCACGAATGTTCTGAAAAGTCAACGTTGTTGCTGCCAAGGATCACAAAGAAAGATTTAACATATTTGTGGCTTAAATTTTCAAGTTATCGCAGAGGGCGGTTCTGCTAAATGAGTAAGTTTTGCCTGTGGTGTGGCCCGGCTTATATCTAATTAGGTTTTCTCCACAGACAAGGCGGTGCGGTAATATTTTTGTTTCTCTCTTTAATTTAAAAAGGATTAAAAGATATTCTGCTCATAACAACCAGAAAATATTACAATAGTGTGCCGTAGGTGGCTAATAGCCCGGGGTTAGCTAAAAAGTGGATTATGGAATTGTTATTTTCATACAAAAACATGCAGTATTGTTTTAGTTTCTCTGGTTCGTTTAGAAAAGATTACGGGTTAAATTTTGTCATAACATCTGTCACAGGGACACTGCAAATACATAGCATATGACAAGCCTGGGGCTAGCCAAAAGGTGGATTATAGAACTGTAACTGTCATTTTCACACAAAAACCTTCAGTATTGTTTTAGTTTCTCTGACTCATTAAGAAAAGATTACGGGTTAAATTTTGTCGTAACAACTGATGCAGTGATAGAGTTAACAGAGCTCCTAACAAATACATAGGGTATAAGAAAGATAGAACAAAGTCTCAGCTTAGCCCTACACAAATTAGAGCTGGTTTGTCATTAAGATATACCTGTCGGCATTACATGAACACATACTGATGGGATTGTATAAGTACGCTAGCTCACACAGGGCAGGGTTTAAAATTCATTTTTGGGGAATAGCTGCACTGGTACAACTAACCAAAAAATTCAGGTGCACAGAAAAAACAATTGGGTGCACAACATGAAATAATTTGTGTCAGAAACACCTAATTACTACTAACAAAAACTGCCTATTCTATGGCTAACTTTTAAAGAAGTAATCGAACAAAGGTTTTATTAGTACTTTATCTGACACTTAAAGGTCAAGCATATGCTGTATACTAGACAATAGTACCTTTACGTATATACATGTAGGTAACCTTACATTGATATCTAGATGCCACAGCTGCAATTTTAGGTGCACAAAAGTGCATATTGCACCCAGTATTTCAAACTCAGCTGGGTGATAAAATAGTTGCCAGTATCAGCAGAATCGCAATGAAAATTCTCCAAAGTGTTCCGGGGAAACCACATGTGACACCTGATCCAAGATTCTCCCACCCAACTTCTGACCATATAAAAACCCTGCAATAAAGTCTGTCAATATGGCTGTCATTTCCCATCTCTTCCCTCCCGAGCCTAAGCGCAGGAACCGCTTGGTGGAGACGTCTGCACATTTACGGCGCTCGCAAGGCGTGACGTTATACCTCCAGTCGGGAGACAACTGTCAACCGTAGTTCAGAAAGCAGTCAATAACCACGCCAGGCCGAACGCTGGGGTTAGGGAAGCTGGCATGCACCATTAGCCAAATGTCAAAGCGGACAGGGCGGACAAGAGAGGGGGGAAGTTCCAAGCTGTAACCTGTCAGCTTCTGTCAGAGCATCAAAAGTGGATTTTTACGCAGAATGCCCCTTCGAATGTCATACAGTTCAGTATAGGAGTGTGGCTGACTTTCAGATGGAAAAGGGCCAATTTCTAATAATGTCTCTCACAAGTTTGATCTAGAATGTTCACAAACTAGTAGAAAATAATTACAAACATTTGAAACCAATTATACACAACGGCAACTACGGTTACACCCATGTGGTGACTTGGAATTGACACTCTGACAAAAATCCTACTGGAAGAAAAGATTTCTCACAAACCAACAACAGACCACAACAGAAGAAGATACCCCTTCTTAGGAATCTGTGATATAATCCACTACACCTTAGACTTAGAGTGCTCAACTCTGTATTCAAGGAATGTTTGTTAGAAGAAGAACAATCTCAAGTCTTACCTCATCTTCAGACGATGCCTCTGGTACTTCCTTCCGATCTGCTCCTGATCCCGACTCGTCCGTCTCGCTCTCTGCTCCTACAGGCAGCTCCTTCTTTGCGAGGTTCTTAACCTTCGGGGGGTCCTTCTTAAGAAGTTTGGACTCCGAGTCCGGAGGGGAGGTCTCCGTGAGCGAACCCGGACTCGAACTCTCCTGTCCGTCTGGTTCTTCTTTGATGATGTCGTTGTAGTCCATTTTATGCGCCGCCTCGTTTACGGTCACCACGATTTCTCTGTGGCTCGTGTTTCTTTTCCTCCCGCTACCTCTGCTTGTGGAGTTTCTCTGTTGCGGTGTGGCCACTTGTTTTTCCGCGTTGTTGTATGTCCTCTCGTCTTTGGTTCTGCGACGGCATTTGAGGATGACAACGACCACGATGGACACCAATAGAACGAGAGCGCAGCTCAGCGCGATCACGATTATGATGGGGATGCTGAAGCCGTCGTCTTGCGGACGTGTGTTGGCGATGTTGAACCTGTTCAAGTCCGTCACATTCGCGGGGAGTAGGTCCCCGCCAATCATAGTGGAGCCGTTGTAAACGACATCACTCAGGAAGATGTTCAGGAGGGTGGTTGCGGAGGTGGGCGTGGCACCGTGGTCCGTTACCATGACAGTAAGAGTGTAAAGCCCCGCCCAGTCAGGCCTGATCAGCTTCACCGTCCTGATGTCCCCAAGCTCGGAGATGACAAAAATGCCCAAACGATTGCCGTTGGTGATAGAATAGGACAGTTCCCCGTTTGGCCCCTCATCCCAATCCACCGCCTGGATGCTGGTTGCTAGGTAACCAACCGGAGCAGTGAGGGGCACATACACGACATTCCTCCTGTCGTTAGGGAAGGTAATTTCGGGTCTGTTGTCGTTTTCATCCTGGACAAAAACCCTGACCAAACAAGTGTCACTCATTTGTGGTACCCCCCTGTCACGAACTTCAACAATCAACTCGTATTGTCTCACCTGCTCATAATCCAGCTTGTCTGCAGTGTACAGGACACCATTCTCCGGGTTTATGGAGAACTTTCCCTCCTCGTTCCCCTGTATGATCCTGTACCGTCGCTCCGCATTCCTTCCCATGTCTGAATCAGTGGACTCAACAGTTCCTATAGACGTCCCTACCGCTACAGACTCGGTGATGTAGAAGGGGTAGGTGTCCTCGGTGAAGGCGGGCGCGTTGTCATTTTTGTCGGTAATCCGGATGGTGACCAGGACGGAACCCATACGGGAAGGCACCCCGCCGTCTCGCGCCACCATGGTAAACTGGATAAACTCCCGGAGTTCTCGGTCGATCACCTCGTTCACGATGATGTTGCCGTTCTCCGGGTCCACGTAGACGGTCTGATCGCCGTCGCTGGTTGAGTAGACGACTTCACCGTTCGCGCCTTGGTCCGGGTCGGTCGCGGTGGCCGTCCCGACGTAGGTCCCGGCTTCTCCTTCTTCCGCCAGCTCAAATTCCAGCCGGTCAGTCCCAAAGTCCGGTGAGTTATCGTTCACATCCATGAGGATGATATCGAAGGATTTGTAGGACACCTTCGGCGGGTGCCCGGCGTCTTTGGCTATGATAGTGACGTTGTACGTCGGTAACGTCTCTCTGTCTAGTTTCGCCGACGTGACAATTAAGTACTGGCCGTCCCCTTGCGGGACAGGCTGGAGTTTGAAGTGTTTATTGGCGCCGTCCAGCGTTACGTTCACCCGTCCGTTTCTCCCGCCATCTCGGTCTGAGACGGTGAGATACGCAAGAAATGTTTCAACCGGGACGTCCTCGGAGAGATACACCGGCCCTTCCGACGAGGTGACAAAGTTCAGGGTCACCAGCGGCGCGTTGTCGTTGGTGTCGCCGACGTTGACGAGGACCGTCGCGAAGGTGGGCGCGGAGTTGACGCCCCTGTCCCGAGCCTGCACCGTGAGCTGGTAGACTTTCCCCGCCGCCGACTCTCGGTCTAACGGGGCGTTGGTCGTCACTTTGCCCGTCACCGGGTCCAAGGCGAACAGCGCGAGAAGAGAGTCCGACATGGAGTTACTGAAGGAGTACACAACTTCTCCGTTCGTTCCCTCGTCTGGATCGGTGGCGTTCAGATCCAGAACAAGCGTTCCGACGGGCGTGTTTTCCATAATGTCCACGGAGTAGCTCTCCTCCTCGAAGACGGGGCTGTTGTCGTTGGTGTCCAAGATGTTGACGTTCAGGACTTGGCTGTCGTAGCGCCGCGGGTTGCCGCCGTCGTACGCGGTGAGTACGAGATGGTAGGAGGAGCGCGCTTCCCGGTCTAAAGCCTGCGCCACCACCAGTTCCACGTTCTTACTCCCGTCCACACCGTCGAAGATGTTGATGTCGAACGGCACGTGGTCGGCTTGAGTCTGCAGGGTGTAGGTTTGAACGGAGAACCGCTCTGAGTCCAAGTCCGTAGCGCTGTCGAGCGGTACACGGGTGTTGACTGCGGTCGCCTCCGAGAGATCCAGGGTGACCACGCTGCTGCGAAAGCGCGGAGTGTTGTCGTTCTGGTCTTCTACAGTGATCCGCACTTGGATGAGCTGGAAGAACTGTTTTGGTAGCATGGCCACTTCCAGTCCCACCTCACAGACCTGCGCCCGCGGGCACAGCACGTCCCGGTCTATCCGCCCGTCCGTTGAGAGCACGCCGGTCACCTCGTCCACCGTCACCCGCGACTGGGACGAGTTGGACAGGATGGCGAAAGTCCGCGGCGTGGCGGCGCCCACCACTCCCAAGTCCCGCGCGAGGTTCCCGATATAAGTGTTCGGCGGCTCCTCTTCCAACACCGAGTATCTCACTTCAGTCCCGCGGACACACACCGTGAGAACGCCCAGCACGAGAAACCACATGCTTAACGTCCGTACCGGTGCCATTGTGGTCTCGTAAGATAAAAACAACACTTTCACTCGGTCAGAATAACACGGTTTTTCGCGGACCCAGATTTCTATCCGTTTCTTCTCAAAACAAAGTGGCCAGCTGTGGGCGTCCCCTCTGTAAACAGACGAGCTTCCCTCTACAATACCTCACGTCCGAGAAGTAAATCTTCAGCAAGCTTTCCGTAACCTGAACGCAGCCTACAAGGTAACGCTAGCTCTGAATGAAAAAGTGTTTCTCCCCACATCCAAAGCGTTTCATACATACATACCTTACCGTGAGCGTTTTGAGAAAGCGTCGTGTATGTACAGTATATAAGGAAAGCAGGCAAGCCCGTACCGACAACCGTTCCAATCGGTTCCACACAGATAGCGTTTCCACAGTGCTGACTACTGATAACGACAGCGCTGAATGGGGAGACGATCTATCTCACCGTGTACTCCTGTCCCACCGGTATGTGGAATTGGCTGGCCGCTGGCGTACACACATATCCTCACATCTGACTCACGGGGCCGGTAGAGAGAGAGAGAAAAAGCGGCGCGGTTTTTAATGTCGTTCCTCTTTCCGCGGGCGAACTTTCAGAAGTGGCCGGCCTTTCACCTTTTGAAGACAAACCGACTGAGAAGAAGCGAGAAATTACAGAGGAAATCCAAACGCGCGGTTTAATCTAAACAATATCTCCTTGAAGAAAACGCACACGCCTTGAAGAAATCTTCACACACGAATCATCAAGAAAGAAGTCCGACAGACGATGGCAACGTTATATATCTCCTCCAAGAAGAAGTCCTCGAAGAAATCCTTGTAAGCACGTCGGTAGTCCTAGCGTCTTGGAGCCTGGTGTAAGAAACACACACAGTGACACACTCCCAGGCAAGCTCGAGCGAGGAGCGCAGTGCAGGCGCGTCCGACTGCTCCGAAGTGGTCACGAGTACTGAGCCTAGCCTGGTAGGCGGCGGAACGGGGGGCGGAGCTTGAGGTGTCCCGTGGCCCACGCAGCGTGGAGAGCTGCCTTAATTAAATCTATCTTTCACACGTTGGTTGCTATCCATCACCGCTCTGGGCAGGGCTTTCCCCTCGACTCAAGACAACCGTATGCAACCCGTCCCGGGGCATTACACTACACAGACAAGACCACTGCGCAAGTACAAGGGTGGAGTCGGAGGATCTTGTGACTTTAAAGATTTCGGTCTGACTGATCTATGTCATAATTAAGTGTCGGGGTTGCCCTAGCGAGACGCTAATTGAGTCCTAAAATCTGATACGGGTACGATCTTCATTTTCAGGTCAATATCTATATGTGCGGAAGATCAGTGATTATTGGGCCGATGCATTTTCCAGATGGGGGTATCAGAAAAGGTGTTACGCGGTTTTCATACTCATTTGCTGTGTGTAACAACCTGCTGCAGAGTGAGTGGTCCCTAGGGGGCGCTGCTAACATCACACGCTGTGGCGAGAGTGGATTGTTCCGAAAGTATTGATCGTACGAATGTGTGCTTTTGATCGCCGGAACACGAGTAATACAAGCACGGCTCCGCCATTTGTGGGACATACATTTGGAGCCCGGCCAGCCGCCGACCGTCGGCGGGAGAGGCTTCAGATCGCGCCGAGGGGCGCACGGGTTCAGCCGCGGGGCTCTGAAACTCGAGTCTCGGGGTCGTCGAGGGTTGGCGACCGCCATCAGGGTGCGTTCCACACGGACGTGTCTGGCTCGCCTTTTCAATCTTATCTCAACTCCGAAAGTAATTACACTTCATTATCGCCACGGCGGCGGTAAAAACGCGGATAATTAACAATCGCCCGAGCAGGGAAGGGAGAGTTTAGGCACCAGCCAGGCGGGTAAAGATGTCTCTAGCCGCGAGGCCCGCTGTCACACGGTCCGCTGATCACTTCGGGTTTCTCTCTTAGCCTGGGTGCCAGACCGTTGCCGGGGCTACATGCAGGCTAGCTCCTCGGCTGCAGGGACAACGACCAACATGCCCCCAATTTTACCACAGACGTCTCCCTCAGTTAGATCCTGAGCGTCGAACTGAGGTGTGTGACCTGTGTAGTAGCCTTGACAGCGTCTGGCGTCCAGGCTACACTGAGACCCTGAGCAACAGCAATACAAGGGGGGCTGTGGTGAACCTCCCTCTGGGGCATGTTGGCCCTGGAGCCAAAGATCTGGCCTGTGCAGACCCTGGAAACAGTCTGGCATCGAGGCTAGGCCTCTCTTTACTCAGGCAGTCGCAAAGACCCTCGGCAAAGTTTCCACTCCAGCGGCGCGTGGTCTGAGTAAACCGAGCTCGAGTTGAACTCGATCCAAGTCCCCAAAAAAGAACACAAGAGAGCGAGCGGCGGGGTCTTGGCTTTTGGCATTGAGGTCGACAGAATGTTGGCTGAGAAAAATTTGTCTGAAAATCA
The DNA here is from genome assembly GCA_013266295.2 of Branchiostoma floridae x Branchiostoma japonicum. Classification (NCBI taxonomy): domain Eukaryota; kingdom Metazoa; phylum Chordata; class Leptocardii; order Amphioxiformes; family Branchiostomatidae; genus Branchiostoma; species Branchiostoma floridae x Branchiostoma japonicum. Next base: position 7,374,179 of record CM023827.1, on the reverse strand, counting down.
ACCATCTGTATGTATAGTCTGTACGCTTCTGAAGTCAGTGATCACGAAAGGCAGGGTCTTGGCTTGAGGCTAGAGGAGCGACGGGATGCTAGCTGGAAAATTTGTCCGCAAATTGAACCCAGTGCCTCCGATATCATGAAAAACAACAAAACGACCTCCAGAGGTCCATAGACCAGAGAGCTAGCCACAATCATTGACTTTCGCCCAAGGCATCGTCTGTGTAGTGATATTAGCGATTAAATTTGTCTGAATATCAACCTTCATCAGAGATCAAGAAGGACGAGAGTGAGAGCGCGACAAGCCCTTGGCTTTTTGTCAAAAGGTCGGCTAGAAATTTGTCCGAAAATTGAATCCTGTGTAGTCCTGAGCTAGCTGAGATGAAACGAATATGAGAACATGCGGTACGGTCTTGGCTCTTTGGTCTTGGCTCTAGGCCATGGCACCGACACTGCGATGTCGGCAGGAAGATTTGTTTGAAAATCAAATTCTGCGTGCCTCTCCGATCTCTTAGAACAGACTGAGCAGTGGTGATACACGCACCATGAATGAATGAATGATATTATCCATGCAACTTGATAAATCATGTATTATAAGCTTCATATGTTCTTACACTTATAATTGTCTTAAGAAGCGAGAAGAAGTTGAACCTGTACATACTAGTATATTCATATAGTATATATAACACTAGTACACTATAGATGTAGTACGATACCAGACTTGCATATATTTGTCATAGAACTTATTTATCACCATGACCTGCATGTACTTAGCTTAGCCTGTAAGGGCAGAAATGTACAATAGAGGTATTTCATTCATTTTCATAATACATCGCAGCCATCGCAGCCACAGACTAAATTGCGTACACTGGCCAACATTCTAGGATTTTATAAAACACAAACATGGAAAAATACAAATGACGCATAGGACATATACATTATAAAGTCAATAAGTGCGCTTTAAAATTTCCATGTACATGTAGTACAATGTATATAGAACTGGACTTAAGTTATCTTAAGAAAAAGAAAATCTTTGTGTAGATACAAGAATTGATCAAAAACGGTACTTTGATATTAAAATTAGTCTGTTCCCAATCCGATTATTTGTTGTTAATTAAGCGAACTAGAAAACATTGGACAATTCAGGTATCTTTTAGTCCTGCATTGTGAGCTTCTGTGAGTTCCCTGTTCTTCTGCCGTGGAATTCCCCTACTTTTAGGACACACATTGCCGACTGGAAGATTGAAAAGCGTTTTTCCAGACGAAGTGAGACCGCAAAGTGATTCCTACCGCGCGCGGAAATTTATGGCGCGGACGGAACCCTGAGAGCGCGCGTCGGCCTGACCCTCGCCCCGTGCCCCCGACTTCACTCGATATTAGGCTAACACTCGAGAAGCCCCCGGAACACAACAAGCGGTAAAAGCGGCATTTCTCATCCACTTCGTCTTGATATGTCTATAAATATTTATCGCCGGTCCTTGACTCAAAGCGCGCGAGTGTAAAAATGAAAGGAAAAAGGAAGACTTTTAGTAGCGTACGCTAGTCTCGACGGCGGCCGACTGCCGAGTGATCCGTCTCCGTTGTATTGTGTCGTTTCCCGAGCAGAAAAAAAGCCTGTCTGGGTGCGCTGAGTATGACTGATGCGTTGCTTATGCTGGGAACGCTCTTGTCTGGTCGGCGGGCGAGCTCGTGGATCTATACGTGCACATTATCGTGATCCGGGCCCGCTATAATAACAGGCGCGCAGGCCGACATAGGGTCAGGAGGGCGCGAACGTGGAAGGACGTGAATGAAGAAGGGGCATTATGTAACATTCTTACACCAAAAATTGAAATATGTTAATTGAGAAAAATCTTCATGTGATTGTTGTTTACGTCCACTTCAATATATTTGTGAAATTATCTCACATTTCTGACATTTGGCGCTAAAACAGCTAACACAAGGCGCACACATTTTGCAGCACCACCACAAAATACCAGAATGTAAAGAAACATGGCTGACAGCTGTGTTTCCAGCTTTTAAACACACTTGTGCGGTATAGATATATAGTACTCAACCTAACATTAGTACGGTAGTCTAGTAAGTAAACCTCGCTTCTTTGTGATGGATTGGTGGAAACTAAGGACAGATATGTTTTATAATCAGAGGTTTGTCTAAACTCATTAGAAATATGAATTATTACAGTAATAGTTAGGGGTATGAAGTAGGGAAACGTTGATTGTAATAATGTGTCGATAAAGTTCAACTCTCTTTGTTGCACGGACTACATTCTACTACAAAATGATGCCTATTGAAGAGCCAGCATGTATCATGTACACAGTGTAGTGCTCCGGCTACTGATTTATATGTCGGTAGTGTGTTACGCACCTAAGGCCTTGGCGACAAATTCATTCATGGAAAACTCCTCCAAATCTCCAAGCAGATGTGAGGATGGTCCTTGGTATCGTTGTCTCTAAATCTATAATAGGGTAGCCTCTACCAGGATTCAGAGGCGACTGGAAAGAGTAGAAATTATCCCGGAAGCTATAATAGGTTAGCCTCTACCAGGCTTCAGAGGTGACTGGAAAGGGTAGAAAATGACCAAATAGACAGATAACATGCCAAGGGGGTTAGAGGGCAAACTGTACTCCTTTAGCGGACTAACTCCTCTCTGGCATGTTAGCCTGGTAGAGGCTACTTTTCAGAGCGACAAACTGTACTCCCTGCCTTTAGCGGACCAACTCCCCTGGTATGTTGTCTGTCTATTTGGCCAATTTCTACGCTTTCCAGCCCCCTCTTATAAGCCTGGTAGAGGCTGGGTCCCAGGCTAACGGTACGGCGTCGTGCTGTGCCCTCCTGAGTGATCCCATCATTACTAAAAGGGAAAAGATAACAGACCGGTCCTAACCTTTTTAAAGACCCTGCGTTAATTGTCCCCTGCAATTACCAAAGGAAAGGTTGATGAAATGATCGCATGCGGAGGCATCTGAAACGGTCAATGAAATCATTCTATCGGCACAAAGTTGATCAAAACGGTAGGTAGACTCTTTGAAGGGAAAGTGAGGCAAACAAAAGACTCGGTCTCGCAATGTCCAGTCAGGCAGAACGCCCGGCTCCGAAGAGTCTATGCGGTTAGTCGCATCTCAGTCTCCGTAGGTCGTTGTCAGTCACTTTGTATTTGGGGAATAATAAAGATAAGTTTAATCTCCAATACATGTTTACGTCAGATATCTCGATAACTATACATCTGTAGGGGCATTCGTGAAAACAGATCCGTTTTGCAGAATGAAGACCTTTATTGTACACCTATATCACTGGCGATCTTCTTGAGGCCGTTCCTTTCGTCTGCTTGAATGAACAAGTATATCCGATGGCAAGTCCCGTCAGACAGCGTACAAAATCTAATTGTATCTCATCCTGAATCTTCAAACAGATGTTCGTTCTATCTTGTTTGGCACGCCACACAAAACTACTCTCCATGCAGAGGTTTAGGCTTCGGCTTATTTTTGACGTGTTTTAGGCGTTTTTATCGGGCTTTCTTTTTTGTACTAGTAACTTTTTTTACGCCAGCCAAAGTGGCGTATTGAATACTGCCTCGCCAATTTGATACTGTCTTGCCTATTTGATACTGTATTGCAACCACAAAAACATCTGCTTGAAGATTAACAAAAAAAAAGTCTAAAATGCCAACGTCTACTTCAATATTATCTCATCTGATCCCCGAAAAAAATCAGTTTATGGTCTCTCTTTTTGGGGGCTCGACTTATCCCCCATGAGATCGCATTGGCAGCGAACTACAACTTACAAAAGGAAATCAAGTTTTTATCTGATCCGACTCCTTCTAAACGCGCCGGTTCGAAACCTTGGCTGGCTCCCACGCTAAATTCCGGGCACTTCGTTCCGTTGCTAGGCAACCGCACGGAATCCCGGTCAGACTCCGATCCCAGCTGATTGCGGTGCTGAAATCACCCGCGATAAATCTGCAGCTCCGCTACACGCAATCAACTTTACTGCGCAACAATCGTAATGGATACAATGTATGGCGAGTTGGTTAACAGTCTAAAGGCATCCAATGCAATTTCAGGGCGGCAAAACCAAAAATATTCTGGATGAGGAAATCTGTCTGATATTGACATTCACTGCCATTTCTTAGCACATTTTCGTCATCATTTCATACTTGAAGCGTTTGAGATACTCAGATAGCTCATTAAACACAAGCTACGTATGGCGTCTCTTTATTTTTTGGGTGCCACCCATAAAGAGGTAGAACCAGCCTAGGATACAAAACAAGCAACTATTTTCCGTCAGGGACATCGCATTTTTGCCTCACAGATATCAGTATGCTATGGGATATGGTTGATTCAACTTACTACATTAAAAGAATGACCAGAAAACTGACTTTGAAAATCCAGTTTTGCCGCCCTGAAATTGCATTGGATGTCTTAAAGTCTGTCTAATACATACACTAATCAATTTATTATGAACAGCACCTACATGCTAAAGTTTAAAAGTATGATAATCAGTATGCCCAAGAGACAACGTGTACATTACAAGTTTACGTGTGAGATCTCTTTTGCGTAGAGTGCTAGATTATAGATAGATAGATAGATAGATAGATATATACTGGTCTAGATATAAGGAAATCTTGCTTGTGGGTACACCTGAAATGGGCGCCGGAAGCGAGCTTGGGTACAAACCAGACTTTACACTTCAGAGGATTCGGCTTCTCTTTTATTATATTTACGTGCCTTTCCACTAGCTTTTACCTGTCGCGACGTCTTCCTGATCTTAAGGAAGAAAAATTTGATAGATAGACAGATAAACAGACAGAAAGAAAGAAAGAAAGATAAAGAATGACAAAGGAAGAAACAAGAAAAAAGGAAGAAAAAATGAAAGAAAAAGAAAAATGAAAGAAAGAAAGAAAGACGTAAGAAAGAAAGAAAGAAGGACATAGAAAGAAGTGCTTCGCGAATATTCCTTTGGTACCCTTGGGCAAGAATGATTTCATTGTGTACGCAGTAAAACTAAAAGGACAAAACACGTTTCAGACCCGGGCAACACCCGGAGGGAGGCAGTTGAGTGCGTTCGACCGCCAGGTCAACACTTTCCACTTAGAGTAGAACTGATACACCAACACTCTCGTAATCTCCAAGCAGATCCTACGGCGGCAAGGCAGCATCGCCAACAGTGTCATTAGCCACTGTTGTATCCAGAACCGTGCCTATCTAGTTCTATGTCTGAATGGGTTAGGGTTTAACAGGATCGGGCACGGTTCTGTATTGTCTCCGCGTATCCAAGAATGTAAATTTGCCCCAGGTACGGTTCTGGATACGTGTGGACCATCCCGAATCTTCTGGATAAAACATGGTTCTGGATACAACAACTTCTGTTTGGCGAATTGGATACAACCTCGCCACCGTAGGATCTGCTTGGAGATTACACTCCGGAAGGTGAGACAATTTTGCGACATTGTACCGGGCTGTTTTCCGGCGCTTTCCCCAATTTTCCCCGGCGGGCACTCAGGCTGAAATTGCGGCGCGAAACTAGCGCTTGTGCTCGGCTGAAAGTGGGTGATCATCACCCCTTGTGGACAGGTATTGGCGAGAAAAACATCACGCGGCTGACGTGGAAATGGTGTTTCCAGACTCGCATGGGGAAACCTGGTGACGATTTGAACTGAATGGAGAAGAAGAGGCGATCTCAGAGCGATCTGGTCATTTCCGGTTGGAGTTTGGTCCCGATTGACGCATCAGGGAGACCCGTGGGACAGAAAAACGCGTTAGGGGAGGACCGTGAAAACACGACAGGCACGGAGCGAGCTGGGAAAATCCGCTACAGGAAACGATGCTCTACTGCATGCAGACAAGTGCGCGATTCTTCTAGCGCAGTACTGCACCTTTCCTGACTTTCCACCAGGCCTTCCGACGGGAATACGTATCGTAGAATTCGGCAAAAAAGGACTAATTGGCCAGGGGAATCAGTCATTTACATTTCCCCTTTTTGCGCGGGCAAATGAACTCTACGGTGGCTAAATAAACTTCCCTGGTCATTTATTCTCCCTATCTCTAAATTTTACTGTTTTCGAACCCGCGTTGTTAGTCTGGTGGAGCCTACACCGCATGTAGTTCACGGCAATTTAACGTTTTCATTAAAAATTGGTTTGAATCCTTCTGTTACAAAGTTCATCCATAGCCACGTGTTTCTCAAGCCCCTACTGAATGGTTTATGGATCGCTTGACGTTCACCTGAGAAAACTCGCACCAACCTGTCACACACTTAGATACTTGGATACTTTATTCAGTCCATTAGCTGTCGTACACGCAGCTAATCTTCCTGGACCGTAAAAACATAGAACAAGGACATACAAACTACATAAAGGCTAACATCTAGTATTAACATCATGGATAATCAATCAATTAGATTCGTTGATATACATAACGAGCTCCCGAACTCCTTACTAGCGCATTTAACGCCAGGCAAAGTGTTCCATGTAAAGACAGACCTGTACATAAAAGTCTTTTTAGGCGTTAGTTTTGGGTTCTAACAGTCTGAATGTGTTTCTGCTTGCGTGTCGTGTCTTGTAACTGTGTTGGTTTGTTACTGGAAGCAACTGCTTGTACAGAACAGCCGGTTGACACACATCCACAGCAAAGAGGTTATAGCCTCCCTATAAACTCCTTGGCCACAGCTTGTAGTTCACTTTCATTACTGAAAATCCTTCTGTTACAAAGTTCATCCATAGGCGCATGTTTCTCAAGCCCCTACTGTCAGTACTGACTGAAGGGTTTCTGGATCGCTTGATGTTCGCCTGAGAAAACTTGCACCAACCTGTGACATATAGAGCCACAACTTGTTCTTCCCAACAATTACTAGCCTGGGTACCATCCTCCGTAGTTTTTGCTGGTAGCTAGCGACCTTTGGGATCGGCAAAAACTACAGAGGATGGTACCCAGGCTAAACAATTGCTATATTTTCAGAAAGGTTTGAACCGAGGAGGTCTAGATTCTAACCTCCTTGTTTGAACCTAGAATATTCTACTAGAAAGTTCCTTCATAGGCGCATGTTTCTCAAGCCCCTAGTGAATGGTTTCTGGATTGCTTCACATTCACCTGAGAAAACTCGCACCGATCTGTGACACACAGCCACAGCTTGTAGCTCCCGGCGATTCCCGTGTTTTCGTGTCCCCGCAGGGTGAACGGACAACTGCACACACTGATAGAGGAGACGGCCCACCACCTCCCGCAGATCGGTATGAATAACAAGTACACCCCCGGAGCTACTGCAGTCCTTATCTTGTCCTTTAATAGCGAAGGTTTGTTTGGCTCTCATTCTTTCAAGCGGATGGCAAGAGAAAGAAACTTCTCCAAGGCTCCAAGTAGATGTATTATTTCTGCGTGATGTTGTACGTCGACGTCTTTTTGTGGTGTTCCTTACACCTCTCACGAGGTGCGAACACTGGGCGTATCCAATTAGCCTCTACCAGGCTTCAGAGGTCACGGTCTGGAAAGAGCCGAAATTAGCCAAATAAACAGATAACATGCCAGGGGAGTTGGTCCGCTAAAAGAGCTATGAGAGCGGCAAACTGTGCTTCTTTAGCGGACTAACTCCCCTGGCACGGTTATATGTCTATGTAGCCAATTTCTGAAGCCTGGTAGAGGCTAGTATCCAATAGGAAAAGCGAGAAGCAACGAAAGACGCGACAAAATAGAAAGTGAATAGGACCAGTAAAACCAGTAGCCAAAGCAACTCTGTTTTCTAACGATCAACAACATGTCTTTTATTGTCCAATAGGAATCTTTACGACCCTGTGTGGAAAAGCAAATTATCAGGAACCCTCCCCAGCACGAGTCTCAAACACGTGGGAAACAGGAAATAAAGCGACAAATGCCAAGCATGTGTTGTTTTGTCTAGATACGCGTTTTAGATTTTACGTGCTTTCTTCTTAAAAAAGACTCATTTCTTTGGAGATGACTCCAGATAGCCATTATTATCCAATGACACTTTTGTCTTGCGATTTTGGGAGTGAAAACAAAACATTAGGGGTTGTCGTACGAAGGTCGTACGATTCAACCTGAGGGCATTCTTGGGATGGTCGTGCATGTGTCCTGAAAAATTTAGCTGTCTTGTTTACGGAAAAGGTGAGATCTCTTGTCGGTAGTTGGTTCTGTCGCAGCCTGCTTGAAAACACTGCGGCGTCAAAATCGTATACGACGACCTATGACGAATTAGCCTGGGTGCCATCCGTTTTGTAACGGGCTCCTTGCACTAGCTGACCCGAACTTGAAAAGTTTTTCCGATTCAGCGAGTGCAAGGTGGTCCATTACAAAACGGACGGCGCCTAGGCTGATGCCGAATGTGATCACGCCATAATTATTATGATAATACTAGTAGTGAATAACTGAAGACCTTTAAGTTTCGACTTCTTCTCGCTTCTTGGTATAAATGTAGGTGGCTGTATGATTAGTTAGAGTTGGTTTATCAAAGGCTGTAAGTAATATAAACTTCTCTATACTATTCAGATACCTAAAATAGGAAAATAATCAAAGCTTCTTTTGCTATATAATTGTACCTCGTCTTCTACCTAAACTACAAAATTGGCAGATTCTTTGTAATAGCTTGCTAGCACAAGTCACACGTACGTGAGAAGCAGGAAAGGCGACGCATGTGAAGCATGTGTGGTGTTGTTTTATTGCCCGCTGTTCGCCGCTGGGCGGGATAAACAAACGGGTGTAAAAACCTCCCCATCTGGTCGCCAGGCCCTAAAATAAACAGCCGCCGGGTGTCATCCGCTAATCGAAGCGGTAAATCGCAGCTTAATGACCTAGATCGGAAATTAATGATGGCTGAGTCTATTAACGGATAATCCAACAGTCTGGGCCACTTGGCAAGTAGGTGTGAAGGCGTGTGAATAGAGAGAGATGGGTCAATAATGTATTCTTCGGGAAGATGTATAGTGTGGCTTATTTATTTACTGTAATCTCCAAACAGATGTTAGCTTTGACTTGTTTTGTGTTTGTACGTCTCGTCAGTCAAACAGAGCTAGTAGAAGCGCGTTCATTGTAAGCCAGTGAGTACGAGGTAATGTTTTCAATCTCTCCAGTGAAAGACGTAGTCTCCTTACCAGGCTCTACGAGTCAGGCTCTTTGGCGGCCTTGGACGCTTGTAATGTGCTTTTTTTTCTGATGGCATGTCAGGTCTCGGTTTCTGATGAGCCTACGGAGGCGGCCTCGCTTCCTTAGCATGTTCTACACTTTTATGATGCGCCTGTTTCTTTCTGTCATATCACTTCTATTTGTACCGGGCATCTTTTACCGACCCAGCGTAGAGCCTGCCAAGGAGGCTAGAGGCGGCTTACAAGAAACTGAGTACTGACATGTCATCAGAAGAAAGTACATATAATAGAGCCCCCAGAAGCCTGCTAGCATGGCTAAGGAGGCTACGCTTTGTATCCTGTAAGTTTCAATAAGTAGTAATGTTTTGAATCACTTGAAATACCTACGTACAAACCGCCACAAGAAAGGAGCAAAAAAGCAAGACGAATTTAAGCCTGGATGCTAGACTGTCTCAGGGCCAATACACAGACCAGCCCCCAGTAAGACCCTGAGAAGCATCCACTCGGACATAAAATAATATTAATATTTTTAATGGGGTCAGGCCTCGGGTTTACGACTGGCCAGTGAACTACTAGCAATATCATATACAATGCGTCGTCATGTTTTTGGACTGCATTTTTATTGCGTCGCTACTGAGAGAGATTTCCCATGATACCCCTGAACAAGATCTGACCACGTACAAGATATAAACTGTCCGAATTGCACAGGTCACAACTGTAACACCATAATATAATTTTGATATCTTCTTCTTCACTTATATAGTATATTGTCTTTGTCGTAGGGTTAGCCCTTTATAAATTGCTACTTGGACAGAGTTGGCTATATTTCACTATGTCTTTTAATGAAGAAGAAGAAGTATGCCTTTTTATGTCGAACCAATAAGATAAAATAAAATGAAATGGAATAAGATTTAAAAAAATATAATCGTTATAATTGCCCTTGGGATCATACCATAAACTGAAGCCACAGCCCCACTCACTATTTATTTCCTTTTCAAATGGTGTTTCTATTTGCTCCTGGTAGGTCTATATGTACAACAAATTTATGTTCTTTCTTTTTTTCTTCATTAAATTAATTTACAAAAAAGGAGGAAGGGGGAGACAAAACAGGTGACTGCTCACCTCTGCTAGTTGTCTCTCCTGCAACAGACAAAATACATAACAGACAATTGGTAACTATTAAGATGTGTGTAGAGCGCTAGATGTATAAGTTTATTGCAAGTTCTAGCCCGAGCACTATACATATATCATGACATGTGACTACTCTAGTTTGAAAGCTGCCTCTAAACCGTAACTTGCTGGGTTTGCCTTCTATGCTGGCCTAGATACGAGGGTATGGAGTCAGGACATGCCATAGGTAGATTGGCACCTCTCCAGGCTCCACGCCTTCGTGTCTAGGCCAAGTAAGGTGAAATTTGAGAAGAGTATAGCTTGTTCATATCACTGATCATATCAAGACAAACTGTAGTAAAAATTGAGATATCTATTTTCCACCACCCCCTCCCCATCTGCCCCTAACCATATATACACCTCGTCCCCAGAGCACGTTCTGACACGGATCAGGTAACCACCATGTAATAACCTCGTCCCCAGAGCGCGTGTATCAGGTATATTGTATGTAACTCGGCGAACGGTCGACTGTAGAAATTAATGTCACACCTGACCGCATTGCCACGACCCGAGGTCGGAAAAGGGCATTTAATACCGCTGAAGAGGAGTCATATTTGGTGAGAGGGTCAGGTGCAGTCGGGTCGGTAAGAGAAGTGGCCCACATCTATATCTATCCGTATAAGGCCACAGCATATCAATTTTATGGATGACATCCGCTACAAACCCCCCATCTATCTATGCGAGAGCGCGGAAAAAAACAAGATGGGCAGAAAACACAAGATTAAAGTACATTGGGTCATTATGTAACGTATAACGTCTAACATCAAAAATTTAAATATTTTAGTTGAAAAAAATCCTCATGTGATTGTCATTTACTTCCACCTCTCAACATATTTATATATTATCTCACATTTCTGACATTAATTTATGGTTGGCGTTAAAACAGTCCACGCGACGTGTACTCATTTTATTGTGTGGCACCACCACAGAATATCAGAATGTAAGCTAACAGCTGTGTTTCCAACTTTTAAACACACTCGTAAGGCGTCATATTTTGGCACCTCCACTTCCTGAATGACACTTATTTGCAATGGAGTAGGGTTGATTCAACTTACTTTGTAAAGAAATGACCAGAAAATTGACTTTTTGTACCGTCCAAATGTTACATAATGCTTTTTAAAGATTTAAAAAAAGATTAATTTAAAGATTACTCTTCTTAAAAGATGTGTGTTCCTAGAAAAAAGATTAATTTAAAGATTAATCTTCTTAAAATATGTGTGTTCTAACATTCAGACGTTGAAGATATGAGAGCAGCTATAGCCGACCGACAGAAGTGGGGTTCAGTGGTGCACCGGGACTTGGGGGGGGGGGGAAGAATGCTGATGATCTGTTTCATTCCTGTTACATCATTACCTCAACAAGTGCATGTAAGTACAAATGTATCATTTGGTGTCTTTTGTCACGTCTATATTTCCCAAATGTAGCCATCTTGTTTTCTTTAGTCATGTATATTCGACCCCGGCTTCCGAAGTATATGACCTAATTTCCCATGGTTTTGTTTGTGAAATGTACCGGGCCTGATCATTGGCCGACACGGAAAGAACAAATGTAACGCCGCACGACACAGACCATGTAAAATGTACCGGGCCTGATCATTGGCCGACACGCAAAGAACAAATGTAACGCCGCACGACACAGACAAAGTGAAGTTTATTGGGCCTGATCATTGACCGACACGGAAAGAACAAGTGTAACGCCGCACGACACAGACCATGTGAAATGTACCGGGCCTGATCATTGGCCGACACGCAAAGAACAAATGTAACGCCGCACGACACAGACAGAGTGAAATGTACCGGGCCTGATCATTGGCCGACACGGAAAGAACAAATCATGTAACGCCGCACGACACAGACAGAGCGAAACGCGCCCCGGCCCTGACAGACGACCTCCTATCTGGCCGCCACCCGTTGAGGACACTCGGGGTCACATCGGGTCAACGCCAGTCCAGATGGAGCAGGCCTGGTCGCCATGGCAACATAGGACAGCTGATGCAGGGGGCAATGACCGCAGCTTGGTGCCTTTGATGTAGGTCACATCCATCAGAACTGTAATCAAAGTACTGTTGACAATGCGCCATGTGCACTAGCAAAGGTTCTGTAAGTAGTGAACGGTGAGCGACTACCCTGGTGAGCAGAACTGCCTGCCTCGTCTGATATCAAAGTAGAATGTACACACAAACTGCACAGAATCCTTTCTTTAACAACACCTAAAACGCGCGTAAATGTTCCGTTTCGCCCCTCGCGTGTACCTTTACGCATGCTTTAAGGACCTCTTTAAGACATGCTTAACTTAAGACAGGATTTCGTGCGGTGACAGAGCCGCATCCTACATCGATGATCTGCTTGGAGATCCTTGGAGACTGAAGACCACAGTTCTGTACACAAGACTGTCTGCATCTTGGAATGTTAGAATGATAAGAACCTTTGTAAGCAGGACCATTAAGCATCGTTATCAGAAGTGCGATCTGCGTCTGGTTGATCTGTTCGTCTGCCATTGTCCTTGTTTGTTACGGATAACCGGTAAACCACCTTTAGGCGTAACACACCAGTTATGTACAGTAAGTACAAGCTGCTTAAGACCGGACTGTAAGGTTTGAACCACTCACACCGGGAAGGACCCCTACTCTTTTCAATTCGCGTGGAGGGTTCTTTACGTGCTTGAGGTGTGGCTCTCCTCAAACTTGGGACCTTCAGGGACAGTCTAGTAGTTTTTTTGTTGTTTTTTTGTCGTTGCGAGTGGCAAATGCGCTGTGGTATCGGTCAGTTTTCCTGGTGCGCGATATTTCAAGGAGCATTGTTACCTTCATGCCCCTTTAGAAGCATATTACGGCAACTTCACTGGCAACGTCACATACAGGTCTGAATATTTCATTGGGGTTTGCTTATCTATTTATTTATTTATCTATTTATGTCACCACAAGACGCCTTGGTTGCCTCTTCAGCTTGTAAAAGTTGATTTCCAAGGAGGCCCAGCATATACAGGACAAGACACATGATAGATTCAGTCAGGAGACAAGAGTGGACAACATTCAGTAGAATTACTAGAAACAAATAAAATCTGATATGTCAAAACTGATAAGTCATTGTCCATAACTCAAAGTCTTAGCCTTTCCAAGGTCAAACACAATAGAAGTAAAAAATTGGAGTGGAGGTCTGAGGTCAGAAATCTTGCTTACCAAAAGCGGACCAACTAGTTGTTTCCTGTATACACCTATAGTTCCTATGTACACTTGAGGTCTGTATATACTCCGTGTCACGGGAAATACACAGCGACTGAAGTTGCCGCCTAATGGAGGGAAGTTCTTTAGAACTTGGAGTTGGTTTTTATTTCTGGGCGAAAGATCCACCCGCATGGACAAACACAAACACGCGCGCACCTGGCTGGGCGTGTTGGGACGGAGACTGCGGCCCGCTGTGGAATCTAAATTATATACCGCACGCACCACTACACACCAGTCTGCTGGCTCTGCGGCTCATGAATACAACAGTACAGAGTTCATTGTAAGGATAGAAGAAAGGAATAGAATAGGATAGAAAGAAGGAAAGAAATAAGAAAGAATGATAAATAGAAAGAAAGGAAGACAAAAGAAATAGAATAGGATAGAAAGAAGGAAAGAAAGAATATAAATAGAATAGGATAATAGAAAGAAGGAAAGAAAGAAAGAAAGAAAACAAAAGAAATAGGATAGGATAAAAAGAAGGAAAGAAAGAAATAGGATAGAAGGAAGGAAGGCAAGAAAGAAACAATAGGATAGGAAGAAAGAAGAAATAGAATAGGATAGAAAGAAGAAAGAAGAAAGAAACGAACAGGATGGAAGGAAGGAAGGAAAGAAAGGAAGAAAGCTAGAAAGAAAGAAAGAAAGAAAGAGGACCTGAAAAGATCAGTCTTTTTTTTACTTCATGATCAGACGATGAAGAAACTTTAAAATACGCAACAGTGCTCAGACACCTGTAACAAGTTGTTCAAAACCAGGAAGTCAATTTGAAAGAGATTGGAAGTGCGATAAAACTGGTATAACGTTATGTCCTGTCAAGGCCTTTATTTGTTGTTTTTTCCTTTGTTCAAAATCCAAGAATTTTCCCCCCCAAAAACAAGCTTGTGTTCTCTCACAGCATTTGTCATTTCTTCATTTTCATTTCCACCTTTTTTTTAAGGGGGGTATTCTTTCTTCGTGTTGTTTCAGGGCCTACAAGGTATATATTCCCCATGAAATTAAAGATCGAGTGGCCTTTAAAGTCCCGAGACAGAATTTCGGGGGAGAGGTCAGCACCTCAGCGGCGCGTAGCGGGGAGGTTGTCGGCGGGTCGGGTTGATGCTGGCGCCTGGGGCGGCGGTGGTCTCGCTCGACGGAGGCGGGGAGGCACGCAGACACCCCGCTGGGCGATCCGGGCGATCGTACGCCTGCCCTCGAGGTGGCGTACGAAAATTGCGTGCGAAAATTGCGTACGAAAACTGCGCCGGATTTACACGCTGGAAAACATCGGCGTACGCAATTTTCGTACGCAAGAGTTCTGCCTGCGTGTAAACCGGGCCTTTATCTCTCTATTACAGTTATCGTGAGAGCTAACATGGATGCCAGACTGTTCTCATTGGCTAGCCCCAAGTTAGACAGACCTAAGGTCTTACTGAGGGGGTCTGTGGTATCAAAAATTTCCTCAGCCTCTACCAGGCTTCAGGCGCGGCTGGAAAGAGTAGAAATTTGCCGAATAGAAAGATACCATGCTAGGGGATTTAGGCTAGGCAAGGAGTACAGTTTGCCGCTTCAGTGGACTAACTCCCCTGGCATGTTATCTGTCTATTTGACCAATCTTTCCTTCCAACTCTGAAGCCTGGTAGAGGCTAGTCTTGCCTACTGAGATAGACACCCTGCAGTGCACACTTCGCAGAACAGATTGCTGAAGTCACTGAGGGCAATTTCGTGACCCAAAAGCCTTTAAAACCAAAATCGAGTGCAATGTTCTTCCCTTGAAATAGCAATGCGAATTTCATCACATTTCAGTCTGCTGAAAGTTGCCCAATTTCACTCTCTTGTATATAACACGTTGTCAAACGTTATTCCTTTGACAGATAGGACGTAATGCGTACTTGACTGTCTGCCATAGGTTGCACAATTTCGTAATCTTAATTCTTCCAATAAATGTAAGACATCATTTTCTTGGCAGATAAAATGTAATGCGCATTTGACATAAATTATCTCTGTCAACTAGAAGCTGTGCAATTTCGTGACCTTTCAGTAACGATACAGCTGGATTTTGTACGACAGATACACGACTATCCCAAGAATCCCTCAGTTTGCGATAGTACGACGATCGTGCGACAAATATGACCGTCACACAACTAAGTAAAATAGCATCGTATTTCTGTCTACTGAAAGTTGCATGATTCCGCGACCCAGATCCTTTCTAACACGTAATGCTTGTAAAAGTTTTTTTCTTGGCAGACTTTGAGTACTTGACAGTTGACAGAATGTATTTCTTTCCGTTAAAACTTTCTCGAAGCAATTTTGTGACGCCCTTCAAATAAATCATTGGGGAAAAAAGTAAAGTAATTCCTTGGCAGGTAGAACGTAATGCGCACTTAGCAGAACTTATTTCTTCTTTCTGTATGAGAAAAATTGCTCTATGACGAAGTCAAGCGGAATTGCAACGTTACCATGGTGCCTACAGCGGGCGAAAAGCAGCTCCAATTCGACAATGAGGTACCGCCCGTCGTCAGAAGGACAAAAGGAATACAAACGGTTCTGATTGTGGTAACAAAGGGCGCCAATCTGGCCACTCAGTTACGGAAGGACCCAAATTACAGGTTTTCACTGGGATAAGTACGGGCCCACAGGGCGACAAATATCTTCGCCGGCTTCTAGTGCTTCGTCTGCAGGCTAATTTTGTTGTATCGTCTCCCATTGTCGCCTCAGTCAGTCCCAGCCAAGGCAAAATGTGCCGCATAATTTACCGCATTGTGAAGGGTCTCACCATCCCGTAGCTCCGAGAGGCACGCACAAAGACGCTTCTGAAAAGGTCGGTTTTCAAATGGGTTTTCGGCAAATTTGGCAATTTTCTGAGGCGGTGATATTAAGAGATGAAGCGGGCCGGAGATTGAGGGTGAAAGTTTCCACCTGGTAGACTTCTGAGGGCGCGGTTTTAGGAAAATAGAGACATCTTTCACCACCGTGGCGCTACGTTTGGCGTCACTAGCGCTGTCGGTAAACGGGTCAGAAGAGTTTCTATAAACTCAGACTCTGGAAAACTTTACGGGACACAACTGGAGACCAGACCGCGAGGTTTAGGTTAAGGGACCGATGAAGAAGTCCTAAAATAGTGCCTTTCGGGCAGACATGACAAGCAATCGCCTAGTCCTAATTAATGTATAAGACTGCAAGCAAGAGAAGCAATCCCAGAACAAACCCAAACTCTAGAAAACTTCACAACTGGAGACAAGACTCGCTGTAGCATGAGATGTTAGAAATGTATCTTTGAGTAGACTTTTGTCTTTCAAGTATTGTATCATCTTCAACGTCTTTAGAATCAATCTAGACTTTAGTCAACTTAACGGGGCTTTATAGGCTTTGATAGACATTTTGAGATGTTTATTGGACTAACTAGTTCCGGGTTTGGCCAATATGCTACATGTATAGCCTCTACCAGGCTTCGAGAAACGGCTGAAAGAGTAGGTAAACTGTACTCTTTAGCGGACCAACTCCCCTGGCATTGTATCCGTCTACTTGGCCAATTTCTACAACAAAACAAACTAAGTGAGGAGTACCTTTATTTGGTGCCACCAATATATAGCTAGAACCAGCCTACGATACGAAACAAGCAACCGTTTTCCATCAGCAACATCGCATTTTTGCCTCACAGATATCAGTATGCTATGGGATAGGGTTGATTCAACAATACTACGTAAAATAAAACACCAGAAAATTGACTTTGAAACTCCAGTTTTACCGCCCTAAAATCGCTTTAGTTTGGGTGAACTTTTCACGTCCTACACGCACCCAGATGAAGGGCAAGGCCGTAGCGGTAAATCTGGATATTAACCACATCAACACAAGCCACATCTCGGTCCGACAAAGTGCCCAGTGGAGGGTGAGAGGGGATATTTCACCGTGTCTAAATCTATCAGTGTGCACTAGCACTGCATGGGCTTTCTGCCAACATAACATGGAACTATGGGAACTAACTCTGTCCTGGAAGGGCTGTTTCATTTATGACGTTCAAGGCAGTGGACTGACAATAGTCACCGTAGAGCCAACTGAGTCTGCCTGTCTGTCTGTGTCTCTGTCAGTCTTTCTTTCTTTCTTTCTTTCTTTCTTTCTTTCTTTCTTTCTTTCTTTCTTTCTTTCTTTCTTTCTTTCTTTCTTTCTTTCTTTCTTTCTTTCTTCTTTCTTTCTTTCTTTCTTTCTTTCTTTCTTTCTTTCTTCTTTCTTTCTTTCTTTCTTTCTTTCTTTCTTTCTTTCTTTCTTTCTTTCTTTCTTTCTTTCTTTCTTTCTTTCTTTCTTTCTTTCTTTCTTTCTTTCTTTCTTTCTTTCTTTCTTTCTTTCTTTCTTCTTTCTTTCTTTCTTTCTTTCTTTCTTTCTTTCTTTGTCAGCCTTTCTCTCTCTGTGTCTTTGTTTTTCTCTGCCAGTCTTTCTTTCTGTCTGTGTCTCTTCTGTCTGTCTGTCTGCCTCTTTCTGTATGTATGTGTGTGTGTGTGTGTGTGTGTGTGTGTGTGTGTGTGCGTGTGTGTGTGTGGCAAAATTTAATATACACATACATGTTTGTAGAAGTTTGGCATTGTTGTTGTTGTTTTGTCGGCCTTAACTGAGGTGAAGATGATGCTTTTTCAAGTACTTATAGTGCAATGCAGCTTTGTTTCGGCCCTCGTTTATAACCAACAACACCAGGTCACCCCTACTCTTCTCAATAAGTATGTGGGTCTCTTTTGCATGCAGAGGTTTAGCATTTACCATGTCCTGTCTTAAAAACCTGTATGTTCTTTCATCACAGCAAGAACTTTTATACCAATCACACTATTTCGTGCTATTTACATTGTAGATATTAAAGTTAAAGTACTTACAGCTGTGTTATTACTGTAATACATCAATAAAACTTCATACTTTTCTTCCATTTGCAATGAAATATTGTCAGCATTAACGATCCTTTGGGAACTGTATGTTCATTGGAAATTGAGTAACAAGACATCTAGATCTTGAAAGTAGCTGTCATCTCAAGGAAAAGTGAACACTTTAAAATAAACATACGACAAAAACCATGGGTTTTTTAATAAACAAGGCAGACTTTATTTCCCATGTTACCACTGTTATTACTTTCCTTTCATTAATTTCTGTCATTATAAGTGCTTTGCCTCATTAATTTTACAAGTTGGCACAAATTAATATATTTGTGTTTTGATGTGCATTATACTACATCTCATAATGGATTTAATCTACATTTATTTGCTGCTGTTTCTACTGTAATGTTTGCCTGGAGCAAAATTTGTCTGTGTTTTTTAGTATTACAGTTAGCTTTATTTGTGTAAGTGCATTGTATGTGGGTTTGTATTCATTGGGGAACACTGTAAGTCTTGAAATATTTG
Organism: Branchiostoma floridae x Branchiostoma japonicum; assembly: GCA_013266295.2. Classification (NCBI taxonomy): domain Eukaryota; kingdom Metazoa; phylum Chordata; class Leptocardii; order Amphioxiformes; family Branchiostomatidae; genus Branchiostoma; species Branchiostoma floridae x Branchiostoma japonicum. The sequence goes on along the minus strand of CM023827.1, from coordinate 7,355,348 downwards.
AGATGGTTTTATTTTCCTTTCCACCACAAATTCATGACACCACAAATATGCATTTTCAATGTATTACTACTGTAGAAGAATATTTTCACAGTAGACTGAGGTGGTCACTTTTGACAACATTCTTAATGCTTGGGTTAAACTGAAAATAAGGGACTTGGTTAACAAAATGTGGCCACTATGGCCAGGTGGTCCTTGGTGAAGAGGTGGCAACTTGACAATGAGTTTGGACTAGGCAGTAGTTGTATTACATGTATATGGCAACAATATTCTGATCAATTACAGCCAGGTGAAACATATCATTTTGGAAACAACCATTGGACAAACTTCAAAGCGGGTGATGTTAAAGTCTTGGGTTGATCATGAAATGTATTTTTGTAATATTAGAATAAGTGCGCATCCATTAGAGATATGAGACCTGCAGAAACAAATTATTTCAGACAGTTACCACAATTTCTCCATCCTTTCGTCATTTAGAAGATCACCAAAAGACTACGTTTTTACTAAGATCACAAAACCCACTCATTATGCAGAATGTGGGACTATTCATTATCCACTGCCTTCAAAGAAGAAGTCGAACCCCATAATAACTAGCGTAGTAGTAGAGGTTTTCCCAGACAGTTGTTGTCTGTCTTACATTATTGTATTGTATACTTGATTGTAAAAGCAATTAGCCTTCGGGCATGATTTTGCAATAAACTTTCTAATATTTTTCTGGATATCAGCAACTACAGCACTACGCACTCCACCTGCTGACAATGTTTACCAACAACATTCCAGGGCTACTCCCAGGATTGAGTCAGCAACAGTGAATGCAGGCGGTTCATAATGGACGGTAAATTCATTACATAAAAGACACAACAAAGGAAGTGCTTGAAATATCCGGTATGATACCTGACATACCAGCGATTCATGTCTCCACAGATGACACAGAGTGGCGGAAATGCCAATGGCTTTTGAAGTAGGCAATATTCGTTCATACAGACTATAGAGTCTATGCTGCTGCTATAAATTTCTTTACGTCTATAAAACATTGTGTTTTATCACTTCTGTTGTATTACAGAATGCCATACTGTTATAAGAATTGTTAGGGTACCATGTACTGTGAGAGGCCCTATTAACAAACTTTAAGGCTTTAAAGGTATCCAATGCAATTTCAAGGCGGCAAAGCAAAAAATATTCTGAATGAGGAAATCTGTCTGATATGGACATTCACTGCTATTTCTTAGCAGATTTTTCTCATCATTGAAGCGTTTGACATATCCCCAAAACAAGCTACATGAGGAGTCCCGTTATTTTTTGGTACCACCAGTAAATACATGTAACTTGAACCAGCCTACGACATGAAACAAGCAACCGTTTTCCATCGTATTTTTGACAACAACAAAAACAACAACACAATTACCAGTATGTCTAGGAATGGTGTGAAAATTTCCCGCTTGGTGGATATTATGATTCTGAAGACCTTCCGTCCCAGACGAAAACGTCTGATCAAATCAGGGTCTGAGAATTTGCCCCAAAACAAATGAGTGGCTGACATCAAAGGCTTGCGGGGTGTCTGGGGTTACATAAATTTTCTGCCCACTTGATAGGTCTTGTGAAAATCCGTTTAGGTGGTTTCATGCTCACCTGACATCGCAGAGAGTCTGCATGCCTTTTTCTGTGAGGCGTAGCAAGCTATTTTGATTCACCGCTAATCATAGCAGCCCGGTCAAGTTTAACGGGAAGCGTTGTTGGTAAATTTGGAACAATCCAATTATAACAGTGTTCCCCAAAACCTTTCGCAAGAACAAGTTCATTGACCATAACAATCATCGTGCCAGACCTCCTGAATTCACCATAAGCATGGCTAGGATCCCCCCATGCACACCCTCATGACATGACCAACCTCTAACCCTCTGAGTCTGACACTTTTGATGCCACTTTTGAAAAAAAAGTTGGAGCTAGCCTGAAATCCAGTCTTGTTTAGGATCTGATGGGGAGCGACTTTTTGGGAACAGACCTATAGGCTGTAGCTAACAAGGCTGGTTTTCAGGCTAGTTTGTGCTCAATGTCAAACAAGATTTTTAGTGATTTTTCAAATAACTAACAACTAATATTGGAGTAAAGAGCGTGTCATTTACTCCAGTAGACTTTTGTACTTAAATGTTACTCAGATTAAGGTAACTTGAAGCCACTGAGAAAACTAGCTTCTTATCTTTACAATCTTTGTGAATCTCAAAGCAGCACTCCCACTAACACTGTGACCAAAGTCACTATTTATAACTTCAACCCTCAAGTCCACACACAAGGCCACCCTAACATACCACCATTTCTTTAGACAGGAAATAATTAGCAAAGGAGACAAGTCATTAGGAAATGAGATCAATAATGTTGGCAGGCTGGGGACAGTTGTGGGTCGGTTAGTGGCTAGGCATGCATAGAAACGTGACTAAACATGTACTAGTCAACCTGCACACATGTCAAACATGGGAAAACTCCAACCACTTCCTGAAGTTTGGAATACTTTGTAGGTAACTCGGGTTTCAGCTTGGGTGCATGTCTCAAGGGCACGGCACACACACTTGTTGGAATCCTGTCAGGAAGGACCTTAGACACAGGTTAGGAACTACACATGGTTTGCACTAATATTTCCAGTCATAGAAAACAGGTCACAGTCAAAACTGCACAAGACCAAACTAGCAACAGGTGACTGGACATAGCAGTTTTGAGTGTAATACGTTTACTCCCCCTTGAATCATTAAGGCATAAATATATATTCTGCATGGAGAAAAAAAAAAGTCAAACCCCTCAAAAAGATTATGAAATAGAAATAGATTTAGGATAGTTGTCATTTTGCTCTTAATTCATTAAATTCATTTGCTCTTAATTCATTAAATTACATGTATAACGTTATACCCAGTAATTCATTTTCTTCTCTGTTAAGAATACACAGGTATACCAGTGTTTTGCTTTGCTTTGTTTGCAATTAGCCTTCGAGCAAGGTTTTGCAAGTTATTAGTATACCCAGAGGCAGCTCTGCACAGGAGAATGCCAGTGAGTTGTACTGTACTGCCTGTCTTTGTGCATGCTCAGCTCTGTAGACTATACTGTATAATGTTACACCTGCTGCATTGTAGCCATACAATGTAATCCTCTGGGCTGCTATTTTTGCCTGTAGTACTAGAAGGGTTGCAAGTCGCAAAGCACTCTGGGTAAGGGGGATAAAGTCTGCCATCTCTGATTGCCTAGTTTGAAAAGCACAAAGGCAGTATGACATAACTCCCTTGTCTCCTCAAAGAAATATGTGGAATAGCCCGCTGAACACACCCCCGAATCTGTTCAGCAATTATGCCGGCTGGGGAAATGCTCACTCAATATGTGCATAAAGTGCACTGCAGCGTAACCTTGTCTTTATAAGCTTTGTCTGGAGCGAGGCGTGCAGAAAAGCGAGAAAGATTGGCTGACTGGCCAAAGGACAACGCTATGTACATTTTGAGCAGTTCCCGAAGGTCTCGCCAAGACCGCTAAAAACATCAGGTCGTGACCTTCCCGTCATTTCATGAATTTTCCTCATCCTGTCACGACTAGAGTGGAAGCTATGAGTATGATGGTAATCTTCTTTCTTGTTGGTCTGTGGTGATTGCTACATTTGTAGGGATGAGGAGATTGGTGGGCACAGAGGTGAGATGGTCCCTAATGATGATGGGCACACATTTGCTAACGTCTCCTGCCCCCGTAATGAACCAGTTTCACCTCTGTGATTGTCGGGAAATTGTAAGGGATGAGTTCGTTGGTTGTTTGATTTTGAGAAACGGGGTGGTAGACTGAGGAAATTTTAGATGTAGGGGTAGTACTAGTGACACTGTCAAGGACATTCCCAGCTGCCTTGAAACATGGTGTGAATCAAGTAGCCAACTGCTGCCCACCCCTGTGTCATTTTAACAGACTAGGTGTAACAGTATTCAGTATGGATACATAGATATCAATTTTGGGTTATACTGTATTGCCATTTTTTTAAACCCAAAAAAGCTTGGCTTGTATTCCGTAGCAATTCTTAGAATAGTCACTTGTTCCACTTGTCACCATTGTTAGCTTGCACTGTCTGTACGTATCCTCTTTCTATACATTGTTCCATGTTGCAATTAGCCCCTGGGCATGAATTTGCAACAAAACTTATTATATGTTTTTTAATAGTTTACTTTGGAAGTACTGGCAGTTGAGTTTTATGGCTTTTGAGAAAATAAATAATGATAAGATGGCATACCCTAAGGATTGAAAATTTTAAAACAAAAGCAGGAAGTCTCTAAACCACAGTAACATGGCTGGAGGCAGGAGCAGGTGTGTATGTATGCTGTATTAGCTGGGTGATTGTCAGTCTGGAATCATCACTCTACCAGCCCCCTCCCTCTAACAACAGATCTCTTTATTTCCCTGGAGACACACATCAGTACACCCTACAGGCACCTCATGCTTCACTTCAGTTTAGTTTTACTTTTACATCAGCAGTACATACGCAGGTTATTCATCTTTTTCCAAGGTAATGTTAACCTTGGCCTTCCATTTGTAAAAAAATGATGTTTTAAAAAAAATGATATCAATCAAAGACAGAAACAGTTTTATAGGCCTCAGAAAAAATTTACCTTCTCCCTGCTGCATAAATGTGGTGCCAAATGGCTGCCTTAGCATTCCCAGCTTTACAATATCAGCCAGCATACGTTCATAAAGAGAAGGGGTATACCTTTTTACTACTTTGAATAAATATTGTATTTCATTTTTGGTATCTTGCAAACTTTTAAAACCATTTCTAGAAGGGATCATTACACAGTAACTTTTCAATTGGCTGTTCTATGTATCAAGGGAACTTGAAAAAAAAAAGAGAAAGACAAGGATACAGACAAACAGCAACTGTTACAAGCCTTCACAGGATTGCTAGCTGTTCTTTAATGTCACAGACTCATTGACTCTACAAAAACTACTCATCCTCTGTGTTTTTTTTACATAATACCTCAAGAATCCTCATCAAAGAAACCTGCGTTTCAAGTTTCCTAGTTTCAACAGTATAGTTCCATCATGATCAAACAGGTGTCAAAAGAACATCATACATGTACATGCAAAAGAACTCTGAAGGTTGTATTTTAGTGAAGTCTTATAAAGCAAAGTTGTAACAAATATGGTACGTATGATATGTACATAACATTGAGCAAAAATGATGTGAAAGGAATCTATGGAAAAATGACATCAAATAAGACCTTCAAAGGATGTACTGAACTCTTTGATACAAAGGTGTAAAACTCTTGTATGTCCATGGAAGGAAGCCATTTTTAAAAAAACTCTGATATATGACTAGACTATTTCCTTTTGAATTCTGGAAAAACAACAATGTGTTGGCCCCATTACATTAAACATATATACAACGCCCCCTTATTTGATTGTCTAGCCTTCTTGTAATGAAATCCATACTTTGTTATGAATAGTCAAGTACAGCTCTCGCTAGTACACCGCCATGTTGCTTTTTTCGTCATTTCTTCATCTTGTTGTTAACACCTTGGCCAGTATTGTGGTTTCTTCTCTGAGACCAGTGATTCTGGATGGAAAAAAAGCGGAATTTAAATGTATATCAAAACTCAAGCAAATGGCAGATTTCAATGAAACTGTGAGACAGGTACCAGTGACCACCTCTACATAAGGACCACCTTGCCAATGTGAACACTTTTGGTGGCCATTAGATAATTTTTCCCAATGACACACAGGCATGTCAATAGTGATGATCACCTGTCTGCATAGACCAGATTTTATTGGCCCCCTGAGTGATCTTCTTGGGCAGTTTTGACTGTACACACTAAACTACGTAATTCATATCGTTTATTTGTTTATTAGAATTCTCCAGAAGTATACTCATCTTCCTCGAAAAAAAAAAAACTTGCACTACTTCAGAATATTAATATCCGATATCTAATAATACCCTATATCTAAAGAATAGAAATGTCAGTCATGTAGACGATGACCCGGATAGTGAGAGTAAGTACACAGCAGCACCATACATAAGTCTAAAGTTATTTGGCATCTTGCCCCTTCCCTCTTTTCCCTCAACTGTGATGGCTCTTGAACAATGTTTTCGAACACATTGCAGGCATTCTTTGCAGACAGTGTTGGAGCTACATCATGTTGTATGTACATGTACATTGTACACTGTGACAGATGTCTTGTGTTTTATCCTCAGTGATTGGTCTATAAGACTTGTAGAATTGAATTGCATTGCCATGCATTGTATGGTCAAACCTGTACAAGTGGACCACCTGGCCAATGTCACCACTTTTTGGTGGTCCCAGACCTTCCAGGTTTTGTATCTTTTGTGGTCTTCTTAGGCAGTTTTGACTGTACATGTATCTTGTACCAGGGTTGAGCAATTATTTCATTCATTGACTAATGCTTATAAAAGTTGTTTCTTTCTTCCCCACTTTTGATATCTGTGACACGTGGCAGCATTCCAAACTTTTCCAACGTTTTGGCACAAAAACAACTTTCATGATTAGTTTCTGTAAATGTCCCCAGGCAATTATACACGCTCTCCCTTGTTGTTTTCCAATTTCCACAATTTAATTTCGAAGAAAGCGACAGGAACACGTGCCTAGCCATCCTTCACACAATCACAGACTAATTTCACTTTCCCAATATGCAAGGAGGAAACATTATGTAGTCTCAGAATGAGTCTGCATACTCAGCAATACTTTACCAATTAGGCCACACCAATTTAATCGGTTGGTTCTTGGATATTTTGTAAAGCCTGTACAAGTGACAACCAGATTTTCTCTGTCAAAGTCTAAGGGGAAAGTCTGTATCCTGGTACACATAGGGTGATTGAGAGATTATATTAAATCATATCATAGTTTTCCTCCCAGTTTTCAAGTGAAAACAAGCAGAAGGAATGAAATGGAGCTCCTTTATGTTTCTTTTCCCTCCTTTTCCCTCGTTTTTGCTTGTTTTCACTTGTTTTGCACTTTCTATACACCCTGTTCATCATGTCCCATTGCTGTTTTACTTTCAAACATCAGAGAACCAAGGATATAAATTGGTGTGGCCCTCTGTTATTTGTCAAAGCCTGTGAGAGAGCATTGAAGTACAGGTGGTTGTATGAAGCTCCCAAGTAACTTAGGTACTGTATAAACTTGCCATATGTGTATGTGGGTGTAGGAATGGTCTCTATATAATCAAACTTCTGAATCTTTCTTTGAAACACGACTCTTTAACCAAACATGCAGTTAAACCTCACAGCAGGATGCTCAGGCTTTGGTGCAAAAAATTTGTTTTGAAAACGTCGATCCCTCCTTGGCCTCACAAAGGCCACTTACAAGAAGTCTCTGATCTCGGGTAATAAGAGAATCAATCAGGTTGGATTATCTTGGATTATGGAGTAACAGCCAGGTTTTACTTAATCCTTCTGGGTCACTGATATTTCAGATACACTGCAATGTGAGATTCAGCCTGGAGGTAACATAACACTGTGGGATTGGGTCTAAAGCCACAGTAGATCTTAACACTGCTCTGCACCTGGTATAGGCAGAAGCCCTTGCTCAATAGCATGTGCTTCTCTCTTTGTATCTTGTCTATATCTCTTAATTGGCAAACTTTATTAAGATTGGTAAGCATAAGTACAAGATGTAGAAGGAACTGATGGATTTGGGTGGTCACATGCTGGGGTACAGGTTTACACCCCTACTCTTATCAATAACAGTAAACTTTATTGCACCAACATATGGCACCTTGATACATGTACTGCTATACTGTATAAGAACAAGCATACTGTAATTCACTTTGTCTTCACGGTAGCCAAATTTCATGGTCTGAGGAAAATGGACATGTTCACTGAACTGATCTTCACGGTGGTGACAAGTTCACGGTACAGATTCATGACTGAAAACAGTCAACATAAAAGCACTGTGAAAAAAACAGGAATTACAGTACAGTTACTACATGTATGAGACTAATCTACATGTATCTTGCAAAAAAATATATTGTATGGGATGAATGCAGTAACTGTCTCTCTGCATTTTATGAAATACTGTCCAATATGTACAATGTACAATGCATAGGTTGTTACATGTCAATACATCATACTATGTACTTTAATTTACATTTGAATCCATTTAGAGGAGTCCTGTTAAAGATGATGACTTGTACATGTAATGTTATATCAATATGTGTAGTAGGTACAAGATCATATGTAACATTTAATATTGTGTACTCTAAGCAGCCTCACTCTAAACAGCCTCACTTTAAACTTTATGCAACAACTAAAAATCACATGCTATTGAAAATAAGTCTCTGCTACCCTGCTTATTCTAAAACCTGAGTGTGTGGTCTACTTTTAAAGCCAATATCACATGCTATCAAGGCAAAGTTTTCGAGGTTTGAATACATGTGTATATACAAGCCTGAGAGGCATGAAGGATATGGCACCATACAGGGCAATAGAGCCACGTTTCTGACAGTAGGGAGGTCACAAGAGCCATGTAAAGGTAATGTTGGTTTGATTCAATAATGAAGACGGATCCCTTTTCCCTGGCCCAGGGGAGTCGTGGGGTTTACGATATTGTGAATGATGAGCCTCTGGATCTGACATAAAACGTGCAATCTACGTGCGCGGCGCAATATCCCGTCTCAAGGCCTGGTCGGCAGGGGCAAGTCATTTCCTCGGAGAACATCATAAAAGGTAGTAAATGTTTTTCTTCTGAAAAACAACAAAGCTCACAACATTTGATACTTGTCACTTTAAATCTAGATGGATGCTAGAAAGTTGAAACTTTTAGGAAATCTGTGAACTCAATGTATATGTACTTTCAAACACACAGCACATTTTGACAGACACTTTCCTACAGAAATAAGACACTTTCCTACTCATTATTTCAAATGAACTTGGATACTATCATTATCATAATTACCATGCTTTTTCAAATAACTTGTCAATTTAACCAAGGAGGTTCTGAATATTTTACCTCCATGATTTAACAGTGCATCCAGTTTGTTTAGTATCAAGAGCGAGGTGGCAAGGTGGTCTTGTGGTTAGGGTTGTTGACTCAGAATCTGAAAGTTCTGGGTTCTCAATCTGGGTCCTTGGGAAAGACACTTATTTCCTCACTAGACTCAGGTGAAAATGAGTACCTACATGTAGCTTCGGTTAGGAATCAGTCCTCTCGGATGGGACATAAAGCTGGAGGTCCCATGTTTGAGGAGAGACACACCTCCAGCACATTAAAGAACCCATCACACATATTGAAAAGAGTCCATCTCTGTGTTTCAAACCGTACAGTCTGGTCTTACACAGCTTGTACTTGCTGTAACAACCTGGTGTGCTACACCTAAAGGTGGTTTACTGGTTTGCAAAAGAAAAAAAAACAAAAAAACAAATCTTTACAACCTGTATTTTTCCTGGAGTCCATTCTACCATCTCAGGCAAAGTAACAAGTGGAAATACATGTATACCGCATTGCGTTTCTGGCTCGGTGGCCTTGAAATTTGAAGGATGACTTTCCAAACCCGAATTCACCAGTGCTATGTCATTCCACTTCCTCAAGATGACTTTCCAAATTGAAGGATACCAGGTGTGTAATACCTGTCTCCTCACAATTACTTCTGACAATTTCGGTCTTGTTGTCCCCACCACAGGGATACAGGGATACAGGGAGATGAGTTTATTCCAGACTTGACCCTCGGACCTTTCCTTATCTCATCCGACTTTACAAGCAATCTCGGGATGAACGGATATGTCTTAGGCACCTGTACAAGTCAAAGGGCAAAGACATAAAATGTAAGATTGCTGGGAGGCTTATTGGTGTCCGAGCCATCTCGGCGCTATTTTTACGACCAAAATGCATGAAGCTTCTAGTATATATGTTTTAAAAGGACCACAAGCACGGGTATAAACTTGTATATATTTTTCGAATGTACAAATGGTTGCAGCCATGGCGCCATGGCCAATCCTTTTTTCATAAACACTTTACAATGGAGTACAAGTTACGAACAGCAGTTGTAAAATAAAATCAAAATGCCATGCATTGCATTCTATTCTTGTATACGTTTCCTTCATCCCTAGTATGCTTCTCAATTTGCTTGGGAATTACAAATAATCTGGGTTGACGACTTTTACATCTATAGGAAGAAGTCAGAGGGCACGGTTATAAAACTTAAGATTGTTGGGAGGCTTATTGCTTTGCCGAATAATCTTGGTTCTTTTTTTACTACCAAAAGGCATAAAGGAATCCAGGTGTTTCAGCTGAGTATGTGTTGGTTCTGGGGGAAAAACCTTACAGTCTCCATAGTACACTAAGGACCTTAAGACCCAAGGTGTGCATTCCTAGCAAAATGATGTTCATAAAAGAGTGTAGACTGCACTTATTAGTAACATTGTTAATGTTACTTATGGAGAACTATCTTTACTCTCATAGGACTCATCTAACTATAGTGTAGTTTGATCACCCTTAACTTTTATTCATGGTCATGCAATTAAGGTAGAATCAGTGTGAAAGATTGTATTTATGATATTAGAAAAGTACTCCAGGAAGACTAGTGACTACAATACATAGTGAGTACATGATGCATTTTACTGATGGAGATTCTAAACAAACAAACAAACAAACAAACAAACAAACAAACAAACAAACAAACAAACCTTATCCAATACAGTCAATCAACTTTATTACACAAGTGTATTAAGGTATACAATCTATTGCAAGTTGGTAAGTTGGTAAACAGTTACTGTACTATATGGTTAACGAGTGTGTATCCACACTATTCTATTTATAGTGAACAGGAAAGAAATTTCCTCTTTAGACCGGTGATGGTAGGACACCCGACTGTTTAACAGTCACCAGTCTAAAGTAGCCTAAGTTACATAGTGAGAGTATGATAATCAGAATGTACCGGAGACATTGTGTACATTACAAGAATGTCCAACTATATTGTACATTGTACTCTATGGAGGAATTTACATGCTTATGTTGTTGCATAGACTATGTAGTAGTTAATTCCTCTGCCAATATTTAGGTCTGCACTTTCTAAGGTTTTGCTGATTGTCACAAATTGCATATTCAGCCATGAACCTGCCTCACAGTCCCTGGCCTTGAGCTGGTCCTACTGGAATAGAGGAATCTAAAACCACATCAGTCCTGCTGCCAATCAAACACCACTAATTACAGATTTGAGTTAAACCCGGCTGACCTCTGGACCAAGGTCATGGCCAACATGGCTGCCAGACATGACTGGTGTGTCATACAGGCTGAGTCATGTCTGTAAACACTCAGACACATAACATCACATGCATGTACATAATCAGCTTGAAGTGAAAGGAAATCATTTTAACGTTCCGATTGTCAAAATTTTGAACGTTGAAGCACATGAAACTGCAACATGCATGTTGACCATCTTTTGAATGCATAAACCTCCTGACATCATTCCACTAAGTAACCACCACAAAACTGAGGCCTTCTCAAGAATATCTTGAACACCTGGATATCTGAAGTGTACATCATAATACCTTGGGTATTACTGAATAACAGATGCTGCATTGATAGATCTCTTTGACTTCACCATTTTTTTAAATGTCAGTCTTTAAGGGTATCCTGTTGAATTATACAAGTTGATTTAATTGATAGTTTACTTTACTTTAAAGTTAACAACTTTCCAAACCACTCCAAACTGCATCTCTACATAAGGACCACCTGGTCAATGTGACCACTTTTTCGTGGTCCCTTAATTTTTGCCATTGACACAAGGACTAAGAATTCCATCTATGACCACTTAAACCACCTGTCCACACAGACCAGATTCTATCGGTCCCCTGAGTGGTCTTCTTGGGCAGTTTCGAATCAATATATCAATACTTAGTACTTGAATCAGGCAGATTGCTTGTCTTACTTTAGTGTAACTACACTGTTTTTTGACAAGTAGGTTTCTCCATGCAGACTTCATCAGTGCTAATATCTCATTTCCTCCTGAGGTAGACACAACTAGAGCAGGTCAGGGAGAGATTGGATTAGTTGATATGTGATTAAATCGTTTTGACGTCTCTGCCTGTTTGTTGCCTGTATCATTAACCCAACCTTGATAACACCACTGCCCTCCATCGAATATGTACAAGGGCAACACTGCCATTAGAGACATATCATGTCACAGATGTCACCACAGATATATTACTAGGCATTCAAAATACCACCTGCATGTGCAGGTTAGCGCAGGTAAAATTGGAGCTGTGCAGGTATTTCTGATGTCTACCTGCGGCTGCACTGGTCTATATACATGTACATGTAGGTATGTGGATTTTTATTTGTGTGTTGACTGGAACCACCTACATTTTGAGTGAAGTGTAAAGCAACTAATGGCAATGGTTTATGAACTTTTTTTAGTGTGATTGCAATACTTCCTAAATTCTGAGTGGGGCAGGTAAAATTTGCGCACAGATTCAGGAGGTGAATATAATAAGATCCTCCTCTAGCTTTCCTCTTAGTAGTTTTTTCCTCCTAGAATTTTTCTTTAAAGTGTTCCAAGAAGCAGGGAACTAAATTGGTGAGGCCTTTAAGGCATTCTTCTTGCTTCAACATTATCAGTTCAGTAGAGACCTTCATCATTCCCACATTGTTGCACTAATGGCGTCAAACCAAGAATTATAGTAAAGCCTACATTAACCCAGTTGTTGCTGGAAATGTAGTAACAAATATAAAGGCAAATACATTTCAGAGCTTATAACTGTAAAAGTTATGACAGAAGCCAAGACACCACCATGCCGAACATTGTATTGGCATCATGATTATATTCTGTGGGAAAAAGGAAATAGTGCACGCAACTTTATTTTCTTTGGCAATCCCAGAAAAAAATTTAAAAATCAAATCAAACAGCAAGTTGAAAAGGTGAGGCCTGAAGTTCAATGTACCGGTGGAGTCTCAGTTTGCTTCTCAATTTGAATCTAATCCTAAGCAACTCTCCTTACTCCATCTCTACAACAGCTATGTTCTACCTCCTTTAACAGGTGTTATCCATTCACCACCTGCCTACCATCACACCTAAACCTTCAACTTGACCTCTAGTGAACCCAGCCTTGTACAAATACACCGGCCCTTCACACAAACATTTCGTGTGTGGCACTCATACCCACATCAGCAGCCCAGACCTTCAGAACTAACGGACTGGAACAAATTAGCTTCACTTCCCATTCATCATGATTTTCTACATTACTCTCTCACAGGCTTTATGTGGGAATTAATCACAAGGCTATCAATACAACTCTGTTACATCTTACATATGCCACACGGGGAAGTTTTTATGTTCGCTGGCCAAAGGGAGGGAATGAAGATGAATGAAGGATACATAGAGGAACCAGACAGTGAAGAAGCATCCATTAAACTATGTCAAAAGGAGAAAGGAGATGAGTTCCTAGACTGATGGTTTTTCACGCACCTTAGGAGACATTAAGATAGTCTGGAACAAACATCATCGCTCACCTTTTTGTAGATGATGTCAAAACATGGCTTCTTTTGGACAGTCATTGATGACTTCTTAGTTCAAGATAAAGGATTCTATCACAAAATGTTCTAATGTGGGTCTGTTTCATTTCCTGTTTTTTTGCAATGGCCATTTGTTATATGATTCCAGGTAGGAATTTGTAAATTTGCTTTTTTAGCAATTCAACAGAAACTGAGAATTTAGACTTTCGGGAAGATGTAATCAATCAATCAATCAATCAATCAATCAATCAATCAATCAATCAATTAATCATTTCTTTCCTTTTTCTTTCATAAGTTCATTTTCATCCACTTGTTTGTTTGTAGGTACATATATAGGTATACCTTTAATCAATTGGTTCTCGGATTTGCCAGCTTCATTTTTTCCTGATTTGCGAAAAAAAACGAAGAAAAAAAATATTCAAGTTCTGAAACAACTCCAAAATGCTCATATTTCAGCCCCAACAGTTGTAGGGTAGTGTCTCACTACACTACAAAAGTCCTCATCTTCCTAGTTCTTTACAGTTTTTCCATAAATGCAGACTGGTTTGATTAAAAATTTCACTGAGTTATAAACGAGCCTGGCATGTTGTTACTGTTGATTCACAGCTCCTGGGGCCAGTAGGCCTGTTTTTTTTCCCTCGTCGCTTCATATTTTTCCTGAAAAAAAAAACACCAAAAAAATCTTCATTTTATTTCCTTTTTTCTCCTCCTCTTCTTCTTATTTTTCTTTTTTCTTTCATTCTTTCTTGGCCTCTTCTTTGTTTTCTTCCTTCCTTATGTATTTCTTTTCTCCAGTCAGTTTTTGGAGAGCATGTCCTTACTATCAGTTCCCCCCTGGGATGTAGGGAGATTATGTGGGATCCAGACAGGGGTTTGAAACAATTATACCATAGCAGGGTGTAGTTTACCATGTCCAACATGGGACTGCTGATAAGGAAGTTAGATAATTAAGAGACAAATAAGGGGATGAGAAGCATGTACATGTACAAAGATCAGAAATACTTCGCTTTTCTCAAACTTTGGCTTCAAAAAAAGATAAGGAAATTTCAAACCATTATTGGTTCAAGAACCTGCACTAGCATATGTTAAATAAATTCTAACCACAAGAACAATATTCAAGGAATATTTGCCTATTAGCTGTAAGAAACAAATTCTTAGCACAAGAACAACATGGGTTCCTTAAATTTTCTAAAAGCAGGGATTCAGTTGACACTGAATAATCTTCTAGTTGACAAATGAATTTTCTGTTTACAAGAAACTACAGGGAAAAAAAGAAAAAAAGAAAATGCATTTTAGGTACTACATGTACATATACATGTATGTGTACATGCATTGTGTAATGTTAGAATTAGAATATTGTGTGTCTGCATTCTCTAATCACTTAGCATGAGCATGGCTCTTTCAATCCTTTTTCCAAGAAAATCTCTGTACCATAATGTGATCACAGTGATGCTCTCTAGTCTAGGCACCCCTGCCACCAAACTTGTCCTGTAAATCCTTTTTTCCAGCCCTATTTCCTATTGCTTAATGTTTTCCGCAAACTCCTTTTACCAAGAGAAACCTCCGCTATTAGCAAGCTTAAATGCTTTCTTACATATTTACAATCTTCTTTTCAATCTTGGCTTAACTTCTTCAGCAGTCCTCCATATTGGGTATCTATTTCAGGGGTAAAATGCCAGAGGGTTAAGCCAAACAGAGCCACCTGCAATGAAAGGATTTCAATTAACACACAGGAAACATCCACTAACGTATTCCAAATGAGGCCACTCTAAAGTACACTGTATTTCTTTGGTTCAAAGACATCTTCAGTATTGCTTCATATTTTTTCTAAAAAATCCAAGAACTAACAAATCAAATTGGTGTGACCTTACGTCAATGACTTTAGAATAATATTCATGCACCTTGGTACACAGTATCAGGGAGTGAAAATAGTCAGATTTTCCTCTATATTCCTATGTTGTCCTGTTGCTGAACAGCAAAAAAAAAACAGGGCTAGGCCAGGGCTCTAGCCAGCACCCGTTACGGGAACTTTGCGGCGCCTGACAGAAAAAGTTTGAAACCAATCCATCAGCCTTGACAGACAAAATCGACAAAAATCTTGGGTAAAAATATAAAAACATCTGAAGGACCACCGACAACCACTCTAAACCCCATGATTTGCTTCTCAAAATGCGGGAAATTGCATTTTTGAAGGCTTGAAAATCCAAAATTTCTCCAAGGATGTTCTCCAACTGTTGGTGCCAAAAATATATGAGCATGTTGCAGTTGATTCAAAATCCAAATACTTTTTGCAAATCAGAAAAAAATGAAGCTGGTGAATATGGGAACCAATCGATTAAATTGATGTGGCCTACATTTTTAAAAGATTTATCAAGTGTCACATGATTCTCTCCAGAAAGAAACACCCCTGTATAGACTGGTTGAAAGACAGCATAAGACTAGGAGCCTACAGCATAAAAAATTATATAGTCATAGTGGGTCCAAATCTCAGCTTAAACTATGCCTAGCCTACATGTACATTAGTACGTGTAGCTAGACCACTGGCCATGCCTCTGTAGTTGGTACCTTTCACAAAGGAGCAATTAGTGCATTTGTCACTGCTCATCTCACTTTATCTACGTCTGGATTAAAAGCTGCCAAGCAAGGATCTCCGCATGCAATTACTCCACTGACCCCGTGCAAAATTGGGAGCTATTTTTGTAAGACGTATAATAACCTGGTCTTCGGAGGTATATAATTTACCACAATTTGTCTTTGGAAGGGATTATGCCCTTTCCTTGTACAGTACATCCACTAGTCTTGCTCCTTTGAAACGAAAAACCCTCAAGACAAGAAGCTATTATTAGCTTGGATTCATTATAAAATGTATGGTGAACAGTAGCGGCATTAACCTTTAGTCTGCTAAGGTAGCCATTTGGCACCAAATTCGTATTGGTTATGGGGTTAGGCAGCAGGGAGAAGGTTAATGAAGTGATAGGTACAGAAGTTGTTGAAGAATGATTATTGATAGGTAATTACTGACCACAGTGTACTGTAAATCTTGAAATGTTGGCGATGGTTTTATTTTTCTTGGTGACTTCTCCGACACCAAATTCATGACGAATATGTACAATTTATAATTAAACTGTACTACATATACAGAGCTGTGAACTTGAAACACTGAAAAAATTTTCCTTCCAATGTTTCTACTGTGATATTAATTTGCAGTGAAAATAAGTTAATTTACAGTATTAGCTTGTGTATCTTGGTGGAATCCTATTAGCTAGCTAAATAACTGTTATATATCCTGCAAAACTTGTCAAAATGAAAAATGATTGTATTGATGTCTTCTGTATAACGTTACTTACATGTCACTCACAGGATTTCTAAATCCATAGACCATATGCTGTATTGTACATGTAGCCTCCACCAGGCCTTCCTACGGGGGTATTGGATCGTAGAATTCGGCAAAAGAAGGGAATAGCTGGCCAGTAGAGTTGGTCCGCGGGAGGGTTAATTTCCCCCTCTGAAGTCAACCCCAAGGCGGCCAAACTCCCTCTGGCGTAGTTAGTCTGGTAGAGACTATTGTACATGCACCTCTTCAGTGACATAATTCTACTGACCCTCAAAACAACTAACCTACATTTAGAAACTTGTTTTTTGACCAGAAAGACATGAACATGAAGTGACCTTGGCTTCAACTCCAAAGAACATTACCTGACCTTGAGCTTGACCGTGGAGACAGAGAACACAGGAATGTGGCATCACGACCTTCTGACTGCTACCTACAGCAGTGCTAGATCCACTGAGGAAAGAAATATGCAGTAAGGAGATGGGACAATAAACACTTGGAAAGATTGAGAATGTCTTAATGATGTTATGGAATTATGGTAATGATTCACTTCCTTAAAAACCTTAAAATAGCTTTCCCCTCTGACTCTGTTTTTATGTTGATTTTTCAGTTTAGCATGATTGTTTTTAAATCCAAGAATCTACAAATTTAATTGGTGTTGCATACACAACATTAGGTTGGTGGTCAAAATAACCAAATCAACATGTGGTATACATCACTTTTGTGAACTTGCCCTAAAGCTGAAGCCTAGGCAACAGTTTTGAATTTTGGAAGGGACCCTTGAAGCCCAAATAAAGGTATTGGGTGGAATCTCTTTAACCCAACACCAAAACAGATCATTAAGCTTGCCGGCAACAAAAGGAACAGGAAGAAACTTATAGTCACCTGCACTGTAGCTGACCAGTGATGAGGCTTCTCTGTGCTAAGGTAGTCTTTTAGAACCAACCTTGTATTGGTTACAGGTTTCAAGCAGCTTTGGTCCACTTTTTCTCGTTATTAGGACTGACGATATCAGGAGGGCAACAGCTTTCTTTCATAAAAGAGGATTTTTTAATAGTAACACAAAGGCTTTTCCCCTTTTTTTTCCTTTTTTATTGCTAAGGAATTGTCAATTTTCGAATTTTAATCTAAAAAAAGGCTTTTTCTTGGTATCGAAAAAATCTCAGCCTGCTATAAACTTAGCCTGGATGCCAGACTGTTTTCAGGGCCCTCATTTAGACCCTGAAAACTGAGGGGTTTCTGTGTGGCAAACTTTCCTTAGCAACATGTTGGCCCTAGTCTGAGGAGGGCCCGCATGGGGGGGTAGTGATTACGAATTACGCAAAATTTTCGCCGCCGATTACGAATTCTCAGAGCTGATTACGCCTTTACACTTTGTGGATAATGTACTGATTACGAATTACGTTGATTTTGGGGGCGGCTGCCTACGGATTATGGAGACTAAAAAGGCCTGATTACGCCTTACAAAAAAGGGCACGCAGGCCCCCTCTGAGGCATTACAGTCTGGCACCCAGCCTACTATAAACTGAGCAGTGGTTGGACCTGTCACCATCCCTCCCCCTCCCCCTCCCCCTGCCTGTCAGGTTGTCCCACCAGCTGTGCTATCCTGTCTCCAGAGATGCTCTCAGTCCTGCATGCCTGTTTCATAAACACCAGTTTGGAAATGGAGCCAGGAAGAGATGTTGGACTGATAAAAACTGACTTCAACAGATGGTGTCTTGTGGGGATGGGGCATTATGGAGAGATGCTGGCCTCAAAGGTAAAATGCTATACAAACATCTCTAATGACATATCTGTAGTGTTCAATTTTGTCATTCTTGAAGTGATTTTAAAAAAAAGTCTGATCCACTTTCAAACTGTCTAGAGATGACTATCGGTAATTAACTTCAATCCAAAAGAAAATCAGTTTTACTAGCATCAGGTGTCTTGCCTGGAATTGATTACCCGTATTTTTCAATAGATCAAACTTTTGTCAACTGACTTGATTTTTCAGTATGCCACATGGCTGAGCATTTGGATGTTTTCCCCAGGCTTTTAGTTGGTAAGTTGTACAGGTGTTTCTGTACTCTACCCCAAAGGCGCCTTGCCATGGGACACTAAAAGCTACATGTATGGGACAAGAAAACATTGTTCTCAAACAGGCCTGTTCTCAAACAAAGATGTTACTCACTGATTTGTACCCTTGGGACCAGGAGGATCCAGGAGTACCTATGTGACAAGGTACAAATATCTGAAGAATTTGTTTGTTGAAGTCATATTACCAAGATAAGAGAAGCATGTAATATTATACAGTAACAAAGCTGTGTACTAGATAGCACTGAGGAAGTTTTGAGCCAGGTTGTAAGGAAAAGCACCTCACCTAAGCCTATAATTATTTGTAGGAAAGAGGGGTTTTTGTGATGATGTTTATCTTTATTTGCTCAACAAAAGATTTGCAATCTTTCCTATATTGTAATTTGTTTGATTAAAGCCTAGCAAATCCCAGACTTCTCTTCTCAAACAAAGATGTCACCACAGATCGCTACCCAAGAGACCAGGGACACACAACAACCTGTGGTCAACAAGATACAAACATCTGAAGAATTTGTCTGTTTCACCTATATCACCATGGATGAAGAGGATAAGTAAGTACAGTACTGTATTTACCCATATTATCAAGATAAGAGAAGGAATTACAAGACAAAGTATAACAACATACATGTAGGCATGGTACCAACTGCAGGTGCACAGAGAGATCAACTAGCCTGGGCGCCAGACTGTTGCCAGGGCCAGCTATAGGCTGCCAACATGTCCCCAATTATTGTCTGAATATTATGAGGGGGGGGGGGCGCATGCCCTTTTCTGTAGAGCGTAATCGGCCGTTTTAATTCTAGGTAGAGCGTAGACGGACCGCTCTAATTCAACGTAGAGCGTAATCGGTGCATTTTGCGTAGAGCGTAATTCGCCGTTTTATTTTACGTAATGCGTACAGCCAACAAAAATCATCAGTGCAACACACACACACACACACACACACACACACACACAGTGACACACAGGACACACAGATACAGAGAGAGAGAGAGAGAGAGAGACAAGCCAAAAATAATATTTTACTCCCAGTGAAGTATAAACAACTACTTTCCATCTATGAATTCAATTAGAAGAAACATTATCTTTTCCCACACCGATCTGAGCCCACATTAGCCTCTTGATGACCACAGTATCTTGTTTTCTCAAATTTGGTTCCCATACTTTGGGACATTCCAGAAGTAGGTGATTGCTGCCTTCTGTCATCGTTTTTATAATTAGGCCATCAGCAGTGGCTTTTCCTGTGTGAGATAAAGACCAGATGAGGGATCATATTCTACATCTTGTGCAGACATTCCTGAGTGTAGTCCTAGTGTCTTCTGGGACAAGTGGCTGGTTTGACAGGTGTCCAAGTAAGGGCATTAACGGGATTAAGGTAGCAGGGCTGATCCAATTGATTTTCGTGGTAATTTAAGGCAAGCTTGAGGTAAACTAGCTTGAAAGCACATCTGTGTTGTTAAGTGTAGCAAAAGTTTAAACACCTATCAAACAACACAGATGTACCTTCGATCAAGTCTTCAAAATTTTTTTATACACAGTAAATTTTGAAGCAAATTTCAGTGGGAGCTCCTTGTATACATATAAGCCTTTTGTTGTGTAAATGTGTAAATACTTGTAATTGATCTGTTGTATAATTCTGTATCTGTATCTGTATCTGTAATTGTACTGCATATTTCTTCAAAACTCCAGAAAGAATAGCATTTGTATCTGAATTGTATGATGAAAGCTAATGAAGTATTAAAGTTTCAGGGAGTGAATGTAGTCTTTTCTCCCAGTCCTTTGTCATGTTTGTGGGCCTTCCAATCCAACATTGGGGAAACTGCGGCTTAAATCAATTTCATCCATATTTACAGACTACAGTCACAGTAAAAGGACCAGAGGTGTGACCAAAAGTTTGGTTTACGTCCCTGTTTTCTTAATAGACAAAATCTACTTGTCGCTCTTTGATTCAATTACTTTCCTGGGTTTCTTATAAGAAAAAGGTGCTCACCACTCTCATATGTGGGAAAGTAACTCATGTCTTTTAACACAGTTTTGATAAGGTTTGGTTGACTATTTGTACAGACATGCTATGGAAGACAAAGCCTGGTGAGGTAATGTGTCAGTACCCCAGTGGGAAGACAGGGAGGGGTAAATTTAGCTTGGTTCCTGTGTGGAGGGAAGGCCATCCCAATTCAGTTTCTTGTTTTTCAGACATTTTTTAGAAAATACTAGTGAGTGTTGGGAGGAAAACTTGCATTTGGCTATGATCACTCCCTGAAACTAGATTTCTAAATGTAGTTGCTTACCAGTGTTTTTTTTTTTTTGGTTTAAATTCATTCCATTTTGCTCATTTATGTTCCTTTATTGCTCCTTTTCATTCCTTTTTACTCCTTTTTGCTTCATTTCACTCCTTTTCTCTTCTTTTTGCACTTTCTGTACACCTGTAAACGTAATCCTTGGTGTTGTGAAAGATGATTCCAATATGAAGTCTTGTCCTATCCTTCCACTGTCTAATGTTATTAATAACAAACAAACAAACAAACAAACAAACAAACAAATGAATGAACTATTCCAAGTTGTACAACTATACAAACCTTAAACAACCTACACAGACAAGACATTATATTGACCGGCCCCAACTGGAAACTCAAATTCCTACCAATCCGCAGAATCTACTCTACTCTTGCAAACAACCCACCGACATTATCTTATCTATAGTCCCAGAACCAACAAATTGGAATGTTGTGGCCTGATAAAGCATGGTTCCTGTGCAGAGGTAATTCTAGACCACAGTCTCTTCCCCCCAGCCCTGGGAAAGTGTCAGGGCACTTCAGGATGAGATAGGACAGGGAGAGGGGTCAGCAAAGGTCGGGCCGCATGGGCGGTGTTAATAAGGCGTTGAAAGAATCAAGTGCAGTGGCGAAGGTGTGTCTTTATCAGGTGCCTGGGAAAGAAGGCAAGTCTACCATACGAAGGCCCACAACAACACTGCCATACACCTCTTTCACAGCCCTTCCACACCGGGCTTCCAAGGCCTATACCTGCCTGTTCCATACTGCTCTTCCGCTGCCCTTCCACACCGCGCTTCCAAGGGCTATACCTGCCATACCCATGAGTGAACCATGAGTGGTATGGCAGGTCAAGTATAGCCCTTGGAAACGTGGTGTGGAAGGGCTGTGGAAGAGGTGTATGGCAGTGTCGTTGTGGGCTTTCGTACTACCATACTTGGAGTGCCTAAAGGTAATATGCATGCCTTCAGAAGCTATATGTGTAACCTACATTAACATTTATACACCAAGTTGTATACAATATGTCACTTTGAAAAATAGTGTGTTTGAGATATCTCTTGTACAGCACCCCCAGGTATGCACAGTTTGGATATTCAGGAGTGCCTTTTTCCTGGGGAACGTTGCATTGGCAATGATTGGAGGTATCTTTGGATGCATTTTCTAGGGTGGTGGATATAGGAGAACTTATATATGTGACCTAGCAGAATTATGTCAGTAGATGTTACATTATACATATCATTGTATGTATTTAAGTCACAAGAGTTCAAATTGACCTACATGTAAATTTAGGTATTAAATACTGTAACAAGAATCAAGTGCAAAACATATTGTACGCGTGTACCATTGTTTGAGTAAGTACATAATAGACAGCACACGTCATATTTATCTGATGACAAGAAGTCAGATTTAGAATAACCCCTGCAATAAAACACTTAAATTTTTAACAAAGTATTGCAGGGCTCAAAATTCAAAGTGACATACAAGCTTTATGAGGTATGCTTCTGTTTGTGCTCACTACTGCCCTTACAGGGTTACAAAAAGGTCAGCCAACTTGTGTGGCACCCTCTTCCTCCTTCTCTAATCCCCTTCTTAGACTTGTCACTGTTCTGTTTCTGGCTCCTGGAGAATGAGGAAAGTGGGACTTAATGGTCTCCTCATTTCCTGTATAGTTTCTGTCTCCTTTTAAGGGCCATGCCAATTTCTTTCCTTGGTTCTCAAACATTTTGAGTAAAAAATCAAGCAAGAGAAAAAAAGATGAAAACAGACGGCCAGGAGGGACACTTGCATTCAACTATATACACTCCCTAAAACAACGTGTACCAAGGTAACTGTTACAATTTCTCCCCTCAGACTGTTTTCATGTTAATATTAAAGGTTACACCCCTATGTTCCGACAACCCTATGTTCTGAAAACCCCAACCCTATGTGCGAATGTAGATTTGTTGCAAAATTGGGTTGTCTCCAACATAAGGAAGGAAGAAGGAAAGAAAGAAAGAAAGAAAGAAAGAAAGAAAGAAAGAAAGAAAGAAAGAAAGAAAGAAAGAAAGAAAGAAAGAAAGAAAGAAAGAAAGAAAGAAAGAAAGAAAAAGAAACAAACAAACAAACAAACAGCATTATTTTGACATCTTTAACACAAACAAAATAAAACAGACTCTGGCATCCAGGCTATAGGAACAATGGCACAGCCAGACCCATGGCACGTCATACCAATCCCTCTGTGTTAAAATTTCTCATTGGGAATGTTAGCCCTACTCGACCCTAGAGCCTCTGTAGGCTGTAGGCCCTGGAAACAGCCTGGCACCCAGGCTAGTGTTCCTTCGCCTTGTCACTGTTCTGTATCTGAGAAAGAGGAAAGTGGGTACAGTATGGTCCCCTATCCTCATTTCCTGCGGCTCCTCTAGTGCTGATAGTGCAGTGAAGGTTTCAGGCTGGTGATGGAGGCAGTCTCCCAGGGGAAGCTATCCATCACAACCACCTGTCAATCATCTGACAGGAGCGACACACATTTATTTTCCCTCAGTCCAGTTTTCATTTGTCAGTATTTAAAATGACAGTAAGGAAACAGTGTGCCAGAAACTGGTGAGTTGAAAAAGCTGTTTTGCTACATTGTATAGTTTTCATATTCCGATTCTGTCCTCCTGTGTCTGTCATCCTTCCATCCAATTTTACAATGATTGTGTATTCACTTTTGTAGACAAAAAGACTAGTAGCAGACCTGAGTGTTGGCAGTTCTAACTTTGAAAAGTGGGCAAAGACAACAAAGACCGAATGTATGTCCGATACTGTCTTATAAGATTATAACAACCAGAAGATCTGCTTGGAGATCACCAAGACGGCTCCTTCCCTCCCCCTCCTTCTACGGGGCGGAAGTTGGGCGGGCCGCTAGAAACGCGATTTAATCAGGTTAAAGAAGTGAAACCTTGTGCTAACAAACAAGTTTGCAACCGCTCGTATCACTACACAAATAAGAACTTTATTGCACCACAAATGTAGTAGGTACAATGTATGGCAACTTGTACATATATGGAAGTTGAACTTTTGCTGATACAATGTATCTAAAAATTCTAAGAGACTACTCTATTTTCATAAATAACAGACGGACTTCAGTGACGTCGCTGAAGCCGGTGCCGCATACTGTACATTGTGATGTACCAGCGAACAACGCTGTAACGTTAGAGTAATCATTATATGTAACGTAACGTAACGTTTGTATGGGGATGCAGCCAAACGAGTGGTAATGGAAGACTAGGAAAAACAATCGAAAAGAATTGGTAAGACAAGTTGTGCAAAAAATAATCACGTTATCTTGGCTTCTATTCTAACGACCAACACGTGGGGCAACAGGTGGGAAAATTACCCATGGGGCCATGCGACCGCGCGAAGCCCAAACTCAAAGATGTCGCCTGCACGTCGAATGTCTGAGAGGAGCGTCCGACAAACTTCGTCCATGGAGACGAGAAACGTCTGTTTTTGGTGGTGAGTAGCTCATAACTTTGTCCCCTGTATTCTTGTGGCCATTTTCTGAGGAAACTTGAGTGGAAAGACGAAGTAACACCATAGAAATATGACCGAGAGTTTTATATGTATTACGGCGTGGCCTACTCAGGGGCACACCTGCACATTTGAGCTAGACTCATTTGCATAATTATCGTAATAGTAAACAACAAGGCCGTTTGTGTTGCGTTCTCTCCCTTAAAATAAACCTAGTAAAGTCATATTGTTTTTCAAATTAGTACTACTACATAGCTAGTACTACTACATAGCGCAACGAAACTATAACAGCAGGGTTTTGAACAATATTGTTGAAGGGGAACGGGTTTTCTGCGCGTGAAAAACTTGCGCGTGACTCTTCTGAATAGCAAGGGTAGACCCTTTTGTTATCTATTAAATTCATGCTTGTAAAGTTTGTGTTCTTCACTATTTTCATGATGTGTGGATGTGCTAAAAAGTAGCCAGGTCATGATATTAATTTCTGTGGTTGGTAAAATAAGCAATTGGCCTGAAACACTTCAAAATGTATAACGTTAATTGAAACAGCCAGTGGTGTTTTCAGTAATTGGACCTTCACTGGAAGTTTGTTGCTTGTCATTTAAAATGTAAATGACTTACTTTTTGGGAGATAGTACATGTATTTCAGGTTCCATGCAGCTAGTGATTTTGCTGGTTGCTTGCTTCTTAGGATAAGAGATGCAAGATTAGGGTGATCTGTAGAACAAGTCTTAAAGACATGAATTATGAAACCTTGGTTCTTGTGCTGGCATCAAGTCTGCACCGTTTATTTTTTCCTTCAGATAAAAGAAAATCAGAGTTGTCAGTAATGTGAAAAGCTGTCAGAGTTTTAAGGTATCTAAGGTATCTAGTTGTTTTGATGTCTTCTCTGTTTTAATTAGATTTTTACAATGTATGACAGGCTGGTAACAACTTGTAATAACTATTTCTTCTCTTGATAGAATCCTGCAGTTGTCTGTGTCCTGAGGGTCAGCCAGCTGTGCAGGTGTTCCTGTCCTGACAAAATGAGACTTGTATGTGATGACAGAGGCACCAGGTGATTGGATACAGGAGTATCAGGCCAGGTGAGAAAAGCCTTAATTCTGCATTTTACCTACCATTTACATGCATGTTTTTGGTGTTATTTGAGACAAGTGTGTAAATTGTAATATACATGTAATATTGTTTAGTTAGGTGGCTGCTGACTGGTGCAGTAGTGACCACTTCTGTCTACATGTAAGCCTGGCAAGACTGGATTGGATGGATGAGACCAGACCAGGCCAGGTGATTTGAAGACGGCAGAGGATTATCAGGTGAGAAAAATCTTGCATTGTGCATTTTATCTACCATCTACTTGGTGTTATTTGAGACAAGTGTGTAACTTGTAATGTTGTATAGTTAGTGGCTGCTGACTGATACAGTTAGTGATGACTCCTGTCTGAACCTGACAAGACTGGATTGGACCAGACCAGGTGATTTGAAGACCCAAGAGTGAGATAACAGCATCCACAGCTGAGATATTGCTTTACAAGACACATGTACATATGACTGTTGCATTCTGCAACATTAATTCTATTTCTTTAGGTCTTGCACTTAATGGAAATAACACACAATATGCTAGAGACTTTATCCTATACGTATGCTGACATTTGTCAACATTTCTAGGAAGAGACAAAGTAATAGGTCATATGCAGCAGGTTGGCAGAACATACTGCGCCCGTGCGAAACCCAGATTTGTAAAAACATGTTTTTTTTGCTGAATGCTTGGTCAACGTTGCATCAGAATTTTGCCCGTCGCAGACGATATCTTTGCAGACCACACACATTTGAAAACTGTACATGGGATGTCATCCTTAAGTACGCAAATACAACCTTAAATGAGACATTCTGCCAAACTGCTATGCACAATACATTATGGGTTTGGCGCTGATGTGATGTCATATGCAAGTGTTTACCTTGTTGCCTGTTCTTTCCTTGCACAAATTGTCCTTTCATTTTCTTAGGTATCCTGATGTTCTTGTTCTACCTGGTCAAAACCTGTGATGAGGGCGACTTCTTTCCAAACCAGACCAGATGAGGGCTTGGCAATCCAGTTGGCTTGAATAATTTGTACAGGTGAGATAATTCTTTACAAGTTGCATGATGTTCTCTATGTTTCTATGAGCCTAACACTTTTCAATATCTATCTATTCAAGCAAAGGGATAGTTTGTCTGATTTTGACATGTATTGTCTCGTGGTCATCTAGTGTTGCCTGGAGATGTTTTAGCAGCACACTAATTATCGATTGATTATCATTAGGTGTGTCCTGAGGGTTAGCTGTCTAGACTGGTGATGACCGGTGACTTCTGTCCGAACCAGACCAGTTGAGGACTCAGCAAACCAGTTGACCCGAGGACACAGATTGAAGTGATGAAGAGTTTTGTAAAGGTGAACAATACTTCACAATTCGTGTTAACTCTGATGTGTTTAAGAACATCTTTCTGGAGCCTAACATGCTCCTACATCTATAATTTAAACAAAGGTATATTTTATCATCCTTAAGTGTTGCCTGGATTTGTTTTTGCATCACACTAATTATTGTTTTATACACAGATGTGTCCTGACGTTCCTGTACTGACTGGTTGAAACCTGTGATGGCTGGTGACTTCTACACAAACCAGACCAGATGACGGCTCAGCAAACCAGTTGCCCTGAAGGCACAGTGAAGAGTTTGTACAGGTGAGACAATGCTTTACAATGTATATGTTACTTATGTTAAAGAACACCTTTCTAGAGCCTTACACATCTTACATATACTCAAGTAAAGGGATATTTTGCCTTTTCATGGCCCTTTCGTTTGTGTTGCCTGGAGATGTTTTTGCATCACACTAACTATCCTTTCATACCTATAGATGTGTCCTGACGTTCCTGTCCTGACGTTCCTGTCCTGACGTTCCTGTCCTGACTGAGAAACCTGTGATGACCAGCGACTAGTACTCCTGTCCAAACCAGACCAGACATGCAGATGAGGGCAATGAATTCTTTTCACAAGTAAGTTTGTATTTCACCACATATTTAATGTTCTATTGTTCTATAATATGTCGCTGGGTTTTATTTGTGACAATAAATACAACCGGCAGGATGAATTGTATTGTGTAGGATATGTCAACTATGGGATTTTTGAACCAAACGTTTTGGGTCTCCTGGGGTCATTTACAGTAAAACTGCACCTTTTTTAGCTGGGGAGGTCGTAAGAGAAAAAAATCCACTTACAAATTTTCTATTACATGTATGTGATTGTCGACAGTAGCTGTACTTAAAATCAGAAGTTGAAAATCCTAAACCCTGAAGCCTAGTCATGAAAAAATCTAGACATTTGCAATTTTCAGTGATATTTGGAACTTGAAGACGTAATAATCGTTCTGGGGGGGGGGAATATGAGACATTCAAACTTTGTATAGAGTTGCTAATTTCGATTTTGACAAGATTTTCTCCTCGGCCAAACTACTAGTTTTTCTACTAGTAGGCAGCCAGCATATTGTCGCCTGCTTTATGTGTTGTGCAGGCTGTGGGAGCTTGTTCTGGAAAGTTTTCTTTTAAATTATAGTCAAACATTTCTGTAAGGCCTAATAGATCTTGGTAGGTGAGCTGAGCTGAGGTCTTCGTGGGACCTCGAAGTGATGTAAAAACTGTATAATTCGCGAAGGTATGAGGTTGTGTAACTCTTGTTTGTAAGCTACCTTCTGACTGTCAGAAACTTACATGTTGTGTGACATAATTTCTTGCTAGGCCAATCACTGTTTTCTATACATTGACTTTTGTTTCTCTTGTCTTAGAGATGTGAGTGTAGCTAGAAGAAGAAGAACCAGACCTATCGGTAGAGCTGTGTGATAGAAGATGGGGAGGTGTGAGTATGGTCTCTTTGTTGCCACAAGACAACACTTTCCTGCATTTCTCTCGATTTAAATGCCCAGTTCACTCTACTGTACTGTTTCTCTCCATCACATTTCACAAACTTCTCTCAATCATACCTCTTTTACTGCTTTAATTAATTCCACAGTAATCACACTTTTCTGTGTTTTTTTAAAGCCAATTTTGGGACCCTCACCTGGAAAGATAATTAGATTAAGAGTTCCCGCCTTTTTAGATAGAGTATGAATCACTGTGACCTTTGACCCCAACACCTAGCCACCCTACATTGAACCACTCACAGTATGTTAGTGACACTGTTCCAACACTTTG
Source organism: Branchiostoma floridae x Branchiostoma japonicum (assembly GCA_013266295.2). Classification (NCBI taxonomy): domain Eukaryota; kingdom Metazoa; phylum Chordata; class Leptocardii; order Amphioxiformes; family Branchiostomatidae; genus Branchiostoma; species Branchiostoma floridae x Branchiostoma japonicum. The sequence goes on along the minus strand of CM023827.1, from coordinate 7,326,494 downwards.
GACCTTTTAACTTCTTCGACCACACTCTGCTACATCAGACCAACCCCTTCCCAAACACTTGCTTACTGGAGGGAAAGTTTTCTGAAGAATTTCTCACTCTCCTGTTCAGTCAATTGCACTAGTACACTGATGTGTTGAAGCATCAATGTCTCCGCAAGCAAAGACAGTCCCCAAGGGAGTATGCTGAGTGCATTGACTGAACAGGAGAGTGAGAAATTCTTCAGAAAACTTTCCCTCCAGTAAGCAAGTGTTTGGGAAGGGGTTGGTCTGATGTAGCAGAGTGTGGTCGAAGAAGTTAAAAGGTCCAAAGTGTTGGAACAGTGTCACTAACATACTGTGAGTGGTTCAATGTAGGGTGGCTAGGTGTTGGGGTCAAAGGTCACAGTGATTCATACTCTATCTAAAAAGGCGGGAACTCTTAATCTAATTATCTTTCCAGGTGAGGGTCCCAGAAGTCCAGAAGATAATTAGATTACGCTGTTTTTTTCATTCTCAATAATTTCGGCATAAATGAGGGGCGATAAGGGCACCAAGAAGGCCAATTGTTGATAAGATATCAAAGAACACAAAACGATACGATTTTTTCTTATCGCCCCTGAAATTAGGTCTAAAACGTCACGTTCTTGGTCAAAGCATAGACACCAATGGGGTTGCGCGGTGCAGTCTGGGATAGTTTAGAGGGTATCTGGGGAGTTTGTCCTGGTTTCGATGCGTTTTAAGATGTGCATAATGGATATTTTATTGTATACTGTAAAGTATACGCATTTTTCACTTCCTAAAATTAATGTCTATCGGAAAGTAGCACTCCCTTCTGGACTTTAGGACCCCTTTAGATCAAGAGAGAAATGCAGGAAAGTGTGGTGTGTTGTCTTGTGTTAACAAAGAGACCATACTCACACCTCCCCATCTTCTTTCACACATGCAGCCCTGCCAATGAAAGTCTGGTTCTTCCTCCTGCTACAGTCCGGTCTCTGGATCCATCATCTTCTTTCATACAGCTCAGCTAAAAGCCTCAGGTCCTTCCCACCATGGTCTGGTCTCCAACTTCAAATCTTGAAGACAGAAACAAAAGTCAGTGTATTGAAAGAACTAACGTCTACAATGTCATTCCTGTTACTGCTGAGCCAAACAAATTTGAGATGTTCTTCAAAATCAAATTATGAAGCAGGCTGGCAAAAAAAAAAAAAATCCTGTCCTGGGCATCCTTTCATACCCCCGAATGGCCACAAAGTCAAGATATTGGGTTGGTTTATGATTCAAACAATGAATTTTGATCAAATTTAGTCAAGTTAATGTGGAATGAAAGTGGCTGGCTACAATTAATGGTAAATGGCTCCTCACAGCCCCTCAGAGGCATAAAAAAATGCAAGTGCAATTGTGTGTGTTAACAAATTAAAGAAACCATACTCACAACTCCCCATCTTCTTTCACACGTACACAGCTCTACCGATACAAGTCTGGTTCTTCCTCCCGCTACAGTCCGGTCTCCTGGTCCACATCTTGAAGACAGAGAAACAAAAGTCAGTGTATAGAAAACAGTGATTGGCTTTGTAAGAAATCATGTCACACAACATGCAAGTTTATGACAGCAGGAATGTACCGGTAGCTAAAATTATAAACTACATTCAACGCTAGTCCCAACGCTAGTGATTTCACACAAAAAGAACTTAAAAAGTCACCAAAGCTCTTCTACTCTTTTGCTAATCATATATAATCTTTCAGGCATGAGGATCGATGGGACTAGGTAAAGGTATAATTTTTCACATCATATTATTATCAACCAGTTCTAATAGAACACTACAACTGATAGAAGAATACGCCTCTCCATTTCTTGCAATCAAAATCAAAAACTACTTTCACTTTAATACACCGCAGATACTTAAAAACCGACATCATAAAAACATCACTGCAAACTTTAGACATAACGATACACCTGAGTGTCCAGTGTCCACTGTCTACAAAGCTTAAAACAATAAATTCTTCATTAGATTTTGTCCAAGAGTCCATAAGTTTATCCTCATATCAGTGCAACCCCACTGCTTCATACAATATAGCAATGACAGATGTAATTTGGGAATGAAGTATATAAAATTCAGTAAAATACCAACACAACAACCAGAGAAGACCTTGGAGTTACCAGAGAAGACCTTGTCACCATATATACGAGTTTTGTCCGACCCACCTGTGAGTATGCAGTCCTGGTTTGGCAACTGGGCATTACGCAGTCCCAAAGACTGGAAAGAATACAACATCGCATTCCGAACCATGCTAGGCATCCACTACACAACCAACTCTAGGCCTCCCAACGCTGCACCAAAGACTGTGAGACTTTCGCCAGAAGATGTACATTCAGCATCCTATCGCGATTGGCTACACTACTAAACAAGAAACCTATTACCACTAGCATCTACTGACACAAATACATGTATGCTGTTAAAAACTGGATGTACCAGAAGGGAAAGCTTTCTTTTGAATTGTGTTTACCGACAATGCTTTGATTCGTTTTGAAGCCCATCAAATGTTACTTCGATGGAATATATTATTCTCATAATGACGAATGTCATTGCAAAGAAGTACTGTATTAACATAATTATTTTAGACATTTGTAAAAGGAATGTATTCCAGTTGTATTTCCAGCTGAATTCAGTGCACGCTGTGAAGTGTTTTAATGACAGAAATAAACCAATCACTAAACAACCTCTGCACGCATGGATGCACTGTTCCTAAAAAATTGAGAAATATTTTAACTTGTGGCTAGTTGCTCTTTTCTACTAGGTCATATAGATATGTTTGACTATAATTTAAAAGAAAATGGTTCCAGAATAAGCTCCCATAGTTGACATCCAGAACAACACACATCACACATAAAGCGGGCCACAACACGCTGGCTGCCTACTCTAGTCTATTACGTCTCCAGCCAACACTGATCATAAATGGCTATGAAAAATAGTTAACTGCACCCTCTCCCTTTGCTTGAATAAGCTGTAGATAAATTAAGCTCCAGAAGTGTTTTAAACGTGTTATTGGTTGTGTTGTATATCTATATGCCTCAGAGTTCTTAACACATCAGAGAAGAAAGGAACATGCAAGTTGTAAAGCATCGTCTCACCTGAACAAACTCATCACTGTGTTTTAAAATTATCTATTCCACTTTCAGCTTAACTGTTTAAAATTAAGTATGAAATCTAATATCCTGTTTGGAGGCCTTGAAGCAAAAAGTCCAGAAAAAAACCTCAACAACCTCTAAAATAAACAGTTTACCAGCTACATCAATTTATCCAAAGAAAAATCATCTTTTTCCACTTTCAGATGGCTCAAGTATTTGAAATCTAATAGAACACTAGCTAAAACCTAGTAGGATATACCTGTCCATAGCCTCCTAACAAAACTGAGGAGTAACCCCTTTAATCACTTTAATATGGTTAAACGTCCATTCTGTTTATGTGCTAAGATGGCGCGTTCAATTGATTTAGGAAGTAAAAATCAGTTGACACCCTACACAAAGAAAGCCCTACACCCTACATAAATAAAGCCAGCCATATATGCTGGCTGCGTACAGTGGACTTGTAATTTCATTCGGCCACACTGACATGATTATATGGATGACACCCGCATGTGCCTCAATTTTATTTCCTACATATTGGAAATCCTACAAAGAAACTGCAGAGTGAGCAATCACTTGTCATAAATTGAAAAAAAAATTAGAAAACAAATGTAGTGTTGTAGAATGCCTATTTTTCTATCATAATTTTGGGCTATTTGTATCCATACAAATGTATTTCGAGCCCTAAGGAAAGTCTTGCAAACAAAGTCAAAGAAGAAAATATGAAAGAACAAGAATGTATAGTACTATACCATGATTTGTGTGTTTAGTCATTTGTTCAACCTTCATGACAAATTAGATTTCATTCTGAAGGCAACATTTTCTTTTTGCCCAACTTTTTTTTTCCGCACACTCAGTTTTGAGGTGCCCAAAGCATGTCATCTATATAATCAAATCAGTATGGCCTCAGTAAAAGAAACATGTTGTGAAATACAGGGCAGGACTTTTGCAATGGAAAGTCTAGATTTCCCTCAGCATCTTTAAGTCAACTGGTTTGCTCAGCTGTCATCCCAGGTTTCTTCCAGTACTAGTCAGGACAGCCAACCCTCAGGACACACCTACAATTGGAAGGACAATACCAGTAAGTGTGATGAAAAAACATCCCCAGGCAACACTGAATGACCATAAAGCCAAGTTGATTTGATTATATGAATAACATCTGCGAATGAATTTTCGTCTGTTTAAAAAAAAAGTTTTCAACCATACTGTAAATCGCACAAAGCAGCTGCAAAATTGCAAATACATAGCGTAAATTGCAAAAAAAATACTGGAAAGTCAATTGTTCAGTCAATCTTCAATGTTTCATAATGAAGGCAACTTTTTTTTTTGCCAAACTTTTTTATTTGCACGCTCATATCAGTTTTGGGGTTCCCAGAAGATGTCATCCATATAATGAAATCAACATGGCCTAAGTGTACTTAATATTAGCCCTATGATAAGCTCAAATGGCAAAAATTCATGCTTTCAATATTTCAGAAAGTTATCTAAAATATATGACCTTAACATGAACATTAATGTACTGAGAAAAAATTGGCTCCACACACAGTAAAAATATCATATCGTGACATTCACATCAACTTTTGACTTGACTCGGACCCTACATCTGCTTGGATTTGGAGATGACGCGACATTTTTGGTGGGAACATTGAATGGGCTATGTCCAGGTGCCGCACATTTCAACAGGTGGTGGTCAAGTCGGCGATAATTATAACAAACAAAACATTTTTTACAACAGTTTTCACACCGAAAGTAGCCCATATTTTTCCCCGTGCCAGTACACACGTAAAAAATACATGGTTTCACTGTTCTTCAGCAAAAATAATGCATAAATAAGCATGAAAACTGCATATCAATAGCCAAGTTCAGACCGGCTTTAACCAAGGAAACAATGGCGTAGAAACACATGTTTGCACAGAATATGCGTAATTTGTAGTTACAGGTTTGTTGGAAGTATATTCGACGACATATTTTGTTGTCTTACCTTGTAAGAACGAGTCTTCCATTGAAACACCACGCCGTCCTACACGAAAAGACAGTCGCCATATTCCTTTCTTGTCCAAAATTCACTAGGTCAGGAAATGCGCAGTTTCTCCCCAAAAACATCCAATGAACGGCATAAATTCACCACAGAAACATCCCGAAGTTCCAACGCACACGTTAAAAGAGATATTTTGCTGACTAGAAGCTGAATATTTGCTCAAAACGTTGAGAGAAATAATCCACGCTGTCCTGTCAAAAATCCCGCGGCACGACTGACTGTGCGCCACACGTGCACGTGGTTGAGCGGACGGTACCATATGTGATTTCTACCTAGGGGTGCAAAATGGTAATGTCAAATCGTTACTTTTTTTCCCTACTTTTGCTTGTACGTTGAAGATTAGGCAAAACAGTCATACATAACTTACTATTGTTTTTTGGTACTCATCGCAACGGGACCAGCATTATTCCACCACAGGGATGAGAACCCATCAAAAATAATGGCTGGCTTCACCCCTCCCTTTCCCAATTGTTTTGAGTCCCAGTATGCAAAACACAGCCTCCTCAGGTTGTGCTTTTAGGAGGACCAATCATTAGCCTGCTTTGGGCCACCATAAATAATTGCATAGTTTTCAATTACTTCCAATTATTGAAAAATTTTACCAATCACCCTCTGGTTGCGTATAGAGAAAGGAAAAAGTAAAGAACATTTATTAATAAGCAACATGCCCTTCAAGATGATGAAGTACTGTACAGAAAATATTCTTTACACAGTTTACTATTCTATTATCATCACCTTACATCCAGAACAATCCAGTGAGGTACATTTAATGAAATAAAATAAACAGTAAACATAAAATGGCTCATCTCTGTTCAGGTAGTATAGGTAACACTACTTGTACTTTAGATGTTAGACTTTTTATCCAAACAAAGGCTTTGAAAATGCAAGAAAAGTTGTTGTACAGACAGATACAAAAGAACAGCAGGTCCTTGTTACATACAGGGTCTTCTCACACCATCAAAGGTGGCTCCAGAACTCTGTAATCTTTTGCCTCCGGCAAAACCAGCTTGAGGAGGGCTTAACCTTCAAGTTTATCCCATGTTGTAACCATTACACAGCTTAGGTTTTCCGCTGGTTTGGTACAGGCAGCTACACCAGACATGCCCTGATAATGCTGTCTGAGGGGAAACTGGGAGAACTCGGCCCACTCAAGGGGTGAGGAAAGATAGACACCATCTGACTGAAGCACTGCACGAAAACTTTAAGGCTACCTTAAAGCATACATAAAGGTTAATTTTTTTCACTATTGAATATTTACGCAGGCTTTGATCTGTGCTTAAAGATCCAAATTCTTGTAGTGAAGGAATGGGGAGAAAAATGATTGTTGGTTGCCTTTGTTACAAAAATTGACAATCTGTTATTCATACTATTACTACAACATACAGTACATTGCTTTGAATTTCTTTTTCAGTCTGCAGCTAGGTATATGTTTTATTTTGTAACTAATGTCAATCTTGAAACTTCTGCGGTTGTTTTCTCTCCGCAAATTCACGACACCGAGAATATGAATCTCTTGTATGTCACTACTGTATTACAGAATTTTTTCAACCGTAAATCTAAAACACTGCAAAAACCTCCTTTTCCTCCTTACCCTTTTTCTACACAGTACCTCTTTTGGCCTGTTCATTTTCCTTTATAAAAACTTTTGTTCAATTGTTTCACCAGATGTTGTTCTGGACTGGTAATGGCCTGCCTTGCAGGTACATGTAACACTGGACTTCCAATGAAATAGAGTGCTACATGTCCGCAAGTGACATGAAAATAAGTAACAGTAAAGTACTAGTAGTGTTTTTGTTTCTACTTTCTGGTCGTCAGGACACCAAACAAGCTCTGGTGTTGACAACACAATAACAGCTTAGCCCTGATGGTATACAGGTACAGCTGTATTTTCTAAACCACCTTCTACTTTACCCAAGAGGTCTTGAGGTGCAGGTGTGAAGGAAGTTTGCAAGCAGTCAAGAATTTCTGTGACTTATCAAGTCACATAACTTGGAAGGAGGTTGCATCCTCAAAATAACTCTTGTTGAAATTCTTGTCCTTTTCCTTATCTACTTTTGTGGAGAACTGATGTAGCTTATAGCTATCAAGAAAGTTTGTTGTTGTGGTGGTGAAGACTGAAGAGGTTAGCCACACCCCCTCTTGAAGGGAGGGGCTGTTACCATTTGGCACTGTCAGGGGGGTTGAGGTATTTTTTTTACTTAAGACATCAAGGCTAACGCAATTAATAAGTGTCTGAGCTGTCCAGCCTTAATGTGGGTGTAATTGATTGACATGATCCTCTCAGGGAGGGATTTGTTTTCCTTTGTCCTGAGATCTCTGACTTGGGGAACCGCCATTATTGTACCAACAGACATTTTCCACGCTGCACTTAGATCCAATTTATACATGCGAGCAAAAAACCTGATGTACAAAAACTGCATATGCAGGCGAGCATTACAGTAAACTGTGTACGTGGAATTTTTCCTGCATGTAAATTGGTATGTTCAGATCATACGTTACCTCAAAGGCTGGCGTAAGATCTGAACATACATTCTTGATGTACATCAAAGCATTCTGATTTACACGCATGAAAAATTTGACGTACACAGTTTTCCTACACTCACGTATGTACGCCGTTTTTCGGATGATCAAGTTTTTGCCTGCGTCACGGTAAATCAGGTCTAAGCCCAGCATCATCCTCTGATTAACAACAGGGTATTTGATATCAATTATCTGGGCACACTTGGCTTCATCTCTGCCCATAATGAAGTGGATGTCCCTCACATCTTCCTCCAATGTACAGTGTCTGTCAGCATCACGTTGATCAGGGATTAGACCAGCACTCGGCTTCAAAGACTCCCCCGCTTCGTGATGAGCTACAACACAATTCTTCGGACATGACTCTCTGGTTAGTCAGACAGATGGGTTTACTGGTGATCCAGCTTCTTTCTTCTGTAACAAGGCTGCACCTGGGAATATTTAGAGACATTAAAAAGTGTATGTCCTACCTGTGCCTTTCATTCTCATTAGACCAGAGCCGGCTGCATCAACACCATCGCTGAACTACAGTTGCCAGGCAACAGAGGTCGGGGTAGACCAAGGAAATCCTGGATGGAGTGTGTCAAGAAGGACATCAGAGAGTGTAGCCTTGTCAGTGTGGACCCGCTGGACAGAGACACTTGCAAACTTTAAGGTGGTGCACTAGCCGACTGCTGTCCACCTGTGTCAGGGACCCTGCAGCAGTATTACATTTTGTAAAAGAATGGATACTACTACACTACTACTACTAAACATGTGGCACCTTACCCTTTCTACGTGTGTAACATAATAAGACACAAAACTTGCGAAGGATATCATTAAAGTTCCTTCATTCTAGTACATGTACCTTTTTTTTAATCATCCATTCATTTCTTTGCTATATCTATAGTCTAGTAATTTTACATCTTATTGCTAACATCATTTCTTGTCATACTGTATCTGTCATTTCTAACATTTAAAAAATCTTTAAAAATATAATGTGTATCTTATCAATTGTGAAAGAATGAAGTTACAATCATAACAAGAAGTTATGACATTGACATTGTCTTATCATGTTCTCCCCCATTGAAAACATCTTTAGAACTATGAATGTCTTATCAACTGTGAGAGAATGAAGTCATAATTAGGACAGGAGGTAGAGCGTGAGACAAAACACAAACTTTCAGAAGTCGGCTATCCTAGATGTCCTTGTCCCCACCAGCCACAGCCATGCAACAAGCAACACTTGCTGATTGAAACACTGCAGTTGTTTTTGTAGTCCCTACCAGGGGGAGATGAGTTTATCTCTCAGATTGGATTAAGACAACATTCTACCCTTATCTGGTATAATCCCCCCTCCAGTAGAAACCATGGGTGGGATATCTGTCATGAGATTGATCACACATCAGGACCACCTGTTGAAATGCCCCTCCACCGCAGCTCACTATAGAAAGGTGATTATTTTCCTTCCAGATCTGCAGCTACAGGGTGTGCACTTATAGCCTGGTGTCCAGTCTAGTTAGCTTTAGTCCACTTTCCAAGATCTGATGTGTAGTGGATCCATGGAAGTGGACTAAAGCCATTAAACAAGACTGGACTCCAGGCTAGTGCACTCAATAAACCAATGCACAATATCCATCCCCCAAGCAAGCACAAAAAAGATATCAGAACTCTTTTCACCATCCATCAATCAAACTGTATAACCAGGCAGTAGAATCTGGTCTGCAGTGATGGGAACCTGTCGTGTCAGTCATGTATGTATATATATAGAATACAACACGGTGTATTCTGTATCGCCTGAGGTATCGGCCCTCCTGCGAGTCGGATCGCCCGACGGCCGAAGGCGATCCGACTCGCGGGAGGGCCAGGACTGGTCGCCTTCTATTTATATCATACCCACCCTAGAAAACGCGCCTTTTAATGAGCGAAAATTTGGTGTCCCTAAACAAAAAAACTGCAACAACATCAATTCCAACGTCCAAATCCTGCATTCGAATTTTCTAAAGCGGCGCACATGGTTGGGGCGAAACGCGTTTGAATTGTTATATGGAAACCCGGTCGTAAGCCCGGTCGTACAGTAAAGTACGACCGGGTCGGGAACACTGTATCGCCGCCCGGGTATGATATACCGGTAAATACATATTTATAAAGACAGGGAAGATAGCAAGATTCTTTTTAAAGTTCAAAATCAATGTGCACATGGATATCATCCATAAAATTAAGTGTACATTGCCCTGCATGGAAAAAGATCTATTTCCAACTGGAATATTTTTGGGGTTCTTATTCTTGAAAAGTTTGAATTGGATATTTCCGGTAGATCTTTTTCCATGCAGGGCAACGTACACTTAATTTTATGGATGATATCCATGTGCACATTGATTTTGATTTTAAAGTGAATCTTGCTATCTTCCCTGTCTCTTTGATGTCCTCAGAATCATATGTTGTATTACAACCCCTGTGGGAAAATTGTAACTTTCTACTGGGTATCTCAAATCAGAAATAGATCTTACTGTGTTATATAAGGAGATGCAATCTTGGTTTTATGACTGACATCCTGGCTTGTACATATTGATTTTTAAGAATATGGCTCCTTTTAAATGTCCATTCAACCCCATCTATAGCGGCACTGACTGCTACAAGATGATGATGTTCCATCTCAAATCAGAAATAGATCTTTTTCCATTATACAAGGCCAAACAATCATGATTTTATACAGGACACCCATGAAAGCATTACCAAGGATCGAAATATACATGTACCACCTGCATATGCAGGTTAGTACAGGTAAAATTGGAGCTGTACTATGTGCAGGTATTTCTGATGTCTACCTGTACCTAACTAAGTGTTGCACATGACAAAACCAGCCCCAGACACTAGGGGGACATATGATCTAGGGTAGTAAAAAACTGTCATGCATTCTTCAAAGTAGCATCATTGAAGACTGCAGAGAACTTAGTAAAGTTAGAAATGGTGCTGATAGGAACATTCTTTTCAAAACAAGTCAATATTTTGATGAATTGAAAGGCAAAGAAACTGTGGTGCAGATAAAACTTGTCTAATGCAGGTAATTTTGAATGTTGCCTGCAACAGTGCAGGTATGCAGAAAAATGTCTCATTTAAGGTCGTATTCGCATATTTAGTGATGACATCCGGTCTATAGTTTTCAAACGTTGTGTAGGAAAAGATATCGTCTGCAACAAGCTAAATTCTGATACAACGGTGATCAAACACTCAACGAAATCTGTGAAAAATCTGGGTTTTGCACAGGCACAGTACATTCTGTCTACATGCTTACATGTATGTGTCGTCACTTTAATTATTGTTACAACATTTATGGTCTCTATTATTTTCTCTATTTGGGCATCTTGTTTTTCTCCAATCTTGTTTTTTTTCTTCACTCATGCATTAGATTTGGCATCTGCAGAGGATGTCATTCATAAAATTCACTTGCTCTGGCCTTAGGGACAATGATGATTTCATGCCCTGACTCAAGGTTACCCATGACCAAAATCTGCTTGTTATTTGACATAAACTGGGGATCAATTTTTCAGGGATTAGAGTTAAACAGGCATTTCCAAATACCTCACATAAGCCACATACCTGCCAGATGGTCTGTATAATCTCTGAGCCATTGGCATCCCAGTTAGCCTCAGGTTCAAGGTCAAGATTAAAGCAGGAATTTGTACTTGTCTTCCAGATGGAAATAATTTGATGTGGCCTTAACTACATTTCAAAACCCTCAGTTTTTTTTCGTCAATGCTTCTTTAACCTACATGTACGAACCACCATGACCTTGAATTGTAGTGGCCTTAATGTAATAGCAAAATGGTTTAAGTCTATATTAAGTCTTGAATTAGTAAAACATAAACCATAAACGATATGATTCTGACATCTTACTCAAGTCTCTGTATCCTATGACTTACGGTTTAGATCATTGTCAACATGTATCTGATGTGTCTTTTTGACTACTTTGTAGAAGTCCGTGTTGTGCGAATCACAAACAAGTGACCATACCGTTTTCCGACTCATGCTTTCTGACAGCCACTCACCCTAGTAAAAAAATGTGAACTTAAGATGATCTTCCATCCCTGTATCTGCTTGAACTTCTAGATTGAAGGTTAGGCCATACCAATTTGATTTGTTGGTTCTTGGATATCCTAAAAAATATGCTTAACTGGAAGAACAATCAGGTTGATGCCTTGGTGCACTCAGTTTTATGGAGTGAATACAGTCATATTCAAGTTTTCCTCCCTCCTTACCCTCTGTGTTTATATGTTCACTTCCTACATTTTCAGCTTAAAATGTCCCAGAACCAAGGAAAAAAATTGTGGTAAAGTTCCTTAGAACATGAGGAAAACATTTGAGCTTGACCTTATAAGGATTCTGGTCAGACTGCCAGCTGAGATGGTGTCACAGACTCAAGACATCCTGTCAGGAACTCAAGACATCAGGATTACCAGAAAGATGACATGATGAAGAACACATGTCAAGGTCAGACAATGTCACCTTACATTAGAGGTGGACACCTATACTCATTTAAGGGCTCAACCTTCCAAACTATTCCTGCAAACGATTTACTACTGTCTGTTATGTTTACCCTATTACGGAGTTGCCCTATAACTAATTTTGACAAAATTTAGACATGATCTCCCTGTTGAATCAGGTTTTTAACCTTTAGCACACCAAAGTTGGCCGTTTGGCTTCCAATTCTCTATTGGTTACAAAGTTAGGCAGGAGGAAGAAGGTTAAATTGGAGACAAAATTTGTATTGACTACAAGTTTAGGCAACAGATAGAAACATCGCAGAAATATTATGTGGCAAGTCTACTTTTCTTGAGAGAGGGCTGTCTGGAAACTAAGAAATTTTTGGAAAAATATTGTTAAACCTGTAAATGAAAATGACCACCTCTACATAAGGACCAATGTCACCACTCTTTTGCAGTCCCTTAGATAATTTTCCCCATTGACACAAGCATTAAGAATCCTGTTTATAGTGACCACCTGTCCACCAGATTTTCTAGATCGGTTCTGAGCAGTCTCCTTGGGCAGTTTTGACTGTAATCATGAGTAGTACCTAAATGTTTCCTCTACTAGATACATGTAGCAGAAACAACAGTTACTGTTAACAGTTGTAATCGATATAATGTGCTTCATCTGGGTACCAAGATATGTGCAAGTTTACAACAAAGAATTTCCTTTAAGTTTGTAATTGAATTACAGTACCGTGGCAGTCATAAAGTCTTCAACTGGAAACTACACATTCAAGTGCATATCAACAGACTGTTAACTTTCTACCACATACGGGAGATAAGATAGTAGGCATTTCAAAGATGGGTCCACTGAGTGTTGTAAGGTAATTCGCTTTGGTTCCGGCTCAATGTGCAACATCTCCCAACTCCTTCCATCTGGAAATAACACCCTGACAAGCTATTAATCGTTTCGTTTCCCTACGGTCATCGTTCCTGCATCAGGGGTGCTATTACCCTTTCGGTTGTGGCAGTCCCGTGAAGAACTAACCTTTTTAACGGTACTCGCTTTGGAGTTCACTATCTATGCAGAATGCAGGCTGCTAAGTTCCTCAGGGAAAAGAGTTGACTATGTAATTAAATTAACTTGTTTCCATCCTTGTTAGCAGTGGTAATGAACAACAACTGTTCAGGGAGTTTCTTATAACATGTCTTAAGTCTTTCTATGAATTTATTTTCAACATTTGATTCTGGTAATAAACAACAAGTCCTTGGGGCTGTCAGGTCTAAATGCCAAAATATCTCAATACAGTTTGCAGGTGAAGTTATATTTTTGACATGTTGACATCTTGTAATGGATAGGAACATTTTTAATTTAGTTTCATTCAATGTTCGTCAACAAAATTGTTGTTGGAAAATTCTTCGTGAAGTGTAAATGGTCACTTTAATTCCACATAGCACATTATTTGCTATCCTGAATTCATTGTCAAGCATTATTGAAAAATTCTTCATATCGTGTAGTCAAATGCCAGAATGCCCAAATTTGAGCATAACAGAGCATCCAATGTCCACAGACTAGTTTTACCTGACATCCATGAATACAAAAAGTAACAAAAGAACATTCCAATGAACCCCAAAGCCTTACATACATTGCAAGAATGACTTGATTTACTGTTAAGCATTACCGGCCTGCCTGAAATTACCGCTAAGCATTGTCGTCCCTCCTAAATTTACCTTTCAGCATTGCCAGGATCCCCCCATGCAGACCCCCGGGAAAGAATTGGTGTGGCTTTATTCATGACTCTTTCCACTGATGAGCAGGACAAATGTACCAACATCTCCAAGAAGTAATTAGAGCTGGCTTCAGCCGTAATTCTTGTGTTGTTCTGCCATCTTATTATTACTCCTCTGGCACTGCTCCTGATGAGACATTCTGACATTTTCTGCTTCCTCGGAGTCTCACTTAGAGAAAGTTCAGCCCATCTCTGAGTGGTTTGCTTGTCATTGATTCATGCCCTAATTCCCCCCACTGTGAGTCTGCCAGGAAAGCACTGTTTCAGTTACAACATATGTACAGCGAACTTTCACATTAAGAAACACTGACTGCAAATTTATGGCGCCAATTAAGCCTGTTGATTTAGACTGTTAGCAAAGTACACTGTGTGTTGTTTTTAGTTCATTTTTAAAAGAAGTATTTTTTGTGTTTTTTTTGTGTGTGTGTGTGTGTGTGTGTGTGTGTGTGTGTGTGTGTGTGTGTGTGTGTGTGTGTGCATGTGTGCCCGTGTGTCTATGTTTCTTTGAATCCCAACATGCACCATGCATTGTCATATATCCACAGTGCTACCATTGCTTTCTGTGGTTGCAAAGCAGAATGGGTTACAAGCGGGTGAAGTCTGCCATCTCTGATTACGTTCTTTTACAGGCATTTACTTGTAAGTTCCAGAAGTAGTGACAAAGTATGCATTTTCCATTGAGCAATTTGTACACGACAACTTCTTGAAAGCAACAAATGCTTGGACTTATTGTCTTTTCTTTAATGTCATCTCCAAAGAAGGTTGGTTCTAATCAATTGTCAATTACTTGTTTAGTACTCTCTTGAGCCCAATATGAAAGAATAATGTCATGATCTGTGTTTTTAAGTATTCAACAGGGAAATGATGCCGTAATAAAGTTTCTGAATCTGGCATACTAAATATCTTAAAGTGGGACTGTGTCCAAGACAATGTGTCATTACACACAACTTCTTCAAATCCACAAACTCCAGTTGTAGTGAGCTATCTATCTTATATATCAAAGTATCAAAACATACCACAGTTATTGGTTTGGTTTTCCTGTAGGTGAATTAGTGGATGTTTGCAGAAGTTCACAAGATCCAATTATGAGTAAGACGGCACCTAGATTTAAAAAAATTAAAATTGTAGCTTAGTGAAAATCAAGAGTTCACATAATTAGTGGATGTTTGCAGAAGTTCACAAGATCCAATTATGAGAAAGACGGCACCTAGATTTAAAAAAAATTAAAATTGTAGCTTAGTGAAAATCAAGAGTTCACATGTACGGTGAAACCTGTACAAGTCACCACCTCTAGATAAGGACCAACTGGCCATTGTGACCACTTTTTGGTGGTCCCTTTTTGGTGGTCCCATTGACATGTCCAGTCTATAGTGACCACCTGTCCACATAGACCAGATTTTATTGGTCCCTTGAGTGGTCTTCTTGGGCAGTTTGACTGTATGTTGACACAGTAGGAGCAACAGAAAGGAACTGCATATCACCTGTTAATGAGTGAGATGAGTTTACATTGGGGAAGTGACTCAAAAATTAATTTGAAGATTTACAGTAGCGAAATTTGCGGGTTCAATTACCATCCATCCAATTTACCCATTCAAGTCCCGGACAAATATCCGGCGAGCTCCCCTCTTAAAACCCGACTTCCTTCACGCTGAGACAGTCTGGCTAATTTTCCCCAAAAGATCGATCCAGTAACAGTCAGTGGTACAATCCTGGATCCATTATCCTCAGTTGTCTCCTTAATTTGCCATGAGGGAGAGGAACTTTTCTTCCGACTGGAAAATATGGGCGTCCTGAGACAGGCTGTGATGTAATAGGTGCATCATAGATCTGTGCAGAAAGGGCTGTTAATTCTGCCTAACGAGGGGAGCTGTCGAGTTTGCTAAGCTTCCCTGTCAGAACTAGAATGATTGATGGTTCTTGGTACACTGTTCCATGTGGCAACTTTTTTTTCCAGAATGATATCATCCGACCTTGAAGTTAAGGCCACACTGATTTGACTTGTTGGTTCTGGGAATTTTACAGGACATCAATGAAGTGAGCGGGTATTAAAAACAAACAAACATACAAACAAACAAACAAACAAACAAACAAACAAACAAACAAACAAACAAACAAACAAAACAGGCCTAGGCATCCTGTGATAGCCCCAAATGCTCCTATAGAAGAAACAAAGTCAACATACTAGGCTCATTTATAACTGAACAATGAAATTTGGGGCTTGACAACTAATCAAATCACTGCATTGATAGATAGAAGAAACTACTAGTAGATATAACGACTAGGAAGTACCATTCAGGATGTTTTCTTTATGTCTGTACTTTTGAACATTTATCAGGCAACAAGACAGCACACACATCTTTTATTGTGCCTTAATATACGTCCTGTGTGTAATTGAGTGAGTGTAATTGGGGCAATAGTAACTGACCTGCTAAATTGGATGTAAGAAAAATAATGTTGTTATTCTTCCATCACTGTGAGGACTGATGACAAGGTTTGTCGGAGATTGTTTATCCAGCCATATGGATGTTTTCTTTCCTTTCAGTTACAACTGCCCTAGAAAAGTGAACAAAAAAACCCCACTTCTGTTATTCTTCAATCACCATGCCATTCAAAGTGATGGAAAATCATGCAGCTATCTTAAAAACTGGTATATATTATATAAAAGACAACATTTAAGATCAGCTTTGAACACTAACTTGTTGATGAAACAGCAGGAGTGTCAGCAAAGATGAAGTCGGTAGATTGTGTCAGGGTTAATTTCAGCACTAGCTGCAAACATTTGGTAATATTTGCTGAGCTAGATAAAAAGGAGATGACATCTAATATATAAAAGGTCTCTGTTCTTGTTTTCAAAGTACGACTTTTGACGATACTTGTTGCAATATTTGTCACCTCTGCATTGATTGTTGAAAATATATGGGCTTTTTGTTTTTGTGTGAATGTCCCCAAGGAAAAACGTCAGTCATCCTGATTTCAGAAATGCCATTTATGCCTCCGTGGAACTAATGTTAGCCATACATGTAGGTCAGCATTGGGGGATCCTGACAACACTTAAGGGTAAATATAGGAGGGGTGATAACACTTAATGGTAAATTCAGGCAGGCCGGCACTGCTTAACAGTAAATTAACTTGTCTTGTATAAGGCTTTGGAAGTGACTTCTTAGGGGTGTCTGGCAAAACTAGTCTGAAGACCTTGAACGCTCTGTTATGATTTTTTGGGTTCGACTACATGATGCAAAGAATTTTTCAATAACACTTAATGATGAATTCAGGATAAGAAATAATGTACGATGTGGAACAAAAGTGACCAATTACGCTTCACGAAAAATTTTCTGCTTAACGCTTAACGTTGAATTAAAGTGTCCGGTTATGATTAACAGTGAATTAAAATAGCTCACTATGCCTCACTGAAAAAGGCATGCAGACCCTCCTAGGTGATGACAAGCTTGGGTAGCAGTCAGTCTAGTCATTGGTCCATTTATAGGCTCCAGGAAACATCTCTACCAAGGTCCTAACCATTTGGAGTTGGGCTGTCTGGATCCAAACTGGGGCTGATGACAGATTTTAGAATTCCTGACTCTGAAGAATTCTGCCAAACAAGTTGTTTGTCATCGAGCTGAGATAACACCTAAGGTCTTATTGAATGTGTCATACTGCATAAAGGGACCCATGTTAGGCCCTGCCAATCTAATTGGTTGTTTCACAGACCACTCATACACCAAGTTACTTAAAACAAGAATTTGAAGAACTCATACTTCCATGAAATATTTAGAGCTTTTGTAATTTTTTTTGCATTTGTCTGGATGATTATGGAAATGTTATGATAAGCATACAGTGTAATCTATTTTGATATATATTTTTTTCGCGTCAAATTACAATGTACATAAATTATACATAAATATGTGAAAGTCAAATCCTTTGGCAAGGTTTCATTTCAACATTTTATTATCAATTATGCAAATGACATTTCATTATCAATTATGCAAATGACATAACTTTAATATAATATATGCATAGTGATGTTAAACTAACTTACATGTGTCACAGGTATGAAATTCCCATCATTTACCAATAATGAATCATAGCATTTTTGCATTGATTATGCACATTAGGTCTTTATTTGCATAATTTGTATCTGGTAATATTCCACTTTCCATAGATTACATACAAGATACTACCTGTACACAATCTGATGACTTCAACAATTCCACCTGCCTCCCCTTTCAGACCCCCCAAAACTCTCTTGTCTCAATAAAACAAGTGAAACAACAAGAACAAGAGGCGAGTAGGAACAGATAGAAACCGAGTAGGAACAGATAGAAACTGCTGGCCCCGGGCCGGGATCGAACCCACGACCCAACCTGAGCACCAGTCCACAACCCAACGCTCTAACCACTCGGCTAAAAGGTCTAGACCCATCGGCCGGGTCAGTTGGTAGCGCCTATAAACCACTGTTACAGGAGAGACACACACATGCAGGCAGAGTAAATCTTTCTTCAGCAGACAGACCATCAGATCCACAGACCCAGACCTCCCCTGGTACAAATGTACCTGACCCCAGGGTCATGTGATACCTTCCTCAATCTCCCGTCCTGACCTTGTGACCTCAGCAAGGAAAGGTTGCCCCATTTCTGTAATTGTTAGGTCTTCTCTCAGGTCTTGAACTGGTCAGGTGGAAAATCAGACAAGGATACACCATGGTATCAAGACATCTTAACCACCTGTTGATTCAGAATGTTAAGAACCATAGAAGTGAATAAAAAGAATTCTAAAAATTGATCAATAAGAAGTTTAAGCTTTTCTTTCAACCATTTATGGGAACAGGAACATTTGCATGATCTATGTGGATCTTGACTAGTCTGGTATCCAGACTTTTACAGCTTTGGTCTGCTTCCTAACAGTTGCTGTCCTGTCCTGGAAAGCAACCCAAAGCTGTAAGGCTGGGTACCAGGCTACTCAGATCTTGACAGGCATGTCCAGTACAGTCAACTTAAGATGGATAGGTAGATAGTCACTGTCATTAACCTATATTTGTTGAATGACCCCAAGCCATCATTAAAAAAAAGAATGATGATGTATTTGAAGATTATGATGATAGTAAATGAATCCTGTGACTGGAATGTGTGCCTAAATAGTGGATTTGGCTCAATAGGTCACCTGAAAGATAAAAATGAATATTCATGCTATTGATATTAAAGAACATCTAGGCATACCAGTAGTGTCCACTTTCTGACATGATTACAGAAAAAAATGGAAACCTGTGAGAACTAAATTGTGTGTGCTGGCCATAATTTAGGTTTATGTTCAGTGTAGTCATGTATTTTGTCTATGTTGTTTTTTATGGACCAGATGTGTCTGATATACAAAGTTGAAACTAGACACAGAGGAAATGAGATATGTTTGTAGCTGACATGTGGTGTTTGCACACAGAGGTCACTGGGGGTCACGGGGAGCAACAAATCAACTCCCTTATATGGGCAACAAGTGTCCATCAGCTATAAATCACCTTCCTAATATGGGCAACAAGTGCCCATGAGGGGGTCATCAGCTGACACCTGTAACACTGGTCACTGCTGAGGCATCTATCAAGTGAGATGGGGAGGACATGTATTGGACAAACATCAAGACAGGAGCAAAAGGTTCCAGAGATAAAGCAGAACCTCAGGTGGGACATACAGCATATAGCCTAGCCTGGGGAACAGACTGTTGTGGCTGCCCAGTCTCTACAGCGCTATTTAAGAGTGTGCCCGTCCGCCCAGCGCACGATAGGGGTTTTCAATTAGGTCGCCACGGCAGTAATTAGAAAAGCTGGCTGCCGGCTGGAAACATCGACTGCAAGAGCAAAGGCCGTTGCCAACGAACCTGGGCCGAAACACGCCAAAGCCGGCCCGTTGAGAATGGTCACGAGGCTATGCCAGGGCCAGTATCCAGTAGCCTCCTGGGCTCCAGGGCCAACCTGTCCCCAAGGAAATTTTACCATGGACACCCCTCAGTTTGCTTCTCAGGGTCTAACTGGGGGCTGGCCTGAGAACAGTCTGGCATCCAGGCTATGCAGCATACTACACAACCTCAAAGGTGATTTATGGTAGCTTGAAGGCAACCAAAGTCTCCAAACAATTTAGGACACTGGACCAGGTGTGTCACACTAGTACTGAATGGTGGTTTATAGTATACAGATACAGAGGACCTGACAAACTGACAGAATGTAAATCTATGCAATGACACAGTTACTATATAATTATAGTGTGAATGAGAGAAAGAGAGAGGGAGAAAATGAATGAATTTATACCTGTAAGCAAAGAAAAGTACAAGAAACAGCTACTGTTTGAAAATACATATACAGCCAAACCTGTACAAGTGATCACCTCTACATAAGGACCACCTGGCCATTGATATACAGTCAAACCTGTACAAGTAACCACCTCTACATAAGGACCACCTGGCCATTGATATAGAGTCAAACCTGTACAGGTGACCACCTCTACATAAGGACCACCTGACCATTGTAAGCCAAGAGAGGTTTTTGGTGGTCCCTTCGATACGTTTTCCCCAAGTATTAAGAATCCTGTCTACAGTGACCACCTGTCCACATAGACCAGATTTTCTCCATCCCCTGAGTGGTCTTCTCAGGCAGTTTGGGTCTCTCTTCCCCACTCTCTCTGTAAAACCAATTACCTTCCAGCCAGTCAATGAGCAATTTGTCTGAAAACCTTCAAAGACATTCAGACTGTATAACAAGGTTGAACTGCATAGTCAACTGCTGTAAGGGCATGAGGACAATTTCCTCAGACACTATCTCACTATACAGCCTCATCAGAAACAAAACTCTGCTCACTTTATAACCCTACATATATGGGCAGACCTGAAAAGTGGAGATATAGTTCTAAATCCTCCAATAGCCTTAAACCTCTCTTAACAACTGTAGCCTCCCCTGTATTGCTGACCGGTCAAAACCGCTGCTGCCAAAAGCAATTTGAAGAAACCATTTAGAATTCTTAACTGCTTTTAACAGTTTCGCATCAAGCAGTGAGAGGTTGTTAGGACCATCTAGAGTGTAAAGCTGCTAGATAACTGCACACACTGAGGATGCGAAATGTGCGCCATTCTCCATAATGGAGTGGAGTAATCCCTGTATAGTCCAGGCTTCTCGTTGGCACCCTTGTCTGCTGGATTGTGTAATAGACAGAAACTGTTGATGGGCAAAGTGCAGGGAGTGCTGGATGTGAGATAAGCTGCGGGGTTTATACACACGAATTACACAATAAAGGCAGCATCATTCAAAGTTTGAACGGCCGCCTGACCGGGTAAGCTCACGAGTACAGTGTGTGATTCCTTGACAGCTCTGTATCTGGGCTAAAAATAGATTCACTTTAAAATTTATACTAAATTAATTCTTATATTCTTGCTGTACAGTGCTATAGTGGAGCCATTATTCACCTGGTGCAGATGAATTTATCTAGATTTACCACTTCTGTGGAAGGATAAACATAACAGGTGACTTATAATCACCTATTCAAGATGTCGACCCTGAGACCAGACTGTAAGGTTTGAACCACTCACACTGGGATGGGCTCCTACCCTTTACAATATTAAAAAGTGTGGTGGGTTCTTTAACATGCTGAAGGTGTGGCTCTCCTCATCAAACATGGACCTCCATCTTTATGTCCCATATAAGAGGAAGTCCCTAACCGTAGCTACATGTAGGTACTCATTTTCACCTGAGTTGAGTGAGGTCTGAAAAAGGTGTAAAGTACTTTTCTCAAGGCCACAAAACTGGAGTCTGCCAGGGCTTGAAACCCAGAACCTTCAAATTGAATTTCTAAGTCAGCAACCCTAACTGCAAGACCACTTTACCACCTTTAGGTAGTTTTGCAGAAAAAAATATTTCAAGCCCTGCCTTCCCTTCAGTTAGTCATTGCTGAACACTACAGGGTGATGTACATTGTAAGCTTCGTGCTTCTGACAAATGTCTGCACCACACGCTGCTATGATTGAATCCCACGCAGCCGAGCCAGGATGCCCTCCTCAGCAAGCTGTGAAACATTTTCCCAGAGCAACTTTATAGCTGTAATTGTGAAAAAAGACCAGGAAGTGGCCATTAGAGAACACTAACGACAGTTAGCACACCATGGACAGGCAAGATGGTAAGCACCGGATCTGCTATAATATTGAACTACTGACCCGGTTGTCTTCGGTGTTGTAAATAGCCTGCGAAGTTTTACTGGAGCGAGGCTTGCCTCAATTACGTCTTATCCCTTGTCAAGATGAGTCTTCCTTGGCTTTTGAAATGGCGTTAGGCCAACAGGTGGTGGTTTAGGAAGACATTTATTGGAAGTGGTCGCCCAATTTTCCATGTCTTTCCGGTGCAAGAAAATCAATATGCCAGGGTGTCATAGTGTGGTAGATTTGCAATGTTGTGGTACGTCGTATTCATACTTCCTAGCCTGAAATCCATCCTATTCTAGCTTCAACGATTGCTTCCACTCAGTATAGTCTGGCCCCTGGTCTCACTTAAATGGGGTCTCCACCACACTACCAAAAAATCAAGACCACAGCATGTCCAGGACAAAAAATACAAAAGTTCTACTGCAGTACCAAGAAAAGCTGCCATTGACCTTGACCTTCATCAATCCATCCATAGTTTTATGCTGTCCACAAATATTCAGAAACACATACACACCTAAAACAATACCTCCATCATGGAGGTAATAATTTGAATAATGGCAGCATGCTGTACTTTATGTATGATACCGCCGTTGACATTCAAATATGTCGGCAAGTCAAACTCATTCAATTACATCAGCAGGAGCGAGTAGACACATTGTCTGCTACTGAGGGACGATTAGGACTGAAGATTTATAAAAATGACTCAAAAACATGTAAAATCCTGGAAATCCAGCTGTACACATGTAACACGGGTCATTGACCTCACCTGCAAGGCGAGCCAGAAGCGCTATCGATGAAATGTATAGGATTTCACAAGGAATTATGACCATATGCATGATAACAGAGTTACGTTCAGTCTTGTCTTCGTCAATAGTCATTGCTTATTTCGTATAGTCAAGTTTGAAAAGTATAAATTTCTGTAAAAATCCTAACATGCATATTAGTGATATCTCCAATTTTTACAGTTATGAATCTTAAATATTGTAAAGTCAACAAAATTCAGACATTGTCTGTGAGGTTGAGCTTGAAAATAAAGTTTCAAACTTTCAAATTTCAAACTTTTGCTCCTTTTTTTTCTAACCTGCAGCTGCAGGTGTCTCAAAACATTCCACCATCCACTCATTTGTTTGTTTATTTGGTCATAATTAGGATTTTCCATACAGGAAAATAGAGGATAGAGGTGGCGGCAAAACAGGTGCAAGACAAGTCTACTAGTTGCCAGCCCAGCCACAAGAACAGATCATACATAAATGGCATTTACAAAACAACCTCTGATCACTCAATAACAGCCTTCAAAAACTCTGCCAAATCACGGCAGCTCGGCTTACAGCTAGATGACGTACCCTTCACCAAAGTATGGAGGTTACAGTGTTCAACGGCGATGTCAAATTCATAAGGCCAGGATCGTATCCTGAATCAGTATAATATATTACATTTGTAGCTGTATAGATCAATCAATGAATTATGTGGTAGCTACATATAGGAAGACTTTGCCTTCTGGTCTATGCCGACAGGTGGTCACTACAGACAGGATTCTTAGTGTTTGTGTCTATAGGAAAAATTATCTAAGGGCCAGGAGGTCACTTGTATAGATTTCACTGTACTTACATGTATTTGGCACAGAACAAGTAACCACTGGGCCATGCATGCTGGATGCTGGCTCTACTTATTTACATATTTATTTGTTTACAGAAAACATATTTTGTTCTACACTTGTTTACTATAAACAGGAAAACACGCGCAGACATGGGGGACGGGGAAACGGCCCAGACTCCGGACACGGAACTTCTGCCCTTCCCTGATTTTATCTGCAAAATTCTTCTCCGTGTTGTGCTCAAAACAAGAACCACATTCGGATGTTTATGCCTGTGCCCTTGTACTATGCTGTTTTTGGACCCACTCACTGAATGATAGCTGATTTTGATCTTCAGACTGTGTATTACGGCTTCTATGGTATTGAATATGATCTAACTGAAAGAAACTTGTCATTCATTCATGTTTACATCCATGATTTCACAAATATTTTTAACTTTTACTTCAAAACCCTAGCAATATGTAGCGTGAACACCATGGGCTTTACCACCTATCAGGAAAAGGGAGCACTGCACCTTGTTAAGACACCAATTTGTGGCGTCATGTGGTGTATTATGGTTATTGTTTTCACCCATGAAAGAAGAAGTTCTGCGTTCGAACCAATGCCGTGTCCTTGGGCCAAGGACACAACTTCACTCAGGTGTAAATGATCACCTGGCTTCACTACAACTACACTCAAGGCTACCACATTTATTGTGACAAACTCAGTACACTCACTATCCGTTTTAATGTCTGTTGTTCCTTGTTAATGCGAATTGGACATGCTTGCACATTAATGCTGAGGCTTGATGGCAGTATCTTTTTCACAAAATGAGAACAACATTTTCTTTTTAAACTCAGGCAGATATCAATGCACAGGCAGATGTCATTCATAAATAGCATCTTTTTCACCAAATGGGAACAAAATTTTTTGGTCAAAATCTGGAGAAAATCACTGCGCAGACAGACGTCATCCATGAAATCTACTTGCTGTAGCCTCACACAGAAACTACTTCTGCTGAATCATCCTATATATCTGCACACACCATTTCACAAATGCATCACAGCTATCTCCCACAAATCCACCACATTTCTCATCTTGCAGTTCTCATAATTTGTTTGCTCCAGAGCCGTCTTTATCTTCATTGTGCAGACTCCAACCATGGCATCCGACATGTCCTCCATATCCCATGCCGTGGTAATGGTATACGGGGTATTTCCCAGGACTTAGTCTTGCAAGGAAATTGGCTATTATCTGGTCTGGAGTTCCTGGTTGGAGCAAACCTATAAGGCCACACCAATGTATTTCCTGGGTTTTCTGACATTTTAACCTTCAGCCTGCTAAGGTAGCTGTAGCTGTTGGGCAACAAATTTGCATTGGTTATGTGGTTAAGCAGCAGGGAGAAGGTTAATTTGAAATAGAATTGAGTAAGAGGACAAGGTAAAAAGTTTAAGAGATCTGGGTGGAAAATGAACGTAATTGAATTTTACTGTAGTCGTTGGGTAGTGACTATCTGAGCAGACATAAACTAACCACGATGGTACCCAGGCTAACAGAACTATTCATTAAAACCAGAAAATTTAATAACTAATATGAGTTAATGGCAAATTCTTGCCCAAGGGCTAATTGCAAGTAGTATGAAAAGGGGGAACAAACAATGAAGAATAATATAACAAAATTGTGACAACTATAGTCTAAATGATAACTCTAAATTCTAACTTGTTTGGTTTGACTTCTGAAACAGTGGATGATACATGGCCAAATCTGATCAGTTTTAGCTTCTTTACTGTGGTTAGGAGGTCTTTGTCTGTTTTGCTTGTTCCGTACTTCATCATTTCAGATGTAGTCTCTGTCTCCGTCTTTCAAAAACACACTAAGCATCTAAATCTTCCCTCCCACATACTGTAAAGCTCAGTATCAATGTCAAGTCTGTTGGCGTGTAACTCTACTGGTCTGATCTGGGATGTCCAGAGTGAGTAATGTGTGACTGTTACAACTATTTCTGGGATTTGTGTAGAAAATCCCTGTCATTCGTCATGCCAGACTCAATACAGTGATAGCCAGAGTTTGTAATGGCCTTTGTCATTGCCAAAGTCAAAGTGATCTCAAACCAGTTCAAACGAACAGTTGAGCTACATGTAATCTTCCACTGGTCGTGACAGAGAGGAGACAGATGCTATGCACAGTATTTATAGCTTCATTGTACCGGGGAAATTCCCCTAAATCTTTTCGACAAGTGCAATGAAAGTCCTTGTCATTCATCAGGCCAAACTATAAAAAAAAAGACAGCTAGACACTGTAATGGCCTTTATCATTGCAAAAGTAAAGCGATCTCGAACCAGTTTAGCTCCATGAACTCAATGAACAGTATACTCAGAGCTGCTCTTCCACTTGCCGTGACAGAGAAGACAGACGCTTTGTACAGTATTTACAGTGTAAGGCCACACCAATTTGATTGGTTGGTTCTAGGATTTTTCTGAAAAAATATGAAGCGACAGGGCGAAAAGAAAAGAAAAACAGGCCTAACCTGAATCTTTTTTTTTTTTCTCGCAAATCTGAAAAAAAATGAAGCGGGCAAATCCGAGAACCAATCGATTAAATAGGCGTGGCCTTACAGTGTAAGATAAGGCCAGCAAAATCTGGTGATATTAAAGATGACAGAAGTTCTTTCCCCACTGATCCTGAGACCGCGTGTGATCGGGATAATTGTGACCTGTGGGGGTGCTGAAATCCTCACTGTCCTCCCCACTGTGACGTGATTTATCATGTCTCCCTCCCGCTATCCTCCCGAGAAATTACCCTTCATAGGACTGGGGAAAACGCTGAATCTCAGCGTGTAAATCTTGCAGTTGGGTGAACAAGAAAGAAGGAAAATGGCTACTTACGAAAGGATAATCTTTGTAACGGTTGGTTACATTCTTGAGGAATCCCATCTTCACAGACTTTGTCAATGAACTTGTCTAACTGCCCTCCAGCACAGCACCTGAAGACAATATTGAACAGCCTGTCACTTCTTGGTTTTTGCATTTCAGCAGCAAGAAGAAATCTTAGATTTCAGACTTTTGGGAAGTATTTGGGTTTTTTGTGACCTTCAAGTTCACAGACTTCCTAGAAGTGGTTTTTTGTGTGTGAATGTATTGGAACTGTGGTGGGGATGTAATTTAATCAGATATGACACCACTTCCTGAATTCCTCCACATACCATCCACTTACTCCCATTCGGGGCGTGCTGGGTCACCTTTGGGCTTGACCTCCTTAATATATCAATCAACTGTCAAAGTCACCTCCCACCCACCATGCAATCAAAGCTACATGTACATTGTATTAGGACAGACAGAGACAAAAACCGACAACTCAGCTACCCAAAACAACATCTTTACATCTTCTGATTCAACCCTATGATGTGAGACTTGAAGTTGCAATGCATGAATGATAAGCCTTGAAAAAAGTATTGATTTTGAAACCTAAAAGCTGCATTATGTGACATTAGGACAATACAAAGAGTAAATTTTCTGGTCATTTCTTTAAAATTTAGGTAAGTTGAATCAATCCTACTACATTGCAAAAGTGCCATTCAGGAAGTGGAGGTGTCAAAATATGACGTTTATGAGTGTGTTTAAAAATTTGAAACACAGCTGTCAGCCATGTTTGATTACATTCTGGTAGTTTGTGGTGGTGTCACAAACTGAGTGCGCCTCATTGGGGTTGTTTTAGTGCCAACCATAAATGTCAGAAATGTGAGATAATTGCACAAATATGTTGAAAAGTGGAAGTAAATTGCAATCACACGAAGATTTCAATTTTTGGTGCAAATGCGTTACGTAATGCCCTTTTAAACCATGACACAAAAGTCTACTCTCCAAGCTTAGAAAAGTTTTGAGTGAATTCCAGCATGACTGACTTTCATACACGATTTCCGGCTATTAAGGTAGATATGCCCATAAAGATTGAGCCATATACAAGAGGGTAATGATGTTCAAAATGATGGGCCTGAATTGCGTTTTTAAACTGTAGCTTTATGGGTTATAGATTCCAGAAAACTGACTGATGACAATCAAAGTGGAAATGATTACCTGTCACGCACCATTTGATTTCATGGTGACTGAAAGTGAAGTGAATACTTTATTAATATTTTCACCACCATGTACTACATTCTGTATATTGAAACCAAAAGTATCAACCATGAAGTAGTGTTTATGATAACATTTTTTCAGAGCTTCAAGAGCAACAAAAATCTTATAAAAAAAACAGTTTCCAAGCTTATGAAAGTACACATGAATTTTATGACGATGCATGACAATCTGACTAGAAGTAATTGCTTTTCTCATGGGCTGTTGACTTTCATGATGCCTGAAAGTAAACTGAATGCTTTATTCATAACATCTTTATGATCATGCTTTTAAAACATCCATGAATACGTTTACTCAGTAAGCACACGGGTCCATTAGTGCATTTCAAGGAAAACAACAATAAACTTTTTATGTATCATCAGTCCATGTATATTGCATGTAGGTGTCAACAGGGACCAGTATACTGTATATGGGGAAAAAAGTTTTCCAAAGAGTTCTGGCACATGTGAAGTGCAGAAGAACATTGCTGGTTTGTATTTGTTTCATATAACCTGTAAACTGCCTTTTAAAAACGTAACACACCGGTTTTGTACAGTAAGTACAATCTGCACCTGCATAAGACTGGACTGTAAGGTTTGAACCGCTCACACCAGAATGGACTCCTACTTTTTTCAATAGATGCAGTGTGATCTTAAACATGCTAGAGGTGTAACTCTCCTCAAACACAGAACCTCCGGCTTTACGTCCCATCCAAGAGGACGTCCCTAACTGAAGCTAGGTACTCATTTTCACCTGAGTTGAGTGAGGAAATAGGTGTGAAACAGGCCTTTCCCAAGGACACAACAATGGGGACTGCCAGGGATTCGAACCCAGAACCTTGAAATTCTGAGTCAACAACCCTAACGACAAGATCACCTTTGTGTACAATTTCAGTTTCACTTGCTGTGTAAGCACACATGTGTCTTATCTTTTGCTTTGTTCATCTGTCAGTACTGGAGTTTTTATATCCACATAATTTGTCTTTTTGCCCCATCGATTCATTCTACCTAGATGCATGTATGAGTTTTTTCTTCATACTTGAAACAGCAAAAATATCATTCTTTCTTTAATGTTTCCTTCCTGACTTTTGCTCAACTTGACCCTGAATGGATACAAGATACAGTGCTGGTCTATAACGGCCCATTAGGCGCTCCCTCTGCTTCTGATAAAGTGATTCTTCCCCCATTAACGTCCTACGCAGTAATACCAGCACTTCCTACAACCATAACACTAACCCTTCTTCACTGTCTGCAGGCAGGAGCCATGGATTAGGGGCATAACAGTTACATGGGTCATGGAACCTAAAAGGACCCTTTTACCCATTATACAAATCCCCAGTGCACATTGGGGGCAGTAGCAGATCATATGAACCATCAAAGATGTTGCAATTGCTGATGGTAAAAAAGAGCTTTAGGGTCTAGAAGACATGATGTAAAATACTGGATGGATGGATGGATGGAGGGATGGAAGGATGGATGGAGGAGGATGGATGATGGATGAAAGGATGGATGGATGGATGGATAGAGGGATAGATGGAGGGAGGGATGAATGGAGGATAGATGGATGATGGATGAAAGGATGGATGGAAGGATGGAGGGATGAAAGGATGGATGGAGGGATGGATGGAGGGAGGGAGGTATGGAGGAAGGATGGATGATGGATGAAGGGATGGAGGGATGGATGGGGATGGATGGAGGATGGAGAGGGATTGAAAGATGGATGGATGGATGGATGGGCAGACTGAGAACAAACATGTCTTTAAAGTTTGTGTTCTGTGATTTCTTACATTTACTGTACCTGACATGTCGAGCAGCAGCTCTCCTCTGCCACTCAAACTAAATTTTTATAGCATACATGCACGAGATTGATGGCAAGATGAAAAAGCAGGCTCTCTGTAACTACCTGTGGAGGATGTTTTGGTCTCCTTCAAGCTTCTCTCACTCATAATTAAGTTGTCTGAAGTTGTTGCCAAACAAAAAGTCGACAACAGTCAACATGAGATGAGAAGTCAGCAGAACGAGATGCAAGCGGATGCCCTAAGAAGTAATAAAAGAAATCACAAAGTTTTGCACCTCCAGGTCCAAATCTCTCTGCCCCTATCCATCAGATGTAATGTTCAGAACTAGCCGTGACCCTGCTATTGATTGAGAACTAGTGCACTTCACTACCCATTACACAGGAGTCTTGAGCGAAGGTCTTGTCGGGGGATAAAAAGAGCAGCTGAGGCGCGAAAGAAAACACCACCCATCGATCCTGCGCGTATCCCTCCAGCTAGAAAGTAGACCAAAGGAACTTGTTAAGATCAATATCGCACCCTTCGTTAAGCTCAGATCAAAGTCCAGGGAATGATCAAGCAATGGGCTTCTCTTTTTACGGCACAAGAATTGCTCCATTTTCAAATAAAATGCCCCCGTTCGGCATAATGGAAACAAATGGGCGGAAGAAGCAATCTGGATTAGACCTCTTGAGCATTCCTGTCTCCTTAAAGGAAGTTTGATTGAATCAAGAAAGACGGGAAATCCTTCTGGAAGATAAAGAGCCTCGGAGAGAGTCTTTACGCTGGATAACCCGTAACATTACCCTGCCATTCATCGATCCGACTTCAAAGTGCCTTTCCAAGAAGGCAATTGGGATGGAAATAACTGTCGTTACAGCTGCTGCACAGAGCAATAGGAACACATTATCTAACACCAAAGGAGAACTTACCCTCCTGTTCATTGAATCTTGCACAAGCCTGTTATTTAAGAGTACTGTGGCCGGAGTGGTATGAGGAGTCACAACCACGGGTAGTTCAGCACCAAGGACAGGTCTGGTACTGCACATTATAACACGACAGACATTCAGATGTTGCTTTGAGCCAACAGGAAATGTAAATGACTGTGTAGCTGTCAAAGTCATCATTTAGTTTAGGTGTGTATTCATAAAGTAGTTCAGCACCAAGGACAGACCTGGTACTGCACATTATAACACTACACAACACACATTCAGATGTTACTCTGAGCCAACAGGAAATGTAAAATGACTGTGTAGCTGTCAAAGTCATCATTTAGTTTAGGTGTGTATTTATAAAGTAGTTCAGCACCAAGGACAGGCCTGGTACTGCACATTGTAACACTACACAACAGACATTCAGATGTTGCTTTGAGCCAACAGGAAATGTAAATGACTGTATAGCTGTCAAAGAAATCATTTAGTAAAAAAAACAGCATTTTGCTACTAATGTTAGGGTGGGTATTTATGAAGAAGTTCAGCACCAAGGACAGACCTGGTACAGTACATTATAACACTACACAACACTTCAGATGTTACTCTGAGCCACCAGGAAATGTAAAATGACTGTATAGCTGTCAAAGCCATCGTTTAGTTAGGGTGTGTATTTAAGCACATCATAACACTGCACAACAGACATTCAGATGTTAATACAATTCATCTCATCCGGAAACATCAAATGACAGTGTAGGTGTCAAAGTTATAAATTCGTCACCTTATGTGTATTGACAAAGTAGTTCAGCACCAGAGACATGTATGGTACATCACATTACAGGGCTCGCAATACCACCTGCATATGCAGGTTAGTGCAGGTAAAATTGGAGCTGTGCAGGTATTTCTGATGTCTACCTGCACTGGTCCATGTACTGGGTTTATATATACATGTAGGCATATGTGAATTTTTCTTTGCTGCATTGAGTGTTACCACCTATTAAGTATAAAATAAATAATGACGATGGTTTCTGAACAGTTTTTAGTGTGATCCATACTTCCTAAATTCTGAGTGTTGCAGGTAAAATTAATTTGTCTGGTGCAGGTAATTTCAATGTTACCTGCACCAGTGCAGGTATGCAGAAAAAAGCATTTCAAGCCCTGCTGATAATAGACTCCCAAGTGTAGTTCTCCCAGTCATAAATATGTCACTTAGTCAAGGTGTGTATTGATGTATTATTAACACAGGTGCTATTCTCCCAGCACAGCCACAGGGCGGTAAGTTATGGCGGCAATTCTCTCACGTTGTGCGTGCCATCCATCAGTCTGGTGAACCAGGAAGATAAGAACGACAACGTGTCCTGAGACGGTGGCCCGTGTTTCCGAAAACTCATATAAAATTGATGCCACGGGCACAGATGGATTCAGCCCAAGTAGGTAGAAAATTGAGGCCACGACTATTCGGGTAGAGTAAACTATTTCTCATGTCTGGATGCGACTGGATATCTGCCAGTTAACTTGGTCGTATTACACACATTTGTGCCATCTTTTATGTGAGTTGACTACATTATTGTGCAACAGCTACACGAGAGAGGACAGATGGTATCATCAAACCTACAAATTGGGGCAGTTCAATATTCTTTTATACTACGACTGTATCGGAATCTGTTATACTGGGTAATATGTTATTGGGGACGTCAGAGATATAACTTTTTTATATTTTTACAAACTTTAACTTACTCTTCTGTTATGCAGGTTAATGCATTGCTAAGTTTACTTTCACAGAAGGAAAACATATTGTTTTTTCTCTGTTCTTCTCTAAACAAAAAAGGTCAATGACCTGGACCAGAAGGCTGTCACCATGAAACAATGTAACTGCTGATGTAGCAGACATCCTGTGGTGTTGGATTACATTATGTAGCAGGTTGCAGAGGCTTGTCACCATATACATGTATATAAATGTGTTTAAGTAAGAATAAACAAAGCAGTGGTTTTGTTGTGCTAGACTCCATGTTAAGGTTATCTTTATGCATTTGTTTTACAAATGTTACCTTTCTAGTTTTTGTCTTTTGTTTTATTTAGTCATCACTCATGAATACATATGGATAATTGTATAAATTAAGTATTGTTACAAGTTGGTTTATTTTGTGTTACATAATCATCATTACTGGTTCAACTCTTTTTCTTAAAATGCAAGAACTTTTTTCTCAGACAACACATCAGGCAGAGCTTACTCTAAGAAAAACACTGTCAAGTTTTGGCCCAAGCATCCAATCTCTTAGCATATAGACCATTACAGTAACACCAATTAAAGGCTTCTTGGATACAACTGTAACCATTACCTTGGGAAGAAGGTATACTTCATTTGGGTCAATGTTCCTTGGAAAATCCATCTGTACTTACTGACAAACATTATAACTGTAAATTGTGATCTCATTCAAGCTCTGTTGTAAAATTTGGGAATTTGCAGGATTTGTGCTGGATTATCTTACTTTAAAGATATGCCAAGTCTTACTCCTTGAAAAATCTATCTATACTTACTGGTATTATTGCTGTAAATGCTGATCTCATTCAAGCTCTGTTGTAAGCTGGAGATTTACAGGATTTGTGCTGGATTATCTTTAAGATACGTCAAGTCTTACTCATTGAAAAATCCATATATACTTACTACTATATTATTGCTGTAAATGCCAATCTCATTGGCACTCTGTTGTAAGCTGGAGATTTACAGGATTTGTGCTGGATTATCTTAAAGACACACTAAAATCTTAGGAACACTTCAATCAATACTCTGATAGGATGCATGACTATAGGATGTACAATGTATGCTACTCAGGTTGATGCTATGATCATACTAATAGAAAATGGTGACCTTACAATTCTCTGAGTTACCGGTATGTGTCATGGTATTGTACCCTAAGGCCACACCAATTTAATTTGTTGGTTCTTGGATTTGTGTAGAAAAATATGAAGAAACGGGGTGGAAAAAAACAGGCCTAGGCATCTTATGATAGCCCCAAATGCTACGATTGGAGCCATGAAGTCAACATACAAGGCTGGTTTATGATTCAAACAATGAATTTTAAACTTTTAATCAAACCACTGCATTGATAGATGGTAAAAAATGTAACAACTATAAAGACAAGGACTTTCCTCAACTGTTGGGGCCAAAAAATGAGCATTTTAAAGTTGATTCAGAACCTGAATTTTCTTTTCCTTTTTTTTTCAAATCAGAAAAAAATGAAACAGGCAAATCCGAGAATGAACAAATTAAATTGGTGTGGCCTAACAGAGATGTGTATGTATCATTTGTACTTACTGGCAAGTATTGCTGTAAATGGTGATCTCCTGGAAGCCCTGTTGTAAGCTGGGGATTTACAAGATTTGTGCTGGATTATCTTAAAGACACACTAAGTCTTATAGACAACACTTCAGTAGTACTCTGATAGGATAAAAAGTTTCAATAGAGCAATTCTGTATCCCATTAAGAACTGAGGTCAAGCAACAACTGACTTCTAGGTGACCCTACAATCTGCATCATTCTGTATAGCTGGTATAACCACCTTTCAGCATAACACACCAGCTTTGCAGGCACATAGCGCAGCAACAGCTGGTTATATTACACTGAACGACCTGTCATGCCTGACCTTTGTACAATTAAATGTAAACATTGTCTAAAGCTATCTAGTGATGATGCCCCTACTGTACTTACTGAATTAAATACTGCAAAAACTTTTTTTTACGAAAGACAAGGTCTGTGTTCACTTGTTACTCTTGACTCCTTAATGTCTTTGGCTATCTATCAACTGATTTGTACTGGTTATGACTCCAACTCTGTCCTGCAACTTGCTACATAATGTAATCCAACACTACAGAGTGTCTGCTGCATCACCAGTTGACTAATCTGATTTGTATTGGTTACAACTTTATAGCAGCAGTTAAAAGGTGAAACATTTATGGCACCAGTGGGAATGGAACTCCTAACTTTTGGCTCAGCAGTCTGGTATCTGTAGTCAACTGCTGGCCACAAGAATGATTTTGAATCTTGTAAGTTTACTTACAAAATCCTGTATAAAGCCACTACAGGCTTTTTTTTTACACAATCTTCCAATTTGAGTGCTGCTAATAAATGGACTACAAGTCTTTCCAATCGTGACCTATGTTGGTTAATGACTAGAGACTGGTGTGTTATGCCAAAAGGCGGTTATACCGGCTATACAGATACAGATACAGGATTCAAACTCTTGAATATTCCAGCCAAGAGCTGTTGTTGCTAACTATCCATGGTACAGAAGTTGGGACAGAAGAGCTATGATCATATCAGAACATTGACCTTACATTACTCTGAGTTATGTGTTATGGAATCATACCCCAGTGGAGATGTACATATAGCATCATCCTGTACATAACGATACTGATCAACAGTTCTGGTAATCGCTGGGTTCCTGGGGCATCTTAGATGAAAGAAGCGTTGTCACTCTTGAAATTCAAACTACGTCTGAAGAGGCTCAACCCGAGAGTAATGGCCTCATAAATATTTCACATGCTTCTCTGAAGATTCAAATCTCATTCAATCAACCCATCTCTCCGATATCACATCAGGTTTGACCGAACAACCCTTGCAAGTACCCTCAAGCAGTCTTTAAATCTCCTATTTAGGCCATGCCAATTTGATTCGCTGGTTCCCAGATTAAAAAACAAAAATCATGAAAGGTAAAAATTGTAGTTAAGTCAACTGCAAGATAAACATAAAGACAGAGTCTGAGGGGAAAGTTTGCACCTTGCTACATGCACTATAGTCGGACTGAAGTTTTCCTTCAAGACTTCTTAGGCCACACTGATTTGATTTTATGGATGATATCCGTGCGTGCATTAATTTTCGCTGTTCTCAAAAAAAAAAATAATAACCTCCTCTGAGGCTCTACCCTGGGTGCCATCCCCCGTAGTCTATGGTACATGTAGCTAGTGACAATAGGGAGCCGGCGGTAACTAAGGAGGATGGCACCCAGGCTGCCGAGGATCAGCAGAACTCCACAACTCAGTACAGTGCCGACTCATAAATGCAGCTTGTAGTAAATGTCATTACATACTACCGCAAATTTGCAAAACCGGCTTTATATTCCTGTGATTTAGCAGCATTTTTATTTGCTGGATTTTTTCCCCCTCTCGCATTAGTTTTGGGGTCTTCAGAGGATGTCATCCATAGAATCAAGTCAGTGTGGACTTACTAAAATCTTTGACTTGATATGTCTGAGAAACAAGGAAATAACTTAGTGTGGGCTACCCTTACTTCGTTCAAGGAACTGTGATCCCCATGCCCAGATGCTGATATTGATCGGCGTTCAAATTGCTGTTATCCTGAGTTTGTAGCAGCTGTCATCACCGCCATCAAAGTCAGTGTCCCCCAGCGTCAAACTCTGCGTCACGTTTGAACAATAGCGACACAACTAGAACTATTCTAGGACCTGTAGGAACTTCGCTACAGCGTGATTGATGAAGTAATCCCCGTGCCCAATTTGGGACTGTCGGATAATTGGGAAAAACTTCGCTTTAAGACCTAACAGGAAACAAGATCGAGAGCCACATTTATCTTAAGGACGCGCTTTAACAAGTCGGGTAACATGCTCCAAATGGCTTCCATTGTTTCAGTAAAGGAGGCCATTACAACTGGAGTTTAATCCTCTAAGGAATTCACGGTTTGATAAAAAGATAAGAAAACGAGAAAGAAAGTTTAGTAGGTTGTTGAGTGCTAACAAAAGCATCACTTCCACATCCATAGATTTTTGTATGTTTGAAATGAGGCACAACTTTTGTTTCAGAACCATGGTCAAAACCACAAATCAACATCACAAATCACTATCAGGTGTCAAACCACAGCTAAATGATGTGAGCTAAGACAGTCAAGCTACAATGGTGGTTTTATCCTGTAGAATTCTTTCCAATCTTTCTTCTTTTTCTCCATCAATATGTATAAACCTCATAAGGCTGAGGGCTGCAAGCATGGTATGTAAGACATATACAAGGCTGTAGGGTTTGATCCACTGACACTGAGAAGGAACCCTAGCAAGTAGACATCATAAAATCAGAGGGCAAGGAGGAAAACTAGTATATGACTCTATTCACTCCATAAAACTGAGTGCACCAAGGCATCAACCTGGTCCTCTTGGTTTGTGGGTAAGGCCATAACAATTTAATTTGTTGGTAATCTGAGAACCAACAAATTAAATTGTTATGGCCTCACCCACAAGCCAAGATAACATTTCTAAATACATAGCTGCTGTGTAATATGCCTTAAGAAAGTTTACTGGTTATGCAATGCAGATTTTCACAGCTGAACTCCTAACCACCTGGCCATAGAAGATTAATATCGGCCCTATCATGTACAGGGTCACAGCTTCAGCATACTAGGAGGCTCAACTAGAATTAGTAGCACGGTCCCCTGATGGAATCCAACAGTAATACAAATATATAATTACATGCTGTTACTCCTTCTGCCTATCATACCAAGGACCTCATAGTTTATAAAGTTTAGGCCACGCTAATTTAATTTGTTGGTTCTCAGATTTAAAAAAAATGTGCTTTACTGGAAAATCACAAAAACAAAGCCTGAGGACCAGGTTGATACCTTGGTACACTCAGTCAGTGTTATGGAGGGAATACAGTAATATTCACTTGTTATATTTTTACTTTGAACTGTCTGACAACCAAAAAAATAAATTGGTACACCAGCTCATGACATAACACACCAGTTATGTATCTAAACATGTTATCTTGGCTCGTAAGTGAGGTTTAAAATTCTATATCTGATTTACATAACCGGGTAACTTGTCCCTCAAGCATGTGAAAGTTTCTTTGGCCAGCTACAGTATGAAGATGAGATATAAGAATCTGTATAATTGCATAAAAGATGATCCGCTTTGTGACTCACCATACCAGCTCTATACAAACAAATTTTCCATGGCCAGGTGGCTTGTAGGCGGGCTGGGAAAATTATGTATTGCATGACCGGTGAACCAGCTTGTGCTTGCGGTGTGACTCATGGTCACATACTTAGGCCATACTGATTTGATTAATACATGGATGACATCCTCTGGGTGCAAGAATGCAAATTAAAAAAAAGCTGTGTAAAAAAAAAAGTTGCCTTCATTTTGAAATCAAAGTGGTCAGGAAAGTTAAACAAATAACTGCTCAAATGGTATACCAGACAATGGATTCTTTAGTTTTGTTCTTTCACATCTTCTTTGACTTTAGAAGACTTGGTGGTGCAAGCAAGTCGTAATTTGAGCCCTGCTTCCCTTTCTCTGGCATCTCCTTTTTTTTCCTTTGTGACCTCTGTCATCCTTCCAGTACCCCCAAAAAAACAGTATGTTTGCAAACTTTTTGGGGGGTTGGTGCAAACATCTGAAAATTGGACGTCATCCATATAATGACCATGAAGTCATTGTGGCCTTAGAGATGGTATCTTGGCTTGCAGGTGAGCTATTGAATAACTGTATTGAATAACTGATAAACTGCCTTTGGTCATGAATTCCTTTGGCCAGGTGCTTGGCAAGTGAGACCTGCCAAAAAAATCAGTATTGCATAACTGGAAAACCGCTTGAAGACATAACAAACTTGTCAAGTATAATTAGACTACCTGGTAAGGGAAAACTGCAAAAGGGACTGACTGGTTTAAGCAACTGTACACTTTAGTCATTTTTACCTCCATGAAAAATGGTGGTATTGTTTATGGTATGTCTGTGTGTGTGTCCGTGTGTGTGTCTGTGTTTCTGCATTTTGGTTGTAATGGATATGGTTGGGTTCAGTCTGTCCCAGAGTGAGAAAGTCATTAATCACTTCCACATCTGGTAGCGCTTGCTGCTTTTACAGGACCTGGTGTTTTTCGTTACTTAGACCTCCTTGACACCTGACAGCTAGTATTTTTTTTCTGACAGCTGTTTCCCTTGCATGATAAAGAAGGGGATTGCAAAAGAAGATTACAATAAGGTTACATGCATCAGTAGTTGTCTAGGCAAATCATTTACACAAGATCTAAATATTTCATGAAGGTCTGAGGTCTCCAACTTCTTGTTTCTGTAGTACACTTCATAATACATTACACATTGACACCTTAATGTTGTGAAAACACAGATCTATTTGTTGCTCTAACAAGGAGCATTCTTCACAGGTATCATCACATTGATTTTTCGATAATCAATCCTCCGTCTAGACCCATGATTTACTGACAAGGTTCCTTCCAGTCTCCAAGGTATCGTTGATCTCGAGATGTCTGAAACAATCCCAAACTCTGAAGGAAAGATCTTAAGAAAACACTGCAGCTCCCTTGTCTGAAGTTGTTTTAAGTACTTAAGTTCCTGACCTGTCAAAACTGTGTTGAAAAAACTGCACAGAATCCTAGATAGATATCAGGTGAAGTTGAATGATAGCATAAAATAGTGATCTAACCAGAAGGCCAATATGAACCACATTTTGCCTTAGGACAAGACTTAACCATCAACATAAATCATACCAATTTATCTTTAACTTCTTTCATCATCATCAGATTATTTTCGTAGGTTGGTATTTTGAGGCTATAGGGGCAGAGGGTTGTTAATCCACTGTGTCTAGGGTAAGGTATTGGAAGGCAGAGCCCATTCCTCTCCATTCCACTGCCTTTTCCCTCCCCAACTAAAGTTAGGTACCCCTTTTACAACTGGGTAAAGTGAGGAAAGTTGTGTAAAGTACCTTTCCCAAGGACACAATGTCTTGCCAGGGATGCTAGGAATCAAACCTGTAACCTCTCTGTCTTGTGTCTGCCGGCCTAACCACTCGGCCAGTCAACAACACCACACATATTATTGTACCAACAAGTAAACAAATATAGCAGAAACCATAGAGGTAGAACAAAAACTCATATTTGGGGGCCCGCATGCCCTTTTCCGTAGAGCGTAATCGGCCGTTTTAATTCTACGTAGAGCGTAGACGGACCGCTCTAATTCAACGTAGAGCGTAATCGGTGCATTTTGCGTAGAGCGTAATTCGCCGTTTTATTTCACGTAATGCGTCGTAGCTACCCGGAATTTAACGTAAAGCGTAATGGGGGAGGCTTGTTGAATTCAGCGTAATACGTAGCCGGCTCTCAGAATTTAGCGTAGAGCGTTGTCGGGACCCCCCCATGCAGGCCCTCATATTTGACTCCTGTCCTATACAGATCTGAAAAAACTGGCAAGATCACTGTTGCTCAATCAATGTCCTATTTCAGTAAAGAAGTGATGGTGTATGTCATTGGGAAGCAAGCTCAAGGCAAACATCAGAATTCGTTTCACTTATCAAATAAACATAAACAGGATGGATTTAACTCATTCAATGGGCTGAGCTAGTTCACGTTCTTTTATAACGTCCAAAGTAGGACCTGCCGCTGAAATGTCCGGGCCCAAGGCAACAAAAGCAGCATCACAAGACATTTGTGTCTCGCCTTTAAACTGACAGCATAGGTTCAAGCCAGGACAATTCCTGTG
Organism: Branchiostoma floridae x Branchiostoma japonicum; assembly: GCA_013266295.2. NCBI lineage: Eukaryota > Metazoa > Chordata > Leptocardii > Amphioxiformes > Branchiostomatidae > Branchiostoma > Branchiostoma floridae x Branchiostoma japonicum. Next base: position 7,286,553 of record CM023827.1, on the reverse strand, counting down.
TCAGTTAGTTTTAGAATTAGTGAATATCCTGGGTGACACCCTCTAAATCATTGTATAAAGGAGGGAACTGTGATAGCCTCAGGGAATTCACAACAAACAAAAACCAATATCTAACCTGGCATGATAAATAGTCATACTCATCACTCTGGGCTACTGAAGCACTGGGGTTCACCAGAGAAAAGGAAGGATGACTAGAAAGACAATATTTGTTAGCAAATGCAGAATATTTTCCTCCCAAGCCCTGTTCAAAAGTGCTGTCCATTAACCACTGTATCTATGTGTCATGCAGACAAAGCAAAGGCTACCTGTTTTAAGATTCTTACTATATCCAAATGCAGAGTTAAAGTATTCACAATAGCTAATATTTGCTAGTTTCTTTTTAATCACTGTTTTGTTTAAGGTTTTCTATGAAAATACTTGATACTCACTCTTCCATTACTAAAAGAACAATCCTTGATGAAACCTTAAAGTTTGAGAAACAAACAGAAGTTTCTCTGTCTAAAATTTTGATACTGCCCTGTGTTCTATACAAGTCATGTATTTTTATACTGTACTGTACTGTACTGTACACTTTGTCAAGTTTCATTGACGGTTTCTCCACTATATCATAGTGGAGAAACCGTCAATCTTCTATTTTACTTCGACACCCTTTAGCCATACAGCTGGTCTTGAAGGGTTCAAATAAAACATACATGTACATATTGCACTCAATGAAAATATACAGATCTTCATATTACAGGATTCCAATAAAAACATACATATTGTACATAATGAAAACATACTGTAAGCTGGTGATTCACTACAAATCACCCGGATGGAGGCCTGGCAAATTAAACCCCCGTCGCCACCCCTAAATATGTGAGCCATACCAAGGCCACATTGCACTAGTAGCTACTGAAAAAGGATCATGCTTCACCTCAGTTGAGGATGACAAAAGAAGAAAATGTACAGATAATACAAATATCAACAAATTAACAAATTTAATTTGTGAGATGTTTGAATACAAACTTCTTGACCGTTCAACAGACAATCCAAAAGAAACTAGGACACCTCACTGTCTAAAACTTTGATAGGGCTTTATGTTCAATACCATACTGTACTCTTCATTGGCCTAAATGAAAGTTTTATTGAGCTGCCAGATGAAGCTAGCCCTTTAAAGTTAGCCCTTGAATCCCCTGAGTGAGAAAACCCTGAGAGAGGAAGCCATTGAGAGCACTTTGGGTCCACTTAACGACTCGGAGCAGACGATGGCCCACCTGATGCGGCCTCCTTAAAAGTGCAGACAGTTTTACTGCCTTAAGTTCTCGGCTTAGATCAATAAATCCCCCCTTCTGATCCAAATCACTTCCTTGAGGATTGAGGGTACATCTGTCACAGCCAAGGTCAAATGAACCTGACTTGAAGGTGACTTGAAAGAGTGTCAAGGTGAGAAGTATAGTGTTTTCCCTGAGGAACTATTTTTTTAGGGTACATCTGTTATGGTCAAGGTCAAATGAACCTGACTTGAAGGTGACTTGGAAGAGTGTCAAGATGAGAAGTAGTTTTTTCTCTGAGGAAATATTTTTTAGGGTACATTCTATTATGGTCAAGGTCAACTGACTTGAAGGTGACTTGAAAGAGTGTCAAGGTGAGAAGTATAGACATAAGTGTTTTCCCTGAGGAAATGTTTTTTTAGGGTACATCTGTTATGGTCAAGGTTAAATGAACCTGACTTGAAGGTGACTTGAAAGAGTGTCAAGGTGAGAAGTATAGACATAAGTGTTTTCCCTGAGGAAATATTTTTTAGGATATATCTGTTATGGCCAAGGTCAAATGAACCTGACTTGAAAGTGACTTGGAAGAGTGTCAAGGTTAGAAGTAGTTTTCTCCTTATATAATATATATATTACATAGACCTAGAACAGTATATTTCCTATATCTATCTATCTATCTATCTATCTATCTATCTATCTATCTATCTATCTACTGTATATATATATGTATGTATATATTGTATCTGTATGGCCAGTATAGCCACCCTTTGGCGTAACACAATTAGCAAGCAGAGCAGTGTCGGCAAGCTACATGTATATTACACCGAACGACCTGTTACAGCTAACCTTTGCATATCTAACTGTGACTTGTTTGAACCTATCAAGTGATAATGCAGCAAGTTACTTGGTGGCAGCAATATTCTTTGCTTTAAGTTCGATACTTTCCTAGATTAACACTTAAGTCCCTTGTAGACTGATCTGTCAAAGTAGCAGTGAAAGATGAGGTGGATCTAATAGTGTCTGCTGATAAAAGCATAGTAGGTCAGTGGACAGTGGTCATCATATTGTAGGGTAATTACCCTGACCTGAGGTCGACATGGACACTAGTGGGGCAAGGACACATTTTGTTTGTTTCGCATAACAGATAAACTTCCTTTTGGCTTAACACACCAGTTCTGTACCAGTTTAGTACTGGACTGTAAGGTTTGAACCACTTACACCAGGAAGGACCCCTAGTCTTTTTAATACGTCGGAGGGAACTTTAACGTACTCGAGGTGTAGCTCTCCTCAAACATGGGACCTCCGGCTTTACAAATTACACCCCATCCAACAGGACATCCCTAACCAAAGCTAGGTACTCATTTTCACCAGAGTTGAGTGAGGAAATAAATGCCTTTCCCAAGGGCACAACATTGGGGGTCTGCTCGGGATTCGAACCCAGAACCTTTAGATTCCAAGTCAACAACCCTAACCACAAGGCCACACTGCCAAGTGTTGATACATTCAAAGCCTGCTTTGTTGGGAACTAATAAAACCAAGATTCCGGTTATTTACTGTCTGCTATCCATAATCCTTGAAATATATGGAGGTTTGAATGATCATGAGGCCACAAGTCATGTGATACATGTTACATTCTACAGGAAATCAGCAAGTGATACATTCTAAGTGTGTATCAGAGGTGTTGTTAAAATTATTTCTTTGGAGTATGGACTGTGTTCTAACCTTATTGCTGCTGCCTATAAATTAATAGCCAATTTGAAGAGGACGGAGTAAAAAAATGCAATGCGATCAAAACTGCCTAAGAAGACCACTCAGGGGCCTGATAAAATCTGGTCTATGTAAATAGGTGGTCACTGTAGACAGGAACCTTCAAAAAGTTGTCAGATGGTCCTTATGTAGAGGTGGTCGCCTGTTCAGTTCAGTAAACTTTTAAGGGCTTTTAGTGGTCTCCCACTCCAAACTACTTTCTTAACTTCCTCCATTTCATCAACAGCCCTGGGAGATATGATTATTTACAGGTAGGGACACAAATCTTAATACAAATTAGACTTACGCTGCAATTTTACCCGTGCAACAGCGCATAACTGTTCAGCGCTGTATTGGATTCCGATTACCGGGATGGACAGTGACAAAGTGCTCCTGCTCTCAGCCCAAGACTGGCTGCAATTCTTCTCCATTTGCCAGGCTGGCAGAACTAATCCACTGTCTGAGAACAACAACCTTAACTGTCAACGTCTGCACAAAATCACTGGCCCAAACTGGCTGGTTTGAATGTTACATTTACAGCAACAACACTAGCAATCATGTTTGATCTAATTTTTCTGTACTAGTGTACCAGTGAAAAGTTTTGGTACAGTACAGCAAAAATCATTTATTAATACGTACAGGTCCAAAATTGTACCTGAATAGATCTACACTCAAGTATGTAGCTTTTTGACTTACTTTGTTATCAAAAATAAGTATTACTAACTAGTATTCCTACCACAAAGATAAAAATTTAGCACCGGAAAATGATGAAAACATTGCTTTTGAAGTCAGCACCATCTTTGATTTGAGATCCTTTCCAAAACATGGGTTCTCTGTTGTACAGTATAAGATACCTGAAGTCCCCAAAATTTCTCTTCTACTTTGAGGAAGCTCATTATACTTGTCTGCAAATTCCTAAATCTTGTCCATTACTCAAAATTTTATCACCTATACAAAATGCTTTGATTTTTTTTTACAAATAATGTATACTATCAAATATATAAATATTTTGCTATTGGGTGGGCGTTGCACTTTGTTATATTGTTTCATTGTTTTGGTAAAAGTTTATAATATTGTGACACCATTTTGCAATTCAAATCTGTCGTCAAGTCCTGTTCCCCAAAGCTATTCGTTGATAGTCCTAACTTTCAATCAATGTTTTCTATGTAGTCTATTTTGGGAGTGACAATCTAACAGTTTGTGAGAAAAAAACTGTCAACTTTTGAGTGATAGGACCATTACTAGAGATATGAGGACAAATTGCTTCTTCCTCCCCCTTCCTTAATAGATCTCATTCTGAGCGATATCTCAGCTTCAGTCTTACACAACCCTACCAACCAGGAGAGAGAAGCTTAAAGGCTCCCTAATCTTCCTTATTGATCGATATTCCCACAAAAGTGGTAATGAATGTAACATTCATTGATTCTTATTGTTGTCTACCGTGGGACTTGAAGTGGAAAATTAGAGATTCTACTTCTTACAGAGTTGGAATTCTGCCATGACAAGGTATTAGTTTCTACTCCTATTTGTAGATTTTGTGTAACTTCTTATCTTGAAGTTTAGGCAGGCTGTCTTGAAACTGAAATAACCAAGCCTTATCTCCATCGCTATAGAAAATTGATTGTGAGAACAGGACAAGAAATAGGCACCAAGAGATCTGTTGTCTAAGTCAAAGGTGCATAATGCTAAACTATGGGGAAGAGTAAAGACAATCTTTTTTACTAGCTGAATGATATTCACATCAACTGACACTGCTATCCCTGTCCCTGGTGCTGAATGACATTCACACTAACACTGCCATCCCTGTCCCTGGTGCTGAATGACATTCACACTAACACTGCCATCCCTGTCCCTGGTGCTGAATGACATTCACACTTAAACTGTCATCCTTGTCCCTGGTGCTGAATGACATTCACACTAACACTACCATCCTTGTCCCTGGTGCTGAATGACATTCACACTAACACTACCATCCTTGTCCCTGGTGCTGAATGACATTCACACTTAAACTGTCATCCCTGTCCCTGGTGCTGAATGACATCCACACTAACACTGCCATCCCTGTCCCTGGTACTGCATGACATTCATACTGACGCTACTATCCCTGTCCCTGGTGCTGAATGACATTCACACTAACACTACCATCCTTGTCCCTAGTGCTGAATGACATTCACACTAACACTGCCATCCCTGTCCCTGGTGCTGAATGACATTCACACTTACATCCTTGTCCCTGGTGCTGAATGACATTCACACTAACAGTACCATCACTGTCCCTGGTACTGAATGACATTCACACTTACATCCTTGTCCCTGGCACTGAATGACATTCACACTAACAGTATCATCACTGTCCCTGGTACTGAATGACATCTACTCTAACCCATCAGTATCACTCCTTGTCCCTTTTGTTATGTCCCTGTTTTGATATCTTGTCTCTTGACAGCCTCCCTTTTGAGTAGAGCATAACTTTATAAAGAATAGAATCTTATTTTACAAACAAACAAACAAACAAACAAACAAACAAACAAACAAACAAATGAATTTTGACATAATTTGGATACACAGATCAAAACTAAAAACATCACAATTGGCTCAGGACCTTCTCTAGCCTACTAGGTTAATGCTTTAGCAATTTCTGAAGGACTGCCGACTGGCACTGTTCCAAGTTACCCAGGGTCAGTGGCCGAAAAGATGTCATCCTATAGACTATGGACGAATGATTCACATGCTTAGCCTTTAAAGATTTCTCACCCCCTTCTAATCAGAGCTGGGTCTGTCATGTACGAGGGTGAGTGCACCAGTGGTTACTGACCCTGCCCAGTCCATGTGATGGGATCTACTGTGGTCCTCTATACTTGTCAAAAAGTGTTAGGGAATAGTAAAAAAGTCACAAATTCTCCTGTTTACACTGGACGTGTAAGTATTGTCAAGTGTCTGTCTCCTCATCAAGTTTTTTCAGTAAAGCTAAAGTGAATGGCATCCCCATATTCCCCCTGTCCTTGGTGCTGAATTCTGGTTGCAATCTGCCATCATCTCTGTCCTTGTTACTGAACACAACATTCACTCGGATTGCTATAGAAACGAGACGTTAAACTCAACATGTTGATTTATCCATGTACTTGTATGTAAGCTCATTTCTGACATTAGTATCCAGTTGTTTCTATGTTAGTTCACTTGTATCCACTTATTTGTAGAAGACCTTACGAAAGTCTGTACTTTTCAATGTGTCAATAAAGATTTCATTGTGACAGGTAGCAACTCAAACATTGCAGTCCAGTCATATTGATGATAATAGCTTTGTCTATACTTTCTAGCAGGATTCGTACAGGCATTATATCATCCAGGGCTTGAAATACTTTTTTCTGCATACCTGCACTAGTAACATTTGAAAATTACCTGCACCAGACAAATTTTAGCTGCAGCACTTAGAGTTTAGGAAGTATGGATCATACCAAAAAGTGTTCAGAAACCATTGCCATTATTTCTTTTATACTTTATAGGGGGTAACAGTCATCCATGCAGCAAATAAAAATCCGCATACATCTACATAATATACATATATAATTACCCCATACATAGACCGGTGCAGGTTAGGTGCAGGTAGACATCAGAAATACCTGCACAGCTCCAATTGTACCTGCACTGACCTGCATATGCAGGTGGTATTTCCAGCCCTGTCATCTCTATGCAATGAGATTAACTGTTTTACTGGGAAAGTTTGATTCCATTTTTCTTCATCACTTTGTACAGCAAACTTCAAATGTGTATTGAAAGCTCTTCCTCTATTCTTGCCAACTGGATTCAAGTAATTGTAACATATAGCACAGTGAGAAAAGCTTGCCAATTCCTAACAACTTAATCTAGATTCAGAACAATTGTTAGAAAGTACTTCCAAGTAATAAATTCAGAACTTTATTGAATAATGGCCACTTGTTCAACTTATAGGCAGCCAAAGGCATACAAATTTACAAGTTTAACTAAAAGAACAGGAGTGATTTTATAAAAATAAACTTTTATCTTTTTCCTATCACTTCCCTCAAATTGATCAAAGTGTCACAAATTCTCCTTTGAGTGGATTTTTAAAAGACAAGTAGCTCATTATAGACACTATAACCACATTCCTCAGATATTCCACTCACTAATTTGCAGTTGCAGCCATCCAAGTAGAAAATCTTAACGACATTTTATGCTGCTAGTATTACAAATTCTCATTAAAAATGGAACTCTTGGCTCAGCAGCCAAGGCTTTGTTAAACTCATGATAGATGACGTTCCAACACTTTGGCAATTTCGAGGAGATCCATGTCCTGGTCATCCATCAGCAAACTAATTTAACTTGTCACTATAAACGAGTAAAATTGATCCCCTTTTGTCAAACATGAGGACGGACTAAGCCCCGAGTTTGTCACGTCAGCAAGATGGGAAATCAGGGAAACTTTGAGCAAATGTGAAAGGTGGTCTTGTGGTTAGGGTTGGCGACTTAAAATCCCTGTCAGGCACCAGTGTTGTGCCCTTGGGAAAGGCACTTTACACCTATTTCTTCACCTTATTCAGGTGAAAATGAGTACCTAGCTCTGGTTAGCGATGTACTCTCAGATGGGATATAAAGCTGGAGGTCTTGCTTGGCTACCAATTCTCTATTGGTTACGGGGTTAGGCAGCAGGGAGAAGGTTAAATAAGATGTGTGATCAGAGTGATAGTTTTTAAGTGTGAATGGTGTTATGTACATTTCAGTAAGCTCTTCTTGCTGGCAGGGACTAGAAAGGCTTATTGAACAACTGCCCCAAAATCCAGAACACTGAAAAAAAAACCACAAGTGATAGATTACAAGGACTTTTATAACAGCTGTAGCTTTGTTTTCATTCCAGTTATAGCTTACCATTGACCAAATCTCAATATGTCTTCATTAAATTTTTACTTGGCACTGAATATAGCAAACTAAACTTTAGCTAACTCTAAGTGGCGGCTAATCTTTCAACTTGTTTGTCATTGATTAATAATTCATTTCCAACAAAGGCTTGATTCTGGCTTTAATCTCGAACGCAGAAAGTACCCAGAGGAAAAAGCCCTTGTAATATATGGTCTAATTAAAACTTATTGATTACCTATCAAAGGTACAATTATTGGTAATCCGGTGAAAAATTAAACATAGTCGCAGCAAACACTGCAGGCTATTTTGGATCATATTACAAAAGAATGTCATATTTTACGAAGTGTCACAGAAAATGTGAGTCATGCTACATGTATCATTATGTGGAACTTTACTGTAGTATGTAAATACTGTGGGTCTTCTTGATAAATAAAATAAGAAATGTCACATTTTGTACTGATACTACTACTACCCGGTATGTGCAATACTATATTTCTATGCAACTATTTTAAGTACTATGTGCAATACTATATTTCTATGCAACTATTTTTAAGTTTTGTACTTAAAATGTGCAATATTGTACGATTGTTTTAAAAAATTTGTAAATAGACGGCAATTCAGTGACATTTTCACTGCGAAAGTTCAATAAATACATCTTTAATCTTGAATCAATCTTGAATCTACTACTATAATTACCACTAAATACTAATCCTACTACTGCCACTACTACTACTACTATAACTATTACTACTTCTACTCCTACTTATTGACAGATTGATATATACATACACTAAAAGAACATTGCAGCCAAATAATATTACTGGCTCAATTTCGTAATTTTAGGCACATTTGAAAACTAGATGGACAAAATCCAGATATAAGAAAATAAGAGATACTATCATCAAACAAAATAACATCCTTGCCAAATTGATAGTAAAAACACACCAAAAACTGCATCTAGCCAGTCTCTAGACCGAAAATCTGGGTAAGTCCAATATCTTGTATTGATAATTACAGTTTTATACTTGTTTCATAAAGCCTTTAAAATATCAAAGGCCTTCCCGACTAAAAGGAAAAATTCTTGTTAAGGTCTAGCTGATCTCTATGGAGATTTGTGTTCAGTACCCAGGGCATGTTTAAAACTGTTCAGCCATCGTTTCCAGCTTTATTACGAGGTAATCTCCATCTCCGTCGAAGTGTGCTTCATCCTCACCTTCCTCTCCACAAATTGAGCAGAAAAACGACAGAGCGCCTGCGGAGTTGAGTGGAGGATTTGGCGTATATTGCCTTGTCTACTGGAACTGAGCTGTGCGTGATCCACTGGGGATTGCAAGTGAACGGAAATCAAATGTGTCCCACTTATTAACTGCAACCTGACAAATCTTTTAAGAACGAGAGATCTGGAAGTCAGAAGGAAGAGTCTACTTAAAAGAGAAGGGTATCTCAGGTTGACTTTATTAACGAATGTTCTTTGAAGAAAGTTTTCTAAGGTAATGTCAAGTCTCAGTTCTCAGAAGAATTATAAGATGTAATGACAATGATCTTCCCCTACTGACACAAAGAAGGAACGTACAGGGAAACAACTTATAGCTTCAATGGGAAGTTTGCCTGTTGTAAAGAACACTGGAGGTCCTGTGTTTGGGGAGAGCCACACTCCTTGCACGTTGAAGAACCCACCACACCTTTCAAAAAAGAGTAGGAGCATGCCCCGGTGTACGATGGTCCTCACTACTATCTGGAAGTTGGTGATTCACTACAGATGGAGGGCTAGTGAACCCCCTTCTCATATTAGCCACCCTGTGAGCCGTAATGAAGCATTAATTAATATTGCACTGTAAGCTACAATGTACTTGAAAAAGCATCATGCTTTACATCAGTTGAGGATAATAAAAGACAAGAAGACAAGGAACATGGCTCAAAGTCCCATCCTGAAGACTGCAATCCTTCACCAGCAGCATGGAAATCAAGTGAGCAACAACAGTTGGGAATCAAACTCTTGACCATTTGATCCATAGCCAAGCTCACTATTAAAGGCCACACCAATTTAATTTGTTGGTCTCTGATTTTTTAAAGAAAAAATATTAAGCAACAGGGCAAAAGAACAGGCTTAGGCATCCTATGATAGCCCCAAATGCTACAATAGGAGTCAACATACTGTACAAGCTAGGGTGGTGTGTATCTCAAAGAACTGCAGCATTGATAGATGGAAAAAAAACTGTAACAACTAGGAAGAAAAGGACTTTCTTCAAATGTTGGGGCCAAAATAGGATCATTTTGAAGCTGATTCAGAACCTGAATTTTTTTTTTGCAAATCAGAAAAAATGAAGAGGGCACATAAAAAACCCATTTGATTACATTGGTGTGGCCTAACCCCCAGAAATCTTTGTTGACAGGACCCCATACAAGACAGACCTCCAGGAAACACAGTGGCACCAGCCTGCCCTGATGCAGCCCACAAATTGATGTCTTGGGGTTTAACCCACATCGATCTCAATGTCCAATTTGCTTGGAGAATGGAACTGTCAGAAATGTCAAGCTTATGGATAGCCCAAGGTCCCACACTGACAGACAAGGTCCAATTTTCCATGGTTCCTGCAGGCAGTGGTCACTGCAGACAACTGGACAGTACAAGTGTTCCGCACTATTACTTTGAATATTCAACTTATACAAGTCATGTATATGGCCTCCTTCAGTCAATATTGACCATGGTAAAAAATTCTAATAAATGTAAGAAAGATTATGCTTTTACATGTAGGCTACATTTGGACATTTTAAAGTAAAATTTAACAAGAGGATATCATGATAAAATCCTAAATATATTCGACATAATATTTGCAATTTAACTGTTTTTAATGAATTCTTATAACGATGAAGGGCCGCAATGATTTGAAATGTCAAAAAAGATTAATATTTGCCTTTGCCACATTCAAGTTGTATTCATGGTATATGGTTTCTGGGAGCACATTATATTGTCTCTTGTTATTGGAAACATTTCAGATGTGTCAAATTGTAATGCATCACGACACTTTTAATGAAAACAAAGTGCAATGATGGGATTCTAACTGGTTAGATCAAGTGGAGTTATCAGGAATGTCAAGAGGAATGAATGTATGGAAAAGTCACGATTCATCCATTGGCTGCAAAGAGTTTTATTGCATTGTGAATCTACAACGAATTGTTTTATTCATAATGTAAATTTCTTGCTGATTCTGTGCATATTCCACTGCCACTTCCTCCCAACCTGTGGGGAGGCCATTTTGACCTCCAATTCGACCTTCCTGTGAGTCTGTGGTTACATCATCTCCCCCTCACTTCCTGTGACTGACTCTACTGTATTCAAATAACCATGGGCATACAAGCAAACACACCAAAAGCAAAACCTCTGTACACAGATTAAATAGTTGCATATGGTATATAATCTGCAACAGCTGCATATGGTATATAATGTGTAACATTTAGTTGAGTCTCTCAGTGATGTATTGTGTCATGTGTAGATATGGATAGTTGAAGAACTTCTCTTAGTCATGACAAAAGGGCGGAACAGACTTTTCAATTTCACACCATGTTTCCACTGCACATTCATATCCATTTGAAAACCATGCGTGCGTAAAAACAACACAGTCACGCTCTCTACAGTACAGTGTATCAAATGGCCAAACTACTGTTACATGTACATGTATGTCTCTGGTCAAAAACTATTATTGCAAACTCTTTCCTTTGTACAAAAATGTGAGAATGATTATGCTTTAAGGCCACACCAATATATTTCTTTGGTTCTTGGACATTCTAAAGTAAAATTTAACAAGAGAATATCATGAAAACAGAGGACTGAGAAAAAAAATTGAATCTGACTATGATTCACTTTCTGAAACTTTTTAAACCAAGATACAACCTTACCCCCCAGACTCTTTTTCACGTTGATCTGCCAATTCTGCATTATGTTTTCAAATGCAAGAACCAACAAATCAAATTGGTGTGGCCTTACTCTCACACATGAAACGAAAAATTATGCTTTGGTTATGTTAAAAGCACCCCAATGAATTTCAGAGCAGCAAAGCAAAAAATATTCTGGATGAGGAAATCTGTCTGATATTGACATTTACTGCCATTTCTTAGCACAATTTGGTCATTATTTCACACTTGGAGCATTTGAAATAGCCCTGAAACAAGCTACACGGAGTCCCTTTATTTTTTGGTGCCACCAATAAATAGCTAGAACCAGCCTATGATACAAAACAAACAACTGTTTTTTTTATCAGAGACAACAATTTTTTGCCTCACAGATATCTGTATCTGTATCTGTATAGCCGGTATAACCGCCCTTCGGCGTAACACACCAGCTAATCAGTATGTTAATTGGGATAGTGTTGATTCAACTTAATAAGGAAAACAAATTACCTCATAATTGACTTTAAAAAATCAAGTTTTACTGCCCTGAAATCACTTCGGGTGCCTTGAAAAGTGTTGTAAACCATTGGAATACTGCACAGACACTCCACCTGAGAACCCAAGGAAACACTCCTCAGTATCAACAGCCCTATTTAACAGAGCCTCTCAGACAAAGTTAATTTCATGCCTCAAGCACAACTCTTCAGCTCGCATCTAAAACCATTTAAGGGGGCCGGGGACCACCAAGTGATGCGGCGGCAGCATTGATTTTGTATCTCAGTCAGCCGAAAACAGGCATGACGGATGTTCTTGTCTGGCTGTGATCTCTGCCAGTGACCTGTCCACACTACCCTCATCTTTCACCTACAGGCTGCTGCAAGTCATGCCCTGTTTTATAACATATCTGTTCTTATACAAGACAACAGTTACACAATAGAATAGCCTACATCTATACATTCTCAAGCTAGTATGTGAATTCAGCTTCTTCTTGCCTCTTTGAAATGGCAGAAATGTAAGTCCGAACAGATATATGTCAATGAAGGTTAGACATCCAGGTAACACAAGAATTGTCTCAAGCAACTGGATAGAATTTGAAAACTGTTAGTCACTGACAAAAAGTAGTGGATGCTACTTGAAATGTCTGACAGTTTCTATCCAGTTGCTTGAGTAACTACCCTATCTGCTCTTACACAAGAAAACAGTTACTCACAAAGAAGTGAGGAGAAGCTGAATTCACGTCGTACTAGCTTCATGTATATATATACTGTAACCCAGTGGGTATGTAACTATGTAATACTATGTACAATAAAGGTCTTCATTCATTCATTTTAGAGGATGTTCTGGGATCTGTGTCTGTATTGCACAACCAGTGAATTAACTTTCTCCCTGCTGCCTAAACCAACAACCAATATGGATTTAGTGCCAAACGGCTAACTTGGCAGGTGTGAGGTTAACAAGCTGCATGGAATACCACACCAATCTAGTTGTTGGAGTTGGTTTGTCAACCTTACAGCCTGGTCTCTGGGGTGACATCTTGAAAAGGTGACAGTCACCTATTAGGCCACACCAATTTAATTTGTTGGTTTTCAGATTTTTTCAGAACTTACAAATATGAAGCAATGGTGAAAAAACAAACCTCGGCATCCTATAATAGCCCCAAATGCTACAACAGGAATCATGAAGTCAACATACCTGGCTAGGTTAAAATAATAAAATAAAAATAAAAATTTTGAACTTTTAATCAAACCACTGCATTGATAGATGGGAAAATTGTAGGAAGAAAAGGACTTTCTTCAACTGTTGGGAGCATTCTTTAGTTGATTCAGAACCAGAATCTTTTTTTTTTTTGCAAATCAGAAAAAAAATGAAGCGGGTAAATCTGAAAACCCAATGATTAAATTGGCGTGGCCTTATGTCAATCATTCCACAAATGTGGTGAATTTCAATAAATAAATAAATATCTTTAACCTAGAATTAAAATGTGATGCCACACACAGATTTGTCCCAGACCAGCCCAAGCCGACAGCGGTAATCAAAAGGCTCTTGGCTCCGGCCCAGCTAGTCTTTTTCTGCTCCGTAATCTGTGATCAACTCTGAGACAAAAATGAAGTTAGTAAAGCACCGGCTTCTACAATGTCACATCCATTACCCAGCCCCGAATAGCCTGCTAAGTGGGACAATATCGGATCCGATCGATTTTCAAAGGCTCGGCTGAACACTAAAAGCTATCTGAATAAGAGGAGGGGGGAGAGGGGGAGTCTAAGTACTCTCTTCCCTTTCTGTCTGATGTTAACAATCTGTGATGACAGTAATTTCTTATTCGGGAGTTACGATTCAATCTGCGCCGTGTCGTTTTTCTTTTTGAAGGGAAGGAAACGGAGCATGACTGTCACGTCAAAACAGCGGCGCTGGAGACCATATGAAAGATCGATGACTATATGTTGATGTGGAGATAGGGCCACACCAATTTGATCTCTTGGTTCTCAGATTTTTAAAGTCATGATTTAGCAGAAGTTCAAGATGAAAACAGAAGGCTGAGAGGACAACTTTAAACTCTATACTACATGTATAATTCAAACCCAACTAAAAAGGTACCTTCCCCTCAAACTCATTTTGATCATCCATTTCAGCATTATCCTTTTTCAATTCAAGAACCAAAAATAAAATTGGTGTGGTCTAAATGCACTTCGACACTGGCAGAGTGTTGGAGAGGTAATCATGGTTTTCCTGAATGAATCCAAGAGAAGATCCAAATGAATAAGACCTGAAAGGAGCTTCCTAAAGATGAAAATTTTGAGCTTTTTAGTCTTACCAGTAGCCTACTTAAGCATGATTCACCCTATTTCACGAGATAGGTGGCTCAAGTGTTGGGTCATAGGTGTGGGGTCATGTGGCGCAGCGGAAGCGCGTTCCGCTCAGGGCCAAGAGGTCCCGGGTTCGAACCCCACCCATGTCACCGATCTTGTGCCCTTGGGAAAGGCACTTTACACGACTTTCCTCACTTCACTCAGGTGTAAATGAGTACCTAGCTTTGGTTAGGGACGTCCCTCGGATAGGACGTTAAATGGAGGTCCCGTGTTTGGGGAGAGCCACACCCCACGCACGTAAAAGAACCCACCATACTTATCGAAAAGAGTAGGGGTCCTTCCCGGTGTGAGTGGTTCAAACCTTACAGTCTTATGGCCACACCTGGGGTCATATTGAGGTCACCTGAGTTAGTGCCGAATGGCAGCCGCTCCAGACCCTTGCGATTAAGCCCCACCACCATTGTAAGCTCCTCACAATTCAGCCCTTGGCTGCAAGGAGAGAGTAAGCCGGCCCACCAATAACAATAACATAACAACAATAATGCTGAGCTGGAAAATCAACATGAAAACAGTCTGAGGGGACAGTTTATAACAGTTTCAGGGAGAGAATATAGTAAGATTCAAGTTTAACTCTCAGTCCTATTTTTTATGATATCCTGTTGCCAAAATGTTACTTTAAAATGTCACAGAACCAAGGAAATAAATTTATGCAGCCTTACAGTACATTCATTTGAACACCACCAATCTGGCTTACATCTATATCATGCACAACTAGCAAGCCAGTCATCAATTTATCGTTTCACAGACTGCCAATACTACAATGTATCTGATCATGTCAACTGCCTTTAGAGTGTCCAAATATCAAACAGATATGGTGCAGACAGAAGCTGCTTTTGTAAGCCTCTGTCTGGAGCTGACAAGTCAAGAGGCCTTTCCAAGTGGCCCCTCTCAAAAGCAGTTTCAAAGCAGCGGATCTATAACCATTGTACAGGTGGAGTGAAAAATGGCACATGGAATTCAGGATGACACGCTGCTATCTCTTATATGCTCCGTGGTTGTAAAAGCAGTGTCACACATGAAAAGAGCCCTTATTGCAGTTGTGTTCAAAAGCTGTTGCTGTGCGATTACAGTTGGCACTGGCTTCTTTGCTTTGTCTTTCAATCTCAGCTTTTCTAAGGGCAAGAAAAGGAAAATCTATACATTAGGTGAGCAGGACTGCATTGCATAACTGGCAACCTCCTACAGGTATATAGGAGTCAGAGAACTTCATGAACTTGTGTCATTTAGCCTCCGCACACTTGAAGAAGCTGACAGGCTTAATAAAAGTTCTAAACGGAAACTGTGCAGCTCCAGATGTCTTACTGAGGGACGACTGCAGTGTGAAAGATGTCGGTTAGCACTCTACTTTATATGGCAATGTCCTAAACATTGCAGTTTTGTGCATGGATCTACTAAAGGAACAGATTGGATTGAGCAATTGCAAACCACAAAACCAAAAGCCCAACAAGGATTCAAACCACCTAACTTATATTGTATGACCTGCAGACTGGATTGCTAGCCACTATACTTGCAAGCTTTCATCTTAAAAAGTAGCCAAATTCTGAGGCAAGGTTGAATTGTAATCTTCAACACAAAAACTGGACTTACCCAAATTTTCAACTGTACAACATCAGTCTTTATCAAGAAAAGAGCTCATTCATTGGGAAAGACTGGAGTTGGACTGTCGAAAATTTGGGTAAGTCCAATTTGTTATGTTGGAAATTACAGTTCAACCTTGTTTCAGAATGATTTCCATCAATACAGATAGCTTTTTAAGCGGAGTAGTGAGGAAAATCTTAACAAAAACCTGTTTTACTTTTGAACCATTTGAGATTTTCCAATATGTTTCTAGATATGGCCATAAAATAAGCCATCAACTTTCTCACCTGAAACTTTCTTTTTCTTCTTTAACTACTTCTCTAAAGGTTACAACCGAGCGTTTGGGAGAAAATGGCGGCAAAGCCCATTGCTAATATGACAAAGCTTTTCCGGCACATGAGTTTTAATGCCACGTAAAATGTCAGTGGGGTGAATGTTCATTCAAAGAGCAGTTATAAGATGGAAACAGTTTGGGAACACCCACTTTCGGCTCATCCTGGAAAATTTACGGCCCAACAAATTGCCCATAAAGTTAACAAATGAATATAAACTTACCTAGCCTTAAATGTCAGGACGCTTTTACATTACGAAGTGGAAGATGGCATTTTTCTTTTGGGACGCATAGAAACAATGAAACTTGAAGCAACCCCAAAACTTTTCCTTGAAACTTGAAGAAAAGAAGACCACCACAGCGTCACCTTTTCAGACATTATCCCAATTAGTATGCTGTAAATGACATGTGTCTGAGGCTCAGACCAAACATGCAGGTGGCAATAAGAGTAGAATGGGAGCCATATGGCTAAAAATGGGCCGTTTTAAAACTAAAAGAGGTAGACCTTAAAATCTGGATGAACCTTCCGTGAATAATTTCCTTTAGGTTGGTGAATGATTGAATAGCACAGTTCTATTAATATATTCACAACCACTTGTTTAACAAGAGCCAAAGTTTTGCTGACCATCTGTCATCTTCTGGAAGAACTTGACACGTATACTGTTGTAACTTGTATACTGTTATATTGTTCAGTCGCCAGGGATTAGCACTTTGTAATTATAGCCTTTGGCTAGTTGGGTAACTCCTGGCTGTATGTCTGCATATAGGTGAAGGAATAATTCCAATCAAACTTTGTAGACAACGGCAAAGGGTTTATTGTTACAAATTGAAACCAACATCTGAATTGCAGACATTCATACTTACTTACTTCACTACATTCAAAAGTTCTTTTAAAATCACCAATTCACTAAATATCCTGATCACATTTGTAGCTTGCCACCTAAAGAGCACATTGGATGTCCTATCTGAAAAAGATTTTGTTAAAAACTTATAGAAACACCTTATAACATCAATATGGCCCACTCTTCCCTGCAATGCAAGTATGGGAGAAAATTTGGTTCAATATGAGATGGCAATAACACTAACAGTAAGGGCCATCTGGTCTAACTTTTCATGGATCATAACAGGAAAGGTAATGCTAAAATTAATCTTTTTTACGCAGCTATAAACAAGGAATTCAGGATGGACCTTAGCCCTGAAGGTCATGAAGGTCAAGGTGAGGGTTACAGGACGTTATTGGTAAGTCTGCTCTCAAGACTGAGGGGATTGGACACCTATTGTTAGTTCTTCCTTTACGAGTCAACCCAAGGGGTGGCCATAAAGATGTACAGAGAAAGCTGGTCTCAAATCAAGTTTGTCCCAATAAGCTGTTTCACAGTTTGAACTGTGCATGTCTGAGGACAAAGGTGAAGGCCCCTAACTTGTAAATGGTTCTTGTCTGGACCGTGCTTAATACAAGTCCAGACAAAAATGTGAAATTTGTCTAATCTTACAGTACCATTTCATTTATTGCCAGTAGCGTGTCAGTACTGTCCAGACAGTAACTTTCAGTAAGAGATAATTCATGGGAAGCATCAGTTGCATTACAGTCATGACAGTTTAAAGCTGCTTTACTGAAATGTTACTGAAATGTGACTGTCAGTAACTAAACAGTTGCTAACAGTCACATACATGTATCAGTACTGGTGGTTTACTAAGGGGTGTTTTGTTTTACGTATTACCCCCAATGCACTGCACTGCACATGAGCAGTTTACACTGTGAATCAGCTTATACAACATAATTCCTGTTCATTGTATTTTTGGCTGCCTCAATTTTAGGCAGGCCAATTGTTAACAATGTACTGTGAAAGTCAAGGGAACCAATCTATTTCCTGACTGTGCATTCCCCAGGGACTCTGCCTGAGGGTGCTTACCCTCAAGGGGGTGAAGTCTGCTATCTCTGATTGCCTTGAGTGTTTTGTTTTCAAGTTGATAGCTGAATTTTTCCATTGCTGTTCTGTTATACTGTTATAGCTACTACTACTACTACTACTACTACTACTACTATTACTACTACTACTACTACTTCTACTACTACTTATGGCCCAAGTGCCTATGTTTTACCTACTGCAAACAATAGAACAAAACAGAATAGACTCCCGAATATACATGCATGTGCTAATACTACCGATCTCCATATATCTGATGATACGCTGCATCATCTGAACCAAGCAATACATCAAGCTTACGAGCCCAGAACTGACAGTTTGACTGTAATCCCCTAAACACCTTACCAAATCCTTTCCGGTATAAAAAGGATCCTACATATGCCGTGGTAAGTACCAGGTAAGTCAACCCTGGCGGAGCAGACACCTTGGAGCCACCGGGACTTCTCAAACATGTAACTGTCTTGTAGACCATCAGATCATCCTGCATGTGTAACATTTACGGCTTTCAAGTCGTGTTTGAAAAACCTTTGTGACAAATTTATTCCAAGGACAATGCATCACCTTGGGAGTATGAGAAAATCATCCTTTCTTCTTCTGTATACCACATGTCAGGAGGAAATATCTTCTGTCCTTGAACTAAATCCTCATGGAACGACCTTCCTTGTGATTGCTTCCCTAATGGGTACAACCTTAAACTTTTCAGACAAAGGTGATTATAGTCAAGTTAGCGTGACCCAAAAAACTTCAATGGCTTACAATGAGCCTTGATTTGTGAACTCGAGAGGTAACATTTGCAAAGCAAATAAATTGTACATAATGTTTATCTTCACATGGTCTAGCCCAATAAACTACTGCTCTGTTTACTCTTACTTAAACACATTCATAAAAAAAAAGAGCATCAGACTGAAAGTGAGGGAAGGCATGGAAACACTTAAGACTTCCTGGGACAATTACTAGTCTTAAACAACTGAGACATTACCTCAAGGTATCTTAAGCTTCAAGGACAGACACTTAAGCCAGGCAGTGGTGTCTTAAGAGGTTAAACCTGATGGTAGCTTTTCACATTGTAGACAGAAGAGTGACAGATGGCCCACTTTAACAGGACTTGATACCAGACAGGGCAAAGGTGCATAAACTTTGGCTTCCAGCCATGACAAGTCTGATACGGTTACTTATGGGCCACCAACACAGATACATCACTATCATCATGTAAGAAAGTGTAGCAGTAAGTCACATGTAAAGGATAGCTATATTTCACTCCATACTATGTATGAATTAAACATTATATTGCTTTCCCTGATGTTTCTTCTTCTTCTCCTGCCAGATAGTTCTCAAATGGGTTTTTGATGCTGCCTCACTTGTAATCTACCACACAACCCTTGAAAATGAATGTATGCATCATATTGTAAGAAGTAACCATGGATTTTGTGTTCAGTACCATGGACAGAGATAATGGCAAGTTACCAGCACCAGAAATTCAGCACCAGGGACAGGCATGATTCCACAAATGTCTCACGATCTGATCTTAGCGTACTAAAAATATACATTTTGTACTCTTTTGCTGATGATGACAACAAAAAGAGTACAGGAGTACAGTATCAATATACTAGGGTTGCTAGCTTCTGGACCACAAATAGATCACAATTACTTTTCATCTTACTCATTGCAATCTACCAAGAACCAACATTATAAATTTTTGAAATTTCTATTCAAAAAGTTACATATTGCCACTAGTCTAACTGCAGTACTAATATAGAAGTTTAGCATTCAAGTTAAAATACGTCAAGGTCATGAACAAGGTCATGAAAAGTAGCAGAAAAGCAAGCATCACATCCTAATTCTTGGCTAGTCATTTAGGAGACTTGCTATAAAAGCTGACAAGACTCCCAGTCCCAGAGGCTTGGTGGAGTTGGTGCCATTACCGTGAGACATCCCAAAGGCCTTTTACCACTCTAAAAGTGGGTTTTTAAGAGTGTTAAGAATGTGCAAATGGAAGGTTTTGAATATTCTTCTCAGCCCTGATGACTGCATGCATTTTAAACAGTTGCTACATTTTTTAAACTCCTTAATGTCGTCTTGTTTGATTTAGTGCAATGTCATCAACACTTTCAACTTACACTGCCAAACTTAGCAACACACTGCAACAATTTAATCTTAAAACCATTTACCATAATCTTTTAACATCCAACTGCTACCTTCTGATTACACAGCAATGTTTTTGATCGTAATTACACAAAGCGACAATTAAATATTAAATGCATTCACCATAATCTTAAGATCAAAGTAACATATTTCAACCACCGCAATGTTTTTAATTAGTAATTACGTCAAAAATTTAATCTTTTCAACCTTCACTGTCTTTCCCCCTCATTATATCAAATGTATCGTGACTGTATCTCCAAATTTAGAACAACTACATAAACACTTTCAACCTCTAGTGTCTCCCTGTGGACCAAATTAGATGACTTTTCAGATCAAATTACCTCATCATCAAACACAGAACCATAACGCTCATAGGAATAAGGTGACATGATTAAAAGAACCATTACAGTAATCACAGAAAGCTAATAAGAAATCAAGGTCATGGGCATGTACTTTATCAAATTCACATATTACTTATTATAAAGAGCTGTTTTTAGACAAAATAAGCTGATTATTAAACAGAGCAGACTTGATTAGAACAACAATTTATAAGGATAGAAAAATAATAAGTAAACAAGGTCACGAGCAGACTTGATCAAGTTTACAAGTTAACAGGATAAGCTTTGAAACTGCGATGTTGCTTTTTTTCTACATAATTAGCAGATAATTAAACAGAGCAGGTATAATTAACACTGACAAGATAAAGCTCTGAGGAAATAAGGTGACATGATTGAAACAACTAATTACAGTAATCATAGGAAAGTAATGAGCAAACAAGGTCATGGGCAGAATGTATTAAATCTACGGCTACCTGCTACTTACTATAATGATTAGTTTTGAAACTGGCATGCTTTTTTGACACAATTATATGTAGCTGACTATCAACAGAAGCTGGTGCAATAAACATGAAGCTAGAAGTAGAAGGAAACTAGAGTTCCACGATCTCATACCTTCGCCAAATGAGATTACCCTTTATGACTGACGAATTATAGATTTTCCCCCTAATTATGCAAATAAGATCCTCATTTGCATGAATTACATCAGTTGATCATATTCTCCCAATGACAGTGTTATCTTAACAAAGAAGGTAATTCTAGCATTTCCTCATAAATTATGCAAATGAGGTGCTGATTTGAATAAGTTATGTTGAATGATGTTCACTTACAGTCAACTTCGAAATGCGCAAGTATGAAATTGCCAACATCAACCACTATGGAATTAAAGTATTTTCTCATTAATCATGCAAATTAGGTCTTCATTTACATAATTAATATATGGCAATGTTCCTCTCATTCTTAATTACACATGTCACAAGGTATAATAGTCCTATCATGGAAGGTATCTGAATTATAGAATTCCCTAATTAATTATGCAAATTAGATCCTAATTTGCATAATTGCCATCTAATTATGTCAAGCATCATTTAAGCTACCTACATACCAAATATCAAGACTATCCGTCGACCGGTTATTGAGTTATCCTACTTTAAACATTTTCATACAAATGCTCCTGCAGTTCCAGAGCAAGCTGCTAGGGGGCCCAAACTTACGTCACTTCTTCCCGAGCATAAGAGCTACCTACCATCCAAAAATCATCACCCTAGCATGTCCAGATCACGAGATATCAAAACCGGAAGTTCCGCTGCAGTACCATAACAAGCCGCCAGGGGGCCCAAAATCTAATCGTTTCGAGGTCTCATCAAGACCTACCTACCTACCAAGTATCAAGATAATCCATCTAAGCCTTCTCAAGTTATGCTGTTGACACACACACAGACACACACACACACACACACACACACAGACACACGGCCACGAAAACATAACCTTCTTGGCGAAGGTAACTAGAAAAGCAAATGCATAATGTTTACCTTCACATGTTCTAGCCTAACAAACTGCTCTGTTCATTCTTACGTTCATATATATGGTGAACAGTCCCTCCAACCCTGTCCTCCAACCCTGTCCTGCTACATTATATGTAACCCAACACCACTTGGTGTCTGCTACAGCACCAGTTACCACAATGATGGCCATTTGTTCCTGGTCATTGACCTTATTTTTTTGGAGAAAAGTATTCTGAAGAAGAAACGGAGCAAAAACAATATATGTTTTCCTTCTGCAAAGGTAAACATAATAAGCTTAATCAAAACACATGGCACAACTGGGATTTGAACTCACAACTTCTGGGTCCAAAGGCAGGGTCAGTAACCTCTGGACTACACAGTCACGCTACTAGCATTGTCATGGTTGAAGAGCATACATGGCATCAGAGAGTTTTTGTTACCTTCGCCAAGAAGGTTATGTTTTTGTGGCAGTGTGTCTGTGTGTGTGTGTGTGTGTGTGTGTGTGTGTCAACAGCATAACTTGAGAAGGCAAAGATGGATTATCTTGATACTTGGTAGGTGGGTAGGTCTTGATGAGACCTCGAAATGATTAGATTTTGGGCCCCCTGGCGGCTTGTTATGGTACTGCAGCGGAACTTCCGGTTTTGATATCTCATGATCTGGACATGCTAGGGTGATGATTTTTGGATGGTAGGTAGCTCTTGTGCTCGGGAAGAAGTGACGCAAGTTTAAGCCCCCTAGCAGCTTGCTGTGGAACTGCAGAAGCATTTGTATGAAAATGTTTAAAGTAGGATAACTCAATAACCGTTCGACGGATCGTCTTGATATTTGGTATGTAGGTAGCTTAAGTGATGCTTGACATAATTAAATGACAATTATGCAAATTAGGATCTAATTTGCATAATTAATAAGGAAATTCTATAATTCAGCTACCTTCCATGATAGGACTACTATACCTTGTGACATGTGTAATTAAGAATGAGAGGAATATCGCCATATGTTAATTATGTAAATGAAGACCTAATTTGCATAATTAATGAGAAAATACTATGATTCCATAGTGGTTGATGTTGGCAATTTCATACTTGCGCATTTCGAAGTTGACTGGAGGTGAACATCATTCAACATAACTTATTCAAATCAGCACCTCATTTGCATAATTTATGAGGAAATGCTAGCATTACCTTCTTTGTTAAGATAACACTGTCATTGGGATGAGAATATGATGAAATGATGTAATTCATGCAAATGAGGATCTTATTTGCATAATTAGGGGGAAAATCTATAATTTGCCAGTCATAAAGGGTAATCTCATATGGCGAAGGTATGAGGTCGTGGAACTCTAGTTTGTATATCAAATGGTGATGAATGAAGACTCCATCAAGCTGTTTCCTGACATTTCATTAAACATAAATTCAGGGGTTTCGCAAGAAACTTTCTCGGGCCCACTGGTGATGAATGAAGACTCCATCAAGCTGTTTCCTGACATTTCATTAAACATAAATTCAGGGGTTTCGCAAGAAACTTTCTCGGGCCCACTGTTATTCCTCTACATATATTCCTCCTATACATCAATGACATAAATGACACATGAGGGGTGTTGTCCAGTATGTCATAGATGAACACATACATGTAGAATCTGATGTAGATGTACGTGGGCAATCATCAATGAATTACATGTACATGTACATGTAATGTCTATATTTTCATCGTAATAACATGAGCTAGCCAAATTAAATAACTGTTCAGATAGAGTTATCAAACGGTACAGAATGTAATCAATGCAGACCCAGAAAGCTTAGAAACTTTTCTAGCAGTCTGTTTTCATGCATTAATCCTTTCATTATATTAAGCATAATCCTTTCATTATATTAAACATATCAAATACATACCCCCTACTTGTTTGACACACCAAGTCTTCATTTAGTGCGTTGGTTCCCCAAAGAGTTTTGTCATTAAGTTAAAGATTTAATTGGGAAATATGGGCTGTTGATATGAGACTTGCTGCAGTTGATCCTCTGGGGAAGACATAATTAGTTTGGTAGACATCTGCCTTAATAAGAGATAATAATGGTTTTATTTATAGCGGAATAAAAGCTCACTGTTATGCGTATGTATACCTGGAAGGAGTTTGACGTGCATTAAGTTTGGGCCATGGAAAGAGCAAGGTTACTGGTAATTACTTCCTAGAAGGGGAAAATTCAATTTTTGATCCTTAGAAGCCAAAATATTTGTAGTCTTAGGTAAATCATTATTAACTGGAAGGTCGAGGGTAGATTAGCATTACTTTTTTTAACCTCCTTGTTCTGACTGATGACTACAATTTTTAGCCTCCCCCTTTAAAAAGGAGATGAAATTGGATATTGGGTTTTGTTTAAACAACCACTGGTGTCTCTCACCTTCTTATGTTTTGATGAGAGACATTACTGGTTGTGTAAAAGAAAACCCCAATATCCTATGTTTTACCAACCTGTTTGTTTCATTCATACCCAAACATTTTGAAGGTTAAGTTTTCATGATCATCAGAAGTTTGTTCATGAAAGGTTGGCCATCTTCAAAATAACAGTTCTCTTTTCTTGGTTAGGCCACACCAATTTAATTTGTTGGTTCTTGAATTTTGAAAACAAAATGAAGCAACAGAGCGAAAAAAAGGCTTAGGGGCCATGAAGTCAACATACCAGGCTGGTTTAAAATTTAAACCATGAATTTGAACTTTTAATCAAACCCCTGCATTGATAGATGGATAAACTATAACAGCTAGGAAGACAAGGACTTTCATCAACTGATGATTACTTTTGGAGTTGATTCAGAACCCCATTTTTTTTGCAAAGCAGAAAAAATGAAGCGGGTGAATCTGAGAACCAATAATTATTATTGTTTATCTTGTGTGGATTAATATAACAATACTTTTGAAATAAGTTTGGATTCTTTAGATGCCCAGCAAATTCCTTCATGTGCCTGGGGAGACACACTGTCTCTCAAGCC
Source organism: Branchiostoma floridae x Branchiostoma japonicum (assembly GCA_013266295.2). Lineage (NCBI taxonomy): Eukaryota > Metazoa > Chordata > Leptocardii > Amphioxiformes > Branchiostomatidae > Branchiostoma > Branchiostoma floridae x Branchiostoma japonicum. Next base: position 7,261,120 of record CM023827.1, on the reverse strand, counting down.
CCTGTCACACATTCACGAATTTGGCCTCCTGAACGCTAGCCGAACGCCCGCCAACCATGGTTAGGAGTGAGTCGGCTGGCGTTTGGCTGGGTTGGCTGGCATCCGGCTGGGTTGGCTACGGTTCGGCTATGCCAGCCAAATGTTTCAAAATGTTTAAAACATTCGTGAGTCGTTTGGGAGGTTCAATCGTATCTGGCTAGTTTTCGACCGTATTAAAGTCAGCAAAACACCAGCCAGCCATCCGGGAATAAGTCAGCCGTGTTCGGGGTGTGTTTAGGGATCAAATTTGACTCCAATTTAACCCAAATCCATTTTGATTCGTATAGCAAGGTAGGCGTGGCCTAAATCTGGTCAGAGTGCTCCCGAACGCCAGCCGAACCTGTTCGGCTGGCGTTGGGGAACAGATTCGGGGGAAGGTCGTGAATGTGTGACAGGGGCTTCAAGCATGAATCCACACAGAGATAGAAATTCCCTGACACAGCTCATCATAATCAGATTATTGGATTATCGGCAATTTGACACCCAGGCCAAGGCCTTTCTGTCAGAATCAGTGAAGTTTTATGGCGTGTTGCCCCACTTCCATGTGTAATGTGCTCCGTCTGTGAAGTTTACTGACCCGATTCCCAATGTGAGGTGCTACATGTATGATGTGTTGTAGAGTAGATAAAGAATACATAATGAAGAACCTGGCATCGTTTGATGAGGTACAGGTTCCTCTTCCTCTTCCTGTTAAAGCGACCACTATCGTCATACCGATCATTCTGTCACTTTGGTTGGATTGGGTGTCAAATGAGATCTTTCAAAAGATGGCCAAAAGAAGAACTAGCGCAGAGGAATTGTCATAATGTCAAGTCTACTAATCTCCAAGCAAATCTTTTGGTGGCTGCAAGACAGTATCAAGTTGGCAAGACAGTATCACTGGCAGAAAAGTTTGGCTGACAAAAAAAAGTACAAAAAAGAAAGCCCAATAAAAACGTCTAAAAACACATCAAAAAGGAGCCAAAGCCTAAACCTCTGCTTGGAGAATAAAGTCTACTTGGTTCCTAAGACTGATTTTTTTTAAAATGGTGAATTTAAAGAGAACTAGCAATGCAGCATTCCGAGGTATGCACACTTCAGATAATTATACAAATGTTCAAGACATCCTTGAAAAGGCCTTAATGACACAATTTTGCTGATAAATCTATAATAATGATAATAATAGAGTTGTAGCTGATATTATAATTAAGGCCCATTCACACTTATTCCGAATCAGCAGGAGTCAAACAGAACCAGGCAGAATGAAGAATTGGCAAAATCATGCCACATTTGGGGAACGCTAGTTATATCCCCTTCACACTAGAAATGGAGTGAGGTGGAATGCAGTGTGAAGGAAAATTTGTTGTATACTCCTGGATATTCAAAGTGCATTCTTCAAAATTAGGGGTGTATTCCAAATACTCTGGCACAGTTTGGTTCTCCCTTGAATGCAATCAGAATGTTTCACTCGCTGTTGGAATGCTGTAGGAATATTCAGAATGCAGTCTTACTGCAGTTACACTTTGAATGCCCTTTGATGTTTTCCACTTCGAATTCACCTGGAAAGTTTTGAGCAAGCTCGGGCCTGCCACAACAATGGGCACAAATACTTGGAATGTAGTGAAAATTGCACTTCAAATGTCCAAGAACATACAAAAGGATTTTCATTCAGATGGCATTTCGGTTCATTCTGCCTCTCGTGTGAAGGGGGTATTACTTTTCACCTTCACCTTGCACTTCTACCCAACAAGGGCTAATTAATGACCCTTGCGACCTTCACATCTGCATTTCAAGGTCATTTTCTGCCAGAGTTATCTCAGTCTGGTGGGCTCTGGCCAGCTCTTGGACTGTAAACCCTCATTTCTTGGGGACTTAGGCTGCGAGGGTCCATCTGTCCAGACCAGTGGGCAATGACCTCGGTGATGTTCTACTCTAAGAGCCTCCGATTAACTCCTAAAGGTTAGCGTAGATTTGTATGGACGCCATCTGGCCTTGCACAACCATAATCATTAGCGTTTGGCCGTTAAGTACAAAATGTATATATGGAAGATTGGGAAGTGCAGCTCCGAATGTGCTGTGTTTACAACTTGATAGCGCAAGCTTTTGAACTCTCGAAGGCACTGCTACATTTGTTTTAAAGTTCAACAGGGTGATCAGCTATGGCAGGCTTTACAGTTTGATGGTGCGAGATTTTGGGAAGACACAAATCTTGGAGGAACAGCTACATTTGTGAACTTTGATGTTCCAACGAATGGGCAAGCAAGGCTTTGGATAAGGATAGATCGACTTCAAGTTCAATCAAGTTTTGGGCAAGCAAGGCTTTCAAACTTTTTTTATTACTTTGACTTATCAAGTGAAATTAATGTTCCTTCCCACACCTATATATTGTGCATATAGGGCAGCACCCATCTCCATTTCTGTAGCCCTTGCGCCAGGGGGCTAGTCCACTGGTAGTGATGTGTGTTTAACTTCCATACTCTTTTCCCAAATACTGAGTGCTAAGCAGAGAAAGCAGCATGTACCATTTTTTAAAAGTCTTTGGTATGACTCGGCCGGGGATCGAACTCACGAACTAGTGAATGCGAGGCAAACACTCTACCCACTTCACCATTGCACCGGTCTACTTTGACTTATGCCTGACCCAAATTTCAAAATTTTGAGCATACGACTGGGCACTGAAAAATGTACAACCATGAAGGAACTCATAAGGATTTGATATACGAAAAAGTGTGATAGGTTTAATCATTGTTGTGGTATGATCATGGGACTTTCAAAGATATGCAGGTAGAAATTGAATCCTGCAGGTATTATAAGGGAATCAAGCAACACATACATGTAGCAGACAACTAACATAAACTCCCATGTTCTGTCATTGTTTCCATTGGGACAAAATTGCTTCAGAATCCTTATCAAGCTGTTTCAGGCACGGATTGGTCTTCATAACACATGACTGTACCATTGAGAATTCTGTCTGCTATTCCCACAAGGAAGTTCACTAACACGAGCAAAGCTTCAAGTGTTATGGGAAGATTTTCCATATTCCAAGCTTAAAGAGATTAGCAAATTGTATCAGGTCTTTGTTATTAATTACCTTAATTCTTCTCCAGCACAACTAATGTAGAAGAAAGCAGCCGAGAATGTGGCAAGTGCGCGATAAGACGTTCCCTGTATACGTGTGTCAAACAACTTAAGCTTTCGGTTCACCACAAGGCCTTTATCATCTGCACAGGCATTACTCAAGTCTTTACTGAAGACTTTGCTAAAGATTTTGCTGAAGGAAACCCTAAGGTCAAACCAATTTGATTCATTGGTTCAAGGCAGAGCAAACTCAGCAGAACGTACTGCGCCTGTAAGCCAGATTTTTCACGGTTTTCGTTGGATATTTGGTCAATAATCAGAATTTTACCCGTTACAGATGATATCTTTCCAACACAACATTTGAACACTATAGATGAGATGTCCTCCTTAAATGCTATGCACAATACATTACAGGTTTTGTGCAGGCGCAGTACATTCTACCGACACAATAGCAAACTCCTAGTTACTTCCTGGTACAGAAGTATTGTTTTGGGTAGCCTTGTCTGTTTGTCCAAGTAGCAACAGTTGCATGGATGGTGGGAGGTGATTTTGATAGTTGATTGATAGAAAGGTCAAGCCTGAAGGTGACCCAGCATGTCCAAGAAGCCAGGCGTAATACCCAATTAACTAATATCATACAATGCCCCCTACAGTTTTAATACATTCACGAAACTCATTTCACAAAGGTCTGTGAACTTGAAGGTCACGAAAACCAAAATACTTCCTGAAAGTCGGAAATCTCTGATTCTTCTTAAGCTTGCAACTAATCCATACATCTGCTGAGAGTTGCACTAGAATAAATCATGCTTCTATTTTTGACTTGGGAAGCGACATGCAAAATCCAGCTATTCCAGGATCATCTTGCCACAACATTTTCACCAAATGTAAAGTGAATGGAACAATTGCAAATAGGTCCCTGCTATCTTGTGTTTGTTCATAATGTGTAAGAAGGCCCTGTACTGTTATGTACAAAATGCAGCTAGTGTTGGTATAGAAGGTTACCTCCCATAAAAGAAAATATAACGACAAGTTTCCATATAGAATAAATGAAATCAATCTTATTTTAGGGGTTTCTAATTACCAGTTACTGTTACAATGAGTTATTGACTAATCCGATGTATATAGCAGGAATTAAGAAATATCCTCACTACATCTGCCAGGAAATTTACTGGAATAAATCTTGCTTCTATTTTTGACATGACGATTGTGATGCCACGTGCCAAATCCAGAGAATTTTCACCAGTAGTATAAAGTTAATAGAACTACTTCAAAAAATGTTCCTTGTGTCATATTAGCTAAGTTGAACTTTGTTAGTTCAGTTTTAAGAAGATCAAAAACTGTTGTGTAGCTAGCCTTGGTGCTGAAATGATTACTGTCTGTAAAAGAAAATGTTGATAAAAAGTTGATGTGTACAGATACAAAATACATAAGAGCAATCTCCAGTTTCTTGATTTTCGGATTTTTTAAAGATATGCTTAACTGGAAAACATAATGAAACTAGAAAGGCAACATTTGCACAGCAAATGCAAAATGTTTACCTTTACATGGTCTAGCCTAAGTACTGCTCTGTTTACTCTTACTCAAACACATTCATATACATGTATATAGTGTCCAGCCCCTGCAACTCTGTTCTGCTACATACATTGTAATTTAAACTAACACCCCAGGGTGTCTGCTACAGCACCAGTTATCACGGTGACAGCTGTCTGATCAAGGTCATTGACCTTATTTGTTTGGAGAAGAAAAAACAGAGCAAAAACAATATGTTTTCCTTCTGTAAAGGTAAACATAAAGAGCTAACAGAATTCCCGCGTACATTGAACCTGTACATAGTAGTTTTAGTACTTATCATTCTTGCTACAACCAGTGGAGGAGTGGCTTTACTGTAAGCTAAGGCTGGATTGAGGCACATCTCTACTTCAATAATGTGTGTCCCAAGTTTGCACCCCAAATACCAGTGCTAAGCTCTCTTCCTGTAGGGAAAAGATCTGGTCCTCTCTCTTAAAGACTTTGATCTCAGACTTTGCATTTGTAAAGAGACAAATCTAACTTTCTCACTTACAGCTAGGCTTGTAAGAGCAAAGAGCACAACACCAGTACAAAGTACAAAAGTTGCTGATGGATGATCTTTTGTGAGCTGTAAAAAGTTAAGGATAAGAAGAGAGGCCAGTTAATGACAAAGGACAAATGGCACAGGACTAAGTGCTTCTTTTCAGTGCTAAGAAATAAAGATCAGCCAGGGTGCAGCCAGGGGTTGAAATATCAAAGGTTAGCTCTTACTAGTCTTCTACCTGTAAATCTTATTTTATAAGATGGCTGAGTAGAATAAGTAACTCTGGTGGGAGAAGGTTTAGCGGCCAACAGTTATTGTCTGCACAAATTGCTGCAATCTCAGTACGATTAAAAGTTATGAAAAATGAGTTAAGAAGCCCTAAACTGTCTGAAAAGTAAGTTTTATATTTTTGGCCTTGCTGTAAATTTTGACCTATTTTACATGCATGAAAATTGCAAACAAGGCTCATTAAGATATCCCATTGCTCCAAGAAACGAGGTTCTCTCCACAGTAAGATTAAAAGTTAAGAAATATATGAGTTAAGAAACTGTAGGGAAGCCCAAAACTGTGTGACAATTAATTTTTATACCTTTGGTATTGCCGTAAATTTTGACCTATTTCAGCATGCACGAAAATTGCAAATATAGCCAGTTTAGATATCCCCATTGGTCCAAGAAACTCTAGGTTCTTTCCACGGTAAGACTAAACGTTAAGAAATACGAGTTAAGAAACTGTAGGGAAGCCCAAAACTGTCTGACAAGTAAGTTTTACACCTTTGGCCATGCAGTAAATTTTGACCTATTTCAGCTTGCATGAAAGTTGCAAATAACGCCGGCTTAGATATCCCATTGCTCCAACAAGAAACGAGGTTCTTTCCACTGCTAACTGTTAAAGTTAGCCACTTTTTAAACAAGACAGCAATCACTAAGCAACCCTACAGTGATCAAAATTGGACTTGCGTGGCCCTTGATTTCATAACTGCAATATGATACAAGATGTAAAAGTATGATTTAACAGAGCACAAAAAATGTTTAAAAAATTTGTTCTTCATCTATAAAATTTATTGAGCAATCTGTCAAATCTTTGGTTGTTCAGCAGTCGGAGCCACTAGTGGAAAGGTGGACCGTTAAAGGGACTTGACGAGGCAGGAATACAGGAAGCTTTAAATCAGAATGGCGGCTACAAATACGGGGTCACCGTTGCTGAGCAGAGTAAGTCTTTATTAGCGGATATTATCTAAATGTCACAGCTGTAATTGCTCCGAGTGTTTGACAGTTTGATAAGACCATGGCTACAGTGAAGAATGTCATGTGTCCTGCCGTGGTTCGTGGGGCATCTCTCTCTCATCCTTGCTTCAAAGATTTAAGATGTCCGTCCTGACCTTCTTTGTCATTAAGTCGACCTTCTTTGAATCCCTGAAGGTCTTAATTTTAGCATGCAGTTATACGAAGTCATATTACTCTCCTAAAGAGATTCCAACACGAACAATACAGTATTCAATAAGCAGTTTAATTTGCATACAAACTCTATCTTTGTAAGCAAAGTCAAATAAAAAAGTGCTTGTATAGATTTATAAACATACTTAAATAAGTATTTCCAAAGAATGCCAGTGTTGAAAGATAACCAGACAAGAATGTCTCTTTACAAGTAAAACAACAGCTAACTCTGAACACAGTGAACTTCTTATTCTTAATGCAGCGTTCAAAATTATCTTGAAATGATAACGAAAACATCTTTGTCAGTTATTGTAATTCCTGATTTTTTCACTGTACTTTAATGTCAAGGTTTCGCAGTCACTTCTGTACCGCAAACTTATGATTACCGTTAATTAATAATTCGCCAACATTCTTTTTTCTGCACCTGCCGCCATCGTGAACATGTAGTTCTGTGAACACCATTTTCTCAGACCATGCACTTTTGCTACCGTGAACATAAAGTGAATTAAAGTCTGTTAATAACACAACAAACTTGACGAACAAACATGATTACGTAGATGTTAGTTATTGAACGAGGGTTTCCAAAAGTGCACGTGTGTGGCAAGTTTGACTTTGAGTTTTAGACCACACCAATTATAATATTCTTGTTTCTCAGATTTTTGAAAGAAAAATATGGTGCAACCAGCATGCTACCAGAAATTCAACACTCCAGGCTAGTTTACGAAGTTGAAAAAACTTGGAAGACAAGGACTTTCTTTAACTGTTGTTGCCAAAATGGTTGATATACACAAACATGGTATACACAAATGTGATCAAATTTTTCATTCAAATAAGAGAAAAATGAAGCATCGAATCTAAGAACTGAGAAATCAAACTGGTGTGCCCTTAGCATCAATTATCAACAATGAAAAACATCATATAACACAACGAACTTGAGAGTAACAGACATCCTTACTACAGCTACAGTCTCTGTATAGGAGTTCCAGGTCCAGATGTCTCAAACAACTCATCAAACACGGGATGAATCTCTGGGATCAAGTCGGACGCGCCCATGGATCGGCCCCACTTGGAGAAAGCCAGTCTGCTGCATGTCTTGGTGAGGGTGCTGGCACCATACGCTGCTGCAATACTGGGGCCGTACTCCTTTAACAATGAACTGTGGGGAGACAAGAACACGTGGAAAAACTTTAGTCCAGAGAATTCAGCTGTATGCTGCTACAATACAAAAGACAAGTTCCTCAACAACTTGCTGTAATCTTTTGACAAATTTCTGCTGACAACATCAACACAATTACATTTTGTATCTGCCTCTGTATCTGTATATTTATAGCCGGTATAACCGCCCTTTGGCGTAACACACCAGCTTTGCAGGCACGCGGGGCAGACTTCATGATATACATGATTGTGCATAACATTCAAGTGTTTCCTGAAAACTATATGTCTGCCAAAGAGCTGCTTCTACTCTAGTCTTCTTGCTGTCCATCTTTGTTTGTTTCACATAACAGGTAAACTACCTTTAGGCATAACACACCAGTTTTGTACAGTAAGTACAAGCTGGATAATAAGACCAGACTGTAAGGTATGATCCACTCACACCGGGAAGGACCCCTACTCTTTTTGATAAGTGCGGTTGGCATTCTCAAGGTATGGCTCTCCTCACACACCTGGCTTTGCGTCCCATCCGAGAGGATGTCCCTAACTGAAGAATGTAGGAACTCATTTTTACCTGAGGTGAGTGAGGAAAACTGTAGGTCCATGTATGCCTTTCCCAAGGACAAAGCAGTGAGGACTGCCAGGAATTCTAACCCAGAACTTCTACTCAACAGCCCTAACCACAAGACCACCTTCCCACCCAGACCACCATGCCACCTTTGTGCACCTTTGTGCAACTTTCGTCAACCCCGTCGACTATCTGTTGAGGCATAATGGTAAAGAATTCAATAACTGAGAGTAATTTCAGCTAGGTCCAACACAACTTTTCAAACCCTCTCAGCAGATCTGAGGCTTCCAAAAAAAACTCCTACCAAGCCCAAAACTACTCCGGTCTTTTGGCTGTCTGCCTTCATTGCAATAACCTTCCCTTGACCTTTCCCTGTACATGTTCATGACCTTTGTGGCTGCTGCTCAAGCTCCCCAAGACTTACTTTTCCTCTCATCCAAATTTGATAAGGCCATAATTCAACCGGAGAATACCGAATGGGGATGGCTTGACTCCGAGCCAGCCCAGGGGATCATGTCTCAAAGGACATGTGTAATAGAAGCGATGTAATTATACCAGTCCGCATTACGTACCGTGTCAGGAGGAATTTCGATCAGCATCGGGGAGCGCTGAAAGCTGTCCAAATTTGCGGCTCTGTTTATTAAAGCAATAAAGTATTCATCACGCTGGCTGGCGAGATAAAGGCTGCGTAATGTTTCAAAGTCAAATGCAATTTGAGCGAGCCGTATTACGCCATAAGCCCCGGCGCAGAAGAGATTCATTTCGGCCGGGTGATGAAGTGGAAAAGATACCGTTGCAAGTACACGGCACAGCTCATTTCGTCTCCGTCTCCGATTATTTGTTTGATCTGCGGAGCTGCGAGGGATTGTTTCCACGGCGTAGAACATCTCCCTGCAGGCGAGTCGTATATAACGGACAGGTAAAACTGACTCTGTCGTAGCCGAGAGGCATACGCGACTATCGTGCTGCTTGTCAGATGTATCATAAAATGCATAACACGAAGACGCCTCAAGTATCGGAATTTCTCTGATTTCCCACGACAATTGTTCTTAAAACTCTAGGTGGGAGGATTATCAAGTTTGGAAGTCAATTTTGACGCTGCAATGGTAGAGAAAACTATGTGTTTAAGTGTATCTAATGTAGCATAGAGGTTTGATATTGGCACTTCATTGTACAACATGACAGCGAAAAGGCTTGAAACAGTATGGTGTCATATTTTTAGTACACCTGCAATGGAGAAACACTACAAAACTGACTCCCCTAGATTTCCCTTGATAACCATATTCCGAGTAAAACCCTGCGTTAGATTTATCAGTCAATGTGGGGTCTGACACTGTCACATTTCAAATCTCCAGGCATCTCTAACCGACATACACACATATTGAACAATCCGATATTTCCCATCAAAGCTCACCTATACCTGCTTTTTTTCTCTTACCGATAAAAATCTTTGGCGTTGCCGGTACTCAGGCATAGCAATTATGGAAAATGTCAGGGGTTATCCAAAATAGAAGATCGACCCGTTGCGGTAATGGAAACAAGGGCTATGAAATGACAAATATCTGTATCTGAATGATATGAATACAGGTACTGTACATGTTTGGAACTATCAAACATAGACCCGAATGGAGAACCACATATACCATTACAAAATCTTGTAGTACTGTACAGAAATTTTGTAGGAAGAAAGAGTATGACTTGGTTTGCACCTTAGGCCACAGCAAGTATATTTTATGGATGACATACATGTACATGTACATGTGATTTTCAAATGATTTTGAAAAAGAAAATGAAAATAGAAGACACACTAGTGTGGTAGCCTGGAATGCAGTTATAGAAGTGGCACCAGCATGGTAGTTGAGTGTAGTTATACTTCGTCAATACAATTTTGCATAGAAATTTGAATAACACATTATTTCAGCACATGAATTCCAGCAGTGTCCCTATCAACTTTGCTAACACACTTAACAGTGTGAAAATTGCCTAACTGCTTCAAATTCCTTAACAAAGTTTACCTTAATTAATGGTAATTTCCCAAAAGACTTTGTACAACAATTTCTGTTTACCTCACAAATACATCTATTACAGAACCATAATTGAGTGACACACATAGAGATAGAATCGCAAAGGTTGCCAGCTTGGGGACCACAACTCAGCAAAATGAGATGGAAACAAGTTTTGTCTTGTCAACAATGTTTTCCCTGGCAGATAGTTGATGCCCCTTGGTGCTTCTTCACACTATAGATAAATGCAATCACTTCTTCACAAGGATTAAGTCCTGATTACTACAGAATCCACCTTCAGGGTCCACACAAGCAAGTTGAGGAGGACTGACTAATTGAAGACTGGCTTTTAAATGCCAACAGTTGAACAGAGCTACTCTTCTACTGGTCATGACAGAGAAGACAGACGTTATATACAAAACGTACAGTATTATGAGGTTCATTGTACCAGGGAAATTCCCTTAGCTCTTTACAACAAGTATAATTAACAGTGGACTAAAGATTAATGTCCCATCCTAAGGACTGAGACACTTTTCAGTAGTGTGCATGTCAGGTGAGCGACACGGCCGGGATTCAAACCCACGACTTCTGGGTCCACAGGCAAGGGTCACTAACCACTGATATTTCAGCACCGGGGACAGGGATACATGCCAGAAGCTACATATTTTAGACTACTTTATCGCAATGAGGAGGATCTAAGGAGAGTCATGTCACTTAGACCATCCAACCAGACTGTACTACGCTCTTGGCTACACGAATGTAACTATTTCCTTCCTGACAGACATACAAAACTTACAACGATTTTTTACAACGTGCTCGAGGTGTGGCTCTCCTCAAACACGGGACCTCCGGCTTTACGTCCTATCCTAGAGGACGTCTCTAACTGAAGCTAGGTACTCATTTTCACCTGAGTCGAGTGAGGAAATAGTTGTAAAGTGACTTGCCAATGGCACAACAGTTGGGCCTGCCAGGGATTCGAACCCAGAACCTTCAGACTCTGAGTCAAGACCAACTTGCCACCCAAAAACTTCAGAGTTAACTTCAGAATCTGCTTGCCTAACTTTCCTGTGCCACCCTGTGAAAAAGACAAACGACCTGCTGCTAAACATATTCACGCATCTTTAACACTCTTCCCTTTGATAGCTGATGATCAAAAGCGCATCTTTCCACATGGAGCTTAATCCAATCACACTTGATCAATTCCTGGTCAATACTGGCAGACCGATCTGGGTCAACCCAATAGTTGTATCAGCTCTGACCTCCCAAAGGGTGATAATGCAGGGCTGACACCAGCAAAGTTGCAGAAGGAGCAATATTTCCAATGGTTTTCCACTATGGAGTGAATCCCATGACAACACTAAGTCTAATACCTTCACCAAATGATGTTAACCTTGACGACTGACAAAGTGTAAATGTTTCTCATTGATTATGTAAATAAGATCTTCATTTGCATGAATTATATCAGTTATGTCACTTCTTCCGAAGCACAAAAACTATCTACCATCCAAAATCTGTAACCCTAGCATGTCCAGATCACCAGATATCATAACAGAAAATTCTGCTTCAGTACCATAACAAGCCGCCTGGGGGCCCAAAATCTTTACTATTTTGAGGTCTCGTCAAGACCTAACCATCTTCTTGAGTTATCAGGCTAAACCACATACACACACACACACACACACACACATACAACTACACACACAAACACTACTAAAAACATAACCTTTTTGGCAAAGGTAATAAAGATATAACAATAAGGCTACCTTCTATTGGGAATTATATTTTTTGGAGAAAGAAGGTTACAAGTTTTGTCAAGTTGCCAGTATCTACATGAAGTAGGAACAAAAAAAGTAATATACGATGCACAGTCTGGCATATCAAAATATCAATCCAATTTTCTGTGCACTGATGCTTTAACGATCATCAAATAAAGACCTTCTAATCATCAATGATGTTACGTCTATCGTCTTTCATTGTGACTTCAACACAAACTGAAAGAACTCTGTCAGAAACAAATGCCAAGCATTCAAGCATGCTGCAAACTTTCTTTTCAAATCACCGCAACTCGAGAAGACCTGCTGTTAATCCCGTTTCGGACAAGCCTCCTTGGAAACTTAAGGGTGAGAAACGGGGGTGAAATTGAAGAGAAGATTGCAGACTTATTAGCGAGGCTGGTGGGCAGTCATGCTAGACTGGCCCTCACACTTTCCATCAGGTGCAATTTTGGAGTAATTTAGGACAACAGCTCCCAAGACAGGGCCGAGAGAACGCAGGAATACCGAAACAACTAACGAGGAGGAAGTGTCCATACCGGAATCTTAACTACTGCCATTGTGTATTAGGTTGCGGTTACTTTTCAATTGAAAAGTAAAAGTCTTTAAAACTGACCACTAGACACACTATTGCATGATTACTTTGTACTTCAAAGAAGTAAAGTACTGTTTCTGGTTTGTCTGTCTTTGTGCTTCTGACCTACATTTGTATGTGGAGGGGGTGAAACCTGCTATCTTTGATTGCCTTCTTGTTGTGTTGAACGTGCATTTCACCAAAGAATGTTTGTCTCTGACAGTATCATTTTTCTTCATCCATAAGGTAATTAACCTAATATTATATTCATTATCATATGAAAAAGAGTTGTATTGCCTGAAATTTATAATATCATACCACGTGTACCAGAAATTTCTTCAGGCATACACACTTTAGGCTACACCAATCTAATTTGTTGGTTCTCTGATTAAAGAAAAATATGAAGTGACAGGGTGAAAAAAACAGGCCAAGGCATCCTATGAAAGCCCCAAATGATATGAAAGGAGCCATGAAGTCAACATACCAGGCTGGTTTGTAATTCAAACAATGAATTTGAACTTTTAATCAAACCACTGCATTGATACATGGAAAAAACTGTAACAACTAGGAAGAGAAGGAGTTTCTTCAACTGTTGAGGCCAAAATATGAGCATTTTGGACTTGATTCAGAACCTTTTTTTTTTTTTGCAAATCAGAAAAAATGAAGTGGGTGATTCCGAGAACCCATTGATTGACTTGGTATGGCCTTTAAAAGGTGCTTGCTAAAGTCTTTATGATCAGCAAGAGGAAGGCGCCAGAAAATGACAGATATAGGTCAACTGACAGATGACGGTTACTGGCTTTTAATTTGATTGATGTTGACAGAACTTAACCTTTTGAACACCGCACACCTACAAATGATCACCCAAAGGAGTCCAGTTGCATCTCATCATATTTCACATGAGGGTTAAACTGCCTAATGTTTCAATTTGTCTCTTCTTATTCCAGCTAAGGTAAAAATCAATGCTAAATGGATGCTGGCCATACAATTCCGAGTAACTGCAGATACCAGGCTTGTACTTGCAAAATAACCCCTATAAGTAAGGGGCTTGGTCATTCTGATAGTATCAAACTGGTGTTCGAATCAACATAAATGGGCCTGTCCTCTTTAACCAGATCCAGTTCTTCCGTGGACAAGTACATTTCAGACACAGAAAACGAGAGCTAGGTTCCTTCTTTTTAATGTTACACAGTATCTGTAACTGCAAGGTAAAAGTGTGCGAGTACATTGTATGTGTGTGTGTGTGTGTGTGTGTGTGTGTACATTGTATGTGTATGTGTGTGTGTGTATGTGTGTGTGTGTGTGCGTGTGTGTGTATATGTGACTGTGTATGTGTGTGTGTATGTGTGTGTGATGAGTATAAATATGTATATATGTGTGTGTGTGTGTGTGTGTGTGTTTGTGTGATGAGTGTGTGTGTGTGTGTGTGTGTGCATGTGTGTGCATGTGTCTGTGTGTGCATGTACATATGTGCGTGCATGTGCATACTGAGCATGCTTGTGTGTGTGTGTCTGGGAGACACACATGTAACTTCTATGACTGTCACAGTGACAGTGATTCCACCATCTTGAAGGAAATAGGATAATATGTTGTACATCCCTAATTTCATCTTGAAAGTTCATTTGTGTTGGTGTTACATCCCTAACTGCCTTCTCCATCTAGTCCTGAAAACTTTCTGTCACGTCTTGGCTACGTTCCAACTTTCAACTTGTTCCCCAACCAACTTCAATCCTCCAAATGTCCCCTCACGCAGACTAAACATCGTATTACGCATTAAGAGACTTAAAAAACACTCAACTGTCTGGCCTTCCATCCTGAATAGACGCAGGGAATGGAATAACGACATTCTGGCGGATTGTGGCTGGCATTAGCAATGCAGTTACTGTAATCACTGTCCACACAAAGCTACTGGCAACGATTTCCAATAATTTGGAGCAAACCCTAGTTAAATGGTACAGTAACTGTTACAGTAACTTACATAAGAGATATAGAAATCGTTATGGGCAAACAAAGCTTGTGAATATGATTGTACATGAAACATTATTACCATTATGATAATAAAGACATACATCTGGCAGTTATGAAGTATAAATAAGTGCAACAAACTATCTTTTAGCATGTATCGTAAGTGTTATTACTTGTAGCCACATGCAGTTCATGCCTATCTGGTTATTGGATCAGCTGCATCATAATATATAGCTAAGTCTGCATGAGTCCATGGTAGCTAAAGGCTATATAACACAGAGCCATAAAATGTAACATGACCAGACATTGAACTAAGACTATTGAATTATCTATAAAAGTATTAGACTATCGGCTGAAAGTATTGAACTCTGTACAAAAGGATTACGAAATATCAGATAAAATCGTTGTAGAACATTACAGTAATTTGCAGAAGTCGTCGTCTATGTCTTCATAAAATTTCATTAAGGGAAGTCGGCAGAGCCATATTGAACTTACATTTATGTACCAACTGCAAACTTTCAGATTGAGTAGACTGTGTGGTGAAACCAATATAACTGGTGAGCTCTGGGATTATAAAAAATAAATCAGAAGTAACTAGAAAATCCTTAAAACAGTCTGCGGGGAAGTTTGTACCTTCAAGTTGGTACATGCAGTTTCAGGGAGTGAATAGAGTCAGAGTCAAGTTTTCCTCCCAGCCTTTTGCTTTTATCTTAGGCCATACCAATTTCTTGGTTCTCTTATTGTTTTTTTAAAACATATGCTTAACTGGAAAAACATAACGAAGACAAAGTTTTAAGACCAGGTTTGTGCCTTGGTGCACTCAGTTTTATGGAGTGAATACAGTCATATTGAAGTTTTCCTCCCTGCCCTCTGCGTTTACGATGTCCACTTGCCATATTTTCACCCTGAAATGTCCGAGAACCAAGACAATAAATTAGTGTGGACTATAGCCGGCTATCACATGCTGGCGTCGGCGGATGGAATACAGTTTCGCTGCCTTATTACCCGAGTCCCCGCGGAGTTTTACGGTTGCCGGCAGCGGTCTTATTACCTGCGAGTATTTGGATGGATGAATTCTGAGGAGGCTCCGGGGACGTTGCTTATTAACAGATATTACGACAGATAAATCTGGAGTGAAGTGCAGGCATTATTGCGGCCTCCAGCTAATCCTGCTCCAATGCCGCTTATTGGTAACGCCGGGCGGATGAAACAGGTGGCATTGTTAGATGTTGTCACCTTACATTCGGTGGGTACCACTGATTTGGATAATCCGCCATTTGGGTCAGTCAATGGGTAATTGATATATGATCAAACGACTGCAATTACCAACGTACTACTTAGTATGCTGTAAAAGCGGCGAAAATCAAACAGTGAATTGTTAGGGCACTGACCCAATATATGATATTGCAGACATTTTAAAATAATGTTGGCAGAAAGCTTCGATCAAGGTGTTAACCATTGGATTATGCATCCTACAACAGAACAACAAGGCTTATCAAATCACTTAAAGAAAACATCTGGAGCAAGAGCCAATAGGCATGCAGCATTTCTATATGCATGGCCTGATTGGCCAATTTGCAGATGGTGGTTCTTCTTGCTGATTGGCTGCTGAGATAATTGGATTACCAGGTTATGGATAGGCAGAAAAGTCATTTCCCATTCTTTAACCACAGCAGGAACAACCCAGTTGGTGTTACAGAGTTTTGTTGATCCACACTTTTCTCTACACACCCAGTTTGCAGGTGATATTCAGAGTTGGCATACTGAATACAACATGGTCATACATAGGAACTAGGCATATCTTCCTGCATATGAAATGAAACTTGGGCCAAAAACCAATTCAATTTTTTTCCCAGAAAAAACATGAAGCGACAGGGTGAAAAAAAACAGGCTAGTTTATAACTCAAATGGTGAGTTTCTTCAACTGTTGGGGCCAAAATGTGAGCATTTTGGAGTTGATACAGAACCTGAATATTTTTTTCTTTGCAAATCAGAACCAAATTATTATATAGTCTGGCCTTGAGGCAGCATCAAAATTATAACGGTATGTAAGTATAAAATGTGAGAAGTACAGGCCTACTGATAAGACCATTAAAGGCAACATACTACGGTAACCTAGATATGTGCTAGAAAATTAATGGACAACAACACTAGATGCAGATCACAATATTTCAATGCCTTCTTTGGAATTCACACATAGAAGTTCACTGCCACAACTGCAAACTTTCGATCGCAAGTTCTCTCCAACACAAAGCATGTGTGATAAATTTGCGCCCGGAATGTTATCAGCTGGAAAGGATCTGGCCTAATAACTCACACACGACGCCTCCAATGCCCCAAATCTTTGCCTGTAATCCAATGGCCGATAACATTGATCCTTCCGCAGCAGTCTGCCGAGATTGACACTACTTCTTCTCAGAAAGTAATGCCCGACAGAAGACTTGTTAAGTCTACGTATTGATTCTGCAGCAGCAACATTCGTATTGCTGGGAAAAGATGGGACAAAGAAAGCCAAGGGCAAGTTTTTGGTGAAGGTCAAGGACATACTCCCCTCAGTGAGAGCCAAGGGCATACATGTACTCCCAAGTTTTCGAAGTGGGCCATGTACATACACTCCCTGACAAAAGCCCTACTGATTTCTTTTATTCATAAGTTAGGGTAAGAACTTCCTGTGATGTTTTCTGCATATGAATTTCCAGTGGTGTCTTGTTCCCATGAAGGCTTGACAAAATGAAAAGGTGTGTAGTTGTTGTAATTTAATTAGAACTAAAAAGGTAACATTTACATTAATGTTTACCTTCACATGGTCTAGCCTAACAAACTACTGCTTTGTTTATTCTTACTCAAAGTTTTGAACACATTCATACACATGTACACAATGTATATGGTGACCAGCCCCTCCAACTCTGTTCTGCCACTTGTTACATAATGTAACCCAACAAAATAGGGTGTCTGCTACAGCACCAGTTTCCTTTGAGTGTTTGGCTCCATAGAGAAAACCATTCCCCATATACAGATGAACAAAATAGGATTTCATAAGCCAGACAAAAAAATAAAGGCGTCCTGAAAGTGATCTTGAACCAGTTTAGCACACTGAAGAGCTACTTTTCCACTGGTTGTGACAGAGAAGACAGACACCATGTACAGTTACATAATGGTTCATTGTACCAGAAAAATTCCCTCAGCTCTTTTCAACAAGTATGATAAACAGCAAACCATAGCTTAACGTCCCAACCTTTCCAGTAACATGCATGTTGGGCGAGCAACAACAGCCAAGATTCGAACTTCAAACCTCCTGGTTTACTGGATTACGCACGCTGCTACAATAGACAACTTCTTCTGCATTCTCTTATCACTTTTGACAAGATAGAAGATGACAATGTTATTACAGATCCCCCCTACTGTTCAAACAACTGTCTACTCCATTCAGACGTAATCAGCCAGTAGTTGAAGGATGACTGATTGAACTGGAACAGAAATTTGATGGATGTGAGAATGTTAGCTCTTCACAACTTTGTCTGTATCACTTATACATAACTGGTAAAGTGCCAAATGGCCTGATGCAACCTTCATTCAAAGTTGGTAAGCATGGAATTGATGCACAAACTTTATAGTATTTCATGCCCTGTCAGATAATTCTAAGAACTGCTCTCAGATGCTTCCAGGAACTGCAAGTACATGTAGGTTGATGAACTGCCATCTTTGATGCCAGCCTTCTCTGTTCTCGTAACAGCAATTAGAATTTGTACACGATGAAGCAAGTTTGAACTGTAATTTCCAACACAAGAAATTGGACTTACCCAAATTTTTTGACTGTACAACTCCAGTTTTCGTCAAGGAATGAGCAATCCACCGCTTCTGTGACGTCATGTTATGCAGATGACACACATGACTCAATGAGCAGTGGATCATACATATAGGCTGCAGTAAGTCTGTGGCGCCCCCATCTTTGTCTTTGTTGAGGGATGGTTGCAATGCTCTGATCGATTGCTCATTCCTTGACAGAGACTGGAGTTGTACAGTCAAAAATTTGGGTAAGTCCAACTCTAGTGTTGGAAATTACAGTTCAAACTTGCTTCTACCGACACAGATGAACTTTCAAGATAACATTTGTACATGCTCGGTATTACAAAGCACATATTGTGGAATGATACAGGAATGAAATACTTTGAGCCGTCAAATAATTCCAAGAACCGCTTTCAGACAATTCCAAGAACTATAAGTAGGTTGATAAGCTGCCATCTTTGATGCCAGCCTTCTCTGTTTCAATCAATAAGGCAGGTGAGGGTGTCATATGCTATCTTTGTCATAGCTGCATATCACTGAAGAAGACAGTTTTTCTTCATTAAAAGCGCATCTCTACCTCCGTACTTCATTTCTGTGTCATCTTCAATATCTATCTGGAACTGACGACATGATCAATTCTGAGTCAGAATCTCATCAGCAAGACAACAAGGATGTTATCTATCCAGCTTCTGACAGTTTAATATTTTCCTGTACATCACTTTAGTTTATGTCATATTTCAAAGACTTAAACATGATTTTACCTACAAACCTAATTTTACCAGAAAGTTTGACAGGATGAGTTTATGAAATATAACCAACGGAAACACAATGTTTGCTTGAAAAACGAAAAGATAAACAAAAAGTTATTGGAACGTCAGTTTCATTTCAGTTTCAAAGTTTCCAGTCAGAAATACATTTGTCAATGTCAACACCAGAAGGACGGTGTATGTACTGTATTCTGTATCATGCGTAGGCTGTGACAACGTTCAATATGGGTTTTCCAGCTATCACACGGGCTTTCCAAAAAGTTCCATAGAATAATTCGAACACGTTTTGCATGTGCCACATGTGTTGCTTTCAAAAATTTGAATACTGGATTTGGGTGTTGGAAAATTGATGTTCTTGTAATTACAATTTTTTGTTTCGGGACACCACATTTTCTCAACTCTCTTGCACATTTCCCAGTACACACCACACCAATACCTCTCCCTCTGCCAAATCTACATGAACAAATGTGTACTAGGTCTTCAGAGTTTGAATTATGATACACAGCAGCGGTTCGGTTGAAGAAAACTTGATATACATGTCTGGAAGAAAGAACCGGAACACATCCCGGCTTTTGCTAAATCTGCGAGACGATTCACTGGGACATCTTGGCAAGTTTTCAAAGACATCATTCAGTCACTATCCATGTCACAACCTCTTGGGTACATGCACTAAATCCTGCTTGGAAACGTTCCAAAATTGTATGGGATGTGAAATATGATCTGTTGGTTGCAATAAGCTGTCCAGAGCATTGATACCAGCCCAGCATGTGTACAGCCTTGCCCTCCAACTGTACCGTAAAATAAATCATGTCTACTCAAAACTCACACCTTATGAAAGGTACAATAACATCAACTCTCATAATTCCGCCAAGTACAGTAAGGCGGTGGAAGGAGAGGGATGGGCTCCACCTTCCAATACCATGCTCACTGCCCCTACAGCCTCAGAAAGGCTATGGGACTACATGTACCTCAGTTTACCTTTTTACAGTAAGACCACCACATTTCAAAATGGTGAATTCAAAGACATCTACTGCATCAGTTACTTTCAAAGTATGCACACTTCAGATACACATGTATCCATGTGTTCTTGACATTCTTGATCTCTGAGAAGGCCAAAAGTACCACCTCATGAAAGGAACTGTACATACATGTATTACTATAAAGAGATGTAACAAGGAGAGTATCTCTTAATTCTATGGTCAGGCCTGGACTTTCTTTCTCTAGTTAGCTTTAATCATACGTCATGTATATGTCCAAAATTGAATACCATATCCTCATTTGTGAGTCATTCACACTTGTTACTGCATCAAGACAATTTTTGACTGATTCATATATTTTCTAACTATCTCACGTGAAATCCAGTTGTGTTTTATGAATACATATCAGTCAGACAACCTTGCCCTACAAGTGAGCTAAGAGTGAACTCAAATACCTACTCACTCCCCCCACCAGTACCTATTACATGTACTATAAAAAGACCATAGGGGGTGCCTCCCTATACTATCATAATAATATAATGGCACTTTATTTTCTCAGCTACATGTACCTTCAATATACGTCCAGAATCGAACAAATAAATCAATTATCTGTCCTTCACATTACTAAAAGCAATCTTGTTTTATGAAGTTCATTTCTGACAGTTTCACATAGCTTCCAATCATTTTTCTAACTTAAAATTGTGTCATAATTCATGAAAACACATAGCAGCGAGACAACATTGCCCTACAGCAGTGAGGTAAAATAAATCATCTGTACCCAAAAGCCCACCCTTATCAAAAGCGCAGTGTATTGCAGTACAATACAGAGACCATGAGGGGGTGCTATAATCTCTATATACCAGGGCACTTTAGTTTACAGCCAACTTCAATATCACACCGGCATTGAACAACTATGTGATCACAGAATCACATGATATCACCAAACTTGTCACCAAGTTCATTTCTGACAGCCTCATAAATTTCCACTTATCCAACTTGAAATTGAGCCATGCATCACGGAGATTTGTGTGAAAACACAGTAATAGAACGACCTTGCCCTTCACACTGCAAGACAAAATAAATTCTGCCCCAAAGTCCCACCATTGCATACATCAAACGCACTAAATATATTCACTACCGTGGAGAGAGCAAGAAAGGTGAGTTGAATGAAGTATTTCTGCCAAGATGCGGACTCGACGTTCTTAGTCATGTTTCCTAGGGATCAATTATAAGGAAAATATAGCCTTTTAGCTTGCTCCCAAGGTGTTCACTATCCACTTAGCAGTTTTCATAAAAACAGGGTGCATGCTGGTTGTGGCTGGAATTTTAAATTATAACTGTGGGGGGTGTAGTTTTATTACAGCGCAGTCACGTTTGTGGAAGGTCATTGTACGAGTTTGGTGCAGTAAAATTTTCAAGCAGGCTGTAACAGAATCATGCACTGACAACGATCCGAGGCAACTTTTTCTGTAACAAGACAGCTGAATTTTGTATGACACATGCATGCATGACTATCCCAAGAATGCCTTCATTTTGCAATTGTATAACAATTAGGGCTGTGTACCTGGACCGGTACGGACCGGAAGAATAGTATCGGTCCAGAAAAACCGAAACGTCGGTGGACCGGAACAAAAATCCATACTTGTTACTACTGATGATCACTACACACAAGGAGGCCTGCCAGGAAAATGAACATCCAGCATTAAAATAAAGGTGGTTTCTGTCTCTCTCATTTCGCAACAATATTTTTGCATATTTTCGTTACCGACAGACATCTAGGAATCAAAAAGGAGAAGTTTGTCTACACTTTATTAATGTTTCTGTCATTATTGAAGAATTTCAGTAGAACATGTTAATTTGCCAAATTGTTCAGGTACATTTTGTACAGGTACAGGTCCGGACGCAGCCCTAATAACGATCGTATGACATATTGTGACCAGGCTCCTACATGTACTCCTAGAGAGATTGTACAATGTACTGTTTTTTACTTTCAAATTGCCATGCATCCTCAGTGCTGTTATTCTTGTGTTTGGGATTGTGTGGACGGGTCACAAAGCAACATGGGTAAGTGGGTGAAGTCTGCCACCTCTGACGGCCTGTTTCATCTTGCAGAAAAAGTTTTTTTTCTACTTCCTCCTGAACTAAAACTTTGCCTCTAAAAAAGATCATCCTCATCTTCACTTCATTGCATGGGTACTTACATTTTGCATTCAGTCCACCTCAAGACCTTAATAACACTCTAAAGACTTCTTATCCTACCTTAAGAACATTCTTGAGAAGATGCTAAAGGTTCTTCATAAGGTGAGTTTTTGCACACTAAGCCTTCTCGCTGGAGGATTTCAGGCTACTGGGCTGGCAGGATGTTCTAATGGAAATTGCCAAGGGCAGTCCTTGAGCCTGTTAAAGGTAAGGGTCTCAAAATTTTCAAACAGTAGACAACATCTGAAAGAACTGTTGAACTGCTGCCCACTACCAAAGGGCAAACACACGGACGGACATTGTATCTTTATCTGAGTGTATAACTGCCCTTCGGCGTAACACAACAGCTTCTTTACCTGTACATGTACCTGAATAGCCGGTATAACTGCCCTTCGGCGTAACGCAACAGCTTTAACTGTATCTGTATAGCTGGTATAACCATTTGGAGGTCAAATTTGACTCAGATTTAAGTCAAATTCGATTCAGTTCATATAGAAAGGTAGGCGTGGCCTAAACCAGGTCAAACTGCTCCCGAACTGCGCATGCAGCCAACTTGGTTGGCTAGTGTTTGTGGGAAGGTTTAATTTGAATGCGTGATAGGGGCTTAAGCAACGTTACCTAACTGGGTGGATGGGATATCCTTCATGAGTTAATAACACCAGCAGTCTGCCTGGCAGCTGTCCTCCCACAAGAAGAGGAAAAGGCAGAATTGCTGTCAGAAAAGTTTCACTGAAAGTACAACCATCACTAGAACCTTGTCCAAAGTAAAGAAAAACTTATAGAGTTGCAAGCAGTTGAGCCTGAGTTAGCTGATCTTCCAATCTAGCTCTGTTGGGAGTTACAGCTGAAGTAATCATCCATCTAATATTAAAGACAAGATGGAATAGCTGTCAGAAAAGTTTGACATCAAGTATAAACATGACTACATCCTTGTCCAAAGTAAAGAAAACTTTGTACTCCTGTAGAGTTGCTGGCAGTTGAGCCTGAGTTTGCTAATCTTCCAATTTACAGTTTAGCCCTTTTGGGAGTTGTCCACCCACGGTTTAGAAGTAATCATCCGTCCAATATTGAAGAAAAGTTTGACTTCAAGTCTTAACACTTGATCAAAGTTTTTAAAAAAAAGTATCCGTGAAAAATCTGTGAAAAATCTGGGTTTCATGCAGGCGCAGTTTGTTTTGCCGAAGTGCTCTGTGGGGTAGATGAGCATTAGGACTCAACTATGGCCAGTACTGCCCGACGAAGGCCACAGAGGATAGCTGGCGGCTGATTTTGAGCCCATGACATCATGAACTTATCAATTTGGCTACAGGATTGACTTGTATTTTTCAACCTCAGTCTTGCTGATTTGCCTCAGGCTATACCACACATAATATCTGGGGTTCAGAGGCTTTTGAAGCTGTATCAGAAAACAGACTTAAGCTGATGTTGCATTAAGGTAAAAAGGCAGTACCATAGCCTTTTTCAGGCCTTTGGGGCAGTGGGTTCTTTCCACTGTGACTTGGGCACGGTATTGGAAGGCAGAGCCCATCCCACTCCTTCCACTGCCTTTTACCTCCCTAACTGAAGTCAGGTACCCAATTCCCACCTGGGTGGAGTGAGGAAAATCATGTAAACTGCTTTTTCCAAGGGCACAACATCTAGCCAGGAATGCCCAGGAATTGAACCCGCGACCTTCTCAGTCTCATGTCATAATGTTGCATTAGCATCTACAAATCATGCTGCAACACCACCAAAAGTGGTAATAAAGATGCCATCAAAATGTCAACATAGATATCAAAGTCATCTTTATCTCTTGATTAAGCCGGTGTCGTCAGTAATGATCATTATTGATGACATCAGCTTAATTTGATTACCAAATGGTCCCCGTGGAACCCAACCTTGATGAATAGCCAAAGGCTCTCTAACTGCATATTAGAAACTGTAATATTACACAAAAGTACAGCACCCAACTTTTATTTTCTGTTATTTCCCCTGGTATTACTTTGAACAAAGTGGAAAAATGACATGGATTTGCAGCAATAACTGTAATCCACGCTGAGCTCCTCCAGTTGTACGGAGTAGTTTGCGTAGTCGGTGATGGATATGCTGCCCTTTGGGGATACATTACGGATAACGACTCTGGCTCGAACCTTTGGCTCCTTTCTTTATAGTGCAAGATATTGGAAATGTTTCATAATTGATATTTTGAAGGAAAGCCATTTGTCATCAGATATTATTATTGGTTCCCCGCTGGGAGAGGTATTCTTGCATAACTGCGCATGCTTGTCTAGTCAACAGCTGAACCCTACAAGCCCTTTTACAATGTTTGTACTACATGTAGTAAGGGAAACTTTTCTTTCTGTTTCTGTTTAAAGCCCCGGTCACACATTCAGAACCTTCACCTGAACACCAGACAACTAAGGTCGGCTGAAGTTTGGGAGCAGTCTGACCAGATTTAGGCCCTTTTGATACAAATCAAATTTGAGGTAAATTTGAGGTAAATTTGACTAGTCTGCCAACCACACCCCCAACCACTGCTGACCCACTCCCAAACACAAGCCAACCAAGGTTGAACCTCCCGTCCACACCCAAATGTTTTAAACATTTTGAAACATTCGGCTGGCGCAGCCGAACAGTAGTAAACCTTGCCAAACACCAGCCAACCGCAGCCGACCTTGCTCCCTACATGTACCTACTCCTGACCATGGTTGGGGGGAGTTTGGCAGTGTTCGGCAGGCCATACATGTATTTGGTTTTAATGGTTTGGCTGACTTGCAGCCAAGGTTGACAACTAGAAATAGTCTTCAAACTGAATAGCATTGACTAACTTACTTTTTCCTAGAACTATAGTAGATTGGAACTCGTTGCCACCAAGTACAGTAGGGGCATCATCACTAGATAGCTTTCTAACAATGCCTACAGTTAGATGTGCAAAGGTTAGGTGTAACGGGTCGCTCAGTGTAATATAGCCAGCTGCTGCCATGCTGTGTGCCCCTGAAGCTGGTGTGTTACGCTGTAGTGCAGTTATACCAGCTTATACAGAATGATACAGATCTCACACCAATGATGAAGCCATAGCATTTCTGTAATGGATAACATGTTTGTCTGTTGCTGTCTACCCCATTCTATATTCTGAAATCATTAACTTTTGTCTCCTAGAAACTAAAACAAAAGTAGATCTATCCAACTCCAAAATCAAATGTCATCAATGTTACAATTCCTTGTACATTAATCTCATTGCCAATGTATAATGTAGCTGGCAGACAATGTCAGATTTTATTCAGCTGTTACTTTTGGCATGCATGCACACCCTCAGTTTTAGAACTACGTCATGTATCTCAACTGTGCATTCAATGTTTTTTTTGGTTTCCTTATAATCTCTAGGCAGGTACCTAAATGTACCAGAAAGTCATGAAATCTGCAACTGAAATCTCCAGCAATCTACATGTAGTACTGAGTTATGTCTGTGATAACTCTGATTCCTAACTTGACTAAGTGTAGAATTTATGGCTCGGTGCGTTTTCTTTATTAAAGGTGGCTCTGTATTTCCTAAGTGGCCCTGAAGGCAGTTCCAGTTGGCGCATGCCCATGAATCATCTTAATCACAGTATTTATCACATTCCCCACTTGATCTAAAGTACTTACGACGGATTTACCAAAGCTCACCTTATCAAAAAGTGTGTGTAGCCAGAGGAAGTTTTGTGAGTGCTACATGGAAGAGCGACTACTGATAGCTTTGGACGGGGAAAATTAGTAAACTGTCAGATGGAACTGATTTTGGTTTTGGAGCTTCAACAGTACAGATTGATTCATTTTGCTTCACAATCTCAATGAATAGATTCTAACTAGGCTAGTTATTGGAATAGAAAATAGCAAACATGTCTAAGGCCACACCAATTTTATTTGTTGCTTCTCTGATTTTTTCAGAAAAAATATGAAGCGACAGGACGAAAAATAAAAACAGGCCTGGGCATCCTATTATAGCCCCAAATGCTAGAATAGGTGCCATAAAGTCAACACAAAAGACTGGGTTAAAATTTAAACAGTGAATTTTGAACTTTTAATCAAACCACTGATTGGTAGATGTAACAATTAGGAAGAAAAGGACTTTCTTCAACTGTTGGAGGCAAAATATGAGCATATTTGATTTGATTCAGAACCATAAATTTTTTTTTTTTTGCAAATCAGAAAAAAATGAAGAGGCGAATCCGAGAAGCAACAAATTAAATTGGTGTGGCCTAATAGTGGCAACGAATGGCCAAGTGGCTAAGGCAAGCTGGCACGAGATTGAGAGATCACTGGTTTGATTCTTTGCATTCCTGGCTAGATGCTGTGTCCTTGGGAAAGGCACTTTACACCACTTTCCTCACTCCACTCAGGTGTAAAATGGGTACCTGACTTCAGATGGGGAGGTAAAAGGAAGGAGAGGGTTGGGCTCTGCCTTCCAATACCATGCCCTGGACCCAGTGGATTAACAACCGACTGTCCCTATGGCCTCAAAAAGGCTATGGGACTACCTTTACCTTTTTACCTAAACATGTCTTATCTTTTGCTGTCAATTGATGGTGGATGGTCCACTGATTGATGGATATTTCACCTAAGAAAACTATTTAGATAAAAGAAAATTTTAAAGGAAAAGATCTACAAAAGGTTCTATTCCATATCACATTTCTTTACCTATTGTACATCCATGAATGAAAATTTCTCCAGATGTCTGACCCTACAATGATCAAAAAGTCATTTTATCATTTATTTAACTCAGGCCCATATTTACATAACATTCAAAAAACGACATCGAAGTTACTTCACATTAAAAAAGATTATATAATAAAGAGTAATGTGGTATTCTAAACATAGCAAGGTTTCTAGATGCTCTTGAAATAAAAGTAGTGGTAAAATGCGTGGAGACTGAGTGTATAATAATGTTTGTGGACTCAAAGAGACAGTAACAGTTACAAATGTTCTTGCACCTATCTTTCTTCTTTCCTCCCTCCTTTCTTTATACCCAGAGGCTCTGTGGATCATAAGACTAATGTACAATGATTAAACACACACATACTCGCAGATTACAATAAATCACAGCATATCATGCAATACATGCTGTCGTAGAGTCCTGGAGGCAGGCTTTGTAGATGTTACAGACTAAGCTCCACAATATGAAACTGCTTTCTAGATGTAACAAGATTGTGGCCGCTTATTCATCTTTTCTTTACAGTATCCTGTTTGCATCGGAAAAACCATGAAAGCTGAAACTGGTTTCTCAATGCAGCTGTAAGATTGTTTAATCCATCTTTACGTTTATAGTATGATGGTTGCATATAGTGGTGGATGGCTCTTGCATTTATAGGATTCATATCTGATTAGTACAGCTACTTTATTGTAGCCAGTTGGCTGTCAGAAGTTTCTCCCATAGATTTCATTTTGACGTTCACCGTAGATTTGTGATCGGGGCCCTGGGCTAGCCTGCTCTCTTCTGAAGATCAACATCTCATGGCGTAAACTTCTTTAGTGCTTGAGCACATTTAAGGATCAAGACAGACTTAACTGTAGTGGTCGGCATTCTGTCTTAGTATGACAGCTTATCTGCGTTGGTAACAATTTGTAAAAGAATCTTGAAACTTCATCTGTGTTGGTAGAAGTCATTATGAAGCAAGTTTAAACTGTAATTTTCAACACAAGAAATTGGACTTATCCAAATTTTTTATTGTACAACTCCAGTCTTTGTCAAGGAATGAGAGATCTGCTGCTTCTGTGATGTCATGTTATGCAGATGATAAACGTGACTTGGTGAGCAGTGGATCATAGGTTTAACTTTTGTCTAACAAAGACATTGTGATTCACCAATGAATACTTCACTCAATAACCTTCTTCAAAATGCTAATCCAAGTACTTAACAAATTGCATTTCTCAAGTTGTAATACATATAATGGCCTGGTGGTATAAGGGTAGAAATTCTCAGGCAAAGTTTATGTTGTGGAAAACTATTCCTGGATTATCAGATGCACCTTTTGCTTTCCCTTTTTGCAGTGAAACATCTATCTTATGATCAGTGAGACATCTAAGTTGTAACACAGTAATACAAAATGTAGCATGCGTGAGGGTAGGAAATTGTCAGACAAATTTTTGTTGTGAAAAACTACATGTATTCTTGGATTATCGGATGAGCTTTTTGCTTTCCCTAAGCTCACATTCGAAACATCTATTTCCACATTTTTCACCTTGAAATGGCTGAGAACATAGGAAATAAATTGTTGCGACCAAACGCTCACAAACTTTGATGACTTTGCAGGCTTCCTATGGAGGTCCCATGGTTTCTTGAGTACCAACAACAAACCCACAAGGATAGCCTGTCTCTATCTCCAAGAAAAAGCTGTCATCCTAGTTGACAAAGAGTATCAAATCATTGATTTTTATTTACTGTATGCCATAGTAAGGATGCTTGAATTAAGTATGGGATTTAGCCGTCAAATCTTCCCTCCACACTCTTCGAGTTTTCTGTACTTGAGCACCTCCTTACGAGAAGGGCGCATGAGAGAACATGTCACAGATTTGATCCCTTCAACATGCAGCACGCATCTATTCAAAATCCACTTTGAGGGATCCTGAAAGATGACTCTCTCCAGAGGGTTACTGTCATGTTGTAGGTAACCCCATTAAGTTCTCTATGAAGTGATGCATTATACGGCTGTCGGGTAGGAACTGTTCGCCTCTGGCTAGTCGCATTTGCCACCCGGTGGAACATTGAGCGGAGT
This sequence comes from Branchiostoma floridae x Branchiostoma japonicum, assembly GCA_013266295.2. Lineage (NCBI taxonomy): Eukaryota > Metazoa > Chordata > Leptocardii > Amphioxiformes > Branchiostomatidae > Branchiostoma > Branchiostoma floridae x Branchiostoma japonicum. Next base: position 7,232,041 of record CM023827.1, on the reverse strand, counting down.
TTGTATGACGAGCAGCCTGAATCGGTTGATATTGTGGCTGCTCCTTTGAAGAGCGCCTTCAGTGCTGCTCTGCTCAAGTGTAACACAAAAAGTGCATCTGGTAAACCAAGTATAGTTTTTCACAAGAAAAACTTTACCTGCATGCATTACAATTTGAGCAGGTAAATAACTGTATCGGATGATTGTGGCTGCTCCTTTGAAGACTGACACAAAAAGCGCATCTGATAAGCCACAACAAAAACCCACCCTTGTGCATGCTATTACTGTGTTACAACTTGAGGTAAATTTTTCGAATATGAGCTTAACTGCTAAAAGGGAAAGCAAAAAGTGCATATTAATAGTTTTTCACAACAAACATTTTGCCAGAGAATTAGCATGCTATTACTGTGTTACAACTTGAAATCCTAAACACAGGGAGGAAAACTTTGATATGGCAAAGTATTTACTTCGTAAAACTGAGTGCATCAAGGCATAAATCTGCTCATTGTGCTTTGTTGTCATTTTTCCGGTTAAGCATATCTTTAAACCAACAAATTAAATTGGTGTGGCCTTAAATGAACGGGCGAAGGTGTAGTATTCCAACAAAATTAAAACAATTTGATACAAGCAGAACAAATGCTTCAAGTAAAACTATGAAATGATGATGAAAATGTGCTAAGCAGTAAATGTGAAAATCAGACAGATTTCCTCACTGAAATTGCATTGGATGCTTTTAAACACCAACAGCTGTCCGGCCAGCTGCCATGACGCTACTACATGTACCATGAATGCAACAGCTGGCACAAATCACCCAATATCTGCTTGGAAAACCTGTTCTACAAGTCCATCAAAATCGGGGTGTTTTCTGAAATATTATATGGCTTACTATGAAGACTGCTATGGTATTAAAAGAAAACAATGTGCATCATCTCGCACATACTAGCAGACGACATGCCAAACTACATACTAATGCAGCAAAGGAATTGTGAGTTACAGCTGCAAACGTACAGACACGGCTCATTCCAATACTCCGAGGAGGTCACTGACCTCCTTCATGGAGTAAAAATTCAACAACACCTCATCTCAAGCAGCCAGCAGACAAAACCATCTCTTGTCATTAACAGATTCTAAACATTGAACTTAAAAAGGTCCCAACTAATGTATATACTAACACAGGGAAGCTGAAATTTACGGTAAAAGTGGTTACACTGTCTTGGAGGGAAAATTTACATTGAGTGACCTTTACGATTACCATCTTTCATGTGGGCAAAAAGGCCATAACCGGAACTAAATTGGAAGGAAATGAAGTCTAGATGTGATCAATGCACAACATTAACTTTGGCATTTCCACTGAGTCGATGCAGAAAGGCTTACAAACAAAATATACCCAGCAACTTGAACTTCATGAGGCTTCAAAACTTCATCAACAGATAAATAAACTTTATAGCTACTGATTGAGTCTGAAATGTATGTGTCTTGGACAATTATTTCAAATTTTTACTACATTTAGTAGTCACTTCCATATGATATATAGAAGTTCCTCTGAAAACCCTATAATGGTACTTTCAAGGGAGGTAAGCTTGCTTTCAGTGCCATCTTTCTCAGAGGACAACAGTCACACTATTCCTTTATTAGATAACATGATATTACAGTCTCTATCTCATAGAACATTCTCAACTTAAATAAAACGATTTAACTACTCCTTTCTTTAAAAATCAGCAGTCCAAGGGCTGGTCATCTAAGTTGGTAGACAACATCAGTGCTATCTACACGAAGCAACTTGAATGCCCAAATAAATTCAGCAGCAAACACTTTGCAGCTCACACATATCTAACAGCTCTCCTATCAGCCCATCTCTACCACATAAGAGGCTCGTGTCAGTGAGAGGATGTCGCCTAACCTGACATAAAGCACATCCTATTTGCTATTCCATCTCTTCCCACTATACGACATACAGTAGACCTTATCTCGGCACACATCACCACCTGTAAAGTTGGATTGTAACATTTCCGGCGCTAATATCTACAACCAAGTCGACGGCAAATCTTTATTGTGCAGCCGTGCTACCCAGACATCCTGGATTGCTGGAAGCGGGATTGGTACATGTTAAGATGCGATTTCTATCTCCTACTACTAACGTTTTCTGAGCATTGTGATTTAAAGTACAACGTATAGTCAGGGCTCAAAATACCACCTGCATGAGCTGTGCAGGTATTTTTGATGTCTACCTGCACTAGCCCATGTACTGGGTTTATATATTATACATGTATACATGCAGGTGTATATGGATTTTTATCCGTGCAGTGACAGGTACCACCGACATTTTGAATGAAGTGTAAGAGAAATAATGGCAATGGTTTCTAAACAGTTTTTAATATGATCCATACTTCCTAAATTGTAACTGGTGTAGGTAAAATTTGTCTGGTGCAGGTAATTTTTAGTGTCACATTCTCCAGTGGAGGGATGCAGAAAAAACGGTTTCGAGCCCCGATAGTGAATGTCTTTGGTAGACTTTCTGCAACTAGCCTCTTCTGGCATCTGTACTCATTGCTATTCTTGATATATGGAACAGCATCATTTTTAATACCGCCTTCTACTTATCCTTACACCCAAAGCCAGAAGCTGTAAACCGGCCAGGATTTGGAACATAAATCTCTTCTTGGGCCCTTCCAATTTGCAGTCTGGTATTTTGTAGTGGTACCACAAACTACATGTAAGTGTGCCTTGTGTTGGCTGTTTTATTGCCAGAAATGTGGAGTAATAGCACAAAGATGCTGAAAAGTGGAAGTAAATGACAATCACATCAAGATTTTTCTCAATGAAAAAACATTTTGGTGCAAAACTGTTACATAATGCCCCTTTAACATACATGTATGTGTAAGCTTCAGATGCTACATAAATGTATGGATGCACCCGTGCATGGAACCATGAGTTTGAGTACATCACATCTCCCCATGAATGATCACTTCGGCATTTGCCTTGTACCATGCAACAAATTCAGACATAATTTTTCAAAGACCGGAGAGCCATGTGCTGACTGGAGATTAGAGACGCATGTCTAACTGTGCCTGTAGAACCCACGGTCCAGTGGGCAGCAACACAGCTTCCCGAACTAGAAGGTTAGGAGTTCAAATCCCAGCTGTTGTCAATCATACAACTAAGTCTTTCACTAGTGAAAGAGTTGAAGTTCTGAGGATGAGACAAAAAGGTAGAGTCTACTCTTCAGTGTACGTATCTAAGAGACATGGGGAATCATCTTTGTACATTCAACCTGTGTTCATTGTACAAAAAGTCAGCCTTTGTCACAACCAGTGAAAGACAAGCCTTTTAGCAAGCCTTATTGAATTGCAAAACCTTCAGATTTAAACTTCACACAATCCCTTGTGAGTGGAAACCTGGCTCTATACCTCCAGCATCTGTCCATGTCACGACCAGTGAAAGATTAGCTCTTCGGTCTGGGATTAACTGCATCAAGGCGCCTTAACATCTCCATTTCAGACGGTCTCTAGCGAGCGCAGACGCTGCCTCATCACCTCTCGCGTCCGGTTCCCGAGTTCTGACGCGCTGCGGCTTGCGCCTCGTCCTTATCAGTCCATTACAAGAACGAGAGCCGCGAGGAGAAAAGGAGAATGCCCACTGGGTACCTTTCCCCGACATCCTTATCTTCCTAACAACGTTACACTCGCTCCCACTTCAGGGACCACTAAGTGATTTCAGAGCCTGAGGGACCGTGTTTTCACGGCTTTGATTTTACATTTCACTTGTGATACGGTGACCGTTTCTTGAGGTGGTTCGAGGCCCTATAGAGTTTGTGTTACGACAAAATGCTTTGGTGCCAATCACTTTTCCAGGTTTTCTACTTGACAGACTTACCGTCATTGAGCAAAAGTTTGGGCCGCTTCAAAAACTTGTTGAAAGGAGAGGCTTAGAGTGCAAATTACGTAACAGATTTTGAGGGAAAAATCTTTCCATATCAAAATTCAGTTATGAATGTACAAATAGTAATGCCTTTAAGTTAGCACCTTGAAATTATATCACTTCCTCCAATCGCTTCTTTGCCTCTGTTGTGCTATTGCAGGAGAGACACACAAAAAGGTACTTTCCTTGGTGCTGAATATCTAGTTGCTTTGTATGCTTGCCTTCAAATGTATATTAGGCTATAGGATAAGTTTGCATTAGCTCTAAATAGAAAAAGAACATATCTATACTGGTCACATTAAACTAGATTTTAGAGCTAAATTTAAAAATTACTCTTTCTATATATATTACGGTACAGATAAAGGTACTAAAGTGAATAGGAAGTCATGCTCTTCCAAATGACATTCGGAACTTCACGGTAAACCCAGTAACAGCAATCATAGAGAAGCGCTCTTATCTAAATTCACTCTGGCAGTTCAATGGATTCCATTCATAGAGATATACATATACAGAGGGGTGTTATTAACATTATGGTTGGCTGATCCTATAACAGATTAACGATCTATTGAATTTCCCGCTCGTGCCCAGGGGCTGTCGGCAAATTCGAATTGCTCCGCGTGAATGGGCCACCGGGTCATGAAAGGGTTTGGAATTAGGCCAATGTCTGTCATTGATCCGTCAGTCTGTTATCTGTGCCGCTGAAGGGAAATACATTGAATTTTATAGTGGTGAGGGTTGCAGTCACTTGTGACACATATATGTACCAATGAAGTGACCTCTCCAACTTTTTTTGGGATCAAAGAATAGGGGTCATAGTATTGACGTGACACAAATCTACAGGGTGACCATTCCAACTATTTTTTTAAACAAATTTGTTCAGTGCAAGGCCAACTGTTACAGACCACTCCAACTTTTTTATCATTTCAAAGACTAAGGGTCATAGTTTCATGTATTGAAGTGGCATACAAGGTAACCTTTCCAACTATCTTTTTTACACAAATTTGCTCAGTGCATGGCCAACAGACCATTTCTACTCTGAGCTAAGTTTGGGTTACTGGAACAGTGTGATCAAATATCGGTTCAAATACATAGAAGTAGCCAGAAGGAGATGCAGTACAGGCCACCAAATATTCATTAAGTTTCACAAGACGTCCCATGGAAGATTGTGGAACATTTCGGGGCATCTTGTGGAAAGTTGTGGGCCATCTTGCGGAACTTGATGCATTTTTCATGTACAAAATAGCTTTTATCTGATTATCTTTTTGATTCGATGTTCAAAACAGCTACAAAACAGAAGTTTGCGGGATGTCTTGGGAAGATTATGAAATGTCTTGTGGAAGATTGCGTTGTGTATCGTGAAACTTGATGTGTATTTCATGCCCTGTACTGTAGGAAATATCTTAAAGTTTGTCTGATTATCTTTTTGATTCGATATTTAAAACACTCAGTAGATCTAAGGCTGCCCAGGGCATATTCTAGCTACCACTTGGGTCCTGAATGAAAATTGGCATAACTCGACAATACATGCTTCAAAATGTCTCAAATTTCCAGGGGAGATAAATTAGATGTATATCAGTGCGTCTAAATAAATTTGATGTTGTTATATTAAGTTGATTTGTTTGTTTTATCAAAATAATAATGCCATTATTTTGGGTAAAAAATGGAGTTTGCAGAACTATTCCCAAAGTACAACACTTGTAGGTTTTTGTATACAGCTGCTAACACATACCTCCTAACAGAAACTGGTTATATATATCAAAATTTCCCTTCCTGTCTTCTGAAAAATCGTTATTTATGAATATTATGGATAGATTTTTAGGGTAGCTCTTTAAAAATTGGCTTATAACAAAATGTAGCAATCATTTAACAAGATATTCAAATCCTTTTTGTGAAGAACAGGACATGACAAATCATTTGACGTTATTTTTTTCGTTCCTGAAAGGTGGCTATAGTTCTTTAAAATGGTTCAAAGTTTGTACTACAACTTTGTAGCTTGTAAGACAAATTTTCACCATATTCTCCCATCAATCACCATTAATCATGTTGACAGCCACATCAATTAGGCTATTTAACACCTCTATGAGAAACAATTAGAAGTAATCCACATTTGCATCAGGGCTCAGCCCATTGTTATGCGCAGTTTTGTGTGCCAGACCCGGCAGGCACTCTTGTTTTCACTTGACCCTTTTGTAGCGTTTACTAAAAGACACAAAATGACACGAGAAGACAGTTGCAAATGTCATTTGTCAGACTCTAATCAAAATAATACATATAAACGTAAAATGTTGCTGGTGAATTTGTAAGTTACATTACACTCAAGCAGCAAACATAGCTATAGCAAGGCTTGTAGCAAGGATTGCTTGTAAGTTGTAGTAGTCGTTTGTCGCTGAAAGTGTAACACTCCTGGGTAAAATTCATGTTGTTATGTATGTGATTAGACTACGGCCATTGTCTCTACATGCAAATGCCATGTATCCCCTTGTAACCAACTCAACGGGCACTGTGTAGGTTCATGTGTTTTCTCATGCTCTAAACCTGTAAAAAAAACCAGATCAATCAATGGTATGCAGTATTTTTAACAACTCGCTTCGGTGCGTATTTCACAAAGTAGGAAAATTGTGCGCGATATTACAGAAGTATTGGTGTAATGTCCTTGTGTATACCTAGCCACGAAACATGCATTTTGACCCAAGTTTTATTTTTTAGGTTCCGTGATTTTTTTAGTACTAACTACATGTGTACTAAGGTTTGGCAATGAGGTTATAACCTCCTTGTGTTTGATTGAGCCAAGGAGGTTTTACTATAACCATGGAGCTTCTATAGCTCCTTGCTATAACTGTTACTTGGCCACGGGCGGAGCCAATAACCTCCTTGATAATGCGACGCCATTTTGCACAAATTGTTGAAATAAACTGGTAAGAAAGATATAACCATCTCTTCTACCTCCATGATATAACCCATGCGTTACCACAACACAAACCATGGAGTTATAACTCCATGCACAAACCAAGGAGGTTCAAATGCACAAACTCTGTAAATGTGTGTCAAGTTGTTTTTTCACTGACCTTCGCAGAGATAATGTGGTCTCAGAAAATCAAAGCAAATCTTATAGAATGAATGCACATTTATATCCCACACTGTGCGCATAAACTGATAAAGTCTTCATTTGCTGGAGTCAAATTGTGTGTTTTTACAGACAATGGGTTAGTTCACAATTCACATGAAAACAACCAATACACATTCAGGGTTTAATAATAATGAGTGGTGAAACCAAGTATAACCTCCTTGGTGAAACCAAGATCATTATGTATTCATGATGTATTTTATGAAACCAACCACATTTGTGTTTCATACAATTTGGTCGGTCATAAAGTTTCATACAATGTAGTTTCTAACTTTTCATATAACAATTTTATTGCAAATTCTTGCCCAATTCTTTTTTAATGAAATTTCCTGCTGAATGTTGACTAATGGTAGAAGGGTTGAAAGGGGTGTCGAGTGTATAGTCTCCGACCTCATTCACAGTTGTGTATTGTTTACCGTTAGGAAGTGAAATTGGTTATTCATACTGTCATTATCCCTCAATCCCCGAGATTATCCCTACGTAAACAAGTTATTTATCGCAAACTGCTATAAGACTACGAGCTGCCATATTACGTAAATACCTTGTTTTTGTTTACAGACCAGCATTGTTTCTGCTTCAACCAAGCATTTTAAAGGCCCATTATGTAAGATTTTGCGCAAAAAATTGAAATATTCTAAATATACCAAATCTCTGTGTTATCAACACTTTCTATCACTTTTCAACACTTTTCCGTCATTATTTCACATTTCTGACCTATATTTTGTGCACAAAAACAGTCCTTGTTCAGTTGGAGGTGACACCGGTTTGGTAGTGGACCACAACAAACAACATACAGTGGAAGCCCCCCTAGGGGAGATAATTAGTTGGGTACGCCCCATGTATAACGGCCGGGCTATCTAGACAGGGGCACATGTTATCATGATTACCTTCTTGGAAACACTCATATCTTTCAAATGAGGCAGTATATTATTATGAACTTAGTCTATTTTGTTCAGCATCAACAAACTGGGGTCATTATCGCTTTAGATTTGAAGAAAAAGTCTGGTAAGGATGAGGTCTTACAGAAACTGGTGAGCTACCCGGTTGGCACCCCCACTGGGGTGGTAATTGGCACAAGGCCTAGCACAGCCAATGTGTGTGTGGCCAGAGGTTTGAATGTGAGTTCTTTCACAGTTTTTAAAAACATTTCTATGGAGCAACGATGTTGCATATTCTCTCCCTGAATATTGTTTTGGAATACTTAAGTGTAAAGTCAACTTACTATGTAAAGAAATGGCCGGAAAATATACTTTTTGTATTGTCCTAAACTTACATAATGGGCCTTTAAACCTCCTTGCTTCAACCAAGGACATTATATATAACATATCCTTGCTTCATTTAACACAAAAACATGAAACCCCTGCACATTCCTGATCTTGCTTTGCTTTGACTGTTTGCTCGGCCATCTTGGAAAAGGAGTCCTGGGGGTCCACCAATTAACTCACCAGGAGAAATTAGCGCGCAATTCGGATGCAAAAGGCGGGCGGGACTGGAGGTGGTGAACTAACACTCAAAATTATACATATTTACAAGCAAGAGGCTCGCACTTGGTTCATTTAAATATTACAGTAGCTAATCATCATATTTAAATGAGGTATCGGGCAGGGCAGGCCTGGCCTGCCTTAGATCTGCTGAGCAGCTACCGTTGCATTGAAGATGTTCAGGATATCTTGGAAAACTGGTAGAATGGATACAGAAACTGGTAGGATGGATACAGATAATACTCCAGATGGACATTACCAATGCCACTGTATACAAGGCAAAACTGGACCTACAGTGCCCTCTAGCAGAATGCAGCTGTTTTGCAGGGACTACATGAATATAGGACACCCAAGTTTAAAAGCTATTTTATGGATTCAAAATTCGGGTTGTCACAGATTTACTCAATGCTGTGTATTTCACTGACTTGAGCATTTATAGACATTTTCATGAATATTGGTATTCAAGAGAATTTGCTCCATGACAATACTACCAAATATCAATCATATGGGGGAAGAATTCACACACCTTGAAATATTTAGCATCATAAGTTGAAACATTATGACACATAAATGCCAAGTTCTGATGATATAGGAGTCTATAATAGGACTACAATGTATGTAAACAATGAGATATGACAACTCGTAAAGAAACACTATTTTGACTGCAAAACTGATTTTCCCATTAATATTGATAATTTTTCACTATCTAGAAACAAGAGTTCCGCGACCTCATACCTTAACCAGATGATGTTAACATTTACGACTAACGAATTGTAAATGTTTGTCATTGTTTCATGACATTAATATTAGCATGATATTGCTCATCAATAGCTTCTTGAATAATATCATGCTAAGGCCACAGCAAGTAAATTTTATGGATGACATCCTCGCGCACATTGATTTTCGCCTGATTTCAGAAAAAAAAACAAGAAATTTTGTTGCCCTGCGACGGTGATCAACATGCCAAAAAAGGGCAAATATGTCATGAACGTCCATCTGCAAGACAAGGATCTGATTTATTCTTTTATTTTTACTTTGATACAATGTTGTATTTTATTCATTTTATATGTGATGTTGCCACTGAATCAAAACCATTTGTACAATAATTGAAAATTTTATTTAGTCACTTCTTTTTTCAAAGTTGTTTCAGAGACAAATCGGTGTTGTAACAGTTGGCACAATATAGGTAGAGTATGGCTTCCAGACAGATCGGTTTATGAGTCACTCTGTCAGTGATTGAGCCCTGTGTTCTGCCTGGTAGCCAGTCTCTAAACTCAGAGACCACCAGGGATCCAGCAAACTTGAGGCGCAATTCCTTGTGTTTGATGGCAAGTGTTGACAGTCCAGGGTGTTCCATTACAAATGAATACCCAGTGTAGTATCTACCTTGAAGATGGTACAGCAAGCTCTTTTTTTGTTCTATTTAATAAAGACACATCTGCAAGGACAGGTAATACTGTTGAATACAGCGATAGAAGACCTGTTGGGTATGATATCATGTTTTACCGCCTAAATTCTTGTTCAACGAGGTTTACGATCTTAAAATCTGAAAATGTAGGAATGTTTTTTTTTTTGGCCTGCCTTGTTTTTTTTTCGCCCTCTCGCATTAATTTTGGAGTCTCCGGAGGATGTCATCCATAAAATTTACTTGCTATGGCCTAAACCACAAACACACACACATGCACACGCACATGCGCACACGCACACACACACGTCATACATACACACACACACACGTCATACATACACACACACACACGTCATACATACACACACACACACACACACACACACACACACACGTCATACATACCCCCCCAACACACACACACAAACACACAAACGCTACCCAAAACATAACCTTCTGCCGTAGGAAACAAGACTGTTGTTGAACAGAGCAGTGAAGAATCAGACTAGTGGAAAGAAAATTGCATTATTGACTCTTACTGACAAGTGGATTTTTCACCGAGTATTTCCAGAGACAGTCTACAGATAGTTCAAGGGTACTTAATGGGAGATGCACTTCATCGCAATTGATTTTCCTTGAACACAAAAACACTGATGTTCCAGAATTGGAAGACCAATTAATTGCTTCCTAACAAGAAACCATTACAAGTATTTTTTTCGTGGTGTAACATCTACTCTCATAATGCTGACTGGTACCATAAGACCACCATATGTTTTTTTAAACTGTAAATTTATAGATATCTACAAGTAATGTAATATCAGTAATCCACAAGGTACCAATGTATGCACACTTCGATCAGATATCAAAGTGAAAATGCCTCAATAAAATTAATATTGTTTTCTTTATGTGGCAGTCATAGGGTAGCCGGTGAAATTATGGGAGTTGGTCATCATAAGGGAATTTACGATATAGATATCAATTTAAAAAGACAATCAAGGGCATATTGCATGAGCTTTAGATGGAAAATCCAGAATGCTGAATGACTTTTATCCTGTCTATACAACAACAATAAAAGGTTACGCTCAACTTAATAACAAATTTTCACACTTGGTATCAAACATTTGCATTTATGACTGAACCATTTACCAAATCAATACAAGGGAATATTGCATATAATCTTTGAACGGAAACTTGCTGAATGATGTTTATCCTGGCTATACAACACCTACAAAAAAGGTTACCTGCAAGTTTTCACACTCGGCATCAAACTTTTGCGTGTATGACTGAACCATAATGTCGCCTTTGTGGACGCCAAGATAATTCATTTGAAGAAGAATATGGACGGAAATTGACCGTGGAGTGTGGCAAAACGAGGTACAATAAAAGAACATTGATTTAATGCCTCCTCCTCCATCAAGGTCAAAATGCATTGACGCAGCGAAGGGTAAAGAATGGTGGACCACGACAATATAAATTGATGTTGACCTGGAGAAAAGGCCAGTTCCTACACTACGACTCGGTAACGGCTTTGTGCAGGAAGCTGCTACGGGTCAAGGCATCGGTTTATAAGGCTAACGAGATTAACTTAGCCATGGTCAAATACCATACGTCAAGTCCTATGGATTTGTAACGGCTGCTAAATTGGATAACCCGCTCCCTGCGTCCTCTCTCTTTCTTCTGCCACGGCAATGGAAAATGCGGAAATAATAAAATTTCATTTCTATATAATACAGTATTATATGGAAAAACTAGCACAACTTCATGGATGTAATACATTTGCACCATTTTCACCTTTTGTAGTGCATAGGTGGTAATGCAATTTTTGTTATTACCGACAAACTCAATTTCTAACCTTGCAATTACAGTTGCTACTGAGATATTGAACAGAAGAGACTCCTTGCCAGGGGGCGAACCTGTGTCAACACTTCCAATCTTGTTCACATCAGGAAATTGCCTTATTCAAACAGACCTCCTGACATTGCCACCAGACATCCTTACTGTGCACTTGACCATGAGGTTGTTGACACAAAGTAGCAACCTTGGTAGAGAGAAAAAATCGATTGTATTGATTTTAAGAGGTACATACCCCTGGCTCCAGGGAGTGGAGTTGTATCGAACCTACTAAAAATCTTTGCATGACTTTTTCTGCATAATAATGAATGACAATGAAAGGAGAAATTTAACCTTCAGCAAGCCAAGGTAGCCGTTTAGCATCAAAACTGTATTGGTTTTGGGGTTAGGCAGCAGGGAGAAGGATAAAGAAGGTTAGACATTTCTAAAGAAAATATTTATGTATGGTATAGGGGCAAGACTATAAAAATGGTAGAATGTGTGAGAGATGGAAGGATATAGGAGAGTATTTGAAAGTGTTGAAATACACATACATGTATCTTGTATGTAAAAGATAAAGAGTAGGGATAAACACTTTGCTTGCTAAACATTTTGCTTGCCCCTTGAATGCAAGCTTCCCTTTGCAGCTTGAATCACCAGAATGCTCCCAAAAAGTTTGAAGAAAGCGTGAGCCATACACTATACAGTAACTGGAAAAGTTTTCCAAGTTTCATACTGTACCAGCTTTTTGAAAAGGACACTTGGACTTGAGATGCTATATTTCATTCTCAAACGCATCCATTTCTCAACGTACCTCAACAAATTAAACCCACCAGTTCCCAGAACTACTGCATCACTGCCAGTGTGAACTAAGACATGACAAATGAAGGTCTTAAATCAACCTAGACTTTCTATTATGAGACTTAAGATGAATAAACTGATGCCTCGAAGGTCAAGACCATTCCAAGGTCGTTTCCAAAATGGTGTGGTAATGAAGTAGAAAGAATCTTGCAAAGCAACCTGACCGAAAAGCCACCGGTGGGGATTGAACCCCTGACCTCTGGATCCAGTGTGCTATCTATGAAGCTGCAGATGTCCTCCTAAGGATTAGCTCTGAAGCAACTGCACAATTAGGTACTATTAAGACTTACTCAGATATGAAAATGTTATTAAAGCTACCCTGGTACATCCCGTGTTCAGGATTTCCCGCGGGCTCGGCAGATGCCTTTCAAAACTAGCCGGGGTTTCAACTGTAACACATTCACTTTGGGCACTCCTTTGGTTGGTACACGTAGGTCAGAGGACTTGCAGGCAAAAGTTTCTCGACAGTCACTCCATGATCCAGATGTGCCTAAGGAACGATCACTCTAAACTGTCAATATTAATGACAAAGGGAAGTTTGGCAATTCTAATCAAATTTCAATTTTCAAAGTCCAATATCCCTGCAAGTTTGAAACCTTTGAGAGAAATACAGAGTGCATGATATAAAGGGAAGTATCTTCTTCTCTTCTTTTGTCATCCTCAACACAGGTGAAGCATGATGCTTTTTCAAGTAGCTACTAGTGCAATGCGGCTTCACTACGGCTTGCGCATTTAGGGACTGCTAATACAAAACGAGGGTTCACCAGGCCTCCATCTGGGTGATTTGTAAACGAAAGTATGAACTCTTGAATAACTCTAAGAACAAGTTGTAATGTTCAACGTAGGGCTTTGAACTTCCTGCCCTTGAAAGTTGAAAAATAATGTTCCAAACTTTCAGTGACAACTTTTAAGTTTTCCTCCAGGCTAAGTTCTAAGCCCATTCAATGTCTACCATCCATCTCAACTGTTATCAACAACTGTATCCCTATCAGATCTAGACTAGCCATGTACAATATGCAATTTGTAATAAATCAATGTTTAAAGAACCACCAAAATGATAAGAACCTTACTTTGCCCTCCACTATGTTGAATTGCTGCCAACTCTCTGCCAGTATCTCTTCTTGAAATCTTGTTCCAACAAACTTTCTTTATCAAGATGTATGACTCATATTCCTATAGCATTCAAGGTTCCTCCATCTTTCCTAGTGAGTAGTATACAACATACCCCCAGGCTCACATAACTCTGGAGGAAGCTCTCTCTCAGTAGGGGTAGGACGATAATGTACTGATGCACACATTTATCTATATTGTGAGATATTCCCACAGAGTGCAGATGTACAGATGAATACCCAAGCTCCATTTTGCTATGTATAGCTATATTCTCAACACTCCTGCCTTGCAGCTACTCACGAAGATTGTTTGTCATAAAAAGCTTCTTGTACAACTTCCTCCTTTGAACCTGCACTTTTCTGTTCTTATTGGCATCCCATACTAAGTCCACTAGATCTGATAATTGTTTAAGAGAGGGCATGCTGTAGTGACTTGGTTCAGAAGTTATCTTTCAGATACACAGTACTGACAATGATTGAAGGGAAAGATTGTAATGTCAGCCAAAGGGCTAGTAGTTTGAAGACAAACTTTCCCCCTGTTTTTTTACAATAATATACAAGTAGTAAACATGTATGTAGCATATTTGACAAGATCATTAAAAAAAACAAAATTTAGTATGTATAAATGTATAGTCTGCTTAAACTAGCAGAAAACAAAGTGAAATAATTTTGAGGAATTTTTCTGTCTTCTGGCTTTGAAATGTTTTTTGATCATCCAGTCGAGCCTAGTGAAAAGCTTCTCTTTGACTGGTAGTGACAAGGAAATACACTTGAATATACCACATACACTCTCTGACTCTACTTTTTGAGATGCATGTTTGGTGTGACATTTCTTGCTACGGATGAGTTACAATCTATCACAAATAGTCCTGCAGCTAAAGCCTGGTGGAGCCAATCCTGCCACAACATTTATAAAAGACTCTCCAACACCTACATGTACCTACAGCCTTTGGACTGATAGGAGCAACAAGAGAAGACATTCATCATCTTCACACTACAGTTACCATGTGAAAAAGGATAGAGGAGAACTCAAAAATTCTGTGTAAGAAAATTAATACAGCTATAAATCAGCTGTGACCAGTGGGAGTAGGAAAAATGAAAACTGTTCAAGGACTTTACACCAGAATCAACAGACATAGAAAAATCACTTTTACAACAAGAAATATACAATGCTCCTGGATATGTATGCGAGAGATAAAAATGTAGGTTTGCAGGCAGAATTCAAGGTACTATATAGGGAATACCATCCCTTAATATAACTGACAGTGCTCCAAGGTGTACAAAAAAAATGAAAACTGTCCAAGGACTTCACATAAGCATCAACTTACAGACATTCATACTTAGCAATAACACTTCTACATGAAATATACAAATGCTCCTGTATATCATAGATAAACAAGTAGGTTTTCAGGCAGCAATCAAGGCAATATATTGAAAACCCTCAACTGACAGTAACTCCAAGGTGTGCAAAAAATGAAAACTGTCCAAGGACTTCACACGATCACCAACAGACATTCATCGCAATAACAGTCTTCTACTGCAAAAGAGATACAATGCTTCTGTAGCTGAGAGATAGACGTTTGGAGCTGACAATACCTGGGGCACTTTACTGCAGCAGATGTGTACATTTAAAATCACCATCATCGCTCCAAGGTGTACACTCTTCCCAAAGTACTGGATCGTTGACGGGATGAGTAAGAATAACAACGGCCTAAGGAAGGACTGCAGGGAGTTGAGAAGTTGACAGACTTATGGATTGAAGTGTCTCGTGTTTCACTTGAAAAGGCAAAGGGTCTGGAGAGAAGGTATAAGGCCACACCAATTTAATTTGTTGGTTCTCGGATTTTTTCAGAAAAAATATGAAGCGACAGGGCGAAAAAAAATGAAAATAAAAACAGGCCTGGGCATCCTATTATAGCCCCAAATGCTAGAATTGGTGCCATGAAGTCAACACAAAAGACTGGGTTAAAATTTGAATAATGAATTTTGAACTTTTAATCAAACCAGTGCATTGGTAGATGTAATAACTGTAACAACTAGGAGTAACAGGTCTTTCTTGAACTGTTGGAGGCAAAATATGAGCATTTTTGAGTTGATTCAGAACCAGAATTGTTTTTTTTTTTTTTTTTTGCAAATCAGAAAAAAATGAAGAGGCGAATCCGAGAACCAACAAATTAAATTGGTGTGGCCTAAGACTCTTTTGGTATGGAATGCCAGAGAAATATAGCAGCAAAGGAACAGAGCATTGGACCTCATTTCAATCTTTTACTTGGCCCACAGCAATGTACTGTTAACAAGCTGCCAAGGGGCCCAAAATCTCATCATTTTGAGGTCTCATCAAGACCTATCCACCTACCAAATATCAAACCCAAGCCTTATCGTGTTGACACACAGACACACACACACAAAAGCCACTGAAAACATAACCTTGTTGGCAAAGGTAAAATGATATAGACATACAATGCACATAAACATACATGTACAGACTAAACACATATCAATTGCCTGTAGACATTTCTAATACATTGTAAATGTACATAGCACAGTCAGAGCAGGCATTTTACAACTATGCCATAGGGATGAAATATTCAATTTACAACCATACACATTGCACAAAATTATATCTTTAAGCACACCTTAAAACATGCGTAAAGGGACACACAAGTGAAGAAACAGAACCTTTACACATGCTTTAAGGTATGCATTAAGAATGGATTTTGTGCAGTGACAACGGTGTGTACAAGGGAGTTGTAAAAAATGTTGAACCGTCTCTTTTCAAGCCAACTGGATGTGAAGTCCATAGGTCAACTTTATTTACTGAATGAATTCAAAATAATTTCTTTTCACCAATTCTCTATGCAGTTTTGTACACATTCTCATGTGAAGTTTATTCCTGTCTGTCTGAAAAAGAGTTTGGAAGAGACTCACAGCAGCAGCAGGTACCATTTACATGTATGTAAGAACCATCCATTCCAATTCAGCTCCTCCCTTAGGAGGGTCCTTAGTAAACTTGAATAAGAAGAACCCTATTCCATCAATATACTGTATCACATCCTTCAGGCAGCCTACTCATCAAGAAGGGATGGCTGAGGGCTCACAGTAAGAAGCTTTCAAGGCAGCTTGAAAGTGAAGCAGAAATATGATGAAGATTTCGTGGCTTGAAGGTAAGGAGAGGAAATCAAGGTTGGAAAAGTCCACAGAGCCCAAGATGAGACCGGTAAGCTTCAATCTGCTGAGCATACTAATGCTTAACTCCCCATTACTTCTTAGGATGTTTCTGGGAAAGTATAATTATGGTATTTGTGAGACAGGGCTCGAAATACTTCTTCTCCATACCTGCACTGGTGCATTTAACACTGAAAATTACCTGCACCAGACAAAGTTTACCTACACCACTCAGAACTTAGGAAGTATATGGATCATACTAAAAACTGTTCAGAAACCATTGCCATTATTTCTTTTACACATTATTTGAAATATTGGTAGTTCCAATCAATACACAAATAAAAATCCACATACACCTAATAGACCCAGTACATAGTCCAGAGCTTTGTCCAGAGAGTTAGGTACAGGACTGGTAGTCTATCAGAAATACAATGTACCTGGCAGTGCACAGCTCCAATTTCACCTGCACTAACCTGCATATGCAGGTGGCATTTCCAGCTCTGTGAGACAAGACAGTAAGGAAGAAAGTTTACTAAGAAACTAGAATATACGGGCATTGAGTTCATAGTATAAAACTTTAAGACATTACCGGTACTAACCTAATCTCCAGCTACCTAGTATGTATTACATTCACCAAGTATGGATTTATTTGATTTTTTTAGGATTTCTTCTTAGAATCAAGTCCAGGTCTAGTTCAGAAATGAATTTTTAATGCAAACATCTTTGATCATGCGCCGCACATAAATCAAGTGGAGATACTGGCTACAATGCAGTGTGGGTCATATATCATAGTGACAAGGAGGACCGAGCCAGGTGGAGATTTTGTTAAGGATTGACAGCACTTCACAAGATAACAAGAGTACAAAATGACTACCCAGGCCGATCACTACATCTCGCGTTATCCCGGTGAGACGCTATTACACGAATCCGGATAACGACGCTCAGCAAAATGTAACATTTCTTTGATCAACTTCAGAGAAAAGCTACGAGATGAAAGAAACCGGACGGTCCGGACTTTCCTGGGAGACCACTTCAACATCTACTTTCAAACACATGAAAGCCGTTCCTACATTTGCGGAATCATGAAGATGATCCGAAGACCATACAGTAGCCTCCCCAAAGGAAAATCCACGATAAGGAAGGTAATACAGACAGATTCCGATAAAGCACTCAATGCTCCAATGTCACACACGACCCACTAGTTATACACTCAACAGGTGCAAGTCCAGCACTAAGTACATCGCCCCCCAAGGCAGACCGTATGAAAGATATGTCATAAAACCTGGAAACAAATCTGTCATTGTCAGGCATGAAAGGACTCTACCTCCAGCACGCGGCAGATCAGCAAAAACGCGGATCTTCGAATGTCAGGAGCGCCCGATGATTAATACGACCGAAATCCGAACTTCTGGGGTATCACCGCTGGTCCTTTATTGGATATGGATGCAGATATACCTGTGCGGTATACGCTGCTGAAAGATGGGCGGAGTGCGCACAGAGAGAAATTTATCTATTATTGATCTCTGCATTATGATCACAGAGAAACAGACGGACGAGTGATGGGAAGATGATGACAGGAGGGATGGAGGAAAGCAGGTGACTTCATTCTTTAAAAAGCAGAAGATGAATGGATGGACGGATGATTAAATGACAAGTCGGAATCATGGATGGTGAGTACATATGAGAAAAAAGACAGAAAAATGGATGAATAGATGAAAGCAGGACTGGTGACTATATTCTTTAAACACAGAAAATGAATGGATGGAGGAATACTTAACTGACAAGATGGATGGATGGAGAAAATACATGTATACATTAAAGGAAGACAAAAATTGATGAAGAGATGAAAGCAGCTGACTATATTCTTAAAAGTAGATGATATATGGATGGAGGGATACTTACATGTAAAATGGCAAAATGGATGAATATATATGAATAAAAAACACAGAAAAATGGATGAAAAGATGAAAGCGGGTGATGATATTCTTAAGAACCAGAAGATGAATGGATGGAGGGATGCTTAAATGACAAGATGAAGAATGGATGAATGGTGAACATATGAGTGAAGAAGACAGAAAAAATGGATGAATAGATGAAAGCAGTAAATAAATGGATCGAGGGGTGCTCAAATGACAAGATAAAAGAATGGATGGATGGCAAATATATACACAAAAAGAAGACAGAAAAAATGGATTAATTATAGATGAAAGCGGGTATTCTTTAAAAGCAGAGTGAATAGTTGGAGAGATGGTTGAATGACAAGATAAATGGATGGGCAGTAAGCATATAAAAGGAGATAGAATGGTGAATCTTTAAGTAGATGAACAGATTAGGGGATGGTCAGATAGCAGGAAGAATTGATGAACAACATCAGCATAATCAAAATGTAGTCTATCCTTCAATAACCTGTCTAGTTTGAAATGACTGAGATGTACATGAGAATTTGCATTGACAGCTTTACAACTTGAAATTGTTGTAAAATATCACCTAGAACAAGCTGCTGCAGCAATATAATGCATATAACACTGGTTTATGGACAATGGTACATACATTAAACTTTTTATGGCACTGTGAAATCCCATCTTTCATGCAACCAACTTTGACTACTGTGGCGAATACAACTGAAAAAGCCACAGTAACTGTATCAAAATTCCTAGTTCCCTACATTAAAGGTATCAATACCCAGAGAGAAAAATTGCAATTCAGTCTATTAAATGAAAAACAATCAGAGATGGCTGACCTCACCCCCTTACCCATGATGCTTTGGAACCCTTCCACTCCCACAGACAAAAATAAAAGCTCTGAGTATTTATGGCAATGCTGCAATGTATATATTGGGAATTACAGAAAGACACAGGCACAGGCACAAAAATAAGGTGAAACATATTCAACTTGCTTTCTCAAGCAACTACAGTATATCTAGATTTCCTTACTAAGACCCTCTACTGTCTATACATGACCCACATGTGATAACAACCAACAATCATTTACAGTAAAGTTTTCAAGCTCTGTGCTAAAGTTCTGATGCCCTACATTGAGGAATTATCCATTTTACAGTTACTGAGCCTCACGCTTTCAAATCCCTTTTCCTCAAGTTGGCACCAATAAATGTCCTCGTGTCTTGAAATTGACAGTAAATTACAAGCCAAAAACGCGACCTAGATACTTCAAAGTGAGAAGGTGGGTACTATGATATACAGTCATCTTTCTGATGACACCAGTTTTATCTTAGTCTCCTACATTACCATACCTCTGTCTAAATCCTTTGAAATGGTGTGTAACTCATTCCTCTTTCATGTAGAGTAGGGCAGACTGTCCTGGGGGAAAAGCCCTGACTGTCAAGTTCTGTCCTATTACATTACATGTATGGCTACTATAGTGCTGATGTCTCTGTTAATTTATCATGTCTGGCAAATTTGTAAATTGAAGGCTATTCCAAACACTGCCTGCACCCAAAATTTGATGGCTGACCCTCAGAGCCACCAATCAGAGACACAGACTAAAAGCTATTCCAAAAAGTGTCTTCACCCAACAGATTTGCCCTCTTTTTTGTGGTAAAAGGTGAAAATGAGTAAAAATCATACGAATGTATGAATTAGTTTTTAATTATAAGATGTCCAGTGACTTTGGAAATATAGGAAATATCTGATGCAACATTACAAAACTGATCTATACTATGACCAATGTAACAAAGGCACCTGCACTTCACTTGACACTTGACAGAGGGCTCTCATTCATGGGTACTTTCCAGTGATACAAATATAGGGACTTGACAGGCAACATATTTTAACTTCATAAGCCATAAGCCACCTTTCCAAAAGCTATCACAGTGTCATTTCTATGAGACTAATTTGACACACACTGGTATTTGACAATTCAACTGTAAATTGCATTGTTGGACAGAACTGTACCTGTGTGATACCTATTCAGCACCAAGGACAGCATTGAGTGAGTGCCTTTGGGCCACTGGAAGCTATGTACACTGTTTCAGCTAGTATTAAATGTCCCTGTGCAGAGGTAGAAATCTACATTGTAGGTATGTTTGGCAAGGAAAGCAAAGTAAAACATGCTGCTCTTCAGACATAAATGACTGTTTGGTAGAGTGTACCCATCTACATGTAGCTTTCTTTGCATGTGATCCATATAAAATATACACTGTGTCAGTAACATGACTTTCACTTCATGTCTTTCTTTTTCATTATTTTACAGAGTTTTTAAAATTTAACATGCACATACAAGTATCAGTCTGAGATTAATTTGACCATAAATTTTACATCAATTGAATGGTAAAATAGTACTTATAATTAGCATTCAGCATCTGTTGATGGATACAAAATAATGCATAATGAATCATCTTTTTCACAGCATCAATTTTTGGGCCTGCAGGTGCAGGAAAGTCATCATTCATAAATAGTCTAATCCAGGTAACAATACTGATTTCACATTTCTACTATAAATTTGTAACTACACTAGTATAGATACACTGAATTCTGTTATAGAAAACACAACCTATTGGTTGTGGTACATGTATGTCCTTGTAGATGACTGAACACTTGCACTTTGATCATAGCACATAATCTAATTTCAAATAGGGTAGCAACAGGATGGAAAGTAGGACACATATGAATGTCATAATAATTATTTCATCTTTGAACTACTGTATTGCCATGCATGTGACCTACTATTGTCATTCGAAACATTATAAGTATTCTATGAAAAACAGCTTAAACTAAGTACCTAAATCAATTATATAGAATGAATTTTGGACAACCAAAGGAATTTCAAGCAGATGTAATAACTTTACTAGAACATGATTGGTCAACATACATTATGAACAATGTATGACATATTCCTGTGTTTATAACTCTTAACATAATCAGTGTTTGTTAATACACTTACAACTGTGAACTGCAAAATGACATTTGGAAGCTTTAATGTCAACCCTCATATAATACTGCTATGTTTATGGCAATTTGTCAAGTGATACTCCAGTGTCCATAGTTTTCAATGTAAGTGATGTTTATCAATATTAATAAGCATTTTTCAATGTAGATCCATACAAACTTTTAAGATCTTTACTTGTACAGCTGGACAGGACAAACTATGAACATGTAAATTGATGCTGGGTATTAAAGACTAGCCTGGTTACCAAACGTATTTGTAGCTCCCGGGTCCTACATCCCCTCCACAAAAAAGTATTTTTTGCGGAGGGGATGTAGGACTCGGGAGCTACAAATACGTTTGGTAACCAGACGCAGTGGGTTGTTGATCAACAGTGTCTCTGGCACGGTATTGGAAGGCAGAGCCCATCCCTCTCCTTCCACTGCCTTTTACCTCCCCAACCAAAGTCAGGTACCCATTTTACACCTGAGTGGAGTGAGGAAAGTCGTACAAAGTACCTTTCACAAGGACACAACGTCTAGCCAGGAATGACCTCTCAATCTCTTGTCCACTAGCCTAGCCACTCGGCCATTCGATGCTACAAATGGTACTAAATGTAAAGTGTGGGGCAAAACCTGCAACAAACAGCATATTATCATATCTCACCTAGGACCATTTCCTACTGTGACAGCTGTGGCACAAATGACTTCATCAGAAAGATTACGTCACAGAAAATAATCAAACATTGAAGCGTTACTTAAAACTCATTCTGATTTATGACTTTCATCATCTTCCTTCAGAGGTTGTAAATAAAAGCCTGCACTACTATATGTGTACCCACTGAAGCAGCTACTGTTCACATCAACTCCAGGGCTGGAAATACCACCTGCATATGCAGGTTAGTGCAAGTAAAATTGGTGCTGTGCAGGTATTTCTGATGTCTACCTGCACCTAACCTGTACTACATGTAGTCCATGTACTGGGTTTATACATTTGTATACAATCATATAGGTGTATGTGGATTTTTATTTGCTACATTGACTGTTACCACCTACTGTATGATGTACAAAAGAAATAATGGCAATGGTTTCTGAACAGTTTTTAGTATGATCCATACTTTCTACATTCTGAGTGGTGCAGGCAAATGTTGTCTGGTGCAGGTAATTTTCAATGCTGCCTGCACCAGTGCAGGTATGCAGAAAGAAGTATTTCAAGCCACCAGGTACCATCACATTACAAAAAAGTGCTATCAATGCCTTCTCAAGTATGTTTTGAACACCTGGATATCTGAAGTGTGTATATCTAATACTGTACAGGTATATCTATTTAATTTTCAAAATCTTGTGGTCTAAGGGTACATACATGTGTACATGTAGTAGAATTACGAGAAAAGACGTTACGATGTTCCTCATCTATCCCCCAAAGTTGTAAATAAAAACCTGTGCTACAAACCAGCGAAGCGGCTGCTGTAGTGAGGAACAGTCTCACGTCATTAGCCGTAATGGAAATTTGATTCACAGCCGCTTCTTCCATCAGAAGTAAATTAAGCAGAAAGCAAAATAGCGCTTGAGAGTTGAGGAGTTAATGTGCCAGTAAATGGTGCTAATTGTGGGGATCAGATGGGCTGGGGTCCCCACCAGGGGTGTGATCACTCCCCCCACTGGTATATTTACTTGGTGTCAAGACAAATAAACAGGGAGATAGAACCTTGTACACAGACTACAGAGGTAGACATAATCATTTGGTGGGCTGAAACAAGTTTGCAAATGGTTGCAGCCATTTGATATTATATAAGAAATGTATTCTACTACAGTACTACAGTATTTGCTAAAATGAGTGGTCCAGTGACTAGTATCCCTATATCTGGACCAGAAGGACAAGATTCTGAATCAAAGCTGCTGTTGCTAAGCACTAGGCTTACATTGCTACTGGAAAGGGTTACAGTCCTTGGTCTGCTGTACATCCAAAAGAGATAAAGGGAATTTCCCTGGCAACTTGAATCTATACATGTTAGACATCTGTTCTTGTTATGACCAACAGTGCAAGCCTGACTTTTCAGTAAGCTACACCAGGTCAAGACATATGTTCAATTACCTGTGTACATGTATCATTAAACAATGAATAATATCCTTCCAATGCAATAATCACACTTCTTTCTCTACTGATGGTTTAAAATAATGCACCCTATAAAATCATGATAAACATTCTACATTTACTTGTCTACTTGTTTATTTGAGTTTATCACAACATGAAAGGGAGGGCAAAAAATTTGAACCGGTCACTTGTTATCAACATGTGTCATGTGCACTGCTGATAAACCCAGAAATGTTTAGGTTAAGAAAGAAGAGGAAACATGTGCATATTCACCTTTACAGGTTGCCTGCCCACACACAAAAAACAACTGTTACAGTACAATATGTTACAAAATCAACCATATATAAAAATATACAAAACAGGTCATACATAGTGATGCATAATCCATATACTGGGCTCTTGTTTGCACTTTCCCTTTGTTTTACACGTAACACAGAGTATTTCACTCAAACTACCACAAACCAGTGAATGCAGCCGTCCCAGCCCACCCCCATCCTTGGCACGTGTCCCAGCAGTTTGTAATGATGAGGTCCATCTGCTGTGTGTTCAGTCTTCATATGATGAAGCACCAGGCTCAAACAAGTGTCTCTCTGCTGCTATTTATTTATGGGCTTAATTTGATACAGGCAACATCTGCTGTGAGGTGGGGTGGGTGTCAGGACAAGATGAATGTTTCTGGGCCTTAAAACTGCACACCTGTCTCCCAGTGTACCAGAAAACTGTAACTGATTAGCTGAAACTTCTAGCTTGGTTACCAATCCTATATTTGTATTTCCGAATATAATTTCATCAGGTTGGCAGAACATAGGACATTGGGATTTTCTTCACAAGGTAAGACAATCCCTGGTTGTGCAAAAGAAAACCCTACTAAATTTTGTATTTTAGCTGCTGAATCTCTTTTGTCCTCTCCGCAACCGCAATCAGGATGGACTCGTATCCTTTTCGACTAGCGTGATGGGTTCTTTAACGTGATCAAGGTGTGACTCTCAACATGGGACCTCCATTTAATGTCCTATCAAAGGGACATCCCTAACTGAAGCCAGGTTCAAATTTTCACCTGAATCAAGTGAGGAAATACATGTAGGTGTAAAGTGCCTTTCCCAAGGGTACTACACTCTGGCCTGCCAGGGATTTGAACCCAGAACCTTCAGAGTCAACAACTCTAACTACAAGACCACCTAAACCATAACTCCTTCAACACCCAAAAACTTTCATCAAAAAAGTTTCTCCATGCTAGCAGTGTTTGTAACACTGTAAGATTGCCTAGAGTTTACCACAGGATACCTGTGCCATTGACTTTTGTATTTTGCTGCACAAATATCTCATACTATCATAGTTACAGCTCCACAGATAAAACATAAACCAATATCCACACCCATCCACAATGTACCACAAAAATAGACAGACATAAATCACTGCAAAAGTTCTTTTAAAAAGTCCTTCGAGTTTTCATCCCATCTATTCACAATATTCTATTATCGCCACGTTCTATTCTCCCACTTATCGATGCTCTTTGATATATCTCAACGGGACAGTAAAAAAACAAGTCTGATAGAAGTATATCCCTCTAGAACACATGGTCCTGCCCTCCAGCAGTAACGAAAGCAATATTAAAGCAAGCAGTAATACAGGTAGTTACACATAAATCAGACAGTCTTAAAAGCATCCAATTTCAGGGCAGCAAAAAAAATTTTTGGGGATGAGGAAATCTGTCTGATATTGACATTTACTGTTATTTCTTGCACATTTTCATCATCAATTCATACTTGAAGCATTTCAAATAGCCCAGAAACAAGCTATATGAGGAGTCACTTTATTTTTTAGTGCCACCAATAAATAAATAGCTAGAACCAGCCTATGATACGAAGCGAGCAACCGTTTTCCATTAGGGACATCACATTTTTGCCTCACAGATATCAGAATGCTATGGGATTGGGTTGATTCAACTTACTACATTAAACAAAAGACCATAAAATTGACTTTGAAAACTGAGTTTTACTGTTCTGAAATTGCTTTGGGTGCCTTTAATTTCCAAAGAAGCAGGGAGGGACTCATAACATAAGCAAGCCCCCATATCTGTTGTAAGCTGGCCATTAATTCTGACAGAGACAAATAATAGGATCACCTGAAAACACCCAGAAAGAAGCCGCAATTTGTCAGAATATTCCTGTACCGTTCACAGCCGCGCTGTTGAAACGAGCCCTCAGGACTTTTTACAATCAGAGCTGTCAGGATGGGAAAAAGGATGGTTTCACTACGAAACCTGACATAATCTACGCAGTATGTTACCTGAAGAGATAAACATGCAGCTATTTTTCCCATATGACAGTCCTATATGTTTCTACACTTACCTTCACCTTCTAAGTTCTAAAAGAGAAAAATTATCAACCAGGATGGCAACCTAATCATTATACGGTTTGCATCATATGCTTGTTTCAATGGTTTGTTATACTGACAGTCCAAGCAGGTAAAACAAAATATGTAAAACAAAATACGTAATAGATGGAAAATGAAACACATTTTATTTGTAAATGCTGCCATGATGAGGCTGAAAGAAACAGGCTTTTTGACGCAGTTTGCACAATCACAAGTTTTTGCTATCTAAAAGACCTCCAAAAAAACAACATTTCTGCTAAGATCACAAAACCCTCCTGTCATTAAGAATGTGGGACTATTCATTATCCATTGCCTCCAAAGAAGTCAAACCCTTCAGTGATATACTTAGAAACATCTATTAGACGTATAGACTAGACACTTTTTACCTTGTACATTATTGTAACTGTGTGTTCCCTTGCAATTAGCCTTCAGGCAAGAGTTTGCAATAAAGTTTGTAAAACCGACCAAGCTATGATAGCTGAAGACTGGACAATCTGCCTAACTAGACATTCGGTATGGTTGGTTGTATTCATCCTTTGAACCAATGGAAGTACAGTCAAACTTGGACAAGAAGACAACTCAGGACACTGATAAAATGTGGTCTATTTGGACAGGTGTTCTTCTCAAACAAAAGCAGACATATGCGAGGCATGACAGAGACATAAGGATACAAAATATATGCCTTCAGTCTATCTTTCATCTCGAAACCAACAGTTACTCAGCTTGTCAGCTATTCACACCACCCCTTGTATGTGGTGAAATGGTTTGGCCTAGAACATGAAGATATTGCCAGACCTTTTGGGTTATTCCACTTCTCCAGGGGGAGGGGGAAGAGAAGAAGAAAAACACCTACTTGTCGACACCTCTTCTCACAGCATCATGCCCCCAGAAGGCAAACACACCCATGGCTCCTGAAAGGATGTCTCCCTGCCCTCCTGCTCTGCAAGGGCTGCCTTCAGCATCAGCTTGTAGAACTGACAACAGTACAAAAATGCCACCTTGTAACATTTACATGTATTGCAGGTCCATCAACCATCTATGTTTACATTATCTTGAAATACCTCCAAGGCTCCTGACAGGATGTCCCCTGCCCACCTGCTCTGAAAAAGCTCCCCTCTGCATCAGCTTGTAAAACTGAGAACAGTGTAACAATACCACCTTGTAACATTTATATGTATTGCAGGCCTGGATCTGGATTTTTTCATAGCAAACGTCCATTGAGCAGTTGGATTAGTATAGCCCACAATCATTGGAAAATCTACATTCTGTAAGGAACCATTCTGTAGTGACAGTACCTTTGTCTCCATTTGATATAATGTCAATCTGGCCCTTCTGTACAATGGTGAGGTTCCCCATAGCTTGGCTCAACTGTTTCACATTTTCTGAGGACGCATTCTTCTCTGGCTGTTTCCCAAGCTGCAAAAGTAAAGTAACATATTGTATTACATTTTATATCATACCCGGGCGGCGTAACAGTGCTCCCGGCCGTGTTGTATTCTCCCGTACGACCGGATGTATAAAACGGGCATCCATAGAACATTCGAACGAGCTTCGCTTGCGCCGCTACAAAAATTAGAACGATTCGAACGCGTTTCGCCCCAACCGTGTGCGCCGCTTTCGAACATTCGAATACAGGATTCGGACGTTGGAATTGATGTTGCTGCAGTTTTTTGATCCAGCGACACCAAATTTTCGCTCATTTCGCCTTGAAAGACGTGTTTTCTAAGGTGGGTATGATATAAATAGCATACAACACGGTATATTCCGCATCGCCCTCGGTCTCGGCCCTCCCGCGAGTCGGATCGCCCTCTGGCCTTCGGGCGATCCGACTCGCGGTCGGGCCGATACCTCGGGCAATACGGAATACACCGTGTTGTATGCTCTATATATTGTACTGTATTGTACTGTATTGTATTGTATCATACTGTATTGTATTATATCCAGATATAGCCAGCACGAGTACCTGAATTAGTCACAGTATTTGTTTCTATTGTTACAGTCACTGTCCTTGCCACATGTATGTTTCCTATGTCTCTATCACGTGTATCTCAGTTGAAGCACTTATCAAATACCATCATCACAATAAGTGGAATCTACTGACCATAGTTTGGAAGAGCCTGTTGAACTCCACGATGTTGGGGGTGAGGATGGCCTTGTTGTAACCTGTGATGACTTCAGGACTGACTGTCACCAGCCACAGGCCATCCTGGGACACAGAGAACATTACATTACTAGTCTGCTGCTGTAAGTTCTGTCCTGTCAGTTCTGACTGATACTGACCTTGGTGCTGAACATGCCATCTGGAGCTGGTAAATCCTGCTATACCACAGTAACCTGATAGGTGGTGCTTTGATGCCACTAATTCTCAACATGCACAGGCTTCAAAATCAGTGACTGCAAATGAGTGCTGATTATGCCATCTGGAGCTGGGAAGTCCTGCTATACCACAGTAACCTGATAGGTGGCATTTCCATTCTACCAATTATCAACATTCACAGGCTTTAAAGTCACTATCTATGGTGAAATGGCTTGTAATGACAGTTCTGGTCTGCAAGTGTGATACTGGTCTTGGTGCTGATTATGCCATCTGGAGCTAGCAAGTGCTGTCATACCACAGTAACCTGATAGGTGGCACTTCAATACCACCAATTCTTAACATGTACAGGCTTCAAGCTCAGTGTCTGCAAATGAGAGCTGTTTCTTCAGAGCTGCAGCTCAATAATCTGCTCTTATTTCAAAGAGTCTGGACACAGAGAACATCACATAACTAGTCTGCCGCAGTACGTTCTGTTCTATCAGTTCTAGATGTGGTGAAGTGGCTTGTAATGCCAGTTCTGGATTGCAAGTCTGGTGCTGACCTTGGTGCTGATTATGCCATCTGGAGCTGGGAAGTCCTGCTATACCACAGTAACCTGATAGGTGGCACTTCCATTCTACCAATTATCAACATTCACAGGCTTTAAAGTCACTGACTATCTATGGTGAAGTGGCTTGTAATGCCAGTTCTGGTCTGCAAGTGTGGTACTGACCTTGGTGCTGATTATGCCATCTGGAGCTAGCAAGTGCTGTCATAGACTCATACCACAGTAACCTGAAAGGTGATGCTTCAATGCCACCAATTCTCAACATACACTGGTATTAAAGTCACTGGCTAAAAATGAGAGCTGTTTATTGAGAGCGCACCCTGATAAACTACTCTTTTGTCAAAGAGTCTGGGTATGTGATATGACCCAAAAGCATATAAGTAAGTTACAGACATGATATGATAAGCAATTTTTTAATCTAGGTATTCATGCTACATGTATATTCATTCACTTACTGCATCAATGACCACGGGAATGGACAGTTGGCGAGCTTTTGCAATGACTCCCTGAAATACAAAAAGGAATGTGTATTACATGTAAGAACTAACGATAGAAGATGAGTTTGTTACAACAATGTTATACACAGACAGCAGGTAGGGAAACTTCATGCCATTAAACATGGAGATAAAACATGACATTTGATGATGATGATGATGACTGACCTTGACATTGTCCATGATGTGCTGCTCCCTGCCCATACCAGGTCCCACCACCAGGCTGTGCAGTCTCTCCATCCAGGTGGAGATCTCAGCAACCGCAGTCTGCTTATCTCTGGTGATAACAATCAACCAGAAAACCTCACATGTCAAGATAAATCTTCATTTCATTTGTATCAATTTAAATATTTGCACATGTTGAAAGGATTTGATAAAAGAATGATGAGCATATCTAGGCCTCTCCTCACACATGCAAACGTAAAATCAATCTACATACCCATGTCTAGTTTGTTATATTCTACTCACAGAAGCGGATGGACGATTAACTCAGGACTGTAGGACTTGATGACGGTTGCAGCATCACTGGTACAGAAGACATGGGACAGGTCTGCTCCCTTGGAAACAAGACAAAACAACTCTAAAAACAACTCCAAAGTTTCACTCCGTCATCCAAAGTTTCACTCCGTCATTCAAAGTTTTATCTCCTCATTTGACAAAATTAGACAAATACTTAAAAATACTGTAAAATGTGTATCAGAAGGCATTAAATATGTAGAAGTAGGTACAATTTATTCTGAAGCAAATCTCAAACTTACAGATTTCAGTGACGCAATCCCAGCAAAGTAAGGAGCACCTGTATACCTGTGGAAAGTACAGAGCTCTCCATTACAAGAGACAAACAATAAGATAAAGAATTGAGAATATTGGTAATAAAAGTTAAAGTTTTATCTTAAACTAGATTAGCTAAAGTAAAAAGCTAACAATCTACTGGTCATACCAAAAAGGATGCACAATACAAGTTCACTGTAACAGTGAAATTCACTTGCTATTTTTGAGAAGTATGTTTTTTGAGAAGAACAATAAAGCATTCAAACAAACAATGTGAAGTGTGATGTTGACTTACTCCTGACACCCCCCGACCACGCCTACTCTCCCAGCCTGACCCTTGTGACTGTTGTAGGTGAGGGGAGGCACGATGGACCGAACCATCTCCAGTAGGTCACCTCTGTTGTCTGTGCTCATGGTTATGAATCCTGAAGAAAAGGATTAGAAGAATGTGATCTTGATCCAGTTAAACATAGCTCAATGAAGAGCTAATCTTCCACTGTTCATGACAGAGAAGATATATGCTATGTACATCTAGCATGTCGGCAGAACGTACTGTGCCTGTACATGTGCGAAACCCATAATGTATTGTGCAGAGTACTTCGGTAGAACGTCTCCTTTACGGCCATATTCGCATTAAGGATGACATCCCGTCTATTAGTTTTCAAATGTTGTGTCATGAAAACATTTCAGCATCTGTGATAACAAATATGAAGAGAAAGCTACAATTTTTTCCTCAGAATATCTTCCTATTGGTATCAGGCAGCCAAATAATTGGGCGTACTGTAGAGTAGGGAGCGGAGAGAGGCACTGCACTAAAACTTCTTGATCAAAATACTAGGCAAAATACGTATACACACAGGATCTACTCAATGTCAGGAAAATGTTCCAGCATCTCTGATAAAAAACAATGAAGAGAAAGCTGCAGTTTTTTTCCTCAGAATATCTTCCTATTGGTATCAGGCAGCCAACGGAGCACTAAAACGTTAAATCTGTGTCTTCAAGTTCAAGGCTAAGAAAGTTCGAGGCTCGAGGAAGCACTGATTCGAGTAGCATTTTTTAGATAATTGTGTCAAATGACAACCAATGAAAGTGGGAGTACAATAGCCCCCAGGAAATATCTTGAATGAGTTGGAGTTTTATCTAGCGGTCATAAAATTGACCCAAACTGCCCCGCCCCCTTTCTGCAGACGATGGTTTGACGTAAACGTTATCTGCAGAAACTGCACACTCAACAACAACTCATAAAGGTATTAAAACAACTTGCGAGCGGCGTTTAGAGAATACAGACGTATCTACCTGGGTGTATGAGTCTATGCTTGAAGTGTAGGCTATGGTAGAGGCCACGGCGTATCGCAAACATCACCAGAAAGACGATAAAAACAATCGCGACCAGCTTCCTACTTTGGTCAGGCGGCAGCCATTTCGACTTCATTTCTGGTAATGTCGTCTCGCGAGAAACGGCGAGAGGAGAAATTATACTTCGCATTTAGAATATAATATGCGCTAAAAGTGGTAAAAGTATATCATAATTTACATAATATAAAAATAGATATGCAAAACTATTGTTACTTTTTCTAAAATATGGGTAAAAACAACGATTATGATTTTGACCACGTGGCTTCGAAACGAGATTTCACTTATCGCTCGAAATTCAAAATGGCGGTAGGGTGTTAGGAAAGTGACAGGTCGATCAGCTGTTGGTTGATTTTTCCTTTATTTTTGCGATCGACAAGCCGATGGGCAACAGATGGCAAGTTCTGAAGAGTCAGACATATATGCGGAATCTGTAGCAGAGACCAAGAGGAGGAAGGTAAGATTTATACGCGTTGAACGTCGTCCGTTCTTCTTGATTTCATGATTTTGTCGTTCCCACAACAAAGAGGTTCCGTGTTTTTTTCTGATGATCAACGTAACAAGTTTGCTTCCCGGTGAAATACACTATCATTCAAGGGCCACGGTTATGATAACTTTTGCTTGTTCAAAGGTTGAATATGTTTTAAGAGTGCGCATCTAAATCTGTATGAATAAACGTTCCGTTCCAGCAACTTCAATTTTCTTTATATATAGTCTGTCGTGGTACTCTTCGGGGTCTCCCCCGCTCATCTCAACTGGCCGCCCGGTGGGAGTTTTGCGCCTGTCGGAGTTTTGACAGCAGGAGTTGATTAGCTCCACAATAATCGTGGTGCAAAACCTACCGGGGAGCCTAGTTGGGTCCGGCGGCGAAAAGGTCCCACAGCTCCGAAGAAGGCCGGCCGAAACCACGACAGACTGGACACCAGGCTAGTTCAACTAACACTTTTGTCCAACCCAGGAGAAACGAAAGCCATCGGCCAGACGCTTTGGGGATGTTCTCTCATCAGCACCCACCAGCTCAAGGAGCCTGGGTAGGCAGATCTTCTGATTTATTTGATTGATTGATTGATTGATTGTTCATTGATATGTAATCAATATGCATTGGAGGAATGAACAAAGTAGATTTTCTGCATTTGTTTGTTTGATTAATTGCTTATTGATTAGTTTAGATAATGAATAAATAATTCTTGGTGAGGAACTAATCTTCAAGCAGATGTTGGGGTGGAAGATTGTAACATATTCTGTTCCCATAAGTGTACTTGGAGTAGAACTTAAAGACTTTTCTCTCATCCTCACGCAGGTCTTTCTGATACGCAACAAAGCGACAGGTCTCCCAGGAGATCAAAGTCCAGATTCTCCCCAGAGGGCCTGACCAGCAGTGAGAGGAAATACTACAACCGAGCCCTGAAGGACCTTTACGAGATTATCAAGATCAGCAGCAACAGGCTGGACCTGTCTGAAAGTATGGAGGAGCCTGACAGGGATGGGGACTTCCAGGGTACTGATGGAGATTATAGCCAGGGTAGGAGATGCTGTACGGCTGTATGTATGGATGTTTGTGTGACTGCATTGGGGGACCAAAAAATCTTGTTAACTACAGCAAGTAATTTTTATGGATGACATCAGTGCGTCCAGTGATTTTTGCCCAATTTCGAAAAAAAAAAAAGAAATTTTGTTGTCCTCTGACGGTTGTCAACATGTCCAAAATGGGCAAATATGTCGTAGACGTCCATCGGCAAGAAAAGGCTCTGATTTATTGTTCAGTCTTTTATCTTTACTTTGATACAGTGTTATATGTGATGTTACCACTGAATTAAAACCATCTGTACAATGCTTAAAAACTTTTATTTAGTGGCCTTGTGAGTAATTAGGTCATGTCTGTGTGGACAGGTGGTCACTACAGACAGATTCTCAATGCTTGTTTCAATGGGAAAAATCATCCACTAAGGGACCACTGAAAAGTGGTTACAATGGCCAGGCCATCCTTAGGCTTATGTACAAGTAATACAGGTTTGACTGTAATGTATCTCATTACTTTCTTGTATTTGCAGACCCTACTGTACTAGAGGAAGAGGAGACTTTCATGCCCACGGAGTCCCTGACCATCCCCACTCTGAGGTCCAGTCTGTCCAGTCAGAACGACGAGGACTTCGACCCTCTGAGGGTCCGGAGGTTCCACCGGAAACACTCGGCCAGGAGAAGAGAGGACGGGACCGATCCTCCTCCACCAGGGAACGTCAAGAAGATCTATAAGGAGCTGGTCTCCATCAACAACAAGCTGCAGGTTAGCTTGAAAGTTCATCTGTGTTGGTTGAAGTCATTTTGAAGCAAGTTTGAACTGTAAATTCCAAGACAAGAAATTGGACTTACCCAAATTTTCGACTGTACAACTCCAGTCTTTGTCAAGGAGTGACCGCTTCTGTGACGTCACGTTATGCAGATGACACACGTGACTCAGTGAGCAGTGGATCATAGGTTGTAGAAAGTCTGTGGTACCCTCCATTACATTCAGTCTCATTGGACAAAGTAAAAATCTTTGCACGCGGTATTATAGAGGCCATCTACATCAGGGCATTACAAGCATCCCTCAACAAAGATGAGGGGCACCACAGACTTTCTACAACCACTGCTCACCGAGTCTCGTGTGTCATCTGCATAACATGACGTCACAGAAGCGTCGATGGATCTCTCATTCCTTGACAAAGACTGGAGTTGTACAGTCGAAAATTTGGGTAAGTCCATTTTCTTGTGTTGGAAATGACAGCTTACACTTGCTTCCTAATCCTACTGTGTGTTGTTTCCTACCAGGATGAGAATGCCCTTCTCCATGAGCGTCAGGAGGAGCTGGGCAGGAGGGAGCTGCTGGTTCTGGAGAGGGAGAGGGCTCTGGACGAGATCGAGGAACAACATGGCGACCTGAACAAACACTGGGCCATCATGCAACATGTGAGTACTCTGTGTAGATCTGCCTGCTACAGCACGTTGGCAGAATGTACTGCACCTGTGCAAAACCCAGTTTTCGTCAGATGTTTGGTGAACATTGCATCAGAATTTTGTGCATTGCAGACGATATCTTTTCTGACACAACATTTGAAAACTATAGATGGAATTCTATTGTTAAATACGCAAATACAGCCGTAAACAAGACATTTTGTCGAACTGCTATGCACAATACATTACATACAATAAGAATTTGCACAGCACATTAAACCTTTACATTCCATTCATAATATAACTCTTTCTTGTCACAATCAGTGGAAGACTAGATGCTCAGTAATCTTAATTAATATGCATTTCCATTTTGTCCCTGAGAGCTGTTTGTCTTATCCCTGTGTACAGAAACATAAGAGAGAGCTAGGACAGTGGGAGGAGGCTCTGAAGGAGAGGACAAAGGAGAACAAGAGACTTCAGCACTCGTTTGAGGTCATGAAACAGGCTAACGACCAACTCAGGAAACAGGTAGGAAACTAGAAAGGTGACATTTGCAAAGCAAAGGCATAATTTTACCCTTACATGGTCTAGCCTAACAAACTACTGTTCTGTATTACTCAAACACATTCATATACACTGTACTAGTATATGGTGACCAGCCCCTCCAGCTCTGTCTTGCTCTGCCTGTGAATTGGGAGGAAAACATAAATACAGTTCCTCCACCCCCTAAGCAACATCTTAGGAAGGAGGTTATGTGTTCACGAATTGGTAAGTTTAAGGCTTGCTGTTGCTGAGTGCTGAGTACAGGTAAAACACTTTGATTGTATTTTCCTTACTTCTTTCTGCAAAATAAAGTTTTGATTTTTGTTCCTAGTTGACAGAAGTGCAAGAGTCAAAGAAGAAGCTGGAGGCCCAGGCCAGCAGCCTAGAGAGAAGAGTGGTGAACCTACAGGTAAGTTCCACTTAAAAGGTCTATTTTTACCCTGAAAAAACACCTCAATTCGTAGTTGACATGTAGTTGTTACTTGTTCTTTACCATCAAGGACCTAGACCCAGATGCATTTGCTTGCTGGTCAAACTTGTTATCCATATAGTTGAATCTTATACATGAAAAGAGCCAAAGAGATACAAGGAAGTCCCCTGTAATGTGTGTTTGCAGAGGAAACATCAGTTTGCTGAGAGACAGAAGGGAGTAGAGAACATCCCACCTCCCCAGCCAGCAGACACCAAACCAGCAAAACCTGTCAAGGAACCACCCAGCAAAGGCACTGATTCAGCTGTAGCCAAACCTAAGGTATGCCAGGCAAAGTCTACATTTCGATCAAAGAAGTACAGTCTAGCCTAACAAAATATGGCTCTGTTTATTCTCACTCAAACATATTCATATATATGATGACCAGCCTCTCCAACTCTATCCTGCCACTTGCTACATAATGTAATCCAACACCACAGGGTGTCTGCTACAGCATCAGTTACCATGGTGACAGACGTCTGGTCCAGGTCATTGACCTTATGTGTCTAGAGAAGAAGAAGAAGAAGATACAGAGCAAAAACAATATGTTTTCCTTCTGCAAAGGTAAACATAAACGTGATGAATAATTCTGGCTGCCCATTTTTCAGCCTAGCGGTTTGTTGGAGATGTTAGCCGTGCTGTTAGACTGGGTTTGTGAGGCCAACCTGCAGCAGCAGCAACAGTCAGATGGCAGGTCCACTCCACTTATCAGTCTACCTGCACCTGAGCTCATACAGGACAGGTGTATCAAGGTGAGTCTCACAGGACAGGTGTGTCAGGGTGGGGTCATATAGGACAGGTGTCACTTATTCTCTCGATGTGTCAGGTATTCTCACAATGGTTAGATGAAGCCCAAGTCTTTAGGCATGGCTGTTTCTTATTCTAAAATGTTCTTCCACTCTGCTTCATGTACATCACCTGTCTTTTCTCACCTGTGCAGGTGCTGCCACACCTGAGTGAGCTGCTGCACCAGGTGTCCACAGGTCACACCAAGCTGCACCTGCCCTGTTTACAGTTTGTGTTCTGGGCAATGTTCAACTTACAGCAATCTGACAAACAGGTGGGTTCACTGTCTAAAAAGGGCTACAGACTGCGGCTAAATGGTTGTATGTGTGTCTGGAAAAACAGTCATGCAACTTGATTTGGAATGATGGTGCGCCTAAAAAGGAAACATAATAATTTATGGTAAGCAAAAATCAAGGCCTGGGTGTAGATAATGGGCTGCAGAATAAAGTTACAGGCTGACTTGATATTCGTTTGTATGATCTTTACCTGATAGTGAGCCTAGAGTGTTGCTCATGTGCCCAGTTGTTTAGGTTGGGAGTACCGATGCTCCTAACTCAAAACGTTAGTCTGAAGCCCTGCTAACATTATGAAATACTACAACTAGTCTGCAACTTGTAGTATTTCAGTTCAGAATTCAGTTTGTCATTATACTTTTAAAAATTTTCATGTTAGTGTACTTTTTTCTGTTCTCAAAGTCAAAGGATATCAAAATAATCCTTCATGTCTTCTCTAGCATGTGTTATTATCGGCCACATACCGACGACTGGGAGAGGAACTGTACAGACCCACCGTGGTCCGCTTCACCGAGGGGGAGAAGAGCCCGGGCGGAACAGTCCGCTCACCTCACGGGGGGAAACCGCGTACGGGAGTCTACTTCAAGAGCAGTAACCTACAGGTCCGACTGCTGTCTGCACTCATCATACTGAAAACACTGCTGCAAGGTGGGTGGACACTTGGAGTGGGTCACAAGTCAATCTTTTGTATACTACAGTCAAACTTGTACAAGTGACCACCTCTACATAAGAACCACCTGGCCAATGTGACCACTTTTTGTAGATAATTTTTCCCATTGACACAAGCATTAAAAATCCTGTCTACAGTGACCACCTGTTCACATAGACCAAATTCTATTGGTCCATGTATATCATATCATGAACTTTTCCTAAAGTTTTTCCTATCTTTTAGAGCCAACAGCATCAGTGGTGGGCATGCAGTTGCAATACTGATCAATTTTACTAGAGGGCTCTGCCACACTGCTAAGTGAATGTCTTATGGTTTCCACAGTTGACTATCTGGCCCAAGTGTTTGACGTGCTGAGGAATGACCTAAGACTGGAGAAGGTAAGTCTGATATAAGAAGTAAAGAGAAAGTTAGTTGAAGGAAAAACATGACAGACAAAATTTAACTTTTCAACATAGATATCAAAGAAATAACACATCATAATCATTCATAGTACAGAAAAAGGACAGTTAACTGGCCACCTCAGGGCAATCACATGGCGTCAATACCATTGAGTATGACCCCTCTTTCCAGTACTGTCAACTTAAAAGACAAAAACACTCAGGTCCTCCACTAAAAAGGCCTTTTTGTGCAATGGCAGTACATGTACAATTAAAACAAACAAGAAGTGCAAGACATGACATACATAATGCAGCATTGCCATAAATCCTCAGTGCATTTACTTTTGTTTGTGGGACTGGAAGGGATGAAAAGCAGTATGGGTGAAGTCAGCCATCTCTGCTTGCTTTGTTAAAAGTCTATTTATCTGTTTGTCCCTTGCAGTGTAAAGAGCTGTTTCTCCACTACCAAGGTGTGCAGGTCATCCTTCCCTTCATCAAGGGAGGAAACAAGGTAAACATTTACAAAACATTTAAAGAGATTATAATATAAGGCTGTACCAACTCAACATGTTTGTTCTCAGATTTATTTATCTATTTCATCACAAGATGGCTGGGTTGCCCCTTTAGCGTAAAAGTTGATTTCCAAGGAGGCCCAGTATATACAGGACAAGACATGTTACATTCAGTCAGGAGACAAAAGTGGACAACATTCAGTAGAAGCAAATAAAAT
The DNA here is from genome assembly GCA_013266295.2 of Branchiostoma floridae x Branchiostoma japonicum. Taxonomy (NCBI): domain Eukaryota; kingdom Metazoa; phylum Chordata; class Leptocardii; order Amphioxiformes; family Branchiostomatidae; genus Branchiostoma; species Branchiostoma floridae x Branchiostoma japonicum. The sequence continues at coordinate 7,193,534 of CM023827.1, read as the reverse complement.
CTGATATGTCAAAACAAAATCATAGTCTTAGCCGTTCCATGGTCAAACTCAATAGAGGTCAAAAGTTGAAGTGGAGCTCAGGTCATTATAAATTATGCTGAACTGGACATCATTAATGCAGAGTGAATGCATCAAGGCATATACCTGGTCCTCAAGCTTTGTTTTCATTGCTTTTCCAGGTAAGCTTTTTTTTTCTAAATCTGAATCAACAAATTAAATCGATACGGCCTAAAACTTACAGCACTTCCTTACGTGCCACAAAAAATTAAAACCTGTAATGTATTGAGCATAGCACTTCATTTAAGGCCGTATTCGTGTATTTAAGGATGATTGACATCCCGTCTGTAGTTTTCAAATGGTATGTCAGAAAAGGTATCATCTGCAACAGGCAAAATTCTGATGCAACGTTGAAACATCCACCGAAAACCGTGTAAAATCCGGATTTCCGGCAGGTGCAGTACGTTCTGTCGACGTGCTGCCTTGCCCATACTTTGATAACACTGCAGACAGAGGAAATCCCATAATTGATAACCTCCAAATAAAACCGGCATGATGGGAAAGGCGGGAAAATTCCCGGATCACTCCTCCATCAGGCCCGCAGCGATCGCGGCGGCCGTAACTATCTCAGTCAGGTCCCAGCTCCTCCGGCGGTGAAAAGTGGCTACAATTAGCCTCTACTTTTATATCCCTGCTCTGTCTTACCCCAAGCAATCGGCTAACAGATCTCAACTCTATCAAAGGGATCATCTCTAAGCCTTACTTTGGGTAAGGTAAGATTCATTTGGTGGTGTTACTCACAGAAAGTATTGGAAGATGTATTAGTAAACTTTTGTTTACACATTGTACACGTTAGGCCACACCAATTTATATCCTTGGTTCTCGGACATTTTCAGGTGAAGATATAGCAAGCAGACATCACAAAAGTAGAAGGCAGGAAGGAAAACTTGAATATGACTGTGTTCACTCCATAAAACTGAGTGCACCAAGGCATCAACCTGGTCCTCAGGCTTTGTTACCTCCATGAAAAATGGAGGTAGGTATTGTTTTTGGTCTGTGTGTGTGTGTGTCGGTGTTTCCACATATTTGTGGTTGGCATAATTTAGGAAGGCCTTCGTGAATTGTGATGATATTTCGTATATGGGTAGGTCTTGAAAAGACAAAAGCCAGGGTCAAATTTAGGCCTCCTGGTGACTGACTTTGGTACTGCAGCAGAATGTTTTCACAGTTACGCATTACGCATGCCGTTATTTTTCAAAATCTTAGAAGCAACAAATTAAATTGGTTTAGCCTTAATCATCTTCAATTCCTGGAGGTTAGACTTATTTCCAATGACAGGAACGTTAGCTCTAATGTATAATGTACATGTACATGGTTCTTGTGTTAGGCTGGCTTGGGGTTGAATGGGTGTCTGTAGCCAATTTTTCACAAGCAGACACAGCATCTAAGAAATCGGACTTAACCTCTGGCTTCTGAGGAGCATTTTCTTTTACATCAGGGAAAATAAGTGAAGAAAGTATTAAAAGTTTAAGACATCAAGGCCAGCTTCTTTGGGGCGCTGGGAATATCAACTTGAAGAAAGATGAGTTTACTGCAGTTTGATTATAAGCATTATAGATCATATTTTGTGTTTCAAAACATCTGTTAGTCAAAGATACATTTCATATGTGTAATCTTGTTGTATTAAAAATTTGTTTCAAGCTTATATATTATTTTATTTATTTATTTATTTTATTTATTCTTTGCTTCAGGCCAGAGGCCCATATAAAACAGGGACAATACAAAAACAAGTACAAATACACAAATCACATACAGATACATGTATTTAAAAAGTGTGGCCAGTAGAGGCTTCGTGTAAACACATAGCGAGGGTAGAGACTCCGATCTTGTAGAATCGGCTACCGGTAGAGATCCTGATCTGAGTCTCTTGTCAACAGAAACTCCTATCAGGATCTTTGCGGGTAGAATCTAGTTCTATTGGCAATTTGCTTAAAAGACAGCCAGGACTTTTCAACTTTGATTCATGTCAAGATCAATGGATTGACTTGAAATTTATGATTTGTAAATGGGAAACCACCCTAACACATTAACAGCATCCTGATTGGAGTTTCTGTCGACAAAGACTCCAATCAGGATCTTCACCTGTAGAATCGCCACCAGATCAGTGTCTCTACCCTGACATCTAATATGTTCCATTGAGAAATAAAGTACCATTTGTAATATTCATTATCAATTACTATTCGTAGATTCTGTTTTAAAATATTTTATTCTGTGTGCCCCTACATGTAGCTGTTGCATTATCATTTAAAAAATGATTCTACAGATTGGCCTTCCAACTTACCTCACAAAACTGTTAGACAGACTTACATATATAGATATACCCTAGACGTATCTCTAGGCCTCCATCAGAAAAAAAACAGACTTATTTTAGGCTCATGTATAGTATACTTCCAACTTGCCTCAGAAAACTGCTAAACCGACTTGTACAACGTAGTTAGATATACCATGGGCACAGTTACTCATACCAAGAAAATAAATGTCTTACAGAAGTGATTGTACTGATTAGCCTTCCAACTTGCCACACAAAACTGTTAAACAGACTTGTAGACATACCGTGGGCACAGTTACACGTATCTCTAGGCCTCCATCAGAAAAATAATTCCAAAGCTTAACCTGTAACATTGTGAAATGCAATCTCGGCTCCCTTGTCGAAAGGAAACAGAAAAGGGATTAAGGTCTCCTGCAAGTGTTCTCGAACAGCAATAAGTCGTACTTGCCAGGGGTAGAAACGGACTGATTTACAATCGCTTTGAGGTGAGCCCTGTACAGAATGGATAGAAATAAATCCGTTGATTTACGACTTCTGGAATGGAACGGCCCTCCCAGGAAAGAGGGGGAACGCAAGACAACTGGAGCGGGGATGTGTTAACTGAAATACCCTCCAGAAAGCTAAAAGTCAATTTACAACAACCAAAGCTCATAATTCCTCCCTCTTAGGGCATGAGGAGGAAATATGTCCCATGGGCACGATGTGAAACCGGGTGTTGAAAGCTAAGAAAAAGAAAATGATTGCATCTTAAAGTCTGATCAAAATTCTTAAGGCTACGTCTAAGTAGTAGTTCTTCAAATCTTAGATCAACACTATTAGAAGACCTTGTCTTATCAGTGTGGATTCTTATTTTTTAATTGTTTTGCAACTCGTTCCGGAGACCGGTGCAATGGCCAAGTGGGTAGAGTGTTCACCTTGCATTCGGTAGGTCGTGAGTTCGACCGGCTGAGTAATAACAAAGACTTTGAAAAATGGTACATACTGCTTTCTCTGCATAGCATTCAGCATTTGGGAAAGAGTATGGGAGTTTACAAAACACTGCTGTGATTGCACAACTGTGTGGCCCAAGGGCACTGACCTACACAACATGTACATGTATACACCATAGGTGCCGGAAGGAACTTTAACTAAACTTGAAACTAGTTCTCAAATCTGTAATCTATGCACATGGTTGTATTTTGACATCTTGCACATTTTATATGATGACCTAATATTATACATAGGCCACAAGGCTGTGGACTTAGTTCTTACAGACCATGAGTTTCTTGGCAAAGAACCGTACTGATTGTGTGTTGTTCAGATCCACCTTGATTATTGCCTCCATTTTAAGGTGTTTACTGCTGTGGGGGAAATTGACACAGTTCAGTCTATCAAAACCCTTATAACATTACAGACAGCTATTATGAAGCTACATGTATCAGGGATTTTGATATACTGAACTGTACATGTATATTTGGAAACCCCTAAAGCAGTGGACATCTTCATACAGCAGCTAATCAAGGTGGATTTAGTCCCACACCTTTATCTGTTGTTTGGCATTGAACTTATGGTCTGAATAGCACCAAGTCTACATCCCTCCAGCTTACATGTATGTATTATAGCAGGGATCGAAATGCCTTTCTTCTGCATTATATACCTGCCAGGGTTGGACAAGTCCACTTGCCCACTTGCCTAGGGCAAGTGCATATATATAAATCTTTTGGATGCGAAGTATAGCCACTACAGTGTTTAGAGCAAAATTACTCATCATTTTGCCAAAGTGATGTTATGTTAATGCCCATTTGCAAGAAAATCCATTGCAAGTCTCAAATCACCTTATTTTGGTAAATAAAGCATGCAGCATTATAAAACAAAATAAAATAATTTCCTTGCTGGTAGTAAAAATGCATAAAAAATGTCATGTATATTTTGGGTAAGTGAAAGGTTGATTCATAGACTCTAGTCTATAGAGCCTGCTAAGGAGGTAACACAGGTAACATGTGCATTTAAAATTACCTGCACAAGATAAGCCTTATACCTGCAACACTCTGTTAGAAAAGTAGATTGCAGAAAAGCATGGATCAAATTGGAAGCTGTTAGGAAGCCACCTGTTTGACACTTCACAGGTGGTCATATTACTAATAAACAGTACAGGAAATAAAACTTCACATACACACTAGTAGTGCATGTCTATACCCCATACATGGCCTAGTGCAGGTTAGGTGCAGGTAGACATCAGAAATACCTGCACAGCTCCAATTTTACCTGCACTAACCCGCATGTGCAGGTGGTGTTTCAAGCCCTGTATACCATTATGCCATATGACCATGTAGATGTTAGTATCTGGCACCCCCAACAGCAAAAAAAGCTTCATGTACTCAACCTAATCAAGGTGGATTTAGTATCCGTTGCATGGTAATGACCTCATGGTCTGTGACAGCCAAGTTCACAGCCTCTGGCCAATGTCATTTATGGTCTATGTCTAGCCTGTATCATCTTAATGACCAAATGGACCAGATTTGTGAATGTTTGTGTTACATCTAACCTCCCCTACAGCAGTTCAAGTCTCATGCCGAAACTAGTACATGATATTGTCTGGCTAACACATCATGGACTCAAGTACTGTAAAACACGATTTTTTTTGCAGTACTTTTATATTCACGGTTTTCGCGGTCACTTTTTCATGTACTGCGAACTTATCATTATCATAAACAAATGATTCGCCAACTTTCTATTTTGCTGCACCTGCCGCCACCACGAACGTACATGAATAGTTCCACGAACATGTCCATTTTTTCTCAGACTGCGAACTTTTGCTACCCCGAACATAAAGTGATTTACAGTATCCTAGCCTATGTGTTACTTGTATATCATGTCATAATTATGATGAAATGGAGAAGATGTGTAACTTATCTTGAAAGTTCATCTGTGTTAGTAGTAGTCATTGTGAAGCAAGTTTGAACTGTAATTTTTGACACAAGAAATTGGACTTACCCAAATTTTCAACTGTACAACTCCAGTCTTTGTGAGTTTGTCAAGGAATGAGCACAGAAGTGGTGGATTGCTCATTCCTTGACAAAGACTGGAGTTGCACAGTGGAAAATTTGGGTAAGTCCAATTTCTTTTTTGCTTGTGTTGGAACTTACAGTTCAAATTTGCTTCAAAAGATGTGCAACTGTAGGAGTTCTTGCCACCCCTACATGTATAGCAATGATAGTCTCTTACCCAAGCTAATCAATGTAGATTTTGGCCTTAGCACAATCTTTTGTCTGGCTAAGGCCTTATGAGTCTTTGATTCCACAATGTAACCCCCAGGCCAATGTGTTATATCATGTCAAATGGAGCAGACATGTAAATGTTAGACTATTTCTGACCTCCCTTAGGGAAATTAATGCATACAGGAGCTAATCTAGGTGGATTTAAAGTTTTTGAACCTTAGCACACAATCTAGAGTTTGGCAAGGACCTTATGTTTTATGAGTGCAGATCTTTAATGTGCACAAGGTGTGTCTCTCCTCAAACACAGGACCTCCGGCTTTACGTCCTATCCAAGAGGATGTCCCTAACTGAAGCTAGGTACTCATTTTCACCTGAGTCGAGTGAGGAAATAGGTGTAAAGTGCCTTTTCCAAGGGCACAACACTGGGGCCTGCTAGCGATTCGAACCCAGAACCTCTAGATTCTAAGTCAACATGGTCTAGTCTAACAAACTACATGTACATGTATATATACAGCTCTATCATTCTATTCTTACTCAGACACAATTTTATTAATATATACAATGTATGGTGACCAGCCCCTCCAACTCCTGCCTCCAACACTTGCTACATAATGTAATCCAACACCACAGGGTGTCTGCCACAGCACCACTTACAATGTACCATGGTGACAGCTGTCTGGTACAAGTCATTGACCTTATTTGGAGAAGAAGAAGGAGAAACATAGCAAAACAATATGTTTTCCTTCTGCATAGATGTAAACATAACGATCCTAACCACAAGACCACCTTGCCACCTTAAATGAAGTATTGATCATCAGCTTCCCACCTGAGGCTTGGGGATTACTCAGACAGCGTTTTCCTACTAAAGCAGCCGTTAATCTAGCTAATGTTTCACTAAAGAGCTGGTGTTTTATAGTCTATAAACGGTCAGAGGTACAAATCGACTTCTCGTGTGATCGTAAAGCAAGTCAGGCGACTAATTCATCAACGAAATATTTGATGCTGGTCAAATCCATGCATGCAAACTTAATCAATCCGGAAACTGTGAGGAAAATTGTCAATAAATCATGGAGATTTGGTGTTATATCTTTAACCTTCTCCCTGCTGCCTAACCCCATAATCAATTCAAATTTGATGCCAAACACCTACCATAGCATGCTGAAGGTTAAATATCCCTGGCTGTATGTTAGGTCATGTGTCACCATATAAACCTTGAATAGATGTATTTTCAGGCAGTTCATCTCTTATTAATATTATTCTGAAAGTTCATCTGTGTTGGTAAGCCTCATGATACAAAGTTGAACTTTAAGTTGAGTCTGAGAGCAAATCTATACCGTTGTATATGTCAGGATAAAGACTCCAATCTGGTAAATCGGCGATTCTACTGGTAGAGATCCCAATCGGAGTCTTTGTTGACAGAGACTCTGATCAGGATGCTGTAACAGTTAATGTGTTAGGGTGGTTTCCCATTTACAAATCCTAAATTTCAAGTCAATCAATTGATCTAAAGTGACAATCAAAGTTGAAAAGTTCTGACTGAATATCTTAGAATTTACAGACTCCAATATTCAGGATATCTGTCGGTAGAATCGCCAACAGTGGAGATCCCGATCGCAGTTTCTGTTGACAAAGACTCCGATTGGGATCTACCGGTAAAATCACCGATTCTACCACATTGGAGTCTCTACCCTGACATACATGTAGACACAGTTTCTTTAGGGGTGAGTACAGAATAGCCAGATTCAACTTTTTGCCTCAGTTTTACTTTTAAACATCCGAGAAACAACAAATTAACTTGGCATGTCCTCATCTCTAGTGTCAGTGTTACTGTCCAGGTTGTAGATGATAAAGCGATTGTTACAGCCTAGTTTCTAAATGAAAGCTGGACAGGAGTGCATGAAACTGCCACTGGCTGAAGAACTGTTAACGGGCGGAAAATTGGAACTGCTGTCATTAAATCACTCTGCAGCTTTAGAGTGATAATCTGATGGATTAACAATTGCCCTTTTTACTTTAGACACATGTACAAGACTTTAAAGTAAGGTTTTTTTAAGGAATTGTAACAGAGCAGTGTTTTTTTTTGTTTTTTTTTGCAAAATGTAATGGCTGCATTATACATATTTTGGGATGTGATGTAGAGAAATACAAAGAAAATAGCAAAATAAGTGAAATACATGCAATATCTTTCAACTTCCATCCTTCAAATCTGGTTTCTGTACTATCAAAAAAAATGCAATAAAATCTGAGCTAACAAGTGATTTTTATCTCCACTGTGGAAATATGACATGCAACAACGGTTATCATCTGCGTGATTTCGCCCACTAGGTATGTGGAAAATTAATGACACGACATGGTCAAGCCTGTTTCAGTAATTCTACCTCAGAATTACCCCCTTCTCCCGCAAAATGTCAGGCTGTCCATTACAAAGCCACCTTGAGCCCGTAGGTCCGCTGTGACACATTGCTAAATTGTTTCCATAACTATGTCCATTTCTTTCCAATCAAGAGTTTTAAATCAGCTGAACCAGGGTTAGGGGGCCAGCAGCAGTGGAAATGTCACCGTGGCCATAAAGCAGACAAGTTAAGCTGACAAGTGATGGGGTTTTGTAACTGGAACTGTGTTTTTTTAACAAAATTTGCAATTATAGCAGTCTTATTGTTTTGTTTTACTAGAAATTCATGGTGCCACTATGTACCTGAATCAAAAAAGATTCTTCTTACAGTGTTCAGAATTGTGTTTTCTTCTACCAAATTGAGAACTGATTGGGGTTTTGTAACTGGAACTGCTTTTTTGTGTGTGTAAAATTTGCAACGGCAGTCTTATGTGCCATGATTTTTTTGTATTAGAAATTCATGGTGTCACTACTGTATGTACCTGAATCCAAAAAAAATTTCCTTACAGTGTTAAGAATTGTGTTTTTCTTCTACGAAATCGACAAGTTATCAGGGTTTTGCAACAGGAACTGTGTTTATTTTTGGCAATAGCTCTCTTGTGTGCCAAATTGTAGTGGCTTTCTTTATGTTGCCATTGTGATCAAAATTTGCGATGCCACTACATAAGATTTCAATATTTGTACTTCTGAATGCAGTCTGCATTTGTCTCCACTACACTACTGAATGTGACACAGTTCTCTCTCTTTCTCTCTCTCTCTCTCTTTCTCTCTCTCTCTCTCTCTCTCTCCATAAATGCCGGACTCATTTATTTCAATGAAAGAGCTGAATTAAGGTGCATAAAGAAGTCACAGCTGTTACAACAGAAGACTTAACATGTACAGTATGTTTCAGAATCAATTGAAGCCGTTGTTTTGCTCCCCCTACAGGCTCTAATGGGCAGTGCAGTGGACATTCTTCTCCAGTTGTCAACTGAGTCAGGTAGGCAGGATTTTGATTCCATCACGAACTGTCAGTAGCTTAATAAGTAATACTCATCACCTCAGATGTGTCATATTCTGTAGTAAGAAAGGGAAAGGTAGAGGTACATTGTAGTCCCATAGCCTTTTTAAGGCTGTAGGGGCAGTGAGTTGTTAATCCACTGTGTCTAGGACACGGTATTGGAAGGTGGAGCCCATCCCTCCACCTTTTACCTCCCCAACTGAAGTCAGGTACCTATTTTTCACCTGGGTGGAGTGAGGAAAGTCATGTCAAGTGCCTTTCCCAAGGATACAACGTCTAGCCAGGAATGCAAGGAATTTAACCCATGCCCTCTTTGTCTCTTGTCCGCTAGCCTAACCACTTGGCCATTTGAAGCCACCAGTCCATAGTACAACTACAAGATTACCATGTTGCAAGTCCAACATTTCAATATTATTGATATAAAGCCTTGTAGTAAAGGATCACGAATGGCCAGATGGTCCTTATGCAGAGGTGGTTGCTCTTATTGGGTTGACCGTCTATAAATGTCCAGGTGGCCCTTATGCAAAGGTGGTCACTAGTACAAGTTGGTGTGACTGTGCAGTTTGATTTTGACTCATAATAAATTGGGAAATGTCATGTGTAGTCAATGTCAAAGCAGTCTGACTGGAAATGTGGACCGAAAAGCATTAATCATATCAATTATGTCTTGTAGTATTGACTGTGTGATTGTTTTAGGATTGCTCTATTTATTATCTGCAACATTGGAAATAAACAAGTAGGATATATGAGACAAAGGCCCTTGGGACTCAATTAAGCATCAGAAAACAAAATAAACATGGTTTCCAACTTGTGAGTCAAACTTGTTTCGAGCATTCATTGAACTCAGGACAACAAATAACGTGCTACAATGTATGTGGGATTAAAGCGACCAAATAGGCTTCTCTAACAATTTCCTAACAGCGTTTAACGTTGAGTTAAAGTGGCCAGCAACGATTAACGGTAAAATAAAATGGCTCGCTATGTCTCATGGAATATGGTATACAGACCATCAGAAAGTGCACACCATTTGAGACAGACGTAGAAACACAGAAATTGCCGTAGAAGACCAACAAAATAGCCCCAGGGATTTATCTTGGTTAGAAGTTGGAGGTTGAAGACAGACAGTCACAGACCACATTCCTCCTCCTGCCCAGAGCATTTGCAGACTGTCAGAATTTACGACCCTGTTGTAGGCAGGATGAAATGATGAAGTGTGTTACTTCCTGAGCACTTCCTGTTCCAGCCTGATTACTGGTGTCTGACACAGAAACTGGACATGCTTCGGAGCGATGAGGCTTCCCACCTGTTCCACCGGCACTGTCTTTTCTAACACTCCTGTCACACGTTCAGGAATATGGCCTCCCAAACCAGGGCTCCAGCCCTGAAATCTTTTTCCATCAGCCCAGGTTCACGATTGGACCTGGGGGAGAGTGCTTGCAATCTAGGGGGTCCGGGGAAAATTTGGTACTTTCAAGCCTCTAAAAATTTTTCCAACATTTTGAGAGGCAAATCATTGGGTTGAGAGCGGTTGTTGGCAGTACTTTCAATGTTTTAATATTTTTACCGAAGATTTTTGTTAATTTTGTCCATCAAGGCTGACGGATTGGTTTAAACATTTTTACGTCACAGGCCATAAAGTTCCTGGAATTGACGGAAAAACGGCTGCTGGCTAGAGCCCTGTCCCGAACACTAGCCAAACTCCCTCCAACCATGGTTAGGAGTACAAATGTAGGTTGGAGAAAAGTCGGCTGTGTCTGGTGTTCGGCAAGGTTGCCTACTACTATTCAGCTGCGCCAGGCAAATGTTTCAAAATATTTTGAACATTCGGGAGTTGGTCGGGAGGTTCGGCCGTGGTCAGCAGAACACCAGCCAACCATTTGGGAGTAAGTCATCAGTCTTCAGGGTGGGTTCGTGGATCAAATTTAACTCAAATTTAACTCAAATTCGTTTTGATGTGTATAGAAAGGCAGCCGTGCCCAAAATCTGGCCAGACTGCTCCCGAACTTCAGCCAATCTTGGTCAGCAATGTCGGGGGGAGGTCCTAAATGTGTGACAGGGGCTTAACTCTCAAACAATGGGATGACTGTCATTTTTTCTGAAGATTCAAAGGAGAGGGGTTAAAAGTATCGTAAACCATGCAGAGAAATTTACATTCTCGATTATCAAAACTCATCTGTTTATGTATCTTCTCTTACATTGAAAAGTGAGAGGTCAATCTTGTATATTGTCTTAGTGAGGTTCTAGTGCCCTGTGTATGTTTATGTTTATAAATACATCCTTGCTCTAACTGCAATGACCTGTACTTCAATTACTTAATGGTCAATTTGATAGGCTCGACTCCCTCCTACTCTCTGTCTTTCAGCTTTCATTTTAAAAGATTTAATGATAGATTTAAAGATAGCTTAGTAAACGATAGCTGTAGTGTAGCATAGTTGTTGTTTTTCTTCAATTGGTCAGGAACGCTACAAGACAGTAATGATTCTTTATGTAAACATTTCATGTGAAACTACTGCATTTAGCCCATATGGGCAAGAACATACAAATAAAGATCATTCATCTACGAAAACGAATGCTTGAACAATAATTCATCAAGTACAAACACTTGCATGTACTTTGTAAATGCAGCTGTTACAAACTCTTACTAAACTGTTTAGTCTTTGAGCAAGACTTGTCTTTCTCAGTGAAACTGACTGAAAAACTTGTGAGCATTAACGACAGCTTTCATAACATTTACGGAACAAAAAGGTCCACAGGAAATGTACCCTTTTAAAGGTCAGCACGGATCGCCCCGGATTGCCAGGAAAACGCAGGCCGTCATATTGTCCCATCATCTAGAAATTACATGCCAACCACTGATAAAGTTCTGTTGTCACTTGGCATTTGTGAAAGGTCCAGGCTGCGACCTCTCCGAGTGGTACACTTGTTTTTTGTCAGGCATGATTCATTTTGCCTCCCCTGCCCTCCTGTGTGGGGCTGTGTGTGATACGCGAATTCATCATGTCGCAGTTTAGGTGATTTGACAAGGCTGCGGAGGTGCTTGTCGTAATTCTCGTTAAGACCAACTTTCGGGTGTTGAAGGAAACTTTCTTGACGTTTCAAGGCCTTTCTTTCGTTCCGGAGGACAAGTTCTGGATCGGTCTGTTTGCGAGGAATTTTGACTCGTAAGTCAATCATCTATTTTTCCTCTGTTTGGAAAGCCCTTGGACACCATCCCATGTATAACATGTACTTGACAATTTGTATATTTTATATATGCAAGGTTACCAGTATGTTTGGGGCAGTGTTCATTGTTTTGCTGTTTAACAGCATAAAGAAGCTGGATTGTTATGATATCTAATATGTCCATAGCCCTTAACCTATTGAAAAAAAAAAAAGAAGAAGATTTTTGACCCCCTTGCGGCTTTTGTTGAAACTGCAGTGGAACTTTGAGTTTTGTATCTTTTGTTCTGAACATGCTTGGTCAGTCACTACAACTGGTACATGCGCTCTAACTTACAGAGGTCAGAGTTGGTGTCTACAGAGAATGCATCTTCCAACTAAAACCAACCTAAATATTCTGCTTCTAACTTGATTCACTGAATTTTCGGTGCACATCACACAACAGCATTTCGAAAGTACATTTAAAAATGTTACCGGTAGTATACATCATCCCAAAAGTTCTCACTTTAAATAAAGACAGGCCAACAGAGACAAGGTGTGATGATGATAGAGTGATGAGAACTGAAATGTTAGAGGTAACCAGGTGACTTTGATACAATGTAATTTATGACACCTGACTTATAGATGGGCAGAACTTGAATGCAGCCTTGGCTTTTAATAAGAAAGACAGGCTATGACCCTGACCTGTATATACACTGTAAATACCAAAAGGGAATGTAGGCTTATGTTGTCCACCATGTCAAACTTCATAAAGTAATGCATACGGACTATACTCAGAGAGCTTGTCTTCAAAGTTCATCTGTGTTGGTAGAAGTCATTATGAAGCAACAATTTGAACAGTATTTTTTTTTCCAACACAAGATATTGGACTTACCCAAATTGTTGACTGTACAACTCCAGTCTTTGTCAAGGAATGAGCAATCGCCGCTTCTGTGACGTCATGTTATGCAGGTGACACACGAGACCCGATGAGCAGTGGATGATAGGCTGCAGAAAGTCTGTGGCGCACCCCGTTTTAAACTTGCTTTATACTCAGTCAGAACTTGCACTTGTAGCAAAGTTATCAGTGGTTGTTCAACTTACACATGTATATGATGTGTTTTTATTTTGCCCCGTAGCAATGATACCAATTTCCTGGATAGTTGCATTATTGAGAGCTGGTTCTGAGCCTGTGTCCTACAGTTGAGAACTCCCAATAAACAAACAAACAAACAATCATTGAATGTTATTTACTGTTTTTTTTATTTTGCCCCATAGCGATGTAACCCAGTTTCCTGGATAGTTGCATTATTGAGAGCTGGTTCTGAGCCTGTGTCCTACAGTTGAGAACTCCCAATAAACAAACAAACAAACAAACAAACAATCATTGAATGTTATTTACTGTTTTTTTTATTTTGCCCCATAGCGATTTTGCCCCATTTGACCCAGTTTCCTGGATAGTTGCTGTAATAAGAGCTGGTTTCGAGCCTGTGCTCTGCAGTTGAGAACTCCCAATAAACAAACAAACAAACAAACAAACATTGGATGTTACTTACATGTTTTTGTTTTGCCCCGTAGCGATGTTACCCAGGTTCCTGGACAGCTGCAGTAATGAGAGCTGGTTCCGAGCCTGTGCCCTGCTGCTGAGAACTCCCAACCTGGATATGAAACTGTTGGAGAAACTCAGCATCGTCCTACAAAAACTCTCCAAGATCAAGTAAGTCGGCTGTTTCCCTCTTCATTTTTCTTCTTCTATCTTCACCAAGAAGGTAATGTTTTCAGGGTCTTTAGATTGAGTGATTGTTTGTATGTTTAAGTGTGTTTGTGTGTGTGTGTTTATTTACAACTTGACATTATTACTGTTTCTAATATTGGACAATGGTATTGCTAGCTTAGTCATCAACTGTCTCTCATATATTTGTTTAGAACATCTTAAAATATTTTTCATATTCTCAAAGTTTAAACTAAACACAGATTTAAGCGTGTGCAACTACACAGCAAACTGTACATGATTCATTAACTTGAAATGAGTTTTCACTGGGGGTGTCAAGCACTGTTAAGTAACAAGGAGTTCAGGACACCTAATTAACAAGGCAGGGTAGAAGAACTGACATTAGGGACTCATGGATTATCCTCATCAGTGTCAAAAACTAATTAGAAAATTGATAAGTTCGAAATCCTCCTAACTAGCCCTGTGAAAGATGCATTAGAGGAAACTTTTAACAGTTGAGAAAAAATGTCATTATGATAGAAGTTTAGTCTCTTTAATTTTGCCACCTCCATTTAGTACTTTTCATTTACATCAATAATTCTTATATTTCACTTCATACCATAGGTATGGGTGAAATATTGTTTTTCCTCACTCTTCTTCTTCTTCTTCTCCTCCTCATCCTTCTTCTTCTTCTCCTCCCATTTTGTGAAATGGATTCAACTTCTTGATTTTGGGGCCAAATGTCCTGAAATCTGGTATGGAGGTACAATGTAGAGTGACAAATACCCCCAGGTATTTTTTTATACAGACTTTTATAATTGTTTTATTTGAGTTTTGGCCATTTTGAGACAAATTATGTATATTGTGGGCTCTGGAGCCCTGGTATTAAACCCAAATTTGGTACAGGGGTACCTTGGACACATGCCCACAGAACAGAATACCCGGCCAAGGAATCAAAAAAGCATTTGACTTGCCAATTGACAAGGCAGACAAAAGAACAGCCTTTCAGGCTCAAACTGGGTCACAATGGTCTTCATATGTACATTTATATTGATCTGTAGGCTTCTGACAAGTTAATGATGATATGATATGCCTTATAATCACATGAATTCAGGCACTCAAAACATTGTGTTTCACACTTGTATGTTAGTTTTTCATCTACAGTTTTTTTAGACAATCATTGAAGTCCAAACTGTTAATAAAGTTTCCAACCAAACGTCCTCAGTTCTTCAGCTTTACATTCTGACTAAAGACATTTCGTTTTCTCATCTACAAATCAAGCGAGATTTATCCCCCAACCAATGATTGCATCCAGCAATCCAAAAGGGCAAAAGGAAAATTACACTGTTGATCAGAGAGAGAAAGAAAAGGGAAGCGGTAAGTTGCGCCTAATGTCATGCGCTAATTGGAAACTGTCAGAAATGGATGGCATAATTACTAGGATTAGCTGCGTGGTGCGGCAGAAATGAATCTACCTGACCCGACTCACCCCCGGAATTGGAAATAGAGGAAGACGGAAGGCTGAGCGGAGTCGCCGCGGACAATAGCCAGTGAGGAATCAGTCAATTACCCAGACTCGGCAGTGGATCATTGGAAGTTTGATAAGCTTTCATTTTGAGGCGGTCGTTAGGCCGTGACAACGTGATCAATTGCGCCGCACCGTTTCAGAAGAAGAAAATGGGACTGCTGA
The DNA here is from genome assembly GCA_013266295.2 of Branchiostoma floridae x Branchiostoma japonicum. Lineage (NCBI taxonomy): Eukaryota > Metazoa > Chordata > Leptocardii > Amphioxiformes > Branchiostomatidae > Branchiostoma > Branchiostoma floridae x Branchiostoma japonicum. The sequence goes on along the minus strand of CM023827.1, from coordinate 7,178,080 downwards.
CCTTTGACAGACGTATAGTTTGTTTTCGCTGGTTCTTTAGACAAGCTCAAATGATCATTAAGCAGTGAACAAAAGTTTTTAACCTTCCAGAAGTAGAAATATACAGGTAGGAGATATTGAGCCCAGACTGCTGACCTTTGACTAAAGTTATGTGTATAGTTTGTTTTTGCTGGTTCTTTAGACAACTTCAAATGATCATTTAGCAGTGAAAAAAGTTCTTGAGCTTCCACAAGTAGAAATATTCAGGAAGGAGAAAACAGACTGTGGACCTTTGACAAAAGTATAGTTTGTTTTCACTGGATCTTTAAACAACTTCAAATGATCATTAAAATATAAGCAGTAAAAAAGAAGTTTTTAAGCTACCACAAGAGACAAGAGCTAATGATTAAAGCAATGCGGGTTCAGGAACAAAAGTTTTAGATTAAACTACCAAATTGTTTCAGAAGAAGAAACTTTAAATGAGATTGGTGACAGCAGGAAACAAACTAAGATTACTTGAAATATCAAATATTTTCACATGTTTACAAACCTTAACTTACAAAGAACATGATGGCATTTTAAGTGGTTTGAAACTTGCATGTCCATCTTGTTGGTCAGGGCTACAATTAGCGAGAAAAAATACGGAGATCTATCAAAGAATTAACACATGTCCTATTTATCAATTAACAGGGGTAGGTCTCCTTAATGTTGCTCATTAGTGTAATTATCAAAATGGAGACAGGCCAATTTGAGAAACACCCAAGAACTGGGTTAATTATAATAAGATAAAACAGTTAACGTGTTGCAGCTTGTTACAGTTCTTCAGTGGAATGAATGAATAGATGGATCATGGATGGATGGATGGATGGATGGATGGATGGATGGATGGATGGGTGGGTGGGTGGGTGGGTGGATGGATGGGTGGGTGGGTGGGTGGGTGGGTGGATGGATGGATGGATGGGTGGGTGGGTGGGTGGATGGATGGATGGATGGATGGATGGATGGATGGATGGATGGATGGATCTTTTCATCCCCAAACAAAACACAGTTTGCCAGTTATGAAGTGTGTACAATGTATTTCACACAACATAACAATATTCACTCAATATAATACAATAGTGATATATGCCTGTAAAAGCTATATACTGTACTAGTATGTATTACAGGTACGGGAGTACAGGAACAATGAGTGGATTTTAGATGTTGCAAAGTATTTTAAATGTTTTTCTCCAGCTTCTGACTGCTTGTGTGTAGGGTAAATGTGTAAACACTTTATACTGCAACCTGCAACCATTTTATACTGCAACCTGTAACCATTTTATACTGCAACCTGTAACCATTTTACACTACAACCTGTAACCATTTTACACTGCAACCTGTAACCATTTTACACTGCAACCTGTAACCATTTTATACTGCAGAGTGCAAACTTTCACCTTTTGCATGTAATGAGAGTACAATTCAGGCAGGTTCAGGCCTGCAAGTTCCATTTCTGAATGAACTATTATCAGATATATTAGACAAGATAAGGGCTGTCCATAACACTAATTCCACTATCGATTCCTCGTTCTGTGGCTGATGAATCCTTTGTCCTCATGTAGTGTCCAGCCTGCTTGTTGCAAATCACTCTGTCCCCTTCACTAAAAAGTAATGAAGAAATGTATGATTTTTCTATCTACATTATCAATGTATTAAGTTGGTATTAAGCGTTAGCTGACATTCTTTAATAAGCGTTAATACCTAGTATAACTGATAAGCATCTTGAAGTGATCTTCATGTTTACTCTTACAACATTGATTTATTTTGATCAATACATTCCCATTAGAAGCTCTACATCTAACAGTGAAAGCAAAGGTCAAAGCAGGTCGTTCTCTAATGAGGCGTAGCGTAGCGCTTTTTCGATAGCAGATAGGGCAGTGCTGGTGCACCACGGCTTGTGTTTTGTTCCAAGCACACCATAGCCAGCACGTTGGCAGAACGTACTGAACCTGCGCAAAACTCGGTATGTATTGTGCATAGTATTTTGGCAGAACATCTCGTTTAAAATTCTGATGCAGCATTCACCAACATTCTCATTCGCAAAATTCTGATGCAACGTTGAGCAAGCAATACAGAAACCGTGAACAATCCAGGTTTCGCGCAGGTGCAGTACAAAATTGTATGTTCTGCCAACGTGCTACCATAGCCATTCTCCACAGGCCAGGTTAGGTTAGGGATGTTTTACCGGCCCCAGTCCTACTACAAACTGAAAGCGTATAGGCCTCTCCTGACATGCTAGATCTTTCCAGCCGGCCTTTCTGATTATTGCTGTCCTAGGCAAATTAATTGGAACCGACCCCATAAAATACCCCTGGGCAGTCAGAGAGTACTCCCATCACCAGAAATACCAGGGAATCTACAATAGTCTGGCAGCCAGGCTAAGCATACCAGGTCATCCTTACTCTTATTGATTATCATGTTGGGAGGATGATATGTGATCAGACACTTACGCCATAAACACCCCAAAGATGCCCAGTTCAGAAGAAGAGTGTAGCAGTTTGGGCTTCTGTCCTGACATGATGTGGTAGTTTTGTACCACAGCAGGGTGGATTCTGTCCATGACGACATAGGCTGCTCTCTCCTCAGAGTCTTTCAGTTTGTTCAGGATGATCTTGATGTCCTCTCCAAAAATGTTGTTACCTGTCAAAAATGTAAAGAAATGAGAGGAAAATGTACTTTCTACATTGTTCAACTGCCGCATAATGCCCCTTTAAGATGGTTATTGTGTATGAAGGATAATTTGTAAATCATCTGAGAAGTTAATACTAGTTGATTTTGAGTAAAGTATAAAAGTTGATTGATAATAGTTGATTTTAAGTTAAGTATAAAAGTGACTGTTCTTACCACCCCCTTCTCTCTGTGGCTTCACAACAAAGTCTTGAGGATTTGTAGTTACCATTTGTACTGTCTTGTCTCCCTGCAAGCCCTGGGGACAAGGAAAGATGTACTGTTATCTTGAACTTGATTATCATCCAACCTTATCTTCTTAACAATAGGGAGTTGTCTGACTTCTTGAGATGAAGCAGCATGATTTTTTTTTCATTTGGCTGATAGTCATGTCTTTTTCTTTTATATTGTGCATGCATGTAGACAACAATTTCTGGCATGCAGATGACGTGCATTTGTATCTCGACTTCGTCAATTGTCAAGCAGTAAGTCGTAATCCTTTGTAATCCTTTACTTTCAATACTCACTAACTCCAGTGTGTATTGTCCGACAAATGTTGCCCTGACTCTGCCCACTGCCTTCGGGTCTTCCAGGAACTTTTCCAGCACACCTGGCTGGGCTAGCTCCTGCTGGACTTTCTTAGTTCCGGCCAGGTGGTAGGATATACACGGGCACTTGATCGCCCTGGACCTCTCAATCTTCAGGCGGGCATTCCACTCCTGTGGAACACAAAAGTGGCAAAATGGTCTTGTGGTTAGGGTTGTTGACTTAAAATCTAAAGGTTCTGGGTTCGAAACCCTAGCAGGCCCCAATGTTGTGCTCTTAGAAAATGTGAATTTGACTAATTGTTCACTCCCTAAAACATTGTATACCAAGGCACAGACATTCCCCTCAGACTCTGTTTTCATGTTGATCTTCTTGTTCAGCATTTTTTTAATCCAAGAGCCTACAAGTTTCACTGGTGTGGCCTCAACTCTCCTGAATTAGTCAGCTATCATCCATTTCCCAACTGTCATTCATTCAACACTTAGGCTTAATCTACATGTATCTAGCTGTATCTCACCTTTGGGGTTGGATAGTGGTCAGGTGAGTAACCAGCTCTAAAGTAGACAACAGCAACTTCCGATCCATGTCTGTAATAAACCATGATACTTATAGGTGAAGCAGTCATCCTCAACTGAGGTGAAGCGTGGTGCTTTTTCAAATCGCTACTGTGCAATGCAGCTTCGCTACATCTCGCATTTATAACCACACCGGGTCACCCCTACTCTTTTACATGCAGTGGTTTGAGCCAGGAAATTATTTCATAAGCAACTCTAGATTATGTCAGATCAGGTGCAAAAGTGCCTGTTATTATCATCATGAAGCCAAAGTCAAAAATTATGATGCTTGGACATCAGCAGTTCTACCTTTTCAGCTTTGGGTTCCATATGATGATTGATTATTTAAATACTTTTCTTTAAGGATTATATTTGGCAACTGATTCCATTATTTTCAACCCGATCTATAATTTGTGGAATGAAGTTCTTTCATAGTTTTGTCACCTGCCAAGTTTTCCAGCAACACAGTGCTATGTGGATATAAATACATACATGTGTGTACACGTGTAGTTACTCACATGAAAAGTGTCTTGTCCGGTTTCAGCTCAGCATTCTCTTCAATCTGCCTCAAGTTGTACCTTCTCACTACAACACTGGGGTTTCTGAGAACAGCAAATTTACAGTTGTGGGAAACTTTTTACATTTAAGACTACCCTTTCTACTACCGTAAGTACATGTATGTACTGCATAGCATTCATGATTGAGATTTAACTGCAGGTGAAAACTTTCTTGGATAGATTGGGTGTGTGGATGTACGTGTAAATGAGCAAGTCATTTGCATTTTTGTGACTGGTCAAATTACTTGGCATTACTAACTAAGGTAATCAATATCAGCGCTGTTGCATGTATGTGTTGTAGGTTGCATATCGGCTAATAATAGAATCAAAATAGTTAATAACAAGAAATAGCTTGTACCTTTCCATTATTGTAAACTGCATTAGCCTTTGATTGAAGACACGACCACATCGTTCCTCCTCTACCACAAACACAATTATAGCCCTGGTGGACAGTTTGAATACAAACTAGTCAATATTACAGAACTACTGTAGGAATAGGAAAAAATAAAAGAGAACTTTTTTTTTTTATGAAGCATCTATAAGGAGGTTTCCACAGCATTTTTAAGTTCATGGTGGCAAAAACACATTAAAACGCAATACATTGCACTTTGTCTTGCAGTGTCATATTATAGCGAAAACTGCAAAAGAACAGTATCAGTACTGTATCACTGCAAACATTTCAAGATTTACAGTACGGAGAGAGTTAGAACTTACTTCTGTGATCCGTACTGCTCCCATGCTGCAAGGAGGCCATCCACATTCTGGTGAAGAGCTCTGTTATCAGGAATCTAGGTGTGTAGCAAGACTGCAGAATGAGCAAGGACCAAAGTATTCCAAAATATGATTGCATGTAGATGAATGTTTGAATAATGATTACTGTTACAGTATCATACTTACATTCTTTTCGAAATCAGTCAGTTCTAGAAGCCTCAGTACATGCCTAAGGATGGACAGAAAGGGAGAATTTGGATGATTTCCCTGTATGTACATTTGTACTATGAAACCTGCACTTCAGGAATTTGAACAATGCGACTTTTACAGTGTACTGGGACTGCACTCCTGGAGATGATCTTATTATATAATAAGTCAACTTTTGTACAAAGCACATAGTCTGTAGCATAAGGAGCCAGGGCTACCGGTAGTTCAAAATTCTGCAATACATACATGTACATGTACATGTGTGTAACGTTATATGGTTCAGGGTAGAAACTCAGATCTGTAAAGATCCTGATCAGAGTCTTTGTCCACAGAAGCTCTAACAGTAGAATCGGCAATTCTACAAGCAGAGATCCTAATTGGAGTCTGTAAATTTTAAATATTCACTTAAAGTCAGAAATTTTCAACTTAGATTCATGTCACTTTAGATCAATCATTGGATTGACTGGGAATTTAGGATTTATAAATGGGGAATCACCCTAACACATTAACAGCTTTCTGTCTACAAAGACTCTGATCATGATCTCTAACAGTAGAAGCGGCTGATAGAATAGTCTCCACTCTGACGTATGTTTTTTTACCAACACAAATAGAAGAGCTTTGCTCCTGAAAATCATACTTGTGCAGACGACTGATCTTTTCACCAAAGCCGGCTCCAGTGACGGCGATGGTGTTGATCTCCGTTTGCCTCAGCTGGAGCTGCCCAGGGGCAGTTGTCTGACTTGTCTCACAAACAGCACTGTCATTGGTAGAACCCAACAGGTAGTCTGACCTGTATAGTCCAAGGCGGATAGGCTACAAACATGAATTCAAACAAATTTTCAAAATGTAATGTGTTGATTGGTATGGCAGGTTATACAATTTTTATCAAATCCATACAAACTGTTTAACTGTGATATCAAAAAAACTATAAATCTTATTTACTGTTAAAGCATTATACAAAAACATTCCAAGCTTTCTATCCAAACTTTGCATAACAGGCTTTTCATCCAAGCTTTTTGGTATGTTTTGACTAAAACTAACTTATTAAGACTTAGTGTTTTAAGTAAAAGTTCATAAAATGTCGTAAAATCTATACTTAGACACCCCTTAAACATAATATGAGGTCACTACCAGCAACACATTGTACAAAATACATGTAGTTGAATCAATTAACTTGACTAAATGAGGATACGTTACTTAAGGTTTGTAGAATTACAGGTGTGAAGCACCTACCTGAGCCTCACCTTCCTCCACCACCTGTTCATAGATGTGAAACAGCCCAGCTGTAAAGCTGTCCACCTTTACTACACTGCATTTGAAAACCAACATGTTTGTTTGTATAATAAGATTTGACCAGGACCACATCATGCAAACTTGATGTCATCCTCATACATACATTTTGTTGTGTGTACATACAAGGGTGTAAACTGAGAGCCTGCCACCTTGAGCACGTTAAAGAACCCACCACATTTATTAATTGATAGGAGTTGGGGTCTGCCTCGATTGGAATGGACCAAACCTATCAATCTGGTGATTCTCAGCTTGTACTTATTGCCACCTGTACATGTAAAATGTATTTAATTTCACGGTCGTTATATTTCACAGTAGGACTAGGAGGGAAAAGGAGGTTTTTGTAGCATTATAAATTCTCGGTTGAAACAATCCTGTACTACATGCAAGGGAGACATATTCACAGTGTCACAGATTCGCAGAAGAGAGGCCATCACAAAAATAAATCCGCCACAAAAGTTTCTCCATGTAACGGCGAATTACCGTTTATGCAATACAAACAAAGAAACAAACAAAACAAGTGGTTCCTGTTACCTTTTGAGACATCTGGTGAGGAACTCCCTGTCTTGGCTAACCCTGTGAACCAGCAGGTTGAAGTCTGGCTGTACTTCTCTTGCTTGGTCTAAGAGAAATCTGTAATGAAAAAAAAGACATTCAATTTACTATTTGATGTAGGCTATATGTATGATATTTACATGTATATTTACCGTAAATGCAGAAACTTTTGCGGGAGTCTTATTTACGAAGTTTTCTTGGTGACCTCTTACTGCGAAACCATAACACCATGAGTATGTGTTTTACAGACAACTTCATTTGTCTGTTTGCTTGTACAATGTAGATCATAGCTAATAAACCGCCCTATGCTTGTGTTATAGATTCCCTAGGTCCAGACATAACTTGACTTATCAGTAAGTCAGTGACTGTCATGACTCATGTTCAACCAGTTTTTCCAGTTCCTTATGTTACATACATTGTACAATGTACATGTAAGTGTTGACTAGTTCTGCCCGTTCACTCTAGTGACGCTGAAGGAAAGTTCTACTACAACTGTACTACAGACTACACAATGTACATTGTAGTTTCAACTGTTAACTTTAACCAGCAAGGAAACCTTCTTTTCCCTCCTACCATGAAATAAAACTATCGCAAAGTTAAATACATGTACATTACATTGAAAATGTGGGACTGTTCATAAGCCACTGCCTCCGAACAAACCCTGCAGTATTATGTTTTCCAGTAAGCATATTTTTTGGAAAATTAAAGAATCAACAAATTAATTGGTGTGGCCTAAGGAACCTTGGAACTGGTGATGGCAGAAGTGCAAAACGTTTGAAGCTGTAAACATCACAGGCATCGTCACCGGCGCTTGTCAGAAATGCCACCCCGTTCAGAATTGCCCAGTCCTTCGCTGACGAAGTCAGGCTTTCCAAAGTGGATGAATCCAATGGAAGGGGCACTACAGGCTCCATTGGTGAATTTGGAAGCAAACCACAGCCATCTGAAACACAAAGGCGCAAGTAAAACAGTCTCCTGGCTTCTGGGAATCGAACCCGGGCCACCAGCTCGCAAACCGAACGCCCTAACCACTAGGTCAAAAGGTCCGCACCCATCAGATGAGTCAGTTGGTAGCACTTTAAACCCCCCGTTACACAGATGTAAGACACAGCTTTTCTGTCTGTGTTTCAGGAATGCAAAGTCCCTTGCAGTGCACAATCATACAATACTCACTATCAAGTTTCCTCATAACATTCAACCTTTGACATCACAGTTAACTTGGTAGCCAGTTCAAAACCTGGCATCTTAACTCTCAAAAAACATTATATTCTTACTATACCAGAGAACAACAATGCACAATCATTGTAATTGCATGCAATTGCAAGTTAGTATAATATTAGTTTTGTCTGCTTCTCGAAAGAATGCTTTTCACAAGCTGTGGTGCCAGGTTCCGAACTGGCTGCCTTGTTTACTGTGATTTTCAAGGTCGTTAAGTATGTAGGGTGTCACTCAGGTCTGTTTTGTTAGCCCTAGGCCATAGAGTCTGGCATTGTTAAAAGGTGAAAGCCTTGTGTAAAGCATCCCCCGCTTTATGCATGTCTGTTGCCTTATGGGAGCTAGTGGGAAAATGCATACTATTTTATTAGACAGAATTGGCCAGAATTTACAATATGGAAGAAAACCAGAACTTCACAAAAACTCATTTACAATTTATTTTACAAAGGTATGAAATTTTTGATTTTGAGGTGTAATGTCATTGTTTGAATTCTCTGCAAAAGTTCCTGGTCCACATTATGATACAAAACAAAGCTAAAGTACTGACTGACTCTTGTCCATGTTTTCCTCCCTACAGAGCCAATAAGAAGTACTTCGAGGTGTTTACCATAGGAAACATGCTGCAGGAGACGTACCGCACCTGCGACCCTCAGCAGGAGTTCCTGGCGCTCAACCTCCGCTCCATCCTCCACAACCTCGGCATGCTCAAGCCACACTGACTGGTGGGTGATTGTCATGTGACCTGTTTTCATTGGTTGACAGATGCAAGCCACCATCATCATTACCATCTTAACCACCATCATGTGACCTTTACACCTGTTTTCAGTAGTTAAAAGCTGCATTAATGTGTTGTTATTGGTTGCAGGGTGCATTGCCCAGTCATGTGACCTTTAGACCTGTTTCCATTGGTTGAAAGTTTCAAAGCCTGATCAAGTTACCTTGAAACCCAATTTCATTGGTTGATGTCTGCAAAGATTCACCCTTAGTCGGTCGAGCTTGTCCCAAGTGTTGATGTTTCTGACTTAGGGAGAAGACATGCCGTTCTAGTAACCCAAACTTAGTTCAGTGCCTAGAAGTTGTATCTTTGCCTTGCAATGAGCAAATTCGTTTTTAAAAAAGATTGTGGGACGAGCACCAGGGCTGATCTTGTGCATGGAGCCAAATTGAAAGTGAAAGAAAAAAGAATGTGATCCCGAACAGTTAAACTCACTAAAGAGCTTCCCTTCCACTGGTTGGGATAGATAAAAGACATGCTATGTACAGTATTTAGAGCGTATTGTACCAGTATACCAGCAACATTCTCTAGCTCTTTTCAATAAGACAATGAACAGTGGAACACAGCTGAACACTTTCCAGTAGTGTGCAAGTCAGGTGAACAACACGGCCAGGATTCGAACTCTGAAACTCTTAGTCCAGAGGCAGATCAGTAACCACTGGACGCTACCAAATTGAAGTGGCAGCAGCCTTTTAGCGGCAGGTTTCGCTGTCGATTCCCGTTAAGCCTGACGCTGAGGCAAGGATTGCGAACCATTTGCTAACCTGATCCCTGCAACCCTCTCGTGATCAATACAACTTAACCAGATCAATACACCTGAAAGAGAAAGGCCAGCCATGGATACCTGATGAATTAGGGTATACCTGTACATGTAAGGCAGGTGTTTTTGTCATCATGAGTTGTTTTATAAACCGTAGGAAATTCAATACAGTGTACTACATGCAAATACAATACACCCTGCAAAAGAACAACACTGTCCTGTCCTCAGTAACCAAGGCCACACCAATTTCTTTCCTTGGTTCTCAAACATTTCAAGGTGAAACAGGGCTAGTGCATTTGTCATAATGGGATGGGTTTTTTTTTTATAAACCATAAGAAATTCAATACAGTGTACCTACATGTACATGTATTTACTAAGTACAATACACCCTTCAAAAGAATAACACTGTCCTGTCCTCAGTAACCAAGGCCACACCAATTTATTTCCTTGCTTCTGGGACATTTCAAGGTGAAAATGTAGCAAGACTTAGTGGACATCATAAAGGCAAAGGGTAGGAAGGGAAACTTTTTATATTATATCCCAAAGAACCCGAAAAATGCATATCAAGTGTTACACTCACTTTTTAATCACAGTAAGTGAATGCTTGTTTTCGTGTTTACAAAAACGTTGATTGTTTACTAACATCATGGAACTGCTTGTGTTCATGTTTCATCATGTTTTCATTGTTTTTCTCTTTTTGTTAGTTTAATACATATTTGTGATTGTACAGGGTACAAAATTAATGTATTGTTAGTAGTTTTTGTGTTTACAAAAATTTTGACTAACTGTTTACTTCATCATGCCACTGCATGTGTTCATGTTTCAAAATGTTTTCAATGTTTTTGTCTTTTCGTCTTGTAACACATATTTGTGATTGTACAGTGTACAAATACAATGTATTGTTAAGTAGTTTTTGTGTTTACAATGATGTTGACTGTTTCATCATGCATGCCACTATTTGACATGTTTTTGTTTCATCATGTTTACAATGTTGTTGTCATCTCATTTGTGTAACACATTTTGTGATTGTACATGTGTGTGTGTTGTAATGATGTATTGTATCATGTATTGTCCATTGACACAAATTAAAACCTATCATTACAAACAGCTGAATTTCAAACATTCATATTGATAACTTCTATTAAAAGTAATTCCTGTAGTTGGTTTCATTAACATTAAAATATTACCATTATGAGAACGTTTATAAAATGCATCTAAAATTTGTTGTATGACTGTTACTTTATAGTGCAATGTAATAACTATAGAATAAAGTCACAGTAAGAACTTAGAGGTTTTTATTTGACACAGTTGGCAGACTCTGGTGGTATCTATGGACATAAGTCAGTCATTAGTCAGACTACTTTTATTACTCTCATTTGGAATGAGCAAGAAGCGCTATTATTCGTCATGCCTGTTAAAAATTTATGTCTGCGCAAAACTATCCAGCGATCGCTGCATATGGATTACAGCAAACCAGTAAAGCATTCTTTGCATCATTTCCATTCGTAATGTTTCTCCAAATCACCTCATTTATGTATATTGTAATGATCATTATAGTTTGTGGATAGTTTTTACGTGATGCAGTCCTATAAAAGGTAGATCATTAAGCCGTGATAATGTTTTTACTGGCAATGAATGTACATAATACTCTGCCAAAGTAATGAAGTGATAAAAGCTATTTCCTTAATGTAGATTTTTGTGTGGAACAAACTTGTAAAAAAGTGAGGTTTCGGCTTCTCAGGGCTTGAACCTCGGGGGCTATTTTAGGCAAATGAAGGTTTAGTAGCAAAGGTCATGAAAAAGTCTGTGAACTTAATTAGTATCTGATGAAAAACTCATGGTGAGAAAGAACTAATAGATGTTATGGGAATGAATGAATTACTTACTACTACTTTTGAATGAATTAAAGGCTTTGATATCTCATACAATGCTAAATGAACAATGCTGTGTTTTTCAAACTAAAGTATTATATACTTCTTTTGGCCAGAAAGTCTGGTACCCCAGACAAGAATGCCTATCTTTCAAAGGATGATGACTTGCTGGCTTATATAACAAACAGTTACCAAGTGTAGAAAACAGGCAAGCCTGTACTAGGAACCACTTGTCCATTGTTTTTCCCATTGACCCAAGCATAAAGAATCCTGTATATAGAGGCCACTTAATTAGCTTACACAAGGCTCGAAATATGACCTGCATAATGCTAATGCAGGTAAAATTGAAGCTGTGAAGGTATTTCTGATGTCTACCTGAACCTAAGCCGCACCAGTTTACATGTACTGGGTTTATCTAATACATACAATGTATGATGTATACATACTAGATGTATAATGTACATGTATGTGGACTTTCATCTTTTATTTGCTGCATTGACTGTCACCACCTATGAAGTGTAAAAGAAGTATTGGCAACGGTTTCTGAACAGTTTTAGTGTGCTCCATACTTTTCAATGTTACATTTTGTACCTGCAGCAGTGCAGGTATGCAGATAGAAGTATTTCGAGCCCTGTACATTGTATAACCATCTTCAAATTGAACAATCACTATATGGACTAAGGTTCGTCTGTATTGCTGAATATTACCTTCCTGCTGACTGGCATATTTCAGACATATGGATGACCCATCTGGGATGGGTTTATAAGTAACTACTCCTCAATCCTGCTGCTATCAGCCATCTGCCCTTCAGCCCAAGGTCGTGACCTCTCCCGACCTCTGGGCCAGGTCAGCTCTGCAGATGGACCCTCGGTCTGCAGATGTCAGAACCGAGATGAACAGACCTTCTCATAAAATTTTGGTTTGTCTCTTTTGATTTGCTGACGTTTGATCAGGAAAACTTCAAAAAGGTCTGCAGATTTTACTAAAATTGTTAGCGATGAAGGTTAGACATCCAGGTAATGAGGTACAAAACAGTTACTGAAACAACTGGATAGATTTTGAAAACTGTCAGACGTTTCAACTCTTCACCTAATTTACATATAAATACTTGTTGAACTACAGATTCCATTAGTCACTGACGAAAAGAAGTGGATGCTACTTGAAACGTCTGACAGTTTTCAAAATCTATCCAGTTGCTTGAGTAACTGTTCCCAACTGTCAGATGTTTCAAGTCTTCGCCTCATTTACATATAATTTAAATACCTGTTCAACTACAGATTCTGTCAGTCACTGAAGAAAAGTAGTGGATGCTACTTGAAACGTCTAACACCTTATTAATATCTTGTTTGTATGATTGTAGAGCACTAGATGCCCTAAGGCCTGTTTTTTGCCCACCCACTTCATCTATTTCCTGTAAAAATCCGAGAACCAAGATTCGAATTGTTGTGGCCTAACCCCCGACCAACAATCTTGCATCATCATTTCCAGCTCTGTAATTTGGAGCGACTGTTCCTCTCACGTTCGATTGAACCAAAATAGCCGAATGAAGGGAACACCAAATCAAACCCGACCCTTACTCTGTACTCCAGCAAGGAGGCTGCCCTCCTGGACTGTGGGTTTGACCCCACTTTGATGTTGAGGGATTGGCAAGGGCAGGCTGGAGACTGGGGGAGCAGAGATTGGAACTGGATGGATGGAGGGTTGTTGTGGGAAAAGAACTGTATCTACAGTCAAAACTGTAAGAAGACCACTCAGAAGACTGATAAAATTTGGTCTATATGGACAGGTGGTCACTGTAGACAGGATTCTTAATGTGTGTCAATGCAAATGCAAAATTAGCTAAGGGACCACCAAAAAGTGATCACATTGGCCAGGTGGCGGTCACTGTACAGGTTTGACTGTAGTTCTTGCTTACTGAAAAAAAACTTCCATTGGTCATAACTAAGAGAGAAGCTACTGTATGTTCAGTGTATAGACCCGGTTTTAATGTTAAAAGATGGGAAGGGGCAGTTAGGAAACAGCTCAGAGATTGGAACTGGATGGATGGATGGTTCCTCTGGAATATATACAGTCAAAACTGCCCAATTATGTCAATCATCACTTAAGCTGCCCACATACCAAAAGTAAGGATGATCTGTCAACCCCTTTTTGAGTAATCCTCTTTCAAAGATTTCATCAAAAATGCTGCAAGTTCCCTAACAAGCTGCTAGGGAGCCCAATCTTATGTCACTTCTTGCCGCGCACAAGAGCTATCTCACCACCCAAACGTCATGACCATATCATGTCCTCCAGAACATGAGATACCAGAAGCGAAAGTTCCTCTACAGTAATTGCAAAATCTTAAATTGTTTCCAGTGTTTGTTACAACCACACCAAATATGAAACCAATCCATCCTGTTGTTCCTCACTTATCTTGTTGACTAACAGACACACAAACACTGCCCCAAACATAGGAACCTTCTAGGAAAGGTAATAAGCACAAAAAAGTCCAAGACGTAAGCCAGCTAAGGAGGTTAGATAACGCCTGACTTTCTCCAAACCACAGAAAACAAGCACAGGAGCAGCACAGACCGGTGACGACCTTACACCTCACACCTGATCAGCCCTAAATACCTGGGATCATAACAAATGATAGGCTCCTGTACCTTGGAAATTGGAGCCAGACTTTTCGAGCACAACTTCGGCAACGGTGTGCCCTGGAATAAGTAACGCTGTGACCTCTGAGATTTTTCTCCCACCGATTTGTCTTCCGCCTGTGCTGGTGTATTATCAAAATAATTGGCTCGGCCAGTTCACTTGGCATTTTCTGATCAATTCTTATAGCAGAGTGGTAAGGAAGATTACAGCCTAGCAATAGAAACAAGGCGCGTAACCTTTCTTAATCTTCAAGACCAGGGTTACAGAGCTACTTAAGGAAACACTTGACCTTTGAGGAGAACTGAGGAACTTTGTAATCGGTAAAGTATGCGTATCTTCTTTTGTGGGCAGAATCCTAAAGTAACGATCGTAAATCAAAATTTACTTCTTACAGTGTATGTTACTTAAACTTAAAAGTCTGCCGCGACCAGTGGAAGAGTAGCTCAATTGTTCATTGTGTTCATTGAGCTAAACTGGTTTGAGATCACTTTCTTTAACTTGTCTGGATCCCTGATGCTACTACTCAGAAGTTTCTTACCTCATTGGTCTTTAAATCTGATTTAAGAAGTGAGAAATGTCTGAGAATGTACCGGTATTACTTAATCTGATAGCAATTACATCTTACATACCTCGATCCAGGTAATGAGATACATAAGAAAACTGTTACTCAAGCAACTGGATAGATTTTAAAAACTATCAATTGACAGTTTTCTAAATCTATCCAGTTGTTGGAGTAACAGTTTTTTGTGTGTACATCTCATACTTCACAGTTGCAAGAAGATGTGACTAGATAGGGTTTAACCTTCTCCCTGCTGCCTTACCCCATAACCAATAGAGCATTGGTAGCCAAACAGGTGTGCTAAAAGTTAAATCAATTGACAGCAGGCAGACAAATATTTGGGGCAAATTGGTGCCAGAAAATGAAGTCTGTCTGCAATTTGTGTAGGTCAAGAAGTCAGAGTTGAAATTTTGTTGGGTTCTTTAATAGGTAAGGTTGGTTTCCAATCCTGGAGGCATTCTTCAATTGTGTCGCCATGATTTAAAAGATTTATAGAGACCAGAAATATGTGGATTTGGATTATACACTATCCAGGTTTTCAGAAAATATTTTGGAATTGTGATCCCCAAAACAGACAGCTTTAGAGGCCCATTCCTCTTCCCATCTGCAGTTCTCTGTTTAATGTTAGGTGGTGCTTCTGCAACCCTAGTTGCCAGACAACCACCTGCCTCATCACAGGTCTGATTCAGTGCTTTCCAACAGATAACATCTCAAACTCATTAAGATAGTGAACAGATAACCCAGTCTGTAGGTCCCTCTTTATCTGATAAAATTAAGTTGCAATGAAGGTAACTGATCGAAAATCTCCCCAGTACTTTGTGGAGACAGAATTGTGCACCTAATAATCACCTGTATATTGGGAATAGCTGCTCTAGAATTAGCACTTCTGAACATTTATTTCAACTGTTAAATGTTAAAGGCAACAATGCAATTTCAGGGCAGCTAAACAAATAATATTCTGGATGAGGTAATCTGTCTGATATTGACATTTATTGCCATTTCTCAGTACATTTTCGTCATCATTTCATACTTGAAGCGTTTGAAATAGCCTAAAAACAAGATACGGGAAGATTCCGTTTATTTTTTGGTACCACCAATGAATAGCTAGAACCAGCCTAGGATACTAAACAAGCAACCGTTTTCTGTCAGCAATATTGTATCTTTGCTTGACAGATATCAGTATGCTATGGGATAGTGTTCATTCAACTCGCAAAAAAATGACCAGAAAATAGAATTGAAAATCCAGTTTTTACTGCCCTGAAATCGCTTTGGGTGCTTTTAAACTACAAAGGCAATGCTACAAATGGTGGTGTTACAAAGGGAACTGCTACAAAAGGAATTGCTACAACCCCACTGTATATTTCCACCTATAACTTACCACCCTATAATTCATGATTTAATGTTAGGACTCACAATACTTGACATTCATGTATTATTAAGTTATACTTCGTACGTGCAAAGTTTGTCTATTTTAGTGGGATGTAAGCTGTAGTTGGCAGCATGGAAGGAATTGAACAGCAGATGAAACGAATATATGTAAATTGCTGTTGGATAACTGGAAACCTTGCTACCTGAACATGCCTCTCATTACCCAGGCCTCCTCTTTAACCTTCAGCCTGCTAAGGTACATCAAGGAGTAGAAGCTCCTTGGGTACATGTAGCTGTTTGGCACCAAATTTGTATTTGGTTATGGGGTTAGGCAACAGGGAGGAGGTTAACTGAAAAATCTGGTGATTTCTATTGATACACGTACAATGTCATGTATATTCAAATTAAAACAGGGTTTTGTTGCAATTTTAGAGGGAGTCATTTCAACCAGAAGTTCTCCTGCAGTGCCAAGGTCAACCACCAGGAGGCCCAAATTTGACTTCGACCTTTGTCCTTCCAAGACCTATTCACATACCAAATATCATCACAGTCCACAGTCCTTCTTTAGTTATGCTGACCATAAATATGTGGAAACACACATACACACCAACAACAATTCCTCCATTTTTCATGGAGGTAAAAACACTGCAAAACTTTGGAGATTTACAGTACAGAGCATGCTGTCAAGCTCCAGTAGAATTCTAAAAGGTGTCTACAAATGTCTTGAGCACCCTTGAGATGTGTCCTGAGGGAGCAGACACAGTGGGGAGTGTTCTACATGACTTATTACGTCCCATACAAATTCATCTCAACCTCCTTACCTTATCAGTATCCCTGTCAAAACCAATTAAAGCTTGGGGCCTGAATAGGAGATAGTTTGATACGAAGTTCATTTGTTTTGTCCTCCCGGCATCATATATTAGAGCGACTAAAATGAGAATTATCGCTTGTCGTTATTGAGCGACGCAGAGATTTGGCGTTCCATCAGACGATGATATTAACTGATTTAAAAGATTAGATGCGTTTACGTGAATTAGATGGCTGAAACTGTACCTAATTGCTTTTGACTTTGACAATCGAAGGACACTTTCTGCTCGTTACAATCTATCAATAGCACGGGTAATCTTCTGTGTAAATGTGCGAGCTTGATTTGTCGGGTAAAATGATGTTTATTAAAGGTATAGGGTGTGATATACGCATGTTAATGCCGTTATATATTATTGATATATTTGACAGGTGGCATGGTTGTACATTGAAGACAATTCACCTTGTTATTTTGCGCCGCGTTGCCTTTGATTAAAAGTCAAAGAGCTCAATAAACTACGGCAAAATGTAGGTCTATCACATGCTATGTGGAAGCAAGTTCACTCTCGTTTGAGAGCAATCTACATGTACATTGTTTTTCAAGGCTACACTAAATCAATTATAAAATTTGTTTCTTGGAGGGAAAAAAGCTACTATTATTATTAGAAATCTTGCTTAGTTTTTCAAAGTCTTTCAAGTAAACCATGATCAATTGAAAACATATTTTTGCAACTTACTGATTTATTAGCTCCTAGGACATTATTATTAACCATTCTAATACTGATTTTGAAGAAGAATCTGAAGTAGAGACAATTTTGGAAAGATAAATGATTTCTCTCTTCACAAAAGTCCTGTAAAAGGCAATGGGTCTTTTAAAGGTGATCTCTTGTTTCATCTAAGAGGATTTCTGCCAGAATCTGGTAATGGTGCATCTAAAACCTCTCCACAAGGGCTGTATACCTAAATGTAACATCAGGTACAGGTACAGGTACAGAGGTTTAGGTACAGGTACCTGTACCTGTACCTGAACAATTTGGCAAATTAACATGTTCTACTGAAATTCTTTAATAATGACAGAAACATTAACATTTTTGATTCCTAGATGTCTGTCGGTAACGAAAATATGCAAAAAATACAGTTGCGAAATGAGAGAGACGGAAACTAATTTTATTTTAATGCTGGATGTTCATTTTCCTGACAGGCCTCCTTGTGTGTAGTGACTGTAGTAACAAGTATGGATTTTTGTTCCGGTCCAAAAAACCGGTCCACCGACGTTTTGCTTTTTCCGGACTGGACCGATACGCACCCCTACTCTCCACAGAAAGCTCCTGTTCTGTATAGTCCTTACTAGTAACTCCTAATATTGACATTCTAGGAAATCCATATTTAAGAAGTTTGATTCACGGAAGCTAACTACAAAGAAGGCAGCTTTCTTCGAGAAAACAGACAAAATTCCAAGAAAATCCCAAAATATGAGCATTTCAGGGTTGATTCAGAACCTGAATTTATAGTACATTTGTCATGTACATCTTTTCTTGATTAAATCAAAGAAACTAAATTGATGTGGCCTTATATTTATAAAGACAATGTTACCTACAAAGTTTCAAGCAAAATGATCATAATTGATGTGTAATTTCAAGTGCGGCTGAAAGCATTGCCTCTGTACCAGAACACATACATTTTGAAATGCTCGACTCATAAATCTGGACCAAACACGTGTGAAGACAGTTCCAGTACAGACATGCAAGGTTGGAGGCTAATGGAGTTTCCCCTTTGTGTAGTCTGCGGCTGTGATACTTCCCTTTTAGACAAGAATGTGTCAGAGGAAAAGGAACTTGAAGGAAAAGAAGTGCCAAGAAACCAGACATCACTAACTTGAACTTGTTGGCTGACAAGGTCGCTCTGTTTATTTCAAATCTTTTTATTGGGTCGGTTGACATGCAGGTCAGGTTGTCCAGATAGCCAAACAGTAGCTTCAATCTTGATTATTTAAGATTAAGCAGTAGATTCAACTTCATTCTTAATATGGCATATTTTCAGTCAAAGTAAATTTTAAAGTTTGAAGTGAGAGTTGCTTGGCTTGCGTTTATTTTTGACATGTTTTTAGGCATTTTTATCAGGCTTTCTTTTTGTACTGGTATCTTTTTTTCGCCAGTCAAAGAAGAAAGCCTGGTAGTGGTAAAACCCCCTAAAAACCCGTCAAAAATAAAGCCCATTAGCCTAAACCTCTACTTAGAAAGGAAGTTGCTGTTATATAGCCGGAATTGTCCTCATAAACGAATACTATCACAATCATCACTTTTGTGGAAATTTAACTTTTCTTATTTTGTCTTTTGCCGTTTTGTCAACTTCTGAAAAACCATGTTCCTGTGTAGATACAGTATAATGTCAAGCACTGAAGCTTATTAAAAACAGACCACTTCTATAGAAAATAGCATGAGACAAAACAAAGAAAGTGGAATTCCCCAATTAAAGTGGAGCTTGTTTTCAATAACTGGTAAATCTCACTTCCCATCGGAAGGTTTGCGATGAAAGAGGTCCCCCCGAAAATTAACCCACAATTATCCTTGAAAACACTGAAGGCCACATCTCAGGTCTATAATGAGCAGAGGCCCATCAAGGGAAGGTCTGTGAAAATAAACATCTTTTTTTCTGGGCAGGAAATTTTGGGTCGATTAACTCCGACTGTCAAACCGCTGACAAGGTGGTAATGACAAAATCCATGATTGGAATTACTTGGTACCAGCATTAGACCCGGTTTACACAAGGGCTAAAATCTGACGGTACGAAAACTGCGTACACTCACGAGCATACAAAAACTGTGTATGTCAAAGTTTCCTGAGTGTACACTGTAAATCGGCTTGCTTTGATGTACATAAGGAACAGTCCAAGGAGAAAAAGGGGTAGACAATCATGGTTGTCAGTTCTTCTGTGGTGCCCCAATGGTCAAATAATTAGACTAAAAGATAGATGAGATGTCTGTAAACTCTGTATGTTTATCAAGTAGTACATCTAACATTCAGACACATAACAGGAAGACACATTTAGAAGTTTGCACTGGTTTTTCCTTTGTTGTTTTGGGTCACCTGATAAAAAATCATCTATGAATTTTGCATGATCAAGACTGTGTGTGGTGTAACCGCCTTTCAGTGTAACACACCAGATTTGTAGACAGTCACACACTGGCAGCTCACGTCAAACAATTTGTCACTGACCTAGCCCCTGTATATCTAACTCTAGGAAGAGGCCCAACAGCCCAACTGTTTGTAATGATAACAAGCTCCACCTTACAATTATAGTTTCAGGAAAAAACTATTAAGTAAAACTAAATAGTTTTTGAATGTGGTTGTGATTTTTATCTATCATAAGGCCACACCAATTTAATTTGTTGGTTCTCGGATTTGCCTCTTCATTTTTTTCTGATTTGCAAAAAAAAAAAAAAAAATTCTGGTTCTCAATCAACTCAAGAATGCTCATATTTTGCCTCCAGCAGTTCAAGAAAGACCTGTTACTCCTAGTTGTTACAGTTATTACATCTACCAATGCACTGGTTTGATTAAAAGTTCAAAATTCATTATTCAAATTTTAACCCAGTCTTTTGTGTTGACTTCATGGCACCAATTCTAGCATTTGGGGCTATAATAGGATGCCCAGGCCTGTTTTTATTTTTATTTTTTTTCGCCCTGTCGCTTCATATTTTTTCTAAAAAAATCCGAGAACCAACAAATTAAATTGGTGTGGCCTAAGTATGATCACACCTTTTAAAAAACTTTAAAGTTTTTAAAAAACTTCTTACTGAGTTTTAGGTACCTTGGAGGTTATTGCTTATACTGGTGATAGATCAAAACTTCTTACATGTAGTACTGTGTCTTAGGTATCTTAAGGAGGATGTTGCTCACACTTCTCACCGTGTCTTAGGTATCTGGAGGCTGTTGCTGCTAACCCACCGTGCAAGGATTCCCTCCCGAGTCTTCAAGACGTTATTCCAGTCCTGTTAACCTTCTGACAAGGACTATTGATTTTAATTTTTTGCTCTCGTGGCATCTCCCCGGAGACGAGCGAGTAGGAAGTCGGCTAGGCTGACCCAGACGTTTGCGGAGGGGTCAGCATTAGCAGTGCGAATAATTGCTACAGTTGGAACGTTGTCACACCCTCCTCTCCGCATGGTCTGTTCATGACAAAGGCCAGTTGGGAGAAGATTGGGAAGCATTAATTCTAACTATTCCCCCAGTTGATGTATGGGGCAGGACAGGGACCTCGAACCTTTCCTTTCACTGGGAGGGAAAAGCAATCCAGGCACCATTTCATCAAAGTCCAAACTTCTGCTCAGTCAAACTGTCTCACAGTTATGAGGGTCTGCAAGTCTTTTTCTGTGAGGCGTAGCGATCCATTTTAATACACCACATCGTAGCCAGCTTCTTTAATCCAATTTGAAGCATTGCGGTGAAATTCTTCGTGAAGCGTAATTGGTCGCTTTTGTTCCACGTCGTACGTTATTTCTTGTCTCAAATTCATCGTTAAGCATTATTGAAAACTTCTTCTTATCGTGTAGTCAAATGCCAGATTACCCAAAAATCATAACGGAGCATCCAAGGTCCGCAGACTAGTTTTGCCAGACACCCCATGGATACAAAAGAACATTCCAAAGAAGTCGCTTCCAAAGCCTTATTCAAGACAACTTAATTTACCATTAAGCATTGCCGGCCTGCCTGAATTTACCGTTAAGTGTAATCACCCCTCCTAAATTTACCTTGTTCTAACAAATTTATTCCTCAAATTCAGATACCCGTAACTGTTATAATTGTCATGTTAACCCTAGTTAGCCTGGTTACCATGTTCCACAGGCTGGCTTAGGGGTGTTTTACCGGCTCCAATCCTTCTGAGGATAGGCCTCTCCGGGATCCTGACCAGCCAGACTGTCTAACTATTGCCATCCTTCATAGGCGAACTAATTGAAAACAACCCGTAAAATACCCCCCTACATGCGCTAATGTAGGCAGTACTTCCAGCACCGTAGAGATACCAGCAAGCCTACGATGGTCTGGCTACGAGGCTAACTCGGACTGGTCCTTCTGAACTCAACAGCTTGTTGTATCTAACACGTAAGCTTAGGATGATATCCCAGTTTTGTCATTAAACAAACGCTCAATGATTAATGACCAAACAACACATCGTCCCCAAACACAGTGTACTTGACTTTTATCCAGTTGTAAAATCTTTACGCCCAGCATGGAAAGAGAAGAATTCCCTTGAAAGAGATGCTGAAGCAAAGGGCAGGAGGAGGGATTTAATAATTGTGTCCTATTTCTTTACTCGATGAATGATAGCACTTTTGGGCGGGCATTCCATTCCTCATTATGATATATAAGGTGTGCACAATTCTCCACATGTATACCTCTGTATTAGGCCACAGCAAGTAAATTGTATGGATGACATCCACGCAAGCATTGATTTTTGTGTTAAGCCACACCAATTTAATTTGTTGGTTCTTGGATTTTTGCAGAGAAAATACGAGGCGCCAGGACAACAAAAAAAACAGGCCAAGACACCCCATGATAGCCCGAAATAGGAGCCATGAAGTTAACATACTTAGGCTGGGTTATAATTCATACGGGGGTAACAACATTGAATTTTGAACTTTTAATGAAACCACTGCATTGATAGATGGAAAAACTTTGACAACTACAATGTATATAGGAAGACAAGGACTTTCTTCAACCATTGGGGCCAAAATATGAGCAGTTTTTTCTTGCAAATCAGAAGAAAATGAAGAGGTGAATCCGAGAACCAATTGATTAAATTGGTGAGGCCTTATTTGTGAGGAACAAAAACACAAAACAAAATTAAAAATTTGTCAAACTCTTGTTATTAGTTTGCTTAACGTTGATACCAAGAGTGTACAATCCTGTATGATACCCTCACAGTTCTTGAGGCAAAGTTGAGCCAAAGTTTTACGTGGATTAACTAGTTATAGATGTACACGACTTTGTCTTCTGAGATGGTCCATTCTGAGTTGCGCATTCTTTCCCAAATGTATCCCACAACCCCATTTGGTCACTGCCCAAAGGCCTCTGTCATCATTTGCGGGATTACTGGAAGGACAATAATTCAATTCTGAATCTCCAACATATAAATTATACACACTCCCAAATGGAAATCGATAGACAGAAATGGTGTCAACTGCTTAAACTGCCAAATGTAAAAATTCACCTCTACACAAGGCGAGAGTAAATTTGTCGGTTGGTGGCATATTTATCTGTGGCAGCTGCTATTAGTTTATTCTGGCAGTTGTACCAGAGCCTGGCGTGGATCCTAATGGACAGTTACATGTAACACATTTTTTACTATAACTGTTTAACCTTCTCCCTGCTGCCTAGCCCCATAACTGATACAGATTTGGTGCCAAATAGCTACTTCAGCAGGGAGAAGGTTAAACATACCCATGGATAGCTTCAGCAGGTTGGAAGGTACTAGGTAAATGGAGAATACAATTAGAATACCGAACTCCCTACTAAAGTACACACTTTTTAGACTTTTCAAAATCCAAAAGTCTGTTGCCAAAGTTTGGGTGCATACTGAGTGTTCTCAGTTTACATTTCAACCACCCAGATTTGTCTGCCACCAGCCTCCAATAGGGGGTGCATGTTTTTGACAGCCTCTAACCGTTAGTAACACGGCCAATATTTCAGTGGCTAATCTTCTGTCTTCAACGGGGCCAGCAAACATTAGAGCACTTCTTGCAGTTATTGGCTAAAAGTAGAATACTGTTCACTTATAATATATGAATACACTTTGCTAATAAATCATCCTGCAAGAATCATGGAGACAACAACCATTTTTTTTCAAATGTGCTAAGAATAGTATTCTGTGTTAAACTTTCAAGGATCGGAAATTTTGACAAATCCATTTGTGGACGGCTGGGCTCAGGTGTTTCATAAATCTCCTGTCAGAATTTACCAACTCGGTTAAGAATGACCTTTTAGTTCTGCTGAAAGACAACTATAGGACATTATGACGTTTGATGAATGGATCAGAAGTTTCTAAAGACTCTCTGATCATGCAGATGGCATTTGAAACTGATGCCGACTCGTGATATGTGTATCTATTCTGTTACCGTCCTACCATTCTTCTTAATAAAATGTAATATTTTTTTTGTCCTATCTATTAATTTTGGTTTGAGAAGTCCTACGGGGTGTTAGATGACAATTAAAGCATGGATCATTTGTGTGAACTTCGAAGAAATCGTAGAAGTTCAACTTACTTTTTACCTATGTTTGTTACCTACACTGATGAAACAGGTAATGACTTTGAATGATAACAACTATGTCTTTTTTCAAGAACTGCCTTTTAATAATCTTACCAAACATACAGAATCAGATCCATATAGAATACTACACGGTGTTTTCTGTGTCACCAGAGGTACCAGCCTAACCACGTGTCAGATCACCCGACAGCCGAAGGGGGCTGGGCCCGAGGGTGATACAGAATACACCATGTAGTATTCTATATAATACTGTATGTACATTATATGTCATACCTACCCTAGAAAACACACATTTCAATACAGAATGTGCCAGAAATTGAGGAAATTTGGTATACCTTAACAAATGACTGTAACAACGTCAAATCCAATGTTCGAATCTGGTATTCGAATTTTCGAAAAATCGCACGCGAAAGGTGTTTGAACTATTCTATGGAAGCCAGTGTGATAACCGTTAGAACCTTGTGTGATATGGGTAGTTATCACATGGGCCGGAACACCCGTATCTCACGTTATCGTGGCCCAGCTACGACATAAATGTGGATCTGCAATGGACATGTTTCATAAGGCATCTATTCAAACATGTCGTTCTTCACTCAACAAAGCTACTTTTTTAAAACCTCCTTGAAATGAGCTCACATGTTATTGTTGTAGCATTTTGCCACAGTTACAGACAAAACATTTCATCCAAAACAAAGAAAAAATTTTAACCAATAAATTCTTGGCTAATTACCCTCAGTCTGCATGCTTGAAAGTTGATACCAATGTTTCTGTTCATTTCTAGTTGCTGTGTCTGGAAGTGGCTGGCTGTACATGTATGAGACCAGGTCAGTGTATTTCTGAATTTTTTTCCTGCCAGCCATCTGTTTCCATCTTGTCTTCTAGCTAAGTTTTTGCTTTAAAATGTCCAATAACCAAGGAAATAAATTGGTGTGGCCTAAGCCCTAGAAGTACATTCATGCCCTGATGTTCATCTATGTCGCATAAGTGGATGAACCAGGGTTGTACAATGTACATGATAGCCTTGTTACCAAACGTATTTGAGCTGCCGAGTCTCTTTGTCCTCTCCTACATGTATTTGTGGAGCTACAATAGGTGCGGTAACCAGGCTAGTACATGAAGCACTCTTCTTAAACTAACTGTCACAAATCACAAATAGATTCATTTGAGGCTAGAAATAGAAATTTAAAGTATGTTATTCATTCATATCATAAGTAGGCTATTCAACATCCATAACTGAATCATCAAATGCCTTTCAAAATCTGTCTGCCACTACACCTTTTTTTAGAAATTTATGTAAATTGTTCTATGTTAAGTTAATTTGTATGTATGAAGATACTCTATGTTGCTATGAGTCAATGTACCTGAAATGAAGAAATTCCATTCAATCAACTAATAATAGAAGCAATATTCAACACCCATAACAGAGTCATCAAATGCCTTTCAAAATCTGTCTGCCACTACACTATTTTTAGAAATTTATGTAAATTGTTCCATGTTTAGTTTATTAGTATGTAATACTACATGTGTATGTACCTATTGTATGTTGCCATGGGTCAATGTACCTAAAATTAAGAAATTCAATTCAATCAACTGCTAATACAATAAGAGCATTAATTGTGCTTAGCCACTACACTTTTTTTAATAGAAATTTATGTAAATTGTTCTGTGTTTAATTTATTTGTATGTACTACGTATTGTTTGTTGCCAAGGGTCAATGTACCTTAGCCTGTGTTTACAAGCTCTCGGCCGGGGGTATAATGACCCCCACCCCAAGATTGGGGCAGCAACTTCGGGGCGGCCGGCCACCAGAGCGCGATTAGTCAGGCTAAATGTACCTGAAATGAAGAAATTCAATTCAATCAACTGATAATACTATTAAAAGAAGCATATTAAATTGTTCTTAGCCTTTTGGTTCGGAGAAGACTAAGTGTTCTTTGATTCTGTTCATGGCAGTTGCGCTTAATACAGCACTATTAATACAAACATAAGAAGCTCCCTAACCATCAAAAGACAAATTCTCTGCAGTAGTGAATGTAATCTACAACTATTGTTGAGATCTGGACAGTTTGGTAATTAAAGGATTCTCCCCAGAAAACTCTGAATGACAAAATCAATGGCATAGTTCAGTCCAAGAGATAACGTCTCATCTGATTGCACAGAATTGTTCGAAGATTGGAAATCGAGATGTATATCGGATATGATTAGAGCAATCTTAAGGCTGACTTCATCTGCAGATATTTGAGCGGAGGAAAATGGCAGGCTATAAAAGATATAATTTGTCCATTTCATGTCGTAAAATTGATCTGACCCACTTTTGTCCAAACTGGCCATATGGATTATTCTCAGGTTGCCAATTTAAGGTATTGGGTTGACACTGTTGCCAGGTTGTTAGACCTCTGTTGATAGAGCGGGGAAGACAGGGTATGATTTAGAAAGTAAGGCAATCCGAGATGGCAGACTTCACCCCCTTACCCATACTGCCCTGCGACCCTTCCAGTTTCCCCACAGACTAAGATACATATGTAGCAGCACTGAGGATGTATGGCAATGCGGCATATTTTTGGAATCACACACATTCACAGACATGAAGGCTATTGGAGATGGCAGACTTCACTCCCATACCCATACTGCCCTGCAACCCTTCCAGTCCAACATACTAAAATGGCAGCACTGAGGATGTATGGCAACGCTGCATTGCATAGTTTTTGAATCACAGAAACACACACACACACTCACCAAACGACTTGTTACACCTAGCCTTTGCACATCTACATTGTAACTGCAGGCGTTGTTTTAAAGCTGTCTACTGATGATGCCCCTACTGTACTTGAAGGCAGCGAGTTCCACTCTACGATAGTTCTAGTAAAAACCAAGTTTTTGAACACCCTAATCCTCGGTTTGATAACTCTGGTACTTGAAGGCATGACTATGATGTATCTGGTAGTAAAAGATATCTGGGTTTCCTATTACAAACAGAATGATGTAAATACATGTTATGTACACTACTTGTCACCCCAAACTGTGCTTTGACAGACTCCAGTCCTCATTTATTATTCCCAGATAGTCTATTATAGTCCTCTCTCAGATGTAACATAATGATAATGTTACATCCAGAGAAGGCAACACTAATTGAAAACTTTGGTGCTCAGCCAAAGTGTCTCATCCACATGTAAGTTCTTTTCAAGACCTTTTCATCTAAGTTCTCATTGTTCAAAGTAATTGTGCAGCCTCAGCTACATGTAGTTGTAATTTTATGACTTTTCCAACTTGAGGTGATCATTGTATCATAACTTTGCTGTCAAATGGATATTAAGAAAATTATTAATAACATTCCACATAAGGGCAGAAAGGAATCATATACATGTACCAGTAAAAAAAAATTATCCTTTCGATCTGTTTTTATTTCTATTTTGCTTTCTGTTGCCTCTTGTTGAAAAGTAGGAACCAAGGAAGGCAATTGGCGCTGCCTGTCAGAATGAGAGATTTTGAAAAATGGGGCAGATCCTGCCATTTGCTGCCCATGCGGGCACTCCGGTTAACGTTCGGGGAGGGTTTTATTCCACCAGGAAAATTTATGTTCTCAGCACGTTGACATTATCAGTGCCCAGTTATATCCTGGGACGTTTTGGTTTCACTCGCTGGATTTATGTCGCAGATTCGTTGACATTTCCAGTTGAGTTGAGCAGAAGTCACCGAATGAGTTTCCCAACGGGCAATTGAGGATTATCGGAATGTTACTCCGAGAAAGGGACTGTCGGGAACTAAAGGTGTGTAACGGGGAGCAAAATTTAGGCAGCTGTCGAAGGATTTGCTGTGCATTCTTTACAATTGGGAGAATCCTCAATGATATTTCAAATATAGTAGGAAGGGTTGATTTCAATGAATAACATATTTCAATTGGTAAGTGAATATGTGTAACGTGAAGCAAAATTTCTGCAGCTGTCAAAGGATTTTTGGTGCATTCTTTGCAAGTGGGCAGACTAAAATGACATTTGAAATAAAGAAGGGTTAACTTCTGTAAAGGACATTAACATTGACAATTGATATAACAATATGTAACGTTGAGCAAAATCAAAGGAACTGTTGAAGGAGTTACAATTGGGAGAGTTGACAATGATATTTCAAATATGGAAGGAAGGGTTGATTTCAATGAACGACGTTTTGAGCAATTGGGGGTTGTCCAAATGTTATATTGACAACTGATAACTAAACATACATTGTACATTGTAACTTTGAGCAAAATTTCAGCAGCTGTCAAAGGACTTGCTGTGCATTCTTTACAAACAGAAGAACTCAGAACATTTCAAATAAAGTAGGATTGGCTTCATTCAGTGAAGGACATATTTTGGGCAATTGAAGATTATCCAAAATGTTACGTTGACAATTGAAAAATGTTAAGCAAAATTTAGTCAGGTGTTGCAGGATTTCCTGTGCATTCTGTACTCTTGGATGAACTCAAGTGACATTTCAAGTAAAGAAGGTTTGGCTTCAGTGAAGGACAAATTTTGAGCAATAAATTGAAGTTTATCCAAAATGTTACATTGACAATTGATAAATAAATACGTACAACTGATTTGCTATCCACAATAAATAAGAAATCTTTCTTTCTTACTCTTTATTTCTTTATTTTGGGTAAACACAAGTACCCAAAGAAAACAATACAATACAATACAATACAATTAAAATAATACAAACACATATGTATACATGAAAGCCATACAGGTATTAAAAATAGACAACCTAGCTGCATAATAACTCATACATATAACTGTGTGCAATCAGGATGATACTGTATTATTACGAAAATTTGGTTAAACCTACAACGAATTTAACTGTCCTATTAGGAGATACAATAGAAATAGCATTGAAGAAAACCAATCATATGCCTACGAAAAAAAGCTGGACTTCTCTTACGTTAATGAACCCTTGTTTTATGACATACCCGTCATCTTTTACCATCAGCAGCAACGTTTATGTAAGAGCTTTCCGATGTTTCATTTTCGGAACGTAAATTTATTCATTTGACGCGATGACATTTTCCGGTCAGATGTATATGGGATCACCAGTCCGAGTAATGCCCTGAAATTGGTTTCGCGCTGCGGAACCTTTAAAGTTTGAAAGAGAGATACA
Source organism: Branchiostoma floridae x Branchiostoma japonicum (assembly GCA_013266295.2). Classification (NCBI taxonomy): domain Eukaryota; kingdom Metazoa; phylum Chordata; class Leptocardii; order Amphioxiformes; family Branchiostomatidae; genus Branchiostoma; species Branchiostoma floridae x Branchiostoma japonicum. The sequence continues at coordinate 7,148,592 of CM023827.1, read as the reverse complement.
TTATGTCCGCGTCAGCTTTATTGGGCACTGTGGCATTTTCCTGACACACCCGATCATGCCCCAATAAAGAGGAAGATACACTGAATATTGGGTCATTTTTCCTCTGCACCTTTTTATTGATACCTCTCGTAATGGCCTAACAGCCATGAATGCCAATTGATTTTATTTTTCGTCGGAGCCCGGAGTGGAAAATTCCCGGGGCCTGGTGCTGATGGATTTTACGGAGTTATTGCCATGAAGGTTACAAGATTCCCCCTTGTTCTGCGCAGACTTGGTTTCCTGTGAAGGACACGGGAGGCGGGAGATATTAGGGGCACAACTTCTCGTGACTCCCGCTGCGCGCAGAATTGAAGAGTTTGTCCCTCTTGAGTGAATGACAGAGCAAGATGATTCGCATATTTCCACCTATGCAGTTGCTGCATAGAAATAGGGTCAGGCCACACTAGTCTAAGGCCACACCAATGTAATATGTTGGTTCTCAGACTTTAGAAAACAAGAAAAACATGATAACAAAGCCTGAGAACCAGGTTGATGCCTTGGTGTACTCAGTTTTATGGAGTGAATAAAGTCATATTAAAGTTTTGCTCCCTGCCATCTGCTTTTATGATGTCTGCTTGCTGTATCTTCTACTTATAATGTCCAAGAACCAAGAAAATAAATTGGTGTGGCCTGATCAGTTGTTTCTAAAAACTGCTTGCCTGATGTAGATTAAAATTCAAGAGAAAGGAAATCTTCTCTTTTGTCAAAACAGAAGGCTGGTCCCAATGTTTCTGAGATGAACTTTCCTATCTGTAGCCAGGCTACCAAACCTATATTAGCTGCCAAGTCTCTTTCGTCCTCTCCCCAGAGAGGACATTTGCGGAGAGGACGAAAGAGACTTGGCAGCTAAAATAGGTTTGGTAACGAGGCTATTGTATCTGTTCATCCTATACATACTTGAGACTGATGTACTTACACTGTAGTCTGTTCCATGTAGCACAGACCGTTATGTTCAAAGTTATCATAAAATGCAATCTATAATTATTTGTAAAATAACAAAAAACAGAACTTAAATCGGAAGGACAACATGAAGTTTATCCCACTTCCCAATATCTTTCTGAATTTTATCTTGTCATATTTTATAAACAAAATTCTGCACTTCTGTAATCGTTCCTACTGATGACAGTAAAGATTTATTTATCTCATTCTTCATCTTCCTCTTTTGCCATATCCATCGATATCATAATGGCTGCCTGATGAAATTTATCTTTTTTATGTAGGTCATAATGATTATCTGTGTAAAACGAGTTCACATAGATTTCTGTTCTAATCTTTCTCCACATAAAAGGACATATGGATCTTGGAGATATAGCAAGGAACGAGCGCTTAGGTCACAGCCGTTCAATACGTCTTGGCGCTTTGACTTTTTAGAAAAGGTTCGCAAGACTGCAGGTGGGATGTAATATTATCCGCTCTGATGTGGTCGGGTACACAAATCAACTTGAAGGCAATGGATGCTTTGTTGAAGATGAACGTACCTGTATTCTTGATTTAACTTACCTAGAAGATGTTCTGAGGTTTTGAAAAACGCTCCCAGTAATGTCGTTTGTGTAACTGACAGCTGATTGGGACACACTGCATAGAGGGAAGTTTAATAGAAAGAGTTTTGTCAGAGCAGTGGTTAGCGACCCGCCTCTGGACCAAGAGGTGGGAAGTTTGAATCCCGGCTGTTGTCGCTCACCCGACATGCACATTACTGTAAAGGGTCGCAGTCCTTAGGACGGGACGTTAAGCTGCGGTCCACTGTACAATGAACCTGTAAATACTGTACATAGCGTCTGTTTTCTCTTTCACAACCAGTGGAAGAGTAGCTCTTCAGTGAGCTAAAACTGGATCGAGATCACTTTCTTTCTTTTCAAAATAGGACACATACATGTAACATGAACTGTCATAAATGTCCTAAAACTTCCACAGTAAAAACTGTGTTATCAAGGCCTTCTCAAGAATATCTTGAACACCTGGATATCTGAAGTGTACATACCTCGGGGATTACTGATGCTGTATGCTGTATTAGTAGATCTCTTTTAATTCACTGTAGCAGCCTTCGGTACCCAGAGGAATTATGAAAATTGACATTACATCATATGGTATATAACGTTAAAGCCTTTTTTTAAATGTTTGCACACCAACGATACAATTCCTCTTGCCAGAATGCTTTACTTTTTCTGGAGCAATGTAAAAGTCGTACGATGACCTACTGCCGTGAATCCCATATGTGCCACCAGGCGTAACAAGACTAAATAAGTAATCTTAATGTGATGCCATAAGGTGAAGAAATATGGTCGCACCACTTCACTCACCCAGGAACACTCTGACCCCCTTTTCCCCCCGATGCGTAATGTATGATCCCCTGTCGCTGGGAACATAAGAGCCGTATTGATCTCAAAGATTATCACGGTGGATAAAGGATGATCAGTCATAAGGAATAAAACTAATTTGTCATTTTCCCGCCTGATGGATTTGAAGCAGTTGTTGGCGTGGAATGTCAATGTTTAGTTTCAACGCTGGGGTGAACGACCTGTTTCTCAGCCAACTCTGGACTAGTGTTGTTTTTTTTATTTATATCAACTTTCACACAGCATTAGCGATTACCGATATCATAGTAAACAGAACAATGTCAGTGTGCACTGAGGAAAGAATTAGCTTCACATTTGTACTTCTGTCTATCTCTAATGGTGACTATGTCCTCTGGAAATTTGCTCCATGGTCCTACTGTTGCTGTAAGTTGTCCTGGCAGTGTGGGAGTCAGGTATCACCAGAGTGTTCTTGTGCTGGGATTTTGACTGGCGTGTCGCTCGCCGCACCTCTTTGTGTTAAGGAACGAGGCCATTAAGTAGGGCTGGTGCCTCTCTATAGTACATACGATGGAGAAGAGTCAAGTCTCCAACTTTCCTGTGATGGTCCAAAGGTTAGATGGTCAGTGGTTAGGGTTAGAGTATCACTAGATAGCTATTTCAGCACTAAGGACAGACACATATTTCAGAAGGTACATGTCTTTAATAGACTTCTTTAAGTATCGCAATGATTAGGAATTTGAGGAGAACTACATCTCAAGCATGTGTCATTAAATTTTGGGGGTGAAAGTTACCATCTTCCAAATACTTGGTCAGTTTTAGTCCATCCAACTCTTCACCTAGTGACACAGAAATGCGTGACATTTTCAGCTTGCAAAATTCTTCCATTTGCAACAATACAGCTTCCATCGTCCTTGAAATCTACAAGTGTATATGTGACTGTCAGCACTGAATATCAGGTATCAGCATCTGAAAAATACATAGAAGAACCAACCACCCTTATCAATAGGAGAGGAAGTTACATGTGCCACCAGATAGCTATTTCAGCACTAAGGACAGGTACATATTTCAGAAGGTACGTGTCTTAGATAACTTGAACTTTTCCAATGAGGAGGGGCTTAAAGAGAGTCACAGCTCAAGGTTGTGTCATTAAATCACTTCTGGTGTAAAAAAGATTGTCTTCCAAATATTTGGTCTGCTTTAGACCATCCAACTCTTCACCTAGTGACACAGAAATGTGTGACATTTTCAGCTTCCAAAATTCCTCCATTTGCAACAGTGCAAAGAAGGTCATCCCTGAAATGTTCAAGTGTATGTGTGACTGCCAGCACTGAATATCAGATATCAGTATGTGGAAATCATATTGAAGAACCCACCATTTTTAAAGTACAACCAGTGAGTATTGCCCTGAGGAAGGTGACAGACAGTCACTGAAACGTTGGTGTGTACATACATGTAGTTGTGCAGTTGCAAATAAAGAACTTTGTTACACAGTCACTTACCAACCTGATGAAACTATTCATGGCAGATATATAGCATCTTGTATAAAAGTTACAAACTCACAAAAGAATGCAGTATAAAGTAGAGTGGATTCATTCTTCAAGCTAACTGAAACCTTTCACTCAACAGTCGTCCCTCAGTAAGGCATCTAGAGCTGCATAGTTCCCGTTTAGAACTTTTATTCAGCCTGTCACCAAAAGAAATCAGTTACAGTAAAAAAGACAGCTGATTGAGGTCCCCAAGTATCGATTCTTCCCCAAACCACTATCAACAACCCCCAAAATCATGACATTTCATGCAGTACGGAGCCAATTGTCCTTGAAATGTGCATGCATGTGCGTCTGCCAGCGCCCAACCAGATACCAGCCTGTGTAGTAATTCAGTTCTCATAATCCCCTTTCTTCATGCAGCCATGTCAGTCACATCTCTCCACATCCATCACTGATTCCCCTCGACAGGAAGAGATTTATGGAGACAAATGGATTCATGGAGGCAAATATTTTACTCTCATCTTGCATTCTGACCTTTCTGACAGCGTTATCCATTTTCTTTCCTGACGTAATTAATGCCTACATGTTTCCTATAAGCCATTAAGATAATGTGCAACATTAAGGATCTTGGAGATGAATTAAAAACGAGGGCAATAGTCACCCCAGATGTACCTTTTTGCGTTCATCCAGGTGTGTTTTGAAATGATGAGCAGCCTTTCACCCGTATTTCTGTTGCTAATGTAGCGTATTAGATTTACATGTTCTCAAGTGGTCCGTACCAGTAAGCATATCAAGGGTGCACAAAAGTCTCTTTATTTGTAAAGCAATAAACTAGGTCGTCCTTTTCTTGTTTGACCCTTGGCTGCCCCTCATTTCTAAAAGGCGCGAGGAATGTTAAGAACCTTCAAGATAAATGTTTCATTCTCGAATTTTGGATTCAAAAAATGAAGGTGACGAAATTGCAATGGTCAGTCTAGCAGTAACTACCAATGGGGATGAAACCGTCCACTGGGAAGACAGACTTGTTACATTTGAAATAGCAAACAGAAACAAGTAAATGCCATACATTTGGTAGCAGATTGACAAAATTGTGAAGGAAAACAGGCTCAGCTTAAGATAAAGATCCAGTCAGTTTTTGTCCCGTTTGTACAAGAAACAAGACAGTCATGTTTTGTCTCAATAGGGGACAACTGAGAAAGCGCATGACAGTGATGCAGAAAAGTAACTAGAAGACATCAAAAAGGATCTGACACATATGATTGTAAAAGCGCATTCTTATCCCATATATATTCTTTTTTGTGAGGTGTATTTGTATCATAGTACATGTATGTCTGTTGTTATATACTGTAGCAGTACAGGTAGATGCCATACATTGTACCTTGTTGTTTACAATTGTTGTGAAATACAATTTATAATAATTATATAGTTATTGTATTATACATTATGTCTTCATGTAGATTAGTGAGAACATGAAAGAACACAGGCAAGGTTTAGGATGAAAATCCAGCCAGTGAAACAAGACTGAAGAGAGCCCCTAGGCTTGGAAATGTTGGAATTATTGCTTCTCTACTTGATAAGTTGATTGGAATATCACTCGTCCGAGCGCTGTCTGTGAAGGAAAGATATTCCCCACCCTGAGGCAGAGGCTCAATCCTGCTGACTGCTGTATCAAGTGGAGAAAACATGGTTTCCTGTGATTTCGCCAAATCAATTTATCTGTCAGTTCCAGTGCGCTGCCTTTTGCGGAATCCAGCTTGATCTCTGTGCTCGTAAAATGGGAGGATCTCTCCCGGTGTTCTGTGTAGATATACACCTGTACAAACGCAAATCTACCAGATTGTTCGGGTTTATCTCTCCTTTTTTTGTTATACTGTCTGTTCAGAAGAATTATTGCAGATAAAGGCGTAGAGTAGATTGCACCTGTTCGGTATATTGTGTGTATCAAAGCATTATGCTGCTCCAAGATGATACCGTAGCCATCAAATACAACATAAAGCCTCCACTATACCTCTCGACTTAGACAGATTTAGATCAAGCGCGGGGAACTGTTCTCGAGAAACGTAAACCTAGGCGCGCAGGGATAGTTTAGCTTTGGAAATGAAAATCCCACATTTAGGCCACAACAATTTGATTTCATGGTTCACGGATTTACCTTTTGTACCTGCTTCATTTTTTTCTGATTTGAAAAAAAAACTGTATATCTGTATCATTCAAGTTCTGAATCAACCCCAAAATGGTCATACATGTATTTTGACACCAACAGTTGAAGAAATTCCTTGTCTTCCAACTAACAGTTTTTCTGGTTATCAATGCAGTGATTTCATCAAAATTCATCGTTTGAGAAACGTAAACCAAGGCGCAAGGGGATAGTTTAGCTCTGGAAGCGAAAATCCCACGTTTATCGCTGGCGGCGCCCCGGGGAACGTTGGGTAAGCAGATTTGCGCGTCCTGCCTGTCGCAACCATCCATCATCCGAGGCTTAATTGGAAGAAAAAAGTGGTAATTCTGGAACTAATGTAGCGGATAAATGCGCCCCAATGTCCTGCATCGGTCCTAGCAGCCCCATTCGTCATAATTCCCCTCCTATCTGTCTTTCGCAGATCGCGCCGAGGTTGGAGATCTTCGCACGGATTAATGCTGCTTGTAAGCACCAGACTCGCCGGACCGATAATTTCGCCCTTGTGGAAAATACAAGGTGTACTTCGTACATCAAGAGTTTACTTCTAAATAAGTTCGAGGGCAACAGGCTTGTTTATGAAGGATGGAAACAAAAATTGTCAAAGTTTGGCCTTGTGATAAATTCAAGGTGTACTTCGCATCAAGATTTTTAAACCTCTTTTTATTCTGTTTTCTTAATACAATATAATAAACAGAAATCTAAATAATAATATTGTACGAAAAGAAAACCATGGCACACATACAAAATAAGTAACACTCGTGTGTAACAAGAAAAGTGAAACATAAAATCATGAAACAATGCATTGTTCTTGAAAAGAGTGCACATGGTCACATGGAGATATTGCCATTGAACTCATTATCACTGCACTACTGTTACATTAGTCATCAGCTGACAGTCATCACAACATAACGTTTGTTATCTGCACAGTCAATGACTCACTGATCTACACACCTCCAAATACATATGTATGGAGCCTTGTATTAGAAGGACCAAATAAAACAGGCAATAAAACCGTGTAGGGAAAGAGTAAGTAAATTCATTGCATGTGATCATACTCCTACGATATGTTGTTCTTGTTCACTATAAATAGAGCAGTGTAGATATTAGACTTGTTATAGAGTACTGTTTACCAAGTTGCCATGCATTCTACCCATTACAATTGTTGTGCAATAAAGTTGATTGATTGATTGGTTGATTGATTGATTGATTGATTGACTGATTGACTGATTGACTGATTGATTTGATATCACCAATAAATTGTCATGGCCTTAGCTTTGAAAGGACAATCAGTTTTCAATATTGAGATCTCAGGATAGATTGTTGATTTTCAAATGCAACCAGTTGCTGAAAGAACAAATAAAATGTTTACTTCAAAATGCCTGAGAACCTAGGAAATAAATTATTGTGGCCTTAAAGCTATGAAAGGTAGGGGGACAATCAGCTTTCAATGATGTGATCTGAGAACAGATTGTGATGTCGGTGCAGTAAGCTGTAACGTTATGTACTGTGGGACTGGGTTTTCACACAGGTCTTACCAATAGAGGACAGTATTGGGATGGCATGCTCCATATTGACTTTTCCGAATCCTAAATACTCTCTAGATGTATTGGCATTATTATGATTTTGGACAACTTATTGTTGACTGTGACCGAAAACATGCGTTCATTGCCTCCAAGTTCATTCAGCCGGGTATATTACTGGATAAGAAGGGATTCTCAGTGATCAAATTTCAGGCTGTGTTGCACAAAGGGACGTCTGTTCTACACAAGTTAACGAACGAGGTGGAGGAAATCGAAACTTGTGTCGACATGTTTTGCCTCCCCAATCCTCCAGTTACAGCAGGGCGGGCAGGTAAATGAGGTGATTTCTTGCCCGTACGGTAAAATTAAGGGCTGTGTATGGATGGGAGCATTTCTCTCCAAGTCTCCATATGAAGGTAGGATTAACAGGATCAGGCGACTGTAAAAGCACTCGGCAAAAATCAATTTTTGCACCAATTCTCATTTGTATTTAGTTCAGACGGAGTGACCTCGGTAATTCTGCTAGCCGCCGCGGGCATTGTTGATTTGGAATCGGAGTGTCAAACGCAGAAAAGGGGCGACCTCTCCCCCTTTCGAGTGAGCGGGGATCGCGATGGAACCCGAGTTTGTATGCTAATGACGCTGGATAGAAGTCATTTGAAAGACAAGGCAGCAAAAGAAACAGTCGAGAGGATACCGGCCAGAACAAGAGGAAAACGTACTTACTCCTCCGAGCACAGAGCTAGGCAATCAAAACTTAAATCCGTCGTAAATTGAACGAATATCAGATGAAAGGGAACTGGAGAAGCACATTTTCGGCGAGCCATTTTCTTAAGTGCCTACTATTAAAGCAACATACATGCTCGAAAATAGGCCATTTTTCATGTATTGAATAACGGCATCGTTCTAAAAGCTTCGGGTGATCCAGTTTGTAAATGGAACTGGGGTCGTCGCTGACATGACCTGACAGAAAAAACATTTACTTCAAGCCGTTTGTTGAATGGATCTAAGACAGGTACATTCCTCAAAACACCAAACTGGGACAGATTACCAGCATGTTTTCAAATGACCTCCAAATCTTCGTTGCTCTTCGTTTTTCTTTCAACTCTCTTCCACTGAAGCAAAATTAAAGTGATCTCTTTCTCTCAGTATTGGTCCATATTTGCAATTATTATTATCTATGCTATCCTCAGTAAGACTGTATGTTTAAGCCCCTACTTGAATTAGTCTTAATAAACCAGATAAATTGTAGTGAGTGTTGTGAGTGAAAGTCAGAAACAAAATCTTACCCTGCTGGTTCCAAAAAGCTGCTAGGGGGCCCAATTTTATGCCCAAGAGCTACATGTTTGTATCCACATGTACATGTACCTTTGAAAAATCATGACCACAGCATGTCCACAACACAAGATATCAAATCAGGGAGTCCTGCTTCAGTACCTTAGAAAGCCGCTTGGGGGCCCATAATCTAATCATTTCTTCATTTTATCTATACATGTACAAATGTATGTGTAGGTGTATGTGTATTTTTATTTGCTGCATTGACTGTGACCACCTATGAAGTATAAAAGAAATAATGTGAATGGTTTCTGAATACTTATAAATTCTGCAGTGGTGCAGGTAAAATTTGTCTGGTGCAGGTAATTTTCAATGTTACCTGCACCAGTGCAGGTATGCAGAAAAAAGAAGACCATTTCTAACCCTGTACGTCAATGTTCTCTGGCCTCTGCAAGTTTGAGTGTTTCAATCCTATGCATGGATCAGCCCAATGCTGTCAGTCTGACCTTAGGTAATTAAACAAGTGATGATCCACTTGCTCTTTGACTCTGTTATCGGGTAAACCTCAGTGTTCCATCATCATTCAGTACTGTCAAACATGCACACACTCACCAGGAGGGAAGCCTTTGATGTTGTGTAGGGTCTGCTATGGTCAACTGATTCCCAAAAGCAATCAGTAAATACCCAAACAAAGCCTTTGCCTCTGTTTATTGCCAGACCCCCTTACCCATACACATTACACTGTTCACAAGGTACAGACAAGCTTCTTGATGATATTGACGGTGACGTTGAACATCCAACGCAATTTCAGGGCGTCAAAACCAGAAATAATCTGGATGAGGAAATCTGTCTGATATTGACATTCACTGTCATTTCTTAAGACATTTTCGTCATCATACTTGAAGCGTTTGAAATAGCCCCAAAACAAGCTATGTGAGGAGTCCCTTTGTTTTTGGTACCACCAATATAGAAATAAACTACCTAAAACCAGCCTATGATACGAAACAAGGACCCCTACATGTATACCCTTGTTATGTTTTCACAGATTTTTTCACAATAAACAACATGAAAACCTTGAGGACATTTGTAATTGTATTACTGGTAAGATTGTTACCACATTTAAGGTTCTTCACTGAAAATTGGGCAGTAAAACTCTATGATTTCTAGAGTCTGGGGAATTGTAGATACAATAATATTACAAACAATATTTCAATTGGAGTAATAGTTTTTGTTTTTCTTCAGCAATTCACCCAAAATGCTTCTTTTTTCATAAACCTCAACATTCATAAAAGAGTGTTAGACTGGTTAGAAAAGTAATGCTTTATTGGCTCACAAATGTTTCATACCCTTCTGATTTATTTTCTTTGTCTTCCATATCAGAGGCACCCTTGTGAAACACTGGGTCATCTAAAAAGTTAATAGTTCAAGCCAATTTCATTGACTGTCCCAATATATTACGTCTCCAAGATCAAACACCAATAGAACATAACCACGATAAAAAGTATTTACATTGCGAGCTTAAGTGATGACTTCTAGTGCAGAGTAAATATGCGCTGGGCCTGAGTGAGTCCCCAGCTAATTTCTGAATGGAAGGGAAGCAAATAAATGTTGCGGTACAGTCCGGTTTAATGACTGTGTCAATATGAAGATACAATCTATGAAGTATTCATGGTTTTCCCACTCATTAATTCACCCCGAAGGAGGGAAGTATTGTTTTTGGCATGTCTGTCTGTCTGTCTGTGTCTCTGTTTGTCTGTGTCTCTGTCTGTCTGTCTGCTATTCCAAATATACACAATGCAGCTTACTAGTAATTAATACATCCTTGTCAGTGCTGCTACTATGGGACTGAAAGGTTCACAAAGCAGTATGGGTAAGGGGGTGAAGTCTGCCATTTGTTTTTCTTCTTGTACTGCCCCTGCTACTTCTTTGGGACATTTTACATTTAGAGAATGTTTAGATCTGAGATACTTTAGTGTAAACAGTTGTTAAACAGTACATGATGACATATACGTAGACTTGTACTTGTTTCTATGCATTTATATTTGCCGAAGATCTTATGAAAGTTGTGTATTCCTGCTGTATAACAACATTAGAAGGAAAGGATACATTCAGCTTGCTATTGCAAAAAAGCTTCCTTATTTATCTTGAAAGTTCATCTGTGTTGTTATGAAGCAAGTTTAAAATGTAATTTCCAACACAAGAAATTGGACTTACCCAAATTTGCGACTGTACAACTCTAGTCTTTGTCAAGGAATGAATGTGACATCACAGAAGCAGTGGATTGCTATTCCCTTAACAAAGTCTGGAGTTGTACAGTCGAAAATTGTTTTGGAAATTAGTTTATACTTCATAAAGCTTCATTTTTCATGTGGTTTGTTATGAGGATTCTATGATGAGAACAAAGCCATCTATCGTCCGAAGACACAGTCTCTGACAACAATGATCATTTGAGACTCTCCCCAACTTCCCCCAAACAGCAGTGAGCTGGCAAAATTACATCTGCCACACCGGGAGTGCTTTAATTGCAACATAAGAAACCCCTTTTATGTTTCAAATGACCTGCTAAATCTGATACATTCTGACTTTTATCCACCATATTATGGAGTGTGCAAATGTAATGGGCAGGCATTACTGCCAGTTACACCGCTTTAATCTCAAAGTTATGGTGGGTGATTTTAATTAGATAGCTCCGTGCACACATTAGACTGTACAACGCTCCTTTACGGTGAAGAAATTCCCGGGAATGTCTCTCTGCTAATTGCTGATCCTCAGACTTGGTTATCTTTATGTTGTTTCAATCATGCTCAAACCCATTAGGAGAATAAAAGGTAAGTAGTCGCCAGGTAATGATCTATTTTCCTTTCCACAGGTGCGACAATGATGCCTTTATTCAAGGTGTTGCTATCTGTGGAGGCCACCTGTCACGGAGCGCGCGCCTGGCAGCCGAAAGTACCCGGCCAGCTTCTCAGGTGCTGGAATGCCAAACAAAGGGCCAGGGGTTGTTTTAAAGGGTGGAAACGGGAGCCGGGGTGAAGTACAACAAATCAGCACAACAGGGTAGACATTTACAGGCAGCTTAATGCATTTTGCTGTCAGGATGAAATATGGGAGTCTGGGCGGATAGCTTTAAAGGGGGAGGTAATTTGTACCAGTCATTAAATGTTGTAGATTGGATTACGCAAAATAAATAGAGAAATGGGCCCTGATGATAATTCTTGCCCAGGGATGGGAAGAGGTCAGGCGGAGTTCAATGGGGAGATTGTTTTTTGTTCTGGAGGTCTTTAAAGTCCAGACTTTGTTACTGTTGGCAACTGGTAGGAGTTGAGAGAGGGATTTGTTGTGAGGAACAATAGTGCCATAGTTTCATTGTATGTATGGACTGAATGTACAGTGTATATCTGACTTCAATATTTCTTCAAACAGACTTTGTTACAGCCTGGGACTGGTAGGAGTTGTGAAAGAGATTTGTTTAGTAGGAACAATAGTGGCATAGAAATCTTTTCATTGTATGTATGGACTGTTAGTGTCACATGTGCATTGTATATCTTTTGAAGATATTTTTATCTGTTCTTTGAGTGCATTTGAGTTGAGTACATAACTACTGTTGGGAACATAACTATTCTAACTACCGGTATCAAAATAAAAGGAAGAATGGTGCCATATAAATCATTTTATTGTGTGGACTGTAAGTGTCACCTATATATCTTAGTATTTTGTTTGTAAATAATGAGGGGACTGATAAAATCTGGTCTATGTGGACAGGTGGTCACTAGTGTAGACAGATTGTTAATGCTTGTGTCAATGGGAAGAATTATCAAAGGGACCACCAAAAAGTAAGTGGTCATGTTGCCCAGGTGGTCCTTATGCAGAGGTGGTCACTTGTACAGGGTCGACAGTATCTTCAATTGGTACACAATGTATTCTGTTTGTAAATACATGGAAAAGGTTTGATAGATACATAAAGCAGCCAAGCTTGATTTCTATCAGTAGAGGACTGTAAAGCACATAATTGCAGAGGGAACAGTTATAGAGTGTGAAAGAGGTTTCCTTTTGGAAGAACAATTATTATCATAATGGTACAACATAAATTCTTTTATCGTATGTATTGTATGGACATTAGTGTCACATGTATATCTTCAATACATTTGTATTTCCTTTAATGAAGAGATTGTCTTCTGTTCTCCGAGTGCATGTGTAGAATTACTGGTGGGAATAGAACTATCTTAAGGAACAATGATTCCAGAGAAATCATTGTGTCGAACGCAAGTGCCAACTGTACATGTATTTATTGTGTGAACTGTTACCAGTAACTGTATATCTTAAATTGGCCTTTGTTTCTCTGATGGACAAATTGTTTTCTGTTCTTTGTTGGTATTGAACAGAGTAGGTTACTACAGGGATACAGTTGTAGAACTGTGTCTTATTCAACAATGGTACCATGAAAGTGCTTATGTGTAAACTGTGTCAACTCTATATCTATGCTATTTAATGTGAAGAAATTGTTTTCTATTCAGGAACTCTGTTAAGTACTAGATTACTGAGTTACTGCTGGGAACAGTTGCAGAATTGTTGCTATTGAAGGATATACAAAATGTTCCCGGTGCAATAAGTTTAAGTTGTTCTGAGTAGTGTTATTGATTGTATATAGTGTGCTTTATATGCTTGTCTTGGAAGAAAATAAATGACATTTGTTTCCACAGATGGAATGGTTTGTTGTGTTTGTGTGTAAGCCACAAAACAAACCTAGAAAATGTAATTTTAGGTTTCTCCTCGAAGTATTTAGAGTTGTTGTCAATTCCTTCTTTTATTATGAAGCAAGTTTAAGCTGTAATTTATAACACAAGAAATCAGACTTATCCAAATTTTGGACTATACAACTCCTGTCTTTGTCAAGCAATAAGCAATCCACTGCTTCTGTGACATCATGTTATGCAGATGACACGCGTGACTTGGTAAGCTGTGGATCATAGGTTGCAGAAAGTCTGTGGCGCCCCCCCGTCTCTTTTATTCCGATCTCTCACTGATTCTGTCTGTGCATTTTCCTGCTGGCTCCCATAAGGCATCACATGCATATATATGTAGTAGGAAATTGAAGACAGGAAGTAAAATAACCTTTTCTAGGAACTTTGACCTAACTTTCTGCCAGTGTCCCCGACATGCCTAGCATGTTAAAATAACTATGGAAACACATTCAAGCAAACACACAAACAAACAGACACACTGAATGCAAAAACCTCCTGACTTGCCACAGCCTATATGTGATTCTTTCAGCCCAGAGTCTCCAATAAAACAGTCCCAGCACCCACAAACGAACAGATGTTGTTCCCAGTACAGGCACAAAACACGCATAAAGGTTTACAGTGCGTGTGGAGGAACCAGCCTTCTGTCACACAGCTATTGATTTTCTCTTCACTCCAGTTCAATTGTCAGCATCCACTGCTGCAAGACTGGTTTCTGTATCTGTAATCATGGTGAATTACAGATCATCTACCTTTTAGGTCGTCTCTCCTTAGCCTCTACCAGAGGTGGCTGGAAAGAGTAGAAGTTGGCCAAATAGACAGATAACATGCCTGTGGAGGTAGATGTACTCCGCTAAAGGAGTACAGTTTGCCGCTCCCGAACTGTAACAGGTTTAGATATTGAAGAGTAGCATCTACCAACTAGGCTTCAGAAGCGGCTGGAAAGAGAAGAAATTGGCCAAATAGACAGATAACATGCCAGGGGAGTTGGTCCACTAAAGGAGTACAGTTCGGGAGCAGCAAACTGTACTCCTTTAGCGGACCAACTCCCCTGGCACGTTATCTGTCTATTTGTCCAATTTCTACTCATTCCAGCCGCTTCTGAAGCCTGCTAGAGGCTAGTCTTTCCACAAGACAGTGATCGTTGAGCGACCAAAATTATAAACAAAATGAGCGGAATACTTGGGGATAGTTTTAACAGGTGTAAACGAATTAACAATGGGAATACCAGTAAGTGGTCAGTGCCCCGCCCCCTCAAGTGCCAGGTGTCTCAGTTAATTTTCGAGGCACGCCCTTCCCAACATGGACGGCCGTGGTCAGATGGCTGAAAAAGACTCCGGTGAGTTCAATCTTTCAAGTTGGAGACAAGCCTTTAACTTTTCCACAAGAAGTTTTGAATCAATTCTCCCAGTGACGGGTTTCGTCTGTGGGTAGTTCTTTAAACCATTTTGTGTGTTTTGTTGTCTTAAAATCAAATCATACTTTTGCTTCGGGCATCAAAGGTCACACGAAGGTCCAAATATCTACATGATCTGACCCAATCGCTCAGGACAAGTTTATCTTTAATAGACACAGAATGCAGAATGTCCGTTTCACGTGATTATCCAATTGATAAGTATGTCGTCTCGCTAATGTGGATGGAAGAAAAATCTTTGTAAGAGAGAGAGAAGTCAGGAGATGGGCGGCGTTTGTCGGTCTCCAAGCAGACGTATGGTTTCGACACTTGGAGATTCCGCTCTAAATTAGTCTCTACCACTACCAGACTCAAATGGGCCCATTGAAAAATAGCAGCAATTGTAAAAACCCACGGAGGTTGGAATGCATATTGTAATTCAATGGCCGTCTAACTCATCTGACATACCGCTATTAGGCCAATTTGTACAACATTTCCAGCAACCCATCGAAGTCTGGTAGAGACTATATATGTCATTCTATTCATCTGCTTGCATTTGACATAGTCTGAGTCTGCATGACCACCTTGCAGTGGCGACGGAGGACGGAAAACCAATAATCATTACACCAGTCAATGACAACCCCTAGTAACTGATGAGCGTCATTCCCTAGTCTCCACCAGACTAACAACGGGGAAATGTAGCCAAATAGGGAGAATAATTGGCCAGAAGAATTTGAAAATGAAACCCTAACAGTGGACCCACTCCCCTGGTCAATCCCTGTTTTGTAGCCTCTACCAGGCTTCAGAAGCGGCTGGAAAAGTAGAAATTGGCCAAATAGACAGATAACATACCAGGGGAGTTGGTCTACGTCTGCTACAGGAGTACAGTTTGTCACTCCTTTAGCGGACTAACTCCCCTGGCATGTTATCTGTCTGTTTGGCCAATTTCCACTCTTTCCAGCCACCTCTGAAGCCTGGTAGAGGCTACTAGTTTGTAGAATTCTACTATCCTAACCCCCTTAGGAAGGCCTGGTGGAGGCTAGGCATTCGCGACCAGGACTCTCCTTGTGTGTCCTTCCCTCCCACACCGGAGATCACTGCCGCAAATCCTCGCTTCTTCTCGCGCTGGCAATTAGTCAAATCAAAATCCGATATGGCACCTCTCCGGTCCCGTCCGACAGAACTGTGAGGCCGCATCGAGAACACCCGATTACTCCGCACCGCTGGCTCCCCGAACTGTCGAAAGATCAGCGCGAAGTTTTCTGGTGCCACTCTGGAATGTAATGAAGTATAACAGTGGCGTTATTACCTCCGTGAAAAATTGAGGTATTGGTTTTCGTCTCTCTCTCTCTCTCTCTCTCTCTCTCTCTCTCTCTCTCTCTCTCTCTCTCTCTCTCTCTCTCTCTCTCTCTCTCTCTCTCTCTCTCTCTCTCCCTAGCAGCTTGTTACAAAGGGATTATACTTTTCGGTGTCACATCTAAAACTCAATTTTTACAACAACAAGGTAAAAGCAGTCAGAATCCGGCAGCCAGTTTGAACTTAATCCAACCGCGTGTACAAAATCTCAACTGGTCTCTCCCCACTGTGGTTACACGCCATCAACAATTTCTATCAAAAACACTGTGCAGAGAAAGCCTTGGAAGGGGAGACTGAAAGTTTTTTTTTTTTTTAATAAATACTACTAACGTTACGGAAAAGCGAAAAGACTCTTCTAGAATTACTAGAAGTGCACTTTAAGAACTTGTAAAATGACACCAGTGTTTCTTTAACCCTCATCCGACTGAAGCATTTTTGCGAGGAATCTGGCTGAATGGGGTCCAAACGAACCCGGCCCATCATGTTTTAACTTTTTTTCGGTGATTTGTGTGTATATATTGTTTCATCTATGAAGGACATTTTGACATAGTAAAGTGTAAATAGTTAATGATTATTATCATATCATAATGATGGTTAATTAGGGCCCAGTCGCGTATACGTCGTGCGATCGTCGTACGACCACAAACTAAACTAAGGACATTCTTGGGACGGTCATGCATGTGTCCTGCAAAATTCGGCTGTCTTGCTACAGAAAATGCTGACTTAGATCCTTGTCGGCGGTTGATTCTATCACAGCCTGCTTCAAAATTCTACCGCATCAAAATCGTAGGACGACCTTCGAGGAATTCGACCGCGCTTTTTCACCAAGACGTGGATCCTTGGAATAAGAAATAAGATCATTGCTTGGCGTCTTACTTTAAGGAAAACATGTCCAACAAAAGAAAGATCAATCACAACTGTTGCTGCTCAGGTCTCGTCCCCTTTCAGATTTGTCTAAAAGCTCGTTAGGGCTCCCAAAAATTCGATCACGCCGAACCCTCTGATGAGAAATCTTCATTTAAATGGATATAGCGGCCCACAATGGACAGTCATGCCCGCCTGGGTTTCGGTCTGGAGATGAAGAAAGACCTTTTTAGGATCATTGCACCTGCATTCCTGCACCTGGGGCCGCCGCGATGTGGGCGACTTTGATCTTTTCGTTCTAATAAATCCATTTTCAGGAGCCGCTATGGTAAAAGTTGGTGATCAAGGGTGTCGTTCCCAGGGTGTCGTTCCCAGGGCACGCGGGGCGTCGGTTTTGAAAAACCTTCTTACTCTATTACAGTCCTCTTTTGTTATCATTACTCTCGCAATGTGAATAAAACGTAGGAAATAAACTTTGTCTGTATCATATCCATTTCAGGAATCGCTATGTTATTGTTATATGTTGGTAAAGGAACGGTCCAACGGCACTTTGGGCGTCCGTACTTTATGAAAATGAGCGGAGCTTTCCAAAAACCTTCTTAACTCTATGACGTTCTTTTTATTATTATTACTCTCGCAAAGTGAATCAAACGTAAGGAACAGAAGTAAGAAATAATTTTTGGCTGCATCATATCAATTTCGGGAGTCTCTATGTGTGAAGTTCGAAGTGTTGGTGCTTCACAAAAGGTTAGGCGTTTAAAAAAAACTTTCTTAGCTCTATATTACAATATTACTTAATGATATAGATAACAATAACAATAATCCATAACAAGTTGCCAGGGACTACAAACGTATACTTACATCACTTGTTACCGAGCACAAGAGCTAACTACCGCCTAAAAAATCGTACAGTACCATGACAAGCCGCTAGGGGACCCCCAAATCTAATAATTACTAGGTCTCATCAAGACCTATCCACATATCACATATCATTACGATCCAACTACGACTTCTCCATTTATTCGGTTCACACACACACACACACACACACACACACACACGCACGCACGCACGCACGCACGCACGCACACGGAAACATAACCTTCTTTGCGAAGGTAATGATACAGAGCACACAGTTCTCGCTGATAAAAGGAAGAGGCGTTCCCCCAGAAAGCTTCCTCGCTCTATTACGTTCTTCTTCACTCTTGCAGTGCGAATCAAATGTGAGAAATAGAAGCAGAAAACGGAGTACGATCTGATGAGGTATCGGAGCCCGCGCGTGTCTGGCGGGAACATCCGATCGTTTGTGTCGGGATGGAACGTTTGGCCGCCGTGCCACGCTGTGTTACACCGCAGGAGGATCGAGATTCTCATACATCATGAAAATATCGAAGATGACTGCCATTTTGTGGTGACTTATACGTCCTGCTAACAGGAGAGAGAGGGGGGGAGGGAGAGAGGGAGGGAGAGAGGGAGGGAGGGAGAGAGAGGGGGAGACTACGTCAGCACCAAGGACAGAGACATGAGAATCCACTTATAAAAGACAAACTTTACCCTATCTGGTAGCCTCTATTAGGCTTGAGAAGTGGCTAGAAAGAGTTGAAATTGGCCACATAGACAGATAACATGCCGGGGAAGTTGGTCCGATAAATGTGTACGTTTGCCGCTCCAACTCCCCTGGCATGTTATCTGTCTATTTGGCCAATTTCAACTCTTTCTAGCCGCTTCTGAAGCTTGGTAGAGGCTACCTATCTGGTACATAGACCAGGATATTTCCATGTGCTGTTATCATGTACTCAAAAAGCCACCTACATACATCAATTTCTTCGTACTTCATTCCAAAGACGAGACCAAATCACTCATACATGACGATAATGTAACTCATATACTGTTATCGATAATATTTTGTAGTTCTAAATGTAGAATAGATCAGCCTTGTAGTATTGTTGTTTAATGGTTGTTGACATACATTGTAACTTGTACGATTGTCGAGCAATAAAATTCACTCATATATCATACTGTTGTGTAGGATAGATAAACTTCAAGGTCAAGGTACCAAGACCAGGTTTATAATCTCTCTATATATAAAAGGCTACAATAATGAATGTAGAAACATACAGTAGCTAAAAAAGACACTTGTTCTATCCCCCAATTTATACATTAATAGTAGTATCTAGTTGTTTCTTTGCAATTAGCCCTCAGGCACGAATTTGCGGATAAAGATTATGATATAATCTCTAAGTCCATCCACTGTCCTAGTTTTAGCAAAAAGACCACGCCCGACGTACGCATGACCGACAGAAAATCAAGGGTGACCTTAGACAGTCGTAGGACAGTCGTGCATGCTTCGTACAATATTCAACTATCTTGTGACCGAAAATGCTGTCGTAGACCCTTGCCGATGGTCGGCTCTGTCACAGTCTTTATTGCCGACAATCGTACAATAAAAAATCCCCCCACATATGTGGGCCACACCTCCAACAAGAGGACTTACAGCTGCGTGTGAAAATCCGCCTTTCCTTCGTCTGACAAATTTCATCCATCAGAGACGTAATCAGATCAACGTAAGATTAATAAACCTTCGATTTCCGTGCGGCTCAACTGGCAAAGCTGATTATTGCTGCGAGACCGGCAACATTTGTCTCCATTATTCTCTACTGTGGGGAAGGGACGGGTCAGGAAATCGAAGAAAAGACAGCAAAAGGTGTTGTTTATGGCGGAATTTGCGTAAGCGTAGCGACACTTATTCAATGTTTGTTGCTACCGTATTCAACAAGTGAAGTTCTTACATATCATTACCTCCATGTGCGAAGGTTTTGTTTTCTGTGTGTCTGTTTGCTTTTGTTTCCGTAGTTATTTCCACATGATAGGTACATCGAGGGACACTGCCAGGAAGTTAGGCCAAAGGTTCCAGAAAAGGTTAACCCATTTCCTGTCTTCTATTTCCTGCTATATGCATTTTTTTCCTTTCCTGGAGCCAGTTGGAAGATGCATAGACAGAATCAGCAAAAAATTTATAATAATGAAAACCATAAGAAATATTCGATTTCCTGTTTATTAGTATTACTCCGTAAAGGAGGTCAGTGACCTCCAGAGGAGTATTGCGGTCGGTTGGATTTTTTGTGTTCGCAGCTGGAACTCACGATCCCTTTGCTGCATTAGTATGTGGTTTGGCATGTCGTCTGCTAGTATGCGCGAGATGATGCACGTTTTTTTTTTACACCGTAGCAGTTTTTTTCTATTTGAAATGCCACAGAGAAACAGCCCCAAAACCTCCTCCCATCTGTTTGGAGATGACGTCAGCTCAGCACGCGTGTGTGTGTTCTTGGCACGGTTCCCAGACTAGAACTGGGGGTGAGCAACGCAGTTGAACCGGCGGACCTGCTAACGTGCGTTTCAACAAACGACTATGGGGGCGTTTGGAACAGGTGTATTCATTGGTAGCCTTCGTAGCAGGCTTTGGGCGAAGGAAGAAGAGAACCAATAGAAAGGCGTATAAAGAATCCTAAAAAATTCAGAGTTGAACCTTACATCTGCTTGGATATCAGGCTGTACCTTGAACCTTGAACGAACACATCAAGCTGTATGTACACGGAACAACAGTTGTTCATTAGCTGGTTTATGAACAGGATTCAAAAAGTTATGAATGGGACATTGGAGTTTTTGAGCTTTCATCTAAAGAAACAATTTATTGGCAGCTTCATATCAAATTGCAGTTACTTGTTTGTTTGCTTGTTTGTTTGTTTGTTTGTTTGTTTGTTTGTTTGTTTGTTTGTTAAGTTTCCAAACAACTTAGGACTTTATGGTACATGTGATTTTTTTGTGATGTAGGTCGTGTTCTAAAATAAATGTAGACAAGACTTACGATGGCGAAGTAACCAGCCCCGGGGCTCTCGTTCCCACACACTAACACGGCGCCTTTACTCTCGTCCCTCGTGTGATCCTCACAGAGAAAACATTTTTCATCCGCCGCTATCTTCTCAATTTGGAAGATTACATCGTTTGTTATTCTCCCATAATCCCTCGGTTAATACCTGCTTCTTTTTATCATACTGCCCATTCTTCCCGAGCCTTTAATTGCCGAGGGAAAGAGTGACGTTGGTTACATTGGTACATGTATCTTGTTTTGAGCCATATCTAATTATGGTTACCTTCGCAGAAGGAAAACATATTGCTTTTGCTTCGTTTCGTCTTAGACAAAGGTTAATGACCAGGACCAGACAGTCGGCTGTCACCATGGTAACTGGTGATGTAGCAGATACCCTGTGGTGTTGGGTTACATTATGTAGCAAGTTGCAAGACAGAGATGGAGAGGCTGGTCACACTATACATAAATGTGTTTGAGTAAGAATAGAGAAACAGAGCAGTAGTTTGTTGAAGTAGACCATCGCCATGTGGAGGTAAACATTAAGCATTTGCTTTGTAAATGTTACCTTTCTAGTTCGTATCATTTCACATTACTTGTAATAGTAGACCTTGTAAACTTTGACACGTCTTTGTCCCTATCTACAGAAACATAGACAAACACAGTGTACACTCACTCACACGCACAAATATAGATCACGCTCACACGCACACATACCTGGGTGCCATCCTCGGTTAGCCTCTACCAGGCTTCAGAAGCAACTGAAAGCCAGTAGAAATTGGTCAAATAGACAGATAACATGCCAGGGGGTAGTGAGTTAAAACATGGAGTTAAAAAAAAGAAGCCTTCTTTTTTTAAACTCTTTTCTTGTTAACTCCATGGTTAAAATGAGTACAGCTTGCCGCTCCGGAACTGTACTCCTTCAGTGGACCAACTCCACTGGCATGTTATCTGTCTATTTTGTCAATTTTTACTCTTTCCAGGCGCTGAAGCCTGGTAGAGGCTAATCCTCGGTGGTAGCAAGCGAAAAGCGGTATTAAATATACTCGTACGAAGGATGACACCCAGGCCCCTGTGGCGAAGTCGTTGAAAAAAACACGCTGTGTGGAACTGAACATAGCGGTGCTCCAGGGCAGCGATGTCCCGCGCACAGATATGAGCAAAGCGTGACTCCAGTCGGACACTCGCATTCATCACCAGCAGCTTTTGTCAGCTGAAATTGCAAAGCGAGATTTAATTTTCCCCGTTCTGCCGCGACTGACCCGATCAACCCATCCGGCGGCCCGCACGTACAGCCGCTAATTTCCGCTGTCCTCAAGTCTCTTCATCTGGGATGCGTGCAGAAATGCTAAGGTAGCCGCTTGGTACCAAGTTTGCATTGGTTACTGAGGGGCTAGGCAGCAAGAGAAGAGTCAAGAAAAAAGGACCAAAAATATGAAAGCCCCAGAATCAGTTAGGTGACTAGAACCAAGGAGCAAATATTTTTATATTGTTGTTTTTAGTGTCTTAATTTACTTGCATTGATCGAATTTCTAATTATCATTAAAGGACAATAATGATGTCGACCGCTGGGACAAAGTTCTAATTTGCTCCTCCTTCAAGGTAAATGTATACTGATTAGTTTTCCAACTGTATTTAATCGAAAGTTGAGTCTCCGGAGCTCCTCCAGACCCGTTTGGTTACTGACAAAAGTTTGTTTGAGCCTTTGTTTACTCATGAAAAATTCAAATCAGCCTGCAGGTAACTTTTCATTGCGGTCATGAGGGTAGAGGCCTGGTCAGACAAAATATAACAGTCTCTTTCCAAATGAAATATACAGAAAGAAGTCCTTCAAATAGCGACAACGACTTGTGCGGTCCGCGCTCGACCCTGGATGTAGCCTGGTTACCATTCTCCACAGGCCATCTTTACAGGGGTGTTATGCATGCGGTCCCAGTCCTAAGTATATAGGACATATAGGCCTCTCCTGACATGCTAGATCTTTCCATCCAGCCTTTCAATAGTTATTGCCGTCCTGTAGGCAAACTAATTGAAACCGTCTCCGTAAAATACCCCGACGTGTGCAAATGGACCTGGGCGGGCGACCAGTACTCCCAGCACCGTAGAGTTACCGGGGCAACCTACGCTGGTCTGCCTGCCAGGCTCTAGCCTCTACCAGGCTTCGGGAAGCGGGCTGGAGAAACTGTACTCTTCAGCGGACTGACAAACTGTACTCTTTAGCGGACCAACTCCCCTGGCATGTTACCTGTCTTTTTGGCCAATTTCTACTCTTTCCACGCGGCCGCTTCAGGCTTCCAGCCAATTCTCGAAGCCTGGTAGAGGCTTGACTAGCTCGTTTCCAGTCATCCATCGCCTTCCCGAAACTAGGTCTAGCGGAGAGCCTCGTGCGTCTTCCCGGCACTAAAAACCTCTCCGTCCGCCGGAGATTAATGCCAACACTTCCCCGGCATAATTACATGCCAAATTAAATTTATCGGAGAGGCAAAGAAATCGAGGGTGACTCCGAACTAGAGTTCGCTTCATGGTCACGCCTGGCTTTCTGAAAAGCCACCGCGGGAACTGAGCGGTCGGAGAAGGGATTGGGCTTATCTTGTAGCCCTCAGCTGAAGAAAAGGGCAGACAAGCTGCGTCTTTAAGGAATCGTGTATCTCTAAGACGCGGCTCTAAGACGGACAGGAAGCGCAAGCCGTCTTCCAGAGGGAACATTTGTCTTTGAGGATTGAGTTGCATCCGCGCCACCCATGTTTCAAGCCTTCCTCATCATTTCTTGTAAAAGAAAAAGCAAATTGGATTCTTTCTTCTCTGGGTATTTTGATCTATTTTCGATCCTTTGAACGTCTCTGAGGAAAATGCGTTCTATTTCCCGTCGGTTTTTAGTCGTAACCGCATCTGCCTGAACTACGGAAGTCAGCACGCGCTCTGTGATTCTAGCAATGGTCATTATTAAACAGAATTCGTGATGACCACCCTGTGATTCCACCATATCGGTTCAGATGGCGATGTTTCATCTCTTTCCCCTGCCTCCACTTCAAATCGTTAGATAGTCGCGCCATTTCCGTTATTCCTGAGCGTAGATTATCTTTCAAACACGAACTAATCGATATTCTGTCAGGAAAGCTACCGACCATTGCGCAATACTTATCCGGGAAACAAAATTACTCTCCGTTTCCAGATCGATATCAATTTTCTGGAAACAATCGTTGAAATCCTGTTATTTTCATTTCTATGCTTTGATTTGCAAAGAATGCCTACTTATAATTATATTATTGTATCCAGAACTGTGCCTGTCTAGTTCTATGCCTGAATGAGTTAGGCACGGTTCTGGATAGTCTCCGCGTATCCAAGAAAGTAGATTTGCCCCCACCCCAGGCACGGTTCTGGATCACGTGTCTGGATTCGCGTGGAGTCGACTATCCAGAACAGTGCATAAGCATGGTTCTGGATAAAGCACGGTTCTGGATACAACATATACCACTTGAATGCATTCCCTACACTACGACTACAAGGAAAGGATCTAGGAATATCCCTGCCTTTCGCCCATGGATCGTTCTATAATTTATTTTTTCTGAATTTCTTTTACTCTGATTTAAAAAAATCCAAGAATGCTTAACTCTCAATGCTTACAATTAATTTACTGGCAGATAGTCCTTCTGCAATGAGCACATTGGTCGCTAGTAAAATCTGACTGAACTAGTTTTTAAAACTTTTTTGTTGTTCACATTTTGCAGGAATGCTTGGAATCATTTTATTGATCATGATGAATGAATGGTCTATTTGCGTAAGACTTGGTAGCTTCGCGGCTGAAATACGTTTTACTCACAACTGTACATGTTTAAAATGACATAACTTGTATTTAGAAAAAAAACAATTCGCGAAATATTGAAATCTATTCGTCACACTACGATAAGTATGGGAAGAATGTAGCCTCTACCCGGCTTCAGAAATCGCCAAATAGACAGATAACATGCCAGGGGAGTTAGCCCGCTAAAGAAGTACAATTTGCCGCTCTGAAAACTGTGCTCCTTTAGCGGAACAACACCCCTGGCATGTTATGTGTCTGTTTGGCCAAGGTATACTCTTCCAGCCGCCTGCGAAGCCTGGCAGAGGCTAGGGAGAATGATCTTCCTGCCTCTTGCACAGGAGCAATGACCGTTCTCGTCGCTACGTTTTTAGAAAAGAAAGATCGGGCGGGATTCGCTGACAAAAGACATAATCGCAGCCAAGCGGCCACACTTGCTCTTCTGCCGTCCCCCTTCTGATTAATTCTGCCCTTCCAAGTTCAATCGTTTCGGGGTGGTGCTGTCGTTTTCTTTTTCATCCCCGCCACAATTGTTGCTGCAGAGCGAACGAGCTCCGCGGAGAATCTTTAATTAAACCCTGCGCGAGTGTCACAATAATTCATACATTTCGCGCGCGCCGGTTTCGCCCCTGTGTAACATTTCCGGTCAGAGTCATCAGACAGATTCACGCCAGAGTTTTCTCATTTCTAAAACCCAATATTGGGGAGCATCGCAGACATTCGACATTGTCTACTCAACGAAGTTATGTTGATTTAAAACAACCCGCTTTTGTGACTCATCATTGAATCATGATTAAATGATAATTGTCTTTATCAATAGTAAGATATCGACTTATCAAAGATGTATAGCATTTTTCGATGTTGAAAAAGGAACCTTTTCCTCACGGTGGAAATTAGATTTGAATGTAAATTCACCTGCTTTGCAGGAAATACGTTTTTTTCCGACCCATCAAAGCCAGTCAAAAAACTTTCTAGTTGTCTTCAGAATCATTTATTTGCAAATAGTTGATTTCTTCACGGATAAATTTCCATTGGGTAAGACAGAAGGAACCTTTGAGTCGCTCCCCTCTGCATTGCGACTGAAGGGTAATGAAAATGATGACTCCCAACCCTGACTAACTGCGCTCATCTTCCGCGTTCCGCCACGTCTCATGATGGGACGCTTTTTTTTACTGAAGAGAAGAAATATCGGACGACGTTATTACGCCGGAAATGTCGCCGTGGCAACTGGGGGTACCTTGGGAACGAGAGGACGTCTCCGGATGTCATTTTTCTTTCGGGTAGTGTAATTGAACGAGGGCCCAGAGTGCTATCGTTACAAAGTCCCCCATCTATTCACATTCACGCCCTGCCGGATTGGAATTGATTCGCGCGCGGATTTTTGGCGACGTGTGTTTGAGAGGACTCCGATAGCGACTGTCAGGTCGCGTTGTGGTTTACTGTAATACTGGCGAGTCCAGGGAGAGGCGCGAAAACTTAGCCTCTAAAAGGCTTCCGAAGCGGCTGGAAAGAGAAGAAATAGGCCAAATAGACAGATAACAAGTTACATGCCAGGAGAGTCGGTCCGCTAAAGGAGTACTCCAGAGCGGCAAATGTACTCCTTTAGCGGACCAACTCCCCTGGCATGTTATCTGTCTATTTGGCCAATTTCTTCTCTTTCCAGCCGCTTCGGAAGCCTGGAAGAGGCCAGCGAAAACAAAATAACGCCGATGTCTAACAAAATATATCTCCATACAGATGTTGGGGTGGACGATTTTGTAACGTATTCTGAATGCCGGGCTTATTTTAAACGAATTTGCTCAGCCAAAAATACCACTTCTAGGCACTGGACTGCATTTGGGTTACTGGAACAGCATCGGGTTACTGGATACGCAAGATTTGTTTAAAGTTCAGTGCAGTATATCAGTCTTAAACTGTAAGCAGATGTCGGGAAAGATCCTGACAGCCTGCCCATCCAATAGACTGATCCTGAATGTCTGTCACAAACCTGCTGCGCGGACGCAATGTTTGTTGAGAAAAAGTTTGTTTGTTTCTATCCGCGAAAAGGATCATGGGATTGCGTGATAGGGCAAAAAAACGGTGGCCAGAGGACGATGGATTGTTTCAGCTGTTGGCGCTAAACATTTGAGTCTTTGACGTTGATTCATGTGCCGGATGGTACTTGTGATCTTAAAAGTTTTTTTTATCGACTCAGAAAAAAAAGGGCCGCTCTGAGGCTTGAATTAGTACTTTTATGCCGTTTGATCAAGGCGACCTCCGACAGGCTTCAGAGCGGCAAACTGTACTCCTTTAGCGGACTAGCCCCCTGTCATGTTATCTGTCTATTTGACTAATTTCTATTCTTTCCAGCCGCCTCTGAAGCCTGGTAGAGGCTAGGTTGGTTATGATTTTGCCGCCGAAAGATCTGCTTGGAGATTACCATGAAGCGCCGTCCCATCAGAGAGTGTTCACCAGAGCGAGCAGCGCACAGTTCTGACCCTGACCCGCGGGACAAACCAGCGCGTCCTCCCCTGATTTATGAAGCTGAGAAATCTCGGCGAATTAGAACTTTCTCTCAGCTAATTGCCACCGCCGACCTCAGTATTGCGGAGAGGAAAATTAATGCTTCGCCCTGTGTGTCCCTCTGTGAGCATCGAGCGGTCCCTATCGTATCCAGAACCGCGGCCTATCTAGTTCTATACCTGAATGGGTTTGGGTTAGGGTCAGATACCGTTCTGGATTGTCTGCGCGCAAAGAACGTAGATTTGCCCCAGGCACGGTTCTGGATACGCGTAGACTATCCAGAACCGAGCATGGCTCTGGATAAAGCATAGTTCTGGATACAACAGTCCCGGCTTGGCGTTACATGTGTGCAGGCTGACAGGTTACCTTACCTGTGCTGACAGGTTACCTTACCTGTGCGGACATACAGGTGTGTGTAAAGAGACAGTGATGTATACGAGTCGATGAAGGTTGGGAACTGTAGAATACAGGTAAAAGAAAATTGCGTGATACAAAATAGAAAAGAGAGGTAGAGCTAGAAAGGTAACACATGTATTTGCAAAGCGAATGCATAACGTTTACCTTCATGGACTAACAAGCTACCGTTCTGTTCATTCTTACTCAAACACATTCATATACTAGTGTCACTAGTATATGGTGACCAGCCCCTCCAGCTCTGTCCTGCTACATAATATCACCCAACACCTCGGGTGTCTGCTACAGTATCAGTTACCATGGTGACAGACGTCAGGTCAAGAAGAAGAAGAAGAAACAGAGAAAAAATAATATGTTTTCCTTCTGCGAAGGTTAACATAATCAAGCAACTGAATAAGTTCTTTGGAGAGTCAGGCGTTTCACATAGCATCCACTGGTTAAGAAATAAGGGGAAGCATTTTCTGGAAAATTTGACTTACATATATACTACTGTAGAATACAGTTCTTGCTAAAATTACAGTAGGGCATGTCCTCCCTCTAGCTATGTTATGGTTCATTTGTATGTAAAAGAAATAAAGATATATACAACTCCGAAGTAGGTTAGATTTATCGAATGCCAAGTCCGAAGTTTAAGTGGAGCAACCCAGATGACAAGCGGGCCCTCCCTTGACTAACACTGCATCGTCCCGAGTGAATAGCGCTGCTCCTCCTACCACCTCAACTAACAACGCATCGTCCCGGACATGCCAACATCAGAAGAACGACTCATCCAATCGTAAACACGTTTTCTCGCGTTTTCCCCGTAAAGCAAGGGGCAGATTGGGTTGCAAAAGAAACACGCAGCTGTATTGGACATAGTCTTTTGTTTACAGACTGGAATTGGATTTTCATCGGTCAAATTGGAGCCAAATGTCGAACTCGGTGTTATGGAAGGTCAGGACTAATCTCGTCCGTAATTATGACTATTCTGACTAGCGCGGATTGTATCTAGTCTATTCCAGAACTCTTGGTGGACTGACAAATGTACAAATTGGCCGAAATAGGGGGATACTTTATCAATTCCAATGCAATTTCAGGGTGGCAAAACTGGAATTTTCAAAGTCAATTTTCTGGTCATTCTTAATGTAGTAAGTTGAATCAACCCCATCCCATAGCATACCGATATCTGAGGCAAAAATGCGCTGTCGCTGACGAAAAATGGTTGCTTGTTTCATATCGTAGGCTATTTATTGATGGTACCAACAATAAAGGGACTCCTCACCTAGCTTGTTTCTTGTTTTTTTCATAAATGTTAATATCACACAGATTCCCTCATCCAGAATATTTTTTTTGTTTTGCCACACTGAAATTGCATTGGAGTACAGACTTAGGTTGCAAATTGTGGCCGGATAACTCCGCTGGCCAATTTCTACTATTTTTCCAGCAACTCACGGAGTCTGGTGAGAGACTAGATTATATCTGAAAACGCAGACGACTTCTACAATGTTATCTCTTGTCGTGATTGCTACGTGTCTGCACGCAAGGCTACTATATGCATATCTTTTTTGCACAGAACCGGAAAACCTGTAGCCTGGGTGCCATCCGATTTGTAACGGCTTCCCGAAAATTTTTTTTCGGCGTAGCCGTTACAAATCGGATGGCACCCAGGCTAGAAAACCTGGAGAAAAGGGGAAAGTTCCGAAAGCTTGAAATAATAGAGTTTTTGAGCTGAACTGGCCAAATCCTCACAGTGGTACTTGAAGACTTAATTTTTTTTTATGAATGAAAAACCTTTATTGTATTGTTTATGCTCTCACAAGCTAAGTACAGGTCATGGATAAAGCAGACTCTAAAATTACTATGATATCTTACTACAACTATGTAGAAATGAGAGAAATATCCTCTATAATTGTATGCAAAAGATAAGTTTCCCGGTTTTCGACATTTAGATAGAACAGAAAAATTCGTATTCCTTATGGAATTAGACAAACCATGTATTGGGCTTAAACGCTAATCTGGTGGCTGAATGACACTACTCTGGGTATAGATCTCCTCTGGACAATTGGATACTGTTTTTTGCCACCGTAGGATCTGCTTTGAGATTACTTAAACGCTAAGTGCATGTCACAAAAAAGACATGTCTAATAGACATGTCTATAAATACATATAACTTGGCACAGGTATAGAAGTCTACCATATGGTTTTGGCTTCTTCTCGCTTCTTTGTAATGATGGAAATGTAGGATGACTCAGGTTAAGCTTTAATACCTTTAACTATAATGCAAGCTAACTCCTTTTCCTGATCTGCCATCTGGTTTTTCGAGCCCCTCTGTCTTCTCCAGGGTTTCTCAATGCTCCATCTGGACTCCCAGGCTATAAAACACGTCGATAAAAAGTCATAACTCGACCCCGGTATGCGAACGCATGTACAGTACTTGTTTGTTCTCACTAACAGGTAACAGACTTGAAGCTTTGTAGTCTCCTTAGCAGGTTGTTTTGGTTGGCTTAACGTTATATATAAATATAATTTCTATAAGGCCACAGCAAGTAATTTTTATGGATGACATCAGCACGCGCATTAATTTTCGCCTGACTTCGAAAAAAAGAAATTTTGATTCCCTCTGACGGTGGTCAACATGCCGAAAATGGGCAAATAGTCATAGTCGTCTATCGGTTCAGAGACCATCAGGCAGCAGACTTGAGACACAGTTGCTCGCGTTTGATGGCAAGTGTTGAGAGTCCAAGGTGTTCCATCGCATATGTAGTAACCCAGTGTAGTAACTCCATGCCCATGATGGTACGACAAGCTCTTCTCTACAATTGTTCTAGTTGATCGAGACGTGTACACATCTACAAGGACATGTATTATACAATTTTAACGGATATACATCAGAAACATAGCCACTAGCAGGCTTCAGAGTCGGCTGAAAAGGATAGACTTGAAGAGCGGCAAACTGTACTCCTTAAGCGGACCAACTCCCCTGGCATGTTATCTGTCTATTTGGCCAATTTCTACTCTTTCCAGCCACCTCTAAAGGCCTCTGAAGCCTGGTAGAGGCTAATTATAAGCCCCCCCAAAGCCCGAATCGTAGAACCTGCTATTGAATATAGAAATATGAATTTGTCCGTATTACTTTGGTATATGAAGTAGGGAAACGTTGACTGTTTCAGTCTATTAAGTTTAACTCTCTCTTTGTTGTATAATCTATACTCTCCAAGCAGAGGCTTCGGTTTTGGGCTTATATTTATTCGGGCTTTCTTTTTTCACTGAATTTTTTTTTTTTAATTTTTTAAATCCCAAACCCGTTGCCCGATAAAATAAGCCCAAAACCCAAACCTCTGCTTGGAGAGTATAAAATAATCTACACTCTACTACAAAATGATGTCCATCTTCTGTTCTATCTAGATTAGAGTACCGTGTATTTACTCGACTCCATTGCGTCACTACTAGCCTCCACCAGGCTTCAGAAGCGGTTGGAAAGAGTAAAAATTGCCAAATAGGCAGATAACATGCCAGGGGAGTTGGTCCGCTAAAGGAGTACAGTTGGCCGCAAACTATACCAACCCTCATGGCATGATATCTGTCTATTTGCCAATTTCTACTCTTTCCAGCCGCTTCCGGAGGCTGGTAGAGGCTACATCACTACACAAGTCTCGTCTGGCATCAATGTCTGAACCATCCAAACGGACGTTTTGCTCCCTCTCAAAAATGTTTTGATTCGATTTGTTCGCTCCAGGCTTTTCGAGGTCAGTCCCTCTGGGTCAGGATCCGGAGCAAATTAAACAAACCTTGCAGTATCTCCGTCCATTTGATACCTCAGAGAGAGAGAGGGAGCGTGTTGTATTATATTACCCAGTCCAAATTAGCCGCCCCCAGCAAAATATACAGTAAATATACCCACGCATTTCAGGGAAAATTGAAAACCGTAATAGTGTCGAAATTGCATGTGTGAAGGCGATAGACGCATTTTACAAACACAGCCTTTCTATCCGAGCGTTGGTTTCGTTCTGCTAGATGAAAACGGTCCAAATAAAACTCAATTTTCTGACAAATGCACTTTCTCCAGCTGACCCGCGGGAAGAAGTGTATTATTTATAGATCAGAGTGTCCCCAGGTGCCGTGAAACCTCGCGTATCTGAAAAATTTATAGACGGAGAATAAACAAGAGGCGGCCTCGATGTCTAATCCTTGCCGAGAAATCTTCCTCTGTGAGTTATCGAGACAAACACATGTTGGAGCCGCGGAAATAAATCTCTTTCCCGTGTCACGAGCACCCTCCTCCCGGCACGCGGTTTGGGGTGAGATTTGGGGCAGGACCGGACAGAAAAACAGCAAATTGTAAACAGACAAGTTGTCATTGTTTCAGTACATCCTCACAGAATGGCAGACTTTCGTGTTAGCCTCTACCAGGCTCCACGGGTGACTGGATAAATCAGGATGGAAAAATCCTAGAAAATGGCCAAATAGACTGAATACTAGTAGCATACTAGAGTACTAGAGAATAAAAAAGGTAAAAAAAATCAGTTGTTGCGAATTGGACCCTCTGGTATGTTATTGTCTATTTGGCCAATTTCTACTATTTGTTCAGCAACCTGAGGAGCCTGGTAGAGGCTAGTACAGAATGCCACCTATTAAATGTACAAAGCTCGGTTCCAAAAGGTATCGGCAACCGATTTCGCCGTTGGAAACTGAAACTTTGACCTTGAATTTTTGTGGTCAAATGGCAGTATTCGAGGGGAAAGGATGTTAGAATATTATGAAAAAAGTGCTTTTTTTGAAAATTCACTCATCCATACCCCTTTCAAGTAGTTAAAATTTAGAGTTAGCATTTAGATTAGTCAAATGTTATATTGTCCTTATTCACTGTTTTTCTCCTGTCATTTGCAGTTAGCATTCGGACAATAAACTTATTTTTATTCCTCGAGAAAAATATAGAGCGATAACTTTATTCGTGACGTGTCATAATCACCATCAAAAGTTGAATCCGGGACAAAACCGAAGAGAAAAAAATGCGATGTGCAAAGAGACAAGCTGCCATTGTTTCAGCACATCCTGACATAATGGACAAGTCCTCATTTCAAATCACATCTACTGTTTCTGGGCGACGGACCGATAATGAGATAACTTTATTGCGTGTCACGATCTGCCTCTGGGCCTGGGGGTGAATGTAGGACAGAAAAATACACTGTCAGCTTTTCAGTATAGCCTCACATAATAGACACACGTCCTAACGTTTACTCTCCAAGCAGAGGTTGGTGGGGAAAGATCGTTAACTTTTTATATGTCCCGTTTTTTTCTGTCGCTATCGCTATTGGTGGGGATAGCGACAGAAAAAAACGGGACATATAAAAAGGTAACGATCTTTCCCCACCAACCTCTGCTTGGAGAGTACTAACGTTAGCCTGGTTCGCAGACTTCTTGGAGCGGCGGCGTTTATTGTATTTTTGGGGGAGCGCTGATACGTGATTTTTTACACAGGCAAAGAGAGTTATGCCGCGGAGGGAGTTACGCTTCTCTTCTGCTGAGCTCTCCCCCCGACCAAGGCCCTCCCCCCGAAAAGAAACCGCCACTCTAGCCGTTCGTAGAAACAACAATGATAAACGTTGCCCCACTACGAGAAGTCTGTGCCAAGGCTACTAACGTCAAGTACAGTCAAACGTGTGTATATTGACTGGCTTAGCAAAAGCGGTCACTATAGACTGACAGGTGGTCACTGGTCAAACTAGATATGTGGACAGGCGGCCCTTATGCAGAGGTGACCACTAGTCAGCGGCAGATTTGACTGTATAATATATTTACAACTATTAAGGCTGGTGTTTTCAATATGCTTCTTTTTATGGAGGGAGGGGGGCTGTCAAGTGTACGTAGTTTGATCTTGAAGTAGAAAGGCTAGCCTCCACCACTCCAGGCCTTCCTACGGGGGTTACTTACCGTAGAATTTGGCAAAAGAAGGGAATAGCTGGCCAGTAGAGTCGGTCCGCGGGAGGCCAGTCAAACCACAAGGCGGACAAACTCCCCTGGTAAATATTCTCCCTAGTATTATGGCCAGCGTAGTTTGTCTGGTAGAGACTATAGAAAGGCCACGGTGTGTTCCTATGATGGCCTATGATTAGGAAATCCTCGACTGGCTTCCCGATTATGTTGCCACGATGACTTTACGATGTCACCCATTTCTGTCACTTTTCATCATGGAGGTAAAAAATCAAGCGTTCTTATTTAAACAAAGCTCATGAAGCATATTTGTTCCTACTTTTCCACCATCCCAAAGAAGCTAGGAGAAGCCGAATTAACTCACTGGACTATAGTACTAGTGTTAGCTTGTGTATGTATTAATTTATCCGTGAATTATTCTTTGTTGTGACCTGTACCTAACCCAATACATGAATGAAGACAAACAATTGTACTCTTTGAATGAATGAAAACCTTTATTGTACATACAAGATGGAAATTGTATTTACGTACAATTAAAGTCATGCTCCATGATCATTTACACACGAGTTTTCATCCTCTTTTGTCTTTTTTTCAATCTCTTGCAGTTTCAATATTTTGCGATTGTTCTCTCATAGATTTTGTGCAGTGCAGATAAAACAGTTTAGCTTGACTGTCTACCTGTTTCACACTGAGGTCAATGACCCCTACCTTTTTATCGGTTTTCAAAGGGTGTCTTTTATGTGTAATTTCCTTCATTTTGTGGCCATGGATGATCACCATTCTTTAATCATAAAAGCTATTTTATGACGCAGTGAATAATTATTACATAGCATACCAAGTCATTCGACACTTGAAAAGAAGCTTTGAAGGCGAAAATGAAAAACACCCACACAAAAATATCAAAGATCCAACTTGAAAAATGAAAACACACACAGAAAAATATCAAAGATCCGACTTGAAAAATGAAAACACACGCAGAAAAATATAAAAGATCCGACTTGAAAAATGAAAACACACACAGAAAAATATCAAAGATCCGACTTGAAAAATGAAAACACACAGAGAAAAATATCAAAGATCCGACTTGAAAAATGAAAACACACACAGAAAAATATCAAAGATCCGACTTGAAAAATAAAAAGCATGAAAATATGTTTGTGGACACCAGCTTGGGAATAATTTATCCCTTATTATCATTATAATCACCATTATTTCTCTTCATTGTTGTTGGTACCTTGTATTTGTTGATGTTACTTTCATCTGTATGTGCGGAGAGGAGAGGGCCTCGATAAGTAAGTATTGCCCAATCCTCCAAAAAAATAAATGTGAATGAAATAAATAATCATCAATTTTTTTTACCGAAATAAAACTATTTACATAAATTTGTTCATCGTCACTGACAAGTGTGCAAAATATTTAAAGACCAACTTGGAAATTGTGGTGAGTTTTGGTGGCTTCTTTAAATACTGAAGGTCTTTTCTTTTCTGATCGTTAAAGGGGCAGTTGGAGATAAAATGTATTTTGTGTTCCACCGTTTTTGGCATACAGTACAAATTTCCTCCCCTACAGGTAACTTTCATCCATTCATTGTTCTTGTGTGGAAATTGTCGGTTACCAACTCGCGCGCCACCCGCACGTTTGTTGAGCAGGAATGGCAGAAATTTCGGGCTGTTTCCTGACTGGAGGGTACTCTTCTCCGGCGGGCTGTTGCGGCGCTTTTCAAGCGGCTCGATTCCTGTCATAACATTTCCACGGAGTAAATTTTTACCACCGGAGAGGGTGGAAGGGTGGAATTGGTTCGGTATTTCCGTGTCCTGATCCCGTTTCCTCTGGCTCTCCCGGCGTCGGGAGATTGTCTCGACTTCGACTTTTTTTTAGTGATCAAGTTATTTTAACAACTACGGTACGGATATTACATGTTACACTTTGATAATCCTACCCTCCAAGCAGACGTTAAGTTTTTTTATGTTTAAGGCGTTTTAGGCGTTTTGTCGCTCGGCGTTGGGAAATTGTCTCGACTTCGACTTTTTTTTTCTTGATCAAGTTATTTTAACAACTACGGTACGGATATTACACGTTTCACTTTGATATTACTACTCTCCAAGCAGAGATTAAGGTTGTTTAGGATGTTTGAGGGCGTTTTGTGGAGCTTTCTATTTTCGTCAGCTTTTCCGTCTAAGTTAGGTATGCTGGCCAAGTTGGACTGAGAAAAGCCTTTCAAAATCGACCCTAGTTGAGTCAGTATACCCACAAGAAAAGCTGACAAATAAGAAAACCCGACAAAACGCATAAAAAAACTCCAAACAAGCATATAAACATGTTCTTGGAGAGTATATTTCCCGTACTTTCTTACGCCACTTGAATTTACACGGGCCAGTTGCTCACGAAATATTACCAACCTCTACCAGGCTTCAGAGGCGGCTCCATAGAGTAAAAATTGGCCGAGTAGACAGATAACATGCCAGGGGAGTTAGTCCGCTTAAGGAGTACAGTTTGCCGCTCTCAAAGTGTACTTCTTTTGCGGATAGCGGACTAACTCCCCTGGCATGTTATCGGCTGTCTACTCGGCCAATTTCTACTCTTTCCAGACGCATCTGAAGCCTGGTTGAGGCTAGACGAAATGGAAAAAATAAAGAAATTTCAGTAAAAAGAAAAATAGTCTCTACCAGTCTCAGTGAGTTGCTGTAAAAATAGTAGAAATTGAATCAAGAATAGAATTACAATTTGCAACTCACATAGGACAAATCTGTACTGCAATGACCGGCAAAGCCCTTTGATCCTCCTATTTCGGCCAATTTCTACAATTTTTCAGTCCACCAAGAGGTCCTGTAAAGATTATAAAAAAAGCGGAATTTTCACATCAAGAAGCGGAATTTTTAAATCAGAGTGTCGCGCGGTGTATGCTTCAGTATTTTGCCGGCTGTACCGCAGACTAATAATTCTGCCACAGGCCGGCGGGGGTAAATAAACGATATCTCAATATTCATGGTCCCATTCATGAAGTTGGAAATACCACAGACGGAAACTGCTGGGACTCATACACACGCGAGCGAGAACGTTTTAGCCTCTACCAGGCTTTACGCGGCGGTAAACTGTACTCCTTTTGCGGACTAACTCCCCTGTCTATTTGGCCAATTTCTACTCTTTCCAGCCACCTCTGAAGCCTGATTGAGGCTAAGAACGTTAAAGTCTTCACCAGGCTAACATCACGGGCTCAAAGACTGTAAAATTTAGCCAAATAGGGAGAATAACTGGTCAGGGGAGTTTAGCCATCGCGAGAGTTCATTTGCCAGCGCATTTAGGGGGGGAATGAAATCCTAAACGGTGGATCCACTCCCCTGCGGCCAGTCGGACCCTATTTTTGCCGAATTCTACTATCCTAACCCCTTAGGAAGGGCTGGTGGAGGCTAAGACCGTTTAGGTGTCTGGGACTGCTCCTGTTTGAATAGTCAGAGGGGAAAAGCAATCTGTTCAGAGGAAATAAAAAGCAGTCGACTTGCTGTTTCTCAACTTCTAAATTGTACGACTGAACGGGCAGAACAAAACAAGAAAAATGCTATTTTGACTTCTTAAAACTTCTTTCATTCCGTATACCCTAAACTAACTTAACACGTTGAATTGAAACAGCAAGTGGCAAAAATTCCTTTTTTTTCTTTTCATTCAGCCCGGATATACGTCTGATACTTTTGAAACGGATGCTATTTTCGCACTGCTCACTAGTAGGATCCGGTCACAAATGTCGTGCGACCGTCGTAGTACGATTGCAATCTGAGGATAGTCGTGGGATACTCGTACATATGTTTTTCACACATTCAAGAGGTCATTCAACTGTCTTGTTATAGAAAAGCGGTCTTGGAACGGTTGTCGGTGGTTGGTTCTCTCACAACAAGGAGGTTATTCTTTGTCTTAGTTTGCTTAAAATCGTATGGCATCAAAATTGCATGACGGCCTAGGCGACGAATATCACCGGACAGCACCGTTCTACTGTAGTTTATCAAACAAAGAAATCCTTTTCCACAGATGTCCCGACGGTCGCGACCCCCACTGCGCATGTGTGGAGAACTCTACAATCAGAGATTTGGGCTTCGGCTTATTTTTGACGTGTTTTAGCCGGTTTTATCAGGCTTTCTTTTTTGTTCTTTTCTACGCCAGCCAAACTTGGCGCGTATTGGATACTGGCCTGCCAATTGGATACTGTCTTGCCAATTTAATTTTGTCTTGCAGCCACCAAAAGACCTGCTTGGAGATTAGGAGAACACAACTTGGGAACAGATGGAAGTTCTCCGCGGAAAATTTATGATAATTGGTAGAGGAAATCCAAACACATATAAGGTCAGGTCTGAGTCGTCTCCGTCAGTAGAGCTCCATCAGGACCGGAACACGCCAGGGTCGCCCCGACAGAAATCTTCCGATCCGAACTTGATAATGACGTTATTCTGTAGCCTTTAGCAGGCTCCGGTAAGGCTAACAAGAAAGAAATGTTCCGATCCGAACTTGATAATGACGTTATTCTGTAGTCTTTAGCAGGCTCCGTCAAGGCTAACAAGAAAGAAATGTTCCTATCCGAACTTGATAATGACGTTATTCTGTAGTCTTTAGCAGGCTCCGGTAAGGCTAACCGAACAAAAATATTCCGATCCAAACTTGATAACGACTGGTCTACCAGATTCCAATGGGTAGAAATTGGCCAGATAGACCAAGGAGCTTATACAAGTAGTTGTAGAAGCTCCTTGGACCTACGGCCGGCTTAGCCTCTGTCAGGCTTCAGCAGAGCCTGGTCGGAAAGAGTAGAAACTTGCGGCAAGCTGTACTCTTTTAGCGGACTAACTCATTTGGCATATAATTCAGTCCATTTAGCCAGCTTCTACTATTTTCCAACTCCAACCTACAGACTAGCCATTGACGCTGTCCTGTAGCCTGTATCAGGCTTCACTAAGGGCAACCACTCAGACTGAATTGAATGTTTGGGCGATCCGCAATTGATAATGACTCTTGGTCTTATAGTGCGCTTCTTTTTTTAAATGGCACATCAACTATCGGTATTCGTTTTCTTGTGCGTCCGAATACTGAGAATTGATATGCCATTCGAGAAACATATTGCATTTGTATAATTGTACCCCCAAAAGCCCGAATCGTAGAAATTGTACGTACACGTAAAAACTAACGTTCTCATGATATCATATCGGATACTATAAATCGGACAGTGCTTTCAAAGTTTATATCATAGATATGATTATATGAAGAATATTTCAATAACTTCTTTGAATAGAAGCTCCCTGCACTAGAATACCACCATTTCAACCTCCTTGAATACCAGATTTCACAACAGATGTCACTGTACAAAATATAACATCAACAGATCACCCGCGTAGAATATACAACAATGTCCTGGAAATAAAAAGACATTAGCGGGTATTTGCGAATTGGTGGCCATAAATGAACTAACAGAGCACAATTAGTCTCCTTTTTTTCTAGAATTCTATCAACTCATGGAGTCTGGTAGAGACTAGCTTGGCTAGTAAGGAGGTTCAATGGTTAGTCAGTTTGACTCGTTCTACACTGTCGGAACTCTGAAATTTCTTTCAACTATGCGATGTTGGTCGGAAATTCCTCCAAATGATTATCAACGTTGATACATAACCCGCACACGCGGAAGTAAAGGTTTCGACACGTTGTCGGCCCTTTCAGAGTAGATTTTTCACCTAACCTTCGGCCGTGACGAAAGCAAATAAAAGTTGTTGTTCCACGTCGGAATTGTTTCCCGCGCCCGAGGCTGGAGGTTTGACAGACATGTGTCACATTGTGTTTCTCTCCCATGGGAAGGAAAGGATTTTTTTCTGTATTCGCTTTTGTAGAATTCACACTTTTTGTTTCTCAATATCGGGGGAGTTACTGTCAAATCTGACACGTTTGCTTGCGGTGAGAAGTTTTCAAGTTTGTCTGAATACCGAGGTTTTCGTGTTACGTTCCCACGTCTTTCACAAAACTATTATAGGATGATTACTTCGGAGGAGTTTTGTTACTTTTGAAGGATGAAAATCTGAAAGAAACAAACTGTCATGTCGTTTTAGAAGCATCCATTCAAAAGGTTCGATTCTACTGAAATATTACATTGTACTCGGAAAGAGAACAAAGAGCAAGGACATTATATAGTCCTTGGTACGATATACTATGAAGGGCTAAATACAAACTAACCCCCCTTCGCTCAGATACCTAAATAGATAAACGTTTTCTATATAAACGCTGAGAAAAGTATAACAAACTGCACTTTTTTTATCCAACTGTAAACTAATGACGTTACACATTTAGAGGTTAACGTTACAAGAAAAAAGATTTCATTATATTCACAATAGAGAGAAAGGAGGTTAAAATCCTTGGCGAGACAGGAGAGAGAGAGAGAACAAAACTACAGGAACCTCCTCCAATGCTCTTGGTATCAAGGC
Organism: Branchiostoma floridae x Branchiostoma japonicum; assembly: GCA_013266295.2. Classification (NCBI taxonomy): domain Eukaryota; kingdom Metazoa; phylum Chordata; class Leptocardii; order Amphioxiformes; family Branchiostomatidae; genus Branchiostoma; species Branchiostoma floridae x Branchiostoma japonicum. The sequence continues at coordinate 7,108,510 of CM023827.1, read as the reverse complement.
TAACAATAACAATTCCTTGCAATAACTAAGAATCAAAGTTAACCACCAATCCAGTGTTTTATACGTCGCGTATTCGCAAATCAACAGCTGAAAAGTGTCTCTTTGGCCTTTGTCTCTGTTTCTATTTTCATGTCACTCTCACATTTTATTTCACAGCGCACTTATAACTTGTCTGTTTATTTCTCTTTCTCTGCCTCACAATTCCCTTCTCCATGTTCTCTGTCCAGTATCCGCCCCACTCCGTCCTGTCTGCGACCCATAAAAAGTCTTGTGCGAACAGATAATGTGTTTTCCAGCCCACAATATAAACCATCTGTAGTCTGACTTCTCATGTCACACGTTTCATCCCTTCAGTTCGCGCCATGAGAGAATCCACGCGTAGGAGGACTTCACTGATAAAATCCGTCATGCAACAAAACAGATGTGTTTGAAATATTGTGTTTGCGACACCCCTGAAATAGTCTGGAATTCTTTTCTGTCAAAGAAGAGGAAACGGACAAAGCAGATGTGTTTGAAATATTGTGTTTGTGAAACCCGTGAAATAAAGTCTGGGGTTCTTTTCTGTCAAATCAGCAAACTTTCGGAAGAGGAAAGTGGAAGGTATGTCTGTCTGATGTGACGGTTATACGATTTTGCAATGTTTATTTCTGACTTAAAAACGATTAAACAAAACGGATGTGTCTGAAAGATTGTGTTTTTGACACCCCTGAAAAGAGTATGGGTCTTTTCTGTCAAATCAGCAAAGAAGAGGAAAGCGAAACTCAATCTTGTGACCTCTCGTGGCTGGCAACATGTCTGTCTGACCTGACGGATGTACTATTTACACTGTTTATCAGTCTGACTTCAAAACGATTAAACAACAGATGTGTTTGTGAACTAATTGTGTTGATCGAACTTGATGAGACCCGTGAGTCTGGGATTCTTTTTTTTTTTTGTCTCATCAATAAAAAATAGGAAAAGTTGAATTTATTGGTGTCTGATCTTACGGACTTACGATTTTTCTTCTTTTTTTTCTTTCTGACTTTCAAAAAACAACTTAACAAGACAGATGTGTTTGTGAGATCTGTGAAATGAGTATGGAATTCTTTTTGTGTCTCATCAAGGAGGTTTTATTCGATCTTCTCTATCAGATTGATTTATTATTTTACACTGCTGTCCACTTTTTCTTTTTCTTTTACATGATACATGATCCTTGGTGAGATCTGAGTCCGGAATTCTTTTTGTCTCATCAACAAAATTTGATCCCTGGGACACCTCCTCCATTTAATATAGACGGATGTCCTCTACTCGAAACGCAAAAAAAAAAAAAAAGAAAACGCCGCCGCTCCACAAAGCCTGCGAAGGAGGCTGAAAATCAGTCTGGAATTCTTTTTGGTCTTTGTCTCATCAACAAAATTTGATCCCTGCTACACCTCCTCCATCAAAAGGATGTGCGATTTCACACTGTTTGTTTCTGATTTATCCCACTAGAAAGGCGACACTGACAAATGGCGGGAACAGATGGCAGTTTCTCTTATTTGTTTTTATCCCTTATAAATTGTAAATTCCTGACGGTGTAAACCGGTCCCGAATGGTGTAGCGTTTACATCAATCATTTGCTGCAACGAAGACTAATCTAACAGACAAGGGCAGACTGATACAGTTTTGTCTCCATAGCAGGCCTCGTAGCAGCCGGCCTTTTTTTTTTGCTTTAATAGGCAGTCTCTATCAAGCAGAGTTTTAGGCTTCGGCATATTTTTTGATGTACGTGTTTTATGCATTTGTATCCAGCTTTCTTTTAGAGGCTTCAGAGGCGGTAGGAAAGAGTACAAAATTGACCAAATAGACAAGATAACATGCCAGGGGAGTTTGTCCGCTAAAGGAGTACCGTAACTCAGTCGCCTCTGAAGCCTGGTAGAGGCTAGTGACTGTGTCAATCTCTTCGTACAAAGTCACGCGTAAAAAAACACTGCGACTCATCCTACATCTGCTTGGAGATTATAATACAGACAAGGTCGGCTGGCGGTCAGGGCACAGATTTTTAACGACTGTAGAACAACAAAACCAGAGTCCTGTTAACGAGGTAACCTCTTCTATGCCAGGCTGCAGAAGCGGCTGGAAAGCGTAGAAATTGGCCAAATAGACAGATAACATGCCAGGGGAGTTAGTTTATATAGTCCACTAAACTGTCTAAAGGAGTAACTGTTTGCCGCTCCCGGGAGCCGATTTCTAGTCTTTCCAGCCGCTTCTGAAGCCTGGTAGAGGCTACGAGCGAGGCGTCCGAGCCACGACTTTTATGAGGAGGAACTCTCACCACACATATGGACCCCTCTCTGACGGAGAATAATGCGTTTATCTCGTAAAGTACCGTCGTTCATATAAACCGATAAAAGCCATTAGAGTCAGAATAAACCAGGCATCTGTCTTCATTGACCTCTGCTGTCTTCATGTACATCCCTAAAAAGTAGAGCTAAGGTCTATATTCCTATTACATCTACGTAAGCATCATAACTACTAGCCAGTACATGTACTAGATATATTGTAGACTATGTACACACTCACGGAGGTGGCAATCCTTATAGGAGTATTTTAAGAACGTTATGTGTAGATTTATCTATGTAGGTCATAGAGTGCCCCATGACCCTTAGGTGTCTAGGGCAGAAGCCGAACTTCTAACCTCGCAATAGACTAATCTAGTAGTCACTATTGGTAATCAAAGACTGCTCTGAAGCCTCAACACCCAAATTCCAGGATTTAATACTAGTCTAAAAGTATATACCACGAGAATGCCGGAATTGAGTAGAAACCACACATATTTGAACTCCCTGGTGGAAAGTGTGTTACATTCCAACTGTCAAACTGTATCAGTGTCAGCCCGGAAGAGATGAAATAAATACAATTATTACTATTTGCCGATAAGAGCGATAAGATTTTAGAAAGACTACAGAAAACATTTGCGTCAAACGCTTAGAATAAACGTTTATATGTAATATGATTTTTTTTTCTGTCAGAAATGAAGCGCGAAAGAGCGAGCCTGAGCGAGCACGCGTGTTAAAAGCCAAAATGACTTCTGTGCCTTCATGCGATTGACCGATGCGTTTTGCCCTCATTTCCTAAACTGTCCTCTCTACCCCAGCTAACCAATTATGACTAACTGAATTGCGACTGTCAAAGATCATTACTTATGCCCATTTCTCACTCTGGCCGACAGAAATACAAGTTCCTATACACTACCGACAATTGTACACAAAAGTCAGTCTATCAATCGCACATTGTACCTTTTCTGCCCCTTAAGTCAGTGCATCAAGCACATATCCTCCTGTATTTGACATTCTCACATTTAACGTCTTTTTGATACAGTTGTTCCCGCTTGCCCTAATTTCTCGACGGTCAATTTTAGAAACTCGATGCGCCGCCAAAATAGTCGAACCCACTCCCGAAAATTGGCTTTGCGTCCATTAGAGAAGCCTTTTCTAAAATCACTGCGACAATCAATACATATGCAGTCCTTCCTGCACCATCATTTCGCCATAGCAACTCCCTCATAATCTCTGATTTCCTTCCTCTCAACGCGCTCTTTAATGGTACAGTAACTGCTATTATGTACACTCTTAGCTTGATATCAAATCTAGAGATTGTAAAAAAGAAGATAATATCAGAAAGCGACGTCTGACTTTGCGGCGCATTTGTCTGTGCCGCGCTGGGAGCCCGGAGATGCAGTATTTATGTACTCTAATGGTTTATAATATTCCCATCAATTATTAACCAACCCCGGGATGCATACAGGATCGAGTGTTGATGGAGATTTATAGAAACTTTCTTCCGTAAATGTAGAGATTATTAAATGTTTTGGAGAGCGGGGCTGGGAGAAATCCGTTACGTTTTTGACGGGGCGAATCGGAGGAGAGCCAGTGAAGAGTAAAGGGTGATTGGAACATAACTCTATTGGCGAACGCCTCCGAAGTCAACCACAGAAAGGACACTCTACAAGCAGAGATGTATGCTTTGGCTTATTTTTGTTAGGCGTTTTTTTAAAATTCTTTCTGGCTTTTTTTTTTACTGGTATCTTTTCTTTACATTGGATATTGCCTGGCTAATTTGATACTGTCTTGTCAATTTAATACTGTCATGATTGCAGCAACCAAAAGATCTGCTTGAAAGGAAACCGAAAGTGTCGAAATATAATACAAGTTTCTGTCTGTGGACACGGTACGAACCTTTATTAGTCGTCATGTAAAGAAAGGAAATGAAAAATAATAAAAAAAGTTTAGAAAGCACCCTGAGATACAAAATGAGATCAGGAATATGTAAATATACATTTGAATAAACATAATACAAGTTTCAGTCAGTGCATATGAACCTATATTTGTCGTAGTGTGCAGAAAAGAATTGAAAATGAAAACAAAACTTTTAGTTTTAGAAAACATCCTGATATAGAACAAGAGATCAGGAATTTTAAACATTCATTTGAATAAACATCAGTCTTAATTTCACTACTGTTTAGAGTCATTTTATCAAGAATTGCGTACAGATGTCGTCAATGATTTGTAGAAACTACAAAAGAAGAAATGTTCGGAATGTTTTCCAACCTTTTGTTTCAATGTACAATTTGTCGCGGTGGGTTTTGTGTGTTCTTTAGATAGGATGTTTATATAAATTTTCCCCATTTAATCTGTCATGGAAAGCTCCTTCCCCCAATCGTCACATCCGACACACTTCAAAGAAGTTCCGGCGAAAAACAGGAAAGAATCGAGCCGCTTGTCCCGCGCCGCTAGGTCCGTATCACCCGTAACACGCGCACCGACAAATGCCCACCCTAATCCGCGAAATTACTTCAAAAGAAATGAATAAAAATCCAACATTACATTCCCGTCCGCCGCTGGATACGGGAATGACTGAATAATGATTCGGACAGCTGCCGCCGCCACATATTTAGAGCCAGATTTGTTTGATGGAGAGCGATAAACATGCAGTTCCGCTTACACAACGCTCTAGAAAGAATGAAACATTTCCAACACTGAAACAGTACATAGCCGACCGTTGAGAAACTGTAACTCCTACTCAGTATTGGCACAGCAATGTGTGCGTTCCAACGACAGTTATATTTCTCTCTTTCCGCGCCAGAATATGTTGAAAGAAGATACGGTACATTGACTATCCGCCCTATAAAAAGGCAGGCCTGTAGTAATCCTTCAATCAGAGGGGAGCGGTAATGTAACCCGCCAATCAGCAATGGCAGAAATTCTGTCATTGCGATTGTTAGAGTATTGCCGGTTGGAGCAGCGCCCTAAACAGTGTTGTTTGGGCTTATCCAATACAGCGTCCTGGCTTGAGTTCATTTGTTATTTTCTATATTGCGTACTTCAAATACATCACTTTTAAAGCGGTATAACGTTTCATGTTAGTTAAAGAATTTGAGAGAGACTTTAAAAGAAAGGGGGCTGCTTTTGATGCTAATTTTGTGGCAGTGTGAGGAAAATGAGGCGTTGTTATTTTTGTGGTAAGTGAACCGGAGTACTTAGTTGGTTTGTAAGCCCCGCCCCCTCACTCAGCTGTGACCCATGCGAGTTGGGAGTGTGTCTGCTCCGCGTGCGAGTGTGTACGTACACCTACGTTCTCTCGTCCGACCCTCTCTTCGCGTTCAAGCGACGTTACGTCCGCCGTACGAGCGTCACCTACGTCCACACCTTGACGTCGACGCCGCCACGCGTGCCTGCTAACGTCCACGACTCTTCCAGCGGCGGATTTTGAGAACTGTTTTCGTAGCAACGCTCACAAGTCGGAGAACGAGCTACCCGGTACGGGCCGTCCCGTAGCAGGGGGTTCAGTCCGCCCGCGAGCACAGCTGCTTTTTTCACGGGATTATCGTGTTTCAAGCGACCCTGTTGTGAGACTTTCCTCGGGACGGCCATGGCAGCGCAGCCGAGCCCGCCTCTACCCTCGCCCGGTCACGGGCTGAGCCCGCCGCCCGTCGCCTCCCCTCTCGGGCTCTTCAAGTTGGACAAGCCGGCCTACAGCACGCCCCCGCCCGCCGAGAACACGCCTGCCAACAACGTCTGTCGGATGATCGACTACCGGGGCGCCAAGGTACGGAATTTACGGACTACACACGAACAGAACTTCTCTAAATCTCAAGCCGATACTTTGCCAAGCAGTAGCCAAATGTTTCTTTTTTTACAGGGTCATTATTTGCGCATATCTCCACTTTTGTCTCCTTGTCGGAAAAGTCAAGTTCGTGCCTTGCGGCGCGCGCAAGAATTACAACCCGAAAAGAAAACATATTCCTACCGACTTTACCAAATATCTCCGAGAAAGCTCATACTAGATGACGATTTAAAACTTGGTCTTCGTCCTTTTTCTGTCATTTTTAGGTTGCAGCCTTCACTGTAGACGGGAGGGAAGTCATCTGCCTCCCGCAAGCCTTCGACTTGTTCCTGAAGCATCTTGTCGGCGGGCTCCACACCGTCTACACCAAGCTGAAGCGCCTGGACATCACCCCGGTCGTCTGCAACGTAGAGCAGGTCCGGATCCTTCGGGGCCTCGGCGCGATCCAGCCGGGCGTCAACCGCTGCAAGCTCCTCAGTAAAGAAGAGTTCGACATTCTGTATGAAGACTGCACAAATTCCAGGTAAGAGAAATACACACACACGCAAAAAAAAGCAACAAGGTAAAACGTGTACCTGCTTCGCACAGGTGTTTGTATTTGCACGTGATTTATGTTACGTGAACTTGACGCTATTGTAGTCGGCGTTTCGGGTTCAATAGTCGGCGTAAAATACGACGTCGGCGCTAACAAGCCGCGATGGAAAAAGTTTTGTATTTCTGATAACGGGCTGCATTTTATGTCGATTTTGTCGTAAATTACAATGACTGAATACAAAAAATTGTACAGTTTTATGAATACAAATGTATTTCTATGTATGCTTTTGAAATGTCAAGTGACAATAATACTATATTTATCTGCTGAAATCAAATAAGCCATCCCTAGAATACAATGTGGGTAAATACTAATGATGGACAGGGTATTGACTTCTCGCTTGTCTGTTAGCTGTTGTCTGTTCCAGTGGCCCGAAACACCCGAAACCATTCTTACGTCTGTCAAAATAATAAGTGTTTTAACTCTTTAAAGAGAAGGAATTTCGACCTCTCTGGAACATCTGGAGCTATTTTTCATGTTAATGCACCAGCCGAAAAGGATCAGTTGCCTCATAAAACATGTCCCGTCGCGATCGGGAGTGCGGAAGGCACGGCCTGCGGGCCTGGTGCTGTTACCACCGCCCGGCCTGCACCGTTCTCATGAACGAACGCTGTTTGTATACTGTCATAACAAACGTCCATTTCTGCCCATTTCCTGCCGTCCACACGTCTTAGTGTATGTTTATTACTCTTACAAGACAGGTTTTTAGTCTTGCTGTAGTTCTAAAGGCCGACTGGTACGAAATTCTTGAATGAAACTTGACGTACCGGTAACGTTTTAACCGATTTATACAAGACCTTGCCGCACTTCGCACACTACAGTCCAACTTCTATTTGTAGTTCAATGATCTGAAAGAAAGTTGTGTTTTGTATACGTTTGAATGTCGGATTGGCAATCGTCCTAGTCGGACCGTCGATTTTGCTCGGAATTGTTCCGGTAGCTATGCATCGAGAGAAATATTTGGGTCACTCCATTGGAAAATGTCCTGTGGTTGTAGGTCTGAGTTACGTCCCGGGCCGAAAAGTATATTTGGCCTGTGGATTTCTGTGTTTGCTCCGTACGCGTAGTGGGTAAAAACTCCCTTGGCCTTGCCATCAACTATACCTGCAACCGTATTTTAGCATTAGCGTTCTTTTCCGGCCATTCCAGTCGACTGAAAGCACACCAGGAGGCCTGTTTTTCCAAGTGCGTTGCCCAGAAAATGGACTCTAATTGCGGCCTATAATAATTCACCCAACCACCCCAATGCCACCGATTGAAAAGAATTGTGAGGATTCATCCTTGGGCTTTCTCCTTTGTTATTTATTTAATTCCTTTCTTTGAGGTAGGGCAGAGAGTACGAAGAAAGGTTTTTGGAAGCTTTGAAGAGAAAATTGAAGAGAAGAACAAGGTAAACCCTACAATCAGTGTAATTTTGCTGTCCGCGACAGTTGAAAGCCCCATTTCTCAGAATAATTCCAACAATTGTAATAACAGATAATGCTCCTGTGCCAAACTGGCCGGGGTGTTGTATTTTGAAGAGCCCACTTTGTATGCATACATTGCATCCAGTGACCTGGAAGAATTGACTTCACAATACATGTTTCAACCATGAGGCTATAGTCTGCAATAGTTTTAACATCTGTCACATCCGCATTCGTCTAATTTATTCAACCACAATCGTAGAAAATACCCGCATCTGTATATACATCTTATCAGAGAAAGAAGCTTTTCAATCCCTTTTCAGGTTTGTGTTGTGGGATGGCATCTAGGTGCAAAGTGATAAACACGCCATTAGGAAAATTACCCACCCCTATCAACAGTGGCATGGTATTTGTATTTCTAGCATTGGTCATTACAATTGTCATTCAGACTGTGTCTGACAATAGGGACAGTTTTGTGGGGTGTGAAAACTAGGAAAGGGGAGCCAGGAATTTTGTCTGGGGTAGACTTGGTGGTGCCAAGTACAAATGTGATCGGATAGATTTTCACAGCTTTTTTTGCGAGTAAGGGAAAATGGGTGTAAGGGAACAAAATTTACAATTCTATGTTTGATAACAATCATACAATTTCTTCACAAATTATTATGTATCCATTATAGATTCCTTGGAAAGAAGTTTGTTTCATATGCAGACAGGGTGTTCTATCCATGCCGTTGTTTCGTCCGTTTAGCAATTTTTTATCAATCAATATCTGAGCAGATTAATTGATATTGAGAAATTTTTATTTGACTATTTTTTTGTTGAGCTGGGACAGTTACAGATTTTTCATTGACGTCTGTTGCCGCTTGTTGTTAGTTAACACATTTCTTTCTGTTGTTGTTAATGTGAGTTGTGGTATCTACAGTGGGTGTGATTTGTTGGTCAGGAATGTAATGACAATTGTGTTTGAGTAGCCATATAAATGCCAGTGTTGATTATAGCACCCTTGTGTGCCTGGGTGTGCCTGGCAGTATCAGCCGTCGTGCCCTCTTCACAGTACTTTATGGCCTTGTTTTTCACAGATGGGTTCGATCAGAACAACAGGCAATTTGGGGTTAGTGGAGCAAAAGGTACAAAGTCGTTGTCTCCTTTCTCAGTGATGTTACCAACTGGCTAGCCGACGATCTCCAAGAAAGTTTAGAAACTGAGGATTTGTAAATATTTAGTTTCCTGTATTGTTTCTTCATTGGAATGGAAATATTTATTTGTATTGATAATCCTAAATATTGATTTTTGTAGGTGTGAAAAAGTAATCTTTTTTTTTCTAGGACAAAATGAAATAGATAAAAGAAAAAGGTTGAATCAAGGGCCTGCCTGAATCCCATTGGGATAGATGATAACACATTCAGTCATACAATTTGCCATTCAAATAAAAATGATTTATTTCCGTAGTTTGTTATATTCAGCCATTAAAGCATTGTAATTTAGCGATATTGAATCCGAGGAGTGTTCAATTATAGTTGATAATAGATTCAGCAATTTGTATGCGAAAGGGAGGATTTATAAAGGATTGTCTGTTGTTGTTTGGGGGAAATCTGAGCCAGGGGAGTCTGTATGGATCTATTTTGTGATTTAGATTCTCATCTGAGATAAAATTCAAGACTTGATTAAAAGTAGACAAAGACCTGTCCATCATTTGTACAAAAGCTTGGAGACCAGAAATCCTCTGGAAGTAAAAAAAAAAAGAAAAAAAAAGACAAATTCTACAAGAATTGAAGCCCGGATATTCAGAAACAGAAGTATTGACGACATCTGCTGCAAAGGTGTTCAATTTTTCGCCACAGATGTAAAAATTCATTTTTTACCAAGAAAAAGTATTCGGATGCGTGTTTTGATTCCCTCTGTGGCAATAGTTAGGGGAAAGACTAAAAGTAATGCCCACAAAGAACAAAATTACTCCCCTTCAACTTCAAGTAAGTACATCATATTTTACCACAATATTCTTACAACTGCTACAAAAGTGTGTGATTTTTCCCGCAGACGTAAAAATTCATTTTCCACCCAGAAAAAAGTATCCGGATGCTTGTTTCAATTCCTTCTGTAGCAATATTTGAGGAGACTGAAAAAATATCTACAAAGTACAAAATTACTCCCCATCTTACATCATATTAACATAACATTCTAATTGGTACAAAACGTGTGATTTTCCCCACAAATGTAAGAATTAATTTCCAACCCAGAAAAAGTATCTGGATGGTGTATTTGGATTCCATCTGCGAAGGTAATTAGTAAACCCGAAGTGTTCCGGCCAAGCGGCTTAGCGCGGGGTGTTTTTGCCAGCTCCAGTTGCTCCGCTTTTGTGAGCTTTCCATTTGCCGGAGATTCTGTTTCATTGTGTGTTATTTGCATTGCATTAGGAAGAAACATTAAGAAGTCTAAATGCTGGGCTCCATTAGCGGCCTGGAGAGTGGGATATATTTACCGCCGCCGAAGAAAGAGCTCTTTGTGCGATTGCCTCGCAGATCCAATTCAACAGATTTGATTTCAGACGTACATTTATGGGACACGCAGACAGGGGGAACATTGGTGCGCCCTCCTTTTTGTTCCTCCACGGAAATAAAATCCTAAATTTAGGAGATGAAGGCAGGGGGTACTTTGGCTGGCATTGTGATGCGTGGATGGTGTCTTTTGATATTAGAGGTTATCCCGACATTTATTGCATGATTTGTACATGTAGATGACGTACAAGTGAAAATTCTTGAAAGCGCTCTCTATAAGATGAATACACAGGACATAAACCTGATTTAAAAGTTCTGATTAGACTGAGTCAAAGCAGAGAAAAACATATACAGTCTGTACAGCAAAGTTTTATGTATGATAAATATAGATCTATATGATGGATATTTCTTTTTCTTCTATTCAACACTAAGTTTATTATGGCTGCTTTGGCATTTGCAGGCCTTTTCAATTCCACTGTGCAAAAGCACAGTCGTAATGATACATAACAGCAAAATTGATAATGTTCTTGCCAGCGAAATAAAGAATAGGGTCTGCTTTTTGGCTGTGGTACTAGTATATATACTCGTAATGTGATTTGGTACTTTCCCAATGGATTTATGTGGCTTTAGCCTGGTTTTGATGTTCATTCTACCAGTTCTGTATGTTTTACGTAAGGCGTACAGTGAAAAAAATGTGCCAGGATATGCAAAACGAGTGAAATGACACACGTAGAACAAGCTTGCTTGGTGGTAACGTCAAGCGACTTGAATAGCGAGCTCTCCTTTGCTGTCCTTTCCTGCCAACATTTTTTGGTCACGCCAGTCAGAATCTCAATGGGCAAAATTCAAATACCTGGCCCTGTGGGGAAACAAATGCCCCGAAACGCTGCAAATTAATGAGATAAGGAAAGATCGATGATTCCGCCCTCGTTTATGGGAGATGAGCTGGCGCTATTAGCCTGTCATCGGCGCGATTCTCGAACCCCCAGCCCCGAAGGTGATAGCTTGACTTTTTACTCCATGCGCATAAATTAAACATTTGAAAGGCGATAATGCAGGGGCAGTCATGAAGGAGAAGGAGTCAGCTATTCCCTGGGTGCGATGGTTCTGCAACGTTTATTTCACCTGTCAATCTGAGAAAGGCTGTCAGGTCTTATGGGAGGTTTGATATTGGAAAGAGTTTGTCCCCTCCAACTGCAGGTTGATTCTAATCTCCAAGCAGATGTTTGGTGGCTGTCTTTCGGTTTCTTTGGAATGTCTCTTTCCTTGTTTTTTTAATGTTTTTCAAGTATTACACTTGATTTAATGTAAGATGTAACGTCTTAAAACATTCATAAGCTGTCCTAAGCATGTTGAAAAAGCCAAAGCCTCGCGTATTTTAGTACTGTACAACTGCTTGGAGTTACAATTCTTGTCAGTTGTTTTGCTATTGTGCCATTTGTTTGTGTCCTTGTTTTTTATATTTTCGAGAACTACAGTTTTGTTTTCTCTTGAGGTAACGTAAGAGGTGATATTATAAAACATGTCGAAAGATGTCCTAAACATGTTGAAAAAAACAAACAGCCGAAGACCAACATACATCTGCTTGGAGTTTGGATTGATGCAACAGAAGTTGACAAATCCTACAGGTTGCAAGTTGGAATGACAGCATGAAGTGCACTCAGGAGCAGGTATACCTGTCGGTATATCGGAGGTAATAACCATCGTGACAGTTTTGTCGGCAGTGTTGTCGCCAGGAGGTTCTAGTAACCGAAACGTTCGCTCACGATCTTTGCCCCAGAGACAAATAAGATTTTTGACGATTGATTTTTGTCCACTTAATAGGTGTGTTCACGAAAACAACCGTTTCAAATAACGTTTATAGATATTATGTTGATTCAGATTTTTCAAGAAAAAACATAGCAGCAAGGTGTCAAAAGATAGTTTTACTTTACAGACATGCACAAACAAGAAACAGCAAATAAAGTGATCCTAAGCATACTGTGTATAACATTAAGCATTAGATTAGGGTCCTCTTGGCTAAGGTTTCAAATGTATTTTTATGTTATGTTTGGCACATAAAAGTCTTTAGGGTTGTTAAGATGAGGCGCCCATTGGTGAGAGTGCGGGACCACAAATGTAAAAATAAGTCCCTCTGACAAATGTAACGACGGCCATTTATTATTTATAGTGGCAATTTACGGGTCGGAGGCCTTGGTTTCCAAGTCGGGTGTGGATTGGGCAACTATTTTAGCACCAAATATCCCCTGCTCTGCAAATAATGATAAGCAGGCCCAGTGTTTGGAGAGGTGCTTTAAATTGTTTAGGGATGAAAAATGGATTCAAATGTATTTTTCCTAATCGGGCGTGCGGCTGTCAGGACAGATAAAAATCCCGCCTGCATAATAAATGAAGTTGTGCAAGTCAAATACAATTAGGGACAGAGCAATTTCTCCACTTGTTTGTGTCTTACTCAAATGTGTTTGAGCGGCACAGACCGGGTAACTAGGATGCGAACTGCGGAATCCTGGTTGAATATTTCTGGGAGAGATTTAACCGCCTTTTCTTTTGGGAACTGTCACTTTAATGGCATGTATAATGAACGACACACAGTTCGTATGACATCAAAGCCCTGTATGTGTAAACTAAAGCCTCCCAAATGTAGGTCTCTCCGACTGTGTCCCTATGTAGCAAGTGGGCCTTTGCCGGGAGGTTTGTGGTTAGTAGGGTTTATCGAACGTGGGTCTTCACAAAAGGGGCTGCGCTCATTACAGACGAGAGTATTTGACTTCCTTACATACTGCTAATGAGCTGACGTTAACCCGAGCCTTGGCAGGAACCCTTCAGAGCCAGAAATCAAAACATCTTTATGGCCGGCGATGTTGGGTCAGCTGAAGGCAAACATAGCACAGTCGCCAGTGTTGGTTGGGAACAAGAGTTTATATTTGAGATTTACCTTTTAAAGGGACAATTAGAGCTGCGCGCTGGAAAGCATTGTGACCATGCTGTTTACCTTTTTCCGGGTTTAAAGGTATCGGTTACTTGTAATGTATTTTCTGTATTAACACTAGCATTAACCTCTTTACTTTGGCAAAGACACAGGAAATGGGAATTCGAAAACTCCAATTATTTTCAAGTCATTAAGTTTAACTTTAGAGTAAATGTACATTTAAATTGGAAAAGTCAAAAACATGTCATTGGAAGAGCTGTTTTTATTGTAATGTATACTATTTAGATAAGAGAAATATTTTGATTTTGAATTTATTGGAAATAATGTCATTTTCCAGTTTCTTTCCAAATCTTAAGTTGTTTTTGTTTTCTTTTTCTACTCAGGACTAAAAGTCAGTACTAACTAACAGTAGTGTGATTTTTACCCCCCAACACAGTATGCTAAGGATTAAAATAGTCCAGTAGGATTATGGAAATTCTAGTTTTCTCTACAAAGATGGCAGGAACAATAGTCTCTTTTCTCTCTATTCACTCACAGACAGGTGCTGGCTTCTCAAACCTTTGGCAGCTGATTCTTTCCGCTTGGAGGAAAGGGTACAATTTTGACATATGCCTTTATTCCTACCAACGCCCCAGTGCATATTTCAACTCAGCCATTTAAAGATACAACTCTGCGCATTGTTCCAAACCAACATGGCCCCCTCAATACAGCTTTATACCTTATTTGGGCAACACACAGATAAAGAAAAGATTCAGAGACAATTGTCTTATCGGGATTTCGATCAAATTTGGAAGTCTTCAGGGTGAGGCGTTGGCAAGATTTGGAGATGTTTTTGTGTCTGTAAAAGTCAAGACAATTGTGAACCATCTGAGTGTAACCATTGGCATTTATCAGAAACCTGTCCGGATGACCTCCAGTGACCCTGCCTGTGGTGATGTCAAATTCTCAATGACAGCTGTCGGCCTTGTTACTAGTAGGCAGGTTTAGAAGTGGCCAGAAGGTTTTCTACATTTGGCAGGCGAAATTTTGACCTTTATAGATGTAGATCTTTGATTACAGATGGTTTTTTGCTGATCGTATATTGGTGCTTTTTTACATTTGTTTCAACTTCTGCATTTTCACAATACCCACTAGCAGGGCTTGTCCTAAGGCTGGCTTTATTATTATAAGTACTAGTGTGGGGAACATAAATTTTGCTGAATTTGACAAGCAAGATATATAATTTATACAAGATATTATAATCGCTGATATATAATTTCAGTTTCAGCTTGTTTTGTACTACCATTTTTTCTCCTGTTTTACAAGTTTTAAATAAGTTTTTTGTTGGATTTCCTTTGCCCTCTCAGCATTTGAAAGACTTACAAAATTCAATGAGCAGCAAAAAGACATATTAAATGCTACAAAACAAGCCTAAAATCAAAATCAGGAGCAGTTGAGAGACAACTTTGCCTATAACTAAGTATAAGGTTTAAACAGTGGACAGAAAGCTTGTACTGCACTTGTTTAACACATACAATCTTGACATAATGAGATAGAACCGTTAGTAATAGGATCTGTGTGCGACTGTTAAACAAGCAAAACGAAATCGGATTAAATGAGTCGGAAAGGAACAATCTTCTGGAAAATGTGGTTGTGCGGAGGAAGGGCACTCCAAATGTCAGACCTGCCCTGTGAATGTGATTGAAGGTTATACATGGCAAGTCTTGCCTTTGCTGTTTCCTGTAATAGTAACACTATGAGCTGAGCTACATTACAGTTATTATTATAACTATAGATGTAAAGAAATAAGATACAGAGCTTTTTACTTAGTTCTAGTTCTGTAAAATTGTGACTTTTTCTTTGTTAAATGCTCTTTTTGCACTTGCAATTAGCCCTCAGGCAAGAGTTTCAATAAACAATTATTTAAATCAACACAAGCAAGAAACTAGTCTAAAAGACACTTTTTTGTCTAAGTTAGTAAAAATTTGAAATATTTCAACCATTTTTATGTCAAATATCTGTACATATAATCTCATATATCCTGACAGAAATAGAGATACAATGCACTAAAACATGAAGGGAGGGTTGACCTTTCGAATGACAAGTGAAACTTAGCTCTACATTCAGTGACGTCGATATGTAGGGTTCAAATGTGGTGCCCCCAAAATGTAGAAAATGACTCTGTGTAATGTAGAAGGTGACGGGTATTTTACCCTTTAACTGTAGAGTCAAGGACTTGCTACCCAGAACAGTATGTGGCCAAGTCAAGTTATTTCCAATACACTTTGCTAAATAGACACTAGGAAACTTGTAACAAGCTTTCTGAATGGCATAGCACCACATGAGATGCTTTGTTCAAAGACACTGGAAAACTTCAAACAAGTTTTGTAGTTCAAAATGCGCATTACTTTCGTTTTGCAGGCTGCATCAATGAGCAAAGGCCAAAAGAAATATGATACAGAAACTTAAACGTTGTATTAGTTGTCAGTCTATGTTTCAGAAAATGTTTTTCTCCTTGTTCTGCCTTCCACCACACCAATTAGTCCTATGAAGGTACTTGCCGGTTTCAGCTTTGGAATGTCAGATCTTGTTCTATGACCTTGTATTTCCCGGGGGTTTGAATTTCTTGTTGTTAGTTACATCTATTTGTCAGCCTAAATGTTTCAGAAAACGTTTTTCTCCTTGTTCTCCCCTCCACAGCACCGATTATACTTATGAAGGCACCTGTAGCCTCGTGGGCAGACTTCTAGCAGGGCAGCTTTGTTTCTATGAGCAGCTAGAGTGGCAGTTTCTTTTCGGAGGAGGGCCTTGTGGAAGTTGTACAGGTCTTTCTGCCTCATTAGATACCCTTAGCCCGCATAAAAAAATTGTGTATCAGCACTCGTGTATCAGCCAAAAATAAACACTGCCGCTCCAAAAAGTCTGTGAAGGAGGCTAGGCACCTGCTTGTTAGAGCTTTGGAATGTCAGATCTTGTTCCATGACCTTGTATTGTAGACAGAGGGAAGCAGATGTCATGGTCGCGGACATTCCCTCTTGTCACCGGGGGCTTTAGACAGATCCGCGGGATTTCTCACCATTCACCTTGACAGAAAGAAAAGGAAACACCAAAGGAAACAGAGGCCCACCTGCGAACTGAGGGTTATTTATCCGACTGTTAGTAGAACTTGTCACTTGGCTTTTGTCGGCGGAAGTATCCCGGGAGTGGCATTGTGTGGTAGGAATAACAAAAACATTCCATTGTGAGAGTGAAGCACATGTGAGAAGTATTTAGAGTTTCTGCTATTGTCGTTGAACGTTTGGGAGAACATCAAAAGAAATTTTTTAAGCGTTAAATTTGTCCGGAAACATTGCAGAGACAGAAATACTGTAGACTACTACAGTAAATTTCTTTCCATTTTGATAGTGAAAAACATGCAACAAGCACTTAGTAGATCTCTTCATTAAGGGACTTTTAAAGAAATAAATTTCTAGTTAAATCTTTTGATATATGCAGGACCAAAATATTTTTAGTACATGTAAGATCAGTTATCTTCACCTGTGTCCTGTTGTCAATTTGTTGTTGGTATCTCAAAACCGATTTGTTAAATTTGGGTACAGAAATAATGAACGAATGTAAACAAAAATGTGGTGAGGATGGGAGATCTGTATCTACATGTGTGTCCTGTTGTCACAGATTTGTTTTTCGTCCTCCAAAATATGCGAACTAAGCTGAGTTGAAAAACTTGGGTACTACACAGAAGTTATTGTTTCTGAAATAAAGTTTTTTTTCTTTGGGAATGCAGCAGTATTAGATTGTAATAGTAGACAGTGGATCTATCCAGCCACATCAGGAATTTTGAGGTGATTTTCCAAGTAATTAGAATCATTGAGAGCCCATCCATCAAAATGACACCTGTACCCTGTAATTAGAGAAGGTCCTACTAGCCAGGCCTGACCACAGGCATCCAGACTGGCACACACTGACTGGGACACACACCAAATGTGCACATCTGACCAGTTGCTTGTCTGTACCAGACATGCCAGACTCAAAATTCAAATGGTTGCTGGAAAATACCAGATTATACAAGTAAAAGAAAATAACCAAGGTACTTTAAGCATAAATGTTACATCTTTACTTTTCCATATTTCAAATTATCCCATCCCTTTAGCTAGTGCCACTGGATAGTTACTATAGTCTATAGTCACATCAATTTCACTTTAGTTTAGGTTCTCAGAAAATTACCTTGAAGTGAAAGACCAACATGAAAACAATCTAAAATATTGGTACACAGTGGTTTTGGGAGTAAGTATACCTACCTGGTAGTCAGATTCAAGTTTTACCTCAAGTCCTCTTTCCATTTATTTAACTGCTTCTGAGTCTTGCTAAAAATTTTGCTTCAAAATGTCTAAGAACCAAGGAAATAAATTGGTGTGGCCCAAGTATCTTAAAGCATCTCTTAGAAGGCAGCTGACTAAATGAAAGGAGAACCTCCGCACCTTTCAACACTTGAAGGAGAAGCCATTCATTTTCTACACAACTATTTCAGCTAGAGGGCTCGGACTTCAAATGTGACACTTCAAAATCCGCGCAGACAATAGGAAGTGATTAAAACAATTATGCCTACACAGTGTATAAACACGTTTCTTCTTTTGTTTACTTTAGAATGTAAACTACATTCTTTGTAGCTGTCTATACAAACTTTCACTGTATTGAAGACACTAGTCTCTAGCAGACTCCTAAGGATTGCTTGGAAATACAGTTACTGTAGTAGAAAATGGCCAAATAGACTGAATAATTGGCCAGAGGAGTTAGCCAGCCATAAGAGGACAGTTTACAAGCTACCATTTGGTCAAATTAATCAAATAACTTAGTTTATCAAATAACTTATTCTACTTCTTATGTCTTCTAGATCCAAATGAAGAATTGAGGTGGCCTGCAATTTTGTTCTTCTGACATTGGGATGTTGTTGCTGTTGCCAATTGTCAGGCTACCTCTTCGAAAAGCAATTTTGACCATTGGATTGCAGTCGGGCATGATATATTGTGTTATTGCTTTCCTATTCCAGTTGTATTTCTAAACCAATTCTCCAGTATTGCCCCCTGCCTGTTAGTCAACTTTGTTCAAGGCCAACGCGGGCATGACATTTAATTCACAAAGAGCCTGGGCAGCTGAAGTTATTGTATTTCTCCGTAACCTATTTCTGCGAGAGGCTTTTGATTATTTGACTGGAGTCGGAATTCTAATTCTCCCTCCCTTGTATATCGGGATTATTGGAAACGTAATATCCCTTTCTTCGCTGCGCGCGGCTTTGGGAAATCCCAGCTCGAAGGCAAAATTGGACAGATGCAGATCAAATAGAAAATTTTCACAGTCACGCAGTTTCCTAAAAGGCAATTTGGTCCATTGGATTCTGCCGCGAGCTGCCGTAATGGCCAGCGCTCACACCTTATTTATTTTCCCCTAATCCCATTGTCGATAGCCGCCAAATGTCTGCCCGCCTGAAAAGAACTCATAAATACGAAAGAAAGAATTGTCCGGCATTGTGGCCGCCTTTTAGGTGGTTCAGTAAGGGTTGTGGACTGCAGCCGTCTATGTTGTGATGTACCTTCATCTAGAAATACATGGGTGACCGACTGTCACTGTGTGAGATGTGTTACATCGAAGGACGGTTTTACTGCCTAGACAGATACAGATACAGAAATAGAAATTTCTGATTTTGCGAGAGTTTGTAGAAATGAATGTGCACTGGTACAATCATGTTTTGCTGTGGAGATTTGTATGTTTAAATTTAAATACCTTTGTAAAGTACCTTCATCTAGAAATACATGTGTGATTGGCTATCACTGTGTCAGGCTCAGCAATTGAACTAGCAGTTTCTGAGTTTGTGACATAACAGTCAATTTGTAGAAGTAAATGTACTGGTACAATGATGCAGATTTGTTTGTGTATAATATCTTTGAAAAGTTGTCATTGTTTCTGAAGGACATCCTTGCAAGAAGGGATTCAAAAGAATAAAAATCTGTACCACTTATTAAGTTATGGTTTTCACACTCCAGGAGGTTGAAAGGAACTGCTAAATTTCCGAATGATATTTTTTGAGAATTCATGGCCATGTAACGAAGATGGATACAAACGAAAGTTTGACTTTATTAGGGACCTCTGAACGCTCGTTCTAGTTCAGGAAAATATCGACCAATTTGCTCCTCTCGGAGGGCATTTCTGTGCCTGCCATGTATGGCGGGAAACGGTGCATAAATATGGTGACAAATTTCAATGGTGCATTACAGTTATTGGTCGAGGCATCCCGGACGTGTTATTGCCCCTTTACGTTTCACCTGTGAATCCTAAAAGCATCCGAAATTGCCTCCCTTTATGTTACTTGGATTTTCCATTAGGCCTGCGGTGTGCAGGTGGGATATGGATTCGGCGATATTAAAACAGATATGAAAATGAAGGCAAGTGTTTCGGTTAGATGGGTTAAAGGGAGAGATAGCTCAGCTGCGGAACAATTCCATCCGATAATGCGGTATTGAATTCGGAATGGTTGCTCAACTCAATCTGATGAAAGCTATTCAGATGTCTTTTCGCGGGGATGGAGAATTCATTTTCTGGTGTCGGTTCTCATTTGGGAGGGAAACGTCTGCCTTTCATGTTGGAAAATTGAGGCAGGAAGATAAAACGGAACCCATCGTTCTGTGGTGCCCCAAATTTGGGCAAATCACCCTCGCTACAGTGTGATCTTCTTTCTTATTAGGGGATCTGGTCGGGCTCATTTCCCGCCGATTATCACGGGAGTACAGATGGCGTTTATCTCACAACTGAAGAAGAAACTAATTCCTAAAGCGAGTAATTCCATCTTATATTAGATGTTTTGTTGGCTGAGCCCACAGACATCGCGGAGCCGAGCATAATTCACCTTTTTTGTCAAGACGGTAATAATCTAATAATTTCTGTGATTTTATTGGTTATCTACGTTTATGATCGAGGCTGCGCAATATCTCGAGGAAGCAGCCTGCTGGTTCTTGTTATGAATGTGGGATCCTCGTTTTCCTCCGAGTGCAATATGAATTAAGATCACTCCATGGCAATTACAACTCTGGCAATCTCCCTCACGTTGTTTTTACTGCGAGGATAATAAAGGGTCGATGCCGCAGCCTAAGACGAATGAAAGGCAATGGGGGTGAAACAGTTGAAATTGAAAATTTTAATTCTGGCGTTATCGGTAGAGAAGTTGAATGATGAGGCAGGTTGGGAGCTGGAATAACAGAGTTTAGCCGGGCGACACATGCTTTTTATTTTGCTTGTTGGATTTGATGTCTCTCTGAATGTAATATTGCTACAATGTCATATGTTTTTTATATTGACTACTAGATATATACTATTATTATCTTGATAGTTTTTAGAAAAGAGTTGTGATCTTCATCGTTTTCAAGGTCCAATTGGTCAGGTTGTTTATACGAAGCACACAAAAAAAATGTATTATTTAATACTTTTCATTTTATGTATTTTGCTTATAGCATCTGAAAGTTTACTGGCCAGCTTTATTTCATACGGAAATTGTAACTTTATCTCATTCGAATATTGTAGCTATTATATGATTGTAACTATATTGTATATAACATTTTATCAATTGTCATAAGTCATGCCATCCTTGTTAAAATTTCATAAGAAATCGAACACCTACTAATCAATCACGACCGAGTCGTAATGTGACATCTGACAGCAGGGACTATAGAGGGTTCTGGAGAATATCAACACAGCGGAGTTTAGTGGTCCCATTATTTCATCATTTATTAATACTCTTAGGTTTAAGATGGTTGAAGCTTCCTGTATTATATAGTTCTCAAATCCTAATCTGCTTGTCAAGTTTCCCTTCTGATTGCATTGGAAGCCTCTGTTTGTGGATAAAGTTATTGCCAGGGGTGGCAAGGTGGCCTTATGGTTAGGTTGTTGACTCAGAATATGAAGGTTCTGGGTTTGAATCAATGGCAGGTCCCACTGTTGTGCCCTTATTTCCTCACTCAACTCAGGTGAAAATGAGTACCTAGCTTCGGTTAGGGATGTCCTCTTGGATGGGACGTAATTAAAGCATCTAGGTCCCGTGTTTGAGGAGAGCCACATCTCGAGCACGTTAAAGATCCCACTGCTGTTACCGAAAAGAGTAGGCCTAGGGGTCCTTCCTGGTGTGAGTTGTTCAAACCTTACAGTTTGGTCCTACACAACTTGTACAAAACCGGTGTGTTATACCTAAAGGCAACTTACTGGTTATACGAAAGCAACAAAATTATCATTAAACCAGGTCAGATAGTCACATTCCAAGTGCCAAGAGGTCTACATTTTCCTTCTCCCTGCTGCATAACTTGGTAGTCAATCAATTCAAATCTGGTGGCAAACGCTAATTCTTATTTGGTCACATTGAGAACCAAGTTATACATTAAATGCAGCCCAAACGGAACGAAAGTACAGAAGTGTTCTCTTTGCTACAAAAAGATAGCTTGTAATTCCTTCCTAATGTATCATTAATGAAATCAGGAAGATTAATTTTCTCTCAGTGCGTCAGAGGAAGCAGTGCTTAGTTGAAGCTTAGTTGGCTGTATTCTCTTTTTAACCTTCAGCATGCTGAAGTAGCAAGTTGTCTGCCAAGTCCCTATGGTTACAGGGTTAGGCAGCAGGGAGAAGGTTAATTCGGCTCTGATAGCAGTTATTATTGGACAATCAAATCATGACTGGAATATGCCCCATAAATAAAAGTCATATGGAAGGCCCTTTGGTAAAAGAATTCTTTGATACAGTCTTGAAAGAGCGTAGAGGTTGGATATAAATTTAATTTAAAACATACCAGGAAGAGAGAAATTAGACGAGACGTTCCGAATTCTTCGGTGCCTTTTTATTTTTCTATTGCTTTGCAAAAGGCATATTTTACTTCTTTCACTGAATATGTCAACCAAATAGAAAATGTTGGACATGAATAGATTTGATTTTGAATGTAACAAGTAGACAGAAATTAGACGACTAGTTCAGAATTCTTCTGTGCTTATTCATTTTCCATGTGATCATGATGTCGCAGGTAATCAATTGGGTTTTGCAATGGAATATTTTACCAGTACACTTCTGTCTTTGAATAAATGTTTCAACCAAAGAGTACAGTCATGCCCATTGTATATAGTATATCCCTAGATCACATATTATCAAGTGGGTGGTCCATTGGATGAATGCCAGTTGCGTTTAGGACTGTTGTTACACTTGAGCATGAGTTGGAGCAGAGAAAGCAGCGATGAATTTGATAGTTAAAAGAAGTGAAGGGAAGAAGATGTAGAGATGTGGATAAAACAGGCCCTCCCTCTTTCAGATGACTATGACAAGATCCATACTTTATACAGGCAAGAAAAAAACAAACCAACTGCGGTCATCCCAGAACCCATATATTACAAGTTTTTTTTCATCTTCAACGCTTTCCAAAAAAGTCAAACCTAATAAGTTAAGATTTATAGTTAGCATTTTTACCAGACATATGTTAATATGTTGTTCATCATTGTTTTCCCCTGTTACTTCCAAATAAACTTAGTATTATAAGTAACTTAACTATCATTAACCATCATTATTACTGTTAACTCATCTGCTCTGTCTCTTTTCGATCTCCCTCTGCAGTAGCCGCCCAGGTCGACCGCCGAAGCGAGCCCAGCCGCCCCTGATGCCCCCCCTCATCCACGACCACAAAAAGATGCACCTGGAGAATGGAGACTTTGACTTCACAGGACACACACCTATAGGTAAGCTGCTCACCTGGGCAACAGGTAGCACCTTAGCTGAAAAGTTTATCTAACTATCCTACATTCAATCATCAAACACCACAGCTATGTGAGTGTGTTACAAAATAAGTGCTGAAATTCACCTAGCAACACAGTTTCTAACTTTTGCAGGGGAATTTCAGCACTTTTTTTGTTGTTGCGAACCACTCACAAATTCAAGTTTCCGAAATTTTTGTGTTGAGTGTGATTATAAGTAGGAATTCTGGTTGAAAATATACTTCCCAGCCAGACAGCCTTCAGGAAAGTTTATAGAACAGCCAGAGTAACACTTTCCTGCAAAAGGTCATGTTCTAAAACACCAGGGGATTCCAGTAATTCAGAGGTGCAAGCTGTATTACATTCTTTAGCCCCAAACCTGTTGACAGACACAGAGCCACACACAGGTAATACTGTAGGATGTTATGGGTGGTAGCTGTCAGAGAAAGGTCTGAATGTTGTAATATCACAGGTATTACCCTTACGTTTAGTCTGTAACACTAATTAATAGACTTTGCAGCACCTTAAAACACTCTAAGACCTTCTGTATCAACTTGTATTCTAGAGAAATAGTTACAAGATATGTATAATATATGTACAAACTTTTAGAGGTGATAAGTATACTTCAAGATTAGCTTGTTAACTGTAAGATAAAGTTATCTTGAAAGTTCATCTGTGTTGGTAGAAGTCATTATGAAGCAAGTTTAAACTGTAAATTCCAACACAAGAAATTGGACTTACTCAAATTTTCGACTGTACAACTCCAGTCTTTGTCAAGGAATGAGCAAACCACCGCTTCCGTGACGTCACATTATGCAGGTGACACACGTGACTCGGTGAGCAGTGGATCATAGGTTGCAGAAAGTCTGTGGCGCCCCCCGTCTTTGCTGAGAGATGGCTGCAATGCCCTGATGTAGATGGTCCTTATGCAAAATACCTTTAATACCTCATGTTGAAAATTACAATTTAATCTTGCTTCATAATGACTTCTACCAACACAGATGAACTTTTAAGGTACGATAAAGTTGTTTGTTCATAATTATGATATGATGCTATGTAGAAGAGAGAAAAGGTTTTTCATTGACTAAAACTTGGAGACAACATTTGCAAAACGACTCTTTTATCTTCCATTCCCTACATGCATTGTGATTATATGAATTCAATATGCGGAACCAAAAACGGAGACAGCGCTAATTCTGTTATGCAGCGATGATTATGTTGTTTTCCCGTTGATCATCAGAAGTACTTCACGGTTATGTAATTGCTTTGCCAGGGAGTCAGACATGATTAGTGAAGAAGCGTGAACAATTGTTGCATGATATGAAAGTCAAGTCACTGTAGGATTAACATGTTTACTGCCAGTACACGTTCTAAACGACTGCTTCTAGCGTGACTGGCTCATTATTCATTCCGCTCCGCTTGTTGCTTTTATAGTTTACCTGTCAGTTACGTCAAGGAGAGAAAGGATGGTAGATTACCTTAAGATACCGATGATAATCAAACCTTAATTATTAAGATAATTAGGATCGGTCTAATGGATGTTTACAACATGACAAGTGGGTGATAATATTTCTTTCAAATACAGGCAGCAGGGGCGGGTTCTAACTTGCTACATAATTTAATCACTGCAGGGAAAGTCAACAATAGAAAGGAAGGTAGATTACCTGAAGATATAGATAGCAATCAAGGCTTAATTATCAAGGTAATAAACATTGTTTTAATGGATATTTATATTACATGTATAAATACTGATGATATTCAGTGAAATACAGGCAGCAGGGGCGGTTCTAAGTTGCTGCATAATTTAATCACTGTGCAGAGAGAAAGTCAACAATAGAAAAGATGGTAGATTACCTGAAGATAAAGATGGCAATCAAGACTTAATTATCACGGTAATAAACATTGTTTTAGTGAATATTTTTATTATAACTACTGATGATGTTTCTTTGAAATACATGAGGCAGCAGGGCTGACTTTTAAGTTGCTACATAATTTAATCACTGTGCAGAGAAAGTAAACAATAGAAAAGATGGTAGATTACCTGAAGATAAAGATGCCAATCAAGGCTTAATTATTAAGGTAAGAAATATTGTTTTAATGGATGTTGATATGAAAACAAGAGATGATGTTACTGTGAAACACAGGCAACAGTAGGTGAGTTTTAACTTGCTCGAATGGATCAATATGTAGCGATATTCAATAGTAGAAACGATGGTATATTACCTTAAGATATAGATAGTAATCAAGTCTTAATCATTAAGATAACGAGGGTTGTTTTAATGGATGTTTATATCAAAACAAGTGATGATGTTTCTGTGACACACAGGCAACTGTAGGCGAGTTCTGAGCTTCTCTAGCAAATGAATCTTTGTGTAGCTGAGAGTCAATGCTAGAAACGATGGTAGATCACATTTTGTACCTAGATAGTAATCAAGAAGTAATCATTAAGATAATGAGGGTTGTTTTAATCAATGTTTACATCAAAACAAGTGATGATGCTTCTGTGAAACACAGGCAGCAGTAGGCAAGTACTGAGCCTCTCTAACGAGATGAATCATGGTGTAGCTGAGAGTCAACATTGTCGTAACGCAGAGAGAGTACAGACATGTGTCAGTCAGTGCTGGGGTCACAACTGCATCTTTTATTTCAAGACCGACACAAAAGGTTTATTTGGAAAGATTTGGCCTGGAATGTGTCATGCTTTTAGCAGGGTGTGGATAACAGTCCGAGGGAAAATATGCCTTTGTTGTTGGTGACATTTGTTAGTATTTTAGTCCATGGGAGATGTCATTCTAAACCGGGTGAGCTAATTCAGTCAAAATACAACGTGGCTCGTCTCAGTGTGATTGGCATACGTAATGCTTTCAGGAGTGGCTTTTGGGAAAGTGTGTTGTTATCTGGCTGATCAAATTTACACTTCAGAAATCCCTGCCTGCTGTTTGTTGGAAAGTTATCTGTTCTGCCAAACAAATGATATTTACATGATAAGACAGTTTATCCATTTTGGGTCAGTGTGTGAAACTGATGTTTTCAGGCTTATCTAACGTGAACTTTTAGAAGTAAATACAAACTTTTATTATCTCTGGGTCCCAGTCGTATCAAAGCTTATTAGGTCTTTTTCAACAAGATCAATTGAAGCACTACATTGACAATTATTTTTGTCTCTGCAAATCAGAAAGATGATTATGATTCCACTAATAAATCATATAGAATTTTAATCTGAAATATTATATGTTACAATTTTTGTTACCTAGAGAGTCATGATGTAACTGAAAATCAATGACAAATTTGGAACATTGTCTTGAGTTCTGAAATATTTAGTTGTCACATATACAATGAAAAGCATGTACAAGGCTCAAACGAACAAACAAACAAACAAACAAACAAACAAACAAACCTTTAGGTCTTACACAAATATAACTGATATTGACATTGAAACAGATCTAGTTCAATGTTAGGACCATCCAGAAATTGGGAAGAAAAGAAACCCTTGTAAGTTACACTGGAGCTTCAGACACAAGTGAAAAAGTGATTAGGATTTGTCGAACTGAACAACAGTCATTGTGTTGACGGATCACCCAGCTAGTCTTTGTGTCCTTGCGGATGTCCTAGTCCTACCAGCCCGCTTTTAAGTAGGGAGCTTCAGACACAAATGAAAGTGATAATTATCTTTTATTTGCAATCATGCCCAAAGGCTAATTGCATCTACAGTGTCAAAGTCAAAGTAACAGAGTACATACAATTAAAACAACTACTGTCTGATAAACTATAG
This sequence comes from Branchiostoma floridae x Branchiostoma japonicum, assembly GCA_013266295.2. NCBI lineage: Eukaryota > Metazoa > Chordata > Leptocardii > Amphioxiformes > Branchiostomatidae > Branchiostoma > Branchiostoma floridae x Branchiostoma japonicum. The sequence goes on along the minus strand of CM023827.1, from coordinate 7,081,489 downwards.
GATACTACTGTATTTTTACTATTGTGCGGTTCTATTGTGCAGTTTGATGGTAACATGTGGAAAAGAATGAATTTTGGATCACCCAGAAGTTCTCTGTGTTATTGCAGACATTCTTCCAGTTGACATGCCCCTGACATGGCACAGTGTCTGCTCATCCTATGGTCACATAATCCCTCGCTTTTCCACCATGGCCTTATATGGGGGGTCACTATGCTTCCTCACAGGTCAGACTATATTTCAGAGCTGTATAGGATGACCTCTGAGTTAATGCAAACATTCTGGAGGTCAGGGAGGTCGTGGTCACAACTGGAGGGGTGAGAAAGACTGAGGCCTTCCATTTGTTAGGACCAGGTCTCCACTGGCCCCAAACTAGGCAAAGATGCAAATGGAGGTAAAGAATTCGAAAGAGACTCGGGGTAAATTAAAACCTTATTTATGACACCCGAGAACTTTTGGACCATTCCTCCTCAGTCAGTCAGGGCACAAAGGCAACTGATGATGCGATTTTCAACTTCTGTTCAGGTCGTCAAGAATCCTTGGAAAAAAAGTAGCTGTTTGTTGAAATGTTGTTGTAGCCAATCCTGTTTGACACTTTCTTTTGTAATAGTTTACATGTAGAACATATCTAGCAGAAGATGACAGCAGAAGCAACAACAACAACAAAACAACAACAAACAAACAAAGCAGCTTTGTTTAAGAAGTCGCAAGTTTGATGATTACTAGAAATTCAGGTAAAGGTCAGAATATGAAATATCATTATCAGTGTCAAATATATACACACCTGAAGTGCCCACATAAAGGTGTTGCAGAGCTATTAAACAGAATGAGAATTCTTAATTCCTATGTATTTACTGACTCCTTTGTTCTCGGTCACCCTTTTAATTAATCTAGGGTGGAGTAGCTTTAATTTTTTCTTGTTGCCTGGGGTCAAATCTTGAACACAGGCATGCAAAGCTTGCCAAACCATCCAAGACCTGTTACCTGTCAATTTTTGCTTACTTTGAAACCTTTGCTGATTCTAAATCATAAATGGTATCTGCAATTAGAAGTCAACATTCCAGAGTCTCATTCTAAAGGCAAGTCCATTTGGAGGTTTGCTGTTCTGCTTTGGCAGAGCTGACTTCTCAATAAATAGATTGGTGTCCCCTGAGGGGAGTGTTGACCCAGTACTGCCAGGATCTGACAAGTGTCATGAGTCATTCTCCGCTCCCCTGTGCCTGTAACTACTACATGTAGGCTGGGAGAGAAGAAGTTAGCCTCCTTTGCAGGCGTTCAGGATGCAGTGGCGTTTTTGGGGGAACTAGGATGTGTGTGTGCTGCAGGCCATCAGAAAATTAGAATAGAGTGCGAATCAGCACCCCCCCCCGAAATGCAACCGCACCCGGAATGCCTGCAAAGGAGGCTAAGAAGTACTAGCCTGGGAGCCAGACTGTTGCCAGGGCCAGTGTACAGGCTAGCTCCTGGGCTCCAGGGCCAACATGTTCCCAAGGAAATTTTACCACAGACCCTGATCTGCTTCTCAGGGCTGGCCTGTGTATTGGCCCTGAGAACAGTCTGGCATCGAGGCTAAAGAAGTACAGGGTGTAGCTTAAAAGTTAAAAGTTCATTAAAAAATCGTAACAATCCTGGCTGGCAGTTACGATTTTGCTAAAGGTCTGTTTGGAGATAAGGAAAATTGGAGTTTGAAAATCCTTTTTTCCATATTTAGTACAACTTTTTGAAGAAGCCAGGGTATGGACACCTGTTTTGTGAGGATTGTGATAATAAGGGTGGTTGGTCAGGCAGGATGTTCATCTAGTTTCGACTGTTCCTTATCTGTCTCCTCTTTAACTGTCTGTCATAATGGGTTTGTGTGGTTATGAAGAGAACATTTTTGTGGCGGCAATTGAAATGTTACAAAGGACTGTGGTTGACACTCATTGACGTAGGAACACTCTAGACAGCACCCACCAAACAAACTTCACATTACGTTTCACCTGAAAGTTGGCTTACAACTAGGAGGGAGCAATGATGTTGATGTTCCTAACGGCTTTGCAATCCTGCTCATTTCTAATGTTAGGGTATCCCTTGAAATTGCATTACTTAGTCTTGAAAAACATGTATATATGAAAATGTTCCACAAAACGCAAAAGACAATGCAAAACCAAGTAGAGAAAGAAAGAGATAGATAGATAGATCGATAGATAGACAGATAGATACATGTAACTAGGTACATGTAGATAGAGAGAGAGAAAGAGCACATTTCTCAACTGTGTACGTGTTATGTGGGAGAAAGCTCTACCTACATGTAGTCACCACCTCAGGCTGTGTATTTAGGTGTTCTGTGACTACCTTTGTCTTGTAACGTACTTAGGTGACCTTACCTTAAAGCTCCGATGATACCTTTGATTGAACACCTTATGTTAATGAAGGCCACACCTTCACACTGTCTAAACCACTTAGTAACAGTCAGTAACCTGTATCTGCCAGACTTTTACCTAAGGCCACACCAATTTGACTTGTTGGTTCTTAGCCTGGCAGCCAGACCATCCTAGGCTTGCTCGGCGGTATCTCTAAGGTGCTGGAAGTGCTGCCCACCCGCCCAGGTCCATCAGCGCACGAGGGGGGGGGGTACAGGGTCGGTTTCAATTAGTTTGCGGAGGGGAAGGCAAGACATAGTTAGAAAGGCCAGCTGCTGCAAAGATCTTGCATGTCAGGAGAGGCCTATGCTTACATTGTAGTAGGACTGGGGCCGGTAAAACACCCCTTAGCCAGCCTTTGGAGAATGTTAACCAGGCTAGTTGTTTCTCGGACTTTTATAAAATATGCTTACCTGGAAAAACATGATAATGAAAACAAAGCTTGAGGACCAGGTTGATGCCTTGGTGCACTTAGTTTTATGGAGTGAACACAGTCATATTCCTTTTGCTTACCTGTGATGTACATGTATAGCTTCAAAGTTAACGTTAACTTGTAAATTGGAAATAGTAACTTGATTTATGGTGATGTTTCTTGTGCAATTCCACCTTTGACGGCTAAATTGAGACATTTGTAAAGTACCCCAACTTTGACATAAATTATTGATATATATATATTGTATAATTTGACGTATAATAAATCAAGCACAAATGTATAAGTGATGAAATGTTAAATATTAGAATAGAAGGTGAAACACTCTTTATTTGTTGTACAACATATATATGATATGGTTACATGTATTTGCTGCTACAATAAGCAAGAAATGCCAGAATCTTACTTGCAAGCAATTATTAGGCTTACCATGAAACAACCAACTGGATATTTTCCACCTCATACATACATAAATGTCTAAACTTTGAATCATACTAAGGTACTAAAATGTTAGGTACTCTCAGAGCAGAGGTTTAGGCTTCAGCTTATTTTTGACATGATTTTAGGCATTTTGTCAGGCTTTCTTTTTTGTACTGGTATCTTTTTTTATGCCAGCATAGTGGCATATTGGACACTGCCGTGCCAATGATACTGTCTTGCCAATTTGATACTGTCTTGTAGCTACTAAAAGATCTGCTTGGAGATTAAATGTTAGATAGAATGCTCCGCTATAACAACTCTATTCTAGCATTGTACACAAAACAACCAACTGATTATGCGTTGCCTAATGGGCTTTACTGATGCAGGATCATGTAATGTAGAAAGTCCATTAAGAATCTAAAGGGTTGCCAATATCCCTAGCTGTCATTACCCCTGCAATGGTCGGGCTGTTTGTTTTTAATTTCGGACGAGGGTTATCGGCAGTTTGATCCCGTTCCCATCGCTAGTTATGTACAGTTCCGCGCAGTTATGAGTACTTTCGGTTCCGGAGACGTTCTATGATCTGGTCAGGAAATGGGTGTTTTTATATGGAAGAGAAAATTGCCACACTGCTACGCTCTGTAATTGTACATATAAAGGCTATTTATACAATGCTGAAATGCTGAGCAGGTATTTAAGTGAAAGGTAGAATATTGATGTGGCTCGTTCTACTTTTTTTACCGATCCAGCCTTTTGTTTTAGCAACATTTCATTTGACTTATGAACGTTGACTAGAGTCCATTCCAAGTCACCACGAGGGTTTTTAGATTATGTTTGTAATACTTCCGAATTATTTTGAAAAGTGATTGGAAATTGTTATTAATAATCATAAATTGTTTCAATGATTGCTATGGATGTCTTTTCCAGCATTACCAATTTAGACAGAGCTTCAGTGATAGATTAATAGCGTATGGAAAAAATAAAGTTGCAGTCATTCGGGAGATTTGCTTTTCCACATTTATTGGTACATAATCTTTAACATTGGTCTCCAGTCTTTATGACGTCCACAAATGTTTTTATTCCTTTGCGTGACACAGTACAAGTTACAGTCCTTTTGTCCATGTTTTTTCATTTTATAACTTTGGTTTTTAGCTTTTACGACACCCACAAATGTTGTTTTTATTCCTCTGTGTGACGCGATGCCCCTCATTTTATTGTCCTCCGCTGGGTAGTTGAATGTGCTTTGTCCGGAGTAAAAGCAGATTTGACCGAATTTAGTTAATTTCCCTGTCTACATCATTTTTCATGGCGCCTGGAGTAGCCTTTGTGGCGCCCCAGAGACAAATTCCCCCCTTTCCATCTGGTCCTGCTGCCCGGCAAAGCCGATTCTTGACCCCCAAATTATTTTCTGGCCACCGGAGTGTCAGGGGTTAAAAACCCATCATGAGGCTGCCTTTATGTACGATGATAGGCCATTGGCCCATCCCTTACCTTCACCAGATATCCCAATGTCATTACCAAGCCATCAAAAATCAGATGGCAATTCCTGCATCCAGCCGGATTTCATTACAGATGAGAGGAGATATGGGATGAAAAGGGGTCAGTTTGCCTATTAATTAGACATTAGGGAGGGGGGAGGCATGGCCAGAGCTTTAGAATCGTCTCCACTCCTGCTCCAATCCGGGATTGGCCGAGAGCCTTGTGGTAAAAAGAAAATGATGGCGCCTTGTGAAAAATTGATGTCTCTTTTGTGGCTGGAACCAAATGATTTTCGCGGGGAGCTCCTTTACTGCTTAATCATTGATGCAGCTTAAAAGCAAGCTTCAATTAGAGCAGGGGGAAACATATTCGTCTTTGAAGTAGTGAACATCTATCACGAATATGATGAGAGTCAGGGACCCTTGCAACTCCAGCTTTCAAACAACCTGTATTATTAGTGTTACTCCCGAGACCTGCCCTCATTACTATTGTGATAACACCACCTTTATCACCCGTCAATCTAAAACCCAGAAGTTTTTTATTGGTTGAAAAGAAAAAGGGATTGCTCCCGGTCTTTCTTCGGTTATTGGGCGGTAATAGATCCGCGCGGCGTGCAAGTAGGATTCGGCAATTATTCCAAAAGGCAATCAAAAGAAATAATTAAAGTGGGCGAGGCGGACGCGTGTTTTGCTGACAAGCTTCACACTGACCCGCTGGGACGAGAGATAATTACAAACTTTACATGTAAATTGTGAGCAGTATCATTATCTGTGGGTATATTTATTACATTTTTGTCAGGAAATGAGGAGGGGGCACGCGCTCCGTCCCAGATGCAATACTCCGCACACCGAGAAACTCCGATAAATGAGGATATTCCAGGCCTTCGGGTGATTAACTTCCCACATATTTCATCTTGTAATGGGTTTGTTATTGAAAATGAGACGGGGATAAACTGGAGGTGATGTCAGCGAACGATACAATAACGGCTGCCGACTCGTTTTATGCCCTTCAAACTCGCATGTTACAAGGCCTGTAAAGTGAAAACTTTATTGTAAAGGTAACTGATCTGTTGTAACTGTGCTTGAAGTTGTAGGAATTGCTGCTTTGAACTGGTTTTATGAAAGCATGTTACGTTCACATCAAATGCCAGAAAAGTCATAAATGAATTCTTATTTCGTCTCTGACATGAAAAAGGCCTGTAGGCTAGACCAAGTGATCGAGGATAAAAATGGTATTGCATCTGAAAAGTATTTTTTTACACGTGTGGCCCTGAAATTTGCAACAAAACTAGAAACACCACTTAAAAATGTGTTATCATGTAATGAGAGATCTGAAATGAATGGATAAAAAGCAACTTGAATGGGTATAGTGATATTGTAAGTTTAATCAGGACCATAAAGTAATGCGTAAAGCGGCCTAGATGAAGATGTAAAGCCAGCAACAAAACTAGAAACACTGGCTAAAATGTATTATTTCAATTTATTGTGAATGAGAAATGAGTAGATAAAATGCTGGATGGGACTAGGTAATACAAAAAGCCATATCAGACTGAGTGATATTGTTAGTGATATTGTTAGGGTAATCAAACCTATCAAATGGGAGTAAAGTGACTTGGATGAAGATGTGATAGGAAAGATGTAATGCTCAAGTATCAAAGTCACCCAATAAAGCATCATTGATGTTTTGAGTCAGAAGATATGGAGGCAGCATGAAATGTAACATACACTAAAAGGAAAATACATCATGGAACTTCTAAAAGCTGGTAAATAGAAACTGTGGATTATGAATTATATCACCTTCTGTAGCAGTTGTGAGGAGGCTCAGGGCTTTAACCCTCAAAGTGTTGAGGATGATTAGAACTACATAATTTTGTAGGCTTTAAAACTGGCCTATGACACTGGGAGGGCTAAATATGGTTTGTAATTTTCAGCTCACCTGAAAAACATCCTGACTTGTCAATTATGACATTAGAACGTATAGAGGTGTGTTGACTATTTTATTGGGCAGTACATGTAGCATTCCCTAATTAGTAAATGAAGGCATTATGATCCTAGTGGTATACAAGTTGTTTTATTTCGTTATACGTGGGATGTAGGTAAAGTTGGATGATGACACTCTTGGTTGTCTAATTACTGACCATGTGGATCTAGATATGCAGGTACATTGCACACTTGTGCATGTAGTGTAAGTTTTAACCCCATGCCAGGGGCAGTTAGAAGAAGGCTTTGTAACACTAGCAGGGTTAAATCTTTAATTCTGTCCTAGCACTGAGGAAATGCAGTAACAGTGAAATAAGCCAAAAATTGAACCGTAGCAATGGAATGAGATAACCTCGAAGTTTTTTTCACGACCGAAAGAGAACACTCGGCGCCAGCCGGGGGTTCTTACACTAATCGTAGCTTTCCAACGTTTCTCCCCGTTAGGGAGCAAATCGTCGGATTTGAAAGCCGTGTCGGGGGACAAGACATCCTCTTTAGTTTCCTCCAGTGGACTCCTCGCCATTCCGCGCACCATACCTACCTCAGGAGACAAAAACCACTTTCTTCCCAACGGGCTGTCGGACCACCCGGTTTCCACGACTATCGCCGGACTTCCCTTTATGTTGCACGCAGCAGGGGCGATCCCACATTCCACGGCGTTCCTAAACGTACCTCACTCCCTCGCGGCGGTCTCCACGCAGTCAAGATTGCCCGAGTCGTCGGCCTCCGTCATAAAATTCGACAGAAATGGCGCAGAAAACGAGCAACTCTCCCCTAATAGTACGACGGCGAACGGTGCGAACAAAGAGAAAATGTCCCCGTCGAGAGAGAAGACTAGCTCTACCTCTCAGGATGAAGGGTCAAAGGGCAAGGAAGAGGGAACTGTGGGTAAGTAAGATGTAGAGGAAACGTGCTGTTGACTCTGTCGTGTTTGGTAGAGTGTTCCGTGGCGTGGCTGTCGTTTTCATTGCTGCTTTGGCTTGTGGTGGTTTGCTTGATTCGCAAGGCTTGCTAACCTAGAAAGTAATAATTAGTTTCTGCTTGCTTAGTGCATTTCCTTCAGCTTAATACTAAACAACATCCCTCCTCATGTGCTGCTTGATTTTCAATGCCGCTTCTTAATTCTGCATGTTAAAGCATGGCATCAGCTTCATACAAATATGGCATAGTTAATGTCATCGGCTTATATTGTCTTTTGCTAGAATGTCAGTCATAAGCCTTCATAACTTTTCAACTATTGTTTTTGTTGCTTGACTAGTTATTCTTTGATATCAACAACATAATTTTCCTATAACATTACATACATATATTCATAAACCAAATAACTTATAGTTGAGATATGAGCTACTTACAAATGTATTTCTCTACTCACACAGTTGCTATAGCCATAATTACATTATCTACAAATAATGTTCATTGACAATCATTTGTAGCAATTGCGTGGTGTTTAACTTTCCTTGTCTGTTTTTAGTGTTTTCATTTACTGGTGTTTCAACTAACTTACTCTTGTCTATGTCTTGTGTGATTTTTGATACCCTGTACTGTACTGTATTAATTCAAAACTTTCAGCACAATTATGTGCTGCTGGTATACATAACAACATGTAGATGTATTACCGTTTGAGGGATTTCATTTGTTACAATGTCGTTGGTGGTAAGAAGGTCAAACCTATTAGCGTCAATAAGAGAGTAAACATCAAAGGACCCGTTGAAGGAATGAATAACTTTCCTTCAAGCCCTTCAGTCAAGGTCACTCAATGTCAAGAGGTTAGGAAGTAGATTGCTGCTCCATTTGCGAAATTCTTTGATATTCGTCTGCCCCACAGCCACGAACAATCAGTAGGCTTAGCAACGTCTCTTCTGACTTCGCGGTCGTTCACACAGACTAGCAAGCCTAACCTGAACACAGTTGATAAATGGAGAGAGGAGCAGATCTAGAAAAGATGTTGATAATCATGATGCTTAAAATGTCTTCAAAGTCTGGGATCTTAACTCTCAATCTTAGAATCCTCTTTCTTTTAGATGGGGAAGGTAAGAAATTTTGGTCAACTTTTGCTTACTCTCATTTGAATGTAATACTGGGCACTTTGGATTTGGAATTACACTGGTAAGGGCAAAATCCAATCAGTAAAAAAAAAAAAAAAAAGACACCTTAATCTTGCTGAGGGAAGCACATTCTTTCAATCGACGTGTGAAACTTACGTTTACACTCAATAACAAGTTGAATTACAATGCTTTAAGTGTATCGGATTTGGCAAACTCTGGTGTCTTTCTCAATTTAAGACGACAAGTGTTACAGTATCATTCTTTTGTGCCTATTGACAATTCACCCATGTACAACAACAAGTACCATTTGTGGTTCAGTAGACAGTTGAACCTAAAGACCCATGACATCCTGCGTCTCTGACTTATTGTTCGTGTTGTGACATTCGTACCTGATTAATGTAGCGAACACAACACCTGAAGGTCACCCTGTATCATCCAGATCATTTCCCCTGCCTCTGGGATAACACCTCCCAGCGGAACATCCCATCTTTTATCACGATGACCTTCCTAATCTAAATCTTCCGCTCATTTTTGAACGTCTTTCAAGTGGTGTGTTTTTTTCCCCCCTGGGCACCCACAAAATTGCGCCACTGCAAAAGACGTAACTTACATCTATAAAAATAATCTGTAAGTTTTAGTTCAGAACCAGTTTTTGGGACCCCACTGCATAAGGACCACCTGGTCATTGTTTCCACTCTTTGGCGGTCCCTTAGATTATAAGCCTGTCTATTGTGGCGACCTGTCTACTTTGACCATTTTTCAAGACCCGATTTACACTTGGGGCAAAAACTTGACGTATGAAAACTGCATACACATGCGAGTGTACGAAAACTGCGAATGTTGAATTTTTCCTGCATGTAAATCGACCTACTTTGATGTATGTCAAGAACGTACGTTCAGATCGTATGTTATCTCAAGGACTGGCGTACGATCTGAACATACATTCTCAAAGTACGTCAAAGCAGGCCAAATTTACACACAGGAAAAATGCAGTTTTTGTACGCTCACATGCATACGCAGTTTTTGTATGCCAGGTTTTTGCCAGAGTGGTCACTGTAGACAGGTTTAAACTGGACCTGTTCTAAAAACCTGGTCCTTCTCCAAGAAGTTGGTTCGTAAATTTACCCATTTAGATTCGACCCCAAATCATCTCAAAACATGCTTTCTGATCCTGATCCCTCTTACCAGCTCTAGTCTAAACAGGGTCTTAACTGTTCGGAGCCAAAAGGTCAGTTTTTGGCACTGTGCTTCCACCAGTCTATCTAGATGTATCAACTTGATATAAATGAGTCCTCTCTACGAAGCTCCTTCAGGCTTGTTAATGGGAGTTGGAAACTTACCAAATATTGTATTTGTCTGGCTGGTAGGGTGTGTATGAAGGATATATGCCCACACAGTCTGTTTCACGACCATTTGTCCATATGCTCCCTCTGGGTTGGTTATAATTTTGCTGCCAACTTTTGTTAGTCAGAGTGAGCCATCTATTAAAGTAACACATGTCAAACGTTTGCTGAAGTTCAACACATGAAAGTTTGGCACAATTTTATAATTTTTGGTTTTTCTCGATATTTCTGTAAATCATACAAAAGATATTTGAATACTGAAGAAGAGGCTAGCTGTCTTAAGAAGTGAAAAGATCTAGAGGTCATAAAGTGATAAACTGTCCTAAAGTATAAGAGGGCATTCTTCGAAAAAGTGATTCCTCCTGTAATACGACAAGGCTTCTTGTTGTCCATTTGATATCAATTTGACATTTTATTGAATTAAATGGTTGTATTGTCAAAGAGGGAAATTAAGCTATTTTCAGAAATGAAAGTATATGTAGGTAATGTTACTGTTCAACTTTTTGTATCATCAAACTCTGGTTTCTGTCCTGGCCTTCAAAGACACTCCACTGTTTAACTTCAAAAGAGAAATTTACGTTGTCAAATTTATTATGAATTGACTCTGGGGCACCAGAAAAACACACCTGTCCGTCTGCTATTTGTTCTCTTTTAATGTGAGCAGACTGAGTAAACAGCTTAATGTGTCCAGCTTGACATGGTTGAGCCTTTGTCATTACTACGGACAAGAAAAAACATTACGATTTGTGGACAAAGGCACACATAGGGCACTTGATCCCTAAACTTAGGCCCATATTGTACAATGCAAAGGCCACGCCAAGTTATTTTGTTGGTTCTTGGACATTCCAGCAAAAATTTCAAGAGGACAAGATGAAAACAGGGCCAGGAGTAAAAGGACCGGTATATTAATTTCCTAAAACTTTTTGTACCAAGGTACATGACGTACAGACTTTCTCCTCTGATCTGTTTTTTTTAATGATATCCCATTTTTTTGTTTTTAAAATATGAGAACTGATAAATTAAATTGGTGTGACCATAGATCAAACAAATACTAAATACCATACCAATCTAATATAATTTCTTGGGTGTGAGACATTTTGCAGTAAAATGTAGCAAGGGGACAAGAAGGACATAGAGGACTGGCAGAAAACTTACATGTACTTGACTATAATACTCCCTGAAACCACCATGTAGCCTGGAAGGCAGACCATTGTAGGCTCGTTGGTCTCTACGGTGCAAAGAGTACTGCCCGCCCCCGCCAGGACTTTTAGCGCACGTCGGGGGTTTTTACGGGTCGCTTTCAATTAGAAAAGCCAGCTGGAAATATCGACTGCCAGAGGAAAGACCTGTGAAAACAAACTGGGGCCGAAACACTCCAAAGCCGGCCCTTAGAATGGTCACCAGGCTATACACCACCTTGCTGAAACTGATTGTGTGTACCATTTACAGATGTTGATGTCAAATTCTGATTTTGTTGTTGATCCTTGATCCAGTTCAGCATTATTTTTTTAAATGCAGGGACCAACAAATTAAATTGTTGTGGCCAAAAAGACTGAGATAATGAATGCCCTGCCCAGTTCACTCATGATACTCTGCAATCAAAGGTGAAAAGTGAAAAGGTCTCATTGTCCCTGCCCAGCTGGTGCGTTAATTAACGGGGGTTAACGAGCATTCATCACCTGAGGTCACAGAAGACAATACCTCAGGACACACCTGCCAACAAACAGCCGCTCAAACAGACGAAACAGGTTCTTTTTGGAATCATGGGGCACCAAAATGAACTAGAGATCTGTTTCTATTGTAGTCTTGTTAAAAAGTATTGGGTAGATATGCTACGAATTAGAAGACATGCAAGTGAAATGTTTTGGTGTCCCTAATAAAAAAATTGTAACAACATTAATTTTAATGTTCGAATCTGGTATTCGAATGTTCTAAATTGGTGCACGCGTCATGTGAAAAGTGTGTTCGAATTTACTCGATGGAACTTTTGGAAGCCCTTTTTAAAATCATTTGAACTCAGTGTGATACGGGTAGTTATCATACGGGCTGGAACAGAACACCCGTATCAAATGTTATTATGGCCCAGCTATGACATAATCACTTTTATTTGAGAATTCCATTTGTTTCTATGTTGCCTTTGCATATTTTCCTGACACTAAAGGCTCTTTGAAAGTTTCGTTTTGCGTGACATGACAGCGAAGAATGTTAAGTCAAGTAAAGAGGGTTTAGCGAAGCGCTTACAGCATTGAGGAAATAGCAACAGACATAACAAGAAAAGAGGAATTTCCAAATTATAAATGCAGCATGAATATGTGTAGGCTACTAGGCTTCAAGCTGAAAGTGGCTGCCAAGCTTCCTGTCTCTCTGCGTGACTGTCCCAACGGTAATCTTGTTCCGCAGCAGAATTATGGTATTTGTTACATTGACACAGTCGGGGGAAATGTCAATGATGGGCAAACAAACCAAATCACCATTAAAGCACGCCAAATGGCGGGCGGAAACGCAGCCCGAGTTTTGATATGATCTGTCGTGACATTTGGAGTCTGCAAATCCATTAGTAGATTAGGGAGAGAGATGGCATTGCTGTTCATCATTGTGCAGGGAATGATGTTTATGATTTGGCTTGCATTCAACATTGCAGGATAATCCGTAATATGTTTGCCAATGAGGAATACATTTACAGCAGCTGTACTTTGTAAGTGTGTTTGAAGGGCTGCTCTTTTGCCCGGTCACACTTTCATTTACGGGTCAAAAGTCTTTAAAGAAGAGAGTTTTGTGATGACGGCTTTTGTCCAAGTTCACTGTGGATGTATAAATGTCAAATGTTATCAATACCAAAATGTTTTACATCATTTTTTGCTAGCAGGAATCATTTAAGACTGGTTGCTCTTTTGATTTTTCATATCTTTATTCATGGCTCAAAAGCATGAAGAAAACAGAGACTGTTTTTCTGACATTCCACAGTCGCTGTTGATAAGCAATCCTAAATGGCACAGATGAAAACTTTTTCATTTTTCGTTGCAAGTAACATAAAGACTGCCCTTTTGGCCTGTCTCATGTTGAGGGTTGGATTGAAAAGTATGGAAAAGTATAAAGAAAACATTTTTTTTTCTATGGACTGTTGTCTACATTCACTACATGGATGGAAGTCAAATTTTATCGGTACTAAAAGTTCTGCATCATTCTTGGCTGCAGGTACCACGCAAAATGGTTTCCATCTCCCTGCCTCGTCCAGCATGTCCAGTGTGCATGCCAGTCAGTCTGGTCTCCATGGCAACCTGGTGATGAGCAATGCCATGTTAGGACTGACACCTGCAGGGATCGTACCACCTGCCAGTGAGGGGGGTGGCAGCCTCTGGTGTGGAGGGACCCTCAGAGTCATTGAAAGAAAGGCTGACCACAGATAGAAGTGAGTCGCTGTCCTGACAACTCAAAAGTAACCTACTGGCAGTTGTATGGAGCGATTTCATTTGGTTTCTTTCCAGTTTTCAGAATAACGCACAAATTTTCCTTTAGTTTGATTTCACCTCCCCACTTTTCAACAAAATTTTTAAAGGCATCCAATATTGCCATTCCTTTTTCCTCATCATTTCATACTTGAAGCATGAAATAGCTCAAAAACAAGATACATGAGGAGTCCCTTTATTTTAGAACCAGCCTACAACATCACATTTTTGCCACACAGATATCAGTATGCTATGGGATAGGGTTCATGCAACTTAGTACATTATAAAAATGACCAGAAAATTGACTTTGAAAATCCAGTTTTACTGCCCTGAAATAGCTTATGTTGAACATTTTCTTCGGCATTCTTGAGCAATCTTGCTTGTCTGGTACAGCTCTGTTTTATGATCCCATTGTTGTGCCAGCTTATTGATAAGAGAAGGAACCTTTGATGCATATGATATCAATGGTTAAAACAGTTTGAAACCCTTACATTGTAGGCCCTTTGGCTAGTTAGCTGCATGTCAGCCAAACTAATAAAAATAAAAATAAAAATAATCGCAGTAAAACAGGGTGGTACATTTCGTACATTCCTCCCCCATCAAACCCTGACTTTTATTTGTTTGCAGATACTCGGCTACACATAGTGATCCTGAGTTAATAAAGACACTGTTTATCCTGACAACATGTCATCGCGATACGCACGATACTAGAGGTGGAGAGTCAATAATACACTCTGGTTTGCTGATCCCTGTCGATAGTGAACAGATAGATTTCTTTTGCAGTTAAAAGCAATGAAACACTTTCATAGTCAAACCTGTACTGTGCAGTGACCAGCTCTACATAAGGACCACCAGGCCATTGATATACAGTCAAACCTGTACAAGTGACCACCTCTACATAAGGACCACCTGGCAAATGTGAACACTTTTTGGTGGTCCCTTAGATAATTTTTCCCATTGACACAAGCATTAAGAATCCTGTCTATAGTGACCACCTGTCCACATACTGACATAGACCACATTTTATTGGTTCCCTTCTTGGGCAGTTTTCACTACATTTCTTTGAGGTTACAATGAAATACATTAATATTGATTCCTTTTTACTTGTATATGTATTTTTCTCATGGTGAGAAAATCGGAACGAGAAAACATAAAAGAAGTATCGAAGGACAATGCACCAGCTTGATGTTTGTACATTGTGTACATGTGTTTCTTTCTCTGTCCTGTTGGTACAGTTAAGTAAGAGCGACAGCAAATATCCATTAGAAATTCAATAAACAATGCAAGGAAAACAGATAAAAATTTAAGAAATCTAGCTAAAAAATTTTCCTATTGGCACTGCAGTGAGTCTCCTGGACATCCTGTATTTTTCTTTCCATCCGTCCTGAAACACATCTAAGTCAGGGACAACAGGTAAAATCTCTGACAGGACTTATTTACTGCTTGTTTTGTCTGATGGTTATCAGTAGTTTATATTCCTGTTTTGAGTTGGGCTTTACTCAGATTGTATTTCTGCCTGGACAAGGGCAAACAGAGTTCAGCCAGGTCACCCAGAGTTCAGAGCAGGGAAGGAACAACAGGCTGAAATTTATAGCCGTTTAATGTGATATTTGCCTTGGGGAGAGACAGGAGAATTAAATGCCATTTTGCAGATTTCAGCAAGTTTGAATCAAAACTGTTGTGTTCAATCGTTTGCGTATGCTAGTAATAATTAAGACCTCTTGATGTGTTGCAGCAGTATTTACTACTAAACGAAGAAGAAGATTACTAAAAGTCCTCTTCTGAAAGCTAGGAAGTAATGTCTGAAATTTGTGGCTGCGTTTTGTGACACAATTTGTATTTGCCACACAAAGTAATTTTCAGCAACTATGGGTCAAATTCTCAAAATTAAAACAAACAGTAGAGCTGGTTATGGTTACATTGAGTACTTTAGTGTTGATGTATTCAGTATAATTCTAAGTTACCAAGTCTCAGTGCTGTCATTTTCCCAACACCAACGAAAGAGAAAGAATGTGGGTCAAAATGATAACATGTGTATTTGACGATCGTTTTCGTATATGCCGAGAATAACTGCGTTGTGTTTGCCACGTCCTTTTCTGGAAGTGTTTCGTCTAACGATGACAGTGTGCAGGATCTGAACCTACATTTTTGGCACGCTGTAACTCACGCTTTTACCGATGATGTAAGTGCCTTGCAGTAGACAGCTACCATACGGTACTGATTCAATAAACTTTGTAGTCTGTGAATTCCTCAGATAAGCACAGCTGACTGTAAAAGGTTCTTGATGCAGGATTTTGGCAGGAAAAGTGAAAATGTTTTTTATAATTGCAGGCACATATGTGTGACATTCAATGTTTCCTACTTTTGCAAACGGCTCCAAAGCCAGTACCAAGGTTTCCCTATTATTTTTTGGTGGTACCAAGGAATGCACACTACATGTACTACTAGATATGAAGGAACCAGGAACTTTTCCATCAATGACATAATGGGGTCAGTTTTTGTATATTTTATTCCCTCCATTTACTGTTTTCCAATGTATCAAAGTGTCCTTTTTCATTATTTATTCATTCATTGAGATTTACCAAATAAGTGGAAGGATTGACATAACATGTGGCACTACACAGCAGTGACTATCACCTTTTCAAGATGTCAACCAGCAATATTTGCTACAACCTCAATATTCTCTATAATTGGGTTGAAATAAAGATGTCAGCACCAAATATTATGAAAATATTTGGAGCTGCCCCCCCTGTTTTTCTTTCGATGGAATAACCCACAGCAAATAAAACATTCCAGAATCTAAAAGCCAGCCAAATGAAATTACAGTAATGCATTTTTGATTGAGGGTACTTGCATCAGTCGGATTCTTTTACGATCAACAGGAAATTACGTTCCTTTGAAAGTTGCATGCAGCTATCGCAATTATGTCACAATATAAGTTATGAATATTGCAAGAGCTGCTTTGAAGTCCCTAAACCTCTCATGTATCACTTTTTGATCATATATTGTCCCAAATATCTTTAATGTGTAATATACAAAAGCCTATCATCAGGATTTCTCTCAATGAATTCAAATTGCAAATTCAAGTACACATTGATAACCTCTGCATTGTACATGGGACAATATTTGGAAAAGAAAATGCCTAAGCACTAGAAATTCCAACAATAATAATCATAGTAAAAGCACATTCTCATCCCATACTACAAAGTATTTTACGAGGTTGATTAGTCTCATAGTATGGCTGTTGGTATGTACATGTACCAGTAGATGCTATACATTGTACATGTACCATGTACAATTGTTTTGCCTCCCCTAGCCTGGTTGAGGCAAGGCTGTAAGGTTGTAGCACCAGTAATACTACGTACGGTACATAAAATTGTCTCCCTTGTCCTACAAAAATTTAAACACCGCTAAAACCTCCCCTTTCCTCCTACCGTCAAATAAAACCACCCTGAAAATAACTGAATTTACGCTTACTTACACATTGCATTGTTTGTACTACAGACTCGTTAGAAAGCCCGGACTCCCATTCGGAGGGAAACCCCCCGCTGCAGAGTCTAGTTGGTATGGCCCCCTTCCTGCCCGAGAACATATCCTCCACAGAGACTCTCCTCACCAACATCCAGGGGTTACTCAAGGTCGCAGCGGACAACGCCAGGCAACAGGAGAAACAGGTCAGCATGGAGAAAGGTGGGTGTGCCGTTGTTGTTTTATTGAGTGGCAATAAACTTGACAAAGTCTACTTCTGGATAAAATATGGAGATTACTTCCAGACAGTATATTGTGTCACCTGAGGATGAACTGAACTGAACTGCACTGAACTTCCAGGTGTTTTGAGTGACATCCATCACTCATCTTCAGCCTCACTTGGTTACGAGTTCGAATCCTGGCTGTTGTCGCTCACCCAACATGCACGCTACTGGAGAGGGTTGCAGTCCTTAGGACGGGACGTTAAGCCGTGGTCTACTGTTCATTGTGCTTGTCGAAAAGAACTAGGGGAATTTCCCCGGTACAATGAACCTGTAAATACTGTACATATCGTCTGTCTTCTCTGTCACGACCAGTGGAAGAGTAGCTCTTCAGTGATCACTGAAGAGCTAAACTGGTTCGAGATCACTTTCACTTCCACTTTTCACTAGAATGAACTTATACTGAAGTATTGACTAGTTCTGTCAGTTCATTCTAGTGATGCTGAAGATGAATGTCACTTGAAATGTCAAGAGGTAATCTCCATATTTCTTCCAGTAGTAGAGTTTGAATTGTCTACTTACGAGTATCATTTAACAAAGAAACTTGACACTTTTGAGTAATGTGTTTTGATCTATGGGTCTTTTAAGCTATCAAGGGCCAATCCTTCAAGTTAAAATCCTTCCAACACCTTTCCATGTATAGGGGTGGCTTTCATCTCTGTTTCTATAGCCCTTGGGCCACACAGGGCCACTACAGTAGTGGGCTAGAACTAGTAGTGGGGTGTGTTTAACTCCCCAACTCTTTCGGTCTCAATACAGGAGCCAAGGACAGAAAAAAAATTGTGTCAAACCAAGGAGCTTCTACACATGTAGAAGCTCCTTGGTCAAACTGGTTACCCATCCTCCGGGAAAGATTTCACCGAAAATTTTGATAAAGAATACCCCCTGATGCATCACAAATTGTGGAATTACATCTTTGATGGTAGTGCATATAAAAAAAGAGCATTTCTAATTGGCACCAGACTTGTAGTGTCTACAGTTTAAGCATGTGATGCACCAATGGGATACCCTCTATCACAACATCAGTTCAAGCATTCCTCTGTGAAGTACGTTCCACAAAATCAACTGTCCAAGCAACTTTGCATGTAACATTTGGCTCCTGTACTTAAAACATCTAAATAAACTGGTCTGTTGCTTGTTGGCAAGATATACCTAGAGATATAGGACATAGAGATTTATATATGAGGGAACTCGTAATGTCATCATAAGCTTCTAATGGCAAGCAGTTTTTTGCCAAATTATAGTCAATTGAATACCATTTTTGATTGCCTTCCCAGCTGAGCTGAAGATGGAGCTGTTACGAGAGCGGGAACTCAGGGAGGCCCTGGAGAAACAACTGGGGGAGGAGCAGAGGAGTCGAGGTAAGTCTTTGTAAAGTCACTAAAATAAACTGTACAGAGTATGAATGCTTTGGAGATCAGGTGTTTCAAATGATGTCCAACATGTATCATCACTGACCTAATGCCATAGCTCCTTTGGATGCACCACACAGTATAATCGCATGTGGCTTTAGTTGTTAGTCCTTGTTGATGCCTCTCCGTGGCTCTAGTTGTTGGTCCTTGTAGATGCCTCTCCTATATTGTAGCTCTAAGACGTTCCTTTGGATTCCACACAAAGGCAGTGAAAAGATGCAAAAAGGATCGAAAAGGAACAAAAAGGAGTGAAATTGAATGAAAATGGAACGAAATATGAAGAAAAAACAAAGTAGATTGCTGTTAGCACAAAATACAACCAAAGGGAACAAAACAAAACAGAACAAAACATGTTATATTTAGTGTTAGATGAAAACATAAGGAGGACCAACATTCAGAAGTACAAGGATCCAGAGATGGATGCAGGAGGCTTTAGTAGCTGGCATGGGTTATGCATCTCCATATTTTTGCTTGTGTTTGAAGATAGATGATTGTACTGACATTTTGCCCTGTGACCTGTCGGCTGTAGCATAAGTTTAGGGTTAGGGATGTCGGAACATTTACACGTTGGCAAAAACCAGACCGTTTGAAAGCTGTGTATGCATGCAAGCGTACGAAAACCGCGTAAACTATACGTTTTGTATGCCAGCCCGTGAGGTGACGTACATTCTTGGCATATTTCAAAGCAGGCCGATTTGCACGCAGGAAAAATTAGAAGTACGCAGTTTTCGTATGTCTGGTTTTTGCCTGCGTGTAAATCGGGTCATAGGTTGATTTGTCAGAACATAATGTTACATGTAGGGGTGTCAGAACATGTAACTGTTGAACATAGATAATTGTACTGACATTGTTGCCCTGTGACCCGTCAGCTGTCCTGCAGAAGAGGCTGAAGAAGGAGAAGAAGGCCAAGAGGAAAATGCTGGAGCAGCTGGAGCAGGAGCAGCGTCGCCGCATCCAGGCCGAGGACGGCGTCAAACAGACGTCCTCCGACAGTCTCAGGGTTCTCAACGGTACGCTTCCTACAACCTTTCACTCAGGGTTTATTTATTGGACTTAACAGAATTAAAAACAAGAAATCTGTAAGGAGCTGGCAACAGAAACAACCAGGTTTCTCTTTCTTATGTCTATGTCTATTCATGTTATGTTTTTAAAGAGTTTGCTCAATGCAGGGCCAAAAGACCACTTCTGGGCACTGAACTAAGTTGTTGGTAGCCACAGGAGGTATAGCCTTTGCTAGGAGATGGCATAGAATGTTGGTTTTGAAGGCTTGTGGGTTACATTTGAGAGGGAAACACTTGCCAGGGAGAGAGTTCCATAATTTTACAGTCTGTGGAAAGGTGCTGTTGGTGTAGAAGGACTTATAGAGACTGGTATTTTGGCAGTGTAATGATGTGAGCTGGAAGAGAATCTAGTGGTACGCTGAAATGCTCTCAATGGTGGACCAAGGTTAGCTGCAGTATAATATACAATTGTTCATACAGCCAGCACTTCCAAACTAGCCTGAGGGTACTACACAGAGAGGACAGAAAAACAGGACATATATTGTCTAAAAAAAGCACTGAGACTTGTAGTCAAGGCCAGTGTTCTTGCCAGCACCTGTCTTTCTGTCATTTGATGGAATTTTACTGCTGATGACGGACAAAAATTTTGTCTAATCTGTCATCTGACTGACAAAAATCGGCATGTAAAGATATGGAAAGAGATGTCATTAAACATGTCCACCAGTAAAATTTGCCCCTCAAAGCCCCCCTAGTATTGTCACACGGCTCGCGCCACAACTTTGGCTCTCGATATGATGTTACATCAAACAAAATTGAGATGACGGGGGAAAATTCAGGCTGGCTAGAACGCTGGTCGAGGCCTTCAGGAAGCCCACATTAGAAACAGTGTGTTGATAAACATAAAGTTCCCCAATCACCGAGGCCGCAAAGTTTTGAGAAATTCAGAACACAGACAAATGCAGTTACATTTTGAAGGAGATGTCGTGAATGTCACAATGACATTCTGTGCCTTTTTCCTCTCAGAACACATCAGAGGAATCTTCCGTTATTCCATTCGAATCCATTTAAGACAGCATTACGCTAACACTTCGGAGATAAGCTTTTAAGGTTACGGAACTAGCACAATAAGAAGCATATCACAGACAGACTATCCCTGTTACGAACCAACTACATCACAATTTCTCCACTGGTAGTATCAGGTGTAGCATGCAGTTATGAGGCTTGTGTATAAATAACTCCCAGAAAAAGACAAATGGCCTTATTTGGTGATGGTGCCAGGCAGTGGGTTGGTAAATTGAATTCTGAGGCGGGTATCGAATCCGCTGCTACTTTCTGGTTGTTCTGGTAATCCGGCCCATTATTCTACCTACCACAGATATCAGGGAAAGGTATCAAATCTCCGCTTTAAGATAAGAAGAAGGGGGGTATTTGTCTTGAGTGTTATTCCGTGCTTTAGGCTGGAGGGTTAGTGTGTTTGCGAGGTGTGACTGTATGTAGTGGAAGGTTTTGACAGTGAGAAACGAGCCCACACAAACACCAAGGCTGATGAGACAAGGGAAACTACATTAGCGAGAAGTACTGATTACAACGAAATGGAATGAGAGGCTATTCGACGATATATCAAATAACAAAAGTACCGTATCATATCCCACCATGTTCATTAAATTACTGTAAGCGCAGAAGTCTTACAAGCAAAATAGTGAATTACTCCCAAGTCCTGTCACTCTGAATCCAAGACCACACTAGTAATTATGGATCTCTAACTTAGTCTAACAAATTTGAACCAAATATTTTGCAATGTAGAAGAAGTAACAAAATTTGATATACTTGTATAGTCAATGGGCCATTAAATGTAGCAAGGAATGACCTTTCAAATGATGTATTAAATTTTTATTGTAACAATTTGGATGTGTGGTTCCTATCAAACAATTGTACTTATAATTTGGAAAAAATACAGCATTCCAAACTCAAGCTGACCAGTGCTCAGAGTGTAATTCGTCCCATCTTTTTTCTAAACAAAAACCACTGGGTCGAGATTCCCAGTCCTGACACCTAATGTCTGTCTTTACTGTAATTCCTGATTTTTTCACGGTACTTTTACATGTATGTTCGCGGTTTTAGTGGCCACTTCTGTACCGCGAACTTATCATTACTGTCAACAAATAATTCGCCGACTTTCTTTTTTACGCACCTGCCGCCATGGTGAACATGATATAGTTCCGTGAACACTTCGATTTTTCTCAGACCGTGAACTTTTGCTACCGTGAACATAAAGTGAATTACAGTATTCCTGGGGCTTAAATCCCACCATCTGCATATGAGTCCGACCGTAACCGGTTAATCCCTGCATCAACTGTGATGAAGGATCTTACTACTGTCTAATGTCTGCCTCTGTCTGGAAGGTCAACAGATATTAAAGGTTTGACCCCTGACCCACGGGATGAAACCCGTTACCCTGGTGAAAATTGAAGGCCGCTAAACTTAATCTCCAAGCGAATGTAAGGTTTGGGTTTCTTTTAGGCATGTTGTGGGGGAATAATCTGGTGGTTTGGTTTTTCTTTCAAGTACTATAGGGTGTAAAGCAAGGTTACCCAGGGAGCCAGTGAAAGAAAATACAGTTGTACTGAGAACTTGAAAGACATAAGCCCCAGCCACAAAGTTGACTAATGGTGCAATGGCATACATTTGTGGCCATGAAAACTTGACCAATGTATATTTGTACATTTGTAAAGTTGACCAAAACGAGCAACAACGCCGACAGTATGTACCGGTATTTGGAATTGCAAGTTAAAAGGTCTAAAATGCAGGCCATGCAAGATATAGAAAATAATTAGCAAATATAAGGCGACATCAATTAATTTCCTTGGTTCTTGGACGTTTTAAGGTGAAATATAACAAGCGGACATCACAAAAGCAGAGGGCAGCGAGGAAAACTTGAGTATGACTCTATTCACTCCATAAAAATGAGTACATCAAGGTTCAGACCTGGTCCTCAGGATTTGCTTTTGCACTTAAAAATCAGAGAACCAACAGATTAAGATGGTGTGGCCTAAACAGTCCATAACAAGCCATAAAGCAGGCAAAACATGTACTAGATATTCTCAGAGATGGTCTAAACATGAGTGATGAAGTAAGCCCGAGAAGGCCAAGGCTTTGCCGACAGTGTAAGATGGATGCAGTGTTGTCTGTTTGTTGACAGGTGGGGTGGGTGTTACCAACACAGGTTTCAACCCAAGCCATGGGTCAAGGTGAAACATACTCCTAAAGGTCATGACAAAGATCTCAGTGGATACAGTCGAAATCCAACTTGTGACTTTGTTCATTTATCAAGCGAAACCCATAGAGGCATCTTGTTTACATGATTGCAGAAAAGTTTATGAGGAATTGAATGGGAAAGTGTGGTTTGTACAGTCCAGGTTTGTAATTTGTACAAATGTAAAGGGTTTGATTTGAATTGTCTGATTATTGAACATGCACATGTAATGTTATCTTGAACAAATTGAAGAAGCTTACTTCAAAGCCTTGCTGAGGACTGCATATAACATTTGCCAAACTGCCAATAGCTATTTGTGGAGAGGTTGAAAGAGACTCGGAAGCTAACATAGGTTTGGTAACCAGGCTAGTATAACATGTTTTTGTGGTAAATGTGTTGTTTTCAAATTACAGAAAATGTAAGTTCATAAAAAATTGATAAATATATATCATATTTTATGGACTAATTTAAGTTATTGGGCAAAAATTGACACCACATGCCCCAGCGACACTGATCTCTGTTCCAACTTTCTCAGGGCTATTGGTGACTGACCTATAACCTAGGTCACCTTTCCTTCAAGTGTGGCATTGAAGTGTACTTTACATTTCCAGAATGATTGACAGACGTTCTTATTACATCTTCCTACATGTATCTGCAGTCATAATGACTATGATTACATTTGACTGATAATAAATGGCTCCACAGGCAGTATAATAGGTCAAAAATCTAATTAAGTTGAGCATAATTTGTAAATGTCAAAAGAAATCTAAGCTTGTGGAAAGGTAATCACAAAAAGAGAAAGTTATTTGTTTGTTTGACCTCAAAGCTGACCCCACATTCCATGTCCAAGGGAGGAGTAAAAGTACTGGCCAAACCCTGACCTGGTCTTGATTATGATTTCAGGAGTTTTGGCCCCAGACTTGGCTGGAAATGTCTTGAGATGTCAGGATGAAGTTACAGCCTTCTTAAGTGATCAATGACTTCCCATTACCTCTGCCTTGCCTTTTGACCCTTCCCTAAGTGTTCTGAAGTGTTACAGGTCTCAGAGAAGTTGAAGGAGTTGTTGTGAGTTACTTGAAGTGGTGCTGCCATGTCCCTTAGGGTTAAACAGTTGGCTTGCTGGTACAGTGAGTGGCCTTATGTGAGTGGATGACAGAGTAGCTTTTCCTGGCACCTGTCCTGTTTGGTCAGGTGCAGATGTATTTTGGCAGGTGCTCTTAAATATTAATGTGACGTTATATTTATTTACCGCACACTTCTTTATTCTAGACCTTACTCAGAACATCAACATTTACTGCTGACTTGTGTATTTTAGTCTATTACTCAGTTCCCTGAAAGGAAGACTGAATGCAGCTACAGGACGTTTCCACAACTGCAGATGTAGAATACAATGGGAGAAATGATCTTTGTTTTTTCCTTTATATTTTGTTCAATTTCATTCCATTTCGCTCCTTTTCGCACTTTCTGTACACCCGTTAATAAATCAGGACTGGTAACATTGCTCAATGCGTATTCTCAATGTCAGCATCACAATTCTGAGACAGCACATGTACATGTATGTACCTAATTTTCTATGCCTGCCTACTGCTGTTGCCCTTAGCTAGTCGTATACATGTACATCTATGGTAGCTGCACGCAAAATTTATGGCAAAACACATTAACAGTATTTACTATCTCGACATATCAGATTTTTATAGACAGATATCAAAGCAGATACAATCCCACGTAGCTTTATACACTTTGCGTAGCGTGCATGCTTTAAAGTCCACTTTGGTGGTGGAGCAAGGTCGGCTGAATACGCCGCTGTCTGCGCGCTTGTAGGATGGAACCAAATAAGCTGATGTTATCACCCATATTGGTTTATTGTCCATTCCATGAAGAGCATTTGATCTCTGTTAACCTGGGTTTGATTTGGTTTGTGGCGGAACTCAGCCTGACATATTGGGTGGGTATCGGGCAGACATCTCGGCTGCAGTTGGATTATGGGTAGGGGGATCAGGACTAAGCCCTTAGGAGGCCTAAACATCCAAGGTCGTGTTTCCTACATTTGTAGTCGTACTTTCAACATGTCCGATAGCGAGGTCGGATTTGGCGGGAATTTGTGGTGTTATTGGTGGGATGGAGGTGAATTGTTGATTTATGTTGTACAGCTCTGACTGCAGGCAACCTGCACTTTTCTTCTTGCTGAACCTGCATAGTTTTTTCTTGCACGTCCCATTCTTGCTGATTTAGAGACATCAAGTTGTCCTTTTTTCTGCATTATTGCTGGTTCAAATATTCTCCAAGTAGAGGTTTCAATAGGGAAAAGCACAATGTACTAGTAGTGGCCAGGATTTCTTTCATTGGCCTCCCTTTATGAAGGAAATCCTGGCCACTTCTACAAAAGCCTCTGCTTGGAAGTTGGAGAATAGGTTGAAGTACTTTACATTCCTTTTGTAGTTGAAGAAAAGAAAAATGTAAAAGAAGAAATTGTTCAAACACATGCAGAGTGAATGATTTATGAATAATTTGCCACTGCTACATGTACATTGTAAGTAGCCTTAGTTGAATCTTCTCTGACTGTTTAACTCTTCTGACAACTTATTCCTACAACTTGTCCAATTTCTAATCTTAAATCTTTATTCATATCAATCAACATACCGGTAGCAGAAGTACATGGTACTATGTGGTATTTTTTTCTCAGCTCCACTTTCGACCAGTCATAAGTAGTGTAGTGGCTGGGATTTCTTTCATTGGTGGAGGGAGGCCAAACCTCTGCTTGGAGAATAGGCTTTACTCACCTTTCTGTCGCTGTCCTTTCTCCAAACTAATGGGGCCCATTGAAACCTCACGGTCGGAGAGGTCGACAGAGTACCAATCCCCCCTAATTGTAGAGTAAATACGCTGGTGAGGCTTAACCCATCCTGGAGTGGTCTCGACTCCCGGCTCCAACAACAACTCAACCTCATGTTGCAGCGAGGGTTTACTCAGCTGCTGAGTAAATACCATCTCCATTCAGTCTGTAATGCACCTGTGAAGGTGTTTGGAGAAACTTTAGCTGTAACACTTTCTACAAATGACATAGTTATGTGCTCTTGCTTTTTGTCAAAAATGAACTGACACGCTTTTCGTACAAATATCATTTCCACACAGTCTGAAATGAATCCATAAAGGTGTTGGAGAAACTTGAAGCTTTGGAGACAAATCTTGATGTTTTAGCTGTAACACTTTCTGCAAATGACAAGTGCCCTTGCTTTTTTCCCCCAAAAATAAACTGGCCCACTTTTTGTGCTTCATAACAAATGTCTGTAATGACAAATAAACAGTCTGTAATGAATCCATGATTGTGTTTGGAAACCTGAAGATTTGGTGACAAATTGTGATGTTTTAGCTGTAACACTTTCTACACATGACATAGTTTTATGCCCTTGCTTTTTGTAAAAAAAATGAACTGGCCCACTTTTCGTGCTGCTAAACAAATATCATTTCCACGCA
Organism: Branchiostoma floridae x Branchiostoma japonicum; assembly: GCA_013266295.2. Classification (NCBI taxonomy): domain Eukaryota; kingdom Metazoa; phylum Chordata; class Leptocardii; order Amphioxiformes; family Branchiostomatidae; genus Branchiostoma; species Branchiostoma floridae x Branchiostoma japonicum. The sequence goes on along the minus strand of CM023827.1, from coordinate 7,055,059 downwards.
TACATGTAGTCTGTAATGAATCCGTAAATGTGTTGGGAAAGCTTTGGAGATAAATTGTGATGCCTTAGCTGTAACACTTTCTACTAATGACTTAGTTTTATGCCCTTGTGTTTTTTTCCAACAATGAACTGACCCACTTTTCGTGCTGCTAAACAAATACCATTTTCACACAGTCTGTAATGAAGCCAAAAAGGTGTTTGGAGAAACTCAAAGCTTAGGAGACAAGTTGTTATGCTTTAGCTATCACATTTTCTACAAATGACATAGTTTTGTGCCCTTGCTTTTTTTGTTTAGCAGCTGTGCTTTTAAACAAATGCTATCTCCATACAGTCTATATTGAGAAATGAGAAAGATGAGAAAAGTAAGCCTTTGAAGTTTGAATATTGCATCACTTTTAAAGAGCTTTAAAAAAAAATGTCTTCAGCATCTCTTCGGCTTAGCCATGTCTCTTTGTGAGGCACTGTTAAAAGAAAAGTTGTAAACATTCCTTTGTAATGCCCTAATTCTGTAGAAATCAGAACTGTGATACCCCAAAATGTTCAATCCTGACCTTGCTGTGTTGCTATGGTTACAGAAAGCCTCTCGCAAGAGCTGGAGGTGGAGAGGAACGCCAGGACAGACGCAGAGAGAAAACTACAAGGTGGGAAAAACTATTTTTGCATCTTGCTCCACATACCCTAGATGCCAGGCTTGTTGAGAAATGCTAGGGAAATTTCCCAAGTACAATGAACCTGTATATACTGTTCATCGACTTTCATGTCTGTCTTCTCTGTCATGACCAGTGGAAAACTTTTAGTTCATTTGAGCTACAGTAACTACAGTAATAAACTGGTTCAAGTTTTGGCATCCAGGCTAAGTTTAATCTCCAACTAGTCCAAGCAGATCTTCTGGTGGCTGCAATACAGTTACTGTATCAAATTGGCAAGACAGTATCAAATTGGCAAGACAGTATCAAATTGGCCAGGCAGTATCTGGCATAAAGAAAGATACCAGTGCAAAAGAGAAAGCCTGATAAAAATGCCTGAAAACACGTCAAAAATAATTAACCTCTGCTTGGAGAATAGCTAAGTGTTACATTCTCTTTGTTCATTCAGACTTGGTTGTCACCTATCAGCTTCATCCCTGGTTAATGAATTATATTGACATCTGATACAAGATAAACAGTGCTGATCACACAATTGAACTCTAATCCTAATCAAGGATGTTTTGTGAAAGTTCAGACCTGAGTCATGTTATGCCTGTCCTTTCAACACATTACCGCACATAAATTTGACCCTGAGTACTGAAAAATTTAGAAAGGGACCAGAAATTTGCAATTTATACCACATTTAAAGGTCAGATACATGTATTTACATAACTACATGTATATATCTTTCAAATGACTTACAAATATGCATCCAGTAAATGGAGGGCTTCCCAACTGGGACCATTTACGAGCTTGTAGTCTAGAGAATTCCTTTCCAAATCTCGGTTGCTCAGTGTTTGTAGATGTACAAGCAGCCAAAGGTGCTTTTGTGTTTCCAGATGCACAGCTGTACTTCAAGAACCTTTCCTCTTGGTCGTCCCTCGTCAGCTCATCCGAGTGAAGAAACTTGGGTCCTTCTTAGCTTGTACTGTCTTTAAGGATGAGGTCTCAACCTACCATGAATATGTCTGAAAAGTTTGCACATTCATACAATAATCATAGCTGCGTCCATAGCTACAAGATTCCCCGGAGGTGATCGATTTCAGATTGATTCTGAATTGATTTCCAATTTAGGGTTTGAAGGAACTGAAAAAGAAGAGGAGGAAAGAGATTGTTTAGCCCACATTGATATAGTCAGTTGTTTGTGACATAACTTGAGTGTAGAGAGTCTAGAAACATTTTTGTATTCCAAAGCAGAATCAAAATCCCCCAGATCCAAAACCTTGTGCTTCTGCATGTGCAAACTCTTCAGACTAGGTCCAGTGACTTTTGATGAAGACGTAGATTTGTCCTTCATGTGTGCTCAATTGTTCTCCTTTCAGATGCACGACTTTATTTCAAGAACTCTGTGCTTTTCAACGCGTAGAGACCGCAACAGCCACGGCAGCAGCAATCTTCACACTCTCCACTCAGGATATGCATGTTCACATTTTAAAGCTACATGTATTGTATGGGAGGACCTAATAGTAATACCAAACCCAAACAGAATGATCTGTTTTTTTGAAGTAAATATTGGGATGAATTGTTTGATGGTAAACCTAACAAACTACATGTACAGTTGAGCTCATACAATATTGTTTAAGTGGCTAGATATTGTAAATAGGCTATTTACAGACTTGTGTAATAATGAGTGTGAAAAATGGTACTACCAAGTTGGAAATATATCATGCTGCCCTGTGCAAGAGTAGTCAATGCATGGTACAACAGTGCCCCCTTGTAGCGCAAAGTAGAACTGCAGCCTGTTAAGCACAAACCTTGATCAGCATAATATGGCTACTCAAACATTTTACACCAAAGATTCTACAGCCTGTTCTTTTCTATTTATCTGAAGGAAGCAACGAAATGATTTTATGCAGTGGGTGAAAACTCAGGCATTGGAGAAAATTGGTCTTAGTAAGATGAGAAACAAGCAAACGACGGGGCCAGTTTCTTTGCTTTGTTTGTGGACTTGTTTCTTCAGACTTGTACAGTTGTAAATGTGGTCGTATTCTGTAGGCTGTGACTTGTGACACAACTACCAGCTTTTAACGGAGAGGGAAAACATAGGAGTTATATTTTTCTGCCCCTCCATTTTAAAGCAAACATATATTGGTATGTCCAAAATACATGATAGCAAAGCCAATATTTGGCTCTTTTAAATGTTGTTGTCTTACATAGCAGGCAGGTGATAACTTAAACTAAAGAACTTTTCGTAAGCTGTGATAGGAAAGTAGTGGACTTGTCCAATGAAGTAGTAGATGAAAAATGTTTTTTATGTGACTTGTAAAATGTACAATGTGTTTGTAAATGTAAAATAAAAAAAAGAGCATGATGTTTTTCAACATATATTGTCTCTGGTTACTGGTAACCACCCCCATGTGGAGCCATAGAAAGCATTGCCAGTCAGTATTAATGTGTCCATATTTGTATAACTATCGTTTTCGGATATTTCTAAGTCTGCATACATTGGGATGTCTTTAGATTGAGAGGGTTTTGTATGTAAAAGATTGACACAAAAGCAATCAAATTCTACAAGGTTCTCAGTTGTACATGTAGTCAACTCCCTGTAGAAACAGTCACTGTGTTTCATGAAAGGGTTATGCCACAATGTTTCAACAACCCTATGTTCCGACACCCTAACCCTATGTTGGAGCTCACCCAATGTAGGTGTGTTGGAAGATAGGGGTGTTGGAACATAAGGCTGCCCCCCCCCCCCATGAAAGGAAACAGCACAACTATGCTAGCATTATTTTAAGAAAACCCATCTATAATGACCACCTGTTAACTATTATTACTGCTTTCTTTTTTCAAGTATCTTGAGTGGTGACTACAGACAAGTTTGACTGTATTTCATTTACTGAGAGAAGGAAGAAAAAGCAGTTTTGTTGAATATTGTAGGAATGAAAGAGGAGAAATTGTAAGCCTTGTTTGTAAATAGGAAACTGTCATGCTATCCTACACTGTGTGCTTTATACGTATGTTTGTAAAGTTATTGTATATTCTTCCTGTAAATGTAGTAAAAATAGACATTCTCATGAACTGGCTACTGTTAACCAACCAGATTTGATCAAATGGTGTCATTTAGGCCAGATGATGTTAGAGTTTTCTTTACATGTTGATTTCATTGAAAAAGTTGTTTGCAAATAAAATTGCACTGTTGCTGAATACTAGTAGATATTTAGCAGTGATCTGGGCTAGTGTAGGAAAAAAAAGCACTGTCTTGTACCAAATACTTTAACTGTCGTTTTTAGTTGTGACTCGCTAGCATTGTTGCAACCAAACATTAGAAAATAGTAAAATTTATCCCAACAACGAGAATAATTTGCCAGGGGAGTTTGACCACCATAGGGTTTCATTTTCCGAGGGGAAATGTTACCCTTACTCCTCGCCAAAAGTTGACTGTATTTTTGCCAAGCCATAATCCCTTAGGAAGGTTTGGTGGATGTTATTGGTTCTGTTGGTTTGCAACATGCCCAGGGGTCCCCATGTTCTAGTCTACCTCTGATACACAACTGTACAAATAAACTGGAAGGATTTCTGTACGCCAGCTGGCATTAATGTGTTGTTGTTGATCATGATGAGAGTTTGTAAGAGTTTGCCGGACGGGCGGTTCATTTCAGATGATCCACGTATTTTAATCAAAAGTGTTGATTTTAAGTCATTTTCTCCAAATAAAAGTATTTTACTTTGATAGACAAGGTGTTGTGTGTTTTGTGTAATAACTTGGACTCGAATTGTGGCCAATCCCTTCTGGATGCATCAGAGGGACTCACCATCTGTGCGCACACCTCTCGTGAAACTATAGATACTGTGAAAAAGACATTTCTGATCAAGCTTTTTGGACTTTTATATCTCTACTATTCATACTTGCAAGTACAACGTTGGTACGATACGCAAAAAGCGCCCCACAGTGACGAGATATCATAATGCAGGTGTTATCAACAATAAACTCGTACATGCATGGACTCTTGTTGCTGGACAATGGGGTAAATTAGTTCGGATTCGGATCGCTAGGGGTCCCCATTGACACATGCAGACGATTCTGATAACTGACATACTGCGACATAAGCAGTGTCATCATGTGAGAAAATTGGGATATAAGGGTCAAAGGTTACATAGTTGTTGATGACAGAGTGAACGAGCAGGTTTCAAAGCTCCGTAAGTGAACTTTGCAGTCACCATATCGTTTCTTAACGTTGATCTTCAATGCTAGGTGAGCCATGAATCTATAAACTACGTGCCACAGATGGTGTAGATTAATATTCCATTGTTTTGCTGTGAAAACAAGTTAAATAGGACAAGTAAGACTCTTTACATCAGTAAATTTGTTCTCACTAGCTGTGGTTTGTCAACACATGGCCATACAGCTGTCCAGCGATGAAAGATAGTAACACAGCATTTATCATCAAGATTTAGCAATGAACGACGAGTGTAGGTCTCTCATTTCCTCGCAACGAGAGCCTTTGGTTGTCCACGTATTATTGATAGTACCCTGCATTATGATATCTTGTCACTGGAGGGCGCTTTTTTAGTACCATAGTAACGTTGCACTTGCAAGTATGAATATGTTGCATTCTATATTTGTTCCAATAGGCGACGCTATTAGAACGTTCTGAACAACCTTTACAATCGTAACATACAGTTGAGACTTCTTGAGTTTCCTTTCTTCATCTGTAAACGCACACTGGAATGAACAAATTCAATATCAAAATTCGATATCAAAGAGGACAAAAGCAGTCTGTGGATGTACTGAAAGTTGTCTTTTGTAGAAAAACTAGCTGCTGTTGAGAATTAGAAATAGCCTTTGTTGAACAAATTTTTTGTTGTTGTTCTAGACACCAAAGGGACGAAAGAAAGAAATTCTATGGTGCAAAACACTTTTCAATATGAAATTGGTATCTTCTGTAATATCTGAATGTTGGCATCCCAGTCTTGTTCATAACAGTAAATAATAAAAATTATAATAATTCTGCTTGTGTTTGCAGTGTTGATCACTCGGAGCTTGTGAGTGAACCCATGATCAGAGCTGACATCGTCCTCCTGCTGGGGGACTGGTGCAGAAGTCCAAGTTCAGATTGCCTGAGGGGCAGCTCGATCCACCCCCAGATCCTGCGGCACCTCTTGTGTGCGAGTTGGTGATCATGAAGACTTGCAGGACGTACTCCCATCTTTTAAAACTGAAGTAAAATATTCATAGAGCAAAAAGTAGAGTCGAGTCCATGGCCAGGTTTGGGCCGCTCTTCATTGCGTATATTTCGAGATGTTTTCCTTCGTCTCATGCCTTCAAGAATTGAACAAAATTCCATCAACATTGATAGATTCATGGGTTGTCAAAGTGAAATGTTCAAGCGAAATTTCTTTAGTTTCTACAAATTTACCAACGTCCAAATTATTCATGAATGTTATTGTGGGGATAATGCTACCCCATTGTTTTCATATATGAAGAAATTTGATGCAGGTTTTTATAAGGCTATCATGGACGAATGACTGTAATGACTGTATAAGCGCAGCTCATGATGTGACAGAAAATAAAGATTCCAACTAAGAACTGTTTTTGTGACATGTGTTTCTTGCAGTATATATATATATATATAGCTAACATTGCACATACTGGAAGTTTATTCCCTTTAAATTGTGTAGTATGCAATCGAAAGTATTGCAATTGATGTAAAGGAGGCATAGCAGTTTTATTTTGTATAAATGTTACGTTTTTCAGAGATAATTGGTTCCGTGAACACTGAGATGGTAGAAATATTGACCAAAAAAAGATACTTATTCAGCCGCTCGTAATGTTTGTCTCAAAATGAAAAGATGCAAGACTGAAACGACTCTTTCCTGGCGAATTCTTGATATTTTGGTTGTTAGGGTTAGCCCCAAGGTCAAGAATAAGAGCACAAAAGACATGGAGTAAAACCCTCATAAGAGCCCATCGCGTTTCCCAAGTCGCCAAATGGCTAGATCTGGGAATGAGCAAGGCTTCCTTAGCGAGATACGCGCCTTTTCGAAACGCGTGCTTGAAAACGGGTGTGTGATAGGGGATGGATTTCCGCTTTTTCAATTTTAGAAAAATAAAACGTTTGACATTTTTTGCTGCCCTTGTTTTCAGAGTATACTCCTTACGGTCTCTATTATATTCCTACTTAATGTCTTCTCCCGAAAGTTCTTCAATCTCGAGTTATACGTAAAGATGTGATTTTGCGATCAGCTGATCGCTTGCAGAACGTAGTCCCAGTCCTGCTGAAGTGAATTTTTCGCCATCGGAGACATTACCATATGAATGAAAACCAAGCAGATGTCAGGAGGGAAACTGATTGTACAGACTGGCAGAAGTGAAGGTTTCGCTGTCGGATTCATTACCATATGAATGATAACGAAAATCAAGCAGCTGGTTTAATAAAAACACTGTTCGTGTTTGTAGCAGTCTAGAATGAAATTTGTCCTGTCTCGGAGAAGACGGTATGGCAAAGTAACGTCTATATAATTTGATCTTTCGTGACGTAATTCATCGCGTTGTTCTGTTTCAGAAGAAGAAGGTGTAAGAAAACAGGCAGATATAGACTGGAGTGAGCTGTGTCCGCTTGTGTTGGCGGTTCGACTCGCCCGGCTTTTCACCAGAAACAGCCACCACGCCAAGTAGGGAGCCGTAAAAACATCTATATGACCTTTTACCTGAAGCGCAATCAGCCATTTTAATCCCACGTAATTCGTAGCCAGACCTCCAGATGGCGTTCAGCACCAAGGACAGACATGTTTGCACAGAAACGTGTAGTGCACGGAAATGAGTTACACTGCATGATTGCGTTAGCATATTCCCACTACTATACGTTCTATACCAGTACTTGTTGCCTCAGACGTAGCCAGTGTGTGAGTTTGACGTGTACTAGTCCAAATGGTGGGGTGGGCATCACTATTTTGGAGAGGTTCGATTCTTGGTAATAAAATAATTGTGGCCATCAGGGTAAAATTAGATCAGCTGCTCTGCACACCTGTGTAAAAATCACACATGGTACGGGCCATTCAGTCTAGACTGTTGGTCATGCGGAGAAGACTAGGAATTGTTTGTCACTTTTTTGATAAATTTTCAGCTTCCTGTTTGAAAAAATATTCATTATAACGTGTGGAGCAAGTCTGCGGGGATGTTTTCTATGTGGACTTATGCCGTTCCTTGGATTTTTGACGAAGAAAATACGTATTTTTTGACCTGGTAAATTTTGGGAGAAGACGAGAAAATGGCGCCAGGCGCCAGGACGGCGTGGTCATGGGTGGGCTGAAATTCACAAGGTAAGACAACAAACCATATCGTCGAATATATTTCCAACAAACAGAGAACACACGTTACTTGATATTCGTGTAAAATTAGTGTGATTTTTAGAATACAACGCGCTAGTTTCCAGCTTTAGGTAGGTTTGCTTTATTGAAAATTTCTTTACTGTTTTCTTGAATATCGCAGTTATGTTTCTAGTTTTCTAGTAAAAAAAAGGACGTTAGCAGTTGTTTTTGTTTACCAATGGCTTTCCTGGTCTAACATGTGTGTCCCTTGTCTGTGAAAGAAAAGATGGGTACAATATGTGGCTTTTTCTGCGAAAAACATTGCTGTGGCCTAAGCGCCCATCTTGTTTCCCAACTCGCGAAATGGCAAAATCTGGGACCGAGAGGGCTTCCTTAACTAGATACAGCTTCTCGAGTTATGCTGAACACATACAATGAACACATGCATAAAAAGCCCGCTACAGTACCGTTGGAAAATGTCTTACCGCTTATTACATCTATTCAAGCTAATATAAGGGATACAATTCTGTATATCAAGTGTGTTAGTTATCCTGGTATTTTTCATTCAACAGGATAATTTTTGCCTGGAGATATTTATTTAATATCATCTGATAATAATTTTCACTGTTAGGTGTGTCTTGAGGGTCAGCTGTCCAAACCAGACCAGACTTGATTGGGGCTCAGCAATCCAGTTTACAACGTGAAGACATGGAGGGAAATAAAGAATTTTCACAAGTAGGTCTGTATTCAGCAAAATATTTCTCGTTCTAATGAAAGTCTAATGAAGCTTTATTTGTGGAGGAACCATTATATGTTATTCTTGTGCTGCACATGCAGGCCATGGGATCTTGTTAACCATTTTCTTCAGACATGTGTCAAACATTGCCATAAAAGTATAATTTTTTCTGAGGCACAACACACCACCAGTGACACATTAAAAACATCTCAAGTTGCTAGATCCATTCAAGGATGGATAGTTCTTTTAATGGCCATTCATGATCAGTGTTGAATGGAAAAATGTTTTTGCATCACACCAATTATACTTTCATTGTTACATCTAGGTGTGTCCTGACATTCCTGTCCTGACTTGGAGACTTCTGTCCAAACCAGACCAGATGAGGGCTCAGCAAACAAGTTGACTTGAAGACGTAGCAAAGTGAAGAGTCTTCACAGGTGAGACATTGCTATACAACGTCTTACTTTTAGATGTGTTAAACAACCCGTGTCTATATCAGAAACTATAGGTGTATATATATATATATATATATATATATATATATGTCTTACCTTTTACTATTGTATATATATATATGATATTAAAAAAGAGCACATTTCTTCATAATCAATGATGAGCAAAGGGGTAGTTCAATTGTAGGGTTTTATTATAATTATCTTTAATGATCATTGTTGCCCGGATATTTTTTTCACATACTAACTATTCATAATGTTTCATGTAGGCATGTCCTGAGGGTCAGCTGTGTTGGTGTTCTTTTGATGACGGTAACTCCTGACCAGACCTGGGCTCACCAGAACTGCTGAAGACACCGAGGGAAATGAAGACTTGGAATGCAGTTTTCCTTGGAGACACTGAGGGAGCTGAGAATGGTTTTCCCAAGCAAGTTGGACTGCTTCTTATCGTTACTTTCTTGAGAAATATAAACACGAAACAACAGTTACTTATGTTAATTGTAAAAGAACAGTTTCATGTATTTTTGCGGTAAATTCCTTCAGTGTTTTCAGCCAAACTTGTATCACGTTGTTGTTAATGGAATGCGCACAAAAATCCAGTTAGGGCCAGGTCACATATGTCATGGGACGGCAAACTGATGGCATTCTTGGGACGGCCTTGCATGACGTCTGCAGAATTCAGCTGTCTTGTTAGGGAAAAAGCTGTCTTGTGTCATTGTCCTCAGTTTTCAGGTTCTGCTTGAAAATTCTATGGCATCGAAATTGTATGACGACCTACGAACGAATGTGACTGGAGTGTCAATAGAAATGTTTTGAACTGCACTGAATTTCACACTTAAGTAAGATGGCCGGCCAAAGTTTCTGTTTAGAACGTTTATTTAGTCTGTGACTTTCAAAACAAACTGCATCTCATATAGTCATGAGGTTTTGTACTAAGTATAAACCAATGCTCACCAGATATCGATAGAATATACAATGCTCGTGTTTCTGGCAAAATTTGACGTATTTCCGAGAGAAACATTCAGTAGGTTTTAAAACATGCTGCCTAATTAAATTCCTGCAAAAATCTGAGAAACATCATATCAAATTTATGTGGCCATAGTAGGACATTGTAGACACTAGTTCTCAACCAGGCCACTTGCTGTTTTCAATATTCAGATTTTTGTTTCTTTATCTTCAAGATGTGGATCCGGAGACTGGACTGTAGCAGGAGGAAGAACAACAGTGACATGGGACCATATTCCGACAAGATGAGCGGTGAATAAGAGACAACAACAACGTGGATCCGGAGACTGGACTGTAGCAGGAGGAAGAACCGGACTTTTATCGGCAGAGCTGTGTGAAAGAAGATGGGGAGGTGTGAGTATGATTTCTTTGTTAACACAAGACAACACTCCACATGCACACACTCGCATTTCCCTTTTTTGCCCGCTTCAGTCTGCTCTGAGGGTCAACATGCCGTTTTTCCGTAAATCGTAGCTGGCAGTTTGATTCCACGTTGATATCGATCCCAAATTCGACACTGAAATTCTTTGCACCAAAATTGTCGCTTTGAACATCTCTTTACACTTAAATTTTCCAAACTTGTGGTTGATTAAAATTTGCATGCAAAACGGGGACCCTCACCTGTTTTTTTAATCGAGTTATCTTTTCCCGCGTTTTTAGATAGTGCACAAGTCTGTATTGCCCTTTGACCCCAACGCTTGGGCCCCCGACACTTAAACACTTCTCTGCTACATTGAACCAAGTTACACAGTACGTTAGTTACACTGTTCCAACAGTTTAGACTTAACTTTTCCGAACAATAATAATCACCACACTTTGCAACATCAGACCAAACACTTAGTTAATCGAGTGCAGTTTTTTCGCCTGTCTCCAGTCAGCAATGCGCACTAAGTCTACTCCATCGGGGATGTCTTTGCTTTATGCATGAGACATTGTTGCTTCGACACAACAGTATACCATTGCGCTTGACTGACCAGGAGAGACAGAAAAACTGCACTCGATTAACCAAGTGTCTGATGTTACCGAGTGTGGTGACTATATGTGTTCGGAAAAGTTAAGTCCAAAGTGTTGGAACAGTGTAACTAACGTACTGTGTAACTTGGTTCAATGTAGCAGAGAAGTGTTTAAGTGTCGGGGGCCCAAGCGTTGGGGTCAAAGGGCATACAGACTTGTGCACTATCTAAAAACGCGGGAAAAGATAACTCGATTAAAAAAACAGGTGAGGGTCCCCGTTTTGCATGCAAATTTTAATCAACCACAAGTTTGGCAAAATTTAAGTGTAAAGAGATGTTCAAAGCGACAATTTTGGGTAATCTTGGCTTACACAACACGATGCAAAGAATTTTCAGTGACGAATTTAGGATAACAATGTGGAATCAAACGGCCAGCTAGGTTTACGGAAAAAAGGCATGTTGACCCTCATAGCAGACTGAAGCGGGCAAGAAAGGGAAATGCGAGTGCAAGTGTGTGCATGTGGAGTGTTGTCTTGTGTTAACAAAGAAATCATACTCACACCTCCCAATCTTCTTTCACACAGCTCTGCCGATAAAAGTCCGGTTCTTCCTCCTGCTACAGATCCTGCTACAGATCCACGTTGTTGTTGTGGTCGTCTGGTTTGGACAGAAGTCGCCAGTCATCACAGGTTTCTCCCAGTCACGTCAAGGCAGCCTCGGAACATCAGGATGCACCATTCTATGCATGATACAGGATAATTAGTACAACGCAACAAGCCAGATAATAAACACTTGCATGTAACATATTACTTCCTAGAAATGTTGAGAAGTGCACAGTGGGTACTAGGCTAGTCATTCACTCAAATAAACAGTCTCCTCATCATGTGTCCTGGCATTTTTCACAATATATATGCTAATTAGGGTTGTACTTTTGCCGCCTTTATGGTTTGCGTGTGCCTCGTTTGAGCGCCAATTTGGCCACGTGCGGCACATTCCAACAGGTGGTCGCTGAGCCGCGCTTACCACGTGGCGTTAGAACAAAGCATTTCTATAACAGTTTTTCCTCCAACATAAACTCATACTTTTTCTCAGAGCCACAAGACACACAAAAAATAAGATATAGTGTTCTCCGAAGACGGCACGAAGCGGCATATATTTAATTTTCAACACAGCGTAGAATGGTCATAGACAAACCAATTAAATTAAGCATGTAGTCTAGCATTCTAAGAACCACACCAAATCATACAGAATATAACTAACATACAAGGTACGGTTATCAGTTTCTTGGAAATAAATTTGACGAAAACAGCTTGTTATCTTACCTTGAATAGTCTTCCCCACACCACGCCGTCTGTCCAACTCTCAGACACACCATTTTGTTGTCTCCAATTCCAAGTAGCTAACCCGGTCAGAAAATGAGAATTTTCTCCCCCAAATGTCCAAAGAACGGTATATCTTTATCTGTATAGCCAGTATAACCTCCCTTCGGCGTAACACACCAAATCCACCGTTGAAATATCCCGACGAGTCATGGCATATGTAGCAGGAATAATTTCAAGGTAAAAGTTGGAAAACTGACCATTCGCCAAAACATCAAGAAGGACACTGTGTCGCAGCCTCCGCGCACATGGTCATGGATGGACTGTGCCAAACGTGATTTTTGCACTGGGGTACATCCTCATCATCATCATAGCTTGTCGCTTCAGCTCTCAGACCAATCCCGTGCTGCTACACAGGGGTGCAAAACGACACGTCTATAGTTCATGTCTATAGCGACCACGTGTCTTGTATTATGCAAATCATACATAATTGCTATATGTAACGCCATATCCGCCCGTCGAAGCACCGCCTACATTTATTTACCTCCATGAAAAGTGGAGGCAATGTTTTGAGTGTGTCTGTCTGTCTGTCTGTCTGTCTGTCTGTGTGTGTGTCTGTGTGTGTGTTTCCGCAAATTTCTGGTCAGCATAACTCAACGCCTTTATGGATTGTGATGATATTTGTAGGTAGGTCTTAGGAAGACAAAGGTCAAGGTCAAATCTGGGCCTCCTGGTGGCTGACCTTGATTTTGCGGCAGAACTTCCTGTTTTTGTACCTTTTTGGCCTGAACATGCTATGATCTTGATTTTTTGGTGGTAGACAGCTTTTCCTGTCAGGAATAAGCGGTGTGGGTTTGGTCTCCCTAGCAGCTAGCTAGCCGAGGGGAGGGACACATCTCAGTGTATTTATTAGTCCACAAGTTACTGGACGCTGTTTGTCGTGTAAGTCCGTCAGAAAAAAAGAGGGGACCCTGGAAGGTCGGTCAGTACCGCGGTCAGGCCAACAACTACGCCTACTCCTCCTAAAATGTAGTAATGAAAAGTTTCATGATGACATGAGATTGAGTTATCTGTGGTATAAATTGTGCAATTTCGGTTCAATGTTTGTTGTAATCTACATTACGAACGGTTGAAATAACCCGGACTTTGTCAACAAAGCCACTTCCGGCTGCCGTGGCTTGGCCGCACACCGTCCGAGAAATTACCAGTTCAGCAAACGGCAAAACCGACGGAGCCAGAAAAAATCAGATAAAACTTCAATTTACGCCCTTTCTCGGCCGTGGTATTTGTAGAACATTTTAAATGTACGATGGAACTGTTGAAAACTCTTTGAAAATACCCAGCGTTTTGTAGAAAAATTAACATTTGTACATCGATCAAGTAACAATGGTAAACCCCCAAAACAGCCTAATTTTGGCCTTTGTGTAAAAACCACGCCCTTTGTAATAGACCGAGATCGCGGCCAACTCGCGGATTTGGGCGATTTGGGAATGGCCAAAACCAATGGGCTCGCATGGGGTTTTCAAGATTTTACGGAATTTTTCATATTATAACTTTGTTAAAGTGTTTACTCGTTCAAAATATATCGTTTTATTTTCTATAGGTTTTAAGTAAAATAATAAGTGACAAATCATGAAAATTTACGAGTTTGTTGAAACTAGAAAAATATTTTATTGCGAAACTGATTTTAATTCATCTACTTCTTAGATTTAATTCTGTTTGTCAAATTTTTGTGTACATACAAAGAATGACTCATTTTACACATTACACTGCAATGTTTTTGTAAACCTAACCCTTTTTTGAATGTTTTGCACCTGTTTCCAAACAGCAACCTGGCGATAACGTACTGGCTCAATACCTTACCCAAAATGTCCTTGTTTTTATACTTTGATTGACGGAATTAATGTCTGACGTCTCCTTGTTACCGCTATCTCGTAGAATAATAGCCTTGAAGTGCGTTCCTCTGCTCAAGGACGGCTATTTTGCTGACCTACGCATGGTGTATTTGTTCTATATCCCCGCCATGTTAAAACACTGGTTCTACATAATCTCCAAGCAGATGTTGGGAGTATAAAACAAACGTTCGCTCTGTACTGTATATAGAGCAAGGGGGTTATAATATTGCCCCTTAGGCGTTTTCAATGGGATCTATAGCGTGCTCGAAATGTTGTTCCTTACAGATGTATGGATCTGATTTGTGCGTTTGTGTGTTGCTATATTGCAGTTTCATGCATTTTAACATGTACCTGGGTGACCGATTGAACCAAAAGGATTCATGGATGTATGGTAGTTCCAATACCGGTTAGTTTCAGCTTCCGTACAGTTCAGTTTATGAGTCACTCTGTCAGTGATAGAGCCCTGTGTTATGGTAGGCAGTCTCTAAACTCAGAGAAATCCAGCAAACTTCAGTCACTTTAGTTTCATGGCAAGTGTTGACAGTCTAAGGTGTTCTATTGTATGTAAATATGATGGTACCACAAGCTATTTTCTACAATTATTGTTCTAGTTAATTGAGATGTATGTACACCTCTACAAGGACAGGTAATACTGTTGAATACAGGAATAGAAGACCTGTTGCTTGTGATGTCATGTTTTGTCCCCTCAATTCTTGTTCAACAAGGTTTATTATCTCAAAATTTTAAAATGTAGGAATGGTTTTTTTTACCCGCCTTGTTTTTTTTCTCCCTTTCGCATTAAATTTGGAGTCTGCGGAGGATGTCATCCATAAAATTTACTTGCTGTCTAACTATATATAACTATACTTATAGAAACACAAGAAATCAAAGACATACCAAGTCCAATTTGTCTGTTCTTTAATGATGTCAACATGATGCACACCATCTTTCACTGGTGACAAAGCAAAAATGGGCAGGGAACATACATTTCTATTTGTATCACATATCACTGTGGTCATATCCCCACCCGCCCTTACCTTATACATGTACATATATATCCCTGTATCGCAACTTCGCAGTTCAGCCATACATGTACATAACTGTCAACACCAGATTGACTACCCTGGCTGAAAAATAAACTTAGCAAAATAGGGGGAATAATTTGCCAGGGGAGTTTGGCCACCGTAGGGTAACATTTGCGCTTCCAAGGGAAAATGTTACCCCTACTGCAGGCTCACTCTCCTGGCTAATATTCACCTGGCCTATTTTTGCTGAATTCTACCCTTACCACAACCCCTTATGAAGTCCTGGTGGAGGCTAATATAACTGCATTCTAGTCAACATATTGCCTTTTGTTGCAACTTATTCTCTTTTTTTTTTCATAATATCATACAGAATTCTTCTTGTTCGGTCCTATTTCTTACTATATACCTATGCTTTAGATCTCTATATAACTTCTTTTCTTCATATATCTGACAATATGTTGCATTTTTTTCCACCTATATCTTCATTGTGATACTTGTACGATAAACAAATTCAGTATGAAAAGAAGAGTTCACTTTTTCTGACACAAATGTAAGACTGACCACCATGCAACATTTCAGACTACACCACTCTACAAAATACTGGTTTTGTTTCTGGCTTTTAGAATTACAGTCAGAAAGAGCTATATTAGCCATCTGGTTCAGCAATAAAGGTCACAATTCTTTTTTTGTCATGATTTTTCCTAATTGTACACAAAGTCCCCCATATAAGCATCGCCATAGAAGACTTCTTATATTATAAACAGAAAACATTTTCAATGTACAAGATACAGCATTTTTCTCTCAACCTATTTCCTCTACTTATTCTAACTTCTGAGAAGACTAGTAGACTAGTATATTCTACTGGCATAAACTCCCCTATTAATGAAATGGATGAATCCTATACAGATATGCACTGACATATATCTGGGTGATACCACTAAACAGATGGGGATGCTCTAGAAGATTCAAGACTTGTGTGTCTTCAGAGGAATCAAATGTTTTGAAGTCCCCTATTAATGAAATGGATGAGCCCCATGCCACACCGAACTGACAGAAATCTGGGTGGTACCACTACACAGATAGGGGTGCTGAGGGAGATTTATTCGTCTTCGGAGGACTCAACAGGCTCGGAGTCGGAGTCGATGCTGTCAATGTCGTCATCTTCCGACTCCTCACTTGTTTCCTCGGCGACGGTCTCCCCCGTTAGAGCGATGCGCGCGTAGTCGTCGGTGTCGATGGACTTGCAGAAGTGTATGGCGTATCTGCCAGGAAAGAAACACAAGTTTAAGGAAATGGATTTCGAGTATTCATTTTAGCCTACTGATCTATCGTTAATTATGAAGGATAAGGCATATTATATACAGGTTTAGCGAGTGTGCTTCAGGGAAACTGAAGGAGCAGTCCAAACTGGACAGACATCCTACCCAACCGAAGACTCTACTCTAACTCTAACTCTAACTCTAAGTCTAACTCTAACTCTAACTCTACTCTACTCTACTCTACTCTACTCTGAAGTAGCCATTCAGCTACATGTCTGTGCCAATGCTCTATTGGTTACTGGGTTTGGCATTAGAGAGGATAAAGAATATGTCCTTTTCCATACAAGGTGCATGAGTAATAATTTGAACTCTACACTATACAAGAGTGTATAAGATGTGTTAGTCACATACTTGAGTTTCTCCCTGAGCACAGGCTTGCAGGAGTATCTGGGCATCTTCAGTAGGAAGAAGCAGGTGTAGGACTCCGGCAGGAAGTGGTCAGGTGGGTTGTACTTATCTAGAACCTGGGAAAACATCAGAGACGACTACAGTTTAGCAACGACTACAGGGAACTAAGCAGAAAGTACCTAATGCAAGTACATGTAGTTTGTTGGTCCGGTGGTAAAATAAATGTAGAAAGTGATCTCGGTCCAGTTTTAGCTCACTACATTTGTATCTTCCACAGAGAAGACAGACGCTATGTACAGTATTTACACTACAGGTTCACTGCACTGGGGAAATTCCCCTAGCTCTTTTCGACATGCACAATGAACAGTGGACCACAGTTTAATGTCCCGTCCAAAGGACTGCGACATTTTACAGTAGCGTGCATGTCGGGTGAGGGACAACAGCCGGGATTCAAACTCTCAACCTCTTGGTCTACAGGCAGGGTCTCTAACCACTGGACTACACTAATGTCCCGTCCAAAGGACTGCAACACTTTACAGTAGCGTGCATATCGGGTGAGCGACAACAGCCGGGATTCGAACTCCCAACCTCTTGGTCCAGAGGCAGGGCCGCTAACCACTGGACTACTTCCTATAAATGTCTCAATGCATGTTGGTTTTTCAAACTACTGCAACAGAAACTGGATTTGTACCTGAAGCACAAAGTCTCGGCCCCTGAAGTCGGCGATCGTCCTGGGCAGCCGCGTCCGTCCCCAGACGAACCGTAGGAAGAGAGAGCGCTCCTGATTGGAGAACTCCTCCATGACCTCCCAGAACCACCTGACCAGCGGCGCGTTGGCGTCGATCCCCTTGTACGTCGCCACCGACTTGAGGTTGTACAGCGGAATGTCGGGGCTGCCACAAACCTACATGTGCAATGGAACAGAACGCTGTTAATGCCTGAAAAAAATACAGCCTGAAATGTTTTGCTGAATCAGATCATATCTTAGCTTTAACTTTATTACAAGTAGTGTCTCATTTACTTTTTATCGTGGTCACACTTCTTGTAAACAAAAATGTTTAGTGAAGTCTTGTTGTACATGTACATTGTATGTTACACTCAAATATACGGGATTGTCCAATACTATATGATGTCCAATACTGTCATGGTGACACCCTTGTTGCCATTGTGACCCTTGCTACCATGGCAACGAGTACTTCCCATGGTAACAGGTTGCCACAGTGACAGGTACTGACCATGGTAACAAGTTGTCATGGTGACAGGTACTTACCATGGTAACAGGTTGTCATGGTGACAGGTATTCACCAAGGTAACAGGTTGCTGCAGTGACAGGTACTGACCATGGCAACAGGTTGCCATGGTGACAGGTATTCATTATAGTAACAGGTTGCCATGGTGACAAGTACTTACCATGGTCTCCAGCTCGTAGCCTGTGAAGAGTGAGAGGAGGGGGACCGGGATGACTCTGGCCATGCCCTCCCTCACAGCCGCTACCTGCTGCTCAAACTCATGCAGTCTGAAAAACAAACACACATCTTGATGTAGTTTATCCTACTTAAAAGCTACACATCCACTGGTTGTAAGATGATGGACAGAGGCTCTGTATAGTATATACAGGTTCATTGTACTATGAAATTTCTTTACCTGTGGCCCTTTTCAGTAGTGTGCATGTCTGGTGAGGGACAACAACCACAATTTGAACTCATGACCCTTTTGTTCAGATTACTTCAGAAGCAGGGTAACTAATCACTGGACTAAACCTACAGAAGCTCCAAGCAGAGGTAAAGAGATACAAACTAGAAAGTAACTAGAAAGCAAAATAATGCATACTTTTACTTTAACATGGTCTAGCCTAACAAACAACTGCTCTGTTTATTCTTACTGAAACACATACATGTATGGTGACCAGCCTATCCAACTCTGTTCTGCCACTTGCTACATATATATAATTTGATACAGCACCACAGGGTGTCTGCTACAGCACCAGTTACCATTGTGATAGCTGTCTGATCGAGGTCATTGATGTTACTTGCTTGGAACAGAAGAAGAAGAGGAAAAAATGCAGCAAGCTACAATACTTTTACCTTCCATGAAGGTAAACATAACTACATTGTATAGTATACACGAGCCGGACTGACCTGTAGTTGAGCGCCAGCCTGACGTACTCCTGCCTGTTCTCTGGTGTGATTATGGAGTACTTTGGGCTCAGCTTCACCTCGTCTCCCGACGCGCTGGAGGTGCTGAAGGGCATGGGGGGGTTCTCAAACGCCTCGCTGTCCTTGTCCATGTCACGGATGTACATCAGACCTGAGGGAAAGGAAACAACATCTTTGTCTTCCATACCCAGTGCCGATTCTAATTGACATTTACGTTCCATGGAGGTACAAAACACTTTTTGCAGTCACAGATCTCTTACAAGGTCCTTATTTGTTTATTTATCAAGATTTACCACATTTGTGGAAGGATTGACTTAACAAATGACTATCACCTTTCCAAAATACATGTATCAATCCTGAGACCAGACTGTAAGGTTTCAGACACTCACACTGGGAAGGATCCTTACTCTTTTCAGTAAGTGTGGTGGGACCTTGAATGTGCTCAAGGTGTGGCTCTCCTCAAACACGGGGACCTCCGGCTTTACATCCTATCCCATAGGATATCCCTAACTGAAGCTACATGTAGGTACTCATTTCCTCACCTAAGTGAAGTGAGGAAACAGATATAAAGTGCCTTTCCCAAGGGCACAACCCAGAACCTTCAGATTCTGAGTGAACGCAAGGCTAACTTTCCACCCATGTGCTTCCATATCTGTCCTTACCTGGCACGTAGTCCTTGTCTATCTCGGTCAGGTCGGTGACAGTGAGCGGCATCCCTGCCAGCTGTTTCCACACCGGCTCGGCCAGGTTCAGACTGAGAGGGCTGCCGGTACGGATGGCTATCCCCATCAGGATACCTGCAGGGGAATAGGTAAATTTAGCATCTTATGATGTGGTCTCATTTGTAGTAGGTCGTCATATGATTTTGATGTTGCAGTGTTTTCAAGCAGGCTATGCCTGAACCAACCACTGACAAGGATCTAATGTAGCCTGTTTTGTAACAAGTCAGTCAGCTGAATTTTCCAGACACATAATATGCATGACTATCCCAAGAATGCCCTCAGTTTGTGATTGTATGATGTATGTGACTGAACACTGACTATAAAACTTGCATAATAATGATAATAATATGCATAATACATTGTACCTGAGTAGGTAACAAGAGTAAAGTTGAAACTTTTGATCAAAAAAAGAAGTAAACTGGGACCTGCAGTATTTTTATAAAACCATGACCTTCTTCAGGATGTACATGTATGACCCATGGCATGTGACTCCAGTGATAGGCCAAAGGTAACTGTTGAAGACGGCTATATATGGGACCATTACACACCTATAATCAGGGCCGTCAACCTTCTCTCTATTAACACAGGGGTAGAAAGCACTGCAGACTTCCAAATACCTTTTACTCATCGCTGAAGTCACATGACTGTCACACATCTGTCATAATTGGTCATTCTTCCTGAAGAAGGCCATAGCCAGGCTAAAAAATGCAGCTGAAAATTTCTGATCGACAGACAGCAACAACAGCACCCAGTAGAACCAGACTCTTACCCAGGAACCTGAACATGTTCATGTGTGTGGGTCCCTTGGCGTGCGGGTTGAGGATGAAGCAGTCCCGGTTGGCGCCGGACTCCTCCCGACCGTTGGGCGTGAGGCACATGAGGGGGGTGGAGCCGTTCTGCAGCTCGTCGCACATCTCTGCGATGGACTCGCTGTACCCGCCTCCGCAGTCATCCACACTTTCTCCTAAACACAGGCATAACAGATGATACAACAGTCAAAACTGTGCAAGAAGACTATTCATGATCAGGGGACCAAGAAAAATGAGTGGACAGGTGGTCACTATAGGCAGAATTCTCAATGCTTGTGTTAATGGGAAAAATTATCTAAGGGACCACCGAAAAGTGGTCCTTAGTAGTTACTGCAGTAGTAAACACAGTAGTAGTAGGCATGCTTCCATCTCAAAAGATGATGGGCTTGCAGCTGTTTGCAACATCTAGTGTGGCTTATCAGCCCTATCTTGGCATAGCAGTCCCGGCCACTGTTGGGACACAAAAAAGTATGGTGGTCAAAGAAGAATTGGGAACATCTTATCTGTTGATTTATGCATATGTGCTAACATGGACCAACTATTGCCAGACTGAGAACTGTCTGTTACTGTAGTGTTGTCGGCTGTGATGACTGGTTTCTGCAGTGACAGAGAATCTTGAGCATTCTCTCGACTTAGAGGTGTATGGCCACAAGCACTCTGGGAGGAGGCCCAATCAGCACCTAACAGTGAGAGATTGTGTAATACAGGGAGGAGGCCCAACCAGCCCTGGACAGCAAGAGATTGTGAAACACAGGCTATCAAATTTGAACTAGGTCACAAAAGAATCCACCTACCTATGAACTTGACTTTCCAGACCCTGTGGGGCAGCAGCAGACTGTCGGGGGTGAAGGACGCCATCTTGGAGCACATCTGTCCGAACACCGACTTGATCCCGTCAGGACCTGCCAGCCCGCCTTTACTCCTCGACCGCTTCACCTGCGAACAAACACCACGTTTTGTGAACTCATAGTCTGAAGTGAAAATGCTTCTGGAAGAGTCTAGGGATCATAATATACTGAGAATGCACCTTAAATGGTGCAGTTTGGAACAGAGCCAATCAATACATAGGGCCATACGAAGACTCTCTAACCACAGTAAAGAAACTGAAGTGGTATGGCCAGGTGTCACGGTCATCGGGACTAGTCCACCTCTTCACCTCAATGAGAAGCAGCCAGCAGGTGATTTGAGTATTTTATGAATAAACAAAGGCTCAAACAACCAAAACATACAAACATTGGAAGTAAGCTTATGGATTTGTGAATCCTGGAGTACATGTGTACAGATCTAACTTTCCTTCCTTGAAACCTACCTAATCTAACTGACACCACTATGTTAGCTCATATCACACAAAGGCTCAATTAAACAAACAAACAAACAAACAAATAAACAAATAAACAAAAACCCACCTGTATTCTGTTCAGCTCTATGACTGGTCCGTGCTGCCGGTCCCTCACCATGGTAGCCTGTACCACCTTCCTGAAGGCCGCCTCCTTTCCGGACGACACCAGGACCCCCCGCAGGGTGTCCAGCCCCACCAGCGGCTTGCTGCCGTTCTCGTCCGCCAGCTTCCCTCTCAGGAGGTCGAACATGGGGATGGAGGGGCAGAACAGGTCCGAGAAGTGGTGTAGGAGCACCAGGCGGTTCCGTAGAACAGGCATGGTGATGTTCTGCAGGTGGTTGTACTCCATAGGGACCTGGACTGGTAGCTTTCCGGCATTGACCGGCTTGGAGGTGGACCAGGCAAGGCTGTGGGCGGAGCCACACGCGACTCTGTTGATCTTTTTCCCTGAGTGAAAAAAAATATTTTGCAATCAAACACACACAGTCAGCTTCTTTATAATGAATAACTCCATTACTTCTACTGGGAAACTAAATCCCTGTGAAAATAAAACAAACTGGAAACGTAACATTTGCAAAGCAAATGCATAATGTTTACCTTCACCTATCAAACTACTGCTCTGTTTGTTCTCACATACTAGTATTCATATCCATATATATGGTGATCATCCTCTTCAACTCTGTCCTGAGCCTTGCAACATAATGTAGTAGTAACCCAACACCACAGGGTGTCTGCTACAGCACCAGTTTCTATGGTCACAGGTGACAGACATCTGTTCCAGGTGAACTTTTTTCTTTGGAGAAAAAGAAAAAACATAGGAAAAACAATATGTTTTCCTCCTGTGAAGGTCAACATAATGAATTTACCGTACCTTGGAGTGCAGCCACTAGCCTGGGTCGGGGAATGGCGTTTGTGGTCCCGTCTCCCAACTGTCCTTCATCATTGTCTCCCCAGGTGAACACCTCACCTGTAAATAACACATGTACAGGTAAAACACCTGGTCAGAACACAAGTACTCTCCCCCTGACAAGTGTTTCCCTCCCAGGCAAAGCCCACAAAACCTTTTAAACCTACATTCAACTGCCATCTTTAAACACAGTCACTTGTACCTCCCCCCAACTTAGTTCAGTGCCCAGAAGTGGCCTTTACACATAGGCCTTGAATTGAGCATAACTCGTTAAAAATATAGCCTAATATGATGGAACAGTAATGCTGATCATTATCTTATAAGAGTGTGCATAGAGAAAGAAAAAGTAATCATTGAAAATAAATGCCAATCCCTACCTTGGTCTTCTTTAAATAAATGTCAGACATAATTTGAGAAAAAGAGAAACAAAAAAAATTGCATAGGCTCCCAACCATACACAACATAAATTGACAGATATAGATTGCATCATTTGCATGTCATGTGTACAGAGTGCATGTTAAATTGTGGGGAGAAGAACATGTGCGCCTCCTAGTAATTTATACTACAACTGCAGAGGAAGAGTCAGACAAATGCCCTCCTTAAAACAGACTTCAGCAATAACTGAAATGACCAAAATGAATGGATACAGACTAAAAGACTAAATGCTTTTATTTTGTTGTGTGTTTTTGTAATATCATGTATGTGTAAGGATATATGTCCATAAATTTATTACGACTACTAGTAGTATGTACAAATGTATAATGTTTATGGATTTGTTAGAATGCAATGTGCATTTTATATGAGTTGTTTATCCTTAATTGAAGTGAGCTCTTCCATGTGAATTTCTCAATAAACAGTTCTCAATGGAAGAAAGGGGCATCCTTACCCCAAAATCTACATGTAGGTAGCGCACTGGGCGACCTGGGTTTAGAAATACATCGTAGGTTGTACCAAACAAAAGGTGGTTGCACAGCAGAAGTGGGCTACCTAGTATTTCGCACGCTGAAGTGTGTGTTTCTCCAAATCTCCAGGCAGATTCTATAGTGGCAAGACAGTATCCATTGGACAGAGCTGAGTGACCAGTGGCCACCCCGATGGCTAATGGTTACTGGGTGGCCAATGGTCACAGCTTTGGTCAATGAATACTGTCTTGCCACCATAGGATCTGCTTGGAGATTATGTTCCCCCTTCCTTTTCCTTCTCCCCACCTTGGTCTGTGCAGGCCACACAGTGCAGTGATCCTGTAGCGATGCTGATGACATTTTTCCCCTGAAGTGCCGCTACCTTACGTGGTCTCCTCACGTGGTCGTCTGAACCGTGACCCAGTCGGTGGTAGTCTCCCTTACCCCTGAAGTCAAACAGAGCAATGTTTTAAAAATTTTATCTTGCATAATTTATCATTTGCTTATCTTTTTTCCTGGCCCACATACATGTATGGTGAAAAGAAAAAGTTTCACAAAGTTTCTTTCAGTTTGAAACTTAAATAAAAAAGTTTCTTTCAGTTTGAAACTTAAATTTTGAAGGAAGGTCCAAACTAAAACCTGCATTATGTAACATTACGACGATACAAAAAGTCATTTCTTTACACAATACGAGTGTGTTTAAAAGCTGGAAATACAGCTGTTAGGCCTGTTTGTTTACATTCTTGTATTTTGTGGTGGTGCCACAAAATGAGTGTGCCTTGTGTGGGCTGTTCTAGTGCCAACCATAAATGTCAGAAATTTGAGATAATTGCACAAATATGTTGAAAAGTAAATTACAATCACAATGAAGATTTTTTCAATTAAAATATTTCAATTTTTGGTGCATATGTGTAACATAATGTCCCTTTAATTTTCAAAGTAAGCACAACTGGCTATTCCTGCCCTCACCATGTGTAGACACATCCAGACTTGGTGAGCGCCACAGAGAACTGCGACCCGCACTCGACCTTGACCACGCCTTGACCAATCAGAGCCTCCACCTTCTGCGGAATCTTGCACCCGTCGCTGCCGCCCCTTCCCAGCTTGCCGTAGTCGCCGTCCCCCCAGGACCAGACGCAGTCGTCGTCCGTGATGCACAGCGTCTGGGCGTCTCCGCTGCCGCACGCCACGTCAACAACTCGAACACCTTTCAGCGCTTCAACCTGGCACACAGAAAGAATATTTATCTGAGAATATTTATTACACTGACTCTAAGTACTTCTATTCTCAAAACTTACTTGCCTAATATTTATCTATTTATCATATTCTATCTTTAGTTCTGTTTTCAAACTGGCTTCATTTTATTTCTATTTTCACAGCGTCTGGGCATCTCCACTGCCATCAAAACCATAGCATGTCCAAGACAAACGATACAAAATCCAGAAGATCTGCTGCAGTACCAAGGTCAGCCACTGGGAGGCCCACATTCGACCTTGACCTTTCCATAAAGGCCTTCTTAAGTTATGCTTACCACAACACAACGACACACCAAAAACAATACCTCCATTTTTCTTGGAGGTAATAACAATGACAATAGACATATAGGTGTTCTACGTGAACAACTGAAGAGAAATAATAATCTAAAATCTCTTCTAAAACAGAGCAGCTGAACTGAGATTTAAAATGGCTTTCTCCTGGGCACACATTTTCTATCTTATTTTCTCCAATCAGTTCTTAATATGTGCACTATATGTTCTATCTAAATGTGTGATTGGGAGGAAACTATCTTTTTCAAACCATCTTCAACTTTCTAGCCAGATAGCGAGTAAGTGATTTGGTTGTAAAACCTGAGTTTGTAAACTATCCTTTCTGTTGGCCCTGACATCACTCCTTACCAGTTTTGGCTTCATCTGGTCCTCACTGTCACCGTGGCCCAGCCTGCCGTACCGGCCCTTCCCCCAGGTGAACAGCTCCCCTGTGGAGGTGATACAGGCACTGTGCGCACCCCCTGCGGCGATGTCCACCACCTCCTTCCCACGCAGCGACTCAATGACACGGGGACGGTCACAGGAGCTGGGGACAGGATAGTGGCACAGTCAACATGGGGATTTAATGGTGATACATGTACTGTAATTCCTGATTTTTTCACAGTACTTTTATGTTCGTGGTTTTCGCGGTCACTTCAATCTGTACCGTGACCTTACTGTTAACAAATACATGTAATTCAACGACTTTCTTTTTTCTGCACCTGCCGCCATTGTCAACATATAGTTCTGTGAACACGTCCATTTTTCTGAGACCACAAACTTTTGCTGCCATGAACATATAGTGATTTACAGTATTTAAAATAGAATAATGATGTCTGTCCTTGGTGCTGAAAACATTATCATAATGATTGTCTTCACACATTATCTTATCATTGACTGCCACCTGTTCCTGGCGTTGAAAGGCTACATTTTAAAAGGCTAAAGCATTGTGAATACATGTATGTATCTGGGACACCACTGTAAAGCAGTGCAAAGTCACTTAGCTGGTCAACCCTGACTCAAAAGGCAAGGAAAGTAATTTTAGTTTTGGTGCCTTTCAAACCAAAATCCTGTTTGCAAAAGGTGATTCATTGGTTTATACCCGTCCCGTACACATTGGGGTGATATTTGAGCCAAATCCATGTTCACGTTTCATGACTGCACATTCCACCTGGAGGCTGCCGTGATGTCACAAGTACACTTAATCTTTGTACATGGATTTGGGTAAAATATCACCCCAATGTGTACGGGACGGGTATAAACCAATGAATCACCTTTTGCAAACAGGATTTTGGGTTGAAAGGCACCAAAACTGAAATTACTTTCCTTGCCCTTTAAGAAAACAGAAATAAATAAATAAAAGACCCATACTTCCTGTTGCCATGCCCCAGTTTGCCGTCCTCGGCCTCCCCCCAGGAGAAGACCTCTCCCTCGGAGGACAGCGCCAGGCAGTGCTTCCCTCCCGAGTTCACAGCCACCTTCTTGATGTGGACGTGCTGTATGGACTCCAGCAGTGTGGGGCTGGACACTGACTCTGTCCCACCAATACCCAGCCTCCCTCCTGCTCCATACCCGGTGGCATACACCTGTGCATGGGGAAAATGGAAGTGTTTTTATCCTCTGCTGGTCATCACAAGAAGTGGAACCAGTTGAAACTTGGAACCGATTGAAACTGGAAAAAATCTGATCAACTGGTTTTTCCAGTTGTTCGTATATAAGCTCACTAGTTCTCTTAGTTCACCAGTTCTCTTAGTTAATTTAGTGACGCTGAAGAAGAGTGATGGATGTCACTCAAAGCGTCTGGAAGTAATCTATACACTACAGTACATGTACATCAATAAGTACACATTGTTAAATGAATACAGTGGACAATATCTTAGTACACACTTCTAAGGATGACCATGCTTTCCAGTAATGTAGCTGACTGAATTTTTAAATGTGTTTGTATGTAGGTATAGATGTAGAGGAGCTCACAAAAAGTCGCTGTATTTTTATTGTAGTCAATAAAGGTTAGATCTAAGACCAAAGTTGTATTGTTCCAACCACTTGCCTTTCCGTCAGCAGTTACAGCAAAGAGCGTCTGCTCTCCCCCGATCAGCTGTACCGGTCGCAGCGCCGCCAGGGCATCACAGGGGGTCGGGAGCTTGACCTTTGCCCCCTCGACCCCGCCGAGCTGACCCCTGTGGTTGTGACCCCAGCCCCAGATCTGCCCACTGCCACCCCAGGACAGCGTCCAGTCGTCAGGACGACGGCTCAGCCATTGGAGGAGCTGCTCGTCGTGCTCCTGGTGGAACACCTGGTCGGCATGGCAACAATAGTGACGTTAGAATGTTTCAGAAACAGATGGGAAAAGACTACAGATTGTGATTTTGAACAAACTTTTCAGGTACACCTACTTGGCATGATGTTAATACATGAAAACAGATGCAAAAAGACTAGATTTATTTTATTCACATAGATTTTTGAGCATTAGATAGCAAGCATATTAGTGCGTATACATGTATGATCCTTTGCTCAAGAACATAAGACATACAGAATACAGATTGAAGACAAATACAAAATATACAATGAACATAAGATGAAAAAGACTAGAAATTGTGATTTTGAACAAAACGTTTCAGATACACCTGGTTGGCATGGTGACAACAGACTGAGTGACGTTAGAATATTTTGGAAACAGATGTGAAAAGACTAGAAATTGTGATTTCTAACAAACTTTTCAGGTACACCTGATTGGCATGGTGATAACAGTGACAGAATATTTTGAAAACAGATGTGAAAAGACTAGAAATATTGTATTTCTAACAAACTTTTCAGATACACCTGGTTGCCATGGCAACAACAGTGACATGAGAATCTTTTGGAAACAGATCTGAAAAGACTACTAGTAGAAATTATGATTTCAAACAAATTTTTACGTAAACCTGGTTGGCAACAAAAATGAGAAATGTACTAGCTTACTAGAAAGCTTATCTTCTACTGGGCCTGACAAAAGGTACATGTACACATGCAATATCTACAGTCATGTAAATTCAAAGAAACAAGCAGAATTTACAGTCATATTTACTAGGTACAAAGAACAGTGGACTGGTGCTTAACACCCCTTCCTAGGAATGGATCCTATTAGAGTGCGAGTTCAGTAGTAAATGCCAAGACCTGAAGTCACTCCACTGGCATATACAAACAAGAAAGTAAGGAGTCCTTCACTGAATAATTTCATCAGGTTGGTAGAATATAGGAAGGGTATAGGAGTTTTCTTCTTACACAACCAGTAAGTTCCTCACCTGCTTACGTTTTGCAAAACGCAAAAGCGCCACCTACTTCGGCTACATACATGTATAGCTGCGAGAAGCAGAACTCCAGTCAGAAGCTCTGAGGAAGGTGTCTGACAGACATCGAAATGTAAACAGGTGAAGAACTTACCAGTTGTGTAAGAAGAAAACTCCTATACCCAAGAAAGTAATGAGACCTAGAACTGACCTGATTGTCCTCATGCTCTCTGGACAGGTCGTTGACCTCCCCATCCCCACTGATCTCTTTCACTTTTTTCATCACTTCATCAAGGAATGGCTGAGGGGGGAAAAGATGATCAGCAAGATCTTTTTTTTATTCATTTTTTAAAACCTTTGTTTATTCATGACAAGCTCAAATTGTCCTGCAAGCTGCTTTTTATTGAGGTCATGACAGAAAAGGTACGGGTCAGACAAAATATACTACAAAGATACAGGTTATGACTCAGTTAAAGTCCTTAAGGAACATTAAGGCACATCAACATTAAGGAATATTAACATTGTATCAGCCTGGCCTCAAGATTCTGCTGTGCCATAGAAAACATGTAATATATGCAGGGCTAGAAATACTTGGAGCATACGCACTTTTATGCACCGGTGCACCGAAGAAATTACATACATGAATGGAAACATAACTAAGTAAAATTTGTATGCTGGTATAACGAAATTCTAATAAATTATTTATGATTTCATTCCACTTTTGAAATGGTTTATGGGTATACTAGCAAATATAAGAGAATAACACGAAACGACATTAAACTTAAGAATGGAAACCTCAGTTGCAGCATTACAAAACTTACTGCGACGAACCACAATAGACTAAATATGATGCTATATGGAATATGGAATGTTAGCATCTAATCTGAATGATCTTTGAATCTGCATGTACAGTGTATAATTATGATCTACTGTTGAAACTATAACAATGATGCATTGAAAACAAGGCCTCTGACCATCCTCCCTTGAACTCTTGAAAAGCGGCTAAGGCCGAACAGTGTACTTTTTATGTTTTAAATATAGGTTGGAAAAAATATCAGTACTAAATGTCCGCCTGACCTGTGGGAAGGTGTCCCTTCTCTCCAAGGCTTGTGCGACGCGTGAGGCGATACAGTACCGCCGGAACCACGCCCACTTGTGCGTCTCTGAACAGCATGGCAGGGAGTCCAGCCCCAGCTCACAGGCAAGGGCTACCAGCTCCTGGGGTGGAAAAATTTCAGTTTTTCAGTTAAAAACTATGAAAACTCGTTAAGCCTTCCATCTACTCCAGCTTGTTGTATTTCATACAGTAACTTACCTTATAGAGACGTGTCGTGTCAATCTATACTTCCAGACATTTTGAGTCACCACCATCACTTTTACTAGTGACGCTGAAGACTTATGGATGTCACTCAAAACGTCCAGAAGTAACCTCCGTATTTCAGCTAGTAGTAGAGTTTGAATTGTCTATATGAATGAATGAATGAGGCTTTATTTACGTGTTGTGCGCTTCAGGCGCTCAGCCTGTGTGGGCTTATATGACACCGATTAAGAATACAGTAAGTATGGCACATAAAACAAGAAAATCAGGGGTACAGAGATAACATAATCAACCATAAACTGAACAGAAACAAAAGGAATGAGTAAAACGGGTAAAATAGGGCATTAACAAAGCAAGGTACAAACAACTGCATTTCCAATTGAAGCTGCCAGGGGTGTGAAAATTGAACACCTTTCTTTTACAGAGACCTTCCCACTAACCGGAAATCATGGAAAATACTGTTTATTGTGGTAGTCCAGTCTACAAACAAGTCAATAGAACACACAAACCAAAACACATCATTGAAAACATCACAAATGTCTCTTTTCCACCAAGAAAGCTGAAATAAAGGCCTCACCATGAAGAAGGAGCTGTGGAGGAGATGTTTGCCTCCCCTGACAATAGGATCTTCATACTCGTACTGTCTCAACAACATCTCAGGCAGGCCCTTCACTAGACTGGCCAGGGTTCCTGTGTTCGCCTGCAGAAAAAAAATCAAGAAAGTCAACAAAATGAACAGCTGCATTCAGTTTCAAAAGGTTGATTTTTGCTGACTTTTCCAAATTGTTACTGACTGGTTGGAGGGTCAGGTTATACATGATATGAAAGTGTTTGAGTAAGAGCAGTACACAATGTGAAGGTAAAGAGTATGCATTTGCTAAATGTTACCTTTCTAGTTCTTACTCAAATACATTATATGGGAACCAGCCCCTCCAACTCTGTCCTGCCACTTGCTACATAATGTGATCCAACACCACAGGCTGTCTGCTACAGCACCAGTTACCATACGGTGAGAATCATCTGGTCCAGGTCAAACCTTATTTGTTTGGAATGGAACCTTATTTGTTTGGAACGGAGGAAGAACATCTAGAGGAGGAGAAATGGAGCTACAATATAAAAACTGACCCTAGACTGTTCCTCATCCCCATCTCCCAACAAGGCATCCACGTTCAGCACTGGACCCATCCCCGACCGAAGGAGCTTTCGCAGACGCTGCAGCGCCCACATTCTCTGGCTGGCCACTGAAAAAGATTAGACCAGATAGTAGTGAATTTCTCCCATAGATTAAATATTCTTTGCATGTTTTGGCTGACAATGACATCTAGAGCTCTACAATGCAAATGCCAATGCAAATGCATCCTTGGAGTGCTAATGATTAAAGCATATGTTTTGTATATGTTTCTGTACTCGAATGTAGTTGTTATACATGTATGTTATGTACATTGTAGACGTGTTATATGTGATGTATGTTTTGCAGAGCTTCACTGTAAAGCAGTGCTTTGACACTGAGATGGGCCACCCCGGGTTAATAAAATACAAACAAACAAATTTATGAGCAGTACCTAGACAGCTGAGCTGTGCGCAGGCAGCGAGCGCCGCGGCCAGCCGAGGCACAATACTGCGGACACAGTTGGCATCCAGCCGGAAGTCCAGCAGGCAGGTGACCAGGTCGATGGACGGTCGGGACAGGACAGATCTGTCTGACAAGAGGTCCTGTAGGGGTAACAAAATGTCACCATACTGGTACATGTACAAAATGACTTATAAACTAGCGGACGCACCAACTACCAAGTGTCTAATATCAGCTCAGTTTTAACCCAATAAGAGAGATATTCTTGAAGAAACCTGAGTAAGATCACATTGCTTTGGAAAAATGCAAAGGGGAAAGATATCAACTGGGTGTCCATTTTAACATAGTATTTCATATAATTTTACAAACAAAGCATCAATTTTCTGTAAATCTTGAAGTGTTTATGTTTTATTTTCAGGGCTTTCATGGTGACCTCTTCACTGCATATTCATGAGACCGCAAATTTGTGTTTCCAATCATTATCAAATAATAAATGTATTACAGTACTGCAAACTGTGCTACAGAATTGCTTCAACCTACATGTAAAACACAGGAAAAACTTCCTTTCCTCTTCTACCATAAACTTAAATCCCAAAAACAAAGGAATTTACAGTACTCAAAGAGCACACTCCTGTGTTAAGTTACATTCTTTTCCAAATGTTTCCACGGCTTGTCATACCTTGGGTGCAGCAGCTGGCATGATGGGGAAGACTGTGAACCTCCAGCCCCAGCCGTTCACAGAACCATCGCTGGTGAACTTCCACTTCAGCTCGTCCCCCGCGATTCTCAGCTCAGACGACCAGTCACTCCACTCACGACCTGGGCAAGGAATCAAGAGTTGAAAACAGGAATTATAGAACACAAGTATAACTTTAAGGTAACATTTGCAAAGTAAATGCATATATGTTTACCTTCACATGGGGATGGTCTAGCTCAACAAACTACTGCTGTTTATTCTTACTCAAAACTTTTATATATTTGGTTACAGGCCTCTCCAACTCTGCCCTGCCACTTGCTACATAATGTAATCGAACACCACAGGGTGTCTGCTATATCACTAGTTAACATGGTGACAACCCTCTGGCTTAGATCTTTTGCAAAGAATACTCTGACAGCAATTCACTATCCAGTTTGTCTTTCTATTACTGAAGAACATTAGGAGTTGAAGCCATTTCAGCAATTGTCTTGAAGAAGAATGACCAAAAGTAGACAGACATGGGTAGTAGACAGATTTGACTTTTTGTCCTTGAAACCTACCTGATCTAACCGACACCACCCTGTTAGCTCCATCCATGATAGTGAGTGGGTCATGTCTTCTCTCCGTGGAGCATTGACGGTCAAACTCTACACGCAGAGCCTCCGCACCTGGACAGGAACCACATTTTGCATCAACACTGTTCTGATGTCGAACTGCTCTCAGTTGTTTAATCTTAATATCAACATGTTGCCATAGATATTGTGTAGGGTTATGTACATTGTATGTAAAGGTACTATTGTACAGTAGTATCAGCATATTCTTGACATTCATGTGTAAAAAAATAAAATCTTTGTTGTACTACTTGCTTAAAATTTAAATTTAGCTATAATTTTCAGGTTCAATCTCTGATTCTGAAGAGAGGCAGTAAGCGTTGTAGTTTTTCCCTTTGCACCAAAATTTCTAGTGCACCTATTCCCCAACATGAATTTTGAGCCCTGGACTGTGAGACCTCCAACCATCAAACCTGGACCCATCTGGAATAACATCTCCAAAAATTGGACTTCAAGAAATAAATGTAAAAATGTTAAGTATGAAGGGAACTTTCAATGCTGTATTATTTACATGTGATTCATAACTGATAGAGAAATTGTACAAAAGATCACTGATACAAAATATAGCTCAGTAATCAAGGAGCCAAGTGGTCATCCTCTCGCCATCCACCAAACCTGGAACCACCTGCAATCCTGAAACGCCAACTGTATTTAAGTTAGCTATAGAATTTTCAGAATCAAGCTCTGAAAAGAGGCAGTAAGGTTTGATGTTAGATTTTTCTGGCTTTCCACTCTATTCTAATTTCTATGTTGTGAATTTAAATTTCTAGGTTAGGTACAACAGTGCACCTATTCCCCAAATGAATTTCGAGCATTTTAAGGCTGGAAGAGCTCCAGTCACCAAACCTGAACCCACCTGCAATTCTGACATGCCTACTGATGGAGGTAGATTGATTGATTGATTGGTTGATTGATTGTAAGAGCTCCAGCCACCAAACCTGGACCCACCTGCGATCCTGACGTGCCCACTGATGGAGGTATCATCCCCGTACGGATGTGGGCTCTCCTGGACCACAGGCTGCATGGCGTTCCGGTTAGCCTCAGTGTCGGACGCCACGTCCTCCAGCTCTGTCACACACAGCTCCAACAACATCTCCGCAACCTGAGGTGGCAAGGTGGTCTGGTGGTTAGGATTTGTTGACTCACAATCTGAAGGTTCTGGGTTTGAATCCCTGGCAGGCCCCACTGTTGTGTCCTTAGGAAAAGGCACTTTACACCAGTCCTATTTCATCACTTGACTCAGGTGAGAGTGAGTACCTACATGTTGCTTCTGTTAGGGACAATGAGATATCAAAACCAGATCTTATGCTGCAGTGCCACAGAAAGCCACCAGAGGGCCTATAATTGAACCTGACACCTACCCACATACCAAATATCGTATGGATCCATCCTCAACTTCTCGAGTTATGCAGGCCACAGAAAGACAGACAGACAGACGGACAGACTCACGTACCCACAAACGGTACCTAAAACATAACCTTCTTGACGAAGGTAAATATAGCCTACCTGTGGGTTGAACTTGCCCATGGCTGTGAGGACAGCGGAGATGGCTTCCTTCCCAGACTCCCCTGCCCGGCCGGCCACGGCCAGCTTCAGCAGGTCCACGAGAACTCGGGCGTCGTCCGCGCTCAGCTTCCCTGTGAACTCATCCAGGTCCGCGACTGGAGGGGTGGGGTCCTGGTCTGAACCACTGGTCACCTAGGAAACAACACCAGTTACAGTCAAAACTGCAAAGAAGACCATGCAGGAAACAAAAATCAACAGCACCGGATACAGTCAAAACTGAGGAAGAAGACCACTCAGGGGACAGATAAGATCTGGTCACCCACCCCCAAATTACGTTGGGCGGGTGTCGCCCCCCCCCCCAAAAAAAAAATTATGCTGAAACCCTTGTGTATTTTTTCCTAAATGTACATGTAATGACCAGCCATCGAACAGTTCAGTTTCTACCAGGCTATTCAAAGATATACTATGTAAAATGCATTTTGTCGAGAATGACAGTCAAGTTTACATGAAAGGTTTTCAAAGATCACAATTCAACTTCCAGGCCTTTTGGTTCTTTGTTATATAGACAGCATATAATGAGATTCTGAACCATATAACAACAATGTACATGTACACGAACATATATTATATGTAAAACAGAAAGATTTTTAAAAAATCAATGTTTACCTCCTCTGTAGATGTAATGGCTTCTGCCACATAGGCAGAAGCACTGAGAGCTGGGATGCTACCACTTCCAGACAGAGGGGGGTGCTTGGGCTCTTCCTTGGATATGCTAATGTCTATGTCTTCCACAGACACTTCTTGGTCCTTCTCTGGCTTGGTTTCTTCAAGACTCTCGGGCTGCTCCTGGGAGTTGTCTTTAACTGCGTAAGACTCTGGTACGGCCAGGGCACTCACCTGGGCCTCCCTGTGGTTAAAGATATCCATGTAAAATGATGTGAGAAAATGTAGCAGCAAGAAGAGATTCCGTTGTGCGTTTGGAAAAAATGTTGGTAGAATCCAAATCCTTTATTTTGTGAAAACTTTCCTTCTTTCATTTTCAGGTAGAAGATAACAGTATAACATGATAAACTGTATCCACCAGGCAAGGGACCGTCATAGTGAATGAAAGATTGTGTGCCAGTGAATGTGACTGTGTGCGCAAAAATATTTAAACAGATCTTTTTGAATAACTGATTATTCCATTGAACTGAGGACTTTTCCTGATGACAAGTACATGTACATATTGTGTATATAAAATCTGCATTTTAAAATGTATACTTAGAGCTTCTTTAAATGTTTTTAAATGACAGTCATACATCATCGTTTATTTAACTGAGAGTGCACTTTTACATTAAATTGCCTGTCAATTTTCAATTAAATTTAGAAGTGTGACATAAAATGTAAAGTTTCACGGAATCAAGCTAGGTAAACGCCAACAAAATTCAGACTGAAACTCTGCCAGTTATATGATAAAGATCCAATCCACCTTGCGTAGATGATCTGCAGGGCAGACAGGATGTGTCCCAGAGCCTGTTGCTTAGCAACGTTGGTGTCCAGGGAGAGGACTATCCTGGCGAGGGAGGGGCGGTGAGGTTTGGAGGGCAGCTGGCTGGTGGAGCTGGCTCCCATGTTGTCTGTCTCAGGCTCCACACCTGGAGAAACAAACGTTTCATCAAAAGTTATAATGAGAAATAAACTGTTCTCCAACTCAAGGACTTTGACTCACCAGAATTTTCGACTGAATCTCTCGGTCAGCTATCTGACCCAAGTGCTGTAGACAGGTGACTTTTCCGCACGAACGTGTGACGTCACCACTTCTGACTTCCGACAAACTTTCACCCAGTGCTGACGTCACAAGTGCCGAAAAATCTTGTGTCTACAGCACTTGGGTCAGATAGCTGATGAAGACCAAGAGATTCCGTTGAAAATTCCAGTGAGCAAAATTCCTTGAGTTTGAGAACTACAAATGTATTTACTTCTCATTATGTAGAATGTACATTTTGTAATTTACCCACATGAACTTTCATGCTAAAACCCAAAATTTTTAGTTTCAATTTCACGCCAAGTTTGTCAGGTTTTCTCAGAAGAAAAACATGCAAATGCAAATGTGGTAAATCTTAATAAATAAACAAATAAATAAATGAATACTCTAACACTTTGCAACAGAACTGACCAAGCAGCTTTGGCCCAATGTTGCAGTCATGTGTCCATATATGTAGGGGCCTGGGGTTCTACGTATATGTAGGCAATGATATAGAAAACTAACCGAGAGCCGACGCCCCCAGAGGGTCTCTAGACATGGTGAACAGTACAGGCTCGTGTCGGGACGGCACGGCTGAGTCTGTTGTCGTCCAGGCAACGCTGTGGGATGACCCGCAGGCCACCCTGGTGACCTTGACCCCCTCCAGGCCCTGCACCAGGGATGGGCGTCGGTTCACGGTGGTGGTGCCGTTACCCTGTTGGCCATGGTCGTTGTCTCCCCATGCAAAAACCTGCAGCAGGAGATCAACATGTTACAAATGTAGCTGTAAAAGGGCAGTCACATTGTGCGAAAATCGATCGACGTACGAGTCCGCGAGCTCTAAATGACATTTATGGCAGTAATACGCCCGATGTTTCGTCGAGCATCGCGCGAATTTTACGGATCGCCGGCGATTTTTAGGAGTCGGCCGAAGCTCGCTGACACGTGAAACGTGTTCTTAACATCAGCGACTAGTCGCTCAATATTTGAGGTCATAGATGTATTCCCAAGCGATTGCCCGAGCGCTCGCTCCATGTAACGGGGACGATTTTCAAGCCAAAAATACGCGTGAATCTTGGTCGATTTAAAATCGGGCGTCCTTTCGGCGATCAACAAATACGGCCGAAGCTCGTCGACAATGTGACACAGGCATAACGGATGAGGAAGGAAAATTACCTTTATTTTAACTTTCAAAAGCTATATAACCTGGGGTCGCATTGCTTGTTGTAAGAGACATTCACAAGTTGCTTCCTTCATTCACAAGACTTTTGGTTGCACACCACACATTTTGGAGGAAGTAGGTCTGGTAACCACTAACTAGTTGTTAACGTGACTAGAATGAAATATTTTACTGGCTATTGTTGTTGTTGTCTCCATGCAAACTCTTAGAACTGTCCAATGCATGCACTATTTATGTAGTCATGATCAAAACTGTAGTACAAGGGACCGCCTCTATATACATGTAAGAACCACCTTGCCAATGTGGCCACTTTTTGGTGGTCCTTTAGATATTTTTCCCATTGACACCGGCATTACCCGAGGAATGTGTCTAGGTCCATCTCCGTCCTCCATGGCTCCCCAGGGAGATCACGTCGATCGCTCTCTGTGTGGTGTACAACCCCCCAGCGTCACCCTACAAGAATGCACTACTCGACTACCTGGCAGAGTCAATGGGCGAACTGCGTCACTCCTACCCAGACATAGGGTTATTGGTGCTAGGTGACCTGAACCGCCTGGACTCCAGACACCTTTGCCGAAGCCACTCCCTAAAACAAGTGGTAGACTTTCCCACTCGTGGTGATGCTGTCTTAGACCAAGTCCTGGCGAACCTGGAGGAACTCTACAGTCTACCTACTACAGCTCCTCCGGTGGGTAATAGTGACCACAACTGCGTCCTATTATCTGGAGAACCAAGACACTTACCAAATAACATCTGTAAGAAGGTAGTGAGACCCATGCGTGACTCTGATATCAGGGCCTTTGGGTCCTGGATTACATCTCACACCACTCACATCTCAGTCCTTCAGGAAACCAGCATGGAGGCAAAGTGTGCTGCTTTCTACACAACCTTGAATCTGGCTGTCGAGAGGTTCTTTCCGACCAAATCTGTGCGCCCCCACTGTAGGGACAAACCATGGATTACGCCGATCATAAAGTCATTGATTTCAAAACGACAACGAGCTTTCAAGAATGGTGACACCTGCTTGTGGAAACGTTACAGGAACAAGATAGCTCGAGAAATCTCCACGGCGAAAAGGAAGCACTATCATGACAACGTTAAACATCTGAAGTCTACGGACCCCAAAAAATGGTATCAAAACATAAAACAGATGGCAAACATAGGCAGTGAGCCCTCCGTTATTGAGGTCCCGGGAATTGACCCCGACTCCACCCGAGCCGTCGCTAACACCATAAACAAGCACCTGGCGTCAACATCCCAGATGTTCCCGCCGTTATCTCTCCAGGACTTACATGTACCAGCTTTCCTGCCTGCTCCTAGACCCCCACCGGAAGTATCTGTGTGGGACATGTACCACCGGCTTAGCAGAGTAAAACTGGGCAAGGCTTCTGGGGTGGACGGTATTTCTGCGCGGCTGGTGCGAAAATTTGCCTTTAAACTCAGTACACCTGTCAGCAATATCTTTAACTCATCTCTCCAAGAAGGGACCGTGCCTTCAGTCTGGAAGATGGCCGATGTTGTTCCGGTCCCGAAGGAAAAACCACCACGCCTGGACAAACTGCGGCCAATATCCCTAACGCCCATCCTAGCAAAGGTTTGTGAGGGTTTCATCACTGAGTGGTGTTTAAACGACATTCTTCCAGCCATAGATCACCGACAATATGGTTCACTGAAAGGTTGATCCACCACGCACTATCTCACCAGCTTACTCCATCACTTGGCATGTACAACAGACAAACCTGGTTACTGTAACACTCTCGTGCTGACAGACTTCACATGTGCCTTCGACAGAGTGCACCACATGACTGCAGTCATCAAGAAACTCCTGGACCTGGGCGTCAGACGGTCCATTATTCCATGGATATGCACCTTTCTATCGGATAGACAACAGCGAGCTAAGTACCGGAACGTTGTGTCGGACTGGGAAATTCTCACCTGTGGCGTCCCGCAAGGAACCAAGTTGGGTCCCCTTGTGTTTCTTGTACCTATCAACGATGTGTCCCCGGACAGTGCAGACTCGGCTGTATCAGGAAGTATGTTGATGACATGTCCCTGTCCGAAGCTAGACCCTGTACACAAGTCTCAACGTTGCAAACAGACCTTGACAGACTTGTACAGTGGACAGAAACCAACCATATGCAACTGAACCCTACCAAGTGCAAGATGATGTTAATATGCTTCATGCGTAAAATACTAACTGTGAAAACATCAGTGCTTGAAGTGGTGCAATTTGCGAAGATTCTTGGGGTGATGGTTTGGACAGTACAGAACTAACACTAGTATTCTGTGGCTTCATACGGCTGATATTAGAATATGCATGCCCTGTATGGCACCCTGGTATCACTCGTGCCCAATCTAGAATGATAGAAAGTGTACAAAAGAGAGCTTGTCGCATAATTCTTGGTCAAAACTTTGTTAGCTACAGTACAGCATTGAATCAACTGTCACTCGTATCTCTTAGCAGAGACGACATGAGCTATGTTACAAGTTTGCTACTTCACTACTGAATTCTACAACTTTCTCATAGCTTCCCCCGAACCGTGTAAGCCTGCATGGCAGGAATCTTAGATAAAAAAATAATGTAACACAATTCAAATGTAGAACTGAGAGGTATTGCAAGACTACACTGCCTTTCCTGGTTGATGTACTTAATGAGACATGACACGTACAGGCAGTGCCCATCTACCATGATTACCTGCTAGATTGATGTTTTTTTTATACGTTTTAACACAATCATTAATGATTGGTCTTCATGGGGAGTTTTTACTGTTACAGTATTATGTTTATATTTACTAGTACCTGTCCTGTGTCTGTGACAGCCAGACAGTGCAGAGCTCCCACTGCCACGTGAATCACCTTCTTCCCTCTCAACCCCTCCACAATCTGGGGCTTCCTCACATGGGCATCACTGCCATGGCCCAGCCTGAAGTAGTCTCCTTTTCCCCTGAACAGAACACAAACAAGAAATGCTTTTTAAAAAAAGCTGGCGGGGGGCCAAAAGATGGGAATAGCTGTTCAGCTTGTTGACTTGAATAGGACTAATGCTAATAGAAATGATACACACTACTTATAAATTGTATACATGTATCATGAGCTCTTTCTAACAAAGAAGGGATATTTTGTAATAGTTTATTAGCGGTTACGTACTACTACTACTAGGTAAAAGAATTGCGTCACTTCTTGTTTCATTTGGCCAGTCTTTCCGTCCTGACATCTGCTTGGTTTTCATTCATATGGTAATGTATCACTTCTTGTTTCATTTGGCCAGTCTTTCCGTCCTGACATCTGCTTGGTTTTCATTCATATGGTAATGTATCCGATGCTCAACCATGGGACAAAAAAATTTGATATTTAGCACAAAATCTGGATTTTAATATGAAGGGTTCAATATGAATAATATGCAGCTCTGTTTAGCTTGTGTACCCACCATGTCCAGACCTGGCCAGCCTTGGTGAGAGCCAGGGAGAACTGTGCCCCACACTCGATCTGGATCACCCCCTGACCCCCAAGTCGCTCCACGGGGTGGGGCTGGTTGCA
Organism: Branchiostoma floridae x Branchiostoma japonicum; assembly: GCA_013266295.2. Taxonomy (NCBI): domain Eukaryota; kingdom Metazoa; phylum Chordata; class Leptocardii; order Amphioxiformes; family Branchiostomatidae; genus Branchiostoma; species Branchiostoma floridae x Branchiostoma japonicum. The sequence goes on along the minus strand of CM023827.1, from coordinate 7,014,302 downwards.
CCCCTCGCTGCCGCCTCGCCCCAGCTTCCCGAAGTCGCCGTCTCCCCAGGAGTACACGTTCCCCTCGTCCGTCAGAGCCAGGGTCTGGGCGTCACGGCTGCCACACGCCACCTGGATAACTCTCTGTCCGGCCAACGATTTTACCTGCAGGAAAGAAGTGAACATGAAACAAGACATGATTTTAATAAAAGCTGGCCGTGGGGCCAAGATAGGAATAGCTGGTTGGGTGGAATGAGTGTGATGATGATGTGTGACTCAAATAATTCATCATCTTGGTGACTTGAATTGGACTTCTGCTAATAAGACTGGACTTTCTAACAGAGAAGAGACAGTTTAATAGCGGTTATGTGCGATAAAGAACCGCATCATTTCTTGTTTCATTCCGCCAGTCTTTCCCTCCTGACATCTGCTTGGTTTTCATTCATATGGTAAATTGTGAATGTATCCGACACTCAACAATGGAACATGATATTCAGCATAAAGCAAAAAGTGACATTAACCACTGCAAAACAACAAAGAGGGCTTTCATAGAATGTAGAAGGAACTCAGAATTGATAATTCTCTGGTTGGCCAATGCTTTTACCTGGGACAGACAGGAGGAAAAAAATCAATGTTACCCAAAGACACGACAGGATGATTCATCTTTTTTGGAGACAGTCTTTTGTTATTTTGCTACCTGTTTAGGCCTGAGCTGTGTGGTGTTTTTGTCATCCCCCAGGTGTACAGCTCTCTGTAGGAGTTGTTTGTTTGTTTGTTTGTTTGTTACTTACCTGTTTAGGCCTGAGCTGTGTGGTGTTGTCCCCATGGCCCAGCCTCCCGTACTCCCCCAGCCCCCAGGTGTACAGCTCTCCGTTGGAGGTTACTGCTGCGCTGTGAGAACTCCCGCAGGCGATGTCTCGCACACGCTTGGATTTCAGAGCCTCAATCAGTCTGGGCTTGTCACAGTTCCTGTCCAAGAAACAGCATTCCATTGGTCAGCAAATAAATCAATCAATGCCAATCAATTAATGAATAAGTCAATTTTTCACTATTTCTACCATAAATTTGTATCCCCTCAAGCAGTCTGAGCTAGTCACAGTTTTGTTGAAGAAACATAGATCAACCAATCCAAATCAGAACCGAGTCTACCTGGAATATCGGAAGATAAAGAAAAGCTTGATGATGACAAATGCAAATAAGAAAAACAAGTGACATTTCGGTACTCACATCCGGCTGAAGTGTCCCAGTTTGCCGTCGTCGCCCTCCCCCCAGGAGAAGACTTTTCCATCCACGGTCAGCGCCATCGCATGCCGACCACCTGAAACAGATATTGTTGAACACCATTCACACACAGGACAAACAGACCTGTCCTTGGTGCTGAACACCTTCCACAAACAGGTGAACATACCTGTCCTTGGTGCTGAACACCTTCCACAAACAGGTGAACATACCTGTCCTTGGTGCTGAACACCTTCCACAAACAGGTGAACATACCTGTCCTTGGTGCTGAACACCTTCCACAAACAGGTGAACATACCTGTCCTTGGTGCTGAACACCTTCCACAAACAGGTGAACATATCTGTCCTTGGTGCTGAACACCTTCCACAAACAGGTAAACATACCTGTCCTTGGTGCTGAACACCTTCCACAAACAGGTAAACATACCTGTCCTTGGTGCTGAACACCTTCCACAAACAGGTGAACATACCTGTCCTTGGTGCTGAACACCTTCCACAAACAGTTAAACATACCTGTCCTTGGTGCTGAACACCTTCCACAAACAGGTAAACATACCTGTCCTTGGTGCTGAACACCTGCCACAAACAGGTAAACATACCTGTCCTTGGTGCTGAACACCTTCCACAAACAGGTAAACACACCACCTGTGCTTGGTGCTGAACACCTTCCACACACAGGTTAACACACCTGTCCTAGGTCCATGGTACTACCCACTGGGCCATGCATACTTCTTTTAAGGTCCTATTGATTGTTTCTTGATAAAAAAATTCACGAAATAATACATTTTTGTTTCATCACACAACCGTTCTTCACCCTTACCTGAATGGACGGACACTTTCCTGACCACGTACTGACTGAGGGATGACAGCTGTCGGGGGACGGACACGGTTCCCGTGGAGATGCCCAGCCCCAGTCTCCCATTGGTCGCTTCACCGCAGGCGTAAACCTTACCCTCCGCAGTGACTGGGAAGGAAGAGGGAATCGTCATTGTGGACAGTGTTGAAGATTTCTTACCAAAATTTTCAATAGACTTAAACTTCGAAAGATAGTTTAAAAAGACTCATGTATCGAAAGATACCCTTCCAATTCCAGGATGCTGTCAATAAGCTTTATATGATGTCAATGAAGGTTAGACATTCAGGTGGAACTTTAAGTAATACAAAATAAATCAAGCAACTGGATAAATTCTCTGAAAATTTAAGTATTTCAATCTAGCATCCACTATCTTTCATCACTGTGACAGAAAGATCCCCTAACTTTCTTAGTCACTGATGAAAGATCGTGGATGCAATCTGAAACATCTGACTCTTCAGAGAATTTATACAGTTGCTTGATTTATTTTGATCCTACTACATAATGAGCTCAGTACTCTTTATTAATCTGTCAGAGTTTTCTTACCAGAGTTTATGTATACTCACCCATGAAAAGGCTCTTGGACCCACCAGCAATGTGAACACACTTGAGTGATGACATGAACTCATTCATGACAGGAGTCTTAATCTGACAAAAGAAATAAGAAAATTTTATCTTTAAGTATAGTTGACATATTACTTTTCTTTACATTGCACATGGATATTCAATATATAATTCCACTTTCTATTAACAGCAAATATGTGAGACTAAAAGGTAACATTTGCAAAGCAAATGCATTTATCACTATGTTTACTTTCACATGGTCTGGCCTAACAAACTACTGCTCTGCTTATTCTTACAAAAACACATTGATATATGGTGACCAGCCCCTCCAACTTGCTACATAATTGTAATCCAACACCACAGAGTGTCAGCTACAGCACCAGTTACCATGGTGACAGATGCCTGGTCCAGGTCATTGACTCTTATGTCTTTGGAGAAGAAGAAGAAAAAAAACAGAGAAAGAGCAATAGGTTTTCCTTATGTAATGGTAAACATAAAAAAAACAATAAAAATATATGAGCATACCTTGGAGCCCCTTGGCCCTCCTAACTGATCCTTATCGTTCAGCCCCCAGGCGAACACTTTAGTCTGTATGTCTCCAACGTTACTGATGCTCCCTGCTCGCTTCCCTCTCGGTCCGTTGCTCCTCTCATCCTCCACTTCCTCCTCCTCCTCCTCTTCTTCGTTGTCCGAGGCCAGGAAGGAGATGTTGGCGGCGATGTCTTCGTCGTCAGCCCGGATCCGACCAACCACAGACAGGCCATGAATCTTACAGTCTATACCAGAACTCCGGCATTGTTTGATAGAAATCTCGAGGAATCTGTAATACTGTGGGGAAAACGATAATAAATCAGTCAATAATTTACAATTTAATGAATGAATTTACCTCTTGTAGATATGGACAGTGCAGACCTCTCAATTTTGCCTCTCAAGACTATAAAGTGTAATTCTACAACAGTAACGTAGGTCAACGTTTCCAGAAAGGTTCCAGAAAAGGTTGTATCATTTCCTGTCTTCAATTTCTTGCTATATAGAGTTACAAGTCAGAAGTGTTTAAAAAATGTCTTTCCTGTGAACTCGAATTGCAGAATGGAAATTGTTGTCATCAAATACAATATGAAGGACATGAGGGTTCGTTGGATAGCTTTACATGGCAGTTAGAATTTAAATGGTTTTGGTGTTAAAGGTCATCCACTGCACCTGTAATATGTGCATGTTACAATGATGGGTGGCTATATTTTATTACAATAATACCATTTCATCAACTCAGAAAAGTTGTCAAACTGGGTTTTAATGACTTCAAACAAACTGTATGTTTATGGTTGTAACATTTATATGCAAGTTGACTCAATATTTAATATTGTCTTAACTTGAAGTTACAAAAAACAAAGCGCTTTAGTAGTCCAACCAAACATGGCAAGCAAGCTGTGTAGAGTGTCTGGAAATGAGTCTTGTGTAGGCAAGCTGGAGAAAGAATTCCTTTGACATTTTTTGATCAGTACATGTATGGCATATACTGAAGGACTGAGAGCTTGGATCAAAGAGATGCAATTTAAAAGTGGTATGATTAATTTCTGGATGTTTTCCTGAAGTGTTGAATATCAAAATTTAATCCACCAACTCGGAGGACTTTATACAATGTCCTTTCTTAATCCAAATGCCTTTTCAAACACATACAAGTACACAAGTCAGGTTACGATTCGATCAACAAGTTCTTTCCAGATTTATCTATTACATTTTTATTATACTTTTATATGATTATGATACATTTACTGGTTCACAGTGAAAAAAGTATGGGCTGTATGTACATGTAAATGCCAAAGGGTTATTACCACACACTATTGCACAAGTTGTTGTAGTTGGTCAGTCTTGGCTGCATGTGTCAAGGACTTTAAAGACAGACAATTAGGGTCTGAGTATTGAAAATTAAAGCTCGACATGAAGGCTTTCTATAATATATTATCTTGATGTTTTTGAATAAAAAGGACTCAAAAAATAAAAAAATGTCCAGACTATGCATGATGTACAAAATGACTAATAAACTGGTGGAGGTACCAACTCTAAGTATCTAATACCAGCCCAGAAAAGAACAAGAAACAGTCATGCCTTCAAATTTAAGAGTTATCAACCAAGAATTGAGGACCTGGTGTTCAAAAACTCGTATTTTCCAAGAACTATCGTAGAGTGGAATTCATTGCCACCAAGTACAGTAGGGGCATCATCACTAGAAAGCTTTAAAGAACTCCTGCAATTAAATGTGCAATTAGAGTGGGTATAACAGGTTGTTCGGTTGTGCCACAGGCCTGCCAAGCTGGTGTGTTACGCAGAAGGGCGGTTATACCGGCTATACCGATACAGACTCCAATCCTATTAAAATGCATGCGGCTCAGACCAAACTGAAACATGAAATGCATAGTAGCTGACGTAATAAACTGTATTGTGTATATGTATCCGGTAACACAACAAAAGGCCCAGTAGATATTGCAGCGAAGGAGAAATCTGTGATCAGTCTGACCACGATGGCGCAAAACAAGGCACTGCTCAGCCTCTATTTCTTACTCGTGGTCTCCAATCATCTACTCCTAGTGTCCGCAGCAGCTGTACGGTGCCCTGACAGCTGTTACTCCATCGAAGTTGGATCGCCAAGAAAGCCAGACTTTGTCATCTATCAATGTCCAGACCAAAATTGGGCGGGGTCCTCCTGCAGCTGGATTGGATACGGAGGAACATACCGCTTCTCCGTATGTCTCGACGCCATACCAACTGACTTCCACAAAGCCACGAGATCGATCCTCATCCAGCATCTCCGTTCTTCTGTGATTTTGGAGCGGTCTTTCCCTAACAGCCCAGAAGTACGGGTCCTATTGATCCAAAAGTCCAACGTTTCCACGGTAGAGCCAGGGGCTTTCCGAGGTCTCCCATTGCTGCGAAACCTTTACCTTGATGACAACCGCATCTCCAATCTTGGTGAGTTGACAAAAAAAAAATCACTTTTGCCAGAGAAAAATGATTGTGTATTTTGGGCTGGATATTCAAGTAAAGTGACCTACAATTCAGAATAGAGGAATTTGGAGGTTGTGCATGGACCTTTCTTTGACCACAATTTAAAATGATTTTCTAAAAAATTTTCTATTGGGGCTACTTTCACTGAAAAGATATAATATTATCTTGGGCTCTTGCTCCCTGGTATCATAAATGAAGTGAAATAATATAAAACTTTGTACATGTATACATACCGGTAGTCAAATATCATAAAACTTGGTACATAGACATGTGCTTATTTTGCAGTTTTTTAGTTTTTTAATCCTATAATAATAATATTATCATTTCTATTTCATGTTTGATTGGACACCACAGAAATAGTAGAAAATAACCTACATGTAAAATGACTGATATCATAATGAATTATGTAAAATTTGATAAATAAGATTGTGTTTTTGGTGTGTGTTCTTGCCATCCCAGCAAATGTCTGTTTTGTTTATCCTCAGAACCTGATACCTTCCTTGGGCTTGAGAAGGTAGTAAACATGAACCTTCAAAAGAACTCCATTTCCGTCATATCCCAGCATGCATTCCGCGGCCTACCTCTCCTTGCTTGGTTGAGGTTGAACATGAACCGCCTGCGTTCCGTGCCTGTTGATGCACTACTGCCACTTACAGCACTGGGGGTCGCAAACCTTCAAACAAACCACATCACCACGATCGACAGCCAAGTCCTGCGTCTGAGTCACATCCAGACCTTACGTCTGATGTTGGTAAACAACCGGCTGAAATGTGACGAGAATCTCACCTGGTTCATCTGTAACCTACCAGCCCTGGACTATATTTCTGATCCTGACTTACTGGAGTGTGCATCACCTGCCAACCTGAGTGGAATGTTGCTGGCCAACGTGAGGAAGGACATGAGTCAGACCAACACGGACAGGTCACGACAGGGGATCAGGTCGGGGAGATGTGATGAAACGTCCACCACAACAGGTCCGCATATCATCCACACGAGTCTGCACAACGAAACCGTTCCCCCAGAGGTGCCGCACACAAACACCACGCCAGGCTCAGAGTGCCTGGCTACAACAAGCCAGGCTACAACAGGGACTGACACTGTCACTCTTCTTGTCGGCCCAATCATCCCTGTGGAAGATGACGGGCGCCACGTCAATGCCATCATCACTGCTGTTGTTGTGCCCCTCCTCCTTGTGTTGGCATCGGGGGTTGTCGTCTACCTGTACGACCGCTGTCATGGCACAGGTCCGGCCCATCAGAACGCCCCTGCAACAGATGCCAGCGATAAGATTGAGCCGTACGCTGTTGCCTACTCAAACTCCGCCCAACTGCACGCATCGAACAGAGACTCAGTCACAGGCAGACGTCCAACTCCTGCCCAGGACCAGACATCAGAGGACAACGATGACATTGAGCCGTATGCTGTGTCATACATGGATGTGTCGGGGAAAGGAAAAAATGGCAAGCTTGCACCGTATGCAACGACTTCCATTGCTAACATCCAGACAACGGAAGACGATGACATCCAACCATATGCAGTGGCCTATGTTGATGTGTCCGGAAAGGGGACAAATGGCAAGCTTTTTCCATACGCTACAACCTCCATCAATGAAGACCCAGGCCCACAGCTTCAGCCATATGCAGTGACCCACGATGAAGCCCCAGGCCCACAGCTTCAGCCATATGCAGTGACCCACGATGAAGACCCAGGCCCACAGCTTCAGCCGTATGCAGTGACCCACGATGAAGACCCAGGCCCACAGCTTCAGCCATATGCAGTGACCCACGATGAAGACCCAGGCCCACAGCTTCAGCCATATGCAGTGACCCATGATGAAGACCCAGGCCCACAGCTTCAGCCATATGCAGTGACCCATGATGAAGACCCAGGCCCACAGCTTCAGCCATATGCAGTGACCCATGACGAAGACCCAGAACTAGTTCCCCAATCAGAAAGTCAGTCACTGCCAAGGGGCTACATTGGGGCAGGTTATACATCACAAATGTATAAAATGACAAATGTCACTAACCAACAGCCAACAAACGTCAAACCAGTCCCCCAATCAAAAAGTCAGTCACTACCAAGAGACCATACGGGGGCAGGTTATACGTCACTGACAAATGTCACTAACCAACAGCCAACAAACGTCAAACCAGTCCCCCAATCAAAGAGTCAGTCACCGCCAAGAGACCATATAGGGGCAGGTTATACGTCACTGACAAATGTCACTAACCAACAGCCAACAAACATGAAACAAGTCCCCTAATCAGAGGGTCATGACCAGTCACTGCCAAAAGAGGCCAACATCAAAGCAAACTATGACTATGAGAGAGGCTATCCATTAACAAGAGACGGCAAAGGTCCTTATGGAATGGACAAAGGAAAGGAGGTCCCAAGTGTCATGGACAGCCTGAGAGTGAGGACAGCACCTCTCACAATGTACAGCCTGGTCAGGGACAGCCTCAGAGTTCGGACAGCATACCTCACAATGTACAGCACAGCTCATGCACAGCCTGAGAGTTTGGACAGCACATCTCACAATGTACAGCATAGCCTATGAATAACCACTGTAATCACCTAATGACAGATTTCTCTTTTTTAAAATGTAAATAGGTTCTAATTCAGTGTGCAACACTGTGACTCCCAATAAAGTCATCTTGTATCTTCTATCTTGTATCTGGTAAAGCACAGCTCATGAATAGCCTGAGAGTACAAACAGCATATACTGCATTTCCTCCAATTGTGTACGCATCCCCAGTAACATACCCCCCCCCCCCCGACTTGGGGCCAAATCTAGGGAGCTGAAACATTCGATGGAAAAACCCCTTTCATGTACGCACCCCCTGTCCAGCCATTAGGAAATTGACATGACCACGTCTTGTGGAACCTCTCTCCAAATAAATGTTTGTTCTGCAGTTGGCTGAGTGCATATGTAGTATTTTTTTTAAACTTAGCATATTTCCAATAAGAGGTCTGCCACCTTTGCCAAAATTGACGTTAACCTTTGCAACTGATGAATTATAAATGTTTATCATTGATTATGCAAATAAGATCCTCATTTGCCTGAATTATAATCATTTGATCATATTCTCCACCCAATGATTTTAACAAAGATGGCTATTCTAGCATTTCCTCATAAATAATGCAAATGAGTCCTCATTTGAATAAGGACTAAGGATTCTTGGATTTGATCTTTGTCTCTTCAACAGTAACTTGCCTACCAAAAATCATGAACATCCATCCATTGCTTCAAGAGTTATGCCACCTACATCCACAATCACTCTGCCTTAGCCAAACTGAAAACATATAACCTTCTGGCAAAGGTAACCAGGTCTCCTCAATTTTGCCGTAAGACTATAAAGTGTAATTCTACAAAGAATCACCAGATGGCGCTGGTGTACTGCACCCACCTCTGTGATGTCCTGCAGCAGGGTGACCAGAGTGTCCGTGGCGCTGACATGGACTGTGCGGATCTCCTTGAGGTTGGAGAGGAGGTCTCCGCCGGAGATGACCACCAGGCTGGGCATGTAGGAGCTGTCGGCAGGGTCCACCTGCATGCGCAGGCGGTGCACGATGATGTCTGGCTGCAGCTCCAGCCGGATCCAATGCTGAAGGGAAGACGAAACGTGTCCAGACAGTTAAGTTGTTTTTTTAAAAATAAAAATCAACAGTCGAAGTTGTGACCGTAACATTAATGTTGAAGGGAAGACAATGTGTCCAGACAGTTTAAGATTTTTTTCTACAAAAAACAACAGGCAAGCTTGTAACCACATGAATGCTGAAGGGAAGACAAACATGTCCAGACAGTTTCTTCTTCTTTTTTTTACAAGAATCAACAGACAAGCTTGCGACCATAACATGAATGCTGAAGAGAAGACAAAATGTATCCAGACTGTTGATTTTTTTAAATACAAAAATCAACAGTCAAAGTTGTGATCGTAAAATGAATGCTGAAGGGAAGACGCAACTTGTCCAGTCGGTTAGTTTTTTAAAACTAAAAATCGACAAGCTTGTGACTGTAACATGAATACTGAAGGGAAGAGAAAACGTGTCCAGACAGTTATTTCTTTTAATACAAATTTCAACGTACAAGCTTGTGACTGTAACATATTATTAAAGTTTCACCACTCCTGACGTAGAAGTAAGGCTCTTACTGCTTGGAGCATGTTACATTTACTGTAACTCTCATAATTCTGCCTGGTACCCTTAGACTGCCACATTAAAAAAAAATCAAATGCAGCATAAGTAATCCAAACGAGGTACACACACTTCACATATCCAGGTGTTTAACCTTCAGCATGCTAAGGTAGCAGATCTGTATTAGTTATGGGGTTAGCCAGCAGGGAGAAGGTTAAGATTTTCTTGAGAAGGCCTCGATAGCATTGTTTTTTCTAAATGACATAGCTGTTACATGCTCCAACCAATTATGAGAACCTTACTTCAGCTTTCTGTAGTATGTTTAAGATGATGTATCTTGTTGATGTATCAAAATAAACACATTGTACAAGCCCAGATAAAAACAAGAAACAGTGGACACAAAAGAAAAAGAAAACAAATTTAAAGCATTACCGTAAGTAGAAAGAACCTGGATAGACAGCAAGTGTTATAGATAGAAATATTGGGACTTTTGGATCCAAAATCTTCTGCAGTTCTAGATCTGATAAACTAAGATCCTTTTCAAATAAATTCAACAAAACTGGCTTTTTTTCCAATTAGAATACTACTGCTGCAAAGCCTCCTCAAAAATGACCTCTTTTGAGACATGAAAAAGGAAGTACTGCTTCCACTAAAGTGGCTAGAGACCTCTGCCAGCTTTTCTTGTCTCAGAAGGGCCATTTTAACAGCTCAGCCCTATTCCAAGCATTTTTCGTTAACCAATTTGCCTTTGCCTTACTCCCAAGCAGCACCAGAACTAGGATTCTAAAGCCTGGTGTTTGAAGAGGTAGACCCGATTTACACGCAGGCAAAAACTGTGTACACACGCGAGTGTACAAAAAATGTGTGTCAAATTTTTCCTGTGTGTAAATCGGCCTGGATTGACGTACGTCAGGAACGTGTTGTTCAGATCGTATGCCAGCCCTCGAGGTAACATACGGTCTGAACAAACGTTCTTGACATACGTCAAAGTAGGACGATTTACACGCAGGAAAAATTTGATGTACCCAGTCTTTGTACCCTCGCGTGCATACACAGTTTTTGTACCGTCAGGTTTTTGTCCGTGTGTAAATTGGGTCATACATGTAGGAGAGTGGAGGTTACCTGTAAAGGAAAACCGTGTAAGGAGCACTGGGAAGGTGTAGCCTTCTCTCGCTCCCCACACGCACACTAAAAATGCACACAGAGACAGAAGACAGTGAAGCTACAAGGTTCGCACACAATCACAGTTATGGGTGTGGGGTGGAGGGGATTCTATGGAAACATGTGTAGGACTCGAAATACTGACAACAGAACACTTTTTGTACATGCAAAGTTGGAGCTGTGCACTTTGGGTACATCTAGATATTTGTGTAGGGTTAGATAATGTAAAGGTAGTATACATGTCATGTACAAATGTAATTGTACACTCGACTGGTTAGAAGCCACAGGTTATTCTTGATTGTTAAAAATTTTGAAGTAGCTATTGTCGAATTTGGATTTATTGCAATTTTTCAAAGCTCGTAGCTGTTTGAAATACGCAGGTTTGTATTGTAAGAAAAAACATTTCAAGCCCTTTAACAGCATACATTGTATTCTACATGTACTGGTGTGTATGAATTTATACTTCATGACTACATCATACATGTACACAAATGTACAATAAGGAGCAAGGCACAGGCAAATTGTGTTACAACACTGGAACCCAATTTGGTTCTTCATATAACAAAACATACATTTTGTATATACATAAGGATAACATTATTTTGCTTTGACGTTATGTCCTACATTTCAACTACAGTTTTTAAAATCTATCCAGTTGCTTGAGTAACTGTTTTCTTGTGTATGTCCTACATGTGTTGCAAAGTAGTGTTGGACATAAAAGGAACTCATTGCAAGTACAAAAAAAAAGAAGAAATACATTGTAGAAACAGTGGTAACAATATTATAGAACTAGAACTAAAGAGCTAACTCCTAAATCTACTGGGTTTGACTTCCATTTTTGTGACAGAGGACCTAGGAATAGGAAGGATCCCCCTTTTCTGTAATGTGAGGATTTTCGGATGTTAAGAGAAGGGAAATAGATAAACAAAATCAGAATAAACAAACAAGGAAGCATACTTTTCCCTGCGATCCACTTGACTGCCAGTATGATCCCCTCCCGTCAATGAGTCGCGATGCCTGGTTCTCCCGAGAGGACACGGTGAGGTTTCGTACGCAGCGGGACCACTCGTCCACGAGCGTACCCGTGAGGTTGGTTCCCTTCTTGTGGTACTTCCCTGGTCGCCCTGCTGGCACTGGACTGGCTCCTGTCCAAAAAAAGGTGGGATGTTTTCTGAACCAGTTTTAAAGGTAAAGGTAGTCCTGTAGCTTTTCTGAGGCCATAGGGGCAGTGGGTTGTTAATCCACTGTGTCCAGGGATGGTATTGAAAGGTGGAGTCCATTACTCTCCTTTCACCACTTTTTACCTCCCCAACTGAAGTCAGGTAAGTGCCTTTCCCAAGGACACAAGGTCTTGCCAGGAATGTCAAAGATCAAATGCATGACCTCTTGATCTTGTGTCCTCTATCTAGCCTTACCACTCGGTCTCAATGAGTAAGTGTTAGCTTAAGCTTACTGGAAAGTTAATCTTCCTTAAGTCTTGATAAGAAAGAAAATAGATAGTCTTACAATCATTTGCCGGTTCAAACCTAAATTCTTAATATCTAAATACACATACATGTATTGTCAAAAACTGATAACTTCGTCTGTAGGTTAAATGAGGAACAGTGACTCATTAAAAAATGAGGAACATAAAAATAAGGAACAGCCAAAAAAAGATGGGAATATTTTTAAACTAGGTATAGCTTACTGAAAAGCTGGGGCCTGCCAGGGATTTGAACCCACAACCTTCAGATTCTGAGTCAACAACCCTAACCACAAGACCACCTTTTTGAGCTTTGTGTGATTTGTAGACTGTGTTACCTGGCTCTGTGATCCTCACGAAGGGATGTCTGTGGTGTTTCTTGGTCTTGAAGCAGTTCTCGCAGTAGTCAAAGTCGTCGCAGGTCTTGCACTGGAAACGGGGGCCGTTAATAGGGAACATCTGGCAGCCATCGCACCTGGAAAGGTAGAAGACGTCACAAAAAAGTGTATTCCAGTGCTTGCCTTTAGTGCATCTAGTTTCGCAGCATGTCGGCAGAACGTACTGCGCTTGTGTAAAATCCGAAACATAATGTGCATAGGACTTCAGCAGAATGTTTAAGGTCGTGTGCGCGTATATAAGGATGATATATAATTCCATATACCATTTTCAAATATTGTATTGGAAAAGATATCATCTGCACTCACTCACTCACTCACTCACTCACACTCACTATCCGGTTTAACATCTGTTGTTCCCCGTTTACTGAGGGTTAGACGTGCTTGCACACTGATGCAACGGAGAAAATTCTGATGCAACATTGATCAAATATCCGACAGAAACCGTAGTTTTGCGCAGGCGTAGTACGTTCTGCCTTAGTTTAGCAACCCAAGAAGCTAACGTCCTACAGGTTGCGACAACAAGAAAACATGCTACAAATTCTCCTAGAACAGGTAAGGATAAAAAATACCAGTGCAAACACATTTTCAATTTGTCGTTGATATGCTACTGGTATATACAATGTACATTTTCCAACAAAAAAATTTACATAACCTAACACGTGGTGATTACATCTAAAAATGAAGAAAAATTTGAGTGACAAGGAACCGCTAAACGTGTTTCCCTTCAAATAGAAACATCCATAGGTTAGAGGAACTACAAGTTGAACTCACGTGACCCCAGGATGGCTGCTAGGCACAAGTTCCATCTCTGAGACCAGACCTGTCCAATGGGACTGCTCAGGGAAGTCTACAGTCACATCCTTACCATTGGCACTGAAGGCTGTGGGGAAAGGAGTATGTACTCATGTATATACGGTAGCTTGATTAAACATAGCTCACTAGAAGATTAATCTTTAACTAGTTGTAACAAGATTAATAGACCAGAAAATGAGGAACTATGTTGAGAAATTCAGGAACAACCATATTACATGTATGTATGTATAAAACAGTATTGTATTAATTTTTTTGCACATACATGTACATGTACATTTTACACGTTCATTATACTTGAAAAATTTCCAGGAACTCTTCTTTTACAAGACTTTACGTATAATGACTAGTGAATTATGATGAGTGAGTAGCCTGACTAAATTGTGCTCCTAGTGGCCAGAGAGATTGTATAAACACAGGCTAGTTTGGTGAGTAATAACAGCAAATCTTCTGAATAAGACATGCTACTCAATTGAGACTTTTATTTTACTGCAATTTAGAGAGAGGAATGCACTAAAACACAACAGAGAAACTCACTAAAACATGATGCACTCCCAGTAAAGTTCTGGGTAACGTCCCTACCCACCTGTGACCACCCCGATGCTGTTGTGAGTGACAGAACCCCACTTGTACTTGGGTGTGGTGACAGAGCGCTTCACTCGAACCTTGTCTCCCACCTTCACTGCACTGCCTGGAGCTGGGCAAGGGTTACAATTGTGTTGGTTTGCAAATCACATCATCTTTATTTCTTTATTTCTTTGCACTTAAAGAATAATAAATACATAACAATGAAATATATAAATGAGATACACATGTATAAGAGTGCAAGCGAGGCCGGAAGCTTATGCTTATGTAAAGGCCTTCCTTTATCAACAATTTAAATAAATCAATTAAACAAAAAAATAAGTTGGGTAATAAATAAATGAAACAATATAGTGAGAACACAGGAAAATAAAGAATTTGCCATAACTTGGTAATCATGCATGGATGTGAATTTAATGTAGAGTTAAACAAGAAGTAGTAAACAAGGAAATGTAAACCAAATAAGGGAAATGTAGGGTTACATGTACAAGTCATGTATCTATAAAATCAGCTTTAGTGTGACTGTCTTGTAAATACAGTAAAAATTAGTTTATTTCCATTTTAGCTTGAAAATTCATTTGAAGCAGGTGAAAATTTACTGCTGTGTCTTACCTGCATCATGTGATATAATCATAAAAGCAGTGAACTGTTCATTCCTTGAAAATTTTGTATATGTCCAATTTTCTGTGTTGGAAATTACAGTGCAAATTTAATTTGCTTCAAATGTTTGTCTGGCTTGTCTATCTCCTATTTAACACATACCCTTGCCTTACTTGGGTTGTTCTACATCTGGGTGTACTGTTACCAGTATGTATGGATACAGCTTGCCTTACCTGGGTTGGTGGAATGTCCCAACAGTTCCACGTGGATGTACCGCACCCAGTACGTTCCTCCCTTCAGCTGCCAGTCTGCCTGGACATTCAGGTCATGGAGGCCGTCACGATCCAACTACAGGAACAGGAAGTTTCAGTTGCGGTTGGCTCATTCATGATCAATAAGGAAGAGTGAATATGTTGCCAGCTGGCATTTTTTCAATGTGCCCTTAGGGGAAGCTCAGCTGAAGCATTAAAAACAACCTAGGCTGCAAAACTGGCCTGAGGTTTAATTACAAAGTGCTGGGTTATAGCTGATGAAAATATACGAATTTGGACTACGATTGTGATTTGATGTTTTGATCCTGTCTTTGTCTTGTATATATATTGTTACATTTGTTTGTCTACAATGTATGTGTACCCAGAGCCACTCGGAAGAGCAGTGCTACATGTAAGTCACTGAGTTTGGTGCTACCCTGGTAAAATAATACAGAAATAAATGCAGAAAATTTAATAAATAAATAAATTACTGCAGAAATTTCCAATACATTACTGTCTCTTGCATCAAGGATCTTAATATACAAGGCTTTGCTTCTTCAGGGGATAACAAAACTTGAAACATTAAAGTTTGTTGTGGTGTTTGTAACAACCAAGTACATGTACAGGTACGTCTTTAACATATTTTGATAATATTTCTTTCGACTTGTGGCTCAAAGATATTTACTTCTGTTTCCTGCTTTGAGCTAGCACTCGGCAGAACATACTGCGTCTGCGTAATACCCAGATTTTTCATGTTTTTGTTGATCAACGCTGCGTCAGAATTTTGCCCGTTACAGACAATATCTTTTCCAACACAAGATTTGAAAACTGTACAATGTAGATGGGACGTCGTCCTTGAATACCCGAATACGACCTTAAATGATACGTCTGCCCAAGCGCTATGTGCAAAACCTGTAATGTTTGTTGTGTAATGTGCCTGTACTGTGCCTGTGCAAAACATTACAGGTTTTGCACAGGCACAGTACAAAACTGCCGGGTATTCAAGGACGACGTCCCATCTACATTGTATAGTTTTCAAATCTTGTGTAAAACCTGTAATGTGCCTGTACTGTGTACATTACAGGTTTTGCACAGGCACATACAGTACAGGCACATTACAGGTTTTTCACAGGCACAGTGCGTTCTGCCGACGTGCTGGCTCAAAGCAGGTAACAGAAGTAAAATATAGATTCATATTTCATGATACAGTACTGTAACAGAAGTTATTAATAGTCAAGAAAAAATTGTCAAATTTTTGCTCTCAGCCCCCAGCAGACTGCCAACACGGCTGCCATTGCCAGGGGTCCCTTGGGTGTCTTCACATTGCCATGGCAACAGACCAGGCAATGCTATGAGCGCAAGGATGGCATCATCATTGAGCAAAGTATGTGTATGTGGAAGTCAGCTGACTAGATTTGAATCCACTTCCTGGAATTTAGAAATGTAGAGAAATTGAACCTATAACCTCTGGAATGGAACTGTGTAGAAGAATTGAGCAAAGTATTATATAGTAAATGTGTATGTGAAAGACAGCTGACTAGTACTAGTACTACATGTAGTACAGGGATTTGAACTCACAACCTCTTGACTTGTACAGATCTAGAGTGAATGGGAAATGGAGCATTATCCATGTGAGCCACATGTGAATTGTCTGTGTTTTGTCTGCATGGTACAAACCAATAGCTGAGCAACATTGTTCTATCAAGTGCCAAGTGTTGACGTGTTCTGAGGAATTTACATTTCAATACGCTTGTTTATAAACGGTAAAACCATGCCATTACTTGTTACTGTAATTCCTTATTTTTTCACTGTACTGTTATGTTCACTGTTTTCACTGTCACTTCTGTACCGTGAACTTATCATTACCGTTATTAAATCATTTGTGTTTTGCCCCTTCCCTGCACTTGCCACCACCATGAAGATAAAGTTCCGTGAACATGTCCATTTTCTTCAGACCGTGAAATTTTGCTACCGTGAACACAAAATGAATTACAGTATGCTAGCAAGTAATACTGTCTCAAATTTCAATTGTACTTGAAGAACATTGTAACTAATATTCGTGTTAGGCAAGATGAAAATAGAAAGGATGAATATACAGAAATTGTACGTCAATGAAGGTTAGACATCCAGGTAATGAGATACACAAGAAAGCTGTTACTCAAGAAACCGGATAGATTTTGAAAGCTGTCAGACATTTCAAGTAGCATCCCCTACTTTTCGTCAGTGACTGAATAATTACTCAAGCAATTGGATAGATTTTGAAAACTGTCAAAGGGTTCAAATAGAAGCTACCAATTTTCCTCAGTGACTGAGTTACTCAAGAAACTGGACAGATTTTGAAAATGGTCAGATGTTTCAAGTACATGTAGCATCCACAACTTTTCGTCTGTGACTTGTCTAAGTTACTCTTGGCAAGCAACTGGATAGATTTTGAAAACTGTCCGATGTTTCAAGTATCATCCACTACTTTTCGTCAGGGACCCAGTTGCTTGAGTAACTGTTTTCTTGTATAAAAATTTTGGATGAAATTCGACAAAAAGGGTAATTGTTACCTTGACGACCCTTCCGATGTCCCCTTCATGTACCTCCTCGTACGTCCGACAGCAGCGGACCATCATGCCCACCTGGATGTGGTCCCGCACGTACAGCGCATAGTCGTCATTACTCATGAAGTCCGACCGCTTCTTAAAACTCCTGGAGTCTGTGATGCCGTAGGCCTTGGCGACAATAGAAAGACTGTGTTATTAGTTTGACTGAACTACAGTCCAGACTTTCTAACTGTAACGTCCAAACAAACTAAGGCCAGCCTATGACTTTGGACCATGGACCCTTATTGATAGTGGGTCCTTTCATGTGCCTGAGGTGTAGCTCTCCATAAACACGTGACTGATGGCTCAATGTATCCTCTAACCAGGTACATTTTGAACCAGTATGGTGATGAGGGCTTACTTCCCACAGTTGCTTAGCTTGTACTTAGTACCAACTGTAGCTACATGTACATGTATACATGTAGCTGTTGTATTACAGTCACCATTTACAGGTAAGATGTAAAAAGGTAAATAAGGTAAAGGTAGTCCGTAGCCTTTTTCAGGCTGTAGGGGCAGTGGGTTGTTAATCCACTGTGTCTAGGGCACGGTATTGCCCATCCCTTTCCTTCCACCACCTTTTACCCCTCTAACAGAAGTCAGGTACCCATTTCACACCTGCGTCAAGGAGTGAGGAAAGTCGCGTAAATGGCCTTTCCCAAGGACACATCTTGTTAAGGAATGCCAGGAATCGAACTCTTGACCTCTCGGCACTGTGTCAGGTAGCCTGACCGCAACATACAACACCACAAGATGTATGCAATGTAAACTTAATACACTACAGCTCACCTCTAGATCCTCCAGCTCCTCAGCTTCCGACTCTGACTCCGAGACAATCTCCCCGGACGACAGGCTTCCTGCATCCTCGTCAGACAGGTCCGGCACCTGGATGTCAGGGTGCTCCAGCAGCCAGCTCACCAGCGCCTCTGCACCTGGCATCTCACCTGTGGACGTCGCTGTAGGTGAGAACGGACAGGTGTTAGCCAGGTGTGTTATGGTTGAGTGTTGTATCCATGCATAGAAGTCTTTTGTTATATATGTCATGCATTGTGAACAAGGTAACTAAGTCTCCAAGACAGAAAAGTACCTTTGGTTAAAGACTATGATGTTCATGCCTATGACTTAACCATCTCCCCCTAAGGGTGCCTTTTGGTTCCAAAATTTGTACTGCTTGAATGTTAGGCAGCAGGTATAAGGTTAAAAAATGACAGCCAGCCATTTCACATCTACATGTATGCATCTAGCACAAACAATGAAGATTAAAACAGGGGAAGACACATCAGTCCTATATTCTAGCAAGCACTACCACTAATATGCTAATATATGCTTAATATATGCTAAAATTGTAAGCAAGGTTAATTTTGTCCTTTTCCCCTTCTGTTAGACAAGTTTACTAGACAAGTTTACTATGAAAGAACTGCATGCACGCATGTGTGCCATGTTACATACAAAGTTGATTAATATCATTACTAGTAACTTCCCATGATAAAATAATGATAAAAGAAGGTCTTTTCTAGAAATAAAGACAGAAGCATGCAGACAAAAGCCATGCAAGTGCAGCGAGCATTGCTGGTCCACTTCCTAAAGTGTGTATGCCACAATGCCACACACCATTCAACTGTAGCACCTAAAGTGTTTCTGAACCTCCTGAAGGCAAACTATTCATTTTTGGAATGATCATACATGTACATGCTTTGCCATCCCTGTAAAGGCTGAGAAGACACAGTGTTTTCCCTGACAGGATAGACATAAAGCACTAGCATGTCCGGATTTAGAGGTGAGCTGTAGTGAATTTGAGTCCACCTGCGTGAAACCTGGGTTTTCCACGGTTTCTGTTGTATGTTTGGTCAATGTTGCATCAGAATTTTGCCCGTTGCAGACAATATCTTTTCCCATACAATATTTAAAAGCTATAGACGTGATGTCATCCTTAAATACGTGAGCACAAGATGTTTTGCCGAAGTGCTATATATGCACAATACATGCACAGGTTTTGCACAGGCGCAGTACATTCTGCCGTCGTGCTAGCTTTTTTCATATCTGTATCTGTATCTGTATAGCTGGTATAACCGCCCTTCGGCGTAACACAACAGCTGCGTGTTATATGCCATGTTGTGTTGTGTTGGAAAAGATATCTTATGTAACAGAGAAAATTCTGATGCAACGTTGACCAAACCCAGCAGAAACTGCAGGCGCAGTGCGTTCTGCCGACGTGCTGCCCCTATCTGTTGCCCCAGGAGGTTCTACTCAGTGATTGGTCACTTAACAGCTTTGTCTGCATCCTTCCCCCACTGTAGGCAGTGCAGCCGAGCTCGGAGCGTCGGACTCACTCAATGACTTAAGGGCAAACTCGACGTTCTTCCGCGGGAAACCCATCTCGATCAGCTGCTGGACGACCGGTACTGGGGGAGGGGGGCTGGACTTTCTGGTCTTCTTCTGTTTGTGTTGCTTGGAGGGTATGACGGGGGGAGTCTTGGAGCGCTCCTTGGGTGAGGTGCTAAGGACGTTGCTGATGGTTGGAGTGGGGGAGGGGGAGTTGTTGGTGATGTTGGAGTTGGAGATGGGAGGGGGGAGGGAGCAGGGTCGGCTGACTTCCGCTGCCAGGTGCTGGCACACAGCTAAGGCAGCAGCCTGTGGGAGGGAGGAGTAAAATCATTCTTTATAAAAAATATGAAATTTACATGAAGCCCAGGTCACAACGGTCATAGCTGGCCGAGCGTGCAGGGGAACACAGATAAGACGTCACATAATATTGCACACTGTTGTTTCTCAAGTACTTCAAACTTAAAAACTTAAAAGGTGCCATTCTTTACATTTTTTCATTAGTAGTAATTTCTGTGATTTCAAAGTAATGCAAGTGAACTGTTACAAATTTAGTTTTAGAGAGAAAGTTTCCACAATGGGGTGTCTGTTTCCCAATGTGGCTCATGACGTGCATTCCATCTAGCGTATTCATTTGAGATGACCTAAGTGCCGTACGCATTCAATCATACACTTAAACAAAAACTTTACATGTAGTACTTTTACTGTAGCTCACACTTTTCACATTTTTTTTACAGTAATAGAAACAAAAACTACAGTGAAACATCTTACCTCTAGCTCCTGTCTTGCAAATATGGCTTTGACGGGGGAGGGCTGGGTGGCAGCCATCATCAATTGTTGCATCAAGGTCACTGTCTCCTTGGGGAGGCCCTTGATGTAAATATCGCAGTATTATGATATGTTTCCTAATACTTTTTAAATCGTAGCTAACTTGGTATGCATACTGATGTTATTCTCTTAGATGTTATACTTGACTGTAAAGCTTTTAAATAATTGACGTGTTCTAAGCAGCTTTATATTGTGACTTAATTGGTCCATTTTATTTGTAGTTGCAATGTATTTTCATCTCAATAAACTATTCATCTACATCTGTATCTGTATAGCCGTCGTAACACACCAGCTTCGATGAAAGCGGCGTGTGGCAAGTGACTTTATCACAATGAATGACCTGTCACACCTAACATTTGCACATCTACATGTAACTGTAAGCATTGGTCAATGTTATCTAGTGAGGGTACAGCTACTGTACTTAGCGGCAGTGAGACCCTACAATAATTCTAGGAAAGAAACGAGTTTTGAACACTGAGTTTTTGAACACTGAGTTCATCATCATCATCATCCTCACCTCCTCCTCTGCGGCTGAGTCGGGCGCAGCGGTGTCCAGCGTGGAGATGAGGGTCAGGATCCTCCGCAGGTTCTTCTGCTGGTGGAACAGGACTCCCGACGCCTTCAGCAGTCCCAGACGGACCTGCTGTTTCCGTAGTAACGTTCTGTTGATGACATCTGCAACAGAAGGGTTGAAAAAAAACTTAGCTACTGAAGGGCAGTTATACCGGCTGTACAAAACAAATAAGATAGATGATTTTAGGGATATAATGAGAAATAATAATAAAAGTGTTTTCCAACTCAAGGAACTGGCTTTACGTTCTATCCAAGAGGATGTTACTAACTGAAGCTAGGACTCATTTTCATCCGAGTCAAGTGAGGAAATAGGTGACACCCAGTCTGGTGTAAAGTTCCTTTCCCAAGGATGCAATAGTGGAGCCTGCCTGGGATTCGAACCCAGAACCACCCAGAACCTTCAGATTCTGAGTCAACAACCCTAACCCGAAGACCACCTTGCCACCTATGTGGAACATCAGATGACTAAAATACAAACACACCAACTGAAGCAACTGACCTTCTCTGGCCTTGTCTGCTGTCCCCGTTCTTGACTGGCGCCCCCCCTCCCTGTCTGGCTTGAAGCCTGCGGTGGCCAAACTAACCAGGGAGCCCCAGGTGTTCAGGATGGCGTCGGTCATGGGCAGCTTGTCCACACTGAAGCACACCTCAGTCACCTGAACAATAAGAGAAAATCAACAAACTATAATTTTTGGACTTTGGACATCTGACAGCAATGCATACATGTAGTACCAGGTATGTGTGAAGGCAGCCTTTTCTGAAGATGGTTATGCTAAGGTCACAATTCTCAGCCCAGGGCCTGGCCGGATATTTTCCAGGAACAAAAAGTATGATGTAAAAGACAACAAACATGAAAAAAGTAATCATGAGTACAATTTGTGCATATTGTTGATTTATTATTATGAATTTATTTTTCGTTCACACAAACAGCCCGTCCGGGCCCTGGTTGGGAAATGTGACCTACATGTAAGCAACAGGGTCTCAGAGAAAGCAAATTAAAGAAGATTACCATTTTCCTTATTCTCAACCTAGACCAACTTACACGACACAGGTTCGCCAGCTTGCAGAGTTTCGCGGCCTTCAGGTCATGAAACTGCACCACGATCTTCCCGTTCTGGCGGATGCCCGACACCGTCCCCACGCCCCACTCATCGTGCCTCACCAGCCCGCCCAGCCTCACTCTGGAGTCCACTGAACCAATCACAGCAAGGACGGCCAGGACGGCTCCTGTTTGGCTGATGGTCACCTGACCTTCTACTTCAGACATCTGCTCAATGGTGAAACAAGAATGCTTTTAAAAGAAGCTGTCCATAGGCCACCAAAATGGGAATAGCTGGTTGGGTGGCATGGGTGTGGACTTATTAATGACTTGCTCATCTTGCTCGAATTGCAGCAATGCTAAAAAGAGTGAATTGAAAGACATGAAAAATAGACAGTGTTGCTTCCCTTTGCTTACCACAGATGGATTGCGTTCCTAAATGACGTGGACGTCAGAATTGTCCAATTGCCCCGAAATTGCAGAAACGTAATTTGAATTGTCCCGAGCTGAAATATAGCGTCATTTTGACATCGGGACATTGTTAATTTCGAGGCCTGGCTTGGCATTGCGTAACGCGTGCGATTAGACATTGCACAACTTCTTGCGGCCCATCCTGCATTCACATGTTAATTTCAAGGCCTGGCTTCGCATTGCATAACGTGCGGTTAGACATTGTGCAACTTCGTGCGACCCAATGCCCATCCACCATCCACCATGGTGATTCCGGTCTGGCGGCCTATGGTAAAACATTGAAATACTGTATATCTTACTTAAGATTTAGAGTTATGATAACTTCTTCTTCCAATAGTTCTGACAAGAAGATTTATACATGTACTAGTATATGGAAATCTTATGTAGCGTGCATGTGTATGCAAAGGTTCAATAAACTGGGATAGTCCCCTGCTCGTTTTCACATGTCAAGTACAAAATGTAGATCATGCCTTTTTGTTTAAGTACAAATGATGTGAACTTTGACTAGAGCCGTAGAGGGAAGTTTGTTCTGATATCCCCACAACACCTTTACTGGTATTGTTTTTGTACTTCATTTTTCTGCAATTTCCTTTTGACTTCCTTGTGGCAAGTTAACTTCTTTTCCTGCTAGAGAAACCCTTGGCACCAGCTTTGCATTGGATTGCACAGGAGTCAGTTAATAGAAGCCAAGTGTAAAATATGTTAAGTTGCTGTGTTATCTTGATTTGTTACTTCTTTTCAACTGGATTTATAAGTTACCTTAGAAATCATTATAATTTAGTTCACCTCTGTTGTTATTGTTCATATTTTGTTGCTTCATGAGCAGTTTCCATAAGCACTTTGTGCTTTTTTTCCAAAGCTTGTTGAATATTGTGAATAAGTTCATACCTGGAGTGGTTTGGGTTTGTCGCTGACGATATCAGCGATGACGCTGAGGTTACTGCTGATGTAGTCGTTGATGAGTCGGTTCCAGGAGTCGATGCCATGGAGCGTTCGGAGGAGGGAGACCAGCTCCTCGGCCACCGTGCTGCTGTGGGAGCACGTCAGGGCCACCTTCGGCCGCGGACTCTTCTTCTTCTTACAGGTGTCTGGTGGGAAGGAACAGGTTGGTAAGGTAATGAGCCTTTTTGAGGCCGTAGGGGCAGTGCGTTGTTAATCCTCTGTGTCTAGGGCACGGTATTGGAAGGTGGTGCCTATCCCTCTCCTTCCACCGCCTTTTACCTCCCCAACCGAAGTCAGGTACCCATTTTACACCTGGGTGGAGTGAGGAAAGTCATGCATATGTAAAGTGCCTTCCCCAAAGACACTAAAGGTATGTCTAGCCAGGAATGCAAGGAATCGAACCCGCAACCTCACAATCTTGGGTCTGTGCTATCCTATCCACTTGGTCATTTAACGCTGCTAGACGTTAAGGCCACACCAATTTAATTTGCTCTTTCTCGGATGTTTTTAAGTAAAATCTTAGAAAGACAGAGGGCTAGGAGAAAAACTTGTATCTGACTATCTCCACTCCCTAAAATGTGTGTACCCTATTATATATTGATAGTAGTAGTACCGGGTATACTAGTAATATCCAATATTTGATTATACTGCTGCAGAGGTCCCTGACACATGTATGGGCAGCAATCGGCTAGTCTTCACACCACATTAATATTTTCCAGACAGCTCTGTTCAGCAGGTCGACGCTGGTGAGGCCGCACGCTTTTATGTCCTTCCTGACACAGAACTACAACACAGCTGGTGTGTTACGCCGAAGGGCGGTTATACCGGCTATACAGATACAGATACAGCACACGAGGGGTCGTGTGGTGTAACGGCAGCGTGTTCGGCTTAGAACCAAGAGGTCCCGGGTTCGAATCCTGCCATGTCACCGATCTTGTGCCCTTGGGAAAGGCACTTTACACGACTTTCCTCACTTCACTCAGGTGAAAATGAGTACCTAGCTTCGGTTAGGGACGTCCCTCGGATAGGATGTAAAATGGAGGTCCCGTGTTTGCGGAGAGCCACACCCCACGCACGTTAAAGAACCCACCACACTCATCGAAAAGAGTAGGGGTCCTTCCCAGTGTTAGTGGTTCAAACCTTACAGTCTTATGGCCACACCTGGGGTCGTATTGAGGTCACCTGAGTTAGCACCGAATGGCAGCCGCTCCAGACCCTTGCGATTCAGCACCACCAATTGTAAGCTCCTCACCATTCAGCCCTTGGCTGCAAGGAGAGAGTAAGCCGGCCCACCCAGTAACGATACTGACCTATGGCTTGAAGAACGGGATCAGCATTACACTGCATCAGCACACTGCCCAGCAGACTGAAGAGCTGGTTGATGATGTTGTTCATCTGCTGTCCCTGCTGACTCAGCTCCCAGGACGGCAGGACAGAGTGCAGCAGTCTCAGGCACAGCACCTGGGGGAGGAAACAGAGACATAGACTTGTTACACATCCAGGTAGAACAGGGAACTCATTTACATGTACGTGGGTGTACAGAAAGACTTAGTGCAAAAACGAGTGAAAAGGAGCGAAGTGGAACAAAATATGAAGCAAAAAACAAAGTAGATCACCGATAGCACGAAATATAACCAAATAGAACTGAGGAAAGGACTAAAACACACAGAAGTCGGCAGTAAATCTAGATGTTCTGAGTAAGGTCTGGAATAAAGGAGTGGGAAGTACATAACAGCAAAAGGATGTCGCAATTATAGACCTTACTCAGAACATTCTACATTTACCACTGAATTCTGCGTATTTGAGTCCTTCACTCAGTCCCTTTGGCTGTATTTTGTGCTATTGGTGATCTAATTTGTTTTTTTCTTCAAATTTCATTCGATTTTGTTCCCCTTGTACTGTAAAGTAGTGCAAAGTCACTGAGCTGGTCTACCCTGACAAAAGAAAACAAATAAATAAACTAAAAAGGTATCATTTGCAAAGCAAAGGCATAATGTTTACCTTCAAATGGTCTAGCCTGACAAACTGCAGACAGCAGCTGCTCTGTTTATTGTTACTCAAACACATTCATATTATATACTATTTGGTAACCAGCCTCACCAACTCTGCCCTGCTACAAAATGTAACCGAACACCACGGGGTGTCTGCTACAGCACTAGTTACCATGGTGACAGCTGTCTGGTCCAGGTAATTGACCTTACTTGTTTGGAGAAGAAGAAGAAGAAACTGGACAAAAACAATATGCTCTCCTTCTGCGAAGGTACACATAATGAGTGACCTGTCTGGTGAGTGCTGTATTGAGAGGCTGCTCCCCCACGATCCTGAGCAGTAGGTCGATCCACTGCGGCGTGCTGAGGGCGTGGCAGACCGTGGGTGACGTAGCGATGCTGCGGATGAAGCCCAGCGTGGCCCAGTCTCTGTGCTGCAGGCAGGCGATCGTGCCACTGTTGGACTGGGCACCTGGAACACAACAAGATCAGGTTTAGTGATTATTTGTGCATATACTGTAAACTGTCCTATTCTAAGTAATTATAATGTATTGTTGTTGTCATCGAGGACATCAGATCCAGATGTCATGTACATGTATTGTCCCAGATCATAAATAATTGTTCTAGTCAGCGTGCGTCTTTCCATCATTTGATTGAATTTTGCTGCTCATGACGGTCCAAAATTTTTGCCCAATCTAATGAAAATCAGCATGTAAAAATATGGAAAGAGATGTCATTAAACTAAGGTTTGTCTACCAGCAAAACTTGCCCCTCAAAATGCAGGAAATAGCATTTTAGATTGTCAAGATTTGAAAATTTTCCCTGGGGAACATGCCCCAGGAACCCCTCTAGAACTATTGGTGCGTCACTGCGCGCCTTTGGCACACGACATAATCTTACATCAAACAAAACTGACATGACAGAAAAAATTTCAAGCTGGCTAGAACACTGATAATGTATTTTTATTCTTATTCTAGGATTTCAAACAATAGTTTAATTAGATTGTGAAATTGACTTTCTTGATTATAAGCAATAAACAAACTTACTTTGTTCCCCGATGGCTCCACTCTCCACCAGTACCCTGAGCAGCTCGCACACCGTCCTGACCGCCTCCCTCTGAACGATCTCTGCGTGCACGCCCATGCAGATGGTCAGCGTACGCAGCAGTGATGAACAAGCACGCCGAATCAGTGATGTGGGGTGGGTGCTGTCGTCCTTTGCATTCTTGGAATCTAGTGGAAGAAAGTGGTACGTACAAGGTAAAGGTAGTCTAATAGCTTTTTTGTGGCCATAGGGGCAGTGGGTTGTTGATCCACTGTGTCTAGGGCATGGTATTTGACGGCAGAGCCAAAGTCACTGCCTTTTACCTCCAGAACCTGTCAGGTACCCATTGTACAAACACATTCATATTAATATGACCAGCCCCTCTAAGTCTGTCCTGCCACTTGCTACATAATGTAATCCAACACCACAAGGTGTCTGCTATAGCACCAGTTACCATGGTGACAGCTGTCTGGTCCAGGTCATTGACTTTATTTGTTTGTCAAAGAAGAAGAAATGGAGCAAAAACAACATGTTTTTTTCTGGAAACTTTAAGGTAAACATAACAAGAGCTCCCACCTGGAACGATGTCTGTTTCCTCCTCCTCCTCCTTTTCCTGCAGTGGAGGGGGTTCAGCCAGCTTCAGGTCGTACTTCCCCTCCTTGCCCATGCGGTAGGAGTTGGTGCTGCCTGTGTCCCACTGTACCCGGATCCACCCGTCCTCCCCCAGGTCTCCTATCACACGACCTTCTCCTGGGGGTGGGCCATCCTGGCAGGAAGTACGACACCAAGTAAGAGATCATGATACAAGTTTGATCTGTATTTTCCAACACAGGAAATTGGACTTACCCAGATTTTCGACTGTTCAACTCCAGTCTTTGTCAAGCAATGAGCAATCCACCGCTTCTGTGATGCCACATTACATGTATGTAGAGAGCACATGTGACTCGGAAAGCAGTAAATCATCAGGCCACAACAATTTGATTTGTTGGTTCTCGGATTTTTTTAGAAAAAATATGATGTGACAGGGCAAAAAAACAGGCCTAGGCATCCTTTGATAGCTCCAAATGTTATGATAGGAGTCATAAAGTCAACATACCATGATGGTGGTTTGTAACTCAAACAATGAATTCAATCTTTGATAGATGGAAAAACTGTTACAACTATGGGCACTTTGAAGTTGATTGAGAACCAGAAATTGTTTTTTTTGCAAATCAGAAAAATGAAGCGGGCAAATCCAATAACTAATTGATTAAATTGGGGTGGCCTACATGTAAGATGCAGAAAGTTTAATACAGAAAGTATAATATATACACGGAAATGTACTTAAAAACTATTCTCCATTCTCCAGTGGCATCCATATTCAATTTGTATCTCCTAACCCACCTGGTCTCCCCACTTCCAGTCCACCCCCCTGACCACCCTGACTCCAGGCTTCATGAGCGCGGCCAGCTCAGGCCCACTGATGGGTACAGGAGGGGGCTGGGGTTTGCTGCGGCTCTCCTCGAACACTGCAGCAACGTTGTTACAGCTGGGGTCCTCGCTAGCCTGCTGGGAGTCTGGACCTGGTGGAAATAAAGGTTACAAATGTAGCTGTAACAACAATGTATGCACATCAGCAGAATGTACTGCACATGCACGAAACCCAGATTTTTCACGGTTTTGTTGGATGTTTGGTCAACACTGCATCAGAATTTTGCCCGTTGCAGGTGATATCTTTTCCGACACAACATTTGAAAACTATAGACAGAAAAGCTTGAAACGCTATTTTATTTATTAATAGACAGAAAGTCATCCTTATTATATATGTGAATACGACCTTAAACGATACATTCTGTACAAGTGCTATGCACATTACATTCTGTGCAGTACACTGTACGTGCTGCCGATGTGCTTACAATATATGGGGACAGCATACATGTACATGTAGCTTACATGTATTACGTAATAGAAAATAAATCAGGCCACTGGAAAAGTACATCGTCAGTCACTGATGAAAGACAGTGGATGCCACCTGAAATGTCTGGCTCCTCAGAGAATTCATCCAGTTGGTTGACACAGAGGTGTTCAAAGGAAGAATTCCTATTCCCTATATGTTCAGACATACCTGCTAGTCTCATGATGGTCTGTGTGAGTGCCAGAGCGCCCCTGTTCAGCAGCTGGCTCACCCCGGTGGCCTGGTGTGGCATAGTCAGCATGCCCAGGGTGGCAAGTAGGAACCTGGCCTGGGGTGTAAGCAACAGAGTTAGCATGCCTACTAAAATTTAAAATGCATGCTGTACACTATTGGTCAAGTAGTATACAATATTACCAACATTTTTTTACTTAGGATACATCCAAATGCAGCTATAGCCCAAGAAATAACACACAATAAGAGGACTGGCGAGTTATTGAAACAGGAAAATGATTTTTTTCCTATTCTATCAAATATGCAGCGTTTCTTACATGTATTTCCATTTTGCCCTGTTGCTCCAATTTCTCACTGGGCTATGTTGTGTCAATATAAAAGAGTTACACACCTCTAGCGCAATACTAGTATATGTACATGTACATGTAGGTGACATGTGTTAGGTACACACTGTTCACATACATTCTCAGAAACATGTTCGTTGAATCTCTTAGACTTTATCAATGTCTAGCCAAAAATTCGAAGTGAAATTATAGTGTTGACTTGATATACTAAGATATGACTCACAATAAATTGATGATGATGTTACTTTTCAGAATGAGTTTTTAGAACAATTGTCATGAATCAACCAATAGGCTGTGAGTGATTCTATCCAGTAAAAACCATTCATCATCACTGTCGTCATCATCATCATCGCTATCAGACATACCTGAGGAAGGATCCCCAGGCTGAAGGTCTCCGCGCCCGGCCCCGCTCCTTGAGCCGACATCTTGTAGTTGTGGTCTGCGTGGAGCACCGCGTCCCGCAGGGTGGCGATGGACCACTCGTTCAGCTTCCCGAACGCGATCTCCAGGGACACGCGATCGTTGGGCGGGATGAGGGAGGCGTTGTCCAGGCAGTGGGGCAGGGGATCACTGGGGAGACAAGTTTTTTTATTTATTTATTTATTTGTTTATCTATTTCAGCTTTTGTTACAAACAGGTTTGCAAACAGGACAGAGCTAACAGGACAATTCCTTTCACAAAGCCTCTGCCAACTTGACAAGAATTATTAATAATAATGATAATAATCCATGTAATACATCATAGACAGCAAATATCAAATGTCGTAATACAAATTAAATATAGAAATACATGTAAAAACAAGCATTATAATCATAAAACAAAACACATACAAAAACGACTAAGAGGATAAACAAATACATACATTGTAAAAGATAAAAGGCTACTTGAACTAGTACTTGATAAAGTAGTATGAAATTTAATCTGTAAAAAAAGGAGGACCCAGTCACTGGGAGAACATTTTACGAGTCTTAATTCAACTAGAACTCCTTAAGATTTCCAGCCATGCTCAATCGGTTATTGAAACAGGAATTATTTTTTCCTATTTTATCAGAGAATTTGCTGACGATTCTTATTTTAATTTTATGAAGATAATTATACTTTACCATTCTCTCTAATAGTACTACAGTAACTGTATCTTTCCATCATAGCAAATGGCTGTGATGTCTATAAAATAGTGTTCATCATTTACCTGATTCTCTTGGTGGAGAACTGTAGGCCCTGCCAGCCACACAGCACCTGGTAACGGACTGAGGGGATGAGGTAGTCCTTCGACAACAGCTCCAGCATCGCCTCTGCACCTTTTAGTCTCAACCTCGCTCTTTCCACCTAGGAAAATACATCAGGCCTCACCAATTTTGGTTCTATGACGTTTTCATAAAAAAATGAAAAAATATGAAAAAAGAAAAATTAAAAAAAAAAGAAAAATATGAAAAAAAAATGAAGCAACGGGGTAAAAAAAACCCCTCTTTTTTCTCTTGAAAATTTTGGTCCAGTTTGGAAAATAAAAGAGGTAGGGTCTAAATTTTCCTACTTTGGTCAAGTTTTGTTCATTTCACCAGTTTAGTAGGCATAATGACAGATCTGAGTGGTTAGATCTTGCATGGCCAGAGCAGATGGATACATGAGAAATTGGGGTCACAGGGGGGGGGGGGGGGTTGTTTACTGTTCTCAGCTGTTCGGAATCTGAGCTGGTCAACCCCTGGTTTTCTTTGTGTATTTTTTCTGAGGCAGACCCTTGCAACTTTCAGAAGAATTTTTGAGATTGAAACTTTAAAAAGGACTTTTATATGGGGCCTTGTTTCAGTGAATTTAACTATAGCCTTCAGTAACCAAACAGAATGGTGTTATCTGCCCTGAAACAAATTGAAAGTGTCCCAAACCTGTCGGTGCAGTGCCTTCCGCAGTTTTTCCACATCGATAACAGACTCTTCCATAGTTTTTCCACATCGACAGCAGACCCTTGTAACTTTCTGGTGCAGAAGAATTTTTCAGATTGAAATGTTAAAGTAGTCAGTTTTTCCACATCGATAGCAGACTCTCCCTCAGTTTTTCCACATCGATAGCAGACTTTTGTAACTTTCTGGTGCAGAAGAATTTTTGAGATTGAAGAAAAGTTAAAAAGTACTTTTATGGGGCTTTGTTTCAGTATATTTAACTTTAGCCTGCAGTGACCAAACAGAATGGTGTTATCTGCCCTGAAACAAATTGAAAGTGTCCCTGACCTGTCTGTGCAGTGCCTTCCGCAGTTTTTCCACATCGATGGGTCCGTCCTTCAGCACGAACTCCGTGATCTTGTTCATGAGCGCGGCGTGCGAGCGGGTACCTGTCAGCCTCTGTCTCAGCCACTTGAAGTTACGGGCGCTCGTGATGGCAGTTAGAATCATATCCCAGGATTCCTGTTTGAGGAGGTAGCAAATGGAAAATAACGTGAACGTTTTTTCCATCAAAATATTTCAAATTTTGGTGCCAAAACATTACATAATGCTGCTTAAAAGTAAAATTCCAAGATCACCTTAGCCTTGAACTTGGCCACTTCTCGGACCACGTCTTCAGGGTCGTCTTCCTGCTCCTTCTCCTCGTGAGCCTCTCCGTCTGCCTTCCCGTCTCCCTGTCCCTCCTCCTCCGCTTCTACCTCATCATCCTTCCCAGCATCCTCCTGGGAAAAAACAAACATGGCTGACACCGAGGTACCCACTATCAAGCATGTCGGCTATACGTACTACACCTGAGACGAAAACCGCATTTTTCATGGTTTTCGTTGGATCTTTGGTCAACATTGGATCAGATTTGGGTCCCATTGCAGATACTATCTTTTCCGACATAACATTTGAAAGCTACATGTACAGACGGAATGTCATCCTTATGACCTTAAAAGAGACGTTCTGCTGCCGAAAACATTACGGGTTTCACACAGGTGCAGTACCTTCTGCCGACATGCTCCACTATCACTATAATGATACTTGTTGTTGTTGTGCTGTCGTATAGTGCCTAGCAAGTTACCATCATATTAGATATCCAATTGAATTGAAAGAGAACTGTTACAGTAAACAACATTAAGAAGTTCCTAACCTGGACTTCTTTAGTCTCCTGCAGTGCTGCAGCCTCTTGTTTCTCCTCCAGCTGCAGGGCCACTGCAGCCAACTCTGCTGCAGCTGATGGGTAGAAAAAAATACCTCAACACAATGGGACTGAATGGGAAGGCTTGATCCAGAGAAATTCCTTTTGACATGTTTACCTCCGACGAAGGAAAACATATTGTTTTGCTCTGTTTCTTCTTTTTCTCCAAACAAATAAGGTCAATGACCTGGCCCAGATGGCTGTCACCATGGTAACTGGTGCTGTAGCAGACACCCTGTGGTGTTGGATTACATTATGTAGCAAGTAGCAGGACAGAGTTGGACTTTTAATTACCGTATATATGAATGTGTTTGAGTAAGAAGAAATAGAGCAGTAGTTAGTTCTTAAGCTAGTCTACTTTAAAATTCCCATCCAGACAGCAAACAAATGAATGGATTTGACATATGGAAAGGCAGTGTGGGCTACAATTTTGTAGAAAAGAAATCCAAAACAGTTTTGGAGTTATCAAAGGCTCTGTCACATTGTACAACAGTCATGTACTAACCAGCAGCTTCTTGCTTTTCCTTTCTCTTGTCTTCGATCATTGTCTGCACAAACGCTCTCCATCTCGTGTGCGTGGCCAGCACTTTCAGTCTCCGTACCAACGACAGTTCGTTCGCAACCGCAGGGCGCAGCTCGTTGAACAGGAACAGACACCTCTCTATCATGGGGGCGCAGACCTCCTTGTAGGATCTGCCAAGATCCTGGTGGGCCTGGGGGGTAAGGGTAAACATCACAGATTAATGTGTGGTATCATATACTATATATATATACACACACAGTGCCAGGGTCAGAACACCAAGGGCCCATGTAAGGAAACGTATTGGAGAGACTGAAAGATCACTCAAGGCTAGGTTCCTAGAACACAAACACCCTAGCTTGACAACTTTGGAAGTTTGACAACACATACATATAGAATAGCCTGGACACTTGGTCTCATATTGGATAAAGTAAGAATCTTTTTTGCACGAGGTACTAAAGAGGCCATCTACATCTGGGCATTGCAACCATCCCTAAACAAAGACGGGGGTGTGCCACAAACTTTCTGCAACCTTTGATTCACTGCTCACCAAGTCACATGTGTCATCTGCATAACGTGACGTCACAGGTTTGCTCATTCCTTGACAAAGAGTTGTACAGTTGAAAATTTGCGTAAGTACAATTTCTTGTGTTGGAATTTACAGTTTAAACTTGCTTCATTATGTTTATATTTCTGTAGTTGTAATCATCATGCACTAGAACAGGACACTCACTGTGGCACAGTTTGCCCGTGTAAGAACAGATTACAGACTTACTTTGATAAGAGAACATTTGGCACGGTACACGGCCTG
Source organism: Branchiostoma floridae x Branchiostoma japonicum (assembly GCA_013266295.2). NCBI lineage: Eukaryota > Metazoa > Chordata > Leptocardii > Amphioxiformes > Branchiostomatidae > Branchiostoma > Branchiostoma floridae x Branchiostoma japonicum. Next base: position 6,980,554 of record CM023827.1, on the reverse strand, counting down.
ACACACGTCTCCTATAGAGTTGGGCAGCTCAGCCTGCTGTGCTGCAGGACCAGTAGTTTCTGCAGGGGGGTGCTCAGCTGCAGGAACCTGCCTGTCTGATGGGTAAGCCTGGTGTTCTAGGAAGGTCAGGACGGCGTGGCCCAGGTCCAGGTGCTTCAGTAGGCAGGCTAACAGTAGTCTCCCCACCTAAGGAAATAGAAACATAAAATTAGAACTTTTGCATAAAAGGTTAAGGTAGTCCCATAGCCTTATCCCCAATATGAGTCCTTTATTTTCTGGGTGGTACCCTGTATATCAGCTCAGGATCCTACTAGTAACTGTTTTCTGTCAACAATTTTGGAAAGTTCCGGCCATGTGACATCATAACCTGCGCAAATGTTGAATCAAGATCACGTGATTAAATCTCCGGAAGCGTTTGGGACTCATCAGTCAGGTTTGTGCACGTTCAGAATGTCTGCCTTCCCAGCCGCACCGGCAGTGCGCAGATTTTCAATGAGTTCTCACCACTCAAAGACATCGCATTTTTTGACCCACAAATATCAATATACATTGGGACAGTATTGTTTCAACTTTCTATGTATAGTCACTAGAATATTGAGTTTGAAAAATCCGTTTTTCAAGGCCTAAAACTGCACTGGGCACCTTTAAGGTGCAGTCCTTACCTCCTCCACAGGGTGGTCCTGAGGGAAGTGGATGGGTGTGACGTAGTGGTGGTTCTTACAGTACTGGTCCACACTACTCAGGAACAGCTTCACACTGGGCTCCTGCACACGACTCTCTGCCAATGCCTGACAAACACAATCATGTTGTACATACATGTACTACATTCACACTCTCACCACACCTACATGAACATTTCTTTGCAGGTCAGGAAAGTTTTAAATTTCATTACCACAGATAAATTTGCAAGAGACTAGGCAGTTGAATAACCAACTGTAATCAGAATGCTTTAGTTATGACCTAACAATAAATGAGTTCAAAAGTTGACAACACATGACTACAATGGAAGAAACATTTCTAACAGCAAGGCTAGAAATCACACCTGCATATGCAGGTTAGTGCAGGTAAAATTGGAGCTGTGCAGGTATTTCTCATGTCTACCTGCACCTAACCTGCACTGGTCCATGTTCTGGGTTTACAAAGGTGTATGTGGACTTTTATGCTTGGTACCACCTACATTTTGAGTGAAGTGTAAACAAAATTATGGCAATGGTTTCTGGGATATCTTTCATCTACAGTGGCAGGGGTGATGGTCAACATCTCCAAGGTGTTGCCTTAGCCCTGGACAGGAACGCACGAAACGCACTTCAAACGTGGGACCCTGTCTCTGAACGCATCCTTAAAGCAAGGTTCTTACACCGCTACGGACACATGACCGTGATCTCCGTGTATGCACCAACAAATGCCCACAGTGATGTAGACAAAGATGCTTTCTACAACCTGCTCTCTGACGTCCTAGCCGGAGTCAATCGCCGTGATCTAGTCTTTGTCTTGGGTGACTTCAACGCCACAACAGGGACAGATAGATCTGGATACGAGCAATGCATAGGACCACACGGCCATGGCACCAGAAATGACAATGGGGAGCGCATGCTTCAACTATGCCAACTCCATCACATGAAGGTTTGTGGTAGCTACTTCAAGCGTAAAAATATACACAGACTTTCCTGGTACAGCAATGACGGCCACACCAAAAAAGAGATTGACCACATCCTAACTAACCACAGATGGAAATGTATCCACAACTGCAGAGTGTATCGCAGTGCAGAGTTTGGCAACACAGACCATCGTTTAGTGGTAGCCTCTTGTAAAATCTCGTTGAGAAAGAACAGTCCGCCGGGGCGGCCACCATTCAGACCAGACGTCGCAAAACTCCAAGACACAGTCTTCCTACAGAAATATCGTGATGAAATCACCAGAAGATTCAACAACAATCAACCTGTTCCCCTTGATGTAGAGTCAGCGTGGTCTCAGCTTAGGGACAACATCTCGGAGACCGCTAGATCAGTTCTCGGGAAGAAAACCAGGCGCCGCAAACCCTGGATCAGTGAAGAGACCCTGACGGTAATTGAAGAACGCAGACAAGCTCGCCTCGCTGGCGACATAACAACCTACAGAGCCCTGAACTCTAGACGACAGGCACAGCTCAGACGAGACAAGCAACTGTGGTTCCTACAGACCGCAGAGGAAGTAGAATCAGCCAGTGCCTCTGGAAGGCATAAAGCCGTGTACGAAGCAGTACGCAAACTGGCAGGTAAAACCACCCCACCAGCAGTCGACCCTGTGGTGGCCGAAGATGGCAGTGCCCTTCCAACCACACAACAGCAGCTGGACAGGTGGAAGGAGTACTACTCCAACCTGCTCAACAGACCTGCACCATCTCCCACCTCAGACTCACTCGAGGAACTAGCCGACGCGGCAGTACCGGACAATAACATCAGCACTGACCCTCCTACTGATGACGAGATCAGCAGGGCCGTTCGTCAGCTGAAGAACGGCAAAGCTGCTGGGCATGACGGCATCCCCCCTGAGCTCTTGAAGAAAGGGGGTGATTGTATCACCCGCTGGTTGAAATGCCTGTTCTCCGCCATCTGGGAAGCCGGGACCGTCCCAGAAGACTGGAAGAGAGGAGTTATTCTGCCCTTCTACAAAAACAAAGGTCGCAGAAACGAATGCAAGAACCACCGTGGCATTAGTCTCCTCTCAGTCCCAGCCAAGGTATTCAGCATTGTGATTCTCAACCGCATTAAGCAACCTCTGGTAAAATCACAGCGTCCCGAACAAAGTGGCTTTACTCCGGGAAGATCTACTGTAGATAGGATCCTTGCCCTCAGACTCCTCGCCGAGAAGAGGAGGGAGTATAGGAAGGCCCTATTTGTCGCTTATGTAGACCTCAAAGCTGCATTCGACTCGGTCCACAGACCATCCTTATGGAAGCTGTTGCGCGCCAGGGGCATCCCGGATAAGATAATCAGCCTTATCCAGGAACTCTACACCGATACCACAAGCTGCGTTCGTGTAGGAACACACCACTCAGACTGGTTTAAACTCCTCAGCGGCGTCCGCCAGGGTTGCGTTTTGGCTCCAACGCTGTTTAACATCGTCATCGACTACGTGATGTCCAGGTCCGTTGGCCGAGGTATGTGTGGAACCACTTATGGTGAACATACCTTCACAGACATGGATTACGCCGACGACGTGGCGCTGCTTGCTGAACTACTCGAAGCCCTTGTCAGCACGCTAGAGATCTTCTCCGTCGAGAGCCAAACCTTGGGTCTAGAAGTCAGCTGGCTGAAGACTAAGTTGCAGTCCCTCAGCGACTTCCTTGACCAACCTACCTGCCCACCGATCAATGGAGAGTCAGTAGAGGTGGTTCAACGCTTTAACTACCTCGGCAGCGTCATCACGCTGGACTGCAGGTCTGACCAAGACGTCAAGCGCAGACTTGGAATTGCCTCTGCAGCCTTTGCCAGCCTTGACCGTGTGTGGCGTTGCAGACATCTCTCCAAAACGGCCAAGTTGAAGATCTACAACACACTGGTCCTTTCAGTACTCCTGTACGGAGCTGAGTCTTGGACTCTTACCAAGTCACTCAAACAGAAACTGGACTCCTTTGACACCCAGTGCCTGAGAAAGATCGAAGGCATTCGCTGGCAGGACCATGTCACAAATGAAGCAGTGCGCCACATAACCAACCAGGTTCCGGTTAGCCAGAGGATCATCAAGCACCAGCTACGCCTCCTGGGACACATCTCTAGAGCCACACCCACTCAGGAAGTGATCAAACTGGTTACCTCAGCTCCAGACCCAACCTGGAGGCGCCCTAGAGGCCGTCCCAGGAGCAGATGGGAGGACCAAGTTTTCAACGTGTTGGACAGTCTGGGGGTTGGCAGAACCAACTGGAGAGCTCTGGCCGAAAACAGAACATCCTGGAGGGACATGTCAACAGCCGCTATGCATCTGCCTTGATGCCTGCGGTTGATTGATTGATTGATTGTTTCTGGACAGTTTTTAGTGTGATCCATACTTCCTAAATTCTGAGTGGTGTAGGTAATTTTCAATGTTACCTGCACCAGTGCAGGTATGCAGAATCCATATTTCAAGCCCTGAACAGTGACAGTGCACAAGCCTAACCTGTAGAAATGGTTTAGCTGGGTCAGTCTGGGATGTTTGTCGGGACAGTCTCCTGAACCCCAGGGGGCTGTCCTCATCCCCAGGGGGGACCGTGGAGGCAGGGGTGGTGGCATTGGACCGCACCTCTCCCTTCTCTTCTTGGAATGGGTTAGGTGGCTGCAAACACTGTACATACAACAAACAACAAAGTTTTAATTACAAAATAAAAGTAACTAGAAAGGTAACATTTGCAAAGCAAATGCATAATGTTTACCTTCACATGGTCTAGCCTAACAAACTACTGTTCATTCTTCCTCTAAAACATTCACTAAAACATGTCCTGCCACTTGCTACATACTGTAACCCAACACCACAGGGTGTCTGCTACAGCAGTAGTTACCATAGTGACAGCCATCTGGTCCAGGTCATTGACCTTATGTGTTCAATTCTGACAGGATTCTAGTCCTCTGGAAGGACTGCAGTCTTCCATCTGAACTTCCAAAAACGACAATCATCTTAAACATGTCCCTTACCTGCAACCCTCCAGAGAAGAGCTCGGACTGGAACCACTGGCTGCACTCCTCCTCTATGGTGGTGACATGCAGACTGAGAGCCTGGCTGTTAGCACTCAGGCCCATCAGCAGCCCCAGGACACGCTCTGTGTCAATTAGGGGGGAGGAGATGGTAGTGGTGTCCATGGGGTGGACAACATCCTGGTCAGGCTGGGAATGAAACAAGAGACAATTATTAGACTAGAATGATGACATTTGCAAAAGCAAATACATAGATTAAGTGTTTACCTTGACATGGCCAAGCCTAACAAACTACAGTAACTGCTCTGCTTCCTCAAACACATATATGGTAGCCAGCCCCTCCAACTCTGCCCTGCCACTTGCTACATGATGTAATCCAACACCACAGGGTGTCTGCTCCAGAACAAGTTACCATCATGGTATTTGATGTTTCCCTTTCGAACATTTTACATTGTGTGCAATGTCATGGTTAGTATACTCATCTAATATATCTAAAGGACATAAACTTCGAAATCAGTGTCTTCACTTGTCTAAGAAGATCAAACTCTATAGGTCCCCAAGGAGGCCTTTTCAGACAAGTTTGGCTGTACATATTATACATACCTCCACATAGACCCCGACAAAGAATGCCTGCATCATGTCCCGAGCCTCCTGTGAGTGGTGAGCTTCTTCAAATGCCTCAGTGGCATCTCGAGCTGTGAACAATACAAAGTTTCTTAAAATTAATATAATTTCATGAATTGTTTGCTAAACTTAACATCCCCTTCATTTTGTCTCCAGTTTGCGGAGCATGTCGGCAGAACGTACTGCACCTGCGCAAAACCTGTAATGTATCGGTGCATAGCACTTTGGCAGAACGTCTCATATAAGGTTGTATTAGAGCATATAAGGTTTACAGCCTGTCTGTAGTTTTCAGATATTGTATAGGAAAAGATATCGTCTGCAACAGGCAAAATTTTGATGCAACGTTGACCAAACATCCAACGAAAAACTTGAAAAACCCCGTTCTGCCAACGTGCTTGTTTGCGGCATTATGGTTTGACCTTATTTGTTTGGAGAAGAGGAAGAAACGGAGCAAAAACAACAGTACTTTTAAAGCGTAACTCATACAGCCAAACTAAAGCCCTCACCAGCATATTCCAGTAGGTTCTCACTCCCACACGGGGCCTGCAGCTGGAAGTCCTTCACGTCGTACACCTTCCCGTGGATGACGACCCACAGGCCCCCGTCCTTGTTGTGGTTCTCAAGGTCAGCCTTACGGATCAGCTGGACATCCTCGTTTGGCCTTGTGGCTGCCGTGATGTAGGAAATCGTTCCTGGAAAAAGGGGAAGGTCAATCAATCTTTTGGACCCAAAATTTTACCACATCTTGGCCCCAAAAGCTAAATCACTACAAGTGAGCTGCATTCTTTATCATTTCTTGAGCAGTGCTTGGCCATCATAATTACAAAAAGCAAACAAAGCAAATATTTCAAGGTCTTGCAATTGTATGTAATCATGATAATTCAGCACACTCTACTTCTCAATATGATTTTGCCATATGCTTCTCAATATAACATTTTTGCCAGGTTCCAAACCAGCTGCCATGTTCACTGTAATGTCACCAGCGTGATAGCTAACATTTAATTGAATTACAGTACCTGGCAGCAGGAATCAAGAGCTGGCCTGAGCTGTGAGTATGTTCAATACCATCAAAAGGGTGTGATGTATGCTGTGAATCTTTATGTTTTGAGTTTGAGTTACACTATTTTTGTTGCACATGATAAGAAAATGTTGTATTTTGGTGTTGTATGCACTTTAATGTAATGATTGACTGGGAAAGTAGACTATTTCTATCCATCTAGAATGTGACTGAGCTTACCGAGTACCCCCGGCCAGGCCAGGTCCTCTCCATCGTCCCTCTCCAGCCCGGGTGCCAGCCGGTTGTACCGGTCCAGCAGCTCCAGCAGTCCTCCCAGCGGCTGGATGGCCCGAGATTCCTGCAGCACGTCTGCAGCCTGAGTCTGCAGCAGAACCATGCAGACCACCAACTCTGGCAGCAGCACTCCTGGAACGGCAAGGTTACAGTTAGAACCCCTGCAGACATCCGGAAACTGCAAACAAACAGAACTTCTGCAGCATGTCTGCAGCCTAAGTCTGCCTTAAGAAGGTTACAGTAAGAACTCCCGCAGCACCCTTGAAACAGCAAGGTTACAGTTCGAACTCTAGCAGCACTCCTGAAACAGCAAGGTTACAGTTCAAACTCTAGCAGCACTCCTGAAACAGCAAGGTTACAGTTAGAACTCTAGCAGCACTCCTGAAACAGCAAGGTTACAGTTAGAACTCTAGCAGCACTCCTGAAACAGCAAGGTTACAGTTAGAACACCAGCAGCACTCCTGAAACAGCAAGGTTAGTTAGAACTACAGCATTACTCCTGAAACAGCAAGGTTACAGTTAGAACACCAGCAGCACTCCTGAGACAGTAATTTTACTGTTAGAACTCCAGCATTACTTCTGAGACAGCAATTTTACTGTTCAATTCTTTATATTCATGACACCAAAAAGCAAACCTTGCAGCAGGGATGAGAAACATCCCTGAATTGGAAGAGTTTGCGTACAGAAAATAATAATTACAATTGAAAAGACAGGCAATATATACAATCCCTCATATACAATATAATACATAAATTTTGTACCAAGCAAATGTTAGAACTCCAGCAGCACTCCTGAAACAGCAACAGCACAGCATGAATTCTGTTTAGTTTCACAAGATTTTCAGCACCAAGGACAGTGCCACCATAAGTCATTTACCAGTGACAAGAAAAGGAACTATCATCTAACAACAACAAAATCATAAATATTTCATTCCTACAAACTGCTTGGCCAGGATTGGGAATTGTGACCTTAGCATAAAAATGACTACAACTTACCAGAAAGGTCTGCACTCAGGACGCTGGACACCACGGCGAAGTGCTTGGCGCTGATGGCAGCGAGGCTAGCGGCCACGGGAAGCACGTCCGCCACATGGATACACAGCAGAGCCACGTACTTCCTGAGGAGGGAACCTGCACCCAGTAGCTCCAGATCTGCAGGGACAGCACGACCTTCATTCAGCATAGGCACAGGATAGAGGACATGGGCAGGTGGCGGTTACATTCAAACATGGGATGCAGTGACAAACAATGGAATGGGAAACCTAAGAAATGTCAAGAAACTCCAAGAGCTTAGACTGCTCCAGTATTCTAGCCAGCCTAAAAATTTTTGCTGTCATCTCAATTATGTTGATGTAACATCATGTCGATTACAAGGATGGAGGAGGATCATTGGTGGCCTATGCTCCGCACGGGGCCAAGGGCCCAAGTAAGTAAGTAACATCACGTTGCGCACCAAAGGTGCGGTAATCCTAGGAAGGTCCGGGGGCATGCTCCCCTGGGAAAATTTTGAAATCTTGACCCTCTGAAACATCATTTCCTGTATTTTGAGGGGCAAATTTTGCTTGTAGACTAAGAATACTGAGATTTTTGTCCGTCAAAGATGATGGATTGAGCAAAATTTTTGTCCGTTATGACCAGCAAAATTCTGTCCAATGACGGATGCTGACTAGAATACTGGACTGTCCAGACTTTCCTACCTATTTCCTCCACGCCTGCCCTGTCCCTCGCCTCCTCCAGTGGGAAGAGTTTCCCGACCAGAAGACGCTGGAAGCGGAGCAGCAGGTCTTGGGAAGGTGACTTGCCCTTCTCCTCCACACCTGAGAACTGGTACCCGTTCACTCTGTTCACATCATGGGCCAACTCCTTCAGCCTCATCAGGGTCTGCGACGAAACATTCCTGGAGACACAGAGAACAGTTTGCATCAAACTATTATGTTTACCTTTGCAGAAGGAAAATAAATTTTTTTGCTCGGTTTCTTCTTCTACTCAAAACAGATAAGGTCAATGACCTGGACCAGACAGTTGTCATCATGGTAACTGGTGCTGTATCAGACACCCTGTGGCACTGGATTACATTATGTAGTAAGTTGCAGGACTTGGAAGGGATGGTCACCATATATAATTATGAATGTGTTTGAGTAAGAACAGAGCAGTAGTTTATTGAGGTAGACTATCCCCATGTTAAGGTAGACATTATGCATTTGCTTCGCAAATGTTATTTTTCTAGTTGTTGTATTATTTGTTCCATGATTTTCAAACCATTGCATTGAGTTTTGTAGAGGTTTATAATGGATTACCTAAGTAGCTGCTGCATTAACTGAAGAAGTGGAATGGTGGACCCAGATGACCGAACTCTCCTGATGTCAGCTTCTACCTTCTTGGCCTTTTCTTCCGTCTTGCCCGCCGTGGCTGAGGTGTCCTCCTCTCGTTCGTCTTGGTGTCTCTCCAGTTCCTTCTCTTTCATTCCCTCTATCTCCTGCATCTCGGTCTTGATGGCTGCGGCGAGAGCAGACTCGAGACCGCCGTCCGCCATCAGGCTGCTGACTAATAGGTCCATCATGAACCGTCGCCCAGGGGTCATCGAGGCTCCATCTCCAGAGGCTAGGATGCAAAAGTAAATTTTACTTGGACGACGTGAATGTGTCTGCCCTTTTCTTTTACATTCAAGGTGTCATAGTCATGAAATTTACCTGTCTATGAGACAGTGTAATTTCAAATTGATTGTGATGATTCTAGTTCCCACTATCAGAGATCAACCTAGTTGAAGGTAAAGATGAATCAGATTACAATGTCCTGTAAATTCTCTTTTAAAGTATGCACTTTTTAAACTTTTCAATATCCCATGTGTCTTAGGCTGTTGCCAAAGTTAGTGTGCATACATTATTTGAGGTTATTATGTGGACAAAATTGGAAGATGATCCAGGAACCCAGCAGAACACAGGCACAAGGAGCTTGGAATGGTGCGGATTCATCCATAAAACTCAGGGTTCTCCCCAGACGATGGAATAATGGCACTGTGCTGCTATAACGCTATCATAGCACGGCTATATTCACTTTGAAATTTAGGGTGTTTCGGACAGATTTGTCTCCAACTAACCCTGAATCGGGAGTGCACACTTTAATAGGGAATTTACGGTATTGCACAAAACAAGAAATTTATTACTTCAGAGCTTTCTTGTGTCAGACCTTAAGCATAAAATTTCTTTATATGAAACTGTTACAAACAAGACAAATGGGTATTTTTAGAATTCATGTGGATAAAAACAGTCTTGTTTTATGGAAGACACCGTATGAAGTAAACCCCCCTACCATCACTGGGCAGCAGTGCAGACAGTGCCCTAGCCCGCTCCTCTGCTGTAGGGAGCAGTAGAAGCCAGCCACTCTGTAGTGTCGCCTGTGCTGCCGTCTGTACCGTCCCCAGCACCCCTGTGTTACTGGCTAACTCCACCACACGCTGCTTCAGACTGTTCAGCAGGGGGCTGCCTGGCTGCAGGTTCAACCTGGGTTGAAGGTGGCCTCGTGGTTAGGGTTGTTTCTTTATTTATTTATGTATTTATTTCATCACAAGGCTGCTGGATTGCCCCTTCAACTTGTAAGAGTTGATATCCATGGGGGCCCAGCATATACAGGACAAGACATGTTACATTCGGTCAGAAGACGAAAGTGGACAACATTCAGTAGAAACAAATAAATCTGATATGTCAAAACAAAATCATTGTCCATAACTCTAAGTCTTAGCCGTTCCAAGGTCAAACTCAATAAAGGTCAAAAGATGAAGTAAGTGGAGGTCAGACTTAGAATCTGAAGTTTCTGGGTTCAAATCCCGAGCAGGCCCCAGTGTTGTACCCCTGGGAAAGGCACTTAACACCTATTTCCTCACTCAACTTAGAATGTAAATGTTCTGGGTTTGAATGGAAAGGACTGAGGGTCCATCCCGGTGTGAGTGAATAAAACCTTACTGTCCGGCGTTACGTGTACCTACTGTACAAAACTGGTGTGTTACATCTGAAGACAGTTTACTGGTTATGCAAAACAAACAAACAAACAAACAAACAAACCTGGCTGGGTCCTCGTTCTGAGTGATGGCAGCATGAAGCTGGGAGAGAACACGTAACAGTCAGATCAAGAACTCTTATTAATTTGCTTGAAAATCCATAGTAAAACTCATTCAAAATGTTAAGTTTTCTCAATGCAACAAATGGAACTAGAAATAATCAATGTGATGTCGGTTGCTTATTATGTATTGTAGGTTGGTTCTAGCTATTTATTGGTGGGACCAAAAAATAAAGGGTCTCCTCATCACGTAGCTTGCTTTTGGGCTATTTCAAATGCTTTAAGTAAGAAAAGATGACGAAAGTGTGCTAAGAAATGGCAGTAAATGTCAATATCAGACAGATTTCCTCGTCCAGAATATTTTTTTTTGTTTTGCCGCCCTGAAATTGCATTGTATGCCTTTAAAAGTCCAGAGCATTTACCTGTAACCTGAGCAGATTGAGTCCAGCCACAGCCATACACTCCTTCTCCTGGGGCGGAGGCCAGTCGCTGCGTCCATCCAGCCCCTCACACACGCGCTGCAGCAGCTGGTCAAGGTGCTGGAACGTCCCATGGCACACGTCCACCACAAACGGCACCCGCAGACCCACACTCCAGTGTCCAGTTGACGTCCAGCAAAAACTCTGGTGTAAGACAAAAAAGGCAGAGTAAATTGTTGACCACAATTAAGTACAGCGGCCCTTTACTTCTTATCCTCATCCTGACAACATGTCTAGACTATGCAGAGATAACTTTATTGCACAACAATTGTACAGTGTACAAAGTATGGCACCTATGCATGATGTACAAAATGACTCATAAACTGGTGGACATACCAAGTACTAAGTATCTAATACCAGCTCAGTAAAGAACAAGAAATAGTCGTGCCTTCGAGTTATCAACTAAGGATTGAGGTGTTCAAAAACTCATTTTTCCCTAGACTGGAACTTGCTACCACCATATAGTAGTAGTAGGGGCATCCTCACTAGATAGCTTTAATCAATGCTTACAGTTAGATGGGCAAAGGTGTACATGTAGGTGTGATAGGTCGTTCAGTGTAATATAAGCTGCTGCTGCTACACAGAGTGCTTGCAAAGCTTGTGTGTTACAAGTATGCTGAAGGGCCGTTATCCCCGATATATACATGTGTACATGTATATATAGGTACAGATACAGAAGCTGGTGTGTTACGCTGAAAGGCGGTTATACTGGCTATACAGGTACAGATACAGATTCATTCATTGGTTCATTCATTCATTCATTCACTCTCATTCATTCATTCATTCATGATCCCATCCGTACCTGTGCAGGCCCACAGGCAATGCCACTGATAGACTTGCCATCCAGCGGCATCAGGGTGGGGTCCGACTTGGTACTGAAGGAGGAGTCTCCCAGCTGGCCCTGGTCGTTACGCCCCCAGCCATACACCTGGAACAAAAAACATAACATGTAAACAAGTCAACAAAAATTGCTGAAACATGTAAACAAATCACCAAAACAGCTGAAACAAACAAGAACTCAATAAAAACAATTGAAACAAAATACATAAACATGTAAACAAGTCAGCAAAAACAGCTGAAACTACATTTGTACACCATACACATATTACTATACAAGTTAACAAGAACAGCTGGTTGCACAAACAATGTAAACAAATGAACAAAAACAGTTGAAACAAACAACTGAAATAAACAGTGCTATGAGCCAAATTTCTGCAGAAATATGATCTTTCCCAAAAATTCTGCAGATTCTACTAACAGTGATTTCTATGAAAGTTGAGGTTACATCAAAGTTTTAATTATCTGAAAAATTGGCATGTATTAACATGGAAAAAGGAATGGGAACCAAACCCACCTCTCCTTCCTCAGTCATGACCAAACAGTGCATGGACCCCACCGCCACGTCCACCACCTTCTTACCCCTCAGACCCTCCAGTTGTTTGGGGAAGCGGATATGTTCCTCCGTGCCATGTCCCAGTCTCTGGCTGTCTCCCTTACCCCTGGTCAGGAACAAAGTGGAAGTGGTGAGTACATGTACATGTAGATCTGGTTTAGCTTACTAGAAAGTTACCTGCTACATACATGTACATGTACAGTAAAGGTTCAATGTATTTGAGAAATTCCTTACTCTCTTTGACAAGTTACTGCACAATAAACACATATAGTGTAGGGCTATAAATACCACCTGCATATGAAGGTTAGTGCAGGTAAAATTGGAGCTGTGCAGGTATTTCTGATGTCTACCTGCACCTATCATGTAACCTGCACTGGTTCATGTACTGGGTGTATATATAATATCATACTTTGTGGATTTTTTATTTGCTGCATTGACTGTTACCACATATGAAGTAATGAAAGAAATAATGGCAATGGTTTCTGAACACTTTGTAGTGTGATCTTCCTAAATACTTCATACCAGTGCAGGTATGCAGAAAAAAATCTTTCAAGCCCTGTAATGTCATCTGAGGGCCTACAACTTTCAGTTACATGCATGTAGTTTTGTAGTTTTATTAACCAATGGACCATACATGTACACAATATCATATTGGACTTCAATCTGCAGTTCTTTTGCCGAAACCTTCCATCATAAATAGAAATCGAAAGAAATGAATGAAACCATTTTGCAGTACTAGTAGTACTTACCAAGTCCAGATATGTCCAGTTTTGGTGAGTGCCAGTGAGAACTGTGCCCCACAGCACACTCTGACGATGTCCTGGCCCTGTAACCTGTCGATGATCTTGGGAGTCTTACACCCGTCACTGCCTCCCCTCCCTAACTTGCCATAGTCACCGTCTCCCCACGACCACACAGTGCCTGTACATACACACAACACAACACAATATCATGTAGGCTTTAGATAAGTGTTTTAAGTAGCTTTCCAGTTATTGTATACAATTAGTACCTAGCTACTTAACAGTTCCTGAAAATAGTCAAATGTGATAGGTGTAATTATTCAATGAACAAAGATGTTTGGACCAAAAATACACACTTCTGATGTTAGGGAACATCAAATCTTCCAAATCATTCTTCTACTTCTTGATTTCTGCAGCCAGTTAATTCAATTAAATGCTGCCACTGACATCACAGTGAGCATGGCAGCCAGTTCAGAACCTGGCACCACAGCTCGTGAAAAATGAGAAGCAAACAAAAGCAAACATTTCATAACTTGCAATTGTATGTAGTCATGATAATTAATAGACTAAGTATTATTTGCTTCTGGAAAGCCTAGCCACTTGGCCATTTGATGCCACTTCAGCTGAGGAACCATTGAAGTAAGCAACAGGACCATGTATGCTACTACACATACACAGATACGTACCATCATCAGTTACAGCCAGTGTCTGTGCGTCACCACTCCCACAGCAGATCTCAATCACCCGCCGACCCTTCAGACTCACCACCAGGGTCGGGGTTAGCTGGTCTTCGCTGCTCCCTGTAACAGTTAGACATCTTCAGCAAGATTTCTTATCATGGCATGTTGATAAAAGCTAATGTATACTGACCATGTGCAAGCCTGTCGTAGTTGCAGAAAATAAGCGATTTCAGGGCTAAAACTGGATTTTCAAAGTCAATTTTCTGGTCATTTTTATGTTACAATTAACCCTATCCCATAGCATACTGATATCTGTGAGGCAAAAATGCGATGTCGGAACATGGTGACTTGTTTCGTATTGTAGGCTGGTTCTAGCTTTATTGTTGGTACATGTACCAAAAAAGAAGGGACTCCTCACATAATTTGTTTTTGGGTTATTTCAAATGCTTTAAGTATGAAATGATGACAAAATTGTGCTAAGAAATGGCAGTAAATGTCAATATCAGACAGATTTTTTCATCCTGAATGTTTTGTTTGCCAGCCTGACATTGTCTTGGTGTGCTTTAATGCATATTGATAAATCTAATGTATCCTGACCATGTCCGAGCCTGCCGTAGTTGCCCCTGCCCCATGTGAAGAGTTCGCCGTCAGCGGTGATAGCTGCGCTGTAGGTACTCCCGCAGACGATGTGCACCACGTGTCTCCCCAGCTGCTTCCCCGACAGCGCTCGCACCAACGTAGGCTCCTCGCGGGAACTGCAGGAGATCAGTCCAAAAGACAAACTTGGTTCTATATACTTTTTGAAATTGTAGTTAGTATGCTGTTCTGTAGTGAGTAACCTACTTAGTTTTCGGCCAGGCCTTAGTTTTTGGGAGGGTAACTGACTGAATTACATGTACTTTGACGCCAATACAGAGGCTTGATTCATGTAATAAGTACTTTTTATTCTTACTTTAACGCATATACACGGTAACTGCCCATCCAACTCTGCCCTGCCATTTGCTACATAATGTAACCCAACACCACAGGGCCCATGCAACTCTGTCCTGCCACTTGCTACATAATCTAATCCAACACCACAGGGTGTCTGCTGCAGCATCAGTTACCATGGTGAAAGCTGTCTGGTCAAGGTCAATGACATTATTTGTTTGGATAAAAAGAACAAGAAGAAGAAACGGAGCAAAAACAAAGGTAAACATAAAAAAAATCCCTCCTGAAACTCACTTGGTGTCTCCGTGTCCCAGTCGTCCACCATCCCCGTTGCCCCAGGAGTAGACCTCGCCCTCTGACGTCAGTGCCATGTAGTGTTTCCCCTCAGGATGGGCCGCCACCTTCACCACCTCCTTGTCTGCCAAGCTCTCCATCAGTTGGGGGCCCTGAGATGGAAAAGTTTTCTTCAAATTTGGAAAGGTAGCAAAGTGGTCTTGTGGTTAGGGTTATCAAGTTGTTATTGAATCTGAAGGTCCTAGGTTTGAATCCCTGGCAAGCCCAAGAGTTGTGCCCTTGGGAAAGGCACTTTACACCTATTTCTTCACTCGAATGAGATAAAAATAAGTACCTAACTTCAGTTAGGGATGTCCTCTCAGAGGGGACGTAAAATCTAGAGGTGCTGTGAGGCTTAAATTTCCTGTCATACTGGGCTGACATAACGTTCGATAGGGTTGTCCGGGCCTCCAAAAGTTCCATAGAATAATTCAAATTTTTATGTGTTTTGCGTGCATGTGCAGAGTGTGCCGCTTACGAAAATTCAAATACTGGATTCAGACATTGGAACTGATGTTGTTATAATTATTTGCTTAGGGACACCAAATTTTCTTTTTTTGCACAGAAATGCATGTTTTCTCAGGTGGATTATGACATAAATAAAATACAACCGGTGACATCTCTCTTGCTGTACTATCTGATAGCCCTGCTCACCTGGCTCTCAGAGCTGTAGTAACACATGTAGACCCTGCCAGTCTTGGTCAGGGCGATCAGACACCGCTCCGCACAGGCCAGCTGCAGCACACCCAGCTCCCCCAACATCTCACATGTGTTCCCACTGCTGTTGGGACTGTTGGCACCAGACCACGCCAGCCAACCCCAGCCTAGAACCTCCTGGGTACTGCCCATTCCTGGCATCTATAACGATAAAGAAGACTCCATAAAAACATGTGTTACACATAGAGCTCCTCCAACATATATGGTGACCAGCCCCTCAAACTTGCTACATAATGAAATCCAACACCACAGGGTGTCAGCACCAGTTAAATACAGCGACAGCGCTCTGGTCCAGGTCATTGACCTTATTTGTTTGGAGAAGATGAAGAAGAAGAAATAGAGCAAAAACAATTTGTTTTCCTTCTACAAAGATAATCGTAACAAACACAGATGACTGACCTTGTGGCCAGTGTTGGTGGAGGTCGGAGGCATGAAGGGCGAGGCCAGTCTGTCCAGGTGAGACATGATGACCACAGCTGTCTGTCTCAGGTCCACAGGTGTGTCCTCCGCCTCAGGTAGGGTAATGTACCGCAGGAAACACTCCGTAGGGCTGATGCTCATGCTCATGCCAGACTGGGGAAGATTTTGATGTAATTAGTAACTAACAAGGTAACATTTGCAAAGCAAATGCATAATGTTTACCTTTAAATGGTCTAACCCGACAAACTACTGCTCTGTTTATTCTTACTCAAACACATACATGTATACTAGTGCATATACATGGTGACCAGCCCTTCCAACTCAGTCTTGCTATATAATGCAACCCAACACTACTGGGTTACCATGGTGTTTGGAGAAGAAGAAGACGAAACAGAGCAAAAATAGTATGTTTTCCTTCTGCTAAGGTAAACATAACCAATGGATACACTCCATCAGTATATTGACTAACGGAGGCCATATAGTTACAGTGTAGTGTAGCCTTGGAGGACAGTGCAATGACCAAGTGGTTAGAGTGTTCACCTTGCATTCGGTAGGTTGTGAGTTTGATCCCCGGATGAGTTTTACCTAAGACTTTAAAAATGGTACATACTGCTTTCTCTGCATAGCACTCAGCATATGGGAAAGAGTATGGGAGTTGAACGCTCACACCACTACCAGTGGGCTAGCCTCCTGCTGTATTGATTGCACAAAGATATGCGTGGCCCAAGGGCTATAGAAAAGGAGATGGACGCTGCCCTATGAACCATTTGGTGCGGGAAGGACTTGTAACATAGACTTACCTCCTCCAGTTTCGCCCCGTCGGTTGTTCGTGTGCGGGAGGTGGGGATGTCCTGGAACCGGCGCAGCAGAGGAACCAGCGGTGCCCGTGTGCCGTTAGAGTCAAACCTGTTGTCAGTCACCTGCAAATCAAACAAGAAATCAGAGATTTCAGACTTCCGTGAAGTGTTTGGGTTTTTGTAAATGTATTGAAACTGTGGAGAAGATTGTATGATGTAACACCCCTCTACCTCTAGGCAACCATTGTCACTAAGTTACTAAGACTGTGGAGTATAACACCATCCTGTACAAATTGCCGCCTTTGATATTGTGTTCAACTTCACTTCACTCCGTGGAAGATTTGATCAATCACATTAATGTTATAGGTTCTACTGGTGCACCAGCCATTTTCATTTTATGTCCACTGTACGTTTTGTATTTGTTACGCCATCTTTGTGATTATGTTTTTTATGTTTTATGTGCAAAGGATCCTTATAAGAACATTATGTGCTTTCTGTTCAATGGTCTCAAATCTATGTGAATAAAATAAAATAAAACAAAATAAATAACATCATCCTTCCAACTGCGGCACCTGACCAACCAAACACACAAACCGAAACCAGCTCCATTAAAAACAACACATGTACGAGATGTACGTTGACAGTATTTTTATGTTGTCTGTATCGTATGTATCTCCTTTCCTGGAAGAGTAGCAGTCACTAGACAGCTAAAGAAGAAACGAAAACACTAATACGTCGGTGAAGGTTAGACATCCAGGTAATAAGATACCAAACAAAAAACAACAGTTACTCAAGCAATGGGATATGATTTTGGAAACGGTCAGACGTTTCAGGTAGCATCCAGTACCTTTTGCCAGTAACACTGACACAGAAAACACTAATAAACCCCTATACCTGTTTGTTGGCGTTGTCCCATAGCTGTAGCAGCAGCAGCACTGCGCTCAGGAGGTGGTTCAGAGAACTGCGCTGTACGGCCAGCTCCAGGAGCAGGGCCAGGGCCGTGTGCTGGTCCGACACGGGGATGTTCCCGCTACTACTGCTCGTCTTCCCACCAGCCGCTCCGCCGTTAGAGTCCCTGTCCGCAAAGAGTCAAACGATCCATGAGGCACAGTTATCTACCTATCTACCTAAGTATCTAATATTGAATAATCTAGAACCAACTAACTTAAGGCAGCACTTCGGCAGAACATACTGCACCTGCACGAAACCTGTAATGTATTGTGCATAGCACTTCTCAGCAGAACATCTCATTTAAGGTCGTATTCGTGTATTTAAGGATGATATCTGGTTTGTTGCTTTCAAAATAATGTTGTGTTGGAAAAGATATTGTCTGCAACAAGCAAAATTCTGATGCAATGTTAAACATCCAATGAAAACTACAAAATCTGTGTTTCACGCATTTGCAGTGAAAAAACCGTTAATATTTACCCCATGACCACAGATCTGATGAACTTGGTTGCCCTCTCCACAGCCTCCAGCCACACGGAGGACACACTGGACTCATCAAACAGGGTGGCCTCGGGGAGGGTCCGCAGGGCATCTAGGGACTCCTGCAGCAGTTCTGGAACCATAAAGTAAAAGTCAAGCAGTCATCCTCAATGGAGGTGAAGCATGATGCTTTTTCAAGTACAGAGCTCACAGTGCAATGTGGCTTTGCTACAGCTCGCGCTTATAGCCAACGACACCAGGTCACCTCTTCTTGATAAGCGTGTTGGATTCTTTTTTGTGCAGAGGTTTTATAAGGCTTTAGGCTATCACTTGAACCTCCCTCACATACGGGACCAGTGGCTTTACATCACCGTCCAAAAAATGACTGCAATTCCTCTCACAACATGTCTGAGCTGAGGCGAGCCTATGATTGAACTGGCGCCCATGGGGTCGGCACCTTGTGAAAGAATCTGTCCCACTTTTTCAAAAATAGATATGTATATCTAGCTGACTGCAAGACTGTACAGTTGTAAAGATCGAAAGTCTTGAAAAAAAATCGAATCATCATTATCATCAACACAATCCATCTGTCTCACCCGTGCAGAGGTCTGCATCGTCCCCCGTTCTCCACGCTCGTCTCAGGAAGGCGAAGGCGAAGGACAGCGCCGCTCTGCAGCCCACCCGCGCCAGACCCATGGTCGCTTTCTCATGGGGCTTCAGCACACTGCAGATTTAACCATGTTATGAAATACCATTGAGGCAATTTCTAGGTAGATACTATGGCTTTTGACTTCACCACAAGGGAGTGGTCTCTGTCAAGGAGAAATCCACCACAGTTGAACAGTTGAAATTTTAGGTACATGTAAGTCCAATTCTTGTGTTGGAAATTACAGTTCAAACTTGTTTCATAACCACTTATCATTTCATTCCTTTATTCTTTATTTCAGGTAAAAGTATCCATAAAAACAATACAATACAATTAAGATAAAACATACACATATATGTACAAGAAACACATACAGGTAATAAGACAGACTCAGATAACCTAGCTGCATGACAAGTCATAACTGTTATACCAAGACAGATGAACTTTCAAACTTAGATGCTACTAAATATCTACAAATGTACATTGTAATACCAGCTCAAAAAAGAAGAAGAAATGGTCATGCCTTCAAGTATCATAGTTATCAACTAAGAATTGAGGTGTTCAAAAACTTGTTTTCCCTAGAACTATTGTAGAGTGGAACTCACTGCCACCGAGTACAGTAGGGGCAACATCACTAGATATCTTTAAACAACGTTTACAGCTAGATATGCAAAGGTTGGGGGTAACAGGTTGTTCAGTGTAGTATAGCCAGCTGCCGTGTGCCTGCAAAGCTGGTGTGTTACGCCAAAGGGCGGTTATACAGCTATACAGATAAAGATACAGACACACTAACCTCTTTGTCCCTTTAGGTATGACTGCTGTGGACTGCTTGTTGGGGGCCACGGCCTTCTCGGCGGGGTTGTGCCTGGCTAGAGCGATGAAATAGCGCTGCAGGACGGTGAGGCGCTGCTGCAGGCGGACTGCGGACAGCGTGGTGGCCGCAGCCTGGGAGCACAGCTGCTGCTGCTCAAATACCAGCGACTGCAGGCATTCCCGCAGCTGGTCGATGTCTGGAAAACAGGAAAAATACTTGTGTAAAACAGAAAGACTTCAATCTCTTAAAATGGGACTCAAACATGTGAACTGAATGTTATGAACTTGAGTCTGATGTGGCAGAGACGGGGTCTCTCACACAGTTCAAAACTGATTCTGAAATTTCATAGCTAACAAATTTTAAACACTGTCAAGTAATACAAGAAAGGTTTTATTTTTTTTACACTTGTACAGTTATAATACCCTTATGTACCTAACCTTATAGAAATATCTAGGTGTACCAGTGCACCCACATGCAGTTAAGAATTACATGTAGGTGCACAGCTCCAATTTTAGGCATACTGCGTCTGCATGAAACCCGGATTTTTCATGATTTTTGTTGGATGTTTGCTCAACGTTGCATCAGAATTTTGCATGGTGATATCTCATCTGACGTAATATTTGTCAACTATAGATGAGAAATTATCCTTAAATACACGAATACGACCTTAAACGAGATGTTCTGCCAAAGCGTTACATTACGGGTTTCTCGCAGACGCAGTACGTTCTGCTGATGTGCTGTGCATATGCACCCAGCATTTTTAGCCCTGCCATTACCTGGCTGTTTTCCCCAGGTCCACTGTTCGATGAGGGTGCGTGCTGGCGACGGTCGGCTGTCCTCCTCCTGCTGTAGTTCCTGCTCCTGCTGGTCCAGCTGCTGACACGCAGGACAGTTACAGCCCTTGTCTGGTCCACAGTGGCCGTCACAGCAGCTACAGCCTGGCACCTTCATCCCACAGTAGTACTTACCTGTCTCTCCTAATGGAGATGGAGAACAAAAAGTGTTTCTATTGGTATTACAAGTATAAGTATGAAGGAAGTGATTGACAACAGTTTCATTTCATTTATTTCGAAACCTTTTAGGCCGCAATAGGCTAATCTTCCAAGGCTCAAATACATAAAATAACTTAAGGGGGCACACCCCAGTTTATTTTGGGTCTCAATTCGATTCTGCACACCCTCAAGTCTAGCGACCATCTCTTTCAGGAAATAATTCTGAAGAAAAAACACTGTGTATGGGAATAAAGGATATCACACACAGTTATAACACCTTGCCTGGTCCAGTTTCCTTCACAACAGTATTAGTTTTCTTTGCTATATCTTTGTTCCTATTAATTCATTTTCAATCATTATACAATGTATTAGTTTCATGATTATCATTTGTTAAGTTTGGAAGGAGGAAGGCTCTGTATAAGCCTTGTAGGCTTCTTACCCCCTCCTGGCTCCTGCACATTGTATTTTTCTTTTATCACAATTCTTAACTTATTCTGTTTATTCTGTTATGTACAAATAAACAAACAAACAGTTTATGGACAACATCCTCTTGCAACATTTCCTGCATTTTCAGAAGCAATTTTTATTATTCAAACACAGTGAAATATTTGTTCCTTCCCCATAAACAAATGGTGGACTGGTCCTATAAACAGCCCTGGTCCTGATGCATTTCAGTTTTACATTGTTAAACTGTATTTGTTGAATCACTTCGGCTACAATCTAAAAAGAACATTTAGTTCCGTGAACACCTCCATTTTTCTCAGACCGTGAAGTTTTGCTACCATGAACATAAAGTGAACTACAGTATGATTATTTATTAGCAAAGGTATATGGCAGCCACGGTCTGAATTACACACTTTGCTACAATTGATTGTTGAGTGTACTTCGGGGCTTTAATATAATAACAGATGTGTGTTGCTCCAGTTTTGCCATATTGGAAAGCCATCATCAGACAAATAATCTCCCAGGGGACAGTTATAATGACCAACCTAACATGAGCAATTACATGTACATAGTCCTCTGCCTCCAGTTAATCATCTCATATTTCTTCACCAAGGTAATCAACAGAGATGAAACCAGTGAACTATAACAGGGCTTGAAATACTTTTTTCTGCATACTTGCACCAAACAAATTTTACCTGCACACTAAAAACTGTTTAGAAACCACTGCCATTTCTTAAATAGGTGATGACAGTCAATACAGCTAATGAAAATACATATACACCTACATTTGTGTGTAAGCCCAGTACATGGACTGGTGCAGGTTAGATGCAAGTAGACATCAGAGATACCTGCACAGCTCCAATTTTACCTGCACTAAGGTGCATATGCACCCAGTATTTTAATGTCATGCCAAATGCCATAAACTTCTAAGTTCATAAATGAGTTTCATATATATTTCTATTAAATATTGCTTCACAATATATACCTTTGACTTTGGTCAAAGTTAGAACGAAAACTGATTTCATTTCAAATTTTTGAATATGGCTATTTCTGTCAACAGAAATTGTCTACAGATTTACTAACAGTAGCAGGGCTCGAAATACTTTTTCCTGCATACCTGCCAAGGTGCAGGTACAGGTAACATTGAAAATCACCTGCACCAGATGAATTTTACCTGCACCACTCAGAATTTAGATCACACTAAAAATTGTTAAGAAACCATTGTCATTATTTCTTTTATAGTTCATTCAAAATGTATGTGGTACCAGTCAATACGTGAATAAAAATTCACATACGTCTACTAGTACATCATGGGCTCAAATGGACTTTCCTATAGTCCCGCCTACCTCGGTCAAAACAAAAAATGCAAATATTTCACAGACACGCAGTCATTCTCTCATTGGTTGAACTGCTAATATATGAAAGGTCCATAATGTTATTTGGTAAAGGTGCACATGTGCACATGAGAAAAAAAATACTTGCACAATTTTTATTTTACTTGCACAACATAAAGTTTCAAGTAGAATGTTAGCACAGATACTACTGTCTTGCACCCACCAAAAGATCTGCTTGGAGATTATTCTTTAACTAAGGTGCTCCCTGTTCTTTACACTATCAAAGGCAAATTATCCTTGTGTAACACAGCCTGGAGTATACCTGACAGGAATACTAACGACCTGTCTGCACCACACAGATATTGATTCAGCCCTGCTGGTGGTATTCAACACTCCCAGGGTGTGCTCTTATCACATATATGTACATGTAGTCAAGTTGGTCACAAGATGTGCTCACAGAATAATTATGGCCTGGAGAATCAATGACCCCCATATGTTGTCATGTACATTTCTCTAAGTGGATGTCTTGAGGGCTTGAAATCCCACCTGCATATGCAGGTTAGTGCAGGTAAAATTGGAGCTGTTCAGATATTTCTGATGTCTACCTGCACCTAACTGTACTGAGCCATGTACTGGGTTTATATACAAATGTAGGTGTATGTGGATTTTTTTTTTCGTTAGCTGTATTGACTGTTGGCACCTACATGTATGAAGTGGAAAAGAAATAATGGCAATGGTCTTTGAATAGTTTTTAGTATGATCCACACTTCCTAAATTCTGAGTGGTGCAGGTAAAACTTGTCTAAAGCATGTAATTTTGAAGGTTACCTGCACCTGTGCAGGTATGCAGAAAAAAGCATTTCGAGCCCTGTGTATAATATTGTCTTTTTCAACCTGATACAGGTAATCCATGCTAAAATTTGTGGTTTGTCTTTTCATTACTTCGAATATTTATCAAAATTATTTGTAATTTTTGCTACGAGATCATTATGTTGGTGGTTTCCCTGGTTACCTCTCCATCCTTCAACAGCTCGTTCCATAGCAAAACTCAGACCATTTAAGGTTAAACAAACAAACAAACAAACAAACAAACAAAAAACACCCTTCCTGGTGTGTTGTTAGTTCCACAGTAACCTCTCTATCCTTCAAAAGCTGGTTACTCAAACCATTTTGGGAAAAACAAACAAATACATAAACAAATAAACAAACACTCACCCTTCCTGGCGGGAACGCCTGCAGAGTTGATGATTGTGTCGCTGGTTCCCACGGTAACCTCTCCATCCTTCACCAACTCGTTCCACAGCGAACTCAGACCATCTCGGGAGAACGCACACTGGAAAGACAACATACAGACCAAACAGTTATTTTGTGTACAGTGTTCGTCGTATCTTTTTAGTGAATGCCAACAAACGCTAGCCTCCTTTGCAGACTTCTTGGATTGGCAGCATTTATTTTTGTGGGAGTGCTGATATGCGATTTTTATATGGGCTAAGGTTCTCTGATGCAGCAGAGGGAGTTATGCCGCGGAGAGAGTTACACATCTCTAGTGCTGGCGATACAGCTCTCTCCCTGGATACAGCTGTCCCTCTGTACAAGGCGCTTTCCCAAGAAGAAGCTGCCGCTCTAGCCGCTCGTAGAAACGAATGCTGTCCCAGAAGTCTGCGCAGTAGGCTACTACCAGTACACAAATGCTCGATCTGGACCAGAACGTGCAGCACAAATTTCTTTGGCTAGGAATTATCTTGTCTAATGCTTATCTCCAAGCAGATGTTTTGGGAGGCTGCTAGGAAAATGTAACGATTTAGCCTCCCCATACATCTGCTTGGAGATTATTCAGAAGCTGCACCATATTTATGACAAGACACACCTCTTGCATAAGTTACACCAATGCAGTGGAGACCACATTGGCACGTTGAGCCAACAAGAATGAAAGCTTTAACGTGTGGTATAAAATCCCTCCTATAATAGCTGTTCAAGATTTCAAAATAAATTATCATATGACGTCCTTGACAAAGGTAAAGACGCCACCCCCCACCCCCTTCGTGCAAAATATTATGTACTGTACTTTAGTTTACATTCGCACTAGATCAAACTGGGCGATGCGATTCTTTCTACTGGAAATGTTGACACTTTTCACAACATCTGTAGTTTTATGTGGTGTAACTTCCTGTCTATTCGCTCACCTGTAAGTCTGTCTTCAGCCATTTACCGTCCAACCTGTGCTGGGTGCGCAGGACCGGTCTGTGGTCGGACGACATCGCGAGCGAAACCGGGACGCTTTCCACAGAAACACGGAAAAACCCTTCGTCAAGTGAACATTGCTAGGACCAAAGGGATGCGTTGCGTCGTTTACAAAGTCTAAAATCTACTGTAGGTTATTGGATTGTTCATGAAAGCCGCTTTACATTTTGCGATGTCAGAAAATTGGGGGTACTTCTTTAGCTAGCAAGGGAAGATGGCGGCTTGGGCGATACCATAGCAATATTAGGTGTGTAGGTTGTGTGAAGTAAGAAATGAGAAAGAATACTTTTAGATTTCACCACAAAGCCACTGTTAAACTGACGTGAAATAATTCCATTATTTCTATTATATGTAAAAGTATTGTGATGTATACTTTTGATGCTTTTTCATATTGAGATATCGGTGGAAATAGGAGCGAATCGCTTTATTTGTTCCCGATAATCTAGTGGTAAAGTCCAACTTGCTTATTCCCAAATGACGTCTTCTATATAAAGCGTCATCTAGCGACATTATGTTGAACAGTTAATTACCTTCGTGTGAAAGATAAACATTGCAAGATGCGCGTTTGTGGGCACAAAAAATAGACAATCCGTGCATGTCTTAGTACAAGAGCCCACAAACACGCAACTTGCATCATATTACTATTCGGATTATGCTTCACTATTTTACGACTGCTTTGCATATTTTATTGTGTAATGTATTGTACAGTTCTTGCTTTTTGTGCACGTCGGTAGAACGTACTGCACCTGCGCGAAACCCAGATTTTTTACAGTTTTTGTTGGATGTCTGGTCAACGTTGCATCAGAATTTTGCCTTTTGCAGACGATATCTTTTCCGACACAGCATTTGTAAACTATATAAGAAATGTCATCCTTAAGACATCTGTCGACGTACTATGCACATTACGGGTTTAGCGCAGAACGTTGGGCCGACGTGCTGAATTAAGAGACCGTTCACTTTCATCTTGTACGTGTTGTGAATTGTGTTTATTGTTTTTTCACCTGGAATGTAAACAGCACATGGCTCACTGACACTTCAGCTTTCAATCCGATGCACATCTCAACACAAAACAGTCAGGTTAGTAGAAAGGTATTTTTATCACATAAAAGGTGAATAATAGAGTACAGTACGTATAAAATGTAACCATGACAATGTTCTATACGACAGTCTTATCATCACTGAACTAACGATAAAATGGTAGAAAAAGGAAACGTTGTTTTGTAAAAATCCAGCTCCCTATGTATAGTATGTAGACAATGTTTACATTCTTGTACAAGAAGAACAAAACAAAGCCATACAAACAGAATAATATGTGTGTTAAAAAAACTTTACACAACATTATTTTCTACATACAGACACCAACATCATAACAATAGTGAGGAACTAAATGCGTTTGGTAACCTGGCCCTTGTTATTGTTATCCTACATGCTAGCAACCCAACAAGTCAGCTACCCTTCCGTACTCTGAAGTAATAGTTACTTACTAGTAGCCTAGGCATAAAAAGATACAAAATGTTGTTAAGTCTGTGGCGTTATGTTTCCTTCGTTATGGGTTCTATTTTTAGCTCTAGAGGTACATCTAGGTACACCAGAGTGTCCCCTGTCGGTAACGTGACCGTTTTTAGGAAGGCCATGAAATTTGGTCCATTGGCAGTGCAGGCGTCTTGTCCGCAGCACTTCTTGTGCCCGGCCAACCAGTGTTGTTTCTGACAGTCACGTCTGCAGTAGCGAGTCAGTTATTTGCACTGGCCACATCGCTTCAAGGCCAACCTGTAGAAGAGCGTTACAGTAACACAGGCTGTTCAGGGCTATGGTAGAATTCAGACAAGTTTTTTTAACTGCCTTTTGTAGGCTACAAAGACGGAAACATTCATAACTTGAAAGGTAACATTTGAAAAGCAAATGAATAGTGTTTATCTTCACATTATCTAGCCTAGCAAACTGTTGCTCTGTTTAATCTTACTCAACCAAATTCATCATGTATAATACATGGTGACCAGCCCCTTCAACTCCTGCTACATAATGTAACCCAACACCACAGGGTGTCTGTTACAGCACCAGTTACCATAGTGACATCCGTCTGGTCCATGTCATTTATGGTACTAGTATGTGTTTAGAGAAGAAGAAGCAGGCGGAAATTGAAGACAGAGAATGCACCATGTCATTTGTACCATTCGACCTTCCTGTCATTCTGTGGTTACAAAATCTCTCCCTCCATTCCTGACACTCTAATGCATCCAAAACCGACGGACCCACAAGCAGACACACATACAGACATATCCCTACCTGTATCCTGGTTTGCCACACGTAGGGTTGCAGCATCTCAACAGCTTGGTTCTCATCGCCTCTTGTAGCAGCTTCTGTATCTTCTGTATCTGCATCTTCAAATGCTGTGCACACAGACAGGGTTCTTCGCCTGTGTCCATCTCGCAGTACCTAGAGGAAGGTGTGACTCATTTAGTGAACGAGAAATCAGGCAGTATTTTGGGTTTTCGCGGTCTTTTGACCTGTCATTCTGCCGGTCAATCTACCCCCACCCACCCCCGAACTGCCAACTTACTCTGTCCAGACAAACAGATACACACGCCCACACCTCAACCACCCCAGAACGGTACGTTCGTATCTGGAACTTGGAAGTAAACGAGTCGTTCATTTTTAAAAGACGGGACACTTACTCCTGGGCTGTATTGCCACGACTGTCGGTCAAGTCAACTCTTGCTCCGAACTCAATCAGTTGCCGGACTGTGTCGGACTGTTTGAACAAGCAGGCAGTCATGAGTGGGGTCCTCTGCAAGACGTCCCGGATGTCTAATGTTGCGCCGTGATGTACCAGCAACTCCACCACTTCAGTATGCCCTGGGTTGGATTTACGACGTGAGAAATACGTATCAAGTAACGTTACATTCCCAGAGGTGAGAAAGATAATAATAAAGTTTACTGCAAGTTTCTGTCCGAAGGCTAACAGTAACATGGATAAAAGAACAGTGAAACAGTTTACAAAATAGTAACTATAAAAGCGGCTAGTTTACATAATAAAAGGTAATTGTCTGGACTCTGGAGCTATGTCTAAAGGATTTGACCGTTTTCTTTTGTAAACCATGGAAGCCGCAACATGAAAAACATGAAGAACGTCAACCGTGGCTTTCTAATAATTAGTCATGAAGGGAACGGGTTTTCGGCACGTGAAAAATTTATGAGTGAAAAATTAAAGTCCTTTGAATACGTCAGAAAATATGCAGTACTAAAAATGTTACCCTGTGACATGATTTTCCACCTACAACCTGAAATTTTCGTTTGTAAAACCAAGGAGCTCCTTGGTAAAACTCATGGGAATGGGTTAATTTGCATATCTTCAAATTCAATGGAACCTAAACGTTTAAAAAACATCCCGTCATAAACTTCCCGTTTTTTTTCAGATCCTCCGTGGTCTATTGTTCGCCTAGCCCAAAGACGCCACATGTTACTTTTAGCTTTAGCTTCGACTGGCATCTTTTTAAGTCAAGCATTTTTTGTCATAACTAGCCGACCTACCTCGGGTCGCTGCTCCATGAAGGGGAGCGGATGATAAACCCATGGTTCTCTTCGATATAGACGCCTCCTTGCGGATCAGCAGCCTCACTATGTCCACATACCCCATGGCAGAAGCGATGAAGAGTGCTGTTCCGGTGCCAGTGATCTCACAGCCCATCTGGGTGTAGTCAATGTCGGCACCTGCGTTTGGTGAATACAGTTTACTTTAGTAAAACTGAAGTACACAAGTACCTAGCTTCGGTTTGGGACGTCCCCTTGGATTGAAGGATGGCGGTGGAAAAGGAAATAAATTTCAGTTGTAAAGACAAACTGTTGAATATTAAAAGCCATAATTTGTGAGAGATACACATGATTACACATTACAGGGCTTGGACTATGCTAGTAGTAGCATTTGTGAAGGAGACTGCTGACAATAGTTTAATATTGTAGAGTAGAGTAGAGTAGACTTTTCGTCTCGGTAGGAAGTTCTCTTGTGATGCGTTATAAACCATTAACTAGAACCTCCTTGCTAGAACAAAAGACAAAACGACCCACAACAGTCGTACGTGCTAGACTTTCCTTTTCATCCGAGTCCGTATGTAATTTGTCTGCACAGTCGGGAAAAGATCAAAAGGCGTCGCTAGTGCACAGTACTTCGCAGTTGTGTCCGATTCCCTCATCTGATTTACATATCAATAAAAATCTACTGTCTCGAAGCCCTCCTTTCAAATTCAACGTTTCCTGCCGATTTCTACTGTAAACTGCAAATGCAACATTGCGTGACTGCAAAATTTATAGTACTATAACTTCAGAAGAAAACTATGCACGCACGGTTCGCAAGCTGTGTTACGCGATGCACATGGGGCATCTGTTTTAGATTATGAACAGTTTCGGAGGGCGACAGCGGGAGACTTGAAACAACAACAACAAAATAATGGACTCTTGCAGCTTGGGTGGGGTCATGCCTGGGTTATAAAGTCTGTGATAGTGCACTAACACACAACAAAAAACTTAACAGTTACACAGTGAGTGTCAATAGAGAACTCAATACAACTTTGCTGGAAAGTAGTAGCATAAAGGACAAGGATAAAGCAGTAGAACTAGAAGTAGTATCGTAAATACCAGAGGAGTATTTTTTGCTACTCTCCACGTAGCGACAGAAAACGGGGCATATGGTAGATTCATATCATACTAGTAGATAGCACCGACCCCTGCTTAGAGAGTACAAAAAATATTTGTGCAAGTTTATACATGTACTACAAATTATAAGGGCCTGGGTGGTTTGGTATAAACTAAAAACGAAGAGCCAGCTCAGACGAATTCGATTTAATACTGTCATCATAGGGTGCCTTGCAGAGTACGGTGTGGCCCAGGTGTGCTTACCAGCTTTCAGAGCCGCTTGAACGTCCTGTAGGCAGCCGCTCTCAGCAGCGTACAGGAGAGCTTCACTCGCACTCTTCGCCATTTCGTCGGGACCGTAACTTGTTGTGCGCGTGCTGCTGTCTGAGTTCTAACTGACTGACTGATGAGAGGGAAGCTGGAGAGGGAGAAGTTGTCTTGTCACGTGATCTATTGTCTTGTCAGGTGAGCAGTGGGTGGGGCTTTGGGAGCTGCCTTTCCCGTCAGGGCCGCTAGGAGCGCTACCTAGTCAGGAGACTAGAAAATGGTAGAGCACGTCGGCAGAACGTACTGCGCCTGCGCGAAACCCGTAATGTATTATGCATAGCACTTCGGCAGAACGTCTCATATAAGGTCGAATTCGCGTATATAAGGGTGACATCCCGTCTGTAGTTTTCAAATGTTGTGTAGAAAAAGATATGGTCTGCAACAGGCAAAATTCTGATGCAACGTTGACCAAAAATCCAGCGAAATCCAGGAGATCAATAAAGTACGCAGGCAGTTTGATCTGGAATACTTTGCCACAGAATACCAGAGCAGCAGCATCGTTGACGGCATTTAAAAATCTGTTGTAATCATGTTGGTATAGAATAGGATTATGGAACGGATTATGGAACGGACTTTTGGAAGAGTTTAAATTGTAACTAGAAAGGTAACATTTGCAAAGCAAATGCATAATGTTTACCTTCGCATATGGTCTACTCTGTTAATCTACAGGAGTTATCCCTCCTGCTATAAAATTGCAACATGATGTAACACAACACCAGTTACCATGGTAACAGACAGTCTGGTTCAGGTCATTGAAGAGGAAGAAGAAGAAACGTAGCAAAAACAATATGTTTTCCTTCGGTAAACATAATTAAAGTGACCACCAAAAATTCCGAATTAAAGTGACCAACAAAAACTCCGAGGTCACTTTAATTCGCAATTTTGGGAGGTCATTTTAATACGGAATTTTTGGAGGTCACTTTAATTCGGAATTTTTGTTGGTCACTTTAATTCGGAATTTTTGATGGTCACTTTAATTCGCAATTTTGGGAGGTCACTTTAATTGGGAATTTTTGGTGGTCACTTTAATTCGGAATTTTGGTTGGCAACTTTAATTCCGAATTTTGGTTGGCAACTTTAATTCCGAATTTTGGTTGGCAACTTTAATTCGGAATTTTGGTTGGCAACTTTAATTCGGAATTTTGGTTGGCAACTTTAATTCGGAATTTTGGTTGGCAACTTTAATTCGGAATTTTGGTTGGCAACTTTAATTCCGAATTTTGGTTGGCAACTTTAATTCCGAATTTTGGTTGGCAACTTTAATTCCGAATTTTGGTTGGCAACTTTAATTCCGAATTTTGGTTGGCAACGTTAATTCCGAATTTTGGTTGGCAACTTTAATTCCGAATTTTGGTTGGCAACTTTAATTCGGAATTTCGGTTGGCAACTTTAATTCGGAATTTCGGTTGGCAACTTTAATTCGGAATTTCGGTTGGCAACTTTAATTCGGAATTTTGGTTGGCAACTTTAATTCGGAATTTTGGTTGGCAACTTTAATTCGGACTTTTGGTTGGCAACTTTAATTCGGAATTTTGGTTGGCAACTTTAATTCGGAATTTTGGTTGGCAACTTTAATTCGGAATTTCGGTTGGCAACTTTAATTCGGAATTTTGGTTGGCAACTTTAATTCGGACTTTTGGTTGGCAACTTTAATTCGGAATTTCGGTTGGCAACTTTAATTCGGAATTTCGGTTGGCAACTTTAATTCGGAATTTCGGTTGGCAACTTTAATTCGGACTTTTGGTTGGCAACTTTAATTCGGAATTTTGGTTGGCAACTTTAATTCGGAATTTTGGTTGGCAACTTTAATTCGGAATTTCGGTTGGCAACTTTAATTCGGAATTTTGGTTGGCAACTTTAATTCGGAATTTCGGTTGGCAACTTTAATTCGGAATTTTGGTTGGCAACTTTAATTCGGAATTTCGGTTGGCAACTTTAATTCGGAATTTTGGTTGGCAACTTTAATTCGGAATTTCGGTTGGCAACTTTAATTCGGAATTTCGGTTGGCAACTTTAATTCGGAATTTTGGTTGGCAACTTTAATTCGGAATTTTGGTTGGCAACTTTAATTCGGAATTTCGGTTGGCAACTTTAATTCGGAATTTTGGTTGGCAACTTTAATTCGGAATTTTGGTTGGCAACTTTAATTCGGAATTTCGGTTGGCAACTTTAATTCGGAATTTCGGTTGGCAACTTTAATTCGGAATTTCGGTTGGCAACTTTAATTCGGAATTTCGGTTGGCAACTTTAATTCGGAATTTCGGTTGGCAACTTTAATTCGGAATTTTGGTTGGCAACTTTAATTCGGAATTTTGGTTGGCAACTTTAATTCGGAATTTTGGTTGGCAACTTTAATTCGGAATTTTGTTTGGCAATTTTAATTCGGAATTTCGGTTGGCAACTTTAATTCAGAATTTTGGTTGGCAACTTTAATTCGGAATTTTGGTTGGCAACTTTAATTCGGAATTTCGGTTGGCAACTTTAATTCGGAATTTCGGTTGGCAACTTTAATTCGGAATTTCGGTTGGCAACTTTAATTCGGAATTTCGGTTGGCAACTTTAATTCGGAATTTTGGTTGGCAACTTTAATTCGGAATTTCGGTTGGCAACTTTAATTCGGAATTTCGGTTGGCAACTTTAATTCGGACTTTTGGTTGGCAACTTTAATTCGGAATTTTGGTTGGCAACTTTAATTCGGAATTTTGGTTGGCAACTTTAATTCGGAATTTCGGTTGGCAACTTTAATTCGGAATTTCGGTTGGCAACTTTAATTCGGACTTTTGGTTGGCAACTTTAATTCGGAATTTTGGTTGGCAACTTTAATTCGGAATTTTGGTTGGCAACTTTAATTCGGAATTTCGGTTGGCAACTTTAATTCGGAATTTCGGTTGGCAACTTTAATTCGGAATTTCGGTTGGCAACTTTAATTCGGAATTTTGGTTGGCAACTTTAATTCGGAATTTTGGTTGGCAACTTTAATTCGGACTTTTGGTTGGCAACTTTAATTCGGAATTTTGGTTGACAACTTTAATTCGGAATTTTGGTTGGCAACTTTAATTCGGAATTTTGGTTGGCAACTTTAATTCGGAATTTCGGTTGGCAACTTTAATTCGGAATTTTGGTTGGCAACTTTAATTCGGACTTTTGGTTGGCAACTTTAATTCGGAATTTCGGTTGGCAACTTTAATTCGGAATTTCGGTTGGCAACTTTAATTCGGAATTTCGGTTGGCAACTTTAATTCGGACTTTTGGTTGGCAACTTTAATTCGGAATTTTGGTTGGCAACTTTAATTCGGAATTTTGGTTGGCAACTTTAATTCGGA
Source organism: Branchiostoma floridae x Branchiostoma japonicum (assembly GCA_013266295.2). Classification (NCBI taxonomy): domain Eukaryota; kingdom Metazoa; phylum Chordata; class Leptocardii; order Amphioxiformes; family Branchiostomatidae; genus Branchiostoma; species Branchiostoma floridae x Branchiostoma japonicum. Next base: position 6,947,275 of record CM023827.1, on the reverse strand, counting down.
ATTTCGGTTGGCAACTTTAATTCGGAATTTTGGTTGGCAACTTTAATTCGGAATTTCGGTTGGCAACTTTAATTCGGAATTTTGGTTGGCAACTTTAATTCGGAATTTCGGTTGGCAACTTTAATTCGGAATTTTGGTTGGCAACTTTAATTCGGAATTTCGGTTGGCAACTTTAATTCGGAATTTTGGTTGGCAACTTTAATTCGGAATTTTGGTTGGCAACTTTAATTCGGAATTTTGTTTGGCAACTTTAATTCGGAATTTCGGTTGGCAACTTTAATTCGGAATTTCGGTTGGCAACTTTAATTCGGAATTTCGGTTGGCAACTTTAATTCGGAATTTCGGTTGGCAACTTTAATTCGGAATTTCGGTTGGCAACTTTAATTCGGACTTTCGGTTGGCAACTTTAATTCGGAATTTTGGTTGGCAACTTTAATTCGGAATTTTGGTTGGCAACTTTAATTCGGAATTTCTGTTGGCAACTTTAATTCGGAATTTCGGTTGGCAACTTTAATTCGGAATTTCGGTTGGCAACTTTAATTCGGAATTTTGGTTGGCAACTTTAATTCGGAATTTCGGTTGGCAACTTTAATTCGGAATTTCGGTTGGCAACTTTAATTCGGAATTTCGGTTGGCAACTTTAATTCGGAATTTTGGTTGGCAACTTTAATTCGGAATTTTGGTTGGCAACTTTAATTCGGAATTTTGGTTGGCAACTTTAATTCGGAATTTCGGTTGGCAACTTTAATTCGGAATTTTGGTTGGCAACTTTAATTCGGAATTTTGGTTGGCAACTTTAATTCGGAATTTCGGTTGGCAACTTTAATTCGGAATTTCGGTTGGCAACTTTAATTCGGAATTTCGGTTGGCAACTTTAATTCGGAATTTCGGTTGGCAACTTTAATTCGGAATTTTGGTTGGCAACTTTAATTCGGAATTTTGGTTGGCAACTTTAATTCGGAATTTTGGTTGGCAACTTTAATTCGGAATTTTGGTTGGCAACTTTAATTCGGAATTTCGGTTGGCAACTTTAATTCGGAATTTCGGTTGGCAACTTTAATTCGGAATTTTGGTTGGCAACTTTAATTCGGACTTTTGGTTGGCAACTTTAATTCGGAATTTTGGTTGGCAACTTTAATTCGGAATTTTGGTTGGCAACTTTAATTCGGAATTTTGGTTGGCAACTTTAATTCGGAATTTTGGTTGGCAACTTTAATTGGGAATTTCGGTTGGCAACTTTAATTCGGAATTTCGGTTGGCAACTTTAATTCGGAATTTTGGTTGGCAACTTTAATTCGGACTTTTGGTTGGCAACTTTAATTTGGAATTTTGGTTGGCAACTTTAATTCGGAATTTTGGTTGGCAACTTTAATTCCGAATTTTGGTTGGCAACTTTAATTCCGAATTTTGGTTGGCAACTTTAATTCCGAATTTTGGTTGGCAACGTTAATTCCGAATTTTGGTTGGCAACTTTAATTCCGAATTTTGGTTGGCAACTTTAATTCCGAATTTTGGTTGGCAACTTTAATTCCGAATTTTAAAATTTGGTTGGCAACTTTAATTCCGAATTTTGGTTGGCAACTTTAATTCCGAATTTTGGTTGGCAACTTTAATTCCGAATTTTGGTTGGCAACTTTAATTCCGAATTTTGGTTGGCAACTTTAATTCCGAATTTTGGTTGGCAACTTTAATTCCGAATTCTGGTTGGCAACTTTAATTCCGAATTTTGGTTGGCAACTTTAATTCCGAATTTTGGTTGGCAACTTTAATTCCGAATTTTGGTTGGCAACTTTAATTCCGAATTTTGGTTGGCAACTTTAATTCCGAATTTTGGTTGACAACTTTAATTCCGAATTTCGGTTGGCAACTTTAATTCCGAATTTTGGTTGGCAACTTTAATTCCGAATTTTGGTTGGCAACTTTAATTCCGAATTTTGGTTGGCAACTTTAATTCGAAATTTTGGTTGGCAACTTTAATTCGAAATTTTGGTTGGCAACTTTAATTCGGAATTTTGGTTGGCAACTTTAATTCGGAATTTTGGTTGGCAACTTTAATTCGGAATTTTGGTTGGCAACTTTAATTCGGAATTTTGGTTGGCAACTTTAATTCCGAATTTTGGTTGGCAACTTTAATTCCGAATTTTGGTTGGCAACTTTAATTCCGAATTTTGGTTGGCAACTTTAATTCGGAATTTTGGTTGGCAACTTTAATTCCGAATTTTGGTTGGCAACTTTAATTCCGAATTTTGGTTGGCAACTTTAATTCCGAATTTTGGTTGGCAACTTTAATTCGGAATTTTGGTTGGCAACTTTAATTCCGAATTTTGGTTGGCAACTTTAATTCGGAATTTTGGTTGGCAACTTTAATTCCGAATTTTGGTTGGCAACTTTACTTCCGAATTTTGGTTGGCAACTTTAATTCGGAATTTTGGTTGGCAACTTTAATTCGGAATTTTGGTTGGCAACTTTAATTCGGAATTTTGTTTGGCAACTTTAATTCGGAATTTTGGTTGGCAACTTTAATTCGGAATTTTGGTTGGCAACTTTAATTCGGAATTTCGGTTGGCAACTTTAATTCGGAATTTTGGTTGGCAACTTTAATACGGACTTTTGGTTGGCAACTTTAATTCGGAATTTTGGTTGGCAACTTTAATTCGGAATTTTGTTTGGCAACTTTAATTCGGAATTTCGGTTGGCAACTTTAATTCGGAATTTTGGTTGGCAACTTTAATTCGGAATTTTGGTTGGCAACTTTAATTCGGAATTTTGGTTGGCAACTTTAATTCGGAATTTCGGTTGGCAACTTTAATTCGGAATTTCGGTTGGCAACTTTAATTCGGAATTTCGGTTGGCAACTTTAATTCGGAATTTTGGTTGGCAACTTTAATTCGGAATTTTGGTTGGCAACTTTAATTCGGACTTTTGGTTGGCAACTTTAATTCGGAATTTCGGTTGGCAACTTTAATTCGGAATTTTGGTTGGCAACTTTAATTCGGAATTTTGGTTGGCAACTTTAATTCGGAATTTTGTTTGGCAATTTTAATTCGGAATTTCGGTTGGCAACTTTAATTCAGAATTTTGGTTGGCAACTTTAATTCGGAATTTTGGTTGGCAACTTTAATTCGGAATTTCGGTTGGCAACTTTAATTCGGAATTTCGGTTGGCAACTTTAATTCGGAATTTCGGTTGGCAACTTTAATTCGGAATTTCGGTTGGCAACTTTAATTCGGAATTTTGGTTGGCAACTTTAATTCGGAATTTTGGTTGGCAACTTTAATTCGGAATTTCGGTTGGCAACTTTAATTCGGAATTTCGGTTGGCAACTTTAATTCGGACTTTTGGTTGGCAACTTTAATTCGGAATTTTGGTTGGCAACTTTAATTCGGAATTTTGGTTGGCAACTTTAATTCGGAATTTCGGTTGGCAACTTTAATTCGGAATTTCGGTTGGCAACTTTAATTCGGACTTTTGGTTGGCAACTTTAATTCGGAATTTTGGTTGGCAACTTTAATTCGGAATTTTGGTTGGCAACTTTAATTCGGAATTTCGGTTGGCAACTTTAATTCGGAATTTCGGTTGGCAACTTTAATTCGGAATTTCGGTTGGCAACTTTAATTCGGAATTTTGGTTGGCAACTTTAATTCGGAATTTTGGTTGGCAACTTTAATTCGGACTTTTGGTTGGCAACTTTAATTCGGAATTTTGGTTGACAACTTTAATTCGGAATTTTGGTTGGCAACTTTAATTCGGAATTTTGGTTGGCAACTTTAATTCGGAATTTCGGTTGGCAACTTTAATTCGGAATTTTGGTTGGCAACTTTAATTCGGACTTTTGGTTGGCAACTTTAATTCGGAATTTCGGTTGGCAACTTTAATTCGGAATTTCGGTTGGCAACTTTAATTCGGAATTTCGGTTGGCAACTTTAATTCGGACTTTTGGTTGGCAACTTTAATTCGGAATTTTGGTTGGCAACTTTAATTCGGAATTTTGGTTGGCAACTTTAATTCGGAATTTCGGTTGGCAACTTTAATTCGGAATTTTGGTTGGCAACTTTAATTCGGAATTTCGGTTGGCAACTTTAATTCGGAATTTTGGTTGGCAACTTTAATTCGGAATTTCGGTTGGCAACTTTAATTCGGAATTTTGGTTGGCAACTTTAATTCGGAATTTCGGTTGGCAACTTTAATTCGGAATTTTGGTTGGCAACTTTAATTCGGAATTTTGGTTGGCAACTTTAATTCGGAATTTTGTTGGCAACTTTAATTCGGAATTTCGGTTGGCAACTTTAATTCGGAATTTCGGTTGGCAACTTTAATTCGGAATTTCGGTTGGCAACTTTAATTCGGAATTTCGGTTGGCAACTTTAATTCGGAATTTCGGTTGGCAACTTTAATTCGGACTTTCGGTTGGCAACTTTAATTCGGAATTTTGGTTGGCAACTTTAATTCGGAATTTTGGTTGGCAACTTTAATTCGGAATTTCTGTTGGCAACTTTAATTCGGAATTTCGGTTGGCAACTTTAATTCGGAATTTCGGTTGGCAACTTTAATTCGGAATTTTGGTTGGCAACTTTAATTCGGAATTTCGGTTGGCAACTTTAATTCGGAATTTCGGTTGGCAACTTTAATTCGGAATTTCGGTTGGCAACTTTAATTCGGAATTTTGGTTGGCAACTTTAATTCGGAATTTTGGTTGGCAACTTTAATTCGGAATTTTGTTTGGCAACTTTAATTCGGAATTTCGGTTGGCAACTTTAATTCGGAATTTTGGTTGGCAACTTTAATTCGGAATTTTGGTTGGCAACTTTAATTCGGAATTTCGGTTGGCAACTTTAATTCGGAATTTCGGTTGGCAACTTTAATTCGGAATTTCGGTTGGCAACTTTAATTCGGAATTTCGGTTGGCAACTTTAATTCGGAATTTTGGTTGGCAACTTTAATTCGGAATTTTGGTTGGCAACTTTAATTCGGAATTTTGGTTGGCAACTTTAATTCGGAATTTTGGTTGGCAACTTTAATTCGGAATTTCGGTTGGCAACTTTAATTCGGAATTTCGGTTGGCAACTTTAATTCGGAATTTTGGTTGGCAACTTTAATTCGGACTTTTGGTTGGCAACTTTAATTCGGAATTTTGGTTGGCAACTTTAATTCGGAATTTTGGTTGGCAACTTTAATTCGGAATTTTGGTTGGCAACTTTAATTCGGAATTTTGGTTGGCAACTTTAATTGGGAATTTCGGTTGGCAACTTTAATTCGGAATTTCGGTTGGCAACTTTAATTCGGAATTTTGGTTGGCAACTTTAATTCGGACTTTTGGTTGGCAACTTTAATTTGGAATTTTGGTTGGCAACTTTAATTCGGAATTTTGGTTGGCAACTTTAATTCCGAATTTTGGTTGGCAACTTTAATTCCGAATTTTGGTTGGCAACTTTAATTCCGAATTTTGGTTGGCAACGTTAATTCCGAATTTTGGTTGGCAACTTTAATTCCGAATTTTGGTTGGCAACTTTAATTCCGAATTTTGGTTGGCAACTTTAATTCCGAATTTTAAAATTTGGTTGGCAACTTTAATTCCGAATTTTGGTTGGCAACTTTAATTCCGAATTTTGGTTGGCAACTTTAATTCCGAATTTTGGTTGGCAACTTTAATTCCGAATTTTGGTTGGCAACTTTAATTCCGAATTTTGGTTGGCAACTTTAATTCCGAATTCTGGTTGGCAACTTTAATTCCGAATTTTGGTTGGCAACTTTAATTCCGAATTTTGGTTGGCAACTTTAATTCCGAATTTTGGTTGGCAACTTTAATTCCGAATTTTGGTTGGCAACTTTAATTCCGAATTTTGGTTGACAACTTTAATTCCGAATTTCGGTTGGCAACTTTAATTCCGAATTTTGGTTGGCAACTTTAATTCCGAATTTTGGTTGGCAACTTTAATTCCGAATTTTGGTTGGCAACTTTAATTCGAAATTTTGGTTGGCAACTTTAATTCGAAATTTTGGTTGGCAACTTTAATTCGGAATTTTGGTTGGCAACTTTAATTCGGAATTTTGGTTGGCAACTTTAATTCGGAATTTTGGTTGGCAACTTTAATTCGGAATTTTGGTTGGCAACTTTAATTCGGAATTTTGGTTGGCAACTTTAATTCGGAATTTTGGTTGGCAACTTTAATTCGGAATTTTGGTTGGCAACTTTAATTCGGAATTTTGGTTGGCAACTTTAATTCCGAATTTTGGTTGGCAACTTTAATTCCGAATTTTGGTTGGCAACTTTAATTCGGAATTTTGGTTGGCAAGTTTAATTCCGAATTTTGGTTGGCAACTTTAATTCGGAATTTTGGTTGGCAAGTTTAATTCGGAATTTTGGTTGGCAAGTTTAATTCCGAATTTTGGTTGGCAACTTTAATTCCGAATTTTGGTTGGCAACTTTAATTCCGAATTTTGGTTGGCAACTTTAATTCCGAATTTTGGTTGGCAACTTTAATTCGGAATTTTGGTTGGCAACTTTAATTCCGAATTTTGGTTGGCAACTTTAATTCGGAATTTTGGTTGGCAACTTTAATTCCGAATTTTGGTTGGCAACTTTACTTCCGAATTTTGGTTGGCAACTTTAATTCGGAATTTTGGTTGGCAACTTTAATTCGGAATTTTGGTTGGCAACTTTAATTCGGAATTTTGTTTGGCAACTTTAATTCGGAATTTTGGTTGGCAACTTTAATTCGGAATTTTGGTTGGCAACTTTAATTCGGAATTTCGGTTGGCAACTTTAATTCGGAATTTTGGTTGGCAACTTTAATTCGGAATTTTGGTTGGCAACTTTAATTCGGAATTTTGGTTGGCAACTTTAATTCGGAATTTTGGTTGGCAACTTTAATTCGGAATTTCGGTTGGCAACTTTAATTCGGAATTTTGGTTGGCAACTTTAATTCGGAATTTTGGTTGGCAACTTTAATTCGGAATTTTGGTTGGCAACTTTAATTCGGAATTTTGGTTGGCAACTTTAATTCGGAATTTTGGTTGGCAACTTTAATTCGGAATTTTGGTTGGCAACTTTAATTCGGAATTTGGTTGGCAACTTTAATTCGGAATTTTGGTTGGCAACTTTAATTCGGAATTTTGGTTGGCAACTTTAATTCGGAATTTTGGTTGGCAACTTTAATTCGGAATTTTGGTTGGCAACTTTAATTCGGAATTTTGGTTGGCAACTTTAATTCGGAATTTTGGTTGGCAACTTTAATTCGGAATTTGGTTGGCAACTTTAATTCGGAATTTTGGTTGGCAACTTTAATTCGGAATTTTGGTTGGCAACTTTAATTCGGAATTTTGGTTGGCAACTTTAATTCGGAATTTTGGTTGGCAACTTTAATTCGGAATTTTGGTTGGCAACTTTAATTCGGAATTTTGGTTGGCAACTTTAATTCGGAATTTTGGTTGGCAACTTTAATTCGGAATTTTGGTTGGCAACTTTAATTCGGAATTTTGGTTGGCAACTTTAATTCGGAATTTTGGTTGGCAACTTTAATTCGGAATTTTGGTTGGCAACTTTAATTCGGAATTTTGGTTGGCAACTTTAATTCGGAATTTTGGTTGGCAACTTTAATTCGGAATTTTGGTTGGCAACTTTAATTCGGAATTTTGGTTGGCAACTTTAATTCGGAATTTTGGTTGGCAACTTTAATTCGGAATTTTGGTTGGCAACTTTAATTCGGAATTTTGGTTGGCAACTTTAATTCGGAATTTTGGTTGGCAACTTTAATTCGGAATTTTGGTTGGCAACTTTAATTCGGAATTTTGGTTGGCAACTTTAATTCGGAATTTTGGTTGGCAACTTTAATTCGGAATTTTGGTTGGCAACTTTAATTCGGAATTTTGGTTGGCAACTTTAATTCGGAATTTTGGTTGGCAACTTTAATTCGGAATTTTGGTTGGCAACTTTAATTCGGAATTTTGGTTGGCAACTTTAATTCGGAATTTGGTTGGCAACTTTAATTCGGAATTTTGGTTGGCAACTTTAATTCGGAATTTTGGTTGGCAACTTTAATTCGGAATTTTGGTTGGCAACTTTAATTCGGAATTTTGGTTGGCAACTTTAATTCGGAATTTTGGTTGGCAACTTTAATTCGGAATTTTGGTTGGCAACTTTAATTCGGAATTTTGGTTGGCAACTTTAATTCGGAATTTCGGTTGGCAACTTTAATTCGGAATTTTGGTTGGCAACTTTAATTCGGAATTTCGGTTGGCAACTTTAATTCGGAATTTTGGTTGGCAACTTTAATTCGGAATTTGGTTGGCAACTTTAATTCGGAATTTTGGTTGGCAACTTTAATTCGGAATTTTGGTTGGCAACTTTAATTCGGAATTTTGGTTGGCAACTTTAATTCGGAATTTTGGTTGGCAACTTTAATTCGGAATTTTGGTTGGCAACTTTAATTCGGAATTTTGGTTGGCAACTTTAATTCGGAATTTTGGTTGGCAACTTTAATTCGGAATTTTGGTTGGCAACTTTAATTCGGAATTTCGGTTGGCAACTTTAATTCGGAATTTTGGTTGGCAACTTTAATTCGGAATTTGGTTGGCAACTTTAATTCGGAATTTTGGTTGGCAACTTTAATTCGGAATTTTGGTTGGCAACTTTAATTCGGAATTTTGGTTGGCAACTTTAATTCGGAATTTTGGTTGGCAACTTTAATTCGGAATTTTGGTTGGCAACTTTAATTCGGAATTTTGGTTGGCAACTTTAATTCGGAATTTCGGTTGGCAACTTTAATTCGGAATTTCGGTTGGCAACTTTAATTCGGAATTTCGGTTGGCAACTTTAATTCGGAATTTTGGTTGGCAACTTTAATTCGGAATTTTGGTTGGCAACTTTAATTCGGAATTTTGGTTGGCAACTTTAATTCGGAATTTTGGTTGGCAACTTTAATTCGGAATTTTGGTTGGCAACTTTAATTCGGAATTTTGGTTGGCAACTTTAATTCGGAATTTTGGTTGGCAACTTTAATTCGGAATTTTGGTTGGCAACTTTAATTCGGAATTTTGGTTGGCAACTTTAATTCGGAATTTTGGTTGGCAACTTTAATTCGGAATTTGGTTGGCAACTTTAATTCGGAATTTCGGTTGGCAACTTTAATTCGGAATTTTGGTTGGCAACTTTAATTCGGAATTTTGGTTGGCAACTTTAATTCGGAATTTTGGTTGGCAACTTTAATTCGGAATTTTGGTTGGCAACTTTAATTCGGAATTTTGGTTGGCAACTTTAATTCGGAATTTTGGTTGGCAACTTTAATTCGGAATTTTGGTTGGCAACTTTAATTCGGAATTTCGGTTGGCAACTTTAATTCGGAATTTTGGTTGGCAACTTTAATTCGGAATTTTGGTTGGCAACTTTAATTCGGAATTTTGGTTGGCAACTTTAATTCGGAATTTTGGTTGGCAACTTTAATTCGGAATTTTGGTTGGCAACTTTAATTCGGAATTTTGGTTGGCAACTTTAATTCGGAATTTTGGTTGGCAACTTTAATTCGGAATTTTGGTTGGCAACTTTAATTCGGAATTTGGTTGGCAACTTTAATTCGGAATTTTGGTTGGCAACTTTAATTCGGAATTTTGGTTGGCAACTTTAATTCGGAATTTTGGTTGGCAACTTTAATTCGGAATTTTGGTTGGCAACTTTAATTCGGAATTTTGGTTGGCAACTTTAATTCGGAATTTTGGTTGGCAACTTTAATTCGGAATTTCGGTTGGCAACTTTAATTCGGAATTTTGGTTGGCAACTTTAATTCGGAATTTTGGTTGGCAACTTTAATTCGGAATTTTGGTTGGCAACTTTAATTCGGAATTTCGGTTGGCAACTTTAATTCGGAATTTCGGTTGGCAACTTTAATTCGGAATTTTGGTTGGCAACTTTAATTCGGAATTTCGGTTGGCAACTTTAATTCGGAATTTCGGTTGGCAACTTTAATTCGGAATTTTGGTTGGCAACTTTAATTCGGAATTTTGGTTGGCAACTTTAATTCGGAATTTTGGTTGGCAACTTTAATTCGGAATTTTGGTTGGCAACTTTAATTCGGAATTTTGGTTGGCAACTTTAATTCGGAATTTTGGTTGGCAACTTTAATTCGGAATTTTGGTTGGCAACTTTAATTCGGAATTTCGGTTGGCAACTTTAATTCGGAATTTTGGTTGGCAACTTTAATTCGGAATTTTGGTTGGCAACTTTAATTCGGAATTTTGGTTGGCAACTTTAATTCGGAATTTTGGTTGGCAACTTTAATTCGGAATTTTGGTTGGCAACTTTAATTCGGAATTTCGGTTGGCAACTTTAATTCGGAATTTTGGTTGGCAACTTTAATTCGGAATTTTGGTTGGCAACTTTAATTCGGAATTTTGGTTGGCAACTTTAATTCGGAATTTTGGTTGGCAACTTTAATTCGGAATTTCGGTTGGCAACTTTAATTCGGAATTTTGGTTGGCAACTTTAATTCGGAATTTTGGTTGGCAACTTTAATTCGGAATTTTGGTTGGCAACTTTAATTCGGAATTTTGGTTGGCAACTTTAATTCGGAATTTTGGTTGGCAACTTTAATTCGGAATTTTGGTTGGCAACTTTAATTCGGAATTTTGGTTGGCAACTTTAATTCGGAATTTTGGTTGGCAACTTTAATTCGGAATTTTGGTTGGCAACTTTAATTCGGAATTTTGGTTGGCAACTTTAATTCGGAATTTTGGTTGGCAACTTTAATTCGGAATTTTGGTTGGCAACTTTAATTCGGAATTTCGGTTGGCAACTTTAATTCGGAATTTCGGTTGGCAACTTTAATTCGGAATTTCGGTTGGCAACTTTAATTCGGAATTTTGGTTGGCAACTTTAATTCGGAATTTCGGTTGGCAACTTTAATTCGGAATTTTGGTTGGCAACTTTAATTCGGAATTTTGGTTGGCAACTTTAATTCGGAATTTTGGTTGGCAACTTTAATTCGGAATTTTGGTTGGCAACTTTAATTCGGAATTTCGGTTGGCAACTTTAATTCGGAATTTTGGTTGGCAACTTTAATTCGGAATTTCGGTTGGCAACTTTAATTCGGAATTTTGGTTGGCAACTTTAATTCGGAATTTTGGTTGGCAACTTTAATTCGGAATTTTGGTTGGCAACTTTAATTCGGAATTTTGGTTGGCAACTTTAATTCGGAATTTTGGTTGGCAACTTTAATTCGGAATTTTGGTTGGCAACTTTAATTCGGAATTTCGGTTGGCAACTTTAATTCGGAATTTGGTTGGCAACTTTAATTCGGAATTTTGGTTGGCAACTTTAATTCGGAATTTTGGTTGGCAACTTTAATTCGGAATTTTGGTTGGCAACTTTAATTCGGAATTTCGGTTGGCAACTTTAATTCGGAATTTTGGTTGGCAACTTTAATTCGGAATTTTGGTTGGCAACTTTAATTCGGAATTTTGGTTGGCAACTTTAATTCGGAATTTTGGTTGGCAACTTTAATTCGGAATTTTGGTTGGCAACTTTAATTCGGAATTTCGGTTGGCAACTTTAATTCGGAATTTTGGTTGGCAACTTTAATTCGGAATTTTGGTTGGCAACTTTAATTCGGAATTTTGGTTGGCAACTTTAATTCGGAATTTCGGTTGGCAACTTTAATTCGGAATTTCGGTTGGCAACTTTAATTCGGAATTTTGGTTGGCAACTTTAATTCGGAATTTTGGTTGGCAACTTTAATTCGGAATTTTGGTTGGCAACTTTAATTCGGAATTTCGGTTGGCAACTTTAATTCGGAATTTCGGTTGGCAACTTTAATTCGGAATTTTGGTTGGCAACTTTAATTCGGAATTTCGGTTGGCAACTTTAATTCGGAATTTCGGTTGGCAACTTTAATTCGGAATTTTGGTTGGCAACTTTAATTCGGACTTTTGGTTGGCAACTTTAATTCGGAATTTTGGTTGGCAACTTTAATTCGGACTTTTGGTTGGCAACTTTAATTCGGACTTTTGGTTGGCAACTTTAATTCGGAATTTTGGTTGGCAACTTTAATTCGGAATTTCGGTTGGCAACTTTAATTCGGAATTTCGGTTGGCAACTTTAATTCGGAATTTCGGTTGGCAACTTTAATTCGGAATTTTGGTTGGCAACTTTAATTCGGAATTTTGGTTGGCAACTTTAATTCGGAATTTTGGTTGGCAACTTTAATTCGGAATTTTGGTTGGCAACTTTAATTCGGAATTTCGGTTGGCAACTTTAATTCGGAATTTTGGTTGGCAACTTTAATTCGGACTTTTGGTTGGCAACTTTAATTCGGAATTTTGGTTGGCAACTTTAATTCGGAATTTTGGTTGGCAACTTTAATTCGGAATTTCGGTTGGCAACTTTAATTCGGAATTTTGGTTGGCAACTTTAATTCGGAATTTTGGTTGGCAACTTTAATTCGGAATTTTGGTTGGCAACTTTAATTCGGAATTTCGGTTGGCAACTTTAATTCGGAATTTCGGTTGGCAACTTTAATTCGGAATTTCGGTTGGCAACTTTAATTCGGAATTTTGGTTGGCAACTTTAATTCGGAATTTTGGTTGGCAACTTTAATTCGGACTTTTGGTTGGCAACTTTAATTCGGAATTTTGGTTGACAACTTTAATTCGGAATTTTGGTTGGCAACTTTAATTCGGAATTTCGGTTGGCAACTTTAATTCGGAATTTCGGTTGGCAACTTTAATTCGGAATTTCGGTTGGCAACTTTAATTCGGAATTTCGGTTGGCAACTTTAATTCGGAATTTCGGTTGGCAACTTTAATTCGGAATTTCGGTTGGCAACTTTAATTCGGAATTTCGGTTGGCAACTTTAATTCGGACTTTTGGTTGGCAACTTTAATTCGGAATTTTGGTTGGCAACTTTAATTCGGAATTTTGGTTGGCAACTTTAATTCGGAATTTCGGTTGGCAACTTTAATTCGGAATTTTGGTTGGCAACTTTAATTCGGAATTTCGGTTGGCAACTTTAATTCGGACTTTTGGTTGGCAACTTTAATTCGGAATTTTGGTTGGCAACTTTAATTCGGAATTTTGGTTGGCAACTTTAATTCGGAATTTCGGTTGGCAACTTTAATTCGGAATTTCGGTTGGCAACTTTAATTCGGACTTTTGGTTGGCAACTTTAATTCGGAATTTCGGTTGGCAACTTTAATTCGGAATTTCGGTTGGCAACTTTAATTCGGAATTTCGGTTGGCAACTTTAATTCGGAATTTCGGTTGGCAACTTTAATTCGGAATTTTGGTTGGCAACTTTAATTCGGAATTTCGGTTGGCAACTTTAATTCGGAATTTTGGTTGGCAACTTTAATTCGGAATTTTGGTTGGCAACTTTAATTCGGAATTTCGGTTGGCAACTTTAATTCGGAATTTCGGTTGGCAACTTTAATTCGGAATTTCGGTTGGCAACTTTAATTCGGAATTTCGGTTGGCAACTTTAATTCGGAATTTCGGTTGGCAACTTTAATTCGGAATTTTGGTTGGCAACTTTAATTCGGAATTTTGGTTGGCAACTTTAATTCGGAATTTTGGTTGGCAACTTTAATTCGGAATTTTGTTTGGCAATTTTAATTCGGAATTTCGGTTGGCAACTTTAATTCAGAATTTTGGTTGGCAACTTTAATTCGGAATTTTGGTTGGCAACTTTAATTCGGAATTTCGGTTGGCAACTTTAATTCGGAATTTCGGTTGGCAACTTTAATTCGGAATTTCGGTTGGCAACTTTAATTCGGAATTTCGGTTGGCAACTTTAATTCGGAATTTTGGTTGGCAACTTTAATTCGGAATTTTGGTTGGCAACTTTAATTCGGAATTTTGGTTGGCAACTTTAATTCGGAATTTTGGTTGGCAACTTTAATTCGGAATTTCGGTTGGCAACTTTAATTCGGAATTTTGGTTGGCAACTTTAATACGGAATTTTGGTTGGCAACTTTAATTCGGAATTTTGTTTGGCAACTTTAATTCGGAATTTTGGTTGGCAACTTTAATTCGGAATTTTGGTTGGCAACTTTAATTCGGAATTTTGGTTGGCAACTTTAATTCGGAATTTTGTTTGGCAACTTTAATTCGGAATTTCGGTTGGCAACTTTAATTCGGAATTTCGGTTGGCAACTTTAATTCGGAATTTTGGTTGGCAACTTTAATTCGGAATTTTGGTTGGCAACTTTAATTCGGAATTTTGGTTGGCAACTTTAATTCGGAATTTCGGTTGGCAACTTTAATTCGGAATTTCGGTTGGCAACTTTAATTCGGAATTTTGGTTGGCAACTTTAATTCGGAATTTTGGTTGGCAACTTTAATTCGGAATTTTGGTTGGCAACTTTAATTCGGACTTTTGGTTGGCAACTTTAATTCGGAATTTTGGTTGGCAACTTTAATTCGGAATTTTGGTTGCCACCTTTAATTCGGAATTTTGGTTGGCAACTTTAATTCGGAATTTCGGTTGGCAACTTTAATTCGGAATTTTGGTTGGCAACTTTAATTCGGACTTTTGGTTGGCAACTTTAATTCGGAATTTTGGTTGGCAACTTTAATTCGGAATTTCGGTTGGCAACTTTAATTCGGAATTTCGGTTGGCAACTTTAATTCGGACTTTTGGTTGGCAACTTTAATTCGGAATTTTGGTTGGCAACTTTAATTCGGAATTTTGGTTGGCAACTTTAATTCGGAATTTCGGTTGGCAACTTTAATTCGGAATTTCGGTTGGCAACTTTAATTCGGAATTTTGGTTGGCAACTTTAATTCGGAATTTCGGTTGGCAACTTTAATTCGGAATTTCGGTTGGCAACTTTAATTCGGAATTTTGGTTGGCAACTTTAATTCGGACTTTTGGTTGGCAACTTTAATTCGGAATTTTGGTTGGCAACTTTAATTCGGACTTTTGGTTGGCAACTTTAATTCGGACTTTTGGTTGGCAACTTTAATTCGGAATTTTGGTTGGCAACTTTAATTCGGAATTTCGGTTGGCAACTTTAATTCGGAATTTCGGTTGGCAACTTTAATTCGGAATTTCGGTTGGCAACTTTAATTCGGAATTTTGGTTGGCAACTTTAATTCGGAATTTTGGTTGGCAACTTTAATTCGGAATTTTGGTTGGCAACTTTAATTCGGAATTTTGGTTGGCAACTTTAATTCGGAATTTCGGTTGGCAACTTTAATTCGGAATTTTGGTTGGCAACTTTAATTCGGACTTTTGGTTGGCAACTTTAATTCGGAATTTTGGTTGGCAACTTTAATTCGGAATTTTGGTTGGCAACTTTAATTCGGAATTTCGGTTGGCAACTTTAATTCGGAATTTTGGTTGGCAACTTTAATTCGGAATTTTGGTTGGCAACTTTAATTCGGAATTTTGGTTGGCAACTTTAATTCGGAATTTCGGTTGGCAACTTTAATTCGGAATTTCGGTTGGCAACTTTAATTCGGAATTTCGGTTGGCAACTTTAATTCGGAATTTTGGTTGGCAACTTTAATTCGGAATTTTGGTTGGCAACTTTAATTCGGACTTTTGGTTGGCAACTTTAATTCGGAATTTTGGTTGACAACTTTAATTCGGAATTTTGGTTGGCAACTTTAATTCGGAATTTTGGTTGGCAACTTTAATTCGGAATTTCGGTTGGCAACTTTAATTCGGAATTTTGGTTGGCAACTTTAATTCGGACTTTTGGTTGGCAACTTTAATTCGGAATTTCGGTTGGCAACTTTAATTCGGAATTTCGGTTGGCAACTTTAATTCGGAATTTCGGTTGGCAACTTTAATTCGGACTTTTGGTTGGCAACTTTAATTCGGAATTTTGGTTGGCAACTTTAATTCGGAATTTTGGTTGGCAACTTTAATTCGGAATTTCGGTTGGCAACTTTAATTCGGAATTTTGGTTGGCAACTTTAATTCGGAATTTCGGTTGGCAACTTTAATTCGGAATTTTGGTTGGCAACTTTAATTCGGAATTTCGGTTGGCAACTTTAATTCGGAATTTTGGTTGGCAACTTTAATTCGGAATTTCGGTTGGCAACTTTAATTCGGAATTTCGGTTGGCAACTTTAATTCGGAATTTTGGTTGGCAACTTTAATTCGGAATTTTGGTTGGCAACTTTAATTCGGAATTTCGGTTGGCAACTTTAATTCGGAATTTTGGTTGGCAACTTTAATTCGGAATTTTGGTTGGCAACTTTAATTCGGAATTTTGGTTGGCAACTTTAATTCGGAATTTTGGTTGGCAACTTTAATTCGGAATTTTGGTTGGCAACTTTAATTCGGAATTTTGGTTGGCAACTTTAATTCGGAATTTTGGTTGGCAACTTTAATTCGGAATTTTGGTTGGCAACTTTAATTCGGAATTTTGGTTGGCAACTTTAATTCGGAATTTTGGTTGGCAACTTTAATTCGGAATTTTGGTTGGCAACTTTAATTCGGAATTTCGGTTGGCAACTTTAATTCGGACTTTTGGTTGGCAACTTTAATTCGGAATTTTGGTTGGCAACTTTAATTCGGAATTTTGGTTGGCAACTTTAATTCGGAATTTTGGTTGGCAACTTTAATTCGGAATTTCGGTTGGCAACTTTAATTCGGAATTTTGGTTGGCAACTTTAATTCGGAATTTTGGTTGGCAACTTTAATTCGGAATTTTGGTTGGCAACTTTAATTCGGAATTTCGGTTGGCAACTTTAATTCGGAATTTCGGTTGGCAACTTTAATTCGGAATTTTGGTTGGTAACTTTAATTCGGAATTTTGGTTGGCAACTTTAATTCGGAATTTTTGTTGGTCACTTTAATTCGGAATTTTTGTTGGTCACTTTAATTCGGAATTTTTGTTGGTCACTTTAATTTTGAATTTTTGTTGGTCACTTTAATTCGGAATTTTTGTCTCTCATTTTAATTCGGAATTTCTGGAGGTCACTTTAAATCGCAATTTTTGTTGGTCACTTTAATTTTTAATTTTTGTTGGTCACTTTAATTCTGAATTTTTGTTGGTCACTTTGATATTTTTGTTGGTCACTTCAATTTGGAATTTTTGTCTGTCATTTTAATTCGCAATTTCTGGAGGTGACTTTAAATCGCAATTTTTGTGATCACTTTAATTCGGAATTTTTGTTGGTCACTTTAATTCGGAATTTTTGTTGGTCACTTTAATTCGGAATTTTATCGAGGTCACTTTAATCCACGTCTCAGAAAAATGAAAAACGTTAGAATAGAATAACTTTACTGTTCCATGGTTACAGTAACACACGCCCCCCTCCCCCACACTGCGTAAATGACGGAAGGGACATATCGATGACATCGATAAATCTACGGAAAACCGCCAAATGTTCCACAAATTTCTGCCCAAAAGATTATCAGCCAAATATTTTAACATTTTCGTAGGTATTCATAGGGCTAAACCCGATATACTTTACCAAGTTTGGTGTATACGTAACGTTACGTAGTTCTAAATAAGGGCGCATGTAAACAAAGCTTAGGCGAAATACGTAAGCTTCAAAGTCACTCGTCTCCAATTTTGCAAAATGGACAAAACTATACATTTCTACCAGTCGAAATCAATCCCTGACGCCCACAACAACAGTCCCTACTCGTGACAACCGTATTTCTGACAATATTTTACACAATTCACCGTGGAAGATGGCGCATATCGCAGCATGTAGACGCCCTGATGTCGATGTAGCTCAGGGGGGGGGGACCCAACACCATCGGCGGCTTCTCCTTGGTGCAAGATCACCCACGTTCCCATAAAGAACGTGATTTCCCGTGAATACAATCAAAGTAGCGATTGTATCTGAAATGAGGCCTTTCTTTCTCTCTCCAACCTGCTCCTTGGTATGGAGTTTTATTCTCCCCACCCCCTGTTTGGATGGCGTGTTCCAAATCCGTGAGGTCATTCACCTGGGGTCGTCGAACTCCGGCGTCGAACGTCGAACGTGGATTCTAAAATTCTAAACGGGTTCTAAAGTTCGATTTTGGGCTTAAAATGCAACTTTTTTCGACCATTTTCCCCCAATAAAATCATTTTTTTTACATCTATGTGGGACACAATGACTAAGGTTCAGTGTCTTATGTACCATCCTACCAGTGTACCGAATTTCAAGTGTTTACAACCTGTATTTGTGAAGATATTAGTGTTTTTATATGTTTGGAGAAGAGGAGGAAGAGGAAGAAACTGAGCAAATACAATATGTTTCCTTCTGCGAAGGTAACATAATAACAATACATCCGCGGAAGGTAACTTTTCTTCTGCCAAGGTAAACATAATGATGAACATCACCGACTATAAACGTTCTAACTTCTAAAGACGTAAACTGACTTTATCCATGTGGGTATACGTACTAGTATTTGAAGTCTTTAAAGGGCTGTATGTTTTTACATTGAAGTATTGCACTCTACTATAACCCATGTTTTGCATTTGTTTGCTGTTGTCAAGGATATCAAATATCATCATAGAGATAAACCTTGATGAGATCATGAGGACGCTCTGAGACTCATTTCCTAATCTCCAAGCAGATCCTACTGTGGCAAGACAGTATCTATTGGTCAGGCGAATGTCCATTTGTTGTGGAGGTGTCTTGCTACCGTAGGATCTCATTTCCCGCCACTCCGTCCAAATAGTAACCTTTGACCCGAATTTCCCACCATCCTCCAGTAAACCCCGCCACTTTGGAGTTTGGATCGTCTCAAAAGATCTTAGATTTACAGGTAAGGTTTGAATCTATATTCCATACGGTTTAGTAATCACAGTCCTCAAATACCTCGGCTTCGATTTAAATGACAGCCAGAGTACTTATTTGTCGGGCATCTTCGATCTTCGCCCCTCACTGTGAATGAACTGGCGGTGGGGAGGGGGGCGATTTGCTGATCCATTTGCACGTGTACCGGTGTTTTCATTGAATACAACTCATCAATCATTAACGTGTATTAAAACCCGATTGCCCCATCGACTTCAGGGACTATTTCTACAGGACCAATGGGAAGTGGATGGTCAACCGTACGAATGTTTTGGTCGACATTAATCCAACAATGTATGAATTCCATGTAAGAGGGTCTGCATGCTTGTTATTTTCTTTGAGGTGTAGCGAGCCATTTTACACAGTTAAAAAATTAAGCGTTGTCAGGTAATTCTTCCTGAAGCGAAATTGGACGCTTTACCTTATCCTGAATTCTAAGGGTTATTGAAAAATTCTTTGTATTGCAGTCGAACACTAGATTGCCAAAAAACCATAGTGGAGCGTCCAAGCTCCAGACACCCCATGAATACAAAAGAATATCCCAAAGAAGTTGCTCCCAAAGCCTCATGCAAGAATAACTTCATTTACCGTTAAGTGTTTTTGCCCCTCCTAAATTTAAAATGCCAGGATCCCCCCAGTTACCATGGTGACAGCCATCTGGTCCAGGTCGTTGACCTTACTTGTTTGGAGAAGAAGAAGAAGAAATAGAGCAAAAGCAATATATTTTCCATCAACACCTAATTCACCGAAGCATCCTCAAGCCAAGGTGTCCTCGAGTGAAGGTATAATTAAAATGAGTGTATTTTATCCCCAGGTTGAACCATGGGGATCACACGATATTACCAGACCCCAGCCCTCAACCCTGGGGCACACGAGGTCACGTGTAAAAAGTTACAGACCGTCCTGGGCTCCAAGAAGATTGAAGCAGTCACCACGGAGAACTGTTTCAACATCTGTGTGGACGACGGGAAAGACCTGACGGCTGAGGAGCAGAAGAAACTATTATGGGTCATCACGACTCCGTTTGAGGGGGAGAAAACGAGCCGAGAATCTTTCCTGTGCAGGGATGGGGAGAAGGGACTCCTGATTGAGATTGGACCAAGGTAGGGCTGTGTATCTGGTACCAAGGAGGTTGATTTAATTTGATTTGATTTGATTTATTGAAATTGCGACGATACATTACAAGTGGGACACAGGCAGCAGTTGCTGGTGTTGTGTCCCACATATAGAATATTACAAACACATACAAGACATATGATTAGATTTAGTACCTGCTAGTAAAAAGATAATAAATTCAATCTAAAAGCAACATACTAAAGTACATCTTAACTACATTGTATCAGTCCATTTCAATAGTTAATGGAAATGACGTTAGGTTAAATCTAGATATATCTTGATTTTTAACCTCCTTGCAGATACTTGTACCTGTACCTGTAAAATTATGCAGGTACAGGTCCAGGCTTGAACATTAGTACTTGTAAAATTATCAAACATCCAGG
Organism: Branchiostoma floridae x Branchiostoma japonicum; assembly: GCA_013266295.2. Lineage (NCBI taxonomy): Eukaryota > Metazoa > Chordata > Leptocardii > Amphioxiformes > Branchiostomatidae > Branchiostoma > Branchiostoma floridae x Branchiostoma japonicum. The sequence continues at coordinate 6,927,040 of CM023827.1, read as the reverse complement.
TCCAGATCTACCTGCACCTAATCTACACCAGTCCATGTACTGGGTTTATATACAAATCATGTAGATGTACATGTTGTTGACTATTACCACCCGAAGTGTAAAAAAAAATGGCAATAGTTTCTGAAGAGTTTTTAGTATGATCCATAAATTCTAAGTGGTGCAGGTAAAATTTGTCTGGTGCAGGTAATTTTCAATGTTATCTGCACCAGTACAGGTATGCAGAAAAAAAGCCCTGCGTACCTACCTTAGCTGTACCTGTAAAATTATTTAGGTACAGGTTTTGACCTGATCATCTGCTGTACCGACACTAACCTGCACATGCATGTGGTGTTTCGAGCCCTGTGGTCAAACCCTATCGTAGTATCAGTTTCCTACATGCTTTGTATTTAAAAACTCTAAAAATAGCAACTCTAAATACAGATACAGATCTTAGATGCACTGGTATTCATCTAAAATCCAAATGATGGTAAAACTTAGTTGTGATAAGTCATCTTCACATCTGTTTTCTTCCAGGTTAAACTTCTCCACTGCCTTTTCCACCAACTCCGTCTCCATCTGCCATGCGGTGGGCCTGAAACAGATCTCGCGTATCGAGATCTCCCGTCGCTTCTTAATCCAGTCAGCCGACTCCTCACCGATCATGGAGGAGGAGGAGAGGAGGATGCTGGGAGTCCTCCACGACAGGATGACGGAGTGTCGCTATGCGGAGCCCGTGTCCAGTTTTGAGCTGGACGTGAAGCCGGACCCGTGGTACGAGGTGGACGTGATGAGTGGAGGGAAAGAGGCACTGATGAAGGCAAACACTGAGTTGGGTATGTTTATTTGTTTATTTGTTTATAAATAAACAAGTTGGGTAGGTTATTTACAACTGAAACACATGAATGGCTCTTCTATATGAGACTAATAATGTTTTCATCTTAAGAAAAAGCATATTATTTTAAACATAGAGATTGGTAGGAAACATTATTATACTTGGGCCAGGAAGTCAACTGTGGAAATCAAGGCATTCAGTAGCCACTTACTTAGCAGTGTGGAAGAGCCCTCTAGTGAAAGTTTTCGGTATAGCAACTGCATTTATGATGAGAAAAACTTTTGCAAAAGTTCATGAGACTGATAAAATCTGGTCTATGTGCACATTCACAGGTAGTAATGATAGACAGGGTTTAAAATGCATGTGCCAATGGAAAAAAATTATCTAAGGGACCACAAAAAAAGTGTTCAAATTGGCTTGGTGGCATTTGTGTAACGTTAGAGGTGGTCACTTATACAGGTTTGACTATAGCACAACTGAAACAGTAGATGTTTTGAAGGAAATCCTACTCTTCAGATTCCGTCATAATTTTTTCTTGTTGTAGTAATAAATTGTCGTATAAATTTTCCAGGTCTTGCCTTCGATGACTGGGATCTGGAATATTACACTAAGATGTTCCGAGACCAACTGGGAAGGAATCCTACGAGTGTGGAGTGTTTCGACTTGGCACAGTCTAACAGGTGAGATTTCATCCCCTACCTTCTTAAGAAATAGGGTAGGCATACTTAAGACAAAGATAAAGATATACATAGTTTTTTTGTTTGTTCTGACCACAAGTAATTTCACAGGTTTGAAGTTGAAGCAGTTGTTTTCAACAGTTTGATTTATTTTTGCAGGATCGGTTTGAATAAATATGCCATATTGTGACAGCCAGTTATTTTGCAGTAAGCTGAACTGGCTAAAGAAATATTTAATATGTTTACCTTTGCGGAAGGAAAACATTGTTTTTGCTGTCTCCTCTTCGTCTGTTCTTAACAAATAAGGTCAATGACCTGGACCAGACGGTTGTCACCATGGTAACTGGTGCTGTAGCAGGCACCCTGTGGTGTTGGGTTATATTTTGTAGCAAGTGGCAGGAGAGTGTTGAAGGGACTGCTCACCATATACATGTACTAGAATATGAATGTATTTGAGTAAGAATAAACAGAGCAGTAATTTGTTAGGCTTGACCATGTGAAGATAAACATTATCGTGCATTTGCCTTGCGAATGTTACCTATTTCCTTCTGTACCTTGTAGTGAGCACAGCCGGCATTGGTTCTTCAAGGGTAAGATGGTCATAGACGGGAAGGAACACGAGGACTCGCTCTTTAAGATGGTGATGAAGACTCAGGAACACAGCAACGACAACAACGTCATCAAATTTAGTGACAACAGCAGGTAATATCACAATTTAGGTTTGGTTTAGTTTATCCAGATCTTCATTAGTGATTTAATATTCATTTTTCTTCCTGGAGCCAGCAAAATAAACATTATGCAAATAAGATCCTCATTTGTATGAGTTATATCAGTTTATCATATTCTCCACCCAATGGCAGTGTCATCTTTACAAATAAGGCTATTCCAGCATTTCCTCATAGATTATGCAAATTAGGTCCTGATTTGAATAACTTATGTTTAGTGACTTTCTCCATCACTTAACTTCCAAATGCAGCAAGAATGAACTTTAATTTCCATCCCCAGTGCGATCCAGGGTTACCAAGTCCCAGTGATCCACCCCGGGCAGACGTCTGTCTCCAGTAGTTTCCAGGACAGGTCAGCACTCCGACACGTCATCTTCACAGCAGAGACACACAACTTTCCTACAGGTGGGACAGACCAGTTTTCTTCTTTAGATGTTGCTGTCTTGAGTGTTCAAGAAAAATTCTGGACCGTTCTAGGACCAAACTAAGTGGCAAGTCGCTGTTATGGCACCACATGTGTGGCTTCAGCCATTTTCTATTCATTTTTTGAGGGTAGAGACTGCGGTTTGGTAGCATCATTGATTCTACTGGTAGAGATCCAAATCAGAGTCTCTGTCAACTGTAAGGTTTGAACCACTCACAACAGGAAGGACACCTACTCTTTTCAATAAGTTTGGTGGGATCTTTAACATGCTAGAGGATATCCATAACCAAAGCTAGGTACTCAATTTCACGAGTGAGGAAAAAGGTGTTGTCTTTCCCAAGGGCACAACACGGGGGACTGCCAGGGATTCAAACCCAGAACCTTCAGATTCTTATACATTGCAGCTTAGTCAACACCCCTAACCAGAAGACAACCTTGTTCCCCCAGGTGTGGCTCCGTTCCCAGGTGCGACCACAGGTACAGGTGGGAGGATCCGGGATGTCCAGGCAGCAGGACGAGGTGCTCATGTGGTGGCAGGGACAGCCGGGTACAGCTTTGGCAACCTCTGTATACAAGGTACAGTCTGGAGTTTTGCAGCTGTTTTTTTAAACATTTCCCATCCTTAGATAGTCTTTTGTCAAATTTGTGTCAGCTATGTGACTTGAAAATAACCTGTCCCATTGGAACCTTGTGCTAGGTTATGACCTACCATGGGAGGACAAGACCTCTAAGTACCCTAGCAACATGGCCACGCCCGTTGACATCTGTATAGAAGCCAGTAACGGTGCCTCAGACTACGGAAACAAGTTTGGGGAACCCGTCCTGGCTGGGTTTGCTCGGTCCTTTGGTAAGTTCATTATGTTTACCTTTGCAGAACGAAAACATATTGTGTTTGATCTGTTTCTTCTTCTTCTTTTCCAAACAAATAAGGTCAATGGACCTGGACCAGACAGCTATCACTATTATATGGTAACTGGTGCTGTAGCAGATACCCTGTGGTGTTGGGTTACATTATGTAGCAAGTTGCAGGACAAATATAACTAATTTTCTGCAATTATATATATTCTGTTGAGGTTTTTGTTTGTTTTTTGCAGGAATGAGACTGGCCGATGGAGAACGCAAAGAATGGGTGAAACCAATCATGTTTAGTGGGGGGATAGGTCAGCTGGAGGAAAGTCATATCACCAAGGACCAGCCCACTGTAGGTGAGTGAGGGGGAATCCTGGTACTGTAACAGACACCCTGTGGTGTTGGATGACATTATGTAGCAAGTGGCAGGACAAAGTTAGAAGGGCTGGTCACCATATACATTGAGTTTGAATAATTAGAATAAACAGAGCAGTAGTTTGTTGGGCAAGACCATGTGAAGGCAAATATTATGCATTTGCTTTGCAAATGTTACTTTTCTAGTTATTATTATATTACATTACAATATAGTCTCATTAGAACAGAAAGGTGGGTGGACTCAACATTTTGAGTTCTTCTGTTAATGACACTTCCTCCCCCCTGTAAGGTATGGAGGTGGTTAAGCTGGGTGGTCCTGTGTACCGGATTGGTGTGGGTGGTGGCGCCGCCTCCTCAGTCATCGCAGGAGAGAACAAGGAAGAGCTGGATTTCGGTGCCGTGCAGCGGGGAGACGCCGAGATGGAGCAGAAGCTGAACCGCGTGATCCGGGCGTGTATCGAGATGGCGGAGAAGAACCCCATCAGGAGTATACATGACCAGGGCGCGGGGGGGAATGGTCAGTACGGACTGGAATAGAAAACTGTGTAACAGAAACTATATACAATGTATATATTTAAATCAGCCATGTCTATGTGTAGGCATCCCTATATGTTGTTTTGCACCTAGCAGAACACACCAGCTTTATAGGTGTAAAATAGCAGTTGGTAATATTACAAGTCATGTACATTGAACCATTTCATCTTTGAGGTACAGCGTCCTTACTGTTGAACAGACCCCTGAAAATGGTTTCAATCCTTAGAATGGGACATTATGTCTTGGTCTACTGTGGATATTGCTTGTGAAAAAGACAGAGAAGTTTCCCAGATATTCTACTTACATGTATATTAACCATGTATGCATGCTTTTTGTGTAAAATTTGTGTAACTGTTTTTCGCGAACATTCCCTCAGGGAACGTGTTGAAGGAGATCGTTGAGCCGGCCGGCGCTGTGATCCGTACAAGGGAGTTCCAGCTGGGAGACCCGACCATCAGTGTGATGGAACTCTGGGGTGCGGAGTACCAGGAGAGCAATGCTGTCCTGGTCAAGAGTGCGGACGCAGGCATGCTGAGGGACATCTGTACCAGGGAGAAATGTCCTGTGGCATTTGTCGGGGAGGTGACAGGAGATGGGAAGGTGGGTTCATTATGTTTACCTTTGTAGAAGGAAAACATATTGTTTTTCCTCCATTTCTTCTGTTCCAAACAGATAAGGTTAGAGACCTGGACCAGACGGCTGTTACCCCGGTAACTGGTGCTGTAGCTCTGTGGTACTGGATTACATAATGTAGCAAGTGGCAGGACAGAGTTGGAGGGCCTGGACACTATATGAATGTGTTTGAGTAAGAATAAACAGAGCAGTAGTTTGTAATGCTAGACCATCTCCCCATGTGGAGGTAAACATTATATATTTGCTTTTTGTTGTATGTTTATGAATATTGTCCACTCCTTAATAAGATCGTACTGGAGGAGTCAGAAGCAGACTGCCCCGGGGAGGAGATACCAGCCAAGCGTCAGCGGGGGGGCAGGAGACCAGTGGACCTGGACCTGGAGTGTGTGCTGGGCTCCATGCCTAGGAAGGTTTGTGTGTCTGTGTAGTTCAATGGGATCTCTAGTGGGGATTACAGAAATGTCTATTCTTCCTTATGTGGCGTCGAATGGCAGAGTGGTTAGGCTAGTGGACACGAGATCGAGAGGTCACAGGTTCGATCCCTGGCATTCCCGTCTAGATGCTGTGTCCTTGGGAAAGACACTTTACACAACTTTCCTCACTCCACCCAGGTGTAAAATGGGTACCTGACTTCTGTTGGGGACATAAAAGTCAGTGAAAGGAGAGGGATGGTCTCCACCTTCCAATACTGTGCCCTAGACACAGTGGATTAACAACTCACTGCCCCTACGGCCTGAAAAAGACGATAAGACTACCTTTTACCTTTACCTACATTGTATATTCTTCCTAGCCCTACTTACTGATATAAAAAGCAAATTACAACAAAACAATACCTGCTTAGTACAAATTGTAGTTGATAATTCCTCATATGAACATTGCTTACATCGTACTAGAGTAAGTATTCGCAATAGAGCAGCTTTACACATAAACCGATTTTGTTCATTATCAAACAGCTGTTAATACAACTTGTCTTTTCCCTGCTGTTGTAGACGTTTAACTTTGACACCATCGCTCCAAACCTCACCCCCCTGTCCTTACCTGATGGGCTCGGTATACGGGAAGCGTTGGAACGTGTGCTCCGCCTGCCGTCTGTGGCCAGCAAGAGATACCTCACCAACAAGGTATACAACTGTTTTTCTTTTCGATAGGTTTGGCTGATATACAGCTAAAGATTACAAACTAGTTAAAGGCATCCAATGCAATTTCAGGGCAGCAAAGTTGGATTTTCAAAGTCAATTTTCCAAACACTATTTCCATAGTGACAGAGAATGCAGAGCTCCTATTCAACTGATTTCCATCATGATAAGAAACCCTGACCTGCTATTGCTAGTTCTGGGAATGGGATTGGTTCTCTCAAGGTATTGATTGAGGCCACAAGCTCTGTGGGAGTAGACCCAATCAGCCACTGACAGCAAGGATTGTGTAACACGGGCAAGGACATAGTTCAGCTGATTAAAAAGACATTGCAAATGACCATAAGCCAGGTTTTACTTAGGGTGAGGTTAAGGTCAGATTGAGAGGTTAATGGAAATGCTTTCAATAATCCACCATTACTTCCAAAGCAAAGCAAAGATTGTGCAATAACTTAGCCGATGTCCATTTCAGCACCAAGGACAGGTCCCTTTCAAAAATAGTTTCTCCTTTAAAACTGCACTAATGGTAAAGAACCTGTCAGAAAACCAGCATTCTACAGTGGACAGTATGTAAAGTTGACTATGGTAACAGTAATGGTATTGTTAAAACTTTTTGTTTGTCATGATCACATAATGGTACTTACTTTACAAGAACAGGGAGGAGACCCAATCAGCCCCTGACAGTGAGGAATTGTGTAACACAGGCTTATAGAAGAGTTGTCTCGACATTTTGTTCTTCCCCCAGGTTGACAGGTCAGTGACAGGCCTGGTTGCCCAGCAACAGTGCGTCGGTCCGCTCCACACACCGCTGGCCGACGTCGCAGTCACGGCGCTCTCCCACTTCAGCACGGTCGGCTCGGCAACAGCGATAGGGGAACAGCCAATCAAAGGGCTGCTGGACCCTGCCGCTGGTGCCAGAATGTCTGTCGGCGAGGCGCTCACAAACCTGGTGTTTGCCAGGGTCACTGACCTCAAGGTATGTGTTGGATTCCACTGTGTTTTAAACTTATTTCTGTCAAGGAGGTCACTTTTTAACAGCTGTTAGTGTTTTTTCATGGATTTTTTACCTCCATGAAAAATGAGGTATTGTTTTTGGTGTGTCTGTATCTGTGTTTCTGCATACTTGAGGTCAGCATAACTTAAGAAGGCCTTGATGGATTGTGATAATATTTGGTATGTGGGTAGGTCTTAGGAAGACAAAAATCAAGGTCAAATTTGGGCTTCCTGGTGGCTGACCTTGTAATCATTTCTATGATAAATGAGACCAAAAAAAATTACAAAGGCTCTAAATATTTCATGTAGGTATGAGGTCTCCGAATTCTTGTTGTACATGTTTCTGTACTTGTGTATAGTAATATGTTATGTATGTACATTTGTATACATGTTACAATGTTTATGCAGTGCTGAAGCTGAAGCCAAATTTTTATTCTCATTGTTTTTTTCCTGAAAATTTTCAGTCATCAGGTGTATATTTGTCAAGAGCATTAGCTAACCAGTTGTGACTGAAAAGTGTTCGTAGTTATGGCAGAAATATCATAAACTTTCACATGAATACACAATATGTATAACAATATACATGTAATCCCAAAAGAGGTTGTTGCACAGTTTGTCTGAATGATAAACTTTCAATGTTTACAAGAAGAAGAATCCCAAACATAAGACAAAGATGTCGGTTAGCTGAGGAATGAATCCCCTCGAATTTATACTATATAAGACAAAGGTAAAGACTTACCAAGAGACAGCGTCCTGAAGAAATGTAAAACTTGATCCAACAGACTGAAATGGAGACGTTTACTTGGAAGTGTGCACCTGGTCGGAAGACTTATAAAACAGCCCAGGAAATCACACCTGTGGCAGTGGTACCTGGTATGGCAAACCTACGTACATGGAACTACGCAGTTTGTTTTGCCTTGCAAAAAATGCCATTCAAGGGCGTATGCATGGCTGTTCTATTCGCATGGTTATGAGTCATACCCATGATCTTGACAATTGGGGTAACAGCGTAAAGTGAAGATAGCTTTAAGATGTTTAAGCGTAGCCCCAACATTCTTCTTCTGTTGGCTGCTACTTGCAGACGACTGCGAGTTTTTTCCAGTCTATTCTATTTCTGGCAAGGTCCAACATTAGACATGGAAATAGAAGACTTAGTGGGAGTTTTCTTTAATGTATGGATGATGAAAAACATTATCAAACAATAGGAAGCATGTTAGTTATGCAAATGATGTTATATCTTTTGTACATATGCAAGCCATGTAGGCTTCTTCCCCCCTCCTGCACATTGTTTTTCTTTTACATAATTCTCTATTCTGTTTTTATTTTATTGTGCAAATAAATAAAGATGCAATGTTATTATGTAAATACATTACATACATGTGTAGTTCTCATGTATGTTTGTATTTTTGAGCACCATGACCTTTATTGTGCCAACCTACCTATCAAGTATCATTGGCATAACTCTTAGACTAATAGACCCTGAGTTCTGACTGGTTAAAGAGTCACCAACCCACAATGATATACATTGTACCTAACACATAACCTTCTCTACAATGGTAATAATTAGATTTTTGGTCCACTCCTCTTATCTCTTTTTTCTTTTGCCAGGGGAAGGAGCAACGCTGTTCCATGCCTGTTACTCGTGTGATGTTTTCTATAAACCACTCTTTCCTTCCTTCATTCCTCCAGGATGTGAAGTGCAGTGGGAACTGGATGTGGCCGGCCAAGCTGCCAGGCGAGGGAGCAGCTCTGTTCCACGCCTGCCAGGCCATGTGTGATGTCATGCAGCAGCTGGGAGTGGCCGTGGATGGTGGGAAGGACTCCCTCAGTATGGCCGCTAAAGTGGGCCAGGAAACTGTCAAGTCACCAGGTGGGTAATAGGATGGCAACTTGTTTACTAAAAATTATGGCTAGTGATTTTTATGTTCAGCTTCGCTCTGTTTCTTCCTTGTGCTCTTGTTCTTTGATTTTAAACAAATAAAATGAATAACCTAGACCAGACAGCTGTCACCATGGTAACTGGGTCTGTAGCATATACCCTGTGGTGTTAAATTACATTATGTAGCAGATGGCAGGACAAAGTTGGAGGGGCTGGTCACCATATACAATGTATATGAATATGTTTAAGTAAGAATAAACAGAGCAGTAATTTATTGGGCTAGACCATGTGAAGGTAAACATAACGTATTTGCTTTGCAAATGTTATCTTTCAAGACTTTTTTTTCTCGAGCTAGTGACAATCCTTTCCAGAATTATGACATGTCGATGTTGTTTTCCTACAGTTGTCCTTTTTTAACTGCAAGTCTGTGTTATTTACAGGCACATTGGTCATCTCTGTTTACGCTGCCTGTCCTGACATCACTGCTACTGTCACTCCTGACCTCAAGTGCCCTGCGGGCAAAGGTAAGAGGTCAACTTGCAATTGCCAAACATGGACCAAATATTTATGGTTCTGACATCAGTTTCTTATCTTTATGTATGGCATGAGTTGATTACTTAGCTACTGTACTGTACTGTTGTGTTTTCTCATGTTGGCATGACATGTATGAAATACAACATGGTGTGTTCCACATCACCCAAGGTCCCAGCCCGACCACGGGTCGGATCGCCTAACAGCCGAATGTACTTTCCTGTGGTCAGTTTGCCTCAGTTTCAGCTATTTCATCTTCTGTCCTTACCTGACCTGTACCCCAGGTGCACTGCTATACGTAGACCTGAGTGGAGGGAAGCACCGCCTGGGTGGCACGGCCCTGGCACAGTGCTACAGCCAGCTGGGAGACCAGTCACCGGACATGGACCAGCCACAACTCCTGGTGCAGGGCTTCAACATCACACAGAAACTCATAGAAGGTTGGAAAAGTCTTTTATTTCGTTGTACAAACTGGATTATGCAGGAATTATTGTTTTTGCTCTGTTTTTGCATCTTCTTCTCCAAACAAATAAGGTCAATGACTTGGACCACATGACTGTCATCATGGTAACTGGTGGTGTAGCAGACACCCTGTGGTGGTGGATACATTATGTAGCAAGTGGCAGGACAGAGGGGCTGGTCACCTTATACATGTAATACTGAATGTGTTTACGTAAGAATAAACAGAGCAGTACCGGTAGTTTTGTTTTTCTGGGCAAGAACATGTGAAGGTAAACATTATGTATTTGCTTTACTAATGTTACCTTTCTACTTACAACTCCTTTCCTCATGTCCCCCTTAGAGGGTCTCCTGACATCAGGCCATGATGTGAGTGACGGGGGCCTGGTCACTTGTCTCCTGGAGATGGCCTTTGCTGGGAACTATGGGCTGGATGTCAACATCACAGCAGACAACAAAGGTTGGGATACTGGCTTCATGGTATTTGTATTAAAAAAAACTGGTAAAGTGTCATTGTTTGTTTATTTACAATCTCCATTAGTGATATATAATATACTTACTAGCCTTCCTCACGACTTGAAATACATGTACTTGAAAAGTAACACCAGTATACAGCATATTCTTGACATTTGTGTCAGAAAAATAATGAAACCTTATTTTGCTGTTACATGTCACTTATGTTGTGCACCCAAATCTCTTTCTTTGCATCTATTACCCAAAATGGGCTTTTGAGTGTCCTGACTACAAAAACAAATCTTTGTGTCCCTTTGCAGCCAGCCCAGTGGCTGTGTTGTTCGCAGAGGAGCTGGGGTTGGTGTTAGAGACGAGTGTGGAGCAGGCTGACGGGGTGGTGAGCAGGTTCACACAGGCAGGCGTGTCCTGTCAGCGCATCGGACACTCCCTAGGGGAAGGCACAGATGCAGAGGTATGGGATTTAATTATGTTTACCGTGAAGTTCACATATTGTTTTTGCTCTGTTTCTTCTCTTCTTCCTTTTCTTCTTCTTCTTCTTCTTCTGTTCCAAACAAATAAGGTCAATGACCTGGACCAGATGGCTGTCACCATGGTAACTGGTGCTGTAGCAGGCACCCTGTAGTGACATTATGTAGCAAGTGCCAGAAAAAAGTAGCAGGGGCTGGTCTTCATATATATGAATGTGTTTGAGTAAGAATAAACAGAGCAATAGTTTATTTCCTATCTGGGGGAAGTCTGGAGGATGTAGATGTACAGGGATTTGAACCCCCATGCTTGTGTTCAAGAAGTAGGTTTGCTCATGACTAGAGATCGCTGCATGCACAAATCTTAGAGAACAGTTCTAAAGTTTTTTCCATTTTGGCAGGTGAAAATCTCTGTGAACGGCACAGAAGTGCTGAAGGACAAAATGACTGCCCTCCGTGATGTCTGGGAGGAGACTAGCTTCCAGCTGGAGAGGCTGCAGACGAACCCCCAGTGTGTGGCTGAGGAGGAGGCTGGGCTCCGGGCTAGGAAGGCCCCGCCCTACAAGCTGACCTTTGACCCATCAGACACGCCCCAGCCACAGGTTTCCGCCAACGGGTCAGCGAACTCGCAAGGTCGTTCAATCAGTGATTACATGAGACTTGGGATACTGGTGCAAGCTTTGGTGTTTAATTATGTTTTCTGATATTTCCACAATTTAGGCTTGCACCAGACTTTTACCTGATTTTGAGATGATCACAAGTTCACTTAGCCTGGGTGCCATATCCTCTGTAGTTACCTCCGGCTTCCTATTGTCATGGCTACCACGGGGTCTGGCCTTGCTGATAGTTTTAACAGCTGGTATTTTCAGACATCCTTTTGATGACATCCTCTGGAGACCTTAAATGTAATAGTGTAGTAAGGAAAACAAAAGATTAGCCTGAAAACTGGATGTCTAAATTTCCCTTACAAAAAGATGGAACAGAATTCAACTGATGGGACTTTCCTCAAGCAATCAGAAGGAAGAAAACACAAGTCAGAAGAAAAAACATTTTACTGTGATCTTCCTCCGTGTGTCTTCCATAAAATAACAATTGTATGGCCTTTCAACCATCTCCCTGCTGCCTAACCCTGTAGCCAATAGAGAACTGGTAACCAAATGACTACTTCAGTGTGCTAAGGGTTAATTCCAGTAGGGGACACTGCATTAACATGGTCGTCTACCCCCCCTTGTCTCCAGAGAGTCGACCGAAGGTCTTTTAACCATCTCCCTGCTGCCTAAACCTGTAACCAATAGAGAACTGGTAGCCAAACAGCTACTTCAGTGTGCTAAAGGTTAATCCAGTAGTGGACACTTCATTAACCTAGTCTTCTACGCCCTCTTTTCTCCAGAGAGCCGACCGAAGGTTGCTGTGATCAGAGAAGAAGGCAGTAACGGAGATCGGGAGATGGTGTCTGCCTTCCACATGGCTGGCTTCGAGGTGTGGGACGTCAACATGCAGGACCTGTGCACCAGCAAAGTCACCTTGGACAGGTTCCGCGGGGTCGTGTTTGTGGGTGGGTTCAGCTACGCTGACGTCATGGGGTCCGCTAAAGGTAGGAAATGGATCATCAGTTTTTATGTTAGCTTTTGCGGAAGGAAAATATATTGTTTCTGTGTCTTCTTGTACAAACAAATAGGGTCAATGACCTGGACAAAATGCCTGCCGCCATAGTAACTGGTGCTGTAGCAGACATCTTGTGGTGTTGGATTACATTATGTAGCAATGGCAGGACAGAGTTGGAAGGGCTGCTCACTATATATGAATGTTTGAGTAAGAATAAACAGAGCAGTAGTTTCTTAGGCTAGGCCGTGTGAAGGAAAACATCATGCATTTGCTTTGGAAATGTTACATATCTAGTTAGAGATTTATTTGCTGTTTGCCTCTATGTATGAAAGTTCTGTTTTCAACAGTAGAGTCAATGCAAGAACTGTACCTGCAGAGTGACAGGAAGGTTGTTAAATGTGCTCATGTGATGCTTTTATCAAATACAGTCCTGACCATCACCTTAAGTCCTGTCCAAGGACAGCATGTTGCTAGATGTGGATAACAGTATCCCAATTCTCTTTCTGTGTTCCAGGCTGGGCGGCCACCCTACTGTTTAACCCGACCGTCCGTGCCCAGTTCAGCGCCTTCAAGGCCCGCAGCGACACCTTCAGTCTGGGCATCTGTAACGGCTGCCAGCTGATGGGCCTGCTGGGATGGGTGGCCCCGGACCATGGACAAGTCATCATGGATGGATCAGGTATGCAGGGCTCTTCTGCAGAATAGACCACATTTGTGTTTGTGATTGACGGGGTTTCATTCACATTTTGCAATACGCCACTTTATGATTATTCATTTTTTTATTTTTTTGCTATTTTTGAATGTAATGTACTTATTTTGGGTTTTTGCATTATTACATGAATGCAAAATGACCTGGTTAGGTAGGGGTAACTTGGAAGAGTCCATTGTGCATAAGGGTGTTTTCGGAAGAGTACATAAGAAAATTCTATTTCGGAGTGGGGTGATTTTGTTGAGTAACTTTGGGATGGTTCATTCCTGCAAAAGGTTGATATGGAACAGTTGATTTTGGAATGGGGAAGGAGATGAAATGAAATATGCTGTATTTGCTCCTGAACAAATGTCAGCCTTTCTAGTATTGTGTTTTGTTTTGATCAGGGGACCAGTCCAGCCCTCAACAGGGCGTGTTCCTGGCTTACAACGTGTCAGAGCGTTTTGAGTCACGCTTTGTTACCGTGGCGATCGAGGAAAGCCCCTCCCTGATGCTGAAGGGCATGGAGGGGTCGACCCTGGGGATTTGGGTCGCACATGGGGAAGGTAAGGCTTCTCTCATATTTGTGTAGGAAGAAGACAGTTATGGAGAAAAATTTGTGTTGAAAGAAGTGGGAGTGAGGAAATAAATGTAGGTGTAAAGTGCCTTTCCCAAGTGTTGTATTGGGGCCTGGCAGAGGTTTGTAAAGTAACATGTGTTGTTTACTGACTTTTGTTTGCTGTAAAGATGGCACTTTGTTATGTAACTTTTGATTGATTGACACTGATTCATTGATTGATTGTATGAACTCAGGTCGGATGCTGTTCAAGACTGACGTCATCAGGTCAGAGGTAGAGCAGAACCACCTCACACCTCTACGCTACGTCAATGATGATGGAAAACCTACCACGGCGTATCCCCTCAACCCCAACGGATCACCCGGCGGCCTGGCAGCGTTGTGTTCGCCCGACGGTCGCCATCTTGCCATGATGCCACACCCTGAGCGCTGCACACTCACTTGGCAGTGGCCCTGGATGCCGCAAGACTGGCACCAGTCAATCAAAACATCGCCATGGTTACGAATGTTCCAAAATGCCTACGTGTGGTGTGTGGAGAATCAATAAGCGCAGACAATTTGTGGATCAAAACAGATTACTCGTTTCTATTCATTTCACAGGCTGATGAAGAAAACGACAGAATACAAACCTCTTTGAAAACTTTTCCACTATTTATCTTTTTGTACGTAAAAGATTTCCTATACAGGACACCTGTCAAGTACTTGATGGGTAATTTTGGGGAGAAAATTAAATATGGCTGACCTATTTACTTGTTGTAAATGTTAGTGATGATTTGGCTCAACTTTTTGGCACTTAGAAAAGAAAACAAAAGGCCAATTCTGGTAGAACCAGTGGTCAAACATGATGGTCTCCAAAATCTTGGCTGTCATAGATCTGAAAGGTAGACTTGAGATGTGCCCATGTGATTTTTGATAGCATAATTAGATTGTAGTAATGCTGCTATATTGCAATCTTAATATTATGGCTTGATTTTGTGGGAAATAGCAAGACTAGGCTGATTATCACAATAAAGATATTTACACTGGTAAAAGGTGTTTTTTTTTGTTTCTTGGTGGCTTTAATCATGAGGAAAATTTTTTCAAGAATTTTGCCCAATGCATATTGCAAGGTTATTTTTTTTTACCCCAAACAGATCCTTTTGTAGATGCTAGTGCCGAGCTACGCAGAACTTTTCAGGGTGCAACAAGATGCCATGTTTTCCCATAATCCACTTATACCAAATAAGCAACAACAAAAAAATCAACATTTTAAGAATTAGGCAAGTCTGTGGCACAACTGATCATGACTGGTCTGGTGCTTTTTGGGGGGGGAGGGCATTTCTTATTGCATGCACTTTTCCCACTAATTTTAGCACAGACAGTAACACAGAAGTAGCTGCTTCCATGTGGAACCAGTTGTCATGTTTAGATGTGGACAGATTGACATACCACGTTATCTCTGAGAAACACATTTTTTTTGGTGGGGGGGGATTTCTTGTTGCGTGAACTTTTCCCCCTAATTTTAGCATAGGCAGTAACACAGAATTAGGCTGCTTCCATGTGGAACAAGTTGTCCTGTTGTGAGGACGACAGATTGACATTCCATGTGTTCTTTTATCTCAGAGAAAGTCGCTGGTATGTTTTCTTCTTACGATAAGATCACATTTTAAAGTGTGCAAAGGACTCAGTCCAACCATTATGTCATTCAATGTCATTGATTGAAAGATCAGATTTCAAACCAAGGTGACAGTATTGTGTTTCGTACGCCAAAACCAACAGTATTCTGGCGTGTGACTGCAAGAAAAATTGAGAAGCTGGCCATCCGGTCAATGAAAATGTTAAGAGCCATAAATTATTTATCCGCATGTTCCTAGCTGCCTTGTGCTCATACTCATAGAGAGCGAGAGAGGAGAATATTAATATTCCTATTGTCAAAATCCTGTTTACCCCACGACATCTACTTACTTTCATCCCTGTTTACATCGCGGAGCTTCCCACGCTGTTCAAAAATGTGTCGTCGCCGTTCGTTTTGTTCCTGACCATCTGCACCTGAGCAACTATGTTCCAGTGGGGCCCTGGTAGGGCTTCTATGGAATGGAAGCCTGCATGTAGGGGCCACGTGTACATTACACTAGCACAAAGAGGTACAAAACAAACCAAAAACAAATGCGACCGTTGCTCAGAATGCTAGAAGGATTGGTGTGTACACGCCCAAAGGCACAAGAAAACCAATATGTCTGTTATTCTGTATGCTCCAAATTTCTGTGCTGTAAGTGGAGAGGTTTTACCTTGAGCACAGCCCGGTTTGACAAAACCAAACAGAGTCATAGCCTGCAGCAAGGTCTTTACAAAGCAGCGAAAGGCGCTGGAGGGTAAAAGTGCTTTTATGTTAATGGCAAACCAGACCTACTGCCCCCCCTCTCAGGTTTAGGGATGCATGTTTGTCACAGACAACAAGATCATGTCCAGATGGGAGAATTAACTTGCATTGGCAGTGTCGAAATAGGGAGAGAGTGAAGCCACAGTGGCTGTAATTGATAAATAAAAAGTCCTGCTGTGCAAAACAGTGGTTGTATACAGTAAGCCTCTGGAACAATTGCAAATATTTTGTGTTGAGAGATCCTGGTGGTGAAGTCACCCGATGACATCGACCTGTTGACGAGGCATAAATCAGTTCCAGTAGATGTTGTGTGTGACACCAGCTGGACACTACAGAGAGGAGACAGTGCTACACTGGGACCAAAAGCTTCCTAGCTTTGAAAGATACACAGGGAAATGCTGCGAAACTTTTCTGCATGTTTGCAACATACCACAGATGTTTATGCTAGGACTTATCATTCGATAGGTCCATCTTGCGGCAGGAAGTTTTGAAGAGTGATCTTGGTTTGTCAAGCCAGAGACAGGACAGTGCTGGAAGCACATTGTCGTTGTGCCACATGAGGGTCCACAAGGCCAGACCCAAATGAGGTAGGATGCAGTTCTATGTAGTGTTGTCCCTTTGAACTACAGACGAATTTAAAGCAGCGACAGACAACTTCTAATGAGGCCAAGTTTCCCACAAGTTCTTTCACTACTTTGTTGGCTGTAAGCCATTCTGACTGTTGATAATTGCGGTGGAGAAGTCCTTGGACCCTGCAATTTTCTACTTATCGCTCTCTTAGCGCAGTAAAAATTTTACATCACAGTAAGTGTGTAATTCGTGTGCAACTCTGCTGCCTTCATTATTAGCTCTAGGCTACATAAATTGTGCATCTCTTTTGACCTTACAATTATTTTTGACGTGGCTGGTCGAACTAGAATTTTCACTCTCTTGGCCTCCAGGGGACGTCCGAGCAACCGTTCCATCCAACCGACCATGATGTTTGCAACCCAAGTGTTTGTTTTCCTGGTGGTTTCTGGTGCTTCTGTTAGGACTAGAGGGCAGACCACCGAGCAGGTGGGTACGGAATATTTTGTTTCAAGGCTAAATTGCGTTTCCTTGACATTGTAAGCATTACTGGTGTGCTACAAGCCATTCCCTGTCCTAGAGAGTTGTACTAGGCATGGACACTTCTGTGACATTTGCCTTGACATGTACCTTTTCATCCTATTTTGCTTACATCTATACAAAGTCCAAAGTATAGCAAAAAGTGTTCCTCTGGTCAGTAGATATACTTAGATACTAGCAGATACAGGATTTTGTACTTGTGTTCCCACGCTGATTTCTAACACCACCAGTGGACTTAATTGAGCACTGAACAAAAACTTGTGACATGCAAAGGGATAATTGGCATATTAGTGGATTGAATTGACAGACATTCTTACAGATTTTGTTTAAGCTTCTAACAAATTCTTGTTTGTTTAAGTCCCAGAATTCTGTATCTTTCCGTCAAGGTGAAGCATAATTTGTACCATTCAGGCTACAATTATAGTGGAGCAAATTTTGAGGTTCTATGACGTAGCCTGGTAACCAGATCTATTTTAGCAGCGAAGTCTCTGTGGTACTATATTTGTAGATACACTGTAGGACGAAAGAGACTTGGCAGCTATAATAGGTCTGGTAACCAGGCTATGAAATGAGGACTTTCAGAAGTAACCTGGGTTGGCATGTATGTTTTTTGTTGCTTAAACAAATTGAGCCAAAATCAATTTATGTAACTCCAGGATTTGGCTAATCCTTAGGCAAGTCTAATTTCTGAAGGTGAACATGCATAGCCTATGTTATGTTAAGGTCACATTTCCAAACTGGGCCCTCGACCGTTCTGTTTGCATGAACGAAAAATAAACAATTCATAGCAACAATATAGTGCTCATGATTGATTTTTTTTTTTTCAATTTATTTTTGTTGCCTTTTATGCCATACAAATGTACTTTTTGTTCCTGGAAACTGCCCTGCCAGGCCCCAAGTTGGGAATTGTGAACTTAGCAAATACACAATCTCTCGCTGTCAGCGGCTGACAAGTGGATAGGCTGTTAGAAGCATGATGTAGCCAGGTTAGCTATGTGTACATGCATGGCCACACAAATCTTTCTCCTCTAGTTTAAAGAGATGAAACGCAGTAAGAAATGGACCCTGACATTGTACAAGTTTTGCAAAAAATTGCGAAGTATGTTTCAGCAAGTACAAACACAACACAGCTGTCTTACTTCCTACACGATACCCATTATAATGCCTAGCATTTTTTTTAAATACAAGCTTATTATTCCTACCTATTTGGTTGTTTCGGAATTAATGTAGAATTTCTAAAGCGATAAAATCGCGCTATAAAATACTATACTGTATTTGGATGGCAGGTAACTGACTAAATCTGTGTTCAAAGCAGAGACTGAATGGAACAGAGCCAAGCCAAACACTGGGTACAGCAATCTCTCTTTTTAATATGTACATTTTGCAACCTTTGATTCCCTTCCATTTGTAGAACACAATGCACCAGTAAAAGGTATCAAACATTAATGAGATATTGTATGTGGGCGTAGGTAGCCTTTACACGTCCCTACTCTCCAAGCAGAAGCTTATTTTTGACATTTCAGTCATTTTTATCAGGCTTTCTTCCTTGTGCTGGTATCTTTGCTTGTGAAAAAATACCCAATAAAAATGCCTGAAACATGTCAAAAATAAACCAAAGCCTAAACCTTTGCTTGGAGAGATATGTTCCTACCACAAGCGGTTCATGGCAAGTTATTCCGCCTATTTCAGGATAACACAACAAAATTAAACTTGTGGATCAAGACATTTCATCAACTGACAGAAGAATGGAGTTTAAACATTGATATGTAACAAATAGCAACTCCCTTATCCCTAACTCTGGTCCAGTTTATAACCTACTTTAACCTCCTCCATGCTGCCTAACTCCATAACCAATACAAATCTGGGGCACCAGGTTACCTCAGTAGGGAGAAGGTTAAGTAAATAAAGAATTCATCTTTGCCAAACCTGTAATTTGGATATGCATGCATCATTGCACAATAGACAAACTCGTTTGTAAATACTAGTACTGTTATTCTGATTTTTTCATGGTACTTTTATGTTCACTGTTTTCACGGTCACTTCTGTAACGCGAACTTATCATTATTATTATCAAATCATTTGTCTTTCACCCCCCTCCCTGCACTTGCCACCACTGTGAAGATTAAGTTCTTTGTACATGCATGTCCAATTCTCAAACTGTGAAATTTTGCTACCGTGAAAACAAAGTGAATTACAGTACTGCTCTGTCAGCCTTTTGCCACACCTATGATAGATCAAATGCTCTGCGTTCATACAATGAATGGATGGCTCATTTTGTGCATCATACAATATTGATGCTTTCTCCTTGGTTAGGTCAAGTTTGTGCATTACATGGAAACTTGTGCTGTTACTGAGAGAATATCTTACTAAACTTGGAGCTTGGCATGCTTTTTTTTTAAAACAAGTGTTCGACACATCAGATAAAAAGTGTGTAAACATTTCAATGCTTTAGCAAGAGTTTCAATGCATATGGCACTACCATGCACTGTACTGCAACAGTTTTAAACCTACATATATATACAGTATTGTAGCTTCTTACATTTAGTGTATATGTCTAAAAGCCAAGTAAACTGCAAATGCTGCATGGTATCATTGCTCATGCACAGACATGGAAGTTAATGGTATGGACAATTTCTTCCACATAATCTTTTTAAAGACACCCAAAGCAATTTCAGGGCAGTAAAACTGGATTTTCAAAGTCAATTTTCTTGTCATTTTTAAATGTAGTAAGTTGAATCAACACTACCCCATAGCCTGTGAGGCAAAAATGCAATGTTGCTGACAGAAAACAGTTGTTAGTTTCGTATCGTAGGCTGGTTCTAGCAATTTATTAATATTAGTGGTACCAAAAAAGGGACTCCTTGCTATTTCAAACACTGACAAAAATGTGCCAAATGGCAGTAAATGTCAATATTAGATGAATTTCCTCACCATAAATAATTTATGTTTTGCCGCCCTGAAATTGCATTGGGTACAAAACAAGTAGACTTTTCATAAAAATGTCCATTCTGATAGTACATGTACTGTACTACAGTCGTACTGTCTGACACAGGTATCTTTTCAAGTCTTCATGTACTGGTATTTACAGCTACCTATCAGCTTGCAGCTAATGTCTTTACTTCAGTCTTTGTACATCACTTTACAAGGGCAAGACTGCAATCACATGTATGTTGTTGTTCGTCCATCGGTGTCGATGATGACCAAGACTTCGTGTTACTTCTTGTGGGTCCGTAGGTGACTAATGAGTCCGATCTTCGCTCGGAAGTGTCGGCCACAGATGGAGCACTCAGGACCCTCCGTTGGTTGTGCTGTGCGGTCGGCTTCTTTAGCTTTCTTGGATTGTCGTTTCTGGACAGCCAAGGCACTACGGCGTTGCTCGGCTGACTTGACACCTTGGGTGATCAGTGTGCGCCAGGAGGCACGGTCTGGGGCGACCTCTTCCCAACTTGTGACTGGAATGCCTAAGCTCTTGAAGGTTGCTTTGAGATTGTCCTTGTACCGGAGCTTGGGACGTCCCACAGGTCTCTTGCCGTCTGCTAGTTCGCCGTATAGCATCTGCTTGGGAATGCGTTGGTCGTGCATTCGCTTGACATGTATGTAGTACTTACAGAAATCACTTCAAGTGTACATAAACCATTTTTAACTGTAACTTCTTAAACTAAGTACGTAGCGTACGGTAGTATTGGTCTCGAAGACGTTATTAATTCTGTACAAATAGGAACCTGCCCTTACCCTGTACATTATAATTACGACAATACATGTATGAATACCAGTACATATGTATACAAGTCAACATATGTACTACCATGGAGCACAATCTCCATAAAATCTCAGCATAGGCGTAAAAATGCAAGTTGGAGATTAACATGAGTTAAAGTATATGCTACCAAGTATTATACAACAATATACAAGACAAGTTAGGCCACAACAATTCAATTTGTTGGTTCTTGGTTTTTCTCGGAACCTTGGAACCAATTTATTAAATTGTCGTGATCTTACTTCCTAAATATTGCTAATTCTTTCGAAGACTACGCTTTACTACCAGCCTGAGTCCCAGGCGGGGCGAACCCTGCCCGAGGATTTGGGCCTGGGTTTGGTCGTGTGTAGGGGGGACCCCATGTCTGCGGCTGAGCTGGTTGTGGCTCCAGTCCTCAGTCTACTAGCCCCGGCAGACAGGGGCCTTCTGGCCCGTACTGGGGTCGTTGTCTTGCTCTTGGAGATGTTCCCGAAGTACCTCCGCTGTTGGTCAAAGTTCCCGATAAGCTCCTGCCGTGACATGCCTGGCGTGGGCCTGGCGGACTCCAGTCTCCTCAACATGGCCAGGTTTTCCCTCTCGATCCTCTGCTGGTCGCGCATGCGGTTCAGCGCGGTGTGGTAGATCCTCGCCGAGCTGTTTGCGTCTCTTCTTCCTCCGCGAGAACGGGTGGAGGAAACGCTGGACGTAGACGCTCGACTCATGCGACTTGATGTACTGCTCGCACTCATTGGCCGTTTCTGCTTCTTCTTGATAATCTCATTCAGAAGGCGGTGGTTTTCCAGCTCGATCCTCCTGACCTCGTCGTTACTGAACGTCATGTTCTTACGCTGGCCTGCTGTAGGCGTGTCAGACGCTGATCTCGGCCTTCTCTCCATATCAAGTACTGCTGCAAGTAATCTGTTAAGTTCCATTGTGTCCGAGTCATCGGCAAGAAGTAATGGGTCTTCTTTATCCTCACCGACATTGTTATCATCCCCTTCTTTGAAGCGTACATCTTTGTGCATGGGCCTCTCCTGGCCCTGTCGGTCTACCCCTATTGTTTTCACCTGCCTTTTACCGGTAACACCTGGATTTCTCCTGTGCCGGTGGTTGTCACGAGAGGCTGTCTGGTGGTGACGAACTTGGGCTTGACTTTCAGTGGTTGCTACGCCCTTCTGGGATTTTCTGCGTAACTCCGGGCTGAGGTTGGGGGAGGAAAGCGGGGACACGTCGGTGACACTGTCCGAGCTCCGCGAGCTAGACCGCGACCTAGATCGGGACCTGGACGTCTTCCTCCCCCTGGAACTACTGCGAGAACTCGATCTACTTCTCGGGGATTCTACGGGAGAGTCCGAATCGGGAGAAACCTCTCGGCTAGGCTTAGTGTGCTTGCTGGCGGCGCTGCCCATAGTTTTGTTGCTCGGCTGTTTACCGTGACTAGGCGGCGACTTCTTTCTGCTTCTACGTTTCCCAGCACCGGTGTCGCTCTCGCTGCCCTCCCCCTCCGACTCGAACTCATCCGAGCTGTAGCTCCCCGACGATCGGGGGGAGCCCGTGGGGATCTTGGCGGTGATTTTGACGCTGCTCCCGCTCCTTACACTGTTCTGGTCCCCTGATACATTCCTAGCTCTGCTATCCTCCCGATCCGCAGTTTTCTGTGGCGTCGAAGCATCCCCAGGCACTGGGGAAACCGAACGATGCGAGGTGCTGTTCACTTCGAAGAAATCGAAGTCCACATCACCACTCAGATCATCCTCTTCCATGGTGATATTTGTCAAACAGGATTAAAATCCACTCGTAAAATGACTGAATGGCGTGATAAGATAATTAGGTGTCACTCTGTGGTCCAAAAGAGCGATGCTCGCGTCCAGTTTGAGTAAGATCAAAGATGGCAGGTCATTCCGCCGCCGCACGAACGAACGTACTGTTTAGACGCGTAACCTGGCCAAACGTGACGTCACGATCCCTTGTGACCTCACTCCTGTCAAACAATAGGTTGGACGGATCCAATTCTCTACGGGGCCTCACTTAAAACAAAATGTAATTTACATTCCTAACTGTCCTAAAATTCATGATTTTGTAGATCTTAGTACTTTTAAATATAACTTTAACTAGATGTCTTAGTATTACCTTACTATGCCTTGAGTGTTTGTTCTTTTGTTATGTGGGCCATTCCATAAACCAACCCAAAGATCATGTGGAATAGTCTGCTGGCCTCGTTTCCGTTTTCACTGCGCAGATTATTTTGGCAACACCTGTAGGGCGGAGATTTTTGTGACTTAAAATGGTGGGTTGCTTTTCTGGCGCTATTCAACGACAAGAACGAAAATTAACAAAAGCCACCTGCAAATAAAACAAATAAATGGCAGTAAGGAATATCTCCTTTAGTTGTAATAGTATAAGAAGTAGAACAACAGTATCCTATCGAGTGCCGTCCCTTTCAAGGTTATTGTCGATCGTTCGCTCCGTTGGTTGTTTGAAAGTGTCCTATCCGTTTGGAATGCGGAGTGTTCCCGCCAGAAAAAGAATTCTTGTTCACAGTGGCCGATCACATGCTATTTTGCAGTAGAGCTTCTAGTTAGAGGATCGACCTAATTTTCTATTGTTCAGTCCAAAGCAGACCCTCCAGGGCTGAGCCCTTAATTGAATGGATACTTTCTGATTCTGCAAATTATTTTCTTTTAGGTTACTAGTATTGAGATAAGCAATTCACTATCTAACAACTCTGTTTACCACTGGGTCCTGTAAATAGTCACACATTATTATTTTTATCGGCTTAAGTTAAACATTTCTTTTTTCAAAACTCTGACCTAGAAGGTATCAAAACAACTGTGAGAAGGTCAGCAAATGATGCGACCTTTCTAGACCATGCGGGTTGGTGTCACCAGTCTAGATTGTTTAGGCCTGGGGCATGAGAGCTGTCAGGGCGAACATGGGACCTAATTTTTCAGGTGCCCAATCCCTTTATCTCCAGCACAAACCGGTTTTCTCCGGATTAGATTGTTTACACTGTGTTATGTATTTACACACAAAAAAACCCCACATAAAACATAGAAGTAGAGAAATCGTTTTTTTTTTAAACTGTGCGGGAGGAGAAAGACGCCTTGGAAATGCTTAATATTACTACACCCTCCTCCTAATACTAACAAAATACTAAACGTAAACTAAGGAAATGAGTGTCCTAAAACATAATAAAAGTACTTATAGGTACTCAGTTTTTTTCTACACTGACAAGGCCTAAGCCGAGTACAAGATCCCTTTGTCACGGAATACAAACGTTTAACAGGACACACCCCGGACTCCCTTAAGGTACAGAGATCATGGTTACTTTTGCGTGAGGATCTGTCGGTCCGGGGCCGTCCGCTAGGAGCCCTATATACATGTATATAGTCAGGCTAGAGTTACGGTAAATAAATCACTAAAGAATTGGAATTGAATTGAAATATTTATCTTCAGGCGGACATGCGCAGTCGGTTCACCCGAGACGGCCGCTGTTCCTACACCTTCGTCCTGCCTCCGTCCGACGACAGGACGTGCGGTTCAGGCCACGATCTGCGCACGCGTGAGGACCTGCAGAAGGTGACGGAGACGGTGGAACGCCAACAGGGCGTCGTCCGACACATGCAGGGGGAAGTGGAACGGCTGGCGCAGCAGGCTGATGACGTGGAGGGCAGGGTCATGTTACTGGAGGGGAAACCCTCCAGTCTCCTGTGGGAGGAGGTGTTGAGGTTACAGAAGCAGAACCAGGCACTGGCGGGACAGGTTTGTTTGTTTGTTTGTTTGTTTGTTTGTTTGTTTGTTTGTTTGTTTGGATGTCCATTAGGCCCCTTTTCACTATACAGCCTTTGGCTTCATGATAGGAATGCGATGCAAGCCATGTAGAAGTAGGTAGATAAAACACATAATACGTAAAGAAATGTGCTTTTTATCTAATACCGAGGACAAATTTCCGGCCGAGCTGTTTCGATTAACGAAAAATCAACAATTTATATCAAGAATATACGCAAATAGTTCCCATTATTGATTTTTTTCAACTTTTTTGTGCTTTCTTGTCTTTTATATCATACTTTTCGTTACATAAGACTGCCCGGCCGGGCCTCGGTTTGGAAATGCGACCTCAGCATACGTAAGTAGAGCAAGGAAATAGGTGTAAAGTTAGTGCCTTTCCCAAATTCACAACATTGGGGCATTGCTAGGGACTTTCTCCTGTCTTTTCTCAATAGAAAAGATAGTATACGTAAAGCACTCAGTGCTTAGTATAAAGAGAAAATGATTTCTTGCATTGCCGCAGGTGTTAGACCAGCAGGGTGTACAGGAGATGGTCCAGCAGCTCCGGAGACAGAACGAGTTCCTGCAGAGCACTCACCACGTCATGGAGCAGCGGGTCCTGGCGCTAGAGAGCCGGCCCAGTAACATGCTCTGGGAGGAAGTCAAGCGTCTCCAGCAGCAAAACCAGGCTATTCTACAGGAGATGGAAGACCTGAGGAAGGGGGAGAAGAGCAGGAAACCCTCCAAACATGGCCGTGGTCGGAGTCCGACTACACCGCGCATCATAGGACCCAGAGATGTACAGGACCAAGATGCCGACAGTGACGACGATTTGGACGCCACGCCCCAGAGCAGAGAAAAGCGCCTATTGACACTGGAAGGGATGTCGGCCAGCGAACTGCGGGAGGAAGTTCAACAACTTTACGGACAACTTCGCGACCAGGACGAGCTTCTGGACGAGGTCGAAGGACTTCAACTGCAGAACTCGGAGTTGGAACGATCGCAAAGGTTTTTGCAGCAGAAGCTTTCGAGAGTTCTTGGGGAGCCAGTATCGTCATCGCCGCAGGGCAGGGACCTACCGGGGTGGAATACGTCATCAGAAGGCTGTCAGTCTTGTGGCGATGGTAAGGATTCTCATCTCTCTCAGGATAGCGCCCATAGGAAGCTCCATCATTGGCGTTATTGATATTGCCGTTTTTGCTGTGTACGTAAGTTTTCTGATCCGTGAATGATTTCATTAGGTTGGTTGAATCAAGGAGATATTTAACCTCCTTGGTTGAATGATCGAATAGGAAGGTTCTTTTACTCACAACCACTTGTTTGACAAGAGCCGACGTTTGGATATGACCGCCTGCCAGTCTTCATCAGGACACCTGGCTTCAGTGCACCAGTGAACCAGTCATAATTGCCCTGATGAAAGTGACAGAGAGTCATCGAAACATCGGCTCTTGTTAAACAAGTGGTTGTGAATAAAAGCCATAAAAGAACTTTGCTATTCAAGTTTTCTGATTTTGACCGTGTTCTGATGGCTCCCGTTTTGAACAACAACATATGGTGCCGTATATGTGAAGCCCCCTTCCTTCTTGATTACAACATATCTTCGCATTTTAGTCTAACATTTGAGTCTTCCCCAAAAAAAGAAAGTTACTGTACAAAGCGCAGCCATGTGTTTTGAAACACTATTCGAAAAGCCAGCCCAAATTATCCATATATGACGATAATGTAACTCATTACTGTTACCGAAGATATTTTGTAGTTCTAAATATAGGATAGGATAGATTATCCTTGTGGTACTGTTGTTTACTAGTTGTTGCCTTGCGTTGTACAACGTTACGTACATGTACGATTGTCGGGCAATAAAGTTCATTCATCCTTTCTTTCAGCTCTGCCCAGAAGTTGTACAGAAGTTTCTGAGACTTTGGGGGAAAGGTTTAGATCAGGAGACATTTACGCCATAGACCCTGACGGACCGGGAGAGGGGGTACCACCGACCCCTGTGCAGTGTGAACGTGTCGGTGATGCAGGTGGGCGGACTATTTACACACATGGGAGAAAAAAACTGACGTATGAAAACTGCTTACTCACACAAGCATACGAAAACTGCGTGCGTCGAATTTTTCCTGCGTGGAAATCGACCTGCTTTGACGTACGTCAAGATCGTACGCCAACACTCCAGGTAACGTACGATCTGAACGTACGTTCTTGCCGTACGTCAAAGCAGGCCGATTTACACGCAGGAAACGCAGTTTTCGTACGGTCGCGTGCGTGCGCAGTTTTCGTACCGTCAGATCTTTGCCCGCGTGTAAATCGGGTATAATAAATCAGGTCTTTTATTTTCATTCATCTTTACAATTACATGTTATTCATTTCATTCTATTCACATCTACAATTATTTGGGAAGAATTGGGTATTATATAAAAGCCCCTTTCCACTAGACGTTTGTCCGTTGGTCGGGCATGACAGCTAGACACGCACGGTTGTAAAATGTGTTAAAGAGCTGCCAGAGAAAACTGTTGCGTGATAACCAAGGTAGGTTTTTGTTGGGGTTACAAATATCGTGCATTGATTGTTATGTTGTCTCTGGCAGTGGCGACGCACGCACAGTTGTAAAATATGTTAGAAAGCTGTTATGTAATAACCTAGGTATGCTCCTGACTGGGTTTATAAATATCGTGCATTGATTGTTATGTTGTCGACGGCAGTGGCGTCGTCATTCGGGCATGACACTGAGGCACGCACGGCAGTGGAGGGTTACCGGGAACCTGGCTCATACTCACGCAACATCACCTACTGGACGTCCCTGGAGCAGATCAGGGCCGTCATCAGGAGGTCCAAGAGATGCATGCAGTTCATCAAGGTAGCCGAAGATGTTTGTGTTTTTTTTGTCCCAATATACCTGCTGTTCTTTACCATTTCAGACTTAGACTTCAAACTTCATCAACAGCATCATTACATTATTAAGTTTACCTTCACAGAAGGAAAACATATTGTTTTTGCACTTTTTCTTCTTCTTCTCCAAACAAATAAGGTCAATGGCCTGGACCAGACGGATGTCACCATGGTAACTGGTGTCGTATCAGACACCCTGTGGTGTAGGATAACATTATGTAGCAAGTTACAGGACAGATTTGGAGGGGCTGGCCACCATGTACTTGTATATGAATGTGTTTCAGTAAGAATAAGCAAAGCAGTAGTTTGTTAGGCTAGACCATGTGAAGGTAAAGCTGTATCTTGTTATATTTTGTCTGACCCTTACCTCTTCCCTCATGACCTCTATGAAATGTGGCTACCAGGCCAATTTAAGTATTTCATGAATAAAAAGGCTCAAACAAACAAAATATTGTTTTACTTTTGTAGTATGAATGCCTGAGTTCAGTCCTGCACAGAGACAGCACTGGCTTTGCATGGTGGATGTCAGCTGATGGGCGGAGGAAGGACTACTGGGGAGGAGGCAAACCTGGTACCAGTAACTGTGCATGTGGGCAAACAGGTAAAACTGAGTAAAACACACAACTTAGAGCTGGAGGCACTGTTGTTACCTCCAGATACAGAGGTATTGTTTTGAGTGGGTTTGTGTGTATGCTTGTCCAGCAGAGACAGTAAAGAGTTGGTGGTTGTTTTTCTTGATTGACAGGGAAGTTATGCCTGAACCTGATCCAGCACGTGCCAGATGGGGGTAAGTGGGTGGTACATGGAAGAATTCAGGAAGTGATTGTGTGTAACACCTGATTAAATCATGTGCAGAGTGCCAGTTCTCTTCTGCCACTCAAACCATCTAGGCAGCCCAGAAGCTCCTGTCTTGCATAGCCTTCCCCATTTCAACAGCTTGTAGACCAGTGTCTCTTTTCATCGCAGCACAGCCACATAGGTGAGGTCTTCCACGTAGCCGAAGACTACAGCACCAAGTTGGACCAGTTCTGAAAACCTAAGACGCATGGCACTTACTTTATCGGTTAGCCTTGTGAGGTAATCGTACGGCTTTCTTTGTGCAGTGTTGGTCCCATTTTATCTATATACAATAACACAAGTCTTCAAATTTTTGCAGGTACCTGTGGCGGAGGACGAGTCTGTAAGTGTGACCTTGGGTTGGCCAGCTGGCAGGAGGACTCGGGCTGGCTGATGCACAAGAGACACCTGCCTGTCACACAGCTCAGGTTCGGGGACACAGGCAGTGATGGCCAACAAGGTTACCACACACTGGGCAGGCTCATCTGCTTCTGAAGGACTGCCTTGTCTTATCTTAAAACACACTTGAAGACTCTTTAAGGAGGTTATCTTTTCAGCTCCTTGCAATTGGGAGGAGCTTCCAAAAAGCAGGACTCTCCTGTAGGGAAGCTCATGTCCTTCTGAAGGATTGCGTTCTTTCATCTTAAAGCAAAGTCGACAACTCTTTAAGGAGGAGCCTGCAAACAGCAGAAAGAACTTCTCTTAAGCTTGGGAATCTTATCTGCATCTGACGATCCTGGATTTTTTTTCCACTGGCTTCTTATCTTACACTCGGAAAGGACTTGTCAAGCACGGGGCTTGCCAAGGGCTTCTCTGAGAGTTCTCGGAACTTTAAAAACATCTTTAAGACATTGCAAGGACAAGAGGCTACAAAGGCAGGACTCTTCTTAATGTGGGTGGCTGGAACCTGAGGACTTAGCAACATCTTTTGGTGGTGAAGGTCATACATGGGAATTTTGTCGCCATATGGTGATCCTCCAAAGTATCTATGGGTACCTTGTAGGTCGTCTTCTTTTGCGACAAGACAGCTCTGTGTGCCGCTGACTAACTGTTGACCTTTTAAAGACTGACCATCATAGAAGGCGTGTTCAACTTCTGTGCATAGCAGGTTAGGGGTGAGACAAGAACACTGCCATAAGGGGACTGACGACACATTTGGCTTCGTGCTAAATGTTGATGTGAAGACATGTTACTGGTGGACAAACTGTATGCGTATTGAGGTGAACTAGCACTTCGGCAGAACGTACTGCACCTGTGCAAAACCCATAATGTATTGTGCATAGCACTTTGGCAGAACATCTCGTTTTAAGGTGGTATTCACTTATTTAAAGATGACATCCCATCTATAGTATTCAAATATTGTCAGAAAAGATATCGTCTGCAATCAACAAAATTACGCTGCAACGTTGACCAAACATCCAATGAAAATCGTGAAAAATCTGGGGTTCACGCTGGTGCAATACATTTTGCCAATGTGCCGGTAGAAAGCACAAGCAAAAATTGGAAGTGAAATTACAAATAATGTTACATGTAAATAGTATATCTTTATAAATCATGCACACAAATATGTAGATGTATGCTTTGTAGAAACAAGTATAAGGGCAAATGTTGTAAATATACAATTTATTCTGATAGTACCAACACAATTTAAATGTAACATCGTCAACAACATGACATGAAACCGAAGGGTAACACACATAAACAGTGCCATTTTTATAAAGGTTAGTCATAGACTAAAACATACGGGTGATTAACAAAAGTCCATCTTTGACAATGTCAACAACACGATACCAGGTAATCATATACATGTAATGCAAAGCTCTGGCCAGTCAATAACATAGTCCATGACATATATTTTATCTTGAAAGTACATCTGTGTTGGTATAAGTCATTATGAAGAGAGACTGTAATTTTCAACACAAGAAACTGGACAAATTTTCAAATGTACAACTCCGGTCTTTGTGAAGTAATAAGCAATCCACTGCTTCTGTGACGTCCATTAGACAGACGTCACGTAATGTCACAGAAGCGGTGGATTGCTCATTGTTTGACAAAGTCCAATTTCTTGTGTTAAAAATTACAGTTCAAACTTCCTACGTAGGACATGACATATATTTGTAAATACATTTATGAACACTTAGAGGAACTAAAAGTGTTCTATAAAGGATCATTTGTATGTTTCAGCATGGATACATGCAGGAAGCAAGACTTCTGTTATATGTAAATATATTTATCGTAGAGCTATACTATTTTTCTAGAACATCGATTCAATGCAGAAAAGTTACCAAAGTAACTGTCAAATCTGCCATATAATACATTTGTACATATTTGCCAATAGATAACCTGAAGACATTGATAAAGTACACAATATGAGATGACGACGTAAACCTTGTATGTAATGCAGCAAAGTTACTAAACCCAAGCAACTGTCTACAACTTTCACTCATTCACTGACTTTGCTGCCATATAATACATTTCTACATATTTGCCAACAGATAACCTGAAGACATTGATACAGCACACAAGAGATAACAATATAAACCTTCCTGGTATGTAAATTATGCCACAAAACCAATAAAAAATGGAGGTACATTGTAGCTGAGCTTTTTGGATGCAATGACACCTGTTGTCCTTTTTTTGCATCAAAACTTCACCATTGCTCTACCTCCAACTGTAGTATCATTCTGAGCTTACTTCCCATGTGTTCCACATACTCTTCCACCTTTTCTTTAACAGGATGTCTTGTAACTCAGGGAGGACTTTAGTAGATGACACCTATGGTTGTCAAAATTTCACCCTTGCTCTTCCCCCATCCCCTCCCCCTGTAGTAAGACTCTGAGCTTGCTTCCAATGTGTGGCAGTTCAGTATCCACAGATTTTACATATTTTTCCACCTCTTCCTTAACCTTGAACTCTTGTAGGTCAGGGAGGACTTTTGTTCCTTGAGGGAGGATGTTGTAGAGGGAGTGGAGCAGGAGACACAGCTGGGACAGGTCTCTACAGAGAGGAAAGAAATTTTGATTAACTAGAAAGGTAACATTTGCAAAGGAAAAGCATATTAGTATAATTGTTTACCTCCTCATGGTCTAGCCTAACAGCTACTACTCTGTTTATTCTTACTCAAACACATTCATAAGTTATATATGGTGACCAGCCTCTCAACTCTGTCCTGCAACTTGCAACAT
This sequence comes from Branchiostoma floridae x Branchiostoma japonicum, assembly GCA_013266295.2. Taxonomy (NCBI): domain Eukaryota; kingdom Metazoa; phylum Chordata; class Leptocardii; order Amphioxiformes; family Branchiostomatidae; genus Branchiostoma; species Branchiostoma floridae x Branchiostoma japonicum. Next base: position 6,895,328 of record CM023827.1, on the reverse strand, counting down.
AATGTAATCAGCACCAGATACCACGGTGACAGACTTCTGGTCCAGGTTATTGACTTTATGTGTTCAAAGAAGAAGAAGAAGAAGAAACAGTAGTCAGGCTCACGGTAATGCTTCATATCATGGTTCCAAAAGCCTCCTACCTTGTAAAAACTGACAGATCAGCTTCCACCCTGCTGACAACAGTACAGGTGATTCTCACATACTGCAGAGGTCCCTGATGCTCACAGAACAGCCCAGGGGCTCCTGGGATAGCCTGGAATCCCAGGGTGCGTTGTAACAACTGAGGCAGCTGTCTGAGGTTGCCATGACTACATCTGACCTTAAGCCTAGTTTCTGACTGCACAGCTTCAAGGGCCAGCAAGTCTATCTTCTGCAAGTCGGCTGTGAATAAAAGAAAAATATTTACCAAACACTCACTTTGAATTTGGAAATGTTCTGGGAAGTCAATCAACTTTATGCTACTTGCTCAGCATCTCAAGAAAAAAATCTCATAGGCATTGGAGACAGAATACTTGTGTGCAGTTCATTAAAGAAACAGGTAAAAATCTGAATCAAGAGGAAGAAGAAGTGAAAACTTACCAGTTTTGCTGCAGGCCTCCGACAACACAGTCAGATGTCCACTGGTTGTGTCTCCAATGGACAGCTTCACGTGCCCAACATCCAGACAGAAGCCCCTACAACTGGCCTCCATCTCACTACCTTTACGTGTACCCTTCCCTTCTCTCCAGGATAAGATTAAAGAACATTGCACCGATGGGTGGGCACCAAACTTGGGTAAGGGGGACACACAGACTAGTGTAGTATTCAGTGTTGTTGTTGCATCTCGCACACTTTTGTCCAGTTTTAGTTTCTTGTATTGGACATGACTTGGTTCTGAGCCTGGTTTTACTGATGGAGGGATTGTTGGAACCACTCTACATGAAGATGTGGTCTCTATGTTCCATCTTGAACTCTTCGCGGCACCAGCTTGAACCCAGTCAGGTCTAACAAGGGCAAGGTGTACGTCCCGCAGAGTCCTGGAGAAGAAAGGAAAATTTGAGGGACGTAATAACATTTCGTGATAACATTTCTTCCAATGCATGAAACAACAATTTGATTTTATTGTTTCTAGGATGTAGGCATTGTGCCTTTCCCAAGGGCACAACAGGAATTAGAATCCAGAACCTTCAGATTCAGAGTCAATAACCCTAACCACAAGCTTAAGGACACCCTTGATAAATGAATGTGAATAAAATAAATAAAAACATAAAAATCCCTACCTGTCTGACTGGTTGCTGATTTCCAACCCGACCACCCATTGGTCCAGGACCAGTCTCTGCCACACTTGCACAACTGTGATGGGGTCCTGCAGGGGTGGGGAGGGGGGCGACTGGTCAGCAGTAGGACTGTTCTGCCCATTGTACAGGCAGACAAGGGAGGGCTGCAATATAAAAGAACAAGAGAGAAATTAGAATATTGTGGGGCAGCAGAGATCCTAAGCTAATCCACTAAATGGTACCACTTGGCAAAGACTTGTGTCTGACCATCAACTGTACATGTGCCATGGACTTTTGTAGAATTCCCATGTAGGCACTGTAGACATTATCAATGCATACTATATATATTTTGAACAAAAACAGGAAAAATTGGACATTATGGAAGGACCTAGAAGGCACTGAGCTCACATCATCTGGTAGAGTGGCCTGTCCAGGGATGTGGCCAGTCTGCAGGACCATGGCTCTCAGAGCCGTGCAGGTCTGCCGGATCACTCTGTCCTTCTGGGCTGACAGGGACCGCAGATCTTCCAGAGATGTCTGGCTCTCCTGGGATTCAAAACAGATAAAAAGTTACCTTCACAGAGGGAGAAAATGGAAATCTTGACACAGCCTTGTAAAGTACAACTGCTTTATCATTAGTATAGTTACAAAATCAACCCACCATGTATGAACGAATCATCATCATTGGTTGGGGTTACTGCCCCTTACGAGGTGATATACCCTTTCATTGGCTGATACATGACAGGGTGGAACAAATAGATATAACTTTCTCTCCTAAGACTCAAAGCAGATTTTTACACTTCGGTTTGGATAAAAAAATGACATGTACACTTAAACTGACATGGACATTTCATGTACTTTGCATGCCAGCACGTTGGCAGGACGTACTGTGCCTGCAAAAAACACGTATTGTGCATAGCACTTTGGCAGGACGGCGCATTTAAGGTCGTATTCACGTATTCAAGGATGATATCCTGTCTATAGTTTTCAAATGTAGTGTTGGAAAAGATATTGTCTGCAAATCCAATGAAAATTGTGAAAAATCCGGGTTTTGCACTGGCGCCGTACATTTTGCTGATGTGCTTAGCCATGCCATACCAGCAATAATGACATGAGAACTGACTTACATATAGCCTGGCTTGTAAGGCCTGTACAACTGACTGCATGGGTATGTTCCTGTCTGTACCAGACACTTCTGTCTCTTCCTCAGCTTCATCCTGCTGTTAGAGATATCAAAACAGTCTTTTAGTCCGTAATGCAATACAAATAAAATCTTCAAATAGAAACACAGTTGATCATAAATCATGATAAATGTAGACAATAAAAACGTGTTATGTTACAACACAAACACTTAACCAATTGTATATGTCAGGATAGACACTCCATTCTGGTAGACTGTTAGAGATCCTGATTGGAGTCTTTGTTGACAGAGACTCCGATCAGGTTACTGTTAATGTGTTAGGGTGGTTTCCCAATTTCAAATCCTAAATTTCAAGTCAATTCATTGATCTAAGGAAACAAAGTTGAAAAGTTCTGACTGTGTTTTAAGCGAAAATCTTAAAAGTTACAGACTCTACCGGAAAAGATCACAGTCAGAGTTTTTGTTGACAGAGACTCCGATCAGTATCTCTACCGGTAGAATCAGCAAAGTCTCTACCCTGACATATATCTTAAGAGACAGAAAATTTACCTGTTCCGTAATGTTATAGCCCATCAGGTCGGTGAGGAGGAAACCTTCAAAGACTCCTTCTCCCCTCCCAGACAACAACAGCACCTGCTGGGTCCCACAGGACAGGAAATAGTCTGTCAGGGCTGTGTGGGCAGCCGGCCAATGGCCTGCAGGCTGGAACAAAGGAACAAGTACTAGTACGACCATGACATGGTGCCACCCAGTGAAGGTTGTAGGTACTGCAGTCACTGGCTTCCTCCAATGTACAAAATCTGGCTGCATCTGACCATGACACAACTGTGTTAAAGGTACCTCAGCTACAGAGAAACGGGTCTAGCAGCTAAGCAGAGTCGTAGTTCTTGAAATAATTGAAAGTACAAAACGTCTGGAAAGGCCATTTATCTGTTTATTTGAATTTACTATTGAATACAATGGTGGAGGGCTATATGAACAGAACTAGATCTTCCCCAAAAGACATCAGAACTTTTTCTATAGTATATCATACTACAGCTACATAGAGGTGTACCTTGAAGTTGCCGTCCCACACTGCACACACCCCTCCTGTGGGTGATGTCACAAGTACAAGCGTCTCCCCTCCGCTGACATACGCCACACGTACGTCACACGGGTCCTGAAACGGCAGCTCACAGATCCTCCTCACCTCTCCATCCTCCAGGTCCACCAGCTGCCCCTGATTGGTGGCTAACAGCACTTTTGATTGATGATTGACATCATCCACATCCTCCTGCTCTGGATTATCCCCATCTATTGTCTGTTTAGTCAGTCTGTATTCTAACAGGTGCACCGCCCTAGCCACACATGCATAGGGATGAGGAACGAAGATGCTACCGTCCTTTTTCTTCCACTCTTCCTCTTCGGTTGCCATGGTAACGTACATCCACTTGTGACCCCATATGAGGTCAAGGTCGGTGATGATGTCCTCCTCAGTGTCCATCTGTTGATCAGATGAGTATGCTTCTGTTCCCATGGCAACCAGTGTCCTTCCCAGCTTTCCCCACCATATTGGGTCAAAGGTCGATGTAGTTGCAACCTTCTTCTGGTTGTCACGGGTGACGCATACATCTCCATGGTAACTATATGCGAGGCGTGGTCCAGGTAGGAGCTGGAAAGTCTTTAAGACATCACTGTGACAAAAGCGGTGTGATGCTGACATTTGTGTAGTGGTCAAAAACCTTGCATCTTCTCCATCCAGTATCAGAAATGCTGCTTGGAACACACAAGGAAAACCAGAGTCACCTTTGCAGTTACGGAAAAGAACACATGGAAGTATGGATCCGCTGCTCTCCTCAAACACACACTTAGCTGTTATGATGCGCAACTTTCCAACTTCTGGACTATCCACCACACATACTTGAATGAACTTGCGTGTGGTCTTGTCTATCTTGAAAACCCTGGCTTGGACTGTAGTGACTGTCTCTTCCTGGGTATTTTCTTCGCGAAATTCGACCACAAATCCTTTGTAGGAGACTGAATGGTGTCTTGGGGGTGTCATGATGACGTAAATGGACTGGATCAGACGAACTACGGCGGTAAACCAGTCAACAACTTTGAAAGAAGCAACACCTTTGGCTTGCACTGCCAGCTGACATGTTGTGTTTCCCGCCACGCGTACAGTCAACTTCCGGGTGACCTTTGACCGAAAACATCGTATGACCAACATGGCGGAAGTAGCAGACGGCATAGAGGTTCATCTCTGATTTTTCTTCGATTTTCTCGAGACTTTCATTGTGACTGACGGTAATAATGCAGCAGAAGTTCACGGACACATATCTGAAGGTGTCTGTTTTATTTTCAGGACCGGAAAGTGCAGATCCGAGAGCTGAGAGAGCGTTTTCTCCGAGAACAATCCGGTCAGTACACCCCCTTCCACTTTCTTCTTACTAATTTATCAGTGGTTCAAAAATCGCTTTTTTGTAACACGGCGTTACACGGACTGTTTCCAACGCACAGCTGCACGATCAATAGATTTTATCATAGGAGCTGGCGTATAGGGGCGGTCTGTTAGAAGGGTAAGGCAAGGACATTCGTGCGGGTTCGACCTTTGACTTGTTTGACAGCGGACGATGTAACACCGCAAAAGCTGCGGTTGTCACGTTATGATCGCGCCCGCCCCCCAGTGGTTTCATCCGTGCAGGGGCGAGCGTTAAAACCGTGTAGCCTGGGTGCCAGACTGTTAGGGACAGTATGCAGGCTAGCTCTTCGGCTCCACATAAATCTGTGTAGCCTGTGTGCCAGCCTGTTGCCAGGTCCAGTGTACAGGCTAGCTCCTCAATTCCAGGGCCAACATGTCCCCAAGGAAATTTTACGACAGACCCCATCAGTTAGACCCTCAGGGCTAATTTGGGGCTGGCCTGTGTATTGGCCCTAAGAACAGTCTGGCATTCAGGCTAAAAGTAAAAACCGTGGTGTATCTGAAAATAGACGTGTGGCGCTGGATTTTTTCTGTTTTTTTGTGGAATTTGGTTTGACAGTCCTTAGGAAGGTGAGGCAAACAGAAAGAGAGAAGGAGAGATGAGAAAGAGATATAGAGGGATGGATGCAGGGAGAGCGATAATGCATCAGATTCTGTGGAAAGATGTGTAAAATGCTTTAAAATGCTCACCCGAAAAAAAATTGATTTTTTTGGCGATCAAGTGCAAGGAGCTCCGTTACAAATCGATTGACACCCAGGCTAACAAAAAAGGTTTGCAAGAAAACCAAAGCCACACATCTATGTATAAGATCTATGTAGAGATTAGTACAATATCACAGACTGTACAATGAACACAACCCATGCTTGGCAAGAAGCCTAGGTGCATGTAGACATTATAAGAAAAGCAGTCATCCTTAACCAGTGATCTTTAAGCAAAGGGCACCTTTTAAAGAGGATACGTTAGCCTTACCTTTTTTAAAGGCAGGGCGGAGTACTTGTAACGTTAATGGTACTTCAGCTATATCATTCACAGTCTTAAAACCATTAAACATTGTGTCAGCTGTGCACTTTGCCAAGGATAAGGTCCACTCATTTCACTTACACTTGGCAGGATGCCTAGTTGCATTCAGACATTGACATATCACACAGTACATGCTTTAGCCAGGGATAAGCAGTGATCTTTGCTGGAGGCGCCCTTTGAAATCAGTGAAAGATAACCTTAGCTCTTTCCAGCCGGCCCGAGGAGATGTGGTGATACGTTGGTATCATTTACAGTCTTTGCACAGGTAATGTAGTAGGCATGAGGTGTTCTGTGTTAAGCCAGGCCCCAAGGAGTCAGAACCAATAATAATCTAGACTGGCCATTAAGTTATTGCTGTTGAAAAAAGAACCTATACGATAGGTGGTTACACGTGATATTGCAGCTGCCATGCTCAGATGATGCTGATTTGTTGAACCTAGAAGGGTTAGACCTATAAATTTGTTCGTATAATGTACTAATGACTGTAATTACATATTCAAATCTACCCAATCTACTTCCAGGTTCAACCACCCAGTATTACAAACTAGACTTACACAAAGTCACATTAGTTTTTAAAAAAACTGTAGAGAGCATGTCAGCAGAACATTGCATCAATGTTGCATCAGAATTTTGTCCGTTGCATATGATATCTTTTCCAACACAATTGAAAACTGGGATATCTTGAATACGCGAACACGAACTTATACGTTATGTTCTGTAGAAGTGCTATGCAACTTACATTTCCTGCAGGCACAGTACGTTCTACCAATGTGCTGGGTAGACAAAGATAGACATATAGGTTGAAGGGATAAGGTTTTACTATTTTAAAATGTGGCAGTTCAAATGGAAAATATGGGAGAAGGAATATTGCAAAACTGTCGTCCTGCCTTTAATATTTTCTCTTTTAAGGAAAGCTTAAAAACAGCCTGTTCAAATATTTTATTCTATTTATCTTTATATATTCGTCAGATTCAAAGCCACAGTGTTATCGTTAACAGATGTCGCCATTGATTTTTTGTTTACCATTAAAGTTTAATCAAATACTGTCGACAAGATAGCTTTGGTTTGATAGATGAAAGGTAATTGCGTACTGATATTTCCATGGCAATATGGTCTCCATGGCAACACGGTAACGCACGTCATTAAAAATAATCAGAAACAGATAACCCCCAGGCTAAGATGATTTGAATCCATTTAGCGGAACAAGACGTCTTGCTGATTTGACTTTGATTAATTTTACTGAAGAGAATGTCTTGCTGGGTTTTCATATCTAGTCACAATTTCAGGGAGTAGTCCTGCAGAGGGTATAGCTGATGTTTTTCTTTAAGCAGGAAATTAACTGTCTCCCTGCTGTGGTAGTCTTTTGGCACCAAATATTACAGGGTTACAGGAGTAAGTAGTAGAGAGAGGGTTAAGCTATCTGCATGAGATGTCTTTTTAGCTGAATGTTTCAGAACGTAATGTCAGAATCTTCCAGAAGATCGCACACAGAGAATGCATCTGAAATAGTGATGTACCGATCAGAGTCAAGCAAATATAGCTCCATACGAAGACCTCCTAACCACAGTAAAGAAATGGAAACTGTAGTGGTATGGCCAAGTGTTACCATCATCAGGACTAGCCAAAACTATCATGCAAGGAACAGTCCAGGGAGGAAGAAAGAGGGGTAGGCAACAGAAAAAATGGGAGGATAATATCAGGGAATGGGCTGGCACGACGCTACTTAAAATATTAAGAAGAACATAAAATCGAGGAGGGTCAGAGAAAACTGGTTGTCAGATCATCTGCATTGCCCCAACAGTCAAATAATTAGACTAAAGGGATAGATGAGATGAGAATATGTATCAGTTATTATCACTCCCAGTGTGTTACATAAACCCTGGAGATGTCATTAGCTGCTACAACTGATGGTAACAAGAAACTCTTTGGGAAAAGATGAAGGTATAAGAGGGAAGATTGATGTTATGTGAGCTGGTACCATATGGTAGCTCTCCTTCACTGTCTGCCGTAAGATGTTTCAGGTTACAATTGGATGAAATGGCTTTGTCTGGAGCTCCATCTCCTCTCCTCAGGGCTGCTTTGAAAAAGGGGAAACAGACAAGACGAAAGTCTCAGGATTTCAAGGCCATTTCAAGTAAAACAGATGTACCAAGTATGAAAAAATACTGGATGAGGTTGTATTTTGTCAGATTGTTGATTGTAACACAAAGCAAAATGACACAAATGTACACTGACTATATAATAACTTGTATGGGCATATTCACATGTCAATCTGTCACCTTTCTACAGTGGTTGCCTAAGCCATATGTTGTAATCAACCAACATCAGAAGACTTCAATGCCCATTCTACTGAAACTCATGACAGTATAATATATATTAGCAAGAACTTATGCTCCTTTCTGAGACAGGGCCTTACTGAAGGTTAGCCCTGATGTTAGGCCACACTAATCTTATTTGCTGGTTCTCGGATTTTAAAAAGAAATATGCTTAACTGGAAGTTTAAACATAACTAGAAAGGTAACATTTGCAAGGCAAATGCATATAATGTTTACCTTCATATAGTCTAGCCTAACAATTTACTGCTCTGTTAATTCTTACTCAAACACATTCATATGTATGGTGACTAGCTCCTGCAACTCTGTTCTGCCACTTGCTACACAATATAACCCAACACCACAGGGTGTCTGATACACAAGGTGGCAGCTGTCTGGTCCAGGTCATTGAATTTATTTGTTTGGAACACAAGAAGAAGAATGTAAACATAATGAAAACAAAGCTTGAGGACCAGGTTTATGCCTTGGTGCACTCAGTTTTATAGAGTGAATACAGTCATATTCAAGTTTTCCTCCCTGCCCTCTGTGCTTATGATGTCTACTAGCTATATTGTTACTGGGAAATGTCCAAGAACCAAGGAAATAAATTGGTGTGGCCTTAGATTGATAACCATGCAGACTGATAGGAAAAAGGATTACAGAGTGACAAGTTCCCTTTGATCCCCAATGGCGACAGCCAGAGATCTAGAAGGGCCCAGGGGTAACACTGACATCTAGAGATCTGTCACAAACCTGCGTTCTTATTGATTTGGCACTCACAGGTTATCAGCTTGTTTCATCCACAGTACAGGGAACAAGAAGAACTGTAAAGGTGTAACCTCCATTAACATTTGTCTGCCGGGTTACAAATATCCCACAGTGTGTTTGAAACATCTCTGGTGCAGCACCCCCCAGGTATGCAAAGTTGCAGGAGTGCATTATACTGGGGGACATTGCATTGGACATCTCTTTAGATGCATTTTTTCAGGGTGGCCGATATATGTGACCTGGCAGAATTTTGTTAGTAGACGTTACAAGACTTCTGGGAAATGTTTTGCAATTTCCAAAAACAATTTCCCAAAACCATTGTAGAAAATGCCGTTTCCAGGGGGGTTGGCTATTCTGTTGTCTGAGTTACACTCAGGCCACACCAATTTAATTTGTTGGTTGTCAGATTTTTTTTAGAAAAAAATATGAAGCCTAGGCACACTACAGGCCCTATCTTATGACTGAAAGTACAGGTAATAGGAAGTCATTATATGGCCATAGCCATCAGCAGACAATTTCAAGTAGATGTTTGGTATGGAAAGTTATGATATCCATACTTTCAGCACCAAGGACAGGATACATGATTTTTTTTCAAAGTAAAAAGGCCACATCAATTTATTTTGTTGGTTCCCTTTTTTTTCAGAAAAAAAATGAAGCGACAGGGAAAAAAACAGGCATTGGCATCCTATGATAGCCCCTATGATAGGAGCTATGAAGTCAACATACATTTGTGTACCAGTCTGGTTTTTAAAATAATGAATTTCAATCTTGTAATCAAACCACTGCATTGAAGGTGGAAAAACTGTAACACCTTCTTTCACTTTAGAAGACTTGGACTCCTAGTCTTCTAAAGTGAAAGAAGGTGTTACAGTTTTAGGAGGTGCATGCAAGTGGTAATCCAAGCCCTGGCATCTTATTTTCCTTTCGACCTCTGTCAATGTCATCCTTTAAGTACCTATGTTTACACATGTATGGTTGCAAACTTTGATGTTATTTTTTTGGAAAGGACGAAAGTTGATGCGCGCAGATGTCATCCATATGCATGTTATCAAGTCATCCATATACATGTAATCAAGGCCTTTCCTAGATTAGGGGAAGGAAATACAATTCACTGGCTGTATAGAAAGGTAATTTCAGCGTAACTATACTGGTGTGGATACGGTCTATCTGTAGCTGTTGATGGATTCTATCCCTACCATTGATTACTGTTATCTTGTCATTAGCACGTAATCCGAGCCTAAACCATTAAGGGCTAACATGGCTGAATCCATCTGTCGACACTGTTAATGTAGGGTGAGATGAGATGTGTGTGTTTCATGTGGTAACTTCAATGAACTGATCATGAATAAGGCTATAGCATGTCATTTGCTTGTTTTTTAATTTCAGATTTCTAAACATTAACTTGATTAAGATGCCGAAAAACATAAAAATTCAGCCTCAACAGGAATGGTTGTTGGTAAAATTGCATATGTTGTGATGATGAATTTGTGTCGTTTATTGATTAAATTGATTAATGCAGTAGATCATTAATCATTTAGAGAAGTCTTGATTTGCATAATGCTGGGTGGTGCAAATTCAATTATACTCATAGTTTTCATACATTAATCAACCCACAACCTAAATCTGTTGTAAAGGTCTATTATCCTTTTTAGAATTTTACTTTTTGTCTGGTACTGTATTTATTCAATCTTCACAAAGCAACAAATTGGAACAAAAGTCTAATCTCCAAGACATAGGTAGGGCCACAACAATTTGATTTCTTGGTAAAAAATTATTTTGACTAAAAAAAACATAATGAAAACAAAGCCTGAGGACCAGGTCTATGCCTTGGTGCACTTAGTTGTATGGAGTGAATACAGTCTGATTCTAGTTTCCCTCCTTGCCCTCTGCTTTTATGATGTCCACTTGCTATATTTTCAACTTAAAGGCATCCAATGCAATTTCATTACGGCAATACAACGATCCCATTTTTTGCCCTACAGATATCAATATATGCTATGGGATAGGGTTGATTCAACTTATTCAACTTTAAAAAAATGAACAGGAAACTCACTTTGAATATCCAGTTTTACTGCCCTGCAATAGCTTTGGGTGTCATTAAAATGTCCAAGAACCAAGGAAATGAATTGGTGTGGCCTAATAGAGGAATTATAATGGACCATAGTAGTAGCTGGGTACATTTGATGCATATCATATAAGCCAACTATCACTCTCAAATTTATGCTCATCAGGCAAGGCTTCAAGGTAGTCATCATCAAATCAATCAATCAATCAATCAAAATGGTTTATTTGTCAATCATGAACAAGGCTGAATTGTGTTCATAGATGCACATTCAGTTTGCTAAAAATGTTCACGACTACACAGTGTAAAATAAAATAAAATTACGGCAGTTGAGTTGCTTATGACATTAAAAGATTACTACACGTTACAAAACAGCATTTACACATCATAGCCGTATGTCACATATTAAATAATCCACATACAAGATACACAATGTAGCTCATACAAAGTTAAGACCAATATCATTTTGTTTCGTTTCATCATTGTTTCAGTCATCTGTTAACAAGCTGACAAGAGTACGAGTGCCCATGAAAGGGCCAATAACATTTTTCACAGGATGAAATATTATACCCACAGGCACTGGTAAAATTGGAAAATTGAATTTGCTGCTTAGAGCTACAGTAAAGTCCTGACAAGTCATTATATGGCCATAGCCATTAGCAGACAATTTCAAGTAGATGTTTTTTTTGGGATGGAAAGTTAGGATATCCATAGTTTCAGCACTAAGGACAGGATACACGATCATGTTTTTTTCAGGGTGAGGCCACATCAATTTTTTAATTAAAATTTGTTGGTTCTCAAATTTTTTGAGAAAAAAGATGAAGCAATAGGGTAAAAATTTAAAAAAAGGCCTATGCATCCTGTGATAGACCCAAATGCTAACGATAGTGAAGCCAACATACCTGGGTGGTTTGTGATTCAGACTTTGAATTTCAGACTTTTAATCAAACCAAAATAGCAAAGTGAAACACTATCCATAACAACCTAATACCCAAAATTTTGCAGGTGATAATTCATCTAAATAATTCATCAGCATTAAGCTGCATAGCTATTCTATTATTATATTCTATATTGTACTGCACAAAACCCTCTGGTATGACATCACGTTCAGGTAGATGCGGGTGCACGGCTAAATTTGGCCAGTGGTGGTCGTAAAATAAAAAGGTGCACAAAAAAACAAAGTTTGTGCAATGAAATTTGTGCATGGCTGCACTACCCAAGCCTGATTTATAGATGGGAAGATATGGAGATCCAACCCCAATTTCCTGAAAGTCTAAAATGCTGATATTGCTGTCCCTTTGTCGAAAGGATATTGTTTTAAAATGTGAATTATATATATCACCAAACATGAGAGTCAGCTAATATGATGAAACTCGTAGATGACTCTGCACTAGTATGGAAGAACTTCTCTTCTGTTGTATATACATGTAGTGCGATGGGGCTGGGACCGAGGGTGATGTGGAATACACCGTGTAGTACTCTATTTATGTCATACTAACCCTAGAAAACACACATGCAGTTCCATGAGAAATGTGCCTGAAATTGAGAAAATTTGGTGTCCAGAAACAAAAATTGTAACAACATCAATTGCAACGTTCGAATTCGGTATTTGAATTTTCAAAAGTGATGAATGCGGCGCTCGCGGAACGTGTTCAAATTATTCTATGGAACTTTTATGATAACCAAATAGAACCCTGTGTGATACCGCTAGTTATCACACGGGCTGGAACACCCGTATCGAACATCATCACAGCCCAGGTATGACATAAGTGTTAGATCTGTCTGCCAACAGACATTGATCTTTTCTCTTCCTAAAAACCACCAGACAAGAAACAATTCCCCCATCCTCCCTAGTCCCTGGATGACTGATGTCCCCAGTCTGATATTAGCTTATGTTATTACCAGACACATTGCAGACATCGACAGACTGCCATGTTTGATAACTAATACACTCCAAAGCCATGTCCATTGGGCATAAGTCTAGCTGTAGTAGCATTTGAGGTATAAAATGAAACACCATAATGTTCATACTTTCAGTACCATGGACAGAGTATGTAGTGATGTTCATTGCGATTTGCCACCCCCCACCCCCACACACAAAATTCAACAATTTCAAGGACAAAATACAATATATAGCTGATTGTCAAATGTCAAATTACACATTACTTGTTTTTAATAAAGTCTAGCTAATAATTAGGAAAATCAGTCATACAAGTCAATTAAACGTATTGCTAAGAATTCATGGATTACGAGTCAGGGCTCGAAATACATTGAAAATTACCTGCACCAGACAAATTTTATTTGCACCACTCAGAATTTAGGAAGTATGGATCGTATACTAAAACTGTACAGAAACCATTGGCATTATTTCCCTTATACTTCATGGGTGGTAACAGACAATGAAGCAAATAAAAATCCACATACACTCACAGTCACATGTATATATAAACCCAGTACATGGACCGGTGCAGGTTAGGTACAGGTAGACATCAGAAATACTTGCACAGCTCCAATTTTACCTGCACTAACCTGCACATGCAGGTGGTATTTCCAGCCCTGAGAGAACAAGATGAACAAACTTCACATACACCTACATGTATTTATATCATACCCGGGCGGCGATACAGTGCTCCCGACCGTGTTGTATTTTACTGTACGACCGGGTGTATAAACTGGGCTTCCATAGAACAATTTGAACGCGTTTTGCCCCAACCGTGTGCTCCGCTTTTGAAAATTCAAATACAGGATTCGGACGTTGGAATTGATATTGTTGCAGTTTTTTTGTTAAGGGACACCAAATTTTCGCTCATTTCGCATTGAAAGACGTGTTTTCTAGGATGGGTATGATATAAATAGTATACAACACAGTGTATTCCGCATTGCCCTCGGTCTCGGCCCTCCTGCGAGTCGGATCGCGGTCGGGCCGATACCTTGGGCAATACGGAATACACCGTGTTGTATGCTATATATATAAACCAGGTACATGGACCGGTGCAGGTAGACATCAGAAATACTTGCACAGCTCCAATTTTACCTGCACTAACCTGCATATGCAGGTGGGATTTCCAGCCCTGCAAGTGATTTGTTATATTCCCCCAAGGTTTCATCTACAAAGCCATGATTCTCACCTGATGGCACATATATCTGAAATATTTTTGTTTCCACAGACGCCATTACACAGAACGACCTTTTCGACCCTCGGGACGTAGCCAAGGTCAGGAAGGATGATGAGTACTTGCGGAGCTTCCTCCTGGCCCGACCCACCCCAGAAGCGGCCTACGACATGCTGGTCAGCGCGCTGAAGTGGAGGAAGGAGTTTGGAGTTTATGGTGACTTGTGTTGTGTTTCTTTACATGACAGGACAGTTAAATAGACTAGTTCTGTTTACTCTACTCTATATTTCTGTCTGATTACGTATGGTGTGTGTTATAAGTATGATTGTTATTTTGTAGTCTTCCAATCTGAAATGTTTCTATATTTCCATCTAGACATAGAGTTTCTACTGATAGCTAAAAGTCAATATATGGCCAACGATAAAAAAAACTCAGAAGATGATATGACATAGTAGCATGACAAGATCATAAAACATTCAACAGAGTTAATATCTTTTCTTGCCCAAGATTGTTTAGATTTGTCACATTATACGGATAGAACCCGTGACTCAGTGAGCAGTGGATCATGAGTTGCAGAAAGTTTGTGGCGCCCCCCTCCCCCTGTCTCTGTTGAGGGATGGTTGCAATGCCCTGATGTAAATGACTTCTTCAATACTTCTTGCAATAGGATTGCTCATCCCTTGACAAAAACTGTTTCATAATGACTTCTCCCAACACAGATGAACATTCAAGCTAAGATTATTTCGATGTGTTTGTTTTTTCAGAAATCTGTGAGTCCAGCCTGCCTGTGTCCATGTTTGAGAAGGGAGCCATGTTTGCACACAATGAGGACAAGGAGGGGCATCCCATCTGTGAGTCACTACTTGACTTACTTACTTATGTCAAGTGCCAACTTTCCTCAGCCACTCGAACCACAGCTGTAGCCCAGTCATTCATGGCATTCCCTATGCCATCAATAGATAGCCCGGTAACCCTCTTCAACACCTCTATGTAAAGCCCCTGTAAAGTTCACCCTATCTGGTACACAGAACGGTACTTTCCATATATTGTTGTCATGTCCAACCCCCATTTTCACCTACATAGGTCAATTTCTTTATACTTCATTCCAAAAGCATGACCAAATCATCCATACATGACTATATTGTCACTCATGTATCATTATTGATAATATTTTGTAGTAATAATTATAGGATAGTTTAGTTTTGTAGTATTGTTGTCTTACTGCCATACATTGTACTATGTACAATTGTTGAGCAATAAAGTTCATTCATTCACATTTATGAATTTTGCCTCAGAAACACTAGCCAAATGCCTCCAACCATGGTTAGGAGTAGGAACATTTGGATGTGGACACAAGGTTTGGCTATGGTTAGCTGGTGGTTGGCTGGAGTTTGGGAGTAGGTCAGGGCGTCATTGGCAGTCAATTTTGACTCAAATTTAGCTCAAATTCAATTTGATTCATATAGACGGGTAGGCATGGCCTAAATCTGGTCAGACTGCTCCCGAACTTCAGCAATCTTGGTCGGCTGGTGTTCGGAGGAAGGTTCTGAATGTGTGACGAGCTTAAGCGAGGGGCTGTCTAGCTCCCAGGCTTCCTTTTCCCATGTGTTGGTGCCCATAGTTACTACATTTGACACTATCTCTGTGCTGTTTCCGAGTCAATGCCCAGCAACCCTCAGCTGTGTGGCTTGTATTTTATCAGATAGTTTGGGGAGTCCAGCTACAGTTCCCTATTTGTGCAATGTTAATCCCATCTGTGAGTCACTGACAGATTATCAATAAACTTGGAAGCACAGTTAGGCCTTGGTGTAATGCCTTCAGCTCGTGAGAGCCATGTTTTCTGTGCTTGTCTGGTAGATAGCATCACCTGGGTGATGGATTGGCTACGCAGGTACAGATACAGATATACACGTCACATTCCTAACAATATCCTTTGGAAAAGGGACAGCAATAGCAGCATTTTGGCATTTCAGGCGGTACTAGTTGATACAAAATGTATTTGGAATGAAACTTTATGTTAACCATACTTTCAGCACCAAGGACAGCATAGGTGATCATTTTTTAAAAAGTGAAACACTTGAATCTATGAATGCCATCTTTCTAAGCTTGCCAGGTAGATAGCATCACCTGGGTGATGGGTTGAGTCTGAACTTACGTCCTGTGACTGATGAGTTGGATATTCATGTATTTTAGGAACAGAAACTGGCCTTGAGTGCCTCCAGGCTTTATCCTGCATGTGGTGCGTGGCATGTACATCTTATTATGTTTACCTTCACAGAACGAAAACGTATTGTTTTTGCTCTGGTTCTTCTTCTTCCTCTTCTTCTTCTCCAAACAAATAAGGTCAATGACCTGGACCGGAGGTCTGTCACCATGGTACATGTAACTGGTGCTGTAGCAGACACACTGTGGTGTTGGGTTACATTTTGTATTTGGTCTATGAGTTGGAGAGGCTGGTCACCATATATTATATATTAATGTGTTTGAGTAAGAATAAACAGAGCACTAGTTTGTTGGCCTAGACCATGTGGAGGTAAACATTATGTACAATTTTCTTTGCAAATGTTACCTTTCTAGTTATACATGTACTTGCCTTCCCTAAAGGTGAAAGGAAACATAATAACTTACAGTCTTTACTACTGTAATTGTTGAAACTTTTGCAGCGGTTTTACTTTGAAATTGTCAGTTTTAGCAGTGAACTTCCCACCACAAATTCATAACACAGTCAACATGTCTCCCTTGTACTGTACTACAGAGTTCTTTCAACTAGGAATTTAAAACTTTCGTATGTACGTATACTTTCAGTTAATTTTGTGTTATTTATGTCTTACAATACTCTGTTACCTATGGCACAATTTTGTCACAAGTTAAACTTCATTTTAATGTTATGTATTCTGGGTCCCATTGAAAAACAATTTGGCAACATTGAATGGGCTATCCAGACGTCTCAAGATTCAGTAAATAAAAAATAAAAACCTCCTACTGCAAAATAAGACTACTGGAAAAGGGAATGAATTTACAGTATGTCAGAGATGGAACATTATTGAATGCCTGAGGACACAGCTCAGCACAGGTACATGGACATGGACTTGTTATTTATCAGTATACATGTACAGCGGTGATCCTAATGTGAGAACTGAAGACAGGTTTAGCCTACAGGGCTGTCGGATCTACATGTAGTGCAGTCTGTAGACTTTGTTTCATGCTTAGGTCACAAATGGAAAAAGGGGCCCGCTTGGTAGTTTACGGACTGTTTTTTGCACTTTTGAGCATGGCTTTTTTTCAAGATAAAGCATTGTTAAGTTTCTGTTATTAACGCATTTGAGTTACTAAGTAAACAACAAACAAAGGTATTATATTAGAATGTATTGTATTTGTATAGTATTTGTCTGTCACAATGAGTGGAAAGTGCATTAACATCCCAATTAACTTCATTAATGAGAACAATTTGTATCTTCTAGTATTTTCAAACACCTCTTCCCTGTTCTCTAGTGATATTCATCGCGAAGATGCACAAGAAAGACTCGTCTAAGTACCAGGAACTGTGTCGGTTTCTGGTGTTCTGGCTGGAGAGACTGAGCACAAGGAACCCTGGGAAACAGCTGACCGTCCTGTTTGACATGATAGAATCAGGGCTGGGAAATATGGTGGGTTGACCTTTTGTATTTTTTTCTTTTGTATCCTATCTTTGTTATCTTTATCTTTACCTTTGCATATTGTTTTTGCTCTCTTCTCCTTAAAATCTTCTTCTCCAAACACATAAGGTCAATGACCTGGGTCAGATGGCTGTCACCATGGTAACTGGTGCTATAGTAGACACCCTGTGGTGTTGGATTATATTATGTAGCAAGTTGCAGGGGCTGGTCACTATTTATATGAATGTGTTTGTAATGAGTAAGAATAAACAGTAGTTTGTTAGGCTAGACTATGTGAAGGTAAACATTATGGATTTTCTATGCAAATGTTTCCTTTCTAGTTATCAATTTGTTGATTTATCAAGGACTCCCTTGGAAATCAGTTATTGTAACTGAAGGGAATAGCTTAAAGTTTTGTACATAAAACTAAAGGTCACATCATTTTACTTCATTGGTTGTTAATGTAAACATAAAAATGAAACAAGAAACAAAACAAAAACAGAGGGTTGTTTGGGCAGAAAACTTTTTTTTACTCTATTAAATTCTAAGAACCAACAAATTAAATTGGTGTGGCTCTATGAATCCAATTTTCACAGGTACGTTGTATTCAATGTTTTATATTATAGTGAACAAAAGATGCAGCATTTTTTTGCTACCAAGATTTGCGCTCTCAGATTTGTTTACATCCTTGTCCAAAATAACCAAAAACATCCTCAAAACTTAACATCTTCTGCTCTCTTACAGGATATGGACTTTATCAGGTTCTTAATCAACTGTTTCAAGAACTACTTTCCCAACATGCTTGGTGAGTTCTTCAGAAGCTTCTGTAGCCTCCTGCGCAGACTTCTAGTGGAGCAGCATTTGTTTCTATGAGTGGCTAGAGTGGTGGTTTCTGTTGGGGGGAAAGCTGTATCGCCCGTGCTCCGTCTGTGGCATAACTCTCTCTGCTACATTAAAGAACCTTATTATTATCCTATGTAAAAAGAATAGCATATCAGCGCTCTCCCCCAAAAATAAATGCCACCACCCCAAGAAGTCTGTGAAGGAGGCTAGCTGCTATAGCTTCCCTCTATTGATATCATATTCAATCAGGCACCAAATTCATTTTTGGGAATACCCTGAAATTTTGGTGCACAGCAAAAAAATTTGGGGGTGCACAACGTGAAATAAATGACCCCACATTCTATAGCTAACTTCAAAATTCAAAGAACACAACAAAGGTTTTCATATTTTTCGGACACAAAAGATTAGCCTGTGTCATATACAAATGTATACTAGTGCACAATAGTACCTTTCTGAATGTTACCCTACACAAATATCTTGGTGCACCCACAGTCAAAAATTAGGTGTACAGCTCCAATTTTGGGTCACAAAAGTGTATATATGCAGCAGCCACTCAGTATTTCACACCCTATATTCAATACTTCATGTGGTCAACGTTCAACAGAAATGAATTGGGAGGGATTACCTATTGAGAACGTAAAACCACTTTGTTCTCTCATGAAATGTAGTGCCATGGAAAAATCAATGATCCCTGAGCTGTGCTTAGAGTTAACATGTTACCTGCAGCTTTAGATTTCTTTGACTGAGACAGTGGCCATTGATCTTGTTCCAGTTTCAGTTCACTGAAAAGATTATCTTCCATTTCTGCATGGTCATGACATAAAGGCAGATTATGTACCGTGTAAATGATCAATATACCGGGTATATTCCCCTGCTCTTTTCTGCAAGAATTTGGAGACCTTTAATATACCTTGTTTAAGGGCCAGGGCTTTTGTGTCATTGATTATGGAAATAAGGTTGTAATTAGCATAATCTAGTCCAATTTATGGTTTTCTCAACTCAAATTACATATATTTTATGTGTGAAAGTCCTATTTTTCAAGGTTTCATTTCAACTCGACAGTGTTAGCATACTATTAGGATCCTTGTGATTGATGACAACCTGACACTCTCCGCTGCAAAAACACACGATCACAACCTGACCTTGGGGACAACACGTCCTTGCGTCAGCTGCAACTCGTCTGCTGTGGAAACACACAAGACAAACCAAAAGCAATACCTCCATTTTTCATGGAGGTAACAAGTACAGTGAACAGAGGCCTGTAGATTAATACCCTATTCTAAGAACTGCAACTCTATTCTGCAGTTCACAACAGCCAGGATTCAAACTCACAACCTTTGATCCAGAAGCAGGGCTACTAACATGAATGCCACATAACAGTTTTTACTTGTCAACATCATGTAAGAATATAGTCTTTTACCATCTTTTTAATTTCTTTTCCACAGCCTACCTACTGGTCTATGAGATGCCATGGATTCTAAACAGTAAGTTTCCACATTTCTGTCCCTTTTCATACAAGCATGTCTTAAAGAAAAGATTACAATAAAGGTAAAAGAAAAGGTAAAAGTAGTTCCATAACATTTTTGAGGCCGTAGCTACATGTATAGGGGCAGTGGGTTGTTACTCTACTGTGTCTAGGACACGGTATTGGAAGGCAGATCCCAACCCTCTCCTGCCACTGCCTTTTACCTCCTCAACCTACTTTAATTTTACATCACACTTCAATTCTAGGTCAGGTACCCATTTCACATGTGGGTGGAGTGAGGAAATTTGTGTAAAGTACCTTTCCCAAGGACACAGCATCTAGCCCTGGAATACCAGGGATCGAACCCATGACTTCTCAATTGTGTGTCCTTACGATCTTAATCAAAGATCTCAATTACATGTATAGTGCCCCTTCAATTCTGTGTGTTGTAAAACAATGTAAAGAGTGTCATTGACTCATGACATGCAATTGCCAGGAGAAACAAAGGTGGATTACATGATGTGAACTCTACTTCCCTACATTATTGTAATCTATTGATCTATAAAATAGAAAAATGATTTCAATATACATTGTGTCTGCAAAAGTACTACAAAAACAAAAGTTTGATATCTAGTAATGAGAACAACATCAACCTGCTCAAGGCATGTATGTACATGTACATGTAGCTCATTTATTTACATGTACAATAATGCATCTAATTATCTTTGGCTTTCATGCCATAGTGCAGGATAAAATGACATAGAACTTCAAAGCTGGTGTCATACAGCCGCCAAATTTAAATATTGCCAGAGAGTCCAACGTATTTTTTATCCCCAAACCTACCCTATCAAATTTGACAGGCTCACTAGTGACCGTCACAGGCAAACATTGTCCGATCCCTAAAATTTGCGCAATAATCGAGAGAGCGGGAGTATTACTGCGGAAAATGTTAATTTAACCTCACAGACTGGTTGGCCGATTGATTTTCCTTGGAGTATTAGTATTTCAACAACCACAGAATATTAGTACATAATAGAAATCAAAACTTGACAAGTACAACCTGTACAACCTGTACGTTTCATCCCTTCAGCTGCCTGGAAGATCATCAAAACATGGCTCCCACCTGATTCTGTCAAGAAGATCAAGTTCGTGAACCGGAACGAGGTTCAGCAGTACATCGCCCCCGGCCAGCTGGCTACTCGTATGGGAGGCACGGTGAGTTGTGTTTGTTTATTTGTTTATTTTGATACCCTTGAGCCATATGGCTAGTCTTACAGAGTTCAGCTAAGGAAAATTTGCAAACCTGCAGGTAGTAAACTTAATTATGAGATATCTCAACAACTTGAGTACAAACACAATGGATGACTTTTTTGAAACTAGATAGACAGGTGCCTACTTTGCCATGTCTAGAAGAGGATCTACTGTTTTATCAATGTAGATGCAGAAGTATTACGTTATTTGGGCTTGACATTGTATTTGACATTGCAGAGACTGCATGTCACATGGTGAAGTATGGATCAGTGTCAAGCTAAACATAGGTCCATACCAAGACCTCCTAACCACAGTAAAGAAACAAAAACTAAAGTGGTAGCCACGTGTCACCAAGACTAGCCAAAACTATCACGCAAGGAACATTCCAGGGAGGAAGAAAGGCAACGGAAAAGATGGGAGGAATATCAGAGAATAGACTGGCACGACACCATGTGAAATTTTAAGAAGAACAGAAAGCCAAGAAGGGTGGAGAAACTGGTTGTCAGAACTTCTGTGGTGCCCCAACGGTCAAATGATTAGACTGAATATCGTTTTATCTGGATGTCTAACCTTCATCAGTGTGAGATGAGATTGTATTTCTTTTCTTTCCATACAGGACACATTCCAGTACACATACCCACCCCTTCCTGATGACGACCTGCCCAACCCCTCCACCCCCAGAGGCACCCCTCCGGAGTCTCCCAACATGGTACGGGCCAATGGGGAGGTCACTAACAACCCGAGCACCAGAAAGGTCCATATTGCACCTATGTATACTTGGCTTTGGTGGGTCAGTTATGATTCTGTGTGCCAATGGGAAGGTCTCTAACAATCCAAGCACCAGAATGGTCCACATCACTCCTATGTATACTTGGCTTTGATTGGTCAGGTTGTGATTCTGTGTGCCAATTAGGAGGTCTCTAACAACCCCAGCACCAGAATGGTCCACATCATACCTATGTATAATTGGCTTTGATTGGTCAGTATTGGGGACAGAGTTGCTTGTTAATATGGTGTGAAAACCAGCCGACTGCTGCCCACCCCTGTGTCAGGGACCTCCGCAGCAGTATAATCAAAGACTGGATACTACTACTACTACTGCTTGCAAAACTAAGAGGTTCTTGGGGCATGGTCCTCAGGAAATTTCTAGAAATGCTGTTTTATACTTTTCCAGAAGAAAATTTTCATTGAGTTAAAGTTTCGTTCTTAGATCTGTCATTTCAAGCTTAAAATATCTTTTTGCATAACATGAAGCTCAGATTTTTGAGATGGATGGAGTGAAATAATCGTCCGTCCCAACAAGCAAATTTCTGTCCTGGAGACAGCCCTGCATTTATGGTATCCTAATGGCAGATGTGTGTAACATGTATTGTACTTTGGATGACCACCTGTACAGGTGACGTTCTCAGCAGACACAAAGGACAGTGTGCGGAGAAGACACAGTGACTCTGGGGCAGCAGGAGGGGATGCCAAGTCTGACAAAGGGGTGAGGAGTTGCATTAGGCTCTTGCTTTTTCTTGAACAACTAGCCTTTAAGACCTCATGACACGAAAAAAGGAGGTAAAAGACATATAAATATCAAATATACACACCATATGTAGTAGCTTGAAATAGTTTTTAATCACTATGACTGAGAAACTAAGTTTGTAATTTTGGAGACGTTCCGGCAAGCTTCCCAGTCGCGGCAAATTTTTGCATCTCTATGTTTTATTTCTGCATTTCTGTGCTTTTTCCGGAGCTCCGGAAATTATTGTAAACGTGTCAACTACAATCAGATAAGGTCGTGTTTTTGTCATGAGCACTTTAATTCTGTTGTGTAGAATGAATCTTTGGGCACCAAGGAAATAGCAAGAAACAACAAGAAATTGGAGATTGTGAAGAGTTTTGTTTTTTTGTGATTGTATTGGGACTGTATTGTATGGTCATTGGGAAATAGCAATTCAATTACATCAAAGCATGGATTATTACTTGTACCATTGTATAATGTGACTTACTCTGCATTACACCATGGTTTATGTTTCATACCATGATTACACATTCATGGTGACCTCATGCCACATCCTGCCACCCAGGGCTTACTGGGTCACAACCCTGTCATTCAACTGAAACCTAATCTCCGTCCACTCACGTTCAATCCTTGCCTAAGGACGAAATACAAACCAGTGCTACCTAAATAAATGCTTTTGTCCCGGAAGCAATGCTGGAATTCCCATATTGCACTGGAGCATGGAAAACCAAAAAATTGTGTTTTTTACCACAGCCACTGACGCCCCCTAGCAGACATCGACAAGTACAGCAACTGCTGTCTTCAAACAAGCGGTCAGCAGAGACAGCGCATCAAGGACAACTCCTCAAGATATGGTAAGGTGTCTTCCCTTTGAGCTTCTTAAGGGTAAAATTTCTGATTGCAATATTGAACCAATACAAATTTAGTACCACCCCACTACTTTAGGTTTTTAAGCATGCTTAAGGTTAATTTATAACAATGTTGTCCCCTTCAGTCCTGGGGATATACTGGAGTTTGTGAATGCGGAGGGTGCAGAAGTACAGCAGGTCCTGACTCTCACCAACACTACAGCCGGGACTGTGGCTTTTAAGGTATGGACTTACTCTGACGTGCTTTTGCTTACAAAACTAGAAAACTGGCAAATATTACTTTATCATGTAGCAAGTGACAGGGTAACATTATGTAGCAAGTGGCAGGACTGAGTTGTGGGGGCTAGCTACCATATATACGAATCTACATTGTACTTAATTATTGTATTACACTGCATTGCTTGACAATGTATTTATTGCTGCTTTGGGGGGGCGGGCGTTGCTGCACTAGAAATCTCTCAAAGGCACTTTTTACAAAGTGGAAGGTATATGCATTCCATCAGATAAATGTTAAATGGAGGTTATGTGTTGTGACACCTCTTAATGAAGTTAACTGTCTCTTGATAAAATATAGGTGAAGACAACGTCGCCTGAAAAGTACCGTGTGCGCCCCAGCTCGGGACCGATTGCACCTGGAGTGTCCGTGGACGTCAACGTCTTTCTACAGCCTGGTGAGTGTTTAAGGCACATTTTTTTTGCTTATCTTCGCAAAAGGAAAACATCTTGTTTTTGTTCCATTTCTTCTTTTCCTTCTTCTTTTTCTTCTTCCATTCCAAACAAATAAGGTCAATGACCTGGAGCAGATGGCTGTCACTATAGTAACTGGTGCTGTAGCAGACACCATGTGGTGTTGGATTACATTATGTGGCAAGTAGCAGGACAGAGTTGGAGGGCTAATCACCATATACATGTAGATGAATGTGTTTAAGTGAAGATTGAACATTAGACCTGTATGTTCTATATTTACTGTCCTGCAGTGTACAGGCAGTTCTGTCTTCTTTTCTCAGTACCAGTTGGAAGTAGTCCCTTTTTTAATATACTTTTCTATGCCAAACTTGTCTGTATTGTATTGTACAGACGGTATCGTCCATACCGGTTGAAGGTAGGCTTTTTTCAAATGTACATTTTTATTCCAAACCCCCAAACATGATAGGTCATCAGGCATCCACATCTCGTGACAAGTTCCTGGTTCTGTCCATGGAGGTTCAGCAGGAGGTGAAGAACTCAGCAGAGCTGACAGCACTCTGGAAGTCTGCAGCCAAGGGCTCTGTCATGGAGCACAGGTTAGGCACTACACAACTCAGTAAACACTCCCATGGAGCACAGGTTAGGCACTACACAACTCAGTAAACACTCTGTTTTTCAGCACAGGTTAGGCACTACACAACACAGTAAACGCTCCCATGGAGCACAGGTTAGGCACTACACCTCAGTAAACACTCTGTTATACAGCACTGTTTAGGCACTACACAACACAGTAAACACTGTTATACAGCACAGGTTAGACACTGCACAACTTAGTAAACACTCTGTAGGTCATAAGTTAGGCACTACACAACTCAGTAAACACTCTGTAATAGAGCATGGGTTAGCAATAGGCACTACACAACTCAGTAAACACTCCCATGGAGCACAGGTTAGGCACTACACAACTCAGTAAACACTCCCATGGAGCACAGGTTAGGCACTACACAACTCAGTAAACGCTCCCATGAAGCACAGGTTAGGCACTACACAACTCAGTAAACACTCTGTTCTTCAGCACAGGTTAGGCACTACACAACACAGTAAACGCTCCCATGGAGCACAGGTTAGGCACTACACCTCAGTAAACACTCTGTTATACAGCACTGTTTAGGCACTACACAACACAGTAAACACTGTTATACAGCACAGGTTAGACACTGCACAACTTAGTAAACACTCTGTAGGTCATAAGTTAGGCACTACACAACTCAGTAAGGGACTGTACGATATTTAGCGGGGGGGGAGGGCCGGTCGTCCAGGGGTAGGGTTTAAAAATTTTTCCTAGGCCCTCCCCCCCCAGGTCAAAAATTTTTTCCTAGGCCCTCCCCCCCGGCTAAAATTTTTTTCCTAGGCCCTCCCCCCGGCGTGAATTATCTAAAGGAGATTTCGTACGGGGAGGGGGCATATTTTCGAGCGCCGAAGGCGCGAGTGCTCGCACCGCACGAACCAGGCAAGAGCGCCGAAGGCGCGAGCCGTCGCGCCGCACGAACCAGGCACGAAGCTAGGGGGGTTGGGGGGCATGCTCCCCGGAAAATTTTGAAATCTTAACCCTCTAAAACGCTATTTCCTACATTTTAAGGGGTAAATTTTGCTGGTACACCGAGATAAGTTTATTCCTCTTTTTCGGGCAATATTTCGTCCACGATCTTCTTCCACGTGCTAGTATTTACACAACCGGGAAAACAATATTGTCAGGTTGTTTTCAATTTACTTTGGAAAGACATTCAGAAAGGCAAATAAATGTTGTGACAGTCCTTGGTTTATCAAAATACCTTGTTTAATGCGTCCACATCCACGCCGAGAAGTTCGAGCCGAACGTGGGGCGGGACCTTTATCGACGACGCATATACGATTTTAAACAAGAAAAAACTACCGTTGTGCGGCTGGGAAGGGTGCGTTATGTCGCGAAAATTAATTAAATGTTCTCTTCAGAAGAGGCTTGGCTGCATTTTTATCGATATCGTTACGAAAGCCGCTACGAAACGCGAGTTAGTTTGGTCGTATCGTCGAATTTCGGCTTCGCGCCCGGCTCGACTACCAGCTTTCCAAGGCAGGGGGTTGTGGGAGATTTGGGCGAATCCACTAAAATTATAGGGATGCGTACTTTTTAAACGTAACATTCTGCCGATTCCACAGGCCGGCAAATCACTACGGTACATATGAGATCACGTTTTTGAAATTATAAAAACATCGGAAAGATTTATGGATCTTGAAATATTTTTTTTCCTAAGCCCTCCCCCCAGGTAAAATAATTTTTCCTAGGCCCTCCCCCCAGCTCAAAATTTTTTACCTAGGCCCTCCCCCCTCAGACGACCGGCCCTCCCCCCCCGCTAAATATCGTACACTCCCTAAACACTCTGTAATAGAGCATGGGTTAGCAATAGGCACTACACAAGTAATGGATGAAGGTAGGCTGCACCAATGTTCCATAACAATGTTATGTTGGGTCATGGAACATTGTTATTAGTATTATTTTCTTGATAATCTAAGCATTGTCTCCCTCCCATTGGGCAGACTGAGATGCACGCAACTGACCCAGGAGGCGGCCGAGCTTCAGGAGGCCACGCCCCAGGGAGACATGGCGCGGCTGCAGAAACAGGTCCGAGACCTCACCATGACGGTACACCACCTCTCTTTACTTCTTGTTATTACCTTCGCCAGAAGGTTATGTTTTTGGTTTGGCTATGGTGGAGTGACTATGGATGTTGGCTCTGTCGAGCCTGTAAAAGGTAGTCTCATAGCTTTTTTTTGGACCGTAGGGGCTGTGGGTTGTTAATCCACTGTGTCTAGGGCACGGTATTGGAAGGCAGAGCCCGTCCCTCTCCTTCCACCACCGTTTACCTCCCCAGCCGAAGTTAGGTACCCATTTCATACCTGGGTGGAGTGAGGAAAGTCATGTAAAGTGCCTTTCCCAAGGATACAATGTCTAGCCAGGAATGCCAGGAATCGAACCTGTGACCTATACACTTGTCCATTCGACGCCACCAAGTTGGTGGATGGAGACTGTAGACTATGATGAAGACTGTAGACTGTGTTTAGAATTTTTTCTTAATTTTTTTTTGGGGGGGGTTGGTATTCCCAGGTTGGCACCATCTCCAACACCTCCCAGCGACTGGAGGAGAATCTCTCCCAGACTCTGCGCCTGCAGAAACTGCTGGTTGTTCTGCTGTTGTCGCTGTCCTTGGTGCTGATTTACCTGCTGTGGTCCGGCAGGGACGGCCCGACGTGCGGCGCGGCCGGCGTGACGCAGCAGACAGCGGGACACGCAGCACATCAGAGTTTGTGAACACCTCCGGGTTGGCTTCCTTTTGTCAGGAGTCTGCACAGCTTTCACTGTAAGTGTCTCTGACAATCTGGCCTCTGACTTTGAATTGTTCAACTGATATACTGTAATGCACTTTGTCTTCACGGTCGCAAACTTTTCTGGTCTGAGGAAAATGGACATGTTAACAGAACTTAATCTTCTCGGTAGTGGGAGAGAGGGAGGGGGTCAAAAGACAGATGATTTGATAACGATAATGATAAGTTCATAGTACAGAAGTGACCGTGAAAACATACCGAAAAAAAATCAGGAATTACAGTAACTGCTCCTGGCATAATACAACAGCTTTGCAGGCATGTGGTGACAACTGGTTATATGCCACTGGAGAACACCTATGCCACTCATATCTTGATCAAATTTCTGTTGAAAGGAGACTTCTACTGCATCTAAAGACAATGACATAAATCCCATTCAGTAAAAAAAAGAAAGAACAGAAAGCTAGATTGTCAGGACACTTAGCATGTGAGCTATATGAATGCCTGAAGAGTGTGTGGTAGGAGCCTGCCAAATTGGTCTAGTTCTTCTTTTATTGATATTCACTACCGTATTATGAACTTTGTGCCACTTTGTATTGATATATGTATAGTCTAATGTCGTTCTAGTTGTAGGACCCAAAGACACAAGTACACCCTCTTTCAATTATTGACATGTGAAACTTAACTGTACATTCTTCAGCTAGTTTAAAACAAGAGGCTTGAAATTAAATTCTTAGAGACTTTCCAACTCTATAGCTATTTATAATGAGAGATTGATGAGGTCATAGGCTATTTATAGCTATTAGGTCATTCCAGTGTACAAGTTGGTAAGCAGGAGAGTTAACAAATTTATCAAGTGTTGCACGCACCAAAGAGATAAGAATTTCAGTGCCCGCAGAAATTTCCTCAGGATTTTGGAAGTTTTTTTTCAGGGGAGTTTAAATACACACAAGACTTCCTCTTTAAGCCACACCAATTTATTTTCTTGGTTCTTGGACATTTTAAGGTGAAAATATAGCAAGTGGACATGATAAATGAAGAGGGCAGGGAGGAAAACTTGAATATGACTGTATTCACTCCATAAAACTGAGTGCATGGGTAATCAACCTGGTCCTCAGGTTTTTATTATGATTTTTTAGCTAAGCATATCTTTGAAAAACCCAAGAACCAACAAATAAGATTGGTGTGGCCTCAGCGGAGTTTATACAATATAAATACTTTACACAAAAGACTTCTTAATTACATATCAAAGTGATTGGATGTTATTTTCAGGTAACAAAATTCTGGGACAGCTTTTTACATGTTGAAACATTCCGTTTGAAAATGAAGGTTCTAGGAGTCACTCTGGCTATTTCATAGAAAAACTCTTTTTAAGACACAAAGAGACCAAAATATTCTATTTTACACTAATTACAGACTGTAGTGTCATTAAAGTCACTTCTCCTGTTTGATACATTCTAGTGAAGAAAGGGGTTTAATACAGGAGTTACATACATTCAAATGATATTGTCTTTGGCATTATTTATGAAGAGAGATAATCAAATGTTCGGGTTTTAGTGGGGAAAAAATTTCTCTGCCAAGCTGACAGTTGATATAAACTCAACTGAAAAAGCGGTACATCTCATTATCTTCAAATAGTCCAAGCAGAAATGTTGCATACATAAAATGAAAGTATTAAAGTTTACCTTAACTATATGTATGTGTGAAATATGAAAACAGGCAGTAATCATCTAAGTATCTAAGTAACAATGTGAATAATGTTTTGTTTGTTTTTGTAAGTTAGTGTGCAGTTATGTTTTAGGTTGATGGTAAATGTTTCTTCCAACCAAGGCTTGAAAATGTGAATAATGAGATTCTATTTGTCTTCTGTAAGTGCAGTATACAGTTTTAAGATTATTGGTAAACTTTTTGTTGCTTCGATCTTGCCAGGTTATGTAACACGAAAATGTGATGTTGCATTTGTTATGAAATCAGTACATTGGAGAAATGTAGTAGTGATTTGTAAGGTTTATTCTTTACATGGTTAATGTTTCATATATCAGAGATGATGTGGAAATACAGACATCAAATGTTAGCCTTTACCAGCTTCAGAAGCAGCTGGAAAGAGTAGAAATTGGCCAAATAGGAAGAGAACATGCCAGGGGAGTTACAAAATGTAGTCCACTAAAGGAGTACTGAGTTTCAGAGTGGCAAACTGTACTCCTTTAGCAGACTGTTATCTGTCTATTTTGCCAATTTCTACTCTTTTCGGCTGCCTCTTAAGCCTGGTAGAGGCTAATCAAATGTAGATGAGGAAGTTTGTAATGTGACTGTATAGAAACAAGATAGAAGATTATAGCTAGTAACAGACCTAGATACCTGTCCTCTCTGCTATAGTGTGCCTCTATAAAGTATATATAGATATGGATATGTGACATGCAGTATTCGTACAGACATGTTATCTTAGTATATGTGGTCACTAGATCAAAGCTGTATTCCTTTTAAGGTGCTAGAGCATTGCAGTTGACTCATGGATGGACAGGGGGCATTGTATTGTAATGAAACCATCAATAGCTATATGATTGATATTCCAACAATTGTAGCCCCTTGATTTAGGACGACTAACAGTTGAGGACCATGTATGACAACTAGGTTTAGATAGATCAATAAGATCACAAGTAATGTTCAATAGTCTTTATGCTATGTAGACACTGCACAACTGCAACACTTGTCGTGCTAATGTTATAGAGAATATGAAAAACTGATTATTGTCAAAGCCACAGGTACATGATTATTTTTGGATGTATTTTTGTGAGAACTATATGAAAATTAGACAAGATGATATGTGGAACTGTAGTTTACTCGTATGTTGACATTTTGTCACAATTATGGTCCATGTTGTGCAATATGTATTGAGATTGTATATGATGACAATATTAAAACCTGTCCCTGTATTTGACTGGTTTTCTTATTTGATTGATTTTAATATATCTCAGTAATGGCAGTGGTTTGCCTATTTGCATACTAGTTTGTGCTCATTTACAGAGTTGTGCAGTTGTGACTAAACAAATACAAAGCTAGTACCTATACCATCCATTTGTCTGAAGCTGGAGAAAGCATAATACATGTAAATCGCTTTAGTGACAATGATAGAAAAGGAGTAAGTTTCTAAAGCAGGTAAATTTGTCTTAGAAGAAAAGTCGGCTAACAGTTAGTGAAGAACGTGACACCACACACTTATCTATCGGCATATTGAACAATCCTTAAAACACCTACGGCTGAATCTTAGCGAAATTAAAATGAAAAAGGTGTAAAAATTAAAAGGCTGCAAATATTTTAGTTTTCAGATTGAGTCAAACTCTCTGAAAAATCATGTTTCTGGTTTCTGTGAGTGAACAGAAGTGAAAAATTATCATATATCATCTTGTCTAATTTTCATATAGTTCTCACAAAATACATCCAAAAATAATCATGTACCTGTGGCTTTGACCTTAAAAGGAATAAAGCTTTGATCTGTGCTCCATAATTGCTCATGTTTGATGGCAAGTGTTGACAGTCTAAGGTGTTCCATTACATATAAATACCCAGTGCAGTGTACCTCATAATGAGGCTCATTAATTCAGCTTATTTCACGGTCTTATTTTAGCGCCCCCTTTCTACCAGTCTGCTAACTGCAGAATTGTGGACGATCAACAGCACCGTTCCCGTAGGAAGGACAGCGTGCACCAAGCAAGTTTTGTAGAACTTCCTTGTGTACAAGAAATCAAAATGGCATCGGAAAGTTTACCAATAGTGCATCTGGGTTCTAAATACTTAAATTGTCAAAAGCGCTAGTGGTTGAAGGATTCCCCAAAATGAAGGGCAAAGTGTCAACACGTAACGTTAACGTTAACGTTACAGCCACAGACAATATACATTTCGTGGCATCTTGGGCAGTTATCAGCGTGATTTTGAAACTTCTAGAACATCTGGAAGCAATAGTATGAACCGATTGCCAAGTTACCTCTATGAAACTGTCCCTAACACCCCTGTTAAAAACTGCGTTTAATGATGCCTGTTGGAGTCGAAACTCCGACTCGCCGCGGTACAAGGACGCCACTATATAGATAGCGAAATAAACTAGAACTGCAACGAAGAGGTCAATTTCATGATGTGGATGCTGATTGGTCCACTAATTATCAATTGACCAATCAGTGTAGACTACAGTTTGCTCGAGTTCAACTTCATCATGTAGATGCTGATTGGTTCACTAATTAATCAATTGACCAATCAGTGTAGACTACAGTTTGCTCGAGGTCAACTTCGTGATGTGAATGCTGATTGGTTTACTTAAATCAATTGACCAATCAGTGTAGACTACAGTTTGCTCTGTGGGAATATGGTACTATCTGTAACCCGTACGTGTCCTTTTTGTTGAATATTGATTGGCTACTGAGTGACCAATAGGTACGTCCAGTTAATTTCCAATGAACTTCATTAAATTTCTAACGTATGTTCTGATTGGTTGAACTTCTTTGGCACTAAGTCCATATTAAGTTCTAATATTATCAGCTGCTAGGGGTCGCTCAAACAAAGTAAATTCGTATTGGCAACATTACCGTTGGGAACTCCATGTGAAAACCGCTAGGGCGGCGCCCTTGACACGCAGCGAAAATTCTGCCACACAGTCTGATAATCGATCACACGAATGGCGGCCATTGAATTGTTTTCTGCACCGTACGGTGATGTTGAGCGGAGTGAAGTGGAGGAAATATGCAATACAGGTAACTTTTATGAACTTACATAACTTCTCATGCCCCTTATGTTTCTAAATAATCAAGGTAATGTTGTCTGGCGTCATTTAAACTACTGAAAATCCGAGGCTCGGCTCCGTGTTAATGTTGCCCAATTTATTTTAGTCTGTTTTACCATGGAGTTAAAATATAAGATATTTTAACTCCATGGTTTTACCGATTTATTTAAGTCTGTTTTACCGGCCCTTACTGTAAGAATGGGCCTTTTTCTGGTAGCATATCATTCAAGGCGGCCTTTCGGATTACTGCCGTACCAAATTAAAAGGAAACCGACCTCGTAAAAATGCCCCGGCGTGTGGTAATGGACCTGGGCGGGAGGGGAGACTCCCAGCGCCGTAGAGATACCGGGGAGCTCCACCACCCGTGTCAGCGGTTCCCAAGCCAGGCTTGCCGTAGCCTCTAATTTCAGATGTCCTTCCAACACCCTTCATCAGTGAATACAAAAGATTTACGGAACAAGAAAAGACAGTTCTAAACAAGAAGCCATAGACGACAATTCTCCGTGAAATTTTATAATTTGCAGATTGGGAGGTGGTATTGAAGTATTCCCCCCCCCCCCTCCACTATTCAAA
Organism: Branchiostoma floridae x Branchiostoma japonicum; assembly: GCA_013266295.2. NCBI lineage: Eukaryota > Metazoa > Chordata > Leptocardii > Amphioxiformes > Branchiostomatidae > Branchiostoma > Branchiostoma floridae x Branchiostoma japonicum. The sequence continues at coordinate 6,862,236 of CM023827.1, read as the reverse complement.
ACAGCGGGGTTTTCGCGGCCAGTTTCATATGCCACTAAATGTAGGGTACTTCGAAATATTATATTGACGGCGAAAACACCTACGGTAAATATTGATATACTGTACGTGCATCATCACGGGCATGCCTGCAGACGATGCATAAAATCACATGCCAATTGAACAAAGGGGACCGTGGGTTTTAGCTGCAAACACGGAAAAACGGGTACCGCTCAAGTCAACAACATGATCACAACAGCAACAGTTAGCACAGTTGCACATGGAAAACACCGGCCCACATAACCGCTACGGTAAAAGCAAAGACACGTGCACAAAAGTCAACTGCGCAACTGGCGGTCAGTCTAAAACCGGCGACAACATTTCATAGGGAATAGGAAAAATAGGGGTGTGTCACAAATATGCCAATTACCGCAATATAAAAACCGCTACGGTAAAAACAAAGACACGTGCATCAACACGGACATAACGGCACACCACATGCCCAATTACATAGAAATATGACGCTCAGATAGCTCTTGCCCACCTGAGGAATTGGTGTAAGTTTGGGCCCCAAGCATTTTTTTTGCAGCAGCAGCATCCTACTTTGTTTGAGACTTTGGAAGGATATAACTAAAGAAAGGAGGGATGACGGATTGTTGTGATACTTGGTATGATTGACTGATAAGCAAATACTGATATACAAATAAATAGCTAATTTCCATAACTAATGAGATGACCAGAATGGCCGACAACCGTCAGAGGTGGAAAACTTTTGTGGACAGAAAAACTGCCCCTACAGCCTGCAGCTACGGGACTGAGTGAGTGAATGAGGTAATTTTACAAATTGGCTGTGTTCTATTAATGTAAACCTGAGAAAAGTTATTCTTTTCACTTATTGATAAAGAATACTTTAATTTAAAATTTCAGAGTGGTAGAAGGGTGCTTTTTCTGCTTGTATTACAACATGGTCACCGTAGTAAAACACTTTATATTGATGAAGAAACAAGTCCAAAAATCACCAGTTAGTCCAGACCTTTATTGACTTCAAATCACCAGTTAATACAGAGCTTTATTGACTTTTGTTGGCTGAAATCTATTGTAATAGGCTACTGGAATCAATCACCGATAGCTTCCTGGTGGCAAGCCCAACAGCAACGTGATCAAGAAAATATTAACAGATATAATGTTGAAAAATGAATGGACATCCAAGAATCTTCATCTTACCATGTCTCATGACAAAGAGCAGTAGGTAAAATTTGCTGCATCTGTAACATTTGCTTCTTTGCTAGCAGTCCTTTTAGGTGCAAAATATTGACATTTTATGCCTTCTATCAAAACAAGTCCTTCACAATAAACCTGTTTACATACACACAAAAATCTCAAGGCAATTTGTTACCTTTCTTCAATTATAGACATCTGATTCTCATAACTTACATATATTGAAGGTTGTCTTATCAACCATAAGTATTATTCTCTCTTAATTTCACCATCTTAAAATGTCTTGATAAGCAATGTATACCACATACCCAGTAACTTATGTGAGCTATAGGAGTACTTTCATCTTATTTAGTACCTTATAAATGTATGTACATGTACATGTATAAATTTGCTAGGCACAGTTCATTAGCTCATAGTCTTGCCCTTTTTTACCAGACATTTTCTTTGGCCTCACTTTCTGGGATAGCATTTTAACATGATACAATTGAGGCTTATGATACAATCGATACTGATTCAATCGTTGTCTTCATCATACATTCCATATTGGTATTTAAAGAGGGTCTGCATGCCTTTTTCCGTAAGGCGTAGCAAGCCATTTTAATTCATCGTTAATTATAGTCAGCCACTTTAATTCAATGTTAAGGGCTGTTAGGAAATTTATTGTGAAGCGTATTTGGTCCCTTGTGTACATTATTTCTTACCCTGACTTTATAGTTTTAATCATCATTGAAAAATTCTTCGAAGTGCATAGTCGAAGACTGGATTATCCAAAAATCATAACAGATTATCCAAGGTCTGCACACTAGTTTTGCCAGACACCCTATGAATACAAAAGAACATTCCAAAGAAGTTGCTTCCAAACCCAATTTACCGTTAAGTGTTGCCGGCCTGCCTGAATTTACCATTAAGCGGTATCGTCCCCTCCCATTAAGCATTGCCAGGATCCCCCCATGCAGACCCTCACTCAAGTGAATGTGATCAGGTACTCTGGATATGCCTGTGCATCATGAAACACACAGAATATGTTACCACCACTGGTGGAGTCATAGGTGTCCAGTGGGCCTTGCCCTGGTATCGGTGGTGGGACTTTCATGCTAGGGTCCCCAGGTGTGGATAGTCCAGTCAGCACCTTGGCCAAGAACAGCCTCTTGTGGCCGCTGGCATCAGGACTGGAATATCTGCTGTCTGCTGAGTAGGAAGCGTTTACAGCAAAGTAGGTCCCTTGGCCAATAGCCACACCTGTAGGGTAACAAGGTAATAAGGAGGCCTGCCATGTTTCTAAATCAACATGCAATGCAACTTGGATGGTGGGTCTTGAGATCTAATAGTGTAGTGGAAATATTCGTAATTACAGCAAGTGTATTTGTTCCATATAATGAAACCCCAATGCTAATCAACAAACATAACACTTGTAATGTTAATAATGACTGCCTTTAAAATGGCCAAGGATGTGATTGAGTGTGGAGGAAGTCAGAGGATGCGACCTGAATCAGAAGACGTTTAATTCACAACAGCATGGTTTACATGGTTCAGTCGATGTTATTTTTAGGAGAAGCAAAGGAGGAGGTGTAATCATGTGACCCCTATACAGTGATGTTATTGCTAATTAGTATAACATAACATTCCAGTGGTGGATAAAGATTTTTGAATTGTGAAAAAATGGTTATCAATTTTTTCTGAACTGGCATCTCAGGAAAACATACTGAACAAACTGTTGTTATACTGGGACTGTACCCAATGTTCTGGGATCCTACAGTGAAGAAATGATATTACTTATAGCGCTGAAATTCTCTGACATTCAAAACAAAGAATTTGAGGTACAAACCATGGACACCTGCATAGCTCCTGTTGAAACCGTTGTAGTAAATCTTGACACAGGAATCTGCTGAAGATCCATGCCACAGTTCCTGCTCTATATTTCTGAACAAAAGATGATAAATGAGATCATGTTATACATTATAAGGCCACACCAATTTAATCAATTGGTTCTCGGATTTGCCTACTTCATTATTTTTCTGATTAAAAAAAAAAAGATTCAGGTTCTGAATCAAATCAAAATGCTCATATTTTGCCCCCAACAGTTGAAGAAAGTCCTTGTCTTCCTATTTGTTACAGTTTTTCCATCTATCAATGCAGTGGTTTCATTAAAAGTTTAAAATTCATTGTTTGAATCATAAACCAGCATGGTATGTTTACTTTATGGCTCCTATCATAGCATTTGGGGCTATTATAGGATGCCTTATCCCTGTTTATTTTTTTTCACTCTGTGTCATATTTTTTCTGAAAAATCTGATAACCAACAAATCAAATTGGTGTGGTCTTAGGAAATAAAGGAGAGTAACAGATCAGTAACAATCAAATATTTACAAACTTTCCGATATTGCACTCTGATGTTTGAGTCCACTTTGAACTTTCCCATGTTAGAATATTATATTGAATTGGAGTCTCTTTTTTAATAAATCTTGGACTGTTAAAGAAAATTCTAATGAAACAAAAGTGGAACCCTAAATCTTAACGTGAGCTAGATCAATTTTCTCTTACATTCCAGGGTTCTTCAGGCTGATTTTCTGCTTCTGTGCACAGTACTGGCTCCACAGTGTTGGGTTCTGCACCCTCTCAATGCTCACAATGTTTCCCAGCCCAAACTTGCCGCTGACAGTCTTGTACTCAGTAGAGGATGACTTTAACTTCACAACGTGGCACAGCTTGCCAATGGGTTTCTTGGACTTTGGGTCCATCGGCTGAGGATCCCAGTGAGAAGGAACTGCACTCAGGGTTACTGTTGGACAGGGCCACAGAAAAAAGTACACTTAAATTTAGTCCATATTAAAGGAGGCTAGTGATGTACAAATTTAAATCTGATTCTTCTGTGGACTGTGGATGAAGCACTCAATATATCATAACTTTGTACGGTGTGTAAAAAGAATGTACTTCAAAGGTGACAGTGCTCTAAGATGATGCCACGCAGAGTCCAATTTCCACCTCAAAAACAAGAAGCGTCATTCTTCCAGGTTTGTGATCAATTCCTTATTGGAATGGAATGCAGTACAGTCTCTTTTATTACACAATGAGGAGAAGAAAACATTCATTCTTAACAAGCAAATTAAGCAATTCAAAACCCACCTGCCCGAGCTTTCAGATCATCCCTGCGGACATTTGACGTCTGTCCGGATGCCTTTTCCTTCATGGTGCTGAAGTCAATCTCACACTGACCTACATCATCCTCATACTGAACCTTCCCTTTCTTGTTCTTCTTGTAGGCTTCCTCTATTTGTAAGTTGATGAGGGGGTCAAAGGGCACATATGTACCATCTGGATGCTCATAACACCTGGTTTACCCAAAAAAAACAGGAAAAAATTTAAGCAAACAGTTCTCAAAAGTTTTTTTATAAACCAGTTTTGTGTCATGTAAATGGTATGATGTAATGAAAATAATACCTGGTCCAGTGCCTGTTACAAAAAGTAACAGAAACTAAACGAAAACACCTTTTACATTGAGATGATCAGATTATGGTATTGTGGCAGCAGAACACTTTCCCATATATATAAATAGTAAGGCCAATAAGGCCAAATTAGTTCAACTCATTGCTTCTTGAATTTTAAAAAGAATGCTTAACTGGAGAAAACTGCTAAGTGAAGCAAAGCCTGATGAGAATCAGGTTACCTCACCTCAGTTTTATGGAGTGAGTACAGTCATAATACAGGTTTTTCACCCTGCCCTCTGTATTTCAAACGACTTGCTTCTATTTTCACCTAAATTCAGAGAGTAAAATGTACTAGATGAATCAGTGTACAAAATTTAATGTAGTTTGGGAAACAAGTTGAGTCCTGACAGTCTTTTCACTCACCATGAGACATCCTTCTGTAGAGACAAAGCCTGCTCCAGTTTTCTGGCCTCCTCTTTCTTGGCATGCAGGACTGCCCACACTTTGGATAAAACTGTGGCCACATCTGTGATGCCTTGGATTGTGATGCAGTGACAGTCACTTTGTTCTGGAAGGTTACATCACAGAAAGAAAGAAATTAAACTGCAGCTGGAGAGCAGACATCTTTTTAACCTTCTCCCTGCTGCCTAACCACATATTTTAACTATTAGAGAACTGGTAAGCAAATTGCTTCTTCAGTATGCTGAAGGTTAATCACCACCAAATTGGAATGCAGAAGACAACTCATAGACAGCAGTTTGTTGTTACTGTGCACAGGGTTTAACCACCAATGAACTAACAAAGACAGGGTGCCAGACAGAGGACGGTGAGTGGCCTCTTATGTAATAATGTTATCGGGCAAAAGCAACTGACAGCAACATAAGTGGTGCATCAAGATTATATATTATTTTTGTACAAACATCATATTTTGTAATGAATGAATCCATGAACTGCATATTTTTGCACAAGAACAAGAATGAATGTTGCATGTTGCCTTCAAATACAGTAAATCTTGACATGTTTATGTTGGTTTTATTTTGAATGGTTTTCATGGTGACCTCTCTACCACAAAATCTACAGAATTGTTTCAACCATGTACTCAACATGGCATAAAAATATCCTTTCCGCCTCTGCCTTGAGTATAAGCCCCCTTGTAAATTCAATCATGAATTTACAGTTAGTGTAGATTCCTCACCAACTTTGACTGACACGTTGTTCTGGTGTCCGTACACCTTCAACATTTCAACCTCATATTGGGACAGCTGCTGCACTGCAGGATTGTCAATCTTCTCCTCCTTAAAGTTTCCGTCCACGGTTTCTTGGACTCTCCTTTTGGCCACGTCGACTTCACTGACGTCTGAGCCAAAAAAATGGAGAAGGAGAGGCTGTGGTGTTGATACTCTGTCACCCACACTACGCTTCCTGTCAATTAAGGTCAATCCAAGGATCTTTGCCACGAGACTCTGTTTCCCAAGGGAATGGGCAACTATTGCAAGGAACAAAAATAACAAGTTGAGAGATAGAAATGAGCAAACCTTTCATTGTGAATTAAACAGAATGATGATACATGTAACGTTAACGTTAATTGAAAATTAATCTTTTTCATATCCTGAGTCACACTTATGAAATCTGACCTACTAAACCAGAACTTAGAAGATGAAATACGATTGAGGGAAATACATCATTTGTAGCCTACATTGGTCCCCATCGGGCCAGGGGCCCACGTAAATAAGTACAGTGACACCGTGATATGTATGGAATCAATTAGTAGTACATGACATATATGTCTAGCTTTGTAGGGCAAGTCTGAATCTGGTATAAAGCCAAAGGATCAGTCTTAATTAAGCTCTTACTTTTGAATCTGCCTTTGAATCTCTTGGTTTTGTGTCCCAAGTCTTGAGCCCTCCTGTCCATCTCGGAGTGGAAGTTCTGCAGCATCTGCTGTTGGAACACTGTGATCCTGACTGTGGTGAGGGAGGGGGGCGCTCCCTTCTGGGCAAAGTCTGTAACCCCGTCCATCATGAGACTGGCTGCCTGGTCAGGGCTGATTTCAAAACCACCTTGGAAAGATAGAAGACATTTATGTGAACAAGGTTAGACATCCAGGTAGAAATCTAAATGTAATCCAAAACATATCAAGCAGCTTGATAAGTTCTTTGAAGAGTCAGACGTTTCAGATAGCATATTTAATCTTTGTGCTTTTCTCTGTCACTGACTACGTTTCCCAGTCATTGATGAAAGACATTGGATGCATTTGAAACGTCTGACTCTTCAGAGAATTTATCCGGTTGATTGAGGTATTTCATATTACTGTAAGAGACACTACAGAGGAGTACCATTACCAGTCTAGATATTAACAGTAATTTTATTTTTTATTTTTTTATTCATTTCAACATTAACTGTAACTGCATCAAGTAATTGGAGAAATGTACTAGTAACTGACATCTACATGTATTTGTCATTCCTTAAGTGGGCATTTTGGTGTGCCACTGAATAAACTCAATTGTGTGCCATTAAATATCAAATCAGGCCTCACACTTCCAGTTCTGCACCTACCTGTCCCAACCGCAGGGAAAGCGATGGATTTGAAGCCTAATGTCTCAGCCACCTGGAGACAGGTCTTGATGCTTTCCTTAAGGACATTAGCATTGGGGTGTGTCAGGTGGAGAATGCCTTTGTACGGCAGATTTCCAGCACCTGGAGATGACGAAAATAGTACATACAATATCATAAAACCCTTATTGTTTAACGTTTGGTCCTGTCCTTGGTGCTGAAACTATTTAATTCCTCAATAGTTAGCAAAAAAGCACATGTTTCCACTGGAGGTACATGTAGTTAACACTTTAAGACTTTGTGCCATTTTAAGACTTTTTTAATACTTAAGTATCACAGGAGAGTATGAAAATTGGAAATAATGTCCCACCTGTGAAAACCACATCCCCATGGTCCTGCTGCCCATTCTTTCTGATGTACTGTTGGCACTCTGCTGCTATGCTGGGTCCAGCCTTCTCACAGATAGCCTGAGCCATGGGACCCCTTAAACCTGCAGGGAAAGGCAGGAAGATTGAAGCGATCATATTCCCAACGGTCTCTTGAGTGTTAAGGCACATGACTTATTTTCTGTAATTGTAAAAGACTTGTGTATGGTAGTTAACTCATTAAAGCATTGGGATTGGGTCTCTCTATAACTGAATTTGAAAGCAATATTTCGCATATCATGTCTTTCAATGGCAGTAAATATGCAGTACTACCGCAGCTTGGTTAACTGTGGTTAACTGTGAATGTGCAGTTGTGATTTGGTAATTATATCTTAATCTATCAATGCATGGTATGTCCCTGAATTTGAAAATTTGCGTAATGATTACATAACCAGTAAAATACCCCATGCTCAACACACTTCTTCTGCACAGGAGTTGGAGTTACATTTTTGAAAGAGGTATGAAGATGATTCAATTACCCAAATCTTTGCTGGTAACGTTGACAATACAGTCCACATTCTCAGTCGTGAGGTCACCTCCCTGAATCTGGAGGGTCACACTGCCAATGGTCATCTGCTGCTGACCAGGCTTGGGGGTGGTCACTGCAGAGTAAGGACCTGACCCTGTGAAGGTTAGACAACCAGGTTAATGAGAGAAATGGTCAATAATCCAAATTTAACTACTGCATAAAATATGGAGACTACTTGAAGGCATTTTGAGTGACAGACATCACTCTTCTTCAGTGTCACTAAAATGAACTAGTCAACACCTTTTTTATATTTGATTTGATTTATTAAACTGTATAAAGACATATACAGTCAGGACTGCCCAACTAGCCGGAGGCTATTATAAAGGGCTAGCTCTCATAACTGGACAATAACGGGAGGGGCCCTAGGTCCAGGATAATGTTCTACCTACAAATGTATATGCGCAATCATTTATGTCTTTGGTAACTTTTTTTTTTCAGTACACAGTGAGCCAGTAACACCTAGCTTCAGTACACAGTGCACCACTAACACCTAGCTCCAATGTACAGTGAACCAGTAACACCTAGCTTCAGTGCACAGTGCACCACTAACACCTAGCTTCAGTGTACAGTGAACCAGTAACACCTAGCTTCAGTGCACAGTGAAACAGTAACACATAGCTTCAGTGCACAGTAAACCAGTAACACCTACATTGTAGCTTCAGTGCACAGTGAACCAGTAACACCTAGCTTCAGTGCACAGTGAAACAGTAACACATACATGTACATGTAGCTTCAGTACACAGTGAGCCAGTAACACTAGTCAAAACTAGTCAACACTTACATGTACGTGGAATTGATCTGGAACTGGAAAATTCGGACAACTTTGCAATTGGAGAGACATCAGTACTTTGGATGGAATCATTACAAATCTTTAAAACAGATTCTGTCTAACTACATACATTATCATAGGACATGCATCTGTGTATTCCATGAAGTTATGATCACCTTTCAGAAAAAGTTCACAAAAGTTAGTCACGATACTTTAAGATGAAAAGTGATCTAACATTACTAAATGTTACCACAAAGCTACAAGGAAATGTCACTAAAAACAAACAAACAAACTGGTTGGATAATGTCTACTAACATAAGGCTAGGTCACATAACTATAAATTTGCCTCCTTGAAAAAATGCATCTAAAACGTCCCTCACCATAATGCATTCTGGCATATGTAAACTGTGTATGCCTGGGGGAGTGGGGGTGCTGCACCAGATATCTCTCAAACACAATGTTTTTCCAAGAGGCGGATATACGTAACCCAGCAGATACATGTAAATGTTAATGGAGGTTACAACAGGTCATTCCCCACCTGTGGCTGTTCCAAAAGCTTCTGGCATCCCCTGTATGACCCTCAGCGCTGTTTCAAAAGCCTGGACTGTTGGCTGATCAAACACGATGATCCTCACATCCTGGGGGCAGAGAAAGTTTTAGACAGGAGCATAAGAGAAACATCACTCCTCAAAATGTACTTTGGCACAACAATTGTACAAGGGACAACATATAGAAACTTCTGCTACATAACAAGGACCATAATGAGACTTATTTACTTTACAAAAGATGATGTTATGTATCCAATTTGGAAGGGGTGTGGAGAAAAATTTCCCCTAGTGATTATCTGAAGGTGTCGCTCACCATAGAATTCTTGGCTTTTCCCAAGGATTGAAAAAAATAAGTAGGCAAGTAGTGATGTGATGTAGAGCAGATTTAATTTAATCTTTAGAACACTGAAGTTATTACTTAATGGCAACCAATCCTCTGTTTTGTTGCAAGGTTAGGCAGCATGGAGAGGATGAAGTGTGGACAGTGATTTGAATAACAGAGACAAGTTTCTGTTAACTGGAGATGGCTGGCACATGTACCTTCAGAGTTGTTCCGGGGTTGGACTGGCTGAAGAACAGGATTTCATCATACATGCAGCTGGCGGCCACATCATGTGGGTACTTCAGGTTCCCTGTGCCCAAGGCGGGGAACGCTATGGAGGTGTAACTGTCATTGTCAGCTGAGTACAGGCAGTCCTGCAGCATCGTTCTTAGGGGCTGAGGGGACAAAGAGGAAAATCACTTAAAAATTCATCCCTCGTGCCCTGAAGTTAGCTTCTTAATTAATCAATGAGGAGAAATGCCAGATAGTGACTAATAACACCGTAACGTTCTGTCTCCCATCTCTACCACCCTCCCTTCCTGACTCCTTCCCTCCCTGGCCACCTCCCTCCCTCTAATTCATTCATTCATTCATTCATTCATTCATTCATTCATTCATTCATTCAATACTCTCTCAGTAACACACAGATTGGCTTCCTTAGTCAATAAGTGGTCTCCATTCCCTGGAATCATATCCTATGGTGGATTATTCAAATCAAAACATGGTCACTGCTTCTATATGGGACTCCAATGCAGATTATGGTACAACAGTCAATGTCACAGGAACAGCTGTACCTGTCTTAAGACATCCCAATGTTTTAGTTACCTGATCAGACTCTTGCCAGTTGGGTAGGATGGCATGGTACACCTCTTTACACCTGAGGGTCCCAGCAGGTTGGGTAATCACTACATCTCCTGCATTGGCCTCGGGATAGTTGTCACACAGCTGAAAAGTACAATTTATATTAATTAATATTATATATTCATCATATCAGATAATTTGAGACAGAGTGGCTTGTTACCAAATAAAATTGCAAGTCTGCAAGTATAAGTAGAAATTTGAAGGTGGTGCAGTAACTGTGGTTGGCCCTGTCCTTGGTGCTGAACGCTATCAGAAAAAAGTATTTAGTAGCTGATATTTATTTTTACAAACACGTTTAACAAAACAAAACAAAGCTACAGTTTTGATTTTAAAAATATATTGCTCTATGTGATAATATACAATATGACTGGAAGTAATAAGAAATGCACAATCAAAGCTGTTTCTATGATAATATAGCAACTAATAGTCACTGTGGTAAAATCATCATCAATTAGAAATCGACAGAAAGTTCAAATCACAATTCATCACTGGCCAAACGTGCAGGGGTACATTTAAAGACAAATGCAATACAGATTGACAAAAAAGCTAGACTTGGAAGTTGTCATTCTTTTACATTTTCCTGTCTTTTTGCAACAATAATCGCAAGTACATGTATACAAAAAGTGATAGCATTTTGAACTTATTGTGGTTTTCACTCAAAGTTAGAACAAATACATGTATGATGGTAATACTATGATTTCCTATACAAGTGACAAAAAAAAGTTGTTAACCTTTAGCATTCTCAGTGCCTTCTCCTCATAACAAATAGAGAATTAGTAGCCAAAGAGCTACTTCAGTTTGCTAAAGATTAAAACACCCTCCAACCCACCTGTTGTAGTTCTTGTCCTCCAGCCTGACCAAAGGCTTTTGCAACACCACCCTGGGAAAGGTCAAGGTCACCGTCTGTTGTGTTCACAAGGACATCAGCCTGGAGAAGAAGAGAGGTCAAACAATGTTGTGTCCTTGGACTGGAAGTTTTTGTAATTCTACTGGTTCATGAAGTTGACCTACCTCTTCTTACTAGCATAAAGAAGCATAAGAGTCTCATCAGCATATAGCATTCACTTAAATTGAAACAAAACTTTTTGTTATATGTATAACGTTATATTGTAAATCTTGAAATGTTCGCTGTGGTTTTATTCTCACAGTTTTTGGTTTCCACCTTTCCACCAATAATTATTTCTTTCAGTTTCTGAACTTTCAGTTTAACTACTGTACTACAGAAATGTTTCAACAGTGAACATAAAACACCCTGACAACCTACTTTCCCTTCCCATTGAGAAATCATGTCCCCATGAAAATTAATGACTTTGATGTGGAATTGCTTTATTTGATACCTTCGCCAAGAAGGTTATGTTTTCGTACGGTTCGTGTGTGTGTGTGTGTGTGTGTGTGTGTGTGTGTGTGTGTGTGTGTGTGTAAACACGATAACTTGAGAAGGCTTAAATGGATTGTCTTCATATTGGGTAGGTGGGTAGGTCTTGATGAGACCTCGAAGTGATTAGATTTTGGGCCCCCTGGCGGCTTGGTATGGTACTGCAGCGGAACTTCCGGTTTTGATATCTCGCGATCTGGACATGCTAGGGTCATGATTTTTGGATGGTAGGTAGCTCTTGTGCTCGGGAAGAAGTAACATAACTTTGGGCCCCCTAGCGGCTTGCTCTGGAACTGCAGGATCATTTTTATGAAAATGCTTAAAGGAGGATAACTTAATAGCCGGTCTACGGATCATGGTGTGTAGGTAGCTTAAGGGATGCTTGACATAATTAGATGGCAATTATGCAAATTATGATTTAATTTGCATAATTAATGAAGAATTCTGTAATTCAGTTACCTTCCATGATAGGACTATTCTACCTTGTGACATGTGTAATTGAGAATGAGAGGAACATTGCCATATATTAATTATGTAAATAAAGACCTAATTTGCATAATTAACTACTTGTGCATTTCAAAGTTGACTGGAGGTGAACATCATTCAACATAACTCATTCAAATCAGGACCTCATTTGCATAATTTATGAGAAAATGGTAGAATGGCCTTTGTTAAGATAACACTGCCATTGGGATGAGAATATGATCAAGTGATGTAATTCATGCAAATGAGGATCTTATTTGCATAATTAGGGGGAAATCTACAATTCGTCAGTCATAAAGGGTAACCTCATTTGGCGAAGGTATGAGGTCGTGGAACTCTAGTTTTAATTGTTACCCTTTTGTTCAGTCACTTTTTTATGATTATGCAATTCAGCCTAATAGTATGTTTTTAGATCTATGTATGTAACATGACTCGAAATCGATTCACAGCAATCCCTTCCTCACAAAAGAAAATAAAATCTTTGGCTTCACCTTCTCAGCAGTGATGTCCCCTTTCTTCAGCAGGATAGTGATTCCCTCTGGAGTGGTTAAAGCGTTGCTGGAACTGGCAGTCCCTGAAGCAGCACCTCCGGGTGAACTGGGCCTGGGAGGGGGCAGAGGTCTTGATGGTTGTACATTTCAATCACATTTGTGACATTGATCTTACGACTAAAACTCTTAGTGTTTTTACTACACCTCAGTATGGAGCAGCCTACCATCATCATGCCAGTGTGACATTGCTCCTGTGAAGGAACCCCTCCCTTGACTGACTCCATGAGTTTGTCTTTCAGCCTATCATCAATAGAAATATTTGGCATTCTTAACATCACACTGACATAAAAGAAATCCAGGCATCTTTGACTGTGCTAGGAAAGCATTCATTATTCTTAAGAAAAGTAGAATGTTTATCTGATTATCTTGCTTCCACTTCTTACATCAAAAACCGCTCTATGATGCATAAAACCTTGTTGGTCTAATTCACTTGCAAATTAGGCTCACATGTACATGAAATACCGGTTCAAGAACTCATCTTCTAGTATAAAGGCATCAGTCTTTGTCGGATCCATTTCTGTGAGGTAAACTTCAGACAGAGCACAGTCAGGGTTGTTGTTGAAGAATGCTGTCACAGCTGCTACAATACAATCATGGTATATGACTAAGATACAGTAAACTGGTGTGGCCAAAGGGAGTCCATCTCACCTGATTTGGAGCCCCAGTTGTGGCAGCTGCTCTGGCCCCTCCGGCAGTTCAGAAAGGTGCACCAGGTCCTGTTTTCCCCCCACCACAATCACACACTTCACCTCCTTCTCTATCCCCTTCAGGAGGGTGCTCCCTAATACCTCTGTGAAGAACTTGTGTATTCCTGAAGAAGAGCATGAGGTACAAAGTATGCATGCATGTATGTATGTACATGTATATATACTAGATACTAGTACATGTATGTACTATTTGTTTTATATAATGGATGGATGCATGGGTGAATCCAGGGAAGGATTGGATGGAGACATTTTGAAAGTTTGCTCTTCTCATATCTGGAAAACAGACCTTCAACTGTCAATGAGTAAACATTGTAATCACAGTTTAATCTAACAAACAAAATTTAATCTAATAAACAAAAGCAACACTCATAGACTTAACATTATGTTATCTGCAGCACTCATAGACTTCAAGTTGATGTTGTCTGCAGCCTGATACATTGAACATGTACATGTATCCTTAAAAATTAGCAATAGCAATAGCACACTTTCACAAGCTTCTTCAAGAAACAATGTAATAGAGAAAAAACAGAAAAAAAATACAATGACTTGTCATTTTGATGAAACAAAATTTTAAAAGTCATAGAGAAAAAAGAGAGCTGACCTGGCTTTGCGATGATCATGGTGTCTGTTGCAACATTGTCTATGAGAACCTGCAGTTGTTTCATAGCATTCTGTATTCCATCCTTGGTTCCCCTCATAGACAGCTTCCCCTGGTCTATCGTGATCTCTACACATTGATTTCTCTCCACATATCTGACAGCTGTATTGTGGTAACAATCCAGGAACTTTGTTGTTCCCTCTGCAACATCCATATTGATTGTAATGATAGTGTTTTTGGCAATGTAGCTTTCGATACCCTTAGATGCAGTGACAACCTTCTCCGCAGGGCCAACCACCCACACATACTCCTTTGTAACATGGATGTCAACTGACAGCCTTCGTTGAAGGTCTGCTGAGAGAGAAGCAAAACCTTGCGTAGTCAGCAAGTCATGACTTTCCTCTGCAACAGCAACAGGCGATTCTGCAACAACTTGCTGCAGCAAGTATTTTGCCACTTTTACTTCAGAATCCTGCTGAGCTAAAATACTCATTTCTTCACCCTCAATAGCAAAGGCCGTCTTTATGCCATTCTTCTTCAAGCTGTCTTCTAAATGCTTCCTTCCTTTGTCTGACTTCAAGTAGGACAGTCTTCCATGTGACAGGGAGACTCTTTCTTCAGCCAATTCGTTGGTTGTTTCATACAAGTCAATCTTGGCCTGTTGTACCAAAGCCTGCTGACCCTTGAAATCCACACTCTGGTTGTCTACGTCAAACTTGATCTCCACATCTGGATGCTTTGCTTGAAAGTTGTTGAGTTCAAGAAACTTTAGCTGGGCTGCTTTCATGTTGTTGATGTTATCAGTCACAATGGTGGCTTCCCACTTCAGTAGCTCCTCTGTCTCTTTGATGACAGTCTTGCAGTCTTGCTTTGCCCTGGTGACAGCTTCTGTTGTCCCAATCAGAGTGACCACTCCTCCTCCTTCTTCATCAGAACACTGGGCCCAAATATCACCCCCCTCTGATGCAACATTACTCACATTTTCAGACACTTGTTCAAATCGCTCCTTGGCGCGTTGCCAAATGTTAGTTGCCACATGCATCCCCATTGCCTGAAACTGTGTGAAAAACTGTTCCACACAACTTCGACTCTTGTCTTCCCAGTACCTTGCCAGCTTCCGAACACCTTTCATCTCGGGCATCAGTGTCGGTGAGATTATTACTATGTCTGTCACAGTCATATCCACTTTTGCATGGACTTCTGATAACTTTCTAGTAAGCTGCTCAACAAACTTTGGCATGGCAAAGGCAAACGAAATCAACTCAGGCTTGATCTTTATGTTGATGGGTTGAGGCATTCTGAATGCTCCTGGGGCATTGTCATCCACCACTTCAACAAGGCATTCATAGTAAGGTTTGACACTTACTGGTGTGTTGTGTAGAATGTGTGGGGACTTCTGATGAACCCTGTTTACAGCTGTATTAAAGAAAGAAAAGCAGAAGTAGTGAGTGAATCTGATCACAGCTTCAACAACACTTAGTATTATAATAAGGTAAATCCTTGGGAAGTAATAATAAGGAGCAAACAAACAGATAGTTTTCAGATCAATCATCTTGGATTTGATAAAGCTACATGTAAATAAATGTCTAATACATAATGCTAACCACAGTCCATCCTTTCATTAATCACAAAATCAAAACCTAAATCTGCTAGAAGCATTATCTAAACTCACTATTGGGGATTCTTAGCAGGGCAGGCACAGGAAGATGCAAGAACCCCATGGAAAAGTGGAGACTCAGTTCAGATGGACATTCAAACAGTATGTGATTGTGAGCAGGAGGAGACCTTCAATGCACCAAGGAAGATCTGGAAGCTTTCCCCCAGAGGAACGGCTTGTGCACTCTGAGTACTGGAACGGGAGAGTGTAGCAGACTGAAGTGGTGAGTTGAGAAAAAGGAGATATCTAAACTTGATGGTGTTAGTTTTTTTGTCATCCTACTCTATCAATGCTACATTCTCTGCCTTGTTGAGTGTAAGACCTAGTACATTGTAGCTATCGATTAGCCAGATGATTTGTGTACTTACTGTTGAGCTTTTCAACCTATCTTACTATTAACGGTAACTTTAGTGATGAACTTTATCCAACATCTACTGGCTATTGCTTACTAAAGCAGGTTAAAGCAAAAAAAAAGAGAAACAAAAGGCTGCATACTGTTCGTATCATCAAACTGGACAACAGCAGTTCCAGTGGAGGAGTCCATCTTGATGTCTGAGATAGGCCCTCCACCACTCTTTCTCTCACTCTCAAAGTACAACTCCAGCAGATCTCTGGACACAGTGTCTGGCAGGTCTGTAACAATGATCGCATCTGGGACAGGGACTCTCTCCAAGGTAAGGTGCTGTCCATCCAGTGGCCGGAACTGTGCTTGAGCTACCATTCTCTCAAAGTCTGAAAGATGAAATGTATAAAATTGCATTTACTGCTGCTATTATGTCTCAAGGGTTGTGCAGATTTTGTTTTGAAATGCAAAATGTGTTCTGTAATGTGTAATGTGTAATGCGTGTTGCACATTATGCTCCAATGACAACAACTTGTTCTTTAGTAAGAAGAATTACCTAGAACTGACTGGTTAAGGTTTTTAATTTGTTTCACTAACTGTGATCAAACTATATTGAGTTGGAAGAAATCAAAGAATGCTGTGCTGTCATACATTAGCAAACAAATGACAAACTCACTGGAAATCTGGTTGAATGTGACCAGGGCAATTCCAGGCTGCATGCCATAGTCTACTGTGAACACTTCATCAACATACTCCAGCTGCAGGTAAAGTCTGAGGATCTCTTCAGTTGTGCTTTCCTTGAATCCCTGTATCAGGTACACAGAAAAAAAGGTAACCACCCATGAAAATCTGAGTCTTCATTCCATTTTGAAACAGAATTATTATGCCCCAGTCTGTTTTTTTGTGACCAGGCAACAAACATTTAGGTCATGTTAGACCAGGGAAATTTTGGATGAAGTGTGCCAAGAAGGACATCCAAGTGTGTAAGGCTCACACACTGGACAGAGCCACCTGGAAATGTACATGTAGGGTGATAAACCAGCCAAAGGATGCCCGTGTCAGGCATCCCCACAGCATGTATCAAATGCTGGATGCTACTACATAATTCACAAGTACAGAGCAATAAGGCAGAACCACTGCAGCTGTACCTTGACCAAAAGATGAGTGTCGTCCGGCTGGACCTCCTTCAGTTTGAGAATGGTTTCATTAAGACAATGGTCTCGACGCAGAACATGCCAAGCAACTGTGAACACATCAAATCAAAGGATATATGCACATCATGTGTAGGAAACGTGTAATGCCATATTCCCCTTTAGATTACAACTTTACACCAATTAAACTTTTGGTATGTTTTTTAGGTTCAAGCATCATTCCAATGTACATGTAACAGTTTAGATACTAGTGCATGACAGCCTTATCTTAAGCCAGAAGTATGGATAAACCCTTGCCTTAAAAGTTGTTTGCTGGAGGGATGTGAATATACACAGTGACATCATATTGTTATGTTCAGGCTCAAACATTTCTAGAAACTCAGTTTTATTCTTATGTGTGAGAAAATAACAGTTTCCTACAAATGTACCTGTGGGATCCTTGAAGACAATGTAGATTGTCTTGTCTCTGACTTGGATCTCTTGGATGTCTCCTCCCCCGGACCTTTCCTTGTTCTCAAA
Organism: Branchiostoma floridae x Branchiostoma japonicum; assembly: GCA_013266295.2. NCBI lineage: Eukaryota > Metazoa > Chordata > Leptocardii > Amphioxiformes > Branchiostomatidae > Branchiostoma > Branchiostoma floridae x Branchiostoma japonicum. The sequence continues at coordinate 6,844,226 of CM023827.1, read as the reverse complement.
GTACAGCCTCACCATTTCTTCATTTGGGCAAGACTTAAAGCCTGAAACTTGGATGGTGATGTTGTTGGAGGCTTCCCAGTTCAGTAGTTCAGTGGTCTCTCTGATGAAAGTGTTGCAGACGAGCTTCGCCTCTGTGACAGCTTCTGTTGTTCCAATCAGAGTAACCACTCCTCCACCTGAATTGTCATCATCAGAACACTGTACCCAAAGATCATCCCCCTTTGATGCAGCATTACTCACTTTACTTTCAAATCTGTCCTTGGTGCGTCGCCAAACTTGAATTGCCACAAGGATCTTTGTTGCCCGAAACTGTGTGAAAAACTGTTCCACACAACTGCGACTCTTGTCTTCCCAGTACCTTGCCAGCTTCCGAACACCTTTCATCTCGAGCGTCAGTGTCGGTGAGATTGTTACTATGTCTGTCACAGTCATATCCACTTTTGCTTGGACTTCTGCTAACCTCCTTGAAAGCTGCTCACCAAATTTTGGCATGGCAAAGGCAAATGGAATCAACTCAGGCTTGATCTTTATGTTGATGGGCTGAGGCATTCTGAATGCTCCAGGAGCATTGTCATCCACCACTTCAACAAGGCATTCATAGTAGGGTTTGACACTTACTGGTGTCTTGTTTAGAATGTGTGGGGACTTCTGATGGACCCTGTTTACAGCTGTAGGAAAAGCAGAAGTAGTGAGTGAATCTGACTGCTTCAACAACACTTAGTATTATAATAAGGTAATCCTTGGGAAGCAAGGAGCAAACAAATAGATATCATAGTTTTCAGATCAATCATCTTAGATTTGTACATTGTAGCTATCAATTTGCAAGATGATTTGTGTACTTACTGTGGAGCTTTTCAGCCTATTTTACTACTTCAGCCAATGACTTTTGTCCAACATCTACTGGCTTTTGCTAATACTAAATCAGGTTAAAGCAAAAAAAGAAGAAAGAAAAGGCTGCATACTGTTTGCATCATCAAACTGGACAACAGCAGTTCCAGTGGAGGAGTCCATCTTGATGTCTGAGATAGGCCCTCCGCCGCTCTTTGTCTCACTCTCAAAGTACAACTCCAGCATGTCTCTGGACACAGTGTCTGGCAGGTCTCTGGACACAGTGTCTGGCAGGTCAGTTACAATGATGGCATCTGGGACAGGGACTCTCTCCAAGGTTAGGTGCTGTCCGTCCAGTGGCCGGAACTGTGCTTGAGCTACCATTCTCTCAAAGTCTGAAAGATGAAATGTATAAAATTGCATTTACTGCTGCTATTATGTCTCAAGGGTTGTGCAGATTTTGTTTTGAAATGCAAAGTGCGTTCTGTTATGTGTAATGTAATGTAATGTGTGTTGCACATTACACTCCGATGACAACTACTTGTTCTTTAGTATTAGGAGAATTACCTAGAACTGACTGGTTAAGGTTTTTACTTTGTTTCATTAACTGTGATCAAATTATATTACAACAGTAAGTTGGAAGAAATCAAAGAATGCCGTGCTGTCATACATTAGCAAACAAATGACAATTACTCACTGGAAATCTGGTTGAATGTGACCAGGGCAATTCCAGGCTGCATGCCGTAGTCTACTGTGATCACTTCATCAACGCCAACATTCTCCAGGTAAAGTTTGAGAGCCTCTTCAGTTGTGCTTTCCTTGAATCCCTGTATCAGGTACACAGAAAAAAGGTAACCACCCATGAAAACCTCAGTCTTCATTCCATTTTGAAACAGATATGCCTCAGTCTGCTTTTTTATGACCAGGCAACAAACATGTAGGTCAATTGGTAAACCAAGGAAATTTTGGATGAAGTGTGCCAAGAAGGACATCCAAGTGTGTTAAAGGCTCACCCACTGAACAGAGCCACCTGGAAATGTAGGGTGATAAACCAGCCATTTAAGGCTGCCCCTGCCCGTGTATCAAATTCTGGATACCTACATAATACACAGTCAAGTACTTAGCAATAAGGCAGAACCACTGCAGCTGTACCTTGACCAAAAGATGAGTGTCGTCCACCTGAACCTCCTTCAGTTTGAGAATGGTTTCATTTGGACAATGGTCTCGACGCAAGACATGCCAAGCAACTGTGAACACATCAAATCAAAGGATATATGCACTATGTGTAAAAAACATGATTGTGTAATGCCATATTCCCCTTAGATTATAACACAAATTAGACTATTAGAGTCATACGCGTTTTTACATTGTAGGTTCAAGCATAATCATTCATAGTGTAACAGCTTAGATACTGTACATGACAGCCTTATCTTAAGCCAGAACTATAATAAATAACCCTTGCCTTAAGTTAAAAGTTGTGTGCTGGAGGGATGTGAATATACTAGACAAGTACACAGTGACATCATATTGTTGTGTTCTCAAACATTTCTAGACACTTAGTTATATATGTGTGAGAAAATAACAGTTTCCTACCTGTGGGATCCTTGAAGACAATGTAGATTGTCTTGTCTCCGACTTGGATATCCTGGATGTCTCCTCCCCCAGACCTTTTCTTGTTCTCAAAGTACAGCCTCATCATTTCTTCATTTGGGCAAGACTTAAAGCCTGAAACTTGGATAGTGATGTTGTTGGAGGCTTCCCAGTTCAGTAGTTCAGTAGTCTCTCTGATGAAAGTGTTGCAGACGAGCTTCGCCTCTGTGACAGCTTCTGTTGTTCCAATCAGAGTAACCACTCCTCCACCTGAATTATCATCATCAGAACACTGTACCCAAAGATCATCCCCCTTTGATGCAGCATTACTCACTTTACTTTCAAATCTGTCCTTAGTACGTCGCCAAACTTGAATTGCCACAGGGATCTTTGTTGCCCGAAACTGTGTGAAAAACTGTTCCACACAACTGCGACTCTTGTCTTCCCAGTACCTTGCCAGCTTCCGAACACCTTTCATCTCGGGCGTCAGTGTCGGTGAGATTGTTACTATGTCTGTCACAGTCATATCCACTTTTGCATGGACTTCTGCTAACCTCCTAGTAAGCTGCTCAACAAATTTTGGCAAGGCAAAGGCAAACGGAATCAACTCAGGCTTGATCTTTATGTTGATGGGTTGAGGCATTCTGAATGCTCCTGGGGCATCGTCATCCACCACTTCAACAAGGCATTCGTAGTAAGGTTTGACACTTACTGGTGTGTTGTGTAGAATATGTGGGGACGTCTGGTGAACCCTGTTTACAGCTGTAGGAAAAGCAAAGGTGAGTGAGTCTGACTGCTTCAACAACCCTTGTAATCCCTAGGTAATCCTTGGGAAATAAGGAGCAAACAAACAGATATCATAATTATTTTCAGATGAAACACTTGGATTTGGTAAAGCTTTATAATGTCTAATAATACATAAACCTAACCACAACCAATATACATGTAGCCTTTCTTTATGTCAAGATTAAATCCTAAATCTGTTAGAAGCATATTAATTTATCTTAACTTGATAGTTTTAACTCTTTTATCACCAAACTGCATTTCCGCCATTATTGAGTGTAAGACTTGGTAGGTTTGAGCTATTCATCGATTTTGTGTACTACTGTTGAGCTTTGCAGTCTATTTTTCTACTTTAGTCATTGACTTTGTCTAACATCTACTGGCTCATAATTCACAGCTTACTTAATGTGCAAGTTTGGCAGAAAAAGAAGAAAGAAAAGGCTGCATACTTTTTACATCATCAAACTGGACAACAGCAGTTCCAGTGGAGGAGTCCATCTTGATGTCTGAGATAGGCCCTCCACCGCTCCTTGTCTCACTGTCAAAGTACAACTCCAGCAGGTCTCTGGACACAGTGTCTGGTAGGTCTGTTACAATGATGTCATCTGGGATGCTGACCCTCTCCAAGGTAAGCTGCTGTCCCTCCAGGGGTCTGAACCGTGCCTTGGCTTCCATCCTCTCAAAGTCTTGAAGATGAAACGGTTGAAATACGTTTTTTACCTTGTTTTTTGCATCAAGGGTAACCCTTGATGCAAAATACAATGCAGTAAAAACAATGTAAATAAAACTTGTTTCAACATTTCAAATGTACAAACTTTGTTTTGAAATGCGAAATGTGCTCTTGAATGTGTAAGGTGTGGTGCACAATACCAGCAACAGCTGCCTGTGTTCTATGTATGTTGTGTACTTGCAATACAAATTGAATCAGATCACATCAGTTCTGTATCTATGACATTCTGTTGCATTGTTATCAAATGAATTATGTAGACTTAAATAGCCTGGCATATCAGAATGGTAAAAATCTATAACGATATCATACTATATTTGTTCCAATGATGACAACTCGTTCCTTAGTATAAGGAGTTTAAGATAAAGTTTTTACTTTGTTTTGATAACTGTGATCAAACTAGCCATTCCTCTAAAGTGTTAGAAGCCAAAGAATGTTCTGTTGTTATACAGACAGCACAGACTCTAAGCAGCTAAAATCAGGTCTGAAGCTAGACTTATTCGCAGTGCAGAAAAAAGCTGACACGCAGGAAAGAACTCTGCAACAGAACTGAGTCCACTTACAGAATCTGATGTGACCTATATCTATGAGGTTGAAACTGTCATTCTCTAAGGGCTGTCTAGACATGATAGCAGATGCTGTAGGGCTGATGTGATGTAAATTATGATGATAGTCGATATTAAAGGATGGAGGACATCAACTCATTCAATGACATATCAATGTACAAATACATGTACTTACAAGAAATCTTGTCAAATGTGACCAGGGCAACTCCAGGCTTTGTGCTGTAGTCTACTGCGATCACTTCATCGTCACTGATGTTTTCCAGGTAAAGGCGAAGAGTCTCTTTGGTTGTGCTTTCCTTGAATCCCTGTATTAGGTGCACAGAAAGAAAATTATTGATCATCATTACCCATAATAAACTCTTCATTCTGTTCTGAAACAAGGGTGCCACAGCCTGTTATAAATATGACTAAACAGTATAAGTTGTGGTAGACTATTGAAGAAAACTTTGGATGGCATGTGTCAAGCCCATTGGACAGAGCATTTACCTGGAAACAATTGACTGCTGTCGACATGTGTCTGCAGGCACCCCCAGAGCAGTCCATGACATAATATTAAATTTCAACTAACAGATACTACAGTACATGCAGTGAATTTAAAAATGTAGAGTTAGCTACAAGACAGAAACTACTGTTCTGTACCTTGACCAGAAGACGAGTGTTGTCCAGTGATCTGGGCTGCTGAACCTCATTCAGTTTGAGAGTGGTTTCTTCAAGATGATGGTCTTGACGCAAAACATGCCAAGCAACTGTGAACACATCAAAGGCGTTATAGACAATGCGTACGAAACATTGCAATGTCATATATTCCCCTTAGATTATAACACATATTAGTGTTGTTGGTATGACATTGGGGCTCACAGTACTCTATTTTTTGTCAAATTTCAAGCATTATCATTCCAAAATTAATTTTATGTCTTTAGGATACTGGTGCATGACAGCAGACCTTTATTTCAGCCAATATGGAAAAACACTTGCCTTAAAAGTTGTGTGCTGGAAGGATATGCCTATACACAGTGTTGACCACTCCCTTTTAGTTCTCAAACATTTTAAACACTCAGTTATATTCCTATTGTTAGAAAATAACAGTTTCCTACCTGTGGGTTCCTTGAAGACAATGAAGACTTTCTTCTCTCTGACTTGGATCTCCTGGATGTCTCCTCCCCCGGACCTTTCCTTGTTCTCAAAGTACAGCCTCACCATTTCTTCATTTGGGCAGGACTTAAAGCCTGAAACTTGGATGGTGATGTTGTTGGAGGCTTCCCAGTTCAGTAGATTCTCTGTCTCTCTGATGAAAGTGTTGCAGATGTTCTTTGCCCTGGTGACGGCTTCTGTTGTTCCAGTCAGAGTAACTACTCCTCCTCCTCCATCTTCTTCATCAGAACATTGGACCCAAATATCAGCCCCCTTTGATGCAATGTTACTCACCTGTTCAAACCCTTTTTCAAATCGGTCCTTGGTGCGTCGCCAAACTTGAATTGCCACAAGGATCTTTGTTGCCCGAAACTGTGTGAAAAACTGTTCCGCACAACTTTGACTCTTGTCTTCCCAGTGCCTTGCCAGCTTCCGAACACCTTTCATCTCGGGCGTCAGTGTTGGTGAGATTGTTACTATGTCTGTCACTGTCATATCAACTTTTGCTTGGACTTCTGCTAACTTCCTTGTAAGCTGCTCAACAAATTTTGGCATGGCAAAGGCAAACGAAATCAACTCAGGCTTGATCTTTATGTTGATGGGTTGAGGCATTTTGAACGCTCCTGGGGCATCGTCATCCACCACTTCACCAAGGCATTCGTAGTAAGGTTTGACACTTACTGGTGTGTTGTTTAGAATGTGTGGGGACTTCTGGTGAACCCTGTTTACAGCTGTAGGTAAAGCAATTTAAGGTAGTGAGTGAATCTGACTGCTTCAACAATCCTTGACAAATAAGGAGAAAATAAAAAGATATCATAAACAGTTTTCAAGTGGAACAAATTGGATTTGGTAAAGATATATGTCCCATACATAAACCTAACTACACGCAGTCAACATAATTACCTTCATTGATCAAAAGATTAAATCCTATATCTGTTAGAAGGATATCTAAATTTAAAAACTTACATAATTTTATCCTATATATTTTCCCCATCATTGAGTGTAAGGCTTAGTAGTAGCTGTGCGCCATTGATTAACCACTGATTTTATGTACTACTGAGTGTTGAGCTTAACATTGACTTTGTCTAAAATTCAGTGGCTACTGCTTACTGAAGCAAGATATAAAAAGCAAGAAGAAACAAAAGGCTGCATACTTTTTGCTTTATCAAACTGGACAACAGCAGTTCCAGTGGAGGAGTCCATCTTGATGTCAGCAATAGGCCCTCCACCACTCTTTGTCTCACTCTCAAAGTACAACTCCAGCAGGTCTCTGGACACAGTGTCTGGCAGGTCTGTTACGATGATGGCATTTGGGATGAAGACCTTCTCCAAGATAAGCTGCTGTCCCTCCAGTGGTATGTACTCTGCCTTGGTTATTATGCTGTCAAAACCTTGAAGATGAAATGGATATTTCTTTAACATAATTGTATTTACTGTATTTTGTATCAAGGGTTGTGCAGACTATGTTTTGAAATGTGAAATGTTTTTTGTAATGTTTTCAATACCAACATACCAAATATCAGCAAAATCCATAAACGTGTTCTGAAGTTATGATGACTACAAATTTGTAGAAACACACAGGCACACACACACACACACACACACCGTGACACAGACCAAAAACAATACCTAGTACATTTTCATAAAGGCTCTAAATATTTTCATGTACCATAGGTATGAGGTCTCTGTTCAATTCTTGTGTTGTTGCAATCAAATTAAATAAAATCACATTCAGTATCTACATCATGTTGTTATGTTGTTACTGAACATGTACTATTTTTATACTGGCATAGCAAAATGGTAAAAGTTTCACTTACTGTGATCAAACAAGTCATGCCACTAAGTTGGAAGAAATCAAAGAATGCTGTGCTTTACATTAACAAACAAATGTAAAAACTCACTGGAAATCTGGTTGAATGTGACCAGGGCAATTCCAGGCTGCATGCCGTAGTCAACTGTGATCACTTCATCAATGCCAACGTACTCCAGGTAAGATCTGAGGGTCTCTTCAGTTGTGCTTTCCTTGAATCCCTGTATTACATAGTTGCACAGAAAAAAAAAGAATTCAGACACCTGATACTTACATGAAATATTTAGAGCCTTAAGTAATATTTTTGTTTTTTGTTTTTATTTGTCTCATTGATCATGGAAATGTGATAATCATTGAATGTACATGTAGCATAATCTATTTTATGGTTTTCTCAACTCAAATTACATAATACATATATTTCATATGTGAAAGTCCTATCCTTTGGCAAGGTTTTGCTCCAACATTTTATTATCAATTATGCAAATGACCTCCACATTAACATAATATATGCACAGTGATAACCTTGAACTAACTTACACATGTTACAAGTATGCAATGCCCAATTTACCAATAAGGAATCATACACATGTAGCATGTTTGCATTAATTATACAAATTGGTGTGTATTTGCATAATTTGTATTTGTAAATACCACACCCCTTGTTCCTGACATGAAAAGTTATCTGCCACCAAAAAAGCAAGACCATAGCATGTCCGTGACAAAAGATACGAAACCAGGAAGTTCTGCTGCAGTACCAGTCAGCCACCAGGAGGCCTAAATTTGACCTTGACCTTCCTATTATCTACCCATACATGTACATGTACATGTACCAAATATCATCACAATCTATTAAGGCCGTCTTAAGTTATGCTGACCACAAGTATGCAGAAACACAGACACACACACAGACAGACCAAAAACAATACCTACATTTTCATGTAGGTAATAATCATCATCAACCATAAAAACATGGGATAGGTGTGTCAATTGTGTGGGCTTACCAGTGTGGACCCACTGGAGAGAGTCATAGAACTGTGTCAGGGACCCCCACAGTATAATATATTTGTGTAATCGAATTCTGGATACTACTGCTAAGTTAATACAGTGAATTAAACATGCACAGTAACAAGACAGAAATCACGGCTGTACCTTGACCAGAAGACGAGTGTTGTCCAGTGACCTGGGCTGGACTTCCTTCAGTTTGAGAGTGGTTTCTTCAAGACAATGGTCTCGACTCAGAACATGTGGAGCAACTGTGAATACATAAAGCAGACATATACATTCATGTAGTGTAGGAAATGTATATATAACATCATATTCCATTATATACACACATACTAAAGTTGTTGTATGTGGGTGTGTATGTACAAAATGTATGATTATTGTAATGTTAGAATACTTGTGAATGGCACTGGGAAGTTATCCCAGCAAAATGGAGCGCATACCATACGTCAAACTTGGAGAGAATTTCTATCAGTGGAAACATGTTCATTTTCAGGGCCTTGGAAATCCATATCACGTTTCTATGGTAACCGTTGCTAAGGAAAGTATACTTCCCTAGCAACGCTGGGGATAATACTTTTATACGGTTTTATAAATGGCAATACAGGGAGACTTGTGACGAAATGTTTATTTCCTGAAAATTTTGAGTAAAGTATCTTAGTGTAGTAATGGAGGCATCTCATTTTTTTTGCAATTTCGTGGCATTTTGGGGTAATTTTTAGCTAAAATGAAGTTTTTTGGCTCCTGTGTGTATGTGTGAGAAAATAACAGTTTCCTACCTGTGGGATCCTTGAAGACAATGTAGATTGTCCTGTCTCTGACTTGGATCTCCTGGATGTCTCCTCCCCCGGATCTTTCCTTGTTCTCAAAGTACAGCCTCACCATTTCTTCATTTGGGCAGGACTTAAAGCCTGAAACTTGGATGGTGATGTTCGATGGAGCTGACATTGTGTCAGGGGTAGTAACATCTTCCCTTTCGTCAACCCTGGTCCAGTGGAAGGCTTGGATAGGATTGAAAGTTGGAGACTCCGGAGGCGTTGCATACTCCTGCTGTGTAGGTGCAGCTGGAATATTTAGATTAAAACATGTTATTGTAAAGGAGATACAGATTAAGCCCTCATTGAGCAACAATGAACTTCTTGCTGAATGGAGATGGTTCTCGGACCTACTGAACAATGATAGTTGACCACAAACATTTGTTCTCCCACCACCATCCAACCAGGACCTCTTGTGTCAACCCACCCACACTTGAGGAAACAGTCAATGTCATCAAAGCACAAAGAACAACAAAGCCACTGGCCTGGACTGTGCAATTACTACAGGAGGGGGAGGAGACATAATACATGTTACATTCTACTCAAAAGTCCTTGTAAAACTTATCCCACCTGAGCAATGGATCACAAACAATTCATTATCCTGGGGCCTCATGACCAACTATAGAGGGATCTCCCCTTTAATGTCCATAGCTTCTGGGGTCCTTTTAAAGACCTCCTGACACGGAAAAAATAGGTAAAAGACATATTATGAATATCAAATATACATACCATATGAAATTGTTTTTAATCATGATGACTGAGAAACTAAGTTTGTACGGCCTTCCAAAAGTGCGTTTTAGTAGAGTAAGTGTAGTTTGTGCAGTGGATGTTAACATCACCGAAAGTTCAAGTTCAAGTTCTTGAGTTGTTGACCAACACACAGACATAATGACAAATGCAGCTGAAAATATAACCTGCATGAAATTTCATGGACATAATGACAATTTAAAGGTTGGTGCCCTCCTGCAAACAAGTTTCTGCATGGGAGGTCCAGTTAAAATTGAATCAAAATGCTTTTTGCTGAGCGGTGCCAAAAGTCACCAATATTTGATGTGAGTCCAATCCTTTGGCAATGTTTCATTTGAACATGTTATCATAAATTATGCAAATGACCTGTACATTAACATAATATATGCATGGTGTTGTAAACTTTTAACTAACTTACACATGTAACAAGTAGGAAATTCCCATCATTTACCACTAATGAATTATAGAATTTTCAGATTAATTATGCAAATGAGGTCCATTTTTGCATAATTGGTATCTGTTGATATTCTACCTGCGATAGATTATACACATTACATGTATGAAAGTCCTGTAATGTAAAACACTGGAATTACAGAATTTTCTCATTAATTATGCAAATTAAGTCCTCATTTGCATAAGTATGTACATCTCTGTGTAAGCTACCTACATACCAAAAATCATGATAATACGTTGCTCCTTTCTGGACTTATCTGCTCTTAAAGATCCCCCCCCTGCAGTTCCGCCCAAGCTGCTAAGGGGACAAAACCCACACCACTTATTCCTGACAGGAAAAGCTATCTGTCACCAAAAAAAATCAAGACCATAGCATGTTCAGGACAAAAGATACAAAAGCCGGAAGTTCTGCTGCAGTACCAAGGTCAGCCACCAGGAAGCCCAGATTTGACCTTGACCTTTGTCTTCCTAAGACCTACCTACATACCAAATATCATCACCATCATATATGCTCACCAGTAATTGTCGGAAACACACACACACACACACACACACACACACACAGACCCAAAACCATATCTCCATTTCTCATGGAGATAAAAAGACAGGACACCCTGTTGCTATTCAACATGGGAACCATGTAACTTCCCTGTGGGAACGCTTTTTGACACGATACGATACGATACGTTAAACCCTAGTGGGAAAAGGGCCAAAGTGTCTTTTTGTCCTTCTTAGTCTCACCTGTTTGATCTGCAAAGGTGACCACAGCCTGCCCAGGGGGTCCCAGTAAGTTCGCCCTTGTGACAGCCACGCCAGCTGACAGGTTGCCGCTCTGGAAGTAGCCCGTGACTTTGTCCTGTAGTCCGCCCAGCTCGGGCAGGCCTCGAACATGAACAGACCGACTGGAAGAGGACATTTTTGTCCCCTCTCAGCCAAGGAATCAAATGCCTTACAAACCCGGAAGTTACTTGTGCACACCTGATATATTGAGGACTACAACGCTTCTGTGGAGAGTGTCACTGTCTCAAGTGAAAGTAGTCACATATACGTAGTTGCACAACATAGCCGTCTAAATGTGAAAGAGAAAGCTTTTCTGCACCGCTGCGCAAACACAATACGGTCTCCGCGCCCAGGGAAAGGGCGGGTATCAATATGTAACTGTAGAAGGGCTAAAGTTTCGGTACGTCATGTCGGTACGTCAAGGATCGTCAAGGCGGCTGTGATTGGCGGGTTCCGAGTGTAGTTGCGCCCCTGACAGAAAGTGGCAGAATTGCAAGATATCTGGTACCCCACTAGTGTGCGAGTCCTGGCCAGTATGAAGCAGAACTGAACTGAAACACGGTTACAAATAAGTAAATGTGCCGAAAATAATGTCCTGTTTCTTTGTGGAATTCTTCCGTTTCTTTGTGCATAACTACTTGTCCTATTACATGTAAAGACAGCAAATGTTTCGAGTTACTAGTAATGTAAAGCAGGGAAACTACAGGGCTGGGCGTCCACAAAAAACAAACAAAAGTTACAAACAATACGTCCAGTACAGAAACTACAGTAGGCTCCAGCCACCTGCCTCCTGTGAGGTTCTCCTTTCCACCTGGCTTCAGATCATTCACAGCTACGGTCGCCTCGGCTAAAGACACATTCTTGCCTAGTCTTCCCTTCTTAGGTAGGTCGAAGATCCAGATGACAGTAGTATACCAACCCTTCAACTGGCCTGTCTGCTTGTAGAGCGTGGCTGCGTAGGTTCTCACTTTACGAAAGTTTAGTAATACATACCTTTGTTCTTGTTCTGCAGCTCCACCGTAAGCTGCTTCTTCTCTTCCAGCACGCACAAACGACGCGAACAATACATTTGCTCTTGACCTTGTGATGATGCCGAAGATAACTGTGAGGTGTTTTATTGTTGCACCATTTTTATGCTGCCTGCTGTTGTTATTCCAAGTCCAAGTTTGGTAAAATTTGCGCCGCGAATATTTGTAGGACTGAGAACCAACACCAGAAGCACAACATTGTGCTATTGTATATCTGTTACTTAATGGTTCACCTTTACTTTCATCTAAACTCAACTCTCAAATACTCATTATTACACAGCTATATCTCTCCGAAACTAAGCGATTTAACAACTGATTTATACTTCTGTATTCATTTACATGTACTATATCTTATAGCTAAACTTTGTTCCCTTGTTACCTGGACGATGCCCATGTTTTGTGATGTAATTTTTATTTCATGTCTAGTGGTGACGTGAATATTAGCATGTTGCTTGAGTGCGTCACCACTACGTATTGTATTTTTTGCATGTTGAAATAAATAATTTTTTAAAAAAGCACAACATCTTCCAACAAATGCACCAGGACAAAAGGCGCGTGAAAATTGTGTTCGTTCACCAACGACAGATGTGTTTGTCCGTGCGTGGATGGTGTTCAGCACCAAGGACAGGTCCTGAACGCCATCCACACACATGCGCCATGTTGGATTACAGTGTACAACACGCTACTTTCCCGGCTGTCCATCACAATTAGCAGTTCAACCAATGATAACAGGACAATTAGCGGTTCGACCAATGAGAGAGTGGCTGTATGTCGGTCAAATATTTGCATTATGATGTTTTGAAAGAGGTGGGCGGGGCTTTAGTTGTCACCTCGTTGAAGTTGTCTCCGTAATGAGATTAGTAGCTTCATATTAATTAGACAGGGCTGTTTTGAACACCTGTGCAAAAAATGTTTGGCGTGGTCAGTTTAAGATAGCAATTCGTTCGAACGACGGAAATACTCTGGGACAATTTTTTGCCAACTTTCCGGGTACTTTATCAATTTCCGGGTAGTTTTCGCGGTGGATTTATGCCGTTTTTGTGACGTCTTAAGAAGAAAACGCCGGCTTCCTGACCTGGTGAGATTTGGCAAGGAGGTTTTGGAGAAGACAAGAAAATGGCGAGGAAAAAAACATTTCTATATTAAACACTTTTTCCCCGCCAACAGAAACTCATAGCTATAGAAACAATCATTTGCCCAAATCTGGCATTGCTTTGGACCTTAAAAGTAACGAAATACTTAGGTACTTATAAAGAAAAAAACAGAATGATGTATTGAATATGCCCAACTTTTTGGCCGTTCCAAAATAGAGTAACGTTAACAAAAATAGAAGTACAAAAATAGAATCACCGCGCGCATTCATTTTCACCCGATTTCAGAAAAACAATTATCAATTTTTATATACCATATAAGGTTGTGTTTGATCTTTAAATTGTTAACTTTGAAAGGCTTTTGCAAAGTAAATCTTTAAATTCTGTGGTTCAAAACAACAAAAACTTAAGTTCAATTATATCAAAGTTGTCTAACACGTAAATGCGTGAATTTTCCTGAAGTAGGGAGCCCTAAAAACATCTATATGACCTTTTACCTGAAGCGTAATTAGCCATTTTAATCCACGTAATTCGTAGCCAGACCTCCAGATGGCGTTCAGCACCAAGGACAGACATGTTTTCTGCAGAAACGTGTAGTGCACGGAAATGACTTACGCTGCATGATTGCGTTAGCAAATTTCCACTACTATACGTTCTATACCAGTACTTGTTGCCTCAGACGTAGCCAGTGTGTGAGTGTGACATGCACTAGTCCGAAATGGTGGGTGGGCATCACTATTTTGGAGGGGTTCGATTCTTGTTAATGAAATAATTGTGGCCATCAGGGTAAAAATTACATCAGCTGCTGTGCGCACCTGTGTAGAAATCATACGTGACACGGCCCATTCAGTCTGGACTGTTGGTCATGCGGAGAAGATTGGGAATTGTTTGTCACCTTTTGGATAAATTTTCAGCTTCCTGTTCGAAAAATATTTATTATAACGTGTGGACCAAATCTTCGGGGATGTTTTCGATGTGAACTTATGCCGTTCCTTGGATTTTGACGAAGAAAATACGTATTTTCTGAACTGGTAAATTTTGGGAGAAGACGAGAAAATGGCGCCAGGCTGGCGTGGTCATATGGGTGGACTGAAATTCACAAGGTAAGACAACAGACCATATCGTCGAATATATTTCCAACAAACAGAGAACACACGTTACTTGATATTCGTGTAAAATTAGTGTGATTTTTAGAATACAACGCGCTAGTTTCTAGCTGTAGGTAGGTTTGTTTTAATGAAAATTTCTTTACTGTTCTTTCTTTCTTGAATATTGCAGTTATGTTTGTAGTTTAATTTTGAAGTAAAATAATGACGTTAGCAGTTGTTTTTGTTTACCAATGGCTTTCCTGGTCTAACATGTGAGTCGCTTGGTTGTGAAAGAAAAGATGGGTACAATAATATGTGGCTTTTCCTGCAAAAAACATTAGAATGAAACACTTTGGACTGTCAACACTTTGACCTAAGCGCCTAAGCGTTTAGTAGCCTAAGCGCCCATCTTGTTTCCCAACTCGCGAAATGGCAAAACCTGGGACCAAGAGAGGCTCCCTCAACTAGATACAGCTTCTTGAGTTATGTTGAACACATACAATGAACAAATGCATAAAAACCCGCTGTAGTACCGTTGGAAAAAAGTCTTACCGCTTATTACATCTATTCAAGCTAATATAAGGGATACAATCATGTAAATCAATTGTGTTGGTTATCCTGGTATTTTTCATTTACCAGCATAATTTTTGCCTGGAGATATTTTCTTAACACCATCTGATAATATTTTCACTGTTTGGTGTGTCTTGAGGGTCAGCTGTCCAAACCAGACCTGATGTTCCCGTCCAAACCAGACCAGACTTGATTGGGGTTCAGCAATCCAGTTTACGACGTGAAGACATTAAGGGAAATGAAGACTTTTCACAAGTAGGTCTGTATTCAGCAAAATACTCCTTGTTCTAATGAAAGTCTAACGTTAAGACTAGTGAAGCTTTATTTGTGGATGAACCATTATGTGTTATTTTTGTGCTGCACATGCAGGCCATGGGATCTTGTTAACCATTTTCTTCAGACACGTATCAAACATAGCCATAAAAGTATAATTTTTTCTGAGGCACAACACATCACCAGTGACACATAAAAACACCTCAAATTTTAGATCCATTCAAGGATGGATAGTTCTTTTAATGGCAATTCATGATCAATGTTGAATGGAGAAATGTTTTTGCATCACACCAATTATACTTTCATTGTTACATCTAGGTGTGTCCTGACATTCCTTTCCTGACTGGGAGAAACCTGTCCTGACTTGAAGACTTCTGTCCAAACCAGACCAGATGAGGGCTCAGCAAACAAGTTGACTTGAAGATGCAGCGAAGTGAAGAGTCTTCACAGGTGAGACATTGCTTTACAACAACTTTTAGATATGTTAAACAACCCGAGTCTATACCAGAAACTATATATAATATTAAAAAACAGCACATTTCTACATTTATTCATAATCAATGATGAGCAAAGGGGTAGTTCGATCGTAGGGTTTTATTTAACTATCTTTAATGATCATTGTTGCCTGGATATTTTTTTCACATACTAACTATTCATAATGTTACATGTAGGCATGTCCTGAGGGTCAGCTGTGTTTGTGTTCCTTTGATGACGGTAACTCCTTACCAGACCAGAACTGCTGAAGTCACCGGGGGAAATGAAGACTTGGAATGCAATTTTCCTTGGAGACCCTGAGGGAGCTGAATAAGGTTTTCCCAAGTAAGTTTGACTGCTTCTTATATATTACTGGAGAAATATAAACACGGAAACAGTTTCGCCGGCCTGCTTCATATTTGATATTCTGCAATAATCCAAGAACATCTCAAATTTGTGTGGCTCAGCAGTAACAGCATAATATTGTAGACGTTTGTTCTTGGCAAGGCCAATCGCTGCTTACAATACACTGACTTTTGTTTCTGTCTTGTAGTCGGAGACCAGACCATGGTGGGAAGGACCTGAGGCTTTTATCGCCATAGCTGTGTGAAAAAAGGTGGATCCGGAGAAGGGACTGTAGCAGGAGGAAGAACCAGACTTGGGCTGCACGTGTGAAAGACGATGGGGAGGTGTGAGTATGGTCTCTTTGTTAACACAAGACAACACACCACACCACACACTTTACTGCATTTCTCTCTTGATTTTAAATGCCCAGTTCACTCTACTTTCATTAATTGCACAGTAATCACACTTTAATCTTTTTTAAGCCAATTTTGGCGCCAAAAAACTAATTGGCACCGTCACCTGGCTAAAAAGATAATTACATTAACTTTTGCCGCGCTTTTAGATAGTGCATGAATGACCGTGCCCTTTGACCCCAACACCTAGCCACCCTACCTTAAACCACTCACTGTATGTTAGTGACACTGTTTCAAGACTTTGGACCTTTTAACTTCTCCGACCACACTCTGCTACATCAGACCAACCTTCCCAAACACTTGATTACTGGAGGAAAAGTTTTCTGCCGAAAGACTCTGAAGAATTTCTCACTCTCCTGGTCAGTCAATGCACTCAGTGTACTCCCTTGTGGGAACGTCTTTGCTTGCGGAGACATTGATGCTTCAACACATCAGTATACCAGTGCAATTGACTGACCAGGAGAGTGAGAAATTCTTCAGAGTCTTTTGGCAGAAAACTTTCCGTCCAGTAACCAAGTGTTTGGGAAGGTTGGTCTGATGTAGCAGAGTGTGGTCGGAGAAGTTAAAAGGTCCAAACTCTTGGAACAGTGTCACTAACATACAGTGAGTGGTTTAAGGTAGGGTGGCTAGGTGTTGGGGTCAAAGGGCACGGTCATTCATGCACTATCTAAAAGCGCGGCAAAAGTTAATGTAATTATCTTTTTAGCCAGGTGACTGCCCCAATTAGTTTTTTTGGTGGGAAAAGTGGCTTAAAAACAATTCATAAAAGTGTGATTAATGAAAGCAGTAAAAGAGGTGTGATTGAGAGAAGTTTGTGAAACGTGATGGAGGAAGAGAACTGGGCATTTAAATCTCTAGAGAGAAATGCAGGAAAGTGTGGTATGTTGTCTTGTGTTAAAAAAGAGACCATACTCACACCTCCCCATCTTCTTTCACATAGCTCTGCCGAAAAAAAGTCTAGTTCTTCCTCCCTTACTCGGGTCTCTGGGTCCACATCTCTAAGACAAGAGAAACAAAAGTCAAGGTATAGAAAACAGTGATTGGCCTTGCAAGAAATTATGTCACACAACATGTAAGTTTCTGACAGTCTGAAGGTTGCTTAAAAACAAAAGTTACATGACCTCATACCTTCGCCAAACCCTTCTGACTGACGAATTATACATTTTTTTACATCACTTCGCGGCCCCACAAAAACCTCAGCCCACCTACCAAGATCTACTAGGCCTTACAGAAATGTTTGACGGTAATTTTAAAGAAAAGGGTTCCACGGTTGACATCCTGCACAACACACTTAATCTGCATTACACAAAGCAGGCGAAAATATGCTGTCTGCCTACTCTAGTCTATTACGTGGATTAGTAAAATTTAGAGTCTGACTTACTTCTAGAAAGTCCTCCTTTTCCTCAGTGGCTGAGTCCTGTACTTTTCACTGTGCCTTCAGGTCAACTGGTATGGTGAGCCATCAACTGGTTTGCTGAGTCGTCATCTGGTCTGGTTTGTGTAGAAGTCACCAGCCATCACAGGTTTCAACCAGTCAGTACAGGAACGTCAGGACACATCTGTGTATAAAACGATAATTTAGTTTTTTGTTTTGTTCAGAAATTGTAACATGACAATACAAAGTGTGCACTAGGCAGCAAGTATGCTGGTAGCGTGCACACCTAACACATGATACTCATTTGCACCTGAGTCAAGTGAGGAAAGTCGTGTAAAGTGCCTTTCCCAAGGGCACAAGGTCGGTGGCATGTCAGGACTCGAACCCGGGACCTCTTGGTTCGAGTAATTTAGTTTGATGTGAAAACAACTCCAGGCAACACTTAAGGATGATAAAATATACTTTTGTTTAAATTATAGATGTAAGAGCATGTTAGGCCCTAGAAAGGTGTTCTTAAACACATCAGAGTAAAACAAAAGTAACGTGAGTTGTGAAGCATTGTTCACCTGTGCAAACTCTTCACTTCAATCTGCGCCCTCAGGTTAACTGGTTTGCTGAGTCCTCAGCTGGTCTGGTTCGGACAGAAGTCACCGGACATCACCAGTCTGGACAGCTGACCCCTAATGATATCAACGGATAATTAGCTTATAGTGTGCTGCTAAAACATATCCAGGCAACACTAAATAACCACGAGACAATACATGTCAAAATCAGACAATTAAACTATCCCTTTGCCTGAATAGATACTGAAAGTGTTAGGTTCATAGAAATATAGAGAACATCATGCAAGTTGGTAAATAATTATCTCATCTGTACAAACTCTTCAAGCCACTGGTTTGCCAAACCAGTGGCTTGAAGAGTTTGTACAGATGAAAATTGCCGATCCCTCATCTGGTCTTGTTTGGACAGAAGTCGCCCTCATCACAGGTTTCGACCAGGTAGGACAGGAACATCAGGATACCTATGAAAATGAAAAGACAATTTGCGAGATGATTACAGAAATGTGTTGAAAAGTGGAAGTAAATTACAATCACACTAAAGATTTTTCAATTAAAACATCTCAATTTTTGTGCAAAAATGTTACATAATACCCCTTTAACGATTTCAGTTTATGCTGGTGACTAAACATTTAACGCCATTTTTGAAGAGCTATACTGGTCAAAGGTAATGTTTAACCCTCAAACCACCGTAGGTTTTTTGCGACGAATCTTACCGTATGGGGTCAAAATCATAATGTTTTGCACGAATACGTTTTTTTGTGTGACTCTTTTTGCGATGTGTATGTATGTATAGTTTTATTAATCTATGAGGGATAGTTTGACATGATTAGGTGTGAATAATTTCTGCTCATTATCATAATTTAATTTAGTTTCACTAGAGGTCAACAGGCAGCCAAGTTGATGACCTTTGGCAACTTAGTCAAGACTCACAACTATTGAGTTTCCTGATTCAATATTGTGTTCATTCAAAGCATGAGGTCATGACAGCATAAAGCTCAAGCAAACATATCATCTGGAAGAAATTTCGGGGACAACAAAAGACGCAGATGTGTTAAAAAATGCATAACATTTTTTGGGGTCAATTTTGACCCCACTGGACAACGCATAAACTTTCTACGATAATTCAATCAACAATAAACTAATCTCAGTAAAAACGTATTAGAAGTTATAAGACATATATACAAACAAACTCATAGGAGGAATTTCGTTTTCGTCAAAATGGCGCATATTTATATACGTCTGGGGTCAGTTTTGACCCCATATGGTGGTTTGAGGGTTAAAATACTTAATGTTTTACCTGCAGATGTAAAATCTTACTATTATTCGGTATACCATTCCCTGTGTGTTTAGTCATTTGTTCCACCTTCCTGACCACTTAGATTTTATAATGAAGGCACCTTTTTTTGGCCAAACTTTTTTTCTTATTCGCACGCTCGCATCAATGTTGGGGTTCCCAGAGAATGTTGTCCATATAATCAGATCAACATGGCTAATGGGCGCGAAAAACATGGACAAGCATTGGACAACAACTAAAAACTCAAACCATGCACTTCAACTGAAGCTGAATCCAAATAAGCTCGGCGCAAAAATAGTTTGGAGGCTTTTTACTTGCGACCCGCCCGCAAAGTCGGCGGTAGCATTCGAACCACAAATGCTGGGCCTTGGTCATTACAAATGGGGTACCATTAGTCTAAAAGGGAAATTAACAACCTAGTCAATGATGTATAAATGCAAATAGTAAGGGAGCTATGAGCAACTGGACTGAAGTTTCAAACTTTTTGTAATGTGTTTATTTCGCCTGAAAGCTTTGAGGACCCCGCCTTGTTTACGCAAGTTTTTGGCGGGAAAATCTGATTCAGTCACCTGTACATTTCAACAGATGTTTTTGGACCACGTGGTGATAAACGAAAAGACAGTTTCTGTTCGATAATCCTTTTGTTTTCTAAAATGTGAACTCGAAACGTTGCATAATTGACAAACAAGACATACACATACCACTCGTAGAAAATATACAAGATAACGGGGAAAATTGACTCTTTCGAAGCCTGTTTTGAATCAAGAATAGTCGCTTGAAACGTGACACTATTTCTTACAGAATAGAGATTGACTTGCTCGTGTTACTTGCTAGGGAATAATGTCAGGCAAATTTGGGTTACCTGTGAAAACAAGTGAAGCCAGCTCCCAACCACGCAACCATCCTCTCAACTGCACCTCGCCATTTTCTTGTCTTTTCCAAAACCTCCTTGCCAAAGCTCATCAGGTCAGGAAGTCTGCATTTTTTTCTCAAAACGTCACGAGAATGGCATAAATCCACCGCGAAAACTTCCTTGCGTCTTGTTGTACACTTTACCTGGCATTCTACCCGACAACACTCGATAAAGTACCCGGAAAGTTGGCCAAAAATTGTCCCGGAATATTTCCGTCGTACGAACGAACGGCCATCTTGAACTGACCACGCCAAACTTTTTTCGCACAGGTGTTTAAAACAGCCCTAATTACGGATACAACTTCCGCCCACCTTGGTCAAAACATAAAAATGCAAATATTTGACCGATATACAGCCACGCTCTCATTGGTCGGACCGCTAATTGTCATGTTATCATTGGTTGAACTGATAATCTGCTTTCAATCTTATGAACTGTGAAAAGCTGCTGAAAGCGTACATGTATACATACACACAAATATTACGCACCCACAGACACACACAAACGCTACAAAAACATAACTCTCTGGTGTAGGTAACAAGCTTATTTCCAAGCAGATCCTTCGGTGGCAGACAGACAGTATACGTATCCATTGGCCAGAGGAGTGACCATTAGCCACTGACCTACATGTATAGACAAAATATTTACAAAAAGGTGGTGTAAATATAAAAAAAACACTAGAGATCTACAACAACCTGCTAATGCACGCTGTACATTGTGATCACAAACAAACAAACAAACAGACAAACGAACGCCCTCTTGATGTAGTCATCTTTGCATTTAATAGCCATTCGGGAGTGAATATACAATAAAGTTTTATTATTACCATTAAAAGAAGACGAGCAACATTCCGCCATGGACTGGGACTTGAAAATCACTTCAACAATCCTAGTGTGCGACAATGGTCGCAAAAATCCTCTCGGATACCGAAACGGCCACTGTTGATGTGGGTTTTACTGAACAGTAATAACATCGGTCTTTTGTTGATTAAACAGATTTTTAGCTTGTTCAACTTAATTAGGCACTAGCATAATGTATTCTACAACACAGATGTGGCTTATTGGTCACTAGAAACTTAATCAGGCCAGATGAGATTCTCAATGGGCCAAGTCTTACCTTAACTGGGTATTGCCAACAGAAATTGGTGGAGCTGTTCCATGTGATATTCACATTTCAAATGTTCAGGTTTCATGGAAGATATGCAAATTCATCCTCATTTGCTGACAACCAAAAGAATGAATCTGGTTCAAATAGAAGTGAAATACCGATATGCCAGAAAGAAAAAGTGCATTACAAAGGCTAAAAAACAAGAACAGTTTTACATCCAGCTAAGGAGGCTAAACTGTATTATAACGTTGCAAATTTGAATCCTCAACACGTTTTCTTCACCTGTTGTCACCCAGGCCCCACACATCTGCAGTGGAGGGCAATCCAAAGTTTGCATCCTGTTTTGATGCATTTGGATGTGTTTTGTTTCCTTAGTGTACAGAGGTTTTGTTTTCGGTGTGTTTGTTTGCTTGTGTGTCCATAGTTATTTGAATACAGTAGAGTGACAAGAAGTGAGAGGGGAAATGCTGTAACTACAGACTGATAAGAAGGTCAAATTGGAGATCAAAATGGTGTCTCCACAAGCTGGAAGTGAGTGGTACAAACTTCATGTTCTCTCATTTTCTGTCTTCAGTTTCCTGCTATTCATGTCTGTTATGTAATATGGAAGTCAATGGGAAACTGTATGGACAGAATCAGCAAAAGATTCAAAACTGTTACAACTTTAAACACTTCATCTTCGATTTCTTGTATTCGGAAAGTGAAGAGATGTACCTAAGTTTCTGTCTGCCACAAAGTAATAACATTTTCATTGTTAGCTAGATTCAGTTTGCTACGATCAGTGTTTTGACAATAACGAAACTTAGCCAGGAGTGTTCATGTACACGTGATGTTTATTGTGACAGTTTGTGCAACATACTGCCTTCCCCTACCTTTCCACAACTCCTGACCGTCCCTGGCAACTGTTTCTATCATAATGGTAACCAAGATGTGATTTTGTCAGGACTGAAGTATTACTTATGTTCTGTTCACTAGGCTTGGCAAGAATCTTGCAGAAATGATATGCACAGCCATAACACGTCTGAGTTGTAGTTAGTTGTGGTCTTATAAAATGATCCATTTACAAACTTTTCTTATGGTATCCAGCACTGGTTATATATATATGTCTGATGTTCTAACAATGAAGTTTTAACATTGTCAACCACAAGTAAGATGTATTTAATTTTCTCACTGCGGCCTAACCAGTACAAGTTTGTGCCCATAGGGCTACCTGGGAGAAAGATAATACTACAAATGCCATACAGGTAGTCTAAATAACTGATGATGCTAACTATGTAGCAAGTATTGTGCACAAAGTTTGCCAGCAGAGGTTCTATGGTTGCTATGGAAATACGGTTGCTATGGCTATGGGATAATCATGGGCAGGACTTGCAAAAGCAGCTAGCAACTTTTTGCACAACACCAACTACAGGACAGCATCATCATGTCACCTAGCAACAGCAAACATGGCCGCTATGGGTAGGATTACATCCCCACTGTCTCCTGATTGGTCACCAGTGGGATCATACCATCTTGAAGGTTAAGCAGGGGAGTGCAGCATGTGAACACACTTATGCCTACATGTTGTAATATTACAGTGCACATGAGAACAATGTTTACTTGCAGCTATGATGACCACTTTCTGTCAAATAAAGTACTCCTGTCTGATATTCATACTGATTTCAGTGTTATATCAATTGTAATATACTCAGTGTCCTGTTTTCAGGAAGGCTACTTGTACACCACTGTAAAGAAAGGAAGATCATCTATCGGTAGTTCTGTTTCTCCTAACATACTCCCAATTACTGATATCAGTTTTTCAGTCATGTCTACTGGGGAGAATTTAAAAGTTGATCAGGAGAATCCCAGTTGTCAAACAATCCCATATAACTGTTTTTGCAAAAATTAATTAAGAAAATGTGCATAATCAACAAACTATAGAACAATCAAGTTGCATCATATCGGAAAAGGTGGTAAATACAATAAAGTTTCAAAGACCAACATAACTTAACATATAAATCACAAATTTCATAAGCAGCAATTCTACTGGATATTCAACTCAAGAATCTTCAAGTCCATAGAATTCATATCCTGGGCATGATGCTCCAAGAGGGCTTTGCCCAGTATCAATTGGATTGGATTTTAAAGACATGGACACATTTGTAGCATGTAAAAATTGATAAATTCATGACTTAACACTCCTCAGTAACACTGATGTCTCCAAGGTCACTCTAATGACCTTCAGGGAAAGACATAAACTGCCCATAATAAATTCATCTTCAGTGACTAAAAATTGCAAAAACTGAGTCAGCAGACCCTGCTGCCCTCAAACACGATAGTCGGGACTGCTTTCCGTTAAAAACAACTACATGTATACCCTGAAACAAACTTTTGCAACATCAAGTTTAGATAGTACCTGGTGTATTAGTAACTCACACATTTATGGAAAGACTCTGTGATTACAATAGATTTCTGAAATGAAATGTTCTCCGTATCTGATCCCATACAGTGGCCATCAGAACTACATAATACTTATGTCTTACCAACGTCACAATATCACTGGAATGAGGAAACATCCCTCGAGTGGATAACAAACGTAACCACTAACACACCTGAGCAGGTCCGTTACCTAGCTTTCATCGTCTTTACCTACTTTTCTACACGTTTCTTGCTTCAACTCCAGAAAAACTTTGATTTTTTTCTCTCTTTTTTTTCTCCTTTCTTTTATGATGTATCTTTTTTTTCTGTATATTAAAATGTGCATGGTTACAATGGTTGGGTGTTAACGTACAGCACAACAATCACTGCATTGATTTACGTGAGAGTATTGCGTGGCTCGCATGCAAGAAGACGTCATCGTCACACGGACATCACATCTAAACGTTTGTACATACAACTGGCAAGTCCAATAAATTAGAGTTCTGTACACTGAAGTATCGTGCCACGAGCGTCGGCATCCACATTGGAGGTCAAGTTCGACTCATTGTCACAAAGCGCTGAGTGCCCCAAGGTCATGTACAGTCGTTAAAAGAATACATTTTGATTTCCTTGAGTGGCCCTCACAGGGCAGAATGGACTAAAGTACCATCATTATCAAGATTGCTGTACATTAATGTCATGTCAAGACAAAACCTCCTCTTGCTGAACCCACAGATTTACATTACCGGCAAGAAGGAATTCTGGATAATAATATCAGACAACCCCAAACTCAACATCAGCCCCTATAGAGGTCAAAGGTGAAGATTACCTGGTCTTACATTGTTCGCTGCCTCCCCACAAGGCAAAAGTCTTGGTGTGAAATTTCTTATAGTGCTGTCTGGGACTGAGTACATACATTAGTCACTGCAACATCTGAGAAAAGTTCAAAACAGATCAAAGATCAAAGGTCACTCTGATGGATTAAATTGCCAAAGTCAATCAGTACTGTTAGAAATCTTTGCTAGATTTTTTCCCCTTGATTTTCTCAATCATTATCAAGTCGCAAGATGCAGGAATGTCATAGTCAAACCTCATTCAAGAAGAAAAAACTCCCAACTTTACAATAAAGATTACTTGTACAGTTTGATTTGAACACAGTTACAACATGTGTTGTGTTACAACACAGTCTCTCCTGTGGCAGCCAGCTCGCCCATGGTGATACTGACTTGTCCTGAACTCCCTGCCTCCTCATCACTTCCTTTCAGCTCCAGGTCAGCCTTCGTCATACTCAGAGTACTTGGTCTCTTGGAGCCAAACGGCATGCTCTCTGGGCTCTGTCTCTTGGTGCCTGCAGGCGACTCCTGGCCGGGGGCTGTTGTTGTCCCTGACCCAGTCCTGAACACAGGCAGCCTGCTCTTCTGTCTCCCAGACTCTCTCCTCGTCAACTTTGTCCCCTTCTTCTTCTCTGACGAGTCGTCAAAGCTCTCCTGTTGCTCGTTTTCTGTAGACAACGTTGCAGGTCTGTTTGAGGAGTAGGAGTCAGCATGCTGAATGGCTTCGTCGTTATCATTTCTATTCCTTCTATTGTCCTCGATACTTCTTTCTCTCTCCTGGCTCCTGTTTCTCCCATTCCCGTTCCTTCCATCCTGGACAATGCCAGGTTTTTCTCCAGCTAGTCTGGTCTGCGGGTGAGAGCCAGAATCGTTCTTTTCTCCGGCGGGACTGTCGTCTGACACAGAAGGAATGTGTTTTCTCTTTTTCCACAGGGAACTGTCTGAAGGGTTCTTTATGTCTAAATGTCTATCTACAGCCTGGTCAGGGGTGGGGAGGGGGGTGACCTCTGTAAGTGTTCCTGAACTCGAGTGGGTGAGTTGGGTCAGTGTTTTTGACTCTGACGATACGCCTTTGCCCTCCCCCTCTTCCATGTTCAAGAGGGGTTCCACGTCATCTTTCTCGTCTTTGTTTGACTTGGAGCTTGTGCGTGGGCTTCTGAAGGCGCTGGCAATGTTTTCCAACGTGCGGCTGATCTTCCCCATGCCGTGTTGGCCGTCCTGGCCGGTGGCATCAGTAACCAGAGGGGACATGTCCGTCAGGTCCTCTAGCTCGGAACTCTCACTATTGGGGATGACTACTGATAGTGCGAAGTCTGTGGGGAGGGTCTTCAGCCTTGGCAGGCCCTTGGCCTGAGTGTCTGTGCTAGGTTCTGGGGAGGGCTTTGCCTCGGGACCCACCGTGGGAGGGCTCGTGCCGCTCCAGCTCCGTCGGTAGGAGCTCTTCATGGAATAGGACGGGGACTGGACGGTGTGGACCTTTGCCCTCGTTCTGGGGGAGGGGTCACGGGGCGGGGTCGAGCTGCGAGGTCGGGGCGACTGTCGCAGCTTCTCCAGAGAGTGCGACCTTGACTTTGGCTGGCCGTGGAGGCTCTCATCACTGCCCGAGTGAAGCGATGACAAGTCGTGCTTGCTGTTGCTGAAGCGGGGGATTCTGGACTGGTACTTTTCCTCCTCCACCACTTTCTTCTCCTCAGTAGTGTTGGGGCTTCTCCGGACGGGAATTTTGGACCGGACTGACACCGTCTGGTTCTCAATACTATCCAGATATGCCTGGGGGAGACAAACATTTACATCAGATAGTTCAAAGTGAACCATAATCATGGTTCATCACCGTGATGTGATTATAAAGCTCCTATGAGAAGAACACATTCAAGAGCTATGTACCGTTATCACCTTACCTATAAGATGTCACAGATTTTTGTGTGATTTGTATAGCACTAACATAATGTAATAGTCAAAGACCTGTACATCGTATATGGGTTTGTTGGCAGTATGTACTACTCAGCACGATTGGTAGGGGGCACTGTTGAGACAAAAACTAGTATTAAAGATGGTTCAATGCAAGGATAGAAGCTCCTTGTTCAATGTGAACTAAAATGGTGAATTAGTGACATGGAGGAACATACATCGTCAAACTATGGCTGCCTCTGGGAGGTGTCAGGATGCTTCTCTTAAGTACATGTATGTTTCCCTAAAGTATAAGATGTCACACTCATAACATAAAAGAACAGTTCTCTTGGCACCATGCACTGCTCTGGGTAATCAGTAGGGGGCACTGTTGCAACAGTGATATCAAAACTATCTTATAATCAAGAAGCAGCAAGGCCCAATATCTCCTTACTCTCCAAAAGGTCTTTAATTGTCTTTTTATTCACATATTTTGAAGTTACTTTTAACTTGGAAAACCTATTTCAATACATGGTTGATCTAATGCCAACCCATGTTGGGCCCTAGGAGGAAACCAAATGTCAAAACAGAGCTAAAATAGAATGTTTCCCTTTAGAGAAAACAGAAATGTAACTAACTCTTAGAGGAGACCTATTGGCTGTGCTGCACAGTGACCTATGACCCCACCTGCAATGCACCCTGGTACTGGATCTGTTCCTGGGGACTGAGGTGCCCGAACTCGGCCAGCAGGGAATCCTGGGAACCGGACGTGTCGCTGCCGCCCTTGGCCATGGATGGCATGTACAGGTTTGCCCTGCTGCTGGCCAGCTCCATGGTGTCTTCTATAAACTCCTCCTCAACCTGACAAAAGCAAGTGGGGACAGACATGACACACAGGTGAGAATGTATAGTGGACACAGGTGTGTTACAGGTGAGACTTCAGGTACAATCAACTTAGCAGACCAAAAAATAACTAGTAAGGTAACATTTGAAAAAAATGCATAATGTTTACCTTCACATTGTCTGGCCTTACAAACTACCACTCTGTTTATTCTTACTCAAACACAATTTCATATACATATATGATGACCAGCCCTTCAACTCTGTCCTCACCATGGCCAAGTGCTACATAATGTAACCCAACACAACAGGGTGTCTGCTACAGCAACACTTACCATGGTGACAGATGTCTGGTCCAGATCATTGACCTTATTTGCTTGGAGAAGAAGAAACAGAGCAAAACCAAATGTTTTCCTTCTGCGAAGGTAAACATATAATAACAAAGACAAAACCTCACCTTGACATGGCCAAATCTCTCCTTGTGTCTCATCTCGACGATGTAGGCCCTGAAGAGCTGCCAGTCTCCAAACTTCATGTTCATGACGACCTTGAGCTCGTCCAGCTCACAGTGCAGAAGTACCGGCCCGTTGATGTTGTTCTCCTGGATCGTCTTGTGATATCTGTAAGAAAGAGATGTAAAAGTTTCAGTTCTACAAAAGTACCGGGTATAACATTGACATAATTCACTCCCCCCCCCCCCACACACACATACATGTATACATAAGCAGGTGACATATATTCTTGACATTTAAGTGTCAGAAAAAATCAAATCTTTGTCATACATGTATTACATGTTTAAAATTTAGCTATAGAAAAGTTAGTTTATAATAGAATTTCAAACTCTGAAGAGAGGCAGTGAGGTTTGTAATTCAGTTTTGCTGACATTCTAAATATTTATATCTTACATGTACACTTAAATTTTTATCAGTTGAATGAATTTCAGAGACAGAGATTGACAGGGAGAGAGAAATTTTTATGTAAGGTGCACCAGTGCACCTGTTTCCAGAAATGAATGTTGAGCCCTGAGTTAGAAAACAGTGCTCATTGACACTGAAATGGGCTCATTTCAGTTCAGTTCATCTACAGGTGGTGGCACCAGTGACGTCCCTCCATATGTTTCTGTCAAGGATGGCTGCTGACAGGTCACAGTCGTTCAGGCCAACTTCATCCTCTAACACTTTCTTTAGTGTATATGAAAGATGGGCTACCCTGGGTAAATAAAACAGAAACAAACAAACAAACAAACAAACAAACAAACAGAATGTCTGGTTCTCACCTGGGTAGTTCTAGCTGGTTGATCCCCTCCAGCTGTGCCAGACGGTCGCACACATCGTGAACATCCAGATTTTTCAGTTTGGGCTCGCGGCCATCTGACTGGGACTGGGCCTGTGAGAGAGAGAGAGAGAGAGAGAGAGAGAGAGCAGGTTAGTAACATCAGTGGAAGACACACACTCTGGCAAACAGATGCAATAACATGGTTACACCCCTATATGTTCCAACACCCCTATGATCCGAAAACTCAAACCTATGTTCCGACAACCCAAACCCTTCATGTGTATGTTGGAACATAGGGGTCTCTGAACATAGGGGTGCTGGAACATAATGCCATGTATGCATGTACAGGGGTGTCCCCCCACAACATTACAGTATTACTACTAGTGTACCTTGTGGGTGAAAATTCAATTCAGGTAATGGTAACAATGCTACGGGGGTGTGCATATCTTAACCCAGTTTCAACTTACTGAAAAGTTTCTCTTCCCCTGGTTAAGGAGGACAGATGCTCTGTACATGATTATACTGAGCTCTTTCCTACATCGTACACTGAACAGTTTTAAATTATACTTAAGTGTCCCAAGCTAATGACTGAAATCCCATCCAGTCTGGTGACTGTCAACAGTGGTGATTCTTACTTATTAGTCTACACATTCTCATTTCGAACTAGAGCCAGTTACTGTTAGACACTTGATGCTAAACCATACATTGTACTTGGACGACAGAACTTCACTCTGCATTAAGTTTACACCACACACACTATACATATACATGTACATGTGTACACTATTAGCAATTGTAAGTAGTGTTTCAGCATTGTCAGTGTGATAGAAGTTAGTCATTATGGATTTATATCGTGCAGTCAAAATCAATATCGGGGGAAACTATGCAAAGAAATTCTACTGCAATATAGAGTAATATCAGTATCTCCATCCCATGTTTAATGATAATACAAATTCAGCATTGTGGGCAATGTAATATAATGATTATATCATGGAATATAAATTACAGCTAAAAGGTGTTGTCTGGAATCGTCTTCATATGAAACCCAAGTCACACCTACATGTACGTGCATTAAACTGCAGCATCTAAAATTTGGCATGTCAGCCCACAGCCTACACTACGTCCATTAAAACACAATCATACAGAATGTACTAGAACAGAATTCATACCGCCATCATGTACACTTTCAGCCATCAAGCCAAATTTCCTGATGGATTTTTAAGCACTGTAGTGCGAACTCCTGAATACTGCAACCATCAAGGTCTTTATTGCAGGGCAAATAGCTGGCACGTGTACTGAACATGAATAGTAAAATTTCAGGCAAGGAAGCAAGTGTGGTGTTCACTGTAGTCTAGAGGTCAAACTTGCAACCTTGGCTGATATTGGAACCCAATAGGTAAGAAATGCAGAAGCCTTTGTTTAAGAAATATGTTTTGATGTGGGCAGGGGCCCCATATTCACTGATAACAAATTATCCACTAGAATGTGTTTTCCTGCAAGATCTGTAATGAATATTAGATACAGTCTGACTATCGAATGTGAAATTTAT
This sequence comes from Branchiostoma floridae x Branchiostoma japonicum, assembly GCA_013266295.2. NCBI lineage: Eukaryota > Metazoa > Chordata > Leptocardii > Amphioxiformes > Branchiostomatidae > Branchiostoma > Branchiostoma floridae x Branchiostoma japonicum. The sequence goes on along the minus strand of CM023827.1, from coordinate 6,813,685 downwards.
CTACAAGAAAATATTTTTCTTGATGAACCTATGAAAATATATCCATTCATTTTTGAATGTAAAATGTACATTTGTAGGTTGCATGGATGAATCTATTTGAAAAACAGACATCTCCACCAAATTTCAATGCTTATTCACAGAAAATCAGTCCACTCTTATGAGTCAAGAAGGTACTACATGACTGTATGGTGCCATGTTGATGACCTTGAGGCTTATCATGACCCTCTGTGTCTGTCCATGGAAATCCCCCACACTGTGACGACAATAGGTCTACAGACAAAGTGACTTTTTGGAGCAAGGCCAGGCCCTAGGGTGCGAGCGGGTACAAACAGCAAACCCATCAATACAAAATGTAAGAGGATAGTTTTATTGCGTCAGGACTATTAGATAGTTGCGAACTTGGCACTGCAGCAAATTTCCGCCTAACCTTTCAAGTCCCAAGGTCAAAGACAAATGTCTGTGACTGAGAAAAGGCTTTTGATGCTGGTTGAACCTTTCCTTGCAATGGCCAGCCTGATAAACCTGATACATGTATTTGGCAGTGGTGCCATTTCGTGAGCTTTGTGCTTAAAGATAAACCCTTTCGTCTGGCCATGGAAAACCCTATAATCATAAGACGCTTGAGTTTATACAATAAACTGTGATGACGACTGGTCTCTGGTTTAAAGTGATCTTTTGGACAAAGGACAGGGAGGGAGTGGACAGACAAGAAATCCATTAATAACAGGATACTTCTGCTGCCGGAGAGATATAAATGTGTGCCCTAAGACAGATATTTGTGACTGAGAATTTAAAGGGCTTGAAAAATGTCATGGTTCAACCTTTTCGCTGAAATGGACAAAAGTCAGGAAGGGAGTGGACGGACAACAAAGCTGTCAATAACAGGATGCTTGTGTCGCCTCAGGACAGAAAAGGCCACAACAATTCAATTTGTTAGTCCTACAATTTTAAAAAAATGTAGTCCCAAGGTCGGCTATATAAGCTACCCTGCCAAAAGTCTGATGGTGAAAGTCTGTACCTTGGCCCACACAGTTAATATACATGTACAGGGTAATCAGGGAGTCACAAATATAGTAAGAGTCAAGTTTTCCTCCTAGCTCTCTGTTCTAATCTTGTCTTCTTGCCGAATTTTTAGTCTAAAATGTCTGCGAACCAAGGAAATACATTGGTATGGCCTAAATATGTGGCCTATTGTCACTGCAGCAAAATTTTGGCCAACCCTTGAAATCCCAAGGTCGCAGGCCAATGCTTGTGACCGAGAAAATACAGGTTTCAACCTATTCACCGAAATGGCCATAAAGTGAGTGGACAGACAACAAATCAAATCTATCAACACTTAGAAGATAGCTGGACTGAGTTAGGACCACCAGATACGAGCGAAGTTACATTTGTAGCACTGCAGCAAAATTCATCCCGACCCCTGAAGTACCAGGGTCAATGACAGATGTAAACAGCTGAGAAAGGGCTTTCAGCACAGGGTTTGAACTTGCACTGAACTACCAAATATTTTTCTGGGGTAACTATGAAACAAAAGTTGTCCACATTCTCGTAATGAATGACATTCCAAAATTGGCACATCACTGCCACACTCACAATAAACAATCATAAACAGATGTGTGTACGGCTAGCTTTTTATATTTAGTTGTTCAAACAACAAATTACTTAAGATAATAACAATATAATGTAAACCCAAGGAGGTTTTGTTGATGGTATTCTGTCATTTTCATTCTTACAATTATGATGAATAACTTTGAAGTTATCATTATGATAGCAAAACCAACATAAACAGAATCCCTTCCCAGATAAAATAAAATCAAAAATTAACTTTGCAGACATGCACAGTCTGAATTGCATTTATTACAATCATTGGATTCAATGTCATATCTGTCAAACATCATAAAATTGGATAGCTGACGACTGTTATAAGTTTTAAAAGTATGCATTAGGCCACACCAATTTAATTTGTTGGTTCTCGGATTCGCCGCTTCATTTTTTTCTGCTTTGCAAATAAAAATAAAATTGGATTCAGGCTTTGATCCTATTTTGCCAAAAACAGTTGAAGAAAGCTCCTTGTCTGCGTTGTTTTACAGTTTCTTTCATGTATCAATGCACTGGTTTGATAAAAGTTTAGAATTCATTGTTTGAATTATAAACCAGCCTGGTATGGTGACATCAAGGCTGCTATCGTAGCTTTGGGGGCTATCAGAGGATGCCTAGGCTTCTTTTAATTTTATTTTTTTCGCCCAGTCGCTTCATATTTCTTCTGGAAAAATCCGAGAACCAACAAATTAAATTGGTGTGGCCTTAAATGCTAATATACAATGTAACAGGAAAAGAGGCATGTTAAAAACAAAATTTACACACTGTTTTGTCCATCAAAGATAATGAATTTGGCAAAATTTTTGAACACCACGAGCAGTAAAATTCGGAAAGATGGACGCGTGGTTAGAACACTGTTCAGCACAGACAGTTCTGTTTGGAAGATAATTTCCAGCCAGGCCACTTATCATTCATCATTTCCATGTTTCCATAATCCCTTTAGTTACAGGTAGCATCAAAGGTGTTACAGCATTGATACCATTACTGGGAACGAAGCAAACAAATTAACAGCCATTAGGTGCACAGGGAGTGCATTAAAGCAAGCAGCTTGACTATAGTTAAGCTGGGAAAAAGGCGGGGTCATTATCATGAAAGCAGTAGGGACCAGACAGGCTTCCCTGAGGAAAAAAGCTGAGCAAAGGCAAGCCTAAGCGGAAGTCTACGATAAGCTTCATCAGACTCTGTAGGGGGATGAAAGAATAGTAGACATTGGCCGGATAGAATATTTGCAGACAGACAACTATGAGATGATTTAGTGTCCGCCATGTTGGTGGGCTAATGTCATGACCTTGGTGGGTGGGTGAAGGTCATCTATCATGTTTGAAATGTTCCGAACAGTTCTTTACCCAGCATCAAATGCAGGCTTCAGGACTTGACTTTTTTTGTGGCTTCTCATGTGCTGTTTTCTGTTTGTATTCCAGTATTTGTACCAATCAGAATACTGATACACAATCAGAAAACAACACAGGATAAGCCATGAACAGTCAAACCTTGAAACCTATTATGGTGGCTAGAAATCTAGTCTAAACAAGACTAACTATAGAACAATTTCTTCCTTTGAAATGTTGTCTGCAGGTTCCAAATAAAAAGGCTACTATTTTTAATACACCCACCCAACCAACATGGTAGTACAAATGTAGCATACTGTATATCTCAGCCAATTTCTATTTTCTCTCCAGCCTCCCAAAAGGAGCCTAGACAATTGAATCGAGACAAGGTCTGTGGGCTCTATACCTCCTCCAGTGGCTGGGAGAGCAACGACTCTTGTGACAGCTCTGATATGGGGGTCAGGGGGCAGGCGGAGGGCCCAGGTACACCCAGCTAGGCATGTGGGAGGGGGAGGGTGGAGAAATGAAACAGAAGGAAAAGTATAATTATAGTTTGTACATGAAAAAAATTAATGATTGTGACAGTGAGTTAGACAGAAGAACAGTGACAGAAGAAAGATTGAAAGACATGAATAGGGCTAAGGAGAGAGTAATAGGCATGCCAAGACAATCATGTAACACTAATGGATATCCTAATAAAACGAACACACAAACAAACAAACAAACATACAAACAAGATTGTAAAACAAGAACGAAACAAAATAAATTAAAATGTCAAAACATTTTAAAGAAAAAAAATCACAATAAAACTGATAAAGCAATTTATTTTCTTATTGGTTCTCTGATGACATTTTAAGGTGAACATATTAAGCAAACACACACACATAACCTTTTAATAATTTTGCTTTAACAGTAAGAAAGCTCTCAGTCAGCAGTGCTGTCTAAGGTCATGCATGTACATCTCAGAGTAAGAAATTATGTGTTTGGAAATGCTTGTATTATTTCCCCATAGAACAAGGATTTGATGAAATGACAGAAGCGGAAATGACGGCGAGGACCTCAGAGACAGTTTTGCCTGATGAACTGTGCAAAGGGCAATAGGCAGGGCTGGAAATATCACCTGCATGTGCAGGTTAGTACAGGTAAAATTGGAGCTGTGCAGGTATTTCTGATGTCTACCTGTGCCTAACCTGCACTGGTCCATGTGCTGGGTTTATATGCAAATGTAGGTTCATGTGGATTTTTATTTGCTGCATTGAATGTTACCACCTATGAAATATAAATTAGAAATAATGACAGTGGTTTCTGAATAATAGTATGATGCATACTTTCTAAATTCTGAGTAAAAAAAACATTCTTACTCTTAGTGGTGCAGGTAAAATTTGTCTGGTGCAGGTAATTCTCAATGTTACATGTACATGTACCTGCACCAGTGCAGGTATGCAGAAAAAAGGATTTCGAGCCCTGGCAGCACATGTAGGAGAAGGGAACAGTTGACATATTCGCAGGGGTTCTCAAAGCCGATTGTCAGCCAACTAAATCTGATGAATCTATCAACTGCTTCTGGAATGGCTAGATCTCCTATCTACTATAATCTAGCTATAAATATCGTACTGTGCTAGGTGCAATGTTGAATGTTTAAGACACTTTTTTTGGACATACCTAATTTATCATCTTATACATGTAGCAGCTTTGGTAGAAACAGTTTTTTATGACTAGGCAAAAAAAAAAAGAATTTCTCATTCACAACTGATTCTGAGGTTGTAGTGAATGTACACTGATAGCAACAAAGCAATCAGAGACGGCAGACTTCACCGCCTTACCCATGCTTTGCAACCCTTTATGTCCCAAAGACGAAAACAACAGCACGGAGGATATATGGCAATGCTATCATAATGTTGTGTATATTGGGGAGCAAAGAAACACACCCACATTGAGACAGACAGACAGACAGACAGACAGACACACAGACACACACACAGACACAGACACACACACACAGACACACACACACACACACACACACACAAACACACACACACACACAAACACACACACACACACACACACACACACAAACAATACTCTTGAGATGAAGCATAAAACTTTCTGTCCTTGTTAAGAACATCCTTGCAGGATTTCAACTAACAATTTGTCACCTTTACCATCCCTTGTGCACTACAGAAATCCACCAACTGCCAGTAATATCCGCTTAAGTCGGACTGTGTGTCCAATAGCATCAGGAAATCTTCGAAATGAATCAAATTAGCAACAGGAGGGCTGACAATCAGTCTGATGTGAGGGATGACTCTGGAAGGGAGTCCTTCTAAAATTGTATCAACTTGCCTGTTGGGGGTACTAAATGCCAGACTTATCAGTAGTGATAAAACATGAAGTAAAGTGCACATGCAGGGGTAAATGCATGTCTGGAACGAAATTAACTTGATGAACGAGAGGCAAAAATAGGGAATTTGAGCCATTATCAAAATTAAACATCTGGATGTGAAAGACCAGTTATGCAATCATAAAGGTTAAAGTCTTGACTCCCACTGTATTAACCTTCAGCCTGCTAAGGTAGCAGTTTGGCACCAAATTTGTATTGGTTATGGGGTTAGGCAGCAAGGTGAAGGTTAAGCAGTGTTAAATTGAATAAGTGTGCATTGAATCGGAGAATATTCTACTGACTACATGTAACACAGTATTACATGTTGATTGAAAAAAAAAGTCAAAGAGACCTATTGGCTTCTTGCAGTAATTCAAAGCAGTTTGAATATCAGACTGTTGTCAGATTTTACTAAAAAAAATCAAAAGGTACTGGCAGCTTTATGTTGATGAAGGTTAGACATCCAGGTATTGATGAGATATACAAGGAAACATTTACTGGAGCAACTGGATAGATTTTGAAAACTGTTTTCAAGTCTTCACCTCATTTACACATCAATTCATAGTTTTTGGATAAATACCTGTTCAACTACAGATTCCATTAGTCACTGACAAAAAGTAGTGGATGCTACCTGAAATATCTGACAGTTTTCAAACTCTATCCAGTTGCTTTAGTAACTGTTTTCCTGTGTACTGGCAGTTTTGTATCAAATAAAAATCTACAACAGACTGGTCAAACGCTATTCAAATCCAGATTTATCCAATCTAAGTCGGTGCTTATGCCCTTGGGGCAACCCTAATTTCAACATGTCCCACATCCTGCAGAAGACTAATTGTGAATCAATCTTTGAAATAAGGTGCATTACGGTAATGTCCTGGACCCCATGTGTTTTCTAAACAGAATTATTCCAATTTCCGCAAACCTCAAAAGTCCTGACATGTCACGTCATATTGTGTCTTCTGTGTGTTAATTCGTGCATTAGGGTAAATGGCCTATCCCTGCACAACACCCAGAGATTAACATGGGTTACATTATGATGTATAATTTGATTAACATTTGATGTAAGCATAGTTTATGCTGTTTCATGTGGAAAGTCACCAGATGGGCTTCTTTGTTAACAGATGCGCACAGACTGTAATATTCACAGACTTGATGTTCATGAGTAGAAAAGGAAAGTGATCTCAATCCAGTTTTAGCTCACCGAAGAGCTATTCTTCCACTGGTCATGACAGAGAAGACGGACGCTATGTATTTACAGGTTCACTGTACTATGTATTTACTGGTTCACTGTACCAGGGAAATTCGCCTTAGCTAGTTCTTTTCAATAAGTACAATGAATGGTGGATCACTGTAACCCTTTCTAGTAGCATGCATGCTGGGTGAGGGACAACAGCTGGGATTCTAACTCCCAACCTCTTGGTCCAGAGGCAGGGTCGCTAACCACTGGACTACACACACTACAGAAAAAAAAGATGATATCTTAATACATGTGCACATGTGTAGAGTTCTGTAAGAGGACTATAAGTTTAGTATAACATGAAGGTCTTTATATTCACACATTCAGAAAGATGATATCAAATACACAAGCACACATCCATGTATCCATACTGTAATGCTACTTACACTGTGGGGTTCTGTGAAAACAATATCGCAAGAGATTTTACAATGCACGTAGTCTCACAGATTCTGGCATGATTTCAAATTCTGAATTCTATGCTGGGTGAAACTGTCAGCTTGGTATCATAGTGAGATCATAAAGATAGAAAAGATTCATGATGTTTCAAGTATATACTATTTACATATACAAATATAACGTATAGTGTAGTGACAAAAGCCTATTTAAGTCAGTGCTGACAATGGGGTAACAATTTGTGATACTTTTTGCATGTAAGCAACCTAAAATCTAGCCAAGCATGGCAGTTTGAATATATTTCACAACTGTTATGAACTAAATGAGATTTTGCACAGTTTATCTCTGAACAAATATTTGCCTTCATAATCTGAAGTGCCCTTACAATACAATTAGGTGGAAATTTAAGCCAACATCATTAGCTGATTACCACCCCAGACTAATCAACAGGCACCTGCAATCTGGCTAATCTCCATAACTCAACCTCATTATATATGCAGACTGTTAGGGACTGTCATGATGGTACAACTTGCAATATCATGTTACATTGCAGGGTGAGTCATACATGTATATAACTGGCTCTCAGTAAGTACATGTATTAGTCAATGGAAGGTAACCATTGTTTTAGCACCACGGACAGAGACACATGGGAAACTTGCATGTAATGATTGTGGATTTTGTATGTGTTGAGAACTTCACGTAAGCTGGACTTCATGCACTATGTAATAACCATGCCTTTAACCATCTCCCTGCTGCCTAACCCTGTAACCCGTGCAAATCTGAATTTAAAAGGCTACAGCAGCAGGGGGAAGGTTAAACAGTCCAACACTTTGAACTGATTTTTAAAAAAATCAGAAGTTCACACACTTCTATTTACTTCTATTTCTATATCAGACTTGCTACTGAGTCTAGTTTTAAGGTGAAGAAAGAGCATGCTTCCCTTACATCACAATATCTTTTATTTCTCTTATAACAATAGCACATACAATTATAAGAAGAAGCTTAACTTAGAAAGCTAGTTAAGATTTCCTGTGTCTTATCCAATCCAAGCTGACCATCATACCTGTAATGGTCTTGCTCTCTATGTGTGTCAGTCAGTGACTCAGTGGAAGACCATTTCAGCACCAAGGAAAGAGACATGTGGGAATCCTATAAGCAACTACATGTATTAAGCATCTTGGAGGACTGGTGTAACTTTATGGACTATGACTTTGCAGATTAAAAGTAAAAGAATGTGAATGTGAAATGTGAATGTGAAAGGTAAATTAGTCTCAAAGTATGGTAAACTTTGTTGTTATATAGTAGCAGATGGCATAGGTTTTACCTTGTGCAATAGTTGTGCACTAAAGTTTTCATGATTCTCTCCTATCACAATAACATACATGTAATTATAAAGATATAAGAAGAAATTTGGACCAGACCTCTGTCACCATGGTGACTGGTGCTGTAGCAGACACCCTGTGGTGTTGGGTTACATTATGTTGCAAGTTGCAGGACAGAGTTGGAGAGGCTGGTCATCATATACACACACATTATGAATGTGTTTGAGTAAGAATAAACAGAACAGTAGTTTGTTAGGCTAGACTATGTGAAGGTAAAATTTACATTTGCTTTGCAAACATTACCTCTCTAGTTAAGATTCTAAATATCCTGCATCTTGTCCAATTCAAACGGACCGGTGTTGTTTTATATTCCCCTCCATCCTTGCATGCAAATGGCACATAGATATTACTTTCCCCTGTATTGATCGGTTATGTAGAACAGCCATTTGCCCCCATTCTGTCAGCATGGCTGATACACATGTAGAGCAAAGGCACAGCTCATACTAAGTGTTATGCTGGGCAGCAGTGGTGGTGCTGTACATGTATAATAACAGGAGTGAATGGTGACATATGGACACTGAAGACAGTTTAAATACCTTCAGTACCAATGCTACAGGCAGGAAGAATTAGGACAACTGTGGGTGTTGGCCAAGCACTATTTTATGAGTAGCAATGGTCCTTTTAGAGTTGGAAAGACTCTTAATACATTTTTTGTCCATTTTGGATTTCCACATGCAATCTCTTTGATTTCAAACAACACACTTGTGTGGGACAAATTTGTGCTAGAAATGGGCATATGAGTTGGATGGGACGTAAAGCCGGAGGTCCTGTTTTTGAGGAGAGACACACCTCAAGCACGTTTAAGATCCCACCACACTTATTGAAAAGAGTAGGGGTCCTTCCTGGTGTGAGTGGTTCAAACCTTACAGTTATGCAGCTTGTACTAACTGTGCAAAACTGGTGTGTTATGCCTAAAGCCGGTTTACTGGTTATGTGAAACAAACAAGAACGATAACTCATTGTGGACGGACCTTTTCCGTGTGTTACCCAACAATGGACCTATCTATAACCCCATCTGACAGGCAGACCTACATGTTTGTGTAAGATGTGATAGCTTGTCTCCAGTATCACAGCAAACATGCTAACGTCTGCATTGTTCACATTACTATGGCTGCCGTTGTACCAAGCATCCAGCCGGCATCACAACCATGCTGTGTGTGTCACCCTTATCTACAGTGTACTTTACGTTACACAAACCTTACATGTATCCAATGTCGGATGATGTGCTCTAATAAAATTTGAGCAGAAATTTTCAGCAATCTACCCTTACACAGCTGGCCTATTAAATATCATAATGATTCTGACATCAGCACAAAGATTTTTGGCAACTGTAGAACCTTTAATGCCAGCAATAATGTACTCAGGACTCATAGTAGAAAGGAAGAAAGGAGCTAGATTTTGATTCCCTCAAATTGTGACGTCTATCTGCAACACCTTATCCCTTGAATCAGATAACTATCGCAAATCCAATTTCTAGCTTGACTACGCCCACAAGCTCTTGAGCAGAACTGAAACTGCCAGCTATATTTTACATCCTCTACACAGATAACCAGACTTGTCTACCCTTCATGCATGTATCAGTCTCGTGACCTTGGTATCATCCTGCCCATGATTCACGTTTAACTTTCATTTCCTTTTCATCAATTACATTATACGTCAATCAGAGGCTCAGTCACAAGATGTTTTTCATGTTCTACCTCATCTGTAGAAAGATCCAGCTAGCATGTGTCTGACCTAGCAGTGACACCAGTATGAAAGTTCAAATGTCTTTTGTTGTATGGTCTATAACTGTTTTGTATTCTATTTTTGTTTGGATGATTATGCAGACAAGGTTATCCAAATAGCCAATGGTTATTACACGTATCAAGGTCAAGTCTATGAGCTCATAATCTATATCTGTATCTGTATCTGTATAGCCCGTATAATAACTACCCTTTGGCGTAACACAAAAGCTTTGCAGGCACGCAGTACGGCCCCTATATCCTTATCAAGAAGTAAATGTATGGTAGGTTCTAAAAATTACTATCTAACATCTAAAAAACCCTTGGTGGACCAATACAGAGGCAAACCCTAAGCTGTGACTGATAGAATTCATATTCAGAGAATTTGTGCCCCCCTCCCCCTCAACATACTCTGCTGTATGCTGTAATGCACTTGGCAAGTGGCCAGCGTGTCACAAGGTTTCCTGGCAGGTCGGAAGCATTTTTCACCACCAGGACACTGGGTATATATAGAAGCAAGAGCTGTTTTGGTATCTCGAAAATACAATGTATTTCCAAACACCAGTGCACTAGCAACTTTGCCATGGAAAGATACTGGAAATTCGGAACCTTCAAAATCAAATAATCTTTATGTGTGATGGCAAAAATATGCCATAATATAAGAAGGCATGCTCTTCCAATTGATATTTTGTAACTTTTTTTCCATTCTAGAATTTATTTACGAGTAAATGTGTAAACATAGTAACTACTTGAAAACAGAAACACCACTTGAAGAAGCAAGATTCACTAGTATGCCCTACTACATTGTATATGCATGTGAGAACTGCATAGTTGGTGTTCTTCCAAGAAACAAATGCCAATGTCTTTCAACAACCAAGATCAAACTTTGCACTTACACCGCATCACTTCTGGAACATTCTTACTCCAAGTTCACATTAGATATGCACATCACATCTCCAAATACCAATTCATCCATTCATATGAGTCTCTCTAGCTTCAGACACAGCACTGTGATTTTGTGCTACGCCACAGATTTATTAGCAAGTTGTACCCCAGAAAGAACCCAAGAGTTTAATGTGCATTACATATCCATTCATATGAGGCTCCCTACTTTTAGACACAGCCTGTGTTACACAATCTCTGTCAGTGGCCAATTGGGCCTCCTCCCCGAGAACTTGTGGCCATTCACCTCTGACTCGAGATAACCATTCCCAATCCCTGAACTACCAAAATTATAGGAGCTGTCGGTCCTTCATGAAAGTTTATCACTGTGACTATGAAAATCAGTCCAATAGGAGCTCAGGATTCTCTGGCACTATGGAAACCAGTCATCACAGTTTCCAACACTATGGTAACAGTCAGTTCTCAGTTTGACAATATGATCACACATACATGTACATAAATCAACAGGATTAAGTAAAGATGTTCCCAATTCTCCTGACTTAGAGATGTTGCATCAAGTTTCTTTCTAGGGGCCTGACCAGTGTAAGACTACTATGAGCTGTTACGAGTACAAGCGTGATGTAGTCAGGCTAGGTGATTTCGTGCTACGCCACAGATTTATCACCAGGCAGTACCACAATACCTTCACATTCATCCACTACATTATGTAATGTACCATTATGTTATGCAGGAGGTTCCAACAGATGTGAATCTGTTATTATTCTGCCATTTTCTCTGCACCATTACCCCCGATGCTCGCCCGAGCTAATTATAAGTTTCCCAAAACATTAACGTCCGCAGATTTACCGTTCTCCAAGCGTAGTTCCTGGAACGGTCGCTCCGAACGATTCTTACAAAATTAGTCACGGGCTGTTACTTTGGGATGGAGAAAAGATGACAGGAAGTTGGTGTCAACACATTATACAGCATATCACCTTCCTAAAGATGGAGATTGTGACTTTGTGCAGTGGGTTGGTAAATCTATTTTGGTAACTTTTTGTGGCACACACCTCGAGTGCTTCATGAGCCTTGCAGTAGTCTTCATTGAGATTCTTTTTTCGGACGACAAATCATTGAGGTAAAACAGTCATTACCTCGGTACCAAATGTGGAGTCGAAGATATAGATGACCCAGAAAGTGGGGCATAAGTCAAGGATAGGTACAAAAGAATCGGCTGAAGCCTTGGGCTTACCAAACGGAGCCTTACAGTAGTCTTGATTGACATTCTTCTTTCGGACGAGAAATCATCGGAGTAAAACGGCCATTATAGAACACGGAGTCGAAGATATGAATGGCCCAGAAAGTGGGGCATGAGTCAAGGATAGGTACAAAGGAATTGGCAGCAACCTTGAGCTCAACTAATGGAGCAGTTTATTGTTTGATTAACCTGTGGTGCACTGTCAAGGCCAAGTGCTCTCAAGTTTGCTTTTAGTTAATACATAAAGCATGAGCAGATAGGACTGTTGGAGGTTTTAGACTGTTTGAAACATACAACTTTGCTTTTAACTTTTAACAAGCAGTGGCAGGTAAGAATTTTGGAGCTTTTATACTGTTTGAATATTAAGCTATCGGTATCTATTCATTTATATCAAGATTTACCACATTTGTGGAAGGATTGACATAACAGGTGACTTATCACCTTTTCAAGATGTCAACCCTGAGACCAGACTGTAAGGTTTGAACTACTCACATCGAGAAGGACCCCTACTCTTTTCAATAAGTGTGGTGGGATCTTTAACGTGCTTCAGGTGTGGCACTCCTCAAACACGGGACTTCCGGTTTTACGTCTTGTCCGAGAGGATGTCCCTAACTGAAGCTACATGTAGGTACTCTTTTTCACCTGAGTCAAGTGAGGAAATAGGTGTAAAGTGCCTTTCCCAAGGGCACAACACTGAGGCCTACCAGGGATTCAAACCCAGAACCTTCAGATTCTGAGTCAACAACCGTAATCACAAGAATGTATTTTCCAAACATTTGCAGAGAACTTAAACTATGTACAGTTCTACAAGTGTTGCATGTGCAGTACAAATGCTGAGCATGTACATGTAGTTGCTGATGCTTCAGGCATTTTCATTTGCATCTACTATGAGCAAGCTAATTCCTGCATATCAGAGTGTTTCTCAGCCATTGTTATTCAAGGTACTGAAGTTGAGGTGTTCACCATTCAGTACCATGGACAGATACAGGAAGTCAGGTCACAATAGCTGTTTTGTAAAAGGCCTGTTTATCTATTATTAGTACCTATAACAGGATGCGATTTTGAGTTGTTGAAATAAAGAAAGGTATCAGGAAATGGTGGCGGATCGATAACATACTCTCACTGTGCAGGTTTCATGAAAAATGCAACAGCCAGATTGACTGCATGTACCTTCGACTTCCGTCCTGTTGAAAATCAGAACACTAGCTTTACCTTTCTTTCTACTACAATACCTTTCTTTCTACCTACAACATGACCTGAACTGTAAAAGAAGCACCGTTGTACACCTCCAAGTACATGTATAGCTTTAAAAAGGTAGAGGTAAAGGTAGTCCAATGGCCTTTTTGAAGCTGTAGGGGCAATGGGTTATTATCCACTGTATACTGTACAGTACACTGTGTCTAGGGCACGGTACTGGAAGGCGGAGCCCATCCCTTTGATTCCACCGCCTTTTCCCTCCCCAACCAAAGTAAGGTACCCATTTTACACCTGGGTGTAGTGAGGAAAGTCATGTAAAGTGCCTTTCCCAATGACACAAGCCTGGAAGCAAACCTGCGACCTCTCGATCTTGTGTCTGCTAGCCTTAGCCACTTGGCCATTCCACCCCATAGTCCATTATGTTGGGATCATAATTTTTAACACAAGTGCCAATGAAACCCCACACAGCTGTGTCCAACTTGCACAGGTGCACTGCAGCAGGTGTGACCTGTACAGGTGAGCACTCAGGTGGAAAATCAGATGACAAAAGCATCAGACCTGAAGCCCAAGGGAGGAAACACATGTAGGGGAATTCTAATATTCACCTGTCAAGCATTGAAAAGACCGAAATATAAACTGACAATAGGGGTAGTAATACCTTTACGCTAATCATTACAGTCATTGTGCATTTCTCAGTAACAGTTATACAATTATGTAGTAGCTTTTTGGTATAATATACAACAGTATACCAGTATTATGTATTTCCATAGCTTGATACATGTATGGTGTTGCCTCAAGCAAGGTTTTTTAACTTCCTTGCCAAAGGGAAACAGTTGTTGAATCTTTGAAAACATTGGGGTATAGGGATTTCATAACTTACCACTGTACATGTAGTAAGAAAAATGTCCCTATTTCCTTACAAACTGCAGAATTCAGGCATGTACAAAATGTAAATTCTACAATTTATGCTACCTTTGTGAAAGTTTGAGCTTTTTTAAGTGCAGCTAGTTTGAACTGTGACACCTGCCAAGAATGCATCTCCTTACACACTACATGTAAATCCTTCAGTCACATCAAAATTCTACCACCCACAAAAATGGTGTAAACAAGGATTTCTATTAGAGACAGGCAGAGAGCAATTTAGTCTTCCTCTGAGAGCTACTTAAGATTTGTCTTGACAAATAAGGATGTCAGGAAGGATCTCAGATCCTTTTGACCTCCTTGTGACAATCTGTGAGCTCGGAATATTCAAGACATGGAGAGAGTGAGCCCAAGGGACTGAGGAGGAAATTCGGTAAATCCGAAAACAGGACAGGCATATTCATGGGCAGATCAAATTACATCTATCATATAATATAGGACAAATGAGGAGGGAGGAAAGATGTTAGTAGTAATTTGTAGAAAAGAGAATGCAACTATAGAATTCAAAGTAGATTAAGTATGACTCTTCTAGTACCTATTTTTTAAAAGGAATTTGCTCAGTACTTGGTACTGAACTAAGTTTGGTTTGCTGGAACAGCATCACTTCTCCCTAAGTCAGAAACATCAATGCTCGAGACAAGCTATACTCACTGAGAGTGAGGACTAACTGGCTCAATAGAAGCAAGGGTTAGAACAGAAAACGACTACTCCTACACTACAGACTACAGTTGTCCATCTACAGCAAGCACACATGTACATGTACATGTCCAAGTTTCTACCACAATTTGTAACTATTTCTACTTGACATTGTAATCATACTGTACAATGTTGGCCTAGATTATTGGCAATTGAAAACAAGAAAGTTGCAGATGGAACAAAAATAGCACTACACTGTACTTAAATAGGCCTTCAATAACCACTGTTATATTTTTGCAAAAACAAAAAGAAATACAATTTAATGCGTCATATAATGAAGTTCAATATGGGAACCAACTATCCCAATACCACTTGCATATCTACTACTGTAGCATGTCAGAAGAACGTATTATGCCTGCGTGATTTACATTATTGTTTGTTGTTTGGTCAAGGTAAAGTTGCATCAGAATTTTGCCCATTGCAGATATCTTTTCTGACACAACATTTCAAAACCACAGACGTAATATCCTCCTTATATACTCCAATGCGACCTTAAATGAGACACTCTGACAAAGTGCTATGCACAATACATTACCGGTTTTACGCAGGCTCAGTACATTCTGCCATCCCAGCACGTCGGCAGAACGTACTGCACCTGCGCGAAACCCGTAATGTATTGTGCATAGCACTTTGGCAGAAAGTCTCATATAAGGTTGTATTAGAGCATATAAGGTTGACAGCCTGCCTGTAGTTTTCAGATGTTGTATAGGAAAAGATATCGTCTGCAACAGGCAAAATTTTGATGCAACGTTGACCAAACATCCAACGAAAAACGTGAAAAAGCAGGGTTTTGCGCAGACGCAGTACATTCTGCCGACGTGCTTGACATCCCAATGTTGCTTTTATCAAAAGATAACATCTCAATGTTTACAAACAGATGTCTAATCATGACAACAGTTTGTGTGTTTAATTCATTGACAAACGATCAACTGTTTGTTCAGTGGAGGAGCAGGGGAGTAGCCCCATGCATGCCAGAAGCCGGCAGTCGTCAATCAGTTCACTCCCTCCCTGTGATATGACAAGCATGTGGATCTGCATTCTGCTCTATGAAAGCAATCCGTCTATGGGCACAACATGCAACATGCAGGACATAGCAGCAAGTGACTGCCTAATGAAAGCACTTCCTGGCATCTCCAATCTCCATGATGATACTTAAAACAATTTTCATTGTAACAAACAGTTCTAATATGCCGAATTTTCTATTTCTGTCCCGTTGCACAATTCTTTTTCCCTTCCCAGTCTCGTTGCGTGACCGGCACGGCTCAAAATACCCTTGTTGGCACTTCTGCTGTAAAGTTATCCACTGGCCGATGTTTGTGTGTGAAATAGTTAGAATACAGGTCTCACTACATCACAGGTCTGTTTCATACAAGGTCTGTCGCTGTCAGGAAATGGGAGGGGTCGTTAAACTTTCCCTCGAGTCTTTGCTCATAACATTGACATATTTTGTGGTTTCAGGCAAAGTACTACTTATCCTACTACGCATGCATTATCTGCAGTGAAGTAGGAAGCTTACGATCGCTAAAAGTCACAAAGACTAAATCTACATACCAAGTATACGTAAAAGAGCCCATGATGATGGATTGTACTGTATGATCTCAATTGCCTTTGATCAGTAACCAGAATACGTGATACCTACATGTTATGATAATATTTTTTCAGTAACAAAAACACAATCCGATAGAGAACGAAAGAAAAAACGAGTCAGGTGATTTCTGGAATAATCGAGTCATGACGCACAACGTAACTTGAAATGTTGCCAGCTTCCGTAGTTATCCGCCCAAATGGGACGGCCGGGAAAAGAAATTGTTTCATATCCCGACACTGAAATGTACACACATTATAGAAATCCTTGAATTTGAAAGCTAATGCTATTGCTTTTTGTCTCTTCTGTTTGGATTAATTTATTGACAATATACATGTATAATTATATTAACATCAGACTGAAACAAAAATTTTAGTACAAATTCGTTGCAGAAAGGAAATCAACAACCAAATGTCACATGGCGATTCCAAAACTAAATTACACAACTGGGTTATACATTTATGTATATTACTTAAAAATGTGACTTTAAACAAAATCAGACTCTCTACAGGCAAACTATTAAGGGCAAGTTTTAGGGTAAGATGACATTCTGTATAAGTAGGGCATGTATTACTGAGTAGATGAGTCAGACAATAAGTGAATACTCAACATCAGTTTTTCTCATCTATCCTTTAGTCTAATTATTTAACTGTTGGGGCACCACAGAAGATCTGAATCTATTAACTGAATACACTATGCTGAAAAGACTTCATCTCAATGCAGACCACACGAGATGACACCACTGGTATGGAAGCTGACAGCCACCTGCTTAGCCTGCTGAATGAAACCCTCAATAACAAACCCAGCATGGGCCCACATCTTTACATTCGCAAAACGCTGCCTTTTTAACTCAAAGTGGGGTCAAACTGATGGTTCACCGAACGAAGTGTGGTGTGCTTTTTACTTCTGCTGGTAAGACGTAAGACTACCATCTTTGATATTTCAGACATTGCGTAGGTGAACGTCAATGCAAAATAGAATCTTATGTTTCGAGATCAATGCTAAACTAAGATCCACAACAAGACCTGTGTTGAGCCTTTTACTTTCACTGGTAAGACGTAAGAAAAATGTCTTTAATTCCAAGACATTGCATCTTTAATTCTGAGACACTGCGTCATTGACTGTCTATGCAAAATCTGATGTCTTCTGTTTCAAGATCAATGCTAAACTACAAGTAAGATCCATAACAAGAACTGTTTTGATCCTTTTACTTTTGCTGGTAAGACGTAACAAAAATGTCTTTAATTCTGAGACACTGCGTCAGGGGAACATCAATGCAAAATAGATGTCTTCTGTTTGAAGATCAATGCTAAACTATGACCACAACAAGGACATGACATTGTGTTGTGCTTTTACTTTCGTTCGTAAGACAAAAGAAAATTGTCTTTAATTCAGAGACATTGCATCTTTAATTCTGACACACTGCGTCATTCACTGTCAATGCAAAATAGATGTCTTCTGTTTCAAGATCAATGCAAAAACTAAAATAAAATCCACAAGAAGAATTGTGGTGTGCCTTTTACTTTTGCTGGCAAGAAGAAAATGATTGTCTTTAATTCTGATACATTGTGTTGGGGAACAACAATGCAAAATAGATGTCTTCTGTTTCAAGATCAGTGCTAAACTATGACCACAACAAGAACGTGACATTGTATTGTGCTTTTACTTTCGTTCGTAAGACAAAAGAAAAATGATTGTCTTTAATTCTGAGACATTGCTCCGGGGAACATCAATACAAAATAGATGTCTTCTGTTTCAAGATCAATGCTAACCTGATCATGTCGGAACAAACCTGGATGTTTGTCTGGGAAAGGCAGTGGACGCCCCCCCCCCCCGACCTTCCTGCTGTCAATGCTGACTGAATATCAAACCATCTGGTCTGCTAGGATAGTTTTCAGCTTATTTCACTGTTTGTGTATCAGTTATTCAGCCCAAGTCAGGACAAAGATTTGAAGAAAATAAATAAAGCTGAACATCCAGTATTCCCCAGTTTTTCCTAACCTCCTCTTGATGCTAAATGAATTGTAGACAATGGCTGATGTAGGGTGAACAATATTCAGACACCAGGTAAGCACATTGTAAGTGACAATAGAAGGTCCAATTGGCAACTGATCAAACTGTCAAACCTCAGGTTAATTACGTATTCACCCTATTTTGGACAATTTCTACTATTTATTTAGACCAAACAGCAATGCATATGGTACGGTATATACATAATTATGCGGTATGGCAATATCAGATTCATATTAAATTTTGCTTCAGACTAAAGGAAAAGACTTGTAGAAACAAGATACCACAGAGAACGATTAACAAACTATGGAAGGTCCAATTAGCCCCTTGACCAACTGTTTTATCAATTATTCAACCTATTTTAGACAATTTTCACTATTTATTTAGCCTCCAGAGAAGTCTAGTCGAGACTGGATATTCCCCTGGGTATTGGGCTAACTCCCGAGGGGTGGGGATGGATGATTCTGAGGAACAATATCGACACACCAGTCGAATGGTACATTAACTTACAGATATCTGGAGCATGCGAAAGTGCTACACAGCAGAAATCAAATATTTAAATCTGAACAAAGGCCGAGTTTTGGTTCAGACACAAAGTACTGTAAAGTCATTTACTTTCCCGGTGGTTTTATTTCCTGGTGGGAGGGAAGGGAAGTTTTCGCTATGTTTTGAATTCGTGTTTTGTTGTAACTCTGGTAATACATGTACATTGGAAAGGCATGTTGGCGCTGTGGCGAATTTGCAGTGGACTGGTCACTGCAAAAAGCTAGTCTGAAATTGAAAATAAAAGCACGAAAGTTTCATAATTTACAGTAATGTGGAAGGCCACATATAGACTAGAACTGTTGTACATTTGTACATCCTTGGTGGGATGTAGCAAAGGACCATGTAATGTGTGAAATGACTGCTCTACGTGTACATGTACATGTTTGTACATGTGTCCTATCATCACTAACATTTGTGAAAATAATATTGCCTAACATTCATGAATCTTATGCAAATATAAGATTAATCGCAACTCTGCCCAGTCTGTTTTAATCATTCATAATTGATATAAAAGACTCATTTTTTTTCTGGCCATGGTGTGGGGGCTGAATTCGGAAGTCTGGTCAGAAAATTAATCAGCATAAATAAATAGTTTCCTCTCTGACCTCTACGTTATATATCTCCACCTAACAGATGGCACCTCCCATACATCTGGCATGCAGTTTTATGGGTTTTTCATGACGTTGAAGGGAGAAAAAAAGCAACAAACCAATCCACACCAGATTCGACTAGTCTCCACCAGACTAACTACGTTGGTTGAAAAATAGGAAAAATCATTTGCCCATATGTTACTCTTTCTGCGGGCACACTGTCCTAGCCAAGTATTCACCGTAGTTTTGCTGAATTCTACAATCCATGACCCCTTAGAAAGTCCTGATGTAGCAGATCTTTTAGTGGCTGCAAGACAGTATGAAATAGGCAAGGCAGTATCCATTTACTGTTTGGCTGGCAGAAAAAAAGATACCAGTACAAAAATGAAAGCCCAATAAAAATGCCTAAAAGCAAAAATAAGCCAAAGCCTAAACCTCTGCTTGGAGAGTAGTAGTGGGTATACAGATTCAGCACTGTATATCCAAAGATGGGATTCGCAGATGCGCACAGGAGATGGTTAGACATAGGCTGACACCAGGGTCGACCCCTGTGGAATGAGCCCCCACCACTTTACAAACATGAAGGATCAGAGGCAGAGTTATACTGTGGGATCATTTTCAGCCTACAATACACGCTACCCCCGTCTCATGTCTCTCTTTAGCCAACCTCTGACACTGACAGCGGTATAACTCACCACATTTGAACCCAATAATAGAACAAAGACGTTTTACACACCAGCTTGTGACCTGTATGAATAAAAGCACAATATACTGGAAGCGACTATTCAAAACGAAACAATGTTGTTGGACCGAATGGCTGATGTATTTTGAAATAATTAGTTGTTACATGCGTATCCTACTCCCCTGAACAACTGACCTGCTTCTCAAATTTCACTTGTTTGGATAAAACTTGTCAGGAGGAAGCTACTGTGTAGTCTGAAGGCATAAATCATTTATATATCATGATTCACCCAAACTGGCCTCTCCTTTTAATCCCACCTTTAATAAATGATAGTTTCTTGTCTGATAATATTTCTAATAATGGTACATTAAAGAAGAAAATGTGAATGCTATATGGACGTTAGTAAAAAAGTTGGAGGGTTGCAAATGAAGGAGGGCGGTTGGGAATTCCTGTGCATATTTCATACACGCGTGGGTTTCTCTAACATAGAAATCAATATCAATACAAATTCACCCCTGGCCTCATCCTGGGTTTGTTTATGATACGTACAACAAATGCTGGCACTTCCAGCAGACTTGTTTTGAAACCAGACAAGCCCTTGTTGAAATTGACTTTCTAGTACTTGAAATTATTTGGTTCAAAATTACCGATAATGTTAATAGATGCTAACCACATGGCACACCCCTCCCCTTTATGATGACAACATATTACGTATGACCGTAGAAAGAGCAACAGTATGCATGAAATGACACTGTGTCGGTATCAGAAAAACAGAAGAAAAGTTGAGCATGCCTTTGCCTCCAGGCTGTCTATCCTGTCGTGAAGTAAGGAGATGTGTAGGAAGATGTCGTCTCGCAGGATCCTTAGACAATCCGTCCACCTCTTGGTGATATTCTCCAGTCGGTTGGAGAGTATTCTCTCCAGGTCGGTTATCCTGTTATTCACATCCTTCAGCTCTCTGTTTGTGGCAAAGTAACCCTTGTAGAAACTGGGTGGTTGCGTAGAACCGTTGCCGTGTTCGGAGCTCGAGGAGGAAGAGGAAGCACTGTTGTTGAGTTTCGGAATCCGGCTACCCGGGTATTTCTTCATGTACTTGGCCAGGATCTTGCTGTGGTACTGCATGTTTCCCAGGATAGGTGGGTGGTAGCTCAGCGAATTCATCGGTGAAACGATCTGCGCGTTCCGAGAGGCGTCGACACACGGGGGGCACTGCGTCTCACAAACGTCCACCGTCATCGGGAAGAAGGCTACCTGTTCCGCTGTCGCCTCGTCATAGTATTCATGGTTCGTGACGTTGTTATTCCAACTGGAAGACCTTTATGTACGTATATAAATATAAATATATATCGAATCGCCAACGCCGTGGCTTCGGAAGACTACAGGGGCGAGGTATAAAAGCTCCGGGTGAATGAACACTCAGTTGCAGTCCCACGCGCAAGACAGTACAGCCATGCAAATCCGGAGGGACCTGAACATTCTACATGAATAGCAATGTGCCGGGAGGGGAGTGGAGGCAGGACGTTGGTGTGTTCAGCACGGGGGAAACACTGATGACGACACACTATCGCTCTCTGCTATGCATCTTGGCTCCCGCCCAGGTCAGGGCTGCATGTGAAATTATGCAGATCAGTCCCCATATAGGGGCCGGCCCGGTGTCAAATCAAACAACCTGGCACTGGGTCAGAATCAAAATAGAAGATATTGGCAATGCAGTAGGGTGGTTGGGGGTGGTACATTTCAGCCCCCATGGGGTGGGTGTGTCCAACCTTGAGAGGAATGTTACTGACATCTTTATTCTGCCATTTTAAGGATATCAAATCTTTAACATATTGAAGTTTCCTACAAAGATAATTCTATACGAATGAAAAAATTAAACTGTACAGGTCAGTGACCCTCCCCTGAATTGTTAGTGGTTTTCCCCTGTGAACAGGATGAATACATCAGACTTCCTCATTACCTTAGCGTGTCACATGGGACCCACCCTAGCCTCAGGATGAGATCATGGCAATTCCAGTGCACACACCAATATTCCAGGGCCAATGAACCATGCTGGACTGTGCCAAAATAAACAGGGGGTGCAGCATCTACCATTCATTCTAAACTACACTGCTAAAAATCCGTGACAAAAAATAAAAAATAACTATATTATCTACATACAAATGACCGCTGAGACGAAAAAATTGACTAAAGATTTCCTGGACAGCATAGAAGTAGTACTCGTTTCATACAAATATACCTCATTTGCATTGGACTATTCCAAGATTTAACAGGTTGCATGGGACTTTTCCATTCTAAAAATGGGAGGCGTAACATCTGGAAGCAAGCTGCTACACAGTACTCAATTGCAAGGCCACACCAATTTATTTCCTTGGTTCTAAGACATTTCAAGGTGAAAATACAGCAAGCAGACATCATTATCAAATGCAGAGGGCAGGGAGGAAAACTTGAATATGACTGTATTCACTGACTCCATAAAACTGAGTGTATTGAAGTATCAATCTGTTCTGCAAGCCTTGTTTTCATTAGTTTATTCCCAATTTACAATGTAGCATATTTTTAAAACATGCAAGAAATGAAATATTTTAAGAATTGGTGTGGTGAGATGTACCATAAGGTATCCTGTAAACCGTCTCTTTAAATGTATCACATTGGTTGAGAGATTATATGGATGAAGCGTCATTAATTTATGAGCCAAGACAAGAAACTACAGATCCATCCACAAGGCTATCAGGTGTGATATTTCCTTGGGGACGTATGCTAAGTTCCCCTCTACTTCATCCACATAAATGTTTCCATATTTCAGAACTGCTGTTAAAACGAGGATTATGAAATTGAAAGTTTGATGACACACAGTTTCTGTCATCTGTATCTTCAGGGAAACCGACAGGATGAAAACTTTTGTCAGTAGCTACATGTATGTAATGTATATAATGTTTATAAAAAGCTTGACCTTCCACCCCAAGCTTAAACTGCCATGATGGTTGTTTATGTGTACAGTAACCTAAGAAATGCCTCAAGGTGCTGAGTAAATGTTACATTATAGAAGAAAGTCACAATCCTCTCAATCAATCATCCTCTGGAAAGTAGTTTTACAGTAGATTTCAAAAATCATTGATTGTCTTTAATAAGATTTGCCTGTATGCACTGAGGAGCCCTCAATCTTAAGTGCAGTCTTTCTTGAACATCTCAAACTAAACTGCAACATGTCCGTCAACATGTTCTAGTCTTTGTTAATCAAGTGGAAATACCATGTCGAACTTTATTCTCCAAGCCTACAAGTACATGTTCCATATGGGCATTAAAGTGTATTATAAGGATTCATGACTGTTTCACTTAATAGCTAATAGTATATGTTCAATACATAATTCATAATCTTGAAAGAGATCTTCAGGGTCAAAATCATGATGGGTTCTGACTGGCCCCCAAAATCTGACCACTACTTCATTTATCAGAAAATGGGGGCAAATAAGAAGCCCACAAATTTTCCCATCCAACTTCTACTACTAGAGAGCACAAAATTTGCAACTGTATACAGACACAGACATCCATGGACTTCCTCATGGGATGTGATGCTGCATTTCCTGCATGATAAACACAGACTGACCTGTTTGTTTTTCATGTATCTTTCATTGTTTACTCAAGGGTCTGAAGTAATGGACCGTATAATCCAGGGCCTGGTATGTGGTAAATATACATGCACTTCTGTAGGCTGCTTGAGTGTGGAGCTCAAGGGTCATGAATGTGGATTGGATGGAGCGTTTGTTCATCGGCTTATGGCTATGGCCTTCAATGATTCAGATTTTGTATTGTGCTCTCTGGTCATATGTTGCATTATTCCATTATTGACTAGAATTATCCAGTTATGGACTTATACAAGGGTCTGCATGGGGGAATCCTGTTATTGTGTAAGGCTTTGATAAGATCGGCGACATGTAAGTCTTCTAGCCTACTTTGCAGACTTCTTGGAGCAGCAGGATTTATTTCTTTATTTTCATGATTTCTTACACAGGATAAGGTTCTCTAATGTGGCAGAGGGAGTTATGCTACGGAGGGAGTTACACCTCTCCAGGTGTTACAGCTCTCTGCATGGATACAGCTCCCCTCCCTCCCTGAACAAGGCCCCCCCCCCCCGAAAAGAAAATGCCGCTCTAACTACTCGTAAAAACAAACGCTGCCCCACTAGAAGTCTGTGCAGGAGGCTATAAGTATTCAACCCCCAGGAAAAAATTGAAATGGAATTGATCCAGCTTACATGTAGCTTATCAGAAAAGCTGATCTTCCACTGGCTGTGATCATGATAAAGAAGACACGACTTTGTACATGTACATGTACGTGCCCGATACCCCATTACTACATTTTTTGCAGTAGCACCCACAACAGCCTAATGCCCCATTCTCAGGACTGCAACCTTTTGAAGTAGCATATAATATATACAACTCAGGTGAGTGACAACAGCCAGGAATCGAACTCCCGACCTCCTGCTCCAGAAGCGGAGGCAATAACCACAGCCCTGTCCCGTTCAATCAAACTGTGTAATATACATGTAAAGCTCGCCTTTTATCTTCATTCATCACTCCTACCTGTCACACATGGCAGAGCTCTGGAGTACCCAGGTCAGATGACTGGGCAGGGCAGATCTGTTGTCATGGTTACCATGCATGGACCTCTAATGATATGGTAATGTTCATTACATGTTGGAATGGAAGTGTTTTTTGCTGAATTACAAACTGGAGGAAAAGAAGGGATGTTAACAAGTGAATGAAAAAAAAGAAGAAAATCCTAAAGCCCCTCTGCGAAAAGATTGAAATGCAAATATTTGACGGACATGCAGCCACTCTCTCATTGGTCGAACTGCTAATTGCCATTCTCTCATTGGTTGAACTGCCAATTCTGATGGACATTCAGGATAGGTCTATTATCTGCAGAAAAGGTGATTGACACAATTTCTGATTCTATAGCATGGTAAGAAAAGGCAAAAAAAGACCTGTTTACACAAATTATCTTTTCCCGTGGTTATGATTGCAGACTGAAAGATCTACTCTCCAAGCAGAGGTTTAGGCTTGGCTTATTTTTGACACGTTTTCAGACATTTTTGGGGGCTTTCTTTTTTGTACTGGTATCTTATTTTTACGCCAGCCAAATGGATACTGCCCTACCAATTTGATACTGTCTTGCCAATTTGATACTGTCTTGCAGCCACCGAAAAATCTGCTTGGAGATTACAAAAGATCTACACATTACAAGTCAAGTAGTTTGTCCATCTTAGAGTTAGAAACTAGCAGGTCCCCTCGGATGTATGTTCCATGTACAGAGGAAAGGGCTATCTATAGTACAATGACTCATCTGCGTAAATGGAAAAATAGACACAAGGCTACATCATGTATCCTGTAACCTTGATGTATATACAGCTAGGGGCTAAAAGGCTCATGAAGTCATCCTTACTGGGACATGTTTCCTTTCTACTAAACATGATATGTACCAGTGTGGCTCAAGCTGGCATGTACTGTCATTTACATGTAGCATGGTAAAGTGCAAACACTGGGACACTTTGGGGTCATTTCTGAATACCTATTGCTCATACAATATACTGTACAAAAAAAGAAGAAGAAAAAAAACACAATTAAAGAATAGCAAGTGTGTTTTTTGTACTTTGAATGATCACAGATAGCAGTCATGTCCTAAAGTTAAAAAAAAAACAAAGACAAGATGTACATGTACATGTATTTCTTTTATCTTTCATTTCAATTGAAATTGAATGAAATACTTCATTAAGGTTGCGCAAAAAGCCAAAGTCTCAGGTTAGGCTGTGAGCCAGGGTGTAAGCCTCACTAGTCTTACCAAAAAGCAGTGGGTCCTTTCACATTCCCACTGTAAGGATCTCTTTAAACATGGGAATGACAGCTTAACATCCCTTCCAAATGACTGGAACCCCTAGCAATGTCATTCAAGGACATTGCTAGGGAATCAGGGCACATAGAAAGTTAGGCCACACAAATTTAATTTGCTTGTTCTTGGATTTAAAAAAAATGGAGAAACAAAATGAAACCAAAGCCTGAGGACCAGGTGTATGCCTTGGTTAACACTCAGTTTTATGGAGTGAATACAGTCATATTCAAGTTTTTCCCCCTGCCCTCTTCATTTACGATGTCTGCTTGCTATATTTTAACTTCAAAATGTCTGAGAACCAAGGAAATAAACTGGTGTGGCCTTAGACTGATTCAAACCCTCAGCATGCCTATAGAAAATAACATCTGCAAACCATGTATTCTCAATAAAGGCTTGCCAAGTTCAAGAACGTGAACATTCTGCAGGGATGACCCGATGTGAAAGTTCAAACCACAAGACGTAACAGGGTTAGTCCTCACAGTTAGACTCCTTCCTGTGTCAGGCATGTGGTTTGTGTACAGTGGGGGCTTTGTGGGTTATACAGTTGGTCTGGCGATCAGGCTAGTTTCAACACAGAACCATTTTCCAAATTCTCCTGCCCTTTCAGGAATTTCCTCAAACAAAATTAGTGATAAAGAATTTTCCAGTAAAATCCACCCGAGAAATTATGATTATCATCATAGATCCTTTCAGTTTTTGACCTATTTGATTTCATCTACAGTAACTGTACCTGTTGCTGACTGCTGGCCACCCCTGTGTCAGGGACCCCCACGGCAGTGTAATCAAGGACTGGAAGACTGGATACTTCTACTACTTACATAATATACTATAAAAGATGCTCACTAACAAGACAAGAGATTTCAAGTGTTTCTTTTTCAACACTTTCCCTTTAACATTCTGATCTACTTTGAATCCAAATTTGAGATTTTGTATGTGGCACGTCAGGTGCAAGTGCACATGCAGTATGGTGTATGAAGAACCTGCGTCGAAACAAAAATAAATAAAAGAAGTACAGTTACTGTAACATTTTCTACATGAGGACAAACAATTCTTCAAGGAAAGGGAAATCCCAGGTTTCCACTTTTCCGCTATCACTGCCACCACTAGTGGGGCAGCAGGAAACGACCTTCGACCCCTGCTTACATCATGTCTGAGGCCCTTCCTGTCACAAAAGATTATCAAATACTGGACAACAGCCATGGACCTCGACGGCTCTTATTTCTTTACTCTGGACATTTAAGAAGGGCAGAGGGCAGTCATATCTCAGCCAATAAGAGACAGTACATGTAGCATGAGGATGGGACAGGCAAGGCAAAGCAAGGAGTCTCTGGCATATCCAATCAGATAAAACATCCTTTTACTAATTCAAGAGTATTTATATCTTCTAATCTCAATGCAGATCTTTCGGTGGTAAAGTCATAACCATCTGGCAAGACACTATCCAATAGACCACCGAAGATTGGGCCAGCTGCATGTCAGAAAATACTTACATAGACGACAATCTTCCCAATCAACCTCTGCTTGGAGAGTAATAATCTACTATGAATTGGATGTTATCTGAATTCATAAATTGTCTGGATTTGTAGCTTAGTCCTTTTCAACTGAATCAAATGGCTGAGTGGCTAGACTGGCGGACATGAAATTGACAAGTTGCGGGTTCAATCCCTGGCAGTTCTGGTTAGACATTGTGTCCTTGGGAACTTTACACGACTTTCGTCACTCCACCCAGGTGTACCTGGGCACATGACTTTGGTTGGAGAGGTAAGAGGTGGGCTCCGCCTTCCAATACCGTGTGCTAGACACAGTGGATTAACAACCCACTGTCCTTACGTCCTTAAAAAGGCTATGGGACTACATGTACTTGCACCATCCTTTGTTTTACATTTTGAACCCATGACTGATACAACTACACTGTTGTGTACGTAAATGTTAACCCTTCTGTTCAAGCCAAATGTAAGTATGATAAAGGTGGTGAAATATCTTCCTTGGGACCTGGCCGGAAATTGGAAGGTTTATTTGTAACATCAGTGATCAATACATGCACGCTGCATTGGGTACAAAATGAAGCCGCTCCAGGACTGGGAAGTCAATGTTAAACTTGAGTGGGCAGGAGAAATGAGGGAGCTACGGTGGGCTGATGGCAACTCAAGCATTCTTGAACATCCGGAAATTTGATAAATGTCACATGATGTTTAAGAGACATGAGAAAGAGTTCACAACCAGTATTGTAAGGAAATAAAAAACTTCAAACAGTTGCAGGAACTTGCAGCATAAAGCAAGCCAGCTAACCTTTGTGACCATGATTAATTTTGTTTATTGGCAGCCTATTCGTGCTTGTTAATACTCTCAAAATTAAAAAGCTCTCGGACAACTAAAGGAAGGTGGTACTCAAAGTTCTTGAAAATGTCTGTCAAGATGCTTCAATTGATATCTTCAAAGTTTACAGAAGTCAGCAAAGGATTATATCTTTCTAAACTACCATATGTACACCAGCAACTGTTGTTTTTATGGATTCAACAGCTGTTAAAAGTGATCTCATACCTCAGGTGCACATGTTATCATGTCATCATCTATTGACTTGTTTTATTGTAATAAATTTAGCATAGGCAACAGCCCCCTTAATTGCCATGTGTTAGACGAAGTAAGGTATACTACCTGAACAAAATTTTTATGAACATAAAGTTGTTAATTTTGTGCTGATACTACATTTAAAGTTAGCATTTTGACGATGTCTTCAAAGTTCCTTAAAACAAAGAGGATCTTACTTAAAAACCAAAGCACGACCATCACATGCACGAAGAAACAGGTGTTGCTAAATATAAAGGATAGCCCAGAAAATTCTCGAAGGAAATGCGCTTTAATCAAAAACCAAGTCATGAAGCTTGCATGCTCGAGTGAGACCACATCACAACAAAATCATTAAACGGTCGTAAAGGAAGATGCAGAAGCCAAAAATAAAAGGCGGGAGTTGATGAGAATGTGTCAGGTGGCCTGCCGAGCAAGGAAAGTGATTAACACAGGGGTTAGCAGGAACCACGCTAGAGTGGACTGTATCAAAACAAAACTATTATCAGGTTCCACGTGAGTAAAGGTAAGTCAAGTATGGGCTGGGTTCAACTTGTTCTCTAGGCTGTACAAAGTAGAGTGGATTCATTCCTCAAGCCAACCGACATCAATCACATCGCAGTTGTCCCTCAGTAACTGAGTAAGACATGTGGAGCTACGCTCCAAGCAGATGTTGGTGGGGAAATTTGTGACCTTTCTCTTATATGCCCCATTTTCTGTTGCTACTGTTGGTGGGGGGTAGCGACGGAAAACGGGGCATACATGTATGATAGAAAGGTCACAATTTTCCCCACCAACATCTGCTTGGAGAGTTATCTGGAGCTGCATATAGATGTCTTACTGAGGGACAACTGCGGTGTGATAGATGTCGGTTGGCTTGAGGAATGAATCCACTCTACTTTATACTGTTCTCTAGTCTGTTACACAATCTCTCGCTGTCAGGGGCTAATTGGGCCACCTCCTCGAGAGCTTGTGGCCATTAACACTTCTAACTCAAGAGAACCATTCCCATTCCTAGAAATACCAATAGGAGCTAAGGATTCTTTATCATCACAAAAATCTGTCCAATAGGAGCTCAGGATTCTCTGTCATTATGGAAACTCAGTCGTCACAGCCTCCAACACCATGGTAACAGACAGTTCTCAGACTGACAATAATTGGTTCATGTAAGTACACATGCATAAATCAACTGATGTTTCCTAAGTTCTCCTGACTTAGAGGTGTTAGCCACCAAGGTTTTAGGGGCCTCACCAGTGAAAGGGCTGCTAGAAGCATAGTGTAGTCAGCCTAGCCTGTTCTCACACACTGTGTGCTCAAGATAACTAGTGACATTGTTGAAAGGGTGTACATGTGGATATGAGAATCCTGTTTCATATGCAAGGTTTCAGTCTTCCCTACACTCACTGTACTTGAAATGTAATCAGTGAACATGTCATGCGGGTGTGCAGCAGGGATAAGGGAAACTCTCTACAGGAAATATTCTGGCAAGGACCCAACTTTCCCTCCATTCTGAGTTCTACATAAAAATTGCAATATCAAAATTGTTAAGACTTAATATTTTCTACAGGTATTTGATGAAATTATAAACTAGGACATCAAGAATGGGGCTTTGTAACAACATCCCCTCAGATTTGCAATAAAAACACGACTTTTACATATTTCTAAGTATGGCTGCTTTAAATTTTTACATGTAGGACATAAATTTTACTGAATTTCATTTCTTTTTCATCACTTTGCATTTTGACTGAGCTGTAAGTCATGTGCAGGTGTACCTATCAATTTTTGATGAAAAAGACTTGAGAAACATTCATATCATGCAGGTATCGACGTTGATGAACTACCTAAAAATTCCCAAGGCAGTCGCCAAACTGATGGAATATGACCGTCTACAGAAACCCTGAAATATTCAACAGCCATGCTTCACTGAACAACTGGGAGTCTCAGATTGCAGGGCTTGAAATGTTTTTTCTGCATACCTGATGTCTCTGTCCTTGGTGCTGAAATACTTTTATTTACATGTACATAACAGGTAGCACTGAAAATTACCTGCACCAGACAAATTTTACCTGTACTGCTCAGAATTTAGGAAGTATGGATCATACTAAAAACTGTTCAAAAACCATTGCTATATTTTCTTTTATACATCATAGGTGGTAACGGTCAATGCAGCAAATAAAAATCCACATACACCAGGTCCTACATTTGTATATAAACCCAGTTACTGTACAATCATGGACTGGTGCAGGTTAGATGCAGGTAGACATCAGAAATACCTGCCCAGCTCCAGTTTCACCTGCACTTACATGCATTTGCAGGTGGTATTTCCAGCCCTGGATTGCCACACCCAACATACAGTAACTGTACATTTTGCTGAGAGTACACATCATTGTTTATCAATTTTTCATTTTGTTACCAAACAAACAAAAGGAATGACAAGGATGCCAACTAGACAACAACTACGGTATGCACTAGGTTATAACCGGTTTGGCACTAGGTTATAACTGTTTTTCTCATGGGACAGTCAAAACGTTAATTTGCATATATGGGAAATTCAATTGCACACATGGTCAATAAACTTGGCACTGAAATGGCATCTCCTGACAACATGCCAATAAAACATGAATACAAATAGCCCGGAATCCTCATTCTAGACGAATCAATATCTAATGAGATAACGTGAGATTTGTTTTTGCTGAGTTTATTGACATTTACTGCTCTGTTTGTGTGGCTTCATTCGGCTAAACTTGCAATTTGTAGACAAATTTTCTTGACAGCAGGTAGTAATGTAGATCACTTGCAATTTTGCAGGGTAAAAAATTTTACGCTTGATATTATGAATCACAATTTATAGTCAGTCATAAGTGAAATAAAACAAAATTATAAAAGGGCAGGAACAATAGATTGGGTGTTTGCAGGAAGTTTCTTCAATTTGCAAGCAAGGTGTCAGGCAAATAGCAAAATTGCAGGTAACAGAAAAAAAGATTTTTAGAAATGCTTTTCAACCTTCCTGAATGAATGTATCATTTGCATTACACTGTGCTTGCTACATGTATAACTATAAGTAACATGCTCTATCTTACATGCACTTATCGTTTTAAGCGTAGTCCAGTGGTTAGCGACCCTGCCTTTGGACCAAGAGGTTGGGAGTTTGAATCCCGGCTGTTGTCGCTCACCCGACATGCATGCTACTGGAAAGGGTCGCAATCCTTAGGGACATTAAGCAATGGTTCACTGTTCATTATGCTTGTCGAAAAGAGCTAAGGGAATTTCCCCGTACAATGAACCTGTAAATACTGTACATAGCGTCTGTCTTCTCTGTCACGACCAGTGGAAGAGTAGCTCTTTAGTGAGCTAAAACTTGAACAAGATCACTTTCTTTCTTTCTTAAGGACCTTCCTTACTGTAAATCATTTGCTGAAGTAAATGCTGAAACTTATTGATTCCATTTTAATTGACTTGCAAATTAAGATGATCCTTCTACCTTGTTGAGTCACATCAAATGTGAGCTTCCCTCCCACACAGGATGGCAATGTGGTGTAGTGGGAGGATGACTCATGACTGGCTACAGTTAACATCATCTGGGCACGGCTATAACGTCAACTCACGCAACAGGTTCAAGTTCAACCCACGCTTCACGTACATGTAATACATCTCAGACAATGAAGGAGATTTAGTTTGATGCTTCCAGGAAAGCAGTAGGAGTCTATGACGCAAATGACAAAAAGAGAATGTAGATTTATGTTCTAATTCCTCCTGTGTGTTGCTTGATTATATTATTGAGAACGTAATTTGGATGGTGTTGTATTTGCGTCACTAAAAAAAGACCCGATTTACACGTGGGCAAAAACCTGATGGTACGAAAACTGCGTATACGAGCGCACAAAAACTGCGTATGTTTAATTTTTCCTGCATGTAAATTGACCTGCTTTGACGTACATCAAGAACGTACGTTCAGACCGTGTGTTACCTCAAGGGCTGGCATACAATCTGGACGTACCTTCTTGACGTACGTCAAAGCAGGACAATTTAAACACAGGAAAAATTTGACTATGCAGTTTTTGTACACTCGTGTGCGTACGCAGTTTTTGCAACGTCATGTTTTTGCTCGTGTGTAAATCGGGTCTACGACGCAAATGCCAGAATGAGAATGTGAAATTATCCCCTAATTTCTCCAGTATGTTGCTTGATTATACTGAGAAATGTATCCTAAGATAATTTGGACGTTTGGACGTTTGGTGTTGTATATGTGTTTAGGATCGTAAGCAAAACAAGAGGGAAATCTAAATGAATGGGCAATTAAGCGCTCTTGATTTTCATTACATTTTCTGACACTGATTTGATTTGATGAACAAAAATCAATGGAAATAACTTTGCTGTGTAAGAGTCAAGAGGTATCTGTCTTTCATCATCAGATTGAATAGTCAATAGCAATCCAGTTTGTACAACTCCATCTTGACAAATTGAGTCACGGCCAGACTCTTTAGACTAAATGAAACAAGAAATCTGAGATTCCAAACCCTGGGAAGTATATAATGCATAATGTTCACAACAACTGCTGACCATTTCAGACATCACATTTACAGAAATGTTACCAGTATTGCTACATAATACAGGCTTAAAAACCCCTTCCTGAAAGTAGTGTGGTATAGCCCATTAGTTCCACCTGGCTTAACCTCTACAGTGGACAACAGCTGTTGATGATAGAAGATACCACACCACGTGCTGCAGGGGGGTGTTGAATTTTTAAATTTCAATACTTGAAAATACACAATGAAAAAAAAACTGTGTCATCTGGACCCCAATAACTAATCATATACCGAAAATCTAAGAAATTCATCAAACCCTCCATGAGTTACAGCTGCAAACACACATACACGAACTAAAACAATACCTTCTTGTGGAAGGATACATGTGTCTCCTTCCCTACAGGTAACAAATAGGCCCAAACAAATATCAAGCATGCTGCACCTTTCTCTTGCACAGGGGCATCTAATCAAGCTTTGTCCTAGATTTTGTCACCTTAAGGTTAATTTCACGGGGAAAATTTGTCAGTGATACATGTACATGTAAGTCCGAGGGGATTTCACTGTCTTCTGTCATCATCTTCTTGCTGTATCTATCTTTGTCAAGAATAGAAGGCCTCGGCTAGTCATTTGGAGATGAACATTTGTAAGCAGCACACACTCTTGAATAAGGAAAACTACAATAGGCATGTTCTGACTGTATGTGAGGCAAATGAATAAACAGACATAAATTATACAAAGCAACTATGTTAATGAAAGAAACAATGCAGTGTTCTAGCCAGCATCCGTCTTTCCATCATTTGATGGAATTTTGCTGCTCATGACAGACAAAAGTTAGCCCAATCCGTCATATTTCATGGACAAAAATTAGCGTGTAAAGATATGGAAAGAGATGTCAATAAACAAAGCTTACCAGCAAAATTTGCCCCTCGAGTCAAAATGCAGGAAAATAGTGTTTCAGAGGGTCAAGCTACAATGTAGATTTCAAAATTTTCCTGAGAGAGGCACGACGCTTGCGCCTTTGGCACTTGACATGATTTTACATGTACATCAAACAAAATTGAGATGACGGAAAAAAATTTCAGGCTGGCTAGAACACTGAAACAATGTGATTGTGTCTGGACCAAATGTTCTAAAAGTCTTCGACAGAATTCCCACCTGTGTCTTCAAAACAGACTCAAATTACACAAACTTTACTGAATAATCTATCTCAACATGTTTACCGCTGCTCATCAAACCAGTTTGAGTTCGGATGAGGAGTCTAAATTGGGTTTTTATCATCAATCCAGTCTATGATATTAGCATTTTGAAGTTAAATTGAGTTTATTTAAAATGACATTTATATTCTACATGTGTAAGTCAGAGTTTGAAATAAATTGCAGTGTTGCATTAAAGTACAAATGAGTACCAACAAGTTTAAAGTCAATTGATCAAGAACTTCAATGTGTGGTGTTGACAAAAAGCAAACGACTAATGACTTAATTTCATGGCAAGAAAATAAATTGAGGAAGAAGAATACTATAGATGCAAATCCATCCTTATTCAAATGTACCTTTTAAAGTCATATCTGACTTATTTATCGATACATGTTAGATCAGACTGGGTTATCAGGCAGGAAGATCGATAGTACTCCTGCCGGTGGAGCCGGTATGTCTGGAGACGTTCCGGGGAGAACAGCCTCAAACTGGTCCCCAGGTATTATTATTACTAACTTAATGGCATGTTTCCGACATGTTCAGGTATTGCTGTACACCTGGGGGTTTCCATGTAATCTTCAATAGTGGAGTGATTATGCATATGCGATATGGTAAAGCTAAAAGGTTTAAAATAGCTTTTATAAATCTCAAAGCAGAATGTTATGTTTTGGCTTGTCATTGTCTTGTAGCTCATTGCTTACATGTACAATTGTCATGTAGCTGAGTGTGCAGTTTTCTGAAGTTGAAGAAAATGAGTAGAAAGTAGTCCCCAAATAGGGTATATTTTCCAGGTCTGCATGTCATCACATAAAAATGACTATATTTAATGTGTAACAAAGATAAACATAACATTAGAACATTTGACTTCATATAGAAGCTACAAATAGTTTTACAGTGTATTTGGTCTTGTTAAGAAGGTTGACAAATACAAAATGTAGTCATTTCAATATACGTCATGTATTTGACATGCCTGGAAGTCCAGAATGCCAGTCCCAGCAGGTACATGTGGATGTATTTCTGGTGCAGTCAGTCGTGCATGTAATAGATCCTTCATGGCATCCTTCATGGCATGCTACATTTGGCATTAACGTTTTGTATTATGTGTTATATGTATACACCATTAGCAAACTAGGTAAAAGGTAACAGTCTGTATTCAGACCGAAAAAAAGGACGTACAAAATACCACTTTTGCAAGAATAAAGAACCAAGCAAACAAACAAACAGACAAATCAAGCAAACAATGAATCTTTTTCCATTGTAAATATCTTGATTTTCTTCAGACTGTGACATATACATGTACAAGCTATAAATTCACCCACAAAAACCACAAGTTTGTGTAATCCTGGTTGTGAAGTGGCTAGCTGTAAAAAGAATGCACCACATTCAAATAGAAACATGACTGGCAGGTAGCCATGCATAGAATAGTGAGCATACTACTGTAAGGATGTCTGAATATTTAGTTCAAGGTCGGTGCTTTAAAAACTGATGGTAGCTAGATGAGAAGATTTTGTAGACCCGTCAACCTCCATTATTTCTCATTAAAGCACTTCTTGAATTCTTCTTCACATCTTTCAAGGCACTAAAAACTAGGGAGCCAATATTAGCTAGCATACATGTATGTAGGAAATATCAATCTTCATCTTGTTCAAAAGTGTTCCTTTCCCACTGCATATACCTGCAGTGCCCCCTTGCAGAAAAGAGGAGCACTGCAGCAAGTCACTTTTCCTCCAAAAATTTTATCTAAGAGATTGATTTGATGATCTTCATTGAAAGGGGATATGTATATTTGTTTGGTGTTTCTGCCAGTTTCAAGTTATTCCATTTCCCCTCTCAATTCCTGTCACTCTACTGTATTCAAATAACTATGGACACACAAGGAAACAGACCAAAAGTTCTGTTAACATGTCCATTTTCCTTAGATCATGAAATTTTGGTACCGAGAAGACAAAGTGAATTACATTACCTTGACTTGCATGCTGTGCAGTGATGACCGGAGAGCCAGCGCAGACGGTCGGGCTAGAGGGGTCGTCGTGGCGGAGCTTTGCTGCGGCAGGGGGGACGGGCTCTGCTTGGCTTCGTGTTGGCTCAGCAGGGATAGTCTTGAGCCGCGGGCGGAGGCGGGTTTGCTGTGCAGGGACGTCCTGCTGGCTGACATGGGGTTCACCACCTCAAGTGGGGCAGCTGGGAATACATTGACGTAGATTTCATTACTTTCACCAAGAATTTTGTTTTCGGTAGTGTTCATGTGTGTGTCTGTGTGTCAACATGATAGGCCAAGGCTTGGATGGATTGTCTTGATGTTTGGTAGGTGGGTTACAGGTCTTGATAAGACCTGAAAATTGTAAGATTTGGGGCCCCCTGGTGGCTTATTTTCCTCATGTTAAATCTTATTAGTAAGTATAGTATTTGTAAGGTCTTCTTGTCAACACTTATGTACAGTATTAGTTTGTTATGAATAGGTTAATAATAATATATATATCAAGGTTTTTCCAGTTCCTTATACATGTATATTGACTAGTTCTGTCAGACTGAGTTCATTCTTACGACTAGTGATGCTGAAGAAGAGTGAAGGATGTTACTCAAGACATCCAGAAGTAACATCCCCATCTTATCGTAGTAGAGTTTGAATTGCTAATGAGTATGAACAGTTACTGTTACCTTGCATTGCTGCCCCTCCAGCTGCAGCCGCACTGCCGACGCTCACAAGCGTGTGAGAGGACCCGCTGCGCTGCCCCTCCAACACGGACTCCAGCTGCGTCTCGTACAGATCTGCGTGGCGAGACCAACGCGCAGCTCAGAGGCTGTCAGTCACTGCGTGTCTTACACACATGTATGGCACCGTGCCTCACACATACACTTCTACATGTATGTCTAACTTACATGTATGTAACACAGACAGGGGGGACGGGGAAGGAGAGAGAAAGACAGAAGTGGGGAACAAAGACAACAGATCAATAGTGTTGAGCTACTACATGGTTGAATAACAAAGCTTACAACCACTTGTTTAACGAGAGCTGACGTTTTGGTGACTGTCTACGTCAGCTGACTTGTTTAACAGGTGGTTGTGAATAAGGAACTTTGCTATTCAATCCACCAACCTGATGAAATTATTCCCGGATACAAGGTTAGAGGTTTGTAACTTTGTTGAATGAAGAAACTACAAACCAGAGATAGAAGTGGAGGAACAAAGACAACAGATCATTACTAGTGATGAGTTACTAGAAGATTAGACCTATACTTGTTTGCATGTAACATGTCTGTCAAGGTGGAACGGACAAGCTACAAATCAGAGATGATAGAAGTGGAGGAATAGAGACAATGTATGAGATAGTGACGAGTTACTGCATGACAAGTTAAAAGCTAGACACACATGTACATGTACATGTACGTGACATGTTTGTGACAAAGACAGGGTACATGGAAGAGGGTACAATGCAGAGGAGAAAGACTACCAAAATGGATAGTGATGATACATTATACATTTGTGAAGTAGAGGTGGTCAGTTACACACATGTACAATGTACAATGTACATTGTGAGACAGACAAGAGACGAAAGTGGCAGAACAGTATGGGATTACAAACGAGACAGGAAAATGAAGCCAACATACACACACACACACACACACACACACACACACACACATGTACACACACACAAACACACACACATTACTACAACATAGAGTGAGAACTGTCAGTGATAGAGTCATTGCAAGCATTAAGGAACACACAAACCCACTTTCAAAGGGAGAAAAAATCACTGCAATCCTTGTGAGAGAAAGATGAAATTAATATTAGTCAAGAGAGAAAGACATTATTGCTGAATGAGGAATATGAAGCATTCTATGGTAAGAAAAAGATTATTATTGTATGAAGTGTAATTTCCAACACAAGAAATTGGACTTGCCCAAATTTTTGTGGATTGCTCACTCCTTGACAAAGACTGGAGTTGTACAGTCGAAAATTTGGGTAAGTCCAATTTCTTGTGTAGGAAATTACACTTCAAACTTGCTTCATATTTTATAATGTATTCATTCACATGACTTTGTTCAACCCAACGTCCCATCACCACAGCAGAAAAAAAACACATGAAAACTTCACCCTGCACACGTCACGCTATACCTGACGGTGAAGCCAAGGTACCAGGCGGCTGGCGAGAGATAGGAGAGACAGGCTCCTTACGGTTACCTACGTCTGGCTGGCGTAAGCAAGGAGAGAGAGTTCTCCCCATGGGGGAGGGTGTGTGGCGGCGGTGCACGTGCATTTCTGCAGCATGGGTGTGGGGGTAGTGCAAAGGGCATGGGCTGTGGTGCTCTGGGGACAAGGTGGGAGACCACTTCAGATTTATTATTTTGCAAACTGGTGTCCACACAAAGTAACACACAGCATGTAACAAGCTCAAAATGTCTAGTCTATACATCTATCTGGTGTTTCTACATACATGAGGGGTTTGACTATAGTCTTCTTTTTTTGGAGGCAGTGGCTAATGAATAGTCCCATGTTTAATGACAAGTTGGTCTGTGATTTTAGTAGAGATGTGGCTTTTTGGAGGTTTAAATTAAACAGTAATACATAAAGGATACCTTGAACTCATTAGCTTGTGCAAGATACTGACTACAATTACCATAGTCTCCTTCATAAATAAAGAGGCTGTGCTAACCATTAATTTATTATGTATTAAAGCGATACCTACAATGTATGTATATTGCCACACACAATCATGTACAATAAGTCATCAAAATCACATCAAATTCAGTTCAGATATCTTAGAGTGGATTGCTGCTACATCGATCTGCAGAGAAAGTGAACTGTCTTGAAGGAGGCAGTAGTCTCAGGAAGACCCTGCTGAATATACATGTAGTGGAACTTACATGTATTATGGAACAGGGTATCTGGAAGAAGATATCTGACTTGGAAAAGATTAAAAGATAAAGGTTGAAGAAAATAAGGGTTTAGAACTAGGGATTGCAGAATAAGGCTGGTAACACAACCTGTATGGAAAGAGAGAAAGAATGAGGTCCTTGGTAAGAGAACCAGG
Source organism: Branchiostoma floridae x Branchiostoma japonicum (assembly GCA_013266295.2). NCBI lineage: Eukaryota > Metazoa > Chordata > Leptocardii > Amphioxiformes > Branchiostomatidae > Branchiostoma > Branchiostoma floridae x Branchiostoma japonicum. The sequence goes on along the minus strand of CM023827.1, from coordinate 6,774,066 downwards.
CCACCAGATCAGGATAACTCCTGTCAATATAGTGAGCAGGATAAAAGGTTTGAGCAATGCTGTGAGGAAAGAGGACAAGACTTTCAGTATAGATATGTATGATATATCAGGACTTTGTACAAGGTAAGCACCCAGCAGATTCCACAGCAGGAAATCAAGTTAGAGATGTATCTGTGCAGATGAACCTAGGTTGAAAGGTGCATTGTGTAGAGGAAGGAAGGCACGGAGTGGCACAACTTGTGTTACATGTACATGTACCTGGTGAAGTTGCTCCATGATGCACAGGTGACTGGAGGGGAACAGGAGACTGGCTGTACCTGAGATGGTCTCCTGAAAATCAGTAATTAAAGTCATTTTCTTTACCAGTCCTACATGTACAAATTTTGTAAAAAAAAGTCCTGAACCATTGATGTGGAGTTACAATATGGAAACAAAAAAGAAGGGCTAAGTATTAATGGAAGACTAATATCTATTCTACACCTGTGATGACTTCTGTGTGTGGTGACACCTTAATTCAGTAAATCAACAAAGCAGCTATCATACTCAGAACAGTTAGCACTGTACAGCCCAAGGCAGCCCTCCCTACAGACACAGTACACCTACATGTACTACTGTTGTGCTATCACCAGGGTTAGGCCACACTGACTTAAATCTATGGATGACATCCCACATTGATTTTTGCCTGTTCTAAAAAAAATCACCTCCTCCATAAAACTCTGGGACCCAGTATGGTGCCGACTCATACATTTTGTAAATGCAGAGACTTTGTGGGTTGCTGTAAGTGCTATAGTGTGATTTTTCAGTTTCTTGAAAGACCCATTCGCTTTTAGCATCTACATTTTTGTACATGTACCTACTTAGAAAGGATTGATACCCTATGTTCCACGGTTCACTTTGCGTTACCAACTTTACATTCCTGTGGTTTAGCAGAATTTTTTTGCTGGATTTTTCCCCCTCTTGTTTTAGTTCTGGGATCTCCAGAGGATGTCATCTATAAAATTAAATCTGTGTGGACTTAGTACATCAAAACAGAGCTACATGTACACTATGTTCAGTACACTGCAGATCTGGCACCACTGAGTCTACTTGGAAGTGACAGCTGATGATGAGGTAAGGCAAGAAGTCAGATCAGATCTCCCCATGTCCTTACAAATGTACCTGGAATATTCTGCCCCGACGTCCCATTTTGGCACCAGCACAGTGCAGTACTCATGGTACACATGGCACAGCGCATCCTTTCTGCTAATGTGACTAGGGGTCAATAATTGACGATTAAATACCATATGATGCCAATAACAAATACAACAGTTCCTGAAAATAGTCAAAATGTGATTCCCGGTAGGTATTATTCAAAGAACAAAGATATGTGGACAAAAAATACACTCTTCTGATGTTAGGGAACTTTGAATCTTGCTAAATTAAATCATCCGGACCAAAAAAATAGTATCGTCTGGTCCAAAAAAACCGAAACGTCGGTTGACCGTTTTTTTGGACCAGAACAAAAATCCATACTTGTTACTACTGATGATCACTACACACAAGGAGGCCTGCCAGGAAAATGAATATCCAGCGTTAAAGTAAAGAGATTTACCTTTAATTTTAGTTTCTGTCTCTCTCATTTCGCAACAATATTTTTCCATATTTTCGTTACCGACAGACATCTAGGAATCAAAAAGGAGAAGTTTACAGGCTGCATATTGGTTAGGTGTAGAACATGTTACTTTGCCAAATTGTCCAGGCACCTGTACCTAAACCTCTGTACTGATACCTGTACCTGATGCGCAGCCCTATTATAAACCACTCACTACTAGACCTGCCGATCTGCCATCTCACCTGCAATGACAGTCTTGATGTTTGGGTCCAGGTTGATGGTGGAGGGTAGGAAGGTCCTCAGGTCGCAGACCGTCAGGAGGGGGGAGTGGTTCATCAGGAAGAGTTCAAAGTTCCTGGGGTCTCCGTCTATCTCCAGCAGGGGCTCCACCTCGCGCGACGTGGGAATCTTACCGGAGATTCTGTGGAGTCAAGTAGCCAACATTAAGGGAAAGACAAGAACTAGCTGTTGTTAAACTGTTCAAACAACTGAATCAGATTCATATACCATCAGCGATAGTGATCGTATGAAAGTGGGTCAGAATCAGACGATGGCCATCATGGTGCAGCACTACCCCTGTACCATATGGTATGGCATCATCGATGATCCCCGATAGCACTACATGATTATATGAATCGGGTAGACGGACAACCCAGAATCCTAATTCACTGAATTAGCTCCATTTCTCTTCAACTGTCCGATCTTCTCAATGTTATCTGCTCAATTGAACCATTTTAGGGATAAATGTAGACTTAGGGCTGAGGTTTTTTGGTGATTATCTTGTGATTTATGGCAATTACATGTGTATATGGTGCTATGGGTGCTATCATTGATGATGCTGTACCATAGGATGGCCATCATTTACAATTTATTACACCAGGTTTTTGCCCTGGTGTAAATCGGATCTATGTCCTTTCCCACCTGTCATATAACATGTTGAGCGTGGTGTTGTCTCCCATATCTTCGTTCTCCTCCTGCTGGTAGATCAGCCATGAGGTGCGGTACGGCCACTGCTCCGTCAGGTTCACCCAGCTCGCCAACTGGTGCCACTTAAATGCAACATTCCTCGCTCGCAGCAAACGACCTGAGAGATAAATGATAATACATTCAGATTTCTACTGTAACAGGACAATCTGGAAACATTACGACCATGAACTTGGCTTTTAGAAGGTAGGGGTCCTTCTCAGTGTGAGTGAATCAAACTTTACAGTCTGGTCTTACGCAGCTTGTACTTATGTACAAAATTGATGTGTTGGGCCTAAAGGCAGTTTACCGGTTTTGCAAAACAAGCAAACCACGCCACTGGGTGAATTTGATCAGAGGATCATAATACTCATACACTTGTATTACTTATTAACTCCAACCAACCAACCAACCAAACACACAAACCAAAACCATCGCCACCGAATGAAACAAGTTCAAGTCCAACCGTCAAAGCTCACCTGTAAGTGCCACGATGTTCAGCAGTCTCCTCATGGTGTGCGGTGTCACCCCACTGAAGTACGTGTCCGTCACCAGCGCCTGCGACATGTCAAAGGTCGACTGTCTCGTCAGCTGTCGGTTGAGGACACTCGGTCGCTTGGGTGTGAATGAGAGCGAAGGTTGCCGTGACAACCGCCGTGCCAGAGTGCTGAAGTCGACCCTACTGGATCTTCTCTCCACGAGAGAATTCTGTGACGGCAGCTGCAAAACGGATCAGAGGTAAAAGTCTGCAAGTTTTAGTCAATAAATATTGTCAGATGCAAGTTTTGCTCCTATCCCTCTGTTTTAATCAGAAATGCATTTGATGTTCAGAGAGGTTGGCTACTGTTCAGCTGCTCCAGCCGAATGTTTAAAATGTTTAAAATATTTGGGACTGGACAGGAAGTTGGGCCATGGTTGGAGACTGGCTGGCTGGTGGTTGGAAATAGATCAGCAATGGGCGTGGTTGGCAGTCAAATTTGACTAAAATTCGATCCGAGTCGTAGGTAGGCATGGCCTAAATCTGGTCAGACTGCTCCCAACCTACTGCCAACCTTGGTTGGTTGGTGGTAGGGGGAAGGTTCTGAATGTGTGACAGGGGCTTTAGAGAGCCCAAGTGCAGAACAATCAAATACATATACTGGATAATACAGTAACTACTACTATACACACAAGTTAAAGTATGACACAAACCCGTCTAGTCAGCACTGTAGTCTCTCCAGTGGGGCCAACAACTGATGTAACAGCTGGCTCTTCTGCCAGTGGGGAGCACTCCCCAGACCTCATGCCCACAGATCCGTTCACCACGTGTTTCTTAAGGATGTCTCCCTCTCGATTCTTAAGGTAGAAGGGAAGATGCACCACGTTCTTAAGGTAGTCGTGGCCGTTGATGTTGGAGTCACGGAATACAGATTGCAGGTTGACCTGGAGATGAACAATGATCAATCAATCAATCAATCAATCAATCAATCAAATTTATTGTATTGGAACAAGAACTGGAATGGAATGGAAGTGAAATTCATCTTCAGTGGCATAATGAAATAATTTTCAAGAACAGACTTTTTAAGCATCAGCAAGAAGTAAGAAACAAACTAGAAAAGTAATGCATAATGTTTACTTTTACATGGTCTAGCCTAACAAACTATTGCTCTGTTTGTTCTTGCTCAAACACATTCATATATATACAGGTGACCAGCCTCTCCAACTCTGTGCTGCAACCACAGGGTGACTGCTACAACACCAGTTACCATGGTGACAGACATATTATTAATAATTAATATCCAGGTCATCGACTTTATTGTGTTTGGAGAAGAAGAAGAAGAGCAAAAACATCATGTTTCCTTCTGCAAAAGTAAACGGAATAAACTGAAACTGACCTCCACAGCCTTGATGATGATGTGTGGGTCTACAGCCAGGATGGTGATGAAAGGCTGGTCTGCCCCAGAGAACAGCACGTGGACCGTGTCCAGGACATGCAGGATCTGAAGGAACAAGACAAGTAGCTTTCATTGATGCATGTTCTACAGTACAGCTTTCACACGGTTTTTAATCGTTTATTTCTATTGCAAGAGTCGTGTAAATCACGTTTAAATCGTGATTGAAAGCCTACATTTATCTACAATGCATAACCACATGCGATTACACGAAAATCTACACATTTACATGAGAAATGAACGCGATTTAAACAAGTAGTGCACGGCTTTGGCACACTTTTTAATGGAGAAATGCACTGCTTTTAATCCCGTTTTGCAATGCTTTGATCGCAATTTCGATGCCATTGTTACCTTGTCCTGCTCACAGGAGTCCAGCCCGTCCACCACCACCACCAGTCTGGTCTGGTGCTGGGTGAAGGCATCAAAACACTGCACCATCCCAGCCAGCAGGTCTATCTCCGCCTTCATAGCCTGCAGGGGGTTCAAAGGAATGTCTCAGTCCACATTGTTGTAAAATTTAAGCTTTCTTCCAACAAAAAGGAAACACCGTAAATTTTCAGTCGATCTCGTCAGACCTTCATCAGATGTCTGAATCACTGTGCTGACTTTCCAGAATCCAGAAGCGTGACGTCAGGAGTGAATCAAAAGTGGCCAAAAGAGACCAGGGCCCATCAACCCTTTCTGCGCCGTGACTGTGGTAGATTCCGACGCTTCTGGCCACTTTTGATTCACTCCTGACGTCATCACGCTTCTGGATTCCAGAAAGTCTGTGCAGTGAGTCTGACATCTGATAAAGGTTGACGAAATCGACTGAAAATTCATGGTGAGTGTTTCCTTTGTTTTGGAACAAAGCTCAGGTTTACAACTATGGTTTCTACCCACACAGATGAACTTTCATTCGAATATTTGAGTGCAACAGTTTAACAGTCAAACAGGCCCTGAAATTTCCGTTACTTACATGCATGAAGCCCTCCATCCTGAGCTTGTCCAGGTTGGCTGCGGCCTTCAGCACGCGGTGTTTCTGCGACAGGACCAGCGAGCGGAGAACCTCGAACCACACGCGGCACGTCAGCAGCAGCGTCAGCCCCACAACGGACACAATGGCGATCAGGAAGCCGTTGACCGTGGCGTTGTCCAGGTGAAAGTTCACGAGGAGGATGACGCTCACCAGGATGCCGAGCGCCTCCAGGATAACGATGAGGAAGGTGGGACAGCAGCACACCAGCTTGAACCTGCCCGCCCCTTTCTCACCTGTAGACAGAGTGGAGTACAAAGCAAAAGACAGATTAATAATCATAATACAATAATTGTTATAAGTTGAAAATTCTTGCCCGAAGGCTAATAGACCGATCCTATAACTCGCCCATCTCCGTCAAAACGTAGGAATGCAACATGAGAATATAAATAGGCAAATATTTGACAGACATGCAGATACTCTCTCATTGGTCAGACCGCTAATTGCTATGCTATCATTGGTTGAACTGCTAATCCTGATGGGCAGTCACAATGGTCAGACCACTGATTGCTGTGCTATCATTGGTTGAACTGCTAATTGTGATGGAAAGTCAGGATCAGAGAAACTACTGATGGCGGTTACAATGGTTGACCAATACAATGTACAGTCAAACCTGTACAAGTGACCACCTCAACATAAGGACCACCAGGCCAATGTGACCACTTTTTGCTGGTCCCTTAAATATCTTTTCCCTTTGACACAAACATTAAGAATCCTATCTAAAGTGACCATCAGTCCCCTTGTCTTCTTAGGCAGTTTTGACTGTTCACAAGAACAGATTCTGAGGTTTCTGACCTTGGCTGTGTTCTGGCTTGAAGACCCGGAACAGTCTTGTGACGAGGAAGCCGAACTCCTGCTCAGCAGCCTCACACAGTGTACCGATCATCCCAGCCAGGGACGTCTCTCCCCCCACGTGGGTCAGCCTCGCATAGTCCGTGAACAGAAACCTGAGGGCAGAAACAAATAATACAACAAAATTAGAAACCTTAAGGTAACATTTGCAAAGCAAATGCATAATATTTACATTCATACAACCTACAGTAACTGCTCTGTTTTACATGTACATGTAGTGTTTTTCTTACTCATACACATTCATACATTTGTACATATGGTGACACACGAGTCCAACCCGGTCCTGCTACTTGCTACATAATGTAAATCCAACACCACAGCACTAGTTCCCATGGTGATAGCCATCTAATCCAGGTCATTGACCTCATTTGTTTGAAGAAGAAGATGAAGAAGAAATGGAGCAAAAACAATTAATATGAATTTATATTTTTCAGACGTTAGATGTTTTTATCATCCAAACTGACCTGATAGGCAGTGCCTGTTGAGTCCTGATGACGGGAGGGTTGCAGAAGCACACCTGCAGCAGCAGCTGGGAGTAGGACAGCTGTCGGTACACAAAGTCTCCCGCCTGCCACGCCCAGTCCCAGTCAAATCCCTGAGAACCCACATATACTATGCCTGGTGGGGACAGAAATTCAGGAACAGTTTAATATACAAAGTAGCCCAGGCTTGGAGTCCTACAAAACAGCTTACAACAACAGAGTCCTACAGAACATCGGCAGAACATACATGTACTGCACCTGCACGAAACCACTAAGTAAAATTAATGTACATAGCACTTTGACAGAACATCTCATTTAAGTTTTTATTTGCATATTTAAGGAGGCCATCCCATTTATAGTTTACAAATGTGGTGCTGGAAATTAAAGATATTGTCTGCAACAGGCAAAATTCTGATGCAACGTTGACCAAACATCCAATGAAAACCAGGAAAAATCCTGGTTTCCTCCAGACAAGAAGAGACCACATGATAAGACACAGCTTGTGTCTCATGTACTGGGAAACATAAAAAGACTTTTGGGAAGAACTCCCAACCTTTAATGTAACAAATAATATCAGAGTCTGACTATGTTTATGGATTTGTTAGGACTTCAATCTGCCTGATCTCTTCCCTCATGACCTCAATGAAAAACAGCTAGCAGGCTGAAGGCCAAAACAAATCAACTTACCTAGAAATATGACTACTAGAAAAAAAGCGGTAAGTCCAATGAGCAGTCCTGCCAGCCAGCTGAGGGTGAGGCCGAAGACCAGCCCCAGGACTAGGCTGATGACGGCGTGAGCCACGACCAGCTGCCACGACACCTTGAACACCGGCTCGCTTTCCTGCTCAGCAAACTCCTTCATTTCATCTGAGGACGGAGACAACAAGACACAACATAAGATGATTTCGAACATATTAGGCAACAGGAAACTGGTATTAACAGATTGTGCAAACCATATAACTCAAGTCAAAGCAGGTAACATACAGGTCTTCCCTACTTCGTGTAAGCACAATGCATCTTTATTCTTGGCAGAGTTCTTCATTTCATCTAAGTATAAAAAAAAGAAAACAGTCTGAGAGCATCTTAATGACTAACTTCTAAGGGGTAATTGTTAACAGTCACAGTGACTGTTTATGAATGTGGCATTGCTCCCTTAACACTTGTTAAATTATATTATACCTTTCCTTTGTCACTGTGTAAAGCATAAGTCTTTTTCAGAGCCTCTGGCTACGGGCTGCCAGAAATGTTTTTAATATCCATGAATTCATGCATTCATTCATTCATTCATTCATTCATAATTCATTCATGCCTGCATCCACCTTTCTATACTATCTGTTCTTCCTTTATCCCACTGTCCATCCTTGCCAACTCCCTCCCTCTCCTTTCTATTCCCACATCCATTCCAAATTTTTCACTCACTTGCTCACTCCCTTACCTTGCAGTTTCCTGAGGAGAAAGGACTTGCCGCTGCCCCACTGTGCATACAGTCCCACAGTGATGGGCGGGGTCAAGGTCGGCTCGCTCAAAATGTCCGCCAGGGAGCTGCTGTAAAGGTCGTACCCCAGCATGCTGTTCTCATTCTCACTCGGATGGAGGTATTCTGGGAAAAGACCAGAAAATGGTCAGACAATGCTGCATACTGTACATGTGTACATGACATTGTAAAATACAACAAAATTAATGAACATCATTTTTCGATGAAGGTTTAGCCCATCACATACATGTATAGCCAAACACTGCTGAACTCTTGCCAACCATGATTAGGGGTAGGTCGGGAGCAAGGTCGGCTGTGGTTGGCTGGTGTTCGGCGTGGTCGCCTACTGTTCGTCTGCAACAGCCAAATGTTTCAAGTAGAGGTTCGGGTGTGGACGAGAGGTTCAGCCATGGTTGGCCGGTGGTTGGCTGGTTCGAGAGTAGATCGGAGCATGGTTGGCAGTCAAATTTGACTCAAATTTAACATATGAAAACTGAAAATTCCACTTACTGGCCCCAAATATCTGTGTGAGGATGCTCTTCGACTGTGCGCAGTCGATGTTGTACGGTGTCTCCCCCTGGCGGTTGGGTTTATACAGCAGCCGGCCGTCGCGTGGGTTCCTCAGCAGAAGTTCTGCGATGATTCGGTGCCGGTTCCGAATGGCAACATGCAAGGGTGTGTCTCCTCTCTGTGGGCATTAACATGAATGAATGAATGAATCAGGCTTGGAAATATATAATAATAGTCTTTGAGTTTATTGGAAAAAAAATTACTGCAGCTTCATTACATACTTAGTAGTTTGGAGTTTATACATATTGTAGTCGTATTCACGTTTTCCTCCCTGCCCTCTGCTTTTATGATCATGTTAATTCAGTTTCTGTACTTTTACCTTGAAATTTCAGAGAACCAAGGAAATAAATTGGTGTGTCCATAGCTACACGTACATGTAGCACGTCAGCAGAATACACTGCACTTGTGCAAAACCCATAATGTGTTGCGCATAACATCTTGCTTAAGGTTGTATTCATGCATTTAAGGATGACATCCTGTCTATAGATTTCAAATGTTGTGTCAGAGAAGGTATTGCCTGCAATAGGGAAAATTCTAGTGCAACATTGACCAACATTCAACTATGAAAAATCCAGGTTTCGCGCAGGCACAGTACATTGTGCCGACATGCTGCCTTTGCTACAGAAAGAACTACCTTGTCCGTTGCTGAAACCTTTGCTCCCTTGTTCAGTAACATCTCCACCAGATCAATGCTCCTGTGTCGAGTGGCCCTCAGCAGTGGAGTGTCTCCTCCCTAAACAGGCAAATGTAGAAGCAATTTACAATCAAATCAAAAGCCTCTCTGCATAGCATGCGTAGTCTAGTGGTTAGCAACCCTGCCTCTGGACCAAGAGGTTGGGAGTTCAAACTAAATTCTTAAACCAAATACTACTACCTCATATTAGCCACACGATGATTACATCATCACCCTTGCAGATTCCAGGAAGAATTATTATAGTGTAAAATCTATGTAACACTAATGGAGATCCTGATAAAACAAACAAAGAAATAGACAAACAATGACAAAAAGTTGACATACCTTTGATGCTACCTCAGTGTTTGGGTTGTAGTCCAGGATAGCTTGTACAATGGACGGCTGACCCTTCTCCACAGCCCAGTATAGAGCTGTCTTGTTGTCCTGTAGACAAATTGACAGAGCAAGGCTTGAAATACCACTAGGTAGTGACTGCTCAAATACAAATATGTCTGAGGATACAACAGTTGAACTTCTCCACAGAGAGATGACGGTGATGCTACTACTTACTGCCCCCGCCATGTCGACGTCTGGGTACCTGTCCAGCAGTGCCTGCACCACTCCCAGGTGTCCCCCCTTCACAGCATGGATCAGAACCGTGTCACCGTCCTGGGGGGAAACAGACAATCTTGAGGAGGGGGAGGGGGGCGACCTTGAAATGAACATCGATCTGATTTACACACGTGGACAAACACCTGACGTACGGAAACTACATATGCACTTGAGGAAACGAAAACTGTGTATGTCGAATTTTTCCTGCTCGGAAATTGGCCTGCTTTGACGTACGTCAGATCGTACAAATGTATCTTACCTCTTTTTGGACGGTCAGGTTTTTGCTCATGTGTAGATTGGATCATTGCTACTATTTTTAAAAATCATTGAGGGCCTTTTGTAAGAATGTCAATTGTATAATGCTGGTTCTTCCTACCTTGTCTGTAAGGTTCAGATAAGCGCCCTTGGCCAGAAGCTCCCGCACGATGTCTGTGTGTCCGTCCTTAGCCGCTATGCTGATTGCTGTGTGGCCGTCCTGGAGTACATCAAAGGTGCATGCAACAGCTTTTGTAAGCCACAGACTTTTAGCCTGGTTACCAAACCTATTTTATCTGCCAAGTCTCTTTTGTCCTCTCCGTTATTTGTGGAGAGGACAAAAGAGACTCGGCAGCTACAAGTAAATTAGGTTTGGTAACCAGGAATTGCCTTTCTCAAGACTACCATAAAGTCAGTTAGCCTGGTTACCAAACCTAATTTACATGTAGCTGCCGAGTATCATCCCCAATTCTTCAAACATTATACATTACCCAATTGTTTTAATGCACATTATCATGTCTACATTGCTCTTTGTGATAATTATACAAAACCTGCAAGTTTTACTACTAGCCATCTATTTTCAAGAACCAGGGGAACCAAGAAAATGACTTAGAAGTTTATCCTGTACATGTACATGTACCTTGTCCACAGCGTTCACATTTGGGTTCCTTCTGAGAATATCATGGACGACTTCATAGTGGCCACCCTTAGCAGCTGTGATCAGTGGAGGCTCGGATTTCTGTGGGAGGGAGAGACACAATCAGTGCTTGGGCAAGGTGGTCTTGTGGTTATTAATCAAGATGGCGGCGGAGACGGTAGCTTGCGTTACACGCTCCTGCTAGCTCAATCCTAATTGTGTCTTTACTCCTAAACCCGTTAAATATTTTACTTTCTACAAGTTTGGAATAGTACTTTGACCAACTTTATTTGACTTGTAAGTACTTTTGGACCACAAAACAAGACTTATCGCGAGTTTCGTCATTCTTTCGCCACAAGTTGAAACCCAAGCCAATATGGCGACGGGAGACGGCGACCAGGACGGACTATACTGCAAACTCTGTGTAACTCCAACAGCGACTCGTGAAGAAATTGTGGACGCCTACAGGAAAGAAGTCATCCTCTATGAACAAGCAGCTAAACTCAGTCGAAAGGACCGCGTTTTCAAGGAAGCTGACGCCAGGTTTCGTGAGGTGAGCAAAGCCTTCACTATCTTATCTGACGCGTCATACAGACAACAATACGATGACAGCGACGCAGTGCCTATTCTACCAACATTCACCAAGAAGGCGCTCAAAAACCCAAAGGACTATTACATCAAGCACAACGAACAGAGCATCACAGTATTTCTGCCTCATAACCGGTTTGCTAAGGCTTGGCTTGAGAAATGCGAGGAATATCACGGCACGCAAGCGGTAAACGGAGGTAAGAATGGTCATCAGATCAAAGTCCCTTTCGTTGACGCTCAGACCAAGGAAACCCTCGGCTCAGTGAGCATCAAGGTGTATGAGTCAACTCAGAAACTTTTGATCCAGGGTTCGGCGTACCTGCTTTGGTTTGCTGATGTCTTTCCCAAACTCAAAGCTAAAGTCAACAGTGACGGAGTAAGCGTTCCAACCGTGTCGGCAAGATCTGAAGATGTCCCGATCATTTCAACCGATGGCCCCCCAGTTTCGTCATGTCCAACATGTGGACAGTGTCTGACGTCTGACTCTTGCCAGGCATGTAACACAACTCCGAAGAGTGTGGTAGACGAAAACGGGAATGATACACGGGATAGTGATGATGTACCTATCAACTCTTCCAGGACTCAGATTGAGAACCAAACCAACATGGCGATTCAGAGCTCCCCAGTTGACATGTGTATTGTTCAGGATGCCGTGAACAAGTTAGAGAATTGTCTGGCTAGTTCTATCTCAGACAGACATGCATTTGAAAACTCTGTGTGTCAAAGACTGACTGCGCTGGAGAACAAAATGAAATCTCATGTCAGCCATGTGTGTGAGGGCCTGTCTGCAGAAGAAAAGAAGCAGCTCACAGAAGACATCTCTCATTTGAAGAAAGTGAAGAATGAGCTTCAGAAGCAAGTCGACTCGCTTCAGGTAAAGCTTGCGGATCTGACTACCTCTGTCCAAAAAGCGAACCCCTCGTTGAAATCGATGGAAACTCAGACCAACTCTACGCCTTCGGAACGCGCAGATAGGTTGCTCCGTGAAATCGCCACAGTTTCTGTACATAACAAGTTCCAGGTGTTGGACAATGAAGAGGATGTTCATGACAATGAAGAGAATGTTCATGCTGTCACTTCCAACATTTCAAACGCAAGTGCCAAGCGTCGTGAAGAAGGCAACAAAGCAAGAAGAACAAAACAACACTCGTTTGTGGACAACGTGCGAAACATCTCACGGCAGGAAACAATGGAGAGTTCCGATCTGAATCAACAAGACAAAGAAACGACACTCGACGCGTTAATCCTCGGGGACTCAAACTCAAAAGCCATTAAACCCGACATGCTGTATCCCGGTAAATGTGTGAAAAAAGAAACAACTTTCACCATAACAGAAGCTACAGAGTACGTACAGCGCTCAGCAATCCCAGACCCCAAAGTTATCCTGTTCCACGTGGGTACTAACGACGTGCGTGACACACGAGACCCTGCAGCAGTCTCAGAGCGCTTCCGCAAAGCCATCCAGACAACACGCGACAAGTTCCCGCAAACCGAAATCGTACTGTCCTCCATACCCCCAAGGGATAACCCTGATCTACAACAGATAGGCAACAATGTGAACTCGTTCCTGAAGGTCATTGCCGAAGAGACGACGTACGTTCACTTCGTTGATAACGGTAACCTGTCAAGTATGGGGTCGATTAAGAGATCTCTCTACAGCCCTGATGGGTACCATATCAACAGGTTTGGGGTTCGTGTACTGGCGGCTAACTTCAAAAGAACGGTGAATCCACTCTTAGGACTCGGACAATATATGGGCAAGAGTGCTAGGGACAGTCACCCCTCACCACCGAGCCAATCCACAGTCCGAAGACAGGGACAACAAGGTCGCACCGCTGTCCGAAGAGATCTTCGAAGACAGGGACAACAGGACGTCAGAAACGGACATCCCCCAACTCGTTACGGACAAGCCAACGAGCGTAACGCACCTCTGACTACTAGTACCCACTCTTCGGTACAAGGACAGGAGAACAGTGGCCTTGGTGTTAACCAGTCAGTCGTTTCACCAAACAACAGAAACGGTCCTGGTACACAGAGACAGCAGTCACCTGGTGCAGCGAGCGAGACAAGCCCACCAAACGCACCGAGAGGAAGCCCGTTTCTCGGTCCTCCACGGAACCAAGGAACTTCAGCTACAGCGCCGAGACCTCCTCACCCCGGACGTCCGCCGTTCCTGCCGAGCCTGGCCCCGGGACCCTGGGGATGCCCACCCGCCATGTTCAGCCACCCTCCCGTTCCGTGGGGCCTACCTGCTACAAACTCTCCTCCAAACGGCCCATCACGGATCAACTCTCCACCTTGGACCTGGCATCCCTCCATGTTGTGGCCGCCAATGATCAACATGTGGTAGGAAAACATTAGGGCAAATTATAATCTGTAAGAAAAAGTCTTACCATTGTCTTATCATAATTTGTTATCACCTATTATTTTAATTCTAAATTAGACGTAGTTTTTCTGATTTGTGAAATATCTAGTTAAATTATGTAGATGTAGATTATAGGGATAGTAAGTAGGAATACTTAGAAGGATATCATCTGTGATTTATTTATTAGAATGTTTTCGTAGGTTACAGCAGTCCAAAATGTTCAAAAAGTTGAATATTGAGGGTTGGGGTAAAGACATAATTCAAAATTTTGATAAATTTCGTTACTTTCTCGATGAAACCTTTTCCGGGCCGAAGCAAGAGTTTCGCCGTCTGGAATGTGCATGGGTTAGGTTCAAAATTAGAGGATATAGAATTTTTAGACGAGGTGAATAAATTCGACTTCTTCTCATTGTTAGAAACCTGGACCACACAAAAGACTAAAATCAACATCAACAACTACAGCCATTTCCATTTGTACAGAAACAAAAGCAAGCGAGCTAGACGCGCTTCGGGAGGAATTATATTCTTTTACAAAAATGAATATAAACACTATATAAAGAAAGTTCCCTCCAAATCCTCAGATATTCTCTGGGTGCAAGTGGATCGTAAACTACTAGGACTTTCCAAAGATCTGTTCATATGTTCTGTGTATTTAAGCCCCAGTGCTTCCTCAACTCACAATAACTCTGAAAACCACGTATTAGAAATATTAGAAGATGAATTATCTAAGTATAGCTCAGAAGGATTTATCCTACTTGGGGGCGATCTAAATGCACGTCTGGGTGACTTACATGATTATGTAGACACCGATGACGTTACTCCTGACTTTTCAAACCTTTTCAAAGATAGACAATACTCTGACAAAGCGCCTCCAAACAAATTTGGCAGACTCATAACCGACCTATGTATACAAGCCGATCTAAGAGTACTAAATGGCAGAGTAGTGGGAGACTTACAGGGTAACTACACCTGCCACCAGCCAAACGGCAGTAGTACAGTGGATTATATCGCCTCTAGCCATTCTTTTCTTCGACATGTTCTATTGTTTCAAGTTTACCCCTTGACCGTTTTTTCCGACCACTGTATGTTATCTGTTCTCATTCACTCAAACTCAACAAACCAGCATTATCATGAAAATCACAATAGGCTAAAATCAAAACCTCCTCCAAAGAGATTCCACTGGAACTCTTTGTCTACGGAAAAATTTATTCAAACTATATCTCAACCTCAATTTACTAATAGATTAAATTCGCTCTCGTTCAGAGCTAGTAGTTCCTCAAGCCCCAAAGAGAAAATCGAAACGTTTGTTTCCGAACTTACCTCAATACTGAAAGACGCTGGTACCAGATCTTTATCAATTAAGAAAACTAATAATAATCATAAGAGACGCACCCAGACAAGACAAAACAAACAATGGTTCGATAAAACTTGCACCGAACTCAAACGAGAGGTGAAGAACTTGGCCTCCTTACTTACCAAACAGCCATCCAATCCAGATATAAGGGGCAGGTTCTTTAAACGGAAGAAAGAATATAGAAAGCTCGTAAAAAAGAAAAAAAGGGATTTTCACAAGTACATTATGAACCAATTATCTTCTTTAAAAGACAAAAATCCTAGTGCCTTTTGGAAATTATTAAATAAATTAAAACCAACTAAAGAGCAAGAGAACAACATTTCAGACAAGGAGTGGCATAAACACTTCAGCAATGTAGAAAAACTTTTTAACAATACAAAAGACTATCCTGCCTCAGAAAACGATCCACTAATTTCAGATAACGATTCACTTAATTTGTCCCCACCCCCTGCAATCCCTTCTGTCCTTGATTCCCCAATAACTGCAGAGGAACTAACCACTTCCATTTCAAATCTAAAGAATAATAAATCTAGTGGAAGTGACATGATTCTGAACGAAATGCTGAAATCCGGTAAAATGATTTTGAAAACGCCACTTCTTCAGTTATTTAACACATGTTTACAGAACGGCTATTATCCTGAAGAATGGTGCCTTAGTCACATTGTCCCAATTCACAAGTCCGGGGACCCGTCCATTCCAGACAACTATCGCGGAATTTCCATAATAAGCTGTTTAGGTAAATTATTCTCTTCTATCTTGAATACTCGCTTAGTAAATTATGCAGAAAACAATACATTATTTAAACCACATCAAGCAGGCTTTAGGAAAAACTTTAGAACAGCAGACAATCTCTTCGTAGTAAGCACTCTAGTTAGGAAATATATTAGTCAAAATTCTCGTCTTTTTGCATGTTTTGTAGACTTTAGTAAAGCTTTCGATTCGGTATGGAGGAATGGTCTGATATACAAATTAAACAAACTCGGTATAGGGGGGAAATTTCTTAAAACTATCAAAGATATGTACTCTAAAACCACAAATAGTATAAAACATAGCAATGGCCTCACTGAATCTTATGCTACGCATTGTGGGGTCCGACAGGGTTGTAATTTAAGTCCAACTTTATTCAACTTGTTTATCAGTGATCTTACAAACATCTTTAACTATGAATGTGAACCGCCAACTATGTATAATGAATGTATTCCGTGTTTATTGTATGCAGATGATTTAGTTCTTTTTTCTGAGTCTAAGCGAGGGTTACAATGTTCCTTAAATAAGTTAGAAAACTATTGTAATACATGGAGACTGAATGTAAACCTTAGGAAAACAAAAGTTATTGTTTTCACTAAGGGTGGCCGTCTGCCAAAAGACTGTTCTTTTACATACCAGAAAAACCCTGTTGAATTAGTTACGTCCTATTGTTACTTAGGTATTGTTGTCAACTCTGCCGGCACTTTCAAGGCAAACCACAAACACCTCTACAGGAAAGGTCTAAAAGCTTTGTTCGGAATTAATCAATCATTAGACAAAGCCGACGCGCCCATTTCTATTAGAAACAAACTCTTCGACACATGCGTCAGACCCATTATTCTCTACGGTTCTGAAATATGGGGTTCGTTCAAAAGTACCAATTCCTGTCCAATTGAATCTATTCACTTGAAATTTTGTAAACAATCATTACGTGTTCCAAGATCATCTTGCAGCCTGGCTGCAAGGGCAGAATTAGGGAGATACCCCATGCAAGTGGAGGCCTCCCTAAACGCCATAAAACATTTTCTCAGACTTCGCCTGAACGTGCCAGCAGACAGTTTTCAAGCAGACGCTTTCTCCTGCCAGTTAGAATTAGAGAAATCTGGAGTTAAATGTTGGGCGACAGGAGTGCGCAAGTCCTTAGAAGAGTGCGGGTTTGCTTCCTTATGGCATTTTCAAATTCCACATAATACAAATACGTTTCAAATTGTCAGTTCTATAGGCCAACGGTTAAAAGACATATACTTTCAAACGTTCACCAGAGAAATACATAATGACAACAAAGGCGGAGCTGCCAAAAATAAGTTAAGATCATATAGACTGTTTAAAACTACATATAATGAAGAAAAATATCTAAGTAATGAAAATATGAAGGTCAGGAATGCTGTCACAAGACTAAGGATCAGCTGCCACAAACTACATATTGAAACTGGAAGACATACCCGCACCCCTCTGGAACAAAGATTATGTAATTATTGTAATTTGAATAGAATAGAGGATGAATGCCACTTTGTTATAGAATGTAGATTGTATAGTAAAGAGAGAAATGAACTGTATAGGTTTGTACAAAACCTATTTCCCTACTTCATACACTTAAGCACTGTAGAAAAGTTCATATTCCTAATGCAACTAGACAAACCTTCCATCGAAAAACATATCTGTTCCTTTATCTCTACTATAACTGAAAAGCGAGGAGAAGTTGAATTTATCTAATGTTAGTTAGTTTTATTTTGTATCTGTTAGCTGTATCTGTTCATCATGTTTTGTTGTGACCCAGAGCTCTGGTTGTGACCTGTACTTAGCCCAGTGTGGCATAAATGTGCAATAAAGGTCGTCATTCATTCTTATTGTATAGGGTTGTTGACTCAGAATCTGAAGGCTCTGGGTTCGAATCCCTAGTAGTTCCCACTGTTGTGCCCTTGGGAAAGGCACTTTACACCTATTTCCTCACTCGACTCAGGTGAAAATGAGTACCTAGCTTCGGTTAGGGATGTCCTCTCGGATGGGACATAAAGCCGGAGGTCCCGTGTTTGAGGAAAGGCACAGCTCCAGGACATTAAAGATCTCATCGCTCTAATCGAAAAGAGTAGGGGTCCTTCCCGGTGAGAGTGGTTCAAACCTTACAGTCTGGTATTATGCAGCTTGTACTTACTGTACAAAAACTGGATGACTTACCGCCCCAGCTGTATCCACGTCTGCGCCAGCATCCAGCAGGGCCCGGACACACCCCTGGTGCCCCCGTCTGCATGCCCAGACTAATGCACTCGTACCGTACTGTAAACAAACATGTCAGCAATAAACAACAATGAAACCTATCCATTTATCCATTCGTTCATTTACATGTACTTAATATTCATTCAAGTACATGTATATCACTCACATATTATTTCAACTATGGCAATTAGAAAATGCCACTAAATCACTGATTTGAGGTATTTATCCATCCATCCATCCATCCATCCATCCATCCATCCAACCAACCAACCAACCAACCGACCAACCAACCAACCCCCCCCACACACACACACTCATACACCCACCCACATACCCACACCCACCCAATCGTAGCAGTAGACAGACTTGTACCTTGTCAAAAGCACTAGGTTTGGCCCCATGTCTCAGCAGTGCCTCCACAATGTCTGTGTGGCCCCGGCCTGCTGCCCAGATGATGGGAGACACTCCATGCTGAGAGGATACATATCAATGTCAGGATTTGCCTGCAAGCCCTTAATAATAGCCACCTGGCTAGTTGGGCTGCCCTGGCTGTACATTGTCTTTTTACAGCCGAACAAATAAATAAATAAATAAATGTCAGGATTATCCACTGAAGATAACACTAACTAACTTCATATTTAATACACAGATACTGTAGTCATTTGACATAGTACAGTATGATGTGATTGAGTGAATAGCAATCCAGGTTCTGGACTACAAGGTTGCAGGTTTAAATCCTGCCTAGACATCAGCGCTATAAAGTATGATTTACGTGCACATCACTTGATTCACCTTGCTTGTCTTAAGCACTCAATGTTGTTCTTGAAGAGCGTCTAACCTTATCAAAGAACCAAAAATAGTTTTCAATAGAAATAGGTGTGTGCCCTTGTGATCAATAGCTCACACCAATCAGTTACCAATTATCTGATGACTTTTCTTTATGATTAGCAGTAACGGGGATGCAGACACAGATCCACCTGTAGTAACACCAGCTGTACTCACCTGTCCCTGAACATTAGGGTTGGCTCCCCTGTGTAACATCTCATGAGCCACTGCCGTGTGTCCCTTGTAGGAGGCCCACATCAGCCCTGGCCAGCCGCCCTGAGCAAGGTTAAAAAAAACGTGTCAATAACTCACACTCATATTTATCGGTATTCAATAACTCACACTCATATTTATCGGTATTCATTTATTTATTAGACGATATTCATATGTCATACATGTAAGATGCTGGCTTTCTTGATGAAAAGTTTCTTAAGTTTCAGGTTTTATGGAGAGTGACCACTGGGCAAAGTTGCATGTTATTATTTTGCTGCAGTTTCTACAATGGTCACTAGGAGGAGCTGCAGCATTTGGACTGCTCTTGCAATGCAACTTCCTAATGCATTTTACAACTGTATTTGTCATCAACTTCCTAGCCAAAGGTAACATTGTGAGCTACATTTGTCTAATGAAAACACAGAAAATATTAATAATGATGTTGACCAGATCCCATGGCTGGCTTACCATGTCTACGTGCTCAATATTGGCCCCGTGGTCCAGTAGACAGGTGACTATCGGCAGGTGGCCCTCCTTGGCTGCCGAGGTCAGAGCTGTCCAGTTATCCTGCAAATAACATTGGTATTGTAATTTTGGCATTGTAAATGACCTGGTTCAGGTAGCACGTCGGCAGGACGTACTGCACCTGCGTGAAACCCGGATTTTTCACAATTTTCGTTGGATGTTTGGTCAACGTTGCATTTTGTCCATTGCCCACAATATCTTTTCCGACACAACATTTGAAAACTATAGACGGGATGTTATTTTTAAATACATGAAGACCAGAATGATGCTGTACTAAAGTGCTACCTGGTAAATTACGTTTTTTGTGCAGGAGCAGTACGTTCTGCCGACGGGCTGGTTCAAGCCACGCCAATTTATTTTCTTCCTTCTCAGACATTTCTAAGCAAAATAAGTAAGAAGACGAAATGAAAACAGATAGCTGGGAGGAAAACTTGCACCTTACTACATTCCTTCCCAAAAACCAAAGCAATTCCTAAAACCTCCTTGCTAAAGCATTGTGTAGCAAGGTACAAATTTTCCCCTCTGATCTGTTGATATCTGTTCATTCTCCATTTCAGCATTTTGTTAAATCCAAGAAGCAACCAAGACAGTAAATTAGTGTGGCCTAAGGCCACATTAATTAACAAGCAGCAATTGGTAACCATCCTTATGTTGCTTACAGTACCGTCATACCAAAAATACCTTTTTGGTGTACATAATGTAACTTCTGATCTGATGCCAAGGAATTGTCTGTGACCGAGAACATTAGGAGTATGAAAGGCAGTTAAGAGGGATGTTCTCTCATAGAATATAGAAGGGGCTTATGACATTTTCACTTGGAGTAAGGTGAGCAATGCCTGGGTATAACAAATCATTCAGGTAATGTGTTATGCTAGCCTACTATAAGACATTGTATTGCTACCTACAGGGTACTGTATATGATTGTGCAATTTATCAACTGACTACTCAACCAATGAATACTCATGTTTTATCACAACAGTAAAGAAAATTCTAAAATTCATAGATAGACTGAAAATTTATACTGTGACTGGAAATTCATACTGTAAATCTTGAAAGTTTCATGGTGGCTTTATTTTTGCAGTTTTTGCGGTGATCTCACAACTCCGAATTCATGATGCTCAGTAAAAATGTCTCCCTTGTATGAACCACAGAATTGTTTCAGAACACCTCCTTTTCCCTCCTACTACAAAAAAGTAAAAGTAAGATGAATTTACAGTAGTCTGTCCATTTATTATGCTTTATGACTACATGTATATGGGGAGGTGAAATACGTTTTTTCCAGTGTTTCCATCTTCTTTAAATTTTCTTTTACAGACTGTGAAATGTGAGACAACAGAATGTATCTTATCTTTGGCTGCAGTCTGATCTTCCTAAGGCCACACCAATTCATTTTCTTGATTATCAGACATTTCTTAGCAAAAATGCATGGAGACCACTCCAATTTAATGGACTGGCTCTCGGATTCGCCCGCTTCATTTTTTTCTGATTTGCAATTAGCTATTTAATAGCTATACTTATCGCAAGTGGACTGTACACAACACAGATAGTGTACAACACTCCTACATGGTGGTTAATATGTACATGTACATGTATAATACATAAAACAAAACTACAACATGAATACATTAACCTTCAGCCTCCTAAGGCAGCCATTTGGCCCCAAATTTGTATTGGTTATTGGGTTTAGGCAGAAGGGAAAAGTCTGTTTCAGAAAGAAGATATATTTTACATGACACTCCAACCCAAATAAAAAAAATTAATCATACATTGATAATTGTCCTTTTTCCAAAAGGAACTCAATAAATTTTTAAATTGACCCGATGTATTAAATTTACTGAGGTACGTAGCTGGATGAATCTCTATTAAAATCGGCCTTTAAAACGTCTTTAAAACGGGTGATTTTTCTGACTGCATTGGAAAAAGCTTTTAGTGACTCATGCATTGAAACATTCATGTAGCATCAGATGTGGAAATGCTCCTGTAGGTTTTCATGCATGTCAGATTTGCCCTGGAACATTAAGATGCTGGTCACACATCTACATGTAAGCATGTTCTGAGAAGTTTGAAAAGGTGTATCAGGATGCAATAGGAATAATGCATAAAGGCCACACCAATTTTACTTGTTCAGGGCTTGAAATACCATCTGCATATACAGGTTAGTACACAGGTAAATTTGGAGCCACGCAGGCATTTCATGTCTACCTGCACTGGTCCATGTACTGGGTTTATATTGAAAATACCTGCTTCCTACAAATTTTGCTGCACCTGTCAGACTTTAGGAAGTATGGATCACACTGAAAATTGCTCAGGAACCATTGCCATCATTTCTTTTACACTTCATAGGTGGTAACAGTCAATGCAGCAAATAAAAATTCACATACACCTACATGTATATATAAACCCAGTACATGGACCAGTGAGCACGTCGGCATACAAAATACATAAATGATTAAACACATGTTGACATGACTGTTTTCTATTCAAGTCATTATTGCAGACTAATAAAAACACTAAAAGAGTTCCCTGCCCATTACATACATTTGTATACATCGAACATTCATATTGTACACGACGTATTCATTTGGCCACAGAGCAGGATTTCCAAGAAACTGCTGCATACAGTCATGTACATGTTATATATGCGCATCCATAGTATGACTCATTTAAAATTGAAGACTTCAACCTTCGCATCATACTAGTGTGAACCAGCAAGACTATTTAATGTACTTGAACATACCATATTAGGATTTAATAGTATATCCTATCACAAAGTTTTCAATGATTTTGAAACCCCTGGTTTTCCTGGATTGCACACTACCTGACAATCTGTCAAGCGGCAGGCCAATTGGCTAAGGTGAGTGGACACGAGATCGAGAGGTCAAGGGTTCGATTCCTGGCTAAAAGCTGTGTCCTTGGAAAAGGCACTTAACACGACTTTCCTCACTCCACCCAGGTGTAAAATGGGCACCTGCAGACTTCAGTTGGGGAGGCAAAAGGCAGTGGCTTAGGAGAAGGATGGGCTCTGCCTTCCAATACCGTGCCCTAGACACAGTGCATTAACAACCCACTGCCCCTACAGCCTCCAAAAGGCAATGGGACTACCTTTACATTTTTACCTTTACCTTTACAAAGTGGCAACAATATCCAATCAATCAAAAAGGATTCAAAACAAGAAGTCGGAGATTTCATACCTCCGTGAAATATTTTCAGTTTTTGTGAATTCTGGTTGTATTCCTTATTGAAAATTTCTCTGTCTTTGTCTCAATGCATTTTCCCACTGGCATCCATCCAACAGACTCCCAGCCAACTTCCTACTGGCGTTTGGCCAGCTTCTGGGACCTAACTTCCCGTGTCTGACCTTTTGGGGTCTGCGGTTAGGGAATTCCCAACCAACCAAGTGTTATCACTCAACTGTATGAACACACAAGCAAACATACACACACACACAAACAAACACACTCAAAACAATACCAAAATTTTTGGCATCAAAAAGGCCTTGGTTAACGAGCTATATGTATCTGCATATTGTTGTGAAAATCTGGATTCCATATCATAAATATGCTGATCACGACCAGTACAACATGTTGACAATATTCCAATCACGGGAAGCTCTCGTGTTTCAGAACTGGGATGTACTGCCAGGGGAGCACAGATGTACCAACCTGTGCCTCATCAGAAAAATGGATTAATTCTTGTCATGATGAACTGGCTTTTTGAAAGGTTGAACTTGACAGGCATACTCATGTCACATCAGCAGACGAGCACGGAAGCCTTGTTTTGGCTTTTAATTCTTACTCAGGGGAGCACACCTGCATGTTCAAGTTATTTGTACACACCACAGTCACGTAGACATGTCTCATCGTTGAGGATATCCTGAGGCACATCAACTGTGGTTTACTGTAGATCCATTGGGTAAACATACGTGTGTAGTCTTGGTTGTGACACACTGTCAGGCTATGCTTACCTCATCCTCCACATGTACGTCTGCCCCCTTGGTGATCAGCTCCTGTACCATCTCCAGCTGTCCATGTTCTGCAGCCAGCATCA
This sequence comes from Branchiostoma floridae x Branchiostoma japonicum, assembly GCA_013266295.2. Classification (NCBI taxonomy): domain Eukaryota; kingdom Metazoa; phylum Chordata; class Leptocardii; order Amphioxiformes; family Branchiostomatidae; genus Branchiostoma; species Branchiostoma floridae x Branchiostoma japonicum. Next base: position 6,750,133 of record CM023827.1, on the reverse strand, counting down.
GTGCTGTCTGGCCATTCTGCACAACAGGGGAAAAGTACAGTGTACAATGTTACATTGATGACCCAGGTAAAACAACCAGGCACATACATGTACATGGTATATTATACAAAACTAGAAACTTACAGGTAACATTTGTAAAGGAAATACAATCATAGTGTTTACCTTCACATGGTCTAGCCAAACAAACTACTGCAGTTTATTCTTACTCAAACACATTACATGTATATATGGACCAGCCCCTCCAACTTGCTACATAATGTAACCTAACACAACAGAGTACGTATCTGCGATGGCCATCTGGTCCAGGTCATTGAGTATTTGGTTGGATATGAAAAGGTAAACATAAGAAGAAATCAGATTTCAGACTTCAGGGAAGTACATGCGATCCTTGGCTTCCTGAATTCCCCCATGTCGTCTTCTGGCTCCCTGACAGATTCTACTACATGTTGTACCTTTGACCTCCTGTCATTCTGCCTGAGTGTCAATCTTTCCCCCACCCACGTGCTGTCAAGCTACTCTGTCCTGACATTCATGTTCAGGCAAGGTTGATTATAATTGAGTCAATGTTTATGACATCTTTGTTTCTTTACATGACTGTCCCTTTGTCTCTGTTCAAATCTGCACAATCAAAGCCAGACCAAACAAACTGACTATTTCCTGAGGTAAGAAAACTGGCTGTGTAACTTTACTTCAGTCTGTTTTCAGTCAAAGTAGCCTCACCTTCACCAGTGCAATATTATATTTAACCATACCAGTTCAAGAACTATCTACCTTTGTTGACATGGCTGTCAAATGTTTGAAGAAAAGCAGGGCCTGATAAAAAAGGAGATAACTACGTGTACATGTAGTACTGCCAAAGCATATCCTCCCTTTGCAAGAAGACTTGAGCCTGGAGACTAACAAGTTTATTGGACCTGACATGTTTTGCCAGGTTTCTATGGAGACTAAGTCTTTGTGATGGTTCCCTGTTACATGTAAGCACTTATAGTAAAAGTTGTTTTTATCATCACACGTGGAAGATGGGCTACGAGGCCTGTCAAAACAGTAGGTTATGATAGATGAGAAAGATTGCAGAACCGCAGCACAGACAAGTCTGTTGTGGACTGTGGCAAATGTTGCTGGTAAAGTCTGTACAATTTTTCCAAGTATTAGACTGAGAGGGTTGCAATGGTGCAAGAAGTGACGTGGTTGAGCGGGGGAGGGGGTTGGGAGTTGACAGATATCTGGCTTTACATTTGTACATCCTATCCAAGAGGACATCCCTAACGGAAGCTAGGTACTCATTTTCACCTGAGTCGAGTTAAGAAATAGGTGTAAGGTGCCTTTTCCAAGGTCACAACACTGTGGCCTGCCAGGGATTCAAACCCACAACCTTCAGATTCTGAGTCAACAACTCTAACCACAAGACCACCTTGCCACCATTATGAGCAAGATGAACAATGTACAAGTCCTTCATTTCCCATTTTCACCAGATCATTTCATGTAGAGTCAACCATAGCTACATGTACTACAACAGAATCCAGTTGCCATCAGGACTAAGACATACTTCACAATGGGAGAAAATCGAACATGACAACTTGGTCATGATAACAGTCACTTGTGAGACTCCATTGGCAATCATTGGCCTTCATCCTCATTGATTTCCAATCACCAGAAGGCAGAAGTCACTACAGCAAGTCTGACTTGAGGACATGGGTGGAATACAGATTAGAAATGTTTTTACAGGCATTCTGATTTACGCATAATCTGAGACCATATAGGCTTTGTTCTAATGCAGTCTCAGACACCATGACTGTAGATCCGAATGATTACGAATAAACATGATTTTTTATTCAACAGCTATTTTTAAGATGTGACAGAGGCTTGAATCAGCACTCAGATATCAGTAGGAAGCTGGTGTGTTACTAGTCTCTACCAGACTAACTACGCTGGCTATAATACTAGGGAGAATATTTGCCAGAGGGAGTTTGGCCGCCTTGGGGTTGACTGGCCGCGCAGTTACCGACTCTACTGGCCAACTATTCCCTTCTTTTGCGGAATTCTATGATCCATACCCCCGTAGGAAGGCCTGGTGGAGGCTAGTGTGTTACGCCGAGGGGCTGTGTTACGCCAAGGGTGGTTATACTGGCTATACAGATACAGATCCATGATTAACTAAGATTTCATTACTATGGACAGTGAAGTTGGAAGCTGGGCCGATCATGGGATTTCAGTGGAGTACATATTAATCTTGTTGACAGCTGGTTTTTGTTCTGCCCTTTGGCATACATGTAGTTTTAGAATATATTTCAGACAGGTATTTGGACTACATTTCAGAAAGGTGTTTACAATGTGTTTCAGACAGGTATTTATAATACATTTCAGACAGGTGTTTACAATGTTTTTCAGACAGGTGTTCACAAAAGTGTTTCAGACAGGTGTTTAGAATGTGTGTCAAACAGGTGCCTTTCATGCAGGTGTTAACAACATCTGCTGTGTCACCTTGTCTATCACCAAGTCGCTGCGGTAGGTTGTGCATGTAAACACAGTGTTAGGAAGTGCTAACTGGCACGACAGACACAGGATTTCCAGGATGGCTGGTGAGACTGCTCAAGTACAATCTTGGCAAGGTGGTCTTGCGGTAAGGGTTGTTAACTCAGAACCTTCAGTTTGAATCCCTGTCAGGCCCCACTGCTGTGTCCTTGGGAAAGGCACTTTGCACCTATTTTCTCGCTGACTCAGGTAAAAATGAGTACCTAGCTTCAGTTAGGGATGTCTTCTCTGTAAAGCCGGAGGCCCCGTGTTTGAGGAGAGCCACACCTCGAGCATGTTAAACATCCCACCACACTTACTGAAAATAGTACATGTAGTGGTCCTTCCCGGTGTGAGTGGTTCAAACCTTACAGTCTGGTCGTACGCAGCTTGTACTTATTGTACAAAACTGGTGTGTTACACTAAAGGTGGTTTACCAGTTTGCAAAAGAAACAGTCAAACAAATCTCAGTTAGCAAAGGAAAGCACTGAGTAAGTCTTTCAGTGTCAAGCTTTCCAATGATATACATATAATTTTGCTACATCTAAGTGATTTTAGAAGTAACATTTTGTGTCTCACTAGCTATTCTATGAAGTTTCAACACTATTTTTGCAAGAAAAACCACACGGATTGTCAGGACTATCTTTGAGAAAAGGAGAAGCCAGGGAATTATACATTCCTCTTCATCTTGCGTGGCAGGAATTGCCAAGAGACATTAATTCCTGTCATCAATAATTCATGGCGGGACTCCAACACTGATTGAGCGTGTTCCTCGCGGTCCAATTGAGCTGTCAATCACGGGGAAATGAGGCTGCTAAATGCAGCAATCTACTTCTGCACCCTCACAGCTCCAGGCCACACCAATTCAGTTTGTTGGTTCTTGGATTAAAACAAAAAAAGATACTTGGGGCCAAGATGGGAATAGCTGGTTTGGGTGGTGTGAGTGTGATGACGATGTGTCACTCACACACTCACTATCCGGTTTAATGTCAGTTGTTCCCTGTCTCCCGAGGGTTCGACGTGCTTGCACGCTGGTGCTGAGGCTTGATGGCTGCCCGCCATTTGCCTCTATCCTGTGGGTTGACGCTATGTGGAAGTCGTCCCTTATAGTGTGTCTCGATTCTCGAATACATGTACATGTATTTGGTCACCTTGGTGACATGAATTGGACTAATGCTAATAAGACTGGACTTAGATGCACACTGCTTATAATTGTAAATGTATCATAATCTTTCTAATGGAGAAGAGATATTTTGTAATACTCACACTTTACTAGCAGTTACGTGGTCGTGGGGTAAAGAATTGCATCACTTCTTGTTTCATTCGGCTGAGTCTTTCCCATCTCACATCTGCTTGGTTTTCATTCATACATGTCTCCAAGTTCAACACCCAACCATGGAACGACCCAACCATCGAACATGCATGATACTCAGTGTAAAGTGGGCAAAAAATAATGCTGGATTAGATGATCAACATGAAAACAGTCTGAGGGGAAAGTCTGTACCTTGGTGCATACAGTTTCAGGGAGTGAACAGAGTCAGATACAAGTTTTCCTCCCAGCCTTCTGTGTTAGAGGTGTAATCCTGCTAAAATTTTCTACAAAATTTCTGACAACCAACAAATTAACGGGGTGTGGCCTTAATTCCAAATTGCCTACAAATCTAAGTGGTTGCTAGGGCTACTACACAAAAGGCAACATATTCAAAACATCTTTCTACTAGTATATGACTTGCATTTAGGTAGGGTACAGTTCTTTACTTTACTTACTGAAATATTTATGAAGGGTTAGATGGTAATAAAAGGGATTTAAAGGGCTTGTTAATACATAAATGTATATACATCATTTGATTCTCCGGGACTTGCCATAAGTACATGACATTGTATTAAGTGTATGGGGCTCAACATACCTTTATTCTGTGTTCTGAAATTTGCGATTTATAACACTAAGCCTGTATTAATTTTGACCTTGTCAAATTGTAAGTTGTTCATATTTTTTCTGCAAACATGACTATTTTGAGCCCTTCCGAGGCTAGTCTTCTTTTAAGCGACATAACAGTAAAAGTACAGTCAAAACTGCCCAAGAGGACCAGACCACTTAGGAGACCAATAAAATTTGGTCTATGTGGACAGGTGGTCACTACTAGTACTACAAAACATGTACATTTGTACATGTGGTATAGACAGGATTCTTAATGCTTGTGTCTATGGGAAAAATTATCTAAGGGACCACCAAAAAGAGGTCACAATGGCCAGGTGAGGTGAGAGGTGGTCACTAAAAAAAATGTACTAAGAAGGTTTACTTTTTATAACCTCAAGTTTGACTGTATTGTTTGGTACAATATACAATGTACATGTAAGAGCAGTGAAAAAATATGTATTCTATTAACATTAATATTAAAAAAGACAAATTGATGTGTCCCTATTACAACACTCTCTTCAAGTCCATCCTACTCACGAGTGACTCAAACCATGCTGGGCTGCTGGTTAATGTGGCACACTTCCGTGCACTGCAATTTACTGCACGGATCGATATTTCACCTCCTCTCCAAGAAGATCATGGATATTTTAGGACAGAGGATTAAAACCTAATGGTCCCTCATTTGGTCACACAGGACTGCTGATCTCTTCTCAGTTGAATTAAAATTGTTCAAATCAGATTTCTACCTAATAGAAGGTAAAAATAGTAACTTGTGACAAAAATGTTCAAGCTCAGGTAAGGAAAATCATAAAAGCTATCTATGTTCTAAATCTAAAATTATGTTCAAATTAGGCCACACCAATTTAATCAATTGATTCTCAGCTTCGCTTTTCATTTTTTTTCTGATTTCAAGAAAAAAAATATATCCAGGTTCTGAAACAACTCCAAAATGTTCATATTTTGGTCCCAACAGTTGAAAAAAATTCTTTTCTTTCTACTTATTACAGTTTTCTCAGCCATCAATGCAGCAGTTTCATTAGAAGTTCAAAATTCATTGTTTGAACTATAATTTAGTATAAACATCACTGGTATAGGACATGTACATGTAGGATGCCCAGGCCTGTTGTTTTTTCCCTGTTTTCATATTTTTTTCTAAAAAAATCTGAGAACGAACAAATTAAATTGGTGTGACCTTAATTGCAAGAAATTTCTTCATCTTTTACTTTCATGTTTGTGACATTGTTGGCTTCTAACCCAGAATACTCAGACTCAATCTGTGATTAGTCAATCAGAAAACATTTTATTGTCCATTAATCTTCAATATGTTTGGCGCCAGCAATAAGGTCTGAAATCCACATAATCTCCAGACATTCCAACCCCCCAAATCTCAGATATCTGCTGACCGACACATATTGCCTCTCTTCTACTAGCTAACCACCCATGAAATAAAGGACGAGATCTCAACATCAACCAGGTCAGCGTTTCCGAAATAAAAACCTGGCTTGTATCTCTGCAGTTACGACGGCGCCAAGGTGAGGGTCATAAATAACAATATTGTCAGAGGCGCTCGTAAAACAGACAGTATCATCATAGCGCAAACCACAGGTGGCCAGCTCCAGACTCTGATAGTCATAAAACTGTCAATAGCATTATGGACCTGGCATACTTTATGGAGACTGGCTTAGGAACTAGAGGCATACTGAGTTTACATGTACATTTGTATTTCTTTTGGTTTCAGATTATTTTATACTGCAACTGCATCCAATGCAATTTCAGAACAAGCTACATTAGACGTCTATTTTTGGTACCACCAATAAATAGTTAGAACCAGCCTATGATACAAAACAAACAATCATTTTCTATCAGCGACATCACATTTTACATGTAGGAATCACATTTTACATATAGTAATATAGATAGAGCAGTACTTGTATTGACTGAGATTGCAAAAAGAACTCAATCTTTGGCTTATCTAATGAGACTTTGATAAAGGTACCCTGATTAAAGTCTACAATTAACTCAATCAATTCCTGGTGTTGCTCAGTAACTGTGAAATCTGAATTAAGACAAGGCAATTAAATTCCAACAGCAGACAATAGAAAAATATATCTGTATGCCTAATATTAATCATCAATACAGATGTATCTAAATTTTAACTTGATTGTATTTTTTGGTTTCTTTCACGCTACACAATTTTGAAGTTTAAGCAAATATTTCACAGGAAAAATAGCATTTTCTTCCTTTCCATCAAAGTACTTCAGATTGCCTGATTTCCCTTGAGTTCAACCCCACCATTGTCCAACAATTGTCCTAAGGGAAAACAGTCTGCAACTCGAAATTCAAACCAAGGGCAAAATTTATTTTGGTGGTGTGTTCTACGTGCAAGCCGCCATGAATATATGCACACATGTCTGCCAGCGGTGCCCAAAACTGGGGCAATCAAATTCAAACAGACCAATAAAAAGATGGCGGTCTGATTTGGAGTGGCAATTGCTTGACCTTTGTAACCCTCATTGATAGCAGTGTGTGCATTCTTATATGCTCAAGGCGACGTTAGAAACAGTGACTGTGAATTCGAATAAGACCCCATATAAGTCTAGTCTTACTCTCCAAGCAGAGGTTTAGGCTTCAGCTTATTAGTATTTTTATGCCTTTTTAGACATTTCTATCAGGCTTTCTTTTTTGGACTGGTATCTTTTTCTTTGCCAGCCAAATTTCGGGTGGCGTGTTGGATACTGCCTTGCCAATGATAATGTCTGGCCAATATAATTTTGATGCTGTCTTACAGGCACCAAAAGATCTGCTAGGATATTAGTCTAGTCTGGCTGCACAACTGTCTGTATATGTGGTGGGCAGTCATTGCAGCTCATCAAAGTTGATTACTGGGATGGCTGTGAGGCAGGTTTCACACTAAGGCTGCACCAATTAAACAAATTGGTTCTCGGATTCACCCGCTTCATTTTTTTTTCTGATTTGCAAAAAAAAAAAAAAAATTCAGGTTCTGAATCAACTCCAAAATTCTCATATTTTGGCTCCAAAATATGAGCATCTTTGTCTTCCTGGTTGTTACAGTTTCCCATCTATTAACGCAACTAGGTTTGATTAAAAGTTAAAAATTCATTGCCAGCCTGGTAGGTTGACTTCATGGCTCCTATCGTAACATTTGGGGCTTTCATGGGCCTGTTTTTTCACTTCATATTTTTTCTGAACAAATCTGAGAAATAACAAATTAAATTGGTGTCGCCTCATCAACTACCAGGTAGAAATTCTGACAACCTACAATTTTCCTGGCAACAGAAAAAGGATTTCCTGTCTCTATATTCCATGAAAGACTGGATAATTCACAACGACCTCTACGACCTTGGCACGGCACATGTTCTAATGCATTTGTCATTACCACTTAGCGGGGCCGTGCCATCTCGGGCGACAACATTTCAATTACGGCCACTTTTAGGACAGACTCACCGATCGCACATTCTTTCCGGACACGTACGGTACGCGACATTGACTCCATAGGGGATATGCTGTGCCTATTTCAAGAGCAAGAACATGTTCTATTCAGAGTCATAGTATGTTGTAGTTGGAGTTAGGACGTCCCTTAAGGACAAGATCACATTTTCACATTGTAACTGTTGTAAATACAGTACATTGTAAATACATGTACATTGTAAATGTTTGACACCGTCACATTGTAACTGAATGTTGCCACTGTAACTGAATGTTTTGCTTTGGGATGATGTACAAAATGACTAATAAACTGGTGGACGTATATAAAACCAGCTCAGAAAAGAACAAGAAATAGTCCTGCCTTCAAGTACCAGACTTATCAACCAAGGATTGAGGTGTTCGAAAACTTTAAACAATGTTTACAGTTAGATGTGCAAAGGTTTGGTGTAACAGGTCGTTCGGCGTAACATAGCCAGCTGCCGCCACGCCGCATGCCTGCGAATCTGGTGTGTTATGTTGAAGGACGGTTATACCGACTATACAGATACAGACAGATCCACATGCAACAGCAGATATGCTGGAGCCTATTTCAGGAGCATTAGCCTGTCTTGTGAATTTCTGTATGATGGATGAACTGAAGCACAGTAGCACCTGCTCAAACAGTGTCTGATGTGTTTCATTCACTCACTGTATCACTTTTCACGGGGCATATGCATACTGGTGCGGGCTTCCAGAAAAAGGATTTCGAGCCCTGTACTATCTACATGTAACATGTATGGATACAAGGCCACCTGTATATATTTAACAAGATAAAGCCACTCTAGATATGTCAGCGAGAGATACACAAGACAAATACAACCTGCAAAGTTCATGCCACTTCAACAAGAGTTTAGTTTGGTGCTGTCAGACACTGGGGCAAAGGTAAAGACACTACCTCCTGTCTACAGTCATTAACCCTTGCAGCAATACAGGTTGTAATTGTCACTACAACTGTACTCAACGACATGTAATTGTCTAGTCTCTGGTAGTTATAATAATTATGTAGCTACATTGTAGCACGTTTCGGGTGTTTGAAGTTTGCAAGCTGTCAAAAATGTGCCTGTCGACCGCAAAGTACCGGTAATACAGAAAATTTTAGCAATTATTCACCTTTAGATTTCTGTGTTCCAAACAGCCTTGACACAAGGGGGGCTGAATTTAAAGAATGTTTTAGGATGGAGCGAGGCATGCCAGCCAAACTAATCTCCAAGCAGATCTAAGGGTGGCCAAAGACAGTATCCAATTGGCCAAACCGTATCCATTCAGCCGAATGGATACGGTTTGGCCAATTGGATACTGTCTTTGGCCACCCTTAGATCTGCTTAGAGATTAAGCCAAACTACTTAGCAGTTTAGGCTTCGGCTTAAGGCTTTTTTATCGTGCTATCTTTTTTGTACTGGTATCTTTTTTTATACCAGCCAAACAGGTGGCGAATGAATACTGCCTTGCCAATTCGATATTGTCGTGTAGCCACCTGAAGATCTGCTTGGAGATTACAACTGTCAACAGCACAGAAAGAGACCACCTGTGCTGAGAAGCTCATAAATCATTCAGGACCTGCTAGCTCAGCAGAAACTGCTTCCTGCAATTCCCTAACAGCAGTGCAGCCTGACCCCAATGTAGGGCATGCACTAATTATATAACACAAACATGTACATGTATGTATGGTGTGGATTTTTATAGCAGAGTCTCTGTAATTATGTGCACTGACAACATCAGACCACACTGTGACAATATTGCACCAGTCCATGACTGTAGCTATAGATAGTGGATAACACTGTATCAATGTGTGTACTACAGTCAAGAATCCTTTAGAAGTATATTTGCTATATATACAAATGTACGAATATTCCAGATATACTCATATACATGTATGGAGCATTTTGTACAATTAAAGACTTGGTAAGAATTAGAATTTTGTACATACTACAATAGTACATGTTTGTACACACACAAGTATCCATACGTCTTCTATACTTAGTAATATCTTAAACCTCCTTCTGTGAAACTATTAACCAGAACACTGTGTCAATCAAAGCCAAACATATATAGGAATATCATGTATTTGGTGTATTTGACCACCTGTCTACATAGACCAGATTGTATCAGTCCCCTGAGTGGTCTTCTTGGGCAATTTTGACAATAGAAATTCAGATGTAATCTAGTATGGGTCTCCCTGTCACCATAGTGATGTGTCCTGTCATGTGGCCTCCTGAACACCAGTAAGCCAGCCAGTATTTTTGGTGACAAATTGGAGTAGACTGAGGTCAAGTGTACCACAGGCATGCTAGCCCCCTGTACATGTTACTGTGGTGTTACCGATAGCCTAACTGTGCAGAGGTGGACTGTATTCGTAACTCAAGCCCCTGGCTCCATTTTCAAGCACTGCCATAGATCAACATTGAAGTTATGTGACCCATACAAAAGAAAAAACGACAACAATTGTGCTACGTGAATGAGCCAGCCAATGCTGTCTCAAACCGGTGCAATGGCCAAGTGGGTAGAGTGTTCGCCTTGCATTCGGTAGGTCGTGAGTTTGATACCCGACCGAGTCATACCAAAGGCTTTCTCTGCATAGCACTCAGCATTTGGGAAAGAGTATATGGGAGTTGAACACACCACACTACCTCTACCTGTGGACTAGCCCCTTGCTGTAGTGACTACACAACTGTGTGGCCCAAGGAATACACAAACGGAGATGGGCACTGCCCTATGCACCATATATAGGTGCTGGAAGGAACTTCAATGAGCCAGCCAAAGTACTCTGGTACCAAAATGAGAGGTTAGACCTCCTCAATGCTTTCACTATGTGAGGGGTATTTCGTGACCCTATACAATGTATATCAATTTATACAGTGCTCAAAATTTACATTTGATTGCAGAATACGAATAGTGTGAAATTTACACTAATGAAGATCCTAGCAACACAAACCTCATCTTTGGCGTCAACCCCTACTCTGTCGAGCAGGGCCATGAGAGCGGTCAGGTCACCGTGTTCCACACACGTGCCCAGTCCGTGGGCCAGCACACTGCTACTCGCCATGGCTCAACACTGGTGCTGCTGTGGGAGGAAAGGACATAAATGTATGTCAAATCAAATTTAAAGTCCGAATCGCTCTGAACTGGTGGATGTACCAAGAAATAGTCATGCCTTCAAGTACCTCCAGAGTTATCAACCAAGGATTGAGGTGTTCAAAAATTTGTCTTTTCCCAGAACTATCACAGAGTGCAATTTATTGCCACCAAGTAAGTTGCACGGGGTACTCTCCAAGCAGAGGTTTAGGCTCCAGCTTATTTATAACGTGTTTTTAGGTATCTTTATCGGGCTTTCTTTTTTGTACTGGTATTTTTTTTGCCAACCAAACACTGCATAATGGATGCTGCCCTGCCAATAATACTGTCTGGCCAAACTGATACATTTGTACTGTCTTGCAGCCAACAAAACATCTGCTTGGAGATTACTACAGGGGCATTTTCACTCATATGGTCTGAGAAATATTGAAACATTTTTCTCCATGTCATGAACTGGCCCTGATTCTTCATCTGTCAACTGTTATGGATGGCTTCCTGTGCCTGACTGTCTGTATTTCCTGGGAGAGATCAGGGGCTAGCTACCGGTAATATATTATGCATAACTCATAGGCTTTTACTGTATCATTACTTATTAAGGCAATAAATCTTTAGAGTTACAAGATGCATGCAATAACACTGATGTGTTACCAAGGTGGCAAGGTGGTCTTGTGTTGTTGACTCAGAATCTAAAGGTTCTGGGTTCGAATCCCTGGCAGGACCCAGTGTTGACTGTCCTTGGGAAAGGCATTTTACACCTATTTCCTACCTCAACACAGGTGAAAATGAGTGACGCACTTATCGAAAAGGTCCTTCCCGGTGTGAGTGGATCAAACCTTACAGTCCAGTCTTACACAGCTTGTACTTACTGTACAAAACTGGTGTATTACGCCTAAAGGTGGTTTACAGGTTATGCGAAACAAACAAACAAATGTGTCCAAAACAACATGATGAAGGAATCAGAAATGTTCATAGAAAAATAATTTGTAACAAGGAGGTAACAAGGAAGCACTGTAACCTCCTTTTTTGTAACTACAGTACATGACATGTACTTCCTTTAACATTGCATATTCAAAATAGATTTGAATACTGCCTGCCAAATCATGATACTGTCTTGTAGCCACCAAAAAACCTGCTTGGAATTTGGAGATTAAAAATCTGCATCAGAAAGGCAATAAACTTAAAATCTATCACCCTAAAGACACTGTATTTGACTCCCAATTGGTGCCAGCTACGCTCCACCAGGATCAGGACACATTTATGCACTAGCTCCTATAATATCGCGACACTGCTGGGCTGTACACTATTAGTTGGGGCGTCTGCTAAAATTTTACGTAACAGCAGGTTTCAAGAACACATAGCGGGATTTTCAAGCACTTCATGTCGACCTCAAAACCAATTTCAGGCGTTCCTGATCACCAAAATACGTGTCAAAAATATTTCCTATGTCAGATCGGAAGTAAAACACTCACCTTCGCCAAAGTATGTGCTAAGTTTAGTCCGATATGACGAAAATTCAACGCGGAAGAAAAATTCTCCCCCGACTCACCGCCATATTGAAAACACTGACAAGTCCTGACCTCTGGTGACCCGAAAAACTCCCGTCATGCAGCTGCGCACCTGCGCAGGTGGAAAGAGAGACGACTAGCGGATTAATTTGGTACGACAGTCCTGGTCATTTTTTAGGTCTGGTGACAGGTCAGTTGGACAGACGGAAGAGATTACTAGTATTCCTTCCTTATCTCAGTTTCAGCATTGGACTTGTAACATCAACCCAAGGAATCTTCATATCCAAGGTATTTGCTTTTTGGATACCCGCGCCAATAAAGTTTGAGTTGCACCAGTAAAGTTTCAGGACTCGGTAAATGACTGATAAAAAGTCACGAGAGCTGTCATTCTACATGTTGTAAGTTTGACGTGTCACCCTTTGTCAATTGAAAGCAAATTCCCCAACGTGCGACGCATATCTCAACCTACATGTAGCCTGCCTGGTGTCCAGTCCGACTATCGTGGTTTGGGCGATCTATCTCCGGGCCTGTAGACGATCCCTGCCGCACAGTTCAACTAGGCTCAACGGTGGGCTAATCAAACTCCGCTGTGCTAAATTAACTCATACTGAGGAGCCTAAGTTGAACTGGGCGGCGGGGATCTTCTACAGGTCCGAAGACTGAGCCCGCGCGCCCAAACCACGATAGACTGGACACCAGGCTAATCTCAACCGAGAGTGAGCCAGGAGTTGATAGAAGTCGGTTTCCGTGATTAACATCTTAGATAAACTTGCTGCCTATCTGCTACAATTTATACCAAACGTAAATTCAAATTGTACAAACATTTCACGCAACCCTTCTGCAAGTTTTACGGTTGGTGGCGCTCAAAAATGTGGTATCATGGATCTTCCTAACCAGTGGCACATGATTTCTGACCCCAGTCACTGTACTGCAGTACTACTACTAGTATCTTGATTTGGTATACGTACAGTGTATTCATATGGATTTTACTTGAGTCTTGGCACTGTTACGGCTAAAGATGGATAAAAAGTTCGCTAAGTTTTGATTTAGTTAACGACTACTAATTTTATGGATCTTATCTTGGCTTTGTTGCGGTGCAAAAAGTTCACTAAACAAACTCTAGATGTCTCCTGATAGCCTCTACCAGGCTTCGGGGCGGCTGAAAAGAGTTAAAATAGGCCAAATAGATAACATGCCAGGGTAGTTAGTCCGCTAAAGGAGTACTGAGTTTCAGAGCGGCAAACTGTACTACTTTAGCGGACCAACTCCCCTGGCATGTTATCTGTCTATTTGGCCAATGTCTACTCTTTCCAGCCACCTCTGGAGCCTGGTAGATTCTAGTCTCCTGTCTCCTGTATTAAATTGTTACAGAGAAGTAAAATCTACGGGGGAAAATGGCCCAGTTTCGTTGTAACTGAAGCCCTCGCATGCGACACGTATGTCTTGGTCTTCTTGTGAAGTTTGGTTTACGGTTTGTTGGCGCCCTAATGAACCGTGTCATGTCGGGTCGTCACTCAGGGGAAACATCTAGCTGCTGCAGACGGAGGGAGGCCAAGTGTTTTATAAGCAAGACAAACATGTTAGCGTGCCTGGCGAGGGTCCCGGCGACACGTACTTGATTTGCGGCGCTCTTGCCGAACTACTAAGTGCCGCCAATTCAACCTCGAGCTTAAGCCCCTAGCTGTCAAACATTCAAAACTTCCCCCGACCACCAACCAACCTTGCTAGGTTGAGAGCAGTCTAACCAGATTTAGGCCACCTTTGCGAAAAATCGAATCAAATTTGAGTCAAATTTGACTCTCAACCACGTACGCCCCGACCACTGCTGACTTACTCCCAACCACCCGCCAACTAGTCACCAAACGTTTCCCAACCTCACGTGCATGCACTCCCTAATGTTTTAAACATTTTGAAACATTCGGCCGGCGCAGCCGAACAGTAGCCAGCCTCGCCGACCACGCTGCCAACCTACTCCCAACCATGGTTGGGGGTAGTTCGGCAGTGTTCGGGAGCCATATTCGCGATCGGCTATGTGTGACAGGGGCTTAAGCAGCCGGATTTTCTGTTATGATCAACACTAAAACAAGACATTCTTTTAGGAGAGGGGGCTATTGAACTTAAAGCCTGACATAAATTTTATTTCAACTTGTTCCTGAAAACTTAACATGTACAGTTAAGTTTTGTATGTAAGTCGGAAGTACATTCTTCCCTGTATATTATGATATCTGTCGTTTTTCTGACACATAAGTATCCCAGAAAATGGGGCAACCAGAAAACATTACGATTTCCCACCCTGATAACGTTATATGCTCGGAAAACAGTCCTCCGCTGTTGTTGCTGTCTAGCCTCTACCAGGCTTCAGAGGCGGCTGGAAAGAGTAGAAATTGGCCAAATAGACAGACATGTAATATGCCCGAACGGCAAGCTGTACTCCTTTAGCGGACCAACTCCCCTGGCATGTTATCTGTCTATTTGGCCAATTTCTACTCTTTCCAGCCGCCTCTGAAGCCTGATAGAGGCTGGTCGCTTATAACAGTTGTTTTCCGTGAGACTTGAGCGACAGACTAGGATTCGCCGTCAGCAGCTACATCCGGGGTTTACCCTCCCTAATGCATGTCCCAGTCTGGGTGTTGTCAGGGGTCACTCGGCTCCTGACGGAAAAGTACATTGTATATCACCGTACCGTTAACGTTAACAGTAGCATGCGTGGTCCAGTGGTTAATGATTCTGCTCCAGGACCAGAAGATCAAGAGGTCGAATCATTAATCTCCAAGCAGATCTTTTGGTGGCTCAAATTGGTCAGGCAGTATCCATTTGCCAGGCAGTTACTATTTACCACCCGAAGATACCAGTACTAGTACAAAAAAAAAAGCCTGATAAAAACGCTTAAAAGTACATACGTCAAAAATCTGTATCTGTATCCGTATAGCCGGTATAACCACCCTTCGGCGTAACACACCAGCTTCGCCGAAGCCTAAACCTCTGCTTGGAGAGTATCGGAACATGACTGTTATTACTCACTTAAGTCCCTGTCACACATTCAGGACCTTCCTCCGACCACCAACCAACCAACCAACCAACCAACCAACCAAGGTTGGCGGTAGATTGGGAGCAGTCTGACCAGATTTAGGCCACGCATACATTTCGATACGAATCGAATCAAATCTAAGTTCAATTTGAATCAAATTTGACTGCCAACTACTGCTAACGTACTCCCAACCACCAGCCAAACAGTTCCCAAACATGGCCCAACAGTTCCCGTCCACTCCCGAAAGTTTGAAACATTTTGAAACATTCGGCTGGTACAGCCGAACAGTAGCCAACCTCGCCGACCACCCTTGCTCCCAACCTACTCCAAACCATGGTTGGGGGGAGTTCGGCAGTGTTCGGGAGGTCATATTCGGCCATTTGTGACAGGGGCTATAGGCAACCTGCACACCATTTGAAATAATTGCCGTCCTTCAGATGGGATTGTCAGCTGCGTTCTATCGTTCATTATGCTTGTCATATAGAAATCCCCTCTGTACATTGAACCTTTATATGCCTGTCTTGTACATAACGCCCGTCCTTGTCACAACAACTAGAGGATTGCTCTTAGTCAACTTTGGACCGAGTGATATTTTTTGGTGGCACAATTGTAAACAAAAACTATCTCACCGGTGACCATCTAAAATTCGTGACACTAGCATGTCCAGATCACGAGATATCAAAACCGGACGCTCCGCTGCAGTACCATAACAAGCCGCTAGGGAGCCCAAAATCTAATCATTTCGAAGTCTCCTCAAGACCAACCCACCTACCAAATTTGATGTCAATCCATCCAAAGTTTTTCGCGTTATCGTGCTAAACCACATACAAGCATACACCATGGAGGTCTTATGCACACACACAAACTCTAACAAAACATAACCTTCTGGCGAAGGTAAAATGCAGTGACTTTCATAAGTTACAGGCCCATGACTGAATAAAGGTGGTCTGTTATGTAACTCCTTATCTAGACTGAGTTTGTGTGTCATTCAGAAGACCTGGGAACAGACGAAGTTCAAAAGTTCAGGTCAGGCCCTGCCAGCTGTTGTCTGTCCGAAGAAGAACTGTTGCCAACCAGCCGTCTGTTGTGACTCTTCCCAGCTCAACCTGCATTCTTTGCTGCTGAATGTTTCCCGAGTTATTCCAAACTAAGCATGACATGTTGCTCAGATTATGTCAAACTAACCATGACATTGTAGACTTAGAAATTTGGAACAGGGTCACAGGTTAAAAGGAATGTCGGAATGAAAACACATTAATACTTTGCAGAACATGAGTGAGGATTGGCGCCGTTCTATCTAACGCTCAGTTCTTGCCAAGGTGATATCTCGCAGGTTGGATTTCTGGTCGATTCTTTTTATAGTATAACGTGACTTCTGCAGTGGGGAAGGCAGGCACTGAATGAAAGGGTTGAGAAGACGTCCATGCACAGTAAGTATTGTCTATAGTATGACTTAAAGGCACCCAAAGCGATTTCAGGGCAGTAAAATTGGGTTGTCAAAGTCAATTTTCTGGTTATCTTTTAATGTAGTAAGTTGAATCAACCCTATCCAATAGTATACTGATATCTGTGAGGCAAAAATACGATGTCGCTTACGGAATATGTTTGCTTGTTTCGAATCGCAGTCTGGTCCAATCTGTTTATTGGTGGTATATATAGAGACTCCTCGCGTAGCTTATTTTTGGTCTATTTCAAAGGCTTCAAGTACTAGTATGATGACGAAAATGTGCTAAGAAATGTCAGTAAACGTCAATATCAGACAGATTTCCTCACCCAGAATATTTCTGTTTGTTTTGCCGCCCTGAAATTGCATTTGGTAACTTTTAGCTTACACACACAAGGGACTAGGGCAGATCTTACTAAAAGAAGAGTAAGGCGGTTTGGACGCTCACACAAGAGACCATATATTGAAGCTTTTTTCCAGCTTACCAGAGCCACATTTGTGTACATGTGTGAGCGACAAATCGCATTGTGTTCGGGTGAAAACAGAAGGAAATGTAAGTTACTTAAAGTCTTGCTCCTTGTCAACACCCCGAATCTAAAGACATCCAGAAGTCAACGTTTAAGATGTTTTTCCGCTGAGCGGTTTTAACTCCCGTAAAACTTCTACCGGTTAGAGGAAGCTGCTGATTCTTGGTTTACCACAAAACCGCTGCCTGTCGCGTTTGGGTTGGTGTGCGGTAGGGCTACGTCTGAGTGGTGAGGTTCTTAAACTTGAACACGGCCGCGGTAAAGTCGACGTAATAGTAGACGAAGTGTCGAGACCACTGCACTGGTGGCAGACCGAGACAAAGCTTAAGGTAGGTCTCCTTTGCCCCTACCAGGCTTTAGTAGCGGCCGGATCGGAAAGAGTAAAAATTGACCAAATAGACAGATAACATGCCAGGAGAGTTGGCAATGCACAAAAACCTATCTTTTTAAAGCATACGTAAATTTGTTTTTCAATCTAGTGAACATCTACGTATGCTTAAATTTGTGCTTAAAGACGGGAATTCTTGTAG
This sequence comes from Branchiostoma floridae x Branchiostoma japonicum, assembly GCA_013266295.2. NCBI lineage: Eukaryota > Metazoa > Chordata > Leptocardii > Amphioxiformes > Branchiostomatidae > Branchiostoma > Branchiostoma floridae x Branchiostoma japonicum. The sequence goes on along the minus strand of CM023827.1, from coordinate 6,732,112 downwards.
TGTGGTCCGCAAAAGGAGTACAGTTTGCTTCTGTTTATTTGGCCAATTCCAGCCGCTTCTGAAACCTGGTAGAGGCTACGGTCTCCCCACTGGCTGCTAGCCTACTACATCAACAGCAAGATATACATTTCAGTAGCCTACATGATGAGCTATGTTTCATTGACTATAAACCTCTCTTTCTCTTCTTATCAAGTCAACCATGTGTCTTTAGTTTAATAGTAAGACTACGGAAATGTAGTTGTTTACAAATCCAAGTTCCAAGCTTACTTGTTCCGCATACGGGGGTACGTACGTTGCCTTAATGCTATAGACAAGAATTCTTTCTCCATGGTAGTACTTAGCTAAATACGTTATTACTGTGAGAAGAAACTATATGAAGTACAGTTAGGAAAGTCTTTGCAAGCTTAGAATATGCTGTAGTGATCCGGCCAGCCTACTTGTTGTAGAGATTTTCTGTAACGTTCCTACAGTGTATCCGAAAAGATAGGCTTCTTATATTGTGGTACATGTACTTTTTAATCTGTTTCTTATTTATCTACAGGTTATTTTGTTACGTTGCAAAACTTATCGAGTGAAATGGCGTCGCAAAGACTCGTCCTTTCTGTGCACGTGATAACTGTGTTTCTGTGGAGTTCAGCCGGGCTCGGTGACGGGAATACAACGTTAACGTCCGCTCTGCAAACCAGTACTACTGTGGATGGATACCTTCTTCAGACCGACAGCTTCGCAACACTCGTTCCTGGGCAGACTTCCATGTCTTACATAACCGCGAACACGCCTTTTCAAACGACGTCTACATCTAAACCAAACCCAAAGCAAGTCGGCTGCAAAATCAGAGTCCCCCGACCGAACGAAACAGCTAGCCTGCCCTGCCCCAGCCCGATCACCGTGGACCATGCGGTCAAGGTTACCCACATCATCCTCTCTGCCGCCATCTTCGCTCTCGGCTTGACCGGTAACGCGCTGGTCATCCGGATCGTTGCCACGAAACCGGACATGAGGAACGCTCCCAACGTGCTGCTGGCCGGGCTGGCTTGCGGAGACCTGCTGTTCGTCTTGCTGTGCGTCCCGTTGGCGGCCTACAACCTGTACACGGTCCCCGCCGACTGGGTCTTCGGCACCGCCGCGTGTAAGCTGCTGCCGTTCCTGCAGCAGACCTCCCTGGGAGTGACGGTGTTGTCGCTGATGGCACTCAGTGCGGACAGGTTAGCCTCCTTCGTAGTCTTGTGAGCGGCGTAATTTTTTTTCGGCGACCGAAAAAAAAAATTACGCCGCTCACAAGACTGCGAAGGAGGCTACGGACAGGTATGCTATCAAAATATAAGGTGCCTAATACTATATAAAGGCTGAAATCTTTGATCAACAATGAGGTTCCCCTACGTTCACGGTGTAGATATGTGTGGGCCACTAGCTTTTTGGCGACGCCTCAGGGGCGGAGCCGTTGGTATATTACTGCGATTGAGTTGAAAATATTCTAAAAATTCCACCAATGCAGTCCCTAGGGAATTAAATTTTGTCAACAGGATAACGCAAGAACGGCTGGATGGATTGGTTTCATACTTAGTGCGTTGGTAGGATGTGACGAAAGCTAGAAATGATGAGATTTTGGCCCCCCTAGTGTCTTCCCTTGGTACTGCAGCGGAACTTCCGGTTTTGATATCTCGCGATCTGGACATGCTAGGGTCTTGAATTTTGGATGCTCGGGAAGAAGTCACGTGAGTTTAGGCCCCCTAGCATCTTGTTCTGGAACTGCAGGACGGTTTGTTTAGATATCTTTAAGAGAGGGTAACTAAAAAAACCGGTTGACGGATCGTCATAAATTTTTAGCATGTAGGTAGCTTAAGTGGTTTGACAGAATTAAATTACAATCATGCAAATCAGGAACTAATTTGCATAATTGATAAGGAAATACTATAAATGTGCTGTGTACGATATTAGGGCTATGAAACACTTGTGACATGTAATTGAGAACGATAAGTTCATTAGCAGATTTAGATTATGTAAATGAGACCTAATTTGCATAATTGATGGCAAATTGGTACAATTTTATAGTGACAACTGCTGGGAATTTAATACTTGCCATATTGAAAGTTGAGTGAAGGTGAACATCACAAAACAATTATTTCAAATCAGGACCGAATTTGCATAATTTATGAGGAAATGCTGGAATAGCCTTATTTCTTAAGATAAGACTGTCGTTGGGTGGAGAATATGAACTGTTATAATACATGCAAATGAAGCTCTAGTAATTGGCATAATCACTGTGAAAAATGTATAGTTAGTCAGTTTGAATGATTAACATGATTTGGCGAAGGCATGCGGTCGTGGAGCTCATGTTAACGTTGTGTATGAAACCTGAAAATTAGTCTATAACTTGCATTGACCCAGATTACAATATTAAATACAATAAAACGACAAAGAATTTATAGAACAATATATAGAACCTAGGGAAACCACAGACCGATAAAACGCACGCAATTGCGTGGAACGGAAAAAAGTCAAAATAAAAGAGAATCAAGTCGCCGTGTTTTAAACGCCACCTTATTTGTACTGGTACCTTTTTTTTACGCCAGGTGGCAAATGGATACAGCCTGGCCAATTTGATACTGTCTTTGCAGCCCCCAAAACATCTGCTTGGAGATTAGTTATCTGTCTATTTGGCCAAAAAAGAGATTGGTACATTTTTAAATTTCAAGATCATAAACCCTGTTAAAATTGAGGCAACAAAGCATGATATCACAACCGACAGGTCTTCTGGATCCCTGACAGTCTCAGAACCAATAGATGTTTTTCAAAATCAGGCGAAAATTAATGCGAGTGCTGATGTCATCCATAAGAATTATTTGCTGTGGCCTTAAGTGTCCCTCCCAACCTTTCTAAGGATAGGCCTTCAGGCAGACTCAAGAGCAGATGCCAAAGTCACTTTTGCTTTCGGCCAAAAAGTTGCTGACAAACAAGTATCCAGAAACACACTGCAAAACAATAACTGTCTTTTTGTGATTCAGAAAATAGTATCTACAGAACCAGAACAATTGCTTCTGCTCTTGAGTATGCCTTTAAAATAGCTCACTATGCCTCTTGCGAAAAGGCATGCAGACCCTCCTTATTTGCCAACACTAAGGCCTATCAGATTAGTGACCCTCCTTATTTGCCAACACTAAGGCCTATCAGGACTTTATTTGCACATGAGGACTCATAAGTCGAATTAGGCGCTCATCCGTCGTGTCGACGGGAGAACCATGAAGGCCTATCAGATTAGTGTCCCTCCCAACCTTTCTATTAGGCCTTACAGGTAGACTCAAGAGCAGAGGCCAGTGTTATTTTGTAAGACTTTAGAGGGCACCATGTTTAAATCATAAGTATGGGTTTCAATGGGACTACTGCTAGAGGTTTAAATCACTTTTTGGCCAAACCGAATTGTAAACAAAGTTACCAATACAATTACTTTTGGTATTAGAAAAATAGTACATGTATCTACAAAACCAGAACAATCGCTTATGCTCTTGAGTAATTGCCTTTAATCCGATCTATGACACTATGCTTAGAGTAACAAGTAAACGACTCAAGAATGACACAGAGACTTGGTTAGGTCAGAGGTTTCAGGTGTAACCCCTGACCTCATAATTTGATGACCCGTGCCCTCCATATCAGCCACCTTGCAGCAGAAGACACCTGTCCTGGAACCACCTGTCCTGTTGCCACTGTCTTGGGTTTGAATTACCTTGGATGTTGTACAGAGAATGGCTATGGTACAAAAACTGACAATTGTTTTATTGAGGGAAAAACATAATTTATGTACATTCAATTTGCCAAAATCATAATGAGTTGCAAAGACACATTGTAACATTTTGCATCCCTAGTACAGGGTGGACAGCACATTTAAGTTATAAGTGATGGGGGGGGGGGATAACGGTTAAGTCAACAAAACATGACATGTCCAACCATTGTTTGTGCCACTGTACTAGTGGCTAGATCACACCTGTAGAGAGGAAACACAAAGAAATGGTGAGCATCATCAGAATCATAGCATGGTGAACAAAAGTGACTTGCAGTTTATCAGGGTAGTAATCTACAACTATATGTGGCATATATATGGTTGACTCATCATTGTTTCCCTCTATGTAAATCATTAGTAACCATATTTTAATTGTGACTTACATAAACAATATAAGTTATAACACAGGATGGCAAGAAGTTAGAAAACTGCTAGATAGCACAGAATACAAAATGCCTATATTATGGCCTTTTTCAGAAACATGCCAATCAACTTGCTGAGGAGCATTAAATCATTTGGGAAAGAAAATAGAAATGATTAGGTAGGGAACCAGTGCAGGGATCCAGTTTCCTGGGTTACAGCACCGGGAGCAAACCAGACTGCAAATCTTGCATCAACAAAATAAAAGGTAAATCACAAGAGAAAGATAGTGCAGTCCTGAAAGATACTTGCCTCCATGGAGAGGGGTTCTAAAGAGTCAAATCCAAATCGCATACTGTATTCGTGCATGTACAACGTGTCAGAGGTCAAAACCATAGAGACAGGTAGGTTGGGGTGATCATATTGGAACCCGTCAAAGTTGGGTTCTTTTAGGATGTCATTTCTGTGTGTGGTCTTTCGCAGAGGCCGCCCAGGCGGAGGGAAGGAAATAGGAGAACACTAACTCCACCGGCTCCCGGTCGAGTTGACACATACCTGCTCAAGACTCAGTGTGATAAGCCACCATGCCTCGGAGCTATCTGCTCTTGGTGATCCCCTCACCGTCCTCTATGGTATTTACTCCCCCATGGGGATAATGCGGGGGCACTGGCTGCTGATCGATGATCAGCATACTGCCAGCTTCCATAGGTATATAAACAAGGCACACAATTTGGGTGTCCATACCAGAACGCGGTGGCATTCAATTTGGTCCTCCAGGCCAATAAGGACCATTATCCGTTATCACACTCACACACCCCAATGCCAATACAATGTAACGTTACATGTACATCAATATAAGTGTTGTGTTGATGTACAATAATTGATATGATCACCTGTCCATCCTATCTCTATGGTTTCGAGCTTTGACACATTGTAGGGCAAGAATACTGCACACAGTCTGGACCTGACTCTCCAGAAACCCCCTCCAAGAGGGCAGGTATCTTCTAGGACTGCACAATCTTACTCCCATGATCGACCCTTTATCTTGTCAAGGCAAGGTTTGCAGGCCAGCTGGATCCCGGTGCTGTAACCCAGGAAACCAGATCCCTGCACTAGTTACTTACCTGGCCATTTCTGTTTTCTTTCCCTAAAGTTCAATGCTACTTAACAAATTGTTTGGCATGTTTCTGAAATGACTATAGCATAGGCATTTTTCTTAAGATTTCAAAGCAAACTAAACTCACGGTAGACCTGCACCAGACATGTTTCGTGTTGCGCTGCTTCCTGCTACAAATTTGTCCTCAGCCGTCGCCCAAATCCTAGACTTTGCTATCCACAACACTTCATGATGGAAAACCCGCCACAAACACAGAATATAAAGCTTTTTGGAGACATTCTGAACACCCATTGTCACATGCGCCATGTTGGAATCAATTTTACCGCCAATACCTAGTCGCCGGGATTCATATGATAATTACTATGACGTCATTTAAAGCCTCTGTTCAGGAAGTCCTCCACTCCGACGCTAATTTCCATCTCGTAAACGGTCATTTACATATCGCAGAACGACACGCTTTACGTAATATTTACAACGTGAATTTCAAAGTTGTGGGATCTCGCATTGGAGTTTGTAGCCCATCTCTGTTGGCATGGTAACAGGTAGGTGCTCCAAGCAGATGTAGGGTCAGCTTGTTTTACGCATTTTCGATATTCTGTGTATGTGGCTTCTAGCGGTCCGCATTTTTTGGCGACGCCTCAGGGGCGGAGCCGTTGGTATAGTACTGCGATCGAGTTAAAAATATTCTAAAAATTCCACCAATGCATTCCATAGGGAATCAAATTTTGTCAACTGGATAACTCAAGAACGGCTGGATGGATTGGTTTCATACTTGGTGCGTTGGTAGGGTGTGACGAAAACTAGAAAATGATGGCCCCTAGTGTTTTCCCTTGGTACTGCGGTGGAACTTCCGGTTTTGATATCTCGTGATCTGGACATGCTAGGGTCATGAATTTTGGATGGTAGGTAGCTCTTGTGCTCGGGAAGAAGTCACCTGAGTTTAGGTCCCATAGCAACTTGTTCTGGAACTGCAGGACGGTTTGTTTAGAAATCTTTAAGAGAGGATAACTAACAAAACCGGCTGACGGATCTTCGTGATTTTTAGTATGTAGGTAGCTTAAGTGATGCTTGACATAATTAAATTACAATTATGCAAATCAGGATCTAATTTGCATAATTAATAAGAAAATACTATAAATGTGATGTGTTCGATATTAGGGCTATGAAATACTTGTGACATATGTAATTGAGAACGACAAGATCATTGACAGATATTGATTATGTAAATGAAGTCCTAATTTAAAAAATAATGGAAAATTGGTACAATTTTATAGTGGCAACTGCTGGGAATTTAATACTTGCCATATTTGGAAGTTGAGTGAAGGTGAACATCACTTAACATAATTTATTCAAATCAGGACCTAATTTGCATAATATATGAGGAAAAGCTACAATAGCCTTATTTCTTAAGATAAGACTGTCATTGGGTGGAGAATATTAACTGTTATAATTCATGCAAATGAAGCTCTAATAATTTGCATAATCACCGTGAAGAAAATGTATGAAGAATTTGCAATATATAGAACCTAGGGAAGCCGCAAAGACCGATAATACGCACATAATTGCGTGGAACGGAAAATGGTTGAAATGTGTTAGAGCATCAGTGTTTATTACATCCTCGTGAGAACACTTACATGTATGACTAGCTCACTCACTTTAACAAGCACCTCCATCAACAATAACCAAAACACATGCACATCATCACTCACATAATAGAGAATCACGTCGCCGAGGCGTGTTTTAAACGCCACCTTATTAAATTTGTTGAGGAAGGCTGCAGTTGAAAACACTGACGAAATACAGCTAAACGTCACATACTTCATGTTAACTACAAGCTAAAGCCCCTACCCCTCCGATTCAGAACCTTCTCCCGATGTCGACCACCAACCAACCAAAGTTGGCTGAAGTTCGGGAGCAGCCTGACCAGACTTAGGCCACGCCTACCTTTCTATACGATTCGAATTTGACTTAAATTTGACTCAAATTTGACCCCCAAACACTACTGACCTACTCCCAACCAACAGCTAACCATCATGGCTGAACCTCCCGTCCACACCCGAATGTTTCAAACATTTTGAAACATTCTGCTGGGGCAACCGAACAGTAGCCGACTCGCCAAACACCAGCCGACCTTGCTCCCGACCTACTCTTAGGATCCTGACCATGGTTGGGGGGAGTTCGGCAGTGTTTGGGAGGCCATGTTTGGATATGTGTGACGAGCATTCGTTCTTATACTAGTGTTGATGTAATAATCCCCCTGACGCCAGGTACACTGCGGTGGTGTCCTCCACGATGAGCCGCCTCTCACAGAGCCGGCGCAGGCTGGGTGTCCGGCTGGCGCTCATCTGGTCCCTGGCCGTCCTGGCAGCCGTCCCCGCCGCCGTGGCCTACACGACCCGCCGGGTCAGGTGGCACCACGGCGAGATCACCGTCTGCAGCTATGACCAGGTACGTGGGTCTGTCTCATCTCCAAGCGGTTCTTTCGGTGGCAAAGTCGTAACCAACCGGCAAGACACTATTCAATAGACGAAACCTGACTAACCATCGCAATTAGCAGTTCAAACAATTAAATGAGAAGATGGCAATTAACGGTTCGACCAATGAGAATGTGACTGTATGTACATGTATTTGCATTTTTATGTTTTAATTTTGCGTTTCTACTTTTTGACGGAGGTGGGCGGATCGGTCTTAGAAAACGGTACATATAGAAGTTTCAGGTCACAATATTCCCAATCAACCTTTACAAAATGATTTTATCTGTGCTTTGTTCTGTTTCGTTTTATAATAATGACATGCAAAGTAACAAAAGTTGTGGTATCGGCTTCATTGTTTACTAGGAAAGCCAGTTCGCGCGGACGTACCAACGGTCGTGGGTGTGGCTGCGCTTCGCCCTGTACTTCTGCCTCCCCCTAGCGGTCACGGCGGTGCATTACAGCCTGATGGCCAAGCACATGATGACGGTGGACCGATTGCATGGGGTAAAGGAAAACCTACATTGTTTTTGTCACAGTGTTGTGTCTTTATGTACATAGATCCCCTTGATGGTAAAGATTACCTTTTTTCGTTACCTGCGCATCCTCCCATTGGCAGGGCCACCAAACTCATTCTTCGTCACTAAGAATGAGTTTGGTGGCCCTGCCAATGGGAGGATGTACCTGCGAAGAGGATGTAGGACTCGTGAGCTATAATAGGTCTGGTGACCAGGCTATCGACCACTGCCTACAGTATTTCCAATATATATAATAACCATCTGCTCTGAGAACGTAACGAGATATGTAACCCTTATGTGGAAAGAAAAAAAACTGCAATGCGTGTACATGTATATAGTGTGCGTTTGAGTTTAGGAAGATTAGTTAAGTTACACTCTAAAGCCCCTGTCAGACATTCAGAACTTTCCCCCGAGCACCAAAGTTCGGGAACAGTCTGACCAGATTTAGGCCACGCCTACCATTCTAAACGAATCGAATTTTACTAGTCAAATTCGAGTCAAATTTGACTGACAACCAGCCAATCACCAGCTAACCGTGGCCGAACCTCCATCCACTCCGAATGTTTTAAACATTTTGAAGCATTCGGCTGGCGCAGCCGAACAGTAACCGACCTGGCCGAACACCAGTCGATCCAGCCGACCTTGCTCCCGACCTACTCTTAACCATGGTTAGAGGGAGTTTGGCAGTGTTCGTTAGGCCATATTCGGCTATGTGTGGCAGGGGCAGTCTCCAAACCACAAAGTGTAAAGGGCTGTGCCCATCCCTATTTCCAAACAGCTATGCTACAGCAGTGGGCTGGTCTACAAGAATAGTATTTTCACCAAATTCCCTTACATTAGGCGGGGACATATATGTGTATATTCTCCGTATTTCACATCTCCCCTATCATATTTCATCCCAGAATACGCGCGGGATGGACGACCGCATGTCGAAGCGCCGCCGTGCGGCCAGGGTGGTGCTGTGCATCGTGGCGCTGTTCGCCCTTTGCTGGCTGCCCTACCACCTGACCAACATCCTCCGGATCACCCTGCCCTGCTCCGTACTGCAGAACATCTGCACCTTCAGCGCTCTCCAAGGTAAGATGATTTCCAAGTCTACCATCTCTGACTGCCTTCTTTGTACAAGTCAAAATCATAATGATCATTAATTGACCGAATTTTTCATGATCATTCTCATCTGAATAAGGGGTCATATACTGATAACAGTCAAAATCTGCAACCTGCCCTGCCATTACACAAGAAATTGTTACTCGAGCAACTGGATAGATTTTGAAAACTGTCAGACGTTTCAAGTAGCATCCACTACTTCTCATCAGTGACTAACGGAATCTGTAGTTGAACAGGTATTTATCCAAAAACTCTGAATTCATATGTAAATGAGGTTAAGACCATTTTAGACAGTCCAAATAGGAAACAGAAATAAGATAAGTTAATGCCTGCCCTACCATTGTTACATAACGTAATGTGTGCCATGTTGGAGTACTTTGTTCGTCTGTTACACGGTACACCAACGTGCTGCAGCTGTACTCCAACATGGCCGCCGGAGGATAGTGCTGGAAACCAACTGGAAAACATGCGTTTTTCGTCTCCATCTGTTCGATTTGATCCAGGTTCGCCCTGAATCACTTGACAGTCTTACCCTTCTGTCTGCAGGCGCGCATCATTTCGGGTTAACACTGGGCAGCTTCAACTCCTGTGTGAATCCCATCGCCCTGTACATACTCAGCAGAAAATACAAGCTCTACATGGATGCCCTGCTGTTCTGCTGCTGCACGCAAGGTGGCGATGAGCTCCTCGATCCACGTCGCGGTAGTACCTGGACGTCCCGCCATAGGCCGTCCTGTGACGTCACCAGCCTGACCGTTGCAGCTCGTCTCCTCCGCCGCCAGGAGGCGTTTGCAAACGAGAGTACGAGATCGTCGGGCTTGGAGATGGGGAGTCAGGCGGGCGATAGCTCTGAAAGGAACTCTTCCGTTGTCACCGAGTAACTACTTGCGTGACTAAATCAACATGTAATATCAGAATTGTAACAGCTTACAGATGCGCCCTATGTGGCAGAGACTGTCATTCTCGTATAGGACTGTTTAGCCATAGCCGATACTGTCGGGGTAGTGTAAATTAGGATCCTACTATGGTCAACATTGGCCGATGGAGGCCATACTAGTAGTATACAGAAATCTCGAACCTGTTTAAAGTTAAAACTTTTGTTCCAACACAAGGAATTATTCTCACCTAGAGCTTTCGACCAGTCACTCTGGTCTTCTTCAATAGACTGACCAATGCAGTGAGACTTGTCGCGTGGCTTTTCTGAAGTGTGACATAAACACTGCGTGACGTGACAAGTCTCACTGGGTTTTGTATTTGCGATCCCATTGGGCCATTTTGTGACAAATAGTTAAACTCAAATACAACTCACACAAGTCAACAATACTAGTATTCGCAATATAGATATTCAACTCGACATTCAGTGAAATGGCTAATTTTCATTTTCATTTACCTACATCAAGTATATTCCTCAATTTCACACATTATTTACAGAACATAATTATTTTGTTTGCTATGGTACTACTGGTTACGTGTTGGACAGAAAGATCTAGTCTAAAATCTCTTGACTTGAACATCAAAACTTATTTAATTAAAACGTATTTCCGATGTACAACATCGAAGTAATGTAAGTAACGTTCTGTGTTTCCTCTACTCCCGCCTACGTTGGTCAAAACATAAAAATGTACATATTTGACCGACATGCAGCCACTCTCTCATTCGTCAAACCACTAATTGTCATGTTATCGTTGGTTGAACTGATAACTGTGATGGACAGTCAGGAATGTTTCATTTAAAAGTATCCAGCATCTTAATAAACGACAGAACGAAAGTGACACAGTTGTCATCTGATCGGCAGTTTGTACCCAAATATGTTGTAATCTCTCTGGTACTTTGACACCAACTTCTGGAACAGGTCCGGCGAGAGTTGGGACAAATAATGATTGACAGAGTCTTCAGACGAGGCGTGCGAGTAGAAGGCCGAACGCGCGGGAAACGCCACCTTATCGTCTGCACCAATGGCAGACAAGACCGTCTTGGCGTCGTCTTCCAGCGTGTCCAAGTGACCGACGAAGTCGTAATGTATTGCACAGGGCTGACAGACGTCTAGGTAAGGTCTCCAGTGTTGGTTCATGGAACGGGGAGGCGTGTCCACCACGTATTGCACAAATTCCTGGAATTTAAAACGTTGATGAAGGTTAGACGTCCAGGAAGAACATAATGTAATACAAAATAAAGTAGAAAGGTAAGATTTGCAAAGCATATGCATAATGTTTACCTCACATAGTCTAGCCTGACAAACTACTACTGCTCTGTTTGTTTTTACTGAAACAGCTTCATATGTATGCCAATGGTGACCAGCCTCTCCAAATCTATCCTGCAACTTGCAACATAATGTAACCCAACACCTGAGGGTGTCTGCTACAACAGCAGTTACCATGGTGACAGACGTTTGTCTCGTCCAGGTCATGCGTTTGGAGAAGAAGAAGAAGAAACAGAGCAAAAACAATATGTTTGACTTCTGTGAAGGTAAACATAATCAGTCAAAAACAAATCAACCATTCTCAGTCACGGAGGGAAGATAGCGGATGCTATCTGCAGCGTCTGACTGGCCTGGAGTCCAGCCTTGTCAACTTTAGTCTGCTTTCTAAGATCCACTACCCCGCCAACAAATCAGTCAAAAAAAAATTTCAATCATTCTCAGTCACTGAGGAAAGATGGCGGATGCTATCTGCAACCTCTGTTCGCATGGTAAATGATGGACTCCAGGCCAGTCAGACGTTGCAGACAGCATCCGCTATCTTTCCTGGAGTGGTGTTGGGTTACATTAAGTAGCAAGTTGCAGGACAGAGTTGGAGAGGCTGGTGACCATATAAATGAATGTATTTGAGTAAGAATAGACAGAGACTGACTCTTCAGAAAAAATATATCCAGTTCCTTGATTCATTTTGTGTTACCTGGAAGGTAATGTTTGGGTGGGACACGTCGGGCAGGGAGAGGGGTCCCTGACGGTACTTCTCTAAGATGTGCCAGGCTTCCTTGAGGCTAAAGGCCTCCATGCGCCGCTCGAACTTGTCCCTGAAGGCGGAGACCAGGCGGGCCAGCGGGTCCCGCACGAACATGAACTTGTAGTAGTGTTGTAACCTGCAGGAGAATGGGAAAGCTTGTCGTAAATACAAGATGTGCAGTTTTTATTCCGTAAAGGAGGTCAGGCACCTCCGATAGGAGTATTGTGGTTAGTTTTGTCCGTACGTTCGCAGCTGTAACTCACGATCCCTTTACACCATTCGTATGCAGTTCGGAATGTCATCTGCTAGTACAAATGTATGTGCAAGATGTTGCACTTTTGTTGTACACCGTAGCAGTTTTTATAGGTCATGTTATATTTCAGGAAACATTCCTATCTTCGTAGAATTGTGGAACAGGTTATTAATGTCGTTAGCTTTTGTGGGTCTGCGGTAATTGTGTTTTCTCTAAGCAGATGTTGGGTTATGTGTTGTTTTAACGTCCCTTGTCTAGTTCATTCTTTAAGGAGAACTTTCAGCTCTTACCTTTCTCTTGCGAAGTCGCATAGTAGCTACTTGTATAAAAAAGCATCATGCTTCACCTCAGTTAAGGATGTCTGCTTTACCCTTTCCCCCCAATTATCTGCTTGGAGATAACGCTCATCATTTGTTATTCTGGTTACCATTCTCTACAGGCTGGTTTACGAGTGTTTTACCGGCCCCAGTCCTACAAAGCATAGGCTTCCCCTGACATGCTAGATCTTTCTAGCCGTCCTGTACTTGAAACCGACCCCGTAAAAAAAAAGCGTGCGCTAATGGACCTAGGCGGGCGGGCAGTGCTCCCAGCACCCGAGATACCGGGGAGTCTACGGTAGCCCTGCTGCCAGGCTACTCACCTGTAGGCTACACTTGCGGCTGGGTAGTGACTGAGGTACGTCCAGTTCTGCACGTGGAACTTGTACATGTCCATTGGGATGTGTTCCGGGTTGGAGAAGCGCCCCTCCAGCACACTGATGACTCGTTTCCAGGTTGTGCACGCTACCTTTATGACAACGAGAGTAAATAGACTTTATTTTGCAGACAGGTCGCTTTTGTACATTAACTTGTGATGTTATACACCGGATGCCTGTTTCCATCTCTCATGTCGACCTCTGGCTCCGGCCCGCCCATGCAGATTTGATCTCCTGTCATTCTGCCTGTCAATCTTCCACCCACGTGCTGTTAACCTACTCTGTGTGGACAAACAGATGTACAAACCCACACCTCAGCCACCCAAAACAATTCTTCCGTACCCGGACCTTCACACCGGAAGTAATAAGTAGCTCACCTTGGGCACGTAGCAGTAGAGGAACCTGTACTCGTCGTTCACGATGATATGACGTAATGCCGACCACCGTTGCCTTGACGACAGGTCGGAGACGTCCCGCGCGGCGTTGCCATCGCGACAGCCATGCTTCAAGTGCCGCGGTTGTGACGTCACCTGGGAAGCAAATGGCATATATTTACTTAGCCAAGGAAGGTTAGCATGGAAGTACACGTAAGTCCGTAAGTCCATAGCCTGCTGGTTTCCACTATGCTATTATATGTAGCTTCCAGGACTCTTCTGTCTCCCTTAGCTATCTAAGTGAGAGAGCAGACGAGACCATGCACGGGTAAGACACAATTTCAGGGCAGTAAAACTGAATTTTCAAAGTCAATTTTCTGATCATTTTTAATGTAGTAAGTTGAATCAAAATTATTTCATAGCATACTGATATCTGTGAGACAAAAATGCGATGTCGCTGACGGAAAACGATGTCAGCTCAGAGGCCTGGAAACAGCTGTCTTTTATTACATGAAACTGTTGCGTGTAACACTTTGGATTTAAGTCTAGACGTCTCATCCAACTCAAACTGATTAAGAAAACGGCGACTAGCCAAACCTTTTGCCAAACCTACGTATGGCCTTTTAGTTCTACAGAATGACTGGACGAATTGTACGGGACAGCAGTAATCAGAAAGGCCAGCTAGAAATATCGACTGTCAGAGGAATTAATAAAGGCCGGAGCCAACAAACTGGAGCCGAAACACTTCAAAGCCGGCCCGTAGAGAATGGTCACCAGGGTAACAACACTTTTTTTTGCAAGGAGGAGGTTGTCTTGGAATATCTTTTCGGAATGATAAAAGTCTATTGAAAGTTGTTATGACTGCGGCTCCAAGTAGACGACAGATATATATATATATTCTGTAGACACACATGATTCATCAAATGTAGTACTAGTAGGCACTGGGGTGGGTATCAGTTCTGCTTGATCAGGTCCAAGTCCAGAACCAAGTCAAGAATATCAGGTCCGGACCTGAACCTGATTATAGTACATGTCTTTTTTATAAGTACTACAAATTATGTTTTAATTCACAGTGTAAATTGGAATGATTGATTCTGGTTTATTTTTTTACCTTTTATGACCAGTTTATCATAAGATGCCTAAATAGAAATGTCGATAATATATTTGTACTTCGTTATGAGTCCAGAAAGAAAAAAAGAATTTGATCACGACTTTTTGGACTCGGTTATTGATGTTATTCCGAGTCGAACCAGCTTCAGCCGAACCGATATTCCCCCTAGTACTGTAATAGGCACGGTTCCAATGTCAACAAGGTTAGAGTGAAAAAGTAATAATAAGTACAGCGCTAATGTAACTTAATTGACTGCTCCATAGACTGTGACATACGGTCGGCTAACAGTGCGCACTGTCACCATGGCAACGCGTCCCCAGGAGACGTCATCAAACGTAATCACGTAACACTAATCGAGAGTAATTCTCGAGCAAGCTCTTCACATTGGTGCCAAGACAATCCGATTATCGCGATGTCAAATTGGTTAGCATTGCCATCAACAGAGCAGGGCTCGAAATATGCATATGCAGGTTAGTGCAGGTTAAGTTGGAGCTGTGCAGGTATTTCTGATGTCTTTCTGCACCTAACCTGTAGTATATGGCGCCTTTAGCAGGGATATGGAAGAGATCGAGGAAACATTCATATTGTCCTGACGCGGTTTAGTTGCTCCAGTTTCGGTTCCTCTGTTTTGCCAACACTCTGTTTTCAAGGTTATCTGTTCTACTTATCATAAGCTTCACATCGAGGAAAAGGCGGTCCGGATTTGGTGCAATATAAAAAGACTTGCACTCAGACACTCATTCATTATTAAGGACAAACGGCGCCCATACGTCTGCCGTGCGATACGCATGGCATGCTTCTCTGGCCTAGCCTAGCCTGGATGTCAGACTGTTTCCAGGGCCAACACACAGGCCAGCCCCCGGTTAGATCCTGAGAAGTGGTTCAGCAGTAACTGAGGAGGTCTGGGGTAAAATTTTCTTGGGGACACGTTGGTTCTGGAGCCGAGGAGATAGCCTGTGTATTGGCCCTGGCAACAGTCTGGCATGGATGCCAGACCCATAGCACACTAGGCCCAAAGTTCCCTGCACCTAGGCTAGCCTAGCCTTCTATCCAGCATATACAGGTAGCCTCCACCAGGCCTTCCTAAGGGGTTAAAACATCCAATGTAATTTCATGGCGGCAAAACAAAAAATATTCTGGATGAGGAAATCTATCTGATATTGACATTTGCTGCCATTTTGTAGCACATTTTCGTCATAATTTCATACTTGAAGCACTTGAAATAGCCCCAAAACAAGCTACGTGAGGAGTCCATTTATTTTTGGTACCATCATTCCAATAAATAGCTAGAAACAGCCTACCATACAAAACAAGCAACCGTTTTCCGTCAGCGACATCGCATTTTTGCCTCACAGATAGGCTATACCCTGAAATCCAGCCTTGTTAGCTATAGGTCCGGGGAGCAACTTTGGGGGGCGGACCTTAGCTAACAAGGCTGGATTTCAGGCTAAGTAGGCTATGCGGCTTTGCATATGCTTGAAGATTATTTTGTCCCAAGATGTGTTTCGAGATTATCTTCTAACAGACTTTCTTTTCTCCGAATTTACAAGATCAAACATTTTCCGAGACATCAGTTCCACCAGCGTGATTTCAACTGACATCGGACCGACATCACAACTGTATCATGTCAACAGTACAAATGGCACACAAACGCGAAGAAACGGCGCGAACAGATGCGAACATAAATGGATTCGTTCCGTTTTCCAGCAATCTGAAAACTGAGACCCCCTGGGGGGTTTCGGCTTCACCTGAAACCGGGGTCTCTCCAGCAGAGGCTTGTTTGGGGGTTAGCGCTGCAATATCTCTAAGTCATATTAAAAATTCGGCACAGATACAGTCTATATGTTAGCATTTGTGAAACAGTGAAATATCAAAGAAATTGTTAGCCTGGATGCCAGACCCATAGCACACTAGGCCTAAAGTTCCTTGTGTGCAAGGGAACTTTGGGCCTAGTGTGCTATGGGTCTGGCATCCAGGCTAAGAATTGTAGTTGTAATTGTAATTGTAGTAGCATCCTTTACAATTCGTATGTGTGCACAAATACTTCAGTACAATTGGTGACGATGTTAGTATAACATATAGATCAGTCTCGTTCAGAAAACTTTCCTCAAAAGAGAGTAATACGAAAGAATAAACAAAGTTGGGAAGCGTAACCTGTTTTCACGCCTGTAGTGTTTTGAATGAAATGGTTGGTTCGCTTGTGAGCTATAGCTAGGTCATAATTTTACACGATTTTCAACAACGTGGGGGTCTAGGTTAGTAGACAAGCAGGAACATCGCCAAACCCTTTCCGAGCCCGACATTCACGTCAATACAAACCCAATTTGTGCCCTACTGTGTCAGGAATTGGACGCGGTGGCGGCGAGTCACGGAGTTCAGAGAACCTTAATCTGGGACAGGGAAACCCATCGGCTCCGCTTTCTCTCCCCGGCACAACAAGTGTTGACCTAGATAAGCCAGAACGTAAATACTGACAGAAACTTTCCTACTTTCCCTTTCCGTAATGGTATCCAGCAACCGTGCCGAGTCACCAAGGAGGTATAACTATAAGCACTAGTTTAGAGTGACTTGTTGGAAAGCGAAGAAAAGCTGTAAACCAGGCTACAAACTCCTGCCACCACTTAACTCCATTATTTATGAAGCATACAGATGTGTGAACTTGGTGAGGGCAGTCGGCTGCTTGGTGTGTGTTTTTGTCCTGTTACGTGGGACTGACAATTTTCGTAGATATCAATCAGAATATCTGAACAAAACGAAGCTTTAATAACCGACGTCTGTCTTATTTTGCATAGCTGTCTTGTTAGTTTATAAGCCCTTCGATATACAACCGTGAACGTGTAGAGAAAAACAAACTTTAAACAAACAACAAACAAACAACCAGGCAAAGAAAACGGACGCCGTATTAAACGGTATCAAAGCTTGTCCAAAGATAAACGTAACTGTTACAGAATGCGTGTATTACTTTGCCTGGGTGCCAGACTATTCCCAGGGCCAATATACACATATGCCAGTCCCCAGTTGGACTCGGAGAAGCTGGGGTCGGTGGTAAAATTTCCTTGGAGACATGTTGGCCCTGGAGCCGAGGAGCTGGTCTGTATACTGGCCCTGGCAATCGCAACAGTCTGGCATCCAGGCTAAGTAAGATAAAGGTAAAGCAGTCTGTCCTCACCTATCTAGATGAAGCATGTCCTGCAGGCGCCACAGATATTAGGCACTCTTTCTCGCCCATCAGATACAGTTAACCCGACATCTCGCATTTTGCCGAGACTACCTTAACGTATCTCCAAGCAGATATTAGGGGTGGAGGAAATATTGTGACTGCCTCCCTATTAACGTTTGTATTAAACAGAAACGCGGTGCTAGGACACCGTCACGATTTCGCCACTCAACATCTGCTTGAAAGATGAAAGATGAAAGTCTGCCTTACCTTTCTGGCAGTGGCGCCAGCTCTCTCTCGTGTGATCTCCCGCGTGTCCTGACCCGCATGTTGGCGGGACCGCGCGTCTGCCTTCCCCGCCGGAAATCGGAGCGCCTCCCGCCGCTTCCCTTCCTTCCCGGCGTCGGTGTCATCATCCAACCCTGGCCGTACCTGCCCCACCAACACTCGTCGGTCCCAGAACGTTGCCAAGAGCGTTGCCATGGCAACCAACAGGAAGAAGAAGAAAAGGCAGCGACGACTTCTGCCCCATCCCGACATCACGCCATCTCAGTGGTCTGGAAAAGGTACAGGTGAGGAGATCAGACGACAGGATTGCCGACCTTACACCTAGCAGTCCTCATGGCGGGAACTGGGAACGTGAGGGATGGTCTCTACCATTTCTTAATGGGGGTGTGAGTTAAATAATGCGCGGGCTCGGCGTAAATTAGTGTTCAATACAAAGTTCTTAGTAGCCTTGGTTCTTAGTACTAGTATATGGTGTTTCTTCTTCAATTGAGACGGTTTTGGAAAGAATGGAGATGTGAAATAGTCGCACACAATGATATCTCCATGGATCCAAGCAGTTGTATGGTCACGGATTGTTTCCGTGAGTCCTTCTTCAGCGTTTCTTTTTTCCTACCTCGGCCCCGCAGGCTTTATCTTGACAGGTGCATCTATCTGTCCCCAGCCGCCCCGCCCTCTCTACACCAATACGGAGACCTTGGCCCCGCAGGTGAACCAAAGATAAACATCAGAAAATCACAGGCGTAAACAGATCGTGCTGCGGGCGTGTTTACGGTTGACCCCGCACAAAACGTAATCCTCCCAACAGATCCAGCTAATACCCGAGGACTTGCTCCACGTTTGATTGCTTGCAAATTGGCAGACCGTGGCCCTACAGATCTTTGTATCAGCATTTCCTGGGAACTTGGATGAGATCCAGCGTCTGAAATCTGTCGGTCTCCGTAGGAAGTATGGATCACACTGACAGCTGACCATTATTTATTTTACACTTCATTTAAAATGTAAGTGGTACCAGTCAATACAAAAATCATCGTTCACGTACACCAGTAAACCCAGTACATGGTTCATTGCAGGTTAGGACTTAGGTGCAGGTAGACATCAGAAATACCTGCACAGCTCCAATTTTACCTGCACTGACTTGCATATTACAAATGTTATTTCAAGCCTTGAGGTCCTGTATTTCGCCTTATGTTGACACGACATACGTCGCACGACAGATTTACGACAGGAAATTTGGGGACAATATAGCATGAAATTCGCCTTCTTGTGACGAAAATAATGTTGCTGCCAGTAGATCCTTGTCGGTACATACGTCACATGCACAACCTCACTGAAAATCACAAGACAAACAAAAATCGTAGGCGTATGTCGTTGTGTGACTGGGTCTTTGCATATTCTTCATACTTCTTATCGTGTCAGAGTTGATTATAATTAATGATATAAAACCATTCATGTTTCAAGTTCTTAATTGCCGATACGCATATGATTTTCATCTGTTCTCAAGGTCAAGGTGAGCTGTTGTCACACCAGGATGGCCCTAGCTACATGTAGTTACGTGCACAGAATAAAATGACTAGAATGTGGCACAGCATGCGATCACTACCTTCGGTACAGTACCTTGCAGGTGTTA
This sequence comes from Branchiostoma floridae x Branchiostoma japonicum, assembly GCA_013266295.2. Taxonomy (NCBI): domain Eukaryota; kingdom Metazoa; phylum Chordata; class Leptocardii; order Amphioxiformes; family Branchiostomatidae; genus Branchiostoma; species Branchiostoma floridae x Branchiostoma japonicum. The sequence continues at coordinate 6,712,315 of CM023827.1, read as the reverse complement.
AAATGCGCCGCGTTACATATAGATCTAACGATATCCACCACTTAGAAAAACAGTGTGTTTGAGAGATCTCTAGCGTAGCACCCCCCCCCCCCCCAGGTATGCACAGTTTAAAAATGCAGGAGTGAATTCTACTGAGGATATGTTGCATTGGAAATCTCTTTCTCAAGGTGGCGGATAACATTATACGTAATGTGGCGGAATGATAATAGCGGCCGTTATACATTGTACCTGGCAAGGTTTCACGGCAGTCAGCATATTGGGACTGAAGCTAGCCTCAACAATTACCCAGTCAATCTGGAAAATTCTCAACAGAGCTATATATATGATGTGTTAGCAGCCGAAAAACAATTCAGTTCAGTTCGATGCATCCGTTTAGTGACGTTCGTATGCTGGCAGGTAAGTTGATATGGCCATGGCGGTGCTCAGTGTGTGTTCAGTCGATCCAAATGTTACGGACATACATTCAACAGGTCGCACCATTTCAAGAAAAGGGGAACAGAAATGTCAGATTGTGTTAAAGAAAAACAATACAGCACAGGACAAGAGGGCTTTGTCATGAAAGCCTCTCACGCGTTTCTGTCATGATATAGCAACAAATTGTGATGGACACGCCCATATATAACGTTACAGTGATCGATACGCCAGCTTTGAGATTTGTACCTACCGTTTACAGCGGAAACAGTCGTTCACCGGTGTCCCTGCCCAGTACAATGGTTGAATACATCCACTACCTTTAAACCACGCCAGCTACCCTGTACAAAGCACACAAGGGGAACGTTGCGAAACCTGTGCAACATGTAACTAGGAATCCACGTGAACCGTATCAAGTGATAGCTGGAACGAACCCTGTAGTGCAGGTTTTTCTCCGGAATATTCTATCTAAAACGGGAGGGTTGTACATTTTTGTAATCAAACGATGGGTATAGAAAAGATGGTACAATGTAGGGAATGAACATGAACATCGAAGAAAATAGTACTTTAAGGGTGACGTCAAATTGGACGCTGGAATTCGGGGGGGGGGGACGAGACTACAAAACTCCCTCCACAGGTATCATGGTATAGCCTCAAGCCATATTGGACTGCTGTGCTGCACTATTACAATGGCGAAACTCAAGGCCACGCGCAGCACAAGTGTGTGTGTGTAACGAACAATGCAGTCTTTAGACCAGCACTTAACAGACCGTTCAACCAATCATCTCGTTTTGAAAAGCCCACTCAAGTGCACAGTCTGTGGTTCAATAATTCTGTGGCCCTTGAGAAAGAAAACTAAAGTATTTGCTTTATATCAACTGTGTGTTTCCTTCCTGAATGTACAAAATTATTTATGTTTACCTTCGCAAACGGAAAACATATTGTTTTTGCTCTGTTTCTCCAAGGACATTATATACGGACGCATATAATGTCCTTCGTTTCTTCTTCTTCTTCTTCTCCAAACAAAAAAAGCCGAATGACTTGGAACAGGGCTGTCACCATGGTAACTGGTGCTGTAATGACTTGGAACAGGGCTGTCACCATGGTAACTGGTGCTGTAGCAGACACCCTGTAGTGTTGGATTACATGATGTAGCAAGTGACGGGCGGAGGGGCTGGTCACCATACAATAAACAGAGCAGTAGTAGTTTGTTGGGCTAGGCTATGTGAAGGTAAACATTATGCATTTGCTTTGCAAATGTTACCTTTCTAGTTAGACTGATCTTTCTTCGAGACGCCGATGAGGCCCAACCCTACACTAGGCAGCAAAGTTCTTATCAGCTGTGATGGCGCCAGGATAACCCGGATGACTTGGTGTACCCCATTATTGATCATTATTGTTCACAAACTAGAACCCGGTATTAGCGAGGTTACAATGGACGCATATATGCATTGTCAGCTAGCTATAGAGGTGGGGCTCTGATGACTACTTCACGCACAGACTTCCCTTTCACCATGGAGTTAGAGTGGTGACCGGACCACACCACCCTAAACACAGCTGCCTGTGTAAACAGCCCAGAGTACACCCTGAGTCTAATGAACACGAGTACAGTCAAGTCGGGGTTAGTCCAAGAAACTTCTGCTCTGTTTATTTCTCAAGCACATTTATTTATCTCGTGACCAGCTCCCCCAACTCTATTCTTCAACTTGCTACATAATGTGATCCAACACCACAGGGTGTCTGCCACAGCAGCAGTTACCATGATCACAGCCGTCTGGTCCAGGTCATTGACCTTGTTTGTTTGCAGAAGAAGAGGAAGAAGAAACAGAGCAAAAACAATATGTTTTCCTTCTGCGAAGGTAAACATGAATATTCCACCGCGGCATTGACATTCACCCTGTATCCTTCTGTTTGTCTCTAGATCAGCAATTACAACATCGGTCTACCTCCAGGAGGGGGAAACCGTTATCTGTCTTCATTTTCACGCAGAAGCGTAAGGCAGGAACCAGAAATCAATACTTCTCTAGTTTTCCCAGGTCCGGAGGGAGAAGATTTCATGCCATAAATCAAAACTAATTAGCCTGTAGCACGTCAGCAGAATGTACTGCGAACCCCGTAATCATAGTGCATAGCATTTCGACAGAACGTCTCATTGAAGGTCGTATTCACGTATTTAATGATGACATCCTGTCTATAGTTTTGAAATGTTGTGTCGAAAAGATATCGTCTGAAACGGGCAAAATTCTGATGTAAAGTTGACCAAACATCCATCGAAAACCCTGAAAAAAATCCGGGTTTCGCGCAGGCGCAGTACGTTCTGCCGACGTGCTTCAGCGTGTAGGATACAGTATGCAAGGTGTCGCTCTTAATCAAATAAAAATCATTATCAACCGTTATCTGGGTTAACATCCACTTATCTCCATTTGTGCCAATAACCACCCGTGAATAGTACTGTAACATGTGAAATGTTCTCACATAGCCGAATATGCCGAACTCCCCCAACCACGGTTGGGAGTAGGTCGGGAGGAAGGTCCAGGCTGTGGTTGGCTATATGTTCGGCGAGGGTGGCTACTATTCGGCTGGGCCAGCCGAATGTTTCAAAATGTTGTGTGGACGGTAGGTTCGGCTGGTGTTTGGCTGGTGTTCGGGAGTAGTTCGGAGCGTGGTTGGCATGCAGTCAAATTCAATTTGACTCAAATTTAACTCAAATACGATTCGACTTGATGCGTATAGAAAGGTCAGACTGCTCCCGAACTTCAGCCGACCTTGGTTGGCTAATCTTCGGGTGAAGGTTCTGAATGTGTGATAGGGGCGTTAGCGGAAGGCCTGGTGGTAGCCTGGTTGCCAGACCCATAGCACACTAGTTACCCTGTGTGCCTGGCACACAGGATAACTAGTGTGCTATGGGTCTGGCATCCAGGCTAGCCTGGTGGAGGCTAACCTACATACAGTAGTCACAGACGTGTCCGTGTGGCGGTGAGCGGTTACAGACGACTTGACAGCTCCAGTGCCAACATCTGATCTCGAGCTTCTGACGACTTATCGCTAGCCTGGGTGCCATCCGTTTTGTAGCGTGGCTCCTTGCACTCGATGACCCGAAAAAAACGCTTCCATAAGTTCAGCGAGTGTAAGGAGCTCCGCTACAAAACGGACAGCACCCAGGCTACGACTCGACAGCCTTCAGTGCCAATATTCGAGCTTCTGACGACTTATCACCGTAGCGAACTCACTCTTCAAGCCTGCTCATCAGACCCCAGAGGTCAGCAGTTCTCTAACGAAGTCCTGAGAAAAGACCATCAAGTTTTCTCCCAATCGATGCTGTCGTTTCCCCAGAGGCGTAGGTCTATAGATTTACGGGCGCGTCGATAGGTCTGCCCGCCGGTGCGAATTAAGATTTAACGCCTGAGAATGATGAAGCCCCCCACACTGCGGTAACTCAGGATCGATGGGAGGCCAGATATACAGGGGGGTCTGCATGCCTTTTTCTGTGAGGCATAGCGAGCCATTTTAAGCTGCATTATATAACATTAGAACAATACAAAAAGTCACTCTTCTGGTCATTTCTGAGTAAGTTGAGTCAACCCTACTCCATTGCAAATAAGTGTCATTTAAGTGCCAAAGTATGACGCCATACGAGTTTGTTTAAAAGTTAGAAACACAGCTGTCAGCCATGTTTGTTTACATTCTGGTAGTTTGTGGTGGTGCCACAAACTTAGTGCGCCTCGTGTGGGTTGTTTTAACGCCAACCATAAATGTCAGAAATGTGAGATAATTGCACAAATATGTTGAAAGTGAAGTAAATTACAATCACACGAAAAGATTTTTTCAATTAAAATGTTTCAACTTTTCGTGCAAAAATGTTACATAATGTCCCTTTAAGCGGAGAATTCTTCGTGAAGCGTAATTGGTATATTTAATGCCAAGTAGCATGTTATTTGTTATCCTGAATCTTTCGTATCGCATAGTCAAACGCCAGATTGCCCAAAAGTCATGAGCGTCCAAGATCCACAGACTAGTTTTGCCAAACATAATCTTGTGTACGATTATAGCGTTTGAAGTCTTCATGATAATGTCATTCTACCGTCACACAGATGAACTTTCATTCGATTATCTCTTCTTTGTAACCCGAGAGAAGTTTAATCAAGTCGCTGTGGCCTGAGGCGGTGAATGTTAGTGCAAGTGCTGGCGAACAGCCAAAGGTAGAAAATTCCCCAACTACATCCCGACCCGGACAGAGATCATCCTCTCCGCTACGATAACATCAGTTCAGCGGCATGCAGGCCGAGCAGAATCATTATTAAAGCAAGTTCTGCACAGTGTTTCAAGAGGCGAAGAGATAAAAACGCGGACCACAGCTAGGAAAGGCAAAGAAAATGCCGCACAGACACGGGTAAAACACCGAACCGTACCCTACATCTGCTTGGAGACTAGCCAAGTTGAAGCGTGCGTAATCCCAGTTTATTAACCGATCGCCAGGGAGACAGCTAACTTGCGCTGTTCTTCAGCTTATCTTAGACCATGGACGTTTCTAGCTTCATGCTCACTTTGATTTTCAAGCTCAGATGTCTTCTTTTTTTTTAACGCATTCTCACGTTGGACTTAGGATTTCGAGAGGGTATCAACCATACAATAGCTAGGGGGACCAAACCCACACCACTTGTTCCTGACGTGAAAAGCTATCAGCCACCAAAAAATCAAAACCGTAGCATGTCCGAGACAAAAAAATACCCAAAACCGGACGTTCTGCAGTACCATGGTCAGCCACCAGGAGGCCCAAATTTCAACTTGACCTTTGTCTTTTCAAGACCTACCTTAACACCAAATCATCACAATCCATAAAGGCCTTCTTAAATAATGCTGACCACAACTATGCGGCCGGAAACACAGACACACACAAAGAGACAGGCACACAGATGACCAAAAACAATACCTCCATTTTTCATGGAGGTAAATATTATGTAGCCCAAGCATTCCAGGCGCCCGGCGTGACACAGTGCCCGCTCCCCCAGTCCCTATCCTGACGTATTGAACGTGACAGTTCCACGGTTTTCTCGGTCGTGGGTCGCTGGGTCGGGCCGCGACCACATACCCACAAAGAACCCCATGTGTTTTGCCTAAAAACTATGTTTACCGCCACTCTCCATGAAAGAAACTGCAACCACTGAAAATGGCAAATGTACATGCTAAACCAGGCCTGGTCAGGCCTAATTAGGGGTTTTGAGTCTTACACAAAACATTGAAATAATTAGCATTGTTCTCAGACAAAAAGCCTGCATGGTTCGACACTGATAATCTGTTTGGCGGTTATAATTAAGTCGAGTCGACCAGAAGTCGTGTAGACAAAGCCGTCTGGTATGTGGTTCTTAAGGTTGCCTTAGCAAGGGTTACGCTGTCTCTGTTACCCTAGTCTCCACCAGACTAACAAAGTGGTGGTTTCAAAAACAGAAAAATTTAGCCAAATAGGTAGCCTCTACCAGGCTTCGGGAGGCGGCAGGAAAGAGTAGAAATTGGCCAAATAGCGGCAAACCGTTCTCTGAGCGGACCAACTCCCCTGGCATCCCCTAGATCCTCGGCTCCAGGGCCTACCTGTTACAGACTCCCGCAGGGGACTGGCCCTGGGAACAGTCTGGCATCTAGGCTAAAAAAACAGGGATCGGGTAGATATAAAGGATACAAGTGGAATGAAGCGCTTTTAAAATGCTGCGAAGAAATCTTAATCTTTGAACCTTGATCAACCCTTGGTGCAGCGCCTAAGCTATTTACACTTCGCTCCAGAGTCTGTGTGTGTTACCTTTGTAATGGTTCAGAGATCACGTATGTCGCCTTGGGTGGGTTGTGGTTACTCTTGGGTACCAACACTGACTATAGGGATTGCCTATATGTTTACACAACACTGAAAGACTGTCCCATCCACAGGGTGATGAGTAAAGTGACGAGACAAAGAAAGATTTTACAGAAGCGAACAGAAAATAGAGACTGCGACAGACGATGAAACTGATGATATGACTTTTAAACATTCTGGTGAGTCTGGAACGACATCCACCAATAACACCAAAGTATCAACCTAGGTAGTTTGGTGATTAAAGCCCCTGTCACACATTCAGAACCTTCCCCCGACCACCAACCAACCAACCAACCAACCAAGGTTGGTTGAAGTTCGGAAAGAGTCTGACCAGATTTTGGCCATGCCTACCTTTCTATACGAATCGAATTTTGAGTTAAATTTGAGTAAAATTTCACTGCCAGCCACGTCCCGACCTACTCCCGAACACCAGCCAACCACCAGCCAACAACGGCCGAACCTCCCGTCCAGACCGGAATGTTTTAAACATTTTGATACAGTTGGCTGGAACAGCCGAACAGTAGCCGACCTGGCCGAACACCAGCCGACCTTGCTCCCGACCATGGTTGATGGGAGTTCGGCAGTGTTCGGGAGGCCATATATGGCTATGTGTGACAGGGGCTTTATGCATAGGAAAAAGAAAGGCACCACTGACCTATTAAAAGAGAATTCACGTGAAACCATGCACATCCTACATGTAAATGCTCCAGATTTCTGAAGCAGCAACCTCCCGTGACTTGTGCCCTACATCACACTGCCACAAAGTAGAGCAAACAACGTCCGTATGCTCAGGTGTCATCCCAAAGAACGCCCGTTTAAATATTTCTTCACTCCCTCGGATCGTTGGGATAGTGAACACATGTGGGCAAACACGTCCGCAACAACAGGCAAATATCAGGGAGCTGGCGTCCACAAACTCTGCCCCCTCGCACCCACCCGCCATTTGTGGATAGGGAAAACAGACCGTCACACACACACACACACACACACACCATGTAGACAGTCCAAGCATTTAATTTAGTGCTTTCTGAACTCATTAAAGGCATCCAATGCAATTTCAGTTCGGCAAAACAAAACATATTCTGGATGAGGAAATCTGTGCCAGTGATTTACTGCCATTTCTTATCACATTTTCGTCATTATTTCACACTTGAAGCGTTTGAAACATGTACTAGTAACCAAAAAACAAGCTACGTGAGGCGTTTCTTTATTTTTGGGTACCGCCCATAAAAAACAGCCTACGATACAAAACAAGAAACCGTTTTCCGGCAGCGACATATCATTTTTGCCTCACAGATATCAGTATGCTATGGGTTAGGATTGATTCAATTTATAGTACACTACATTAAAAGAATGACCGGAAAATTGACTTTGAAAATCCAGTTTTGCTGCCCTGAAATTGCATTGGATGCCTTTAAGGTTATATGGTCAATAGGAAATCTAGTCTTACTCTAGTCCAGCATGAAGTTACTGTCGCAAAAGAGTGTATTTAACACAGGATTTTCTAAAGAGAATGAAATAGGGTAGTGGATACAGTCATGCACAGTGAGTCATGACAATGGTCGTCACGGTCCAAAACTCACAACAGACTGACTACGCTTCGTGTTTTGGCGGGGTACATACATATATGCGTGCCCGAGCTCTAAACATTCCAGAAAATCGTGGAGGCGTCCGTTCGCCACAACTGTCAAATTCTCTCGCTACAACGAGACAGCTCTATCTACAGCTGCCCTAACAAAGAAGTGACTGTGATTCAGTTCTGTTGATCAATGCCACCACTCTAGTGGTGGAGAAAAGTACGTGACAACAAGCCCGCCTTTAGCAGTAATAACCCCACCCCCCGTCAGATTTGACAGGACAGGTGCACCGTACGTTAACGTTGTGCAGGGAAATAGTAGCCTGGGTGACAGACTGGTGTCAGGGTTAATATATATATACAGACTAGCTCCTCGGCTCCAGGGCCAACATGTCCCAAAGGAAATTTTACCACAGACCCCCTCAGTACCTGGGGACTGGCCTCTGTATTGGCCCTGGGAACAGTCTGGCATCCAGGCTAGGAAATAGTAAAGGACAAAAATACAGACACTCTCACATACGTCGCACGATGTCTTTAAATTGTCGTACGATTTTAAGTATACTGCTATGACAGAACGTACGGACCATCCACACTGAGGCAACGTTTACAGCTGTCACTAAAGACAGACCAATTTTGTGTGACAAATCCACGACTGTCTCGAGATCGGGTTTCTGTCGTAAACTTGTCGTACGACCTACATGTATGCAACCGGGGGTTGACGTTTAAGGAGACATTTGGGTGCTTACCTTTATGAATGTGAACTCATCTGTCCCGTCGGAGCTTCGATAGAACGTTCAGCTTTGGCCACTAGTACTACGGCACGTCCCGGTGATGACGTCACGTGTTGCTAGGACGCGTCAGAGGTGGTCAACAGATCATCTGTGACACAGCAGTTTCCGCAAACGGGGTTTGACCTCCCCTGGAGTATCGCCTGTCAGATAGAAGAAGAACTTTATTGTACGACAGTTGTAGCAGGTACTATGCATGGCAACTTGTGCATAAAAGGGAGCTGAACTAATGCTAGTATCTGACAATTCTAAGAGACTAATCTACTTTTATAAATAACAACAGGGACACTCTAATTCCACCAGTAAAGTACTCTAATGACTTGTAAACAATGTAGACAGACAATATAAGGTGGCAAGGTGGTCTTGTGGTTAGGGTTCAACCTTCGGAAGTTTATGGGAGTCATAGCACACTGTTGTGTCCTTTGGAAAGCTAGGCACTTTACACCTATTTCCTCACTCGACTCAGGTGAAAATGAGTACCTAGCTTTGGTTAGGGACGTCCTCTCGGATAGGACGTAAAGCCGGAGGCCCCGTGTTTGAGGAGAGCCTCACCCCGAGCATGTGAAAGATCCCACCGTACTTATCGAAAAGAGTATAGTGTTCTTCCCGGTGTGAGTGGTTCAAACCTTACAGTCTGGTCTTACGCAGCTTGTACTTACTGTACAAAACTGGTGTGTTACGCGGTTATGCCGGTTATGCGAAACAAATAAACAAACGAACAGACTCCTGGTATATCCGACCACCTGGACACAGGTAAAGCACACCTATGCGGGGATTGGGTAACACGGACACACCTACATAACACGGGTCGGGTGGTAGGAACATAGAAATGTTACAATGTAGAGTAACAAATTTTGATCACACCGTTCCAACGTTGCACCTAAACTTTACAGTATATAATATCCTACCGCTACCGCGTCATGTCAATTTGCAACGTGATATCTACCACACTCTTGCTATTTACGTAACCCCGCTATCATGAACAGGGCGATGTAATGTGAAAAGAAGTTAGAGAAACAGGAGACTCTGTTTACTGCATTTTCACAGGATAGTGACCCGACATAGTTCAGCACCTAGTGACCCGACATAGTTCAAACCAGGTCAAACACTATTCTGCACTCCGTGAATACTCTCCAAGCAGAGGTTTAGGCTTCGGCTTATTTTTGACGTGTTTTTAGGCGTTTTTATCGGACTTTCTTTTTGTACTGGTATCTTTTTACGCCAGCCAGCAGAAGTTTAGGCTTCGGGTGCCAAATAGTAACTGCCTGGCAAATGGATACTGCCTAGCCTGGCCAATTTGATGCTGTCTAGCAGCCTTCAAAAGATCTGCTTGGAGATTACTCCATAGCATTACTAGGCAGGTTCGTTTGGGTGTTACAGATTTGTTAGCCTCTACCAGGCTTCGGGAGGAGGCTGGAAAGAGTAGAAATTGGCCAAATAGAGAGATAACATGCCAGGGGAGTTGGTCCGCTAGAGAGTACAGTTTGACGCACCCAAACTGTACTCTCTAGCGGACCAACTCCCCTGGCATGTTATCTCTCTATTTGGCCAATTTCTACTCTTTCGAGTCGCCTCCCGAAGCCTGGTAGAGGCTACGGATTTGTTAGTGAATGTCATTAAGAAACACTAAACAGATTCTAGAAATGCACGAAGAGGAATCAATATGTAACAACGTCAAGAAACAACTTACAGATTATCTAATAACAAAAACGGACCCATAAAACATACCAGAGCCGCCCGTCTCCAGCTATCTATATCCCAACTGTTGTCCCATGAACCACAGGCCTTGCCATGTACACTTGAAAATGACCCGGTCACTAGTGATATACACTTCTAAACGAAGTCACTCTGTCTTGAATTGCTTGTTCCAGGTCTTAGATGAATTAAGATTGATAGAAAATTACCTTCTTAGTTCGATGATGGCATCTGGCCAGGACCTGCGGAATCAGAACACCCTACTAAGGCCACAGCAAGTAAATTTTATGGATGACATCCTCAACAGATTCCAAATTTAATGCGATAGGGCGAAAAAAAACAAGGCGGGCAAAAAACAAGATTCCTTCATTTTCAAATTTTGAGCCTCATAAACCTAGTTAAACAAGAATTGAGGCAACAAAACATGATATCACAACCAACAGGTCTTTCATTTCTGTATTCAACAGTATTACCTGTCCTTGTAGATGTGTATAGTGTATACTAGAACTACAACAATTGTAGAAAAGGGCATTTTGTGACAGAACCGATAGGCGTTTTTGGCATGTTAACCACCGTCGGAGGGCAACAAAATTTCTCTGTTTTTTTTCTTTCGAAATCAGGCGAAAATTAATGCGCGCGCTGATGTCATCCATAAAAATTATTTCCTGTGGCCTAAATACGACTGTTGGGGTCACAGTCAGAGCCGCCTACCATGAAATTAGATTTTCGATCGCGATATCAGGTTTGTATTGGGAGATTGCCATGTCTGGGGACGTGATGGTAGTAAATTACACTTGGCAGTCGACTCTGGGGCTGTTTTGGCGCCGCAAACCGCTAGCCTGGCGTGTTTCTGTTCAGACTGGGGGATACAGGGCAAGCCAACTCTGTTCAAGGTCTCGTTCAACTATTAACTTCTGTAATTGCATTGGATGGAGGGTCCGTTTGGGTTCTGGCGAATGTCGTACGTGCTCGATTTTCAAGGAAAGGAGTTAGTTTATATCATGCTCGATTTTTTTGTCAGAGATTTGTGAATATTTACTTGAGTCCTCTCCTTTCAAATCATTTTCCTTTAGATCAGGGACCATTCTCTCTAGCTGGGGTGAAAAAAAACCTGCATAGCTAAGTAACAAAGTGCTCAGCGTTACAAACTGAAAAAGTGAGTGTATACATCTCAATGATTAAAAGTTTAACTAGAACAATTGTAGAAAAGATCAATCGAAAGCCAAAACAATGAGCAAAGCGCCTCTAACGTCACCATTGGTATTGTATTGTATTGTATTGTATTGTATTGTATTGTATTGTATTGTATTGTATTGTATTGTATTGTATTGTATTGTATTGTATTGTATTGTATTGTATTGGTAGTGACTAGTGGGCATTCTTTCACACTAATATAGGACAATATACTATAGACTAGTATAGTGCACACAGCAGAAACAGCAGCCTCCTTCGCATCTACTTCTTGGAGCGGCATTTATTTTTGGGGAGAGCGCTGATACGCGATTTTTTGTAGGCTAAGGTTCTCTAATGCGACAGAGGGAGTTATGCCGCGGAGGGAGTTACGCCTTTCTCTAGCGCGGGCGATGCAGCCCTCCCACCGAAAAGAAACGTCACTCTAGCCGCTCGTCGAAACAAACGCTGCCCCGCAAGAAGTCTGTGCAGGAGGCTATGGAAACGGCATCTGAAAAGAAAAGCCTGCATCAACAATATCGGCGTATTTCGAAGTGGAAAGAGTTACGCACTGTGTCTCTGCTATTTGGATTCTGCTCACGAAAAACGTGTCTAGTTTCCAGAAAGGCCACCAGGCATACGCCTACCCTAGCAGACGACGGAAGTACAAAACAAATGTCGTCTGCTATAAACTCCCATCATGCATTGTGAATCCAACATGGCAGCGCCCATTAAAGAAGAAATCCGTCTCGAAGGAAATGTTCCTCCTGAAGACCAAGTTTTCAAGTCTTCCGAAGACCACTCGCTGTGCAAGCTGTAGGAAAAACCTCCCACAATTGATGTTAATATTACGATACAGATTAGTTCTTTTCTCTTGCTAAATCAAGATGTCAAACTTTTTATGACAAGTGGGGAGGGGGGCATTGACGAAACGTCGAGGAAACGTTATGTAGAGATAGATGAAGAGATGATAATGGTGTAGCTAGGCCTTGTTTTTAGGTAAGGTTGGAAGAGAATATTGCTTTCTGTAAGGGTCTTTCAGAATAACAACATAAGCTTACCTAAATGTATTGAAGGACCAGCTTATGTCTAGTTAACTTAGATAATTTTGCATTGAAAACCATTTTCAGATATCAGCAAATCTGATGTTTTTGTTTTAACTGTTCACATTGCAGTTGTCTGAAGCAGTACTCCAGGTATACTTGCCCCAGGTGTAACGTAGCTTATTGTTCCTTGGCCTGCTACAGATCAGAGGTGAGAAAACAATGTGATGTTTAAAGATTGATGTTTTCTTCTGTTTATTCTGTTTGCAAAGTAAAAGGCATCAAATTTTATGAACTTAACCATTAAAAAGACTTTTCCATGCTCACACTTATATCCTATTTGTTAACCTTATGATAAAGTTGTTTGTAAGGTTTTCCATCTTTGTTTTTAACAGAAACATGAGGGGTGCTCAGAACAGTTCTACAAAGAACACATCATAGAGGAGCTGAAGCAGCAAAGGGGAAGGTATGTCTCATGAGTTAGCTGTGAAAGTACTGTGGTTGTCAGGCAACTCTCCCTCCAAATCCCATGAGCTCTCTGAAATCCCAAAATAGGTACTTTGAAATCCCACAAGCTGCCCCGCAAGAGTACCTGACTTCGTCTGGGTAGATAAAAGGCACCTTCCAACACCATGACACAGTGGATTAACAGCCCACTGCCCCAATGGCCTCAAAAAGGCTATGGAACTACTTTTACTAAATTTTGTTAGGGTTTCCCTTACTGTGAGCCGTCTATGAAATGAACTGACTGGATGGGATTTTCCTTCACAGCCCTGAAGAGAAAGAGAAGGTTCTGGAGATGCTGAAGAGACTGGAGGACCAGGAGGAGGAGGGGGAGGATGTGACAGATGAGCAGACACTGGAAGACAGACTGCAGGGGCTGGACCTGGGTGAGCTTTCAGTAGCCTCCTTTGCAGACTTCTTGGAGCACTCAAGCGGCAGTGTTTTTTTGGGAGGGCTTAATTTACGAATCCTGTAATATGGTACATTACAACTCCTATCAATAGTGACCATCTGTTCACACAGACTAGATTTCATCGGTCCCCCTGAGTGGTCTTCTTGGGCAGTTCTGTTCAGTCAGGCAGTATACAGACTTTTGAAATGGCTATTTAGTCTTGTACATCATTTTTACCATTAAATCAATGAAGAAACTAGAAAGGTAACATTTGCAAATTACCAGTACATGTACTGCTGTGTTTACTCTTACTCAAACACATTCATATATATGGTTACCAGCCCTTCCAACTTGCTACATAATGTAATCCAACACCACAGGGTGTCTACTACAGCAACGGTTACCATGGTGACAGATGTCTGGTACAGGTCATTGACTTTATTTGTTTGGAACGGAAGAAGAAGATGAAGAAACAGAGCAAAAACAATATGACAATATGTTTCCCTTCTGCAAAGCTAAACATTATAACTCATGTCTGCTTTGTACATGTAGACAGGGACACAGAGGCCATTTGGGATCAGCTGACGGACCAGGAGAGAGCCGAGTTCCAGTCAGTGGTGGAGAAAGGCATGCTGGGAGAAATGCTGGAGATGTGGACTCCTTGGTGGAGCCTATCGCAGGTATGTATCCCATCATGCACTGTATCACAGATCAATCCAAACCCTAGCATATCACTGGGTAACGAAAAGATAAATCAGATCTAGATGTTTTATAAGAATCCCCAGGGCATTTGTAGTGCAACAGGTACTGGCTCCTTTTTACCTAACTTTACTGGCTAGCTCCTTTTTTTGAAACGGGGCTTGACATACCACCTGCATATGCAGGTAAAATTGGAGCTGTGCAGGTATTTCTGATGATGGCTACCTACACCTAGCCTACACTGGTCTACACTGCATTAACCACCAACTATGACGTACAAAAGAAATAATGGCAATGGTTTCTGAACAGTTTTTAGTGTGATCCATACTTCCTAAGTTCTAAGTGGTACAGGTAAATTTGTCTTCAGCAGGTAATTTTTAATGTTACCTGCACCAGTTATGCAGAAAAAAGTATTTCCAGCACTGGAAACCTTGTACAGAGCTACATACGAAACAATTGTCAGCCTGTGATCCTTGATTTCTGACAGGAACAGGCCTCCCTGATTGAGGAAGTTGGGACCCAGCAGGACTCAGTAACAGAGACAGAAATCAGAACCAAAACAAACTCCCCTCCCACCTTGATGGCAAAGATACCCAAGTTGTCTTCCTTACTTAAGGTAAGACCATGCAGATTTCATCTGATGGTCCTTGGATTTAAAGTCTTGTGTGAACTGCCTTCCAAAGAAGTACGCTGTAAACAATTATCAAATCTTATTCTCAAAATACTACTTGTAATTTCTCAACTTCGCCCTATCATTTTCAATGGACTGAAAAATCTTTGTTCATTTCAAAGCTCTTATTCTGTATTTGCATGATTTGCTTTGTATTTACATATTGTCCTTTGTTTTTGGAGACAATATGAAAATACATGTAAGTCAATGACTTGTGTGTGTTGTCACCATGTATTGTTAATAAATGTAGCAATGAAAAAAAGTTGTGAAAGTTGTGAAAAGTGTGTATCTTTCTTCTTGTATTTTCCACAGGGTCAGCCATCTGAGTCTATAAAATACAACATTGTGAATATTCTGTATCCTTTTGTCGTCAGAGGTCCCAAGATGACAAATACACATTGCTGCATGATGACTGTACAGCTATAATAAAGTTTACGAACTGTTTAGCATCCAACCACAACATTACATACAACCACCATCACTGCTAAAACTTTTTAACAATGAAAAATAACTGTACAGTAACTGACTGTTCAAATGTGAGTACAAGTAAAATGTATTTCAGCTGTAGGAATACTTCATCACGTACCTAATGTTGTAGTTTCATGGACAAATCTAAGAGTGAAACTGAAAGAAAGTTGTTCTGTGACTTCCGCCTTCCCAGCTAGTTGTGTTTCCCTTGACTAACATTACCTACAGCTACTGTTACGCTTACGTGGTCAGGCTGCATAACGGAGACCATTTCACCATGCCAAAACAAGCAGCACAGGTACAATTATCTACTGTTTCACTTGTGGCACTACAAAAATGATCTATCAAAGGCCTAAGATGAAACCATAGTAACTGAGACAGGTCAGTTGATGCCTGAAGTTATTTTACAAAGACTGTAAACATTACTCTCTGTTGGCTATGTAAGGATAAATAGATAGAACTAAGGACATTGTACATGTGTAATGCCCTTGATAGAACAATGTAGCACATCGGCAGAATTTACTGTGCCTGCACCAAACCCGTACTGTATTGTGCATAGCACTTCGGCACGTCTTGTTTAAGGTCATATTTGCGTATTTAAGGATGACATCCCGTCTATAGTTATCAGATGTTGTGTCACAAACGATATCGTCTGCAATGGGCTAAATTCTGATACAACATTGACCAAATATCCAACGAAAACCGTGAAAAACCTGGGTTTCATGCAGGTGCAGTACATGTACATACTCAAGTGAAGAATAATTATTCACTTGCAACATTCCCTCCCATACGTTGCATGATTGCTACATATGGCAAGAAAGTAGCGACAGCAGCTGCACCATGTAGCTGTTGGCACAACAGGAGACTTCCTAACCAAGCCAGCACATCCTGTTCTGCAGGAATTGTTGCAGCTCTGCCCTGTCTTTACGGAGAACTCCTGTTACGGCTCTGTAGGAGAGGCTTTACATGCTGCCATCACCAGGTCAAATCAGGTAATGTCACCTTCAAGTAATAAAAAGTCCTTCCTGCACCAGTGCATAGGGCAGAGCCCATCTCCATTTCCATAGCCCTTGGGCCTCACAACTTTGTGCAATCACTACAGCAGGGGGCTAGTCTACTGATAGTGGTGTGTGTTGAACTCCCATACTCTTACATGTAGCTGAATGCTAAGTAGAGAAAGCATTATGTACCATTTTCAGAGTCTTTGGTGTGACTCAACAGGGGATCAAACTCATGATCTACCAAAGGTGAACCTTGGCCAATGCAACCAATTTTTCTTTCAGGATCCCTCATTGGCCAACACCGAGTCCTTCCAGTCACTTGTGGTAAAAGATGTGTCCTGTATTCTGATTGGTCCTAGTAAGGAAGACAGTTTGCAGTTTGTGCAGGCTGCACTGTCAGATCTTCATCACCTCTTCTCTGTGGCCAGGAAAAAAGTGGATAAAGGTATGGATAATGGAACATTTGCACAGTGCTCTAGCCAACGTTCAGATCTATCTAGAGAGGACTGTCTGGCATAGCTCTTGTCAGGGCTGGAAGTACCACCTGCATATGCAAGTTGGTGCAGGTAAAATTGGATATCTATGGAATTGGTATTTCTGATGTCTATCTGCACTTAACCTGCACTGGGACATGTACTGGGTTTATATATACCGGTACATGTAGGTGTATGTGGATTTTTATTTGCTGCATTGACTGTTACCATCTACATGTATGAAGTATAAGAAATAATGGCTGAATGGTTTCTGAACAGTTTTTCGCATGATCCTAACTTCTGAGTGGTGCAGGTCAAATTTGTCTGGTGCAGGTATTTCGAGCCGTCTTGTGTTAGTGTAGGACAGGTGATTTTAAATCCTGTAAATATTATACAGATGGTAAATACGTGAACATGTATTTCTGTCGTAGACAACCTAAGGGATTTAAATGTATATAGCGCAATAGCTATCTACCACCCAAAAATAGTGACTGTAGCATGTCCAGAATGTACACGAGACATCAAAACCTGACGTTCCACTGCAGTACCATAACAAGTCACTAGATGGCCCAAAAACTAATCATTTCAAGGTCTCATGAAGGCCTACCCACATACCAAGTATCAAGACAATCCATTTTAGCCTTCTCAAATTATCGTGTTGACAGACAGGCAGACACACGAACGTAACTTAGAACTAAAGACAATCCACTAGTTCATACTGACATGTCTTGCTCCTTTTCCTGCTTCCTTTAAGATGCTAGCAGTAGAGACCAGACAGAAGAAGATCCCTTAAGTCCAGAGCTGAGACAAAAGTTCTTCCTGTGTAAGAAGAAATGCGAGTTTCTCCTGGCCTGGTGTGGAGAACATGGGACCCAGCTGACACCACTTGCCATGGACTGTAGTCAAGAATATGGTAAGATTTTATTTCCAAATCTCACAAATGTGTTTCAACATCCATAATTAAGTAGCAATGTTTGAAATTCTGGCCTGAAACCAGTAATAAACTAGTTGAATGTGTTTTTTCCTATGTATAATAAAAAGTAAACCAGACATTCATGTATCACCCAGACATTGTAGTTGTAACAGAACATGATCAGTTTAGTAGTGTGTGAAATACTCTGTGAGCACTTATTTAGAAGTACATGTACAACATTTAATTTCGCCACCAGCTTTTATCAATGATTATTGAATGTTTGTCTAGTTCTCTACTGTACACGTTCTGTTATGATTTGTATGCTGCTTTGCCCTCTGCATATGCTAGACTAGTATATTGGCAGAACGTACTGCACCTACGCAAAACCTAGAATTTTCATGGTTTTCGTTGGATGTTTGGTCAACGTTGCATCAGAATTGTGCCTGTTGCAGACAATACTAGTACCTTTTCCAAGACATTTGAAAACTATAGATGGAAAATCATCCTTAAATACGCGAATACAACCTTAAATGTGATGTTCAGTACAGTACATTATGGGTTTGGCGTAGGCACAGTACGTTCTGCTGATGTGTATAGTACAGGCATGTATTTACTATGCCCCCCGTTCCTCCCAGCTTCCCTAAGAAGAGAGTTCTCCCAGCATGAGAAGACGAAGTCGGAGTTGGAGAAGGTCTGGGGAGGATCCAAACCACCAATGAAGGAGGACAAACCACTAATCCAAGAACTCTCCTGACACAGAGAGACTTGACGAAAAACGTAACATAATATTTGTATAAAAGCTTTTTCTCTGTAGATTGGACAATGCTGCACAGTTAACGAGATTGTCTAAAGTACCCAAATATTGTTATTGATAAGCAAGGAAAAAATTAATACATGTACAGTAACTAGTAAGAAGCTTTCAGAACTACAATTTATATTTTTCAAGATGACAATAGCCACTTTACACATTATGTTCACCACCTTAACTGTCTTACTTACTTAATGCTAAGGCTTTTCTAATGTTTCTGTATAAAAAAGACATTTTCTATTTATTAGCATAAGAAGAGAAAGGACAAGGGTTAGTGTGCCCCAGGGTTCAGAGGTCAGTGTTTGTACTGATCTAAATTGTTGAGGGTACTTCAGAAGGGACTATTTTGAAATAAGGTCAGGGGTCAATGTTCACCCCAGGTTCAGGGGTCAGTTTTCTCAGGGTTCAGTGTTCCACCAGGGTTCAGAGGTCAGTGTTTGTCTAGGGTTCGTGTCAGCAGCTCGTTGAGTCTGTTCAGCATGGAGCGGGGATCCTCGATCAGACCAGCCGCCACCAGGGCATTGTCGTACACCTGAGGGGGTCATGGATGGCTGTGTAACTAGAAAGGTAACATTTGCGAAGGAAAGGCATAATTGTTTACCTTCACAAGGTCTAGCTTAACAAACTACTGCTTTGTTTATTTTTACACAAACACATTCATATATTAACTAGCCTCTCCAACTCTGTCCTGCAACTTGCAACATAATATATATAACCCAACACCACAGGTTGTCTGCTACAGAGCAAAAACAATATGTTTTCCCTCTGCAAAGGTAAACATACTAAATGTAGACAATACAGTAGCCATCCAGCTCTTCTGTATGGGGTTTTCTGGGAAGGAACATGAGTGGAATAGTCCCCCCTACCTCTACTATATCTTCGTAAATACTTGTCCCTGATATAAACAAATAAACAAACAAATAACTATAATCCACTGACCTTGTGAGTCGTTATTCTATTTCTATACATGTATATTATGTATATTAAAACAGAACGTTGTTATGTACTGTTATGTTTAAGCTGATATAAACAAACCAACAATGGATGTCTGACCTGTTCAGCTACCAGTCGGGCCAGCTCTGGGTCACTTGACTTCAGCTCAGAAAGCTTCAGCATGATTGGATGGCTGTGACCAACAGAAGACAAAACAAAAGATATCTATCGGTCTGTCTATCTTTAAAGGCCATCCACCATTTTTTCAAACACTCATAGTTTAAGTCTGTAACAACTCTTTTAACACTCAAGTCTGTAATTAGTTTGTAAATAATGTATACTAACCTTTTGAACATTGTTTTCTTGTAATTATGTGTATTTTGTTTACCATGTAGTCTGTTTACGTGTATGTCTTTACTTTGCGTAATTTATAACTTGTATTTGAACCGTGTAAGATTAGCCATTTGGCTAAATGGTATCGTAGGAAAGAGATTAAAGAGAATCAATAACACGTAGAACTTGCAAGCATGTCTGACAGTAGTTACCTGCTGTTAATCTCCAGTGTTGGCTGTAGGAACTTCCACCTCTCGGCCTCAGACTGCCCGGCAAACGCAGTGCGGAGGTAGTGGCGGGCTGCGCCCATCTCCATCACGGTCACCATGGCGGGATGGGAATCCAGACGTGTGCTCACCTGGGGGAGAAGACTCAGTTTAATGCTAATTAGAAAATGTAAAAAGACATTGCATAGGGTTATACAGTCAAAACTGCCCAAGAAGACCGATAAAATTTGTGATACCATTGTTGCGTTGACTTTTCTCAAGACATTACATGGACAGAAGTAGATAAAGTACCTTGATGTTGGTGACTTTCTCCCCCAGTGCTGACCTCATCCAGTCCATGAGGGCGTCTGCCTTACTGGGGCTCAGGGTGACTGAAACATAAGGTCAATGTGAGACCTCATCTGTGTTCATGGAATTATAAATACAGAATGACCTGCACCTGCTACCTACATTGTACATGTAGCTTCGGCGGTTAGAGACGTCCTCTCAATTGGGACATAAAGACGGAGGGCCAGTGTTTGAGGAGAGTCACACCTCCAGCATGTGAAAGAACCCACCACACATATAGAAAAGATCTAGAGTGCGGGTCCTTCCCGGTGTGATTGGATCAAACCGTCCTGTCCAGTCTTACACAGCTTGTACTTACAATAAGTCTTATTGTACAAACTGGTGTGTTATGCCTAAAGGCAGTTTACTGGTTATTGGAAACAAAACTATAGCACAATCAACGTACATGTATCCCAGTTCATGTACCCCATTCCAAGCCTCCCCAACCTTTGCTATACATGTACCCCATTCCAAGCCTCCCCAACCTTTGCTATAAATGTACCCCATTCCAAGCCCTACCTTTGCTGTCCTCTGGACTGTCCTCCACCTTGTCACTCTCCAGGACTTCATTCTCAATGGACTTCAGGTTCAGGCTCTTAAACTGGCGCAGTTGTAGCAGCACCAATTCGTCGTACTGCTCATAGCAGAACAGCACCTGCAAGGTATCGATAGGTTAGGTACTAAACCATTAACTAATTGAGACGTAGAAGTACCGGTACTAACTTGTCATACTGCTCACAGCAGAACAGCACCTGCAAGTTATCAACAGGTAAGGTGCTAACAATTAACTATAAAATAACCTATAGGTTATCAACTGGTTAGGTACTAATCCATTAACTAACTAAGACTGCAAAAGTACTATCTTATCATACAGCTCATAGCAAATATCACTTGAAAGTTATCAACATGTTACGTATTAAACCATTAACTATAACAAAATCCATAGATAATCAACAGGTTACTACAAATAGGTGATCACTACATGTATCACTAAGAACGTCCCCAGCCCACCTCAATGTCCTTTTTCTTCAGTGCTTCGTAGTACGGCGATGTCTCGGCCAGCTGCCGGCTGGGTGCTGAGAAGTAGTAGATGTTCCTCTGGCCGGGCCGCATCCTCTTACAGTACTCCTCAATCCCCACCAGGGTTCCCTCCGGCTCCGCACTGGACTCAAACCTCAGCAGCTTTGCTATGGACTCCTGAAGAAGTTAATATGTACCATATTAACCTCCTCCCTAACTACTGTACCAACTACCAGAAAAGAAGAAGAAACCGTCATGCTACCAAGTACCAAAGTACTAAGACTGAGGTGTTCAAAAACAGAGTGGCTGCCACCAAGTACCAGTAGTGGCATCCTCATGCACTAGATAGCTTTAAATAACTCTTAATAAATAATAAAAGCTTTTAATACATAAATAATTCTCTTGCAAAGCAAATGCATTATGTTGACCTTCACAAGGTCTAGCCGAACAAACTACTGCTCTGTTTATTTTTACTTAAAATGCATTATAAATATTTTGGTGACCAGCCCCTCCAACTTGCTACATAATGTAACCCAGCACCACAGGGTGTCTGCTACAGCACCAGTTGGTGTGTTAAGCTGAGGAGTGGTTATACTGGCTATACAGTTACCATGGTGACAGCTGTCTGCTCTAGGTCATTGACCTTATGTGTTTGGAGAAAACAAAGAAACTGAACAAAAACAATATGTTTTCCTTCTGCGAGGTTAAACATAAATATTGATGTACAAGTCCCCACCCTCTCGCCCTGGTCCTCCGTGGTGACGATGCCCTCCCGCAGGTAGAACCCATAATCCTCCACAAATCTCTGGTACGTGTTCGCATCCCGCCGCGCCTGGTCGCCCAGGAACTTCACAATCCGGTTGGTCAGGACGCTCCTGATTTTCCTGGTGAAAAAAGCATACAAAACTTCCCATTAACATCGCTCAAACTCATCTATACAAGTAAACATGTGACTTAGTGTAGTTCCGTGGTTAGTCACCCTGCCTCTGGATCAAGAGTTTGAATCCCGGCTGTTATTGCTCACCCATACATGCAGGTTTTTTGAAGTCCTTATTAGGAGGACGGGCCATTCCGCCGTGGTTCATCTGTACTTGTCTGGTACAAAGAACTTGTCTTCTCTGTTATGACTAGTGGAAGAGTAGCTCAACTGTTCATTGAGGTTATTTTCATGTATTTAAGCATGACATCCCGTGTATAGTTTTCAAATGTTGTGCTGAAAAAGAGACGAAATTCTGATGCAACATTGGCCAACAAAATACGTGAAAAAAATCCAGGTTTCATGCAGGTACAGTACTCTCTGCCCACGTGCTTGTCCACAGGTGTGTCCACAGGTGTGTATTACCCACCTGATGAGTGCGCTGTCCTGTAGCAGCTCTCGACTCAGGTTCAGGGGGATGTCCTCGCTGTCCACCACACCTGTACAGGTGAAACGTACAGGTGAAAAATTAGGATGACATTCGGTTGCTACTTTTAAAGAGGTCTCGTGATCATAGAAGGGACAATTTGAACTAAAATGTTTGAAATAGAATGTATTTCTTCTTCCACCATACACATGTATGCAGTCAGGGCTCACCACACTAGCCCCACCCATACATGTACTGTACCTTTCACGAAGCGTAGCCATTTGGGCAGGATGGTTTCAGCCTTGGGCTGGATGAGGACCCGCCGGCTGTACAGGGCCACTCCGCCATGGCCCTCCTGTCGACTCATGTCCCACATCGCTACGGGAAACAAACAAACAAAGGAAGAATAGATTGTTACATCACCAAAATACGATGTACCAAAAGCAATCTAGAAAGGGAACATTTGCAAAGCAAATCCATGATGTTTACCTTTGCATACATGTATGGTCAAGCCTAACAAACTACATGTACTCTGTTTATTCTTACTCAAACACATTCATGGTGACACGAATCCAACTCTGTCCTACTACTTGCTACATAATGTAATCCAACACCACAGGGTGTACATGTATGCTATAGCACCAGTAACTACATTTTGTATATAGTGACAGCCATCTGGTCATTTGCCCTTATTTGTTTGGATCGAGAAGAAGGAGAACTAGGAACAGAGCAATAACAATATGTTTTCGTTCTGCGTGAGGTAAACATAATTATGCACAGAGTCATGTACAGTAATACAAACAGCCTCACTTGGCTTGTGTGCAGGGATGTAGAAAAGGCTGCGAATGTTGAGAGGAGCATCGGTTTGGTAATGCAGTCGGTAGCGCGGGCTGTCGTAAGCGTTGGCCAGGTAGCGATAGAACTCCTCGTGCTGTTCGTCCGTCACGTTCTTGGCGTCGAGCATCCAAAGTGCCTGTATGAAAGGTATGGCAAAAAAATTATAATCCTAGTTTTCGGACTGATTTGTGTGGATATTGTGACTGTTCAGCATTGTGTGGCCTGAGCAGCCAGACCTACTTGGGGTATAACATTTCATTATTTACCTGGGAAGTTCAAGGTTTCATAATCCAGCATGTCTTACAATATTTACATTGGATTTTCTTTAATAAAAGTCTCAAATCTCCCATCATAGTCACATGTGTACCCACCTCTACAGTGTTGAGCCGTTTCCCATTCAGGTAGATAGGGCAGTTCACAAAGTTGCTGTACTTGGTCACGATTTCTGTCAGGGAGGAAAAATACATTCAGATCGTTACCTTTATTACCACATGAGATGACAAGTATTTGGAGTCTATCTACTCTACTGTACTTACTGTACTGTACTTACTGTATCTACTCTACTGTACTTACTGTACGAATTTTCAAAATCGGCACATGCAAAATGCAATCAAATTATTCTGTGGAACTTTTGGAAGCCCATGCGATAACTGTTAGAACCCTGTGTGATAACCCAAGTTATCACATGGGCGGGAACACCCATATCGAATGTTATCGCGGCCCAGGTACGACATAAAAATTGTTACCTTTAATGTCATCCTCGCGTGCAAACTGCATACACTCCGGCTTCAGGTGGACCACGATCTTCGTACCACGCTGCACGCCATCCGCCTCCGCAAGCTCGTATGAACCCGAGCTGACGAGAAATACAGCCAACACCGGTCAATCCAAATTTGTACTATAATATAATAATATAACTGTTCTTGGCTGTAAATTAGCAGTAGATTGACTCTTAAGTACAACTGACAGACCAAATCAGTGTATGTCTCTGCACAATTCAATCCATCTTCGTTTGTCTCTTGCTAAGTCTCTGAAATATTTTAGTACATTTACATTAGTAAATTTGTACTGACACAGGGAATTTGCATGATCAAACTTTCAAGTCAATATCTGTAGATGCAAGACAGGAACAGGTCATGTGTTCATATGACAACCTAGACAGACACCCCACATTCTTTTATTTATTTATTTATTTATTTATTACGATTAACCACATACAAAATATACATGGAGGGCATGGTGAAACAGGTGCACCTAAGTGCACCTTTTCAAAGCCACCATGCCTACAAAAACAAATTAATGGACAAAATGCAAAACAGTGATAATGTATATACAAATTTACACAATAATACAAGCAATAATAGCTAGACTTAACGGGGCCTCGTAGCGCGACAGGAGGTGCAGCCACACGACAGCACCCAGGAACACGGAATGTCCACACTGAAATGTTGGATGAACCTGTTGCGCATGGACAACCGACACTTTCTCTTGAAAGCCGCTACGTCAGTTGAACTTGACGCGTTAGCTCCCAACGCCCTGGTCTCGACGTCCAGTTTATTCCATATTGTTGTGACTCGTGGCAGGAAGGATGAAGCATAAGACGAAGTTTTCACTCTCGGTGGAACAAGCATATGAGCCCTAGAGCTCCTAGGAACTCTAGATGAGAAGTTGACTAACCTCGCTATGTCAGTATATTCATAAACCATTATACTAGTATCCTTCTCCCTGGCAGGTTCAATTGTTGTGCCCTTGGGAAAGACAGTTTACACCTATTTACTCACTTGACTCAGGTGAAAATGAGTACCTACATGTAGCTTCAGTTAGGGACGTCCTCTTGGATGGGACATAAAGCCAGAGGTTCTGTGTTTGAGGACAGCCACACCTCGAGCATGTTAAAGATCCCATCACACTTATCGAAAAGAGCAGGGGTCCTTCCCAGTGTGAGTAGTTCAAACCTTACAGTCTGGCCTTATACAACTTGCACTTACTGTACAAAACTGGTGTGTTATGCCTAAAGGCAGTTTACCAGTTATTTATTTATTTCTGTTGCATCTAGCCAAGGTGGCCCATCTCACTGGAAAACACTGCTTTACAGTGGGGCATACATAACATGTAATATCAACACATACATGTATGTGACATGTAACAAATTATTAATTTATATACAAAATACATGCACAAAACTTAACACAGACACATTCCATACATATAATCCATATTCGGTTATGCGAAACAAAGAAACACAGATGCTCACCCGTCTGATGTCCAGCAGTACCCGGGGCTGTCCGGCAGGTGGGAGCGGGTGAACACCTGCACCTTGGTGCCCACCATGAACGTGGAGTAGAACCCCACGCCGAACTGGCCGATAATGCTGCTGGCCGCTGTCGAGGACTGGCCGCGATTATCCAGCTCACTCAGGAACGCCTGCAGCCAAACAGAAAATAAAACGTATTACTCACCTATCTTGTTTTCCTTTCTTTGTGGTGTCAAATGGCAGAGTGGTCAGGCTAGCGGACACGAGATTGAGAGGTTGCAGGTTCAATCCCTGGCATTCTTGGCTAGATACATTGTATTGTGTCCTTGGGAAAGGTACTTTACATGACTTTCCTCACTCCAACCAGGTGTAAAATGGGTACCTGACTTAGGGAGGTGAAAGGCAGTGAAAGGAGAGGGATGGGTTCCACCTCCCAATACCATGCCCTAGACAAGTAACACTTTCATCAACAAAATGACTCATTTCCGAGGAGTGTTGAAACCGTCTTTGAAAATTCTGTCCAAAACTATCTCCCATGAAAAAGTTTTGGGGATATAGATGTATGTACTTACCTTTGATCCTGATCGAGCGATAGTTCCGAGGTTTTCGATGATTTCCTCCTGCGTGAATCCGACACCCGTGTCCTGGATGATGAAGGTTCCCTGCACCAGGTCTGTACCAAGGTGAATCTCCAGGGGCACAGCTGGCTCACTGCTGCCCCCTTGTGTCAGGGACAGGTATCGCAGCTTCTCTAGGGCGTCACTGGCATTGGATATAAGCTCCCTGACGAAAACCTGCAGAGGTTTAATGATACTTTATCTTCACATAGTTCTAACTTTTGTGATTCTAAAAAAGACTGTCTTAACCTTCTCTCTGTGAGCTACATTGTAAACTGGTTCGAGATCACATTCTTTCTTTCTTTCTCCTTTTGACATAAAATCTGTAACACTTACTCCATGGTTAAAGGCACCCAAAGCAATTTTCTAATGGGCTGTTCCAAAAAAAAAATTTGGAGGGGGGGTTGAAGAGCTTGGATTTTGTATTTTCTGACCCCCCTTTAATTACTATCCGAGTACCTTGACCCCCTTTCATTTCATCCATATCCGGGTGCCTTGACCCCTTAAAAATGCTATCCAAACGACTTGACCCCCTATAATTTCATCCAAATCCAGGGTGAACCCCTCTCAATCCAAAATCCACACCACTAACCCCCTTAGGTAAAATCCGACCTCTTCAACCCCCCCTCCTCAGTTATTTTTTTGAACGGCCCAATCATTTTTTAAAAATGTACTAAGTTGAATCAACCCTAGAGCATACTTATATCTGTGAGAAAAATGTGATGATGCTGACGGGAAACAGTACCATATTTCATACTGTAGATTTGTTCTAGCTATTTATTGTTGGTACCAAAAAAATAAAGGACAAATATGTGCTAAGAAATGGCAGTAAACGTCTACAATAGACAGAATATTTTTTGTTTTGCCGCCCTGAAATTGCATTGGATGCCTTTAAGATAATTGATAATAATAAAATAAACAGACGAAGCGTCACACAATACCTCTTTGTCAGAGTAGAGAGACTTGGCTACGATGTCCAGTAGTTTGAGGGTCTCGGCTTGGAAACTGTGCTGCTCTCCAGATCCTGCAGGAATACAGAAAACAGACACGTACAGTCAAACCTGCACAAGTGACCACCTCTACAAAAGGACCACCTGGCCAATGTGACCACTTTTTGATGGCACCTTAGATAATTTTTCCCATTGACACAAGCATTAAGAATTCTGTTTATATAGTGACCATCTGTCCACATAGACCCACCCTGGGAACCAAACTCGTGAGACCATGCGCCCCAACGAGGCAAGAGAGTGGTCTCCTTGGACTGTTTCGACTGTACATTTGAACAAAAATTAGATTAAACAAATAAAAACAAGTCTATGTTCATGTATCCTAAGCTAAGTTAATTACAATTTTTTTAGTAAGGAGGATCTGACAACAAGGTGATTTAACCTCTGACCTGTGACCTTTTCTGTGTCCTTGATGATGTTGTGAAGGTCAGGCTCCTCAGCTTCTGCCGCAGGACTCTCCGACAGTAATCTGTGATGGGACAAGAAATCTCTCACTGACACTGCTAAATCATATTGTCAGGGGAGAGACTCCGATCTGGTAGAATCAGTGATTCTATTGGTAGAGTTCCCAAGGCTAGATTAGCATGTCGGCAGAATGTACTGTGGATTTTTCAGTTTTTGTTGGATGTTTGATCAAAGTTGCATTAGAATTGCCCCATTACAGATATTATCATTTCCAACACAACATTTGAAAACTACTGTATAGGCGGGATGTCACCCTTAAATGAGATGGGTGTATGCACAACACACAGGTTTCGTGCATGCACAGTACATTCTGCTGATGTGCCGGCTAGATTTTGCCACAGTTGATCAATCAATCAATCAATCATTCGCGTGCTTCAGAGTTGATCTGGTGGACAAAATATGCAGAAACTGGAGATGTTTTTATTCACATTACCTGTATCCAGTGTGAAGTGTTCTGCTGTGGACATGTCGGAGTCTCAGATACTCAGGGAACTGTTGTTGGATTCTCAGAGGTCTGCAGATCACAGCTACATGGAGGGGAAAAGGTTATTTATACCAGTTCCAAACATCTGTGCAAAGGGTCAGTTTCTTCAGATGACAATGTAAACAGTGTAACGTTACCCATGGCCATGTGCTATCCTACCTTGCTTGTTCTCAAGTCAAACTGTACTCCTTTAGCAAACTAACTCCCCTGGCATGTTTTCTGTCTACTTGGCCAATTTCTAATCTTTCCAGCCGTCTCTGAAGCCTGCTAGAGGCTACCATATGATTGTACCAAGGAGGTTTTATATAGATAAATAAATTTGAAACCTCCTTGAGGCTCCCCATCATGGTGATGATATTGGTTTACGACTTTACGTACAGTAACTTTCGAACATTATAAACTTTTCGACTTACTCTACAAAAATATACTATAGCAAGTAACAGTTAACGTTAACATCTGTCTGTAACGTTTTTGTCTTGAAAGAAATTTAGGGGTGATCGTGCACGTGGGGAGGGGGGCAAAGGTTCAACCAATCGACCTCGCAGAGAGCAAACTTGAACCTTTTTTTTGACTTATTTTAAGCTACTTACCTTTACTATTAACTCGGCCAACTGTGGGGCCGTTAGAGTAGCTGACTGCCCTCGTAGAAACGGTGAAACAGGACCGAAGTCGTGCGAAGCGTGCGACAGACATGGAGGCCGCCATGTTAGTTACGGGACGGGATACGTTTTGTCTCCTGATTGCAGTACTCGGACAAATCGCCAGACGGCGCTACTGACCGTAAAGCAGAAATTTTCTGTTTACTTTTTCGTTCGAGAGAGAAAGAGGGAGAGAAGGGAGAGAGAGACAGAGAAATGCGTACGATTGGTTGTTTTATTCCTACCCTTGTACTTGGCTATTAAATTCCAATTAAATAACAAAGTAGATGTTGTCGATCGAGCCTTTGCAACGTTTCGAAGTCTCTATATGGGGGCCTGCATGCCCTTTTTCGTAAGGCGTAATCGGGCCTTTTTAATCTCCGTAATCCGTAGGCAGCCGCCCCAAAATCAACGTAATTCGTAATCAGTACATTAGCCGCAAAGCGTAAAGTCGTAATCAGCTCTGAGAAGGTAACGTAATTCGTAATCGGTGGCGAAAAGTTTGCGTAAATCGTAATCACTACCCCCCCATGCAGGCCCAATAGAATTCGTGCCACTAAAGATGATGTATTGACGAATTCGCTACAAAATCACTGGCAGAACAAGTCAGAACTGATTATGACGGCTGACTGGAGATTACTAGTATCCCTTGGCCAGGTAGACATCTTTTGGACGCATGCGCCCATGTGTGATGGGGAGAGCGCACAGGACCTTAAGGTCGTCTCTGACGTCTTTGGGATTTGGAGCGATCCTTCAGAGACGATTAGCTACGGATAAGGCCAAGCCCAGCGAGACGCTTAAACTTGACCCTGTCACATTTGACGTCATTGGGATTTGGAGCAAGCCTTCAGAGGCGATTAGCTATGGATAAGGCCAAGGCCAGCAAGCCGCTTAAACTTGACCCTGTCACTTCTTACGTCATTGGGATTTTGCGCGAGCAAGCAAGTCGACGATGTAGCAGTGGACATGATGGTCTACAGAACGTTTGTACTTTTCCACTTAATCTATTTCTGCAAGGACACGTGGAATATGACGTCAAACCCAATATTTTGTTTGGACTCGTGACATGCTGCGTGTTGTGGAATCCTGGTGGTGTTGTTCCGCGCGTTTGACGTCAGAACATGATGCAATAATCACTGCGCTCTGATTGGTCAACATGCCGGATCTGCGCGCTGATTGGTCAGAACGGTAGGTCAACTCGCCCGCTTCCCGCAAAACTTCCGGCCGTGGTGGAAAATCCTCAGAACTGAATTCTCGCTCCTTTTGGTAGTTTCTACAGGCAATTTTCCTTTCATGATCGCAAATCTACGTCTAGACAAGGATATTTCTAATATGGCACCGTCCACAACCGATCCAGGAGGCGAACTGACAGATTTGTGGGTGTTCGGGTACGGTTCCCTGACGTGGAACACTTGCTTCCCGTACACAGCGCGAGTGGTCGGCTGTGTGCCTGGCTTCTCCCGACGATTTTGGCAGGCGAACACGGTACACAGGGGGACACCAGACCAGGTAAGAACATCTTTCACACCTGTAAAATATCAGTACAAATGTATATTTTGAATATTTAGGTTTGTTTATTATATACAAAACTACCTGCACGAGGGGTGGCTTTTTCCTGGTCCCGACTCTGTGATGAATAATTTCCTCGTGACGTGAGTTGCGCGTGACAAATTTAGCGTTACTATTGTTTGGGTACGGCTAGAATGACGTTCACAGGAAATACAACCCATTCTTCGTGCAAAATTATCTCAATCAGTGGTAACTGACATCTTAACACTGTGAACCTTAGCTTTTATCCACGCTTCTGTTGAATCAATTTTTTTTTGCCAACGTTTAAGACAGCCACAGTATGTATCATGTATGTATAATATCCGGATGATGCAACCTACAAGGCCGCTTTCAGCATGGAGCAGTCTCTTCACTACTACACTGGCCTGGATGCCAGACTGTTCTCAGGGCCAATACATATACATATATATGCATAGGCCAGCCCCAAGTTTGACCCTGAGATCGAAGCAGGTCAGGGTCTAAGGGAGGGGGTCTGTGGTAAAATTTCCTTGGGGACATGTTGGCCCTGGAGCCGAGGAGCTAGCCTGTTCAGTGTCCCTGGCAACAGTCTGGCAACCAGGCTACTACTACACACATCTTTATGTCATAGATATGCATACATATCTGTTTATCCTGTGACAATAATAAAGCATTAACGTTACAAGCCTTTGTAATCAGGATATAGTCACGGATTAGTACCAACGATTTTTCAAACTGTTAGGAATTTCTATGATAATTTGCGTCCTTGTCTTGATGTCTCGGTAAGCAAAACACACCGGTTAATGTTGCCTTGTGTTTATTGTTTGTTTGTTTGTTTGTTTGTTTGTTCGTTCGTTCGTTCGTTCGTTTGTTTGTTTGTTTGTTTGTTTGTTTGTTTACACCCTTCCCTTTGTCTTCCTTCCACAGCCGGGGAGAGTGGCTACCCTGGTTCCAGATAAAAACGTGAGTTATGCTATAAACTCTACAATGTTCGACGCTATACTCAGCGTTTGTAACTAGTTGGTAACCATGTACTAGAACTAGCGTTAATGACATAACAATTGAGGTGTGCTACAAGTTGTCTTCTGGGAACGTAATCGCCAAGACCATTTTTTCATCTTTTCAATTCTACAATCATTCAATATCCGCAAACGTGGAACATTTCAACCCGGAGCATTCTGTGTAACGTGTGGAGCGGATTGCATCATGGATTGTTGCATCATGCAGCAGTGGGGGCTCGCCGGGGGCGGGGCTAGATTAGAGCGGTACGGTTGGGCGCGTGGCACTGTTTATCATTCCAACAGGGTAGCCTGGTTTCCAGTCTATCGTGGTTTGGGCGGGTTCCCTTCGGGCCTCTAGACGTTAGTTACCTGTCGCCCAGTTCAACTCGGCTCCCGGTATGTTTTACATGCACGACGTGCAAAACTCTTACAGGGCGTAAAAAACTCCTCCCTGGGAGCCTAGTTTCAGATGTTTTTCAGGTGTTTTTAGTTTTTAGACGTTTTATCGGGCTTGCAATTTGTCATCTTTTCTTTGGGTCTACTGGCCGAACAGAAAAGATGAACGACAATGAAAAGCCCGACAAAACTCCTCAAACCGTCCAAAACAAACGTAACCTCTGCTTGGAGAATATGGCTAAAAATAAAAGTCCTCCGAAAACAAGCTATTTTGGACTGCTATATGTCCTTCTGATATCAAATTACAATTTGTTGCTTGTTTCCAGGCTGTCACATGGGGTGTGGCGTACCAACTGAAAGGTCACAGCCAGGTCAGGAGGGCCCTGCAGCACCTCACGATCCGCGAGGGGGCGCTGGGAGGCTACACGACGGAGGTGGCGCGCTTCCACCCGGCGGACAACTCCCTGCCAACACGCGAAGTTCTAGTCTACCTATCCACCGAAGAAAACCCGTTATACCTTGGGTCATCTACTCAACAGGAAACTGCAGTAGCCATCGCGGCCGCTGTGGGACGCTGCGGACACAACGCCGAGTACCTGTTCAAGCTGGCCCGCTTCATGAGGACCTCCGTTCCCATGGTAACGGACGACTACCTGTTCGAGTTAGAAGGCTCGGTGAAGAGTCTACTCGGCCAGAAGCGCGCAGAAGAGTTGGAAAACGCTCAAACAGTCGCAGACGAACTGTCGCTGACCTGTAGAAAAGACTCCGTTCCTTTGCCCTGTAGGTTCGAATATCTACCGTGTAGAACTGTAGCAGAGTACTGCAGAATCGAAACGCGACCCGCGCCAGAATCGGGCTAGTGCAAGTCTTAAAAGTCACAGAGTTATACAGACTTGTATATATTTATGCAAATATGTTAATATACCACTTTACCTCGATGTATAAAATCATATTTAATGTGATCGTGGAAAACTATTTTGTGTGGTTGGACCACTATGTATACAGTTGATAACCTACCTATGTGCAAGATTTAATATGATTTAGGATTCGTCCGTCCACGGATAATTGTTGCCAAAAATATAAGTGTTACAAAGTGATTAAGATAGAGTTACAAGTACATCGATAGCCAATACGTATACGTACATCGGTTGCAAGGAAGATGCAACCATGAAAATAAAGAAGAAATGGAAGGCTCGTACAACAGTTGTCATGCGTTTTTCTTTACCACTCTCTTTTGATGTTTCCAGAACGGTGTACATAGATCAACATTTACCGCCGACTTCAGTGTATTTTAGTCCTGTTACTCCTGTACTCAGTACGCTTGCTTGTATTTTATGCCATTGGCGATATACTTTGTTTTTGCTTCATATTCCGTTCAATTTCGTTCCATTCCGCTTCTTTTAGTTCCTTTTCGCTCCCTTTAGTTCATTTTCGCTTCTTTTCGCTCTTTTTCGGACTTTCTGCACACCCACTTCAGAAGAACATATGTTTTTTCATCAATAACTACATTGCAATACATCGTCTTCATATTATGTGAATTTATTTTCAAAAGGCTTGTGGAGAAGAAAATAACAATATTGTGGCACTGTCACTATGTTGATGTTACGTTATAACGTTAATGTCGAACGCATTTATCAAACCACATAACTTGAAGTGCAAATAAATGATATATTTGACAATATTCGTGAAAAATCCACATTCTAGCTCATCTGAAAACCTCGTGTTGTGGTGTGTCATCCAAACAATAATGACAACTCATTATACACAATGCAGCAGCGTTACCACAATTGGTAGTCATGATACGCTTACAAATGATAAAAATATCCTTGTGGCAAGGCCCGAGTGAGAATACATGTACAGGCTAAAGGACACATTTTGCCATTGCACGTCATGCCCGTCGGGCGTTGCTTGTTTAACAAACATATACTTTTGAGTTATGTACAGTTTAAGTCTTATAAAGATTCATTTTATAGCCTTCCGAAGGCCTGCTTTGAATCATTTGAAAGTCGCACGACCTATATGACAGAGGCCTAAATGACTTTAACGACGCTTTCACATTCGTCGTAGGTCGTCGTACGATATGGTAGAATTTCTAAGCAGATTGTGACAGAACCAACCCCGACAAGGTTCTAACACAGTATTCTCTGTAAGAAGACATCCGAATTTTGTATGACGCATGCACGACTAAACCAGGAATGCCCCGGCCAGTCTGCGATCGTGCGGCGATCGTATGACGAATGTGACCGCGACCTAGCGACGATGCACCACGACTGGACTGTGCCCGACGCGTCATGTATCAGCTGTCCCCAGCCGCTGCCGCCTTGCCTGTTTTCTTCTGGTGCAGCTGGATCTGCGTGATTTCTATCTGTTTGGCCTGCGTGTTGAGTTTCTTGACCAGGATGCTGATCTCCCGGTCCTTCTTGTCTACGGTGGCCGAAAGCTCCTGGATCTTCCTCTTCAGTTTCTCCTCAGATTTCGTATGAGACTTCTCTAGCTTCTTCTTCTCCTTCTGTAGCTCTTCCTGTGGCCATGAACAAGAAAAAAGAAAACATTAAAAAAAAAACTCATTAGTTACTTCTTGAGTTCGTCGATGAAGGTCAGACATCAAGGTAATGAGATACACAAGAAAACCGTTACTCAAGCAACTGGATAGATTTTGAAAACTGTCAAACGTTTTAAGTAGCATCCACTATTTTATGTCAGAGACTGTGTGTGGATGCTACTTGAAAAGTCAGACAGTTTTCAAAATCTATCCGGTTGCTTGAGTAACATTAGTCTTGTGTACTTCTTGAGTAGTTCTGTTGTCAAAGCCATCAATGAAAACACACATACAGTACTAAAGAAAGGTGTTAGGGGCTCAGAGTCGAAAGCTATTTATCGCCCCAAAGTCCTGGTCATATGTTTATGGGGACAAGCACAGTTCTATCATTTCTCTTGCCCTTAAATTTTAATTACTGCCACAAGTACAGGGACTCTCCCATAGTCACTAGCCTCTAAGTACTAGGCTTCAGAAGCGGCCGGAAAGAGTGGAAATTGGCCAAATAGACAGATAACATGCCAGGGGAGTTGGTCCGCTAAAGGAGTATATTTGTTAAAAGTTGACCTGAGAAGTCGGGGTGAGGATTGTCGCAGATTATTCTTTACTCTTTATATGTATATCCAAACATTTATTCAAACAACCATCGTCATTACAGAAAGAACACATACATGTACTTCTGTGTTGCATTGATGTTACAACAGTACTAACAACACAATATACATAACAGGACATATGATCACAACACAAAAAGACCGATCCCATATTGCCCCGTCTGCCTCCGTCAAAACGTAAAAATACAAATGGTTGACAGACCTGCGCATGCAGCTAGCCACTTCTCTCATTTGTCGAGCCACTAATTGCCATGCTATCATTGGTTGAACTGGTAATTGTGATGGGCAGTCAGGCTCGGTCTATTATGAAAGGTCAAGCTCAAGGTGAAGTAGAAAGAGACGTCTTATCTCACCTTCTCAGACTCCATCAGCCTGGTTTTCTTCTCCGTCTCATGCGACAGGGTCCGGATGTGGCTGCTCAGGTCGTGGATGTGCTTGTCCTGTCTGCGCATGCGCTCCTCGTACTTCTCGGTGCGTTCCTTGAGCATGCGCACTGTCCTGTCCAGCATCTGTTTCTCCTGCTTGATCCCGTGCAGCTCCTCCCTCAGCTTGGCGGTCCGCTCCCGACCCTTGTAGTCTTCAAACACGTACCTACAACAAGTCAGAAAACAATTGCCAACATTCAAAGAGGTACTGAATTCAAAGAGGTACTGAATTTGGAAGTTTCTAAGTCAATTATACCTTCGAACCATAAAAGTGATGATAGAAATGAATTCTCTTGGGCTCTTTATATATAGACATATGCGTGTATGTATGTATGTATGTATGTATGTATGTATGTATGTGTGTGTTTCCGGGTATTTACTAACAAAAAGATGTTTGCAACTCACTTGTCCTTTTCTTTTGTGATCTTGTCCTTTTCTAACTTGGTCTGCTGCAGTTCGTCTCGAAGCCGCTCCTTTTCCTTGGCGTTCCTCTGCGATTCGAACTCGTAAGTGTCCAGGGCACCCAGCATCTTCGCTCTCTCCTCCTACAGCGGGCAACAAGGCAGTCAGGGATGGCGAACTTCACCCCCTTACCCATAGTACTACGCTTTGCGACCCTTACAGTCCCACAGACGAAAATAGCGACACTGAGGGTGTATGACAACGCAGCATTGTGTATACTGGGAATCGTAGAAACACACACAGGCGGACAGACACTCAGACAAGACACGCTGCCAATTTGATACTGTGTTGCCAATTTGATACTGCCTTATAGCCACCAAAAGATATCTGCTTGGAGATTAAGATTATGGGTTACCGTACCTTGAAGTTGTCCAGTTCCCTGGTCATGTCGTCCCGTTTCCCGGTCAGTTCCCTCACACAGTTCTCCGTGTCCTCCATCAGCTGTTTTATCTGTGCCAGCCACTTGTCTCTCTCCTCTTCCACTCGCTTCGACTCCTGTATGTACCTGTCCTTCGTTTCGCCAAGCTTACGAAAGTCTTTAATGTAGATGTCCTTCTGTCTAGCCAAGGCGCGGGACTGTTCAATGTATTTATCCTTCTCGTCCAACAATTTCTGTGCTTCATCTATATAGTGATCCTTACGTTTAATCACTAAACGTGAGTCTTCGAGATATTTGTTTCTATATTCTTCTTCCACGTCGCTTTTTTCACGTTTTTCTGAAGGAGCTGGCGATTTGAAGTAGCGAGGTTTTAGCCAGCCGTCGTCCTCTTCAAGGTCTGTCCTGTTGCCGTCTTTCTTTAAGTCTTTGTAGAAGCCTTCGAGGATCTTACGTTCCTTGTCTCGTAATTCCTGGTGGAATTTGTTGAGTTCTTCCTCGGATTTTCTGATCTCCTGGTGGAAGGCTTCCAGTTGAGTCTCGTTCTCGGCGATGTCTCGGCCGAGGCGTTTCACATTCTTCTCGTTTGAGATGAGTTCGCCGTGAAAGAGGCGAAGCTCCTTGGCACAGGAACGGTACTTTTGCTGCAGTTCTTCCATAGTCATGACTGGTGGTGCATGCAGTTCTCACACTGTCTCCGACACTACAGTATTGCACGGTGCGAACTTCACAGATCTCCTTGCGTTTCCACTGAAAAAGCAATCCCTCAGCTACGGAGCATC
Source organism: Branchiostoma floridae x Branchiostoma japonicum (assembly GCA_013266295.2). Lineage (NCBI taxonomy): Eukaryota > Metazoa > Chordata > Leptocardii > Amphioxiformes > Branchiostomatidae > Branchiostoma > Branchiostoma floridae x Branchiostoma japonicum. The sequence goes on along the minus strand of CM023827.1, from coordinate 6,675,259 downwards.
GAACTTAGACGTCTGTATATTTCCTTTCCGGAATGGCAGCAAATTGGCGCGCGTATAGAAAAGTCGTTCTAGCAGCCTCGTCACATTGCATCCGAATCCAGTGCAGTGTTCGCAGCAGCACACCTCGTAGACAGAGCTCCACAGTCCTCCGTTTACTTCAAGACGTCACTGAAAACACAAGATACATTGTCACTCATTATTATGTTTGAGTGGTGTGAGGTCGACTTTATTTTACATATGAAACCTATCAGGAAAGGGATACAATCTGTAAATATTGTGGCCATTCATGGCTATGTTTATGGTATCGCATGTACGTAGTCTGGTCAGAGACAGGGTCATTTCTGTTTTATACAGGCTTTATCTATACTTCTCGTTTTCTTTGGCTATAGTGGTAGCTTATCACCACAAAGGTACCGTTATAACCACATATAGATACAGAAGGATACATTTTGAGCAGCTGATTTCTTCCCGAAGAAAGGGTGAATGTTTAAATAGTCCTCTCGCCTTTCTTGTGCGATGTGTTTGGGCAGAAACTTGATAGCGGACACTGGTGCTACAGAGCGGCAGGCATTCAAGGGGTCTGCTTATGTTTATATGTTTTTGGTCGACAATGATCTAAAAAAACGTTGTTTTCTCTGACAGAACCTATCTTGCTACTTATGGTATAATCATGTTTTGTGGCATAATCGTACACTAGAAGCCGCTTCCTTAAGCTAGCTGTGGGTCTAGAAGGTGTACAGGTTTAGCCTGGTGTCTTGTCTACCGTGGTTGGTCGGGCTCTCTTCGGGCCTGCAGTACTTCCTCGCCGCCCAACTCCCGTCGTGCAAAACTCCTAACGGGGAGCCTAGCTGAGCTGGGCAGCGGGAAGCTACTGCAGGCCCGAAGAGAGCCCGCCCAAACCGCGGTCAAACTGGACACCGGGATAATGCAGGTTCGACACGAGTGTGGCGGTGGGCAGAGGGGGCAGATTTGTAAGACTATCCGCCGTGCTGGTGGTAGAACACAAAACCTTGGTTCGGAGGGCGCGGGTTCGCTCGTGCTTCAACCCCGTCTCGGTCCGTAAGCAGAAACAACAGCTGACAGTTCCGACTGCTTGAGTCTCACATGACGTCACACACACACACACGCACAGGTGAGCAGCGCCAGGTGTGGACGTTAAGGTAGAACATTTATCTAAACCCCTGTCACACATTCAGAACCATGCACAGCCGACCACAGCCGACCTTGCTCCCGACCTACTCCTGACCATGGTTAGGGGGAACGATATTTTCTTTACCATCCACTTCTTTATTCTAGACCTTACTGAGAACATCAACATTTACCGCCGACTTCCGTGTATTTTACTCCTTTTCTTAGTTCCCTATACTTGTATCTTGCACCGCAGTATCGGCGATCTACGTTGTTGTTTGCTTTAAATTTCGTTCAATTTCGCTGCTTTACGTTCCTTTGCACTCCTTTTCACTCCTTTTCGCTTCTTTTCTCACTTTCTGTACACCATATTTCCATCCCTACATCTGCATTAAGGTTACAGCGACAGGCAAGTTGATGTAATCGTTGATACGTTTCTAAAACTTTGAATAAAGAATCCATTCCCGTCAGCTGACCCCTCCCGCCACGGATCCTTTCGTCACAAAAAAATGTTCAACAAACGAGACCAGCAGTTGAAACCGTCGGTATGTTAAACGGTTGGGAAACAGGTGTGTTTTACATAGTAGCGGTAACATTGAAGGGCAACAGGAAGAAAACCGCATCACTAAGAAACAGAGAAAGCCTTCTCGTATCCTACATGTAACAATATGAGGGTCATTCGTTATTGAAAAAGTCCTCGTATAGAATAGTCGAACGCCAGATTGCCCAAAAATCACAACGGAACGCCCGGCGTCCGCAGACTAGTTTTGTCAGACATCTCATGAACGCAAAAGAGCAATCCAGTCATGAAGTATTTTCCGAGCCTTACACAAGAACAACTTTTACCGTTAAGCGTTTCCGATCTTCCTGAATTTATCGTTAAGTGTTGCCGGCCCTCCTAAATTCACTGTGAAACGTTGCCTGGGTCCCCCCATGCAGATGTCGACCCTCCAACATTAGCCCCCTGTCACATTCCTCTTACTACGACGTGCCAATGACAGAAAATTGAGGACAAACTTATGACAGTCGTGGATGTATTGTACAAAAGTGCGGCTGTCTTGTCTGTCATAGATCCTTGTCGAAAACTTTGTCGTAGCTTTGTCGAAAACCCCGCGACAAAAAATACGTACACCGTATGCGACTGCTTCTTGGTAGACATTGCTTCCTATGGAAAAATCATGACACAAACTTATAGCGGGACTTTTACATTAGCTAGTACTGTTCGTATCCAAGCGGTTGGAAATTGACTTGTTAGCGGCTGATCGAGCGGCTAATCACCGGGAAGGCTGGCGATCCGGGCGTGGGAAAGTCGCATAGTAAAAAACTGTTCCATAAATTCGTGTGATGTGGCCATGGACGACTTGCCTCCTGTGCTAGAGGCCTACGTTGTTGCTATATGAGCACGGGGGTTTCTTTTCGCTGGGAGAGCTGTATTGGGGAAGGGTTGTATCAGGGGGGAAAGTTGTCTTATACAGCTATCCCCACAATACAGATCCCCCCCCCTCGAAAAGAAACCGCTGCACTCATTGGTAAGCCGCTAGAAATTTAAGTCTGCACAGCAGGCTAGCCATAGACGGCATCAAAGGCTTTCTACAATTATGCAGAGAGAAGGACCTTGGAAAGTAGTCTGGGTATCACCCTGCTCCACTTTGACAGTCTCTATCGATCAACGTAGTGTACATGAGTATGTGACCGTACGTGAATTAGCTTGAGGGCACCCACTTAGAAAGCTTAGAACCTAAGTTCTTCTTCACACCGAGTTTAATTGAGTGGAAAATGGAAGTGTTTACAATTTACGCACAAGATACATAATCTCCAAGCAGATCCTACGGTGGCTAATGGACACTCCTTGACCACTGGATACTGCCTTGCCGCCGTAGGATCTGATTGGAGATACACACTAGAAGATACACGCATATTCCTTATACTATCTTTACTTCCAGGCAGTCATCTTCGTTGTGCGGTGTTTTTGTCGTAGGATTTTCAGCTCAGCGAGGCTATTTTTGACAGAACGGGCCGTCGACGACAAAGTTCTTCGTGAGAGTCAGATGAATTGTGTACGACATGCATCCAAGTCTGGCCTAAGAATGTCCTCTGTCGTAGCCATTGCCGTACGACGAACATGACAGTGGAATAAGAAATAGATCTTAAGAGAATGACTTCGCGAAGACAAAATCCTTCTTGATTTCGCCATTCGTCGATTGATGCTAGCTTGAATCACATGAGCACACTAAATTACGCGAAGTCCACAGAGGAAAGAGGAACTGGTTTTGATGAAAACTGTGATATTGTATCGGTCTATTATCTGTGTTGTTGTTCTTGAACGTATAGACTTACAATGTATCTTGTTAAATCCCGGTTACCAACAAACTACGATTGAAAGAAGACAGTACGAACTCAGTTTCTGATGTCGCAGATGGCCCGGGTGACAATATACTTGGGCTCGGGAATAGATATAAATTCAGGTGCTACAGAAGGATAGTAAGTTGTTGTTCTTGTCTCTTACCTGGCAACGGTCCCTGTCGCAGCTGATCGTGAAACAGGTGGCTTCAGGTGCGATGAGGCGGCGGGAGGACAGCCAGGTGTGTCCGGCTCACCTGTGTGACACGGCAGGTGCGAAGGAGTCTACACGGCTCGGCAGGTGGAGGGAGAGGGGACGGTTAGCGGACATCATGCGGCCCGTCAGAGCTCTGTGGGCAACCCGGCGGCTTCCGGGCACGCGCAATCCGACTTACTCATCTCCTGGAGGCCGCATGGGGGGTTAGCAAGACCTCTGGATCAAGAAAAGGGTGTTTAAGGGTAACAAACACAAAAGAAACACCAACTGTGAATTGTCCATAAAATCATTCCAATTTCTTAGGAATACAGGAGGCTACGAATTACTTTGGGGAAAGTTGTGGTCTTTAGTATGTACAGTTAGTCCTTGAGGATCATGGTCGTCTAAATACCCCATCAGAGCCTCTAATCGGAGTGTTCCCCGCAGCCGATGTCCCCAAAACGCTATTGCCGGTTTCTATGGCCCCGATGTTGATGTTTCATGTCCGCCCGGCTTTTCGTTACTCCGACTGAACGTAAACTGCGCCTTGTGTTACCGGCGCATGAAAGGCCCGACCTCCGACCCGAAACACAATCCCGCCCCATTGTAACGGGCCTCTGTGGTCCCAACATATGGAGTTACACGGGCCGGAATGAATGGGAGGGCGCAGGAGGTTAAGTCTCTACCCATAATAAACATACCTGTGGGGAGGATGCAGACATCAAAGTATTCCGTCAGAGGGAAGAGTTTATATATAGAGACGGTTGGGAAGAAAGGACGCATTTAGCGGAAATGCTTAGGCTCGTGAACCGACCAACTGACCTATATACACACATGTAGTTAAAACTGACCTTCAAGACTACTTAGCAGATAAAGTCTGGTCTATGTAGACAGGTGATCACTATTGACGGGATTCTTAATGCTTGTGTTAGTTGGAAAAATTATCTAAGGGATCACCCGAAAAGTAACATTCGGGTGGTCCTCATGTGGAGGTGGTCACGGGTACAGGTTTGACTGTTCAACCGAATGACTATTTAGCCAGATAAAAATTCTGCCGACTTAAAAACAAGTAAACTATTCAACCAAAGTGAACCTGGAAAGACGGCCAAACAAATAGACTAATCAGCCCAAACAAGATTCGACAAATTAAAGAGGAGATATTTACACGACCTGAGGTCCGGATCCGACCTGTACGGTTCCGTTGTTAGCCTAGGACATCGGCCTTTAGGCATGCGTTCTCTACTTGTATCTGCCCCTGTTGGGACCATGATACCTGCATGGCAGACTGAAGGACGGTAGCCAGTCTATTTTTGATACCTGAATATGAATTTCTTATTCAATGCCATAGGACAGATATTATGTTCGTCATCTCTCTATCTTCGCATCTACATGTGTCGGAAATACGGCTAGAATATTCCAGGCAAGCCAGGCAAACAACGTAGTTTAAACCTACATGTATCCTGAGCTCCATGTAGCTACATGTATGTGACAATTTTTCACAGCCCTTCCAACGACTATAACCATGTATATCGTGGCCGACAGGTACACCGTATTGTAACACTTAAGAAGTATATAACATCTAGGGATTCTAGCTATGTACGGGTCAGAAAGTAATGAACATTTGTCAACATGTCAGTAGGTATAATTTTCTGACCCTAATATACATAGTAAGAATTACCAGATGTTATACTTCAACAGTATTACAATACGTTGTATCGGCATATGTACCTTGTAGTATCCGCACTGGCCCCAAGACGTAAAAAAAGCATTCCCTCCTGTTAATGTTTTCCGCCGGGCTACATATCCAATACATACACGGTTGCCAAGTTTCATTCAGCACCAACAAATGCCGACCCAATCTTAACCTATACCCTGATCGGTATCAAAAACTACGGATACAAAAACTCAAACACTTGGACAAAACCCCGAGAAAGAACTAGGCAAACACAAGGCACAACACCTGCATGTCGGTGGCTCACGTAGGACGATTAGGACTCTTTGTTCACAGGTGGTTAAGGGTTATAAATCACCTGAGCGATTCTTTCACTCCCTCACGGAACAATTTACAGACTTGTTGACTGATTGACTGGTCTGCGTTTTGTATCAATCACAACTTTGTGTGGGTAACCGTGGGAGTCATATCTAGTACTTCTGCATCGCTAGGGGTTGAGTCAATAACCATGGTACAGTCAGGAGTTTTCTATTTACTTTTATGTCGTATCTATTAACATACAACAGAGGCTGCGCAAGCTGTTATCGTAGTACGAAGGACCAAAAGTACATACTTTGCGAACTGATAACGTTCCCAACGTCTGCAGAACAGGGGCCACCTGCTCGCATCAATATTTTAGTGTTCTTGAACATGCTCAAAGTGTGGCTTTCCTAAAGTAGACTCTACCAGGCTCTCCAGAATTTCGTATCTCTAGACGTACACTACTGCATGCTAACAACAAAACAGAGTTTGAGGGAAAAGTCTGTTCTTTTACTATATATTGAGAGAGCAGAGTTTCAGGCAATGTAAGATTCCAAGGTGGTCTTGTGGTTAGGATTGCTGACTCAAAATCCGAAGGTTCTGGGTTCAAATCCCTGGCAGTGCCCTAAGGAAAGGCTCTTTACCCATAGTTCGTCACTTGACTCAGATGAAAATGAGTACCAAGCTTCGGTTAGGGACTTCCTCTCGGATGGGACGGTCTATTGTTTGAGGAGAGCCACACCTCATGCACGTTAAAGATCTATCTGCACTTATCGAAAAGAGTAGGGGTCCTTCCCGGTGTGAGTGGTTCAAACTTGTCTCAGGGTCGACATCTTGAAAAGGTGATAGTCACCTGTTATGTCAATCCTTCTACAGATGTGGTAAATCTTAATAAATAACAAATAAATTCCTTCCAGCCCTCGGTTTTCAGCTTGTACTCTATCATTTTTACAAAACAATTTCCGACAATTTTTGTGGCTTCTAACAGTTCCTAGACTAGACTTTGTTAGTCTTCTCAGATGAACTAAGTCTGAGACCTCCTTGGATGAACCAGCATACAAAGGGATGTGTATCGTCAACACAGGCTAATGTTACCTCACACAATATCGCCGGGAGCGGCAGTTAACTGGATTGTACCAGCAGCCCCTGCCATGTGTCATATCAAAGGACAACGCCAAACAAGGTTAACGGCAACAAAATGAACTGTCAATCAACAAGCATCACACATACCGTGTTCCCATAGCAACAACATGAAGCACTCCTGTATTCCCATGGTTACGACATACTCGCCTCTTAGACATGCCACAAGAATGTTTCATATATTTCTAATTTTAATACTACAAAACAAAGGAACAATGACACTTTCAACTTGGCAACACTTAATGTGATTACTTGAACAAACAAGATTGGGATAAGATGGGTAGTCTCTTGAAGGTACCCAAAGTGATTTCAAGGCAGTAAAACTGGATTTTCAAAGTCAATTTTCTGGTCATATGTTCTTAATGTACATTTTGTAGTAAGTTGAATCAACCCTATCCCTTACAGTACTTATATCTGTGAGGCAAAAATGCAATGTTGCTGATTTTTTCCTATCAAAGGCTGGTGCGAGCTATTTATTGGTGGTAACAAGAAAATAAAAGGACTCCTTACGTAGCCTGTTTTGAGGCTATTTCAAACGCTTCAAGTATGAAATGATGACGAAAATGTGCTAAGAAATGGCAGTAAATGTCAATACAAGACAGATTTCCTCATCCAGAATATTTCTTATTTTGCTGCCCCAAAATTGCATTAGATGGCTTTAAATGTTATTAACTGTCTGCCCCTACTGTATAATGATGCACAAAGAAACAGGCTTATGGAGTTAGGCAGTGTGGGGGTGCGGAGCCATGATAACATCAACATCAACAATGTAGTGCACACAACATCAGAATAAAGGAGTCAAAAAGAAGTGTTGTTTTGACAATGTCTATTCACCTGTAGGAAGAATACCACAGACGGAAATCTGAGCTGTGTCTCCCCTGCGTCATTCTGTCTGACACAGCTGCGGTGTAATCTAGTTATGAATATTTAATTTGTGTCACAATTAGGCCTTTGGATTCTCATAGATGCATCTGTGACAAAGAATGTACAGAAAAAACAACAACTAGCAACTCAACAATAACTTGTACAAGTAGTGTGTGAAGCATATCCTAAACACATCAATACAAATATTACCCTGAAAGATGTGAATACAAACTGTTTCATATAATACAGTCATATGTCTACAGGTGTACATGTACATGAACATGTATCCTAATGTTCTATACCTGTAGAGGTTACAATGTAAAAGAACCTTTTTTTAACGTAACCTCCTTGATTTTATTTACTTGAAAGTATGATGTTTCAGCTGAAATATCATGGTACTAAAAAATATATATTAATAAATTATATTATTAAAAGCATCATAGACACTATAGTCCTTCCATTGTGAAATGATTCCCTTTATACTTAAATGTTAAAGTGTAAAGGTGCATGGGGTTCTTCTACATTTGCAGAAGACATACATGGGATAATACATACTCTTTATTGCTGGTAATTTCTTTGTGATGTTCCCAACATTGACACAAATGACATGGGGAAAAACAGTCATGAGAGACCTAGAGGAGCTGGGTTTCACTTGGGAGGGAGTTAGAAGGCAAGCGCTGGACAGAAGAGAGTGGAAAGCAGTGGTGGCTCGCATCTTCGACAAATGATATTGTGCACAGCATTCTTGGTCCACACACAATTCCTAATTGCAGACATGACTGTTGTAGAAATCAGGGCATGACAAAAACAGGGCCACACAGCACGTCGGCAGAATGTACTGCGCCTGCGCGAAACTCGGCTTTTTCACGGTTCTCGTTGGATGTTTGGTCAACGTTGCATCAGAATTTTGCCTTTTGCAGACGATATCTTTTGCGACACAACATTTGAAAACTGTAGACAGGATGTCATCCTTAAATACGCAAATACGACCTTAAAAGTGACGTTCTGCCGAAATGCTGTGCACAATACATTACAGGTTTCGCACAGAGATTGTGCACATTCTGCCGACATACTGGGCCACACTTGTCTTCACTATGATTGTTCTCCTTTCTCCATGAAACTCCCTCGGAGTACTGTGGAGTCATTCCTCAGGAGAGACAGAAGTTTCTTCTCGAACTTGTTGCGTATCCTGGTGAACTCCATCACGTCCCGCGGCTTCTCAGCAAACCAGAACTTGTCAAACTCCACCAGCAGGTGGCCTGGGAAAGAACACAACATTTATGGGGTTAAAAGGGACAATGTTTTAAATTTATGTACATGTATGTAAAAAACATTATTTACTTTATTTTATTAAAAAACGTTAGAGATAAGAAGAATTGCAAAACGTGGCACAGGTAAGATTGAAAATTACCTGCACCAGACAAATTTTACTTGTACTACTAGTACTACTACAGTGTAGTACTCAGTATTTGGAAAGTATAGATCATACTAAAAATGTTTGGAAACCATTGCTATTATTTTTTTCCCCCTGCAAACAATGATTGAAAAATTGATAGTTCATAGGTGGTAACATTCACTACAGCAAATAAAAATTCACATACAGGTACACCACGTACATGGCCAGTATAAAATGTACATGGAGCAGTGCAGGTTAGGTGCAGGTAGACATCATAAATACCTGCACAGCTCCAATTTTACCTGCAATAACCTGCATATGCAGGTGGTTTTTCAAGCCCTGTTACTAGATGTACATGTAGTTTTCTTGTGCTTACACATGAGCCTTTTGCAGGTCTACATATGCTTGGCTTGCACTGCATGAAAGGATGACGTGCAAATGTGAGGCAACGTTAAGCGAGTACTCACAGTACACCAGGTGGAAGTGGCTGAGTTTGGGGGGGCTGGGGAAGTTGTAGAAGTGTGTCCGAAGTTTCCCCCTCACCAGGAGGGAGTACGTCAGGCTGGTGATGTTTATACCAACAATCGCAAAGGAGTAACTGCAGAAAAACAAACAAGTGTCAACAAAAATAAAAATGATAATACTTAATATGTTGTGTCATAGTTTACTTCATAATATCACATATAACACTCTATTAACTTCCACTATCCATTTACACAAAGTCACACTTACCTACTGGTAGAAAATGAAGCACAGCAGAAAAACAGAAAAATTGTAAGGTCAGGTATCATCCATGGATGAAATATATATTTCTAAGTATCATTATGATAACTTTTATCGAATTGAACATGGTAACATACAGAGAGGTTATTCTCTTTCCCAACCCCAACCCTGACCTCCTGATCATGATCAAGAGCCCCTCAACCCTAACACACACACCCCGGCACTATGTTTGGACTCACCCGTACTGAGGATGATGGGAATGCTGCAGCACCTGTCTGGCCAACTCTGTCTGCTGGTCAGCAAAGAAACTGAAGAATCAACACAACATTCAGTATGTTTTACTCGAACATGTATATGTAAAAAGTACATGTAGACTATAAATACTAGCCTATACTGTACTATACAACTAACACAAAGAAACTAAAGAATCAAGACAACATTAGGATAAACTTTCTCTACCTGCACAAGAAAACTTGGAGAAAGACTGAAACAGCCTCTGATACACTTCAACATCCTTGATATTGGCCACATAGGTAGCCATCAGCACGAGAAATTTATGCGTCTAACTCTTACAAATGTACTTGAAAGCATATATATGTACCTATTACAGCTCGAGTCTGCAGACTATATTATCAGTAAGTTCGCATGATGGAATACTTACAACAGATTATGCAGCCCAAGCATACCTGTGTGAGGGAAAGATCACAATTGTCAGAAGTGAAAACATATCAAATGTGACCTATCCATACTACCATGTGAAAAAAAAAGTTCCCACAAAATATTCTGGAAAGAGTTACCACCCCCCTGACTGATGTTCTGATTTTCACTTTTACAGTAAGATGTTTCATCAATAATATGAACTCCCTTTTATATCACTCCCCCTTCCGTAGGAAAAATGGAACTGGCCCAGTCCATACCCATGCCCCTGAAGTCTGTCCTGGGGTCGTCTCCTTGGAAACCGATGTGGCCCCACTGTTTGGTGATGCGAGACTCCAGGCTGGTGTCGGGCATGAGGTGGTCCCACAGCTGAGGGGGAGGGGAAGATGTGTTACAAATGAAACAGTCAAAACCTAACATTCAAGGTCCCTTTAACCTGAATTCTCCCCACTGGCTAACCCAGTAACCAATACATGCAATAGGCAGCCAAATGGCTACTTCAGAGTGCTAAGGCTAGGGTTAAATTTGGAAAGACCCAAGGACTTTGGAAAAACAGATTAATTCAAGATGCAGCAAACCAACACAGCTAGGGCTCAAAATATCACCAGCTTAGGCAGATTAGTGCAGGTAAAATTGGAGCTGTGGTATTTCTGCACCTATCCATGTACTAGGTTTATATATACATGCAGGTGTAAGTGGATTTTTATTTGCTGTAGTGACTGTTACCACCTAACAGCAATGGTTTCTGAAGAGATTTTACTGTGATCCATACTTCCTAAATTCTGAGTGGTGCAGGTAAAATTTGTCTGGTAATTTGCAATGTTACCTGCATCAGCTACATCAAAGAACAGCAATGCAGCTAGGCCAGGTTTGAACCTACAAACTTTATGGTCCAACAGAGGCACTACTAACCACTAGAAGAAACTAGCAGCTACTACAGAATCATATACATGTAAGCCTTCTGACCTGTAGCAGCATGTTCTCATGTTCCTGGTTGTCCGAGGAGTATGTCTCCCCCCGTACTCCCTCTACTTCCCGTATAAGCTCCTGATATCCGTGGATCTGTATGATACATGCTCGCAGGGACGGCGCAAATCTGGAATAAAATACAGCAAGAGCTACTCTTCCACTGGTCACAACAGACACTATGTACAGTATTTACAGGTTCATTGTACTGGGGAAGTTCCCTTAGCTCTTTTAAACAAGTACAATGAACGGCAGACCACAGCTAAACATCCCATCCTAAGGACTGCGACCCTTTGCAGTAGCCTGCATGTCAGGTGAGCGACAACAGCCGGGATTCAAACTCATATGACCTCTTGGTCCAGAGGCAGGATTGCTAACCACTAGACTATGTACATTGTACATCAGTTTAAAGATATGTGTAACACTTACTGTGGATCCTTCTCCTGACTGACACCCTTAATCTGCAGGATGTCCTGAACCTTCTGGTCGACGTCATTCTCTACATCTCTGTGTGTCGCTTCCTGGAGCAACTAGGGGAGGGGGGGAGTATCATTAGAAAGCTTTTCATGTTTGTCTTTCTTATTGATCAGATACATGGCATGAACATGTTGAGCACTGTAACTGCATTTACTTTTGTGGTAGCTTTATTTTCCGTATTTTCCCGTTTTTTTATAAAATTATGACACTGCAAATATGTGTTTTTGTTGCTCAATGTTTGTTGCGAAGTTGCTCAATAATTCCAATAGCACATAACATACCTTATATTTTGACAGCTTCAGGGATTTTTCTGTGGAATGAAATAGAAGAGTTATGGTTAGATTGATTTACATGTATAATAAAGATCAACTTTTTGTTATAGTGAGGGAAAATGCACATAAAACACAGATGTTGACAAAAAGGCAGTGAAAACCATCTTCAATTCATACATCTGTTCTATCTGTGTTTAAATTGTTGGGTTATTCCTCTTTCATTTCATAATGTCATGTACCAAATGTGATGTCCTTCCACACATATGGGATTGACTAAGGAATACAAAACACTTGCCAACTCTCTTGGTCCTAGCAGCGCCCCCATACCCTCGACAGATGCGCTGCAGCTCGCAGGTGCCCAGTATCTTCCTGAGGAACCATTTGATCATGGGTCTGATCCAGGTGAGATACAGGTACAGCCAGGTGGCCTGCCACATCCCTCACCGCAACACGACAGCACTGTTGTCTCACCTGTAAGGGCTCGTTATCCAGGTAATAATAACCTCACCTGTGTGGGAGGAAAAGTAACATGTGTCTGGAAAGCTCCTTTTTTGACTGATCACATTAATATGTGGCTGATCACATTAATATACATATGGTATATACGGTACATGCACATACAGGTCCAAAATTATGCTGCCTTTTTGACCAGCCCCCCAGCCCACCCGACTGTTTCCGGAAACCCATAAACAACAGCTTGACCTTCTGGTAGATATGCACTATAACGTTACCACATATCTTATCACCTTCGGAAGGTGCAAAAATGCATCTCTATGTAACGTTACCATACTCATACCCAAACTTTTCTCATAATGTAAATGTCCCCCCCCCCCATGGTGGCCTACTTCCAACGACACCGTAAACCTATATTATCATGTGTCTTTTCCCCCTCTAATCTTAAATCAGTCTTCAACTGTTCCTTTGTTAGTCCTTCTTATGTTGTAATGTTAACGTTACAAACCGCCGATGTTGTCCAGTTGCCAGCTAGTACTGTATGTCCTGTCCAAGTTCAAGATGGCGGCCCCCAGCAACACCGGTACCGGCTCCGATTCAGTCGTTCTCTTCCTGATTTCTGGGCTATAAAACCACGTTTCAACTCACGCTAGAAGCCAACTGACCTGCAAACGGGAGAGTTCAGGAAATAAAATCTCGAAGAAACGGGAAGCAAGACACTAACGATCCGGTATAACGGCACACTCACCGGTAGCATAGCAAATATTTTTTGGTGTCGAGCTCTGTCAGTTTGTAAACAAAAACATGACCGCACTTACGAGGTTTTTCCTTGGATTACGAGGAGATATTGTAAGTAAACAACAAGACTATTGTCTCGGAGGCCTTTAATCTAGCTGTCGACGTTTTAAATTGACAACATACCTTGATTTTGTTGTTGATTTTTCGGAGTGTAGTCCGCTATCATGACCATCTACCTGACGTGTAACAATTGAAAGAACAGCTAACAACGCCACCGTGCGGTAAAACATGGAATAGCAACAATCGTATTACTGACTGCTCAATGGTAAGATTAAAATAATTCTGTTTTAATAATCAAATGATTTTCTGGCTCGTACTTTTCATAATAGAAAAGTCAATTTCCATAACCACCACATGTACAGAATGGTTCTTTCAAAAAAATTATTTTCACAGTCAACGTTAATAACAAACTCGCTGACTGTAAAATTCCACAACTTTTCAATAAATCTTTCACAGAAAATTGAGAAATGCCTACATGTATATCAGATGGGCTTCTTGAACACATGTAATTGATAGCTGCTCTGGGGATCTAATGGTTTTATAATTAGTCCAAGCCTATCTGATCTGTTCCCCAGTGGGGTGGGGATTACTGTCCAGCCTGTTCCTAATTGACCGTGAAATGATTGTAAACAATGTTTCTGGAGTGGGGCTCTCCAAGCTGAGGTTGGTGGAGAACATAGTGACCTTTCTATCATATGCAAGACTTGTCCTTGGTGGAGAGTAGTAACAGAAAATGATTCGCTTCAAACTCAGGATTTATAAATGGGAGCACAATCTGGACATGACCACATAAAAAAAAAATTGAGATTCATGCTACGGGGACGTCTCCAGAGTGGTCATTTGTCGTTTGTGATCATTTGCTAAAAAGACAAATCCATGGGGCATATGATAGAAAGGCCACAATCTTCTCCACCAACCTCTGCTTGAAAAGTAGGACTGAATGCTTTCCCCTCCTCCTCCGAGCCATGGAAACACAGTCACAGACCTACATGTAGATGCCACAGCCATTTATTGAAAAAAAAGGTGATTGTCACCTGTTACTACTATGTCAATCCTTCCACTAATGTGCATGGTCAAACTCAACTTATGATTCAGTGCACTGGCAAACTTTTGTCATTGCAACAAACAAGATTATATTGTTTTATTTGTACATAGCAAAGCTCTTTAATTTGTAGCCCTTGGGCTGAATTGGGAGTTTATATCAACTTGACCTTCATAACCCAACTCATGAAATAACTTGTGCAAATGTAACACAACAACATCAGACAATTAGTTGGCTGCATCCTTTCCAACTGCAGATTGTATGCATGTAAATGTGAAGAACTATCAATATGATATACCTCGTACATTTGTACTTATATAACGTTACATGTAACGTTAGTATTTACATCCCACCTTTTACATAAAAATTGACACTCCATGTACATGTACTACAAAATATTCTGTTGTGAAACTAAAACTCACTGCTGACTGTAGATGGATCCCACATAGCCCCGCTCACCTCCATCAAAGCATACATGTAGATTAATGCACTCTCTCATTGGTTGAACTGCTAATTACCCTGCTATCATTTGTTGAAGTGCTTAAATTTGTGATGGACAGCCAAGATCGGTCTATTACTTAGTACTACAATATGCACCAGTACAGATCTGTTGCATGGATGAGTGCACAGCACTCTACTTGATGCCCTTTGCAGCCAGTTCCTCCTTCACCCTTGTCAAGTACTGGGGATCAGGGTAGCCATAGCTGCAAAAAAAGCAAAGATAATTTAAACTACTGATACAGTCAAACCTGTCCAAGTGACCTACACTACATAAAGACCATCTGGCCAATGTGATTACATTTTGTTGGTCCCCTTGATAATTTTTTCCAGTTTTGAATGCAGTTAAAATGTTTAATACCCAACATGTGATAGGCTAATCTAAGGCTTCAACTGATTTATGTGACATCAGCATGATCTGTAGCCTGGGTGCCATCCATTTTGTAACAGGGCTCCTTGACCCCCCAAAACCGGATGGCACCCAGGCTACGTGATCTGTATGGGCTTCATGTTATTGCTGACATTTTAGATTTGTTAGGGACTTTAACCTTCTCCATGCTGCCTAACCCTGTAACCAATACAAGTTCGGCACCAGAAGGTTTACCTATTCAGGGAGAGGGTTACAACTTTAACAGTTCAAGAATCATGCAAGGGTTGCAGAAGCCAAGAATGCATACCTGTTAGGACCACCATACTTGCTGGTTTTGTGGTGGATGTCATTCCAGACCACAGTATCAGTCTGTCCTGTAGTCACTGATGTGCCGATGGTGAAGACAAGATAGTTGTCAAAGGCTTGTTTTAGGAGGCGGAGAACTTCATTGCCCTCCATGTTGTCTGGAAGGTAGGCTCTCCGTGACGTTCCAGTGTAGGGCTTCCCTGGGTTTGGATGCTCTGGCTGAAGAGAAAATATAAAGACTTGCAAATGAGTAGACAGTTGCTTGAAATACTGATCAGAATCAGTAATGGTTACAGCTGTAAGCCTTCTCTAAAATAGAAGCCATTTCTATATCCCGTCTTTGCAGCAATCACTAATATCAGTGTGACAATTATTACAGCTTTTGTGAATAAGAAAGGCTGAATAAAAGAACTCTTTTCAGAATTGCTTTATTTTCTGGTCTTGATTTCGTACACATATCTTAATCCAAGCCTAGAAATGTGATTATGTGTGAGTGAAAAAAAGAACATGTTGACAAAAAAATTACAACACATACCCCTTGTATACCGCTAGGGAAGTAGTACTGGATTTCAATTGTTGAGCGGCAGTATTCATACCCAGGAAGGGGGTTTAGGTAGTCAATACGATGTGTCATTGTCCCACGGGGTTGGTTGCCTTTCAGTCGTCCAATGACAGACTTGCAGACAGGACACTGTCCAGATTGTTTCAAGGCTCTGTCAAGGCAGTCTGCGCAGAACTTGTGCTTACAACTTGTTGTCACCGGGCCAGTGAAGTCACAAAGGCAGATTGGACAAGTGTCTTCTTTGTCCGAGTTTCCAGAAGAAGGGGAGGAAGATGATGATGATGCCAGTCCTGGTGAGGTGTTCTGACTGGCGGTACCAGTCAGACGTGTTTGTCCGAAGGATGAGGGTGAATGCGCTGTACCTGGGTAGACTGGAGAGGATGCTGACGCCAATCCTGGCGAAGTGAATGAAGAGTGGTTCTGACTGGTGGTACCGGTAAAACGTGTTTGCCCAAAGGATGAGAGTGACTGACTTGGCTGTGTTTGTCTGGCACCAGGATAGGTATGAGACAGGCCACCACTAGAGTAGTTTGGAGCAGGATGAGGGTAGCTTGGTGTTGTTGCATCTGCATGTGGGTAAGAAGTAGACATTGACTGGACGTATGTTGGGGTTGGACCTGGGTAGGGTGGAGAGGATGCTGATGAGGAGAATGGGATGTTCTGATGTGCTTGGCCACCATATGTTGGGTTTGAGTTAGGCGATGTCTGTCCACCGCTTGGGGACACCCGAACACCAAAGGATGTTTGACTGGTCCCCTGGGATACTGAGGTGGGCCCCGCACCAGGATAAGTTGAGAAAGGTGGATACCTTGGCTGCAAGTTTGAACTTGTCATATGGCCTTTACCTGCATTGAATTTTTTCAGCATCTTGCCAAAGACGTCAGAAAAGACTTCAGCTGCTCTTCGGTTGTTGTCAATGATGCGAATGTCAACAAGGCTGTTGTCTTTAGTGGCATTTTCGATGAAGTCTGTAATGGCACTGAACATGGAGTCAGCGCAAAGATCCCTGGGCATGCCACAGGCACCTGGAACAGAGAGTGAGTACTATGAGTCAAAACAGCTCAGCGTAAGACATTAGATTTGATATAATATCAGGATCTAGTTACAAGTTACCAAGTTACTTGGACCTTAAAAATTTTTTTACCCTTATGTTGGGAAGCAGATTCATGTCCCCAGTGTTGTGCCCAACATATGTTGGGAAGGTTTGACTTTTTTCTCATACAGTGTATATGTAATACTTCTTAGTAACATTGGAGACTAGTAAAACAAAAGCAGTACCCCCTATTCCAAGAGGGTCTGAAATCCCCAGCACAGAGAGCATGTAATGCACAGCATGCGCAGGACAAGGGTTAAGCAATGAAGACCTGACTCAGACAGTGAAAATTTCGCTAATATTAATTCTCTCCTTTGTAGAAAAGTCACTGAATATCCTGACAATTCAGACTTGAGAACATGAAAAGCATTAAAAAAAAAAACAATACCTAACACAATTGTCCTTCATGAGATTACAAGCAATTCAATAATCACCTGAACTGATGGCAGGCATAGCAATGGACACAGCCTTCAGCTCAGAGGCAGCCATTCTGAGCACCTTGTGGCATGTATCATGTAGTTCCTGCTGACTTCTGTGTGCACCATATGATGAACTGTAATGTGGGCCGACTGCGTGGATAACAAACTTGCAAGGAAGCCTCCCTCCCCAGGTCCATATACAGTCAGTGGTTTTCAGGTAGCCTACTCGACCAATAATTGAGTTGCACTCTGTCTGGATGCTGCTTCCTCCTGCTTTGCTGATAGCCCCTGACACTCCCCAGTTCAGATTTAGGGAGCCGTTAGCTGCATTAACTATTACATCAACTTTCTGCTGGGTGATGTCGCCCTCCACTACACAAATCTGGACGCCTTTAATGCTATCTTTAAAGGCCATTTTACCTCCTAATCCAGGGTCGGGCCATATGGCAGTTGCACTTGCTTGGCCTGGCACTGATCCCACACTAGGTGATGTACTTGGTACACTGCCTGAGTGTGATTTTCTTCTCCTTGTCTCAGAAATCTTCAAGATAGAGCAGATTTCTGCTCTTGCAGAACGAACCTCAGACTCATCTCCGATGAAGATTATGATACCGTCTGTGTTCTTGATGAACACAGCTGGGGAAGATTTCTGCACACATTCTACAGCGTACGAACACACCTCTGATTTGATATCATGCATATTTGTGTCGAGTGAAATAGACTTGAGTTTGCTGAAAAGACCCTGGTACAAAGTGATGAAATCCTCAAGTGCATCTTCTGCATTCTTCTTTAAACCTTTGAAATACACCACTGTCTTTTCTTCACTGAGCCTCAAGGTAACCTTATGTCTATCTGTTATGGCAATGATTTTTGATTGGTGGACTTTGATGATGTAAGATAATATGTCTGGCTCTACAGGCTGTTCTACGGTAACTGTGCTGGCATTCTTGCTGTTATTGAAGACATCATCCTCATCATCAGAGATCTCTCCCAACTTGTATGCACCACTAGATCTTGTTCTTCCTTCTGAATGGGACCAGGGTCGTCCATTCCTCCGTTCTTCAGCTGCAGAAGCTGCCTCACCATGTGATGTAGAACCAGCTTTCACAGCTGTATTGCTTGTTCCTGTTTTGCTTCCGAAACTGTTTTTTGAGGCCGGTACTCCTCTTGAACTTGTGGGTTCTGGCGATGAAGGGACTGGTGTTGTGTCTTGTTTTGGTCTTGTTGCCCTTGTGTTGCTTGACCCATATGCTGATGAAGCACCATCAGGAGCACTTACTGACCGCTGTAAGCTTGCCATATTCTTCCCATCTCCCCTTGCTTCCCTCAGCAAATTTTCTTCTCTTGTCTCAGAACTCTGACTACGAGCAAATGTCGCTATGTTCTCAATCCTGCTTTCATCAATCTTTGTGACTTGTGTGGTACTCCTGCTGCTACTTGCACCACCATATGCATGATTCTTTTCTTTTCTTCCCTGATGTGGCCCTACTGCTCCCATCCTGCTTGTCCCATATGCTGATGACGTGCCACCAGGAGCACTCGTTGACTGCTGAAAGTTTGCCTGTCTCCCATATCCCGTTTCTTCCTTCAGCCCATTCTCTTCTCTTGTCTCTGAACTCTGACTACGAGTATAACCAGCTACGTCTTCATCCCACTTCTGGCTATCCTTTGTCATTTGTAAAGTACTTCTGTGACTACTTGTACCACTGTTCTGTTCTTTTTCGTCGTACGGTCTTGTGTTGCTTGCTCCTTCCCTCTGATTGCTGTCTAAATCTACCCTCTCTAGTGCTTGATCTTCACCAGGATTCTCGGTCCCATTGTTTACAGCTGCTTGTGGCTGATGTTGACTGTTATCACCAGATGTGATGCAGGAGGTATCTTGAAGGTGTTCCAGGTTGTCAGTCACACCATCTCGTTTCTGATTCTGGCCATTCCTTGGTCCTGTCTCCTTTGAATCCAAACTTGTGGCGGATTCAACTGCATCAACTTCACAAAGTAAGTCAAAGAAGAGATTTCTGGCCTCAACCACGTCCTTCCAGCTCCCTTTCAAGGTGATTGTGTCATTTGTCGTTGACCTTTTCAATGAGATGTCTAGATCTGTTTTTGACATCTTTTGCTCATAACTGTTCCATATTGGTTGGCTGATTGGCTGGTGAATTTGCACCATAGCACGCTGAAATAAGGAACAGTAACTCAGTCACACAAACATAGAATACTACATGGTATATTCTGTATGATCCGAGGTACCACCCTAGGACCCACCCTAGAAAAACACATGTCAATGCCTGAAATTGAGAAAATTTGGTGTCCCAGAACAAAAAATTCTAACAACATCAATTCCAATGGCCAAATCCGGTATTCAGCATCAACCACTTTCAAATTTCTTATTCAGTTATAGGTTAAGATACCAGGCTAGCTCTAGACACTGTCCTTCAAAGATGTTTCAAAGAAGTCACACCTGAACACAGTTGGACTTTTTATGTCTGGCTCTGTCCATCTCCAGTGCCCTCAAGAGGAAAGATGACCAAGCCTCGAGCTGTAGGGTCACTCCATCCAGCTCATGTTTCCCAGCACCAACCCTGCGAACAACTAAAAAAACTTCTAAAATCAGTAATGTTTCAACTAAAATATAACGCGCCATTTGGGTTATTAGGTTATTCAGTGTTGGTCACGTGACCTGTTTATGTAGTGGGGTCCCATGTGCTCTAGTCTACTGGGCGTGGCCATGTTGTTCAGCTGATTCCTCCGTCCATTGTAATAAACCATGTGGAGTTTGCTTGTAACTCGGTTGACTCGAGTCGTCACTCGCGTCCTTACTGGTGATGTTACAAAAATTAATTAACATTGGGGAGTGAACAATGATGACAAACAACAACAACCTGTTCCTAATCTCAGAGGACATTGACAAAAATATTTGCATCATAAATCATTGCCGTT
The DNA here is from genome assembly GCA_013266295.2 of Branchiostoma floridae x Branchiostoma japonicum. Classification (NCBI taxonomy): domain Eukaryota; kingdom Metazoa; phylum Chordata; class Leptocardii; order Amphioxiformes; family Branchiostomatidae; genus Branchiostoma; species Branchiostoma floridae x Branchiostoma japonicum. The sequence goes on along the minus strand of CM023827.1, from coordinate 6,654,650 downwards.
GAATAACTAGGACATGCCAAGAGCAAGTCTAGCTATAGACTGAGAAAGAAATATGACTAGGGTTAGTGACATCATTCCAGTCTACCAATAGAGCATAAAGCATCCCCAATCTTCCAGCATACACGGAAGCATAAAGAAGAAAATTAGGCAATCAGCATGCTTCATGTTGGGATATACAGGCCTGGGACACATCAGTGGGGTACTAGACTGCTTGCAGTTCTACCACTTTCTGTCAGGGGGCACAACTACAAGTGAAAAGGTTAGACTGCTTTTTCCGCCCCCTAACCAGTCTGGACTGGACCGCTTTTTCCACAAACCCAATATGACTTGAATAGAGTTACATGTATATGGCTGCCTGTGACTTGTTATGTACATTAGTAGCCAGCATCACCCTGTAAAGCAAATTTAAAACCAACCACAAAGCAGCCTATTAGGCTAAACATACAAGAAATTTCACCAACCTTTCACATCTTCAAAGATGACCTTGGCCTGTGAAGGTGACAGCCTCTTGACCTGTCTCACGTCTCCCCCACCGCTAGACCTTCGCTGGAAGTGTATCACCACCTTGTCATCTGATAGGGTGTGCGGGATATTTGACACCAGAATGGACCTGTTGTCATCATCATCATCATTTCCACTCCTGGGTTTCCTGGGTAAAGATCAGACTCTCAGATTGGTCTCTGAGTTTTAGCATGACACGGTGAAGTGTTACATAGACAATTGGAATAAAAAGTTTACTACATACCAAGCTAGGACATTACAGGTTGTATAATGTCCTTATACATACCTACCTTATGTTACATACATAACATCAATGTAACCTAGTAGTACATACATACATACATGCATACATACATACACCTAGCCTCCTTTGCTGGCGTTCCGGGAGCGGTTGGGTTTTTTTTTTGGCTAACATACACCTGCATGCATACATACATTTATGTAATACCTCCAGGACAGCGATAATGTTCGTATTCCGACCCACGGTCGGGCTGGTACCTCAGGTGATATGGAATACACCGTGTTGTATTCTATGTGTATACATACCTTAAGTACTTACAAACATACATACATGTACATACATACTTACCTAAGACATACATACATGTACATACATACATACTTACCTACATACTTACATGTACCTACATACAAATACATACCTGCATTGTATATATACATAGTACATACATGTACATACATACATCATACATACCGGTAAATACAAAATACAGATAAACAATTTACTTACATGTATTACATACATGCATTATGATATAAAAGAAGAGGATGATGTAAATGATACCCTTGGTTGTGACTGCAAGGTTGTCTTGTTTCTACAAAGAACCAATGAAAGTGAAAGTGATCTCAAACCAAGTTTAGCTCAATGACCTCATCAAAACCTGCCCAAGAAGACCACTCAGGGGACAGATCTGACAAATCTGGTCTATGTGGACAGGTGGTCACTATAGACAAGATTCTTTAATGCTTGTGTTAAAAGGGGCCACCAAAAAGTGGTCACAAAAAATTGCCTGGCAGCCACAAATGGACCTATGAAAGTGAAAGTGCTTGTTAATAGATTTTACATGGCATTTTGAAGACACACTTGCACCCTCTCAGGACAGCTAGCAGCATAATAGCCATAACCCCATGCACTTGGCAATGCAATTTCCCATGGTTGCGAAAGTAATTTTGACCACCCTTTTCCAGAACCCCTACCGGGCAAGATGGCTGCCTTTAAATAACTGTAAACTGCAACACTGTATTCAGCGCCGTAGGTAACCAAACAATAGAAGTTGTACGCGTTGCTCAAAGGTAGCGGGCTGCAAGCTCTGTCCTGAGCATACACTGCGCACCTATATGATTTAATATAGGACAGTTTGCAGTAAAAGTTTGGACTCACTCCGACGCAGAGGCGCGCTCGGGACTTCCTCCTCTCTGCGACATCTGCAAAGTTGCGGCTGTGACGCATGCAAAATGCAGCTAAAAGTTTTGCAGAAGTTCGCAGCAGCAGCGGACCTTGGTCTCTACTAAGGAACCAGAGCATCGTTTCTCGGTACGAAAGCAAACAAGATAACATCGGTCAGGTGACTCTAACGGACCAACTGGGTATTTCCCGCCGCCAACAGGTAACCTTTGACATCCCGCCAGCCAATCAGCAGCCGTCCTGACCGAAACTTTGGGTGACGTCATGGCTGGGACTTTCCACAGTTTCCCAGGGTCCCAGGACGAGGTTGTGTTTGCGCATCCGTGTAGAAAAGGTTTTACTTTCACATTTAGACGGCTGTGTTACTGTGTGACTATCATCGGAGAGTAGAACTCTCAAAATAAGCGCTCTACTGTGCAATAAGCGTTACATCGATAATCTCAGGTGTTCAAAAGTTACTTCCGGGTTTGTAAGCCAACGATTCCTTGGCTGAAAGGGGACAAAAAAATGTCCTCTTCCAGTCGGTCTGTTCATGTTCGAGGCCTGCCCGAGCTGGACGGACTACAGGACAAAGTCACGGGCTACTTCCAGAGCGGCAACCTGTCAGCTGGCGGGGCCGTCACAAGGGTGAAGTTACTGGGGCCTGGGCAGGCTGTGGTCACTTTTGCAAAAGAAACAGGTGAGACTGTCTTGTTGAAAGGTACATGGCTTTTTATTCATATCAGTGATCTCCGCTGGGTGCTGTCGAAAAGAGGAAGTTATCGGCAGGCACACATTGAGGTGCCGCTCCAGCAGACTGTTGGTCTTTATTCATTGAACTAGATCCCCCCTACATGCAGATCCCTTTCTTATAGAAAATAGAAATTGTTTGCAACACAACACCAACCTCTGTCATTACTTTTTATGTTGACCATGTGTGACTGAATTGGAGAGGTTTCAATCATACATTTGTAATATCATTTAGATTCATGAGCAAGATACTGCAATAAAAAATTAAATTCATGTATCCTCGCGGGGATTAACTTTTGTGGTTAGGACAGGAACTTGATGATTTTTATTACCTTCGCCAACAAGGTTATGTTTTTGGTGGTGTGTCTGTGTGTCTGTAAACACAATAAGTCAAGAAGGCTTAGATGAATTGTCTTGATATTTGGTATGTGGCTAGGTCTTGATGAGACCTGGAAATGATTAAATTTTGGGGCCCCTGGCAGCTTGTTATGGTACTGCAGTGGAACTTCCGGTTATGATCTGGACATGCTAGGGTCACGTATTTTGCATGGTAGATAAGTTACCTCATTGTGCTCAGGAAGCCGTGACCTAAGTTTGGACCCCCTAGCGGCTTGTTCTGGAACTGCAGGGTGGTTGAAACATAGGGGTGTAACCAGTCTTATCATTATTCGTCATGCCCTCTAAAATCCTCCAGTGGCCCAGAATGTGCTGGCCCAGCCACAACACACTCTCCAGGGGACCAGGATCAAGGTGACACCATGTCCTCCTCACCTGGACGTACCTGAAGAGCCAGGAGAAGATACAGAAGAGACAGAAAAGGCAGCAGCTGACAAGACTGACGAGGATGAGGAAGATTCAGAAGAGGAAACGAAACTTGAACAGGCAGGAGTAGAAGGTCAGCAGTCACAATAGTTCCTTGTGGCATGATTTTGTTATGATAGCTTATTTTTTGTGTGCATTTTACAGAAAAAGTTTTTGAATACCTGTTTCAACCTGCATAGTGCAAGGCCGTGCGTGAAGAGATTACGTGCGTGCAAGAGAGGGATACCGGGTACCCCTGTCCCCAACTCACGCCCCCTCACCACTATCAGCTAGCTCCCAAGATCCGCACCTACACAATTGGGGGGGGGGGGGGTAAAGATAGGACGCTTCCCCAGATCATTGAGGCAAGCTGATCTTGGGGCCAGTTGATCTTGTTGGTTGCCGGATCTTGGGAGCCGGCAGATAGTGGGGAGGGGGCGTGAGTCACAGCCTCACATTTGGTTCCCAAGGTGTTGACTTGCCATAAGCAAAGCCAGAACTTTCGGCAGAAGATAGTTTATTGTGATACATATTGTTTATATACAGAGTGCTATGATAACTTGCTTCATCTCTTGTTATCATTACCCAATGTTTCCCAGAAATTTTAGACACCTAGAAATGGTTCAATATGTTTTGTAAGCTGCAAATTAATCTGTTTACTGTAGCTCAATAACAGTTGACATACCTTTGACCAGCTGATGCTAATTATAACCAAATACATGTACCTTGCCCCATTGCAACAACATTGCATGGGCAAAGTCCCAAGTTCACTTGGATATATGTTTTTCTACATTCAACACAAAATTAATGGGTAAAATTCTGTCATTCACAACATGCAACACATTTTAGTCATCAGTGAGATTCAAGAAATGCTATTAATCAACAAATTAAATAAGTTTTCTAGTTGGTAATCTTGATAATGAAGAAGTCCATAACCACCAGATATTGGTTGTTTGAAAAAAAATCAATCAATAAACCAAGTAATTTAATCAATAAACCAAGTAATTTATTGTTATTATCTTGAAAGTTAATCTGTGTTGGTAGAAGTCATTATGAAGTCATTGGCTCATTCTTTCACAAAGACTGGGGTTGTACAGTCAAAAATTTGGGAAAGTTCAATTTCTTGTGTTGAAAATTACAGTTTAAACTTGCATCAAAATTTATCATTATCAATATTTTCAAATTTGCTAGATGTAAAGTTGTACAGCTATATAATCATAAATAGACATGTCTATGATAATTATAAACCTCCTGAACATGATTCACATAGTATTACATGTATATATATAACTAGAGTTCGTGGAACACATGCTTTCATCAGGTGTAGATATTTTGTTTTATATTGTTAATGTGGGAAAAATATATGTATGAATATGCAAAATATTTTGCATATGAGTACGCAATTTTCTTTGTCTAGATTATCTGTATAATTGCAACTTCAAGACCAAACCGTTATAAACGTTCATGTTTGCCTGCGGTCACCACATGGTGGATCTGGGGCAAAGGTCGAATGAGCTTTCATCTTTGCTGCGTTGTTCAAGAACACAAAGTTTTGTACATCGCGAAGAATATTATGGAGAAAATCGTTGGATTTACGTTTGATTAAAATTTAGGTTCTAGCTTGTGGTTATTATGGCGGCCTGTGACCAGGACCACACGCAAAATACCGGTCGGTATGTGCGTTTCCATGTTTATTTATCTAAGCCATCCGTGACGGGACGCCGTCCAGAGCCCATCTGTGTCGTCGTAAAACCCGCCCGAAAAAGCGTCCGAACCCCTCCCAGAGCCCGTCCAGACCATCCCAGAGCCCATCCCAGAGCCCGTCCAGGCCATTCCAGAGCCCATCCCAGAGCCCGTCCATAAAGGCGTCCCAGAGCCCATCCCGGAACCCATCCCAGAGCCCATCCCTGACACCGTCCCCGGCGCCGCCCCGGACGCCGTCCTGAGCATCCAAGCGGCCAATTTGGACGGGTCCCGAGCCGTCCTGGCCGTCCGGGCCATTTTTTTAAAGGCACTCATCGGCCGGCCACATAGGCCATCCCGGAGGGGTGCCCGTCCCTGACAGGATGCCATCCCGGATGGGCGTCCTGACCGTCCGGGACGCTTAAATTTTCACAGAGGTCCCGCTCTTCCGATTGTTGTCCTTGGCCTTCTTGTATGCAGTCTTCAGATTCTTGATCTTGCTGCGGCACTGCTCCGTTGTCTTCTCGAAACCATGCTCCCGTAACTTGTTTGAAATTTCCAGGTAAACGTTCTTGTTTCGGTACAGCCCCCCGAGCTTTTTCTGCATCTCCTGCTCTCCAAAAATGGATATCAGGAGCTTGGTCTCCTCCGCCATCCAGGTTACGTATGCCAATTCCATCGCAAAATGAAACAAAACAGCGGAAAAAACAGTGGAAACAAACTCAACACAGTGCAATCCCGAAAAGTTTGGCGGTCGAAGTTGGCAGGAATATTCACACGGCTTTTGCACACGGCCCGAATGCTGTCCCGTGACCCCGGAATTATGACGCAAAAACCGGTTCGATAAACCCTTAGTGTTCAGACCAGGTTTTTCGGTGGAAAAACCCCTCAAAAACCACCTCCCGAGATGGTTTTTGAAAATCGGATTTAAACCCCTAAAGAACCGGTTGATTTGCGTTCACACCAGATTAAATAAAAACCGGTTTTTGAAAAACCGGTTGAAACCACTTAAATATAAGTCTGGTCTGAACAGGGTCTTAGAGCACTGTACTGGCCACATTCTGGACATTCCTTAGGGAGTGGATCAGGTTACACCTGCCCAGGTCTACAAAATGGGCCTTTAAAAAACAGTTCCTTGTATCTTGCCCACTTTTGTTTCTTGCCCACTTTTGTTTCTCTCCCATTTCCTTGTTGTTTTAGCATCTATTATGTTACCCTATAATACGTCAATCAACCACGCCAACCTGCATTTGTTTGAAGATTGTCAACCAACACCACCCTGTATCTAATTTTACGTTGCACATTTAATACCTTTCATCAGCCCCCAAATGGAATCCATTTAACAAAATCACAAAAGCACAGGGAGAAAGATGAGCATGAATAATCTATTTCATCCTTCCATCGAACAGTGACCACATCAACAATATAAAAACAAAATATCTACACCTGACAAAAGCATTGTGTTCTATGGAACTCCAGTTATCTTTACCCTCGTGTTTTTCTAGAACCACGTGTGTTCATCATCCACGCAGGGGAAGACAAAGAATCATTTGTCCGCCCATTGGTCGCCAACCTGCAGCAACAAGGCTTGGCCGGAAAGGACATATTTTTCGATGACGTTTCCATCAAACCTGGTGATGTTATCCGGGACAGAATACTTTCAACTTTATCAAGTCAAAGTTTGGAACTTGCTGTCATTGTTGTCAGCACTTCATTCCTTAACAAACCATACTGGCCTAAACTAGAGTTTGAAACATGTCTGAGAAACAAGAAACGTATATTCCCCATTTGGGTTAATTCCAACGATGACAACTTTAAGGTATTTAGTAAGCTAGTAGGAGAGTACTCCCCCACATTGAAACAGATGAGTGCAAAACGTGTACAAGAAGGAGATGTTGCTGATGAGTTACCAAACATCGCTACTGAGGTCGTACAGCGGCTCTCTACACTGAAGAGTGTCGTTCCTGAGCCTACAGGTTTGTCGACGTTTTTCTAAGTTTATCGTGATTTATTCAACCGAATTATATGTAACACCAAGGACATTATATAGATGTCCTTGGTAACACAAAGTACTTGATTAGCAAAGAATTATGTATATCGCTAATGAATAACTTGTTTAACTGCTGTATTTCTTCCTTCTGTGGAGAAGTCCGTGACTATTATAGGTCGTTCAAAACGCCATAATTAAATAATTCAGTTATGACTTGCCACACGAATTCATAATTTTGAATTCTACTGTGTTAAGCAGATTATTTTGTGATTTTTGTCCTGTACGTATCACTAAGAAACATTTTGACGTTTTCCTTGAAGCGGCTTTGGTCTACATCAACCATGTCTACCTTTCTTGCAGCCATCCAAATGCTTCTTTGCTTGGCGCCTTATCCATCCCCGAGCGATTCTGGCTCCTCAGACCAGGGCTCGCGTGCAACAAAGGCCAATGACGAACAGTGGATAGAGGACAGACTCAAGGATGAAAAGGCAAAGTTAGAATTGCTGGGAAAACTAGGTGTAATGCAACTGCAACTGTTAAAGGAAGCAGAATGTCTTCTTTCAAAAGAGAAGATTGAGAGAAAGACAGAAGAAATGCTAGACAACCTTTACCAGTCTGGTTTGCACCTTGTTAAGGTCACGAACGGATGTGTCATCCTTCATCTAGTCTCAGACAACGTAACAACTTTAGACTCGTTTTGGGGAGACTACAATACTGGTCTGCTCAGTATTCAGTTCTCTGATTGTCTTCTCACCGATGAAATGCGAACAGTTGTTGGCAAAGACTTGATGGTGCAGGTCATCATGCTGGACGAGCAGTACCAACAGTGGAAAGAATATTTCCACGAAACAGGTGGGTTCGAACACAATATGTGTTTCTAATAAACTTATTAAGCGTTAAAATCCAATCAAAGATTTACGGAATGCATAAAGCATCAAAGGATACGTGTTGTTTTTAATACCGATCCGAACCGGCTAGAACGTAGTACTTTGGACGAGTCCATCTTAGAGCAAATTTCTGCTGTTCATTTGCATAAATGTTTTCCTGTAATTAATTTGCTACAATGCAAAGTCAATAAAATGTATGTTGTGTGCTCAGTTTGTCCAAAATAAAAGGCATTTTTTTCTGACAGCCCACGTGCTGCTAGCTGCCAATATTTGTGCACGCGTGTGTGTATAATGATCAAGGAGGTTCAGTCGGTACGATTATCGCAGTCTGATTTCCTGGTGCCAGTGCTGGATCTCATTTTTGGACAAAAGATGCAATGTTTTTGTGTGACAACTCTATAATACATGTACAACATACTTACTTCCCCGTAGCAACTTTTGTACACAAAAATACGTGTGCCTGCTCTTGGGTGTAATTGATACTACCCCTTGGTCAGCATCCCTATGAACAAAATTAATGTAGGCTCGGGAAACTTCAGCCAGCCTTTCCACATGAGTGGCTTTCTAGCTTATAGTAGTGTGAGTACTACATTGTAGTATTAGATCTGTGCTAGAGTGTATAATAGAGTTGCCCAGTAGTTTAGCAATAGCAACAGACTATTAGCAAAACTTTTGTTGAATGTAAAGCAGCACCCAGTACTATGTGATCCTATGTGTTTTTTCCACATTGGCTACAAAACCCTATATAATATTTTCTCCCAGGGCAGTGTGACCTTCCATTGTCTTGATAGATTGTACTTAATTACTGTGTTTACGACGCAACACGTCTCTTTCCTTGAACTATGTACCCTCTATCTGCCTTCTCGAAATAGCAAAGCAAAAATGTCATAAAAACACTACTACATCGTATTATCTGAACGTTTTGCCCTTTAATTTGTTGCTTTCATTTGTGGCTGTCTTCTCGAGAGGACCGAATTTTACAAAATTCTTCATATGGCACTTATTTCCTTGAATGCATTTGCGTAGAAATGGTGAAATATTAGTGTCAGTACAATGGAATTGTCTGGTCATTTTCATTTTATGTGCAAGTCATTTGTATGACAACAAAATGAACATAGCAAACAAGAAAAAAAATGGTGCCATGTTACCACGGTACCGAAGCACTGATATACCTGATCAGGAATGTTGTTTACGCCACACCATCGATCATCGTAGGGCCACGTAGGCTTCCTAAATTAAATCTTCAGAAATCCCGTACAGATAGATACAGAACCCATCACGGTTGGTTTAGACGTCGCAACAGTACAATTTTAGCTGTAATTCGATGGTTTTCTGATAAACTTTGGATTGCAAAGATTTTCGGATGCTTGGCTTAAAATGTGCTGGAAGAACGTGACCACAATAGTCCACAAGACAGCGCAAAGAATCTATCATAAATGTATGGACACCCTAGAAAGATTATAGACATGCAATTTAGATTGACAATGTGAAAAAATTTTGCTCTTGGTTGCGATTATACAGATAATCTAGACCAAGAAAATTACATATTATTCATATACAAGTATATTTGCATAATTCATATACGAGTATATTTTTTCCCACATTAACAATATAAAACAAAATATCTACACCTGACGAAAGCATGTGTTCCACGAACTCTAGTTGAATATAGAATAAGGGTAACTGCTAATATTCTTTTGAATTCTCAGCTCATCTTGGACTCTTAAGTTGGATTCCATAGCTCCTGTAAAATAACATGTTTCAATGAAAATATTCCAGCTGCACCCTCACAGCAGGAGGGTATCAAGGATTCACCATCAATGAGCAGAAGAAACCCAGCCATAGACAGTTCATCTGTAGAACGTCCCCCATCCACAGATTCCGACTCCGAGTCAGAGTATTCAACACCTTCTGAGTCTCCAAGTCCCAAACATTTGCCTGTCCAAGTCTCCGATGGGACCAGAGTTGATGAAAGCGAAGCTGTTGCAGCCAACAGTGTCTTGGTACAAAAGAGCTCACCACCGCATCAACAAGGAACTGCAGACTCATCTGATTCAATTGCATCATCACAGCCTTTTCCACAACTGATGGCTGAAAAATCATCTCCATCAAAGACTCTTGCAAAGCCAGGTCAACCGGAAGATGATTATCCAAAAGCAGCAGGTCCATCCGCTCCACCGAAGATCCCTCCCAAACCAGCTAAGCCAACTGTGCCACCAAAGTCTCCACCAAAATCAACCACCAGCTCTACAGTACCCTTGGACACAGCAGCAACCTCCCCTCAACATTCAGACTTGATCGGTGCACCAATGGGAAATCAGGGGCAACAGCAGCATCCAAAACCAACCATCATACCATCAGTGTCTGCTGAGACAAATGTTACAGCTGCTGCAGTTTCCTCTCAACATCAAAACATGCACACTGCAGCAGAAGATCTGCCACAACACCTTTATTCAGAACCACCCACTACATCTTCAGTACATGTATCTGGCACAGAAACAACACCAGCATCCTCTCAATATCCAAATCTGCCCGGTGCACCAAGAGGAGAACAGCAACATCCAAGCCTAACTACCACATCTGCAGCACCCACTGAACCATCATTGTCTCCTTCTCAATATCCAAACCTGCCAAAGAGGAGGAGAACAACAAGAAGAGGACAGCCATATCCAAGCCCAACCTCCATATCCTCAGTATCTATGGAGACAACATCAGCATCCATTCAACAGCCAAACCTGTCTGATGCATTAAGAGGCGATCCTCCACAAAAGCCACATCCAACCCAAATCACCACTTCTTCAGTACCCAAAGAGACGACAGCAGCTTTCCCTCAACACCCACCCGATACATCTATCAAAGACCAACCACAACAACAGCCACCTCCAATGCCACACTCTGCATCCTCAGTAACCAGTGAGACAACTGCAACTTCCTCGAGCTCTCAACATTCAACGGAAGGTCTACTACACCAGCCTGACCCGAAACCAACCACCGCATTTTCAGTACCCACTGAGACTACATTCACTTCACCTCAACACCCAAACATGCCCAATACATCTATGGGACCTGGACAACCACAGCAGCCCCAGTCAATGCCACATTCCACATCTAGTGAGACAACTGCAACTTCTTCTCAACATTCCAACATGCAAAATGCACCAACGGAAGGTCTGCTGCACCAGCCTCATCCAAACCCAACCACCACATTTTCAGTACCTACTGAAACTACATCCACTTCCCCTCCACACCCAAACCTTCCCAATCCATCTATGGGACCTGGACAACCACAGCAGCCTCATCCATATTATCCCTATTGGGCTCCCCCTCCACACTGGGGAATGATGTATCCCAGACAACCAGTCTACCCACCCCAGTTTTCAGGCTCTTTTGGCTTTCGTGCTCCGTATATGCCTTATGGAGTGGGAGCACCATATGGAGACACTGGACATGAAATTCCTGGGACCGGTAGAGGCCGCATTCCTCCAGCCTTTCAAGGTCATCCAGTGTCAGGACCCCAGTCTTCTTTTTTTCCGCAAGCATCCCATTCCACTTCTGGTGGTCCTCATCCAGTGCACCACATGTCTCCTGGGCAACCAACAGGCAACGTTCCTCGCACTGCAGCAAGATCATCTCCATCATCGGAACGTCATCAGTCCTACCACCAGCCATCAGAATCAGCTCCCTGGGCATCCCCAAGAACTGGCTCTCCGGTAAGCCTTCCCTTCCTGCAACAGAACGAGAACAGAAGCCGTGGGTACCTCACCGACCAGGAATCATCTGTGCATTCCAGAATGACCCCAACAGAACTGAGTGACGAGGAGTCAAACTTCGAAGATGCTTTGGATTCTGTCAGCTGCGTTGGATCTGTAGTCTCAGATGCGGAGAGTTCTGTTCGTGTAGCATCGTCACGCAGCAGAGGACCTACATCATGGGGAAGGAAAGAAACAACCAGGCTATTGGGTGCTGCAGCCAAATCTGACCACCGTTCTTTCAAGGAGAAAAACAGAAAGGAAGACAGAGCTATCCCTGACACATCCACTTCAGAATCTGCTCCATCAAATGTCACCATCCAAGTCTCTGGCTTTAAGTCCTGCCCAAATGAAGAAATGGTGAGGCTGTACTTTGAGAACAAGAAAAGGTCAGGGGGAGGAGACATCCAGGATTTCGAAGTCAGAGACAACAAAGTCTTCATTGTCTTCAAGGATCCCACAGGTAGGAAACTGTTATTTTCTTACAGAATAGAATAACTGAGCATTTAGCAATGTTTGAGACCTTAACCCTCAAAGTGTCAGGGAATATTAGAACTAGGCATTAAAACCGGCCCATGACACAGGGAGGGTTAAAGGAGGTGGCCACAATTAACTTTTAAGGGAAAATTTTTCCATACTTGCTGAAATAAAATTCTGCACAAGATAAGGCTGATGCACAAGAATCCTGACTGTTACATGAATGATTGTGCATGAAATTTGAAAAAAAAAAAGAGTACGGCTCCAATGTCATACCAACAACTCTAATTTGAGTCTGTACGGGGAATGGTACTGTACATACATGTGTCTCCATTCATTTCATGTGTTCACAGTTGCCCGTGATGTTCTGAGTCGAGACCATCGTCTTGATGAAACCGTTCTTAAACTGAAGGAAGTCCAGCCCAGGTCACTGGACAACACTCGTCTTCTGGTCAAGGTACAGCAGTGCTTAATTTTTGTCTTGTTGCTCTGTATGTTGTATTGTGAGATTCACTGCATTATGAAGTATTATCCAGTGTTTGATTACACTGCTGTGGCGGTGCCTGATACATGGGTAGGCAGCAGTTAGCTAGTTTTCACACCATCTTTCCAGGCAGCTCTGTCCAGTGGGTCCACACTGGTGAGCCCACACACTTGAATGTCCTTCTTGACACACTCCATCCAAGATTTCCTTGGTCTACCAGGACCTATACATGTATGTTGCCTGGTCACAAAAACAGGCTGTGACAGATTTGATACAAAATGGAATTGAAAGGTTTTTATGGGTGATGATTATCATTTCTTTCTGTGCACCTACATGTAATACAGGGATTCAAGGAAAGCACAACCAAAGAGACTCTTGGCCTTTACCTGGAAAACATCAATGACGATGAAGTGATCACAGTAGACTACAGCACACAACCTGGAGTTGCCCTGGTCACAGTCAACAAGATTTCCAGTAAGTTTGTACAATCATTTGTTTATCAATGTATGGCAGCACGGCATTCTTTCTTCTTAAAGATTAGTGGAATGACTAGTTTGATGACAGCAAGTATAATGTCCTTGATCACAGTTAGCAAAACAAAGTAAAACCTTAACCAGGTCATTTTAGATAATTCTTCATACTAAAGAACAAGTTGTCAACATCAGAACAAACATATAGTATGATATCATTTTTTTCATTCTGATATCCCAGTATAAAAGTCTAATAACAACATGACATAGACACTGACTGTGATCTTATTTGATTTAATTAAGATTGAGACAACATAATGCACATGGAACACAGGCAGCAAATTGCTGGTATTGTGTACCACACCCAACACATTTTGCATTTCAAAACAAAGTCTGTACAACTCTTGATACAAGGGTATCATCATCATTGCCGCTCTCATCTGCCGACAATGCGGACCACCACTGCTTTCTACTCTCTTCTGTCCAGCACTTGCCTTATCGCTCCCTCCCATGTGAAGCCCAGCTCCTCTAGGACTCTCATGACTATTTTTCCTACATGTATATCATTTGTTGTCCTCCCCTCCAAAATACATTCCAGTTAATAATATGTAAAAAAAAACTTGACTGTTTTATCCATTTCATCGTTAAGACTTTGACAGGATGGTAACCAAGGCACGGTCCAGACCACTGGAGGGACAGCACCTTACCTTGGAGAGAGTCCCCATCACGGATGCCATCATCGTAACAGACCTGCCAGACACTGTGTCCAGAGACCTGCTGGAGTTGTACTTTGAGAGTGAGACAAAGAGTGGTGGAGGGCCTATCGAAGACATCAAGATGGACTCCTCTACTGGAACTGCTGTTGTCCAGTTTGATGATGCAAACAGTATGCAGCCTTTTCTTTCTCCTTTTTTCTATATATTGCTTTAGTAAACAATATAATAATAGCCAGTAGATGGACAAAGTCAATGACTAATTAAAGTAGTAAAATAGGATGCAAAGCTCTACAGTAGTACACAAAATCAGAGGCTAGTTAATAACTTGCAGCTACTAAGTCTTACACTCAAGAAATTATGAAAATGTATTGATATAGTAGGATGATGAAAGAATTAAAACCATCAGGTTTAGATTTGCTTCTAACAGATACAGGATTTAATGTTTTGATCAATGAAGGGCTACATTGACTGTGGTTAGGTTTATGCATTAGACATAGCATTACCAAATCCAAGCTGATTCATCTGAAAACTATGATATTGGTTTGTTTGCTCCTTGTTTTCGAAGGATTACCTAGGGATTACTTGTCAATGAAGCCTTCTAAGTGGAGCCTTCTAAGCAGTCAGACTCACTCACTACCTTTGCTTTTCCTACAGCTGTAAACAGGGTCCATCAGAAGACCCCACACATTCTAAACAAGACATCAGTAAGTGTCAAACCTTACTATGAATGCCTTGGTGAAGTGGTGGATGACAGTGAGCCAGGAGCATTCAGAATGCCTCAACCCATCAACATAAAGATCAAGCCTGAGTTGATTTTGTTTGCCTTTGCCTTGCCAAAGTTTGCAGATGAGCTTACTAGCAAGTTAGAAGAAGTCCATGCAGAAGTAGATAAGACAGTGACAGAGGTAGTAAAAATCTCACCGACACTGATGCCGAAGATGAAAGGTGTTCGGAAGCTAGCAAGGCACTGGGAAAACAAGAGTCACAGTTGTGTGGAGCAGTTTTTCACACAGTTTGAGGCAACTGAGATCTCTGTGGCAACTCAAATTTGGCAACGTGCCAAGGACAGATTTGAAAAAGTGTCTGAAAAAGTGAGTAACGTTGCATCAAAGGGGGCTGATATTTGGGTCCAATGTTCTGATGAAAAAGATGGAGGAGTGGTTACTCTGATTGGGACAACAGAAGCTGTCACCGAGGCAGAGCTTGTCTGCAAGACCTTCATCGAAGAGACAGAGGAGCTACTGAGGTTCGAAGCCTCCATTGTGACCGATAACGTCACCAACATGAAAGGAGCCAAGCTAAAGATTCTCGAACTCAACAACTTTCAAGGAAAGCATCCAGATGTGGAGATCAAGTTTGACGTAGACAAACAGAGAGTAGACTTCAAGGGTCAGCAGGCTTTGGTACAACAGGCCAAGATTGACTTGTATGAAACAACCAACAAATTGGCTGAAGAAAGAGTCTCCTTGTCACGTGGAAAACTGTCCTACTTGAAGTCAGACAAAGGAAGGAACTATCTAGAAGACAGCTTGAAGAAGAATGGCATAAAGGCAGCCTTTGCTATTGAGGATGAAGAAATGACTATTTTAGCTCAGCAGGATTCTGAAGTAAAAGTGACAAAGGAGTTGCTGCAGCAAGTTGTTTCAGAATCACCTGTTGCTGTTGCAGAGGAAAGTCGTGACTTGCTGACTAAGCAAAGTTTTGCATCACACTCAGCAGACCTTCGACGAAGGCTGTCAGTTGACATCCATGTTACAAAGGACAAAGTGTGGGTGGTTGGCCCTGCGGAGAAGGTTGTCGCTGCATCTAAGGACATCAAAAGTTACATCACCAAAAACAGTATCGTTACAATCAATATGGATGTTGCAGAGGGAACATCAAAGTTCCTGAACTGTTACCGCAATTCGGCTGTCAAAGATGTCGAGAAAAATCATGCAGAACAACTGGTAAGGATCACGATAGAGCGGGGGAAGATGACTGTGAGGGGAACCAAGGACGGAACACAGAGTGCTAGGAATCAGCTGCAGGATCTTATAGATGATGTTGCAACAGGCACCATGAACATCACAAAGCCAGGTCAGCTCTGTTGTTTTTTTAAACTTTGTTTCGTCTAAATGCATTTTTTGTCTATTTATCTCTATGAGAAGAGCAAAGTTTCCTGAAATGTACCCCATGCCTTTCTTCAGGAATGCACAAGTTCTTCACGGAGGGATCAGGGAACACCCTCCTGAAGGGGATAGAGAAGGAGGTGAAATGTGTGATCATGGTGGGGGGAAAACCAGGTGCACCTGTCCGAGCTGGAGGGGGAGGAACCAGAGCAGCTGCTGCACCTGGTGCTCCAGATCAGGTGAGATGAACTCCCTTCTTAGTTACATGCCAGTAGACTATAGGGGGACAGTCATATGTTTTGAGGTCTCTATGTTCCGACGTCCCTATGTTCCAACACCCCTATGTTCCAACACCCCTATGTTCTGACACCCCTATGTTCCGACACCCCTATGTTCCGACACCCCTATGTTTCGACGTCCCTATGTTCCGACGTCCCTATGTTCTGAAATCCCTATGTTCTGACGTCTCTATGTTGCAACATTTCTATATTCCGCTGTCCCTATGTTCCGACACCCCTGTGTTCCGACACCCCTATGTTCCAACATCCCTATGTTGTCCTGACATCCCTATATGTTCCGGAAATTTTTTACTCCTAATCATATCTATACAGTTCAGCTGCTATTATGTCAAACAAGAACAGCCCATGCAACAGCTCATTTCATACTTGCAGATCTGCAGCCACACGATGAGAGGAGGGAAGAAGCTGGTGGTGGTACAGGGGGACCTGACCAGCCGCAGGGTAGATGTGATGGTGAACACTGCCAATGGTGAAATGGTCCATGGGGGAGGACTGGCAGCAGCAATTGTTAAAGCAGGTAACAACCTGGATATGTCTTGTGTGTAATTCCCAGTTATTTAGATGTTTGACATTATCAACAATTAAAAAGAAGCGTGGGTATAATGGCAAGGTGGTCTAACTAGTTATTAAACTAAGGGTTGTTGATTTAGAATCTGAAGGTTCTGGGTTTGAATCCCTGGCAGACCCCAGTGTTGTGACTTTGGTAAAGGCACTTGGTAAAGGCACTTATACACTTAGGTGAAAATACATGTAAGTACCTAGTATTCATTAGATATGTCCTCTTGGATGGGGCATAAAGCTGGTGGTTCTGTGGAGAGACACACCTCATGTTAAAGAACCTACCACACTTATCGAAAGGAGTTGAGATGGTTTCCAGTATGACTGGTTCAAACCTTAGGAAGGTGACAGACATACAGTTCACCAAAACATTGGCTGATTGTGTCAGATGACCTCTGAATCAGTACTCTGCTCTTTCTTATGACCAATATTTCACTTCAGGTGGGCATGAGATCAAGAGAGACTGCGACAAGTATGTCAAGGAGAATGGAAAACTGGCTGAGGGGCAGGTGATATCAACCAAAGGGTACAAGCTTCCCTGCAAGATGGTGGTGCACGTCGTGGGCCCACGGTGGATAGCAGGTACTGCATCATATAGCGTGTGTAGTCCAGTGGTTTGTGACTTTGCCTCGATCTGGATGAAGAAGTTGTGAGTTTGAATCCCAGCTGTTACAAGCTCATTTCTCACCTGACATGCATACTACATGCATACTACTGGAAAGGGTTGCAGTTTTAAGAGCTAAGCTATGTGTAGATGGCGTTTATTTTATAATCTAAATTCCTCTGGCTGTTGTTGCTAACCTGCATGCTACTAGAAAGGGGTGCAGCTACAGGGCTTTTGAAGCTACACATAAATGGTATAAGCCTCCTGAAACATCTATTTTGCTTTAATTTGATACATGTATCTCAATTTGTGTCTTACAATTGCATTTGCACTTGTGGCAAACCTACAGGAGAGGAGGACTCCAGAGAAAAAGTCCTGATGCAGGCAGTGGAAAATGCCCTACTGGAGGCCAGAGATCACCACAGCATTGCCATACCTGCCATCAGTTCAGGTGAGAAATGGGTCCTGTTGTGCCACACATCAAATACAATCATGTACTTTGCTTTTTCCTTTTTTTGTTGAAAATGTTGGCCTGGGTGTACATTAAGGAATTGAATTAAAGACAAATTATTCTGAGATGTAGCAAGTTTTATATTTCAAAATGTTAAGAATTCAGTATGAATCACCATGATTCTCTTGTGTTAGATAGTTTTACAAACTTTTGTGGCTCAAACTTCTTTTATCATTTTCTTCATTATCTTGTGCATGCAGCATCAGTTAAAGTTTGCACTCTCTAAAGCCTTTTTCAGTCTTTAGCTTTAGATGAAAAAAATATATTTCAATGTGCATGTTTGACTGATTGTTGAACTATTGCTTCATATGTTTTCTCAGGTCTCTTTGGCTACCCAATTAAGCCCTGTGTTGCTGCTATTGTAGCCGCTGTGACAGCATTCTTCAACAACAACCCTGACTGCGCTCTGTCAGAAGTTCACTTCACAGAAATGGATCCAAAAAAGACTGATGCCTTCCGAGATGAGTTCTTGAAACGGTATACATTTTATCTCATTAGCGAGCAAAGTTTTCAGATCAATTAGACCACAAAAAGGTTTAATGTATCATAGAGCAGGTTTTAATAAGTGGCAGTTATTAGACAAACCTTCTACTTTTCTTAAAAAGAATAATGAATGCTTTCCTAACACAGTCAATGTTGTCTGGAATTCTTTCATGTCAATTCTTTCATGTCAGTGTAATGCCGTTATTGATTGTAGACTGAAACAAATCTCATGAAGTCAGTCAAGAGAAGCATGTTGGCAGAACATACTATGAAACTCATAATGTATTGTGCTTAGCACTTTGGCAGAACGTCTTGTTTAAGGTCATATTCGCGTATTTATGGATGACATCCCGTCTATAGCTTTGAAGCGTTGTGTGAGAAAAGATATCGTCTGCAACTGGCAAAATTCTGATCAGATGCAACATTAACCAAACATCCAACAAAAACCGTGAAAAATCCAGGTTTTATGCAGTTGCAGTACGTTCTGCTGATGTGCTGTCAAGGGAGAGGTTCCTCCATACGAGCGATGTCACCCTGGCACGATGATGGTAGACTCCTCTATCCTGGGGTGTAGTAAGAAAAATATAAAGAACTTTAGATCAATGTCACAAATGTGCTTTTAAATGTACCACAGATTTGGAGGAAGCAAAGTAACGATGTCAGACCCCATACCAACCTCCCCATCACGACCTCCACCCCCTACCAGGCCCAGTTCAGCTGGAGGTGCTGCTTCAGGGACTGCCAGTTCCAGCAATGCTTTAACCACTCCAGAAGGAATCACTATCCTGCTGAGGAAAGGGGACATCACTGCTGAGAAGGTGACCCCAAAGTTTTAGTTTCTTTTGTGAGGAGAGGGATTCAAAGTTGAAAAGTTCTTACTGTTTTTTAAGCAAATATCTTAAAATTTACAGCCTTTGATCAGAATCTGTATAATTGGTGATTCTACCAGAGTCTCCCACCCTGACATACAATGTATGTCATGTTTCCATTTAAATGAATGCTATATGCTGAGAAGACTTTATTTTATGGCTTATGCTTCATTATGCTAGTAGGAAGAGGTAGGTCAGCTACATGAGCAGTTAAATTTACAAAAAGCGCAGTCCAAGGACACAACATTTCTTAACATTTTTTCAAAATTCTGATGCAACATTGACCAAACATCCAACGAAAACTGTGAAAAATCCAGGACACAACATCTTTTTCAACATTTCTCCAGGCTGATGTCCTTGTGAACACAACTAGCAGTGACCTTGACCTTTCCCAGGGTGGTGTTGCAAAAGCCTTTGGTCAGGCTGGAGGAAAAGAACTACAACAGGTGGGCTGGAAGGTGTTTTAATCTTTAGCAGACTGAAGTAGCTGTTAGGCTGCCAGTTTTCTATCTAAACTTGTATGCAACATCAAATATCAGTTACTAAGACTTGTTGTGATAGCGTTCAGCACCAAGGACAGGGCTTGTGTCAAACCACAGTTACCGCCCCGTATTCATACATGACATGTATCATTACTCATACTTGCACTCTTTCAATTTTATTTTGTTTAATGTGTTTGTAACAATAAATATTGGCTACTAACACTTGTTGTGATAGCATTCAGCACCAAGGACAGGTCTGGTGTCAAACTACAGTTACTGCACTGTGTTTATACATGTATCATTACTCATACTGTCGCGGAAGAATTGGTGTGTGAACCATTAATTCGGAATTTTTGTTGGCAATTTTAATTCGGAATTTTAGTTGGCAACTTTAATTCGGAATTTTAGATGGCAACTTTAATTCGGAATTTTAGTTGGCAACTTTAATTCGGAATTTTAGTTGGCAACTTTAATTCGGAATTTTAGTTGGCAACTTTAATTCGGAATTTTAGTTGGCAACTTTAATTCGGAATTTTAGTTGGCAACTTTAATTCGGAATTTTAGTTGGCAACTTTAATTCGGAATTTTAGTTGGCAACTTTAATTCGGAATTTTAGTTGGCAACTTTAATTCGGAATTTTAGTTGGCAACTTTAATTCGGAATTTTAGTTGGCAACTTTAATTCGGAATTTTAGTTGGCAACTTTAATTCGGAATTTTAGTTGGCAACTTTAATTCGGAATTTTAGTTGGCAACTTTAATTCGGAATTTTAGTTGGCAACTTTAATTCGGAATTTTAGTTGGCAACTTTAATTCGGAATTTTAGTTGGCTTAATTCCGAATTTTAGTTGGCAACTTTAATTCCGAATTTTAGTTGGCAACTTTAATTCGGAATTTTAGTTGGCAACTTTAATTCGGAATTTTAGTTGGCAACTTTAATTCGGAATTTTAGTTGGCAACTTTAATTCGGAATTTAAGTTGGCAACTTTAATTCGGAATTTTAGTTGGCAACTTTAATTCGGAATTTTAGTTGGCAACTTTAGTTACTGCACTATGTTCATATCATTACTCAAACTTGCAGACTTGCGATTTTATTCAGTAATGAGCCATTCTCTCTCAAATCATCAGATATAAAAAGAGCTTCATTGAGTAGTATATATTTAAATGTACTTTTCAGCTCTGTAACAACCATGGCAAGGCCAATGCAGGAGATGTAGTGATCACCCAACCTGCCGGGACCCTCAGTTGTAAAGAGGTGTACCATGCTGTCCTACCCAACTGGCAAGAGTCTGATCAGGTAACTTAATACAGTCCCTGTTGGCTGTCTTAAAACAGGTACAGCAGTTCCTGTGACATTGACTGTTGTGAATAGCTATAAACTGCTTTCGGGTCTTATACAGGAGTGGTGACCATGTTTTGATTTGAATAATCCACCATTGGATATGGTCCCAGGGAATGAGGATTCCATGTTGACTGAGCAAGCCAATCTGTGTGTTACTGATAGAGGATTGAATGAATGAATGAATGAATGAATGAATGAATTGGATGGATTAATGAGTGGATGGATGGATGGATGGATGGATGGATGGGTTGACAGAATCGGATGTTATTATTACTTACAATTTTCTCCCAATTATTTATTGAGAAGCTAATTTCAGAGCATGAGCAATAATTTTGAAGTGTTTTTCCTCTTTGTCTCCTCAGCCCCTGAGAACTATGGTGCAGGAATGCCTGGACTCGGCTGACAATGACAGTTACACCTCCATAGCGTTCCCCGCCATGGGCACAGGGAACCTGAAGTACCCACGTGGGGTGGCTGCCAGCTGCATGTATGATGAAATCCTGTCCTTCAGCCAGTCCAACCCTGGGACAACTCTGAAGGTACTAGGCTCAAACAGGAACTTAGTATCATAGGAAAAAATATTCAAGGCTCACTGTCCCCTCTTTCTTAACCTTCTCACTACTGCCTAACCACCATACAAATTTCGTGCCAAATGGCTATCGTAGCATGCTGAAGGTTAGTCTGCTTTACATGTAGATCATATCATTACTTTCACAAGAAAACAGTTACTCAAACAACTGGATAGAGTTTGAAAACTGTCAGACATTTCAAGTAGCATCCACTACTTTTCATCATGACAGCATCAGTTTTCTTGTGTATCTCATTACCTGGATATGTCTAACCTTCATCAATGCATATTATTACTTGCTTCCTTCTTTACTAAAGTTTGGATTTTGTTCCAGTCTTTTGGAACAAATATTGTCTCATTGATAGGTAAGCTGTTAACATTTTTAGGAGTCAGTGATGTTTTTCTTATTCTCCTGTCTAAAACTTTCTCTGTCCCCAGGATGTGAGGATCATTGTGTTTGACCAGCCAACTGTCCAGGCTTTTGAAACAGAGCTGAGGGTCAGACAAGGGGTGCCGGGAGCTTCTGGAACAGCCACAGGTGGGCAGTTTCCGGTTTTTCCAGTTCCTTACACATATTAAGTGTTGGCTAGTTATGCCAATTTATTCAAGTGACGCTGAGGAAGAGTGATGGATGTCACTCAAAATGGCTGGAAGTAATCTTCGTATTTTATCCAGTAGTCAAGTTTGAATCATCTACCATTTCTATTGTTTACCTTGATGCCTAACCTTCATACATGTAGGGTCAGGTCCATACTCTGCAGTGACCACCCCCAAGCCTGGTCAGCAGCAGATGACCATTGGCAGTATGACCCTCCAGATTCAGGGAGGTGACCTCACGACTGAGAATGTGGACTGTATTGTCAACGTTACCAGCAAAGATTTGGGTAATTAAATCATCTTCATACCTGTTTTCAAAAGTTAATTCCAACTCCAAGTGTTGAAACATGTGGTATTTTGCTGGTTATGCAATGCAAATTTTCAAATTCAGGGACTACCATTGATAGATTTAGATATACCGGTAATTACCAAATTACAACTGCACAGTTATACTACTGTAACCAACCTGCTACAGCCAAGTATATCATTATGCCAGACTCACCATTTGTGAAAATAATGTTCTTCACTCTTACCTTCTACAAATCATATCACAGGCATTGGGATATTGGTAAGAGCATATATACTGCCATTGTCATCGAAAAGACCTGATATGAGAAATACAACAATGTATTGCTAGAACTAATTACAATGCTTTATCAAGTTATCTACCATGCACAACACAAGGCTTTTACAATAACAGAAAATAAGAACACATGCCATACATTACACAAATTTACATGTAGGTATCTCAAGAAACCTTTGGGCAAAGGATCACTTGTATCTTCCTGCCTATCCCTGCAGATTTAAGTGGTCCCATGGCTCAGGCTATCTGTCAGAAGGCTGGACCCAGCATAGCAGCAGAGTGTCAACAGTACATACGGAAGAATGGGCAGCAGGACCATGGGGCTGTGGTGTTGACAGGTGGGACACTTGCAAAAAGTCATTGTCATTAATCTATATACATGTATATAATATATAGTACCCAGTAGCAACAAAATTTACACATATCAAAAATCAGATTAGTAAGGATAATCTCTCTCATCTCATCTATCCCTTTGTTTGACCATTTTTTCTGATGTTTTCTGTTCTCCAGTGTTTTGTTTGAATATTTTGCTATTTGCAGCTCCCACAACCCTTATCCAATGGAAGATTTAGGCTCCATGCAGCCAAAGGAAATGCTGTCTCAGTCATAGATAGAGATTCTTAAAGTAAAGGGAGAACTGAAAGATATTCAACACCAAGGACAGATCCAAACCCAGAAAATTCTTGGCTTGTGCAATTGTCTATTGCATGAAGGATTGTAGGGAAGGAATGATATGCTTTAAGAGATTGATACCAATCCTTTTTCAGGTTCACAGTTATATTTAGTGACTTTATTTCTGAATCTGTCTAAAGTTTCTTGTGTATTCGCTTTTCTAACCATCTGTTGACATTATTTCCAATTTAAGACTCTTCTGTAATACTTTTATAATTAGTATTCAAAAAGTCACAAAATGGCAAAGTGTGAGCTACCTCTAGTGGAAACAAGTGCCTTTTTTGCTGACTATTGAGGAATTAAGTGTTTTCAGCACCAAGGAAAGGACTAAACTTTAAATGAGAAGGATTTTATCATATTGTATGTGCTATTCTTATCAACTCCAGGTGCTGGAAAGCTGCCGTACAAAGGCATTCTCCACCTGACACACCCCAATGCAAATGTCCTCAAGAAAAGCATCAAGTCCTGTCTCCAGGTGGCTGATACGAGAGGCTTCAAATCAATCGCTTTCCCAGCAGTAGGGACAGGTAGGTACAGAACTGAAAGTGTGAAGCTTCATTTGAAATATTTGTTTATCTAATGGCACACAAAGATTCTGACTAAAAGAAAGCCTTAAACATGCTACTTTTCCAATACCTTAGTTATGAAAATGCAGTTACTGTAATATCTAGACTGGAACTCCTCTGTCTTTTAACAATATCTCTTACAGTAATACAAATAAATCAAGCAACTGGATAAATTCCCTGAAGAGTCAGACATTTCAGACAGCATCCACTATCTTTCATCAGTGACAGAGAAATGTAGCCAGTGACAGGGAAAAGTAGAGAAATAAAAGATAGTGGTTGCTATCTGAAATACAAGATTGCTTCATTTGTTTTATATTACTTTCTTTGACATAAATGTCTCCAATCTTTCCAAGGTGGTTTTAAAATCAGTCCTGACCAGGCAGCCAGTCTCATGATGGACGGGGTTACAGACTTTGCCCAGAAGGGAGCGCCCCCCTCCCTCACCA
The DNA here is from genome assembly GCA_013266295.2 of Branchiostoma floridae x Branchiostoma japonicum. Lineage (NCBI taxonomy): Eukaryota > Metazoa > Chordata > Leptocardii > Amphioxiformes > Branchiostomatidae > Branchiostoma > Branchiostoma floridae x Branchiostoma japonicum. Next base: position 6,630,051 of record CM023827.1, on the reverse strand, counting down.
CAGTCAGGGTCACAGTGTTCCAACAGCAGATGCTGCAGAACTTCCACTCCGAGATGGACAGGAGGGCTCAAGGCTTGGGACACAAAACCAAGAGGTTCAGTGCAATCAAAAGCAGATTCAAAAGTAAGAGCTTAATGCAAATAACCTTTTAATTTCTCAACTCTAATAAGAATTCATCATCTTGGCTTCATTTCAAACTCAGTCTAATTAAGACAGGGCATGTAGTTACATCTACATTTGCATACAGAAATTGCAACACATTTTCTGAATGTTTTATGGGCAATACAGTAACCTTCATTTTGTCTCAGTCAATGGTAATCATCCAAGATTGATTATCAAAGATTTCTATTGAATCTTATTCAAGTGTGATGTTGCTTTATTCCTGTGCTTCAAAAAAAATATCAGTGCCTATAGTCTACTTCACTGTTTGGCTACTCTCTCCTATTTAACCTCAGCCCAATTTCATCTTGAAGGTTGGGATTAGTAAATCATGTGCAGAACTTTTAGTTGATAAGATATAAAAGATATAGTTGACTCATAAAATGTGTATGGAAAAAGAATGATTTTCAGTTACATGTATCGATCATGATTCTGTACAATCCACAGCAAAAGGATGATCAAGTGCTCAAAAACATTTAATATATCTCTCAACACTCTAAACTTGTTATAATTATCTCTTCCAGAGGTTGCCCATTCCCTTGGGAAAAAGAGTGGTGTGGCAAAGATCCTTGGATTAACTTCATTTGATGGGAAGCGCAGTGTTGGTGACACAGCATCAACACCCAAGCCTCTCCTTCTCCAGTTCTTTGGCACGGGCAGAGCAGTCGGCGTGGCCAAAAGGAGAGTCCAAGAAACCGTGGACGAAAACTTTAAGGAGGAGAAGATAGACGACCCCGCAGTGCAGCAGCTGTCCCGTGATGAGGTGGAGATGCTGAAGGTGTACGGACACCAGAACAACGTGTCAATCAAAGTTGGTGAGGAATCTACACTAACTGTAAACTCATTATTTTCACATGGAGGTATATTCAAGGTAGAAGAGGCAAGGACATTTTTGTGGTATGTTGACGGAGCACATGGTTGAAACAATTCTGTAGTACAGGAGCAATACCTTGCAGACAAATACTCATGGTGTCATGATTTTATGGTGGAGAGGTCACCACAAAAACTGTTATTAAAACTTGCTTCAAAATTCCTGTGGTATACTTTCTAGACCAAGGTAGCCGTCACTGCATCACCATCCAAGGCATCACAGATGTGGCCACAGTTTTATCCAAAGTGTTGGGAGTCCTGCATGCCAAGAAAGAGGAGGCCAGGAAACTTGAGCAGGCTTTGTCTCTACAGAAGGATGTCTCATGGTGAGTGAAGAGACAGGACTTCAATGTTTCTTTGGCTGCACCAATTTAACTACATGCACTTGGTTCTCATACATTTTAAGGTGAAAATGTGGCAAGGGGATGGAGGAAAATCTGTATATGACTGTATTCACTCCATAAAACTGAGTGCACCAACTTGAAGACAAACTGAGTTTGTGTGGCCTTTCATGTTGTTTTTCCAGATGCAAAGGTTTTCTGCTAGCAGAATCTCATGATCTCTATGTCAAAACTGTTTTTAGATGGACTGATATTCTCTGTAACCATTCTCTGTTAATTAGTAACAGTATTATTTTCATTACATCATACCATTTCAGCTTGAAAATAGTTTGTAAAAAAAGTCTTGAGAACTTGAACCTTGAACGGGGACATTTTGAGAACTGTTCACTAAATTTTTTCCTGTTTTTTTTCTTCCTATTAAATCAGGCATTATGAGCAGCCAGATGGTACATATGTGCCCTTTGACCCCCTCATCAACTTACAAATAGAGCAAGCCTACAAGAAGAATAAGAAAGGGAAGGTTCAGTATGAGGATGATGTAGGTCAGTGTGAGATCGACTTCAGCACCATGAAGGAAAAGGCATCCGGACAGACGTCAAATGTCCGCAGGGATGATCGGAAAGCTGAAGCAGGTGTGTTTTGAAATCTGCTGTCTTTGCTTGTTTTGCTCCTCCTCATTGTGTAATATAAAAGTTATCTTACTGCATTCCATTTCAAAGAGGAATTTATCAAAAACCTGCTAGAAGGATGATGCTTCTTGTTTTTGACATGGAAATTGGACTCATATCAGCTGCACTGTCACCTTTTAAGTACATTCCTTTTACACATCGTATAATTAGTCATGATACATGAGTGCTTCATCCACAGTCCACAGAAGAATCAGATTTCAATATACTTTGTGTACTGTGTATCACAAGTCTCTTTTACTTTTGTTGGAGTGAGTGAGTGAGTGAGTGAGTGAGTGAGTGAGTGAGTGAGTGAGTGAGTGAGTGAGTGAGTGAGTGAGTCATGAGTGAGTGAGTGAGTGAGTGAGTGAGTGAGTGAGTGAGTGATTTCTACTCTTTCCAGCTGCCTCTGAAGCCTGGTAGAGGCTAGACTAAACTAATATGTACTTCATCTGTAACCCTGTCCAACAGTGACCAGTGCAGTTCCTTCTCACTGGGATCCTCAGCCACCTGACCCAAAGTCCAAGAAACCCAAGCTGTGCCATCTTGTGAAGTTAAAGTCATCCTCTACTGAGTACAAGACTGTCAGCAGCAAGTTTGGACTGCCAAACATCGTGAGCATTGAGAGGGTGCAGAACCCAACACTGTGGAGCCAGTACTGTGCACAGAAGCAGAAAATCAGCCTGAAGAACCCTGGAAAGTAAGAGAAAACTGATCTAGCTAACATTTGTTTTGAGGGTTTCACTTTAGCTGTTTTTTCATGGCAACATAATTAATTTTACATCATAATATTAACAGTCCATGTTGAAGATTTGTTTTACAAAGGAACTCTATGTAGTATTCTAAAAAAGAAAAAAGAAAGTTTAAAGTGGTCTCAAAAATCAGAGTGCAACATCTTTGTAGATGTATCTTAGTTCTTAAATGATTGGCCTGTGTTACCTTCCTTTAAATTCTTAATGTAAAACATGTTTTAGATCATTTTTTATCATCTTTTGTTCAGAAATATAGAGCAGGAGCTGTGGCATGGGTCTTCAGCAGATTCCTGTGTCAAGATTTACCACAATGGGTTCAACAGGAGCTATGCAGGAGTCCATGGTTTGTACATTCATTGTTTTGAATGTCAAAGAAATTCAGTACAATGAGTACTACATGTACACATACTACTACGGTAACCATACTCTATTTCTTCACTGTAGGATTCAAGAATGTTGGGTACAGTCCTTGAGTATAACAACAGTTTGTCCAATATGTTTTCCTGACATACCAGTTCGGAAAGACAGTTTCATTAGGACTACACTTTTAGTTTATTAAATGTCAAAAGCCACCATCCAAGTTGCATTGCATGTTGATTTAATGACATAGCAGGCATCCTTATTACATGTACACGTACCTTGCTGGCCTACAGGTGTGGCTATTGGCAAAGGGACCTACTTTGCCGTGAACGCTTCCTACTCAGCAGGCGGCTATGCCAGTCCTGATGCCAGTGGACACAAGAGGCTGTTCTTGGCCAAGGTGCTGACTGGACTATCCACACCTGGGAACTCCAGCATGATCGTCCCCCCACCTAGACCAGGGGGAGGCCCACTGGACACATACGACTCCACCAGTGGTAGTGGAATGTTTTGTGTGTTTCATGATGCACAGGCATATCCAGAGTACTTGATCACATTCACTTGAGTTACCAACATGGAACTTATGAAGAGGATAAAGATTTAATCTGTAATTAGTAATTGTATTCTGGATTTGTTATGACTTCAATCATGTAACCTGTGCCTTGTTATATTTGGTATGACCTTGACCTCTTCTGTCATGACCTCAGTGACAAACGGACAGCAATTTTTTTTAGATTTCCATGAATGAACAAAGGCTCAACAAACAAAATCCTATCCCAGAAAATGAGGCTAAAGAAAATGTGTCTTAAATTTCTAATATGGTAAAAAAAGGCAATACCATAAACTGTGCTTAGAAAACTTGTTGTATACACATGTAAGATGTTAAACAAGATGACAAAATTCCTGTAACTGAAATCTTTTATTGTAGATATGGTACAGATTTCTTGTCAAGATATTTTAAAGATGGTGGAATTAAGAGAGATTGATGATAATGACTGATAAGACAATCTGCAATGTATGTAAGTTTACAGAATCAGATATCTATGATAGATCAAAGGTTTGTCTTGAGATTTGTGTGTATGTAAACAAGTTCATTGTGAAGGACTTGTTCTGACAAACGACATATAATGTCAAAATTTTGCACCTAAAAGGACTGCTGACAAACAAGCACATTTTACTTTAATCAGTAAATTTGACCTACTTCTCTCCTTTGTCATCAAACATGGTAAGATGAATATCCTTGGATGTTCTTTTTTTTTAAAGCAATTTTTAAATCTGTTGATACTGTACAATGTATTTTCATGATAATGTTGCTGTTGGTATTGCCACAATCAAGCTATCAGCTATGATTGATTACAGAAGCCTGACTATCATGATAGATTTCAACCAACAAAAGTCAATAAAGCTCTGGATTAACTGGGTATTTTTGGACTTGTTTCTTCATCAATACAATACAAGCAGAAAAAGCAACCTTTTGCCATTCTGACATTTTAAAATTAATTCTCTGGGGGTTATGTCGCAGAGGGAGTTATGCCTTTCTCTAGCACAGGCAATACAGTGCTCTCCATGGATACAGTTCTCCCCCCAAACAAGGCCCTCCCCCTGAAAAGAAGAAACTGCTGCTCTAGCCGCTTGTAGACACAAACGCCGCCTCGCTTAGGAGGCTAAATATATCAGAGTGTAGTCAGGTATCATGATCATCTACCTGATGTATAACAGTCTAAAGCATGCTGACAATGAATCTACTCTGTATTTTCTAAGGATTGGGCAAAAGTAGTTCTATTTTTAACTAGGCCCTCTCCTCACATTTGTACATATTTTTATATTTCACCCTTTAGATGTATATTGACATCCCATATACATGTACTACAAAAAATATTCACAAACTGTTGTGAAACTAAATTGATTGCTCCCTCCACCACCCACAGCTGAATGTACAGCCCCGCCCACCTCCATCAAAGCATAGAAATGCAACTATTTGAGGGACATGCAGCCATTGGGTGAACTTGTAATTGCTCTGCTATCATTTGTTGAAGTGCTAATTGTGATGGATAGCCAGGATTGGTCTATTACTACAATATGCACCACACCCCTACAGGTCTGTTGTATACATTATTTATTTAGATGAGTTCACAGCACTCTACTTGATGCCCTTTGCAGCTAGTTCCTCCTTCACCCTCATCAAATACTGGGGATCAGGGTAGCCATAGCTGCAAAAAAAGTGATGATAATATTATATTACAGATACAGCCAAACCAGCCCTGTACAGGTGACCACATCTACATGTACATAAGGACCACCTGGCCATCGTGCCCACTTTTTGCTGGTCTCTTAGTAGATCATTTTTCCCATTGACACAAGAATTAAGACTCATGTCTATAAGGATCATAGTCCTGTCCACATAGACTGGATTTTCTTGGTCCACTGATGGACAGTTTCAACTGCAGTTAAAATGCTTAATACCCAACATGTGATAGGTTTATCCAAGGCCAATAGTTATTTAATGTATGGCATCAGCATGATCTATATTGGCTACAGTACATGTAAATGCTGACATTTTAGATTTGTTAGAGACGCTGATAACCCCGTACAACTTTAACTGTTAAAGAATCAAGGGTTGCAGAATCCATCAATAGATGTGGATGTCATTCCAGACCACTGTTGAGTGTCAGTCTGTCCTGTAGTGACTGATGTGACGATGGTGAAGACAAGACGGCTGTCAAAGGCACGTTGCAGGAGTCGAAGAACTTCGCGGCCCTCCATGTTGTCTGGAAGGTAGGCTTTCCGTGACGTTCCAGTGTAGGGCTTCCCTGGGTTTGGATGCTCTGGCTGAAGAGGAAATATATTAAGGCTTGAATTTGTCTATTATATAAATACTGCAAAAGAGCAGACAGTTGCTTGACAGTAACAGTTACAAGTACTGTCAGCCCTGTCTAAAACAGAAGCTATTTCAGAAAATCATTATTGTCTTTGCAGCAATCACTACAGATCTACTTCAATGTGCGACCCATAGGTCAAAACTGATATCAACTTAAATCAGTGCCATAATGACAAACACGACAAAGTTTCCCTGCTTTAACCTACTTTTTGTGGAGAGTATCCCTGGGCAGTCATCGGTGGAAACGAACAAGGGCGTTTACGTTTATCTATTTGTTGTTGTCATCGGTAAACATACTCGAGTGTGCAATGCATTGGAAAAATTAAAACTTAAACCGAAGTAAGTGCCATATATGGTTATGGCCTCCCAAGTAATACAAATAGAGCTGGATTAAATTTTTCCTACCTTTAATAGTATAACCACATAATGGGTGTTTGTCATTAGTATTACTGTGAGCTACACGTTGATGCCAGTCCATACAATGGCATATAAAATTAGATTCATTAGTTTGTGATAATTTTATAGTTTCGCGCCATAAAGGGGGAAACACTCTTGCGTCACTGTTTTCTTTTCATGAATTCTATGCGCTGTATTCCCTAGAATCCGAGGACTAGAAGTAACAAACAGGATCTAGGGTGGTCCGGGTTTATTGCTGTTTGATCAACTTTAGGTAAATGCCTTATGTCCTTATATCTCAATTCCCTTTATTCAATGCTTAACTTTGACATACATTCTAGAAGAGAAAACATTTCATGGAGGTTGTATGTTTGCTTCTTTGAGCCTTTGTTTATTCATTTGTCTGAGATTTTCTTTATCTATGGCTCTTTCAAGCTTCCAAATATTACATTTCCACCCCAGTCATCTGTTGGTCCTTGTCACCATGAAGTTAATGAATTGACCTGAAAATACTATTATATAGCAAGTTAAGTGGGATGCAATTCGATAATATCAAAAGGCAATTAAGTACTGGGGGTAAGCTTCATGGCTTAAAAGCCCTGTAATTAAGCCATATTACATTCATTAATAAAATAATTTCATATCTGGGCATGGACACCTCTTTGTATTGTCAATACTATTGCCAATCTGACTTAAGGCTTCAGAAAAAATTAGTTAGGTACATAATTGCATTGTTTGATAGGAATGCGATCAATACATCGCCACAACATTGCCCATTACATGCTGTAGCCACCTATTCGAGCACCTTGAAGCTACCACCTTAACATTTTGAATATATTTCAAATCAAATCAAATCAAATCAAATTTATGTTAAGCGAACTAGAAACGTAACATTTGCTAAGCAAATACATAGTGTTTACCTTCACATGGTCTAGCCTGACAAACTACTATTCTGTTTATTAATTCAACGCATTTGACACATATTCTACACACTCATATTATATGGATCCAACTATGTCCTGCCACTTGCTAGGTAATATAATCCAACACCACATGGTGTCTGTTACTCCTTGCTGTGGCTTTAAAATTAGATACGCCTCAGGACAGGAGTAACAAACACATAAAACATATTTGGGTCCGGAGAAATTGTCACCTATTGCAAACATTGCATGTTCTTCATTAAGAGAATATCTTTCAAACATTAAAGTTCATTGAATGTAACATCATTCAAAGTACAAACCTGACTGATTCTTGATAAAACGTAGATGTACAGATACATGCTTAAGGCTTATACGAATGCGTATTTGATAAATTCTGAACTATATATTTGATCCCCTTTTACCACCAGGAGTCATTTTCCGGTACTATGTAGGTATCCTCCTATGCAGGCTGGTTGCCCACCATTTTCCCCACAACGGCACTGCAGACAGGACAGCATGATTTGGTCTTCATTGCCTTGTCCAGACAATTCTTGCAAAACACAGCCTTACAGCCTTGGTATTTGCAGGGAAGAGACCGTGGCTTTGTTGGTACTGATAGGCAAATGTATCATATGACAATAACATTCTTTCCGGTATTTGGTTGTCCTGATCTATTTTTCGTAGCAGCCCCTGTCATTTTGTTGCCTCTTCCTCTTGTACCTCCGAAAACAGGGATGGCCTGTAGACTGCAGAAGTCTGCTGTTGCTGCCCTTGTTTTCTCAGGTTGTCCCATGAACATCACTGTAACAATTTATAACATTTTATTGTTTATGCTGGGTTTTTTTTAAATTACGTTGTTGTTGGTACGTTTGTTAACAGGATAAGCAAAGAAGCTATGGGTAGTTTTATTATGACATTTGATATGAAATTACATCTACAGCATCACTCTTGCCTGATGATGATGACCATGATGACCCAATTAAGGACAAGCAGTACAAACCCGAACACAAGGGGCATAGTGCTGAAGATAGTGCTAGCAGTTCTGGATCAGAACAAGAACAGAATTCTCATCACTGTTTTTGTCAAAGAGGATGTTATATTTTCACATAAAACTGAAGTGAATATATCAATGTATGATACATGTAACTACACACCTACATGCGTATTACATGTACCTATAAGAACTTTTGCCAGATATGTAACATCCACACACCTGCACCATCCACGTAGGTGATCTTTGCCTCGGTGTCTGTTACCATGGTTATGGACTCAATCTCACTCCCACCGTTGCATGCTCTCATGAAGTGGATCTCCAGTTTGTCCCTGCTCACGCCCTTCGGGATGTTGGACACCAGGATGGACCTACTGTCTTCTTCAGCAGTAACAACAACCTTTTCCAAGGGGAGAGAAAATTTCACATTTTTACAAACTCCAAATGTAATATTACAATATTATTTTTTTAATTTCTTTAGCCAATTTTTCAGTTTCTTTCCCAACCCAGCCACATTCCCTACAATGTGATGAAACATCCTGCTAACTAATTCAACCAAATCAAAATTCTGTAACTCTCTTATGCATCACAAACATGATGTAACAACATATGTAACAGTGGGATCCACATACAGACATGCATGATTTACCTTTTTGTCATCTTCTGGAGGAGTCCACTTCTGGACTTTTACTTCAACACCATTCAGGACATGTTGTCTTTTCAGAACTCTCTCCACAACTTCTATTGAAAACAAGTATATTCAACAATTGAATTATTAATAAAAGTTCTCAAAGCAATAGCATCACTGCAGTACAAAGTAAAGCCACTAGGGGTCCAAAAATAGAATTTGGCTTAAATTTTCTCAACGACTGCTGATCATGACATGGCAATTTTCATTACAATCTGCCATCGCACTGCAGGAATAGTTGGATTTACCAATGGTAGTAAATGCCAGTAAAGTCGGGTAATGTTTACCTTGTAAACAGTACCGGAATATACAATCATTATGGTAGTAAATTAAATTACCTGAATTTACTTTTATGATTATGATGATTATATTATACATTTCGGTACTAAGTAAACATTACCCGACTTTACTGGAATTTACTCCCATTTTTAAATGCAATTTTCGTGCAGTTGATCAAGTTTATGTCACACGCCCTACTACGTACCAGGTACCCTCGAGCTGGCCTGACTTTGAATCACACTTTTCAGCAGAGAACACAGTTTCCTCTCCGTTGGCTTCGGCAGGCTGTATTGGACAGATTTGGGGCTGTTTTTCGTCAACTTGTCCTCCATAACAGAGTAATCAACGGTGATGTTTGCTAGTTCAAAGTCCACTGTGCCCGCAGGTGGTTTAGACAAGTCATTCAGTCTCGTTGTCATATCTTGTGAGAAAGATACAACTTCGTAGTCACCTCCCTCCCTGGCTAGAGTCTCTGCAAACTCGCATGTACTCTTGGCGCTTGCCAGACTGATCTGTGCTGCCTCTATCTCTGCCTCGATCTGCTTCTTTCTGGACTTTTCCTCTGTATCAATACAGGTTAGGAGCCGGTCTCCCTCTTCCTTGACAAGGGCAATCAGTGTCTGTACGGTTTTATGGACGTTCTGACGAGCCCACTGTGCATTCAGCTGAAGTTGCTCCTTCAGGCGTTTCTGCACGTCTTCTGTCTCGCGAAAGCACTGCATTCGGACCTGGCATTGTGGTGTGAGATCTAATATTGTCTCTCTTTTCTCGGCAGCCACCTCTTCTATGCGAGTGAAGTCGTGCTTTGAGTCCCTGTGTTCAAACAAGGCACATTCGTTGCATATTGGAGTCTCGCAAGTCCTACAGTAGAGCTTCAAGATCTCTCCCGAATGCTTGGAGCACGGTGGAGCTGTCCTAGCCCTGAAAACCTTGTAGTATTGTCGTATTTGCCCGTTTTCAGTTCCTCAAACGTGAAGAGGGTGTGGCCCTTGGTAGCTCTCAGAAGGCGATGTGCGGACTCGCAACTCTCACAGAGAAACTCAGCGCACTCCGAACATCTGGATGTGGCTGGCTTCTTTTCCTCACAATTAGTGCAGAGAAGGTCATCTTTGCCGTGGCGAATCTTGTGATGCTCGGTCACAGCTTTCACCAGGCTAGCAAGAAATACGTTGTCATTTAGACCATCGACGCCATTTTGGGGCAAAGGGACTGGTTGTCGACAAATAGGACATTGAAAGGTGTCGCCATCGTTCTTCTGGACCCATTCCCGTAGACAGTGATCACAGAAAGTGTGCAGGCATGGAAGAACCTTCGGGTTCTTGTAGGTGTAGCAGCAGATCGTACACTCGAGGGAGTCGCTGCTTACTTCGTCCGGGAAAGCTGCAGTCGCCATTGCCGTTTAAGATTTCACTTCCTGATTTTACGTCACCACACCTGTGACGTACCGAAAGTTCGAAGGGCAACGTCCTTTGGCGACACCGCGCCCAAAGATTAGAAGTTTGCAGGCAACGTTAAATAACTTAAAGTTTCCACAAAAGACGTTCCAAAAACATTGTACGGTATTCCTAGGTGTGAGTAATACCTTTGTTCCTTCTTGTTGATCGACTCGAAATAAAAGAAATGGCAGAAATATTGACAAACACTCTTTATTAAGACGCTCGTACAAGCTATTCTAGGAATTTTTGTCTTAAAATGAACAGATGCAAACGTTTCTTTCCCGATAAATATGCGATATTTAAGTAGTCAGGGTGAGTCTCGAGGTCAAGAACAAGGGCAGGAAAGACCCGAAGTAAAGAGCCCATCTCGTTTCCTAAGTCGAGAAATGGCCAAACCTAGGAATAAGAGAGGCTTCCCTCGCGAGATACGGCATATGAAATGGCAACCAAGCAGATGGTGGAAGGTAAAGTCGTAACTACTTGGGGATTACCAAAGTAAACGCATGCTATCTGCTTGGTTTCATTCATATGGTAGTGAGATCAACATGATTCCATTCGTATATTGCAGTCACTGTGGTGATATTCAATTTGTTGTAAAGGAGAAAAGGCCAGGTTGAAACTGAAGCTGTTCCTGTCCTTGGTGCTGAAAGCCATCCATAACATAAGCAATGTTGTTACCGCCCTCCCCCTGTTCGTAATAATATTATCCGGTGGATTGCCATTTTTTGCCTCCCCTGCTCATATAAATCGGCTCCTTTTCTCTACAAAGACAGTTGTTACAAGTCTGTAGCTTATCTAGAGGTATATAATTGTCTGAAAGACTCCCGCCCGTCGGGAAATCCTTCTTAACTTCAGTTGTTTACATGAAAAGTAGAGCGGCTTTATGGTTAAGAATCGGTTGCCCATATTTGGGCATAAAGCCACACGTCATCTTTGTTTCTAACCAATCAACAACGAGGTACGTTGCAAGACGCAACGCATCACTATAACGCCAACCAATCAGCATCAAGGATACATATGCTAATAAAACTTTATAACCCTCAGCGCCATGGATCAAAAGTGACTTCTAGCAGTCGATGAAATTATTGCAGGGAAAATCGGCTCTAGCACTTGCAATAATAACATGGATTGCTATAGGCCCTCACTGACACGTGTGGTGGGTGAGTCAGTGATTGAGGAGAGCCTAATTTCAGGTCGCCTGAAAACGGAAGCGCGGGAAAACGCCGTATCTCACTAAGGAAGGACTTTCATTCCCAGATTTGGGCTATTCATGAATGGCGAAACGTAAACGGCTCGGAAGGGGTTTACAAGTCCGGGCATGTTTTGGGCCTAAAACTTAATTTTGCAGGTTCGCAATCTTCTGGACACCTCAGGTATGAATCATTGCACTTCTAGAAAGGCTTTGGTGAAAAAACTGGAACAAAAAAGGTGAGTTCATGTTTTGTTGATGTTTGTTGCACTTTTTGTTACTGAACACATTTTCCTTGATTTTGTTCTTTATATAAGGTCCAAGCGTCCACAAAACACTTAGATGTGAAGAATGCATTATATAGAAGATGTTCCGACAACTGGTTCTGTAATCGTTTGCGCTATTTTTTCTTTAAACGTTAATGTTTACCCCCAATCCTGTCTATATTTAACCATGCATATCTACACGGTCCACCTGCAGGATAACGTAATTACCTAGCATGACGCAATGCGGCACCTGGACTTAATGTATGCATATTTTTGAGACTCGTTATCATGCGAAATCCTTTGATTTCATTGGTCCTCGTTTTGATCGAATAAATGCTCAACTAAGCTCTGTCCAAATCAATTCTAAAAGAAAAGGCACAAAAAGAACGAAAGATTTAATGTTTCATAATCTACAATTACCGGGAATTAATCCGAAATGGACCGTTTGTGTGTGTGTGTGTGTGTGTGTGTGTGTGTGTGTGTTTGTGTGTTTGTGTGTGTGTGTGTGTTTGTGTGTGTGTGTGTTTGTGTGTGTGTGTTTGTGTGTGTGTGTGTGTGTGCCCCCTGGAGGCTTGTCATGGTACTGCGGCTTGTCATGGTACTTCTAGTTTTCATATCTCATGATTTAGACTAGGGGCACGGCGTTTGCATGGTAGATAGCTCTTCTTCTTGGGAAGACGTGAAATGAGATTGGGGGGCCCTAGCAGCTTGTCCTGGAGCTGCAGAGGCATTTCTTGAAAAATGTTATATTGATCTAATTTGGTTCTAATCAGGATATAATTTGCATAATTAATGAGGAAATTCTATAAATCAGTGGGCCGCGCATTTCATGATACGACTGGTCAAACTTGTGACGTATGTAATTGAACATTTTCAACCATGTAAACTGTGCCTTGTTACATTTTGTCTAACCCTGACCTCTTCTCTCATGACCTCAATGACAAGCAGCCAGGAAGCTGATTTGAGTATTACGTGAACAAGGGTCAGACATCCAGGTAAAGAGATACACAAGGAAACTGTTACTCAAACAGCTGGATATAGTTTGAAAACTGTCAGTCATTTCGAGTAGCATCTCTTAATTTTCGTCAGTGATTTAAGTAGATCTATTTTATGAATAAACAAAGGCTCAAACAAACAAAATCATATCCCAGAAAATAAAAATCATATCCCAGAAAATGTCTTAGATTGCATGTTGCTAATATGGCAAAAAAGGTAAGACAATGTCATATTATGCTTTTTTTAAATCAAATTTTTTGTATGCACATCTAAGATATTAATTAAGATGAATACATTCTAACCTTGTAACTAAGATCTTTTACTGCATATGTGGTACACATTTCCTATCAAGACATTTTAAAGATAGTGACATTAACAAAGAATAATGGTAGTCATTAAAAGACAATCTTCAATGTATGTTAGTTTACAGAATCAGATATCTATGATAGGTCAAAGGTAATGTCTTGAGATTTACATAATGTGATTGTAAGCAGGCTCATTGTGAAGGCATTAAGACATAAAATGCCACAAGATTTTGCTCCTAAAAGGACTGCTGGCAAAAATGTTACCTACTAGTACTGCTTGTTTTATTATGGGATAATAAATTGATACAAAATCCAGAGCAACCAATTTTTTTGTAATTCATTGGTAAATGGCTGACATTTCATCAATTTGAAAATACTTAATGATATGAATAAGATTATAAAGAATATACTTCCCAATCAGTCAGGTGTTGACTTGTACATAATCATGTATATCATTCTTCTTCAGCAATTACACTGTTACATGTATACCATCATAAATGTCTCTGCAATGTGTTTGCAATTTTATCAGATGACAGTTACATCTTAGTCTGAGTATCATGACCTCAGAGTAAACTGGTCTCAAGGCAGATAGCACCTTCAAGGTCACACAAATTACAGGAAACAAAGTTAACATAGAAGTACAACCTGACAAGATACAACATTTATAAACACAAATCTTCCGATGCAGTCAATAATTAAACCTAAATTTTGTAATAGAATACACTTGATTCTTCAGCAACACACCTTACATATCATTGTGATATAACTGTGAACATGAAATTGATATTTCAATCCAGTAACAACTTATGCATGCATGCGTGTGTGAGTGAGTGAATGAGTGAGTAAATGTGTGTGTATGTGTGTGTGTGTGTGTGTGTGTGTGTGTGTGTGTGTGTGTGTGTGTATGTGTGTGTAATATGCTGGCAATGATGCAATGCTATTCTATGATGCAACTGCCAATACTACCAGCCATCATTATCCATTTCACTAACTACACAGTTTATTGTCCTAAAAGTATCTAAGATGATGATGACATATAATCAGTACAATGTAATAACTAAAAAGCAAACTTGCCCTTACAGCAACTTCCAAGACAAATTTGCACTTTGGATATTCTACAATGTATGCTGATTAATTAAGATACAAGATACAAGATGACTTTATTGGTGTTCGCAGTGTATAACACTGAATTAAAACCAAATTTACAATAATAACAATTAGATAAAAATAGTTACACTCATCATGATAAAGAATATTGTCATTTCAACGATAAGTACAGTTTCCTAGTATAGATGGATATAATAGAATATATACAAGCCAGTTAAAATTAATTGTGAGACCCATTTACAAACGACAACTAGGTATTTACAATGCTGATTCAAGTCCGTGCTGGTTAAGGAGGCGGGTCAGGTACGGTATACTAGAGTTCAGGTATCTGTTTGTTTCAGATATTTCTGAACAGGAATATCAAGTTTCAGAATTTACAACATTAAAATCCATACAAAATTTCAATAAGACACACATTTATGCACAATATTGAATTCGATTTAACATGGAACAAGGCTTAATACATTCTGATTAAAATATATTCTACTATTATTTTATTTGTAAAGTGTAAACCACCTGATGATCTTGGTTGTGGGGCTTTGTCACATTTTTCTTTATATTTCTCATGACTCATCACATCTTGAGTACTGAAACCTTTTCCACTACATGTATAAGACTGAAAGGGAATAAAAAAATATATTCCCTCCTTTAGTTTAACACATTTTAAATGTGATAAGGTATTCTGGATAAGCCTGTGCATCATGGAAGACCACAAACACTGTGGGGTTGTTCACATCATTCACAGTGGAGTCAAAGGGGACATTGGGTTTTATATCACTCCTCATGGGGGCTTTGGTCATGTCTTGAGACCCCTTGATGTACTCTCCAGTCGTGACCTTGCACAGGAACATTTTCTTGTGTTTGGTGCTTGGGTCTGGAACAGAGTAGTAGTCCTTTGTGGAGTAAGCTGCTTTCAAGGCGAAGTATGAACCATGACCTTCCCAACACCCTGTGGATTAAAAAAAAAGTAAATTGAAAAGTCAGAAAATGAACTATCTTTAACCTTTCAATGTATGAATGTCAGAGTAAAGCTTTTTTAAAGATGATGCTATGATTATTACTTGGATAAAGGTGTTTTCTTTAAGTATTGTCTTGACGAAAAACAGCCCCAAAACTGTCAAATTCAGCCTGCCGAAACCAAGTATGTCCTCTTTCTTCCAAGTTTTGACTGTCCTTGAATACTGATGTCAGGAACAGAATTCAAAGTATTAAGTTACAATGTGTAGGTAAGTGAAAGTAATTAACTTAAGGTCACACCAATTTTATTTGATGCTTCTCGGATTTTTTCAGGAAAAATATGAAGCGACAGGGCGAAAAAAAATAAAAAATAAAAACAGGCCTGGGCATCTTATTATAGCCCCAAATGCTAGAATAGGTGCCATGAAGTCAACACAGAAGACTGGGTTAAAATTTAAACAATGAATTTTGAACTTTTAATCAAACCACTGCATTAGTAGATGTAACAATTGTAACAATTAGGAAAAAAATGACTTTCGTCAACTGTTGGAGGCAAAATATGAGCATTTTTTAGTTGATTCAGAACCAGGATTTTTTTTCTTTTTTTTTTGCAAATCAGAAAAAAATGAAGCGGCGAATCCGAGAAGCAACAAATTAAATTGGTGTGGCCTAATGAAGATTATATACCAACATATCCTCCACTGTAGCTCCTGTTGAAGCCATTATGAGTGATCAGCTCAGTAACCTCCTTCTTAGTCCCATGCCACAGTTCTTGCTCCACCTTCCTGTAAGACCAATAGTTAACTGAGCCTTAATCTATATCTCAGGAATTTCCAAAGAAGCAGTTAGCCAAGTTTTACTTGAATTCCCCTTGGTAAACTTAATTGAGAATGAATTTCGAGACAAAATTGGAAAGTCCTCTTGCAGTAAGAAAATTGTAGCAGAAAATATGGCATGATATTTGCTTAGTGTTCATATCATCTGCATCATCTGCAGCAAAATGTGTCACAAGCAAGATTTCTTCATAAACTATCAACTTCTGTTTAAGATTCTGGAAGTGCATGAATCGTCAAAGCTACTACTTGAAGTCGTGTCTTTTCAAGGCCTTAGGTTATCAATGGGGCTAAATTCATAAATTAAAATGTAATCCTAGGCATTCTCACCTTCTCAGATTGATGTGTGCAATTTTCTGCCGTTGAGCACAGTACTGTGTCCACAGGGTTGGGTTCTGGACCCTTTCAATGCTCACTATTGCTGCCTTCATCCCCTGTAGACTGTTGGTGAACTTCCATGCCACTGTGATGTACTCCTGGGATCCAGACTTCAGCGGAACGATGTGGCAGATTTTGGGTTTCTTCGTTCTTTGGTCCTGTGGTTGTGGGTCCCATCTTGGAGGCAAACCACCACCTGTTTATTTAAAAAAGAAAGGGCATTGTTACCAGAAATAGTGGTTAGCAACCCTGGATGTTTGGAAGTTGGCTGTAATCGCTCACCTGACAATTGTACACTACTCAGCAATTAGCCTGGCAGTATGTTAAGCCATGGTCCACTGTTCATTGTACTTGTCGAGACATTCCCTGGTACAATGAAGGTGTAGATACTATACATGCCTTCTCTATCACAACCAGTGCTATAGATGATTCAGACTCTTCAGTGAGGTAAAAACTAGATAGAGGTCACTTTCCTTCTTTACAAAGCACCCCATCGTTCATCCCCCCAAACAGGAAGCAACAGAAAGTAGCATCCAGCATGTCGGCAGAACGTACTGCGCCTGCGCAAAACCTGGATTTTCGCTGGATTTTTGGTCAACGTTGCATCAGAATTTTGCCTGTTGCAGACCATATCTTTTTCTACAAAACATTTGAAAACTACAGACGGGATGTCACCCTTATATACGCGAATTCGACCTTATATGTTCTGCGGAAGTGCTATGCATAATACATTACGGATTTCGCGCAGGCGCAGTACGTTCTGCCGACGTGCTCAGGCATCCTATGATAGCCCAAAATTCTACTGTACAATAAGAACCCTGAAGTCAACATGCTAGGCTGGTTTATAATTCAAACAATGAATTTGGAAGTTTTAATCAAACCACTGCATTGATAGATGAAAGACACTGTAACAGCTAGGAAGACAAGGATTTTCCTCAACTGTTAAGGCCAAAATATGAGCATTTTGGAGTGATTCAGAACCTGATTTTTTTTTTGCAAATCAGAAAAAAATGACAAGGGCGAATCCAAGTGTGGCCTTAAGTTTATCTCAATCTGCATTGCATCCAAGGAAGCCTAATGATACTGTAACAAACTTACCCACTTCTGCCCTCTTGTCTCTCCTCTGTACAGGGAAGGACCTTTTGGACGGTTTCATGGTGACTTTCATGGCTTTGAAGTCGATCTCACAGTCCTCATTGTCATCGTAATATTTCACAGAGCTCTTCTTTGCTTTGAATGCAGCCTCAATTATGGCATTTGCAGCAGGGTGGATTTTTTGCTCCCTGCCAAGAGCTACAACATAGCACCTGAGGAAACACAGTCACATGAAATGGTTGATCAATTTTTTCTCCAACTTGCTCCAAGTAACGAATAGCCACTGGATGTTAACATGACTAAAAAAGCTGAGTAGTAACAGTATTATACACAATCTGTGGCTACTATTATTATGGCTCGTAGCTGCCAAGTCTTTAGATTGTCTGAAGGATGTAGTGAAGGACATGTGTCTTTTGTAATAACGTAGTGTAATAATTCAACGGAATACTTTTGAATATATGTGCTGTGTTTTGCCGCCGGTTCTAGACCCTCCTTCGGACGGGGCTGGTCACCTGTTCGATCACGTGCGAGCGCACGTGATCGCGTCGTGTTTGAACAGGTCATCTATACCCGTTCGAGGGAAGGGACTCTAGAACCGGCCGGTTGTAAGTCGAATAAAATGAGTTGTGTTTGAGATTTCATCGGAGTAAGACACGTATTTGTTTCATTTGGTGGCAGCGGTGGTTTTCCGCCTTCGGGCGGCGAAACTACCGTTTTGGTAACACGTCCGCAAAGGCAGTAAGGAGAAACAGGGCGAAATCCTGCCGGCCGATAAGATCAAGGAGCAAAGAACGAAAAAGACAGTGTCAACGGGAGAGATCCATCTACTGATGCTCGACCCGGAGCTCCACCAGAGGAGGCTCGTTTTCCTGGTGGGATCATCCACCGTTAGTGGAAGCAGCCAGAGATAAAGCGGTGCCGAGCAGTGCGGGAGCGACACGGGCGGAACGGCAGCCGGAGGTCATCAAACTTGACTGGGAGGAGCGAGAGAAACGCGAACGTCTCCAGTGGGAACGGGGACGCCTGGAGCAGGAGAAACAGGAGCGTGAGCGTGAGGAGGGATCCGGAGCGGATGAGGATCGAGCGGAAGCACGCCTGTGAACAGGAGCGTATCGCCCGGTCGGAAACTTGAAGAGAGGCGGCTGCATCTCCAGCTGGAGGTAGAGCGACGACAGCTAAAATGAGCGCGTTTGAGGCTTCCCGTAAACAGGACATGTACAGTATTGGAGCAAACTCAAGAGACAATACGAGGGCGACTATCCCCGGATCTAGGCCTGCGGGTAAAGTCCCGGCGGTAGAGAACTGTTCTTTTGACCGGCTACGAGCCGATGAACTTGTTGAACAATTTTGTCCTACCCTGCAGGGAGGAGAAAGATGTAACGATAGTCAGACAGATGTGTTTTTCCTGTTGCTATTGTTTTACACCGAATGACGTGTACCATTGAAGACATTTATGCCTCTCGCCTTGTTCGTGCCCCTATGCCAACGGGAAAGGACTCGACAAGGGATAAGTGTTGTTGAGATAAAGCCGTAACGATAGTCAGACAGATGTGCTTTTCCTGTTGCTATTCACGGTTTTACACCGAACAATGTGTACTGCAAAAGACATTTATACTGACTTTTACCGGTTGCGGACCGATCATCGGAACTCTCAGAACTTCTTGTCGCCATATCTCAACGCGTTATCGTCAGCGCATTTCGGAAAAATGAACATTGCTGCCTCCATCGATTAATACTGCCCGCTTTATGAACGTAGACTGTAATACTTATTGACCCGCTATTAACAAACAGTTACATGTATTAACTTGTAAATAATAGAAGTAAATATCAGCAGGTGAGGACACCTGCTAAAATAAGGGGGGAAGAGTGTAATAACGTAGTGTAATAATTCAACGGAATACTTTTGAATATATGTGCTGTGTTTTGCCGCCGGTTCTAGACCCTCCTTCGGACGGGGCTGGTCACCTGTTCGATCACGTGCGAGCGCACGTGATCGCGTCGTGTTCGAACAGGTCATCTATACCCGTTCGAGGGAAGGGACTCTAGAACCGGCCGGTTGTAAGTCGAATAAAATGAGTTGTGTTTGAGATTTCATCGGAGTAAGACACGTATTTGTTTCATTTAAGGACTGGAGGCCGCTGTCAACAATATCCCTAACAACAACTTAAGAAATGACAAAACAGCAATTGCTTGCAAACCAATTTTCTGTCCAGAAAGTTTCATCCATAATACAGAAAACCCATGTCAGAGTTCTTGGCAAACAATAATGAAAATAAGTAGTGGATAAACAGAGAACGTACCACTGTGCATCCTTCTGAACTGAATGTGCTTTCTCCAAGTCCCTCTGCTCCTCCACCTTAGCATTCAGGACTGTCCAGATCTTCTTCAAGACCTCTGTGACATTGTATCTGTCACCTTGGATGAGGAGGCAGTCAACGCCACTTCCTGTAATAGAGAAATGTAAGATTAGATTAAGATCAACTGAACATCATAAAATATTGAACTTCTTCTATAAAAATCAGAGCAGAGTTACAGATCACCATGTTTCAGACCTACACCACTGCAGTGCGGCCCAATGTGGCCTCGCTACAACTCTTGCATTTAATCAAGTACACTGGATCACCCCTAATGTTCTCAATAAGTGCGTTGGGTTCTTTTGTGTCCAGAGGTTTGACGTTTAAGGCTAATGTCTGAAGCTCTCTCATACAAAGGGCTGCAGGCTTTATGTCGCCATTCAAAATGACAAATGACGTCCCTCACAACATGTCTGAGCTGAGCCTGGGACCACATCCCTTCCCATGGATCCAATGAATTTGATCCATATGACCAAGTGATGGAGTTGCTTGTTTTTCTCCCAAGGTTCACCCTTAATAGAAGCTACTGACTAGTTTGGCAACCTTATTAGAAGCTACCTTAATAGAAGCTACTGACTTAATAGAAGCTACTGTCTAGTTTGGCAACCTTGACTCCATTAACCAAACAAACAAATAAATAAATAAATTAAAGAAGTATAGACAAGACAACTACAGCCCACCTTGTATTCAAGTGCGAATTTAAAAAAAAAATCAGAACAAATCATTGATCATAATAATCATGATAATTCAGATCATAGCAAATCCTCGATCATTTCAATTATCATAATTAAGTCACAACCAGCCATTGATCATAACAATAAGCATAATGATTCAAATCATAACAAATCATTGATAAAGAATCATAACAAATATTTAAATCATAACAAATCATTGATCAGAATAATCATAATTCAAATCATAGCAAATCCTTGATCATTTCAATAATCATAATTCAAGTCATAACAAATCATTGATCATAACAGTAATCATAGCAATAATTCAAATCATAACAAATCATTAATAAATAATCATTATACATACAATTATTCAAATCATATCAAATCTTTTAAATAAAGTTACATAAAGTTCCCCATTTTCCCCGGTGCCTTTCTATCTTCCCCCTCCTTGTAGCAATAAGATATTCACATTTTTCAAAATAATTTACATATTTGATAAAGGAATTAAAATTTATTCCATCTCTACATCTCTACATTCATTTTATAAATATAAATTTTGGCCAATAAGATAATAAGATTGTTAATTACAGGGGCCCCTGGAAGGAGATAACCAAAAATAGTATTAAAAGCACTCGCATATAAAATTTTTCTTGTTTTCTCAAGAAACCATGTTTTAACTTCTTCCCAAAAAACAATCACCCGGGGGCAATCCCAGAAGACATGAATATATGTTTCCTCCTCCAGATGGCAGGATGAGCATAGTGGACTATCAAGTTGAACACATTTCCAAATATATAATAATCTATTTGTAGGCAAAAATTTATGAAGAATTTTACATTGAAAGAATGCGAATTTTATGTACTTGTGCCATTAACCCTTAACCACTAAAGAAGCCGTATCAGCAAAACCAGTCTGAGTGACAGGCTGAATAAAGGTTCTAAATGGGAACCATGCAGCTCCAGAGATGTAATTACTGAGGAATCAATAGGTGTGCAAAACATGTCAGTCAGCTGAGGAATGATTCCACTCTACTCAATAAAACTATAGCCCACCTTGTTTGACAACGACGTCCCTGTCTTCTCCATAGGTGTGAATCATCCTGACCTCCTGTGAAGTCAGCATGGTGACAGCAGGGTTCTGAATCTTCTCCTCCTTACAGTTCTTCTCGACGATGCTGTCCACAGCCTTCTTGGCCTTGTCTATCCTGTCCTGGTCAGGTCCAAACAGGTGCAGCGTCAGTTCTTTTGGAGTAGAGGCTGGGAAGGAAGTGTTCCCTGCAGGTCTGGCTTCAAAAAATGGCCTGCTGGCTGGGTAATTGTTGCTGAGGTAGCCCCACTAACATTAAAAAAAAGGGACAGAGTTATGAATAATAGAGAATTGGAAGCCAAATGGCTACTTCAGGGTGCTAAAGGTTAAGTACCCCTGGTTATGGTAGAAGTCTGAATGGGAGAAGACTAAGTCATTGCACCAAAGGGATGGTACTTCAGTTATATTGATTCAATTTCAGCACCAAGGACAAAACCTAGTATACATGTGTGGTCAATTGCAAAATCCTGAGAGGCAATAAGTCTCTGACAAGGTTGCACAAAATTTTTATTCCAATCACCTTGTACATGGAATCTTCATAATATGTCTAATGAAGATAATAGTGTTACTTTGGTGTATTAACGTTACATGGCATTCTTTCAGTCAGAGCAGATACGTGAGGTATTTGATGAAAGTTAGACATCCTTCTTCTTCTTCTTATCCAGTTTTAACGTTTTTTTTCCCCGAAACGGGGGTTAGACGTGCTTGCATCAAGTGCAAGTCTTTTTTTTAAGCAGGATTTTTTACGGCTGGATGCCCTTCCTAACGCCAACCCAAACCCTAGTAGGGCCCAGGATCCCTCTAACTGGTGGTACAAAATAAATCAAGCAACTGAATAAGTTCTCAAAAGAGTCAGATGTTTTGAATAATATCTACCATCTTTCATCAGTGACTGAGCTGAGACTGAAGATAGTGGATGCTATTTTAAGTATCTGAGTATATTGAGTACATGTAGCTTGATCATTTTGAACTATATCATGAGGTAATCTTACTGTTTTTGGTCCTCCTCTCCCTCGTGAAGGAAAGTCAGGGATAATCAGACAACGATTTTCTCTTCCTGCGACATCCAGTAGGGCCCGACCTGTGTCACCTGTCAAGAACTTGTGCATTCCTGTAAAAACAGGTCATTTATAAGAGAACATTCGCATCATATGGTTGTCAGGAAATGGCCAGCCAAGAATGTCACAAACTCATCAGTATATATGCACACAACTTAAATCTCAGCTACTCCACATACAGCCAGCTCCATACTCCATAGTTTCTCGTCCTGCTTATGTAGGGGTCTGCGGGCCCAATCAAAATATATTCTAGGGATCTTATCACACAACCTCATACCTACGCCAAATGATGTTAAACGTTCCAACTGACAAAATATTAATTTTTCTCATTAATCATGAAAATAAAATCCTCATTTCCTTTCCATCATGGATTACATCAATTGATAATATTCTCCACCCAAGGACAGCCTTATCTTTACAAAAAAGGCTATTCTAGCACTTCCTCATAAATTATGCAAATGAGGTCATGATTTGAATAAAATATGTTTATTGATGTTTACCCTCACTTAACTTCCAAATGCGGCAAGTATGAAATTCCCGGCAGTTACCACTATGAAATTATAGCAATTTTCCCGTAATTATGCAAATATGTCTTCATTTACATATTAATCTTTACATATCTTCAGATGTTGCTCTCGTTCTCAATAACATATGTCAAAAGTGCTGCATGGTCCTATTATGGAACACAGCCCCCCCCCCCCCCCCCCACACACACACACACACACACAGACACTACGGAATACATAACATTTCAGGAGACGGTAATATATTGGCAAAGGTCCCTGGTGGGACTAATATCCATTGACAGATGAATTGAATATTTTTGATGATCCTGCTTTTCAAACATATCTGGAGCCGTTGTAATCAAGTTTATGTCACAGGATTAACATGCCCTATTAGCTACTTACCATGCACATTTTACTTACATTTCCCGACACACTGGGACCAGATGGTCTCAGAGGAAGTCCTGTCCTCGAGCCTGTCCGACTTTGTGGTGTACTTTTCAGCAATGTGCACAGTTTCCTCTCCGTTGGTTTCGGAAGGCTGAATTGGACAGTTTTGGGGCTGTTTTTCGTCAACTTGTCCTCCATAACAGAGTAATCAACGGTGATGTTTGCTAGTTCAAAGTCCACTGTGCCCGCAGGTGGTTTAGACAAGTCATTCAGTCTCGTTGTCATATCTTGTGAGAAAGATACGACTTCGTAGTCACCTCCCTCCCTGGCTAGAGTCTCTGCAAACTCACATGTACTCTTGGCGCTTGCCAGACTGATCTGCGCTGCCTCTATCTCTGCCTCTATCTGCTTCTCTCTGGACTTTTCCTCTGTATCAATACAGGTTAGGAGCCGTTCGCCCTCTTCTTTGACAAGGGCAATCAGTGTCTGTACGGTTTTGTGGACGTTCTGACGAGCCCACTGTGCATTCAGCTGGAGTTGTTCCTTCAAGCGTTTCTGCACGTCTTCTGTCTGGCGAAAGCACTGCATTGGGACCTGACATTGTGGTGTGAGATCTAAGATTGTCTGTCTCTTCTCTGCAGCCACTTCTTCTATGCGCGAGAAGTCGTGTCGTGACTCCCTGTGTTCAAACAGGGCACATTCGTTACATATTGGAGTCTCGCAGGTCCGACAATAGACCTTCAAGATCTCTCCCGAATGCTTGGAGCATAGTGGAGCCGTCCTAGCCCTGAAAACCTTGTCGTATTTGCCCGTTTTCAGTTCCTCAAACGTGAAGAGGGTGTGGCCCTTGGTAGCTCTCAGAAGGCGATGTGCTGACTCACAACTCTCACAGAGAAACTCAGCGCACTCCGAACACCTGGATGTGGCTGGCTTCTTTTCCTCACAATTAGTGCAGAGAAGGTCATCTTTTCCATGTCGAATCTTGTGATGCTCGGTCACAGCTTTCACCAGGCTAGCAAGAAATACGTTGTCCTTTAGACCATCGACGCCATTTTGGGGCAAAGGGACTGTTTGTCGACAAATAGGACATGGAAAGGTGTCGCCATCGTTCTTCTGGACCCATTCCCGTAGGCAGTGCTCACAGAAGGTGTGCAGGCAGGGAAGAACCTTCGGGTTCTTGTAGGTGTAGCAGCAGACCGTACACTCGAGGGAGTCGCCACTGACTTCGTCCGAGAAAGCAGCAGTCGCCATTGCTACTCCAATGGAGATCTCAAATTCTGATATGACATCACCACACCTGTAGCGTGTCCAATGTTCTAAGGGCAATGTCCACTGGCGACACTACGCTGACGCAGGGAATAGAAGTTTACATGAGAAGTAAAGTTCGTTTAGTTGAAGTCTCTACAAAAGACGTAACCTCAAAAAAAATATCGTACGCTATTCCTAGGTGTCAGTAAAGTTTTTATACCAACTCTAAGGCAAATACAGTCAAAGGTCAGTTAAGGTTATGTGAATTGCATAACATTAACCCCTCCCTCCGTTTTAACGTTTAGTATGAACATAAAAGTTTCAACTTCCGTCGTGTTTGTTTGCCCGACGAAATTACAATGTTACCTTTATGTTGCAACATGCGTTTTCTGTGTGGAGTCTCTTGACACTCATCGGTGGAAACGAACACCCTCACCGACAGACTTTTACTTTGTATTCAATTTATGTTAATTATTGTCTACCTTTTTGTATTTATAATTTTGTACTTATAAGTTATATGGGCTCTCTTGGAAATCAGCCCTTCGGGGCTGAGAGACTACCCATGTGTCTCCAAGATTAATAAATAAATAAACAAGGGCGTTAACGCTAATCCGCTTTTATTGTTTTCGTCGGTCTAAGCCAGGTTAACATAATCAAGTGTGCCATCCATATGTTGGAAAAGGTTTAAGGTTACACCACAGTGTACAATACATGGCCTCTCAGTAGCCTTGTAAACTCTAAGCGCGTCAGCCATAATGAAAATAGTAGAGATATTCCTGTACTAATTTAACTTAAAATGTATTAGAGGTAAAAGAGTAATGGGAAGCTTGTAAACACTTTTTAGATTTTGCCATATATGTAAATATTTGTGTGATGTTTACTACAATCCTATAAAATGTTGACATAAATGAAATGGAAAATACTTTTCTTCCCTTTTGTTCACTCCAAATAAAAGAAATGGCAAAAATAGTGACAAAAAAAGCTCTGTATTCAGACGCTCGTACTAGCTGTTCTAGGAATTTTGTGTCAAGATGAATAGATACAGGACTCAAATGGTTCTTTCCCGATAAATTCGTGATGTTTAGGTAGTTAGGATGGGTCTCAAGGTCAAGAAAAAGGGCAGGAAAGACCCGAAGTAAAACCCCCATAAGAGCCCATCTCGTTTCCTATGTCGCGAAATGGCCAAATCTAGGAATAAGAGAGGCTTCCCTCGCCAGATACGGCATATGAAATGAAAACCAAGCAGATGGTGAAAGGTAAAGTCGTAACTACTTGGGGATTACCAAAGTAAACGCATGCTATCTGCTTGGTTTCATTCATATGGTAGTGAGATCAACATGACTCCATTCGTATATTGCAGTCACTGTGGTGATATTCAATTTGTTGTAATGGAGAAAAGGCCAGGTTGAAACCGAAGCTATTCCTGTCCTTGGTGCTGAAAGCCATCCATAAGCAATGTTGTTACCCCCCTCCCCCTGTTCGTAATAATATTATCCGGTGGATTGCCATTTTTTGCCTCCCCTGCTCATATAAATCGGCTCCTTTTCTCTTCAAAGACAGTTGTTACAAGTCTGTAGCTTATCTAGAGGTATATAATTGTCTGAAAGACTCCCGCCCGTCGGAAAACTTAACTTAACTTCAGTTGTTTACATGAAAAGTAGAGCGGCTTTATGGTTAAGAATCGGTTGCCCATATTTGGGCATTAAGTCACACGTCATCCTTGTTTCTAACCAATCAACAACGAGGTACGTTGCAAGACGCAAGCATCACCATAACGCGAACCAATCAGCATCAAGGATACACATGCTAATGAAACTTCATAACCGAGTGGGGGATGTCGCGCGTACAGGCGTAGGGTCACCACAGGCGGGCACAGGAGGCGGTCACGAGAGGCGGACTGTACCATTTTCTGTGCGGGGAGGGGCAATATCTAAAAATTCAATGCGTTGTCCCTCTATACAAAGCACAGAGACATGATTTCTTAACCAAATATTTTTGGCGGTGTTTTGGAAATTATATTAATGATCATCACCGTTACGATTTCAGTGGGGCATTGTGTCATGTCATTGTATTTTGTGTCAAGGAAATTTTATTGAACCTCATGATTGTGCGGAGAAATTGAAGCTTTTCATATAGAAGAAACTCTGTCAAGTACCTCATATACATCGATAGTTTCTCAATCTACCATATTAACCAATTAATTCATACATCACCATGCCATGACATGACTATATTGTAACTGATAGTATTATCGATGATATTTTGAACTTATAATTGTCTATATTCATTATTACTCAATAAAGACATCGACTCCGGGTGTTGGCGGTT
The DNA here is from genome assembly GCA_013266295.2 of Branchiostoma floridae x Branchiostoma japonicum. Classification (NCBI taxonomy): domain Eukaryota; kingdom Metazoa; phylum Chordata; class Leptocardii; order Amphioxiformes; family Branchiostomatidae; genus Branchiostoma; species Branchiostoma floridae x Branchiostoma japonicum. Next base: position 6,602,546 of record CM023827.1, on the reverse strand, counting down.
AGGTTCTTTTAATGGCTTTAATGGCTCATTTACAGACGGAGAAATAAAGTCCCCGCCTGAGGACACAACAAGGTAACATGGTGAATGCATTCTTCAGATTTTCAGATACATTTAAGTGGGCGAGGGAGGGAGAACGAGCTAGCCACGTGTCCTGCCCTTGGATCTTGCGAGTGACGTGTGACGCGCCACCAGTGACGCGTGGCCAGATGTGGGTCAGATCATGTTTCGTCCGACAATTACAAGATATTTAATTTCCGGGGGAATATTAACACAATTGTATTATTCAATAAAGACATCGTCTCCGGGTGTTGACGGTTAGGTTCTTTCTTTCAATGGCTCTTTTACAGACGTACAAAAACACTGACATGGCTGAAAAGTGTGAGACGCGGTGTGTCTTTTTGTTGTTGTTTTTTTGTTTGGGGCGGTTGATTGGGACTAGATCCTTACTCCAATATATGCTTCCGCTAGATTTATCTCTTTGCGGAGTTGCAGTACGTAGGCCCTTTTGTATCTGTTATTGTCGCTGCACATGCACTCGTTGTTGCTGTGAGGCCTATATATTCGCGGCCCCCATATGCCGTCCTGGGTGGTCGCCGCCATCTTGGAACTGTGGTGACGTAGGATGGCCATGAGAGGCGGGTCACCAGAGGCGGGTCACGAGAGGCGTGCGCCGAGGATGGAGACTTCCCCAGATGTCATAACCCTCAGCGCCATGGATCAAAAGCGACTTCTGGCAGTCGATGAAATTATTGCAGGGAAAATCGGCTCAACTACTTGCAATAATAATATGGATTGCTAGAGGCCCTCACTGACACGTGTGGTGGGTGAGTCAGTGACTGAGGAGAGGCCGCCTGAAAACGGAAGGGCGGGAAAACGCTATATCTCACTAAGGCCCCGTTCATACGAAGTCGGTGAAAGCGCATTCAATGTGGTTTGGCCGGATTCTGGATTCATGTGGCTCCATCTGAACGCTCCGAATCGCATTGAATGCGCATCGATCCCAATCCACATCTGGAGGCGGATTCAAACCGCCTTGACTGGATCGCGAATTGCATCTGAACGCGCCGATGCGCATTCATCAGGTTTACTTTGCATATCAACCCGGTCATTGACCTCGGGGTCCGCAAATAACAAGTGGCGGCGTCGGCAACGAATTCTTACAAGGGCCACCCGTAGCCTGCGTCTCCTTCGTACTCCGACTCTGAGCCGGTTGCAAGCGATTATCCATTAAAAAAAAACACACGACAACTTCTAGGTCATGATGCACTTTCACCCCTAACCTCTAACATTGGCAAGACGCCACCTTGTGTGTTTTCATCAAACAACAATGAATGTGGTTTAGGCGAATCGTTCTCGGGCACGGAACGTGTGGCACGTGGACCAGATGTGAGGAATGTGGTTTGCCCGAATCGAGCTCAATGCGCATTCGTATGAACGGGGCCTTAGGGAAGGACTTTCATTCCCAGATTTGGGCTATTCAAGAATGGCGAAACGTAAACGGCTCGGAAAGGGTTTACAAGTCCGGGCATGTTTTGGGTCTAAAACTTCATTTTGCAGGTTCGCAAACTTCTGGACACCTCAGGTATGAATAATTGCACTTCTAGAAAGGCTTTGGTGGAAAAAACTGGAACAAAAAAAAGGTGAGTTCATGCGTTTTGTTGATGTTGCACTTTTCGTTACTGAACACATTTTCCTTGATTTTGTTCTTTATATTTGTTCTTAGGTGGCGGTCGGTGGCGCAGCGGTAGCGCTTTCGGCTCGGGGCCAAGAGGTCCCGGGTTCGATCCCCACCCATGTCACCGATCTTGTGCCCTTGGGAAAGGCACTTTACACGACTTTCCTCACTTCACTCAGGTGTAAATGAGTACCTAGCTTCGGTTAGGGACGTCCCTCGGATAGGACGTAAAATGGAGGTCCCGTGTTTGGGGAGAGCCACACCTTGAGCACGTAAAAGAACCCACCACACCTTTCGAAAAAGAGTAGGGGCATGCCCCGGTGTGCGATGGTACAAATTCTACAGTCCGGAGTCTTGCCAAGAATTGGCATGCCATAATGATCAGTATAATGATCGTGGGCATTAAAGGAAAGACAAGATATAAGGTCCAAGCGTCCACAAAACACTTAGATGTGAAGAATACATTATATAGAAGATGTTCCGGCAACTGGTTCTGTAATACTAATCGTCTGCACTATTTTTTCTTTAATTAAACGTTAATGTTTACCTCCAATCCTGCCCATTTAACCATGCATATCTACACAGTCCACCTGGAGGATAACGTAATTACCTAGCATGACGCAATGCGGCACCTGGACTTAATGTATGCATATTTTTGAGACTCGTTATCATGCGAAATCCTTTGATTTCATTGGTCTTCGTTTTGATCGAATTAATGCTCAACTAACCTCTGTCAAAATCATTTCTAAAAGAAAAGGCACAAGATTTAATGTTTCATGATCTGCAATTACCGGGAATTAATCCGAAATGGACCGTTTTATTGAATGACTTTTTCTTCTTCTTCTCATGTACTGCTAAGCCTGATTTTCATCAGATTACTAGCAGCTGCACATGTGTTAGTTACAAAACAGGTGACCGGTACAAATTTTTGATTCTAGGACTTGCTTCACCAGAGAAGCATGTACGAACGGTTAAATTAGGCGCTTTTCTCTTTCTGTGTGTCTGTGTGTGTGTGTGTGTGTGTGTGTGTGTGTGTCTGTGTGTAAACACGATAAATTGAGAAGGCTGTTTGTGTGTGTGTGTGTGTGTGTGTGTGTGTGTGTGTGTGTGTGTGTGTGTAAACACGATAAATTGAGAAGGCTTACATGGATTTTCTTGATATTTAGCAGGTGAGTAGGTCTTGATAAGACCTCAAAATGATTAGATTTTGGGCCCCCTGGAGGCTTGTCATGGTACTGCGGCTTGTCATTGTACTTCTGGTTTTGATATCTCATGATTTAGACTAGGGGCACGGAGTTTGCATGGTAGATAGCTCTTGTTCTTGGGAAGACGTGAAATGAGATTGGGGGGCCCTAGCAGCTTGTCCTGGAACTGCAGAGGCATTTCTTGAAAAATGTTATATTGATCTAATTTGGTTTTAATCAGGATATAATTTGCATAATTAATGAGGAAATTCTATAAATCAGTGGGCCGCTGCATTTCATGATAGGACGAGTCAAACTTTTGATGTATGTAACTGAGAATGAAAGGAACATCAGCAGATATTGATTATGTAAATAAAAAACTAATTTGCATGATAAATGAGAAAATGCTAATTTCATAGTGGCAATGCCCGTACTTTCATGCTGGTGGCATTTGGAATTTTTAAAAGTGAATATGACCATCATTAAACATAACTTATTCAACCTCAACTCAGGACTGCATTTGCATAATTTATGAGGAAATGCCACAATGGCTTTCTTCGTTAAGATAAGATTGGCATTGGGTGGAGAATATGATCAACAGAAATAATTCATGCAAAGAGGATGTTGTTTCCATAATCAAAGATAAACATTGAATCAAAATTTGTCAGTCGTAAAGGTTAACATCATTTGGCAAAGGTATGAGATCGTGGAACTCTAGTTTCATAGTTTAATAGGAATGCCACCAAATCCATATGCTGTCACAACAACGTAGCTCATTACATGCTGTAGCCATCAACCTATTCAAGCACCTTGAAACTCCCATCTTAACGTTTTGAACATGAAATACATTTCAAATGAAATTTATGTCACTGTCATCTGCCTACTGAAAACGTTTTAAAGTTCTTTGATGTATATACTTCTACTGTGTTAAGTAGACTAACAAAGAAGTGCCAGTCCTGGATTATAAGATGATAAACATGTGTATAACAAACAAATTGAAATAATTATTGCATACATGTATATCATTCTTCTCAGCAATTACACTGTTACATGTATACCATCATAAATGTGTCTGGTATGTGTTTGCAATTGTATCAGATGACAGTTACCTCATAGTCTGAGTATCATAGCCTTAGTGACCACCACATGGTGTATACTCATAGAGGTTGCAAAAAGCCAAAACCCAGTCCACAAATCATTACTACCAGAATATTTAAGAACTTGGATGAGTCCAGCTTTATAGCGGATCTTGCTAGTGTTCCGTGGCACACAGTAGATATTTTTGATTCTGTGAATGACAAATGGGAAACCTGGAAGGAGTTGTTTAACACTGTATGTGATGTACATGCCCCGGTTAAGCAGTTCAGGGTCAGGGGTGACAACTGTCCACCTTGGCTCACAGAAGAAGTGAGACAAGTGATGCATGCACGAGATCATGCAAGGCATCATGCTGAAAGGACTCAGTCACCTGTAGACTGGGAGGTATACAGGACACTGCGTAACAGAACCAAGAAGATAATACTGAACTCTAAACGAGATCATTACACAAATATTATCCACAGTTCAGCAGGCATGAACAGTCTTTCTGAAATGTGGAAAGCTCTCAAGAGTCTGATTGGATGTCAAAAGTCCACAGAAATACCAACCTTAGTCAACCATGATGGTGAAGTATTATCATCACCCTACAGTATAGCAGAATAGCTTAACTCCTTCTTTGGTGGAGTAGCTGGCAAACTGGCTGGGTTATTACATAAGTACAAATCCATATTTCATCCCTTGCAGTTTATACAACATAGTAAAGTGACTTTCTCCTTTCAACCCATATCAGAGGCTTTTGTTTTGTCCGAACTTTCTTCTATGAAAGCAAACAAAGCCACTGGTCTTGATGGGCTAAACTGCAGACTCCTTAAGATTGCTGCCCCTGTTATATCATCTTCCCTGACCAGCATTTTGAATGCTTCCTTGTCCACCTCGGAGTTTCCTGCGGTCTGGAAGAAAGCGCGAGTTGTCCCTATCTTCAAAGCTGGAGATAGAACAGACACTGGTAATTACAGACCAGTTAGCATTCTTCCAGCAATATCCAAAATACTTGAACGTGCAGTTCACAAACAAGTCTATCAGTTTCTGACTGAGAATGACCTTCTCTCTGCACGACAGTCTGGGTTTCGCAAAAAACACTCAACCCAAACAGCCCTTCATTTAGTTACAGAGGAATGGTATGAAGCAATAAACCAAGGTAAAATCACTGGTGCAGTCTTTGTGGATCTGTCAAAGGCTTTTGATACCATTGATCATAACATCCTTCTACAAAAAATCAGGGCCTTTGGAATCATTGGCTCTACAGCTAAATGGTTCCAATCGTACCTCTGTGAGCGATCACACTGCACTGTTGTTAATGGACAAACATCCAATTTCTGTAATGTTGAATGTGGAGTGCCGCAAGGCTCCATTTTGGGACCGCTTTTGTTTGTAATGTATGTAAATGATATGCCAAAATGCATACAACACTGCAATATTGCCTTATATGCTGATGACACGGTGGTATACTTCAGCCATCCTGACTTAGAAACCATACAAAGGGCTCTTCAGTCTGATATGGACCGTCTTCATCACTGGTTTGTGGCTAATTGTCTCTCTGTCAATGCCAAGAAGTGTAAAGCCATGCTTATTGGCACAAGGCATCGGCTTAGGGGAAAAGACCTGGTGAGTTACAAGTATTAATGAATGGAAACCCCCTTGAAGTAGTCCCCGTTTTTAAATACCTTGGAGTCATTATAGATAGCGAACTGAAATGGGATTTTCATGTTATTCATGTTTTGTCTAAACTGAAGCGCGCGCTTGGAACAATGCGTCAGGTCCAACCTTTTGTTACACAATCTGCACTGGTCACCTTATATAACACCATATTTTTACCGCATTTAACCTATGCCTGTACTGTCTGGGATGGTGCCATTTCTGTACAATATGATAAGATGCAAAGAATGCAGAACCGAGTGGGCAAATTGATCTTAAAAGCCCTGTATAGAACTCCATCACAGGATGTCCTTTCTCTTCTTGGGTGGAAGTCTGTGAAAATCATACATCGGCAACACAAAGCCATGCTGGTGTATAGGGGCTTGGACAACTCTTTACCTCCACACATGCGAGGGGTTTTCATCCGGTACAGAGATGAAGCCACCAGATCCACCAGGCAGAGCACATCAGACAACCTTATCATACCGAGGCCCCAACTGGAGGTGTATAGGCGGTCACTGAGGTACTCGGGGGCGACTGTGTGGAACTCCTTACCACCACAAGTTCGATCGGCCCAGTCATTGGGAACTTTTAGGAATGTGATACGGCACTTGGACTGAAAATGGACTGATGATTTACTATTTATTTGATTATAACTTTTTGTTTGTTTGTAATCCGTGACCCCGCCCTCACCCTCGACCTTGTTGAAAAGCGGTCTTATGTTGTACCGAACAAGCTTTCGAGTTTAAGTAAAGGCTTACTACTACTACTACTACTACATCATATTGTCATGATTAATTACAGGGCCTGAAATTTTGTGATAGAAAACACTATGCTTCAGCAACACACCTTATGCATATATATCTTTGTGATATAACTGTTGACATCAAATTGATGATATTATAATCCAGTAATAACTTTTTTACAAGTTAAAAGCACTTAAAAGCATGCATCTGTATAGCTTATTGTCCTTTTAAAAGTATCAATTAAGAAAATTAATCTGAGAATGTATGAAGCATAACAATATGATACCTAAAGGCCAGCTTGCCCTTACAGCAACTTCCAAGACAAATTTTTGTACTTCGAATATTCTGCAATGTATGCTGAATAGTTAATCAAGCATCAGGTTTCAAATCTTACAACTTCTCTAGATAGACCTGACCTCTCAATATTGACAAATTGTACCAATGCTACTTAATAACAGAGAAACAACTAAGTAATGAAAATGAATTACTTTTTTGTCAGTGTGAAAAACTTGACAATGTCAATGTATGAACTGCAATTAATAATGTTGATACAGCTATTTTGGAAACAAAACTTGATAATGAAAAAGTTTGATGACCAGAATTGGACAGACTAACAGTTAGCCCTTCTCATCAAGCCAACAGGCAGCTATCAGTTTGCTACTTGATACCCTTGGCAGCCAGTTCTTCCTTCACCCTCTTCAGGTAGCCGTTGTCTGGGTAACCATATCTGTTGAGAAATATCAAAGACAATGTTAAGCCAGATGGTTATGTAGTTGCCCCAGGGTTAATGTTATATGACAAGCAGATGTTTTTGACAATATCTGTTTCAAACCAGATTTATATCACACACCTCAGGATAAAAGAAAATGACAGAATATTGCAATGGAATAAACTGTTATGACTACCATTCTGCTTAGCCCTTGCATTGCTTTCTGTGCCGCTAGACAATTGCTTTCCAAAGTCAGACATGATACCCCCCTTACTAAACTTGCCACTGACACTGAAATGAAGCTCTATTTCTACTTACTGTCCAACTGTGCTGGTCTTGTGATGAATGTCATTCCAGACCACTGTGTCACTTTGTCCTGTTGTTGCTGATGTCCCAATGGTGAAGGTCAGCTTCTGCTTAAAGGCCTTCTGCAACAATTGTAGCACCTCTCTCCCCTCAGAGTTGTCAGGAAGGTATGCTGTACGCCTTGTGCCCGTGAAGGGCTTTCCAGGGTTGGGATGCTCTGGCTAAGGGACAAAGGGACACAATGTAGCAGATTAGGTAGTGGTACGATTCAGAATGATGTTATCCCATATGTGCAATGTATTTACAGGTGATTCTTTTGTTACCACTCTGAGTGAATATATTGTACATGTATGAGAGTGGCTATCCAGATCTACTGTTCTACCACAGGCTTGATCAGTCAAGATGTGACATCTTCATTGATTTGAAGTAATTAAATGATTATGATGTATTAGCTCATGGAATATGAACAATAACTCACCCCCTGCATCCCACTTCTGAAGGAATATTCTATCATGATTGTTCCACACTTGGGATACCCTCGAAGATGTATGGTGCTTGCAGTTGAATGATTCATCGTCCCCTTGGGTTGGTTGCCGGTGAGTTTTCCCACAACAGCATTGCAGACTGGACAGCAGGACTTGTTTCTCAGGGCCTCGTCCATGCAGTCTTGGCAGAACACAGCTTTGCAGCCTTTTTCTTTGCAAGGCAGGGACTTGGGGTTGGTAACATCTGACAAACAGATAGGGCAGTTGGCATCCTTATCTTTCCCACTCTGTGAGGTTTTGACTTTTTCTTTCTCAGGAGCATCCCAGCCTGAAGCCATCCCACCTGTGGCTAAATCCTTCCACATTCTTCCATAGCCCATTCCAGATCCCTTACTCTGGGTGATAAGGGCAGCCATCTGGATTGAATCATTTTTGTGTTTTACACCTGTTCCTGTTCCTGATGCAGCTACCTTTGCATAGCTCATACTTTGAGAAGAACTACTACCCGAAGGTGTCATTGGACCTCTTGCCTGTACTGCTTTTGCATTTTCTTGCTTGTCAGAACTGCTTCCTGATAGGAGTAGGGATATTTCCCTTGCAAAGACTTCTGCAAGGACTTGAACTGTGTCAACAGCTGTGTCGATGAACCAGATTTTCCTGAGGCAGCAGGATGGGTTGTGTCTGTTGATGAGATACTCCATCACACCAAACATCAATGACTGGGCACAGATATGCTTTGGCATACCATATTTGCCTGGGGAGAAATATTTCACTGTTAGCCACTGCCTGAATCATACCAGATCGTGTACTATTTACAAAAACAAAAATTCAAAGGAAACTTTTCAGATATGTTCTAATTAGAGAAAACACAGGTACAATATTGAATCACAACTGCCTAAGTCTCACCTGCACTGATGGCTGGTATTGCAACAGACTCTGCTTGCAGACCTTCTGCTGCCTGTAGAATGTTGATGCATGTTTGCTTGAGCATGAATGAGCATTCTTTTGCTTGGTCTTCACGCCATTTTGGCCCATGCGCATGGATAACGTGCCTGCATGGCAATTTCCCTGCTCCTGTGATCTCTGTTTCTGTGGGTTGCAGAGGACTTCTCTTCTTCATCTTTTCTGTACTTTCCTCTTGTATGACAGATCCACCAGCCTGCACAATGGCCTTTGCCACCCCACCACCATGTTGTAGTTTAGAATCAGATGCGTTGATGATAGCATCCACTTCTAGAGAAGTTATGTCACCACAAGCAACTATGAGTTCAACCCCCTGTGGAAGTTCGGAGCAGTAGAAAGAAGTGGGACGTGTGACACCTCCTTGAGCACCTAGAGGTGTGCTTTCCTGTTTTCCTGCTGAATTTGACTTTGCAGGATTGTTCCCTATTCTTCTTGAACCTCTAGAGGCAGGGATGCCCATTATACCACAAAAGTCTGCTCTTGCAGCCCTTATCTTGTCTGGTTCTCCCATGAACATGACTGTTGTGTCATCATCAGTTGCCTTTGTCAATACTTCTGGATGGAGTTGCCTCACTTTCCTGACACCTTCCAAAAGACATTTTGGAGCTAGCTTGTACTGGACGACATTTAAGCTCTCACATGTTATCTTGTGAAAGACTTGCTGGTAGATTGTGGTGAATTCATCAATGGCCTTGTCTGGTTCAGGATGTCTTCCCAGTGAAGGTGATGGTACAAAGTATGCTTTTGTGTTGTCTGTGCTGGTGTGAAACACAGACTTGTACCTTTTACCAATATCTGCTATCTCTGTATGATGCTTATGCCGAATGTAAGTTAGAATATCTGGGTCTACAAACACTTCGAACCGAGAATTTTTCTCTTGATCTGACCCAGTACTGCCAGCATTGCAGTCATCACTATCTGCTTTGTGCCTTTTGCTTGCAGGAATGTTGCCTGTTGTACCAGTAGCACCTGAAGACAGATGGTCGACTTGCATGGAATTCTTGCCCAGATTCTCCTTGTAAAAGGCCTTCTTTTGCTTCTCGGAGCTTTTTGACTGTGTGGCTTCAGCATCATTATTGGCTGGTGACTCGTCCCTTTGAGAACCTGTCTCTATGGTTGTGGAATCATCAGGAGAGGCACCATGATTATGAGTGCGCCCTAGGCTATCTTCATCTCCCTCAATAGTGTCTGCAGATTCAGCCTGGAAACCTCTTGTGATGGTCTGGTCTCCAGGCACATGGGCATCATTGTTGGTAGTATCATCTGGAGGATTTGCGGGTACATTGTTTCCGGGCTTTTCAGGTGGTCTGCTGTTGCTGGAGGTTTGAGTTTGTGGGTCATCGTTGTCAGTTAACATTGAGTTATCATTGCCAGGTACTGGCCGTGGTGCTGATTTTGCATGAACAGGTGCTCCTTCTGTTTCCATTTTCTCTTCAGCTGTGGAGGTTTGATAAATGTCCTCATCTTTTTCTGCACTTCCTCTTGGGACCCCCTCCCCATTCGATGAACCAGAGGCCATTTTTAACTTATTTTCCTTCTGTTTATCATCTGATGTGGAAGAAGCTCCACCATAAGCAGAAGAACTCTTGCTAGGATCCTCTACCTGTTCACCTGGTTGTTGGTGCCTTTCATCCTCCTCTCTCCTTGCATTATTGTTGGCAGCAGCATCTGGAGGATTTGCAGGTACATCCTTTCTGGGCTCTTCAGATGGACTGCTGTTGATGGTTTGAGTTTGTGGATCCTCGTCATCACTTGGCATTGGTTCATCCTCATCATCTAGTGGCTGTGGTGGTGAGTTAGAGTGAACAGAAATGGGTGCATTTTCTGTTTCCATTTTCTCTGGTTCCTCTTCAGCTGTGGAGTCTTCCATGTCCTCATCTTTTTCTGCACTTCCTCTTGAGCTTCCCTCTTCATTTGATGTACCAGAAGCCATCTTCAACCTCTCTTCCTTCTGTTTATCATCTGATGTCAAAAAAGCTCCTTCATGAGCAGGAGGACTCCTGGTATCATCCTCTACCTGTTTACCTGGCTGTTGTGGGTCCCTTTCTTCCTGCTTTCTCCCTGCAACATGGTCAGTGGCTGTGGCAACTGGACCAGTGGCAACTGGACCAGTGTTCTTCTCTTGGGGTGATGCGCCCTTCTTGTCTTCTTCTTCTTCAACTTCTTTGTCACTTTGGAGATACCTGGAGGCATCCTGATGGCTTGCTGTAGTTGCTGGTGTGTCCTCAGATGACATCCCTCCATCTGCTTGTTGTCCTTTCCTGCAGCCTCTTCTGTCTTTGCTGACAGTGTTGAGATTTAGATGGTCATCTGATTCATCTGATGGTTTTATCCTTGTGCTTTGGGGATCCATGTTCATGTCACCTGGGCTTTCATCATCCAAGCCGGTGACTGTAAAATTTCTTTTTGCAGTCTCCTTAGGATGTTCGTTTGGAGTTTGCCCCCTGTCATTGGTTGCTTTGCTTTCCTTGTAAGCCGTGGTGGTTGACTCATTTGTTGATTCCAGCGCTTGTTTACTGTACTGTTCCAAATACTGTTGGAGAAGCTGTTGTGCATCTGCCACCTGTGTATAGGTGCCTTTAACTTCAATAACCCTATCAACTACACCCTTTTCCCATGTTATGCCTGTTTCTTTTTTGACCTTGTCTATCTGATCCTGAGATATTAGATGAGCCAGACGAGCATCAACTGTGGCATGGACCTCATCAAAAACCTGGAAAACAATTATTATAATAAACATTCCAGAATTATACAACAAACGTTGTTTAATGCAAACTTTGCAATGCAAGATTCAACAGAAGATTATATGCAGAATATTCTTTGCATAATAACTTGTTTGAAACCAACAGTATTGAAACCTTCTGTTGCATTCTGTACAATGCTTGGTACAAATATGTGACATCAACTGATGCATGTCTTACCTCTGGGTCATCCTCTTCCTGAACAGTTACTTGCATGCCATTGAGGACATGCTGTTTTTCCAGAACAGTCTTTACAGCTATGGATAAAATCAAATAATGCAGAATTATTTTTAGTAAATACTAAATATGACCACATACCATGCTAAAATTCATAATTAACCTTTCATTTTCAATTGATGCACTTTGCACCACACACACAAGATATCACATCATCTAATGATGTATAATCTAATTTGCTTGACTTTGATTTCATCATCAGACTGTTCCTCGGTGCATAAAACCTTATAAGAAACTTTCTGCAAAACATTTCACAATTTATTAAGTAATGGTAGTATATAGGGCATGTTATTTATAACAAATCGGTATTGACAAAAGTACAGCAACTTTTATAAGGTCTTCTATAACTATACCTAACTTTGTCACAAACAAACAAGTGGATATAAAATTAATGAACTTACATTCAAACAATTAGATACGAAATGAACTTACATACAAGTATATTGGATAAATCAACATGTGTGTATAATATATCGTAATACGATACTGGTCCTAAGATCTAAACATTCTTTAACTAGGGAAGTTGCCACAGACTGATTATCAATGGCAATGCAGAAAACACACACCTGCACTGTCCAGGTAGGTGATTACTGCCACCGTGTCTGTTACCATGGTGATGGACTCGATGTCAGCTCCACCGTTGGATGTTTTCATGAAGTGGATCTGCAGTTTGTCCTTGTTCACACCCTCAGGGATGTTGGACACCAGGATGGACCTACTGGCTTGTTCAGCAGTAGCACTGACCCTCTGAAGTTGAAAATGATTTAAGTTTACATTTTCACAGATATCTACCCTGGTTACATCCCCAGGACTTGAAATACTAACTAAAGTTCCTTTTTCTGGTTGTCACTATAGATAGGGGTCTTAATGCTTGTGTCAATGGAAAAAAATTATCCAAGCGACCACCAGAAAGTGGTCATACTGGCCAGGTGGTCCTTATGTTATAAGAGGTGGGCACTTGTGAATTCAGATGTTTACATAGCAGGCCACTAAAATGACTGAGGAGACCTCAACAAGTACAAGTACAAGATAGCAGTGAGATGATTTTGCATTTACCTTTGTATCATCTTCTGGAGGAATCCACTTCTGAACTTTTACTTCAACACCATTCAGGACCTGTGGCCTTTTCAGAACACTCTCCACAGCTTCAAAGCAAAACATTCATTTCGAGGATTTAATTACTAGTAGTAACATTTCAAAGACATTCATATACTAACTGTAACACTGCAAAGAACTGACCCTTGACCCTGATGCTGAGTGTGTTAAGTCAATAAACAGAGCAAAAAATATAACAGGGAATGTAGGTGAAAACAGTTCATTTTTTTAGCTCTAAAATTACATCATTTCTACAAGATAAGACAGTTCATTTAGTCCCATCAACTCTTCCTAAAAGAATAACTTTTCTAGCAGTATAATGTCAAGATTGAGAGAAAAGTGTAAGTGAATCAAAGTGATCTATTGGATAAGTTGAAGCACACTGAAGAGCTAAAATCTTTCACTAGTTTTGACAAGAGAAAACAAATGTTATGTATTTATCATTGTTCTGTCACAGTTTAAATTCTGTTTAAAAGCTCTTTTGGACATTTCAAGCACAATGAATAATGAATGACAGATGTCTGAATCAAGGGTTCAATTCCCAGTTCTGCATTGTCTGACCTAATCCACTTTATACCAGTCTGCTTTCACTTTCACATTTGTAGAAAGGGGTGACAATTCTATGTTTGATTCCAGTGAAGATTGCTACTCTTAGTACTGCTTACATTTACCAAAAATACAAACTGGTTTATCATAGAATGATACATTGCAGCAACAATATGCTGAATTGCATAATTGTAACAAATGGTTGACCAAGGCTTGAAATACTTATTTCTGCATACCTGCATTGGTGCAGGTAACATTGCACCAGAGAAATTTTACTTGCACAGTCACTCAAAATTTAGGAAGTATGGATCATACTGAAACCTGTTTAAAAACTATGCAAATAAAAATCAGCATACACCAGTAGACTAAGTGGTAAGTACATATAGTACATACATGTATACATTGACCCGAGTGCAGGTTAGGTGCCTACATACCTACACAGCCCCAATTTTACCTGCACTAAGTTGCATATGCACGTAGTATTTTGAGCCCTGCTGACATATGAAATGTGATACCCACACACCTGTACCATCCAGGTAGGTAATCTTTGCCTCAGTGTCTGTTACCATGGTGATGGACTCAATCTCACCCCCACCGTTGGATGCTCTCATGAAGTGGATCTCCAGTTTGTCCCTGTTCACCCCCTCAGGGAAGTAGGACACCAGGATGGACCTGCTGGCTTCATCCTCTGATCCGTGTGGGCCTCTTTTTCCAAGATACAAGATGCTTTGGTTACATTGCTATGTTTTGACACCCCTATGTTCCCATAGCTAAACCTATGTTTGGACAGCACATCGGCAGAACGTACTGTGCCTGCATAAAACCTGTACAGTAATGTATTGAGCATAGCACTTGAGCAGAATGTCTTGTTTAAGGTTGTATTTGCATATTTAAGGATGACATCCTGTCTATAGTTTTTAAATGTCGTGTCGGGAAAGATATTGTCTATAACAGGCTAAATTCTGATGCAACGTTGACCATGATGCTTGTTCAGACAACCATAACCCTACATGTATGTTGAAATGAAGGAAGGAAGGATGGATGGAAGAAAGGGAGGAACGAAAGAGGAAAGGAGCTTATATATATAGTACTGCATCACATTACAACCTTGGCACAGCCTCATTACTCAATTACACATTAGCCAGTACCTACTGGCTTATCTTTAAGTTGAATATTGTACAGTGTATTGACAGTGCAAAAATATAGAAATCATTTCCCTCAACTGTTTTATTATTCTTATTTACAATACTGCAATGCCTTTGAGAGCATTGTGAGTTATTCATACAACATCCTTTGTTTTGCCAAAAACATTGTCATACTGATTTCTTGTACAGGGCAGATGGTTACATGTAGATAGCTAAATGTACCGTTATGTGTTCAAACAAGACACACACCTACACACCCGTACCCACGCACCCACCCCATTTACAAGAGGTTACATGTGGCCCGTTAGGGGGACAAACAACAAGGCTGGCCTTTGGACCGGGTAGGGAGTTACAGTGTGTGGACGCCATTGGCACTTACATGTATGCTGAGTCTAAGCATGTTTTTACCTCCATGGTCTAAGCAAAGTCCTTTGTCCATAAGGCATTCTAATTTCTAGCTGTAATTTATACTTCCTACGACACACAAGTGCAAGTCACCAAGGATCAATACCTATAGATTCAGCCTCTGGGAGTCAACCATCATGAACTAGCCTGGCCCTGGGTGCGAGACACACCAGCGCTTAGGATAAAGAAAGAAATTCACTGATCCCTGCCCAACACCAGGGAACTGGCACCCCTCCTCGAATTATCTATCGCGCGAGAGGTAGATTAGACCCCTGGTGTGAACTCCGCCCGGATAATTAATAGGCGTGTGGCTTCCCCCGGCCGAAGGGAGTATATATCGTGTTGCGCTGGGGTCTACATTGTAGATCTGGCACCCAGCTATCATGAACTGGTACCAAGTGAAACCCAGCACCAAGAGACCACGTCTATCATAATGATAAACGTTAAGTAGGACAACAACAACAACAACAACATAATTTTAAGGATCACATTGCCATTCCTAAACAGGCGTTTTTGCATTTTATCATAAACTGTGATATGAATTTTTAAGTAAAACTAACCGTGGTGAATTGTGGCATCCATTAACTGAAAAGAGGAAGTACTAAACGGTCTTGAAAGTTAGCCCGATGTTGATTTTACATGTACATCTTACCTGACATTACCGAGCCGTGAGTTACCCAGGTCGCTCGCTCCGTCCTCTTCGTTCGCCCCCCTCGCATGAGCCATGTTCTGCCCCCCAACTTGGCGCGTCCCGATCCACAGACAGGTGCACCGCAGTACCTCGGATCACTCCAGGCCTGGATCACTCAAAATGGCTGGCTGACGACAGGAACATTGAACCTACCTACAGTCAGAAGCGCTATGGCAGGCGTATAGATCTGAAACCACCTACTAGGAACCGCAATGCTAATTTGCGCTCTTTCCTAGAACGAAACCACCTTCCGGGTTTGGCGGCGGTTTTAAAAAGAGAAAGTCGCTGCCTTGTCATTGGATAGAAGTTAAACCACGTGATCTGATACGACCAATCAGATGTAAGCAGCGGAATTCCCCTTACGTAATGCCCGCGAAAAAGGGGAAGTGAAAGCGGAACATTAATGACGTCAGGTTTCGGTGGGTGGACCATTTCTGAGTTCTGGACCAGTAAATTTTGTTTGCTTACAAATTGACCTAGGGGGAAATTTTCGGCAGTTGACAGCCGGCCTGACACACTTGTGCAGGTTTGAACTTTGAACTTCACACTGTATGAACTTTGTACAGTCACAGATATGGATACAGATAGCACATAATATATACAAAATCAAACAGTTGAATTGATCAGAATATTTATTTTGAACAAAAAAGGTGATGGTTGCATAGTGTCATTCTTTATTCACACGACACACTTTTGAAAGAATCGTTTACTATCTAAATAGATCATTGGCATGAAAACCAAATGTTGTGTATTAGGTATAGCCATTACATAATAGTAGGGTAGGCTATGTGCACAATTTAGCACCACACAATACTGTACACTTCTGGAATGGACAACCAATTCCTTGCTCTTATTGTCTATTTAACAGGCGCCTTTAACTACATGTAACGTTACTGGTGTAACAATACTCTGTCTACAAAACAAATACTAAGCAACTCTGTCAAAATATCTTGTTTCAGATCAGTATCAAGTAATAATTTGAACACCAGGAAAAATAAAAATCTCTGTGACTTTTGATTTAAAGTTTAAAAAACAAACACACAAACAAACAAATACACACAAAGCTAATAACTATGTACCTTCACTGGAAGCAATAAAGATTAACCAATACAAACTGAATACTCAGTGGAAATTTTCCATTGCATCTGTCAGTATATATTTATGAAATTCACAATGTGTATATAGCTACATAACTTTCTCTGAACCATTGTCTAGTTCAGGGCTTTATCATTGGGCTTTACTAAACACACACAGCCCACATTTTATTTAGCTACTACAGACATTCATGGCTACAACATTCTCTATACAGTTGAAGGTCTTGTGGTGATGCCCTTAGCTGCTAGTTCATCTTTCACCCTGGCCAGGTAGGTAGGATCTGGGTATCCATACCTGCACAGAACACAAAGCAACAGGGAGTTAAATATACATGTACTGTAAAAATAATTGCATTTTCTTTCATGGTGGTTTTATTTTGTGGTAGGAAGAACAAAACACATATTTGTGGTGTAATGATTTCGTAGTAAGAGGTCACCACAAAAACCACAAATTCAAAATAAAACCACCACAAACACTTGTCTAAAATGATTTTGCCTGGACAGGTCGCTTAATGCTTGAGTCAATAGGGAAAATTTTCGGGACCAAAAAAAAGTGAATTACATGTGCTATAATTTCTCACCTGGTGGGACCTCCACTGAGGTTTGTTTTGTGATGAATGTCGTTCCAGGTGACGGCATCGCTAGTTCCAGTAGTGACAGACGTCCCGATGGTGAAGACCAGCTTGTTCCTCCAGGCCTCCCTCAGAAGGGTAAGGACCTCCTGCCCCTCTGGGTTGTCTGGCAGGTATGCTTTCCTGGACGTACCATGGTAACGCTGTCCGGGGTTCGGGTGCTCTGGCTACAAAAGGAAGCAAAACCCGGTCACATAACTTGTTTTCAAATGCTCTACCATAAAACATATTCAATCTTGTCACTTTAGACCAGCAGGTTACTTTAGACACATGGTCATGTTTCAATTTAGTATTAGTCGTAAAAAAGACTATTGCAAAGGGGCCTCTTGCATTAAGGAACTGCAAGGGAGAAAGAGAAAAGAGCAAACTTTTTACATGTTGCACACAATGCTTCCAGGAGTCCAGTGTTAAAAAGGCAATTACTGTATATTTATTTATTTTTGGTGGGATTTAATTTCACCATAGGAAGGAAAGTGTTTTAAGCCTGTGTTTGAAGACAGTACTGCAGTACAGTCACTATTATGCATTTATTTAGAAACACATGATTTGCAGAGGAGAGATCGGTGTGAAAAAGACGAAAATAAAAACTATGTAGCAAACATTTCAAGATCTAGACTTGTATCAATCAATCAATGTTCAATCAATCATTATCGTAATGATCAACTCACTCCTTGTATTCCAGATGGGATGTTGTAGTGAATGATGATAGTTCCGCAGCCTGGGTAGCCAGGGAGACTGCTGTACCTCTCCACTTCACACTTCATCGTTCCCTCTGGCTGGTCGCCCCTCAACCTCCCCACCACCAGGCCGCAGATGGGACATTTGGCCGCGTGCTTCAGAGCGGTTGCCAGGCACTCAGCACAGAACTTGTGCTTGCAAGGCAGAGTCTTTGGATCAGTGAAGTCGCTCATGCAGATAGGACAGGTGTCATCCTGGTCACCGTCACTTGTTCCGGACCTGTCGCTTTGCGGCTGTGCCTTCGGGGAGGAGGCCTCCATACCTGGTGTGTTTTGATGATCCCAGCTGTTTTCATTTCTGAAATAGTCGTCTCCTTTGTCATGAAAGCTTGGGAGTGACTGGTAACTTTCATGATTGTAGGATGACCTATTTCTGAAATGATTGTCTCCTTTGTCATGAAAGCTGGAGAGTGACTGGTAACTATTATAATCATAGGATGACCCATGTGCAGTTGCACCACTTGCTGCAGGTACATTTGAGGTGTTATTCGACGACAGACCAGAGCTTGACGTTCTACCCCTTCCGTCGGCTCTACTCATGGACGAACTCCTGCGGCGGGACCCTCTCGTAGAATCTCTGGGGTCACTGGGGTCATCTAACAGCTTCCCACATTGAGATGAGAATCCTAACATTGTGCTGAAGTCATTGTCGACGATTCTAATGTCCTGAAGACCACTGAGAATCTCTCGCTGTGCCTCAGCAAAAGCCATGATGCCAGCTAGCATTGCTCTTGCACACATGTCCTTTGGGACACGAAACGTTCCTGCAAACATAAAAGCAGATATATATACAGTCAGGAGTTTGAATATCTATGTGACTCGTACGTATCCATACCTTCAAATTGTGTAACATAATTGAGCACAAAAAGATTTGAAACACTCTATAAGGCAATATATGTCTGAGGAAAATAACATGCTATGTGCTAATGTCACTGTGACTTTTACAGTCAAACCTGTACAAATGATCACTTTTTGGGGGTCCTTGCATAATTTTTCCCATTGATGCAAGCATTAAGATTCCTATCTATAATGACCACCTGTTCACATAGACCACATATTATTGGTCCCCTGAGTGGTCTTCTTGGGAACTTTTGACTGTACTGTATACACATTGTTTTTCTCACCTGAACTGATGGCAGGTAGAGCTATGGACTGGGCTTTCAGATCCACTGCAGCTGACATCAGTGCTCTGTATGTGGTGTCTTTTAGTTCCCTTTCAGTCCTGTGTGGATGTGATTTCTGATACACTGGCCCACAAGAATGAATGACGTGGTTACATCGAAGTCTACCTGGGCCTGTCACCATGCATTCTGTTGTCTTTAAAGGTCCGTGTCTTTGTATGTACCTGTCACAGTCTTCCTGGATTCTGGGACCTCCAGCTCTCGATATAGCTCCTGCTACACCTCCGAGATTCTTCAAGTCTCCGCCGCCTGAACTTACAACCACATCAACTTTTTCTTCTGTTAGATCTCCGTGCACTACGCTGACTTTTACACCTTTGTAGGTGTGGACTGAATGAACTTTTCTTTTGCCTGTTTTTGTGGTGGTTGAAACACCAGCACCCCCCACAGCACCGGGTAGCCCACCTTTACTTCTTGAAGAGCTTGTACCTGTGATACTGCCACCTCTTGCACTAGAAAATGTTGGTTTGCTTGGTAGTGCGGAAGTTGTTTTCAACTTTCCTGTTGCAGATGACTTTGATGATTTTGTAGCACTTGAAGTCTGGTTGAGAACCGGTTGTGTATAAGGCCTTGTGGTTGCTGAAGTCCCGCTAGATCTCTTGCCCAGACTTTTACCTATGATGTCAGCTGGTCCCGCTCTATTTTCTGTTCGTGAAGAAGTCTCTACTCTACTGAGCGAACTTGACCTTGCTGCTATCTTCCTAGTCTTTGTACGAGACCTTTCATTTCTGGAGTCGTCTTTGCTCACGTCTTCAGCAAGTTCGGTAGCCAGCCCATTTGTCTGATAGCTACGTTTATCTCTTACTGATGTGGTTGTGTGTTCATTTTTGACAAAGTCTTCATTCCTGTCACTATAACCTGCTGCACCTGGGTTACCCATGTACATGCCACTGTAGTTTGATGAAATATCAACTTGAGGCCTAGAGCCAGTCAGTAATTCTTCCTTAATGATGGTTGCAAATCTCTGTCTTAGCATTTTCTGGGCTTCCTCAATTTCCTGCAAGCTTCCCGTGATCTCTAGAGTGTTGTTTTGTATAGAGTTACGATTAACTTGGACACCTGTTTCCCTTTTAAGCTTGTCTATGACATCGTTTGGCAGATGGTCACAAAGCCTTTCAGGGATGACAGCTGTGATGGCAGAAAACACCTGGAACAAGTTTGGGACACTTAATATTAATCATTGTGAGCATCGTAAAGATTGTGATATCTGGATCTAGACAACTGAACATTATAATCTATTGTACAAATCTCCAGACTTTTTTCAAATATGACAATTGTTAATTATTTGGGTTTCATCTGAAAAGCAGGATTCAGATGACTACACCTACCTCAATGTGTGGTTCCACTCTTAAGTGTGTTCCATGGTAAGACGTGTATCCCTTCCTTGCAATGTCCATAGCATCTGCAAAATAAACAAGCAATAAATGTGTGGTTTACAAGGGCATCCTACTTTTTGTATACCATGTTAAAATATTGTCTTTAACAAAAGCTTACTACAAAGGAGAAAGGTTCCAGATGACATTAATAGTGTTTAACAACATATCTACTTACATGATGGGCTTTTGAAGGTCACAATTGCTTGTGTTGACATCATTCTGACACGGGGGTCATCCGTCCTGTGTGTCTCCTTATTGAAGTGCATTTCCAGGTCCCTCTGAGTCATTGATTGAGGTATGTTGGACACCAGCACTGAGGAGAATTCTAGCCCAAACTGTCCAGGGCTTTAAAACGAAAAATAAATACTTTGAAATTCATATTTTAGATGTGATGTTTTGGGTTATTACACAGTGGTGTAACATCATATATAAAAGACAACAAAACACAAAAATGTTGAAAAAATCATGATCCCTATTTGTGTATATTCTTGATAAGAATTATTTATTTTTCGTTCACGCAAACAGTCCCGGGTTGGAAATGTGATCTTCGCACAACAGGTGTTCTATAAACGGTTACACTTTGTAGGCAGAACACCTGACAGAGGAAACCAACACACAGTACGTGTACGTCAAGACTTCTCCCGGTACACTGAGAGTACACATAGACTCGACTCGCACATCTAGAAACACTTCCGCATGCTCAAGTCAGCAAGGGACTAAACCATGAAAGAAAACCAGCACGAACCTAAAAGACCTACAGAAACCCAGCACCTAAAGACCACATCTAGCGAAATAATACTATAATTTAATAGCAAGGACGTTAACAGTTATTGTAAATCTTGGGTAACGATAACCTTAGTAAAACTGCACATGTAGTCCAAGCAGGGGCGAAAAAAACAACTTACATCCCCTGTTCTGAACGACCAGACGACCAGCTTCTACTGTCTGCAGAGGCCATTGTGGCGTTGTCACAGTGTCACTGAATTTGAAGTCACTAATTCCGTTTCGTTGAATGTTTACCGGATATTAGTGCGTCCCTAACAACTTTCAAAATGTCGGTTGGTTCGTTCGTTTTGTTTGTTAGCTCTGGTGACCCTTTTGGGACGACCTAAAGGAACTTTGAACTTTTGAACTGGAAAAGCGGAACTGCGCCTAGCGGTGACACCTGCACCGAAACTGAGCAAGCCACGCCCCCTAGCCCAGCACCGACCAATGGGATTGCTTGACGTCATGGGGATTCCCGAAACTTTCTCTCATGTGGTCTCAAGCTGACCAATCAGGGTTAGGCTTTTATAAACTTTAGGGAAGTGAAACCTGGTTCAATGTAACGCGCTTGCTCAGTGGAGGACTTCTGGTCCATATTGATCTCTAGGTACATTACCACAGTGCAACGTTCATGTTTTCACAAAGGAAGACAGTTTTCTAGACTATGGTGCATTTTTAAGTGATTCCATCCGCGGATATGGCAACACCAGGACCATCTATAGTAGTCACTGGTCTTCCAGACTTTCCAACGCAGGAGATAGCGGAGGACAAAATCACCCTGTACTTCCAGAACCGCTCCCAGTCTTCAGGAGGGGACGTGAAGAATGTGAAAGTCAACACTGCAACCCGCCAGGCTGTCGTCACATTTGAGGAACAGTCAGGTAAGGCACTCAGGAATAAAAACAAACAAACAAACAAACAAACAAACAAACTTGAAGATATATCTTAGCTTCAGTCAGCCGAGTTTTTAATCAGAAAATGTAGCGACGAGTACAGTAGAGCTGACTAGAGATGGACTTTGATATACAGGCAAAAATGAAAGCACAACAAAATTCCCCTGATGAGTCATAGGGGAATATCCATTTTAGGCCACATCAATTCAGTTTCTTGGTTCTCGGATTCCCCCGCTTCATTCTTTTTTTTGATTTGCGAAAGAAAACGTGCATGTAACATTACTATCTAGGTTCTGAATCAAACTCAAAATTTTGGCACCTACAGTTGAAGAAAGTCATTATCTTCCTAGTTGTTACAGTTTTCCATTTATCAATGCAGTAATTTGATTAAAAGTTCAAAATACATTGTTTGAATTATAAACCAGCCTGGTGTGGTGACTTGACCTGTTGTTTAACTGGTAGCATTTGGGACTATTACAGGATGCCTAGGTTTGTTTTGTTTTTTGTTGTTTGTTTTTTCTGCTTGCCTGCTTCATTGATTTCTGCAAAATCAAGAAATCAAATCATTGTTGCCTTAGCTTGGTTATGTTCCGTGCTGTAACATGCCCCTATAATGTTTCTAAGCAATACTCCACAGCAGAAACACCTTTGTATGCAGAAACCACTCTGAGTCTGAGAAATGTTTGTTATCCCTCCTACAGTGGCTCAGAATGTTCTTGCCCAGCCTGTACACACCTTGAACAACACACAGGTCCAAGTAGTACCCTACTCTGCAGGTAATGCAGATGCTGTCACAGTTGATTCAGGTAGAAATCTAAACTTTCAATGTCTTTGTCTAAACGATTGGTCAGTGTCATGTTCCATCTATTTGTTATTCATTGTGTTATTTTATCAACTTGTGTTATATTATATTGTCTTACTTTTGCATTTTGTAGGATCAATGCAATTCAGTAGTTAACTGTCATGTAACTTCTGCAAAGTTGATTGAATAAATAAAGTTAAAGTTGTGTTATTTTGATAGTATTTGCAAAAGATTTTTGCATTTGATGAATTAGCGAGAAGACATAACGCAAAAGTTGAATTTTTCCAAATTAATCTTCTCCTTGCTGCCTAGCTCCTGTAACCAACTGGTATCCAAACAGCTACTTCATTAAAGTGGAACATGTTTGTTCTGTTACAGTGAGTCCTTTGTCCCCATCTCAGCAACCACAGCAAGGACTCTACCCCAATTTGCCCCAACAGGGACCATATGCATATCCCAGTACACCTGATACTGGTGTAGCTGCCCCACAGCATCCTCCTGTTGACCCACAACAACCACCTGTTAACCCACACCAACCACCTGTTGACCCACAACAACCACCTGTTAACCCACACCAACCATATGTTGACCCACACCAACCATATGTTGACCCATGCCAACCACCTGTCAACCCACAACAACCACCTGCTGACCCCCATATGGGCTACAGCAACCCTGCCTACAACCCAGCAATGTATGGATATATGCCATACCCAGCTCCTGGGCCATATGCAGCTGGTCCAGGACAGCACCCATACCTAGGGTATTACCCATACCAACCCTACCCTGTCCCTGGCACAAATATGCCATTTCCACAACACAGCGTGTACTATTCCTCTTCTGGCCAGCATCCAGACCAAAACCCCCCACACTATGTTTGGTCGCAAGGCAGCGTCCAGTCGTCAGCATCTGTGGTATCATCCTCCACCAGAAAATCGCACAAAAGTTCCGCCTCCTCAACTGTCTCCTCAAGAAGCGCAGCCACTCGGGGAAGCAGCAAGATCTCCAAAAGAACGTCGGCCTCCAGTGTGAAACCGAAGGCGGTATCACCCAGCAAGTCAAGGCGTACAGAAAACGTGGGTAGGAGTAGCACTCCTCCAGGTAGCGTTGTGTCAGAGAGTTCCACCCTGGCGGAGGATTTTGAAAGTGTTTCCATCAGGGAGGGACGCTCCTCCAAGCACAGTAGTGTTTCATCTTGGGTGAGCAGTACTGTAGGAGCCCCCACTACACTGGAAAATGACTGTGCCATCCTGGTCTCAGGGTTTTCTTCACCACCCAGCAAGTGAGTACTGCATGTTTATTGATTTATTTAGTGAGATTTACCACACATTGTGGAAGGATTGACATGACCGGTGACTATCACCTTTTCAAGATGTCACCCCTGAGATCAGACTGTAAGGTTTGAACCATTCACACTGGGCAGGACCCCTAATCTTTTCGATAAGTGTGGTGGGATCTTAAACGTACTTGACGTGTGGCTCCCCTCAAACATGGGACCTCCGCTTTACATCCTATGCAAGAGGATGTCCCGAACTGAAGCTAGGTATTCACTTGAGTCAAGTGACGAAATAGGTGTGAAGTGCCTTTCCCAAGGGCGCAACACTGGGGCCTGCCAGGGATTCAAACCCAGAACCTTCAGATTCTGAGTCAACACCCCTAACCACAAGATCACATGTATTACAACAATCCATATGCTGTTTTAATGTTGACTGCTTAAGTGGCAACTTTGACAGATCTTTGTATTTATTATGTAGAAACTAAAATGAAGAACATGAATGTAACGAATATGACTGCAAGCAAATCAAATGTACAACTGTAACCTCACAGCCACATGTAAATTATTTATCTTTTAAGGGAGTATCTTGAACTCTACTTTGAGAACAAGAAGAAGGGAGGAGGAGAAATCAGAGACATCCAGATCAGAGGGAAGAAGGCATTTGTGGCCTTCAAGGATGTAGCAGGTAATCTGTTCTTATCCAACAGCATCCAAACAAACAAACTAACAAACAGCATCCAAACTTGACTCTATGTATGGCATGTGGTACCTATTATATATAATGCTTTGGGAAATCAAGTTTACATGGGCTTGAATAGAAAGGAACGATAGACCTTATTTTATGAAGGCCGAAGAGAAGATGAGGCACAGCTCAATTTAGCTGTTTTTTTGTTTTTTTTCAGTACACAACCAAGTCCTTTCAAGGCAGCACACCATATCAAAAGTCCAAGTAACAGTGGAGGAGGTACCAGGCAGTGTCATGCAGCTGGACAAAACTAGGCTTCTTGTCAAGGTAAAAAAATGTTGTGATAGGACATAGGAAAAAATGTTGTGTTTTCAGTTTCCCAACTGACCCTAGCAAAAATCCTCTGACCCAAGTCTTTTTTTTCGGTCAACCACTGGCAAGGTCATATATAAACTTTTCACTCTGACATCTGAATTTCAAATGCTCTGAAATGATATTTCTCCCATATGATAACATTTATCCGCAAAATCATGCCCATAGGCTAATTTCATGTACAGTGACAAAGTAAAGTAATACAGTACATACAACTACTGTCTGATCAACAACACATGTATAAGGTACCCAGTACTATGTTTACTACCGGTAATATAAAACTTAAAATACTGTACGATCTTCAAAACCTTTGTCGTTCTATGCTGTTATGTGGCTCTGACCTAGGTGCTGATTGTATGTTCCAGGGGTTTAAGGACTCCACCACTGAAGAGCTGCTTGGATTGTACATGGAGTCTGTCAGTGGGCACAAGGTGGACAGGGTAGACTATGGTGTCCAGCCTGGGGTGGCTCTGGTCACACTAGATCGCATCTCCAGTAAGTCCTAACAATTTGCTACGGTAAAAAAACATGTTTTTGGATTTGTTTGACAGGCTGGTGAATAATATAACATCCATTAAGCCTGCAAAGGTAGTCTTTTGGCACCAAATTTGTATGGATGGGAGGTTGGGCCATGGTTACCTGCCACTTTGAAAAACTGTAAGAGATATCCCTAGTGCAGTACCCCCAGGTATGCACAGTTTAGATATTCAAGAGTGCATTTTACTAGCAGACATTGCATTGGAGATCTGTTTAAATGTATTTTTCTGGGTACGTGTCAGATATATGTGACCTGGCAGAATTATGTTAGCAGACATTATATACAAAAGAAATAACTTGTCTGACTTCTGTTCGTCTTTTAGAATAGAAACATGTGATGCTTGTTTTAGCTCCATGACCATATAATCCAACCTTTGATATGTTTTTTGTTTACTAGACTTTGAGCAGATTCTGGCCAAAGCTAAAACCAAGGAACTTGAGGGAAAGACCTTAAGTATTGAAAGGGTTCCTGTCACTGATGCCATCTTAGTCTCGGACCTGCCTGACAATGCGTCGGAGGACCTGGTCAAGCTGTACTTTGAAAGTGAGAGGAAGTCGGGGGGAGGACCGGTCTCTGAGGTGGAGATGTATCCATACAGACAGATGGCAGTTGTTCATTTCAAGAACCCAACAAGTAGGTGATAAATTCTACCAGAGTTTATTCATCATTTTTCCTGTGTGTATTTTGTAGATTGCTCTTCTGCTCTGGCATAGCTGTAACTGTTACATGTACATGGATTTGCCAGTTATCTGCTATGTTCAATGCTAGTAGTTGTTGCCATACAGTGTACCATGTACACTTGTCCTGCAATGAAGTTCTTCGTCTTCTAATACAATTGCCTTTCCTGAAATTCCCAGCTGTTAACCAAGTCACATGCTGGCCACAAAAACTAAATGACGCACTGATCACTGTCAAGCCATACTACGAGTGCCTTGGTGATGTACTTGACTACGACGAAGAACCCACTGACAGTGCAGATCCAGATGCGATGGACACATCCTCCCCAGTTTCCACATTCGAACCCCCTCCACCAACCAGGGAGAGCCCAACTGTCATGGAAGATGCTGACGACTCTGCAGGTTTGTTTGTTTGTTTATTTATTTGTACAAATAAGAAAACTTTTATAAACAAGAAATAAAGAAATGTATGATAGAGGGATGAAGCCTGAAGGGCTTATTCTATGCCCTCTTTCTTTAAACTTATTAATAGTCATAATGAAATACAGTTGTAATAAAAAACATAGATATACAACAAAACAAAATTCTAATACAATTCAATAGGTTGCAAATAGTAACAAATCATGCAATGAAGATACAATTAGTTGATAATAGCAATGACCAAAAAATAATACAAAATGAAAAACCAAATTAAGTACATATGGTGACATAGATGTTTAGATGGGATTGGGATTGGATAGCAAATGGATTTTGAGGTTATATTTGAAAGTTAACATGGAGGTAAAATTCTTTTTATTCCACACATTGATGCATTTATTTTGTATTTCACGCTCACAGGTATGCAGGAGGTTGCAAAGCCTGCGGTGGAGGCTAGAGAGAAGGCTCCAAGTGTCACAGAAGCCGTGAAGCTTGCTAGAAACAAACTCAAGCTTCTCCTTCTCAGTGACTTTGTGGCATCCCATCCTGAAGTGGGGGTGAGGATCGACATGGAGCAGAGAGAGGTGAGGCTGACGGGAGACGGTCGTGCCGTGATGGCCGCAAAACTCCACGTGTACGAGATGACGCAAAATCCAGCAGAAGAGAAGGTGAAAGTCTCCCGCGGAGTCGCTGCATTCCTGACAACAGAGAAGGGAAGGATGCACTTCGAAGGCTGCTTACAGGGAAACCAGCTCAAAGTGGCCTTCGTTGTTGAAGAGGAGAGAGTCAACCTTTTTGCACTGAAGGGTGAGGATGTGGAGAAGGCAAAAAGTGTGATGGCGCAGTGTGTGTCGGAGTCATGCGTCCCGTTTGATGCAGACTCCTCTGACATCTTAAAGTCCAAGGAAGCCACATCCCTCTTTAAGGATCTTCAAGGAAAACACCTCATCTGTATCCACCTCGGTAAAAAGAATGTGTGGATCGTTGGTCCTCCGCATGAAGTAGCTACTGTGAAAGAGGATGTCGGAACATTCATCTCCACGAACACCATTATCACGGTGAGTGTCAATACCAGTGAAGGCTGTATGAAGTTTCTACAGGAGTACAAAAAGGAGGACATTGCCAAAGTGGGGAGACAGCATGCGGAACAAGCAGTGAAGATCACAAGCAAGGCAACTGGTGGCTTCTCCATCAAGGGGACAAAAGATGGGACACGAGATGCAAAGAGGAAGTTGGAAAAACTTGTGGCAGATGTGAAGAAGGCCAGCAAGAAGATCACAAAACCAGGTTGGTACATTATTCATTTCAATTGTTTAAACTGGTTGTTGATATTTGTTTGAGGGGTTGATAATAATGAAACCTGAGGTTACAAAGCTGTTTTCAGGATTTTTTACTTCATTTTATCTAGATTTTATGTGCATTGATGAAGATTGTGTATCATGCTTACAATGTAATGCCATATGATGTGAATGTTTTTCCTATATCTGACCTGTTTTTACAGGAATGCACAAGTTCTTGACAGGTGACATAGGTCGGGCCCTACTGGATGTGGCAGGACGAGAAAATCACTGTCTGATTATGCCTGACGTTCCTTCAAGAGGGAGAGGAGGACCAAAAACAGTAAGATTACCTCATGACATAATTCAAAATAACAATCAAGCTACATGTACTCAATAGATTCTCTAAGGGATCAAATATTTCAGATAGCATGCACTATCTTTCGTCAGTCTCACTGATGAAAGTCTCAGCTCAATCACTGATGAAAGATAGTGAATGCTATCCAAAACATCTGAATCTTTTCAAAATTATCCAGTTGCTTGGTTTATTTTGTATAATTTTCTACCTGGATGTCTAACCTTCAGCAAATGCATTATAATTTTCACTTAAAAGATGTCATAATACACTGCTACACTGATATCTTCTTGGAAATATATTCTGAAGATTCTATATACAAGGTGATTGGAATAAAAATTTGTTGCAACCATGTCAGAGTCTTCTTGTTTTTCAACATTTTGAAATTAACTGTATTCTAGGTTTTGTCCTTGGTGCTGAAACTGAGTCAATAGGACTGAAGTGATATCCTTCTGAAACAATTGTCTTAACCTTCTGCAATGCAGATTTCTACAATACCCAAGGATGCTTTAACCTTTAGCACCCTTAAGTAGCCAATTCTCTATTAGGTGGTTGGGCGGCAGGGAGAAGCCTTAGGTAAAAGCATGCTGATGTTTACATGTAGATAACTGTATCCATTTCTCAAAATCTTATTTCTGTAACCTCAGCCACAAGTGCAGTGCTTAGCTAGCCTAGTCTCACATGAATGAATTTCTCTTCAGCTCTGCAGCCACACCACCAAACATGGAAAGAAACTTGTGGTGGTGCACGGTGACATCACCAGACAGACTGTGGATGCCATTGTAAATGCTGCTAATGACACCCTAAGGCATGGCGGAGGAGTGGCTGGGGCTATTGCTCGTGCAGGTAAATAAATGCTACTATACAGTTTTCCAGAATAAATGTGTTCAAAAGGAGTCTAGCATACTCATGAATTGATCATATCTCTGGATTGTAAGGCCGACTGGTGACCAGTTTCCATACCTATCGTTAGGCTTTCTGAATGTCTTGTCTTTCTTATCTCTCCCACCAAAAGAGACCTCTGCAAAATCTTTTCCCAAAGAACAAATTAGAGATTTTTCTGAAGTAGGTTTAAACTGTAATATTTAACACATTTAATAATAATTGGAATCACCAAAAATTTTGACTGTACAGCACAAGTTCTTTGTCAAGGTATAGTGCCACCACTTCTGTGGCATCACATTATGCAGATAGTACAAGTGACTCGGCAAGCAGTGGATGACTTTGAAGAAAGTTTATGGTATCCCCCATCTCTACTGAGGGATGGTTGTAGTGCCCTGATGTATATAGCTTATTTCACTCCTCTTGCAAACCAATTTGGTTCTGAAGCCGAAATAACTTTCTCCTGAGCGAAATCAAATGTCTGTTTTTCGTTTTTGTTTTTGTCTCTTCTTTAGCTGACTAGTGACTACTACTCTTCCAAAAGAAAAGATACATACCATACATAGATAACATAAAATTACAGCCAACCTTCCAGTCAATCTCATACAATGATCTCAACTTTGTCTTTCTTGCCTGTCTGTGTTTTCAGGTGGCCCTCAGATCCAGCAGGACTGTGATAAGTATGTGAGAGACAATGGTCCATTGGCTGATGGAGAAGTGATGACCACTAAGGGATACAACCTTCCCTGCAAGATGGTGGTGCATGCTGTAGGACCACAGTGGAGTCGAGGTAATGAGTAAATCCAGAGGCAGCGGCACGGAATTTTGTTTGGGTGGGGGCAAGATATTGATGACAGAATTTGCACTTTTGCAAGCACAAACCTAGGGTGTCTAGGAGCATATGCTTCCAGATAAATTTTGACCCTTTGAAAAGCTATTTCCTGCATTTTGAGGAGCAAATTTTGCTGGTACACCAAGCTAAGTTAAATGTGCACTACATTTCATCCACAAAATTCTTTATACCACCCCATCTATTCAACGTGATGCCCCCACCATAATTTCTTGGGGGGGTACCCAAACTATTCTAATTGATCAGAGCTTTAAAAATGAAATAGTGCATGCTAGCCTACTTATCCATCAGAAGACCACTGACAAATGATACATGATTGGTTTTCTTGATTAATTACAGATATGTCAGATGTAGAAAAACAAGTCAAGGAAGCTCTGTTGAAGCAAGCTGTCTACAAGTCTATGGAGGCAGCAAAGGACCACCACAGCATTGCAATACCTGGAATCAGCTCAGGTAAGCCAGCTAAGAATTTCACCTGGAATGATTGTGGGGGGGGGGGTGTTTGGATGAAAGGGGGGGAATCATTTTTTTCATTTGGCAAAAACCAAGGACAGGGAATATGTTTTTTGTCCTGGTATCTTTTCCATTATCAAGGTTTAAAAGATTGCATTAAAACTGACTGCCAACAGTCTGGAAAGCAAAATCTTTGAGTCTTATGCAATTAAAAAGAAACTTATGTTGATGATGTTATCATTTCACTCCTGTAGGCATCTATGGGTACCCTATGGACCTATGTGCGGCAGCCATATTGGAGTCTGTGCAACACTTTTTCCGAGTTAACAACACCTGTACCCTGACGGAGGTTCATCTGATAGAGATGGACTCCAGGAAGGCCGATGCATTCCAGGACGAATTTGTCAAAAAGTAAATTCAAGTGTTACGAAGGAACTTCTTGTTCAATGTAATGGCTTTTGCAACTTTAAGTTTTTTGATTCGAGGAACCATTTCAAAAATTCATGTGTGAGTGAGGCTATCAATATGCAATTAACATCAGCATTCAGTTGATTAGAGCCATTAAAAGCACTTTCAGTGTATCCATGACCGATACAAAGCCATATCAACATCTTGCTAGATATCTTTTGGTAGATAACTTCCGATTTTCTTGTGTGTATGTAGTACAAAATAAAATTTTCAGAAGAGTCATTTCATTTCAGATAGCATCCAGTATCCTTCATGATCCATTATCTGAAACGTCTGACTCTTCAGAGAAGTATGCAGTTGTTCGATTTGTTTTATATTACGTAATGTTTTACCAAGATGTCCAACCTTCATTGACTTATCTCCGATTTCTTGTTCCTGTAGGTTTGGCAAAGACAAGCTGACAATACCTGGGCATGGTTCAGGCAGTAAGAGGGGAGGAGCAGCGCCGCCTGGTGCTGCCGACAACACGCTATCAGGACCTGGGGGTGTAAAGATTCTGCTGAAACAGGGGGATATCACCAAAGAACAGGTGCAAAAGTCAAACTTTGAGAAAATGAAAAAAAAACAGTTCGGAATGAAATGCTATTGTTAGATTTAGTTAGCTGGCTTTTTGAAACAGTTGCCATAATCTCACCAAGCTATCACCATCTAGAAAACCTAAAAAAAGCATCATAAATCCAACTTGTCATTAAAACATTCATTACCCACTGCCGCCCAAAAAAGAAGAAGTCAAACCCCTCAGTAATGTAATTAGAAACATCATGATCAGATAGCTCTACATGTATATACCAAATTACATGTATATGGTATCTGTATGTTCCATTGCAATTAGCCTTTGGGGATGAGATTTCAAAGAAATGTATCATGATTATCAACAAGCAAAATATTTTCTGACAACAAAATCAAATATATAAAGAGAGTGTACAAAACCAATTCCCGTGCCACATCCAAAGAGAGTCACACCTGTCAATGTTTAAGATTCAAACATTTACTAGCAGCTTCTTTAATGCAGAAGACGTAGCACAGGCTATTTCAGTTTTGCACCAAACAAATCAAATTCTGCACCTTTGTGTGAAGTACAAAATGATAGCATTGTACTAAGTTAGTGCTGATGTTTCATTTCCAGGTGGATGTTCTTGTGAATACCACAGGTACAAACCTGTCCCTGTCTGGAGGAGGAGTTAACAGTGCATTTGGGAAGGCAGGTGGATCACAACTCCAACAGGTCTGGATCTGTTACATTGTCCTTATTAGGCCACACTAGCACATTGGCAGAACATACTGCGTCTGCGCAAAACCCGCAAAGTATTGTGCATAGCACTTGGTCAGAACGTCTCACCTAAGGTCATATTTGCATATTTAAGGATGACATCCCGTCTATAGTTTACAAATGCTGTGTTGGAAAAGATATCATCTGCAACGGGCAAAATGCTGATGCAATGTTGACCAAACATCCAATGAAAACCATGAAAATTTCGGATTTCGGGCAGGCGCAGTATGCTCTGCCAAAGTGCTGGCAATACTGATATAATTAGTTTTGTTCTTGGATTTAAAAATACAAAGCTAAACCACAAAATCAAAAACAGAAAAAGGGGTTTAAAAGATTTTGATACTGAAAGATTCAATACCCAGTTTGTCAGGTTCATGTAGGGCCCAAGGAAATCTCTGCATCAATGTGTTGCTTAGTCTTCTGTGTTATTTTGTTGTTCTGATTGTAAAACACTAGGTTCTGTCCTTGGTGCTGAAACATGCTTTGTCAAGCAATAGTGCCATTCCTTTGCTGTAATTGTCATAGTCTTCTCCAATGAAGACTTTTATCATTCCCTGACACTTTGAAGGTTAACCCTAAGCAGCCAATTGGCTACCAATCATCTTTTGGTCATGGTGTTAGGCAGCAGGGAGGAGGTTAATACATTTTCCCATTGTGCAAGAAGCCTTGTCCCATTTCCAGAGCACGTTTTGCATGTTTTCCATGTACATGTAGTAAAACTGCACTTTCATTTGCACAGTAACAGTCCAAAAGATTCTATTATGATTATGATACTAGTTTATATGCTTTTCATGGTGACTTTGACAGCCTTTTATTTTCTTTTATTAAAATAGCACAGTCATGCTGGTCCAGCCTCTGATAGTGGTCCAGTTTCTGATATTATCCTCCCATCTTTTCCGTGGCCTACACCTCTTCCTTCCTCCCTGGACTGTTCCTTACATGAGCCTCAATTATACTAAGTTGCTATTCGTGACTTTGACATCCTTTTATTTTATACAGCTGTGTAACAACCATGGCCAGGCCAAGCCAGGTGAGGTTGTTGTGACCCAGGCTGCCGGTAGGCTGAGCTGTAGTGAAGTCTACCATGCTGTCCTGTATGGAATGACAGAAAAAAATGTAAGTTGTTCTCTTGTTTGGTGTTGGTTTGTCAGTCGGCTGCTTTTACTGACAGACTTGCATTTAGGATAAGTCAAAACTCATGAAATAGATTTTGCCACTACACTACCCTAAATTGCAGTTAGAAGGCAACAGAGATTGTGCTAGACTAAGGAAATCTTGCATCGATGGAGTGTGTTAAGAAGGACATTAAAAGTGTGTGGCCTCACCAGTGTGGACCCACTGGACACGAGCTGCCCGGAAACATGGTGTGAAGCCTAGCCAACTGCATCAAGGGCAGCTGTATAATCAAATACTGGATATCACTACTACGTTAGCATGTGTCATGTCATACTAACATATGAGGAACACATCAAGAATTACAGAGTTGGCATATTCAATTTGATGTTTTCAGCCTCAGAAACATCTCATCTTCAAGTGCCTGAGTAATGCCAGTCAGCGTGGACACAGCTCCATTGCCTTCCCTGCTATTGGCACAGGCAACATGGGCTTCCGCCGGGACGAGGTCGCCAACTCCATGTACGACGCAATACTGGGTTTCTACTACAAGAACCGTGGATGCTCTGTGAAGGTACCTCTGTGTATGGTGGTATTGTTTTTGGTCTGTGTGTGTGTGTGTGTGTGTGTGTGTGTGTGTGTGTGTACATGTGTACATATGCTTTGAATGTGCATGTTTTCGTACAATTGAGTGGCAGCATATAGGTGGAGGAAATTCCCTAACCACAGACTGACAGGATGTGAAAAGGTCAGACACAGGAGATTAGGTGAAAAGGTCCAAGAAGCTGGCCGGGAGCCAGAAGGAAGTTGCCTGGGAATCTGTTGGGAGCCAATTATCAATTATAATGAATAAAATAAGAAATTTCATGATTTCTTTTTTTGCTGCTTTTATTTTTCAGAGTTGTTGAATTTTCATTGTCAGCTCATTCTGGTATTTCACAGTGAAAGCATCATTTCTGCACATATATTGTCATCATTGATGTACCATCCTTCATGTTGTGTTGCTTCCAGGACGTCAGGATCATTGTGTTTGACCAGCCCACGGTGAAAGCCTTTGAAAAAGAGCTGAAAGACAGACAGGAAGGAAGAAGGACACCTGTAGCTGCTGCACCAACCAGTGGGGGGAAAGGGACAGGTCAGAAACATTGTATAT
Source organism: Branchiostoma floridae x Branchiostoma japonicum (assembly GCA_013266295.2). Lineage (NCBI taxonomy): Eukaryota > Metazoa > Chordata > Leptocardii > Amphioxiformes > Branchiostomatidae > Branchiostoma > Branchiostoma floridae x Branchiostoma japonicum. The sequence continues at coordinate 6,567,619 of CM023827.1, read as the reverse complement.
TGTCACATACATATTTACAGGATGTGCCAATATAGAAAAGGCCAGAATGGATTACAGCAGCTGTAATTGGTGGAGAAAATGATTATGTCATTCCCTCAGATTTCATTTAGATGCACACGTTTAAGATCCCACCACACTTATTGAAAAGAGTAGGGGACCTTCCCGATGTGTGCGGTTCAAACCTTTCAGCCCAGTCTAAAATCCCTGATTTTTTGTTTTGTTTGTTTTTTCCAACTCAGATATTTACTCAGCGGTCAGGAAGCCACAGTCTGGTGTGCAGGAGATGGACATGGCTGCAGTGACTGTCCAGGTCAAGACAGGGGACATCATCAGTGAGAGAGTGGACGCCATTGTGAACCCAACCAGAAACGACCTTGGTAGGGGACTGTACGATATTTACCGGGGGGGAGGGCTGGTGCACTGGGGGGGAGGGCCATTGAAAAATTTTTTGGCCCGGGGGGAGGGCCATGAAAAAAAATTTTGAACCTAGGGGAGGGCCATCGAAAAATAAATCGGCCCGGGGGAGGGCCACCGAAATTTTTTTTATATTAAATACATATTAAAAATATGGCGACCGTAGCGATTCGCCGGCCAGTGGAATCGGCAGAATGTTACGTTAAAATAGTACGCATCCCTATCATTCTAGTGGATTCGTCCAAATCTCCCAAAAACCCCTTCGAAAGCTGATTGTCGCGCCGGGCGCAAAGAAGCCAAAAGTCGACGATACAACCAAACTCCCAAAGACGTAACTCGCGTTTCGTTGCGGCTTTCGTAACGATATCGATAAAAATGTAGCCAAGCCTCTTCTGAGGACATTCAATTAATTTTTGCGGCATAACGCACCCTTCCCAGTGGTATAAACGGTGGTTGTTTTTGCTTGTTTAAAATCGTATATGCGTCGTCGATAAAGATCCCGCCCAGCGCCCCGCTCAAACTTATCGGCGTGGATGTGGATGCATTAAACAAGGTATTTTGATTAAACCAAGGACTGTCACAACATTTATTTGCCTCTTAGTAGATCACTGAATGTCCTTCCAAAGTAAATTGAAAACAACCTGACAAATATATTGTTTTCCAGGTTGTGTAAATACTAGCACGTGGAAGACGTTCGTGGACGAAATATAGCCCGAAAAAGAGGAATAAACTTAGCTCGGTGTACCAGCAAAATTTACCCCTTAAAATGCAGGAAATAGCATTTCAGAGGGTAAAGATTTCAAAATTTTCCGGGGGGAGCATGCCCCCTAACCCCCCTAGGTTCGTGCCTGGTTCATGCGGCGCTTTAGCCCTAGCCGGACGCCTGGGCCGGGCGCACGCGCCTTGACAAATGCCTGTCCCGTCCACATTTTCTATTAAAAAGTTTGTTTGTTTTTGTAGTATGAGTATTAAATAGTAAGAAAAAGACATGGAAAAATGGGGGGAGGGCCACCGAAAATTTTTTTTGGGCGGGGGGAGGGCCATCGAAAAAAATTTTGAACCGGGGGGAGGGCCATCGAATTTTTTTTTGAGCCGGGGGGAGGGCCATCGAATTTTTTTTTACCGGACCCTCTTTGCACCAGCCCTCCCCCCCGGTAAATATCGTACAGTCCCTAAGTCTCCTGTGAAACATCTTAGGGTATAAACCTTTACCAAAGCCTACAGAGAGTAACTCTTAGCCGTACTACTAAATTGATGTGGCCTCAAGTTAAATTTATTTTCCCTTTTTTTCAGGTTTGGGTGGAGGGATGGCCAAGGTGGTGTCTGATGCAGCGGGACGGGGGCTGCAGAGGGAGTGTCAACAGTACATCCTGCAGAACGGTAACCTTGGCAATGGGAGTGTGGTCATCACGGGTGAGAAACAATCCACTTAGAACGTTGTGTTCTATTAGTGCACATTCTTCAGCTCCAAGCATACCTGCTTACCTCTATGAGTAAGTACAATAGTGAGAGTCATTTGTGCCAGCATGTCATCAGAACATACAGCGCATGCACAAAACCTGGCATGTATTGTGCAAAGCATTTTGGATTAACCTTCTCTCTGCCGCCTTAAACCCTATAACAGAGAAATGGGAGCCAAACAACTACCTCAGCAAGCTAAAGGTTAAAGGATAGTCCACTCTCAATATATATATTACACTGAGGCAGTATTGTTGTTACCACTTGGCTACTTGTCTTGCAGGAGGACACAACCTACCTTGCAGCAATGTCCTCCACCTGACTTCCCCCAACAATCCAGACCAGCTCAGAGGCTACGTCAAGAAAGTTCTGGAAGTTGCTGAAAAGAAAAATCTGCAGTCAGTGGCCTTCCCTGCCCTTGGAACAGGTGAGGAATTCAATTACTACTAGTATTCCTTTCATCTTTTGCTTCAGCAATTTTTGCTGAAAGACCACCCCACCCTGTACTACCATGTACTATCCCTTTCCTTGGTGCTGAAAGACCATCCCCACCCTGTACTATCATTTGCCATCCCCACCCTGTACTATTATGTACCATCCCTTTCCTTGGTGCTGAAAGTTTCTAACAACACATGTGATATATGTATTCAAACATGTTAGAGGTTGAAATCTTGCATTTTCCTTACTTACTTCAGGGGGATTCAATATTGGCTCAGATAAGTCAGCCTTTTGCATGCTGGGCGGCATCGCCGACTTTGTCCGTGACTGCAGCCCATCCAGCGTGAAGGAAGTGCGAATCACTATCTTCCAGCAGCAGATGTTACAGGACTTCCATGCAGAAATGGACAGGAGGGCTGCCATGAATGGGCATGGAACCAATTTCTTCAAAAGTTGGTTTACAACTGTGACAGTTACTGCATTTCTTTTTATTTTCTGTTTTGTCTATTTTAATGTTTATAGTGATCATACTTATGCCACGCCAATCTAATGTTCCAGTTCCCGGATTTAAAAACACAATGATGCTAAATTGCTAAATCAACATGAAAACAGAATTTGGAGGGAAAGATAGTGCCTTGGTTCACACAGTTTGATTCAGGTCCTGCATATGACCAGATTCATGTTTTCTTCCCAACCCCTTTTTTTTTAAAACTCTTGCTGACTGTTCGCTAAAAAATGACCGAGAACCAATAACATGAATTGGTGTGACCAAAGAAGACTTAAATATAAAAGACTTAAAAACAATATTCATACTCACCTCACCTATCCCTTGACCTATATTCATACTAAGATCACAAAACTTCTCATATTCCCACAGAGGTTGCCCGGGTCTTTGGTTTTGGTTCCTCTGATGCAGACAACCCAGCCAGCAGGCCATCTCCTGCACCAAGACCGGCAGGGAACGCTTCCTTCCCAGCCTCCACTCCAAAAGAACTGACGCTGCACCTGTTTGGACCTGACCAGGACAGGATAGACAAGGTCAAGAAGGCTGTGGACAGCATTGTTCAGAAGAATTGTAAGGAGGAAAAGATTGAGAACGCTGCTGTCACCATGCTGACTTCACAGGAGGTCCGGATGATTCACACCTATGGTGAAGACAGGGACGTCGTAGTGAAACGAGGTGGGCTATAGTCACCTATACTCATGCATCAAACCTCTGAACATGGAAAACCCAACACACTTATTGAGAAGAATAGGGGTGATCCTGTGTACTTGATTAAATACGAGAGTTGTAGTGAGGCTGCATTGGGCCGCACTGCAGTGGTGTAGGCCTAGTAGTATGAAACATGGTGATTTGTAACTCTACTCTTGATGATGTTCATTTGATCTCAATGCATTTCTATATTGCAGGAAGTGGTGTTGACTGCCTCCTCATCCAAGGTACGATCCATGATGTCACTGAAGTCTTGAAGAAGATCTGGACAGTCCTGAATGCTAAGGTGGAGGAGCAGAGGGACTTGGAGAAAGCACATTCAGTCCAGAAGGATGCACAGTGGTACGTTCTCTGTTTTTTGTTTAGTTACTGGCGGCCTATATAATGGGTGGATTGCAAGCAATTGCTATCTGTGATTTAATGTTCTTGGGGATATTGGTGACAGCAGCCTCCAGCCCTTTAAGACAAAGATTATGTCCGTCACTTATAGTCGTACCTCCTTCAAACTTCACTGAATAAGTTGTAAAAAATCTTAAGACTTGGCAGCTGTGAGCCAGCCACAGATTGCATATTACTGTTACTTTAAAGCCTACTTTAACTTTATCTTTAGTTGCTAATGCTCACAATAAGCAAGTTATAGAAAAAAAATGATCAGCCATTTCATCCGGCCATGTTTCCTCAGGTGCTATGTTGTAGCTCTTGGCAGGGAGCAAAAAATCCACCCTGCTGCAAATGCCATAATTGAGGCTGCGTACAAAGCAAAAAAGAGCTCTGTGAAATATGACGATGACAATGAGGATTGTGAGATCGACTTCAAAGCCATGAAAGTCACCATGAAAACGTCCAAAAGGTCCTTCCCTGTACAGAGGAGGGACAAGAGGGCGGAAGTGGGTAAGTTTGTATCAATTCTTCCTTGGATGCAATGGAGTTTGAAATAAACTTAAGGCTACACCAATTTAATCATCTGGTTCTCGGATTTGCCCACTTCATTTTCTTCTGATTTGCCAAAAACAAAAACAAAACATTCAACATGCTCAATATGCATTTTGGCCCCAACAGTTCAAGAAATTCCTTGTTTCCCTAGTTGTTATTATCTTCATGATAGTTTTTCCATCAAAGTAGTGGTTTGATTAAAACTTCAAAACTCATTGTTTGAATTACAAACCAGCCTAGTGATCTTGAACTAGTTTAGCTCACAAAAGAGCCTGAATACCAGGGAATTTCTCGACAAGTACAATGAACAGTGGACCTTTGCTTAATATACTGTGACCCAGTCGTGTGCATGTCAGGTGAGCGATTACAGCCAAGATTTGAACTCTTCAGGACTCTAAATGTAGTGGCAGAGTTGCTAACCACAGAGCTACCTATTTCAGGTAACAATATATTTTTTTATATAAATAGGTGGCGGTTTGCCTCCAACATGGGACCCACAGCCACAGGACAGAAGTACAAAGAAACCCAAAATCTGCCACATTGTTTCCCTGAAGTCTGGATCCCAGGAGTACAGCACAGTGGCAGGGAAGTTCACCAACAGTCTACAAGGGATGAAGGCGACAATAGTCGGTATTGAGAGGGTCCAGAACCCAACCCTGTGGACACAGTACTGTGCTCAACGTCTGAAAATTGCACAAATCAACCCAAGAAGGTAAGAATTTTTTTTTACATTTATGATCATGAGTTCAGGCCCATTGGCCACCTAAGGCCTATGACAAGACACCATGGCTTACAGTAGCTTCAACAATGAATTCACGCACTTCCAGAATCTTGAACAGAAGTTGGTATTTCGAAGAAAAAAATCTTGCTTATGACACATTTTCCTATACATTTTCCTATTCCTTTCCAGATGCAGATGATATGAAAACCAAGCCAATATCATGCTATATTTTCTGCTACAATTTTCGTACTGCAAGAGGACTGTCCAATTTTCTCTGAACATTCATTCTCAAGTATGCTTGCCAAGGGGAATACATTCGACAAGTAAAACCTGGCTAACTGCTTCTTTGGAAATTTATGACAAATAGATTAAACCTCAGTTACTTATTGGATAGACAGACAGCTATGGGACTGAATTAATGAATGATGAATGAATTCATTGGTCTTACAGAAAAGTGGAGCAAGAACTGTGGCATGGGACTAAGAAGGAGGTTACTGAGCTAATCACTCATAATGGCTTCAACAGGAGCTACAGTGGAGGAAATGTTGGTATGTAACCCTTCATTAGAGCAGTAGTTTGTTCTCTTAGACCATATGAAGGTAAACATTATGTATTTGCTTTGCAAATGTTACTTCTAGTTAAGATTCTAGTTTCTTTGGAAAGTAGGTTCATTTTCTGATTCTTCTATTTCCTTTTTTTTACTCCACAGGGTGTTGGGAAGGTCAGGGTTCATACTTTGCTCTGAAAGCAGCATACTCCACAAAGGACTACTACTCTGTACCAGACCCAAGCACCAAACACAAGAAAATGTTCCTGTGCAAGGTCACGACTGGAGAGTACACCAAGGGGTCTCAAGACATGACCAAAGCCCCCATGAGGACTGATAAACCCAATGTCCCCTTTGACTCCACTGTGAATGACGTGAACAACCCCACAGTGTTTGTGATATTCCATGATGCACAGGCTTATCCAGAATACCTTATCACATTCAAAATGTCATAAGCTAAAGGAGGGATCTAATTTTATGTTTACCTGAAGCTGAAGGAAAACATTTTGTTTTTGCTCAGTTTCTTCTTCTTCTCCAAACACATAAGGTCAATGACCTGGACCAGACGGCTGTCACCATGGTAACTGGTGCTGTAGCAGACACCCTGTGGTGTTGGATTACATTATGTAGCAAGTTGCAGGACAGAGTTGGAGAGGCTGGTCACCTTATATATGAATGTGTTTGTGTAAGAATAAACAGAGCAGTTTTAGTTTGTTAGGCTGGACCGTGTGAAGGTAAACATTATGTATTTGCTTTGCACACATTACCTTTTTTTTCATTCCCATTTAGTCATATAGTGCAAACGATTTTTTCAGTGATAGTGACTTGATGAGTCTGGATGAACCATTCATGAGAAATAAACATGTAATGAGAAATGTGACAATGCCACACAACCAAGATCATCAGGTGGCTTATACTTTACAAAAGGAAGAAGATATTTAAGCAGAATTTACACATCTTGTAGTAAGCCTTGCACAATGTTAAATCGGATTCAATCATGGACATTAAGACTGTATGTTTTGAAGATATAAATGTCTGCATGCCTTATTGAAATATTTTATGGCTTTTAAAGCAATCAGATTGACAATAACATTTGCTATCACAGTAATATAGATCATTATGTGTTTGCATAGAATGGAAACATGAAATGTCTTAAAACCAGAGCTCAGCTCAATAGATGGCATATGTGTAATGTGAAAGCATGCCGAATTAAATTTCTTGTAGAGTAATCAGTAGAATATGTCATTTTTAATGCTAATGAGGAAAAATATAATTAAAAAAATTTTTTTATAGAAAATTCTGTCCATTGTATGTTTTAGACTGTAAGATGGATCTTTATGACTGTAGTGTGTAAAAGTACCTAGTACTGTGTATTTTTAGACAATGGTTTATTTCTGTATGGAGAAAAAGGAGCATCTGCAGTGATTATGAATATTTTATATGATGTTCCAGATACTTTCTGGCAGTGGGAATGAATTTGTTCATCTGTTAGCTAAAGAATGTCTCATGGAGAAAATCATTGTTCTGTATAGCCGGTATAACCGCCCCTCCGCGTATATGTAATACACCAGCTTCACAGGCATGTGGCGCAGCGGCAGCTGGCTATATTACACCGAACGACTTGTTACACCTTAGCCTTTGCACATCTAACTCTAAACATTGTTTAAAAAAAGCTATCTAGTGATGATGCCTCTTACGTACTTGGTGGCAGCGAGTTCCACTCTTGTACATCAAACCATGCGACTGAGAACGATTTGCCTACAACTTCCTTACAGTTGTGAACCGATTTATAACATAAAGTGGTGCATTATGAATAAATGTAACAATCTAACCCTCTGTCATATTGCAATGAGAAAGCTGTCACCATAATTAGCCTTGGTAGCATTTGTCCCCCATTCAGTTCACCAGACATATACGCCTTCGGGCGTTCATTTCAACTGAGATCAATACACTCATGTCTCTTCGGTGCATCATTTGATAACGCGATGTTCCTTCCACATGGTACCACGTCACAAAGACAGTGTAACAGCTGTTATCTGACATAGGGTAAGAGATACACGTACAACAAGAGCCACGTAGATGCACCGCACACTTGCAGGGGGAAAACATGGACGTAGTTACAGTTTTTGTTAGCCTTTCCTGGCTGTTAATCGGGCTGTGCCCCTCGAACGTATCTTCAGAGATGTACTCCTCTATGTCCCGTCTTGAGAAGTTGGTGGCTGTGGAGGAGAAATTGGTTGAAATGTCGAGAAAGTTCCTGATTGAGGAGAAAAGTCGACTACAGTCGTTAGAAAGGTAGGGAATGCACTATGTACAATTTTGTATGTGATCTTGGGTAAGGGTATACGGATACAGCACAAAAGCTTTCAAAACCAGCGTTCTTGTTTTTTCCACCCTCTTATAGCATTATATTATAAAAAGGGGGCCAACCCCATGCTGCAGCATGTAAGAAAGTCCAAAATACAGTATTTCTCTAAGGAAAACAGTCATATCTGCATTAAACTACAACCTATCTGGATGAAAATTTACAGAATTGTTAACAATTAGGTTGTCTCTTAGAATATATTACAAATTTATAAGTCATCCATACCTCCAACCGACTTAGTTCAGTGCCCAAAAGTGGTCTTTTTGCCTCACATTAAGCAAACTTGTTATGACAAAAGCTTTAATGTTACAACATTTATTTATCGTAGTTTTGTGGAGACAGCGGAGCAGCAGCTACAAATGAGCATCAACAAGTCCATGTCACTGGTGCACCACCCGGTCGGAGCGTACCTACTGGTGAAGAGACTGAGCTCGGACTGGCTACAACAACTCAAGAGCGTCTACCAACCTCTGACAGGTAAGGACCCGGTCACATACGTCGCACGATCGTCGTACGATCGCTAACTGAGGGTATTCTTGGGGCAGTAATGCATGTGTCTGGATGATAATGAGTACGGTACAATTCAGCTGTTTTTGTTTGTTTGTTTGTTTGTTTGTAACGGGAAAGGCTGTCTTAGATCCTTGTCGGCGGTTGTTTTTCTGTTACAAACTGCTTGCAAATTCTACTAGATCAAAGTCGTACGACGACTTACGAGGAATGCGATAGACTGAACAAACTGCTTTTCTACATGAATAAAGAGACCCTTCTTTACACAACTAAGTGTTTTATTCAGCCGACGTTTCGGTGACTGTCTGTCACCTTCCTCAGGGCAATTCTGACTGGTTCACATTGCCCAGGTGTTGCTGCTATAGATGCGTTCCCAAACGTAAAGTATTTACATATCTACACGGTGTTCAAATATCTACCTAGCTGTAAGCGTCCACGTGATACAAAAGATCTCTCTCACTCCAACTCTATCTCTCCTAGATTTCGTGAACAGATACAACAGCGAGTATCACGGCGAGCTTCCTACGGCAGAAGACGCCCAGTGGTCGGCACACGCCATTCTGAGACTGCAGGAAGTGTACCAGCTGGACATACGCAACATCATCGGCGGGCAGATGGAGCTAGGGCTCAGAATGAACCACGACGGCAACACGGAACATCGTAAGAGTACACTACCATTTTGTTTGCTTTACTGTAGCCTCTATAGTATCAGGCTTCCATCCATCCATCCATCCATCCGTCCGTCCGTTCGTTCGTCCATTCATTCATTCATTCATTCATTCATTCATTCATTCATTCATTCATTCATTCATTCATTCATTCATTCATTCATTCATTCATTCATTCATTCATTCATTCATTCATTCATTCATTCATTCATTCATTCATTCATTCATTCATTCATTCATTCATTCATTCATTCATTCATTCATTCATTCATTCATTCATTCATTCATTCATTCATTCATTCCCGGTGTGCCAGTGTCTGCACCCGCGGAAGAAAAGGTATTCCGGCTGAAGAGAGAGGACGTCTTCGAGATAGCCAAGGGGGCGTACAGAAACAACGACTACAGCAACGCCGCCAAGTGGCTGAACGAGTCCCTGCAGATGATGGAGGAGGAAGAAGAGAACAAAGAGACTCCAGAGGGTGAAGACTTTCTTTACTCCGCTTTGCACTTTCTTTCCACTAGAGGCTTCGACCGCTGAGTGACCACTTATGCTAAGGCCATATATGCGTGAACGACAAAGATATAAATAGACATAAAAAGATATACATACACAAGTTCTCGTGATTATGGCGTTCTGCTGTCAAGTGTGTTGCCTCCTGGGAGCACGTGTGTTATTTGCAATGAGCTGTAGGACAGGTTTTTTTTCCCGAGCATCTGTGTATTGACTCCGTTCCTTACGCCTGCCTCTCCTAATGTCTTTCCGACTGCAGGGGGTGACGACACTGGTGATGAAAGCGGCGCGTTAACTTACAGCAGAAACGACAAGACAGAAAAACTCAAATTCAGTGCCCTGCAGTATCTAGGTTACTCTTTATACAAGGTAATGTTTTGTGTTCTTATCTACTGTAATATACAGTATATCGCGTTTTCACATGTTTGTACAACACCGTATTTTCTTGGAGACCTTTAAGACTTAAAAAAATAATGGTTAATCTGCTTTTTTTTTACAAATCTAATTATCTTTGCAGCAAGGTGACCTTGAAAATGCACTGACAATCTACAAAAAAGCCTCGGCTCTTGGTGAGTACCACGCAGTCCCAATGCGTTCATCTCCCTTGTTTTCTTGCATACAATTTTCGACATTTGCATCATTAGATTGAAATAAAGATTACATTTTTAAGACATTATAATCTTGGGAGTTTGGGTTTCCAGCGTGTAAGACGATAAGTCATATTCCATAAACGTTGTTATTTGATTCTTTTTTCTTTGCCCTTTTAAGATCCCAAACATGACGAGGTCCGTGACAGCATCAAGCTCCTGCAGAGGAAGATTCGCGCCGCCAACATGTTCGGAAACGTCAACAACGACGAGCATCCCCGCCCGTGGGCTTCCGCGTCCAACGCGAGGATGAACAAATACATGGCGCTCTGTCGACACGAACTAAAGCCAGTAAGTCTGACACAATCTTTGTACGGTATAGTTAAGTTAAAGTTATTAAATATACTTCCCACACCTATGGTGCAAAGGGCAGTGCTCATCTCCCTTTTGTGTAGCCCTTGGTCCACGCAGTTGTGCAAATCAGGGGGCTACTCCATGACCTCGTTGACAGCTGGTGTTTTTTCTTTGCATGATAAAGAAGGGGATTGCAAAACGAGATTGCAAACGGCTTATACGGTGCATCAGTAGTTGTGTAGGCAAATGGAGCCCTTTCTTCATGAGAGATTTTCAACCCCTCCTCAGCTAAAAAGTCGTGACTTGTAAACATGTAGGTCTGAGGTCTCCGAATTCTTGTTGTTTCCAGCGCCCAGACGTACAGGCCAGACTGAAATGCCGTTACCAAAGCAACGGCAACCCCTACCTTCTCCTGGGGCCTGTCAAGACCGAGGTACTCAGCAAAAAGAAGCCGGAAATAACACTGTTCTACGACGTTATAACAGATGAAGAGGCACAGACGATAAAAGACCGTGCAACTCCAAAGGTATGGGGGAAAGCTAATTATTACCTTCTCCAAGAAGGTTATGTTTTCGGTGACGTTTGTGTGTGTGTGTGTGTGTGTGTACGTGTGTCTGTGTGTGTGTGTGTAAAGCATAACTTGAGAAGTTGTAGATGGATCTGAATGAGTCGGTATGTAGGTAGATGTTGGCCTAACAAAGGACAAGTTCGACAATAAACCTCCTAGCCGCTTTCTATGGTACTGCAGCAGAACTTCCGGTTTTGATATCTGTCTCAAAAGTCCCGTCCTCTTTCAGATGTTTCGCTCCAGGATTGGAAACTCCATAAGTGAAGTGGAGAGCCACATTCGAATCAGCCAACAGTACGTAATTTTATGTCTTTCCGTGGGTAGGATATTTGTACACAGCCGGAAAGTAGGATAATATATTACACAACAGTTGCTGCTTCTCAAGTGTTTTATATTATATGTGAAGGCAAACATGATGTATTTGCTTAGCAAATGTTACATTTCTAGGTTACTTTGTTTTGTATATTGCGAATAAAAGATTAATATATATAGATAACATTGGCTTGTACTTTTTTCTACAGGGCCTGGCTACACGACAAGGATGACGAGGTTGTTGCGCGCGTGAGCAGGCGGATCGGCCTCCTCACCGGTCTCAACACCAGCCCCACGTCCACAGAACTGCTCCAGGTTAGATAAATAGATATAGTAGTCAATAAATAAATACATACCCCAGGTTCTTCCTCATAACTTTGTGTAGGAATTCTGTGCAGTTACGTGCTTCTGTAATGTGTTCTATGAAAAAAAATCCCGATCAAAAACAGATTAAACTGTCTTTTCTAACAGGTGCTGAATTATGGACTAGGGGGACAGTACGAGCCCCATCATGACTACATGACCGTGAGTGCCTACTTAGAAATTTTAATGAAACGTTGCAACTTTATTCATACACCGTCTTGCAGACACTAAACCTGAATTGGTAGGCATTTACAACGATAAAATAAAAGCGCTAGGCTATAGGAAGTTAAAAGTTGACAATCAAACTCGATTTACAATCAATAAATCTAAATGTGCTAAAATCGTACTAGTATAGTCCTCTAAATACAAGCTGTACAAACATGTGGGGGACGTCGGTATTTACAGATTGTCAGTCATAATGGTAATACTAGTGATAATATTGTTGAAGGTTTTTAGATGCTGAAAGTACTTCTTAGGCTCTTAAGTCTGGCATCTCCCTTGACAAACAATGAAGTACACATGTTCATTTTGCAGGCTGAGGAGAAATTGTGGGGGACGATATTAGGCAACAGAATGGCAACGTTCCTGCTGTATGTAAGTATAGCAGTGCATTGTATTGTATTGTATTAGCAGTACTAGTAGACCCCGGCTTGTGTCTGTACACACCCTTCCGCGCGGCAGCAGCTGGCTATATGACGTTGAAAGCCCAGGAAACGCATACTAGTACATGTATTATAAAGGAAGGAACCGGAATAAAACAAGCAGGGAAATTTCTCACTCTTTGATTGAAATTGATTGAAGTCTAATTGGCCTTGGTCTTTGGCCATGTTAGCAACATAATCTATTGACATTTAGGCATATGTCAACTTAATTTGTTGACATTTTAATCACGGACTTTCAAGATAACTAAAATAATGCGGTTATTATCTACATAACATACGTCCCACGCTCAAATGGGACTATATGATATTGCAACTACATTTTATGGTTTTGTATTTTTTCCGGTATCAAGCTGAATGGCGTCACGGCTGGAGGATCCACCGTTTTCCCCGTGGTCAACGTCACCGTTCCAGTCGTCAAGGTGAGTAAATTGTGTTGGCAATTTAAAGCTGCCAAAATGTCGTTGCGATCCAACTTTACGTTCCATCCGAAAGCGGTACTAAATTTCGCTTGAGTCGAGTGAGGAAATATGCGTAAACTGCCTTTCTCAAGGGCACAACATTGGAGACTACGGCTAGGGATTCAAACTCTGAACCTTTAGTTTTAGTCAATAACCCTAATATATCTACAAGACCACCTTGCCTTTTCAGAACGCCGGTTTGTTGTTTATGGATCTGCTGCGGTCTGGACGGGGGGACGAGAGCAGTCTACATGCCGGATGTCCCGTCGTCATCGGATCCAAATGGAGTATGTTTGTTTGTTTGTTTGATTGTTTCTGTTTATTTAGCCATGATGGCCCCTGGTGTCATAGCACTGCTTTATAGTGGGGCCCAGCAAAACATACATTATATATAACATGTATGCACACATGACATACAGCAACTACTAGTATATACAAGTACATAAACACATAGAAAACGTCATAGACTAGGCCATTATCCGCATTCATAGTCCATATTCCAGTCTGCTCGTGGGGTGAGGACAGAGGTCAGCTCTAGTTGACAGAGGTCAGCTTAAACTCTGCTGCAATTTTTTTTCTGTTTTAGTTGCCAACAAATGGATACACGAAGGCGGAAATGAGTTCCGAAGAAAATGTGGCCTGAACCCGAACGAGTGACTGCTCTACACCACACACTCAGCGTCTTAGAAGTGACCATAAAACTATAGCTGACTGTTTTTTTATTTATTCATTGCAACACTTAATGACTGGACATGGTGACGGCACACTCAAGTTAACAACATACAAAACACCGCCACCGACATAGAAAACAATACACAAAACACAGAAACAAGGAAAGCAATAATGTAAATCAATAATTGAATAATAAACCAATACTGAACAAAAATATAATAATAGATATAATACAAATGCAGGCGTACAGAATGAATAAAGGATGTATACTACTAGAAGTGTAAACTACTGTCATAACCAAAACTGAAATATTCTACTTGCTTTGTCGACGTTCTCAAACGTTCTATCACATTTGCCTTGTGAGTAAGTTTGCTTTTCTTCATCTCAATCCTGCGGTTCTTGAGCCACTTGTCGTCTTCTTTGGCGCCTGTTGCCATAGTAGTACAGCAACCCGCCTCCCATACCGATGATGCCTGCAGCACAGCCTACGCAAATCAGTAAAATGTTGAGCGTCGTGTTGTAAAACCAACCGGTAGGGTTAGAAGTCTCCCCTCCTGCAGAATAACGATACAATTTGCGCTTCTGACAGTTGTTGGAAAAGAGCAAGAGGCAACAAATGATGCACTTGTTTAAAGGAAGGTGCAACCTTATCGTTATACAGCTAATGAAGGAATCATTTTCACCCATACCTGCTGGTCTTGTCTGGTTAGTGGTGTTCTGAGAAACAACGGTTGTTCCTGGAAGAGTTGGCCGTTGTGCCGTCTGACTGGTAGTGTGTTGAGAAGCAGTTGTTCCTGGAAGTGTTGGCCGCTGTGTCATCTGGTCCGTAGTGTACGGACGACCAGTTGTCGTGGGTATCTCAGTAGTTTGCCGAGTTGCATCTGGAATTTCAAGAAACAACTCGTCATCCAAACATCACGCCTCTTTTAAGTTGATTAGCTGACCGCGGTAGACTGCAGGCCTGGTAGACTGGACACTATATGGGCTACAAATACGGTGGCGATTTCAATGTATCGAAAGAAGACTGGCCGGTACGACCACAATAGTCACTACGTATACATTTGTATCAGTGAGTGCTTACGACGCCACAAAAGAATGTTAAGACACAGCACTTGACACTAGCCTTGCAAACTCCCGTCAGTAACAGTTAAAGTTTGTATACATACCTAATTGACAGACGAACCCCGGCGCTGTGTGGTTGCTACACGGAATATCATTCCATTTGGAGTCGACCAACATCTCGGCACAGTCTTCTACGCTCTCATCGTTCGGTTCACCGTCATTCCAGTTGGAATACCCGGTTGACGCCAAAGTACTGCCGTCCTGAAAAACCCAGTCACCTTCGCTGGCGGCGTCAGTTAAGCCAATCCAGCGTCCGGACAAGGTCATGATGATGTACCAGATAAAAGCGTTGATCTCGTTATCTTTTGGCATGGCTAACATTGCCCCGTCCTCCGCACACCTCTGCATAGCCTCAACGTACGTCGCCTCTACAGCGAAGTCTTTGTAGCAAACTCCATTGAAATTGATGTACCCCGATATTCGACAGTCTGTGAATTGAAGAAAACAATACATGTACTAGTGAGCCGGTCATCAACTACTTTCATCGCTAAAAGGAATTTCAAAATATCAGCAAAATACATGCAAAGGACAAACTGTGGGGCCTGTCATAGTCTCCACTAGACTTTCGACGCGGGCTGAGGGAGAATAATTTGCCAGAGGAGTTTTGGCCACCATAGAGTTCATTTGCCCACGAGGTTATTCCAATACCCTTATCTTCGCTCACTCCTAGTATAGGGCCAATTACTGACCCTATTTTTGCCGAATCTTACAATCCTTAACCTCTTATGAAGGCCTGGTGGAGGCTATACGTAGGGCCGCCATCTCGATCCCGAATACGCCACTAGTTTTAATGTCGTCTCTCATCTCATCTCATCTCATCTATTATCCCTTAGTGTATTTATTCGACAATTGGGGCACCACAGAAGATCTGACAACCAGTTTTCTACACGTACCCTTCTCGGTTTTCTGTTATCCTTAACGTATCATGTAAGTGTCATGCCTGTCCATATTATCCTTCCTGGACTGATCCTTGCATGATATTTAGCTTTGGCCGATGACCGTGACATGTGGCCAGACCACAATAAGTTTTCGTTTCTTTACTGTTGTTATATAAGGGGGTCTTCGGACCTGTTTTGTTTGACTCTGTTCCGTACTTCATCATCACCCAAACCTACAATATTATGACATCAGATAACGAGCACACACACTTGCGGGGGTGATATTCAAAATGTCTGGAAAGTAAGGTAACATACCTCCACTGACGGGTACAGCCAAGAAAAGCATTGAGAGGCAGACTGCTGACAGTAGGGTGTCCATAGCTGCTGTCCGTGTTACAGTAGTGAGGACGTTACCAAGTAAGCGCTGGCACTGAATTAAAAACTCAGTAACAACACCGGTAATAGCCTGCTTCAAAGGCGTGAGAAATGAGGTAACGTTGTAGTTGTTGATTGGGAGGGAGTCACAGGCTTTTAGGAACCGGAAGTAACGCCTAAAGTGCTGTTAGAAAATGCTGTCTTTAAACTTCCACACAAATTACAGTAGGTATGCGGTTATTACAGTCCTTTAAAAAGATGTCGAAATCGGGACATTGTGTACTGTAGTGGCTATTTTGACTACAGGGGGGGACTTGGCGCACCGGTGAAGATGTAATTTTGTCAGCAATGTCAAGAGCTATGTCCTCAGTAATGTTTAGCGCTCAGTTGTCATGTCAACCTGGAATAACTCTGTGATCGTACACAAACTATGGCATCTGGACTGGAAATAGAATTACAACTAACAAGTCGGTTGATTCAAGAAGTCTGAAGACTAAGCCTCTTGTGAATTAAAAAAAATTGGAGGCTGTTTTTAAGTGGTGTTGATCTGGTACTCACTAATACTCAATATTAGAAGAACATCTTTAAAAGTTTGATTACTTGTCATTGACTTTTACTGTGACAGACTGACAGGATTAAACAGTGGTGTCCAAAAATGAAGAAATCGAATCAATTTGACAGAATGACAGGAGGAGGAGGAGGAGTATGGAGTGAAAAGTAATTAAGGAATTCCCTCCACCCCTGTGTAAATGTCACGTTTGGTACAGTCCAGATGCTGCAGCTGTGTTCAGCTCTGCATGCAGGAGTTGTCTTTTCGGAAACTTCTTGGCGAATTTACTTTGTTTCTGTCGCTTAAAATGTATCTCGAAATGTATGTATACGTGTAGTAAATGGTTGGGATGTTTCTGTGGTAGATTTGAGCCGTTTTTTCCCCGGATATTCGACGGGGAAAATACGTATTCCTGACCTGGTGAAGTTTGGAGAAGACAAGGAAGATTTCAAAATGGCAGAGCGGCGTGGTCTGTGGAAGAACTGGGACCAAGCAAGGACACTGTGGGGATGGTGTTCAGCACCAAGGACAGGTGTGCTTGTTTGAGTATGGATGATATTCAGCATATTTCCGAACACTTTTTCAACAAAAAGACATGCTGGAAGGTAAGCTACTATTTATCACAAAACCAAAGTCGCTGCGAATTACGTGAATAAGGCGGTTTTCACTACACCTGACCGTGGCAAAATCGCAAACTTGTAATACTAGTATAGTAATAAACCGTCCATTAACGACACCTGGCGGAACATATCAAAAGTGCAAGATATTGTTCATGATAACGGTGCAGAGGTCAATGTTGCCGTAACGTTAAATCACGGAAATTGCAAGGTTCGTGTCGGAACACAACCGTCTGATAGAAGGTATTGGTAAGTATTTATGTGCTCTTTTATTCGTTCTTGCAAACATGATGTCATAAATGTGTGAGGAGTGTGTGACCGGAGCACACCCCGTCATGCTTTGGTGACGGAAGTCATGTGACATACCAAGGTACCAGCTACGTGTTGGAGGGAGAACTGCTCGGTGTGCTGCCCTGCAGACTTGTCGGGGGGAAAGGCTGTCGTAATGAAGAAAACTTCAAGTTAACGTAAGTCTCAAGAGCAACATGTGTTTGTTTCGGTAGTGTTGAGAGGACAGAAGAGGCCTTAGGAAGGCCGCATTGCCAGGTACTCAACACGACAGGTGTTATGTGGGAGGGCAGGTCTTACGTCCTAACTCTAGATCTCAACACCACCAAGTTTTGTATCATTCAGTGCAGTTTTTGGCACGGATTGCAAAAGTACCGAAGTAACGGGTTCCTTTCTCAGCACTGGGTATACAGTGGTGTGGAGCCTTCCGTGCAAGATCTCCAGTGCCGAAGTTATGTAATCACTTGGTGCCCAGTGGTGCGGCGGCTTCAGCACTCGAAATCTCTGAATTGGCACTAGAAACCGAGACCTATTAGTACCTTCCACGCTGGAAAACAAGTGGCGACAAATATTCCACACTGAATCACCAGTGGTGATACAAACTCTGCACTGAAAACCGAGTGCTGACAGTCAGCTTCCGTTTATACACTACTGTCATTACGTTCGTTAAGAAGGAAATTTTCGGAATCCACGCGTTCATGAGAGGTTCTTCAGAAATACGTTAGGGACTGTACGATATTTACCGGGGGGAGGGCTGGTGCGTAGGGGGGGGGGGCATGGAATTTTTTTTTGCTTAGGGGGAGGGCCATGGAAAAAAAATTGGGGTTTGGGGGAGGGCCATGGAAAATTTTAAGAATCCGACACACCATTGTAGGTTATGATACTTTTGAAAATACTAGTATGCGATCTTCTCTCGGAAAATCTGTCGCGTTGCGGACGAACATACATATTGTACCGCATATCTCTAGTCTTCCCTACAATTCTAATGGAATCAGCCAGACGCCCCATAATTCCGTTTGAAATCGAACACTGTCGTCGAAGAAGAGAAAACAAAGGATTGATATCGTTTTGATCACAGCAAGGAGCTTTAAATAACAGCTATGATTTTGCACTGCTAATCAATGTGTTTTTACTAGAACGTTCAGTTTCAGCCAGTGCCTGTCATTCAGTCATTTGACGGAATTTTGCCGCTCATGGCGGCCAAAAAAAGCCCCAATCTAACAAAAATCGGTGTGCAATGATAACGTTAGAGAAAGAACTTGGAAACTTTCATAGATTCCAAGAAAATCTGTGGACGTTTGTGGCGGAGCCTATTTCAGATAATTTCTAACACGCGCCCGAGCCGGGAGTCCGAGAGGCGTGGCGGAGCGGGGCGGTACGGCGAACTTCAAAGGCGGCCGACGTGACATAAAGGCACTAGACTTGACGGATAGCGATAAGTCATACTCGTACATTGTTAGCCGATATACCGCTGCATGCTGTCGGAATACGTCTTCACTTCATTTTGTAATTTTTGCACATTGTACTCGTGAACAGAGATTAAGTCAATCAGAAGACTGATACACTTTAGTGACTCGAAGCGGCGACTGGACTGAGCACCGGCGTGCCGGATCAAACGCGCAGTCTGTTCGCCATATTTGTTTAGTAATATCAATTTTCGTAAAGTAAATTTGGCCCCCAAAATGCAGGAAATGGTGTTTCAGAGGGTTATAAATTTCAGAATTTTTCGGGGGATGCCCTCGGACCCCCTACATTACTTATGCCCGCGGCGCTTGCCGCGCGGCTGCGGCATGCAAGGTGCCCCTACGCTGTGAAAAAATCCTGGTGAGAACCTTGCAATTGAAGGGGTAAAACTGTTACTTACCTTGATTAGCGTGTAAATGTGGTTACTGATCAAGTGTGTGGTTGTCATCGGTGGTTTCTCTCATCGGAGACGGTAGGAATTACTAGAAATGTTTGAACTTTGAATATGACGTATAAAGTAAGACGAATCATGGGCGGCGCGGGACCGGTGTTGAAAAGGTTTTATTTTTGCCAACTTTTGTCGCCGTAATTCTATGTATATGCATGTGTGTATTTCTCGTAGGACATAGATATCTATTAAATTTATAAAGTTTTGTTGTGGTCAAAGTTAGTAAACTGTTTCTTTTCTTGCCCATTCCGTATACAACATACAAGTGAGTGCGTTCGATCTTGACCGGACATGCATATGATCATGACGGTCCCCTTCAACCTGAAGTAAAACGCTTGCGTTATTCTTCATCAAAAGAGATATCATATAGGTTAAGTAGGACAACCGTACCGTACTGTAGCAGCACTGTGTATGCCGACTAAAATTCAGTACTTGGACATTCCAGTGCTATTAGGTCGCGAGCACCAGAAGCCCTGTGCCGAAATGATTAAAAAGCTCGGCTTCCAGTGCTACCAGTGACCGAGCACTGGAAAATTCAGTGAGGAACCCGTTACTTAGGTACTTCGACACTGTCTATCCCAGTGCCGAATGACCTCCGCACTGGGTAATCAGTGTTGAATGACCTTTGAACTGCTGGAAGCCGAGTGCCGAGTCGAGATCAGCACTTGCGCTCGAGTGGTGAATACATTCTACCACTGGAAAACGAGCGCCGAGACAAGGTTCAGCTCTTGAATTCCAGCCCTGACGGATCTTCAGCACTGAAGCACTGGCCGTTCAGCGCTAGAAGCCCTGTGCGGAGCCATCTATCGCACAGGGCCCCGAGTGCCGACGCCAATTTCCCCGCGAGTTCCGCACTTGGTGCCCAGTCAGGAACCCGTTACTTCGGTACCTTTGCGCACGGATTGACCATGAAAGGGGTTCTAAAAACTGTTGTTCATCGTGTCTGTAACTTGATTTGTGAGATCCACTGCTCTCCAGAGTATCAAATTCAGGAGATCCAGGGCGGGGAGGGGGGGGGGGGGCACTGTGACGTTTCGTAGCCGAAAATTCAATCTCATTTGATCAGTTGTAACGGGCTATGCAGCTATGCAGGTGATCGTGATGACATAATACCTCTTCTCGGTACTAGGTGTCAGGTATCTTGTGAAGGCAAGCAAAGAAATTCAAGCTGTCTTCTTTAAACGTCTTCTACCTCGTGTATACTAACATAACATACAGCAACGGATCAAACTTGAGGTCTCAGAAGTTTTTTGACCTATATAACACAGCCTTGGCCCAGTCTATATAATGTCCTTGTCTAGTGCTAGCTTCGTGGAAAATAATGTAATTTTCTTCATGTTTGTAGGTGAGCACAGCTAGACGCTTTTAAAAAAGATGTCCAAGTCTACTCTACTAAAGGTTGTTCTTCTGGGGGATGGTGGGGTCGGGAAAAGCTCGCTGATGAACAGATTCGTCACGGACAAATTCGACAGCCAGTCCTTTCACACAATCGGTGTAGAATTTCTAAATAAGGACATCGTCGTGGACGGCGAGAGTTTTACCCTGCAGATTTGGGACACGGCGGGCCAGGAGAGGTTCAAGAGCTTGAGAACGCCGTTCTACCGCGGAGCGGATTGCTGCTTACTTACCTTCGCCCTGAACGACGTGCAGAGCTTCAAGAACCTGGGCATGTGGAAGAAGGAATTTCTGTACTACGCGGACGTGCGTGACCCGGACAACTTCCCGTTTGTCGTGCTCGGGAACAAGTGCGACATGACGGATCGCGAGGTCAACACGGAACAGGCGGAGGCCTGGTGCAGGGAGAATGGAGACTTGCCACTGTATGAGACGAGCGCAAAGGACGCTATCAACGTGGACACGGCGTTCACGGCAGCGGTGCGGCGACTGGTGAGGCTGGAAGAGAGAGTGGAGGCAGGTTACAGCAACACTGTCGACCTGAACGCACAGGCGAAACAGTCATCCTGCTGTTGAATACTGACGTGTGGAGAAAGAAGCAAACAGGAATAGACCAGCTCATAATCCCGCACACACAAAACATGCTTAAATCATGGGTATAATGAGTACATCATTTCTGCCAAGATTCAAATGGACTTTGCATTAAAGGGGCATTCTATAACATTTCTTACACCAAAAATTGAAATAATTTAACTGAAAAAAATCTTCATGTGATTGTCATTTACTTCCACTTTTCGCAATTATCTCAAATTTCTGCCATTTATGGTTGGCGCTAAAACAGCCCTAACAAGGCACACTCATTTTGTGGCACCGCCATAAAATACCAGAATGTAAACAAACATGGCTAACAGCTGTGTTTCCAGCTTTTACACACACACTCCTATGGTGTAATATTTTGGCACCTCCTCTTCCTGAATGGCACTTATTTGCAATGGAGTAGTGTTGATTCAAGTTACTAAATGTAAAGAAATTACCAGAAAATTTTCTTGTATCATCCTAATGTTACATAATGCAGCTTTAAGTGCATCACACAAATTGGCATGTTGGCAGAATTGATGTAATCATCCACCGTGCACAAGCAGTTTTTATCGTCCGCAGAAATGTGAACTGGTCTCTTTACTGGAGTAGCAGAACTACATTCCCTTTTCTAGTGTTACACCATCCAATGAAGAGGGCACATGAGGACACTGAACAATAAAACTGAACAGGAGAATTGGGAACATCCTAATCCTTTTTAAAGGCATACAAAGCGATTTCAGGGCAGTAAAACTGGACTTTCAAAGTTCAGATTTTCTGGTCATTCTTTTAATGTAGTAAGTTGGTGTGTTACGCCGAAAGGCGGTTATACCGGCTAAAGAGATACAGATACAGAAGTTGAATCAACCCTATCCCATAGCATACTGATATCTGTGAGGCAAAACAGTTGCTTGTTTTGTATCTTGGTTCTAGCTATTTATTGGTGGCACCAAAAAATAATGGTACTCCTCACGTAACTTGTTTTTGTTTCAAACGCTTCAAGTATGAAATGATGACGAAATGTGGTAGGAAATGGCAGTAAATGTCAATATCAGACAGATTTCCTCATCCAGAATATTTTTTGTTTTGCTGCCCTGAAATTGCATTGGATCTGTCAAGTTTTACACTCAATATCCAACTACATGCTTGGTTTTGATGAAAAAAAGATAATAAAACAATGTGATCTATTATATGGTTGAAAGCTTTTATGTTCTCAACAACAATTCTTTGTTGACATAGTGCCAATATGAGGCCTTTTAGTTTTTTTGCCTTACCATTCAGGTAGCCAATAATTTTTTTTTTTTGCCATACAATCTTAATTGCTTGTAACTACAGAATTTGCATGGGTAGGCACAAAATTTTGATGTTTTTTGACATAAGTGTCGAGGTCATATGAGAGAGTACAATAGCTAACCTTTAATGATGTACGTAACCCTACACAAATACATGTATCCAGGTACACCGGTGCACTAACATTTGAAAATTAGGTGCACAACTCCAATTTTGAGTGCACAAAAGTGCACATGCACTCAGTGTTTGCAGCCCTGATATTGCCTGTTCCTAGACGAGACAAAGTTTTAGCTAAGAATTGTTTTGTTTGCACGTGTATGTGATTTGGTGAAGAACAGAAGCGAGCAAGACTGTTAACAAGTTCTTAAGATTGTATGGTTGTAGCATTATCTAGGAGTGCAAAAGTCTTGCCCTTTTTATCGCTATGGAAACATGAACTTTTGTTGTTAACATACCAAACTCAAGGTATTCTAGATGAAAATAATTGCAACATCAGAAAATGTGCACAATGTATGTGCATAGCAGAGACAAGATAGTGATTCCCCTTTATCATATGTCAGGTTTGGTTGGTATGGTAGTTTTCAACACCCCCCAAATTTGCTAACTTTTCTGGAAGATGGGGATAGAATGTTACAGTAAGAGTTTTTCTGGAAACATCCCATGGTTGTGACCATTCACCACCACCATGCAATACTAGTAATACACACAGGGCAAACAACAGCGGTCTGGCAGTAACAGTCAGTGAAAAAAATTTTTTCTTTTCCTGAAACTATTAATATCAGGAGGTGTGGGAAAATGTCCAAACAAGGTAAAGCTACAATTGAAGTGTTGTGTTGAATTTGAGATCTACATGTATTTAACAACAGTGTCTGTAGATTTTGTTCGTAAACAAAAGCTTATATATGATGTACATGTATTTGTACAAGCACATTGACATATCGTCCCCCCCCCCTTCATAATAAAAATGCGACATTCTCTGTATTTTTGAAACAGAATCTGAAGTACTTAATTGTTCCTATAATACGATTGTACAGGTACATATGTATTAATTATGAACTAGCAACATGCAGATCATGAGAAAAATTGTAAGAAATTTATTTCACAAAGACTCGAGAGAGTTCACGGTTTTGTCTCAGTAGTTTACTGAGATGTTTGTATAATTGTGTGAAGTTTACATGATGTCAAAATATGATGATGACCTGTGATTGGAAATGGTGGCCTTGATTGAAACATTGTACTGACTACTGGACTGCATTTTGATGTGAAATATTCTTACTGAAGCTTGTTTGAAAATTGTAACAGACGTAACTTGTGCTGGTAGTCATTGGCACAAAATCTACACACATAAATACAATAAACTCAGTCATAAAGCACTTGAGTGGAACGTCATTACTTGTAGCCACGTATATAACGGCATTTTATAGTACAAATGTACTTTGGTTACCATGACATAAACTTTATTTTTTGCCCTGTTGCTTCATATTTTTTCTGAAAAAATCTGAGAACCAAAAAATTAAATTGGCTTGGCCTTAGGGAAGGATATTAGGAGAATGTTTCCATGAAGGGAAACATACCCTGCCATTCCCCGAGTTACATTTTTAACTCAATTATAATGAACTTTGAAATGCCTATATCAAAAGCTGACAATCTGCACTCAAGTATCTAATCTGCATTGATTGAAAGCTGGATTTAGTATTGATTTTTCGGAGGGGGAGGGGGGGCACATTTCTCCCAAACTGGGACAGGTGAACCAGTTGGCGAGGTCACATTCTGGCAGATACAAGACGGTTCAAATTAATCATTGTGGGTTTCTGGGGCAGGTTGAATTTACCGACCAACCTTCTTTTGACCTTCGACCAACCAAAGTCCGCCCCAGAGGTCAGTAGGTGACCTGATAAGTAGTGCAGGGGGTTGAGGACTGTTTGGATATATGAGAAGGTGTGCTCATCATGTGATGTGTCACATGTCAGGGCTTGAAATACTCAGTGCATTTTGGTGCACCCCAAAATTAGAGTTGTGCTGTCCATTGGCCAGAGGAGTGACAATTAACAACCAGTGGCTGGTGGTCACTCTTCTGGCCAATGGATACTGCCTTGCCACCGTATGATCTGCTAAACGCCGGTGCACCTAGCTAGGTGCACCTGCATGTGTACATGTACATATTTGTGTACGGTTTGCTACACTAAGTGTACCATGGTATTGTTCACTGCATTTTCAATATCCAAGACATTATAGAGTGTAAAGAAAGATACTAAACCTTTTTATTTTCTTTGTTTGTATTCAACTTAATTCAAATTTTGAAGTTAGCCATAAAATTTCAGATTCAAGCTCGGAAGAGAGGCAGTAAGGTGCAATCATGATGAGGTATTCTACTTTATGTTGTGCAGTGTGTGCACACAATTTTTTTTGTGCACCTATATTTTAAATTTTAGGTAAGCTGCACCTACCGGTATTCTCACAAAAGGATTTCAAGCCCTGTTCCTCTGCTGTATCAACCCAATTGGTCAACAAGGGTGAAGTTTGTCCTTGGTACCAGGGTCCGTATTGACAGCAGGAAGTTAGTGTTGGCTACCTCTGTAAAAAAACTCGTCTGCATTTTCTAATTAGCCAACTATGAATAACCATAAAAATATTTTGCAGCTACCCAATTTTATGGGTTAAGCTCCTGTCACACATTCAGAACCTTCCCTCAGAGCACCAACCAACCTAGCTCGGCAAAAGTTCGGGACCGGGAGCAGTCTGGCCACCCCTACCTTTCTATATGATGAATCAAAAAGAATTTGAGGTAAGTTAAAGTTAAATTTGACCTCGGAATGCACCTCGAACACTGCTGGCCTACTCTCGAACACCAGCCAACCATGGCCAAACCTCCCATCCACACCCAAATGTTTGAAACATTCAGCTGGTGTATCCGAACAGTACATGTAGGTGACCTTGCCGAACACCAGCCAACCACGGCTGACCTACTCCTAACCATGGTTGGGGGAGTTCAGCAGTGTTCGGGATGCCATATTCGGCTATGTGTGACAGGGGCTTCACATAACACGACCATAGCAGGAGAAAGGGGCTGAAACTAGAAAAAGGCCAATGTTTAGCAGGACTAGTACTGGAGCAGGTAAAACACCCCTATGCCAGGCCCATGAGATGGTTACCAGGCTACTGTCATGTTGAACAGTTCTGGTATGACTTCAAACTGACCAGTCAACTACACGAGGGAGAGAAATCATCATGTATTTGGCACCTACAGTAAGAATATACACACAGTAACATGGTCACAATCGTCACAAGTTCTGTATAATGCTTAAGTCAGCACCAAAAAGTAAGACTCCAATTTTTTTCACCACATTTCTAAACATTAACTTTAAAGTTTAACTGCAACATATCTGAAGTCATATCTCAATCATTCTACTTGTGATGATCAGAATAATTATAACCATGTCTTTAACATCTAGATATTCAAGAACGGCCATATCAACATCAAATCTTTTTTTCAAAATTACGTGTACAACAATATACTAGTACTTATACTGCTGCAAAAATCTTTGCTTTCCACTCTAGAATAGCTTGCAACTAGAATTTCTTGTCAATCTTTGCGACATAGATATGGAATTTCTGATGTAGGTTGGCACATTAAGTGTTCCTCAAAAAAGTTTTTTAAAAATTATTTTCTGGTCTTGTGTAAATGTTAACTTTTGTCTTAAAGACATTTAACTGGTAAAAAAATCAAGCTAAGTCATCTTTGCATGAGACATCTGCTTGTTCAAACAAAAAGTTGTAGATTAAGCTGCAGGAAACATGTACAACGGAGTCAAATTACATACTACAGTTGAGTCTTGTGCAACATCAGAACAAAGGATTTTACCATTACCATTACCAGCAATCTATGTATCTGTTATCAATCTGTAGGATTTTTCGAAGATAATATTCATACTATTACTACGGTAACTGCAATAACATTTACATCAGAAATTTGTATTCTCTCTGGTGTCAACAAACATACAGTGTACAAAATGTATGGCACAATACAATATTGTCTAAAAAATTGCATATTGGGAGTTAACAGAAATTTTTCTCTGAATGTAATGATGAAAATCTTCTAGATCTAAGTTCCTTGCAAATACAAAAAAAAAGTTTTTTTTTTTAAATTTCCCACTGATGGTAAAATATCCTTCCTTCATCCAATCAGAAATCTGCATTTCAACATTAATCAAAGGCAGCTCCTTATGATCAACAATAGGGCCACATCAATTTAACTTGTTGGTTCTCAGATTTTCAAAATATGCTTAACTGGAAAAAGAATCTAAAAACAAAGCCAGTAGATCAGGTTTAAGCGTTGGTGCACTCAGTTTTACGGAGTCAATGCAGTCATATTCAAATTTTCCTACCTGCCCTCTGCTTTTGTGATGTTGCTGTGCTTTCATCTTAAAATGTCTGAGAACCAAGGAAATAAATTGGTGTGGCCTAACAAACATTCTGTGTCCTTTCTGATTAACACTCCTGCGGACCAAATGGTCAGTACCCGTTTGTTCCCAGTAGAATAGGTTTAGCAGCTTCCAAGATGTCCAGGTTGGGGTCCAGGGTCCTGCCCAGTCCCTCCAGCACTACAATAGCCAGAACCATGTTGGCAAAGTTGCTCTCAAGTTTCACCTGTGGGAAAAATCAAACACGAATATTAACTGTGCTGTATGTGGTGTGGTATCGTCTATCATCAACAGCTGTTGTCCACTGTAGGAGTAAAGCCTTGTGGGACTAATGGGCTGAACCACACTACTTTCAGGACAGGTTTTTTTGTCTGTATTGTGTATTATAATTGTGACATCACCCATTTTTTACGTTATGTGGCATTCATGGTAACATTGCTCTTTTTATTTTATTTTATTCACATAGATTACCGAGCATTCGGCAGCAAGCACATTCGTGCTTATATAGCCGTCTGCTCAACAAGAAACATACAAAATACAGAGTAAAACAAATACAAAATATACAATGAACATAAAATGAAAGAGGCTGGCGCACATAAACATAAAATAAATAACGTTAATCTGATGAATTAAATCTTCTAGACTGGGAAATGAACTTGAAAACAATGTCGAAAATACAGCAATTAGTAGAGTTGGGGAGGGAAAGGCTACCGGTAAGAAGTAATGTACATAATGTGTTGTCGTTTGAATTGTCTAGGCCAAGGGGGAATATGTTGTCAAGGTGTAGACCGGATATGGATGATAACATTAGAGTCCTTGCAGTATTGTAAAGTGAGCAGTGCAACAGATAGTGTTCCGGTGTCTCGTTAGGATAGCCACATTTGCACTCAGGACTAGTGATACAGTGGTGCATGAACAGGTGGGAGTTCAGCTGACTGAAGTCGAGTCTGAGTCTGGTTAGATGGATTGCATATTGACCGTGTCCGTGTGAGTAGTGGGGATGTTTGGGCACGCTGTCAAAGCAAGAGTCTAGTTCATTTTTGAATGAACGAATGGTGAGGGGTAATTTGGCAGTCCGAGGTAGTCGATTCCAAGAGAGAATGACAGAAGGCAGGAAGGATCTTTTGAACTTTTCAGTTTTGAGGGCAAAGGGGAGATAATCTAAGTTGGCCCGCAGGCTATAAGGGGTGGAATCACGGATGAGTGGGGGAACCAGATCTTGAAGATATTTGGGAGCTAGTCCTTTGGCCATTTTATAGAAGTGAACAAGTTTGTGCTTTTCACGTCTATTCGCAAGTGAATCCCAGCTGACATCGCATAGGATGCGATGGTGGTTCGTCCCTCTCATTGCGCCTGTGCAAACCCGGGCAGCGGACACCTGAACAGACTCGAGAAGGTCTGAATCCTTCTTAAGAAGACCACACCAGGCAACATTGGCGTACTCGATTAAAGGACGTATCATGGCTTTGAATAAGGTTTCTAGTGTTTTTCGAGGTACAAAATTAGATATTCGTTTCAGCAGGTTTACACGTTTCATTGCTTTCGTCACTAGAGTTGACACGTGGAGCGACCATGATAAATTTTGAGTAAGATGTACGCCAAGATGCTGGTGGGAGGGAACTTCAGTCAGCTGAACATCTCTAAAGTATAATGGAGGGTGTGGAACCTTTCTTCTTTTAGAAGAGAACGTCATCAGTTCAGTTTTAACATTGCTCTTAATGTGATGTCTAAAATTGTCAGCAGCCGTTGTGAACATTACATACTTCTCGAAGGTTTGGAATCTCAGACTTCTTGTTTAAGTTAAAATTATACTACAAACAGTGCAGGTTTGTAACTGTATGTCTCAGCTTCTGGCAGAAGGAAGGTTAAGTATTGTGTATAACCATCTATGTGTTCATACATACCTTGTGCTTGATCAGCAGTGAGAAGACATTGTTAAGTAACTCTCCCACTTGGATCTATCAGGTGAAGCACAGCAAAATGTCAGTGAGACATAACAACATGGAGGTCAGTTCTATAGGTGGAGACATTTCATCATACCTTCTTAAAGACAGGGACTGTCGACAAAAAAGTCATAATGGTAAAATCATTCCTCAATTGAAAATTGACCTAAATGTACATTGTATTTCTTACTTTTTTGCAAAATTTCTTTTTGTTGAAAACCAATAGTGAAAACAAAACCTCCTACGAAAAAGCGCTACATGGTCTTCTTCTTTTGTCATGGAAACATGGAAACAAAGTCGGGGGTCGGGGTAGTCTGTATCTTGGTACGCACAGTTTCAGGAAGTCAGATGCAAGTTTTCCTCCCAGCCCTCTGTTTTCTTGTTGTTATCTTGCTAAAATGTTACATAAAAATGTTTGGCAACCAACAAATTAAACTATAAACACACCTGGCCCAGGGTGACAGTGTTCTCCCTTGCTGTCTGCACTAAATCTGCCATCTCTTTCTTGAACAGAGCCACATTTTTGCACTCATTGGCTCTGGCATGGTGCAGAATCAGTTCTGCCACCTGCTCCCCCTGGTGAACAGAAAACAAACTGCATGTCAGACATAGGGAAAGCATTATAACTTTTACTCAAACTAGTAGTAAGCTTTATGTTCGAATGTGCCTGTCCGCCACAGATTGCTACAGCACCAGTTGCCATGGTGACTGCCTTCTGGTCCAGGTCCATTGACCTTATTTGTTTGGAACAGAAGAAGAAACAATATGTTTTCCTTCTGCAAAGGTAAACATAAACAACCATGGTCTCACCTCCCCCAGTACCACAGCGGTGAACACATCTCTGAAGTTCAGTCGGTCCTGTTCCTCCAGCTCCGCGATGATTCCCACATCGAGGAGGACCAGACGCATAGGGTTCTCCACGGGCTTCACGTTCACGATGACCGTATCGCACATGTCCACCAGCATCATCTTGTTACACTGCTCTGGGTTGTAATCCTCAGCGTTCATGACCAGGATGTTGCCTGGGTGGAGGTCCCCGTGGACAAAGTTGTCTACAAATATCTGTGGTGTGTGGGAGAAAGTTGCAGTGTTATGCTACAGCAGTGCCCAACCTTGTTCAACTATGTTGTATGTAATAAGCTCATATTGCAGTCTGTAAATTTTAAGATGTTTGCTTAGTCAGTCAGACAAACTTTTCAACTTTAATTCATGTCACTTTAGATCAATGGATTGACTTGAAATTTAGGATTTGTAAATGGGAAACCACCCTAACACATTAACAGCATCCTGATCGGTCTCTGTCAACAAAGACTCTGATCATGATTTCTACCAGTAGAATTGCTGATTCTACCAGATTGGAGTCTCTACCCTGACATATATATATGTAAAACATTTGTAGTATGCATAGTCCAGTGGTTTGCAACCCTGCCTCTGAACCAAGAGGTTGGGAATTTGAATCCCATCTGAAACAACGCCCCTAACCAAAGCTAGGTACTCATTTTAACTTCAGTCAAGTGACGAACTACGTGCAAAAGTGACTTTCCCAAGGGCACAGCACTGCTAGGGATTCAAACCCAGAACCTTTAGAATTTAAGTCAACAACCCTAACCACAAGACCACCCTGCTACCACTGATCATAAGCAAGTACCATTGTATGTATGACCATTGTAGAAGTGACGTACCATCTTTAACAGGGCGTCTATTCCCATCTCTGCAAGTTTGGCCTTCAGACATTCCGAGCTGTCGTCTGACATGAAGTTGGTGATGGGTTCCCCCTCCTGAAAAAAGCAATCAAAGTGTCATTTCTATATGCAGTTTTAACCTTTATCAGACTGAAGTAACCATTTGGCTTCAATTCTCTATTGGTTATGGGGTTACACAGCAGGGAGAAGGTTAAACAAGTAGTGCCACTTGCAGTCATATTAACATTCCTCCCTATCTATAACATACTTGATGTCATTGTAATTGTGTGCTATGTTTTTTATTACAACATGTATAAAACAAAATCCCAATAAAACTGAGACAAACTTTTGCACCTCGAATGTTTCCACGAGGATGTCCCTTCTGACGTAGGGGCGGATGGGTTTAGGGAATCGAATGGCGTCAATGTCGGCAAAACTTTCCTTAAACCGCTCCAAATTGGCTGCCTCGTGTCGTAGGTCAATCTGAAAAAAATGGTGAAATATCAAAGAAGGGCCCATCATTTTGGTCTGAGACATTTAATATAGCTATACTAACATAACTGATTAGTACCGTATTTCTTCTGATATTTCTTCTAATACTTTTTTGACATTTCAACTCTCAATAGGATTCATATCACTATACAGAAGGTGTGTGTGAAATTTGTACAAAGATTTGTTTGCATTTGTCTTAACTAGTATTAGTATTAAATTGGTAATATGCTGCATACCAAAATATTCTACACAACATGTATAAGGCAAGCATGAAAGTTCAGCTCAGTGATTCCATGGAAAATTCTGGTGAGTCCAACTTTTTTTAGTCAGAGAACAGATTAGGGAAGTTACTATGTTTATACAACCACAGAAGATACTAAAAAAAATATCGTTACCTGACTCATAACTAAGTCTCCAAACTCGTTAACGATCTCAGACAGACTGAGCCATTTCAGTCCGGGGACCCACTCTAGCAGCCAGGCAACACCAGACATGATGGACAGGTCACGCTTCACCGTACGGTACAAGCCTGGGTGCAAAACCTGGCAAGGCAGAAAAACGCAAAGATGAAGAAGGAACATCTAGAACTGAATTGAAAAAGAGTATCTATTGCATTATTATTTTTTGTTTCAAAGTTTGTACATGCAGTGTTTTGTAATAAGTAATGTGCTCTGTAATGTTCTGTGTTGTGCAGGATACCAGGCAGGAAGATGGAATTGTATACCTTGATGGCAACAGGAATTAGTCCCTCAAACTCATCATGGAGCTGTGCATCTGGGGGCGGTTGGTCCTGAACCTGGGAACTCTCCTCAGTACTGTCTGGATCTATTCACAAACAAACAACGAAGAAATTATCAATTAGAAGGAAAGGACAACTGTACACTCTCTGTAAAGCCCCTGTGTTCAGCAAGATTGGCTACTGTTCGGCTGCGCCAACTGAATGTTTCAAAATATTTAAAACATTCGGGGGCGCACTGGTTGACTGGTGATTGGCTAGTGTTCGGGAGTAGGTCAGCAGTGTTCGGGGCATGGTTGGCAGTCATATTTGACTCAAATTTAACCAAAAGGTAGGCACAGCCTAACTCTAGTCAGACTGCTCCCGAACTTCAGCCAAGTTGGCTGGTATTCGGGAGAAGGTTCTGAATGTGTGATAGAGGCCTACTGGCAGAAATCCTTGTTACAGGATAATGTCTCCAACTAGAATGATATTACAACTTCAAGGTATACAGTTAAGAAATATGAGTTTAAAACAATAAGTACCAATACCATTAATGATACATAGACTACAAGCCAGGCAGCATGCAGCTGCTACTGTATATGGAAATCCAGCAAATTAATAGAGAATATCTGTAAGTATACTTCGACACTGACAAACTACAATATGGCAACTGATTATTATCAAACACGAATCATGAACAGATGTATCTATAGTGATGCAAAACAATTGTAATCCTAAACATGTTGACTGTTAGAAACCGACACATTGTCAACTATTGCTAATAGTAGTTAACGAATGACCATTGACATCAACACATTCTAGCCAGCCTGAAATTTTTTTCTGTCATCTCAATTTTGTTAGATGTAACATCATATAAAAATGCCAGAGGCACGACAATCCCGAAGGGGAAAAATTTTGAAATCTTGTCCCTCTGAAATGCTGTTTCCTGCATTTTGACCCGTAAATTTTGCTGGTAGACATCTCTTTCCATATCTTTACATGGCAATATTTGTCGGATTGGGCAAAATTTTTTTTTTCAAATGACGGAAAGACAGGTGCTGACTAGAACACTGTAGTAGATTAAAAACCTGATGATTAGGATTGGCATGCACACCTGTTGGCACACTCCGCACACCATGCACTTGTTGCCGTGCCAACCTACTCCTCTCTATCTCCTCCTCTAGATCATCCAGCTCCTTATCCTTACTTCCCAGCACGTCTCCGAACCCCGTCACCTCCCAAGCCTCCGTAAAGTCCGGCGCCTCCACCTGTGGAGAAAGATATTTTCGTTGTAATTCTAAATCTGACACATGGCCTTCTTTAACCTATAGCACACGGAGGTAGCCATTTTTAAGCAAGGGACAGTAGCAGTTCCTATGGTGTTGTCTTACCATAGCGACTATCTCTAGTACATATTACATATCAGTGACACTAATGAAATGAGTGTTTATTTTATTAGTTATATTCCATACAACTTGACATGATCATCTGTTGCAAATAAACGGTGATGAAAACTAGAGAGGTAACATTTGCGATGCAAATGCATGATGTTTCATTGACCTTCACATGGTCTAGCCTAACACACTACCGCTCTGTTCATTCTTACTCAAATGCATTTCATATATATGGTGACCAGCCCCTCCAACACTTGCTACATAATGTCATCCAACACCACAGGGTGTCTGCCACAGCACCAGTTACCATGGTGACACCCCTCTGGACCAGGTCATTGACCTTGAAGAAGAAGAAACATACCAAAAGCAATGTGTTTTCCTTCTGAAAAGGTAAACATAAAGAAAATCTTGTCAAGAAAGGAATATACCTGGAAGAGATCCTCCATGATTTCGTCTCTGAGTTCTTCATCTTTGATCATTTCTGGTCTCATGTATGCCTTGTACACCTGAGCGATACATCCCGAACCAATCGGCTTCCTCATGTTCTCAAACTTCACAAATATCTTCCTCCAGTTTTTCCCGAAGGCCCGCTGAAGTCGGCGCTTGGTGAAGAACCAGGAGTGAGGCTTGACGTGGACGTGGAGTCTCGAGAACCTGTCGCAGAACTCGTCCGTGAAGAGGTCCCGTCTGGTGCTCGCCCATTGTCCAAGCTTGATGAAGGTGGGGCCTGCAGCTTCAATGGCATTCAGGAGGAGCTTCCACCACAAAGTTGTGAATCTGTGCGACGTGTAAGTCAGAGGATAGATGCAAAACAGTGGTCCAAACCTGTACAGGAGCCACAGCACTCTCAGGGTGACTCGGAAGTATCTCCAAATCGTGAGCAAGAACTGTAGCACGAAGTTTCGCCTTTTCTTCACATAGGTGCCAACTTTTGACTTGGGCGGATAGGTAATCAAGGGCTTCTCATCTGTAGTGGCTGGATCTTTGAATCTGCCGAATCTTTTCAGTACATTTGAGAAAAAATTGGGAGGTGACAGTGGGAAGATCGTGAATCCGTAGGAAAAACAAAGCGCTCCTATAGGAAGTAAGCCATGGTTGGTGGTTTCTCCTTTGTTTCTTCCATTCTTGGACCAGAGTTGGTACCTGGGACTGTTGGGTGTTCTCCATTTGTTTACAAACAAGCTCCTCGTGTTGTACACTGGAGTTCTATTCGACAGTCTTGGCACGCAGCGAGAGAAAGTCCTGTTCAGTAGAAGCAAGGAGGCCATTTTGTCGTACGTTGAGGTTACAGGAAGTTCAAACGTTTATGTGATATCGTAGATCGTAACAAAAACATGGGCATCAGCTGGTGAAAATCGCGAGTTGAAGAATTTATAACGGTCGAGTCTGCTGCTGTTGCGTACCCAGAAATTCTGGGTTCCATCCCGATCTTGAAAGTTTCACAGGACCCAGGAACGCCCGATAGGTAGTCTAAAGGAAGCAGGGATGTTTTTTCTGACCGGAAACGGCGACGATCGTTGGCTATCCGCGAGTTTAGCTTGCTAACAGCTGCGGAAGAACTGGTCGAGAGCAGTTTCTGTTGTGTCAATTGACCTCATCATGGAAAATTACCGGCATCCCCCATGACGTCACTAGACACGTCCATTCTCAAAAACGGTTATACTTATATGTGATAAACTGATATCAGGAATGTACATGTTTGATCATATTCCTAATTTTTACATTTGACGGTATAATTTGGTCTCTTAAACATATTTAGAAGTCCACAGTGATGGATATTTTGAAGAACATATAAATACTAAATCACCCCCTGAATAAAAGTGTTATATTCTAGATTTCCCATCATGCTCTACTTTTCAAAATGGCTGCGCCCATGAAAACAGACGACGGAACGTCTTAAATCGCAGTTTTCTCTCGTTTCTGACTCCCCCGTGCTGATCCGGACGCTACATAGACGACTTAGGGACTAGAAGTGACAAGCTGAATCTGAATTGACGTTCTTTTTCATGACGTCTCTCCGTATTTCGTCAAATGACTCGTCGAGGCAACCGCTCGCTGGAGCCGATCATGATCAGCTGACAGGTCAACAACTTTTTGGAAGTCGATCGTTCGTTTGTATACGTCAGCTATGGACGTCATCTCTCACATGACATAACGTCCTGTATGCCTATAAAGGACATATAACGTGCAATGTACTGACAAGATCTTATTTACAGCGAGCAAGGAACACACAAAATAATAATGATCCGCTGCATCTTCAGTAGAAAGTTCCCCAAACTTTATCCTAGTATAATTTCTAAAATTTTGCGGTCAGACAGACAAACGGTATACTTCTGTACTGATCCTTGCCAGCCTGTTGTTGTGGCAAGCGGCAGAACAACTACCTCAAACAGAAGGGCACACTTCTCACAGGTGCCTCCTGTCGGGAGAAACAGGTACTGCACCCAACCAGTTGAGGCACTTGTTGTATCACCATGTCTACAAGATCCCAAAGAAGATCTTTCCCAGCATCCAGCTGTGCAGAGACTTTTTGAAGGTCTGAAAGAGGGCCGTCGGGCCAGCCTGGCTGAGTCCATCACCCTGGTGGAGTCCATTCACAGAAGGAAGCGGGCGGCAGCAGAGGCATTGCTTCAGCTGGTTTTAGAACACCTGCAACAGAAGAGAGTCAAATGGAAAAAAACCTCCGCCTTTCGGATAGGTAACATGTACTAACACGATTCCACCAGTATGTCGGCAGAACGTACTGCGCCTGTGCGGACCCCGGATTTTGTACTGTTTTCGTTGGATGTTTGGTCAACGTTGCATCAGAATTTTGCACGTTACAGACGATATCTTTTCCGACACTTTGAAAACTATACATGTAGACGGGGTGCAATCCCCAAATATGTGAATAGGACCTTAAATAATATGTTTTGCACAATACATTACGGGTTTCATGCAGGCACAGTACGTTCTGCTGCACAAATATGTTGAAAAGTGGAAGTAAATTAAAATCACACGAAATTCTTTTTTCAATTAAAGTATTTCAATTGTTGGTGCAAAAATGTTACATAAAGCCCCTTTAAAACTGGCTGATATGTTATTAAGAAATTGTCTCCAGGTTTGACAGGCCCACCAGGTGCAGGGAAGTCTACGTTTATCGAGGCCTTTGGGAAATTCCTGACTGACTCAGGACACAAGGTTGCTGTACTAGCTGTGGACCCCTCATCATCCACCACTGGAGGTAGGTACCAGCAATGGCATCATGTGGCGTAATGGTTAGCACCACTAGAGTTAGTTTATGTTAATGAAATGACATCAAAGTTAGGTATCACATGGTTCTTGAGTCTTTTCCATCATGGCTCCACTGTAATGTTGTGAATATTAAAGCTCCTTCGTTGAGTTGCAACTACACTTACGAGTTGCATATTCGTAAATGTATGTCATTCCGTACGGGGCAATAATCCCGACTAATATGGTCGACTGATGATGATGATGACCAAGCATTAGTTTAATGATGACTAATATCTGTTCTACATGTATATATTGCAATACAATGAACTTACCCAACTTTGAGAACACACCATGTGCATACCAACAAAGTGATCTACATCTAATACTGACACAAGCGAGTATGAAAAGTAAAGCCACCATATATATATATAGCATAACATTTAATTGGCAAAGTATCCTCCAGGAGTCAAGCACGAGCAGTTCTTTTATTGTTTGGATACGGTCGTGTGGCTCAATAAGCCCATGGCAATCAAACGTGTTAGAGTTCTTTCCATCATGTGAAGTTTCTGCATGTTTGGGAGGCGATGCATGGTGTCCTCGGGCCTTAGAAGTTAATGAATAACTGAGTCTGTAGCTGTTGCGGAATTATATCAAATTCTATCTCCATTCCCTGTTGTCCTTTCTATTGACTTCCTTAGGGCTGGAAATACCACCTGCATATGCAGGTTAGTGCAGGTAAAATTGGAGCTGTGCAGGTATTTCTGATGTCTACCTGTACCTAACCTGCACTGGCCCATGTACTGGGTTAATATACGAGGCATTTATTTTGTGTTGATTGGTACCACCTACGTTTTGAATGAAATGTAAAAGAAATAAGTGCAATCATGTATATGGTTTCTTAACAGTTTTTAGTGGCTGATTTATACTTCCTAAATTCTGAGTGGTGCAGGTAAAATTTGTCTGGTGCAGGTAATTTTCAATGTTACCTGCACCAGTGCAGGTATGCAGAAAAAAAGGATTTTGAGTCCTGCAAATTCTCCTCACTGTCCTTCCCATTGACTTCCTGCACTGTTTGCAGACAACAGAAAGGAGTCGAGTGTATTGATCCAGAAAAGTCTGTTCCATTTCCAGAAATACGCTGCTGACAAGCTAGGGTCTACTGAGATAAAGTTAATTCCCAGAGCTTATATGGCTTTGTCTACATCAGAACCTATTCCTACTGGTGCCTGGATTTCCTTTTGTATCTTACTGTTAGAGGTTTTTCATTAGCCACTTTAAGAAGGCTAGCCTTTTTAAATCAATGTCTGTAATACTACCTAGATTATATATAACACTAAAATGGAGTAAAATGGAGCTTGATAAAACAGCCCAAGTTAGTCTTTTTCTGCCCAAAGGAACATGACATTTTCAAATCAATTTGCAACCAACTGACAAAGATTTCAAGAAATTGCTTCTGCTACTTTGTTATGTGAAAAATGTTGACAGAGAAAAGATTCAAATTTTAATATAGCACTACATGGCAGTCACGGTTAGGCAGGGCTCAAAATACCACCTGCTTATGCAGGTTAGTGCAGGTAAAATTGGAGCTGTGCAGGTATTTCTGATGTCTACATGTACCTGCACCTAACTTGGACTGGTCCATGTACTGGGTTTATATGTATATTTAATGGTAAACTAGAAAGGTAACATTTGCAAAGCAAGGGCATTATGTTTACCTTCACATGGTCTAAGCTAACAAAGTACTGCTCTGTTTATTCTTACCGGTAGTCAAATACATTCAAATGCACCAGCCCCTCAAACTCTGTCCTGCAACTTGCTACATATTGTAACCCAACATCACAGGGTGTCTGCTACAGCATCAGTTACCATGCTGACACAATAAACCTGGAACCAAGACATGTTGATAACATTCTTCCCCACAAAAAAAGACAACTTTTTGATGAGACGTCATCCTGATTCAGCCAGGTTGTATTGACGCACGCTGTCGACGACCTCATAACCCCAGCCTTCAGCGGAAAAAGGGAGAACCAAATTGCCTCTGACCTTCAGGGGGCTTCTCTGCCAGTCCAAGGTCAAACATATTCATTTATACACGTCAGGTAAATGGGAGAGATGTGGAAACGGTCTGCCAAGACTTCCGACGCAATCAGAGCGCCGTACAAACGCGTACCCTTGTACAAGTCGCGTCAAAATAGTACTTGAAGCATCGCCGCAACTTAAAAGTTTGAGCGGACACCTATCAACTTGCTCTGAAAATTTTTATTATGAAGAGCCATGACTTTTTCATGATGTGCCATCTGGTTGTTTATATCATGAATGTAAGTAGAACAGCTTGCAAAGGGTTGTGCAAAGATTTGATGGCGTGTTAAAATGGGAAAGAGATGGGCCCATTCAAACACGTCACCTTCACCTTCTACGAGGGTCTGCATGGGGGGATCCTGGCAACGCTTAACTGTAAATTTAGAGGGTCGGCAACGATTAACGGTAAATTCAGGAAGGCTGTCAACACTTAATGGTAAATTAAGTTCTTCTTGTGTATGGTTTTAGGAAATACTTCATTAGATTGTTTTTTGTCTGGTAAAACTACTCTTTGATGACGGGTGCTCCATTGTGATTTTGGGGCAATCTGGCATTCAACTACGCATTACGAAGAATTTTTCAATAACTATAACGTTGAATGATTAATTCGAGATAACAAATAACTTGCTACGTGGAATTAGAATACATACTATGTGTATAGATCTATTAGTACTTCAAATGACCTAAAGTTTATCTTATGACATATTTTGTCTGACCCTTATCTCTTCCCTCATGACCTCAATGAAAAGCAGCCTGCAGGCCGATTTGAGTTTCTCATGAATAGAGAATGGT
Organism: Branchiostoma floridae x Branchiostoma japonicum; assembly: GCA_013266295.2. Lineage (NCBI taxonomy): Eukaryota > Metazoa > Chordata > Leptocardii > Amphioxiformes > Branchiostomatidae > Branchiostoma > Branchiostoma floridae x Branchiostoma japonicum. The sequence continues at coordinate 6,528,131 of CM023827.1, read as the reverse complement.
TCAAACAAACAAACAAACAAACAAACAAACAACTTAAAGTGACCAATTAGTATTACGCTTCACATAGAACTTCCCGAGAAGGCTTAACGTTGTGGCAGGCTACGATTAACGGTGAATCAAAATGGCCCGCTACACTTCACGGAAGAAGGCATGCAGACCCTCTTCTACTAAAGGTCTTCTGATAGATTCCAGCACTTAACAAGCAGAGGGACAGCAATCTGCAGTCTAACTGCACATTGGGCAGTCAGGATTAATGGTCAGACCTTGGCGTGGTGCCGAGAAATTGCCCCCGTCATATATCTTGACTAAAACAACCACTAGAGGGAATCCAACACCCGCATTGCAATCACCAAAGGCACCTGGGTTCTGATTCTAGATTCTGATAAAATGGAGCTTGAGAAAACAGCCCAAGTCAGTCCTTTCCTGCCCAAAGAAACATGTCATTAATGAAAGGTGACATTTGCAAACCAAAGGTGTAATGTTTACCTTCGCATGGTCTAGTGTAAAATATTACTGCTCTGTTTATTCTTACTCAAACACATTAATATATATATGGTGACCAGCCCCTCCAGCTCTGTCCTGCAACTTGCAACATATTCTAACCCAACACCACAGGGTGTCTGCTACAGCATCAGTTACCATGGTGACAGCCATCTGTCCAGGTCGTTGACCTTACATATGTTTGGAGATGGCACCTGGGTTCTCGTTCTACTGGAAATGTGACTTTAACTTGCATAATGTGTACAGGTGACACACTTTGAGTAAAGAAAGTAAAATGTTATAGAGGTTACAATTGTGGAACTCATTTTTAGTCAGTGAAGAAAGATTATGCTGCAGATGCTATCTGAAATGTCTGAATTTATCGAGTTGCTAATTACAGAATGTTCTTCCTGGATGTCTAACCTTTATTGACGTAAAATGTTTTAGGTTTATATATCTTTTTGTAGGTCCAGTGGTAGTGGTGTGTGTTTACCCTTTTCCTTACCCTTTTCCTTACCCTTTACCATATGCATGTACCCTTTCCCAAATGCTGAGTGCTAAGTAGAGAAAGCAGTATGTACCAGTCTTTGGTATATGACTTGACCGGAAATTGAAATCACGACCTACCAAATGCAAGGCAACACTCTACCTACTTGGCCATTGCGCCAGTGATATGCTTTAATTTAATTTTCATATCTAATTTTAAAAGTGATCTTGATCCAGTTTTAGCTCAGTGAAGAGCTACTCATCCACTGGTCGTGACAGAGAAGGCAGACTTTATGTACAGTGTTTACAGGTTAACGCCCCGTCCTAAGGACTGCGACCCTATACAGTAGCATGTATGTCGGGTGAATGACAACAGCAGGGATTCGAACTCCCAACCTCTTAGTCCAGAGGCAGGGTCGCTAACCCCACTGGACTACGTACGCTACAACTGGACTACGCACGCTACACACACATATACATATATATATATATATATATATACCATTCTTTCCCATTACTCCTACAGGTTCCTTATTGGGTGACAAAACAAGGATGCCGGAGTTGTCTCGAGACATGAACGCGTACATCCGACCTTCCCCGACCTCAGGCACTCTCGGAGGGGTCAACAGGAGAACGAACGAGGCAATTGTCATGTGTGAGGGGGCAGGGTATGATGTCATACTGGTGGAAACAGTAGGTGTGTATGAGGTCCCCTTCCCCCTTTTGAAAATTTTTCTACATGTCATCTTGCTACAACTATACACACATGTATTTTGTCAATGCTGAAAGCCTTTTGCAGATATCAGTGTTGTACATGTGTACTGTGAGATATTTGTGATGTGTGTGTTTTACTCTGCAGGTGTTGGGCAGTCAGAGTTTGTGGTTGCTGACATGGTGGATATGTTTGTGCTGCTGGTCCCCCCAGCAGGTGGGGATGAACTACAGGTAAACAACAACGTTTCCTTTGTATTTGGTGTGTTTGTCATTTTCTAAAATGCTTATGTGTCAGTACGCAGTAGAGTCACAGGAAGTGAGGGGGGAAATGCCAACCATGGCCGAACCTCCTGTCCACTCCCAAATGTTTTAAACATTTTGAAACATTCACCTGACACAGCCAAACAGTAGCCGACCTTGCCAAACACCAGCCAACCACAGCCGACCTTGCTCCCGACCTACTCCTAACCACGGTTGGGGGGAGTTCGGCAGTGTTTTGGGAGGCCATACAAGGTACATGTAACTAATGTCTTTGATATTCCTGTCTGCAGGGTCTAAAGAAAGGTATTGTGGAGGTGGCAGACTTGGTTATTGTGAACAAGGCTGACGGAGACCTGCTGCCTGCCGCACGTCGTATACAGGCAGAGTACACATCAGCGCTAAAACTCATCAGGCCCAGGTCACACGTGTGGAGACCCAGGGTAAGTCATGTACACCAGTACTCTAACATTCTGTATGATACAGAATACCACACGGTAGCACGTTGGCAGAACGCCAACCCACCAAAACCCTGAGAAACCCGGATTTTTCATTGGTCCAGAACACATTGTATCGAAGGTTATAATGTCGTCGGTATGACATAAGAGTTACTAAGTCTTATACAATGTAGGGGTCGAATGGCCGAGCTGCGAGGGGTTAGGCTAGTGGACATGAGACTGATGAGAAGGCATAGGTTCTATTCCTGGCATTCCTGGCAAGACATTGTGTCCTTGGAAAAGGCACTTGACACAACTTCATCAAGCTTAATATACAATGTAGGTACCTGACTTCAGTTTGGGAGGTAAAAGGTGGTGGAAGAGAGGGATAGCCTGCGTCTTCTGTGCCCTAGACACAGTGGATGAACAACACAACTTGCCCTTACGGCCAGAAAAAGGCTATGGGACTATACCTTTACCTTTTTTTTTGCACAAGTGTGTTCTCCACAACTATTGACAAGAGTGGAAGTTAGAGTTCAATGCTGTTGCTCCCGGCAAACTTCAGTTCAAACTTTACCGTTGGTCGAAATTCTGTTGCTGTAATCCACTGATGCAGACTTAACACGAAACTTAACATCAGGGTCAAGGTGACGTATTACTGCAGGTACCGTAGGTTGAAGTTATTGGCCTGATTGCAGTCAAGAGTAGATCCGGTGCGTAGTGATAGAGATGGCCAACTTGACCTCTGCCGTTTCATGTCAAGGTCATGACCATTTCAGTAGTCAGAGATGAATCAGGTGTTTGCAAGATATTGAGAAGTATTATTAGCCTTGAGATATAAACCCTGAGTGGTATAAGTCATTGTTTGCTCTCCCTGTTGAAAGGATAATGGACTTAAACCATTGGAGAAGTGAACTCCTTGACCTGCACAGATAAGCTTGCTGATGTCCAGCAAGTAAACAGTAGGCTTGTCTTGGCCATGCATGTACATGTACACAGTTTGGCATGTCATCTGCTAGTATGTGCAAGATGATGCACATTGTTTTCTTTACACAGTAACACTTTTTATAGGTCACATAATATTTCAGAAAACAATGCTATCTTGATGGACTTGTGGAACAGGTGATTAATCTTGTTGGCTTTTGTGGGTGTCCGCTAATAGGGTTTTCTCCAAGCAGATGTCTAGCGCCATCTGTTGCGTCTGATGGGGCACCTGGGTCCGATTAGGGACTCCAAGCAAATGTTAGGCTCAGGTTTCCTACACTGCCTGTATCTGAGATAATGAGGAATATTGATAGATATCAATTATGCAAATGAAGACCTAATTTGCATAATTGATAAGAAAAGACTGTGATTCTGTGAGGGTAAATGATGGTAATTTCATGATTCCGTGGTGATAAATGATGGTAATTTCATTCTTGGAACATTATTAGATATGAATAATGCAAATCAGTGCCTCATTTACATAATTTATGAGCAAATGCTACAATAGCCTTCTTTGCTAAGATGAGACTTTCATACTTAGAACAACTTGTTTTTGTCTGGGTCTGTGTCCTCGCACCTATAAATCAAGATCCTTTTGATGGATTTGTCTGAAATTTGGCAGGGCAGTAGTTAAAGAGGGTATCAAACTCCAAACACCATGTTTACTTTATGGAGGATTACAGAGGCTTGTTTTTTTCTGTCTCCTACATTTTTGTGGCTATGCAACCATATTTCAAGAAAGATCATTGACATGACTAAAAAGTTAGTACACAAAATGTGTTAAGTCTGGAGAATGCAAATAATCTATAAACTGATCTGACCAGTGAAGACCATCTATATTCTGATAGAATCCGAAAATTGATACAATTATCCTATAATTATATTATTACACTTACAGTGTACATGTAATAGAAACCATTGTGTATGTGTAAGAGGAATTATTAAGAAGAAAGTTCATGCCATATAAAGGCAATAATTTCCCTCATGATATAAAGACTGCAGTTGATTGAGAGTCAACATCATCCCTCTGCTGCAATGTTCCGTCTGAATATATCAGAGTTTTGGTCGGCTCCACTGGCTACGGTTATGCCTCCCTTCCTTCCCTGGCAGAATGCCCATTGTGCTCCACCCAGCACAACAGCGTTTAGATTATAGATTCTGCAGCAGCAGGCTTGTGTGCGGTACAGTGGGCCGCAGCAGGAGCATGCAGACGGGAAGTGATGCATTTTATGTGTGCCATGTACTCCCATTACCAGAGGTCATGTACAGGTGCTTCCCGGCCTGACTTGGTTTCCTGTGTGCTGCCCCGGCAATGTCTGATTCTCTGGAGCACAGAGGGACATGACTGTGGGAATGGAAATGCAATCTATGTATTTCTTTGGTTACTTAGTTTTCATTTTTACAGGATATACAGTCAAACCTGACCAGCCAACACCTGGTGCACAAATAAGGTCAATGACCTGTACCAGACTTCTGTCACCATGGTAACTAGTGATGTAGTAGACACCCTGTGGTGTTGGATAACATTATGTTGCAAGTTGCAGGACAGAGTTGGAGAGGCATATATACATGTATGAATGTGTTTGAGTATGTTCTTGCATGAGGCTTGGGAAGCAACTTCTTTGGAATGTTCTTTTGTATTCATGAGGTGTCTGGCAAAACTTAGTCTGTGGACCTTGGACACTCCGTTATGATTTTGGGGCAATTTGGTGTTCGACTACGCCATACGAAGAATTTTTCATGCTTAATGACAAACTCAGGATAAAAAACTAAAGGGGGCAATTATGTTTCGCGAAGAATTTCCTGACAACGCTTAACGTTGAATTAAAGTGTCCGACTACGATTAGTGGTTAATTCAAATGGCGCGCTATGCCTCACGGAAAAATGTATGCAGACCCTCCCTAAGGAATGGCATTGATTCTGCCTGAGCTACAGCTACATACACAAGGGACTCCAGGAGAATCTTGGCTGCATGTTGGAGGCCGAAGGACCAGAGTTTAATCATGTCTCGCTGGTCAGATGTGTGCAAGGCTTCTGGCTTTAGATTGATGTGATCAGAAGGCATCGAGCATGGCAGAACTCTGGCCATTCTTTAATACATATTCTTAACTGAGTTCTTCCAAATTCACTCCCGGGGCCGAGATCATTTTCTTTGCTTTCACCTTCTTGGCTTGCCATAGCTGAGCAACCATGCACGTATTTGGAAGATCCCTTCAAATTTCAAAAACAAAGAAACAATTATTAAAAAAAGTTTGTGTGTTTGTTGTCTTTGAAATCATAATTTTGCATCGTGCATCATATTCTAATAAAAAAATCAAAATGGCAGGAGGAGGAGAAGAAGGAGAAAGAGGAGAAGAAAACACTAGAGAAAACAATATATTTCATCCATACCAAGGAATGGAGTGAAATATAATCCAGTGAAAAATAAAGGCTAGATGTATGGGTAACAAATTTGTCAGTGACAATGCCTGAGAAGACACTGGCACAAGCATCATTACAAGAATTACTTCTGCCATCAATAAGATTTACATTCAAGTCTTTCCAACTCTTTCATGGGTAACAGTGTGTTAGATGTTCATAGATCAATTTGTATTCCACGGCAAAGCCGACAGCCGGAAAGGAGAGTTGATAAATCTAGCAGGAAAGGGGCATCAAAGTTTTGGGCAGCAATAGTCAATGCTTTCCCTCAGGCTAAGCTCTTTTCCAATGCTTACTGCTCCTGAGGTTATATAGTGGAGGGACTCTGAGGGCTCTAAGTAAGAGAAGATGAAAGCTTAGCCATTGGGGAGGGCGTTAGGTCATCAGATAGATGGTAGGATGGCTGGATTGTGAATGATACAATCTCTAGTTTCCCAGGAGGCTGGAGGCCAAGGAAAATTAACTCTGTGTTTCTGATTATGGTCCTAAAAAAGTAGGGATGGCAGGTTAAGGGATACTTTTTTTCGGCTGAAGTGATCCAATGAATACAGATGAAAAATGCAAGAAGACACTGATATTTGCAACATCAAATTTTATTTATATTACCAATATACATTGTACAAGTACTATTTACATTTAGTATTATTAATAAACTGAAGAAATAGAAATCCAATGTTTACTTCACATTTATATTACTTTTTCTAATGCAGCAGAAATGAGACTATATTTGAAAAAGATTCTATAACATTTCCGTTACCTAGATACAAACCCCAAACACACACACACACACACACACACACACATAGACAGACCAAAAACAATACCTCCATTTTTCATGGAGGTAAAAAAGGCTAGGGTTGGTTGGGTAACCGGAAACACAACATTTTTTCCCTAGGCCCGAGGTGCAGTTGCAGTGATGCATGAAGCAGGAGGTCTATCTGCAGTGGGGTGCATGTGGTAATCGCAGGGTCACGGTGCAGCAGCACCAAATCAATGTCCTCTTTTATGCCGGTGGTAGTGTGTATACTAGTGTGAGACGAAAAACTGTTACTAATGTTTCATATTGTAGGCTGGTTCTACATGTAGCTGTTTATTGGTATACAGTGTTAGCAAAAAAAATAAAGGGACTCCTCATCTCATATAGCTTGTTTTGGGGCTACTTCAAATGCTTCAAGTTTAAAAATGTGTTAAGAAATGGCCGCAGTAAATGTCAATATCAGACAGATTTCCTCATCCAGAATATTTTATGTATTAACGCCCTGAAATTGCATTGGATGCCTTTAAAGAACAGAAGGTACAATATAAGGTATATCTGCTTTAAAAGTGGCAGTGACAAATGACTTTGACCTTTAAATGCCTGCTTGGAGAGCTCATGAATAGTTGACGATATTTGGGACAAAAGTTTTCAGTTCAACTCCGAGTCCTTTACATGTAAATAATGTACAGAATTTTGCAGAACAGATTATGAATACTCAGATATGTTTTATCAAGATCTCCACCAAATTAAATGTGGCTGGAGCAAAAGTCCCAGACATCACCTCCAAAAATATTGTTTGGCAAATCTATAGTTATACTTGCAAAGTAGTAGTCCCTTGGGAACTTATTGCAATACTGTAATGCTTAATATATATTAAGTCATGGAAATCATAGGCAATATTCAGTTACAGTGACACACCAGGAGAGCTTTGGGGGCAGGTGTGCGGAAACGAAATATGTTCACCAATCCCTGGGCACTTTGCCCGTGAGGGTGTTGTCCAGTATGCCATAGATGTAGATGAACAATGCTTTTTGAAAAAAATTCCTTATGTAAGCTGACAGGCAGAAACAGAAGGAAAATTATTGCTTGTTTTGTATCGCAGGCTGGTTCTAGCTATTTGCTGGTGATAGCAAAAAAAATAATGTGACTTTTCAGTTACCTTGTTTTTGTGCTATTTCAAATGCTTTAAGTATGAAACGATGACAAAAATGTCAGTAAATGTCAATATCAGGCAGATTTTCTCATCTAGAATATTTTTTGTTTTGCCACCCTAGCCTGAAATTGTATTGGATGCCTTTAGTAACAGTTTGCCACCCTTTGCAATATTTCAGCTCCACACTTACATATAGGCACTTACCCAGGTGAACAAATACTGTTCCCACACTCTACGGGGAAGAAAATGTCATCCTGCTGGTCTCGATCCTCTTTTAATAAGCACATTCTTTGATGTATCACCCAAGGACTGCGATATGGACGTCTTGCCATATGAGGCCACTTCACTTAATGGCATATTTATTCGCAACGCTCCAGTTCAACGGTGGTATAAAGCGTCCCTGAGTTATGGCAGAATATGACAAATTTGTTACCGGTCTCTATGGGATACCATGATAGAGTTAGCGGTGCAATCAACTCATTCATATGAAAGACGTTGTAGATTAAAAGTTGCGTGGCGTGCGTCATCGGCTGTAACGAGGTTGGAGGATCCGCAGGCAGATTTATGCTGCGCTGCCTACGGGCAAACGGTTTCATTAAGCACGACGGTGTTGCAATATAAGTTCATATCTCGCACAGGCAAGTCAGAACGTAGATGGGAATATCATCTCGAGGTGAAAAGCAATATATTTAGCTCATGCTCCGTGCAAGCTTATTGATTGTTGAACACGGATATATTGAATTCCTTTATAGAGTGAACAAACTTCCATTGAGCAACTGCCGTTGCGACTCGCTTACCGTCTTTAAGGGATTAGACAGTTTCACACTCAAGCAGATTTCAACCTTCTCATTAGCACTTGAAAACAATTACGAATTCTAAACCTTTTCTAATTTGGAAGACTAACGTGCTACATTGTATTCCAACTTTTCTGAATTTGATGCATCAAAATGCGTAGGATGTTCACCCCCATGGGTCAAGGGCGTTTCCTTTCCTCGTGCTTCGGCAAGCTCAAGGTCATTAAACTTTCATTTGCAGCAGGGTGTGGCTCTTGGGAAAGCCTCTCTCGTGTGGTGAATATGTTAGGTGTTGTTATTAATGCGGAGTAGATTGGAGGAGGGCTGAGTCGTGATGCCGGGCTTGCTCGGGAGGATCATTGATACATGGTTAGGGGAGTCCTGGAGGGCACATTACCCCGGTAGGTAATTGAGTTTTGTTGGGGAACAGCTTTTGTAGTCGATCGCCGGGAGTCGGTCGGATCCTAGAGGAAGGGGTTTGATTACCGGTAGGAAGAAGGATTCGAGGCCGGTAGAAGTCAAGCGGGGGATGTCCCATCACCACAGCCGAGTCTATTGATTTCCAGTTAGGTCCGATTTATCACGTTGCTAGGGGAATTTATGAGTCTTCAATCGCCGCCGGCCCTCGTGACCCGGCGACAGGTCCCACATGATGAATATGACCTGGTGTGGGTTTGGGCCGACGTTCAGCAGTGGGCTTAGCTCCCGTGTATGGATCTGACAACGTTGATACTCGCCGCGCTTAAACTCTTCACTGGCAGTCATGTAAGATTCAGTGTGAGATGCTCTGGTGTTTCCTGCTGTGCCTTGGGTTATGTCGTTGCTCCTGTGCTCAGCTGACATCTGAAGAAGCGATGTTCTCAATCAACATGCCACGGAAGTGTGGGAAGACCGTGCATCTGGCACCCCACATCCGGGGAGGGTTTCTGGAGTACACCAACTTTGGGGACAACGTGGCTTGCACCGTGACCATAGCTGCACCGACCCGTCCGGGTTCAAGGAATCTTTCCTACAGGTTTTTCATGCAGTTTGAGGAGTTCGAAGTCCTGGATATGGATAGGACGATGGTACGTCACTGGCCGAACACCTCGTGTCGGGACGTCCTGTTCATCTACAACGGATTAGAGACGTCCGTGTTCACCAAGCCGATTGGATGGGAAGTGAACGGAGGTGGCTTGTGCGGGGACCACCTCCCCGGTGACATGACCAGCAATTCCAGCGTGGTGTCGTTCAAATTTAGGACCGACTCCAAGGGCCGGAACGGGCTGGGATTTCGTCTCAGGTTCACGCTGTTCTACGACCTCATCAACACTCAGTCCTGCGACTTCCAAGATTTCCACTGCCACAACAACCGGTGTGTCTCCGACACGTTTCACTGTGATCACCACAACAGCTGTGGCGACAGGAGCGACGAGTTAAACTGCACCGTTCCGAACAAAAACACCACGGAGGACCCCGACCTGTCCCCGTACATCCTCGCCATTGGACTGTCGCTAACTGTTCTGGCAGTTTTGATAGGCCTCATCACAAAGCTAAGTGAGTACCTGTTGTTTTAATTTGTACATTGAGCTGAAACTTTATTACGCATATGGGATCAAAGTATATGTTACATTGTTATCTTGTAAATATATAATCCCATAATGGCAGGCTGCCTTTTTTTGCTTCGAATCCTGATTTCTTTAGGGGAAAAACCTGTCGGTAGGTCAAGTGTGCATCCAGACTTTGGCTTTGACCTGAAGCACCTACTTGTGACATTTGAAATGTCAAAAAAGTATGTCGTTTATTAGAAGAAATAATGGTACCCCCACAAAAGGGAGTTACACTGGATGTGTTGTTTTTCTGCATACATGTACGTACATATAGGCTGGCATAACTTAAGAAGCAATGGATGGATTGTGATGATATTTGGTATGTCATGGTTTTTTTAAACAATTACCACGATCTCCCTGAGTTTTTACTATCTAGAAAACCTGTATTCCCTTGCAATTATTCTTTGGGCATGCATTTGCAAATAAAGATTTTATTAGTCATCATCCTGTCAAGCGTACTAATGAAAGTCAATATACTTTATGAGACATTTTTACACTTCGCCAATGACTGGTACAGATGTATATTGTTTTTGACAAGCTTGATGTTTACCAAATATGACTGAATTACCTGGGAAACCTACATTTTCTGGCATCCGTGAAGCATTTCCCTGATTTGAAAAGTGTTTTTACGTGTGCCAAATGCCTGATTATCCCTTTCCCATAACTTAAGATTTTATGTTTACTTTAATGGATCGTAAGGGAATTATTTTCTTATCAGAGTGCAACAATCAAAGTGAACAGTTGGCAAATGCTTTCTTTTCGCAGAATTAGGATAGTTATCGTAATTCCAATCAGTTTCTAAAGACAATAGAGTTGAGAAGAAATATTCATTGTTGTGTTGCTGCCAAAATTGTGGTGTCATGTTGTGTTATTTAGGCCTGTGTCACACTCAAATCTGAAAAAAAAATTTGAAAGTGCTCCTTCGTACGATTAAAGACTTCAGATGTCAAAATTTGCAGTGTTTTCAAGGAAGGGGGGAAGCAATAGACACATCCTGACTGTCCATCACAATTAGCAGTTTAACCAATGACAGCATGGCAATTAGCAGTTAGACTAATGAGAGAGTGACCTGCATATCCGTCACATACGCGTATTTGCATTTCTATGTTTTTCGTTTGCATTTATGCATTTTGACGGACGTGGGCGGGGTTATGAGATCGGTCTATTCTTAGACTACCGTTAATAACTTCCATCCAATCCAAACCCCGTCCCCATTATTTGACGACACAAAGCCTTGAAGCAAGCATTACAGATATGATGGCCCAAAGTGTGCTTGATCATGCTTCGCACACAATTGATTCCCCATTGTTGTGTTTATTAGGGTCCTCTCGGCCCCAGCTAGTGGAACACAGGTATCAAGCTGTCTAGGCTAGAGGGATCATAGGGATGTATTCTGTCACTGGAAGTATCTGCTTGTTGAGTAACGTCCTTGTTAACCATGTGAAATAGACAGGCACGCGTTGTTCAACCTTCTCCAAGCTGTGCGTCTTGTTTTGCTCCTTTTATGGGACTGCCTTGCATGAAGCTACTGGGATTTTGATAAACTCTTTATTTTTTAATAATTATTCACTGTACTTATTCTTTTGTCATCCTCAACTGAGGTGAAGCACTGAATGCTTTTTCAAGTAGCTTAACTAGTGCAATGTGGCTTCGCTACGGCTCGCGTCTTTAGGGGTGACTAATATGAGACCGGGGTTTGCCAGGCCTCCATTCAGGTGACTTGTAGTGAATCACCAACTTCTAATCTCCAAACAGATCTTTTGGTGGCTGCAGAGACAGTATCAAATTGGCCAGCCACCAAAAGATCTGCTTGGAGATTAACCAACTTCCAGATACTTCCAGATACATGTAGTAGTATTTGGAGCATCCCACATCAGGGCATGCCCCTACTCTTTTCGAAAGATATTTATACTTAAGTATTGGAAAGGGGCACCTCTTTCAAATAGCCGACAGAAATGTTTGTAAACCTTGACAGATATACCGCATGTACAGCACACTGAGAGTTAATAACTTTGTTTTAGTTTGCACCATCATGCTATGTATACATGTCAGAGATAGAAGACCTTACATTAGCAATGATGTATTTGTTGGAATGAGTAATTTGCAGTGGGTTGCCACCAAGGAGAAGCTCTATGACACAAGGCTATGTTCACTCTCATTTATGTCACAATTTTGGAAAGAGTTGGAAAAGATCTAAGAAAGTACAAAAATGTACATTTTTCCACTCACTTGTGGAGCATTTGTTACCCATTATCCATCAATATTTCATTCCACGGCTTTGTATTATTTTTCACTTTGGTACAAACACCTCTCCTGATCTTTAAGAAACAGAGCGTGTAGAATGAAAGAGGTGTTTCAATAAAGCATGCTGTGGGATGTAGCATGCAATGGTAGCCTGGTTACCAAACCTATTTCAGCTCCCGAGTCTACACCCTCTCCGCAAATAGGAGAGGATGTAGGCTCAGGAGCTAAAATAGGTTTGGTAACCAGGCTATGCAATAGTTAGCAACCCCACTACTCCTGGACCAAAAGAATGAGGCTCAAGATGGCGTGGCCTAGCTGGAAATGTTAGCTCATTAGGAGTACAATAGTTATATTCAGCAATAAGGACAGAGCCAGTACATGTTGTTTAAAACCACCCATTCAATCTTACACCATAATTGCATCATTCATTGTAAGTCTGCTGGCCCCAAGAATCATTCCCACTTAGCAGTCCTGAACCAGAAGAAAGAGGTTGCAGATCCTGGGCTAGCTGGCACTGTTAGTTCATTAGTAGTACAGCCATATATATTCAGTACTAAGGACAGAGCCAGTACGTGTTATCTAAAACCATGCATCCAATCTAACATCATTGTAAGTCTGCTGGCCCCAAGAATCATTCCCACTTAGCAGTCCTGAACCAGAAGAAAGAGGCTCCAGATCCTGGCCTAGCTGGCACTGTTAGCTCATTAGTAATACAGCCATATATATTCAGCACTAAGGACAGAGCCAGTACATGTTGTTTGAAACCATGCATCCAATCTAACACCATTGTAAGTCTGTTGGCCACCAAACTTAGCAGTCCCACTCCTGGACCAGAATAAAGAGGCTCTAGATCCTGGCTTATCTGGCAATGTTTCAATTCGCAGTTTCTGAAGTGAGAATAGCAGTTGCAGTACTTAAGAAGGAATGTTCAGGCATTGGTTTTGTTTGATTAGCGCTAACACTTAGGTCAAGAACATTGCACATGTTTACGATAGACTTAGTGGTAGCATAGCTTTATACATGTATGTTTAACTGTTATGTAAACAATAGATTTCATGGTAACATGTATATGATATCATCATCATCACCATATGATAGATCTTCTAAGAGCATACATATATATATATATATATGCTTAACTGTATTGGCTCTCGCCTTGTTCACTATAAACACTACAGTTAATGATATTTTACCCTTAGTCTTTGATGTAGTAGTATAACTACTGCATTTAGCCCATGTGGGAAGGAACATACAAATAAAGATTACATTTTAACCTTCAGCCTGCTAAGGTAGCTGTTTGGTCCCAAATTTGTATTCTTTTAGGGGTTAGGCAGAAGGTGGAGGGTTAATGTACTCACTGTGTACTGATATATACTAGAACATGCACTGCTTTCAATTCTTGGCATGAGAAAGTGTAAAGGTAATTTATGTCCAACTTTCAATTTTCTGCTCTAGGGCTCAGCAGAGTGATTGGCTTTATTTATTTTCTTTTATTGGTTTGGCTGACATGCAGCCAAGGCTGACCAACTAGCCAAAGGCTAGCACTGAGGGCTTAGCTGGGCCAGACAGCCAAGAACTGAATAAACACAGACCTAAGGCCATGTTGATTTGATTATATGGATAACATCCGCGCACGCATGAAGTTTTGTCCATTTACAAAAAAACAAAACTGTAAATCGTACAAAGCAGCTGCAAAATGAGAAAATATATGACGTAAATTGCAAAAAAATTGGAAAACGATACTAATGTCGTACAACGCCAAATCAATTTCAAAGGAAAAGAAGAAAATGTGAAGAAATGAAAATGAAGAGTCTGTTATCAGTCTTCATGACCACGTAGATTTCATAATGAAGGCAACTTTTTTTGCCAAACTTCTTTTTTCTTCGCACGCTCGCATCAGTTTTGGGGCTCCCAGAGGATGTCATCCATATAATCAAATCAACATGTCCTTATGAGTATGGTGGTTCTTTAATTACGATGATAATCCACTGTAAATCCCAATTCTTGGGAAGTTTTGCGGGTGATAGTAGAAAATTATTGTTCTAGTACTAGTATCAAGATATCCAATACTTTTTATCATAAAAAAATTGAGTGAAATGCAGAAATTTTTTTAATTCACACGAGCATGGAGTATCTGTTAACTCATTAGCAGTACTGCCATATATTCAGCACTAAGGACAGAGCCAGATACCAATCTAAAACCATAATTGGATCATTGGAAGTCTGCTGGGCACTCATAATCATTCCCGGGATTTCCTAATTCCTTTAACTAATCCTGCCGAGCGGAGTCCTAATCCCTGGGGATCAGCAAGGGATATGTTGACCCAAGATGTCAAACTAGTTTTAAGTTTAAGCCTGTGGATAGGATAGCAGTAATGCCATGCAGGGCTGGAAATACCACCTGCATATGCAGGTTAGTGCAGGTAAACTTGGAGCTGTGCAGATATTTCTGATGTCTTTCTGCACCGGTCCATGTACTGGATTACATGTGGATTTTTATTTGCTTCATTGACTGTTACCAACTACGAAGTGTAAAAGAAATAATGGTAATGGTTTCTGCACAGTTTTTAGTGTGATCCATACTTTTAGATTTAGGTAAAATTTGTCTTGTGCAGATAATTTTCAATGTTACCTGCACCAGTACAGGTATGCAGAAAAAAGGATTTCGAGCCCTGCATATTATTCAAGGAACTTTTGACTTTAATGCATGAAGTTTCTTCTGCCCCTGTGTTGAACCTATTGTAATGTATATCTTTTATATCATATTAATTGCTATAAAAGCACCAGATTTGCTTTTCCAATTTTTTCCTGTTTCAGAGAAATGGATTAATTAAAAGTATTTTCTGTTTCGTACACCAAACTTTGGTTTGAAAATGTAAAATAAATCTCCGTAAACAGTTTCACTAGGTTGATAAGTCAGTTCAACATACATGTACTATTAGTTTTCTTAGTACCACAACCATATAGTTTACTGTGCCGGTGTTTTGACAACCTATCTGTCGTCTTCATCAGGGCAAACTGAATGAAAGACATCCATCTTGTCACCTCTGTGGGATGAAGCTTCAGTAGAGCCAGCAGGGATTGAAATACTTTTTTTTTCTCAGGTTGCCCACTAGGCAACCTATGCCAAAAGCTAGGTTGCCTATCAATATTTCAGGTTGCTGTTTAGTTTAGAAGGCAAGCTGTAAGCTGTAAAGGTATCGCTCACATGCTGGCTGTGGTGGGACACAGTTTATTTCAGAAGCCGCAACTTTTGTGCCAGGCAACCTGGCTTCAACAATAAGTCTCACAGAAACCATGACTGGTGCAGTGAGAGTGGGTATTTGGAACCCTGGACAGCCTCACGTTGTTTATGATCCAGCTTTTAAAGACAGAGATCTGGTAAATCCGGTAAATCACCGGTTTGCGGTGAAAAACCCATCACCCCCCAGCAGCCCTCCCTGTCCGCGGTCACGCACGGTTGACCTGATTAGCTTTACGTGACCCAGTAGGGAACAGCTGCATTACGGCTGCAGCTGAAACAGCAAAATTTCATCTTTACGTGTAAGGCCACACCAAGTAATTTTTATGAATGACGTCCTCTGGAGACCTTAAATCTAATGTGAGAGCGCAAAAAAAAACGAGAAGGGACGAAAAAGCAAAATGCCTAGATTTGAAATATACTCAGGGATGACAAATGTTAGGACCCAAATTGAATGAGGGAACACAGTGTTACAACCAACAAGTCTT
This sequence comes from Branchiostoma floridae x Branchiostoma japonicum, assembly GCA_013266295.2. Classification (NCBI taxonomy): domain Eukaryota; kingdom Metazoa; phylum Chordata; class Leptocardii; order Amphioxiformes; family Branchiostomatidae; genus Branchiostoma; species Branchiostoma floridae x Branchiostoma japonicum. Next base: position 6,512,088 of record CM023827.1, on the reverse strand, counting down.
TTATTCGTCATGAAAACAGCAATAAATCAGTGGAACAGCAGTTGTCGTCCTGTCCTTTTTCTTTCCTTTCGGGTTTTACGTTAATCCTTCAATTTGCAGCACTGTCCTGACTCTTTGGTCATAGTTATGTAGGAAGCAGAATTTCTTGTTTTTTTTTACGTCATCCATAAAAATTATTTGTTGTCGCCTAACTTCAGTCATCCCTCTTGACCTATTTCGGGGATAATCCTTTCTCAACCACAGGCAATCTTGGTGGAAGTTTCCTACACATTTATAACCTGAGCACACTGGTAAATTTTCTGGGCCACTGGGTGTGGAAGGTTAATTGCAGTGGATAGTTGGCATGTCAGGCAGCTGTTTGCAGCCTCAACAGTGGTGGCAAGGTGGTCTTGTGATTAAGGTTGTTTAATCTGAAGGTTCTGGGTTCGAATCCCTGGCAGGCCCCACTGTTGTGTCGTTGGGAAAGGCACTTGACACCTATTTCTTCATTTGACTCAGGCAGAAATGAACACCTAGCTTTGGTTAGGGATGTTCTCTCAGATTGGACGTAAAGCTGGCCGGAGGTCCCGTGTTTGAGGAGCATGTTAAAGATCAAGCATGTTAAAGATCTTATCTCACATACTGAAACCTCCTTCCCAGTGTGAGTGGTTCAAACCTTACAATCTCCCAATTGCTCCCTCATTGTGTTGTGCAAGTACTGTGTAATGAAAGTTGATTATATTATGCTGTTTGGGGTTAATCAAATGTTGAAAACTGCCATCTGGGCATCACACTAGGTGCCACTATTTAGTACGACTCAGTAGAACATACTGCACCTGTGCAAAACCCGGATTTCTCAAGGTTTTCGTTGGATGTTCGATCAGCGTTGCATCAGAATTTTGCCCGTTGTAGACGATATCTTTTCCGACACAAAATTAAATAAATATAGACGGGATGTCATTCTTAAATATGCGAATACGACCTTAAATGAGACGTGCTGCTGGATTGCTATGCACAATACATCATGGGTTTTGCACAGGCGCAGTACGTTCTGCCAACATGCTCCACTATGTAGTTCTGAGTCACCAAGAACTGGAATTCTTCCAGAGTTGTCTACATCTCCATTCCTGGCTCCCCTCCAAACGAAAGAAAGTGATTCTTCATAAAGGAAAAATAATGCCTGGTTGAGCAATCCTTCTGATCAAAAACCAAACCATGTTCCATTTTCAACCCCAATATTCAATCATTACAGCTGCATTTATGACAAGAAGCTTGACAGTATGTAGGGTAGAGACTCCGGCCTGGTAGATTGACGTAGAAATCCCAATCGGAGTCTTTGTTGACAGAGACTCCGATCAGGATGCTGTGAATGTGTTAGGGTGGTTTATTATATATTTCCCTACTCAACTTAAGTTGAACACGTTAAATAAAGATCCTACAACTCTCACATACATGTAGTCCATCCAGATGTGAGTGAATTAAACCTTACAGTCCGGTCTTATCTTGTACTTACTACCAGTATACAACACTGGTGTGTTATTCCTTAAGTGGGCTGTTTACTTGAACAAATAAATAGTCAAAGAAGGGAAGCATGAGAGTCTGCACCCCTGTTACTGATGTAGTAGTATAACCCACTGTTCTCACCAGCACCTGTCATTCCATCATTTGACTGTTGAGTTTTGCTGTTCATGATGGGCCAAAATTTTACCCATTCCATCATCCTTGATGGATTAAAAATTTCATAATCGTCCCTCAAATTGTGAAAAATAGCATATTAGAGGGTTAAAAAGTTCAAAATTTCCTGGGACCCCCAAGATTTCTTGTGCCAAACCAATGGACTTTAACTCCATATGACAAAATAAGTGACAAGATGGAAAAAAATTGGAAGCTGGCGAAAACCCGGCTGGAATAACCCATCAGTATGGCACAGTGCCAGACTGAGCACAGTGCAGCCTATAGGGTTCTTTATGAATGCTTTGACTGCAGCCTTCCCAAAATAGCCGGTCTTCCCACAGGGAAAAGAGGATTAAGGATTCCCAATTCCTTTCACAATTATCCAATTACATCAGGAAGATGAGATGGTTTACCTCTGATCTGTCTGACCCAGCGGGATGCCCCAAAGTCAGGAGATTTCTTGGCACGGGATCAACATGATGAATTCATATTTTTTTTAAACTATTCACGTAAGGACCAAGTATTGATCCTGTGGTTTTTAGATGTGACACCGGTAGAGTTCACGCAAGAGAATAAGTTACAGAGGTGGCTGCAAACTTTGCGCATATATTTTCACTTTCTTTTTGCAGTTATTATGTTATTTCACAGCTGCAGCTCCTCTGCATCATGTTTTTATGAAACCCCTAGGAAATCAGTTTGTCAGAATCAAAGAGACAATGAGGATGACAACGTGAAAGTGATTTTGAGGTTAGACATGTGTGATGTGACATATCTATTTTCATTTCACTACTCTTAAATAGTCTTGTTTGACTTTGTATATACTATTAGTCTAATTGATTTCATTTATAAGCCACCATTCATTGATAAACAATGGTGACACCAGGCTCTTGTTGAATTTGAATTAAAGATATAAAAATTTGTTTTGGAATATTGATAAGTACATTTATGTCATAGCTGTGCTGATAACGGTGTTCCGGCCTGTGTGATAATTACCTGTATCACACGGGTTCTAACACTTATCACATAGGCTTCCAAAAGTTCCGTACAATAATTTGAATGCATTTTGCAGTATTTGAAAATTCGAATACCGGATTTGGATGTTGGAATTGATGTTGTTACAATTTTTGTTTGTTTAGGTACACCAAATTTTCTCAACTTTTGGCACATTTCACATTGAAATGTGTGTTTTCTCGGGTGGGTATGAGAAATAAAATACTACACCGTGTATTCCGCATCACCCTTAGTCCCAGCCCTCCTGCGCCTTCGGCCGTCAGGTAATACGACCCTCTGTCGGGCTGGTACCTTGGGTGATACGGAATGCACCATGTAGTATTCTATATTGTACAATAAAATTTCATTTTCAGTAATGACTGTAAACAATGGAGCATACATGTACATTTTATGGAGTATGACACCCAGCTAAAGATGATAAAGAGAAGAATTTGAATGATAATAAAAACAGTATCTATTGATTTTGTAATCCTTTTTCCTGAGTAATAATTCATGGCTCATCTGGGGATTTGGGGACTCTAAACAAAGGATAAAACGCCTCGGGGCAAGTGTGACCTTTTATGACCCCCGGGAATTACAGGGCAGCCAAAGAGATCATTGCATGTGCACACTTTGATTGAAAATGTTCTTCAATTTGGTTAACCTGCCAGTCATGTAAGGCATGGCAATAAAATGTGGGGAGGTTGGCAAAGATGAAGTATGCATGGAGGGAACACAATTATAAGGTTTAAGTTCTAATTTAAATCAGGATATTAATTAGAAACCCATCATATGTCCTTTTGATGGTATCTTTAACTTCAATGGTTTGACCCTTTTTGAGTGTCCAAACTTGAAGTCCATCCAAGCAGAAAAAGCAGATGAAACTAGAAACGTAACAATTTATAAATCAAATACATTATGTTTACCTTCACATGGTCTAGCCCAACAAACTACTGCTCTGTTCATTCTTACTCAAATATATTCACATATATGGCCAGCACCTCTATCTCTCTGCTGCTACTTGCTACATAATGTAACCCAATACCACAGGGTGTCTGCTATATTGCCAGTCACCTGGGTGACAGCCATCTGGTCCAGATCATTGACCTTTTTTGTTTGGAGAAGAAGTAAAAGAAGAAACAGAGTAAACACAATTTGTTTTCCTTCTGCAAAGGTAAACAAAAATATGAGCTCATTGACAAGCAAGCACCTCAACAGACTGAAGTAATAATCTTCACCTGTGCCTTGGCCACAGAATCATCTCAACTTGTTGGTTGGAACCTTGACTGACCTTGGCAGCACAGCTACGGGAAATCTGTCTGTAATAGCCAATTTGCCATGCTGTTTTCACGTAGATAGAAGGTGATAATTGCTTGTTAGTGCTCAGGGACATAGGCGTAAACTGCATGTAAGACTTTAAATAATGTCTATCAGGTTTTAGAAAGTGTGGGGTGAGTTCAGGTCAGGAAAGTTTTGGATCTTTCATTTCAGTTCCCTGTTACATTTTTAAGTGCTCTTGACCTTCACCCATTTATTACAATTCTTTTGTCTATCCCTCTTCAAATTTTCTTCTGCCTATCAATGAAAAGGATGGCAAAATTTAACAACAAAGGATTTAGAGAGAACTGATCCCGTATCTTGTCCCCTGTCCCCGTCAGACATCACAGTGCTGACAGGTGCAGCACAAAGTAATAAAGGAAGGATTATGTGGTCATGGTCACGTCTGTGGATTGGACCACACCAAGCTTATGGATTAGCTGGGATAGCTCCTTCCCACACCTATGGTGCATAGGGCAGCACCCATATGCATCTCCGTATCTGTAGTCCTTGCAGCACACAGCTGTGCAATCACTACAGCAGGGGGCTAGTTCACTGGTAGTGGTGTGTGTTTAACTCCCATACTCTTTCCCAAATGCTGAGTGCTCAGCATAGAAAGTAGAATAATGTACCAATTTCAAAGTCTTTGGTAAGACTCGTCCGGAGATTGAACTCACGACCTACCGAATGTAAGGCAAACACTCTACCCACTTGGCCATTGCACTGGCTGGGATAGGACACACAATATTAGGTCAGTATAATGAGGATAAAAAGAGTGCTGTATGTTGTCCTGTTGTTAGAAACTCTTTTCAGAAAATAACTGCCTGGACTCCAAATTTAGTCCTGATTGTCTAAAAAAAAAGTTCACTCCTTCAACAAGTACCCAAACATGTTTTGTTTTGTTGCATTTTGTGTTTTAATTTTAATTTTATGAAAAATGCACTTAAGTACAATCAATATCTATCCATTCTATTTGGCACATGAATTACCACATTAAGTGATAAGATTTTTGACAATGTTGCCTCTTTGTATCTGTATCTGTATAGCTGGTATAACACACCAAATTTAAGTCTTGTTCTCACTTTGTGTCTAAATCTTCGTTTCATGTTCTGGAGCTTGTGACAAGTGTGCTGCCGACCTCGCCTTTTACGATGTAGTAAAACCTGCCGGGCAGTATTAAACGGTCCAGTCGTCCCATCAAAGTGATGATTGTACTGTTTCCACTGCCGCTGGGCTATAACTTAGCAGCACGTACCCAGAATGTCATGCACATACATAGTGCTGCGTACCGGTTCGCTGGACCGGTTCAGGACCGGACCGAATGTTTCGGTTCAAGTCCAAAAAAACCGAAACGTTGAGAACCGGTTTTGGACTTGTTAAAAAAAATAGCACTAACATACATTCCAGTGTTTAAAATACCCGGTCTCGCAGTCTCGCCGCGCAAGTAATTTTTTCTGTGCGAGACTTATTCCGAAAGCCAGGTTGCCCGGAGCGAACGCAAGTTATTTTTACAGCGGCTGGGTTTACGGCCAGCGGCTTCTGATGATAAACAGTGCCGCGGTCCCGCCTGCTTGATCTCGCCCCGGTCTGCTTGCAGTAACAACGACCCATTTTCCATTGAGAAATGTTCCTTGAGAAGTTTCGTCCGTAGTCAAGTTGCTTTAATGCGCCTATAAACGCAAAAATTCATCCGAAACACGCAGCAGTGACCGGCCGGGACGGACGCAAAACATTAGCGGCCATCTTAAACCTCGCGAACTCACGTTAGATCTCACAAAAACACGCGAGGAATACGCAACGCCCCTAGCGACATTGGTGAGACTGCAGCCTAGTGCAGGGTTCAGATATCGGTAGAGAGCCGATAATGAAACAAATTAAATCTAGCACCGCGTTTCCACCGCTATTTTATCTCTTGGGGCGAAATTAAGTACTTCTTTGCTGTTGTTGCTATAAAAAATTGTACTATTAAAGCTGAAAAAGATTTTTTCTTAAATTATACACTGTATAATACTAGTAGCTTGATATTATGTGTTTACTACTGAGTATAATAATACAGTATTCATTGACTCATGATTATGAAACACCCATATTAGTAATTAGGTCTATATGCATTGCATTTGTAGTTCAGCAGTCAGCTCAAATTAATCCAAGGCTTTAGGTAGGCAAGTTGCTTTGCTTACATCATGCCATGGGTTTAGGTCCGGACTTGCAAGTCCGGACCTGAACCTAAGCCTCTGGACTCGAGTCCGGACCTGAACCTGAAAATTGGTTTAGGTATGCAGCACTAGGGGTGAGTATGGTTCAGCTTGTTCAGGTCCATGTCCAAATCCAGGTCCAGAGGATCAGGTCCAGGTCTGAACCTGAAGCTGGACCTGATTATAGTAAGTTACTGTCGTTCTATATCATATTTGAGAGCAAAACAGGTCAAATTATGTTTAAATTTTATACTGGAATGATATATTTATTTTCAATGCACAAACAATGAATCTAGGCTGATCTAGTTTGATTCAGCATTATTTTTTCCTTCTATGGCCAAATAACCTAATAAGATGTGTAAATAGAAAGTCTCTGATATATTTGTACTTTGTTACGGGTCCAAAACATAATCAGCTTTCAGGTTTTTTGGACTTGGTTCTTCGCTGTTATTCTAAGTCAGACCAGGTTCAGTTGAAGCGGTACCCACCCCTAGTACAGACATTGACAAATGGCTGTCCCAGCTTGAAGTTACAGTACTGGTGACAACAATGCCCTTCTTGATCAGCGTCTCACGGAGTAAGTGATCACACATGTGACATATCAGCCAATACATCACTTAACCCCTGTGTGATTGGATCTTACCGTGGTGCTGAAAATGGAGCTGCTGCCCTCTTATGGTAATCGAGCCCTTGCAACATGAACCTCAAAGTTGTGGGACCTCGTAAACGTTAAGTGCTGAAATCGTAAACCACACGAGCACCCTGGCTAGCTTTGCTGCGATGCCAAATGGTTTTCGCCAAAGGGAAAATGGGAGCACAAATAACAGTCGTAAAGCAGACCCTACCTGCTGGTATAAAGAACGATGCAACAAGGGGTTATACCATTTTGCAATCTTAGGGAAGGGCAGTAAAAAAGAGCATGTCGGCAGAACACACTGCGCCTGCATGAAACTTGGATTTTTCATGGTTTTAGTTGAATGTTTGGTCAACGTTGCATCAGAATTTTGCCTGTTGCAAACGATATCTTGTCCGACACAACCTTTGAAAAGTCTGAACAAGATGTCATCCTTAAATATGCGAATATGACCTTCAATGAGACGTTCTGCTCAAGTGCTATGCACAATACGGGTTTCGCGCAGGCCTAGGTGTAGTACGTTCTGCCGGCGTGCTGTAAAGAAGTTGTTTGTATCCCCTTCTGACGTCCATTTTAATTTACTGCCTTACCATGCAATAGATTTTTCTTTTCTCTTCCTCCGTTGTTACGAAAAGTGCTCCTAACTGCCTGCGCACTTTTCAACCGGAAGATTCTTAATGGATTTGTTGTCTCTTAAAGAAAGAATAAGTTATTTCATGTCTTGAGTTGTGTGGAAGATGGTTTACAATGTGATATTATTGCTTTATAATGTATGTCACTTAATGCAAATCTTGAGTGGAGATTACCTTTTGCAAGTAAATTCATCACTTATTGATTAATGTGTAAAAGTAATCCTAGTATCAATCAAATTTTTTGTAGGTCTTTGGGGGAAAATTACTGATGTGCAACATTGAAATTGAGGTCACCAAAGTCTTTAAATTCAGTTGAAATAGATCGTAACAATCTAAAATGAGTTGGCCCGTTTTTAGGACAGTCCAATATCACAGTTTGATGCCTCCACGCTAATTCTTGTAATCAGTTTTGGTAGCTTTGCTTAGGCCACACCAATTTAATTTGTTGTTCCTCAGATTTTTTCAGAAAAAATATGAAGCGATGAAAAAAAACAGTCCAAGGCATCCTATGATAAATATGAATGCTACAATAGGAGCCATAAAGTCAACATACATGTACCAGGCTGGTTTTTAACAACTGAAACAATAAATTTTGAACTTTTAATCAAACCACTGCATTGATAGATGGAAAAACTGTTACAACTTTGAAGAAAAGGACTTTCTTCAACTGTTGGGGCCAAAATATGAGCACTTTGAAGTTATTTCAGAACCTGGAAATAAGAAAGAAATGAAGCGAGCAAATCTGAGAACCAATAGATTAAATTGGTGTGGCCTTAGTTGTAGAAACGCACTACCTTCAATCTCTGAACTGTATAGAGCGAATTATATGGCTCCATCAGGATTTTTATATGTATTGATTACTGCTGGTCTGTCCCCTCTGGCATAAAACTTGTTAGCCTTGCAAAGTCTAAACAGAGTACCATAAAAATGGCAACATTAACTTTGCTACAAATGGGGGAGCAGTTTATGGAGACATAAATATTGTATGTCTTTAGCATTCTTTAATAGTGCATGTGCATGGGCAACCATTGGAACTGAGGATATTCGTAGCAGGTTTTAGAGCGTGCAGATGTGTGCTCACCATTATGAAATAAACTAATCAGCAATTCCTTCGTCTTTCATTTTGTCATTATGCATTACCAGGTATAGCCACTGTAGAGAACCTTTATTTGGCCTATATTCAAACCTTCAAGCTTTAACAAATGGAAGGTCAAGGTTATGCCACTCCAATTTATTCGCTTTGTTTTCAGACATTTTATCATTTTGATGAGGACAAGATTGAAACAGAGGGAATGGAGGAAAACTTCTGACTATAGTTCCTTCCTGAATCTATGTGTACCAAGGTCCAGACTTTCTCCCTCAGACACTGTTTTCATGTTGATATTCCAGTTCAGCTTTATCTTGGGCAAGGTGGCCTTGTTGCAAAGGTCTTGTAGTTAGGGTTGTTGACTCAAAATCTGAAGGTTCTGGGTTCAAGTCCTTGGGAATGGCACCTATTTCATCACTCGACTCAGGTGAAAATGAGTACTAGCTTTGGTTAGGAACATCCTCTTGGATAGGACATAAAGCCGGAGGTTCCATGTTTGAGGAGAGCCAAACCTCAAGTACGTTAAAGATCCCACCACACTTATTGAAAAGAGTAGGGGTCCTTCCCGGTGTGAGTGGTTCAAACCTTACAGTCCAGTCTTACGCAGCTTGTACTTACTGTACAACACTGGTGTGTTATGCCTGAAGACAGTTTACCGGTGATGCAAAACAAACAAAAGAAGTTTTTGCTGACTGAAATGTGCAAAACAAGCAAAATATTTTTATACCTGAGAACCAACAAATTAAATTGGTGTGGCCGTGTCTGCAATTAAAAGTATCTTAGAGGATGTGTTACTTATTACATGAAAACCCTTACTCTATTAAGCCCTTTATTCCCAGCTTGGTAAAAGTAATTGTTCAGTAGGCAACTGATATGTTCCATCTGGAAATTGCTTTCTTGTGCAGTGAACCAGCAGTAATTCAATCTGTGTGTGAAAATTTCATGTTTATGGTAGTGGCTCGATGTGAATATATTGAATTACACAATACAGTTAACCCAAATCTGACGCATATACCACATTTATCTCCATACAAAGTGTTCTTCGACACGGAAAATTAAGCAGAATATAACCATAATGGATAACACTAAAAGGTGCTTGGGTAAGTACAAGTACCCATGACCCAAATCTGATCCGTATTGTAAATATAATTTTAACACAAAAAGATACACACATGGGTGGAATTTAAGTGACTAAAATGGATTGCAGAAAACATAATGTGTTTGACAATGTATGACCTATCTACAGACAGAGTTCGAACCTCTGTGTCTTCTGTGGCACAGTAAATTATATATATGTAGGTCAGGGTGTTATTTATAAGATAAAGGATGAGAGGTAGTGCAAGTTATTGGCACCAGTTAGTTCTGGCTAATTAACCAGGAGGTCAGAGGTCAGCACCGAGAAGACATTAAGGCGGAGTGGTATCGGCTAAAGTGGTCTCAGATGACGAGAAACCAACTACGCTGAGTCATCTCTGTGGTTTGCATTCTCCCAAGGGAAAGAAAGAAAGGAAAGTGATCTCAATCCAGATCACTGAAGAGCTAACCTTCCCCTGGTTGTAACACTATGTACAGTTTTACAGGTTTATTGTACTGGGGAAATTCCCCTAGTTCTTTTCGAGAACTACAAAATTTAATGAACAATGGACCATGGTCTGTCCTAAGGACTGTCCTAAAGACTGTGACCGTTTGCAGACCACTGGAAATTTTAGACTTAGACTCTCCAAAGATGGCAAAGGAACGGGAAAAGTCTCCATATGAAATTGACATAGTCTGAATTTATCTTGGACTGAAATTTGCTCTAGAACCATATTTTCTATCAGTATTTAATGTAACGTTACATATATACTTAAGCCTCTTCTTAGTAATGTGTGTAGTCTAATAGTTAGTAACCCTGCCTCTGGATCTAGAGTTTGAGACTTTGAATTCCAGCTGTTATTGCTCACCTGACATGTACGTTGCTAGAAAGGGTAGCAGTCTTAGGATAGGACTGTACATAGTCTTAGTCCACTGTACATTGACGTGTGTGCTTGTTGAAAAGAGCTAAGGGAACTTCCCTAGTACAATGAACCTCTTTTCAATTTGCCACTTACTTGCACAGCATCTCTAAACTTAGACAAATCACCATGCTAGCAAGTGTTTTAGGAATCATTAGATCAAGTGTCAGTCTTGTGAAAGCAAAGCAATATCCCCTCTCATGATTAATGGTCGCAGATAGATGTGTAATATTGAAGGATCTGTGCTGTCACTATGACCTTATTGGGGCCACGTCTGTCTGATACACAATAAACCCAGACAAGGAAATTGTCTTATGTCTAATAATAGATGGTAAGGTTACACAAAGTTGATTTCTTGGTTCCTAGATTCAGAAGAATATGATTACTTTATTGAAGGAAAATCCCATCGATGCCAGGTTGGGTGTCACAGTTCTTGTCCATGTGGGTTTTGAGTCTACCTCTTTTCCTTTTCCCCCAAAGGTCTCCAGTTTAAGTCAATTTTAGGTATTCTGTCGTTGTTCATTCTTTAAGTTAATTCTCAGCACGCTCCTTATCAGATCTCCATTATCTGACTGTATAATCTATTAGGTATAATATGTGGATTATGTTTTCATTATGTGACTGTGTAATCTATCAAGTATAATCTGTTAGTACTGGTAACTGTTTTATGTATGATGTATATTTGGTAACTATGTGTTGACCTTTGCAATCAGCCTGGCTGCTTGAAGGTCTGAAAGGTAACATTTGCAAAGCAAGTGCAAAATGTTTGCTTTCACATGGTCTGGCCTAACGAACTACTGCTCTGTTTATTCTTACTCATACACATTCATATATATGGTGACACCAGCCCCTCCAACTCTGTTCTGCCACTTGCTACATAATGCCATCCAACACCACAGGGTGTCTTCTACAGCACCAGTTACCATGGTGACAGCCGTCTGGTACAGGTCATTGACCTTCTGTGTTTGGAGAAGAAGTAGAAACTGCGTAAAAACAATATGTTTTCCTTCTGCAAAGGTATAAACATAATAAATAAATAAACAAATATTTACTAGAGTGTGTGTCCTGTTCGCAGGTAATACGGGTGTCCTCGTTAACCAGGGAGGGGATCCCCAAAGCGTGGGACAGGATGACCGGGTTTCGGAACAAGACCTGGAACTCAGGGGAACTGGACATGAAACGGCGTCGACAACACCGGGTGTGGATGTGGAACCATATACAAGACAGCATGATCAAGGTCAGCAGATACTGTTCTACATACAGGAATACTTTAGTCTTGTTTGTTTAGCTCATCTTTAGGCCACCCCAATATAATCAATTGGTTCTCGGATTTTTGGAAAAAGGACATGAATACAGAGCCTGAGGGCAAATGTTCTGTTACAGTAGGGCATGTCTATTCTCCAACAGACTCATTGGGGGGATGCTTGTAAACTAGCAGAAATTGGCCAAATAGGTTTAATGATTTGCCAGAGTTTGCCAGCCATAGAGTTACCATTTCCAACACTACACTAAATCCTAACTTTAAGCACAGCTTAAAGCATCCATTACCGGTAATGTTCACTAGAGTGGCGAAAATGAACCTTTAGGCATGGTTTAAGGTGTGCTTTAAAGATAGGATTTTGTGCAGTGCAACCTCCCTGCCTTCTTCTTTTATGATGGCCTTTTGCTATAATATTTTCACCTTAAAATTTCCGAGAACCAGGGAAATGAATTGATTTGGGCTTAAGGGAATTTTTTCCTCAAAGAAACATTTTGAAGACTTAATTTCTTTGTCAAATGCATCTGGTAAATAGCCTCTACCAGACTTCAGAAGTGGCTGGAAAGAGTAGAAACCGGCCAAATAGACAAATAAGATGCCAGGGGAGTTGGTCCACTAAAGGAGTACATTTGCCGCTCTAGAACTCCTTCAGCAGACTAACTCCCCTGGCATGGTATCTGTCTATTTGCCAATTTCTACTCTTTCCAGCCCCTTCTAAAGCCTGGTAGAGGCTGCTGGTTAACACAAAACACTTAAACTGAGGCATATAAAAGTGAGTCATGGATGATTTTATAGTGATGCATGATGTCGTTATATTGGAGGACAAGCATTCCAATAAAGTGGTACTTTCCTTGGTGCTGAATGATGGAATGTTCTTCCCTAGCTGTTCCGTCAACATCCGGGTGTACAGAGATTGATTGACACGATGGAGGACCGTGTCATGCGGGGAGAGATCACACCAGGTGCTGCCGCTGATGCCTTGCTCCGTGAGTTCCAGAAATCCCCAAAAATAAGCAATCCATAACAGAAACCAGACGAGCTGTAGCAGGGCTGTCTCCAGGATCCAACCCGGGATGGAAATTTTCTCGTTGGAATACGAGTGATCGCCATAACGTCACGGCCAGGGAGTAGTAGTCAAAAAGCGGGTGACGGTTGGCAGATTGGCCTACCAATAATTTGCATATGTCTTCAAATAATTTGCATGTATATGATGTAAACAAAAACAGCGATCGCTCGTATGGACAAAAATGTCACCACATCTGTCCAAAAAATCTGAGCTTCATGACATGACAAAAATATTTTCTTAAGCTTCCAATGACAGATTAAACTAGGAAAGTTTTACTCAATGAAAATTTCCTTGTGAAAATGTGTGATCTAGCGATTCAGAGGGTTTGAATTTGGACAAATTTTCTGAGGAGCATGCCCCAGCCCCCCCCCCCCCCCACCTATGAGTGCGACGGACAAAATGTAAACCTGGAGACAGCCCTGAGCTGTAGGTTTCTTACGTAAATGAAGGGTTTTATACGTGTCATCTTGTGGTCAACTACAGTTTAACTACAACTTCCATATGGACGGAATGATACCAAAGCCATACATTCCCAAAAGAGCACGTCGGCAGCACGTACTGCGCCTGCAAGGACCCGGATTTTTCATGGTTTTCCTTGGTTGTATGGTCAACGTTGCGTCGGAATTTTGCCCACTGCAGACGATATCTTTTCCGACATAACATTTGAAAACTATAGACGGGATGTCATCCTTCAATACACAAATACGACCATAAACGAGACGTTCTGCCAAAGTGCTATGCACAATACATTATGGGTTTAGCACAGTTCTGCCAGCATGATTCCCAAAGGCCACAAAAGTACTGCTGTTATAGGATGTCACCAAAGACTTGCCAGAGTCTGTCACAATAAAAGGAACAGATGGGAGCCAGCTGGATGGGAATGATGTTGATGTGGCGGCAGACTGGCAGAGATGTTCATAATTTCTCACTCATACCGTAGTGAGTTTGTCGGCAGAACGTACTGCGCCTGCACAGAACCCAAATTTTCCCAGTTTTCGTTGGATGTTTGGTCAACCTTGCATCAGAAATTTGCCTGTTGCAAACTACATCTTTCTCAATATTTGAAAACTATAGACAGGTGGTCATCGTTCAATACGCGAATATGACATTAAATTAGACGTTCTGCCGAAGTGCTATGCACAATGTTAATTAATGCACTATGGGTTTTGTGCAGGTGCAGTGCATTCTGCAGACACTCATAGTGCTACTATTGGTCATATTGACTGCCTAGCATTGAAAAGAGGCTTTGGATAGAACCAAATCAGGTGCAAGTTTACTACAATTCTTACTCTGGAATCATAAACTTGATATGCCCCTCTCTGAGATCCATGACCAAATGATAAACTATGTACAAAAGATAATACATGTATTTATCAAATACACGTTACCCATTTGGTTGTTTATTGAGCAATAATAAAGTTTATGTCTTTATCAATAAGCCATCAAAGATAGTGTGGGGTTTCTGATATATGTACTGTATCAGATATATGTATGTGTGGTGAAAAAGATATAACAGCAATGGCAGTTAGTTGTAACTGTTACTTGTATCAATATAAGTTTAATTAGCATTCCAATAACCCAAATCTATGATGTACAGGATTGTAATTTAAAAGTAAAAATAGATTGGGCATTTGCAACTTTCTTAAACCATACCATTATAGAGAGACATTGATTTTAAAACTTTGAAAACAAGTACAAAATGTCACAGTTACTTCATTCAATTGAAGACTCTCATGGCTTATTTGATTGTTTTAGCTTAAAAATGGTTTCCCTCATTTGCATGAATAATTGGCACAAGAGCAAGTGGTGCTAGCCTGTTATACACAATCTCTCACTGTCACGGGCTTCTCTGAGTCTCCTCCCCTAAAGCTTGTGTCTAACCACCTCTAACTCAAGAGAACCATTCCCTGCAGAACTACCAATAGGAGCTCAGGATTCTTTATCACTATGAAAATCAGTCCAATGGGAGCTCATTATTCTTTGTCACAATGAAAATCAGTCCAATGGGAGCTCAGGATTCTTTGTCACAATGAAAATCAGTCCAATGGGAGCTCAGGACTCTTTGTCACAATGAAAATCAGTCCAATGGGAGCTCAGGACTCTTTGTCACAATGAAAATCAGTCCAATGGGAGCTCAGGATTCTTTGTCACTATGAAAAGCAGTCCAATGGGAGTTCAGGATTCTTTATCACTGTGAAAAGCAGTCCAATATGAGTTCAGGATTCTCTGTCTATATGAAAACCAGTCATCACAGCCTCCAACACCATGGTAACAGACAGTTCACAGTCTGACAATGACTGGTCCATGTTAGCACATAATATTACATGTATTATGTATAAATCAACTGTAGGATTGAAATGTTCCCAATTCTCCTGACTTAGAGGTGTTGGTCATCAAGCTTCTATGGGCCTGACCAGTGGGAGGGCTGCTGGAAGCGTGATGTAGCCAGGCTATAAGTGGCGCCACACTTGGAATAAGGCACTGCATGTTTAGCTCTTGTCTTCTCTTGATTACAAATGATGTGCTGAACTGTACAGTCATAATGAATATGAACTGTACCTATCGCAAAGCCGAGTTTATTTGTCAACCAATAAACAGGATTTTCTACAGTGACTGAGGGCTTATTGTATTTCCTGCAATAATGGTCTGTTGAAGGTTACTCTGAATCAATAATTAAGCCCTAACTCCAGGCTGATGATATTGTACTGTAATATTTCTCATTGCGTTTCCTCCAATATCATGTACTACTGGTTGTATGGCTCACTTTCAAAAGGTTTACAAAACCGGCTGTAGTTTGTGAATAGCCGTATAAAATTTCTGGAAAAGGTTTGTAAGTACATAATTATTTAAGAAATGGACTATGAGATATGACCAAAAATTGTGAAAGATGAGATGCGATGCCCTTTTTTTGTCTATTTACATGTATGTATAGCTGCTATGTTTCAATACAAAGAATCAACTCTAGCATCTCCCCTATAGGCAGGATTCCTACTTGGGTCAATGGGAAAAATAATCCAACTTAAAGGGACAACAAATGAGCTGCCAGTAGTGGTCAGGTGGTCCTTATGCAGAGGTGGTCGCTAGTACAGATTTTACTTTAAAGTCATTAACGTTATGCATTGTAATGATGCAAAAGTTTGTGAGCATTTCATTGTTGTATATCTGCTATCATTGTATTTAGTTGTCGCCATTGCTCAATATTCTAAACCCAATTTTGGACATGGTCTGTAGGCTACTCATTAATCATGGACATAACATGTCTACATTTCTGCTGTGCATCTCAATTCATTTATGGTATAATGGCAGTGCATTTGCGGCATTAACGATGGATGCATTTCATTGATTTAGATTGCTGATCTTGATGAAGTGAACTTGATTTATATCTTGAATATTGCAGTTTGTAATGAAGGTTTCATGATTTGGCCATAGGCAAGGAATGGGCTGATGATATTGTACTGTAATATTTCTCATTGCGTTTCCTCCAATATCATGTACTACTGGTTGTATGGCTCACTTTCAAAAGGTTTACAAAACCGGCTGTAGTTTGTGAATAGCCGTATAAAATTTCTGGAAAAGGTTTGTAAGTACATAATTATTTAAGAAATGGACTATGAGATATGACCAAAAATTGTGAAAGATGAGATGCGATGCCCTTTTTTTGTCTATTTACATGTATGTATAGCTGCTATGTTTCAATACAAAGAATCAACTCTAGCATCTCCCCTATAGGCAGGATTCCTACTTGGGTCAATGGGAAAAATAATCCAACTTAAAGGGACAACAAATGAGCTGCCAGTAGTGGTCAGGTGGTCCTTATGCAGAGGTGGTCGCTAGTACAGATTTTACTTTAAAGTCATTAACGTTATGCATTGTAATGATGCAAAAGTTTGTGAGCATTTCATTGTTGTATATCTGCTATCATTGTATTTAGTTGTCGCCATTGCTCAATATTCTAAACCCAATTTTGGACATGGTCTGTAGGCTACTCATTAATCATGGACATAACATGTCTACATTTCTGCTGTGCATCTCAATTCATTTATGGTATAATGGCAGTGCATTTGCGGCATTAACGATGGATGCATTTCATTGATTTAGATTGCTGATCTTGATGAAGTGAACTTGATTTATATCTTGAATATTGCAGTTTGTAATGAAGGTTTCATGATTTGGCCATAGGCAAGGAATGGGACAATCTTTCAGAAACTTTCGGTATGTAACATTTATGTGCTGAAAATGTGAAAAAATGGACATTCGGTATGTAACGTTTACAACATGTATGTGCCAAATATGTGAAAAAAAGAAGATATTGGCAAAATCTACATTCCTATGTACTGTATCATGATGGTGATGGTGTCAGTATATTTTTTGGATCAAATATGGAACCTTTTTCAGAAGATTTTGAATGAATTTAGTATATAATGTATTCATCTGCTGGACTACTGCAATCAATGGCTAACATCTTTATTGTTCTTGAAAAAATGGGTTGTAAACATGATTGCATGCAACTTTGCAGTAGTCTGCAAATACTGTTGTCATGTATTCTAAAATTGATCTGGGCCGACTGTTCTGTAAAGCCCCCATCATACATTCAGAACCTTCCCCTGACCATTAACGAAGTAAGAACCTTCCCCTGACCATTAACGAAGTAAGGTTGGTAGTAGGTTGGGAGCAGTCTTACCAGATTTAGGACATGCCTACCTTTCAATACGAAGAGAATCAAATTTGAGTTAAATTTGAGTCAAATTTTATTGCCAACCACACCCCGACCACTGCTGACCTACTCCCAACCACCTGCCAACCAGTCCCAAACCTCCCATCCACTTCTGAATATTTTTAAACTTTTTTAAACATTCGGCTGGCATAGCCGAACAGTGGCAAACCTCGCCGAACACCAGCCAACCACAGCAGACCTTGCTTCCAAACTACTCCCAACCATGGTTGGGGGGAGTTCAGCAGTGTTCGGGAGGCCATATTCAGCTATGTGTGACAGGGGCTTAAGCTACCAAACTTTATTGTTTCTCCAGTAAAGCCTTTCCCCTTCTCTACTGTAACAGTAATGTACTTAATAATCATTAGTTCTCCACTTGCTTGCCAAGATTTTCCGACATCACGCTCGCTCACTTGCTTGCGGTGTGCAACAATCTATACTTAATAAGACTAGCACTGCCAGGAAATCCCAGCGGTGATTACCTCCGACCATTATTGAACAAACGGTATCAGTTATGCAATCATAATCCGTCTTAGCGTGTATTGTGGCAGGAATCGCACCCTCATCACCACCGTGCTTCGTTCTGACGTGAGAGGAAATATTAAAGCTGTCGTTACTGCCCACATGTCTTTCTCAAGCACCCATCAGAAGGCCATAACACTAAAATTCCTTCCTTCTCAGGCTTCTAAATCATTGGTGGGAAAACCACAGTAAAATGCCTGTCAGCTTACAACAGCAGTGGCAAGATATTGAACATCGTAGAACAAGGGGCATTTCAAAACCTGTTTCTAGGATGACAATGGGGAGTTTGGGACACCTGGTTGCATGTTTTACCCCTGCAGGAACACAGAAGACCCCTTGGTCCCCCTAACATTCCCCAGATTTTTCTGGAGTATTGGGTTTTGTTACAAAAACTGCTAGAAAACTAACCAAAACTATGAGATACATGTAGCAATATTGATAACTCAATGTGTTTTCAAAATAAACCACCTACTGTTACAAGGCTAATGCTGTTGATTTCTTCAAGTAAAATCTTCACTCTACAACAGGTGTTCATTTTACATCTTCCTTGGGAATCAGAATGTTTGAAAAAAAAAAAAAGATTACAAATTGTGGCTCATTTGGCATTCCTGAACAAACGACGGGATCATTTAGCACGGACACAAGAAAGAAAGTTTTAGCATCAGGTGATGCCTCTTGCCCAGGTGTGTCGACCAAGTCCATAAATGAGCAAATTCTTGTTTTGAAGTACATTAATATTGTACTAAAAATCTTGAAAATTTAGTATGGTATCTTTAAGTTAAACTTTGCAGTTTTTTTGCAGTCACTTCTTCAAACTGCAAACTCATTGCACCTGTTCTGGCATTTCCATGTGTTGCTAGTAACTTGCTACTACTGTTCCCACAATTTTAAGGCGTCCCAAAGATACCATGAACTTTTGACTTTCACCATGCAGAACCTTTTACAGTATTTGAGTGACTGTTTGAAAACCCCAATATTAGGTTTATGATAGTCCACCTCAATAGACTAATATCTATTTACAGCAACTAATGCTATAAATAGGGATATAATCACTCTTACCTACCTTTGCCCTTTTGCGGTTAGCAGCAAGGTTTTACCCCTTTTGTGAGGTTGGAGAAAAGGCCAATGAATGCATAGCTGACATACATAAAACTGCGTTTATGTGGCCATATACTGTGGCACCCAACCAGGTTCTCTCCATCCATAGAGACTGTAACAGCACCTGATGTGCGGACTTTACCGTGCGTATCAGAAGTTCATTGCTGTAGAAAGGAGGCATCTGGGCTTCTTAATGCCTCCATACGGCCTCCCTCTTCACTGCTTTAGCCCATTTCACCTGCCCCATCGTAGCAAAGGTATCAGTTTTACAGACACCGTGCTTAGGAACTGTGGCCATGGGAGGTGCCCAGGTCAGGCTTGGAGAGGGGAAACTGCACACTCTTTAAGTTGTGCTTTTGCAGCTTCATTTCAGATTCAAAGACTTGTAGAGTTTCTCAGTCTACACGCAAGCAGGGAAGTTGCACTCTCATGCTTCGGATGTATCTCCACTGTCAGTTACAAAACTACTGAATCCCGTGTGCATGTAGGGGACTATCAAGCATTCAATGGCAAAATTTTGAACAGATTACAACACATAGAATGAAAAGATGAAGTCTGTATTAGTATTCATTGAATGTAGTGGGCTACATTACATTCTACCTTCTTTATAGTTGAGACTTAAGGCCACACCAATTAAATTTGTTGGTTTGGCCTTAAGAAAGCATTGGCAGCATTTATTTCTGGTGGGAGTGCTGATTCAGAGAGGTGAAACTCATGACTCTGCAGCATAATTTCTTCTGCTACATCAGAGAATCTTACTGGCCTGTGTAAAAAATTGTGTATCTGTGCTCCCCCCCCCCAAAAAAAATAAACACTGCTACCTCTCAAAGAAGTCTGCAAAGGAGGCTTACAGTCTTTAACCCTCCAATTGTAATAGGCCAGTTTTAAAGCCTAGTTCTAATATTCCCTGACACTTTAAGGGTTAACACACAAGGGAAGCAAAGGCACTTTAGTTTATGCATGGTGCTATCAAAATGTCATTCCTCTTCAGCATCAGTTCCAATAAAGCACAAAGTAATTACTCCTGTCCAGTTTAATTCCTATCACTAGAAATGAGATTCAGGTTTGATGAATCCTTAGTACTTAAATATCGTCTCCCCGGATGCCGGAATGTGGGTCATCTGGCGTCTCAGCGGTGTGATGCTAACAAAGTAACACCGTCCGCTGCACCTGGATCAATGTGCTGTCACTCAGCAAAACTACATGTACTTTCTTGGAGAGTGCACATTTCAGACATCTGACCCACTTTTCTGGTCAGCCATTGGTGCATCAATCAGGGCAACACCAGTAAGACAAAGTTCCTATTTAGAGGAGGATTTTTAGATTTGATCATGAAATCTGATCAAATCATCTTGGCACACAAGGCCAGGTATGTAATGTGAATAATTGAAGTGTTTCTATGTTACTACATCTACATGTATGTACCAATGACAACTTAGCCTCCTTCACAGACTTCTTGGAGCATTTTTTTGTTTTGTTTTTTGTTGTTGTTTTTTTTGGGGGGGGGGGCGATTTTTTACACGGGCTAAAGGTTCTCTAATGCGGCAGAGGGAGTCATGCCACGGAGGGAGTTTCACCTCTCTTCTAGCATGGGCGATACAGCTCTCTTCACAGATACAGCTCTCCCCCCAAACAAAGCCATCCCCAAAAAAGAAACTGCAACTTTAGCTGCTCATAGAAACAAACAGTGCCCTGCTAGAAGTCTGCACAGGAGGCTATAACAACTAGAAACTAAGCAGCAATGGGCCAGTGTAGCATGCTAGTCCATTCCTCTAATTTTGATACAATGTTCTCACTGCACCATCAAAGCTACCCAGTGCAGACCCCAACTCGAATATCTGTTCCTCAATCTTTTCTCTACTAGACAGAAAAGGATTCACTTGTTACAACCTTCTTTCCCAGCCGTCTCACTCTGCCCCCTGAAGGAATCTTCCTGTGAGTAAAAATGACATGATCAATAGCCCCAATAAACATTTTATCCTGGCCACAAGCAAGATGTCTGGCTGTGTGTGCATCAGTTATCAACCATAAAAGTCTCCGTCATCGATATCAATAATTCTCGCAGGCTGTAGGGAGTTGTGGCATTGTGTGGCATAATGGTTTGGCCCAAGAGGTACTGGGTTCGAATCCTCTGACGTGCCCCAAGTTGTGCCCTTGGGAATGGCACTTTACACAGCTTTCATTGCTTCACACAGGTGGAAATGAGTACCTAGCTTCGATTAGAGATGTCCTTAAAGGAACGCAACACAAAATTTCTAATTTTCCAGTAGTTTACACATTAAAAAGTTGATATATTTCAAATAATTACCCTGTTCACGCGTTTGAACTTCGCGCTCTCCTAGCTCGCCCGCCGCGATGGCAATGATTTAATATGCTTTGCCATGACGTCTCCGTTCCGAACCGGCTTATTTGCATATTGGCAGTGCCACTGGGAGATCACTGGACTGTGATATGCAAATAAGTGGCTTCGGAACGAAGACGTCAGAGCAAAGCATTAATCATTGCCATCACAGCAGGTGAGCTAGGAGAATGCGAAGTTTAAACGCGTGCAGGGTAATTATTTGGCGGACTAATGTAAAAATTGAAATATATCAACTTTTTAATGTGTAGACTACTGGAAAATAATGAATTTGAAATTTTGTGTTGCGTTCCTTTAAGTCAGAAAAGCAAAAAAAAGAACAGTCCGTGAATCATTATGATAAAAGGTTTTATTTTCAATATTACACATGGTTGGCTCTGGTCATTCAGCCTTCCTGTTTACATGTAAATGTACATCCCAATGTAGTGAAATGCGACAGAAAACAATGACTGATAATTTCATACATGTGTAAGCTATGCCACAAGGCCCTTGTTGCAATAGGAAACTACATACAGGTACTTGAAAAACTGCATTCTGAACAATAAGGTGGCTTATTTCATTGTTAGAGAACAAAAAAGCAGCAAACCCTCAAAACAGAAAAATGTACACTCTTCTCCAACAAGATTTTCACCATGTAATCCGGTACTGCACCTTGTTTGAGTATTTAAAATATCATTCTACTCAATATATACACAACATGTTTTTTCATAGAACATCTTATATAACATTACACACCTACATGTACTGCATAGTTCAGGATTGGTGCCTTATTATGTCATTGAAATGCACGACATTTTACCGCGACCCCTTGAAAAACTTTACGGCCTTCTTTCATCAACTACAGATCAATTGCTAGAGATAACGACACCTGCATGAGTCCGACATTACAGCCCATAATGAACAACGTGGTTCCCGTTTCCAACAGTTAACAGAGTGGAGCCCATCCACTATTTGAATCTATTTTCCTCCGGGGCTTTATTGTGTGCCACGAATGATTTGGCTGGTTTCCATGCCTGTGGTATCCTAACCTTGGTGAGATGCTTGCAGTCGATAAGGGTTATTTTTAGTACAAGTCATTGGATCGGGTCAGTCTGAGAGAAAGTACTCACTTAAACCCTCGTAGTGAAACTTCGAGTTAACTGTCGACAGATGGCATTTTTAGTAAGACTGTCAAAACATTTCTGACAAGTTGGAACAAAGTGATCACAAAAGTATGCCATTTACTCAACTTTGTGTATATCTCAATAAAGATATTTTTCACATTGAACATAAACTTTCCACATTGGTGACAAGCAGCAACAATAGCACACTGAATATTGGCATGTACAGTCAGCTCCTTTCATTTCGAGTCACACGCAGTGAAAAATTACTCGTGTGCAATATCACTGCCGTACACAGGGGAAATAAGACTGTTATCTGACGGCCTACACACCGTGGTGTATGGTTTTTATCGATTGTCTCTGTGGTGTACTTGAGTTTGTCCTCCGTCCAGATTTCTGCAGGTCAACTTTGAGTTCAAGGTCAAGTTGGGAGCTAACAGTCCCTGTAGCAGCATCAACCCAACTCTCCTCACCTCTCTCTTGAGACAGACTTATTTTCAGGTATGTTTGGACTGTTTTCTTTTAGGTTCATGATGATAATGCGACACTTCTCCCTGAATACTGTACACTTAGCCTGTGTTACACAATCCCTTGCTGTCAGGTGCTGATTAGGCCTCCTTCTTGAGAGCTTGTGGCCATACACCTCTAACTCGAGAGAACCATTCCCACAACTACCAATAGGAACTCAGGATTCTTTATTCCTATGAAAATCAGTCCAATATGAGCTCAGGATTCTCTGTCACTATGGAAACCTGTCATCACAGCCCCCAACACCATGGTAACAGACCGTTCTCAGTCTGACAATAATATTGGTCCATGTTAACTGCATAAATAAGGATTAAGATGTTCAAAATTCTCCCGACTTAGAGGTGTTGGCCATCAAGCTTCTAGGGGTCTGACCAGTTGAAGGGCTGTTAAAAGCATGATGTAGTCAGGCTACTGTACACTGTGCTAGTCTAATATATCTGCAAATGGGTCGTCTATCTCAGCAGAAGGGTTGGGCGGGATGATCTCGGGCGTGTCTGCGAGGTCGTAACACTGGAGACTCTGATACGCGTTGGGTCCGCCGTGGTCCTTGAACTTGTTTGGGGCATTCATCATCTTCTCATGACGTAGTCTGAGGGAAAAAGAAGAAAACGGAATGAAACAGCTAGAGTTTCACCCACAGCTAGACTGACAGAATGAATGTTATACTACAGTACAGATCTGGAATAACTTCCCATCTACACGCAAAGTCTGATCAAATGCCATGCAAAATGTGATTAAAACCCAATGTATTTTTCTTGATTAAATAAATGCTAAAGTCTAGCAATTTTAAATCACGTTCCTTTTTTGTGTAAAACTTGTAGATGTTCGTGTAATCTGGTGTGGTTATGCGTTATAGATAGCCACATGTGATTGCAGCTAATTAGTGCACGCGGTTTACATGGCTTTTGCACGAGTTTAAACCACGTGTCTCACAGCTTTCAGTTGCGATTTAAACGCAATTTACACGACTTTTGCACAAGAAATAAATGAGTACTGCGTGTAAAACAAAGAGAAGTTAATCAAAATCTGTACTGTAGTAGTGTTATGTGCAAAACAAAATGACAATCCTGTAAATTTGTTAATCGTCTTACTATGACTTATGCATGCAAAGTGGGTGTACACATGTACATGTATGTTAACAGTTCAAGATATTGGAGCTTTAAGAAGAAACCAAATAAAAGATGGTTCATAAGGGGAATATGAAAGACTTGCATGCAAACGGATAGTAAAACTGAAGATACGATCTGGAAATGGGATGTATTGGCACATTTATCTTCCTGCCTTCCCAAAGTGGATGTGGATCCGTTCTAGTTTACTTTGATTGATTGCACAAATGTGACGAACTGACACGTAATCGTCTGCTGGATTGTCAAATCTTTTGCTGTAGGACAACAAATCAATTCTTAATTAACGATGCTGAATCCATCAGTGGACTGACATCAGGTCGTTGACACCTGACCCCAGTTAGCCCTCCCCGTGTCACAAACTGGTCAGCGTGGCCAGCTCTGATTGGCCCTGACGTCACAAGCATTGCGCCTTGCATGTGGAAAGCGCATATAGAGGTGCTAATGCATGGAACCTCCTGCCTCTCTCTTTTTGACCCGATTTACACATGTGGGCAAAAACCTGATGTACGAATGCGTATGCCTGCGAACTGCTTGTGTTGAATTTTTCCTGCATGTGAATTAGCCTGCTTTGACGTACATCAAGAATCTACGATCTCCAGCTCCGTACACAGTTTTCATACTATCAGGTCCGCGTGTAAATCGGGTCTCTGACAAGGATCCTAAATGCCTTTACCTTTTCCCAATAGCCTTTCCAAAAGGTTGTCTCTTCAGTTCTTCAGCGATCTCATCGTCCCCTACAAACAACTCAGTGTGCAGAGTGGAGAAGTTGGGGGCTGTGTGAGGCTGTAAGCAAAAATCGGGTGATAGTTAGCTGACTTGTCTACCAAGGATTTCCGTATGCCTACCAATGATTTGCGTATGCCTACCAATAATTTGCATATGCCCACCAACAATTTGCATATGCCTAGTACATGTACCAATAATTGATGAATTACAAAAGCAGCGATTGCTTGTATTATTTCTTGTAATCTGAGAACCAGCAGATTAGATCGGTGTGGCCTTATTTTCCAAAGAGATGGACCCACCCTTGTCTGCAAAGCATCGTCATCATCATCGCCCGCCTCGCTACCCTCCATGGAGTCGGCGTGGACCACATCAGCCACCGACATCCTCCTGTCAATCACTGGGTGGCTGGGCATGCTCAGTGGGTCCACCAGGACATCATAGGGCACCATGGGATGGGAGTATGTGCTCGGGTTGTAGATATCCCAGGGGTCCGGCTGCCCAAACGTGCCTGGATGACAGGAAGACATGTTAGTTACTTCCATAAAAGGGAGCTTCATGGGACTTACATGTAGTATTGTATTTGGCATGTGTCTATTTGCTTCAATGTCTGTTTGTTTTTCTGCTGGTCTGTCTGTATTTCTGCATACAATGGCCAGTAATAACTTAAGAAGATTTGGATGGATTATGACGATATTTGGTCTGTGGGTTAAGTCTTGGGAAGACAAAGGTCAAAGTCAATTTGGAGCCTTTTCACAGCTTCTCCTGGTACTTCAGCAGAACTTACTGTTTTTCATCTTCTGTTCTGGTTTTCATTGTTTACTTGCTTTCCTTTTCCAAAAATGTTGTTTCCACCAGTGCTACTTTGTTAACTTTAGTCATGTATGGATGTCCTAGACTATTTGTGGTGGTCAGGCTTTGACCTGAAGAAAATAAGGATGATTCAAGTTCCTCATGAATGAAAAAAGGCAAAAGCAAAATTGGTAAGATAGCATGCATGATAAAATCTTCCTTGCTCGGTTATCAGACTCACCAACAAAGTTGCCCTCCAGTGTCCAGACCCGGACAGTGCAGTCCAGTGCACAGGTGATCACGATGTTGTGTTCCTCTATCAGGTCCATACTGAATAGAGAAAAAGCACATCTCAGTCAGCAAAAACTTCTTGTATTTCTATACACAACATTTAAACATTTCCTCCAATTATGTCCTGTTTATTACAATTTTAGATTGTGATGTTTACTTGTCTTGTATTTTTTTTTGTATTTGTATTTATTGTCAATGATACATGTCATTTCTTGGGTCAGTGCAGGCAGACAGAGGTTTTAAATGTGTATTACTAAGTACTTGTGTTAGAAAGAGTTGTACTGCATTTTATTAAGTTCCTGATATATTTTTTGTATACTATTTAGTTTGGGAGGTAAAAAAAGAAAGTGTGTACATTTATCCTGTTGTTCCTGTCCACCTAGTAGAACTGTACATGTAATTGATGAATCAGATGCATAATGCAGCTGAAATGAATTTGATATAAGAAAATGATAATTTAATGATAATGACATACCCGTACATGACTTATTAGATCGTGTCGATTCGGAAATGTTTGCAAATCAACTCTAGACCTGACAAAATCAACAAAATTTTGTTGCCCGATGTTTATCAACAAGAAAAAATTGGATTAAAGATTCCACTGAAATAGGCTTTTCGTCAGCCCCCGAGGGACTCACAAATGTGCATTGATCAGTAACCAATAAAGAACTGCATCCAATCACGTTGTATTGATTAGGCAAAAATCAGCATGCGAGAGAACTCCATCAGCAAATTGTTGAACAAGGCTTTGATGCCATCGCAGCACATTAGCGTAAGAGCCACGGAGTTTGTCCTTAAGTGTTAGCCTCGGCCATTTCCTGGATTACAGGTGCAGTAATGTTGTTAACAAGCCCCAAGTACAGCTGTTAGATCCAGCTGGCAGTGACAAATGGATAACTACGCGCCTGTCTAGTCAGTAATGTGTTTCATTGATTTCTGTAGCTGTCCGCTTTGAGCGTTGGGGAGGAAGTTTCCGACTACTGGCTCAAGGGCTGAAAAATTTGAGGGTTGGCGTCTGTACCATTTAAGTGTCTGAGTCTTTTATTCAAATCAGGAGACCAAGGAGTCCAACTTAGAATACAATGAAAGATAACAAAATCATACATTGACAGTAAACAGAAAACTAACTAGAAAGGTAACATTTGCAAAGCGAATGCATAATGTTTACCTTCACATGGTCTAGCATAACAAACTACTGCTCTGTTTATTCTTACTCAAACACATGTCAAATACAGAAGAGGACAGAGGTCAGAAAAAAGGTATCGATCAGAAAAAAGGTACTCACCCGGTTATGCTCTGAATGTGTGCTCTCCAGTCTCTGATCACTGCAGAAACAATAAGTGGAGGAAGAAATCAATTCATTGTTGTGTTAATGGAACAAGAGAAGCACTTAACACACTCCACTTCAAATTGGTGATTTTGATCCCCCCTATTCTGTCTATTTCATCAATCAATGATAGAAACCATTAATGTTAATAAAACTCTTTTTTTTCCACGATTTTGCACTACAACATGATGCAAAAACAGGTTTGTAAAGAGCTTCTGAATCAAACACTAACACTCACCAAGTACTTGAAGGCATGACTATTTCTTCTTTTCTGAGCTGGTATTAGATACTTAAAGCACCCAAAGTGATTTCAGGGCAGTAAATTTAAACTGGATTTTCAAAGTGAATTTTTTCGTCATTTTTTAAAAGGTTTAATGTGCATGTAGTACATTGAATCAACCCTATCCCATAGCATACTGATATCTGTGTGCAAAAATGATGATGGAAAATGGTTGCTTGTTTCGTATCGTACATGTAGGCTGGTTCTTGCTACATGTATTTATTGGTGGTACCAAAAATTAAGGGACTCCTCAATGACATGTACACATGTAGCTAATGTTTTCTGGCTATTTCAAACACTTCATGTATGAAATGATCACGAAAATGTGCTAAGCAATAGCAGCAAATGTCAATATCAAACAGATTTGCTCATCCAGAATATTTTTTTGTTTTGCCTCCCTGAAATTGCATTGGATGCCTTTAAGTGTACTGTAAACTACAATGTATATCAAAAGTGACTGTTAGTTTTTAGTAATCTTCTACGGACTCCATTAATATACATCAGAACCATATATTGCTCAATCATGTCCAGATAAATTGCCATCTCCAGAGAATGAGGTCATCGATCCCAGGTGCATTTCAATCAATCCCACCCCTGTCGTCATGTGGTGTGAAGGCCCCAAATCATCATACTTTAAAAATAACTTGTCCCATGGAAGTAGACCAACCTGAAATTTGTTTCATGGTCCTTGATAAGCTTTGGGTATCACAACCGACCAATTCTTATTACTTAAAAGCATCCAATGCAATTTCAGGGTGGCAAAAGAAAAATTATTCTGGATGAGGAAATCTGTCTGATATTGACATTTGCTGCCATTTCTTAACACATTTTTGTCATCATTTCATACTTTTAAAATAGCCCCAAAACAAGCTACATGAGGAGTCCATTTATTTTTTGGTACCACCAATAAATAGCTAGAACCAACCTACAATATGAAACAAGCAACCGTTTTTGTCAGCGACATCGCATTTTTGTCTCACAGATACATGTATCAGTTTGCTATAATGGGACAGGGATGATTCCACTTAATTACTACATTTAAAAAAATGACCAGGAAATTGACTTTGCAAATCCACTTTTCCTGCCCTGAAATCTTTCGGTGCCTTTCAGTCAGTCTAATAGAACAGTTTAATTGTGTCTTCTTGACAGATATATTGATTCCTGGCCACTTGATAAAACCAGTGACATTTTCTGGCTCGGTGAGGTCCTGCCCCTTCTATTACATGGTGTGCTGCTTCGATGCCTTTGAAATAGCCACTACAAATTTTACGATTATAGCATTCCAGCCTTATTTATGGTCATTGAGGTGATTTACCGTACAGTAGTTTATGAACTCCACTAAATTTTCTTTTTTTTCTGTTTAGTTGCTACATGTATTTCTCTCTCTCTTTCTCTTCTTTTGTCATCCTCAACTGAGGTGAAGCATGATGCTTTTTCAAGTTAAGTTACTAGAAGTGCAATGCGGCTTTGCTATGGCTCGTGTATTTAGGGGTGGCTACTACGAGACGGGGGTTCGCCAGGCCTCCATCCGGGTGATTTGTAGTGAATCACCAACTTCTAAATAGTAGTTGGACCATCACACACCAGGGTATTCCCCTAGTCTTTTTCAAAAGGTGTGGTGGGTTCTTTAACATCCATGGGGTGTGGCTCTCCCTAAATACAGGACCTCCATTTAACGTCCTATTTGAGGGACGTCCCTCATATAAACTAAATGCATCCCTTGATGAGAAACCTCTTTCAACTTAATGATGAATACATTTTGTACTTGTACAAAACACAATGTCAAAATAGATTTGCAGAGTGTCTTGTTAAGGAGATAGCAGGAGACAAAAAAGAACAAGTTAAAGAGGAAATGAGAAATTGTTGGTCGACAGTGTACAACAGCTACAGCGTACTGCTTTCTCTGCTTAGCATTCAACACTGATGAGAAAAAGTACAATCATGTAGTTGAACCCACACCACTACCAGTTGACTAGCCCCCTACTGTAGTGACGTGTGGCCCAAGGGATGTAGAAACGTAGACGGGCACTGCCACTATACACTGAAAGGTGTGAGAAGAACTTAAACCTAAAGAGGAGTGTATTTTATTCAGTTGCAAAAACTTACATGCAGGAGGTATAGGTGCCTCACCATCCTCACAGAAACCTTCCACGTCCCAGACATATACGAACCCTAAACAGAACACATAATACATGTACAAGATTGCATATTTGCAACAGATACATGTACATTCAGCACTATGTAGAAAGTTAAAACTTTTGATCCAACACAAAGAATTTTCTCACCAAGAGCTTTCGACCAGTCATTTGGTCTTCTTCAATAGACTGGCCCAGATACCTTTGACCCAGTGTTCAGTGAAGCCATGTGACAAGTCTCACTGGGTCAGTCTATTGAAGAAGACCAGAGTGACTGGTTGAAAGCTCTAGGTGAGAAAATTTCCTTGTGTTGGATCAAAAGTTTTAACTTTGAACATGTAACTACCAACACAGATGAACTGTCATGACATTTAGCACTAGTTTAGTACATTATACATTTTGTACCTTCTACCTTTATTTGAGCTATGAAGAAGTCTGATCAAGACTAAGCTATGATACTCAAATGATTGGAAAATTTTAAACATATTCAACTTTACCTCAGATACTAATAAAATTGAGGGTCACACAAATGCAATTTTGTTGCTCGACAGTCGCTCAGCGACTGTCCACTGGTTGAAAGGGGGCCTTATGCACTGAAGTTGCTAGTAATGCTCAAATAGCTACAAATTTGATGTTTTAACAGTAAAATACCCACCTAATGAGTCTGCTGTGTAGAGAACAGTGTCGCTGGCATTGAGAATCATGGCTGTCACTGTTCCCTGTTTCTTGGACTGGAGGTACAAAGGAAAGAAAATGTTTCAAAGTCTACAGTTAACTGACAAGTTTTCATTTAAATGTTCAAATGACCCTACAGTGTAATCTGAAAATAGAACATGAATCTGCTGTTTTGACCTTGCTAATAACATTGTTTCGACTATTAATTTTAATAATTATTGTTGCCACAGTATCTCCAAGTTTTTGCCATCAAAAAGAAATTTTCTGCTTAGATCACAAAACCCACTTATCATGAAAAATGTGGGACTGTTCATTAGCCACTGCCTCCAAAAAAAAAGTCAAACCTTCCAGTAATGTACGTAGAAACATTTTTTAGATGTATACTAGACACATTTTACCTTGTGCGTTATTGTAATCGACAGTGTCTATTCCCTTGCAATTAGCCTTCGGGCAAGTGTTTGCAATAAAGTTTGAATTAATTCAACTTATTTCTTATTAATACTACTTACCCCATTCACCAGCCCATACAGGTGGCCTCCTTGAAAGATGTTCCAAAAATGGATTTGACCTGCAACAAGATGTAAAAACAGTCATTCAGACAGTTACAACAACATTTCTTAAGATATAAAGAAAAAAAATTTCATAATACAGAAACTTGTGACTCAAAGAGTGACTTAACAGAAAGAAAAGAAAATGTATAGAATGTATGAACTAGAATTCCATGACCTCATACCTTTGCCAAATGATGATAACCTTTACAACTGATGAATTATAAAATCTAATGTTTCTCATTGATTATACAAATAAAGTCCTCATTTGGATGAGTTATATAGTTTTTTTTAGTAATTGATCATATTCTCCACCCAATGACAGTCTTATCTTAACAAAGAAGGCTATTCTTACTAGCATTTCTTCGTAAATTATATGTTAATTTTTTAGGTCTCAATGTAGTGGTGTCATCAGGGGCAGTGGAGCATAGGGATCTCCCCTGAAATATTTTGAATTTGTCATGCTGTATTTGTAGACCTGACTGGTAAGTATCATGGACTTGGTTGAGACGTTCACTCACCCTTTGGTCCACTGGCAATCAGCTGAGCAGCATCTTTCCTCCCTGCCCGACTCTTCAAGAACACCACCTTTTTGATGCTCAGGTCAGAGGTGTCTGCAAAGTACGTAACAATCTCTTTAACTGCATGCAACCTCACTCTTAAAAGTACCATGTTATCTATATGTAAAGTAATGTTATGTTTGGTAAATAGAATTTTATGATATATTTCTATTTTGTAGTTTGTAGTACAAAAGTCGCTGTACGTTTTGTTGCAGCCCCTACAACTCTATCCTGCAACTTTGCTACATAATGTCATCCAACACCATAGGGTGTCAGTTACCATGGTGACAGCTATCAGGTCCAGGTCATTGACCTTTTTTGTTTGGAGAAGAAGATGAAGAAACAGAGCAAAAACAATATGCTTTTCTTCTGTGAAGGTAAACATAATTATTTCCTACCTTGTTTGAGCTTGTTGTCGTCCTCATCATCAGATGAGCTGCAGGTGTTGTGGCGCAGCTCAGGTGAGACCAGGTGGCAGTAGATGTGACCAGACACCATGTTCCACACGATCACCTTCCCGTCGTACGCCGATGTGGCCAGCAGGTTGGGCGGACAGGACGCCACAGACAGGATGTCATCTTTGTGCCCGTGTGCCTTGGGGGAGGTAGGAAAATAACTTAAAGTTTATTTAATAATAATATTTATTTATTTATTTCATCACAAGATGGCTGGGTTGCCCCTTCAACTTGTAAAAGTTGATGTCCAAGGAGGCCCAGCATGTACAGGACAAGACATGTTTCATTGCATGTTGTTATCTGTATTTTTTTGTCTTTGAGAAGATTTTATAGAAAGTAATACAGTAACTATTTTTTGTCTTTGAGCAGAATTTTTGATTATATCTAAAAAGTACAGATTTTAAAGTGTGAAGATGGCATGATGAAATGCATGCAAGTTACAATGCACAAAATTGATGTTATTGAAGAAATACTGAACTTACAACATCATCGGTCCACTTTGGTAGAGGACTCTGGTAATGATGGAAATCTTCTGCAGCATCCTGCAAGGAAAGATCAGTGAAAATGACGGTGTGAAAGCGATCTTCAACCAGTTTAGTTCAATGAACAGTTACTCAATAAACAGTTGAGCTACTCATCCATTGGTCATGACAGAGAAGACAGATGCTATGTACAGTGTTTACAGGTTCATTGTACAAGGAAATTCCTGTTTCAAGTGTGATGTAATCAGGCTAGGTCTAAGTGATTTCTGGGTTTTCAAAATCAATTTTCTGGCCATTTTTTGATAGAGTAATTTGGCTGGTACTACATTGTGTACATGTAGCTATTTATTGGTGGTACCAAAAAATAAAGGGACTCCTCACATAGCTTGTTTTAGGGCTATTTCAACGCTTTAAGTTTGACATGATGACGAAAATAACGAAAATGTGCCAACAAGTGGCAGTAAATGTCAACATCAGACAAATTTCCTAACCCAGAATATTTTTTTGTTTTGCCGCCCTGCAATTGCATTGGATGCCTTTAACTGAGGGATGAGTGGTAAGTCTTACAGCATAGATGTTGATCCTGTGGTCCCAGCCCACAGACACCACGTATCTGTTCCTCAACAGCTCCACATAGCAGCAGTCTGTCACCTCCTCGGTGTTATCTGAACAAACAAATCCAGAAAATAGATTTCAAGTACAAACAAACAAAGTTCTTTGGCAGTGCAACACTTGAAAGAAAGATCACAATCTATATTTGCATTAATTTCACACACCAAAACAATGTAGGTCTGAGGGTTTCTATACTCCAGGACCTACAAATATGTTTCAAAACTGTAAAAATGTTACCGGGTATAGTGAGGAGAAACTATGAAATACAAAACGTAGTCACCTTTTATAAGCGATTTCAAACAGTGTCCGTTGTTGAAGTTCCAAATTCTCAACACCCCGTCCCTGCCTCCTGTGATCAATCTGAGGGGAGAAATCTGAGGTTAGTTTCTGCCTAAAACCTACATGTAGGGAGACATTCAACATATAGACAAAAAATTTGTTGTCTGAATGTTTTATTGCCATTGTGACAAAGTTGTCAGTCTCGTGAATTGTTGAAAACCACTTCAGGCAACGTGGATATTAGCCATTTGGCAAAATTGAAATCTTTGAAAACGAAGTCAAGCCAAGACAGACAAGACATTTTCATTGCTAATTTAAAAGCATAGTCTCACTACATTTTGTAGCTTGCTTGGAATTGTTAAAATAGTATATAGCTTTGCTACTTGTGAGCACAATATTCTCATTCTGGTGCTTGCAGTATATAAGGTCTATAAGGTCATACATATATCCAGGTTAAAAGAATAAAATGTATTGATTACAGATAATGCTATGGCACCTTCTTTCTGTGCTGTCAAATGTCATACAGGTGACAGGCTTGTCCCCGTGGGCTCCTGAGAACTCAAAGATCTGTGTGCCTGTCTCAAAATCCCACACTTTCACCACCTGTAGGACAAAGTGAGAAATGAAATGTCAAAACAAAGTTCTGTTGCAGTAACAACAGAAAGCTGCTAGGAGGCCTATAAGCAAGCTTGTCTTTCGTTTTGCAAACAACTACATGTACCCACATATCAAATATCATAAAGATCCATTCACAAATTCTTGAGTTATGATGTCCACAAACAAGCAAACACGCAAACAGTGCAGAAAATATAACCTCTGTCGCAAAATTAAGTCACAAGGAAATGGAAAAAGTTTAGATAACTCAAAATATGTCGTGGGGTCGGTGGCGCAGCGGTAGCGCGTTCGGCTCAGGGCCAAGAGGTCCCGGGTTCGATCCCCACCCATGTCACCGATCTTGTGCCCTTGGGAAAGGCACTTTACACGACTTTCCTCACTTCACTCAGGTGTAAATGAGTACCTAGCTTCGGTTAGGGACGTCCCTCGGATAGGACGTAAAATGGAGGTCCCGTGTTTGAGGAGAGCCACATCTCGAGCACGTAAAAGAACCCACCACACCTTTCGAAAAAGAGTAGGGGCATGCCCCGGTGTGCGATGGAGCAAATTCTACAGTGACTGGCCTCAAGGTTAGCCCTTAATAATAGCCCCGTGCTAGTTGGGCAGCCTTGGCTGTGTCTTCAGCCGAATAAATAAAATTTAAAAAATTTAAAATATTGGATACCGTGACACCAGAAAAGACCTCAATATATGGCAAATGTAAAGATTCTAAATAACATGACATTGTTTTTGTAATATACAACATTTGGTACAAGTATTTCAACATGTTTGTTTTATGTTTAAAACTCTTAGATTTTATCAATACCTAGCCAAAAATTCTAAGTAGTATAACAGTGTTGCCTTGAAGTACAAATGTATGATTATGATGTTATGTTACTTTTTTAGATGAGTTTTTAGAACAATTATCATAAATCCACAATTCAGCCAATAGGCTGCAAGTGATTTTATCTCAAATAATCCATTCATAGTTGTTATCATTATTCAGGACTTGAGGCAATGTATGTTTTATTTGCATGGTGTGTGTTGTCATACCTACCGATGCATCTGAACAGGAGATGACTTGTTTGAAGGAGCTGTTATATTTACAACACTGCACTGACTCCTTGTGGGACAGGACTATGTCTGCATTCAGGGAGGACCTGCAAACAAAAATATTGTGAACTTAAAGCTGCAATATGTAACATTTGGACGATACAAAAAGTTAATTTTCTCGTCATTTCTTTACAAAGTAAGTTGAATCAACCCTACTACATTGCAAATAAGTGTTATTCAGGAAGTGGAGGTGCCAAAATATTACACCATATGTTTAAAAGCTGGAAATACAGCTGTTAGTCATGTTTGTTTACATTCTGGTATTTTGTGGTGGTCAAAATGAGTGTGCCTCTTGTGGGCTGTTTTAGCGCCAACCATAAATGTCAGAAATGGCACAAATATGTTGAAAAGTTGAAGGAAATGACAATCACAATCATGTAGATTTTTTTCAATTAAACTATTTCAATTTTTGGTGCAAAAATGTTAAATGATGCCCCTTTAATGCTCCCAAAACACAAATCTAATCTGTATCTGTATCTGTATCTGTATAGCCGGTATAACCGCCCTTCGGCGTAACACACCAGCTTCGCAGGCACGCGGCGCGGCGGCAGCTGGCTATATTACACCGAACGACCTGTTACACCTAACCTTTGAACGTCTAACTCTAGACATTGTTTAAAACTATCTAGTGACGATGCCCCTACTGTACTTGGAGGCAGCGAGTTCCACTCTACGATTGTTCTAGGGAAAAATGAGTTTTTGAACACCTCAATCCTTGGTTGATAGCTCTGGTACTTGAAGGCATGACTATTTCTTGTTCTTTTCTGGGCTGGTATTAGGTACTTGGTAGTTGGTACATCCACCAGTTTATTAGTCATTTTGTACATCATGCATAGTCTGGACATTTTTCGCCTGTCATCCAGTGACGCCCACTGTAGGTTTCTTTTCATGTCCGTGACACTGGCACCCCTTTCGTAGTTGTTCGTGCAGAATCTTGCAGCTTGGTTCTGTACCCTTTCCAGTTTATCTTTGTCTTTCTTTGTATGTGGATCCCATACTGTCGCAGCATATTCTAGGTTGGGTCTTACAAGTGATGTATATGCAAGTGATTTTACTCTTGTTGGGCATGCCCACAGATTACGTTTGATCACTCCCAATGTCTGTTTAGCCTTTGTTGTGATATTGTTAACATGTGCACCCCACTTCAAGCTGCTTGTCAGTGTAACGCCCAGGTACGGGTGGGTTTTTGTTGTTGCTAATGCCTGACCACAAAACAGGTAGCTAGTTACATGTGGGATTCGTTTGTTTGTTATGTGCATAATATAGCATTTTTCGGGGTTAAACTGCATTAGCCATTTGCTTTGCCATTCTTCGAGGGTGTTTAAATCTTTTTGCAGAAGTTGTGAGTCATTCTGTGTAGACAGTTCTACATATAGCAGGCAGTCATCGGCAAATAGTCTCACATTTGAATCAAGTTTATCTGGTAGGTCGTTTATATACAAGAGGAAGAGCAATGGTCCCAGGACGGTCCCCTGTGGAACCCCAGACGCTACTCTAACTGGGGCCGAGGTCTTTCCTTCCACCACTACTGTCTGCTCTCTGTTGGTCAGGAAAGCCTTTAACCAATTCAGCGTGGGGCCTTGGATTCCATAATACTCCAGTTTTGAGATGAGTCTGCCATGGGGAACTTTGTCAAAAGCTTTTGTGAAATCAAGTATTGCTAAATCTACCTGCCTTTTACTGTTCAGTGCGCCAGCTATGTCATGAACTGTTAGTATAAGTTGTGTTTCTGTGGATCGCTTGGCTCTGAATCCATGCTGGTAGTCTGTCAATATGCTGTAACTTTCTAAGTGCGTCATGATTTGGCTATGGATAATGTGTTCAAGTAGTTTGCAGGATATGCAGGTCAGCGAGACAGGTCTGTAGTTGCTGGGAACCGCTCTATCTCCTTTTTTAAAAATGGCACATATATTTGCATCTCTCCAGTCTTTAGGGATTTCTGCTGTGTTTAACGAGTGTTGGAAGATGTTGGTCAGCACAGGTGCGATTTCACTAGCTGTCATTTTGAGGAACCAAGGTGGTATTTGGTCTGGACCGGATGCTTTAGAAGGATTGAGACCTTTAAGCATTTTTTCGACACCATCGGTAGAAACTTCTATATGGTCCATAGGGGGGGTACAAGGCTGACCCAGAGATGGCATATCTGTGGTGTCTTCTTCTGTGAAGACACTTTTGAACTGTGAGCTGAGTGCTTCTGCTTTTTTCCCGCTGTCACTGATAATGGTGTTCCCTACCTTTAGAGGTGCTACCCCGACAAGGTCTCTCCTCAAGCCTTTTATGTACGACCAGAATGTTTTGGGTTTGTCAATTATAGCTTCTCCCAGTATGTCTGCCACATATTTTGAGTGTGCTTGTCTTATGCTCTTCTGAACTCCCTTTTTAACTCTCTTATATTTGTTCCAGTCTTCCTCTTGTCCTGTTCTCTTAGCTTTGTTATAAAGGCGCTGCTTCTTACGACAATGTCTCCTTAGGTTTCTGTTAAACCAAGGCAGGTTGTGTCTGCTTGATGTTATTTTACTAGGGATATGCTTGTTCATCGTGTGTTTCATTTTGTCTTTGAAGTCTGACCACTTCTGCGTAACCGACATATCCTGAGTTCTTTTGTCGAAGTTATTTGAATAGTCCATTAGATCTTTCTTAATGGCCGGTTCGTCGGCTTTTGTGCGAATGTACACTTTTCTCTTAGGTTTTCTGTTTTGTTTCGGTGCCATGTTAACGTCCACTAGAACCATGTCGTGGTCACTTATTCCCGGGACTACTGTAGTCTTTTCAATTATGTTGGGGTTGTTAACTAAGACCAGGTCCAAGAGGTTACCATTTCTAGTTGGTTCTTGCACTGTTTGGAATAACCCGTGGTTATCCACTAAGTGCAGTAACTTCTCTGCCTGCCCAGTGTAGGCCTGAGTGTTATCAGCTACAGTTGTATCCCAATTGATGCCAGGAGTGTTAAAATCACCAAGGATGATCACATTGTCAGAGTTTATTTTAGCTCCCATTTTACCTATAGACCTGTCAAGTTCATCCAGGCTATTGCCCTGGTCTGATGGGGGTCTGTAGTATGTACCGATTATCAGTGGTTTCCTTCCTGCTAATCTGCACCTGTTGAAGAGTATTTGGTAAATCAGTTCACTATTTAATTTGAACAGACAAGAAACCGGATAGTGAGTGTGAGTGACTGTACAACAGTGACATCTACTGGCACATGCCAGTACTCCACCCTTTGTCAACTCATGCAGTCAACAAAGAGCCAGGACCTACTAGGTACATGTAAGTCTACCATGCTCACTACATGTTTGTGTCTGTTTCCTCTTTGAGTATGATACATCTGAGTCAGTAAGGATTGTTGTTGAGGGAGGTAAAAGTGTTAACTTTGTGCTGAGACTTTTCCTTCTGTAGTCAACAGTGAATGGATGCAAATGTAGGGGGAGGGGCACATACTGGAGAGTTTGTTTTATTTAGATTTTCATTAGTGATACATCACTATTTTTCTTGAAGTCCATATGACATTGTGTACAGTAACTGTTATAAAATGATAATAATAAAAGTATAAAATATAAAAGTATAACAATGGAAATATACAATAAAATTGAAAAATATACACTTGAATTTAAAAAAAAACTTATTTAAGGTGAACTCAAAATCAGAGTGGGTGATGTCAAATGTACAAGTAAAATCATGGTATGAATAAATCAATTATGCAACAAAATATACAACCTACTACCAAATGCATAATGTTTATCTTCACATGGTCTAGCCTAACAAACTACTGCTCTGCTTATATTCTTGCTTAAACACATTCATATATAAGTACATGGTGAATGTAACCCAACACCACAGGGTGTCTGCTACAGCACCAGTTACCATGGTGACAGCCCTCTGGTCCAGGTCATTGACCTTATGTGTTTGGAGAAGACAAAAAAGAAACAGAGCGAAACAATGTGTTTTCCTTGTGTGAAGGTAAACACAAATATGCAGTTCAACTCTTACTTCATCTTGAGCTGCAGTAGAGCCAGCTGGTCTGTAACCATGGCCAGACTCTTGGCCAGTGGAGAGTAGTGGCAGCACATCAGGTCCCCTCGGATCTTATGGCTCTTGGCTGTGACAGTGATGAGGCAGGACTGGTCGGCTGTGTCCCACACCTGAAAATCCAGCCAACAAAATCTTAGAAAAATCTTCATATTTATTTAATTACCTAGTCATAATTTTGAGGGAAAAATATCGAAATTTTTTTTAAAGTCTCGAAATAATTTGTCGCGATATTTTTTATTTAGAATGAAGCATGAAGACTGGGTGTAGATCATCAAAATTATGTTAAATCCATGTCATAGATATCTCAACACAACTTAAACAGCCACTCCTGGCCCCCGGCCCCAAACTCAGTAACAGCTTTAGTGGAGCACCTGTCCTTGGTGCTGGACACATTGTACCATATCCATGTCAATGAAGGTTACACATCCAGGTAATAAGTTTCACAAGAAAACAGTTACTCAAGCAACTGGATATTTTGAAAACAGATGTTTCTTGTACCATCCACTACACCAGTCATCGACGAAAAGCAGCGGATGCTACTGGAAACATCTGACAGTTTTCAAAATCTATCCAGTTGCTTGGGTAACTGTCTTCTTGAGTCTAATCCATATATTTAAGACATATGACAGACACCTTGAGACTGAGTTAAATCCATATCATAGATCTCTAAACACCACTTAAACAGCCACTTGTGGCCCCCAAACTCAGTAACAGCTATAGTGTAGCAGCTATTCCTGTCCTTGGTGCTGAATATGTAGTATGATACCATATCTAGGTTAGACATCCAGGTAATAATGAGTCACACATACAAGAAAACAGTTCCTCAAGCGACTGGATAGATTTGAAACCTGTCAAGTAGCATCCACTACATGAGTCACGAAAAGTAGTAGATGCTGCTTGAAACAGTTGCTTGAGTAACTGTTTTCTTGAGTACTACATCTAGTTTAAGACATATGACAGGCACCTTGACAGTCTTGTCTGTGGACACACTAA
Organism: Branchiostoma floridae x Branchiostoma japonicum; assembly: GCA_013266295.2. Classification (NCBI taxonomy): domain Eukaryota; kingdom Metazoa; phylum Chordata; class Leptocardii; order Amphioxiformes; family Branchiostomatidae; genus Branchiostoma; species Branchiostoma floridae x Branchiostoma japonicum. The sequence goes on along the minus strand of CM023827.1, from coordinate 6,471,929 downwards.
AGATCCTGTTCTCCTCAGCGCTGATGTGGAGGTGGAAGATGGGAGCATTGTGACCCCGCAACATCCCTGTGGGTTTGCTGGGAAAATAAGACACATGTTGTTTTTGTTATTGGGTGGGCTGACTACTGAATAGACCAATTCTGAATGTCCATATATAATGTTAAATAAGTTACTCCTCACAGAGAGAAATATCAATGAACTAATGATCTATAAAAGAAATTGAATCGATAACCTTACCTTGGTACATATGGATTCCAAGTCCTAACTATTCTATCCATTCCTAGAATAAGAAACAAAACACTTGTTAGATACATTTTACTTTTCTTGCATTATATTTCAAACACTTTTGCTTCCTTTGTCTACATGGCAGTTCTTCTATTAGTTCCGATAAATTCATTTGCTGTCAAAGCAACTACATTTTTAAACGACCTGAACACTAAATGACCTGTTACATCTAACCCTTGCAAATCTAACTGTAAGCATTGTTTAAAGCTATCCACGTAGTGATGATGCCCCTATTGTACTTGGGGGCATGCGGCAGCAAGTTACACTCTACGATAGTTCTAGGAAAAAACAAGTTTTTGAGCACCTCAATCCTTGGCTGGTACTTGAAGGCATGAGTATTGCTTGTTCTTTTCTTAGCTGGTTTTAGATACTTAGTAGTTGGTATACATCACGTACCTCCTGTGACTATAAGATTCTTCTCCTTGGAGAAGTCGAACGTCTTGACTCCCTTGTAGATCTTAAAGACTGTCTCGTCTGTGTCCAGTCTCTTCCTTGTCTGTGTGTAGGTGAGGGAGGGCATCTTGGACTTGCTGGCCGTGGACTTGTCGTGAGATATTTCCTTCAGCTGTTGCTCCACATGGGTGCTGCCAGATACACAACCTTTGAGGGATGATATGAGATTTATTTGATTAATATTAAGATTTTTCACATTTGTGGAAGGATTGACATACATGTAACAGGTGACTATCACCTTTTCAAGATGTCAACCCTGGGACCAGACCGTAAGGTAAAGACTGAACAACTGAAGTTTCTGAACTACTGTGAGATGTGATTTTTTAAAAATAGAAAAGTCATCCACTCACCTATGACCAGTGCTGAGTTGGCGTGGTTTGAGCAGGAAATGACAGATCTGATGTCGTCATAGTAACGCAGCTGCCCCACCCAGTCTCTGTGCACCTTCCATCTGATTATGTAGCAAATAACAGCAACAGCCCTTAGTCTACTTTTTGTTATAAACTTTTTAGTGTGGTTTATATTCTTCTTGACATCAATAACATTCTATCGCAGTTGACAAACTTTGCAATTTCTGAATGATTGCAGATTTCATATAAAAATTGACCCCGCTATATATTCATGCATATCATAAACATTGTTACTAACTGCAAAACGATAAAAAATTGGATTATGTGTGATAATTATTTCACATACCTTATGTATTTTGTGAAGCTTCCGTTTGCTACCACTTCTATGTTGACGCTAGCTATGCCTTCTGTCTTGGGATATTTCTTCCAGGTTCTGTAAAATGGTAAAATCATTGATCAATATAAACTGAGCAAACCTTTGCAATACAACCATAGTCTGGTTTCCATCCTATTTTCATGTTTACCTTCACAGAATCCTCAGCTTATCTTCGCAGAAGAAATACATGCTCTGTTTCTTCTTCTTCTCTAAACACATATTGACCAGGACCAGCTGGTTGTCACCATGGTTACTGGTGCTGAAGCAGACACCCTGTGGTGTTGGATTACATTATGTAGCAATGACAAGACAGAGTTGGAGGGGCTGGTCGACATATGCATATGAATGTATATGAATGACTTTTGGTTGGTTGCCTCTTACCGTAATGTCTCTCCAGTGTTTTGGATAACGACAATGTTAACACATCCTTCACTGTCTCCAAACAGCACCAGGCATTCAGCGGGCCCTGTGGGGCTGAAATAAAAAAAAAACATGTTAACCTTCTCCCTGCTGCTTAACTATAACCCTTAACCAATTATGGAGAGCTGGTAGCCAGATGCCTACTTCAGTGTACTGAGGGTTAAATACTGACTACAGTTATCATGATTTTTCAGAAGAGTAGGTCACCCGTACTTCACGTTAATGAAACTGACTGAAACTAAAACTTGTCAAAATGGAAAGGACCTGATAGATAGTATGTATGTATTGGAGATCACACTTTATATGAAGATTGAGCTGCCACTGTGTAAAGAGTATGTCAGATGATGGTGATGAGGTAAGCATGGCAATACACTCTCAGCAGAAAAAAGGTTGAAAGAAGGTAAAAAAAAAAAAAGATTGTTAACATACCAATAGTCCAGCTTCAGTGGCACAGTTTCGAACCCGCTGATCTGACAATAGGGTTCAAAGTTGGACAGCTCATAAAACTGGATCTCTCGGTCTCTACAGCATAAAAACAATCATTCATAGTAAGAATCTTTACCTGTATAGTCGATATAACTGCCCTCTGGCATAACACACCAAAATCATATAATAGACAAAACTTTATGACAATGTCTATTGTATTAAAAGTATGTAATATGCAAGATTGTGCATTAGGTACTGGACTTAAAATGTTGACAGATAATAAGCAAACAAATAAATGATACTGATTTGCAGTTATTACTTTGTCTCAATGGAAAACAAACATTCGGTCTATGATGTGGCCAGATTTTTACATGTGGAAACAATCTGATTGAAAAAAAGATCAACAATTTTAAGGCTATGTGAGGATCCACTGACCCTGTGCCGATCATGAACTTGTTATACTGCGTCATCAACACGAAGTCTGTGATCCACTTGTTCTTTATTCTGGTGCTCTGTTGTTGCTCTGACTGAAAAATATAAAGTTGACAACACATTAATCATTAAAATCAAATAGGTGTATAGATAAATAAAAATATCCAGTAATTTAAAAGCCGTAGCACATAGCCGTATATGGCCTCCTGAACACTGCCCAACTCCCCCCAACCATGGTTAGGTCGGGAGCAAGGTCAGTTACTGTTCAGCTGCGCCAGCTGAGTGTTTTAAAATGTTTAAAACATTTGGGTGTGGACCGGAGGTTGGGCCATGGTTGGCTGGTATGGCTGGTGTTTGGAAATTCGTCAGCATTTTTCAGTTCATGTTCGGGGATCAAATTTGACTCCAATTCACCTTAAATTTGATTTGATACATATAGAAAGGTAGGCGTAGCCTAAATCTGGTCAGACTGCTCCTGAACTTCAACCATCCTTGGTTGGTTGGTTGGTTAGCAGTCGGGGGAAGGTTCTGAATGTGTGACAGGGACTTAAGCCACCAAATATTTGAAGATGAAAACTTACCACCACCGCTCTTGTTCTCTTCAGGTCTAAGTTGGGAGACCAGAAGGTGACCATGCCATCCTGTCCAAGAGCCATGAAAGTGTTGTCTGGGGTGTGGGAGACCTTTACAATGGGCTCCCGGTGAGGTGTACTTCCCATGGCAGCCGGTAGGTGGAACGCCACGTCCTTGTCTCGCAGTACCGCCTCCTCTTTCTCCGCATACTCCAGCTGCATGTACGTGCAGAACTCATCCTGAAAAACACAACATGAGTCGATTAAAACTTGATTATTAGAGTTATAAGAATTACTTATGCTAGGGAAAAGTATGATCATCTTGAGGCAGTTTAGTTCACTGAAAAGCTAATTTTCCATGACAGAAAAGACAGATGCTATGTACAGCATTTACAGGTGCATTGTACCAGAGAAATTTTTGATATTAAGTGCAATTAACAGTGGACCACGGCTTAACATCCCATCCTAAGGACTGCAACCCTTTCCAGTAGCGTGCGAGTCAGGTGAGCAACAAGAGCCGGGTTTTGAACTCCCAACCTCTTGGTCCAGAGGCAGGGTTGCTAACCACTGGACAACACATGCTACGCTATCTCTGTTGGGGTGTTTTGCAGTCTGGACAGTTGGATTAAACACAAGACTAATAAGATATACTAAAAGGCTGTGCCCCAGAGGCATCGCCAAAAAGCATGATGAGAAAGGACTTATCTACCACCTGACCTGGTTTCAACAAAAACATCTTCAAATGAGTGCATGTTATGATAACATCTAACCACAGCCCTCCACTCACGTATCTAGTCACTTACCAGAAGTGGTCTTTTCCAAGAGCACTTTTAAACTACAATGGAAACCCTTGAATTCTAAGGTAAAATTCCCCAAGTGAAAGATCACCGAGTGTTTTACTCAAAAATCTGTTTGTTTGTTTCACATAACCCGTAAACCGCCTTTAGGCTTATTACTACATGTATTACACACCAGTTTTGTACAGTAAGTACAAGCTGCGTAAGACCGAACTGTAAGGTTTGAACCACTCACACCGGGAAGGACCCCTACTCTATTCGATAAGTGCGGTGGGATCTTTAATGCGCTTGAGGTATGGCTCTCCTCAAACATGGGACCTCTGGCTTTACATCCTATCCAAGAGGATGTCCCTAACGAAAGGTAGGTACTCATTTTCACCTGAGTCGAGTGCGGAAATTAGGTGTAAAGTGCCTTTCCCAAGGACACAACAGAGAGGCCTACCAGGGATTCAAACCCAGAACCTTCAATTTTATCTTCCTGCTAGCAAGAATCTTTAAGGAAGCTTGAAAACGTCTTGGACTTGAAGTGCCAGGTGTCTTCACCAAGAAGTAAGCAGTAATGATGTTTTGTTATACGGAGGATGGCCTCAGGCACAGACTAAGTGGTTTGGAACCAAGTGCACAATTATTGTTATGTCTTACGATGGTGACAGCAGATAAAAGCCGTCATTAGTGTGCCAGCTATACAATAACCTGAGTGTCTTACTTTCTACAGACCTCAGTCTATTGACCGGACAGGAACTACATGTAACTACTTCTTAAAGGCATCCAATGCACTTTCAGGATTTTCGAGGTCAATTTTCTGGTCATTTTTCAACGTTTTAAGTTGAATCAACCCTACAAGGTATTCTGATATCTGTGAGGCAAAAACGCGATGTTGCTGACGGAAAACGGTTGCTTGTCACCAAAAAATAAAGATTCTGAGACTCCTCACGTAGTTTGTTTCTTCAAGTTGGCTATTTCAAATGCTTGAAATGATGACGAAAATGTGCTAAGAAGTGACCTAGTAAATGTCAATATCAGACAGATTTCCTCCTCCAGAATATTATTTGTTTTGCCGGCCTGAAATTGAATTGGACACCTTTAGATACAATTCATCTTCAGGTGATTAGGAACTTGTCAAGAAATTAAAAAAGTCTCTTTTACAGTGACAAATAGCCATAATAATCAAGTGTAATCTTTCTAAACTTTTTAATGTCACTGACTATTCAGTAAAATCTTTCATCTCTTTTTACATTTTTCTGGCAGCTATTCTTTTCGTTCTGCCAGAGTCTACAATGGTTTTTCTCTTTTGACCTTTTCCTGAATGTTCTGTCAGGCAGCCTGTATCACCCCCAGAGGTGAAGCCATGCATCAAATTCTACAGATTCCTCCCCAGATAAAGAGAACCATGATTATTCCCCATGGTTTCCCAGGCTGGGTGTGAAAGTGGAAAGACTAAAAATTACAAAGGAGACAGTCCTATGTTCCGACACCCCTATTTTCAACAATTTATTAGGGTTAAAGTTTGGGTTAGGGCTGTCAGAGCACACGTTGAGTTGTTAGGACATATCAAAGCGACCAATTACGCTTCACGAAAAATTTTACAAAGAATTCAAATTGCTCAATACACCTCATGGAAAAAGGCTTGCAGACCCTCCTATAAATGATGCTTCAGAAAAAAAACAGGTGTGACTTTCATCCATTTTTACCTTATCATTTAATAATATGTAACAAGTCATGATTGTAGGTTTGGACAGCGAGGTGTTTGTTGTAGTTACTAGCTATGATCATAACAACTAGAGCAACAGATATCATGTGCATAATTGGGATACCACAAGATATGAATGTCCTAGATTGTATCAATTTCAAGACTTGTGCCCTCCCTCCAAAAACTATCATTGGAGATGGCACAAAAGGCTGTTGACAGGAGGGGATAAAATTTAGATTTTTCTGGACCTAGACGAATTCAAAAGCTATTCTTGGAAATATTTTGATCTTCAAATTACATATCTTACTACATATATTTACAAACTGCAATCAGAGTCCTTCTAAATTAACGATTGATTGCTGTTGTTGGTTTGATGATAAAGAGCACTTCAATTTTTAAGTTTGGGGAGATTTTTAGGGACATGTACAAGATCATTACTACAAGATAAGTTTGAAAAATACTTACCCAAGCAATTTCTCCATCAGAAGATGAGTCTATCTTCATAAACAGGGCAACAATCTGTTCTTCATTCTGGAAAATATGAGCATGACAGTCACTGACAAAAAAACTGTAGTTACTGTTACAGTAGTATATTATTTAACATTTTCATCACATGTAATGACATTTCTATTGCATTAAAAAGCAACAATACTGATTGAAACTAAAAGCAAAAGTCCTGAATCCTGAGATACACATTTTTAAAATGCCTTTATCACAAGGATGCGTTCCGACTCTACTATATTCTGACATCCCTTTTAATGTTCCGACAACTCAACCTATAACCTATGTTCTAACAACCCTACCTGTAATGTTAATCCTATATCTAAATGTGAACATATCTAAATATGAACATAGGGGTGTCGGAACACAGAGCTGTCCCCATTTTCAACCCCATGCACTGACATTTCAATAGCAAAGCAACAATCAGGAAACAAAAGTCCAATCCTGACACAATAATCCTAAAACAAAAGTCCAAGCCTGAGATATAAAAATGCATTATAATCAGACTTAGGATATCAGTCTAAAATATCAGATTGAATCCCACCAGGCTGCCATGTTTTCTAGGCAATGGAGAGCTCGACCCAGGAGAATCGGCTTCTGCCATCATGTCACAACAGCGCAACAAAACAACGCACGAGCCTTCGGTTTACTGCGGTTGATCTTTCCCCTACACGGCAACAAATATTCCTGTTGCCAGCCCGGGGACAAGGCTCATGTAGTCAATGGGATGTACCCAACACACTTCAATTGTAATCTGATTCTCTGAGGGCCAAGCTTACCCTGGAAACCCCTATTAGCTATGGATTAATTTGCATATGAAGAACTCGGTACTCTTTCGCTCCTGTGCGTCATACTAAACGTGTTTGGACAGTTTCAGATGATGTTGAACTTGACACCATACAGCCACCAGATGGTCCTGTACTAATAATATGGAGTCCGTTCTCTTTCTGAAGCTAAATTCCCTACAACAAAAACGTCTAGCAAAGAACCTTATAAGCTTAAAGGACTTCCTTGAGAGGGATAATTGGCTATAAGTCACCCGGGATTTTCCTTTAGGTAAGTCTATTTTGAGATATGATGTCATAAGAAAGTAACATAAGTTGTTTTTTTTACCTTCACCTCAAAATTCAACATACCATTATTGTGTATCCAAAAGGTTGTATTTAAAACAGCGATTGTACAACAACAAACTTGTCCCTCATGCATGAGTGCTTGTTGCCAAAAGACGGAGGCATAACACATTATGTCTGCCACACAGCTGTGTATGGTGGAGTGGAAACTGCCCCAGATTCCTTTTGTGAGGTAACCATGCAGTAAATGCAGTCTAGCCCAACCTGAGAAAGAATTATTTGTAAAGCTAACCCCATCTAAACAGTCATCATTGTCTCCCCCTTGATACATTGCTATCATAGAGTAGTTTCCCTTTGTGTTATAATACAACTTTCTGTCAGTGTATAGCAGCGTGTTACAAACCACCTAGTGTTTCACCACAAATATCATCAATAGGAAACAAAATTCAACATCCACCAGGTCACATATATCCACCAGCTGGAAAAAAAATGTATCTAGATCTTCAATGTAACGTTCAGTAGTATATCTGTGTGCACTAGAGATCTTTCAAACACACTGTTTTTCAAAGTGGCAGATATATGAAACACGGCAGGTAAATCTGGTATCAGATGCCATTTACAAAATTGGCTTGGGCCTAGGAAAAAAATTCAAACTTTGCATTCTAAAAATCCATGAAACAAAGTTTCAGAGGGTTTGAAATTCTGATGTCGGATTTTTAAAATTTTATGGCCTTGCTAGCAGTTGCCCCTTAAAAAAAGATAAGGGTCGGTGGGTTTTTGCTAATGTCGGTCGGGAAACCGGAAACACAACATTTTTTTTCCTAGGCCTTATGAGATGTTTGGCTTTCAATCTTGTTCAGGCTGTTATGGTATCATGTTACATTACAAGTGGTAGGTACCTAGGCGACATGTGTAACTTAAATGTAAACATTAGAACGGACACTTTCAGGCCACACCAATTCAAATCATTGTTCCTCAAACCTGCTTGCTTGAAAAACATTGACTCATCCTAAACAATTTGAAATGTTTACATCTACATCGTTAAAGCTTGGTGTACCTAATTAAGTACATGTAATTTGATCTGCACTCAAAATGCTCCCCTAAGAAGTATTACACTGCACAATAGCACCACCTATCAGCATGCTAGAAAACTGCAACTGTTGCTGTAAGAAGTTAAGATTTAAGTCGACTTACCCTTCCACGGATGCCCAAGCAGTTCTTGAGCACCTGCTTGAACTCTTCCAGGTTGAGAGCGCCGCTGCCATCTGTGTCAGCTTCCTATCGGTCAACGTTCATACAGTGTAATTTTTTAGGTTACAATTAAACAATTGACCTGCCATAAATATCTAATAGTATCCAAATATATACACATCAAAGTACTATACGTCATGTATTATATGTTCTTCTCATATCATTTCTAGACTCATACAGATTCAGTTTGTCTTTCTAACCTCCAGCCTGCTAAAGGTATCTGCTTGGCACCAATATTTTTATTGGTTATTATGTTAGAAAGCAGGGTGAAGGTTAAACTTACTTTCCGATCAATAAATCTATCTAAAAATTTGTTGATGAAATGTTTCATTCTAGTTCAAAGAGCTCAATCAAAAGATACAAATGTAGATGGAAGTGTATACCTTCCAGAAGAAATTTCTTTGCAAAATTGTTGGCTAATGAAAATCAAAAACAATTAACGTCCGATGATCGTATCATGCAACAAGACTGTCACCCCCGAGGATTGATGTAAAATCGATAGGCGATCATTCACAACAACCTGCACGATTCCTTGACATGTTATTGCTACGTGATGTAGTTCATATAAACAAGTGCCTAAACAAAACCAGGCATTCTTGTAGCCTCCTGAGCAGGTTGTATGACTGGGGCTTTTTACTAGCTTTTATAATGAGCTTATTTCTTTTGGTATATCACTTCAGGGCCCTTTAAGTACATGTACATGTACAAATAGAAGTGTTGATAAGAAAAAAAAGTGCATTACTTACTTTTTTATTAAGGCCATGTTGATTTGATTATATGGATGACATCCGCGCGCGCATCAATTTTCGTTCGTTTCCAAAAAAAAAAAAAGTTTTCGACCATAGTGGAAATCGTACAAAGCAGGTGCAAAATAAGCAAATATATTCCGTAAATAGAAAAGAAAATATTGGAAAACTATACTAATATCGTAGAATACTAAAATTAATTCAAAAGGAAGAAGAAAATGTGAAGAAATGAAAATGAAGAGTCTATTATTCGCCATACCATAATCTGTGTGTTTAGTAGCCATTTGTTCAACCTTCATGACCACGTAGATTTCATAATGAAGGCAACTTTTTTTTTTTTGCCAAACTTTTTTTTTATTCGCACGCTCGCATCAGTTTTGGGGTACCCAGAGGATGTCATCCATATAATCAAATCAACATGGCCTAAAGCAAAAAAAAAAGCCCCAGTCTTAGAGGCTAGGATCCTTGTAATTACAATACAAGAACTACTGTATGTAATTTTTCATACAGGAATATTTTGGGGGATTTTGGAAAGTGTACAGACTATGCTCCGTCATTTTCCCCATTTTTTATATAGTTGTGTTGCCATATAAGATGAATTTCAATTTTCAGTTAACCATTGTCACCTTTCTCTTCTGCAGATTTTTTTGTTGTTTTAGGAGGTTGCAAGGCAGAAGCAGGGCTTGTTAGTCATAGGAGACAACACATCCTAAAAGCTTAAGAATTCATATTATAGAAAGCAGTAAAGTATGATGCAAATTGAAAACAGTGTAGATACACACAAAGCAAAATTAGATGTTTTGATCACCACAAAAGAAGTATCTCTTGAAACATTGATCAGATCTATATCACAAATGGTGCCCGAAGTCTTAGATGAACGCAAGAGCTTCCTTCCTGTTATTATGAAAGCTGGGGCATGCAGCTGCACATTGTTGTGTTGTTATTTGCAGGTTCTTTATTCAGGAAGTCGATAAATCAACAGTTACAAAATGAAGCATAAAGCACATTTTGTTCTATGCTGTCTTTACTGATTAAAAAAGTCATAAATCAAAATCAGCAAAATAAATCAGATATGAAGCAATTATTGCAGGTATTTCATGCCATATTGGACCTAATGTACTCATTGAAAATAATGATAAGTGAGGAAATAACACAAGACACTGAAGGGACAAGAAATTATACCAGATTTACACATGCAGGCAAAAATCTGATCTACGAAAACTGGATACACATGCAAGCATACAAAAACGGTTTACGTCTAATTTTTTCCTGCGTGTAAATCGGCCTGCTTTGACATATGTCAAGAGTGTACCATACGCTCAGATCGTACATTACCTTAAGGCCTGGCGTATGATCTGAGCGTACATGCTTGACGTACATAAAAGCAGGCCAATTTACACAGGAAAAATTTGAAATAAATTATGCAGTTTTCATACGCTTGCGTGTGTACGCAGTTCTTGTATCGTCAGGTTTTTGCCCGCGTGTAAATCAGGGATAATACACACATAGATAAAAGCAAATCAATAGAATCAACACAAACAACGAGATTGGAAAAATATTTTTTGTATCATGCATGCAAGATACGAAGTTACAATCAAGGAAAAGGCAAGAAGCTGTTGGTTCATCTAAGACTTCGCACTCTGGTTCTGTTGCGGTTGCTTACCCTACGCCAACTGACTTTACGCCGGGTGCGGAGCGGGATGGGAAAGCCTTGTCTGGCCCTGTCTGCTCTATAATTCTGAATGTTAGACGTTAAGGCACACAATTAATAGCTGCAGGAATTAAGGTTAATTAAGCAAGAGACCTTTTTGTAGAGAAAAGCTACAGGGGCTAATATCTACTAAACATAATTCTGCCAGGTCACATACATGTATATCTGCAACCCTGAAAAATAGCATCTAAAGAGATCTCCAATGAGCACATTGGCAGAACATACATGTACTGTGCCTGCGCAAAACCTGTAATGTGAATAGCACTTGGACAGAACGTATCGTTTAAGGTCATATTCACATCTATAGTTTTCAAATGTTGTGTCTGAACAGATATCGTCTGCAATGGGCAAAATTCTGATGCAAAGTTGACCAAACATCCAACGAAAACCCTGAAAATCCGGGTTTTGCGCAGGGCCAGTACATTCTACCGACGTGCTTATCTCCAATGCAACATCCCCCAGTATGATCACTCCTGCATATCTAAACTGTGTACACCTAGGGGATGCTGCACTAGAGATCTCTCAATGATCAAACACACTGTTTCTCAAAGTGGCAGATAAGGTTATATATAAACCGGCAGATAAATGTTAATGGAAGTTATAGTAAAGGTCTATTGCAAAACACTTAAAACTGCACAGCAATGGGAAACACACAAACTAAGCAACTACAGGATTACACATCACTCAAGGTCTTTGCCAAGAAAAGCAGTGCAAGAGACACATTAATGAAGTGGGCTGGGGGTGGTATGAATGTGTACTCAACTACCACCTCTGAGTCTGCCTTTCATTAATCACCTGATTGATTGAGACTGAGACATTTCATACTTTAAGTTTTAATCCATCTATGTGCATTGTTAATGCCGTGCTTCAGTGCCAGAGGTGTCAATCAATGTTTTACACAGTGCTGATTGGGTGTTACTAAGGCCATGCCAATTCATTTTGTTGGTTCTCTGACATTTTTTTAGACCACATCAATTCAATTTGTTCCTGTCCTTGGTGCTGAAGGATAGACATCTACGTAATGAGGTACACAAGAAAACAGTTACTCAAGCAACTGGATAGATTTTGAAAACAGACGTATCAAGTAGTATCAACTACGCCAGTCACCAACAAAAAGGAGTGGACGCTACTTGAAACATCTGACAGTTTTCAAAATCCATCCAGTTGCTTGAGTAACCGTTTTCTTGTGTACCATTATATTATATTTTTTAAATCCAGAAACAAAGAAATTAAAATGGCGTGACCTAATCTTGATATGGAGTGCCTGTTACATGAAAGACAAGTGTGAACGTCGTACCTCATTGGTGACCTAACTTACCTCGAAGTAGTACTTGAGCTTGTGTAAGTGTTCCAAACTGATACGCTCTTCAATCTGAAACGACAAAAATGTCGGCTATTACAAATGCCACATACGGAAGTCACACTTTCCTCTCAAACAATCTTTACTACATATCTATTACCGCAGAGTCAAGCACCTGTATAGCATAGTCAGTTCTTTATTGTCACATAGTCTTGTTGTCCATGTTTGATGACCTGTAACTGTTGAGTACAAATACCGTTAATCTTGAGTCTTTTAACAACATACATCCGCAAGTCATACTGAGTTGAATTAATCAAAGTGGCAAGGCGGTCTAGTGGTTAGGGTTGTTGACTCAGAATCCAAAGGTTCTGGGTTCGAATCCCTTGCAGGCCCCACTGTTGTGTCCTTTGGAAAGGCACTTTACACCTATTTCCTCACTTCACTCAGGTGAGGAAATGAGTTACTGTACCTACAAAGGTTCAGTTAGGGACGTCATATCGGATAGGACATAAAGCCAGATGTCCTGTGTTTGAGGTGAGTCACACCTTGAGCATGTCAAATAGAGTACTAGGTCCTTCCTGGTGTGAGTGGTTCACACCTTACAGTCTGGTCTCAGCGTTGACATCTTGAAAAGTAATAGTCACCTGTCATGTAAATCCTTCCACAAATTTGGTAAATCTTAATATATATTAACTAAATAAGCCAAGGCAGGATAGCAGAAGCAACTCCATAGAGATCCACAGAGGTTATAGGCCCATGGTTATATTAAAAGTTACTTCAAGAACAAACAGATGAAATTTTGAAGATTAAGTTGAATCCTAAGTTAACTGGTGCATGTAACATTATAATTAGTAGTATCTTAACTGAAGCAATTCTTATACTCACTCACCCATCCCTTTCTCCTAGGGAAATCCAAACTCCTGTATGCCATACCAGTATTCAATCTACACCCTTAATCCACTGTAAGCTGCTTGTTTCGTAGACTTGTATTCATACTCTGACCTACTGAATCATGCAGAAAATTTCTCAGGTGTGCCTTAAGCACTGTGTCGTAATTCGTAAAGGTGCTGCACTTAACACAGCCTCCTGTAAGACTGGATTTAACTTAAGAGGGACTGTACCTTAACTATACAGGGGAATTGTGTATCAGGCCTTCAGTTTGCTTAATAATCTATATGAACGTCTACGTTTATTTATTCAATTTTTTACAAAAAATTACACATTTTTGGTTTCTAGATGCAGGTTATTACAGCCAAACTCAGTGTTCTGCACCACCTAGAAAGATCGCTGAATGATTTTTCCCTAGGTAAAAATATCGTCACCATAGGGACACGAAGGGTAAATCACTGCAGCTGCTATCGAAATGTTGTGAAGGGCCATTAATAAGTCATGGCCATTGAAAAGCTATCAGCATAATTAAAAGTTTTGTGCTGTATTGCGTGATCGGAAGACAAAGAGAGGATAGAACTGAATGCAAACCCCTCAATCATGTATCCTCCTGGGAGTTTGCGCCATTGTTAAGAACTTCCTAACAAATCATTTTCACTTGTATAAACAATGATATTATTAATGATGTGTGAGTCAAAATTTCACCTGCTATAAATGGCACTTCAAGACATTTTCATGCTAACAAGTACAGACCAGGGCTGGAAATACCACCTGCGTTTGCAGGTTAGTGCAGGTAAAATTGGAGCAGGTATTTCTGATGTCTACCTGCACTGGTCCATGTACTGGGTTTAAATATACATGTAGGTGTTTGAATTCACTGTTACCATCTTAAGTATAAAAGAAATAATAGCAATGGTTTCTGAATAGTTTTAGTATGATCCATACTTCCTAAATTCTGAGTGGTGCAGGTAAAATGTGTCTGGTGCAGGTAATTTTCAATGTTACCTGCACCAGTGCAGGTATGGAGAAAAAAGGATTTTGCACCCTGGCCTGGGTTGCTACTTGCTAGCATTATCAAGTCTAAACTATGATCACTGACATGGGTTTCTAACCAGCAAAGAACTCATTGCCTGAAAGAGGCTTAGTGACCATCAGTTTTCTAAAAACTTCAACCTTTTCACCTCATTTCCCAGTATTTCTAACATACCTCTTTTCAAATTTAACTTGATTCCTTTTTCTTATTCAAAAGTGATACATTACCCCCCCAAAAGTTCTGAAATGAATTAGCCCAGCATTGCAATTCCCAGGGGATGAAAACAGGTGCAGCCATTGTGACATGTGGTTGCCATGGTTATTAGCAAACATAAGTTCAGCCACTTTACAAGATTTATTTACTTTTTTCAGATTAATGCATAATCTGTACAATTATTGAATTTTTCACTTAGGCCACATTTATCTTATTTTTTGCTTATTGGATCTGGTGGTTCAAATTTCCTTAACCTATAGCACACATCAATTCCCTGTTGGTGACAGAGTTAGGCAGCAGGGAGAAGGTTAAGTTGGGAAATGTTGATCTTAACTGTGATAAGAACAACCACTATCATCATGGTGAAATGCTACACTTTTATTTGCAAAGTCCACTTTTTTTCTCCCTCTGAGCATAAAGGCACAGTACATGAGTGCCACTTAGCAGTTTGAAATGGTACTGCAAGTGATTTTGCATAAAGCCTTACCACATTAATTTGCTTCTCAGGTAATCTACAATGAGTCATACAGGTATGGCAACATATCCCTGAGCCAGTGTATGTGGTTCGAACAGGTGTCCTAAAGGTCAACTAAATGTTCTTGTTTAGACTGTTCATGAGCACCACTTAGCAGTTTGAGATAGTACTGCAAGTGATTCAAAAAAGCCTAAAGTTACCACATTTGCTTCTCAATTAATCTACAAAGAGTCATACAGGTGTGGTGTATCCGGTCAGAGCAGGTGTCCTAAAGGTCAACTAAAGTTCTTGTTTTGGGTGGGGTAGAAGGACAATAGTCAGAGTGGGGCATGGGATACAATGCCTGAATACAGTGTTAAAAGATCCCTGGGTCAGTCGAAATCCAAACCCAAAGCAAAGTTTCTATCGTTAGGCTCCTATAGGAAAACTTTGAATGCATTGTGGAGTTGCAATCAATCAAACCTGCCCAAGAAGACCACTCAGGAGACCCATGAAATCTGGTCTATGTGTATGTGGACAGGTGGTCATTACAGGCAGGATTCTTAATGCTTGTGTAAATGGGTGGTCCTTGTGTAGAGGTGGTCACTTGTACAGGTTTAACTGCACAATGTTGTTAAGTTTCAACTTCCTCATGAATCTGAAGTTCCACTCTTCCAAATGAATGTTTCTTTTATAATCATACATTCAAAACTTTTATCGTGCAGGAATCCTTAACATTTACCTCTCATTCAGTGAGAGCAATGAAGCATGTTATTTACAACTAATCATTGGATTAGGCAGAAAAGTTATGTTAAGCCAACAAGTTGTTTTTCCTCTGTTTCATTTTGGGATGAGGTGTGGAAAAGTTGAAGTACATGCTCTTATAAACTAGCCTCCTATAAAGTTGGTACTGTTAGCACCTCGGCAGAACGTACTGCACCTGTGCAAAACCTGTTAGGTATTGTGCATAGCAATTCGGCAGAACTCTGTTTAAGGTCGTATTTGCATCTATAAGGTTGTGTCGGAAAAGATATCATCTGCAACGGGCAAAATTCTGATGCAACATTGACCAAACATCCAACGATAACCATGAAAAATTCGGGTTTCGCGCAGGCCCAGTACGTTCTGCCGACATGCTGGTACTGTCCAATATCTGTACACTTTCTGAGTCAAAGCTATGTATATAAAATGCAACATCTCAATTAGACAAACTTTTTTCCAACCCTGAATCATTTCAAATGTTTTCGAAGTAACAAATTATTATCTCCAAGTCTCATCAGACAAAATGCTGGCAAGAAAGTTTAACAATTTATCTCTCCCAAAGAGAGGACTTTTTTACCCCCCCCCTCCAAACATAATTGTTTACACTAACTTAAGGAAACAATCACAGATGGTTGTGTGTTGATACACGGACAATCCTCAGCTTTTAGCCAATGAGAACTTACCAAACTCAAGACGATTGTCTCCTCCGGTTTAATGACCGTTACCTCGGCAACCACAGGCGGTCTTCTCAGTAACCGATCTATTAGGTCCGAGAATGAAGTTGCCCGTTTCTGTAAGGAAGTTTTGGTCCTCATACCTCTGAGTACCGCTGACATTTCTTCAGGAAACTGGGTCGCCTAACTACCTGATATCTACACCCTGTAGTGTAGGGTTCCTCAGGGGACCGATCCATTCTTTTATCAGCAGGGGGGGAGTTATTGTAGACTTACACATGGATTTAGAAAGTGTAAATAAACTGGTATCAATACAGATGATCTTAAAAGGCAATTATGGGTCAAAATGTTAGTGTCAATCATTTAAATGAAGAGCCAATTTATACAGGACAAAACCGGTATTGGCCGATTACAACTGGAAGTTTTCCTTGAGGCAAGTTACTAAAACAGGACTGGTCTATCCACTTGATACAACCCATAAATCACTTTAACCAACCGGATTGAAGGCATGCGGTCATGTGACAAATGAAAAAGGGAATTCGTCTGCATCCATGGCACTTATCCCTCCAATTACTAAGAATTAAACCAGATGAAAAAAGATGATCTCCCTTTCATTCTGTTGAAAGCAAGGCAGTTCTGAAGCATTAAACCATGAGGGCCACCGCTGCAAGCTAAGCCAGCCTACAATTGTCCAGATTAAGAAGAAGAAAGAAACTTTAGCTATTGGATTTAGACACCAGTATCGTTTTTCCTGGGTTGCTAAGCTACCTGCACATTCGAAAGGCTCCTGTGTTTTGACAGTATGGCTGACCCAGTATTGAAACAAAGCAGAAATTTGGCCACTACCATTTAGTCTAGCCTGGGTGCCATCCTCCGTAGTTACCGCTGGTTCTCTCTTGTCACAGGTACAGAGCCAGCAACAAGAGAGAGCTGGCAGTAACTACAGAGGATGGCACCCAGGCTACGCTTAGTCAGCATTCATAACAACTTCTTGGGGGGGTCCTTCAATTGCAGTTGACTTGTGGCTACTAAAAATGAAATCAATGTCTCCAAAAACAGTAAGTAACAAAAGTTGAGTTCATGCTCAAAGAATAAAAGAAGTTAAAAAGAGTGATGGCCGTGGATACAGCATTTCTATCACAAAAAACTACAACGTGACAACTCAGTATCCACACGAACCTGAAAGTAACGTTTAAGTGCATTCAGATCGAGGTTTCCAAGACTTAGGCCCCGTTGCAGTTGCGATTTCTTTCTCGAACTTGTCCTCTCCACGAAACTGAGCCCAGTCAAAGGCCGCGACAGTCTTTCCGAGGCCGTAGACTTTGTCGTGCAGATACGGACCCTTTTCCCCGCACCTCTCCCCTTTTTGGCGTGACGCACTGCTGTTGCGAGTTCTTTCACGAATGGTTCCCGCGTTGACTTGCTGGTAAACTTCTCCGATCTAACAGAGTCTGTGTCGACGAGTATATTCTCATCCTCGCTATCTACATGTATATCCTCCATTGTGAATAATTTTTCCACTAACAGAAGAAACCTGTTATACTGTCGCAAATTTGCAGTCTGTTTTATGTCTAATGCACCCACACAAGAAAAGAGCATGAAGCTTGTCCTGTTGATGTTTTTACGCTTGAACACCCAGCTGCCTCTACCCACAAGTTCAGCATTACTTTTTTCCTTTGTAAAACGTGAATGAAGTATCGATCCCAATTTACCATCAAACATCTTTCCCCCTTTAGTTACTGTTTTCCCTGACTTCCAAATTCCACGTGTGATGCCGTCAATGCCGGTATACCAATTATCAGCTGTGGTGGTGTTTGGTAAACTGTAGATGTGCCACTGATCTCAGCCTAGTCACAATGACTTCTCCGTATAAGTCGGAGATTCAGTTCCAGCAGGTGTTATGCTCTGACGTCCAACCAGAGGATACCTTACATCCTCGGGTGTTCAATGAGGGTCTGCATGCCTTTTTCCACGAGGCGCAGCG
Organism: Branchiostoma floridae x Branchiostoma japonicum; assembly: GCA_013266295.2. Classification (NCBI taxonomy): domain Eukaryota; kingdom Metazoa; phylum Chordata; class Leptocardii; order Amphioxiformes; family Branchiostomatidae; genus Branchiostoma; species Branchiostoma floridae x Branchiostoma japonicum. Next base: position 6,453,541 of record CM023827.1, on the reverse strand, counting down.
AGCCATTTAAATTTACCGTTAATCGTAGCCGGCCGCTTTAATTCAACATTGAGCATTGTCAGAAAAATCTTCATGAAGCATAATTGGTAGCTTTGATTCCACGTAGCATGTTATTTATTATCCTGAATTCATCGTGAAGCATTGTTGAAAAAATTCTTTGGATCATAGTTGGCACCAGATTGCCCAAAAATATAACGGAGCATCCAAGGTCTGCAGACTAGTTTTACCAGACATTCCATGGATACAAAAGAACACTCCAAAGAAGTCGCTCGTAGAGCCTTATACAAGAACAACTTAATTTTCCGTAAAGCGTTGCCTGCCTGAATTTACCGTTAAACATTATCGGCCCTAGCTCCTAAATTTACCGTTAAGCGTTGCCAGGATGCCCCCATGCAGACCCTCTTCAATCAGCTGATGCCAAGGAGATGCTCATTCAATGCCAACAGTTAATAAGGAGGGGGTAAAGTGAGGATAGGTGTCGCGGTATGTTTGAATTGCAATTGAAGGCACCCAGGCCAGCAAATGAATGAATGAATGAAACTGTCAATCCTGATTGAGGAGTTCCATACTGGACACTTTTCCCACCTGTTACAGGGCAGGACAAACTCTCATCTCATCTATTCCTTAGTCGACCATTGGGGCACCACAGATGAACTGACAACCAGTTTTCTCCACCCTTCTCGGTTTTCTGTTCCTCTTAACGTTTCACTTAGTGTCATGCTGGTCCATTCTCTGACATTATGATTATCCTCCCATTTTTTCCATTGCTTATACCACTTTCTTCCTCCCTGTACTGTTCCTTGCATGATAGTTTTGGCTAGTCCCGATGACCGTGACACTTTTCCATTTCTTTACTGTCACATGACTGTGGTTAGGAGGTCTTTGTATGGACCTATGCTTTGTTTGACAGGAAAAACTGACTTAAATGTAGTGCATCAACTTATTTCAGCAAGTGACCAATATCAGACTCCTAGGATGAGGTTTAGGTTTACATGTAGGTAAATCATGTGTCCACATTGGACAATCTTACAATGTCAGGGCCAATTGTCCTGTAATTCAATTAAAACTGCACTTTTCTATCTCAGTAGTAGTCTCTGCAAAATATTGGATGGACCCTTCATTTTGCCAAGTACAGGCAGCCAGAACAGTAAATTGTGACTATTTCAGTCAGAAGCACAGTACATGTAGTGCAATTCATAATAATGTTTGGAGCCTAGATCTAGATTCCTCCGAACAACATCAACATGCTCCCCTCTACTTTGGAATTCTGCTTCTCTTTTTTATGTCTTTTGCTGTTTCTGCAACATTATAAGCCCTCTGCAAGACTGTTTTTACATGTTTATTGCATATGTTCAATGGTTTGATGTGTGATATACAATACTCAGTCCTTTCTGTGCTCTTAAGCCATTATGGTTGTTTAGCCTAGGTGCCTGGGTGCCATCCATTTATTTTACCAGGGATCCCCATACGCATTGCCTACTAAAGAACTTTTAAACTAAATAGGATGTTACCCAAGCTACTAGTAGTCAGTTGTTGAAAATACAACAGATATGACATTGGTAACAGTCAAACAAAATACGAAACATTCATTCTACGTGTTTTGTTTTGCAGGATTCTACCCAGCTGCTCAGGAAGGTAACCGGATGTCTTCTACAGTCTTATTAAGGTACCATCAATAACCACAGAACTAACACAACTGTTTATTTAGCTTAACAGATTTGTTTATAAGGATACTGTTACCCTAATAAATTACATCTGCACCTGGGAGACTACCTAGGGCATGGCATGACCAAGTAGTTAATCCCCCCTCCCCCCACCATGGCCAATCAATTTGTCGTGGATTTGGTAATAAGTGTTTAATCATCAGGGCAGACTGGACCGTTAACAGGCCACTGAGGCCTCTTGGGTTTAGCTTGGTAATCATTCTCACTTGCCTGGCTTATGGGTGTTTTACCTAGCCTCCACCAGGCCTTTCTAAAAGGGGTTAGGATGGCAGAATTCGGCAAAAATAGGGTCTGACTGGCCAGGGGAGTGTGTCCACCATTAGGATTTCTTATCAAGTGGCTAAACTCCCCTGGCCTATTATTCTCCCTACTTGGCTAAATTTTATTGTTTTTGGACCCGTGTTCTTAGTCTGATGGAGACTAATGTTTTACCGGCCCCAGTTCTACTAAACATATGCCTTTTTCTGGTAGCCTGTAACTCTCCAAGCAGAATTTTGGACACATTTTTAAAGCCATTTTAGCCACTTTATCAGCTTTGGGTGTCCTGGCCAGGATGGACCTAAAGTTAAACTCTTCTTGGAGAGTAACAACACAAAGTTATCTTTTCAGCCAGCCTGTCTAATCACTGCCATCCCTTCCATAGAAACCAAGAACATAAAAATTCTCTGGCTTGTGCTAATCGACCTAAGCGGACAGACACTACTCCCAGCACTGTATAGAGACACCAGGAAGCTCACAATGGTCTGGTTACCAGGCTAATTGTGTTGCACTGTTAACAGGTGTCCTAGCAACACTCTAGGAATGTACTACATGTACCAAGGAGGTTATAGGGACCTTTCACCTCTTCACAAGGTCAAAGATGACAAACAAAATGGGGCCATTTTAACCTTCTCCCTGCTGCCTAACACTGTAACCAACAGAGAATTCAATTGGTAGCCAAACGGCTACTTCAGTATGCTAAAGGTTAATGATTTTTTCCACCTCACTGCTTGACACTTTTAAGTGCCATCAGCGAGAACTTTCACACAGTGAGCTTACGCGTGCTCTCGGAAGGGCAAGAATCATAAACTGCCATTAGTTACGGGTGTTGTTGTGTCAGCTTCTTTCATCCGGGCACGAACCGAGCATTAACAAAGCGTTCGTGTACCGGGAGCAAATCTTCCCCTGTTTACAGACTGAGTCTGGGCCCCACAACGGTTCGTTTGTCGACAAGATTTACAACCTAATGCCCCCTTCTTTAGGCACTCTTGCCGGTTGCCGGGAAGGGACAGTTTGAGAACAGCACAAGGCCTCTAACTTGATGGAGCGACTATAATTAGAGCTCGAGCGACGATTAATAGGTATAAAACGTGCAGGGAACTGGGGAGCAAACATGGGAAAAGAGGCCATTTGTCACAGCACTGTTAACGTCCTGGACAGCAAAAGGCCACCGTTTCCTGTATTTACATACGCAGCGAACTCGATCACTGCTAAGGCCACATCAGCTAAAAAATTTTTCAGAAAAATAAGAAGCGACAGGGTAAAAAAAAATTCTGGCAGACGACCAACACCATCCTAGTATCACCATTGTACAGTAGATCTACCAGTTTGTTGAAAATTATTAAAAACTACAAAGTAAAACTAGATTTTCTTGTATGATGTGTAATGATGATTTTCATTAATGAGAAATTTTACTGCAATTATAAATTGTACACAATTGTAAGAGGCACAAAAAGTAAGTACAGTATTTTCCATTACTAAAATGCCACCTGGTTGTGCAACAGTTGGAGGCAAACATCAAGAAGAGTTTGTCAGGCTCTCAGGTAAAAAATCACAAATGCAAAAAATCACAAGAAGTTAATCACAGAATAAAGGCAGAATGACATGAGAGGAAAAAAGGAACATAATCTATCATCTATCAACAAAATTGTACAAATACTGATTAAAATTTGAATGCTGGGCAGCACTGTTTAAACATAAGAGCATGTTTATGATAACGGGAATGGACTGAACAAATGTACTGGTAATATGAAGTGCTAAACATGGGATATCAAGGAGGCAAGAGATTTTGAGTCATCGAAGAAGAATCCAAGGACCTTCCCTGTCTGTCCCTTAAAGAAGGTACGATTGTGTTAAGGCAAGATCTGACAGATTACAAAACATATAAGACAGTAGTGTCACACTGTGCTGTACGTTTTGCCATCTGATCTTGTCCTAGTTTATGTTTCCTAGGCATGTACATGTACATGTTTGTGTTGCTGGTAGGGTACTGTTGGACAAGTTTGGACTAACAACAGACTGTCATTTAAGTCAAGAAAGCAGATAAGAATAAAGCATTACTTTGTCAACACAACTTTTTTCAAGTCTAAAAAAATAAACGAAGATGTCACAAGCAAAGAATACATAGACAAACTGTGCATTATATTCATGGTAAGCTCATAATACTTTTTTCTGTTTTCTGGATTATTTGTTTATGATCTTGGCGTGGGCTTCCAAAAATATGGGGCATATGATAAGAAGGTCACAATTTTCCCCAACAACCTCAGCTTGGAGAAAAGTCTCTGGCAAAGTTTGTGATGCTGAAATAATTGCGTTATCAGCAATTTTCACTCCCTTGGCCACATTTATGACCACATTTATGTTTGTAGCGAGTGTTTAGATGGGTGCGGATGTCTGGCAAAGATTTATAACCACTCAAGGAGAAGAGGATGGCTACCAATTGGCAAATAGGCAGGATATGTTTGTTTCAGGGTACTCACTGGGATTTTTTTCAGTGTAAGGGGACCTCGTGCAGCAAAACCACACAGCAAGCATCACAGGTACCCTCACATTGTAGGGGGGGGTTGGGGTCATCCCCCCTGGAAAATTTATAACCCTCTGAAACACCATTTCCTGCATTTTGACGGCCAAATTTTTGTAAAGTAAAGATAAAGTCTTATCTTTGTTACAGATCTACTTTAAATCAAAGCCAAAAGTTATTTTTGAATTCAAATCAAGTATCATTACTACAGTACCAATTGTAAAAGGGAAAAAAACACATAAAATCCATCCTACGCTGGTTACAACAGCATAGGGGGTAAAATCACAGCATCAGGGTTCAAAATCACAGTGTAGGACCCCCCTATGCTCAACTGCACTGGCAAGAACAGTGTGTTTATTACGGATTTATCTGTGAGGTGCCAACGTCATTATCGTAGAACATTCCTATACATGGCCGGCATCTCCAGCAATACAAGTACAGGTGGTAGGATTGACAGAAGACTGGGGGGGGGGGGGGGGGGGGGGGTTCTAGCTTGGGTTAAAAATGTCTTTATCTGAGAATTATGAGACAAAAGATACAAGTATCCTGGCTCAGCTGAGATCTCAAGACTCTCCAGGACAGCAAGTTACACAGAACAACTCCTACAGGGACGTCTCAAGTGTTCTTATCCCTGCCCTGATCCAACAAGTCTTCACTGACAGGGATGAAGAGTCTTGATGAGGTGGATCAATGTTTGCTCAGTTGGTCAGGTGAGGGGGGGTGTACAGAAACGAAGGGTTGGATTCAGGAAGGGCTCCTTTATGCTAACCCTCTGCCTGGCCAGGCAGTTTGCGGGAACAAAAAGTATGATATAAAAGACAACAAAAAACTATATATTCTTGATATGAATTGCGACTGCATACCTTTTTATGTAGAGTGTAATTAAATAGCGGCGCTTTGATTCCATGTACAGTAATTTGTAGTTAGACTGCTCCGATTTATTGTAGAGCATAATTGGTGCATTTTACATATTAAAGTGTAATTGGCGTCTGAATTTAGCATAAAGCAAAGCCAATATGCTGGAATTGTCGCAGCCACTACCTTTTTGAATTTAGGAATGCTTAACAAGCCTGGATGCCGGGTTAGGACAGTGTAGGTCAACAGGTAGTTTCTTTGAATCAGTTTTTCATTTGTTGCTTCAAACTTCACACAGTAGGTTCTTGTTACTCTCCAAGCAGAGGTTTTAGCTTCAGCTTATTTTCGACATGTTTTAGACGTTTTTATCTAGCTTTCTTTTTGTACTGGTATCTTTTTTTTACACCAGCCAAACTTAGGGTGGAGTTGTATGTTCAGCCATTATTCTAAATATTGTAGAAAATTATAGTATGAACATATATTGTTAGAGTGACTGTCAACAATACTGACACACAGCACACATTAATTTCATTCCCACTATTTATCAAAACACTTGTGTACTGAACTAAAATAACAGAACAGATTCAATGAATCAATGGTAATATTTCAAGTCAAGTATTTGCAGTACCAATATATGCTTCACAGACCCACATATCAGCAAAACTATCACTTTTACCAAGATATAATGTCCTTGCTTTAACAATGCTCTAATTGGTGACAATTTATTTATTTATTTTGCTTCACCTTTACAGCCATTTTAAGCCAAGGAGTGAGAGTTATACAACTACTTATGTAAATTTGTAATGAAATACAAATTGAAAAGCCCTGAGGTGGTTTCATTGCAATGATAACAGCCACTTGTTCGCTGTAGTTGCGTTGATTTCCGTTCCCAAACAAAGGTGACAGGGCACCACAAGTGGTCTGTCGGCCAGAATCAATACATTACATTTACACTGATCACTGGCAGAGGGTTTGGATTTGTAACGTTGGTTGGTGTGAATTTCAATGTTGTGTTGTTGAGTTGTACCAGCGGGGGGTAACAGCGTACCGCTATGGGTTGGTAAGGGTACAGTGTACAGTCCTCCGAAAGTATTCAAACGATCGTGCTAGAGATATCCCATACAACGTTTGACTAAGGCAAAAACGTCATTTCAACTGCTATATGAACATGTATCGCCGTAGCATGGGTGCCAGATTGTTGCCAGGGCAAGTATACAGGCTAGCTCTTCGGCTACAGGGCCAACATATCCCCAAGGAAGTAATACCACAGACCCCGTCGGTTAGACCCTGAACTGGGGGCTGGCCTGTGTATTGGCCCTGAGAACAGTCTGGCATCCAGGCTAGTACATGTAGTAATATACCGATGAGATAGTAATAGACAACATCGCTGCGAAGTTTAGACTATCTAAAGACTAGACAAGTCAAGACTTCCGGCCGGCTTTAGTGTACATACCTTCATAACCTGGCCTTGGTTGGCGGGCACCTGGATCCGATGGGCGGCCTCCTGGTAGCCGATCCCGTCCACCGCCCCCACCGTCAGTCTCCGGGCCCCCTTGGGCTGCTGAACCTGGGCCACCCGGGGCCGGGCCGTGGGAGCCCTCCCCTGACGGGACGGGGAGGCCGCCAGGGTTGCTCGGGACGCCGTCCCGTCGCCATACCCTGAGGGAGCGGCGGTCTGCGGTCTGCCGCTGTCCTCGAACAAGCCCATCACTCTCTGGGACTGGATCTTCCCGTGGGCCGTGGACGGCCTGATCTTCGATCCGTCCGTCGGCATCTTGGCGGGCCGCGTGTCCGCCAGGTTTGCCAGAAGTTTGCGTTCTCCCTGGGTGACGAGTCCTCTCCGCTTGTCCTTCTTCTTACCCAATCCTAACAGCCGAGTCAACTGGTCGTACTGCACGGACTCGATCCGCCTGGCGGAAAGAGGGAGGAGTACAGTTTAAAACTTTGATTTCTCTAACTTTGTTTGCCTTAGCAACAAGTGCTCACCAGTCACAACGCTAAGTTGACGATCCGACTTGGTCCTATCCACTCCTGAAGCGATAGACTACCCCGATATCGCTTGTACAATAAGAGTGGGGGTGTTCCCTGTTTTCATGCCCCAATTTTAGTCGGAGGGGTCACCGGTTGTTATGGAGGGGCCATGTAAATAAACTGGCCACGTGACTGGAGAAGGTAAACACAGACTACAAAAGAGCCGGCGGTCAGGTGAGGTGCGGTCCGCTACGGATCACCTGCATTGAACAGTTCCTTTCGCAAGAGGTCCTCGTTGATAGGCTATTTCCGAGTATTGCTTTCCCCCTCACTATGTAGCCTCCTGTGCAGACCTTCTAGGTGTGGGAAGCGCTGACTTGCGATGTTCAACATGGCACATGGTTATCCACTGGTGCTCTAGGCTCTCGGCATTGAGAACTGCATGCTGAACATCGCAGATCACTGAGTGTTCTTCCAAAAAAATGAACGCCCGCAGCACAAAGAGGGTCTACACAAGAGGCTATCACTTTCTCAGATCATGACAGATGCAACTTGTGAGTTGCTTATTGTTGGCGTTTTAATATCAGTCTAAGACGGTGAAGGCCCAGTAGTACATATCCGTTCGAAACTGGCCAAATCTGCAACGTTATAATTTCACAAGCATTCTGTTTATAACCTGGGTGCAATCCTATAGTCAGTGAGTGAGGGAGCGAGTATGGGAGGCCAGGTACTAATAAACTAAAATAGGATGGCCTGGCACCCAGGCTATAATGTTACGGTTAGCACTCGCAATTTATCCAAAGGGATATGTGAGTAGTTCTTTTCAAATAAACCCGCCTATACTACAACGTTATGTCTTCTATCGCGTTTATCAACCTAGTAAACTAGTCTACACCAGACTTTAAATCTAACGCTGGCCAATAAATTAAAGCGAACTAGGGAGAATAATTTTGCTTGGGGAGTTTGGCCACCTTAGGGTTTCATATGCCCGCCCCTTATTTCCCTTACCTTGGGCACTCTCCTGGGCTACTATCTATTCATTACCCCTTAGGAAGGCCTGGTGGAGGCTATCAGTAAAGCCCCCGTCACATCAAGGAGGTGATTAAACCTCCTTGGTTACACATAGCTAGCTCCCGAACACTGCCGAACTCTCCCAAACCATGGTTGGGAGTAAGTCGGCGGCAAGATGTTTGGCGAGGTTGGCTACTGTTCGGCTGCGTCAGCCGAATGTTCAGCTACACCAGCCGAATGTTTCAAAATCATAGTGTTTGAAACATTCGGGAGTGGACGGGAGGTTTGGCCACGTTTGGGGACTGGTGGGCTGGTAGTTAGGAGTAGGTCGCAGCAGTGGCGATGGTCGGGGCGTGGTTGGCAGCCAAATTTGACTCAAATTCGCATCGAAAGGTGGGCGTGGCATACATCTGGTCTGACTGCTCCCGAACTTCAGCCAACCTTGGTCGGTTGGAGGTCGGGGGAAGGTTCTAAATGTGTGACAGGGGCTTTAACCAGAGAAGTGACTACAATGTTGTCACCCCACATAATAAATAGCTCCAGAAGCCAAGAGGTTCCGAGAATTTATTGGGAAACCAGAATGAAGAATAATCAGAAGCACACGACGACATCGTTGGTGATCATTCCCAGATCACGCCCCAGTCTTAAACAGGAACATTCTCCTGCCCCCAAAGTGTCAAAACAGATGTTCGCACAGGGAGGTGCGTCAAAAGGAATCAAACTACTACAAAAACGAGACAATTCCTTCCTTCAAAGAGCCTGCATGGTTCTAGCCTCCTTCGCAGACTTCTTGGAGCGGCGGTGTTTCTTTATGGGGGGGGGGGGGGGGGGGGGCACTGGCAATGGAGTTTGGCCCACCATAGAGACTTCATTTGCCTGCTCTTCCAATGGAAAATGTTACCCTTACCGCGGCCCACTCCCCAGGACATTCATTTTGCCGAATTCGCCGAATAAAACACTATCGTAGGAACGTAAAATTTACTTGTGACATGTTGGCCCTAGAGCCGAGGAGCTGGCCCGTGTGGGCCCTGAAAACAGTCTGGCATTCAGGTTACCTTAGAAGGCTTACAGGTTGGACATTTTAGGGGGGGGGGGGGGGTTGTGATGTTTTCGGGGGGGGGGTGCTGTTTTCTCATAGCTAGTCTCTAACAGACTTACAGCGTGGGTTCAAACGCAGTAAAATTTAGCAAATAGGGAGAATAATTGGCCAGAGGAGTTAGGCCACCGTAGAGTTCATTTACCCGCGCCGATTTACCTTCGGAGGGGGATGTAACCGCGGACTGACTGTCCTGGCCAATTATGTCCCTTTTTACCGAATTCTACGATCCGTACCCCCGTAGAAAGGCCTGGTGGAGGCTACATAATAGCTGGTAAGCCTGCTAAGTAGGCTACTACAGGCTACTTATGGCAGTGCACGTAGTACACTCGGTACTGTCTTTTCTGGCAACATAGACGGTTTAAGTTTAACAGCAATAAATTATAAGGACTTCTTGCCCTCATTTCGTGCCACTCAATCCAAACTCATTCTTCCTGTCACATCGGGTTTTTATTTAAAAGAAGAAGAGTTAACGTCGTCCTAATGCAGTTGCCAATTTCACGACTATGTTCTCTTGGCACGGTATATAGTCTCGCACACCGGATCAGCCAATGTCCGTAGGGCACGTCATGTAAAGCTGTCAAAGGATAGCCTCTACCAGGCTTCAGAGGTGGCTTGAAAGAGTATTAATTGGCCAAATACACGGATAACATGCCAGGGGAGTTAGTTCGCTAAATGAGTACAGTTTGCCGCTCTGAACAGCTCTGTACTCCTTTGGCACGTTATCAGTCACATGTACTCACAAAGCGGCATAACTCCCTCTACCGCATTAGAGAACCTTCGTGTAAAACTTTCCTCATTTAACTCAGGTGAAAATGAGTATTGTCTATTGTCCTCTGCGTTGGTGGCGGCACAAAAATAAACTTGAGTGTGCCGTCACCATGTCTTGTGTTAAATAAATGTTGGAATAAAAAAAATGCATATCAGCGCTCCCCCCAAAATAAACGCCGCCGCTCCAAGCAGTCTCCAAGCGGCTCATACACAGACCAGCTAGGCTACGTACACGGGCCGGCTTCTTGGCCAATATGCCCACCAAGGAAATTTTGCCACAGCTCCCCTGCCGTTGGTTAGACTACAAGGACCACCGCAGACTAATGAGTGTGGATTTGCATTGGGGGGTGACCAGGATGTTACATGTATTAAAAATGCATAGGAATGACACACGGTTCCTAATTCTAAGCGGCGTAGCGCCCACACTCCAAACTGGTGTGTGCTGCCCATACTTGTCATCCAGGTGTGAACGCGCGTCAGCCGGGCTTCGCTCCGGTTTTCACACTCCCGGCGTCAATTTCTTAGTACACCCGTGCCCATTCTGCTATCTTTTATTCATGGACGAAGCGCTAGTAATTGATAATTTGTATATTTACTGTAACATTTTCTAAAGGATCTGTTTTGATAATCTCCAAACAGATCTTTTACACGAAACATGTGCCGTAAAGACAGTATCAAATTGGCCAGGCAGTTACCATTTGCCACCCGAAAAAACAAGATACCAGTACAAGAAAGAAAGCCCGATAAAAACGCCTAAAACACGTCAACTATAAGCCGAAGCCTAAACCTCTGCATGGAGAATACTGTTTTGATACCTTTTTTTTTCCTTCACGTTTATACGTAGGTCCCATTCTCATAGGTTCTACCAGGCTTCAGAGTTACTAGTACGTTGGCTTACTCTCCAAGCAGAGGTTTGGGTTTTGGGCTTATTTTTGGCGTGTTTTTAGGCTTTTTTATCGGGCTGTCTGTTTTCACAGAAATGTTTTTTTTATCCCAACCCAACTTGGGATAATAAAAAAAATTCAGTGAAAAAAGAATCTGTCTATTTGGCCAATTCTACTCTTTCCAGCCACCTCTGAAGCCTGATAGAGACTACTATTTCCACTACACGGGGATGATTGAGCGACTAAAGTTGTATTGTGTGACCCTAGACCCTATATTAAAATAGATTATGATGCACGATGTTTAACTTAAAAGCAACAACAAATCACACAAAACGTGAAAAAAAATCATTCCTAATTTGTATGAAATGAGCGATCTGTATTTTTTGTCGCTCTGCTCAAGGAGGTTGCTCTGCTCTAGTGGAAAAGAGCATAAATAGGCTATCAGTACCACAGTGTACACATATGCTCGCGAACTTTCACATCAAAATTAAAACTCTCTTTTGCTTATAATGATTTGCTTTTGTCTGAACCCTGTGTCGAGTCTGTAGAGAGAGTTAGCCTCCTTAGCTAAGGGGTTATGGATAGTAGAATTCGGCACAATCAAATAGTGTCAGTAAATAATGAGCCAGCGCATTGAGCCAAGGTAAGGGGAACATTTCCCCTTTGCGCGGACAAATGCTAGCCTCCTTCCCAGACTTCTTGGAGCGCGGGTGGCGTTTACTTTTTAGGGCGGAGCGCTGATACGCCTTTCTTTAAAAAAAACTTTTAAACACGGGCTAAAGGTTATCTAATGCGACAGAGGGCAGTTATGTCGCGGAGGAAGTTGCGCGGGTGATACAGCTCTCCTCCCGAACAAGACCATCCCCCGAAAAGAAACAGCCACTCTAGCCGCTCGTAGAAAAAACGCTGCCCGCTAGAAGTCTGCATAGGAGGCTAGACAAATGCAAACTCCCCTGGTAAATAATTCTTCCTATAGCCAGCGTAGTTACTCTGGTAGAGACTCGAGTTTTGTGGCAAAAAGTCTTTGGCAACGTGTCCGTGTCGGTCTATCAAAGGCCGTGACAAGAGAGGCCCAAAAGGCTTGATTGGTGTTAATTTGTGGCAGCTAGCTAACAAGGCTTGTCACTGACGGACAATGGACGCGTTACACGTCCGTGTGAAAACTTCAAAGGGCTGGGCACGGGGCTAATTACGATCAACCGCCGATAGCAGCGTACCTGCCTTCTTCTGCAATGTGCGCCGGCGACAACTCCATGCATTTTTCATCATTTACATCAAGGAGGTTAGAAAAGGGGCCTTTTGAACCTCCTTGTTTGCATTCAACGGTTGTCCTGGCAATTAGAACCCTAACGAATATCAAGCTTGTTCATTTCAGCTAATTTAGTTGATTTTAGCCTCCTTGGTTGATTATAATTTGAGACCGATGATTGGAGGGTGGCACACTACGTTATTATTTTGTATCATTTTGTTCATATTATTGTATATAGATCTATTAAGTTATTATTGAATAAATGAAAGACCTTTATTGTACATTTATGCTACATTTATGCCCTTACAGGCAAGGAGGTTGAATGATACAGACCATGGTGATAAAGTTGGTTCTATATACAAACAGTGAAGTCTGGTAGTGTACTAATATGTACAGGTTTAACTTCTCGCTTCTGAAGGCAGTTGTAAGTGTAAGATTACTAAGAACAGATGTGGCTTATAATACATGGTTTATCGAGTTGCATGAGGAACATGAATTTTCTTTGATATTGTTCTTTGTATGTGGTGGTGTTAAAATAAGTTATCAACATGAGTGGAGTGTCACATTGTCCTTGTCTCTGTCCATGTGCGAGTAAAAAATATCAAGCTTTCAAGTTTGTAACCTTATAAGAATACAAGTAACTCATGGCTGGACAATTTACAAAAGAAAACAGGTACTCAAGCAACAGGATAGATTTTCAAAATTCAAGCAAAACTCAAGCGATTGAAAATCTATCCAGTTGCTTGGAGTTGGTAACTGTTTTCTTGTGTATCTCTTTACCTGGACCTTCATCGACCAACCAAGACACTTCAGTTAGGTTGGTAATTCTTGTATCTCAAAAATTGAATTTATGATTGAAAATCTGATCCAATACGCGCATAAGTTCCCGGTATGGGTTGAATGCGTTTTCAAAAGCAATTAAAGGCCCGCAAATGCGCCATCAGTTTTGTCACCAGTGTATCAGTAACACCTAGGAGGTTGAACACGCGGGTGAAAAAAAGGTCACCTCAAGCAGTTTTGATACATTGTAATTAGAAAGAAGCAATGATTCTACATGTATTTGCTTTTATTGAAAGAAATGTTTGCTATTTACTAGAAATTCCATTCATCAAATCTCCTAGCAGGTGAATCGGGTGGGGGTTCTTTTGTTGTTTTTTGTGGCCTTTTGTAACATTTACTTCTCTGTCTTGTGGTGCGCGCTTTCGACCCTCCCGCCCTAGCCTGGACGCCAGACTTTGCCAGTGCGTACACAGGCTGTGTAGGCGCAAGGAGGTTCAATTAGATTGCATCTCCTTGGTAGGCCCTGGAAAAAGTCTGACATTCAGGCTACTCCCGCCCTGTTGCTTTCTTGCAAATATGAGTTTTCATCAACGTTGATGAAAGCTCCTTGATTCTTGGGATAGTCGTGCATGTGTCGTACAAAATACAGCTGTCTTGTTACCGAAAAGTCTCTTATATCCTTCTCGGCTGTTGGTTCTGTCACAGCCTGCTTGAAAATCCTGCGACATCAAAAAGAAACGACGTCCTACGTCGAATGTGGCCGTGTCAAAAAAAAGTAGCCTCTCCCAGGCTTCAGAGGTGGCTGGGAAGGGTAGAAATTGGCCAAATAGACAGATAGCATGCCAGGGGAGTACAGTTTCAGAGGGACAAACTCTATCCCTTAGCAGACAAACTCCCCTGGGATGTCATCTCTCTATTTGGCCAATTTCTGGCTTTCCGACCACCTCTGAAGCCTGGTAGAGGCTACAAAAAAGCCCAACTCGTAAGCTTGCTAAGGGGATTCATCTGCCAAGCTGGCGATTACAGACACCTATCCACGTGCCGCTCAGTCGCCTGAAAAGAAGATTATCTGCACCCAAATTGATTTTGAGTCCGTAAAATAAATTCGCACGTCCACGCGAACACGTGGATTAGCCGAGTCTGAATTCAATTACAGCCAGCCAGACCGAATGTTCACACCTACGCGACACGCCATGTGTTTTTGTTTGCGGCTGGGCCCTTTCACAACTTTCGTGTAAGTTTTCGATGCCCTGTGCGTGTGGCGGGCGGGGTTTAGTTGTAGCGGGTTGGGGGCACGGTGCAAGTTGGGCATCGCCGAGATGTGTTAACCCAGCGGTGCCCTTTGTAGGGCGTCGGCCCCTTTGACAATTAACTCCTCGTTAGCCTCGTGAAATGTAGACGGAAAACCTCGGGAAAAGATAAACTTCTCCCCAAGCAGAGGTTTATTTTTGACGTGTATTTAGGCTCATTTTTGACGTGTTTTAGGCGTATTTTTGACGTGTTTTTAGGTTTAATTTTGACGTGTTTTAGGCGTATTTTTGACGCGTTTAGATTTGTTTTTGACGTGTTTTAGGCTTATATCTGACGTGTTTTAGCTTAGGCGTTTATTTGACGTGTTTTCATGCGTTTTTATCGGGCATTCTTTCTTCTAGTGGTGTATAGGATACTGCCCTGACAATGATACTGTCTTGCCAATTTTATACTGTCTTGCATCCACAAAAAGATCTGCTTTGAAGATTAAAGCCACGCCCGCTAAGGAGTTAAACTTCTTCACTCTTCGTAACCAGGCCTGAGCATGATGTAGATGACACGTGTACTTGTTCTGAGATTGAGTAAAAACATGGCTCCAAGTAAAAACCTTTACACTTACTGCTTCTTTAAGAAAACAGACCTCCTTGCACCAAGCTGGAAGTTCAACTTCAAGCACTGCAGCTGAGCAGATTGAACCTTCTTGGTTCAAGCATGGAGTTAAAATATAAGATTTTTTAACTCCATGGTTCAAGTGAGGAGAAAACTATATCAGTACATGTATATGTGACCTTAGACATGACCTTAGACCAGACATCGCATAAAATAGTAAGTCAAATAATGTCTGTTACCCCAACAGAACTGTGTGCAAACACGACTTTTGTTCCTCACGCCCTTTAGAAAATTAAGGAGTTTTTAGAGAGACCAATCTGGACAGAATCTTTCAAAGGCTTCCGATGCTCCTTTCACACCTATTGCTCAACTAGGCGGCTTCAAAGCGCCCGACCACCGCCAAAGATATTCAAATGTCTGAGTTTGAGGACACAGACACGCCAAAAAGCGAGCACGCACACCCAAGCGCCATCACTCCTCTTGTAGGTGTGAAGTGCGTGAGCGGGTATATAACTCCTCGCGACGGTGGCGTGCCCTCAGTTGTTCAGAACACCAGCTACTCGACCAAGATGGAAGTCTCCGCTCTCGCTTACTGCCCGCCGTTCTCGTCTGTGTCTTCCCATCCCGGCTATGCCTTCCACGGGCCGTCCGTTCTCAGCTGCCCGCCGGTGCCGTACGGCCTGCCCTGGCCCTGCCCGCCGACCTGCTTCCACCCTCTGGTCAAGCCCAGCGAGCTTCCCGTCTTCTACCCCCGGATTAACTTCGGGCTCCCCGCCTCTAGCGGGAAGCACTCCCCACCGACAGCGGACAGCCATCCTGTCCAGCCTAGAATCGAGTCCTTCGGACCCATCCCCGGTCTCCTCCCGACGGCTGGGAACCGACGCGTCCAGACCAGTCCCTCGGGCTCCGACAGGACGTCCCCCCGGGTACCATCCACGTCACCATCGCTGGAGAAGTCCGCGAGCGACCGAGCCGAGTTCCGGCTGACCAAAGAGAAGTCCGCGTCTAGAGAGGTGGACATCAGCAGCGGCAAGAGGAAGAGACCAGAGAAGAAGTTCCCCTGTCCCTACTGTACAGTGTGCTGCGCCAACAACGGACAGCTGAAAGGGCACTTACGGGTCCATACGGGTGAGTTTCTTCTCTTTGTTAAATTCCTAAGTGTAAGACTTTCAAGGATCTTTATTATATAAGCGGTCCCCAGTGATTTGGTCAAATTATAAATCTGATTGCAAGGGAAGTACTGAGGTTAAATTCTCACAGAAAACTCTACTCTAAAACACCAACGCGAATTTGATTGATTTAGTCATCCTAAATCATTCTTATACCCTTTCCTCAAAAAGGTTTTACAACTTCAGCAGTCATTTAATAATTTACTGCACAGATACCTTGACTTGTGTTTTTTTTCTAGATGACGGGCTTTTCATTAGATAGTGAAATGATAAAAGATCTCTTTGACCCGGTTCCACCGTAAATAAAATATGTAAAGACAACCGTGAACTTCTAGAAGTTGGCGAGGCCTGCATCAAATTAACCCCGTCCCCGGCTAACTGTTTTCAAGGCGGTAACAAGCTAGTGTTAATCTACAGAAGGGAAGCTTTCAACGCATCGGCAAAATGAGTTTGAAATACATTTTGATGTAGCCTCTTTGGCAGGCTTTTGGGTTTTTTTTGCTGATCATGTGCTATTTTCTGGTTGTATGTCAATTCTGAATGTACCTGGCTTCTTGTAGTCGGCATAGCCTCTACCAGGCTTCAGAGGCGGTTGGAAAGAGTAGAAATTTGCCAAGGCAAGACAGATAACATGTCAGGGGAGCTAGTCCGCTGAAGGAGTACAGTTTGTCGCTACTAACTCCCCTGGCATGTTATCTGTCTATTTGACCAGTTTATACTCTTTTCAGCCGCCTCTGAAGCCTGGTAGAGGCTATAATCAGTCAATCGCACGGGCACAATCAGAAAACGGCAAATAATAAGCAAAAAAAAAAAGCCCAACCCGAAGCCTGCTACGGAGGCTAGAATTAATCATCGCTAGGAGAATGATATGAACATGAGTTAGAAAGTGACGGGGCCATGTCATGTGTTAGGTCCTTAGAAAATCAGGACCACCCTACAATATGTAAAACATATTGTGTGAATTTGTGCTGATTTAATACTGTAATACGTTACATGGCTTTTTTAAAAACTTTTACCATATTTGTAATGAACTCATTTTTCTCGCGTGCAAGCATAGCCCCGAGGTCGATTTCCAACCCAGTAGTGACCCTCATTCCCTCTCCGTGGACTGAAAAAAACAGTAGAGCAATCCAGGCCATCTCTGCGTGTTTTTTCATGGTCTGTTTAAGCCTGTAAATTCTGTGTTGATATAAATTGGACTCGTGCTGGTGCTGATATAGTTTAAGCAACCCTCCTGGTGTGGCCTGGTACAACATGTCAGTCTGATGACGCGTGCCAGCCAAGATTCGAACATAGGCGGCGCAGGTAGACAGTAGTCTCTACCAGACTAACAACGCTGACTGAAGAAATGTAAAATTTTGCCAAGTAGGGACTGAAATTGTCATAGTAGTTTTGACACCGTCGGATTTTATTTCTTTTTGTGGAATTATGCTATCCATACCCCCTTCGGAAGGCCTGGTGGAGGCTATATAGGCAGCTTGGTGGATCGAAAGTAAAATATTATGGTCATGAGATTGTATGCGACTCTTTTGTGAGAGAGTAGCTTAGTTTATTGTTTATCTTTGTTTGTTTGTTTATTTATTTATTTATCTGTTGAGTGGAGGTCTGATCTGTATCGTTTACTTTTTTCCTCTCCCAGGCGAGCGGCCGTACCCTTGTGACCACCCCGGCTGCGGTCGAGCCTTCGCCCGGAACGAGGAGCTGACCAGACACCGCCGGATCCACACCGGCGTGCGCCCCTACCCCTGCACGGAGTGCGGCAAGGCCTTCAGCCGTAAAGACCACCTGACCAAGCACGCCAAGACGCACCTGAAGGGCGCGGAGAGGAGAGCCCTCTTGCGGAGAGACCCAGTCTGCAAGTCTGAGAGGAGGTTCAGTCCGTACGACACACTGGTGCTCACACCACAGGTGTATGCATCAAAGTGACCCTTGTAGGACAGTAGGACACTGCTACAAAATGTTTTCTCTGACTGTAATTGCTTATAACGATTACATAACGTGACGAGGAGCGACTCAGCTCCCATGCAACTGAGCCAAGACGAGGTCTGTTCCTGGTAAAAACCAGGCTGCGACCGACCGGCTGACGAGCCACGAGCAAAACTGCCAATGCAGTACCGCTTCGGGCAGCAAGGAGACGTTTCTGACAAGCTAGCTTGACAACTTCCAGTTCCTCGGAAGGAAGTTAATGCTCGGGCGTCCCCATAATTATTTTTCGCCGAAATGATTCCCATTTAAAGAAAAATAATGAAAAACAATATAAATAAGACTATGAACTAGAGAAGAACCAAATCTCTAGCAGCTAAAATTTGCAAAGTTAGACCGAAACTTGTCCCCATATCTGTTTTGCCCTTGCAGAAAACCATTTGTTAGAATGTGCCTGTACTAAAAAAAAAAAAAAACACTGTTTTTGGTCCCCACCAACAAGCTTGGTGACGTCAATTCTCAAAGTTTTCGATCAAACAAACAAACAAACAAACAAACAAACAAACAACCAAACAAACAACCAAACAAACAAACGAAAATTGAAAAACAAGACCTACCTCTAGTCTATCAAAAATATATTCGAGTATATTAATGACAAATTCATTCCTATTAAAGTACCAAAAAGCGTTTATATCATATTAGAAATTTGCCTAAGGTTTTAAGACAAATAGCCCCCCCCCCCATTTTCTCCTGTACCGTAGGATTGGGAAATGTTGCGCATATGTTGTTTCTTTCAACATTGTAGAATGTAAGAGCTGTTCACAATGTCGGTAGAGATCTCTTGTACCGTAAGTTTGGGAAATGTAGCGCCTATATTGTCTCAACATTGTAGAATGTAAGAGCTGTTCACAATGTTGGTAGAGATCTCTTGTACTGTAAGTTTGTGAAATGTTGCGCCTATGTTTCTCTCAACATTGTAAGAATGTAAGAGCTGTCTACAATGTCGGTAGAGATATACCGTAGGTTTGGGAAGTGTTGCGCATATACTTTCAACATTGTAAGAATGTAAGAGCTGTTCACAATGTTGGTGTACCGTAAGTGTGGGAAATGTTGTTCCTGTGTTCCTGTCAACACGTAAAAGGAGAAACTTGAAGGGTCGACATGTAAAGCGTTCATTGTTACAGATTGTTCCCATGTGTGTGCCATCTTGTGTGGAAATGATCAAACTGAATTTGTGCAATAAATCGTCTCTTTCCCATCAAAAGTCAGATTGCTTGTTTGCTCTTTTGTATTTTCATACAGCTGGTAATGACACAGATACTACATGAATACGTCGATAAAGTTTAGACATGAGATACACAAGAAAACAGTTACTTTCAAAATCTATCCAGCTGCTTGAGTAACTCTTGTCTTGTGTACTACATGAATAGTCGAACTTTCTGAGGGTTAATCAACAACATATCAGGAGACACATATATTCTATTGGTAGCATTACACTTTTAACACCTCTAAAACTTTAATATTTAATATAAGCCAATGGCACGAGCCTTTCGTCAATAAGCGTTATTAGTGAATGTTGAAGTGATAACTAGTAGATTAAAGGGGTTTTGAAAGCCCACAACCACATTGAAAAAAACCTTTTGGGCTTGTTACGTAGTATAAGGTACTCTCCAAGCAGAGGTTTAGGCTTCGGCTTATTTTTACGTGCTTTAGGCGTTTTTAACGGGCTTGCCTTTTTGTACTAGTATCTTTTTTTACGCCAGTCTTGCCAACTCCAGCCACCAAAAGATCCGCTTGGAGATTAGTATTTATAAGGCACATTGTCTGTTCAAACTTGTGAAACTACTGTGACTAAAATATGCTCGCCACCTCCCGGAGCTTTGTTTACATTTCCAATCCACTGACGCTTCAGTAAATTGTAGATAAGGGGACGTGATTGGGGTACTAATTTGTAACAAATTTAGTCCGGTCACCTGCCCCTTTTGACAGAGTGTGACATAAAAACAAAGATAAGATTTCCATTAGAAACTTGAGTCTCCTTCTCTCTGGCTAAAGCCCCTGTCACACAGCCGAATTTGGCCTCCCGAACTCCCGCCAACCATGGAGTAGGTCGGGAGCAAGGTCGGCTGTGGCTAGCTGGTGTTCGGCGAGGTCAGCTACTGTTTTGCTGCGCCAGCCGAATGTCTCAAAATGTTTAAAACATTCGGGTGTGGACGGGAGGTTCGGCCATGTTTGGCTGGTGGTTGGATGGTGTTCCGGAATAGGTCAGTAGTGTTCGAGGTGTGTTCGGGCGGGGGTCAAATTTGACTCAAGTTTAGCTCAAATTCGATTCGATTCGTATAGAAAGGTAGGCTGGCCTGAATTTGGTCAAACTCCTCCCAAACTTGAGTCAACCTTGGTTGGTTGGCGGCCGGGGGAAAGTTCTGAATGTGTGACAGGGGTTTTATTGAGATAAAAACACCTGTTAGTTTGGCAAGATAGTAAGATCCCCTAACGTTACCTTCTGTCCTCTTCTTGGCTGGTCTCTCGGTCAGTACTACCGCTGAAGTACGTCCGATGTGAACTAAAGGACAAAATTGAAGAAGAAAGAAAGTTTTTTTTTTTTAATATGAGCCACGGACTGTGTTTTTTTTACTTCGATGACTACTCTGAGTTTTTCACAAACCATTAGAAGTTTTGTAAACCAGCACAATACGATTATGCTCAAAGAGTTTCGTTTTAGGTAGTCAGTGTCGTACAATCTTACTCTCCAAGCAGAGGTTTAGGCTTCGGCTTATTTTTGACGTGTTTTTAGGCGTCTTTATCAGGCTTTCATTTTTGTATTGGTATCTTTTTTTTTCGCCATCGGGTGGCAAATGGATACTATAGCTTGCAGCCACGAAAAGATCTTCTTGGAGGTTAGTACGATGTGGCGTTACCCTGGATACAAACACAACCAAAAAGTCGTAAAATGCATTTGTAGTCTGTTGAACTAAGGATGTTGTATAATCTCCTTGGTAAAACGGCTCCTATGGTATTAAGTATGGTATAAAGTCCTTTTCCGCCTCTTCGCATTGTTTGAACACGTACTTGCTCTCGAGCCATTCAGTCAAACATTGGAAAAACGTACTAAGGTCGTTCCTAGGCCAGATTGAACTGTCCTCTCTCGCATTCGCTCTTAGCTTCTGGTACAAATACTCTTCATACTTTGCAACTAAGCAACAAGTCGTGAATATATATACAAGTGTCTTCACTTAAGCCTACCTGGACGACGAAAACCGGACATGTTGGTCCTTTCTGTTCCTCTCGTCCGACATTTTGTCAGTGTTTGCTGATCCCCACGCTTCCCTGACAGAGCCACATACCAACGTGGGTTTTCTCTGCTTGGATGCTTCTCTAAGTGACGGCGATTTGCGCACGTCATTCCTTGGGAGAGAGGCAACTGCTCTGCCCGGCTCGTCCGACTGGACACGCCCGTCTTGTAACTGGCTTCCTCCTACACTGACGCCCTGTGTCACCTGACCGTTTCTACCTTCCTTGGACTTGACCTTGGCGTTGTCGTTATTGTTAGTGCCATCTGTGCCTGTTAATGCTTTAATGCTGACGACTTCAAAAGGGAGACTTTGTTCAGGAGTATAAACCTCTTGTTCCTCACCACTATGAGTGTGGCTAAGATACTCCACTCTGAGTACAGACTCAATGCTGCTATCAGGTGTTAGGATGTCTTCCTGTGGTGGCAACGCAGTAGAAACACGCTTCTTGTCATCTCTGGTGCTTCTTTTCACCTTCGCGCTTTGTACAGACCTTTTTCTGGCGGATTTCTTCCGTTTAATCGAAGTCGAAGAGGCTGTTGTTGTCTCTGTATCTCCGTGTTTAGGCACGGACGATTTTGACGGAGCGCTGTGAGAGCTGCTGCGACAGTGGCTGCTGCCTCTCCTACTGGAGGGAGGGCGAGGGATGCTGGAGGATGGGCGGCTCGCGTCATACTTGCGTACGGAGTGTGTGGGACTTTTCTCAGGTGCCTGAACCTCATGTTCCTCACTACTATGAGTGTGGCTAAGATATTCTACTCTTAGTACAGACTCAAGGCTGCTGTCAGGTGTTAGGATGTCTTCCTGAGGTGGAAACGCAGTAGAAACACGCTTCTTGTCATCTCTGGTGCTTCTTGTAACCTTCGCGCTGTGTACGGATCTTTTCCTGGCGGATTTCTTCCGTTTAACCGAAGTCGAAGAGGTTGTTGTCGTCTCTGTATCTGCATTTTTAGGCGCGGAAGACTTTGACGGAGCGCTGTGCGAAGTGCTGCGACATTTCCTGTGGTGGCTACTCCCTCTCCTACTGGAGGGAGGGCGAGGGATGCTGGAAGACGGGCGGGTCGAGTCACCCCTGCGTACGGAGTGTGTGGAGCAACTTTTCCGCTTCTTCCTGGTCCGGCCACCTGTCGTGGTGGACTCGGCGCCGGTAAGAGACAAGACCGACGCCGACTGCTTACCTTTGACATCCCCTGCCTTCTTATCCGATCCACTGTGGCTCCTCATCTTCAGCAACAGTCTAGACTACTCAACAAAGTCACCTGTCGCAGGAGCTAGACTGATCTCAATTGAAAAGTCTTTATCCTACGTTGATCCAGACAACCATGGGCTTTCCGGAGGTGTAAAAGTTTCTATGTAAGTTCCTAGCCTCCGGACGTGACCGTTGCTAAGGGGCATCTGAGAGTCAAACACACACATGTGGACGCTCCAGAACAACACTGGCGTTTTTATGCACGTTCTGTTCTGGAACAGGCTTTATCGTACGTTGTTCATGACAGCCACAGTTACCATATGAAGGTTCCCCTGTAAGTTCCAAGCCTCCGGACGTGACCGTTGCTAAGGGGTGTCTGAGAGTCAAACACACAAACGCGAACGCTCCAGAACAACACTGGCGTTTTAATACGCGTTCTGTTCTGGAACAGATTTATATACACACCACTCACTGCTACAGTCTGGTAGTGTTACATACATATGTCTCACAAACCGTGTAGTCTTTGAAATAAAAACTTAAACTAAAAACTAAACAACCGACCGAATGGCTGAGGCTTGGCAGTTGCCTAACGCCATGTTGGGGTGTCATGCCAACGAACAGCGACACAGTTATAGGTAATAAATCACTGAGATCGGCCGATCTTAGGAACAATAAGAACCACTAAGGGAACTCCTGGAACCAGCATGTTTACTTGACCATGTCAGGTCATTTGTTGTACTCTCCAAGCAGAGGTTTAGGCTTCGACTTTATTTTTGACGTCTTTCTAGGCGTTTTTATCGGGCTTCCTTTTTTGTACCGCTATGTTTTTCTTCGCCATGCAAACTTCGGTGGCGTATTGGATACTGCCCTGCCAATTTGATACTGTCTTGCAGCCACCAAAGATCTGCTTGGACATTAATTTGCTGCACAATATGGCAAAGTAATAAACCTAACTACATAAGTTCCGGAAACTTGGGAACAACAAGTATCATTGTTGTTAAAACTTTGCACTTATCTTTCTAATCCTTTAGTAGAACTCTAGGCAAAGGATACACTCACTATGTTATGTGTAATATGTAACTATAGTAAGCAATGCTGTTGATTTACAATGTACTAGTATGTGTGAGGTTCAACCATTGTGTTGTATTGGAAGCTGGGTAAGGGTTCGGAATTCAAATGTTAGGCCGTGTCTCAGAACAGATAGTTATTTCACCTTGTGTGATGAAGGGTTCTGGGATATACTCAAAATTGTATCATACCCGGGCCGCGATGACGTTCTATAATGGTGTTCCGGACCCGGTCCGTACTTTACGGTACGGACCAGGCTTCTGTAGAACGATTCAAACGCGTTTCACCTTAACCGCGTGCACCACATTCAAAAATTTGAATACAGGATTCGGACGTCTCTCAAGGTACTCTGTTTTAAGTCATAGCTTAAAACAGAGTACCGTAAAACAGTTCTGGCCCGTGTATTACCTAGCCGTATCACTAAGGGTTCTAAGGGTTATACATGGGCTTCTGAAAGTTCCACAGAATAATTGCGGCTTTCAAAAATTTAAGTACCGGGTGATACAGAATACACCATGTTGTATTCTATATGTATAAAACATTATTTTTCTACTCCATTTGTTGCCAAGCTTTTTACCATTTTTAAGAAAAGAATGAATGTCAGACCCAACACCACAAAGGTTCATCAATGTTTTATTGTCATCTCCAGTTAATGATGAACTGCATAATCTCCAAGGAGAGGATCAGAGGCAAAATTTTACATTTTCCTAGCTGCCAGGTTCTATCACAAACTGCCTCGTGACAGAAAAGGGCAGCTCGGAAAACATAACAATTTTGGCTCCCAACGTCTCCTTGGAGATTAGACCAACAGATGGACTGTCTGACCAACTCTTAAATATCCATAAAAATCATGTCACAAGCCAGAGTCTTCTCATGGTTAATTGTATGATACAAAGTGGCACTATTTCTAAGGTTTAAGGATGGATGTTATCCAGTTTCCATAGGCTCTGTGTTCTCTGTTGGTGGCTGCATTGCCTGGTTCATCTTGTATTCCTCAACAGCACCCTACAGGGAACGAAACACAATTGGTCATTAAAGTCAATTGGTCATTAAATGATATTTGCTGTTTCAATTGCCTAGAGGGCAGAATGTTTGCCCGGCCGTACCAAAGACTTGAAAAATGGTACATACATACAGACCCTGTTTACATGTGGACAAAAACCTAACGTACGAAAACTGCTATGCATGCAAGCGTACAAGAAATGTGTATATCAAATTTTTCCTGTTCATAAATCAGCCTGCTTTGACATACATAAAGAATGTTCAGATCGAATGTCAGCCCTCGAGGTAAAATACGATCTGACCGTACGTTCTTACCATACATCAAAGCAGGCTGATTTACATGCAAGAAAAATTCAACCTACGCAGTTTTCGTAAGCTTGTGTGCATACACAGTTTCTGCACATTGGGTTTTTGCCTGTGTGTGTAAATCGGGTCACAATTGAAACTGCCCCAAAAGACCACTCAGCGACTGATTAAAAATCTGGTCTCTGTGGACAGGTAGTCAGTGGAAAGAAGGGACCACCAAAAAGTGGTCACATTGGCCAGGTGGTCCTTACGTAGAGGTACCGGTAGTATGTGACACGTACTTGTTCAAGTTTGACTGTATCTGTTCATTGCTCACCTCAAAGGTATTGAGGACATGTTCACACAAGGCGTTCAGTTCTGTTAACCCTCGTCTGAGGATGTCTGCAGCTGGGGGACCTCTGCTCTGTATTCTGAGGTTGATTTTATGTTCGGATGGGTGAGGCACACTGTAGCCGCAGAAATCTACGTCAGGGCTGGAAAAAAAGATAAAAGGCATTTCAATTCAGCATCAATATTTTGTGGCCTGAATTGTTATTTCTAGGGCAAATAACAGAGTACTAACAATGAGAGACATTAGAAAAATTAACTAAAAGCTAAAAGTGGAAGTGACTGAGCCAGTTTAACTCATTGAAGAGCGACTCTTCCACTGTTTGTAACAGGAAAGACAGACAAAATGTACATTATTTTATACAGGTTACCTACTTTTTCATGATCATATATCTGAGGGCGTTTCCCAAGGTATGATCCTCATCGTGAAGGACAAATGTCTGACACGACTCATCACTGTCCAGAGTCTGCACCTGTCAACAAACAGAAATTTGCATCATCATTATGTTTACCTTTACCTTTCCAGAAGGAAAACATATTGTTTTTGCTGTTTCTTCCTCTCCAAACACATATGGTCGATGACCTGAACTAGATGGCTGTCGCCATAACTGGTGCTTTAGCGGACACCCTGTGGTGTTGCATTACAAAACAGCAATTGCAAAACAGAGATGGAGGGGCTGGTCATCATATGTATGAATGTCTTTGAGTAAGAAAAAACGGAGCAGCAGTTTGTTAGGCCAGACCATGTGAAGGTGAACATTATGCATTTTCAAATGTCACCTTTCTTATTAATGTTATTACTGTTCTCCGTTGTTATCGTAAGTTGCTACATGTTACATGTTAGTACACGTGCACAGGAGTGAGTATGGGGAGGGGGGCATTTTTGTTTCCCTTTCACCGGCTGGTATCTACACAGATTTGCAGAGATCACCACTCACTCAAGTCTACAAACTTAACATCAACTTAATCACCAGAAAAAAGCTAAATAGGCAACTATAACCCAAGCCATCCTAAGAAAAACCTCGATACAAACCACTTCCAACTTTTTCTTCTGCTGTTCTGCCATTTTGGAAGATAGCTGTCTGTCCGCCGATGTGATTCATGCCTGTCCAAATTACAGAAACAAAATTAACGTATTCATTCAAGCAGAGTTCCCCTAAAACCAAACAAACCAATCAAAATAAATTTATTTTCATAAATGCAAGAAATTTTTGCAACATTTCAGAGTGAATTCCATATATTTCGCAGATGTAAACGAGCAGGCAGTGCATATGTAACATCAAACACCTAAATATACGAAGGCCCCCAGGGCAGTCATATGACTTCAAAACATCGTCATCTTGCTGAGTGCGAAAGAAGTTAGGAAGGTTTGTCCAACTTTTCTCCTTATTTGATGCCGACTGGTAGCTGTTAGTACTCTAATATTGTGTCGTACAGCCTTTTATAGTTTGAGGGTCATCTTGATCGTTTAATGTGCAGCTATTTTGGCGGTTTAATAGTGGTGAGAATTGTCCCACAGACATGACGATGTTTTTTGCACGTATGCAGGTGACGATGACTTGAAGTGTCTGACATAAATCTGTTTTGCACGAGTACAAACGTAAATACCGTTTTATGAAGGCACTGAAAATTGTGTTGATTGACTGGGAAAGGAAACTGACAAAAAAACAACATGATTGTTGCTTGTCAGGCAACGCTAAACTTGTTTAGCTCTTTAGTCTTAATTATGATCTAGTGAACCAGAATCAGACAATACGAAAGACCAGGAATCAGAAGTGAAACTTCACCAAACCAACTTCCTATAAGAGGGTCTTCGTGCCTTTTTCCGTGAGGCGTAGCAAGCCATTGTAATTCACCGTTAATTGTAGCTGGCCCACTCTAATTCGTTGTCAGAAAATTATTCGTGAGGCGTGATTGGTAGCTTTACTTCCACGTAGCACGTTATTTGTTATCCTGAATTCATCGGTAAGCGTTATTGAAAAAAATCATGTAGTTCAACTCCAGATTGCCCCCAAATCATAACTAACTGAGCATCCAAGATCTGCAGACTAGTTTTGCCAGACACCATAGAAGTCAGACTCGCTTCCAAAGCCTTACACAATAACAAAATAATTTACCGTTAAGCGTTGTCAGTCCTCCTAATTTTACCATTAAGCAATATGCCAGGATCCCCCCATGCAGACCCTCCTATATCATAAACACCTTTAAACAGAGCCATGTCAGCTATTCCTATACTCAATAGTCAATTTGTCTCTCGTGGACAAAAAGGACAAGTTGCGCTATTAACGTTACATGAGATTACGCTAGCCCAGCTAAATTGGATTGGTTTGATTACACACAAATCACATGATTAGTTTGGAATGGCGGCACTAATTATTTATAACTCTTCAATGGTTACTTGTACAATCAATGCATATTTACCACCATAGATCATTACACATGACAACCCACACACACCTTCAAACCAGTACATGGACTGCATGGTGCGGTGCAGGTAGACATCAAAAATACCTGCACAGCTCCAATTTTACCTGCACTAACCTGCATATGCAGACCTGTAGTATTTCCAGCCCTGTATCTGTAAAGTCACAACAATGTTCTCAAAATAATGTAATATTTTGAGCCCAGCATCTGTAAAGTCACAACAATGTTTTCCAAATACTAGTAATGTCTATTACAAATGAAAAACTGTCAGTTACTAACAAAAAGTAGTGGATGCTACTTGAAACATACTTAGTCTAGTATTCTCATATTCTTTATTTCGCAGGTAAATAATAAAAACCAATACAAAGTAAAATACACTAGAAGAGTGTGCTGGGGGAGGGCGGAGACCAATTTGGTCTATCCGAGGCCTTCCTCACAACTAAACGAAAACAAGCAAGCAAGAAACTAACAAAAATGATAAATAGAAATACATCTGACAGTTTTCAAAATCTACCCAGGTGCTTCAATAACTGTTTTCTTGTGTATCTCATTACCTGGATGTCTAACATTCATTGACGTTCTAATGAAACCCTGCCCTCCTTTCCCTGCCCCAGATAGTAAGATGCCGATCCTGTACAGTGTTGTTGCCCGTGGGACCACGGTTCTCGCCAAGTTTGCCAGCTGTGCAGGGAACTTCTCAGAAGTCACAGAACAGATCCTGTCCAGAGTGTCTCCAGAAAATGCCAAGCTGACATATTCACATGGAAGGTAAGACCATTACATGTAGCTTCATTCTACATGTATGTCAACATTCAACATGTATGTCAAGTGGATTTTCAAAGTCAATTTTCTGGTCATTTTTTTAAATGTAGTAAGTTGAATCAACCCCGTTCCATAGCATGCTGATATCTGTGAGGCAATAATGCAATGTCACAGACAGAAAATGGTTGCTTGTTAAGGATCGTAGGCTGCTTCTAACTTTATTAATATTGGTGGTACCAAAAATAAAGGGACTCCTCGCGTAGCTTGTTTCTGGGCTGTTTCAAATGCTTCAAGTATGAAATGATGACAAAAATGTGCTAAGAAAAGACAGTAAATGTCAATATCAGACACATATTCTAATCCAGAATATTTTTTTTTTTGCTTCCTTGAAATTGCATTGGATACTTTTAAAAGAGAGCCTGCATTGGGTGCTCCAAAATATATTAGGATCACTGAATGCATTATGCTAAATTTAGGAAATCAATTGAGCATAATGTAGCCATCTGGCTAGGAATTAATACGAGATAAAGAAAGCTTACCCAGGCCTATGAGTATGGATTGCTGTAAATGAAAATACAGTATATATAGCCTTCCTATCACTTACAGCAGGCCCCCATTGTTAAACATTGTAGTATTATAGTTTCTGTCCACATTGTTACTACATTGTTGTTGTCTATGTTATCAAGCTTTGTGCCTAGGTCTAGAGATTCTCTCTAGTCTAATAATGCTGATACCTATTGTATTTACATATTGTATTTTATCTCAAACTTTGCATTGTGCAAAAGAATGTCATAAGAATATCAGAAATTGTGCATTGAGTTTAGAATCGTTAAGGTTACTGGTGCATGGAAGAGTCAGTTATCGCCCTTTATCTTGTATTCTGATAGTGAGTTCTTCAATGTTTTGATTTTTCAGCTACCTGTTCCACTATGTGTCAGAAGACAGAATCATCTACCTGTGCATCACTGACGATGTGAGTATATGAACTATTCTTCTTCATACCCATACACAGTACAATTTACATGTCTCCTGTGATAGGGTATGCAAATTTTGTGTGAAAAATGTATCAAACCTGAACATTTCTTTATGTTACTGCAGGACTTTGAAAGATCCAAGGCTTTCATGTACCTCAATGAAGTCAAAAGAAGGTGAGCTGAAGTTTTGATCCTAAAATCATGTAGCCTAGTAGGTGTTGCTGAAACAGTGAAAAATGTGGTCCCAAAAGTGACCGAGTCCATATACCCCCTTATCACAGTTCATGGCTTGAGTAGATTTTCTGATCCATACTCCCTACTTAATCCGGTGTGTGCATCTGCTGTTCCCACTATCACCTTGGCCCCATCCCAGCTCCTTTATCCAAAAGTGGTATATGATTATGAGCTATTGCCATGATATCATAGCCAGCCCATTTTAAATTGAATTTAATTTATGCACCCCAGATTTGGGGCTGTAGGCAGACAAATCTGACCTGAAACTGAGAAAATGCATCGGATTCCCTTCTCCATCGATCTTGAATACATTTTGAACTGGATAAATTAAAATTTATGCTGTTTGTTCTCTTTTCCCCAAGTAATTGTGCTCAAATGAAGGACTTCTACATAACGTATTTCCTTGAATTCATAATTATGCAGCTTGGAATGTTTCACCAGTAGTATGGGCAACCAGTCTGTTGGAGAGATGCAAACTTTTTACTTTTTTCAGTTCTTTTATACTTTGGTGACGCCAGACACTTTTTGGACTTTGACAAGTTGAAAAAGTGCGTACTTTAATCGGGGATTCACGGTAGTTGGGTGATACTACTTACTAGTACACCCACAAGTCATTTGTATATGCCAACCAACATTTGCATACACCTACCAATCATTTGCATATGCCTACCAATAATTTTCATTATGCCTACCAGTAATTTGCATATGCCCACCAAGACTTTGCATATGCCTACCAATAATTAATGTAATTTCGTATACAAAAACAGTGATTACTTGTATGCAAGAACTTCCTTAATGTTTTAATCTTCTTGTTGTTTCCAGATTCCAGGCAACCTACGGAGCACGGGCACAGACGGCACTGCCCTTTGCCATGAACAGTGAATTTTCCAGAGTCCTTTCTACACAGATGGTAAGGAACATTCGCCTGGTATTTAACTATTTTAAGCCATTAAGATCGTCTTCAAGTATTTAAGGATGACATTGCATCTGTAGTTTTCAAATGTTATGTCAGAAAAGATGTCTGCGACAGGCAAAATTCTGATGCAACGTTGACCAAACATTGAACGAAAACCGTCAAAATCTGGGTTTCGCAAAGGTGCAGTAAGTTCTGCCGACGTGCTCTGGATGTCTAACCATCATTGACGTATGTTTGATAACCATATTTTATGTTTTGATAACCATTTTTTTGGTGGTGTTCTCTTCCTCAGAAACATTTCTCAGAGAGTAAGGACGTAGACAGAGTGTCAAAGGTTCAGGGGGACTTGGATGAACTGAAGGGCATCATGGTGAAAAACATAGGTTAGTTACAATGTTTTGTCTTACTCTTATTCAATGTTTTGTAAAATTTGTCTGGTGCAGGTAATTTTCAATGTTACCTGCAGCTGCACCAGTGAAGGTATGCAGAAAAAGGTATTTCAAGCCCTGCTTTATACTTCCAGACAGCATAGCAGCCAGAGGAGAAAGACTTGAGCTCCTGATTGACAAGACTGAAGACCTGGAGGCAACCGTAAGTCCTTATTCTTACATCTTTAACCTTCTCCCTGTCAAGAATGCATCCATCTACTATCTTTAAAAATCTCCAGTATACTTACATTTTTGTCCCGAATGCAACAGAAACTGTAGCTGCTATTGCCATTTATCTAGCGGGTTACATATGAGGGTGACTGCAACCCTTTTTCCACGTGGTGTACCGAGTCATTTTTATTTCCTGTTAGTAGTATAGATGGACGCTTTGATTTTGGTGTTGTCGGGAAATACTTTGCGAACCGTAATTGGTTGCTTTAGTCCCATGTAGCACGTTATTTTTTATCCTGAATTTATCGTATCGTGTAGTCAATGCCAGATTGCCCAAAAATCACAATGAAGCATCCGGCATCTGCAGACTAGTTTTGCCAGACACCTCCATGAATACAAAGAGCATTCCAATGAGGTCATTCCCAAGAACAACTTAATTTACTTAAAGCGTTGCCGACCTGCCTGAATTTACTGTTAAGCATTGTTGGCCCTAATATTCACCGTTAAGCGTTGCCAAGATCTCCCCATCTAGTCCC
Organism: Branchiostoma floridae x Branchiostoma japonicum; assembly: GCA_013266295.2. Classification (NCBI taxonomy): domain Eukaryota; kingdom Metazoa; phylum Chordata; class Leptocardii; order Amphioxiformes; family Branchiostomatidae; genus Branchiostoma; species Branchiostoma floridae x Branchiostoma japonicum. The sequence goes on along the minus strand of CM023827.1, from coordinate 6,421,842 downwards.
TTACCTGTGTCTAAGGTAATGGTAAAGGTACATGTAGTTAGGTACCCATTTTACACCTGGGTGGAGTTAGTTAGGAAAGTACTGAAGACAGGACTTGACCTTGTGCCCCCCTCCCACAGTCTGTTACGTTCAAGAAGACGAGTAAGAACCTGGCGCGATCCATGTGTATGAAGAACCTGAAGCTCACCATCATCCTGGCCATCGTCATCATCGTAAGTCTGCCTCTTTTCTCTGATTCTGTAGGATGTGTCTGCCTAAGACATAATGTACACGTGGGCAAAAGCCTGACAGTACAAAAACTGTGTTCACACGCAAAAGTACAAAAGCTATGAATGCCGAATTTTTCCTGCGTGTAACTCGGCCTGCTTTGATGCACGTCAAGATTGAGGGCTGGCATAAGATCTGAACATACGTTCTTGACGCAAGACTTACTGCTGCAACATCCCCTTCAAAGCCTTGCTGGATATTTGATAAACATTTCTCAGGTTTTTTACAGTAAAATTCAATCAACTCTGGACTACTAGTCACGTCATGTATGTGTGTATTTAAGTTTCAAACCATATTGAATACTCTGTGAATAGTTTCATCAGGTTGGTAAGTCACTGAATAAAGAGACTCTTTCTACACAACCAAGTGTTTTACCGGGGTATTCAGCCGATGTTTCGGTGACCGTCTGTCACCTTCCTCAGGGCAATTCTGACTGGTTCACATTGCACTGCAGCATAGGTGTCGCTGCTATAGATGCGTTCCCAAACGTATTTACATATCTACAGGTCACCGAAATGTCGGCTGAATAAAACACTTGGTTGTGTAGAAAGAGTTGCTTTATTCACTATTGAATACTATTGATATGGTTGTCGTTCTCTTGCATTTCCAGCTGATAATTTACTTCATCGTGTCGGCAGCATGTGGGGGTCTGAGCTGGCCCTGTACCAGAAAGACTTAGTATGTCTGAACTTCTGCAGCCAAGTGTTCATCCCAAGTCTGGTATCTGCCCTAGTCTACTTCCAGTTCACTCCTCTGATTGCTAACCCTGCTGAAAAGTCTGGCACCCTTTGATAAACAGTTTTGCATTTGAATATTCACCTTAAACAGAGTTCTGATTGACTCCAAGTCACATGGCCCTTGTAACAGCATGGTAACAACATCCAAATTTGATGACCCTAGCATGTTCAGATCGAGAGATATCAAAAACAGAATTTCCATTGCAGTACCATAACAAGCTGCTAGAGAGCCGAAAATCTAGTCATTTTTAGGTCTCATCAAGACCTATCCACCTACTAAGTTTTATGACAATCCATTTGCAGCTTTTTTAGTTATCGTGCTAAACCACATACATACATACATACATACATACATACATACATACATACATACATACATACAAATGCTTCCAAAGACATAACCTTCTTGGCAAAGTTAATAATTCAGAATGTACATATAAGTACCAAATGTTTGAATGGGGATGGGGCCAGTCTATTTTGCAGAGAAGCGATCAGAGGGAGTTCATCCCAACACAGTGTATTTCCTGGGACTGTCCTCCACAGTGGAGTTATCTATAGTGGCTAAGTATTACCTAAGGAATATACCATTCAACCTGTTTGAGGAAGTGTTGTCAAAAAGATGATGCCTGCAACGTATTTATGCAATAAAAGTGTTTAAGTTAATTGCTTCATTGTGTACGCTGTTCAAATATCTGAATAAGGAAGTCAAATGCTTAAGCCAGTGTCTGTTTTGTTTTTGCCTTGTGTCCTTTTGGTTTGTTCTTGCTATTAAACATTTTAAAAACTTGTTATTGTTTTTTTGGTAGAAAATAAAGATACAACATTTTGAAAAAATAAATTTTCAGCTAGTTTAGTCAGTCCTTTTCATGCACTTTGTTGTCATATTTTGCAAAATGTACCTGTATGCCTCTATACTTTGACTCACACTGAAAATGATATCACTATTAATACAAGACTATCTATGGCTAGTATAGTGCTAGATATTGACTAGTTGTATTATGCCACAACTGAAGCCTGTAGAGGACTAGTATATACCGTTTGCAAATTTAAAACCTGCCATTGGTACTAACTACTACAGAAAAGCCTGTGAATAAGTCAAAATCACCTACACTGTAGTTTTGCACACTTTGCCTGCTGCTGACTTACAATATTCACTATATAGCAAACTGTCTCTCAACTGCATTACTAACAGATATTGACTTGTATATGATTTTTTTCCTAGTGTAGAGACTGTATTTCTACTTAAGTTTTGCTAGGCTCTTCAAAGAAGGTGGTCCAAGTAGCCTGAAAGTTAAAAATTGATCTGGACTTGTAGTGATATAATTAGTGATATGATTAATATTTCAAAAATCTTGGGTAATTCTAAGTATACTTCCCCTATGAATATGAGCTAGTCTGTGTGTAACGATCATTGCTATGTATCATGTATAAGCTAGTTTGCATTGTTTAATGCTGCTAGTACGTGTTGAGTGTACATATATACATGTATCTAGTCTTGTACATTGGTATGGCTTTCAATAGGTGTATATATTCATATTATGAAATATTAACTTGATACATTTGCGAGAATCACACAATACTGGGCCAGGTATAGCCATGTTTTGTCTATGTAACACACACTTAAGCGTAGCACACCAGCTTTGCAGGCATGCAGCTATATTACACCGAACAACCTGTCACACCTAACCTTTGCACATCTAACTGACAGTGTAAGCGTTGTTTAAAGCTATCTAGTAATGATACCCCAACTGTACTTGGAGGCAGTGAGTTCCAATCTATGACAGTTCTCGGAAAAAACAAGTTCTTGAACACCTTAATCCTTGGTTGATAACTCTGGAACTTGAAGGCATGACTATTTCTTGTTAATTTCTGAGCTGGTTTTAGATACTTAGTAGTTAGCAGTTGGTACATGTGTATGTCCACCACCAGTCAACCATCAGATATGTTTTAAAAGGTCTGATTGCCACTAGGTTGTGCCACTGAATGAAGCTACATGCATGGAGGTTTTTAGCTATCCTGCTTGTATAATTGTGTCACATTCCTCGCTGCTATTCGTGTGTACAGAAAGTGTTAAGATAATTAAATGCAATGTGGAAAATTATTTTGTTTTGCGATCTCGTGTATGTGTATGTGTATGGATAGATAGTGTTGGATGTGTAACATATACTCTCATAATACTGCTACTAGCCATAATACTGCCAAATCAAGAAAACAACAAAATGCTGGATTCCAAGAGATCTACTTTTACTGTAGAGTCATTAATTTTGAAGGTATGTACACTTAAGATATTCTTGATAACCATGCATTCCATGACGAGGATAAAAGTTTATGGTCCCTTGTCAGTGATCCAGGCCACAAATGAGATGGAAATTTTCCACAGTGTACGTCCGTTTCCTGTGATATTTTGTATCCTCGGGCATCTTTGTACTTTAGGAACTCTATACCAGCCAGAAGAAAAAGGAACAACAGCTGCAGCATCCGATTCGGGCATATAACACTAAATTCAATCTCTTCCTGGCAGCGTTATGTGACCCTCTTCTGAGTACAACAATTCTCAGCACATTTAAAAATACAAACATGATAACTCATATAAACTTAACTTCAGCAATACCAATATGCTGGCATGGTCAAAACACAGATGATTTCAACTGTTACAGTGCTATTTAAAATTGAGTATATTTGCAAATTTTTGGAAGTAGATATTCTTTAACCAGTTACATGTTTTATAACATTTTATCTAAAAGTATGCTATCTTGGATGCTCATATACACTGCTCCTTTTCTATATATAGCTTGTTTATCAATAGTATTATACTGGGTCAATATTATATTCATGATTGTGGTGTCTTAGGTATTCACAAGCCAACTGAAGACTTTTAGTAGCTGCAAATGTTTACAAGAAAAAAAAGATGTTTCTAACTAAAGCAAACAGTACATTTTTCTGAAATGAAAATTTTGTGAAATATCTTAAAAGTTTGATTATGGAAAGGAAATTTCCACAGTACTAAATTGTTATGAGTCCTATGGCATACTAATTAAGAACCAATTGAGAGATAATTGTTTAGATCTAAAAATCGTCAGTTGAAAAATTATCATTCCAAGAAAGTGTAAATTTAAAACAATACATTATATTAAGCAGCTCTTCAACATAATCATTATCTCACTTTGTTACACTATATAAGCACGTCGGCAGAACGTACTGCACCTGCGCGAAACCCGTAATGTATTGTGCATAGCACTTTGGCAGAACGTCTCATATAAGGTTGTATTAGAGCATATAAGGTTGACAGCCTGTCTGTAGTTTTGAGATGTTTAATGTATAGGAAAAGATATTGTCTGCAACAGGCAAAATTTTGATGCAACGTTGACCAAACATCCAACGAAAAACCTGAAAAATCAGGGTTTTGCGCAGGCGCAGTACGTTCTGCCAACGTGCTCACTATATACAATATATAATTTATTATAGTTATTGCATTACACACTATTTCACTCCACAGACATAGGCCCCAAGTGGGGTTTACAAAATACTACTTCTGGAATAGTAAAAGACTACAGTCACCATTTTTACATTTGTTTCTTTTTTTTTTGGACAACATTTAGATGTTTAACTTTAGATGTAGATTGGCATTGCTGACTGAAAGAAGAGAGTATTTGTGTAACATCATAATTGTACTCTTGCTTGCTGTGAAGAGAGGTGATCAATCAAGTCAATCAAAGAAACAACTGATTGAATTGGTGTGGCCTCAGAATACTACTATAATAACAGAATCTATATATGTAATGCATGTAAATATGTGTGCTTTTGCATGGTGTTTATAAAAGGGATAAAATAAAGATGTTTATCTTTATCTCTGTTTTCTGTTGTTTTTCGTCTAAGAAGTTATCAGGTGCCAACGTTGCCATTGCCCAAATACACTGAATGGTGTAACATTAGTGCCTAGTAAAATTCAATTGACTTAACGTTGTGTAAAAGGTTGATGACGAAGAGTCAGGCAAAAGGACAAAGTTGTCATGGGAAATCGGATAAGGTTTCCAAGTAGATTGAAGATCACAATGTATTTGGAGTGACAACCGGGCTTCTCAGACAGCCCCTTATCCCATATAGGCAGAATTTAACAGTTGAGTATAAGGCCGAAACTGTGGCACAGTACGGTTTGTGACAGAAACGGGCAGCTAGGAAAGCGTTATGATTTTACATCTGCTTGGAGATAAGATAGAACCAAGGTCAAACATGGCGGGGTTTTACCACAGAAAAAAAACTGTAAGCAGTACCATTTAAGTCTCAAGAGCATGCAAATGACGTGTCTCATTATGGAAATCAAGCTCTGTGGCGCCACACCCAGTGAATGTCATACATATACTAATCCATGTCTGACAATTGCAGAGGATATTTCATTGCAAACATACATTACGTACAAGATACTTCATAAACAAGAGTTCTGAGACCTCATACCTCCATGAAATATCAGTAAATACGTTGCTTCTTTCTGGACTTATCTACTCTGAAAGATTCCGCAAGAAACCCTCCTGCAGTTCCAGCACAAGCTGCTAGGGAGACCAAACCCACAGCACTTATTCCTGACAGGAAAAGCTGTCTACCACCAAAAAAATAATAAAGACCATAGCATGTTCAGGTCGAAAAGATACAAAAACAGGAAGTTCTGCCGCAAAACCAAGGTCAGCCACCAGGAGGCCCAGATTTGACCTTGACCTTCCTACCTACATACCAAATATCATCACAATCCATAAAGGCGTTGAGTTATGCTGACCAGAAATTTGCGGAAACACACACACACACACACACACACACAGACAGACAGACACACACACACACAGACAAACAGACACACCCAAAACATTACCTCCACTTTTCATGGAGGTAAATAAATGTAGGCGGCGCTTCGACGGGCGGATATGGCGTTACATATAGTAATTATATGTAGGATTTGCATAATACGTGGACACGTGGTCGCTATAGACATGAATTTTTATCAGTGTCGTTTTGCACCCCTGTGTAGCAGCACGGGATTGGCTGGAGAGCTGGAGCGACAAGCTATGATGATGATGATGATGATGCACCCCTGTGCAAAAATCACGTTTGGCACAGTCCATCCATGACCATGTGCGGAGGCTGCGACACAGTGTCATTCTTGATGTTTTGGCGAATGGTCAGTTTTCCAACTTTTGCCTTGAAATTATTCCTGCAACATATGCCATGACTCGTCGGGATATTTCAACGGTGGATTTGGTGTGTCACACCGAAGGGAGGTTATACCGGCTATACAGATACAGATATGCCGTTCTTTGGACATTTGGGGGAGAAAATTCTCATTTTCTGACCGGGTGAGCTATTTGGAGTTGGAGACAACAAAATGGCGTGTCTGAGAGTCGGATAGACGGCGTGGTGTGGGGAAGACTATTCAAGGTAAGATAACAAGCTGTTTTCGTCAAATCTATTTCCAAGAAACTGATAACCGTACCTTGTATGTTAGTTATATTCTGTATGATTTGGTGTGGTTCTTAGAATGCTACATGCTTAATTTAATTGGTTTGTCTACTTTGGTTTGTCTATGACCATTTTACGCTGTGTTGAAAATTTATGCCGCTTCGTGCCGTTTTCGGAGAACACTATATCGTATTTTTCATGTGTCTTGTGGCTCTGAGAAAAAATATGAGTTTATGTTGGAGGGAAAACTGTTCTGCTATAGAAATGCTTTGTTCTAACGCCACGTGGTAAGTGCGGCTCAGCGACCACCTGTTGGAATGTGCCGCACGTGGCCCTATTGATGTTCCCGCCAAATTGGCGCTCAAACGAGGCAACCACAAAGCATAAAGGCGGCAAAAGTATAGCCCTAATTAGCAAATATATATATTGTGAAAAATGCCAGGACACATGATGAGGAGACTGTTGGTTTATTTGAGTGAATGACTAGCCAAGTACCCACTGTGCACTTGTCTGTTCAACATTTCTAGGAAGTAATATGCAAGTGTTTATCATCTTGCTTGTTGCGTTGTACTTATTATCCTGTATCATGCATAGAATGGTGCATCCTGATGTTCCGAGGCTGCCTCGATGTAACTGGTGACGGGCGACTTCTGTCCAAACCAGACCAGATGACCGGTGAGTAAGAGACAACAACAACGTGGATCCGGAGACTGGACTGTAGCTAGAGGAAGAACCGGACTTTTATCGGCAGAGCTGTGTGAAAGAAGATGGGGAGGTGTGAGTATGATTTCTTTGTTAACACAAGACAACACCCCACATGCACACACTCGCATTTCCCTTTTTTGCCCGCTTCAGTCTGCTCTGAGGGTCAACATGCCTTTTTTCCGTAAATCTAGCTGGCCGTTTGATTCCACGTTGTTATCCTAAATTCGTCACTGAAAAATTCTTTGCATCGTGTTGTTTAAGCCAGTTTAAGGTAAGATTACCCCAAAATTGTCGCTTTGAACATCTCTAAAACTTGAATTGTCCAAACTTGTGGTTGATTGAAACCCTCACCTGGTTTTTTAATCGAGTTATCTTTTCCCGCGCTTTTAGATAGTGCAAAAATCTGTATGCCCTTTGACCCCAACGCTTGGGCCCCCGACACTTAACTGCTACATTGAACCAAGTTACATAGTACGTTAGTTACACTGTTCCAACACTTTGGAGTTAACTTTTCCGAACAGTATAGTCACCAAACTCTGCAACATCAGACCAACCACCTGGTTAATCGAGTGCAGTTTTTCCACCTGTCTCTCCAGTCATCAATGCGCACTAAGTCTACTCCTCGGGGATGTCTTTGCTTTATGCATGAGACATTGTTGCTTTGAAACAACAGTATACCAGTGCGCTTGACTGACCAGGAGAGACAGAAAAACTGCACTCGATTAACCAAGTGTTTGGTCTGATGTTGCAGAGTTTGGTGACTATACTGTTCGGAAAAGTTAACTCCAAAGTGTTGGAACAGTGTAACTAACGTACTATGTAACTTGGTTCAATGTAGCAGTTAAGTGTCGGGGGCCCAAGCGTTGGGGTCAAAGGGCATACAGATTTTTGCACTATCTAAAAGCGCGGGAAAAGATAACTCGATTAAAAAACCAGGTGAGGGTCCCAATTTTGCATGCAAATTTCAATCAACCACAAGTTTGGAAAATTTAAGTTTTACAGATGTTCAAAGCGACAATTTTGGGGTAATCTTGGCTTAAACAACACAATGCAAAGAATTTCAGTGACGAATTTAGGATTACAACGTGAAATCAAACGGCCAGCTACGATTTACGGAAAAAAGGCATGTTTACCCTCAGCAGAGTGAAGCGGGCAAAAAAGGGAAGTGTGTGCATGTGGAGTGTTGTCTTGTGTTAACAAAGAGACCATACTCACACCTCCCCATCTTCTTTCACACAGCTCTGCCGATAAAAGTCCGGTTCTTCCTCCTGCTACAGTCCAGTCTCCGGGTCCACGTTGTTGTTGTCTCTTATTCACCGCTCATCTTGTCGGAATATGGTCCCATGTCACTGTTCTTCCTCCTACTACAGTCCAGTCTCCGGATCCACATCTTGAAGACAAAGAAACAAAAATCAGAGTGTTGAGAACTGGTGTCTACAATGTCCTGCTATGGCCACATAAATTTGATATGATGTTTCTCAGATTTTTGCAGGGAATTAATTAGGTAGCATGTTTTAAACCTAATGAAATACATCATATTTGGCCAGAAACACGAGCATTGTATATTCTATTGATATCTGGTGAGCATTGGTTTATACTTAGTACAAAACCTCATGACTATATGAGATGCAGTTTGTTTTGAAAGCCACTGACTAAATAAACGTTCTAAACAGAAACTTTGGCCGGCCATCTTACTGAAGTGTGAAATTCAGTGCAGTTCGAAACATTTCCATTGACACTCCAGTCACATTCGTTCGTAGGTCGTCATACAATTTTGATGCCATAGAATTTTTAGGCTGAACCTGAAAACTGAGGACAAGGACACAAGACAGCTTTCCCCCTAACAAGACAGCTGAATTCATGCAAGACTATCCCAAGAATGCCCTCAGTTTGCCGTCCCATGACATATGTGACCTGGCCCTATAAACTGAGAGAATTTTCGTGCGCATTTCATTAACAGCAACGTGATACAAGTTTGGCTGAAAACACTAATTTACTGTAAAAAAAAATAGAAGAAATTGTTCTTAAATATAACTGCTGTATCCATGTTAAAACTTTACATTTCTCAAGAAAGTGAGGATAAGAAACAGTCAAGCTTACTTGGGAAAACTATTCAGCTCCCTTTGTGTCTCCAAATAAAACTGCCTTCTAAGTCTTCATTTCCCTCCGTGTCGTTGTTATTGTCTCTTATTAATCGCTTGTCTTCTCGGAATATGGTCCCATGTTCCATGTCCCGTGTCTTCGGGTCATCTGGTTGCTGAGCCGAAGTCTCCTGTCACCACAGGTTTCTTCCAGTCAGGACTGGAACATCAGGACACACCTAACTACATGAAAGGATCATTAGTATATGGTACGAAGGACATCTCCAGGGAATACTAAATGACCGTAACGATAAAACCAATGGAACGTCCATTTGCTTGAATGGCTCTAGAAACTTTAATAGGTGTGTTTTTTAAACGTGTTACTGGTAGTACATGTGTTATGCCTCCGAATTTTAACATAGCTGAGAAAAAAGTAACTTGAAAGCATTGTCTCATCACCTGTACAAACTCTTCACTTCATTGGTTTCCGAGCCCTCCTCTGGTCTGCATTGGGCAGAAGTCACCCGTCATCACAGCTTTCTCCCAGTCAGGACAGGATCGTCAGGATGCATCATTCTATGCATGATACAGGATAATAAGTACAACGCAACAAGCAAGATGATAAACATTTGCATGTAACATATTACTTAGCCTCATCCTAGAAATGCTGATACATGTAAGTGCACAGTGGGTACTAGTCTAGTCATTCACTCAAGTAAACCATATCATATATCCTGACATTTTTCACAATATTCTGATTAATTAGAAATGACAAAATGCTGAAATATGCTAACTGCAGCTGTACTTTCGCCGCCCTGGTGCTTTGCGGAAGCCTTGTTTGAGCGCCAATTTGGCGGGAACATCAACATGCCCACGTGCGGCACTGACATTCCAACAGGTGGTCGCTGAGCCGCGCTTACCACGTGGCGTTAGAACAAAACATTTCTATATCTGATTCAGAACAATTTTCCCTCCAACATGAACTGATAGTTTTTCTCAGAGCCACTAGACACATGAAAAATAAGATATAGTGTTCTCCGAAGACGCCACCAAGAAGTTCAAAATGGCACGATCGAAGCGGCATATGTATGATTTTCAACACAGCGTAGAATGGTTATAGACAAAAAAGCTAAATTGAAGACTAACATGTAGCATTCTAAGACCCACGCCAAATCATACCGAATATAACCAACATACAACGTAAGGTTATCAGTTTATGGGAAATAAATTTGACGAAAACAGCTTGTTATCTTACTTTGAAAAGTCTCCCCCACACCACGCCGTCTATCCAACTCTCAGACACGCCATTTTGTTGTCTCCAACTCCAAGTCGTTCGCCCGGTCAGGAAATGAGAATTTTCTCCCTCAAACATCCAAAGAATGGCATAAATCCACCGTTGAAATATCCTGACGAGTATGGTATATGTTAGAAGAATAATTTCAAGGCAAAAGTTGGAAAGTTGACCCCAAAAATTGCCGAAACAACAAGAAGAAAATACTGTGTTAGGCTTGAAATAATGCATTGTGGGAACATAACATGGCAGTGATGCCTCAGTGCAAAGTCACACACTGTACGGCTGTCTTTCGTGACGTTCCAGCTCGTTTCCAATCAGAATAGCGTGCTGGCACAAGATGATGTGTTCAACGACCGGCTTGCAGGATGTACAAATTCTTGTCTATAGCGACCACTTGTCCACGTATTATGCAAATCAGTTACATAATTAATATCTGGCAGTGTCCCCCTTGTTCTTAATTACACATGTCACAAGTATCTACAATCGTCTGGAGAGTATCTAAGACAATGTTAAGTACAACTTACCACCAAAGCGGATGTGGCGCGTGTTCTTGGCCGGCATTTTATTACCCGGTTGCTTTCCCCGAAATTCCACACACACTCGCCATCTTGATTCTTGGAACGGCATTTTTCACGAACAGGTGCCACCTGTTAATCCTTTAAAAAATTTCATTTGGTAATTAAGTCGACATTAGAGTAACAACAGGCCAAAGGACAAGCATCACCCATACAAGCCAGACAATCCTGCGAAGATCTCATTGTTTTTTATCTTACAAATTTGATTCTCAGTTTTTTCTTATTTCTTTCGTGTTCCTTATCATTCAATTTTCTTTTTAACAAATTTTATGACAAATGACAATGTTTACAACCTTGTAGTTTTACCTGTCGTGCCATATTTTATTGACAAGTCATCAACAGAACATCTACTTTGGTCTGGGTACATATCCACAGGTAATACTACAATTCCTGTGCAGGAGAATAATATGCTGTATACTTTTGGTAATATGTATATGCAATACAGCCACTTATCTAGCATATTGGAAATACAATGTACCTTATCAAGCTGACATACTTTCCTGCTCATCGAAGGTACACTATGGTTCTCAGCTTTCTTCACCATAGAGAAGTGTACTTGTACAACACAGAAAAGATGCTACGAAAGTTTAGCATGAAGTTTTGTTTATGTGACAATGGACCTTTCCTGACTGTCCATCACAATTATCAGTTCAACCAATGATAACATGACAATTAGCGTTTCAACCAATGAGATAGTGGCTGCATGTTGGTCAAATATTTGCATTTTTATGTTTTGACCGAGAAGGGCGGGACTATAGGAAAAGTCCATTGAATTAGTGTCCGGACTCTGGTCCCCTTTATAACATATCATTTCTATGATTCTCCATTAAGATATATATAGATCATGTCAGCAGCCACAATATGCATAGTGGGCACGGCCCGGTGCACAAGCGATATAAACAGCGTAGTTCGTCTTTAGTTATATAGAACTCCTGTGCATTGTAATGTAAGCCACGTATCACTTATATACAAGTTACATAGAAATTATGTACGTTATCATGCTTCCATGTTTCATATATATCGTACCAATCATATGAAGAGAGCATAGTGTTTAGAACTCCTCGCCATTGTTGTTCTCAAGAACTTGCCATACACTGTACCTGTTACAATTGTTGTGCGCTAAAGTTTGATTGATTGATTGATTTCTATACAAACGGTGTACAGAAAGTGCGAAATGGAACGAAAAGGAACGAAATGGAACGAGCTATATAGGAAAGGTGTTAAGCCGTTCGGACGTTCGTCCGTTTGTCTGGCTCAGTCCTACCATGTTTTGTTCAGTTTATTAGTTTGGTTTTAGTCCGTTTTACAGAAGGCTTCTAGTCGTCCGGAAATACCATCCGACGTGGAAAGATTGTCACAATATGATCAGAGAAGTCAGTCACCACCAACTGTCCATCCGGTCCCAAAGCGATGCCCCACGGGTTTGTAACGTTCACAACCGTACGGACAAACTCCCCGCGGCTTGTGAACATGTCCACCCGTCCGTTGAGCCCGTCAGCCACCATGACGTGGCCCCGGGGGTCCATGCAAATGCCTGCAGGAAAACTGCCAGTGCGGAACGAGAATAGGAGCTGTCCGTTGTGACCGTACACCTGGACGCCGTGACGAGAAATGTTTGTAACGAGGATGTTCCCGTCCTTGTTTGACGTGACGTACTGCAGTCCGGTGCCTTCTGCCTTGCCGAAACTTCCATCAAACGAGCCGTCTGGGTTGAATTTGAACACTTCATTACATGCCACCACGATGATTTGGTTATAGCGTGCGTTCACTGCAATTTTGGGGTACCAAGCAAATCGTTCCACGTCGAACGTGGTCACTGGTATGCCGTCCGTACCGTACTGTACCACACGGACAGCGCCGCTGCGAGTGTTGTTTTTCCCCACCACCCAAATGCGACCCTCCTCATCAATGTCCACATCGGTGGGGTACATTGCTCGGTCATCTCCGCCGGGCATTTTCGTCGGGAAGAGGCGGAGGAAGGCGCCGTTCATGCCGAAGACTTGGACGCGTTGGTTGCCCACATCAGCGACTAATATCTCATTTCCAGCAGACACTGCCACTCCGCCTTGTCCGCTGGGATCGTGCATTTGTCCGGGTGACGTTCCCTCTCCACCAAACACGATTGGCTTCGAGTTGAACTTTTCAGAGTAGCTCTCTGCAGTAGTATAATAGCGAGTACAGTGTTACTCACTCCTCTAATTACTAGCCTCTACCAGGCTTCGGGAGGCAGCCGGAAAGGGTAGAAATTGGCCAAATAGATAACACGCCAGGGGAGTTGGTCCGCGAGAGAGTACATTTTGCCGCACGTACTCTCTCGCGGACCAACTCCCTGCATGTTATGTATCTATTTGGCCAATTTTTACTCTTTCCAGTCGCCTCCCGAAGTCTGGTAGAGGCTATCTTATTACTGATGATGATGATCTTTGCTTGCATGTTCTTTCCCACATGAGCTCAATGCAGTAGCTATACTATCACTTCAAAGACTAAAGGTAAAATATCACTACCTGTAGTGTACAATACAAAACAGTTAAGTATACTAAATCTATGCTATCACTAGATCTATCATATAACGTTACATGGTATTGCTCATTACTATTGTTTAAAAAACAGTAAATCGTATAAAAATATGTGACACGCGAAGATGCTAAGTCCACAGGCCTTACCTTGCCACCTTCATATCGATTACCTTGTGAGCTGTTGGAGCTTGATGGCTGTGGGGTTGGAAACATGGATGCTGTCTGCCCATTTACTGAACGATTCTGTCAAAGAACAATCATTCAGACAAACAACAAATTAGTATTTCATATCTTATATATTATCTTATAGAACAGAGAACTAGGCCATGATGTATAGAACTGTCCGAATATACAGTCAAACTTGTCTAAGACGACTACCCAGGGGACCGAGGAAAAGTGGTCTTCTTAGAGGAAATTTGGTCTTATGCAAAAAGCATGGAGACAAAAGATAAGACAGAGACCCAGATAGACTGCCCCTTTGGCCCAAGGTGGCCCAGCAGGTGCAATTTTACATTGCGTAAAGACTGTCATGCTGTCGACATCAATGGCAAACTGGCCGATTCCCATCAAGATTTCTTGCTAGTTGCTAGTTATCATTAAAAAAATGTTTCCCCCCGCAGGCTTGAAAATGACGCGGTCGTCATGGGCAAAGATTGCCCAAATACTAGAAGTGCTGGTCGCGGTCGCGTTGGTCTAGTGGTCGGATTAGGCAAGTCCCTTAATGCTTACGTCTATGGGAGGGGGGGTCGTGACCGAGAAAAAGGTCGCTTGGGCAAATTTGAGTGTAGTTTGAGAAGACGACAGTACAGCTCACCGTTGGATAAGGCAAGAGATCGACCATTGTCGTCTTCCCAGAACTGCAGCAGGCTGGGTGATCAGGGGTGGAAGGAGTGTCCAGAGTAGGTTGACCAGTGGTATGGGCAGTGTCCACAGGTTGTGCCGGCTGCAGGGAGGATAGAATGTCTATGATTTGGGCCTGGTCACATTCGTCGAAAGTTACGTTTCTGATGCCGTACGATTTTCAAGCAGGCTGTGACAGTATCAACCGCCGAATCTCGGCCTATCCAGTAAGACGACAGCTGAATTTTGCACGACACATGCATGACTAACCCAAGAATGACCACGGAGCCATGCTATGTCTAACGTAAGATATTCTTTCATTGCATTAAAAAAAAAAATGTTAATACAGATACAGGAATATGTCACATATCTAAATACCTTGTTGTAGTTAGAAATAGACACATGATTTAAAGCTGCATTATGTAACATTAGTACAATGTAAAAAGTCAATTTTTCTGAACACTTCGTTACAAAGTAAGTCGAATCAATCCTACTCCATTGCAAATAAGTGTCATTCAGGAAGTGGAGGCGACAAAATATGACGCATTATGAGTGCATGTGCTTAAAAGTTGGAAACCCAACTGTCAGCCATGTTTGTTTACATTCTGGTATTTTGTGGTGGCACCACAAAGTGAGTGCGCCTCGTGTGGGCTGTTTTAGCACCAACCATAAATGTAAGAAACGTTCGATAATTGCACAAATATGTTGAAAAGTGGAAGTAAATCACGATCACACGAAGATTTTTCAATTAAAATATTCCAATTTTTGTTGCAAAAAAGTTATATAATGGCCCTTTAATAGGAAAAGAAGAATAAAAGACACAGGCTCACCCTTTGACTGTCCTGATCGCTGGTGTTGAGGTACAGTCCGGCAAGGGTCCCGACAAGGATCAACAACACCAGAACGACGGTCGTGGTTATAGCAGCGCAAACCCAGCGAGATGTACACACTGAAAAATGAACTGTCTTTCAGGACACCTTTAAAGAAAATAGGGCTGACAGCCATTCAAGCAATCGCAGTATATGATTTGACTTATCACATACACTTACAATTAAGCACACACACACACAGAAACACACACACAGAAACACACACACACACACACACACACACACACACACAGATACATACATACATACACACGCACAAACACAGATACACACACACACAGATACACACACACACACACACACACACACACACACACACACACACACACACACACACACACACACACACACACACACACACACTCACACTCACACTCACACACACAGTAGTTCCCACAAACCTGCTTTAAGTCATGTACAAGGACTACTCTGAAACGTATATTTGTCTCACCACAACGTGCTTCTTGGACAGCGTTAGGCACCAGATTTGGGTTCAATGCGTTTTGCAATTGAGCATACATCGGATTCGGGTTCAATGCGTTTTGCAGGAACACCGGGTTCGGGTGCAATGTGTTCTGCACGGGCGCCTGCCGACTATCCTGCAAGATGTCATCTAACACTGAATCGTCGATGTCGTTGTCGCTGCTGGATGGTGTATTTGTGTCCGTCTGTTCGGTGGTGTCACCCTGGCACATGTAGGCAACAGCATACGGTGTAATCTCCACACCACCGTCTTCTTCCCGGTATCTAACAGCATATGGCTGGGTGAAGGGGTCGCCTTCACCCACAGCTGGTGCAGAAGTGGTTTGACAGACATCTTCCTGAATTGAAGCTCCCTCTGGTTGGATGCAGGGATTGTCTGAATCTAAGGCGGGTTCAGGGTGGGCATGCTGCTGCTTTGGGGCCTTTGGCGAATACATTGGATTCGGATTTTGTGAATTTGGGGTGTTTTGGTTGTACGTAGGGCTTGGATCCCGGGCGTTTCTAGGGCTGATGGTAGTTGGAGGAAGGGCATCGGATGGTTGGCGAATGCCAAACGGGTTCCTAGCATCACCAACAGAGGTAGGATTGGCCAGGGATGACTCGCATGCGGAAATATCAGTGCGTCCTCTCGAAGCTGTCTTTGGTTTCATGATGGACTGTTTTCTTCGCATCCCTTTCGCCAATGTTTTGATGAACACCACGTCCTCTTTGCACATGTATGCGGCAACGTATGCTTTAATATCGGATTCAGCTGAAGAGGTGGCACCAGTTGTTTGTCCACTTCCCGCTGCAGCATCGCTTTTCACAGACATGCCATAGTCCTCGTCCTCGTCATCTGCCTTGTACCCATCGCTGTCAGTTTGCCTTGCTGTTTTCCACCTAATTCTGGTCGAAGGAATTTCTGGCCTCATGTCGACTTTCGACAAACCACCTGTGGTGGTGCTTCCTGATGCCACGTCTGAGGTTGTGCCGTCTGCCATGTTCTCAAAGCTCTGCTCTGGAGCTAGGTATTGATGTAGGGGTATGGTACCGTGGCCGACAGGTACAAACTGCGTCGTCTACCCAAACACCTGCGTAGCCTACGCAGAAAAAGCTGCGTCGTCTACGCAGAAAAAGCTGCGTCGTTTATGCAGAAAAAAGCTGCCGTCTACACAGAAGAAAAATCAGACAGGTTGCCACCATTTTCTCGTTCATCTTGTTCCATGTCCATGCTATAAATGTGTTCATCGAAACGACACTGTACTCCTCATGTTGGTTCAATCATGTATCATTTGTACGTGTGTTTTCATTAGCAAACAGTTTTTTTATCTTGAATTTACATGCATGGCAGTTATGATTAGACTAGAAAGAAATGAAAGAATTACTCTCCCATGGCAAAACAGAATTCAATATCTAGCCAATTATTTCCGTATATGAAGTGCTAGACAATTACCATTACAATCACAAGTTTGTTTGTTGTTATTGCAACGTTACCTAGCATCGTTACTTTCATGTATCTTTTAATTTGTAGCGTGATGCTTCTTCATTGGGAGGGGTGTTAACTTTCCTTTTTTTATTATTATTATAAGGAATGTCAATAAATATTATTATAATGAATGTCAATAAAGTCAAACTTGAATCTATATTGGGTTTTGAGAACACTTAAAAGTTACTGAAAATTACTGTTCCATACACTTATCAATCAATCAATCAATCAATCAATCAATCAATCAATCAATTTTCCGCAATCTTCTTACACTTCTTCATCAAAGAAATTCGTTTGAATTACTAGTGAGATTTCAAGTTGCTCGACTGTTGCTGTCTCAGTGGAAACTGACAGAGCTAGCGAGAAAAAAAGGCACTTCTGATGGTTCAGGTATAAAAATAATGTTTATTGGCAGTACAGGTAGTAGCAATATGGCAAGTACTGTCCTACAGGAGCTATTGCAGATAAACCCATCACATAAGCAGGGATTAATACATCTATAGTCAGCATACATTTCATTGAAGAGGCTGTAAAATCTACAACTGCAATGGTTTAGGATAAGTTGGGGATGGCCCTGAAAGATTACGTTGATGAAGGTTACACATCCAGGTAGAACATTATGCAACACAAAATGAACTAGAAAGGTAACATTTGCAAAGCAAATACATAATGTTTATCTTCACATTGTCTAGCCCAACAAACTACTGCTCTGTTTATTCTTACTCAAACACATTCATATATATATATATGATGACCAGCCTGTTGAACTGTCCTGCAACTTGCAACATAATGTAACCCAACACCACAAGGTGTCTGCTACAGCACCAGTTACCATGGTAACAGCCATAGGTCCAGGTCATAGACCTTTTTTGTTTGGAGAAGAAGAAACAGAGCAAAAACAAGATGTTTCCCTTCTGCAAAAGTAAGCATAATAAAGCAACTGTATAAATTCTCTGAAGACAATGTAGTTGTATACCCACATGGAAGACACCAAAAATTTTGCAAGATACAGAGTAAGATACTCCTTCATTGGTATTCATTTGGACTAGAATTTATCCAGTTGCTTGTTATTATGACCTGAAAGATTGTGGTGGAGTGAGTATTTGTAAAAATGTCCTTGCAAATTTGTTTCCTCCTTTGAAAACTCCCAGGTACAAAGTTTGTATTTCAATTTTCACAAGCACCTGTCCTGTATTAGCCACCACATTCCTTCTAGGTGTGCATCTTTAATGATAGATTATGTGAATATAAACACTCTGTACAGAGTTTGTTTAAGTCCACAATAAAATTCAAGGAAGCAATGTAAAAGTAGTGTTGTAAACCCTAAAAAACAAATGGTGGAGTAAATTACAAATGCAGTCTTGTCTTTCTACTGATTTTCTTGTATACAACATGGAAGGTATCCTTCAGCCCTATGTAAAAAGTAAGCAAGATAGAGAATAAGGTTTCATTGACTTTCAACTTTGCAAAATAAAATACAGCTTAAAGTTAACAATTTTGCCCAACTCCTTGAAGACTACCTATAGAAGATTCTATAGCAACAAATACCAAACTGTTGTTACTGTTGTAAAATACTGTTTCATTCTCAATATTTTTGATAGTTTGTCAGTACACATTTCAGGTGGAGGAAAGACTAGAAAACACTTCTTGTACACTCTTGAAATTATACATGTTATCATTGCAATACAGATAGGTGAATATTATACATGCATACCTGGGTATATAAAACTTCATGTGTATTAGGAATAGCAAGCAGATGTGCAAAGCTAGTATAGCTCTTGAATGCATCTATGTTAATCATATGACTAGTTATGTAAAGATGAACTTTGCCATCTTGAATGATACTTGCATAATACTTGATGTTTTAGTAGATTCTACCAAAATCACACTTTGTTCGAAGTACAGTATCAAGAAAAGTACAGAATTCAAGGCACTTTCAGGAACGAACATCTATGGGTTAGTTCTGACATATACAAGCTACTTCACCAATCATGAAGTAGGTTATGTATGTCATTGGTTTTCACGGTCCCTGCAGCTTTTAAACATTGCGCAGCAAACAGTCAGCTGGCACCTAACAGCTCTATTTTGCAGGAAGACACGAGAAACAGCTTTCCCAAAAGCTGCGGTAAAAAGCTGCCACAGTCCCCACCCAATACATGTATACCCACACGGGTAAGTAGGATATCTATTCTACAAGCTATACACAAAATACTGTCATTAAATATATTAACAATCCTTATATGATATTTTCATATTATGAGACTTTCACTCATGACTGTTCTATGGCCTTTATACCTGAAACATCACCTGCTATACCATACTCAACCATACCTTTTTTAAAGTCATTAATGTGAAATGAGCAAATTAAAGACAACCACATTTAGATGATTAAAGATTCTCTAAGAATCAGTATGCTGGATGAAATCAAATAATTCATACATGGCATTTTTTTGTTTCTTTTCATTTCTTCCACGAATACAAAATGTATCTGCTATGTGTTTGGAAGTACAAGTAAAAAAAAAGGAAAAAGAATCATTCTTCATATGTGGCTATTTCATGAAGTCTGATTTCATTGTGGCTTCCCTACCTAAATACAAATAGTGGTCATCTCAGTACATGCAGAGCCAAAAATCACTTACCAATCACTTATTAAAATTAAAAATACTCAATATATATGATACAAGGAAAACTAAATTATCAACATTCATTCTCATCAGCTCACTTTGATCAGATAACAAATAAAACGTACTAACAAATATTGCAGATTAGTGCAGTTAAACAAACATACATCATTTTAAGTGCAAGGGAAGTACATGCATATCCTTTCTTACTTAAAGGAATTTATCAACACTAAGTTATCAATATTAAAATACAACATAACACCAGACATCTTACAGTAGGGCAGGTGGCATTGTTGGCACTGCAGACTTGTAGATTTGTCTGTGCCAACCTTGCTGGAGACTTGTAGATTTGTCTGTGCCGACCTTGCTGGAGACTTGTAGATTTGTCTGTGCCAACCTTGCTGGAGACTTGTAGATTTGTCTGTGCCGACCTTGCTGGAGACTTGTAAATTTGTCTGTGCCGATCTTGCTGGAGACTTGTAGATTTGTCTGTGCCGACCTTGCTGATTGTCTTGTAGCATTACCAGACACAGCATGTCAGCAGAACGTACTGTGCCTGCGCAAAACCCGAATTTTTAAAATGGTATTTGTTGGATGCTTGGTCAACGTTGCATGAAAATTTTGCCCACTGCAGACGATATCTTTTCCGACACAACATTTGAAAACTATAGACGCCATGTCATCCTTACATACGCGAATACAACCTTAAAAGAGATGTTCTGTCGAAGTGCTATGCACAATGCATTACGGGTTTCGTGCGGGCACAGTACAATCTGCCAACATGTTACCAGACACCAAGACCCACACAATTTCCAATCATATAATTATAGCACATACACCTGAATGCCCTACCCTAGGAATAATCCTATTTTATGAGAATATTTTGTAAGTACCAATAGTATGCATGGCCAAATTCACCTTGAGTATACCGTAATAAAAATAATAATAATGTTTAAGTATAATTATTAGAATTAAGACCTCACTTCTGCCCTCATTTGTCAAAAATGTTGCAACTTTAAAAATCTATCTAAGATATGAACAGATAATATAAGATGTCATGAATGGCGAGACTTATTCTGTTTTCTCCTGCATCTTTTCTAAGATGGGTATAATCATGTCAAAGGTCGGTCGCTTGGCCGGGTCCTCGTTTAGACAGATCTTGATGAGCCTACAGGCGTGCTGGGAGGCTCCAGGTGGGATGGTCGGGCGCAGACCTTCCAGAGCAATCTGTACAAAAAACATGGGAAATTAAAGTCAACAGTACTTTTCCTTTATGTTTTCCGAACATGCTAACCTTCAGTGATTGTAACATCAGAGCTCAAAATACCGCCTGGATATGCAGGTTAGTGCAGGTAAAATTGGAGCTGTGCAGGTATTTCTAACTTTTACAGGGCCAGAGACATTAGGGGGACATATGACCAGCAGTGGTCATGAAAACCTGCCTTGCATTCTTCAAAGAAGAATCAATGAAGACAGCATGAAAACCTAGTAAAATTGAAAATGGAGCTACTCAGAACATCTCAAAACATTTAAATTTTTTGACGAATTGAAAGAAACTGTAGTGCAGGTAAAATTTGTCTGGTGCAGGTAATTTTGAAGGTTGCCTGCACCAGTGCAGGTACTAGTATTCAGAAAAAAGTATTTTGAGCCCTGATATGGTAAACAGCCCCTCCAACACTTGCTACATTTGTACATAATGTAATCCAACAGCTTAGGGTGTCTGCTAAAGCACCAGTTAAAACTATGACAGCCATCTGGTCTAGACCATTGACCTTTTTTGTTTGGAGAAGAAGAAGAAGAAACAGAAACAGAGCAAAAAAAAAAAAGTGCAGTGCAACCAGTGCAGGTATGCTGAAAAAAGGATTTCAAGCCCTGCATGGTCATACCTTCATGCCAGCCTCCATCGGGGACAGGTCAGCGAAAGGCACCTCCCTGGTGAGGAGTTCCCACATCAGCATGGCGAAGCTCCACATGTCCGCAGCACGCTTGTTGATCTCATTCTCCTTCTTCTGCAGGACTGAGGGACAGAGGGGTATCCATCAAACATAAGAAAAAAAGTCCAGAAAAAAGTCCAGCATGGTGTGCCAAATGACTAATAAACTGGTGGATGTACCAACAACTATGTACGCATCTAATACCAACCCAGAAAAAGAACAAGAAATAGTCATGCCTTCAACTTTAAGTACCCAGGATTGATGAGGCATTCAAGAATTTGTTTTTTCCTAGAACTGCGGTAGAGATAACTAACAGCACAGATGAAGTTACATGCTAAATGTGAAAGTTGTTAATACTTACTCTCTGGTGCAAACCACGCAGGGTTGAAGAGCTTGCCAGGATTCTGGAAGGAGAACTTGACATCTGCCATGTTGATTCTTGCTGTCAAATCCTCGTCGATCTGTGAAGGAAACAAACAGTAGAAAGGTAACATTTGTAAAGCAAATACATAAATGTTTCCCTATACATGGTCTAGCCCAACAAACTACTGATCTGTTTGCTCTACTTAAACACATTCATATATATGGTGACACCAGCCCCTCCAACTGTCCTGCCACTTCCTACATATTGTAATCCAACACCACAGGGAATCTGCTACAGCACCAGTTACCATGGTGACAGATGTCAATGTGACAGGATTAATCTCAAACAACAAGGACAGTTTATGTTTGTATCAGTTCTTCTATTTTAATTCTTTTTTTTTCGTGTTTTTTTTTTTCATTATGCAAGAAGGATAAAAGTTTGTCCTTACCATGATGTGTTTACTGTTGAGGTACAGTCTGGGCACCATGGGCTCCAGAGAGTGGAGGAACGCCATACCTCGCGCTACGTCCAGCGCAAACTTGAACGCCTGCGCCTGGTCAACCACAATACCTGCAACAAAGATCATTCTGTCAATCATACTGAATGTGATGCTAAAGGCCTTCTTTGCAAATTCAAATGCTACATCCCCATAAGCTCAAATAACCAGAAAATATTTTCCGCACTGATAAGTCTTAAGATTTTAGTTTCAAAGTAGCAAGGCTGGGCACATCATTTAAAAGAGTCTGATAGGTCCCAACTATTTTGCTGGGGGAAGAACACATGTACACCATCAGATTCTGATATAGAATCATGGGATTGGGTACAAAAAAGCCACTGTTGTTGTTAAAGAAATCAAACATTGTTTCAGGCTACAGAAAATGAAGTCAGCATACTATAAAAAGGTTCACTAACAGATCTAGACTAAATTACTGACTCCAACACAGCATGAAATTGGAAGGGTTATCAGGTAAGGCCCCCTTTTCACTAGATGGCGATTGCTGAGCAACCAATAAGCTATGCAAATGTGATTTGTGTGACCCTTAATATTATAATGATGCATGATATAAAAGTATGATTTAAAAGACAAGAAAAACACACAGAAACACAAAAATGTTTTAAAAAGTTGGTTCCATATGTTTGGAATTTGTTGAGCAATCTGTCAACTATTTAGTCACTCATTGGTCACTCATCAGCTTCTAGTGGAATGGGGCTGTAAACTATTGTCCACTTACTGTCCAGATCTAGTAGCTACATTTAGAGTGCAGAGTGCAAAGGATGGACAAGGAAGGAGGGATTATACTAAGTGTAGGAATGAACACAACCTCTACCAACAGGATAGTAATTAAATAACTGACAGAAAAAAAGAAAAACAAAAAGACAAAACTACCAGAACAAAATGCTCAAAGAATTGCACACATAATAATCCTTCCTGATCCCTCCAAAAGATTAATCTTTAGTACAGCTAAGATCTCAATACTAAGATTTTATCCCTTGCCTGTGTCTCAAAAGCAGTAAATCCTCACCAATAGATGACTTATGGTATCCAATGATGGCTTTGGTTGAAAGAGAAGAGGTAGGCAGAGAAAGGCAACCTGAGAGAGCTTTGCACCTGCATGCAGCTGATCAGGTGTACAACTACGGGTGAACAGTATCACCTGTACACATGCATGCAACAGGTTCACTTTGGCTTGTTGGGTTTCTAGAGGTAGGGGAAGGGTGGGGGCCTATCACGTCAAGCATGCTTTTTAAGGCAAGCAACATGCAAGCTACAACTTTTATCTCACTGAGAAACTTCACTTTTGATTTGAGCATATATTATCATTGTTAACTGAGGACACAAATGGATAAAATTGTCAACTTGACATTTATCCGGGTTACGTATATCTGCCACTTTGTGTGTTTGAAAGATCTATAGTGTAGCACCCCCCATGTACATGTATGCACAGTTTAGGTTGTGCTGGAGTGCATTTAATTGGGGGACACTGCTTTGGAGATACATTGTATGTATATGTGTGTCTAAAATGTTCTAGCCATAACAGACAGAATTCTGAAGGACAGTGCTTTGCAAGGCTAGACTGTAGACTGCAAAGTTTGCAGTGCAGCACAAAATAAAACCACCACAAACAGTTCAGCCATAAGAGCGGTAGCCAATCAACAACCAGTGTTCACATGTACAGTGTCTGCAAGCGATGTTTTAGCTGGCTATGCCATGTGACAAGACTTCCATCTGTCTTAAACTGGGGGAAAGAAGGACCAGCAAACAGTAAATCTGTATTGATAGGATGTGCGTGTAGAGAGATTTGACTGAACTTCCTGGAACGCTCTAATGACTGCCTCATGTGTTCGGAAGACACTGGAGCCCCTAAGTCTAAGTCTTAGTAACAAACAGTCCCAGGTTAACAGTACGTACCATGTCCCTCGTGCAGGATGTTGAAGAGCGAGCCGTACGGCATGAACTGGTTGATGACTACGAGGTGAGGCGGCTGGTTACAGGCACCCAGGACGGGAAGCACGTTGGGGTGGGAGAAAATCCTACAAAAATGGTCACAAATACAGACTTATAACTAAGTTACAACACAGATTTGTAAGTAAACAAGAAGTCAGAGATTTCATAGCTCTGTGAACTATGTAGAGTTTTTGTGAATTTCTTGTTTTACACACACACACACACACACACACACACACACACACACACAAACACACACACATACACACACACACACACACACACACACACAACAATTAATACCTCCATACACGAAGGTAAATATCTCAATAGATAGAAGAACGATTTGAAGATAAAAGAACAATAATGACTTCCATGATGCAAACATGACTTCCGTGATGTACACTAACTTAAATCAAATAGACACTTAAACAGGTTGAAACTTGCCTTAGTCTTGGATACTCTTCAGAAAAGTCCCTTGCTTTTCTTGCGTTGATATCTCTCACCTTCAGGATCTTGGCAACTATCTCATTGCCCTGCCACATGCCCTTCCAGAGCTGGGTGGGAAACAGTGACATCACGATCAAAGGTAAACAATCTCTCTGAAAGTCTGATAACAAATGCAATAGCTCAATAAGGAAGAGTGCTTGCTTGACAACAGAGAGGTCGTGCGTTCTAACCCCAGCCATGTCATACCAAAGATTTTAAAATGGTACATCCTGCATTCTCTGCTTAGCACTCAGCATCTATCTATGAGAAAGAGTATGGAAACACACAACGATACATCATGCGGACTAGCCCCATGCAGTAGTATAGGAGTATAGGTCTTACCTCTCCTGAAGCGTTTGTGTTCATTTTAACTTGTAAATTGAGCTGCTTGATGTCAATACCAGAGTGCCTGGAGAGGGTTCCATTTCCTGGGGACAAGTAGTTGGTGGGAAACATTGTAAGTTTACATGCAGGGCTTGAAGTACTGGTTTCGCTGTACCCGAAATGTGAGCTGTGCACCTTATTTTGGCACCTAAATATTAAAGCAGGGCTACCTTCAACAAAGTAAAAAGGTATTGTACACTACAAATGACATATCAAACTGCATTAGATGCAACACCAAACAAGAATTCGGAGACCTCATATCTCCATGAAATATGGTTTCCTCAACACAAATAACATATATTTGATGTGAAAGTCCAATCCTTTGGCAATGTTTCATTTCAACATGTTATCATAAATTATGCAAATGACCTGTACATTAACATAATATATGCATGGTGTTGTAAATTTTTAACTAACTTACACATGTCACAAGTATGAAATTCCCATCATTTACCACTAAGGAATCACAGAATTTTCATATTAATTATGCAAATGAGGTCCATATTTGCATAATTGGTATCTGTTGATATTCTACCTGCGATAGATTATACACATTACATGTATGAATGTCCTATAATGTAAAACACTGGAATTACAGAATTTCTCATTAATTATGCAAATGAAGTCCTCATTTGCATAATTTGCATCTAATTATGTTCATCTCTGTGTAAGACACCTACATACCAAAAATCATGATAATACGTTGCTCCTTTCTGGACTTATCTGCTCTTAAAGATTTCTTCAAAACCCACCCTGCAGTTCCAGCACAAGCTGCTAGGGGGACAAAACCCACACCACTTATTCCTGACAGGAAAAGCTTTCTGCCACCAAAAAATCAAGACCATAGCATGTTCAGGACAAAAGATACAAAAACCGGAAGTTCTGCTGCAGTACCAAGGTCAGCCACCAGGAGGCCCAGATTTGACCTTGACCTTTGTCTTCCTAAGACGTACCTACATACCAAATATCATCACCATCCATAAAGGCGTTCTTAAGTTATGCTCACTAGTAGTTGGCGGAAACACACACACACACACACACAGACACACACACAGACAGACAGACCCAAAACAATATCTCCATTTTTCATGGAGATAATAACAACTTGTCATAAGACACATCAAACCTGGAAGATTTAAGATTTGTACTTACTACTTCTTGTCTTTGTTCCTCTCCAAATATTTTCTGTGAAGAAACAGGCAAAAAACAACAACATTTGAACAAATCTGAAGTACAAATGTACCATCATGATGATAATTGCATTCATACACAAAAACAGTAGGACTACTACTACTACTAGGAGACTTTTCATCATATATATGTTGTACATGTAAACAGCAAAAGGTTGTACAGAGCTCGAAATAACACCTGCACATGCAGGTTACATTGGAGCCGTCCAGGTACATATGTATTTCTGATGTCTACTTGACCCAACCTGCACTGGTCCATGTACTGGGTTTATATATACATGTGGGTGGGTGTGGATTTCTATTTGCTGCATTGTCTGTTACCAGTTTTTAGTATGATCCATACTTTCTAAATTCTGAGAGGTGCAGGTAAAATTTGTTTGGTATGCAGAAAAAAGGATTTCGAGCCCTGTAATGTAGCAATGTCGTGGAAAAAGTTGACCTACGTTGTGTTTTATGAAGTAAACTCTCTGAAGTAGTGTGGAGCAGTGTAAAGAGTGCAGGACAGGAGATTAGCATTATCACACACAAGTAAGTAGATCAGTATCATCTCAAACAGATAAGGACTAATTCCTTAAAGGGGGGCAAAACTAAATTTTTTTTAGTCCACTGCAGTATAATAAATATACCACAAAGTACAATTCTTACTTGTTTTACATTAGTCCATGACAGATTAGCGTTGTTACACCATTTCAAACTCGCACCTTTAATCTAATTTAATCACTGAGGTTTCACGTCCTTTGACCCTTGTGACGTCAGGCCGCAGCCACCACGCATCTCACAGCACTAAGTATCCTGCGGCCTGACGTCACAAGGGTCAAAGGACGTGAGACCTCAGTGATTAAATTAGATTAAAGGTGCGAGTTTGAAATGGTGTAACAACGCTAATCTGTCATGGACTAATATAAAACAAGTAAGAATTGTACTTTGTGGTATATTTATTATACTGCAGTGGACTAAAAAAAATTTAGTTTTGCCCCCCTTTAAGTAAAGATCACCATTATTAATCCTTTACATTCTGGATTAACTAATGAGCCTAGAGTACTATTCATTGCAAAAAAACTCATTGTATGTTAACTCAATTTAATTACCATTAACATAAGCTTAGTGAGGCAAGTACAATCACAATCAAATACAACAACATGTCATAAATGATTGTGCAATCTGTTGTTTTGTCTTGAAGCTGGCTGAGTCAAAATCGTTATGCAACTGTAGAACCTATTGCACCTGTGAAAAACCTGAATTTTTCACCGTTTTTGTTGGATGTTTGGTCAACGTTGCATCAGAATTTTGTCCATTGCAGGCGATATCTTTTCTGACACAACATTTCAAAACTATTGACGGGATGTCATCCTTAACTACGCGAATACGACCTTAATCTAAACGAGACATTCTGCCAAAGTCCTATGCACAATACATTGCGGGTTTCACACAGGTGCAGTACGTTCTGCCGATGTGCTACACTACCAGTGTGCTGCTTTCTCTGCTTATTATAGCACTCAGCACGTATGAATATGAAAGTTGAACAGTTTCCACAACCAGTGGACTAGCCCCCTACTGTAGTGGCCTGTGTGGCCCAAGGGCTATAGAAATGGGGATGGGCACTGCCCCTATACCCCAAAAGGTGTGGGAAGGATTCTAACTTTTACCAGTGTACTTACGATGTACTGTTCCTGTGTGTGAGAGCCAATAGCAGCAGGACAGAAGTGAAGAGTTCACAATGTACGTGTAAGGTTTGTATATTCTTACTATCATTATATTGGTACAGACTCTGATCTGGTAGCATCTGCGATTCTACTGGTAGAGATCCTGATCAGAGTCTCTGTCAAGAGATACCGATTGTTGTTTGTGATATTTTAAGATATTCGCTTTAAAGACAGTCAGAACTTTTCAACTTTGATTCATGTCACTTTAGATCAATGGATTGACTTCAAATTTAGGATTTGTAAATGGGAAACCACCTTTACACATTAAACAGCATCCTGAACGGAGTCTCTGTTGACAAAGACTCCAATCGGGATCTCTATGCCGATTCTAACAGATCGGAGTCTCTACCATGACTACCAATATGAAGAAGTGTTACAACAGTCCTACTTTAGAAAGACAGGAAAATATTGGGTGGACATGGAAGGATTGTAGAGGGCATTTTTGACAATTTGCGAGGCACATTTGTTTCCTGAAAGGCAAATATGATGTTTAGTCAAGACCCTTTTACAATTTCTTGAAGACAAACCTGGTTTGCCCCTAAGACATTTCGAGACGGTACAAGACATCTTACCTTTGTAAGGCACTTTTCCAGTTTCCTGGCCCAAAGCTGATGCCCTCTCTGTGTGAAACAAAAACATAACCTAGTCAGCACAATTAGGTAAGACTTTTTGAACTTGAATTGCCATACAAAATCTAGCTGCCCCTATGACGGCTTAAAAAAAAGGCTATGGGACTATACCTTTACCTTTTACCTACAAAATTTGTTCTAGTCCCACAACGTTTGTACCCCATCCCCTGCATGACACTTTCGTGTACAAGAAAAAACAAACCTAGCAAAAACGCCATTTCAGAATTGCTACTCAAATCAACTGAAAGTAATCTAGGGAAGATCTTAACCTTTAGAACACTGAAGTAGCCATTTGGCTACCAATTCTGTATTGGCAGCAGGGAGAAGGTTAAACAAGATGCAGGGAAAAGGTTAAACAAGATGCACCTACTTGCATTTTCCAGAAAAGTTTTGTTTCATTAGCTATATATAGGGTACCTTTGACGAGCTTGGCCAAATGGGGTTTGGCCTTGTCCACTGGCGTCTCTCCGTACTTGTTGCACACACCAACCAGTGCACCGTTGGTTACCAGGTCCTGGAAGAGGGAAAAACAACTTTAACTGTTTGTTCTTTTAGTTTATCTGTACACGTTAACTATCAACTGGTATAACAGAAAAAAATATTTAAATCTGGTAATAGGCATGCAGAAAGACTTTCAGTAGTTGGTGTTTTATATGTAACTGTACGTGTGTAAATAGAAACAAGTATTGACAAGAATAGGCACATCTTTGTAATAATATGACCTGATTTTAAAGGCTAGATGCTAAAATAATAATACAAAGGTTTCAAACATATCAGATTTCAACTAGTTCATGCGATGCTTTCATGATTGTGCTATATATCACATTTCTCTTAACCTTTAGCATACTGATGTAGTCATTTGGCTAGCTACCAATTATCTAATTGGTTAGGGGGTTGGGCAGCTGGGAGAAGGTTAATCTGTAGCATTCAGGAAGACACGACTGCCTCTTTCCTCTCCCTGCTAGTAAGTATGTTAAAGTGGCTGGGAGATTAACAATCCATGGGATCTCTCCAAGTTTGTCCAGACATGAGAGCTTTCCATTCAACAGCTGGGAAAGTACTCTAACCCTAAAAGGTAGTGAAGGGCGCCCAGAATACATACGTCCCACAGGGGGTGGACTACTTTCAACAACAACTGGGTCAAATGTACTTGGCTGGAGATGTTGGCTCAATCCTTGATTTCTTTACTGATCATGACAAAAGGAATCTAACATGTATCTATTTATCAAGATTTACCACACATTGTGGAAGGATTGACATAACAGGTGACTATCACCTTTTCAAGACGTCAACCCTGAGACTAGACTGTATAATAAGGTTTGAATCACTCACATCGGGAAGGACCCCTACTTTTTTTGATATGTGTGAGCAAGTTTTTTTTAAAGCTTTTACTAGTTTTAGACATCCATAACGTGGATGATACATGTAGTTATGAAGTCAGACAGAACAAGGAAAATCAATTTGAATGGCTGACAATTCTGACCAAAATTGAGAGCTCAGCATGGATATGATAGACAAGAATTCTACCAATCAAAACAACATAAGCCTTGCCGCTATCACTCAGGATGAAGTCCTCCAGATGTCTGATTTAAACCCAATTACCATGGCCTTGTTGCCTTGGCTACATCTCAACGATGTAATGAGAAGGGAAAGCCAATACCAAGCTACTCAGATCGAAGACATCAGCAGTTCTTGTATATAGCACAGACTGCTACACATGGTTCAAGACTAACTAACTTCTAACTCTCCCTTTCCACTAGACGGCAACTGCTGCACGAGGAAAACTGGATTTGTGTGACCCTTGATTTCATAATTGAACCATGAAGCAAGAAGACTACAACATAGCATAAAAGAGTATAATTACAATAAAACACACAAAACATAAAAAGATTTAGTTCTTTGTCAATGAAATTCATAATCATTGTCAAATTTTGTTGTAAAATCTTTGGTTACTCAGCAATCACTCATCAGCAGTTACTGAGTGGTTGCAGCCTCTAGTGGAAACTTAACAGTTTCAAAAGCTATCTGATTTCACGGGAACCTAAACAAGGCTTTGACACGTAAATATTTCCACACACATATGACAGCTCTGTCCCTCGCCACATTCCCAGCATCCTCAGCTGTTGGTGACATAAACCCCAGCATGCCCTGACCCCCCCCCCCCGACACCCCACCAAAATATCCATAACCTTGTTGTGACCCGACAAGAATAGTCTCCCAGACTGTTTTGGTTTTCTTTTCAACACCTCCTCCATGTAGTGGGTAAGATTTTCATCTCAATGATACCCATGACAGCATATTGACAGAACGTTCTGTGCCTGTGCAAAACACAGATTTTTCCGATGTTGTGTTGCAAAAGCTATCGTCTGCAACAGGCAAAATTCTGATGCAACATTGACCAAACATTGCAGGAAACCGTGGAAAATCCGGGTTTCACGGAGGTGCAGTACGTTCTGCCAACATGCTCCATAGTATTAGCCTTGAGCAAACCTCAGCGATGATGTCCTGTGACCAGAAGCAGGCGTAGTGGAGAGGTGTGTTCCCGTGTTCGTTCATTGCATTGATGTCAGCCTTGTGTTGCAGCAGCTGTAGGGTTGGTAAAAACAAAAACACTTTTTTTAAAAGTTACAGATAAACAAAATACTGATTCTTATCTAATTGTGAATATGATCAACTGTTATAGATCTAAAGTGACATGAATCAAAGTTGAGAAGTTCTGACTGTCTTTTAAAATTTACAGACTCCAATTTGGATCTCTGCAGAGTTTCTGTGGATACTGGAGACTTTGATTGGAATCTCTACCGGTAAAATTGCTGATTCTACCAGATCTCTGCCCTTCCCAGGTAGGAAGACAGACAAACAGTGTTAGAAAGTAGCGGAGGGTGAAGCCTGGCGCAGCAGGGTTCTGGGCGTGGGTGGAGTTTAGTCTGGGCCACAGACCACGGAGACTCTGGGAAACTGTGTCGGCTACACTTCAGGGACCACAGTTTACCCTTATTTGACGGAAGTGAGCCCTGAGGCCTGACTCTCTAACTTTACAAGTTCAACAGTCACTGGGAAATTCTTTCCACTTCCTTTGCTGACAGATAGAAATCATGACTTCAGCACAAATCAAAGCTGAACGAGTTTGGAAACAGCAGAGCTACACAAAACAGGTCTGATAGCTTATCGAAACAAGAACTCCCCTGCAATTCTACAACAAGCTGCTAGAGGGACCCATACCACTTGTTCCTGGCACAAAAAGCTATCTGCCACCAAAATATCAAGACCATAGCATATCCAGGACAAAGGATACAAAAACTGGACGTTCTGCTGCAGTATCAAGGTCAGCCACCAGGAGGCCCACATTTGACCCTGACCTTTGTCTTTCTAAGACCTAGTGACTGACCTACCCACATATCAACTATCATCACAAATATTATTAGGAAACACAGACATACAGCAAAAACAATACCTCCATTTTTCATGGAGGTAACAAAACACCAAACCCATGGGGTTCCAACTGGGAGGAAATATATTTTGTACTTTCCTAAAATGTTTCATGCTTGCTGACCTTGTATTTCCTGCCTTTGCTCTGAGGTTTCATCAATCTGTCACAAGTCTATCACTTTCCATTTAATCTCATAGCCTACAGGGCAGACACTATATACAGCAAATACCCTGTCTGGCATGTAGGAAAGTTAGGTTATTGTATATATCAGGGACTTTAATGATCTAGGTGAACTGTCAATCAGGAGAGAGTGACACTATCCCACAGGAGACAGATGGGACAGTTACTAAGGGAAGGTCAGGACAGGTTCTACTGGTCCTCTGCAAATTCAATTTATCCTTCTTGATTAGTTTCTACTAGTCCAGTCAGCCAAACATGACCAAATATGGAGGTAGATGATATAGCCAAATATGGACATAGTCCTAGGATGGGGCAGGGTTGCTGTCACTAGAGGCACAATAATGTGTTTCACAGACCATCCACGGACAATACACAATTTTGCAAAAATGGAAAAAAAACTGCATTGAGTATGAGCAAAAAAAAAATGAAAAGACAACTTTTCCAAAAATTTCAAAATCATCAAAGAACAAGCACAAAAGCTCTGCACAATGTACCATTTGAAATTCGTGACCCCACCATGTCCAGATCACGAGATAACAAAACTGGAAGTTCTGCTGCATCACCACAACAAGCTGCCAGTGGGCCCGAAATCTAATCATTTCGAGATCTCATCAAGACCTACCCACCTACCAGATATCAAGACAACCCATGCAAACCCTCTCGAGTTATCATGTTTACAAACACACACAGACATACACACACACACACACACAGACACAGACACGAATGCTACCGAAAACGTAACCTTCTAGACAAAGGTAATGAAGTTTATTCTAGGGGTCTGTGTGTGACCAATGGAAGGGCTGCTAGAGCCGTGATTTAGTCAGGTTATCCTTCCTCCACTGACCTTGAGCACGACGTCCCTGTGTCCGTGGCTGGCTGCAAGATGAAGAGCCGTGTCGTCCCCCATGTTGCAGGCGTTGATGCGGGCTCCTCGACCAATCAGCAGCTCCACAATGTTCAACCTGCCCTCCCTCGCTGCCCAGTGCAGTGGACTGAAGCCATGGTCATCCCTGGAACACATGGCCAAGGTCAAAGTTAGCCTTCAAGAAGTTGGACTTATTGTTTTAAAAAATACATAAAGAAAAAATTGTTGCAAAATATGAATTATAAGTGATTTTAGCACCTATATTGTGCATAGCACTTCGGCAGAACATCTCTTTTAAGGTCATATTCACATATTAAGGATGACATCTTGTCTATATATAGTTTTCAAATATTGTGTTGCAAAAGATATGGTCTCCAATAGGCAAAATTTTGATGCAACGTTGACCAAAAATACAACAAAATTCTGGTTTTCACACAGGTGCAGTACGTTCTGCCACCGTGCTCAATCAGAGTGGGAAATATTGCCAAGCCAGCCTGTCCTGCCTCCCATTTTGTTTTTCCAACACAGTGTTTACCAAAAGTTGTTCCTCCTTTCCCAACATGTCAATGCTAAGTGTTCAGACATGTATAAAATTTACAGAGTTTAGACGTGCAGTGGAGGGCTAACATGTACAAGCTGTTGAAGCTGTGACTGATAACCACCCTGCTGTGTTCCATCAGCCTCTCACCACTCTGACCATGACCTTCAAGTCCTCTAGCCTGGAATCTGTCCTATGCTAGCTCCAGTTTGCTTGTTATCTGATCATTTCCATGCAGAACATATAGTCTGCCCCCCTCCCCATTCAGGGCTGGAAATACTTTTTTCTGCATAGCTGCACTGGTGCAGGTAACATTGAAAATTACCTGCACCAGACAAATTTTACCTGCACCACTCAGAATTTAGGAAGTATGGATCACACTAAAAACTGTTCATAAACCATTGCCATTATTTCTTTTATACTTCATAGGTGGTAACAATCAATGCAGCAAATAAAAATCCACATACATCTACATTTATATATAAACCCAGTACATGGATCAGTGCAGGTTAGGTGCAGGTAGACATCAGAAATACCTGCACAGCTCCAATTTTACCTGCACTAACCTGCATGAATTTTGAGGCCTCTTACTAGTACATTGTATCAGTTAGAATTTACAAATTGTAGGACCAAGAAAATGAAGCTGACCTTGAATTGTTATCATTCCCACATTCCTGTCTCCAACTGATATGACCTTGTTAATGTACAGTACAACTCTGAAGGTTACAGTCAGAAAGGGGGGGTGTTTCGGTCCCTGTCTACTGTGTTATGTGTTATGTACACATGACAATATGGGAAGTCAAGTGTACCAGTGCTTATTGGTTCATTGCCTTAATTAGGTTAATATTGACAGGAGTTCTTGATTTCATGGCTCATTCCTGGAACAAGTAGCTGAAACTACAGCAGATGACAGAAAATAACAGCAGATAAAAACACAAGACCTTAGACCTGGTTACTTCTGTATGACTGTCTAAGCACATAAGGTCTCATTCATGAGTTTTTCGTTACATTGTGGCTAATGTATAAATGCGTGTACACATTTAATCTACACCATGTAAAAAAAATTGCCAACGACCTCTAGACACACAATCCCTTTTTATGGCAATTACAAACTGCACTTGGCGGCTCCCAGTAAGAGGTACTTTCGCGCTGCCAGTCTAAGACTGTACCACACAAAACCGTAGACTGTGCACCTCCGACCTAGCGTGCGGCACCCAACAATTACGTACTAATTTCTTCAGATACAAACAAGCTTTCACTACTTTCATTTTAGATCCGTTGGGCTGGCTAAAAGAAAATTTCTCACTGATATCATATACACAAACATTCGTGCAGCCGTTTACTTCTGCGGTCGGTATTTACATGTAGCATCCCCACTTGGAGTAATACAGGAATGAGACCATAATAATGTTATCAACATCAGTAACATTACAACAGTAGTAACAACAGCTTGCAAGGTTGATATGGCAACAAACCTTTCATTGATATGATAAACAACTCCATCCCTTCTGTTCACAGCTAGGATTGTCATGATTCTCACAAATGCTCAGCTTGAGTTCTACTAAGTGATCTGTAGTGGACCGTGATCTTAGCTTGTGTACATGTAAAGTTATATTTAAATGAAGGTAATTTTAAATTTCCTGTTCAAGAAATGCTTCTCAGCTGGTTTTAAAAGAACAGTGTGCCAAAAACGGTCAAGGATTCCCCTCGCACTATGTCAGGAAGACTCCAGCGATCAGCTGGCTGAGCATTACTGGAATTCTTCAATCTAGGGGGGGTACCTATGGCATGCTAGCCTGGATACCAGACTGTTTCCAGGGCCTACGCAGGCCAGCTCCTCTGCTCCAGGGCCAACATGCCCCCAAGGAAATTTTACTACAGCCCCAGAGTTAGCATATATAGCCAGCCTGAAATTTTTTTCCGTCATCTCAATTTTGTTTGATGTAACATCATTTCGAGTGCTAAAGGCGTGACAATCCTAGAGGAGCATGGGGAAAATTTTGAAATCTTGACCCCCTGAAATGCTACTCGCCTGGTTTGGTAGACATCTCTTTCTATATCCCTACTTGCTGATTTTTGTCTATCAAAGATGATGGATTGGGCAAAACTTTTGTCCATCGTGAGTGGCAAAATTCTGTCAAAATTTGATAGAAAGATGGATGCTGGCTAGAACCAGGGCTCTAGCCAGCACCCGTTTTTCCGTCAATTGCCTGAACTTTGTGGTGTGTGACGGAAAAATCCTGCCAGACAAAATCAACAAAAATCTTGGGTAAGAAATCTAAAAACATCTGAAGGACAACCGACAACCTCTCTCAACCCGATAACTTGCCTCTCAAAATGTGGGAAATTGCGTTTCTGAAGGCTTGAAAATCCAAAATTTCCAGGTGGAAAAAATGCCCCCAGACCCCCCTAGATCCAATCATGAACCTGGGCTGACAGAATAAAATTTCAAGCTGGCTAGAGTCCTAGCTAGAATACTGGTAGGAAGTCTGGGGACACATGCTTCTTCCCCCAAGGATACAGCTGGAGGGACTGGTTCCCCCCTTGCCTGCTATGGGTATGGCATCCAGACCAATAGCGTGCAGACCAGGGAGGAATACTTCATTGGATCTTGTTGCCTTGTTTACCTGGGGTTACCAGAGTAAACGCCCTTCCTCCACAGAGTA
Organism: Branchiostoma floridae x Branchiostoma japonicum; assembly: GCA_013266295.2. Taxonomy (NCBI): domain Eukaryota; kingdom Metazoa; phylum Chordata; class Leptocardii; order Amphioxiformes; family Branchiostomatidae; genus Branchiostoma; species Branchiostoma floridae x Branchiostoma japonicum. Next base: position 6,385,102 of record CM023827.1, on the reverse strand, counting down.
AACAGAGGTGGTATGTTAAGAGGCTGACCAAAATAAGAGATGGGGACTTTTGTCGTAAACAGGTCCTTTGATTTGAAGACTTGCAAGGAAACAAAAGATGCCCCCAAGTCTCCTTGGAAGGGGCACACCCAAGATAATATTAGCTGTCACATTGCTAACAGATTGGACCAGTACCAGGATAGTCAGGGACTTTGGGATACTGCTTTTTTTGACAAGGCTGAATAATTGTTCTCTCGCAGCATTTTGTTGTTTTCGTGGCTTTTTAAACAAACTCAATATACAAATGTAGTACTAGTAGATATGTTCATGGAGCACGTTGTCAGAACGTACTGTGCCTGTGTGAAACCCGTAATATTTTGATTATAGCACTTTAGCAGAATGTCTCACTTTGTATTCATGTATTTAAGGATGACATCCCGTCTATAGTTAACAAATGTTGTGTCAATTGGGACAATTCTGATGCAATGTTGACCAAAGATCCAACGAAAACATCATGCATAAAAAATCCAGGTTTCACGCAGGTGCAGTATGTTCTGCCGACATGCTTGTACATGGTAACACAGGTCAGGTTGTTGCTGTGATTGTAAGACCGAGAAACAGAGAAAGTCTTGCCAAGCAAGCAAACATTATTTTGACACGATTTGCTAGTTGAAGTTAAACTAATACAGTACATTGTACCTTGGCAATGAACTTCAAATGAAGAAAACTTTCTGTCAAAAAGAAAATATTTTTCCAACCAGAGGCAAAGCTAAACCCTTCTCAAAGACACCAACCCAGTGAGGATAATGATATTCAGTGTTTGGATTTTGCTGCTCTGTCTCAGCCACGTGGAATCCAGAATAATTATTACTTTCCAACCCCCAGTCCATTTTCTGCCTGACTTGTATTTCTTGAAAGTATCTTGAATGTCAAACTGGTGGACGTACCAACTACTAAGTACCTAATAGTAATACCAGCTCAGAAAAGAACAAGAAATAGTCATGCCTTCAAATACCAGAGTTATCAACCAAGGATTGACTCGAGGTGTTCAAAAACTTGTTTTTCCCTAGAACTACCGTAGAGTGCAACTCGCTGCCACCAAGTACAGTTGGGGCATCATCACTAGATAGTTTTAAACAACGGTTGCAGTTAGATGTGCAAAGGTTGGGTGTAACAGGTCGTTCAGGGTAATATAGGTACGTGCCGCCGCACCGTTTGCCTGCGAAGCTGGTGTGTTACGCCGAAGGGCGGTTATACCGGCCATACAGATACAGAATGTTTCCTTCTCAGTCTTGCAGTAAAAATGCACCACCTAAGTGACATATGAAGGAGAACACACAATATATTTGCTTGAAGATTTATGTCTCCAAAGGCCACGACCCTTTGGTCCCACCCTGGGAAAATTCAAATTATGAAGACACGCCCCTTCCCAATCAGCCATCTTGGCTTTTAAAGGCAAACAAAGCGATTTCAGGGCAGTAAAACTGGATTTTCAAACTTGCTGGTCATTTTTTTTAATGTAGTAAGTTGAATCAACCCTATTTCATAGTATACTGATATCTGTAAGGCAAAAATGTGATGTCACTGACAGAAAACCGTTGCTTGTTTTGTATCGTGAGCTGGTTCTAGATATTTAATGGTGGTACCAAAAAAATAAAGGGTCCCCTCGTGTAGCTTGCTTTGGGCTATTTCAAATGTTTCAAGTATGAAATGATGACCAAAATGTACTAAGAAATGACAGTAAATGTCAATATCAGACAGATTTCATCCAAAATATTTTTTTTGTATTGCCGCCCAACATCATATTAGCATTGAATTGCACTGGATGCCTTTAAATCTCGAAGCTTCTAATCTTTTATTATACAGTGATTTATCTACAAAAGGCTGTGGCAGGCCTTCTATTGGGTATCATATTATATAAGCTGAATGTAGAGGAATTTTGGTGCTGGTAAGGTCGTGGCACCAGTGCCGCACCACAGTGCAGGTAGTCTCTACCAGACTAACTGCGCGGGCTATAATAGGGAGATATTTGCCAAGGGAGGCTGGCCGCCTTGAGGTTGACTGGCTGCGCTTCGGAGGGGGGAAACTAACCCTCCCGCGGACCGACTCTACTGGCCAGCTATTCCCTTCTTTTGCCGAATTCTACGATCCGTACCCCCGTAGGAAGGCCTGGTGGAGGCTACAGTGCAGGATGTATGGGACAAGGTGCCCGGATACACCCGGGGTACTGCCAAACATCCATACATACCAATCAGGAAGGAAAGCACAGTGTGAACTGTCTGGAACTAAATAACAGGCCTGAGAAATAAAGACAACAGTATGCCTGTAATGATATTATTAGATAGCACAGTTTGGATGCAGTTATGCAATACTAATTTTCACTTTTCACTAATGTCTTAAACTGTATTTTCAAGACTAGTTATAGGGACTTCTGCTATTGAAGGAAGGACTATTGCTATTGACAAAAGCATATATGCAAAATCGTCAGTAATTTGTGGTGTGGAAAAAACAGATTTGTAATATATAGTATGAAATTTATTTGTTAGAGTTATTTATATTAGTATGGCACACTGATCTGAATGAACATGTCTGTTTGCACTTGTGTTTCTTTGAAAACTTAAAATGTCGCATTCATGTATTTACGCGTAACGGATGAAATTCTGTCTATAGTTTCCAAAATGTTGTGTCGGAAAGATATTGTCTGCAACGGACAAAATTCTGATGCATCGTTGACCAAACATCCAACAAAAACTGCCAAAATCTGGGTTTTGTGTAGGCGCTGTACGTTCTACCGACGTGCTGTGTTTCCTAGTATAGTTCACCTGTTTATCAGCTGGTATGGGTTACAACAAGATGGATGGCTGCAATTTACTTCAAGTATTAAGTAGTGCCCGCCTTGAACGCCTATTTGAACAACCTATCCTTGACCCGAGAGGGTCACCTGACATTGACAGCGGAACAGTAAAGGTGTTTGTCATTGGCCTGTGTCCACTTGCTGAAAGTCAAGCACCTGAACACTGTAGTTTGCCCTTCAAACAGCCACTTCGCTATTGCTCACCTCCAAGGGTGGAATTTCTAGGTTTATAGGCCATGTTAAAGGCACCCACAGCGATTTCAGGGCAGTAAAATGTCAATTTTCTGGTCACTTGTATGTAGTAAGTTTAGTCAACCCAATCCCATAGCATACGCATTTTCTGACTTGCAAAAAAAAAATTGGGGTTTTGAAAATTGAATCAACCCCAAACGGCTCCAACGGTTGAACAAAGTCCTTGACTTCCTTGTTGTTACAGAATTTCCATCTATCAATGCAGTGGTTTTATTAACAATCATTTAGAGTTCAAAATTCATTGTTTAAATTTAAACCGCCCTTGTATGTTGACTTCATGACTCTATCATAGCATTTGGAGCTATCATTATAGGATGCCTAGGCCTTTTCTTTTTGCCCTGTTGCTTCATATTTTTTTCAGAAAAATCTGAGAACCAACATACTAAATTTGTGTGGTCTAAATAGCCCATTTAGGTCATGAGAACTCAAAGAGTAATGACACACATTATTGAATGACATTGGTTGCTGTTTCATTTCACAACTCATGTTTCTTGTTCAGTTGTGTTATGTTAGCTGGAGTGACTCAAGCTGCTCTGGGCCACAGTGCCAACTTACCAACCCACATACATTAGTGCTGTAGTATCCACCCAGGTTTTACCTCATATGGATGTCATCTGAACATGGAGTGACTCATACCCCAACAACTCTCCCACCCACACAACACACACATACATTGTACTTCATATTGTACTTCATATTGAACTCAAAAAGCAAATAGATACCAATGGCTTTATTCCAGTGACAGTCAGACGTAATGTTCTTGCTATTTCATTTTGTCTCATAAATCTTAGGGGTGCCTACCGGTTTGGCTTGATCAGGTCCATGTCCAGGTCCAGAGGATCAGGTCTAGGTCTGGACCTGATTATTGTCATAAAAATCTGTTAAAAAATTTCAGGTTTTTTGGACTCGGTTTCAGCCTACCCACACTTAGACCCCACTTAGATCAAACACTTAGATCTCATTCTGTTTCCTTTTGCTAAGTGCTAAGAGACCAATAAACTAATTCAAACCACTCAGTGAACTCATGATGGACTGTGGTTTGGGGTGGGAATTGACTGACAAATCACCATCATCATTGACAATCATCAGTGTTAAAATATCAAACTGACAAGTTATTTCTATTTGACAGAACAAATTCAAATTATAGGCCCTATTCTAAGATTTTTTCAGACCATGCAACTTTTGCATTGTATATATGCCGTTGTAGACAGCAAATAGAATGTTGAATATTTGCCTTTTATTTTCAGGGCTCGAAATGCCACCTACATATGCACCTTAGTCCTTAGTGCAGGTAAAATTGGGGCTGTGCAGGTATTTCTGATGTCTACTTGCACCTAACCTGCACCGGTCCATGTGTAAACAAATGTAGGTGTTTGTGGATATTCATTAGCTGCATTGACTGTCACAACCATGAAGTGTAAAAGAAATAAAGTGTACAAGAAATAATGGCAATCATTGAATGATTTGTGAACACTTTTTAGTATGATCCATACTTCCTAAATTCTGAGTGGGGCAGGTAAAATTTGTCTGGTGCAGGTCATTTTCAATGTTACCTGCACCGGTGTAGGCATGCAGAAAAAGTATTACCAGCCCTGATTTCGTATCCCTTCCACAAAGGTATTTCTTTCACACCTGGTGTAACTGACACTAGAGGAAGTGCTGTGTTCATTACAACAGTCAGGGACTCCCTGGGGGGTATGACATCACTTCAATCATCACAGAGTAGCCATTTAGATTATCTCCCATCAAGTCATTTGAATGACAAGCCCCTTTGGGAGCCTCAACACAAAAGAAGGATTAGGTTCAATAGACTGATTCATTTGTATGGTTTCTCTTTTGTTTTTCCATTTCCTCGTTAGAGCAATTAAAGCTGTTTAAATCACAGCACTTTAGAAGTTGAAGGACTCCTGGAGTTCCAATTTTCTGGCTGTCTGGTTCTTCCTGATTTCAGATAACCGGGTCTGTTGTCAATTACTGGCTACATGTATCTCTCTCAAAGCACTCTTCCTTGGTCACCGAAATTACATTCAATTTAATTTTCTACCACGATTTCTGCAAACTATCCTGGGAGTGATTTCTCATTCCATGAATTGTTCTGTCTCAGAGACCAGATTGCGACATGATTTCCTTGCTTACACTGACCCTATTTGGCATTTTTCTGAACCCTGTGTGTGTTTTAGTAGACCTGAAATCTGATTTTCGAGCAGACTTGGAAAACCAAATATGTAAGACAAAAATGGCCTTTGTATTCATATAGTTGCAGTCTTGTGGTGTGAGTTGTGCAGTTTTGTCTTTCAAATATGTCTTACCTTACTAGAACAGGTAATATTCTTTGTTACACCTATCTATGATGCAAATACAAATAGCTACAAGACTTGATGTCCCATAGGCCCACACCCAAACCGACAGTGTCAGTCACAACTTTAATTAGTTCTCAAACCTTTGTTTTCCATTGAAATTTACATACTGTTGACACCACGTTATCAAAGCTCCATGATAGGAAACCCCCATTCCCAGACAATACACAACTTGCCCCTCCCACTCCCTTACATGGAAGCAAAGGGCCCCTCTCCACTGTGATTCACACATTCAACCTATTTATAGTAAGCAAACCGTACTGGGATAAAATAGATCACTGCGGCATGTCGGGGCTACAATGAACAGTGATACTAAAGATATTTGATTTAAAACTAACTATAGCAGGGTGGACCTTTTAATGACATAACTGGGAATTCTTGGCAAGCTTCGAATCATTTGTCACCAACACTAGGGCAGTGTAGGCTATTTTTTGACACAACACGATCTGTTTAATTGGTAGAAATTTGTGGGAGTGGGGTACTTACCCTTGGTTTGGATCGTGCTCGGTGTTGTCGAGCCAAACACGCACGTACATGGCGTTACCCTCTCGGCACTGTGTAAAGATGTCATCCATTCTGCCCGATTGCCTTTCCGGTGTCTCAAATTTTCCAATGGCACGCGGAAGTGTGGAATGCCCAGACGGCGGTAGAACGGTCTTCCAGGCGTGTAGGTGTCAGGAGAGCGTCCTCTGTCCCTTCGGGGGAGTCATGAATCCTTCTCCAAACAATCGGGACCAGAAATAGCGAGGCCGCCGGGTCGCCGAATGATTCCACGTAGCCAAGAGTTGTTTTGCTGGACTGGGCTTTCAGGACCTCCCCTCACGGTGGGAGGGCACACAGCGCGTTCTTGACCGCTAGTGCTGAAATTCCGCTACGGATGCCTGCTGAAAGCGGCCTAGGAGCGGTGTCAACCCTCTGGTTATCTGGAAAGGACAGTGACACAGCCGATCGGGGCCACTAGTACAGGAAGTCACTTCGCCGATCGCGTGTATTTACTTCCAGGATATCGGTTGCGCCCACCCACCCAACTTGCCTTCCTATAAAGCACCCTCTGAAACCGTCACTCCCGAATTCCTTGTGATCACACACGTCCCCTCCAATATCCAAGCAGATCTACGAAATCCCCAAGTAGCACAGACCCTATGGAAGCTCTCTCCCTCCTCGGGGTGGCGAAACTCCAGTGGGAATTCCTGAAAACGTGGAAATTCCAGCGGGGTTTTGCGGGACTGACCTCCCGTGTCCGGACGTCCGACTGTGGACTGGCACCCTTACCACTGCGCAGACCCTACTGCGCACCACCTTCCCGCCAGCCCGTGCGCTCAAAATGGCTGCCGCGACTGGCAAGTGGCCGTGTTGCCTGTGAATTTGTCTCTTTTACACCGGTGGTAGGCACCTTTAGGCACATTTTTAGAGACAGGTTGGTAATAGATGTTACTACAATATTTTATGTAAAAAAATTGGGATAGGGTAGTCAAGTTTGGAGCTGTATTTGGCGCTTGTATGTAGCCGGCATTTGGTGGTCCCGTTCCTTGATCTATGCATGTTTGTCTCTAGCCATAATTTTTACACCTGTTCCCCCAACTCTACGGAAATCTAAATACCTCAACGGATGTACTTTTTCTCTGCAGAATCGCTACAAATCTGCAATGTTTATCAACCGATGAAATACAATAGTCACGCGTAACATACAGATAAGGTTGTTTGTATTGATAACAGAAAGCACGTTCACGGGTTTCAAAAGGTCAACGACCGAGAAGTCAAGTCATCTTAATTTTGAATGCCTATTCAGAAAACAATTTGAATTGGACAAGGTAATATTTATGGTACATGCGAACTTCAGGGCGGATCGTGAGAAATAAAGGGCTGAAATTTCACTTGATCATGTGTCCCTTGTCTTTTTATGATGAGCATTGTGTTTCATAATCATATCCTTGGGAAGCTTGTCTATTGTCATTCAAAATAATGTTCCCCATTTGTAATGATTATGCTTTTGTTTACAGAATTGATGAATTGGAGAGGAGTTTCCAGACTTCTAGATCAGGCACTAGTCACTGCCACGCATGTCATTAATAAGTAATATTAACGTTTTGTTATCAACTGATTCTTGTAATTTTCTTTCCATGCAGTTTTAACTAGCCACTCCTGCTAGCGTGAGAAGACACCATGGCAAGTGTGATGCCAGTCCTGATGCTTGGCCTGGTCCTGGTCGGCCTGTTTGACATCCTGTCCAACTACGAGGACAACAGGTGTGAGATGACCTACATGTTCGAGTATCCGGAATACCTGCCCGTCCCTCTGAACGAAAACGTCACCAAATCCTTCCCGCGGTACCACCTTTACCTGTATGGTGAGGGGGCGTACGCAAAGCAATCGAAGAACTTCAAGCTGACCGGAGTTCCGGTGTTGTTCATCCCAGGCAATGCGGGCAGTCACAAGCAGGTCAGGTCGCTGGGTTCGGTGGCTCTGAAGAAAGCGCAGCACCTCCGTACCCCGTTCCACTTCAACTACTTTTCCGTGGATCTGAACGAAGAACTGACGGGGATGTTCGGCGCCATACTGTCGGAGCAAACAGAGTTCGTCCACCGGTGTATACTGAAGATCCTTACGATGTACAGGAAGGCGGAGACGCCACCGAAAAGCGTGATTCTCGTTGGTCACTCCGTTGGGGGCGTCATAGCCAGAGCTCTTTTCACCCTGCCCGACTTTGATCCCTCTATGGTCAATACCATCATCACCCAAGCCACCCCCCACCAAAGCCCTGTGGTCAATGCAGATCAGTACATGGCAGACTTTTACCGCACAGTCAACCAGTTTTGGCAGGAAGGAATGAGCAGCGGACGGCTTTCCCACGTCACCATAGCCTCCACGGGAGGCGCACACAGAGATTACCTCGTCCAATCAGGGCTAACCTCTCTGAAAAGGATTGTCCCAGAGTCCAATGCTGTCAGCGCTGTGACCTCAGCGATTCCGAAAGTGTGGCTGTCCACCGACCATCTTGCAATAGTGTGGTGTAAGCAGTTGGTTCTGGCCACCAAAAGAGCGCTTTTCGACATTGTTGACCCAATGACGAGGCAGGTCACGACGGACGTGAAACGCAGGATGCAGGTGTTCCGCCACCATTTTCTCCACCACCCCGGAAGCAAGTCCTTCTCCTTAACATCGGTACAAAGCGCAGTTCCACCAGGTGATAAGTGGGTACAGATTACAGATGAGGTCTGGGAATTTTCAGAGACTACAAACAAGGACAGAACAAACTACATGTTCCCCATCGATGAAGAGTTGGGTAGAGATACCTTTGTAGCAACGACCAACATTGTAGAAGATAGCTGGGTGTACTTATGCCAAGGAGAGGGGGGGCATAGGTGTAAAGAGGGACTTGACATGTCCTCACGGTCTCAACTGAGCCCTCCTTTATACTCAGGGCACAAAGTTGTTCATCTGCATCTTGCCAGCTACAGGAGTTTTTCCCATGTTGTTGTATCTGTACCCAAGTCATCAAAGCTAGTGAAGGTACAAACACAGTTTTATAATAGTACAGAGAAATCTCAGGAGTTACAAGTCCCCCATGTCATGTCCTTTACAATACAACGTGTAGTGGAGATTGAGGTTCCTAACAATACCATGTTTTACAACATCAGTGTGGTAGGTTTACAGGAGGTGTATCATGCCTTCACAGCCAACTTGATAAGCGATTGCGGAGACACACCAGACAGTGACTTGACAAAGATGCATCTGCACATTCCATGGTTCAAGGAGGACGTTTATAGTGTCTCCCAGGGAAGCGGAAAACTTTCGCTGCGTCTGCAAAGTGGAAAACTCGTGGGCGAAAGTACCAACGCAGAGCTGCGCCTCTATCTGAATCCCAAGTGTAGCTACAAGGTCCAAGTTTGGGTCAATTTTGTGGAAGTTTTAGGGCAGTTGATAAGATTCCATGGTGTCGTTTTACCTGCCATTGCAGTGACCAACATACTGATGGCATTGTCCTACCAGATCAGGATGCTCGGGCGTGGACAACCCTGCCCTTCGTTTTCCGAAGCCCAGGCAGCCTTCTGTCAGCCTTACAGAGTTGCACCTCTGGTCAACCTCTTCTCCTTGTTGATTAGTTACCAAGGTGCACGTTTGATGTACCTGTCTCTCAACGTCCCTCTCCCTGACTCGGAAGTCATGAAAGCTCAGGGAACATGGTTTAGGGTCATGCCTATCCTCTTCTACTTCTTTGCCAGCGCCATCTGCACAATGGTGTCAGCTGCCCTGTTCAGCGGAGTAACCATGATTGGCTACTGCATGGTCTGGTTTGGGAAGAAACCGGCAGATCCTGAAGAGATGACAAGGAAAGCTCCCCACCCAGCGGCACTTTTCGTCATCTCCGGTGCCTTCCTGGCCGTGGCTAGCCAATTTTCTGGCGCGCTCGCCTTCGCTCTTGTTCTAGCACTGTACTTTGGGAAAACGTGCCGTTTGTATGCCAACACCGTCACCCTGAAGAACTGTTTAAACCTAGAGAACGACAAGAAAAAGCCTGGCCCTCTTATTGATGCAGAAGACACCTTCCACCTTCAATACACGATTCTGTACTTGATCTGGTTCATGTCTATGCTGTACATGCCTTCTTTTGTGTTTTGGGGAAAGAACTTCAACTTTGAGTACAGGCTACCAGCAGACCCTGCTTTGTACACTGCAGCTGCTATGAGTGCATGTTTTGCTTTCTTGTATCCCTTGCAGGGATGTTACCTCAGGAAGAAGCGAAGTGTTGTTTGGTTCTCCTGGCTCGTGTACATCAGTGCTGTGTTAGCTTGTATGTACTGCATGGTGGCTCTCTACAGGGCACCATACTTCATACTTGTGGCATTTGTATTGGTTGCTTTCTGTCAGAGAATGTGAAGATTATTTGACAAAATGTAGGGTATGGAAACTTCATGAATAGTTCTGCGTACTGGTGCCAAGTAGCGTGCTGGCAGTACAGTACCACAAAAATCATTTAGGTACGGATCCCAAATACTGGAACATCAATGTACAGGTACTGTAACTGAATAGATGTACACTCAAGTATATAACTTTATGTTTCTGTCATCATTGAAGAACACAGGTTATCTTGTCAAATTGTTCATATAAAGGTTCAGGCCTGGAACTGTATCTCAACCTCTGTACTGGTATCTGTACATGATGTTACGTTGAGGTACACAGCGTTAATCGAGTTCATATCCATATGTGAATCTGACCATAACGTTTGCTGTATTTGATAAATGAATAAATAGATGTGTATGTAATGGGTTCACCTGTCTTTAGAATCAAGAGCATCTTGAGTTTGTGAAACAGAACAATTCAATCAGATCATCAATGTTATCTTTTAATCTGAAGAGTAATACTTTGATGAGATGTAAATTTCATGAATATATATGTATTAGGAATAGGATAATCATAGTTTGGTACATTGACGTTTGTTTTATTACTTGAGAGTACTACTTGACCTTGTTTCCGTGGTTTTGTCTGTTCATGCTGTAATGACAGAAGAAATGTGTAGTTACTGTATGCATTGGTAATACAGCATAAAGTCAGCAGAAATAACCCATTCTTGCCTGTGGGGAGGGGGGCATGACTTCGCTGTAATTGTATGCAATGCGCTGTTGCTGCTATTTAAAAAAATTTATTGGATCCTGGCAAGAATTAGCCTGGGTACCATCCTGGTTAGTTTACGTCCGCTCCCACAGTCGCTCCGATCTGTGGGTTGGTACCCAGGCTAGGCAAGAATGGGGTTAGAGAATGATTTTTTTGTTCCATAAAAAAGTGTTAACATGCTGGCATGTAATAAAGAGTTTTAAAATAAATTCATATCAGACAGAGATGTAAGGTTTGAGTGCATCTTGAAGTTGCCCATGAAGTATGGTCTCCACCAAAATCTAAAATGTAATTTTAGTTCTATTGGGATATCACTGGATGTAAAAGTTTTTGTTCATATTCATATGTGGTCTGAATAAGTTTTCTCCTGCAAGCAATCATGGATATGCAAACTCGGCCTAATCTCCAAGCAGATCTTTTGGTGGCCGCAAGACAGTATCAAATTGCCAAGACAGTATCAAATTGGCCAGGCAGTATCCATTTCCATCCATTTGGCTGGCGTAAAAAAGGGTACCAGTACAAAAAAGAACGCCCAATAACACCTTAAAACGTCAAAAATAAACTGAAGCCTAAACCTCTGCTTGGAGAGTAATCATGGATATGCAAACTTGGTCACAACCACGTGCAGTAGTAACAAACTTTAAAGCAATGGTGCTACTGATGTTTCACAAAGCTGTAGTGTTATTTGAAGAAAAAATGTCGCTGCTTGCAATGTTGTGATCAGTGGCTTTGGTATTAAGATTTTTGTATGTGTTGACAGAGATAATAAAGATGACATTGCAATTGAAATCTCCTTTGTCATTGGAATGTTTATTTCTGTGATGTGATATCAAGGGAAAAGTGTTTTTCAAGTGTGAATGGAAAAAAATGGGTGTTCAACATAACAAGCTTGAATCAGAGCTTATATCTGAAGTTATATACTAGATCTAGTAGCTAACTTAAAAATTATAAACAAATCTAAAACAAATGTTTTATTATTTTTTTATGACAATTAAATGTCAAGGATATGCTGTATACTAGTGTAAAATTATACTTAGGCCATGTTGATTTGATTATATGGATGACATCTGTTAGGGCATCAATCTTCGTTTGTTTAAAAAAAAAAGTTTTCAACCATACTGTAAATCATACAAAACAGCTACTAACTAAAGATACTAATGTTGTAGAATGCCAAAGTCAGTAACAAAGTCTAAGAAGGAGATGTGAAAGAACAAAAATTAAAAATCTATTGTTCAGTATACATACCATACTCTGTGTGTTTAGTCATTTGTTCCACCTTCCTGACCACTTTGTTTAAGATTTCATAATGAAGACAACTCTTCTTTTGGCCAAAGTTAATAGCTGCCAAACCTTTTTTTTTATTTGCACTCTCCCATCAGTTTTGGGGTTCCCAGAGGATGTCATCCATATGCTGGTGCACACACAGTCGAAAATCAAGTGCACAGTTTCAATTTTAGGTACACAAAAGTGCGTATGCATCCAGTATTTCGAGCCCTCTTTAGCATGGCCTACTGATATACCATAGCTACAAAGCTAAGGTATCTTTATCTACATGGACTCACTTCTGTGAAAACTGGAAAACTTCAATCTAGAGATCTGGTCCTTAAATGTTCCTTTATAATACTGCCCATTGTGCTTCTTCATTGTCAGCCTCCACTGGTCTTCCCCAGCTTTGTATCACACGGAAGGAAAGGTTCTTACTGGCTGCCAGCTTCTTTATCTCTTCCAGGTCTGTCTTCTTCAGTTTGTCACAGGCGTCCACGATCAACTCACAGAAGTGATTTTCCGTGTTCATCAAGGCCTCGATGGTTTTACGTGTGACGCCTGGGCAGTCAATGAGCCGCAAGCTCTGGAGAAACTCGAACTTGTTGTACTTCATCACGTCGGTCATGAAGTCGTCTGTGAAGAAATCCACGCCCCAGAGGTGCAGCAGTGTTACGTTCGCTGCGTTTTTCAGCACTCGCCCCAACTGGTATTGGGCGGGCTCTTGTGGCACCTCGTCTGAAATTTCAATGAAGAATGATTGTAGGTTTCGGAAGGCACAGTCATTTACCTGCTGGGCTGGCTGTTCGGCAAAACCCTGTGTGTTCTCTAGTGATAAAATCTCCACCTTAGGACAGTGGATTGAGACCGCCAAGAGGTCCACATCTGAGAAACCGGTAAATGTGACATCTTGCATCTTGGTACCGATTCTACTCAAGAAGGGAACGACTTCCCTCTGAAACGTGAGCTGTCGGTACTCTTCTTCCTCAACCTCCAGTTGATTCAGCAGGGTAAGACTTTGCAAGGTCTCTTCGTCAATGTTTTCCAGCATGGCTGAACGTAGCACTAGACCTGTCAGATTGGGGCATAGCTTCAGGGCCTTGACGTATGAAGCAGGCACCGGCAAAGAGTCAAGCATGCGTGAGGAAAAACTGACATGGTCCAGCTTGAGAGGGCTTAAGGGAAGGTTGTACAGATGGTAGTCATGATAAATGCCGTACAGGACTAGACCAGTGTTCAGGTCAGTTCCCAGCTGCATTAGCTGTTTCAAAGCCTTTATCACATAGGACAGACCAAAGAGGGTGACTTGAATGCCATGTATCATGAGTCGATACAGCTTCTTGCACCCCTTCCCTGATTCCCTCAGACCACACAGCTCAAATAAGCCGATGTCCGTGACGTCTGTTGCCGACATGTCCAGCCTTTGGAGTTCCGGGCATTCGTTTGCCAGAATTGCCATGGTTTCGTCGTTTGCTTTGGTACCAGTGATGTCCAGAATGCTCAAGTGGGAAAAATTACACACCATGAAGTTGATGCCCAATACCGGCAGTAGTTTGCATGAGTTGATGAAAACGTCTTGCAGGTTCTGCAAGAAGAAGAAAAAAGAAGATTCGCGATTGATCATATACAGGATAACAGGTTCTTTGAATGGACGGTTACTTTAATAGGTTGTACATGTATTTGAAGTTTTGCTTTTAAGACTACATATTTACTGATTGATGATTGTTCACACTTTGTTTTATTATGTGTAATATATAGTGCACAACATAAGCAATTTGCTGCCTGTGCACCACATGTATTGTGTTGTTACAATCTAAATAAATTCAATCTTTATTACTATTACCAACTTGTGAAGTGCATCACTATAATGGTACGTTTCCCATAAATTGTAAATCAGAGACTTCAGACTTCTGGGAAGTATGCAATCCTCGGCTTCCTGAATTCCCCCCAATGTTGACCTCTAATTCCTGCTGGCTCAGTGGCCAGATTCTGAGACCTCCTGTCATTGTGCCTGTCAATCTTCCCCCCTCCCACATGCTGTCAACCTACTCTGTCCGGACAAGCATACCCACACAAACACAGCTCAGCCACCCAAAACAATACTTCCGTACCCAGAAGTAAAAACTTACCGGGCATCTGACAGAGATGAGCAGGGCAGACTCATTGTCAAGGATGTTGAGACACTTATCCAGCCGCAGACACCTCAGACTCTCGTGTGCCACATAGTCCAGGTGCCAGGTCTGCAGCTGCTCTGTCTGGATCAGGTGATCAAGCAACGCCTGATACAGGTTTGCACCTGGAACACATCTAGATGTCTTATATACATGTAAATCAGGGCATTCTCATCATTTGCTACATTTCAAGCTTACAAAGTTACACCTACATTGATAAAGGTTAGACATCCAGCCTAGAACATTACGTAATACAAAATAAATCAAGCAACTGGATAGATTCTCTGAAGAGTCAACTGTTTCAGGTACCATTTACTACCAAGTATCTTTCATCAGTGACTGACAGTGAGTCTGAAAAGAAGTGTAACCTGTATATACAAAAATGTATGCAGTCACTCATCTTCCTCACTAAATGCTTCAAGCAGCAATGAATAAATAACGAGAATGGTAACACATTCATTTAATGGTGACCAGCCCCTCCATGCCACTTGCTACATAATGTGATTCGACACCACAGGGTGTCTGCTACAGCACCATATACCATGGTGACAACCATCTGGTGTAGGTCATTGACTTCGTGTGTATGGGGAAGAACAACAACAAAAAGAAGAAACTGAGCAAAAACAATGTTTTCCTTCTGCAAAGGAAGTAGTACTCTGTTGACTTAAATACTCAAATCATACCCATTGACACTTTCCTTCTTTCACATACCCATACAGACTGTTTGGTTTAATGTTTATACAGAACAGAAGCACTATTTCAGCTCTGGCTCTCCCAGTGTGACTTACTGAGGTTATGTGGCTGCTTTACGGGACTGATGATCTTAGGTAGCCACATGGCGATGTGCGGCCTGTCCCACTCCTCCCGGGGCAGTCTACACACCACATCAAGGCATGACGTCTGGAGGGTCAGCGGGGACTTCAATAAAGGCATCGTCTGGAGAGAAATCCTCAGAATTAATGTCTATACAGGCTTTTCAAATGACATCACATGCACAATGTTGGATTACACAAAGAGGTTAAAGGGAAGAACCTCCTTGGATTACAGTGTGTGCCTGTTAGACATGCCAACATCTAGACTTGTGGCAGCGAAAAACTCCCTCCTCGGCATAACTTGCGTCGCTCCCCGAAAAATTTAACACCGCCGCCACAAGTCTGCAAAGGAGGCTACCAACATGTTGCTGCAGCTGTAAATTATTCACATACAGGCTAACATGGTCGCCGGGGTTGAAACGTTAAGACGTCAATGAAAAGCATCCATACAGTCAAACTTGTACAAATGACCACCTCTACATCAGAACCACATGGCCTGTGACTTTTTGGTGGTTAAGTAGATAATTGACACAAGCATATTTGTTTTAGAATCCTGTGTACAGTGACCATCTGTCCACATAGACCAGATTTTATCGGTCCCTTGAGTGATCTTTTGGGGCAGTTTTGGCTTTATAATATTATTTAGATACAGAATTTGTTAGACATAAGGAAAATAGGGCTAACCAATGAGGTTGGCCTAACGTTATATTTGAAGCTACATCAGGTCATTTTAAGAAGCCACTTACGAATACATGTACGAAGTCTAATTGTTACGACCAAAAGATGACACACCCCTCCCTAAACAGTTGTCACGGCCTGCTAGCCGCCCCCCTCCCCACACATTTGGACTGCAACTGTTGGATAGCCATATATACCAACTTTGGTGTTCTAATTTTCGCTCTAATCACTAACAGTACACTTAATATGTTACTAAATTGTACAAGGAGACCTCAAAACATACCGAATGCCTCTCAATATCAACTTTGGTTGCGAAAACTTTGTGAATTGTTGCAAAATCTTGCGGTTGACCCCGATCATGGGTCACTGACATCGCATGACCCCAAAAGGCACCTATGAGGAATGACCAACCCAAGACTCGGATAATGTCGACATATTTCTGATTGTAGTACAATGTATTACGTCTCTAAGACTCTAACACCTTTTTTCTCGGTTATGTGATACATATTATGAAATTTCCCTATGAACAATAACGTTATATGTTAGAAACATCCCTATCTTGTCAGTGCGCTCTTCCAACATGGCGGCGATTTGGTTGCCGGTAATTTTACTCGTGCTGTTTGCCTTCTTTGATGTCTGGTACTTCGTCAATGGTTTCATCACGTGGATCGTAGGAAGGCTACAGAAAACTATAAGGCGGAAAGGCGTATTGGAGGAAGTGGTTACCTACGGTAAAGCTCCATTTCTCCCGTTTTGTTCCACTATTCATGGCCCCTCCCATTGATAAAGGTCATATCTTATAATAACACTAAGATTTCTGTCTTGCATGCTCAATGTTGATTTCTAAAAGTGTTGTCATGTGTATCAAAGTATTATCAACAAATATTTCTATAGCTTTACTACATAAAGATTTGATGAATGAAACAGATATTTCTTCCATCCAAGAATGTAACAGGTGGCATAACGTTAGTAACGTTACACACACCATTGTTGACAAGAGTAAATGTAGACCAACAGTACCATTATAAGGCCTTATAAGCCACGCGCAACTCCGTCAAAACGTAGACATTGAAAATGAAACCATAAAAATGCAAATATTTGGGTTTGACAGAATAAGAAAGTGTTATTCACAAAGGGTCTAAGGTATGCCGTGATTGGTTCCTAACAATTCCTATCAATAGTGAAAATTAAAACAATTTTTTTACTTCTTCCCAGGCCTGGTGACCACCACTGATTTGGATTTCATGTGTCACAAGAACAATGCTCGATTCAATCGGAAGTGTGACTTTGGCAGGTTCCAGTTGTACGAGTCGACAGGAATCTGGGATAATGTAGTGAAGTTGGGAGGCTCCATGGTACTGGGAGCCTCTACCATCCGCTTCCGCAGGTCGCTACAGTTCCTGGAACCTTTCCGAGTCAGAACTAAGGCAAGAATTGCGAACATTGTTTCGCCTTTTCTCTTGATATGTGGATCCTTGGTGGATGCAAAAGTTTGCTCACTGGGGAACTCACATCTTGCTGACGTTTGCAAGTTGTCCCTACCACCACCAACACCACCTTCAAAACCAAACTGATTGACCTTGACCTCTCTCTCTGACATTGTTTTTGCTTTGTTTCTTCTTCTTTTTGTCTAAACACATAAGATCAATAACCTGGACCAGACGTTTGTCACCATTGTAACTGGTGCTGTAGCAGACACCCTGTGGTGTTGGATTGCATTATTGTTGCAAGTTGCAGAACACAGTTGGAGAGGCTGGTCACCGTATATGTGTGAATTCGTTTGAGTAAGAATCAACAGAGCAGTAGTTTGTCAGGCTAAACCATGTGAAGGTAACGTTAAAGTTAAACATTATGCATTTGCTTTGCAAATGTTACCTTTCTAGTTTACCATTATGCTTTTCTTTTACTTTGTGTATTTTACCGTCCCCAGTGTTAGCCCTTTGTAATAGCCATTGGCGAGTTGAGAAGATAGTCTTTCCACACACATACTTAACCTTCTTCTTGCTGCCTAACCCCATCACCAACACAAACTTGGTGGTAAACCTTAGCAGGCTGAAGGTTAAACAATATTGTCATTCCCACAGGTTTTATGTTGGGATGACAAGGCTTTCTATGTGGAGCAGCGACTGGAGTCCCTGAGGGACAACTTCATCTGTGCAATAGTGTACTGTAAGCAGGCTGTGCTCCGTACCAGTCCTGCCAAGGTGGTGGACGCCACATGTGGGGAACCCATGGACAGCCCAGAGTTTCCCCCGGAGATCAGCACATGGATCGAAATGAACAACATCTCCAGCGAAAACCTTCGCAAGAGTCTATGACATGCCATGTGGGTTAGACGGAGTATACCATGAGGTTGAAACCAACTTTAGTCCCTATTTGTCATCAGGTCTCCCTCGTATCCATGTAGTTGTACTTAGTACCAAAAATAAAGAAACCTCTGCTTATTGCCTGTGTATTGCCTTAGTATGTATCATATATTATTTTTGGGTGGTGTCTACAACTATTAAGTTGGATTGTACATGTAGTTGATAATTTTATTACTCAGGGGCTTTATTTGAAACTCAGGGCATGAGGTTAAAGTATATCATGTATCTTTGCTTTAACTGGACCAACAACATTACCAGTACTTATAAGTTTCTTAAAGAAACTCTATGTAATGTTGTTGATCCAGTTATAGCAAAGATACATGTACATACACGTAAGTGCAGCATATGTATTAAATGTGCTGACACATGGGAGATACAAAAAAACTTTACTTCCACTGTAGTGAATCAGATGAAGTTAGCTTCATGAAGGTGATGGCATGTGGAGGCATGGCTGAAATATTTGTAATACATGTAACAATAAAGCATTCATAGTAGAAACTCAATGCCTTTTCTGTCAGCAAGCTCTGCAAGGTAAGAGTCATGCATTATAATGCCAGCTGCTTGTATGCAGAAGCTAGACTCTAGGTAGTCATCAGAAAACTGTGCTTTGGTGTTGGAAAAAATGTCTGGTGCAGTCTGCATGCAATGGAGGGTATACAAAAGCCATCTCACACTGTTATGATTCTTCCTTCTGAATGCTTCCTAAATGGGTATAACCTTAAACTTTTCAAGTCTAAGGTAAACAAACATCTGTCTTCACAGTCCAGTACTGTAGCTGAAAACATGTATTTCTTATGAGCCTTGTTTTGAGGTGAAAATCAAAGTAAATATATATAAAATAAAAGAAGTGACCGACTCATCAGCTTACATGTGGTGTGTATAGCTGACTAGCTTCTCTAGGCTTCGCCATATAATTAGTAAGTGATCTATGATTAATAAATACGATCTTAGATAATTAACGACCTACCTTTGGTTTCTTCCATCACTATTCATTGGAAGTGATTGTGGTATACTTGGTCTAATCCAAATGACATGATTTTATTATGACAGGAATTTGTATCAGTGTGCATAAAGGACAACATCTCAGGAGTTTCTCTGGACCAGGAAGGGAGATAAAAATATTGTGTACAATAAAATGTTAACAGAAAGAAGTACATTAAATATCACTATTTGTCAATAGATCTAGCTTCCATGTTTCAATTTTTGAACAGGCTGCAACAATAGTGTCAAAACTTTTCTGTCAAAGTTTCCACCCATATTACAGTAGACCCTGCCATTGACCCTACTGATGACCTCTGCTTTCTTGCTAAAACTGTGATCCCAGTTGGTCGTAAAACTGAGCGCTGTCAAATTTAAATTTCATAATGACTTGTCGCCAATTATTGAGAAAAATGTTACCAATTGGCCACATGCTGGAAAATCCTCGCAGTGATAATGTAACGTGTGGCTGCCAAACTTCTTCACTGTGACATACAATAATAATAAAAGACACCTGTAATTCTACAAGAATTAATGTTACAAAATAGTACTTGATAACCAGAAATTTTATTTTGTGCATAACCTTTCCAAGGTACGTCTGTCATTTTCCACTGTCACCTCCTTAATGTCTTTGCCTACAAACTTTTCTGTATTACCACACACCAGTTGCCTTTGTCATAGTACCTGTCTATGACTGAAACATCAGGCACACTGTTACAGAGTTCCTCCAACTCTCCATCCTTAAAAACATGGTAAAATCTGTGGTAGACTGGCCCATCTTGGCTCTGCTGGCAAACTGACACACAAGTACTAGAAGAACTTTCCACATTTTCATCCTCTGAATCCTTCTTCTTGTGATTTCCTTCTTCCAATTGTTGGTCAGAATCTTGCTTACTGTTCCTATTACATGAGTTTGTCTCCTCTTTGCTATCTTCCGTGTCCTTCTCTGGATTCTCTTTGGTGTTTTCTTCGCCTGAGTTACTCGGTACTTCAAGACCTGGCTGAGACTCCCTCTGTCCTTTCTTTGCACCATCCCTGAAGTGCCAGGGAACCAGCATGTCTTGGGTCTTGAAGGAGGTTCTGTTGACATGAACGGGAAGTCTTGCACCTTGTTGTTCTCGGGCGGACTCACTCTGACTGTCCTCTGGACTTGTATTTTTGCCATCAGGTATCACGCTGCTCATGTCTTCTACGTCTTCATTCTGGGGCTCTTGGATGAGAAGATGATTAAGAGTTGGTAAGTACAAAATGTAATAGAAATGTGTTGTGAAGTAGGAACTGACATGGCTGAAAATTAATAGTAATCCTCCACTGGTCCTGAGTTTTTACAGGTTCTTTGTACCTGGGAAAATTCCCCTAGTTCTTTTCTACATGTCTACATTACCTTTGGTGTCCTTCAAGTAGTTGGACTTGACATTCTTGTATTCTTGCTCAAAAGCCCAGACATAGATGAGGGCCCTCCCTCCTGGCTTGAGAAGCCTGGCCAGCTCCTCCACAGCTTTTAGTCTTCTTTCCTTAAGACATGAAGAGAAATTTAAGCATCATCATCATCTTGTAAAATGACTAAAGAATAAAAAAAAGTGAAGAAACTCATTAATTGTATGTTTTGCTGTGTCTACTATGTAAAGGCCTGCCAAGCTGACATTGGACAAATCAGCAAAGTAAAACCCCAGGACTTGCAGAGCAACTGAGGACACCACCGCTGTAGATCATCTACTTTTGTTTGTTTCGCATAACCAGTAAACCTCCTTTAGCTGTAGCACACAAGTTTTGTACAGTAAGTACATGCTGCATAAGACCAGACTGTAAGGTTTGATCTACTCACACCGGAATGCTACCTTCTCTTTTTGAAAAGTGCTCTCAAATATAGGCCCTCCGGCTTTACCTCCCATCTGCGGTCATCTAACTGCATCTGAGTACTCATCATCATCATCACCATCATCATGGGTACTCAGTACTCACATTCACCTGAGTCAAGAGAGGCTTAGACGCAAAGAGCCGAGGAGTGTTTGACTTGATGTTTACCACACACCTGCGTACAGAAGTGGTGGATGACAGCTATACTGATGGCAGCATCTACAGCGCCAGTCCTGATGGGGACAGACATGGCGTCACACACAAACACCTCCAGCTGTCTGTCCCTGCAGATGGTAGCCAGACCGCTGCTCCTGTCATTCCCCAGCTGCGGGCACAAAGGAAATGTTGAGCTGCATTACTAAAAAGTCTTTCTCCATGTTAAAAAAATAACTCATCAAAACATAAATGTTTTCAGTGCAGTTCATACTGCTGTACTTACAGAGTACACATCCTTGTTGGCTCCCAGGTACTTTCCGTTCCCACAACCTGTAAATAGAACAACACCAATGACAATAATCAAACAAGAAATCAGAGATTTCAAACCTCCGGGAAATATTTTGGGTTCTGTTAATTTATTGGCACAACCGAAGAGATGGTCTGACATACTTTCAACTGGCCTAGGACAGAAACCTTTCTTACTGAGAGCTTGCTATGCAATTTTCCACTGGCACCTGGACAACAGACTCCAGGCCAACTTCCTGCTGTTTGGAACCTAACTTCCATCATCTGAACTTTTCTTGTCTGTTATAAGGGAATTCCCCCCCCCCCCCCCCATATGCTGTCGCTCAATTGAACAGACACACAAGAAAACACACACATAAACACGCACAAAACAATATCTCCATAGTCCATACTCAAAAGTAATAACAAGGAGACACAGGACCTGGTATAAATTTCTCTCATCAACTCCACCAGTACACATGGGGAGCTTCCATACAGCTTTCAAGACAGTGTATCATTCCATTAGTCCTTGAGAGCAAATATCTTTCACGTATTTTCTTACCTACATCCACCACTAGAGCTCCAATGGGCTGTGTCTTCAGGAAGTCAACCACCCGTGGCCAAGGGGAGTGTCGGGTAGAACTGAAATGAGAAGCGATGTCCTCATATACCTGTAACAGACAGACACAAAATGGACTAAAAAAAGGTAAAATTTGCAAAGCAAATGCATAATGTTTACATTCACATGGTTTAGCCTAAAAAACTACTGCTCTGTTTATTCTTATTCAAACACATTGATATATATATATCCTGCCATTGCTACATAATGTAATCCAACACCACAGGGTGTCTGCCACAGCACCAGTTACCATGGTGACAGCCTGAAGATTGTAAGTACCTGGTGCACATGTTGCTGCTCCAGCTGGCCTGCCTCCCCCTCGCTCCTGGGCAGGGACACACCCGACTTCTGTAGCTGCGAGTCACACTGGGATGGGTACTCTGGGGAAACAGGTAGTCAGACAAAAATAACTGAGCATTGTTGTACAATGTATATAGACAGGAGGATGACAGTAGAGAATGAACAGGGCTCAGTCTGAGTGAGATCCTTCGGATAGCAGAAAAGAAAGGAGGTTGGAGAAAGGTGGTTGACAAGAGTATCTGTGGTGCCCACGCGCAGAAAGCGACTCAGGATCCCTCCCCACTATCCGCTGGCCCCCAAGATCATTGAGGCAAGTGGATCTTAGGGGCTGGCAGATAGTGGGGATGGGGCGTGAGTAAGGGATGGGGTATCACTATTGTGCGTGTATAAGCTCTCTGTGTGTGGCCTCACGAGTTTAGTTGCAAGGGTACAGACATAGGGACAGATGATGAGATAGGGATTATGTACAATGTAAAATTGGGTCACAGAATGTACATTTCACTTGGACAGTACATGTCTCAGTCAGTTCAGGTTCATGGAACATGCCATATACTAAGTAGTAATAAATTTAGAACCAGCTGTCCAGTACCCAGGAAAAAGGAAAATGATCACAATCCAGTTTAGCTCACTGATAGAAGAGATAATGGTAATATTCCACTGGTCTTGTCAGACAGGACAGATGCTATCATACAGGTTCAATATCAGGTGAGCGACAACAGCCCAGGTTCGAACAGTAAAATGTTTCAACTCACTGCAGTCACAAGGTGTGTGCCTGATCTTCCTGAAGGTGAAAGATGTGCGGACCTCCCTCCTGGCTAGTGTTATGGACTCTTCCTGTCCCTTCACAGGAACTGGGTCTATCTTCCTGGGAATGATCCTTGGGTGCAATAAAAAGTAGAACATTTCAAAAATGGGTTTACAGAAAAGACAATGCTGTGTACCTGTCCTGCCTACTTGGCCGGGCTATCACGTCAGGCTTCTCAGATACCACCATTCATATTTAAGATCTGAGTTGTTAGGTTTGAGCAGATCGATGGATATAGGAGAAACTGGGGTCAGAGGTAGGCTTTGTTTATTTCTGTCAACTGTTCTAGGAGTTTGAGCTGGTCACCTCCCGTTATTACTTCACATGCTTTTTTTTTAGAACATTGTGACTTGAGAAGAATTTTCAAGATTGCTGCTTCAAAATTTCTGAGGCATTGTTTTAGCAATGTACTTCAAAATTTTCTGAGGCCAATATATATGACAGAAGGCAGATGTACATCCACTAACCCATGGGTCCACAGGTATCTGGCCTCCCCAGACATGACCAGCAGACTGCGGCCAGGCAGAACGACAGGAACTCGTTTTCCGCTGGGGTGCTTGAACTCCATAACTGTCTGTGAAAAAAGAATACAAACCTTATAAAGCCCTGCATTTTCATTCATGACATTTTAAAAGCAGAGAACTGACCACTCATAAAATGTGACATGTGTCAAGAAAGAAGAATAGTAGATAGACTGTTTTGAATAGAGAGGAAACAGAGAGAAAACCAGCTTTACTGGCACCATAATACGTAGCAAGGTGTTTTAGAGGGAAGACAGGAACATGTCTATAAGTCTTGCCCACATGTGGTCATATGAAAGTCAGACACTGCACATCAAATTCTGTAGCCCAATAGCCTGGGTGCCAGACTGTTGCCAGGGACAGTATACGGGCTCCTCGGCTCCAGGGCCAACAGGTCACCAAGGAAATTTTACCATATACACCCCTAAGTTAGAGACTGCTTCTGAGGGTCTAACTGAGGACTGGCCTGTGTATTGGCCCTAACAGTCTGCCATCCAGGCTAAAGAAAGTTAGACACTGGCACTCCACATCAGATTCTGTAGCCCATTGCATGTGAAGAAAAGGAGAGACCCAAAAGTCAATGGAGGTTGTCTCTCACCTGTCCACCCAAACTTACGGAAGAGATCTCATCTTCAAATGCGGAGTGGGTATCAACATGGGGAGGGATTCCTAATAGGAAAAAACAAACAAACAAAGAAACAAGATATTTGTGTAGGGTTACGTACGTTAAGGTACTATGGTATCTACTTCCTATTGATACAGTATTTTTGACATTTAAGTGTCAAAAATAAATAGTGAAACCTTTGCTGTATTACTGTTTTTGAATTTTGAAGTTAGCAGAATTTCATATACAAGCTCTGAAGAGAGACAGTAAGGTTTATACTTAGGTATTGCTGACTTTCTACTTTTATGTTGTGCACCCAAAAAGGGGTACTCCTTTTGTGTTAAGTGTGATGGGTTCTTTAATGTGCTCAAGGTGTGGCTCTGGGCTCTCCTCAAACACGGGACTCCATTTAATGTCCTATCTATGACAGCTTACTCATTTTCACCTGAGTGAAGTGAGGAAATTTGTGCAAAATGGCTTTCCCAAGGGCACAACATTGAGGCATGCCTGGTCCAGAACCTCTTGATTCCTAGGTCAGGACTCGAAATACTGGTTGCATATGCACCTTAGTGGAGGTAAAATTGGAGCTGTGCAGGTATTTCTGATGTCTACCTGCACCTAACCTGCACAGGTCCATGTCCTGGGTTTGTATACAAATGTACGTGTATGTGGATTTTCATTAGCTATACTGACTGTCATCACCTATGAAGTGTAAAAGAAATAATGGCAGTGGTTTCTGAACAGTTTTTAGTATGATCCGTACTTCCTAAATTCTGAGTGGTGCAGGTAAAATTTGTCTGGTGCAGGTAATTTTCAATGTTACCTGCACCAGTGCAGGTATGCAGAAAAAAGTATTTTGAGCCCTGAAGGCTATAGCCATTACACCACATAATGGCCACATTTTTCCTTGCTATAAAATTTATGTTTACAGTAGATCACCTACCCTGTCCAGGCTGGTACTGGTTGACTGTAATCTGATCAGGCCTGTGTTTGATGTGTCCCTCTGACATCATCTTGTCAATCACCGGGCTGCACCAATCAGGAAGGCCGCCTGGTAGGGGCTTGTCCTTGTCCACATTGTTGTTATCATATCTAAACTCATAGCCGAAATGTTTCACTCTTCTGTTCTTCAAAGCTTGTTCAGCTGGAAACAGAACATGTTCAGGGTAATTAAACATCGTTACATGGGGACTGTGTAAACGTTATACTCCAAACAGAAAACAAAATCATCATCATAATCATCAACGGTCGGCTGCAGCGCAGGCAACTGCAAATTTCCTCCATTTCCCCCAATTGCTAGCAAAATCTAGCTCAGCTACAATCTACCTCGCAAGGTGGATCATTGCTAACATTAACTGGCTTCATCTTGAAATGAGCCGGATACGGAGCGTTCCCACTGGGATAAAGCTAACCGGATGGAAGCTGGTGGCCAAGTTGGTCGCCAATGTAATCGGCTCAATCCGGACAATTTTATCCTAATATGAATGGGGCCAATCTTTTTTTCTGTACTATGTTCAATAGATTTTGAAATACATTGTACCATGTACAATTGTCATGGAATAAAAGTTCTTCTTCTTCTATTTGGCTTGATTCGGACAATTTTATCCTAATGTGAATGGGCCTTAGAGCTTGTGGACTTGCTGTGTGTGCCAACACTCACCGTCCGTCTGTTGTTGATTGTCGGTGCTCCAGCCCAGTCCCTCCATCAGCCTGGCTGCACAGGCAGGACTGATGAAATCTTCCACTAGCCGCAGGCCTGGGGGCAGTTCTAACCCTGCAACTCTCTGGGAAGGGACTGAGCAAAAAGAGAACATAGTGATCAACATTTTGCAGCACTAACAGATTACTAGTAGCTAGGCAGCACTTGGCATGAGGGTTGTGGGGTCGTGTGGTAGGACATTTGGCCCAGAACCCAGAGGTTCTCGGTTCGAATCCTGTCATGTCACTGATCTTGTGCTCAGGTGTAAAATGGGTACCTGACTTCAGTTGGGGAGGTAAAAGGCGAAGGAGAGGGATGGGCTCTGCCTTCTAATACATGTACCATGCTCTTGACACAATGGATAACAACCCACTGCCCCCATGGCCTCAAAAAAGACTACCTTTTACTTGGCATGAGTTAGTACTTTCTACGTGCCACCTTAAATGTTTTAAAGATGATTGACGGCTATAAGGAATCTGTTTTTGGGGAGTATTAAAGAGATTTTCTAGATACCATGAACAATTGATAGCAAAACGCAAATTTAAGCACACTCACCCTCATCAATATAGTTCAAGTAAAATGTGACGTTAGGCTGTTGCAACTCCTCTGGACTTTTCAACATCCTCCCATTGAAGGCGGCATATGCTGCAGCAGCTGACTGCTGGTTGTTATAGGAAACAAAAGCGTACGGTTTCCCTGTAACCATGACAATGTCTTGTAGATCCCCAAGGGTCTCGAACAGTCTCCACAACTCTTCTCGGTGTACCCCATTACTGAGTCCTGCATTGGCCACAACCAGGTGCTAGGGTGATACAAAAATATTATATGGTACATTGTATTATTAGCCCCCATGTAATGTTATGCAGGTTTAATGTTTTGAGTGTGTTTGCCTGTTTGCTTCTTTGTGTGTCTGTAGTTATTTGAATACAGTAGATATAGATAGAGTGACAAGAAGTGAGAGAGGAAACAGTGCAACTGCAGACTGACAGGAAAAGGACCTTGACCACATGGGGATTAACCTTTTCTGTTCTATTCTACATTCTATTCTATTCTATTCTATTCTATTCTATTCAGTTCTGTTCTGTTCTATTCTATTCTGTTCTATTCTATTCTACTCTTTTCTATTCTATTTCATACAGGGCCAAGCCATATCTGGGGCATCCTGCCCAGGGTGTGATGTGTGCTATGTACATGTAACGTTACATGTACATGGACCACCGGTTTACCTCAAGGGGTTGGTGCTCAGGGCTAGCCCTGCTCCCCAACACGCCCCGCTCCCGGAGTTGGCACCCTGCTTCCTCAAATTATCTATCGCGATTAAATCATTAATTAGACCCCGGGTGCTAACACTGTAACAGTACACTGTGATCGGGGCGTGTGGCTTCCCCCGACGGGAGTACTAGTATCGTGTCGCGCTGGAGTCCGGCATCCAGGCTACAGAAACCAAGGCCCTGAGTGGGCTACAGAAACCAAGGCCCTGAGTGGGCTACAGAAACCAAGGCCCTGAGTGGGCTACAGAAACCAAGGCTCGTTGCCCAGTGTTAGTCTAGGCACGGGATCTAGGTCTAAGCAAGGCGGTTAAAAAACCTCCTTGGTCTATGTAAGTAAGACTGACAGGAAGCAAGAAGCTTTCATCAACGTTGATGAAAGCTTCTTGCAGGAAGTGTATTTCACACCAAGCCAAGTGGGGCCGACGACCATACTGAGATTGTAGAGACTGTATGCTCGGCAAGAGTGGCAGCAGACCTACCTTGGTCGCTTCACTGCTCGTACTGATGCCTTCGTGTCTTAATAAAGTCTGTCGCGCCTTGGTCTGTTTCTTGTGAGCCTTCTTCTCCGACTTCGTGAGTTTTGTTTTCACGCCGCAGCTTTCCTGGTCCGTGGGCGTCGCCATCTTGTTTTCGACTTTTGAACTTTGACCGCACAAGGCGCCAGAGAGCACACCCGGAACTAACTTCTGAGACGCAGTTTACACCTTAACTTGCTTCTTTTTCCGTGAATTGACAAACTGTAACGGTGTTAATCAATCAGACACATGCACAGTTCTCGACTGTCCGTCATTGGAAGCCATCTTACACAAAGACAGGTAAATTTAGAGTCTTCAGTACATGATAACGTAACTTAGTTGATGATAATTTGAAAGCTGCAAAGAATACCTTGATACCTTGATACCGTCTTCAGTCAAAAGATGACCAAACTTTGAAAATGAAGGGAAACGGTCTCAATCTGGAAGAACACTGTTCAATTTTTAATGTTGAGTTTCCAAAGAAATCATTGATTATAATTAACATTTAATGTTATAACGTTACACCTCTAAGGCCTCTCGAGCCTGCATCATATTGTTGCATTGAACCGTCGGTACATAATGTTAGTTTAGTAAACGCCGTGGCTATATACACACCGCTGGTCTCTCGCGCCAACATGGCTGCCGCGCCGTCCCTACTGAAGTTAGGGGACGAATTTCTCACTTGGGCAGAGTTTAAGGCAGCACTGGACAACTTTCAAGAAACAACACACGCTGAGCTCAGTAAGATCACTAGCAAAAAGGTGGAAACTGAGAACAGGAAATTACCTGAAGGCGTCCAAAAGTTTCCGTGTGCTCATGTTTATAGAGCGGTGAAGTTTGGATGTATTCATTACGGGAAGCCGCGCGTGACAGGGTCGGGAATCCGGACAAATCAGTCGTAAGTATACATCGATTTTTTTCTCATTGTAGCTCAGGAATTTCCCTTGGCTAGTTAAGTCACTCTTGAAGCCATACTAGCCACAATCCTTGGCCAGACCAAGCCTGTGGTACATGTAGTGGGGAGGGGGGCAAATTATGACTATTCAGGACTGGTTTATGGGGTATCCCGTACATGAAACATATATTTTTATGGTTAACATGTGACTATTGTGCAGTATATGATATGAAATACTTGATGTAGCTTTACAATGAAGAAAAATGAAAAGCTGATGATACAGTTGTGTTATATTTTTATTTTATTGTTATGTAGGTTCATTTGCTTGTTGTGTTGAATCATTCTCAATTGGTGCACAGTGCATGGACTGTCATTCACTAAATGTGTTCTTTTTTCTTTGCTTAATTGTTTTAGAACCTTCAAAATGGGTTGTCCGGCAGAGATCTATGTGTCATCCGACCGTAAGAAGGGAACGCTTGTCGTAACTCGCTTCAATGACAACCATAACCATGAGGTGAGTGAAGAGGTCCGGAAATACTACCCCTCACAGCGAAGGTTGGAAGGAGAACTTCTGGAAGAAGCCTGTAAGCTAACCAAATTGAGGGTGGATGTCAGGGTACTCAAAGACCATATACACAAGACCAGTGGGAAACTAACAACTAGCAAGGATCTCCACAATTTGAGGGCAAGTCTTCAACAGGGAACAGAAGCTGATGCAGTCATTACTAATGTAACTGTATACATGTTGTTAATTAGTTGTCATTTTTTATATACAGTAGAAGTAGAGACAGTAGAAATCAATAAACAATATAATATAACGGGAGGGGTCCAAATTCTGACCTTTGTTCTATACGAACACACAATGGCCTTTTGTAATAGTTTGTCTGACCAAAAACTTGCAACATGAGCTTTGATATTGACAGATAAAGATCACAAGGATTCCAGCTATGTATATTAGTTCACCGGGTGTGTATATAAAAGACAAATAGATTTTATATACACACCGGGTGTGTATATAAAAGACAAATAGATTTTATATACACACCGGGTGTGTATATAAAAGACATATAGATTTTATATACACCGGGTGTGTATATAAAAGACAAATAGATTTTATATACACACCGGGTGTGTATATAAAAGACAAATAGATTTTATATACACACCGGGTGTGTGGGTGTGTATATAGCCACGTTCTAATTTGAAAGCCGCCAAAGAATAAGATGACCAAACTTTGAAAATGAAGGGAAACGGTCTCAATCTGGAAGAACACTGTTCAATTTTTAATGTTGAGTTTCCAAAGAAATCATTGATGATTGACTTAAAATCATTTAATATTTGATTATAATTAACATTTAATGTTATAACGTTACACCTCTAAGGCCTCTCGAGCCTGCATCATATTGTTGCATTGAACCGTCGGTACATAATGTTAGTTTATGTAAATGAGGACCATATTTGCATAATCAATGTAAAAGCTTTATAATATGTCAGTCATAAAGAAACATGATTTGGCAAATTTAACAGCAAAAAGCAATGCTCGCAAGGATGTCGTCCATAAAATTAAACCAGTGTGGCCTTATTAGAAAGACTGCACAGGAAAGGTCAGTGTGCCACTACAAACTGGGGCCAAAACACTTGAAAGCCAGCCTGTAGAGAATGGTCACCAGGCTAGGTAACCCCACACTACCAGGTTATTGACCCCTAATACATCCTGTGGGACAGAATACTTCACCCCGTGAAGCATTCTTAAAACACCAGCATGAGCAAAAGTCCAACAAAGCATTGTTAGATCAGGGCTTTGGAAGGTCCGCTGTGACCCCGGCCCCAATGATGTGAACACACTGCTGAGTTGTGTTGTGAGATGAATGAGGATGCTATAAGCACGAGGAGTGGATCACGAAGACGACCGTTTCGCATCAATCTTTTCTTTAAACTGGTTGCAAAAAAGAGACAGAGACATAGGAAGGTGGGCCATGTATATGATATTCCTTGTTTATTTGTTTGTTTGCTTGGCATAACTGGTAAATCAAATCTGCCTTTA
Source organism: Branchiostoma floridae x Branchiostoma japonicum (assembly GCA_013266295.2). Taxonomy (NCBI): domain Eukaryota; kingdom Metazoa; phylum Chordata; class Leptocardii; order Amphioxiformes; family Branchiostomatidae; genus Branchiostoma; species Branchiostoma floridae x Branchiostoma japonicum. The sequence continues at coordinate 6,354,208 of CM023827.1, read as the reverse complement.
GGCGTAACACGCCAGTTTTGTACAGTAAGTACAAGCTGTGTAAGACCAGACTGCAAGGTTTGATCCACTCACACCGGGAAGAACCCCTACTCTTTTCAATAAGTGCAGTGGGATCTTTAACGTGCTGAAGGTGTGACTCTCCTCAAACTTAGGACCTCTGGCTTTACACCCCATCTGAGAGGATGTCCCTAACTGAAGCTACATGTAGGTAGTCATTTTCACCTGAGTCGAGTGAAGAAATAAGTGAAAAGTGCCTTTACCAAGGACACGACAATGGGGTCAGCCAGGTATTCGAACCCAGAACCTTCAGGTTCTGAGTTAACAACCCTAACCACAAGATCACCTTGCCACCGTAACATGATCAGATCACATGCTGAAACCTGGGTAACCATGGCAACATCAGGGTGGTGCCCTTTTATTGATTTTTGGTAATCGCAGCACTACCTTTCTTGTGGGTCAGTGGGTTAGTGCCTCTTTTGATGGCATTGATGGATTGGCATTTTCTTTCTTTCTGACTAATTATCTGGGGCATGACCTGGAGTAACTTGTGTATGTAATGCCCTTTGATATTGATAAAAGGGAGGAGAGAGGGACAAGATTTTAGTTGTTTTTTATACCATGCATTTCATAAGACTATAGGTTGTAATTAAGTGTGTAACAACCTAAATATTCTGTGTTGGTAAAATGGACAAAGCAAGAGAATATTTTCAAGGATTCAGAGAAGAATTATATAATCATATTTTACCAGGGACTTAACATTGAATGAACCCTTCAGAGTGTACTCCAGTCTACCAATATCAACTAAAGTGGCAATCCTTACTAATCCATTCATGCGTACACAAAGATGGATTACAGTAAAATTTTGGAATTTTTTTTTGGTCTTGTGACTTTTTCAATATACAATGTATTTTGAAATCTGGAACAATCCCTACAATGTCTGGGGTGACAAAATATAGTCCTTTTGGAAGCTTTTTAGATCCCTTTCAATGCTTAAATTGTTGACTCTCAAGATCGGACCACTCTGTGAATGAGGTGAAGTTGGAGTTGGTAACCAGAATTAAGGGCCCTTCTTGGTCTTTATTTAGATGAAGCAAATCCTGTTTCTCGTCCCAATTCAAATTTGCGCTCATTGTGGGCAGTTGCATGAAAGTCTCACCCTGCCTAAACCTGTGGCCCTAAGCTGCTGGGATGCTGATTTTGGTGAGGTTAGTTTAAGACTTGGATTGTTGATGGTAATGTTTCCAAGGTGTCTCATTGCATTTAATAACTTTGTGAAGTACATGGAAATTGTAATGTTTACCTTTGCAGAAGGAAAACATATTGTTTTTGCTCAGTTTCTTCTTCTTCTTCTCCAAACACATAAGGTCAATGACCAGTGGACCAGACCATGGTAACATGCTGTAGCAGACACCCTGTGGTGTTGGATTACATTATGTAGCAATGGCAGGACAGAGTTGGAGGGGCTGGTCACCATTTATATGAAATTCAATGTGTAAGAATAAACAGAGCAGTAGACCATGTGAAGGTAAACATGTTGTACAAATTGTATTTGCTTTGCAAATGTTACCTTGCCAGTGTTTGTAAGTAAAGTTTATCATTTGTTTGTTCCAGTCCCCAGCTATAAGCCCGAGCCCCCTCGCCATGTCAGCTAACCGTACCAGCCCCATCACCACCCACATACTGGACACATCACTGGGCAGACCTGCTGCTGACGTGCCCATCAAACTGTACCGTAGGGTGGAGAGGATCGGCCAGGAGTGGAGCCAGGTGTCCTCAGGGTGAGACATCACACTAGCGCCTAGCATCCTAGCCTCTACCAGGCTTCAGAGGTGGCTGGAAAGGTTCGAAATTGGCCAAATAGACAGATAAAATGCCAGGGGAGTTGGTCAGATAAAGGAGTACAGCTTGCTGCTTATTCATTCATCCTATTTGAGTTCTGGCCTGTTCTAGCCTCCTTAGCAGGTGCTACTTCTGGGGCTGGGGCTTTTTTTGGCTCGAAATGCACTTTTTTGATGATAGCTTCTATTTGTACCCAAGAACCTGAGTACAAATAGAAGCCCCCACCCAAAAAAAAGACATAGATCCTGTTAGTCAATAAATGTTATAGACATCCAGGTAATGAGATTCACAAGGAAACTGTTACTCAAGCAACTGGATAGATTTTGAAATGACATGTACTAAGTAGATAGATTTTAAACTGGATCCAGTTGCTTGAGTAACAGTTTCCTTGTAGAGCCTGCTAATTTTCTTTTCAAACACAATTTACCTCTGTCAGCAGCTGTTGTAATCGATGTCATTTGATGATCCTTTTCTTTGCCGTAGACAAACCAACTCAGACGGACGCTGCAATGGTCTGCTGAACAGTCTGGAGGCAGGGGTCTACAAGATAACTTTTGAAACAGCAACATATTTCAACAAGAATGGCATCAGGCAGTACTTCTATCCCTATGTGGATGTAAGTAAAACACAATATTTGTGCACACTTTGCTATAATATCAGTATCTCTGCATATTGCTGTAATAAAAATCTTTAAAAAATGCTGGTGTTTTGGGAGTTAATATTTTTGATACCCGGTAGTGGAAGAAGCTAGCTAGACCATGACACTACATGCAATGACTGCAAACCATTTTGGAACACAGAAGTCGCAATCAAATTCTTAACATTGTTGCTGTTGCACACATTGGCTATGCTACATTGGGCTGTCTAAAATATAGGCTGTGTAATTTTGGCTTATACTGCTATATTCTGACACCCCTATGTTCTGACAACCTAAGTTCTGACAACTCTTAACCCTACTTGTATGTCGTGATGTAGGGGTGTCAGAACATAGGGCTGGTAGCCTCTACCAGGCTTTAGAAGCGGTAGGTGGTTACTGTAGAAATTGGCCAAATTGACAGATACAATTGTTAGGGGAGTTAGTGTGCTAAAAGAGTACAGTGAGCAGCAAACTGTACTCCTTTAGCGAACTACCCCCCAGGCATGTTACATGTACCTGTCTATCTGGCCAATTTCTACACTTTCCAGCCACTTCTGAAGCCTGGTAGAGCTCCAATTTGGAGCTCCAGTCAATTTTTGAAATGACTGACAGGGGCTGTGAACCAGGAACATAATCTTTTCCCTTTTTCTTCCTTTCCAGATTGTGTTTGAGATCCATGACCCCAACCAGCACTACCACGTGCCTCTACTCCTGAATCCTTTCGGCTACTCCACCTACAGGGGGTCCTAGGGTGTCGGCCATTTTGTCTTCATCATTAGGCCTCACAAACTTCATCTTATGATCTGTATTCTGTGCATATCGACAAATAAATTTTTTGGTTAGGTTCTCTAGAGGTCATCCAAAAGAAATAACAAAATAATGTGGCTTAGATTCCACCAATGTTAAGTTTAGGTTATGTAAGGAATAACAATGTCAATGAGTGAAAGACTCTAGGATATTAGAGTTTTCTCTTACACAACCAGTAATGTCTTTCACCTGCTCATGTTTTGATGCCTATCAGACATCTTCCTCAGAGCTTCTGACTGGAGTACTACTTCTCGCCGCTATAAGTTTCCAATCAGAAGCTCTGAGGAAGGTGTCTGATAGGCATCGAAACGTGAGCAGCTAGGTGAGAGACATTACTGGTTGTGTAAAAGAAAACTCCAATATCTTATGTTCTACTAACCTGATGAAACTATTTTTGGAAGTGAAAGACTCTGTTTCACATAATACGACAAAAATAGGGAAGATAATATGATTATGTTATTTTGCCTCACGTGCAAAGTGTAGGATTTTCATCATGTATTAGTAGTTTGGCTGCATGACAAATCAAGAGTGTCATGTGTTGAATAAAAAGGTTAAAGATGAACTAGTGTGTAGAAGGTCAGTCCCTTCATGATGACATGGTACATCCATCTTTAATAGACCCCACCAATTTAAATTCTTGGTTCTCAGATTTTTCTGAAAAAATATGAACAGGGAGAAAAAACTGGACTGGCCCTCCCATGATAGCCCCAAATGCTACAACAGGATCCACGAGGTCAACGTACTAGACTGGTTTATAATTCAAACAATGAATTGTGAACTTTTAATCAAATCACTGCATTCATGATAAATAAACAATGCAACAATTAGGAAGACGAGGACTTTCTTCAACTGTTGGGGCCAAAACTATGAGCATTTTGGAGTTGATTCAGAACCTGAATATTTTTGTATATCAGTAATAAAGTAAGCAGGCAAATCCGAAAATCAATTGAATAAATTGGTGTGGCCATATAGTAGTACTAAGCACAGCATGAAGATTAGAGCATCTTGTCTGATCTGTTCAAGTTGCCCACAATCTCACTAGAATTTTTCCAATCTAGACATAGTATACATATACAAAAGGGCTCCGCCCATGAGGCGCCGCCAAAAATGTTTGTTTTTGTTGAGCTCTACCTTGTGGTAAATGGCTTGTAAGGTGTTGCCATGCAGCAGAATAAACAAAAACAATAGTCATGCAGAACCCCAACTTCTGACTGGTCTTAAATCAGATTATCATACTTTTGAGGTATTTTAATCTGGGCCAAAAATTTCTCATGCTTCAAAAAGTGCTCTTGAAATAAGCAGCTTAGACCAGGTATATAGAACCAAGTAGGGAATTAGTGGGAAGTAGTTTTATCAACTTTTTATTAGTCTCTATATTTATATTTCCAAGTATTAAACCTTCATCAACATTCCATGATGTACTGATCAGCCCAATGGTAGGGTGACAGCTGTATTTGATTTTCTGTTGAAATGTGGTTACAGTTTCAGTTAAAATGTAGTTGCAGTTTCAGTTGAAATGTGGTTGCAGTGTTGTCAGGCAGGATCTGGTCATGCTGTAATGCTGGCCGTGCGTGTAGTTCATCCTGCTGCAAGTGCCTACAAGATGGGGCTTGTCCCAAGTAGGGATTAACTGGGCTGGGCTCAGGACACAAGTGGGCTCTTATGCATGTAACATGCTTTGTGCTACTGGAACGTACTGCACCTGCGTGAAACCCAGATTTTTCATGGTTTTTGTTGGATGTTTGGTCAACATTGCATCAGAATGTTGCCCGTTGCAGATGATATCTTTTTCGACACAACATTTGAAAATTATAGACCAGATGTCATTCTTTAATGTGCAAATACAACCCTAAATGAGATATTTTGCCAAAGTGCTATGCACAATACCAAGGTGCAGTACGTTCTGACCAAGATTCTGGCCGCAAGACTTAAGCCTTGTATCCATCCTGATCTAGCTCTAGTTTGTACCTCTGGTCGCTTCCCTGCTATATGATCCCTTTAATTCTGATTGGCTCAGAGTCACATGGTCTTTGTCAAAGCATGGATTAAAAGAAGTTTGATCCCTAGCACACTGCTTCTGAGAAATATTTGATTCCTGAAATAATGCAGGATGTAAGGACCAAACATTTCAATGGGGATACGAAGTGAACCGGAGCTAGAATAGGATGAACACCAGGCTATCATCTGCTGGTGTTTGGATAAATCTCAAAATGAAACTCTGCAAGAATACAATGTATCAAAACTTAGTCTCCACCAGACATAACAATGTGGGTTTAAAAACAGTCAAATATAGGCAAATAGGGAGAATAATTGGCCAGGGGAGTTTGGCCACTGTAAAGTTCATTTACCGGTGCAGTAACCAAAGCTTAGTCTCCAACTTACATGTAGAACAACCCAGGTTCAAAAACAGTAAAATTTAACCAAATAGGGAGAATAATCTTCCCACAGACTGACTCCCCTGGCCAATTATTCCCTTTTTTGCCGAATTCTACAATCTGTACCCCCTACGAAGGCCTGGTGGATACGCTGGGTTCATGACACATATCTCTGGCTAATCAGTTTTCACTCATCATGAGCAAAGATTTAATAAAGATTGACATGACAAATTGAAAAACAAGGCTGTACTTTTGATAATCTTTTTTTTATCTTTGTGAAAGCGAAAAGAACAACCACTAGGTTTACAGTTTCAGTCACCATAATTCTTTACTTTGTTCACAGATTTGTCCAGATGAAAGTCCCCCTTATGCATTTTTTTTGGGGCATCGTAAAGAAAAATACTGTGGTCAAGGAGACCAAACTGTGATACCTACAACTTGAAAGATTTCAGTATCCAACCTTGAATCCTGAAAAGCCCCTATCCCTATAGAGCCTTTAGATGCATTTGCAACATCAGGGCACTGATAAAAGATATGCCAATAATTTGGCCATTTGAAATCCCTGTCTTTGCCAAAGAGACAAACCTGAGAACAAAATAAATAAAATGACTGCTTCAGCACCTTGCTATTATTTGGAAAAGATTGGCTATACCTCTTGAAAACCCATTGCTGTGTAGTCCTTAACAAGACACAAACGAGAAGTTACTATACACAAAGACACAAACGTATGAGGTACAACGAATGTTGGAGTTAAACGCACAATTTAAAATGGCATGATTTCTAAACGACAGCCATGATGAAGTATTGCTTAGAAAGAAGTGGTTACTAAATAATCCTTTTCAGCTAGGTTGAACAACGTCACTTGTAATTCTCCAAAGCCACCATCACTTGCATTGAGACTTTATCTTTGTACAAAAAAAGTGGCCTAAAGCCGGCGTCAACAGCAGAAATGTCTGCGACTTCTATCGTCTTTTTATATTTTTGGTGAAACACACTGTTTCTGACAGTGAGGATGGTTGCTATTACATTGTATAACAAAGCCTCTCCTTAAAAAAGTGTTCGTAAACACAAAAGGTAACACTGTGCAGATTTGCTCTGTACAAAGGAGACCGCTGTTGTAGCAGGTGTTGGTCGACATGACAGCAGCATTGATATGACAGTCGGGTTGTAACATCTCCGGTTTTTATCTCTTCTTCTCCGACTTGTGGGAGGAACTGGGAGGTTGGGTTAAGGACTGGTCGGTTTTAGTAAAGACTCAGATTTCAGCACTTATACTACTCTCTGAATGCTGTTGATTGAAAAATTTAACACTTACGCCATACAAATCCTAGTCCTGTTTGATGTAAATACATGTAGAAATGCTTTGATTATAAGGGTAAAGTGGTGGTGCGAACATGTTGCTGTATCCATGGCCATAACAAATGAGGAACTTCAATTAGACATATAGTGGCTATTCCATATTCAGAAAGCAACCCCAAGTATAGTTGCTGTGATTGGCCCTAACCTGACCAACCAGGGGCCCCTAGACTTTGCAGTTTTGAAAGTAAATCTCCTATAACTAAAACAAAGGCATGCAAATGTAGTTAGTAAGGATACTGTTTCTTCTCTTCCTTTCGTTCCACTTTCTTCTCTTTGCTGCTTTTCTTCTCTTCCTTATCCTTGTCCTTGGACTCCTGGGGCGGAGAAGATTTATTAAAATTTTGATAAGATATACATAGGGTGACAAAAATTCTGAGTGCTTTAACCTTCTCATATCTGCTTAACCAGCACAAATTTGGTGCCAAACAGCTACCTTAGCAGGCTTTAGGTTAAGAACTAACTTCCGACCAACTTTTTAAAACCAAATACCATTCCTAACCACTGAACTCTTTCTGCTTGGAATACTACACCTCAGAGATTTAAACCCCTCATTTTTTAAATCAATGTAAAAAGGTATGGAAAGAGATGTCATTAAACTAAGCTTAGTCTACCAGAAAAATTTGCCCCTTATAGCACTTCAGAGGGTCAAGATTTGAAAATTCTCCCGGGGGAGCATGTCCCCAGAACCCCCTAGGATTGTTGCACCTCTTGTGCCTTTGGTACTTGACATGATGTTGTTATGTCAAACAAAATTGAGAAGATGGAAAAAAAGTTCAGGCTGGCTGAGAGTCAGTCCTGTCCTGGTGAAAAGCTTCCCACCTTCTTCCCTTTCTCTCCCGACTCCTTGGCCAGCTTGCTGCTGATTTTGGGTGTGGTCTGTGGGGTGCGAGGCTTCTCCTTCTCCTGGCTGCTTCTTCTGGAGTCACTGCCAGACTTTCCTGTTGTGTACACAACACAAGAATGAACCACAGTGCCCAAGGTACAGATGCAGATTTTTCAAGAGAAGACATCATATAGCCAGTGTCACACTGTCAACGACTTTGCTGATAGCAAGAAGGTCGCCAAATCTCAAAATCGCCTTGGTGGAGCATATTTTTCGCCTGAAACGGTTACAGGGCTCAGTGACCTGTGAACATCAGCCAATCCCATCTGTTCAGCCAACGAAAGGGGCGGTATAATCCAGACGGAGCAGGGTTATACTGGTCAACCTACTGCTACTACTACTGATGGCAGCAGGTCGCACTAGTCAACCAGCAGGAAGGTAGCACTGGTCTAACGGTAGGTAGCACTAGTTGACCGGCAGTAGTTATACTAGTCGACCTACTGATGGCAGTAGGTAGCACTAGTCGACCTACTACTACTACTACTACTGGCAATTTAGACTTACCTTTTTCTTCATCTTTTCTTCTCTTGGACTCCTGGAACTCTGTCATTGATGGAGGCTCCTGCAACGAAAGAGTTTGAGTTTATTCAGATCCACAATGAGCATAATTTACATTGTAGCTATTCTTCCTTGTTTACATACAATGCCAAAACTAACATCTGGTGCAGACCATAAACTACTACATACATACAGCCTCTGTCAAGGGGCATCATTATGAATATAAAGAAGGAGGGCTTATCATAAGCCTTTTCAGGCTTCTTCTTTCCTCTTTCACACTGCTTTTATAAATATCTACACTCCTCTGTTTAAGTTTTGTGTGCACATAAGATAAACAACAAAATAAATTCTAAAAAATTTTGGGCAGCTACCTCGCTCTTTCTTTTTCTGTGTTCTTTGGATTCTCTGCGCTTCTCCCCATCTCTTTCCTTGGATCGATCTCGTTCCGCCTTCTCCTTTTCTTTGCTGGCACGTTTCTTTTCCTTCTCTGTCATGGGCTGGGCCGGGCTGGAGTACCGAGGGCTCTGGTGGAGAAAAGACTGTCATTCATGGGACACTCGTACAACTTTCCATTTTAGCCTGGTTATTTAAGCCTTTTTCGTCCTTTGAAGGAGAATGGAGGCAGCACCCAAGCGACTACCTCTAAAAGCCGACCATCTGGCCATGACCACTTTTCCCGGTCCAGATTTTACTTCCCATAGACCTAAGCATTAAGGGGCTTACTCAAGCTGACCACCTGTCTAATGTGACCACAAATGGCCCAATCCCTGCCGATGATGACAGTGTCATTTCCATGTGGGTGGCGACACCAATTTTTGATGAAATGGTAGAAAAAATCATGGTGAAATCGGCTCGTTTGAGTTAGGTTTTCAGGTAATTGGGCCATCAAAGATGGCACCCGCACCGTCATATCTACATGTAAGGTCATTGGGACAGTCTACTGTAATAAATTGGGTGGGAATATAAATGTAAATGATATTGAACGTCACAATCTGTGTCTCAGTCTTGTCTTGTCGTCATGCTTTTTTGTAAGACCACTTGTCTAAAAATGCCACTTTTCCTCAGTCCCAGCAAGGACATTATACAACAATAATGTCCTTGGTCCCAGGCGGTCATCTTAGACAAGTTTGACTGAGATATCTAAATAATGTGGCACTTTTAAAATATATCCTCAACGACATTGAAACCTAGCAACATTTCAGCTATTTGAAAAGTAGCATGTACAACTGCCGAAGATTTTCTCACCTTATGTGATGCCTCCTTATGCTCTGCCCTATGACCATCCTGCAATGGGGTTGGGAGACACATGACATCACAGGTCAGCTGACCTAAGTCCACCAATCAGTGTGCTGGGTGGTCTTGATAGCTGCCACTCAAGCAGAAGTTAGTAAAAGGCTTCCGGAATTTCACTATCAGAACAATGGCATTTACTTCAAGGCTCTTTTTGTTTTTCAGAACAAGAACTCAAGTTTCAAAGCTTCTGAAATTGAACGATTTTCGAATTGCAGATTCTGGTCTTTGCTGGCTGAAGATTGTTCATCTTCTAAGTTAGCAGTAATTATTCCATTTCTGCAAACAGAAATTTGCTGTAACATTAAGAAATCAAATGCAAAATCACATACAATACATTGTCACTAAAAAACTCTTCTATGAATCCTAAAAAGAAAAGACAAATACCAACCTGAGCATCATAATACTGATGTGAACAAATTTTTGCTTCATGCTTGCTATTTTTGGGTACAGACATTTCTGGGTAAGAAAGGACCACAAAATATGACCACAAAAAGGTCTCTTTTTTTCTTCAATTTTACTAAAATGACCTCAACCCTGAGACACAAGACACTTCTTTATGAGAAAATAAATACTATGTCACAAAAATAACTTTTCTGCACTGGCTATAAATCTAATTTGACGTTAACAAATTGTATATACATTTTGTACAACACAACTGAAATCAAATGAACTTGAATTCTTGGTCCACCATTTTTGTGAAGTATCAAAAGTATTTTGTTTGCGTTCATTTCAGTCAAACTTTGGTCCTTTTGTTGTACAGTACTGTTGTGTTTCAACAGAAAGTCCTACAGAAAATTTTTGCAAAGCTACATTCACTTCCAAAACTCAGTTTCTGGTCTCCCTTTTGCAATTTGATTTTCAGCCTTCCAACAACTGGATTTGGTTATTTTTGTATCTTTATATCCGTGACTCCTCTTGCACTGTTTTTCCAGTTCAGTCTTTTCCGCTTCAGTTTGTAATAATCCATGGCAACAGTTCTTCTTTGTTTTGTTACAGATGTTGAAGATGTAACAGCCTTGTATCCTTCATTACAGTCACATGAATATGGAAAAACTTAGAAAAATAAAACATGCTCTTTGAGCCGAACTTGTCAGGGTTTTTCAAACCCATCAAAAGATAGCTTTCTCAACACATGGAAAAAAATCTTAAACTTAAAGCAGCTGTCCTTTCTGAAATACTCATTTCATTTTGCAATAATCTCTTTCAGACAATTCTCATGAATTTTATCCTTCAGAATGCATTTGCTGGTTCAGTTTTTTGTAGTAAACTTGGTTGTAACTCTGTTGTCTGCAATGCTGTCAGGGGCATTGTACTGCTCCTCTTCATCTGCAATCCCGGAGACTTGCTGCGGCATCTTTCATACTCCAGGTGGAAACTGGCCATGGTGAAGATGACTTCCAAGGCATGGCGGTTACTTGAAGAACCTTAAGCTGTCTTGACGTCGTCTTGTAACACAGGGATGAAGACATTTTCCGTGAACTCTCTTCCTGTAATGAACATCATTGTGCCTTCAGGTGGAGATCTTGGAGACTTCTGGGAGAGATCTTGAAGACTTCAGGTGGAGATCTTGATGAAGACTTCAGGTGAACATCTGGATGAAGACTTCAGGTGAACATCTGGATGAAGACTTCAGGTGAACATCTGGATGACGACTTCAGGTGAACATCTGGATGAAGACTTCAGGTGAACATCTGGATGAAGACTTCAGGTGAACATCTGGATGAAGACTTCAGGTGAACATCTGGATGAAGACTTCAGGTGAACATCTGGATGAAGACTTCAGGTGAACATCTGGATGACGACTTCAGGTGAACATCTGGATGAAGACTTCAGGTGAACATCTGGATGAAGACTTCAGGTGAACATCTGGATGAAGACTTCAGGTGAACATCTGGATGACGACTTCAGGTGAACATCTGGATGAAGACTTCAGGTGAACATCTGGATGAAGACTTCAGGTGAATATCTGGAATCTGAATGAAGACTGCAGGTGGACATCTGGATGAAGATTTCAGGTGGAGATCTTGATGAAGACTTCAGGCAGAGGTCTTGATGATCTCAGGAAAACTAACTTGATGAAGACTGACACAGACTTGACGCTGACACAGGCTTTAAGGCCTCTTCCCTTCATGTCGTGTAAGTACTCTACAGCAAATTTCTTGGATGTTCCTGTGACAATGAGAACATGACGACTGGTGGATGGTTGATGCTGCTAGACAGCTGATGGCTGAGAACTTGATCTTGTATGCAGATGTACCTGAGGTGTCTTCTCTCCAGCTTCTTGTCCTCTACAATCCAAGCTGAGAACCTTAATCTCCTGATCTTGCCAAATCTTGCTGTGGTATCTTCCGCAATGGTGGGACAGACAGGTCCTGTCTTGAAGATGATTTTCTAGGATGAAGGCTTAAAAATTAAAGACAGTGTTGGATATCTTCTTGATGAAAAGCTGTAATTCTACTTCCTTTTTCAAGGTCTTCTGGCAATTGTGACTGAATTGACCAACATATAGTGTTCATACTCCAGGTAGAGACTGGTCCCACAGAAGATGTGGAGAACATGGAAATCATCACAACTAGTATCTTTCTCCACCTTATATTTGTGTGTGCATCTTTGACGTAAGCTATGATGCCTCCATTATTTCCTGAGGATAATATTGCAGCTGATAAAAAAAACAGCAGAAATTGATTTTCAGTTGGACTCTTTCCTCTCGTTCAGACGGTTTCAAACTATACTTGCAACCGGTTACCCGTTTGGTTTACTGGCACCTTGCAGCATCCTTGTGGGCTGTACAGAGGCTTTTTCTTTGTGAGGTAATATGTGAGAAACATTTGCAAACTGAGGTAACTTTGCTGGATTGTACCAATGTATTTAAACCTCCCTGATTGTACCTAATCAAAACTGGAATGTGTCGTAATTGAAACAAATACTGACTGAGCTTTTACGTAACATGACTTTTCTTCATTTCATCTTGAACAAAACTGCTTTTCAAACTTGTCTTGTTGATGACACGTCATTATTGTAAGACCTACAGCCAGCTGTGGTCGAATCTGCTAGTGACGCCAAAGTTCTTTCACAGCTTGTCTCTGTGTCTGAACACACGCCACACTGATTCAGTGGAATGTATATTGTAACACACTTCTTGTAGCCTGGTGTTGTTATAGACTGCATAGGTTGTGAGCACCATGATTCGAGTTAAACAGTTTTTCCCCATAGTAGTGGTTGTCATTGCTTTGGTCCAAAATGAACTTTCGAATGCTGTCGTGGCTGTATCCAGTATAGCTGGGTTGATGTGAAGATATTTTTAAAGAGGTTACTTTACTTGGCAGTGGTCACCCTTGTCGTGTTGTTTGTTGGCGACGAATCAACACATTAAAACGTTGTTTTCTACAAAACCAGTTGTGTGACGTAAGGCCTCCTGTGTGTTGTGCGGTCGGGAAATAATTGTGTGAGATGTGGTGACAAAAGCGTTGCAACAATTTCATAGCTCCTTTCAACTGTCCTGCCCTTCTTTATCGAACACCTCTCCTCAACACTGGTGAGGGCAAACCTTTATTGCAGCAGTCTTTATGAGAGGTAATTATGTTAATCGGATTGTCTCCTCTTCTGTGTTTGCTCCTTCGTTGCTTCCGTGGTTCCCGTGTGCTCTCGCGAGACCAGTGACTGAGCCTTGGTAGGGATGTAGCTTTGCCTCGGCTTGTCATACTTACGCCAACCCACCTTGCTTCAGTGTAAAGGGGAATGGAGTGTGAATAGGAAAAGACTCGAGAGCTGTGGTCTTCGTCACAGCGGGTTAGGGTGCACACTGCTGCTTTTCAGCCCAGCCGGTCGAATACTTTACCAACCACCTAGAGCACCCGCGCAGCAAAGCCACTTTCCAAACAGGGCTTCTGTATGGCTACCAGGGACCCCGGCGTCTTCTCTACCCCGCGCCCGTGAGGACTGCAACTCCCATGAGCACTCGGGCTTCATCCTCCGAGAACCATTGACTCCAAGAGGGAGAACACTATAACCTCCTTCCTAAACTCCAATTGATTTGGCCTAACTTTATTAGCGTCGCTGATTTGGACACTCCATATTGCACAGCTCGGGGAAGCTTGAAACTGCTCCAGCGACCAACGGTGGGGCGGTTTCAGGCCAGATCCTCTCTTTCCTCCTCCGTGAGAGAAGCGGTCGTCATCCCTTCTCCTTCCTTCCCGCTACTCTATACTAACCTTAGCTGCCACTGCAGGTGTCGCTGACGAGGCTGATGACATATGTTCCTCCTTCCTACTACGCTTGTGCTCTGAAACCAAAGGACAGAAGATCATAAGTACTACAGCATCATTTTTCTAGCTTTCATTTGAACTGGTCCACTAGAAGTGCTAAGATCTTTGCTTACCTATGTAAGGTCTTCTCTGGCCCTTCTCAAACAGTAAACACAACATACAGTCAAACCTGTACTAGAAACCTGGCCGTTGTAACCACTTTTGGGCAGTCCCTTAGATTATATACATTTGTATATACATGTAGACACTACCTGCCTACTGTGAACATTTTCTTTTTCCCTTGAGTATCTGTATCTGTATAGCCAGTCTAACCGCCCTTCATCGTAACACACCAGCTTTGCGTAACACTCCAGGCATGCGGTGCGATGGCAGCTGGTTATATTATGCCAAACGACTTGTTTCACCCAACCTTTGCACACCAAACGGCAGGAATTGTTTAAAGCTATCTACATGTAGTGAGGATGCCCCAACTGTACTTGCTGGCAGCGAGTTCCCCTCTACGACAGTTCTAGGAAAATACAAGTGAACACCTTAGACAGATTTGACTGTACATGAAGGGAATCTTAACACTTTGAATGAAAATGTTGTAAATTATGTTACATAGATCCATAGAGAAGAGAGAAGGTCAATGTCAGAAGAAGTCTTACCCCTCTCAGAGTCAGATGTTTTAGGTGACGCTTCAGTCGACCTCTTCCCTGGCTTCCCATTCCCACTTCCGTTGGACGTGACGCTCGGCGACCGGTGGCTCTTCTCCCTCTCCTTGCTGTGGCTGCGATGTTCACGCACTTTCTCCTCCTTGTGACCTTTATCCTCTTTGTGACCCTTGCCCTCCTTGTGACCCTTGTCCTCCTTGTGACCTTTGTCCTCCTTGTGACCCTTGCCCTCCTTGTGTGATTTCTCTCCATTGTGGGACTTCTCTTTCTTCTCCTTGTCTTTGGTCTTTTCTGAAGATTGTCTGCAATCATACAGGAAAATGTGTCTATTATAATAAGCCACTGTCACACAGTCAGAATATGGCCTCCCGAACGCTGCTGAACTACCCCAAACCATGGTTAAGAGTAGGTCAGGAGCAAGGTCGACTGTGGTTGGCTGGTATTCAGCGAGGTTAAAAACAGTAGGGTGTGGCTGGGAGGTTTGGTTAACATTGCATCAGAATTTGCCTGTTGCAGACAATATCTTTTTTGGACACAACAGTTGACAAACTACAGATGGAATGTCATCCCATTTACGCCAATAAGACTTTAAACGAGAAGTTCTGCTGAAGTGCTATGCACAATACATTACGGGTTTTGCGCAGGTGTAGTACGTTCTGCCGATGTGCTGGTACTGAGTGTCAAAATCTATAAAACCTTTTTCAGACAACCTTCTTCTGTTGGACTTGTAATACAGGTACTCACTTTGAGTCAGATTTCTTGCTTGTGGACATGGCCACGTCACCATTCATGGCACTCTTGCCAGCTGAGGAAGATTTGCTTGTTGATGAAGAAGACGTCTTGTCGTTGGAACTTCCATCTGTTGAGCTATCCTTGGATTTCTCCTCTTTCCCTGTGAGGGAAAAGTTCATTTGTTATATGCTACATTTCATAGTGTATCCTAATAAATGTGTTATGTGAAAAAAACAAATCAATGTACATGCAGCAAAATGCCTTACCAAACTGTTTTTTATCTGTGCTAAGAGTTGTTTACTTGGGCATTTTTGACTGTATTTCATTAAATCCCCATGTCCAGGTCTTGATCAGAATTTCGTGAACATCGTGCATATGGCATCTAATTCATTAAACATATCTATTTTCTTCATCTTCTGAAACCTTTTTCCACCCATCAAACATAAATGTTGACATGTCAATAAAGGTTAGACATCTAGGTAAAGAGATAGAAAAAAGCTGTTACTCAAGCAACTGGATAGATTTTGAAAACTGTGAAATGTTTCAAGTAGCATTCACTACTTTTTGTAGAATCTGTTAGTTGAACAGGTATTCATCCCAAAACTATGAACATGTTGAGAAATTCTCACCTTGCTTCCCTTTGGATGAGTCAGCACCAGTTCTTCCTGAGTCTTTGGACCCTTCTGTCTTCCCAGATGAACCCACCAGACTGGCTGAGTTGGCAGAAATCGACACAGGTCCGTTCTTGGAAGACGCCTTCAGTGCTTCCTTGAGGTGGAACTCATGTTCGGGGACCAGCTGGCCCTTCTTGCCTTTCAACAGACCTGTGTAGCTGAAGGACAAGGAAGGAAGGGTGTTTCCAAAGGTCATTCTAACACTGAGTAATAAAGTTCTTTGCACACAACCAGAGAATTAAAGGCATCCGATGCAATTTTGGGGCGGCAAAACAAAAAATATTCTGGATGAAGAAATCTGTCTGATATTGACATTTACTGCCATTTCTTCGCACATTTTCCTTGCCATTTCATACTCGAAGTGTTTGAAATAGCCCCCAAACAAGCTAAGTGAGGAGTCCCTTTATTTTTTGGTACCACCAATAAATAGCTAGAACCAGCCAACGATACGAAACAAGCAACAAGGACATTGCATTTTGGTATCACAGGTATCAAAAGCAAACTTTATGTTGAACTTCCAAGTTACAATAGCATTTTGTACATCCACAGTCATGAATGTTTACATTTTTATGTTTACAGTTACTTAGGACACAAAGGAGAGGTAAAGACAATCTGTAGGCCAGGAAGGGTACCCCATGGCAAGTGCGTAGATGTCCGGTCTCTTCTCTTTCTCTTCCTGTCGTATTTTGTCCACGCGGCGCTCCAGAGCCAGGGCCAGGTTCTGCACCATGGGGTAATACTGCAGGATCTGGGGAACAAACATTTACAACAAAGTTTTCAAAACAAAACAAGAAAGGAAACATTTGCAAAGCAAATGCATAATGTTCACCTTCACATGGTCTAGCCTAACAAACTACTCCTCTGCTTATTGTTACTCAAACACATTCATATATATGATGAGCAGCCCCTCCAGCTCTGTCCTGCTACAAAATGTAATCCAACCCTACAGGGTGTCTGCTACAGCACCAGTTACCATGGTGACAGCCGTCTGGTCCAGGTCATTGACCTTATTTGTTTGGAGAAGAAGATGAAACAGAGGAAAAACAGTATGTTTTCCTTCTGCGAAGGTAAACATAATAATGAAATGACTCCAGAAGATCCTAGGGATCACATTTAGAAACCGCATTTCAAATGATGAAGTACAAAACAGAGTCAAACAAAGCAAAGTTTGTTTGTTTGTTTGTTTGTTTTATTTATTTATTTAACCAGGAAATACATGTCGCCTATTGGCGTTTTTCAAAGATTCCTGGGGGGATAACCCCAACATAACATTACATGACATAAATAATTACAATAAAAGAAATTGAAGATGAACTAACAAAGGTCAAATTAAAAGACCTCCTAACCACAGTAAAGAAACAGAAACTGAAGTGGTATGGCCACGTGTCATGGTCATTGGGACTAGCCAAAACCATGGAACAGTCCAGGGAGGAAAAACGAGGGGTAGGCAATGGCAGAAAATGGGAGGATAATATCAGAAAATGGACCAACATGACACTAAGTGAAACGTTAAGAACGACAAAAACTGAGAAGGGTGGAGAAAACTGGTTGTATTTGTGGCATTTGTGGTGCCCAAACAGTCGAATAATTAACTTAAGACTACAGGATAGATGAGATGAGACAAGGTGCATAGATAACATTGGTGATGACCCACTCACCTTAGTGAGGACAATGAGTGTGTTCCTGATCTGTACATAGTCCTGGGACTCCAGACAGATCACCAGGGCCTGCAGAGGACAGAGAGATTAGTTTAACCGTAGGTACAGATGTTGCCTTCTATGGTATGGTCAACTGTTAAAGGTACCGAAAGCGATCGATTTCAGGGCAGTAAAACTGGATTTTGAAAGTCAATTTACTGGTCATTTTTTTAAATGCAGTAAGTTGATTTAACCCTGTCCCATAGCATACTGATATTTGTGAGGCAAAAAACGATGTTGATGATGGAAAACGGTTGCTTCTTTCGATTCGTACACATGTAGAATTTGCTGTTTCAAAACTAAAACTTTCAGCTGCATAAAATTCAAGCTTGGTGTTGGTTGGTTAAAAAAACGCATCTGTACCCTTGTGAGTTTGAACTGCCACTTGTGACAAACATGTTCTTGTAATCCATTCCTTTCAAGAATTTGCCATTTCAAAACTAGACTTTCAGCTGCATAAAATTCAAACTTTAGTGTTGGTCAGTACAACAAACGCATCTGTACCCTTGTGAGCTTGAACTGCCACTTGTGACAGACGTGTCTGAAGTTCTCGTAGTCCAGCTGGTCTGCCTTGCTGCTGCTGCCGGCTCCTGAGGCTCTGAGCACCGTCACGAACCCGGGGTACCCCCAGCACTCCTGCACAGGAACAGACATCAGTTTTTGACCATACTGTAAATTGTACAAAGCATCTGCAAAATGAGCAAATGTATGCCGTAAATTGCAAAAAAAATATCGGAAAGCGACACTAATGTCGTAGAATGCCAAATCAATTCCAAAGGAAAAGAAGAAAATGTGAAGAAATGAAAATGAAGATTCTATTATTTGCCACACCATACTTTGTGTGTTTAGTCATTTGTTAAACTTTCATGACCACGTAGATTTCATAATGAAGGCTACTTTTTTTGGGGCCAAACTTTTTTTATTCACACACTCGCATCAGCTCCTGTGACGTCACATTATGCAGTGGATCAAATGTTACAGAAAGTTCGTGGCGCCCTTAAGCTGCCTTTTGAATTGCATACATCACTTTAGGGAAATGATATATGATGTGCAGGTGTATGTAGATTTTCATTTGTGTACAACATTGACTGGTGCCACCTACAATTTTGAATGAAGCGTAAAAGAAATAATGGCAGTTTTCCTAAATTCTGAGTGGTGCAGGTAAAATATGTCTGGTGCAGGTAATTTTCAATGTTAACTGCAGCAGTGCAGGTATGCAGAAAAAAGGATTTTGAGCCCTGGGTTTGACTGTAAGTCCAAAGACAACAGACCTTTTCATAGATGGCTTTGTCACTGTGCCACCTCATGACGGTCTCCAGCATGGCGGACAGGAAGCGACCGTAGCAGCGTGCCTCGCTCTCGGTACAGCTGGCCACCATGTACGAGATGTCAGAGAACACCTGGAAAATCAGAGGGCGGTCAGAATTAAAGGTTTTTTAAAACACACAACAATAAAAGTGTCCAAGCAGTAAACAATGACAATAACAATGAACTTAATTGCATATTCACGCCCTACATGGGCCAAATGCACTAGGTTAGACAACTTAGGTATAACGTAGGAGAAAGAAGTACTACATTACTATATTACGTCTATATCTACAAGGTTTCGTCTCTCTTTTTTGAAACATGAGTAGACAAATTTACAAAGTTTTTCTTTTGTATCGTAATTCCTAGTTGACATAATATGCTTCAACAATTCTCCTTTTGGCAAGTGCACATATTTTTGTTCCGCATGTCTGTGTATAGTGAGCATTCTAAAACAAAATGTGCTTCATTTTCTACATAGTTATCGTTACAGGGAGTACAAATTTGGGGGAGTCTGGTTGTACCTACCAACTTCAATTTGTAATGGGTGATCGCTAATCCTTAGTTTAGTCAATGTGGTTGACTACCTCAGCGGCACTGTTTTTTAACCTTCTCAATGCTGCCCGATACATTAAAAATACAAATTTGGTGCCAAAAGGCTACCATAGCAAGCAGTGGTGTCTGTGTAGTGTAGTGGTAGAGCATCCGACTGTCAAGCAAGAAGACCCAGGTTCAATCCCCAGTGGTGGACCCAGACATGTCTGGACATGCACCCAGACGTTGTGCCCTTGGGAAAGGCACTTAACACGTATTTCCCCCCTCAGTTAGAGGGATCCTGGGCCCTACTAGGGTTTGGGTTGGCGTTAGGAAGGGCATCCAGCCGTAAAAAATACTGCTTCAAAAAAAAGACTTGCACTTGATGCAAGCACGTCTAACCCCCGTTTCGGGGAAAAAAGACGTTAAAACTGGATAAGAAGAAGAAGAAGAAGTGTTAAGACGTACCCTGTCGTACAGCAGCAGCGAGGAGAAGTTCTCAGTCTTCATGTTGTGGATCATGTGCACAAACTTGGCGCAGTACACCGCGTCGTTGGCCGTGTACAGGCAGCGAGGGAAGATACACAGCTGCAGCAGCTGGGTGATCGTTTCATTCTTCGTGGATCCTGCCAAATTAAGAAAATACACAAGCATTCAGCGCTAAAATTACCACTTGCATGAACACCTTTGTGCGTGTAAAATTAGAGGGGTGCACATAATTTTTGACTGTACTTTTACACCAGTGCAAGTAGCTTTACAGACTATTGCCACCACTTAGAAATATTCAGTAAAGATATGAAAAGGTGACCAGCCCCTGCCCTGCCACTTGCTACATAATGTGTTCCAACACCACAGGGTGTCTGCTACAGCACTAGTTATCTTGGTGACAGCTGTCTGGTCCAGATCATTGACCTTATTTGTTTGGAACAGAACAAGAAGAAACGGAACAAAAACAATTATGTTTTCCTTCTGCAAATGTAAACATATCTTCTGCAAAGGTAAACATGATAAAATAGAATAAAATAAACATACTAGACATGAACCAGGAGTCCTTCTCATGTTTGAGCCTGGCGAGGACCCGGCTACAGTGGTCCTGTTGTTTCTTCTCCTCCTCACGAAGCTTCTCCATCAGGGCAACACAACGCTCCTTCTCCTTCTTCTTCTTACTCTGGGCCTAGAGAATACGATGAAGGATATCAATATCAAACTTCACAACTTAACAAGGCTATACCTATTCTAGGCAGGGTCACTAACCACTGGAGACTACACACACTACACAAATGTTTTCTCATTTCAAATTGAAGGATGTAAAGAGTGGAGTACCAGTCAAAGAAAATTGGAATACATAATTCATATAATGTTATATGGTGACCAGCCCATCCTGCCACTTGCTACATAATGTATCCAGTGAAGACAATACAAATCCAACATAGGCTAATCTTAGACATAATCCTGGGAATCACTGACCAGTTCCCTGTTGTCCTCTATGGCCGACAGTTGTGATTTCAGTTTCTGTGATTCCTTTTCGTAAGCTCCGCTGGGAACACTCAGGTCATACATGTTCAGGGACCAGAAGGTGACATAGAACTGTGGGCTGTGTGAGTAAACAACAATACACACGAATCATAAACATTACAGGGCTTGAAATACTTGTTTTTCTGCATACATGTACATTCACTGGTAGCAGGTAGCATTAGAAATAACCTGCACCAGACAAATCTTATCTGTACCAAAAGAAGATTTTATGGGATATAAATCATACTACAAAACTGTAACTGTTAAGAAACCATTTGAATTCTTTATTTTGCAGCTGGTAACAAACAGTGCAGAATACCAAATCCACAGAGACTCATGTACCCAATACAGGGATGGTGCAGGTTAGGTGCAGGTAGACATAAAAAAATACCTGCACAGCCCCAATTTTACCTACACTAACCCTCATATGCAGGTGGTATTTCCAGCCCTGACATTACAAATTCTTGACTTTTGCGGGGATTTAATTCATTTTATGGTAGGAATGAAAAAAGGTGGTGGAAGGATACCATGCCCAAGACACAGTTGATCAAGAACCCACTGCCCCTTCGGCCAGGTTATGGGACTGATAACAGGACGGATTATTTTCTCACCTGATGTCATCCCAGACCTTGGGTGGGTGAATGACCCGTGCGGACTCGATGACAGGAGAGGTGACCTCTGTCACTGCTTGGATGTAGCGCTGCGTCTTCTGGGAGCTGGACGTCTTACTGCCCTTGTCGGCCTTCTTCAGCTCATCGTATCTTGTCTATGGGTTAAAAAAGGTGGCCATCAAATCGGTCTCCTTTTGAAAAATCCCTTTTATCATGTTTGCTAAGTGATATTATTGCAGCTATATTATTCTTACTTAAACACATTCATAAATGTGGTGACCAGCCTCTAAACACATTCATGCATATGCTGACCAGCCTCTCTGCAACTCTGTCCTGCAACTTGCTACATAATGTAATCCAACACATTCATATACATATGGTGCCCAGCCCCTACATGCCACTTGCAACATAATGTAATCCAACACCACAGGGTGTCTGCTACAGCGCTAGTTACTATGGTGACAGCCGTCTGGTCCAGGTCATTGACCTTTTTTGTTTGAAGAAGAAGAAACAGAGGAAAAACAATATGTTTTCCTTCTGAGAAGGTAGACATAAAAACGTGAGCTGCAGACTTACATTGATAGAGTGAGCGTACATGGGCCTAGAGAGGAAGAACGCTGCGTCGGGAGGGGTGTGGTAGGTGGTGACCATGATGTCCAGGGGGGGTAAACTCTTGTTGTAGTCTTCTGTGCTCAGCTGGGTGGCCAGGAAACCTCCAAACTGGACCAGCGTGTCCTGACACTGGATGGGGGAACATTGGTGTTATCACCATCACATAAAGTCCTTTCTAAAATGTGTCAGATATTTGAACTTAGAACCTCTCGATTCTGGGGCTGCCACCCTAACCACAAGGCCAACCAATGCCAGTAGTAATGCCAAGGATAAGTATAGAATGAATGTGTAATGCCATGTAGGAGTTTACTACTTATGCATTACATATGTCCCATTAGTTAACACTTGCTGTAGTGACTACTGAAATGGAGATGGGTGGCAAAGTGGTCTTGTGGTTACGGTTGTTGACTCTGAATCTGACGGTTCTGGGTTTGAATCAATGGCATACCCCACTGTTATGTCTTTGGGAAAGGCACTTAACACTTACTTCTTCACTCCAGCTAGCTTCAGTTGGGGACGTCCTCTCAGATGGGATGTAAAGCCGGAGGTCCCATGTTTGTGGAGAACCACACCTCAAGCATGTGAAAGATCCCGCCACACTTATCGAAAAGAGCAGCAGTCTTTTCCGGTGTGAGTGGTTAAAACCTTACAGTCTGGTCTTATGCAGCTTGTACTTACTGTACAAAACTGGTGTGTTACGCCTAAAGGTGGTTACCGGTTACGCAAAAAAATGCTTCATGTAAGGTATGGGCTGGATTTAAACTAACATGGGAGGCTTACATTTCAAAAGAACACATACCTGGTCATACAGGTTCCCCACCAGTTTGAGATGCATCTCTCCCCCCTCCTTAAACACCACATGGTTCCTCTGCTGAGCCATGAGCATGCTGAGGGGCAGGGCCAGCTCACTCTCCAACAGAGCGTCCTTCAACCGCTGGGACGACTTCTTCGTGTTCCTGATCTGTCCGAAGTATGCACCCTACAAGGTGGAACAGCATTTATGAAAACCTCGTTTGCATTTTAGACATCAAAATACTGAGTGCATATTAGGGCTGCATACCGGTTCTGTGTACCGGTACAGTACCACAAAAATCAACTAGGTACAGGTCCAAAATACTGCATCACTAAGTACTGGACTGGTACATACCGATATGACACAGAGGTGACCACAGTGACATCTAGAAGGAGCATAACTAATATACAACAGATCTTTCAAGGACAACTAGAGTATTGTATGCAACAAGAAACAGTCCACATGGTTCTGTTTTGTTTGCATAAGGCTGCCAAGTTCTGTCAGGTTTTATTTGAAATTGAATAAAGATTCTGTCAAGTTTATTACTGTTTTTAATGTTATTGAGAAAGCTCAGAAGAACATATGTTAATTTGTCAAATTGTTCAGGTACAGAATAGTTTAATGAAATTTTAGTTGTATGACTTGTTCCAAATTTTCAGATTAGCTATAGAATTTCTTTTTCAAGCTCTGAAGTGAGGCATTAAGATTTGTACAACAATTTTTTCTGTGCACCTAAATTTCAAACCCTATTCCCAAAAATGAATTTTAAGCCCTGACATTGCATTCAATCTTTTTTTTTCAATCACAATACTTTTACCTTTATTTTCTATTTACAAGCAAATCAAGCAAGCATTCTATAACTTATTTTCAAAACACAAAAAACGTTAATGTCAAGTCCTTCATACCTCTGCTCTAAGCAGCTCTCCTCCCGACAGTGCCTCCAGCTGGTCACTAGTGATTTCATCTGTGATCTCGATTCCCGACATCTTCTGAACAACCTCCTTCAGGATTAGGAGATCGTAGCTACAATAAATACATAAACAAGTAAATATAAATGAGATATAACAGTTCAAGGGGGGTCAAAAGCTTATGCTTATATGAAGGCCTCCCTTTAACAACTTATTTATCAATTTATTTAAAAGTAAATCAATTAATCTGCTGTCAGTTACTGCTGTGATGAAAGTGGATGCTAACTGATATGTCTGACTCTTCAGAGAATTAATCCAATTAATTTCTGTTGTTCACTTGATTTTGTTTTATGCAAGGCTTCTTTAACTGTCACCACCATATTTGCCATGCCACGTGCCTGAGAAGCTGGTTTGTTACGCCAAAGGGAAGTTACTCTTTCACACCACAGCCATCCCTCAGTAAGACATTTGGAGCCACATACATGTAGTTCCCGTTTACTAAGCCTGTCAGTCTGGCTCTTATTCAGCCTGTCACACAGGCCCAAATGGCTACTTTAGTGGTTTGTCTCTTACTGACACACTGTAAAATTTCACTCAAGGAAAAAATAAAGGTACAGTGTATAAATGTTACAGACCTTTTTCCAGCCTTGAGCTGGTTGGCGACGTACTGCAGCAGCCCTGTCAGCTCGATGGGGTACTTCCTGAAGATGGCGCCGCAGAAACTGGCCAGGCTCTGCAGCCACAGCGAGATGGTCGTGTCGTCGTGTTTCATGCGCTCTTTCTCCGGGTTGGCCAGCGCCTCGATGATGCAGTACGCCAGGACGTCGTAGGACAGCGTGGTGAGGTACTTCAGCGAGTCCACCACGGGGTTGATCAGGTTGTCGTAACGCTGGATCTGGGACAGGATCTACCAGCAGAAAAGGACATTTGGTGTTGGATTACATTATGTAGCAAGTTGCAGGACAGAGTTGGATAGAGCTGGGCACCATACATAATGAATGAATTTTAGTAAGAATACAGAGCAGTAGTATGTTGAGCTAGACCATGTGTTGGTAAACATTATGCATTTACTTTACAAATGTTACCTTTCTAATTTTTCTCATATCAGTGGTAACAATAGTAGTAAATAAGGAGCAGTAAGCACCAATAACATGGACTACATTGAACATGCACATGAATAACATGAAAGGTTTTACAAATATATCAGAACATTCACAATTATAAAAACATCAGAGGATTAATAAATACAAAAATAAGGAAAGGACCTTCGTACTGTAAAACTAAGAAACTATCCTGCGATCATCCAACATCAAATTTGTTCTGATAAAACCTTTTAATAAAACTTGTCTTGAGTTCCGACCACAACTTACAATTTCGAACAGCACCCCAGGGTTAGCATGGCTGAGCTTGCCTATCAGCCGGCCCATGGGCTTGATGTTTTCCTTGGTCAGACGTTTCATGATGTGTTTGGTCTTGTCCATGGTCTGGGCCTTGATTCTGATCAGCTGGGTGTGCAGAGCGTAGGCCTGGTTCTTCCACTGGCCATACATACGGTATCTGGGAACAAAGGTGACAAGGTTACTTAGAATCTTAAGATTCTGGGTTCGAATTCCTAGCAGGCCCCAATGCTGTGATCAGGCCTGGTTCTTCCACTGGCCATACATACGGTACCTGGGAACAAGGTGGAATTGTGGTTAGAGCTGTTGACTTAGAATCTAAAGGTTCTGGGTTCGAATCCCTTGCAAAAACCAATGCTCACTTGACTCTGGTAAAGGCACTTTACACCTATTTCCTCACTTGACTCAGGTCAAAATGAGTACCTAGCCAGTTAGTATGTTAAGTGGAAGTCCTGTGTTTGAGGACAGCCACACCTCAAGCACATTAAGGAACCCACCACACTTATAAAAAAAAGAGTAGGGGTCCTTTCCGGTGTGAGTGGTTCAAACCTTGCAGTCTTAAAATGGTGATAGTCACCAGTTATGTCAATCCTTCCACAATGTGTGGTAAATCTCAATAAACAAATAGATAAACAAACAAATAAATACTTGACCCACTGACCTGTACTCATACGGGAATGTTTTGATGAGGCTCCAGAGTTCCTCGGACATGCAGCAGTTGGCGTCTAACATGGACATGGTGGGCAGCAGCACCTCGTCTGTGGCGGTCAGCAGGCCGTAGAACACTGCAGACAGCTCCTGTTTCCTCCCTGGGTTCTCACTCCACTGAGGGAGCAGCAAAAACACGTCAGAAGAAGAAGAACTTTATTGCAAAACAATTGTACATAGTACAAAATATGGCAACAACTATTGAACACCAAAAAAGGTATAGAATAAAACTTAAAATCCTAATTGCTAAAACAGCAAGGGCTAGCATAAGTCTTTGATAATAATTATAGTGTTACAATCGAGTGGGGCTAATCATGAGTTTCGGTATTTTTTCTAATAAAAAAGCAGTCTTTTAGTTTTACATATCTACATAATTTTGCATTGTGTGAGTTATTGCATTTAAAGATGTACACAAATCTGTCTGTAGCATCGAGTCTCTTGAAATCTGATGAACTTGATTCGAGAAATGTGAACATAAGCACGTCGGCAGAACATACTGTGCCTGCGCAAAACCCGGATTTTTCACAGCCTTCGTTGGATGTTTTGCCAACGTTGCATAAGAATTTTGCCTGTTGCAGACGGTATCTTTTCCGACACAACATTTCAAAACTATAGATAGGATGTCATCCTTAAATAAGCGAATACAACCTTAAAAGACACGCTCCGCTGAAGTGCTATGCACAATACATTACAGGTTGCACACAGGCGCAGTACATTCTGCGGACGTGCTTCTGAGAAACATGTATGAATGTAAAAGACTTTGTTTGTTTATTGTTTGAATGCACATACACAACAGTGAGGAAATACAATACTAAAATCAAGAATCATGCACAGGAGTGGAAGGAACAACATGTTAAAGATCCCACTACACTTATCGAAAAGAGTAGGGTTCCTTCCCATCGTGAGTGGTTCAAACCTTACAGTCTGATCTTATGCAGCTTGTACTTACTGTACAAAACTTGTGTGTTATGCCTAAAGGTGGTTTAGCGGTAGTTTGAGCTGAACGGACCCACCTCCTTCATGAAGGCCTTCCCGATCCTGATGACCTTGGCCATGAGGACGGTGTCGCAGGCCAGGTGGGGTCCCAGGTGCTGCAGCATGACGAACACGTGCCGCGGCAGGTCCCCGTACTGCCGCACCTGCGCAGGCGCCTGCTCGTTGTCCAGTCGGGGGATGGGGCGGCCCTTCGCACCTTTCGGCACGCCAACCCTGGAAACGAACAAATGCTCTTGAAAAAAGCTGGCCTCTCCATGTTGAGTGGTAGTGTGATTGCAGGGCTCGAAATCTTTTTTTCTGCATACCTGCACTGGAGCAGGTAACATCGAAAATCAGAATGCAAATGCAAAATGCAGACTTCTTTTATACTTCATAGGTGGCAACAGTCAATGC
This sequence comes from Branchiostoma floridae x Branchiostoma japonicum, assembly GCA_013266295.2. Taxonomy (NCBI): domain Eukaryota; kingdom Metazoa; phylum Chordata; class Leptocardii; order Amphioxiformes; family Branchiostomatidae; genus Branchiostoma; species Branchiostoma floridae x Branchiostoma japonicum. Next base: position 6,326,724 of record CM023827.1, on the reverse strand, counting down.
AGTAAATTACAGTCCACATATACCTACATGTAACATATAAACCCAGTACATGGTCCGGTGCAGGTTAGGTGCAGGTGGACATCAGAAATACCTGCACAGCTCCAATTTTACCTGCACTAACCTGCATAAGCAGGTGGCATTTTGAGCCCTGATAACAGTTCCCTGTTGAACTTAAGTGACAGACGGTACCTTCTATACAGCGGCTCGATGGTGGCGTGGATCAAGGCACACAGGGCAGCAGCAATGGGGCGCTGTTCGACAGCCACGTGGTGGGGCAGCCTGTCCATGATCCTCTGGGCATGGGGCCAGTCCCCTATCCTCAACAGGGCCTCACACAGGCCGAACTTCTGGTTGTCTCCCTGCTGGGGGAGCACGAGAGATGTTTGTTACAATCACGTTTTAGCAGCCCTAGCACTGTAAAGGTTAAAGACTACCTGTTACAATCATGTTTTAGCAGCCCTGACATTGTGAAGGTTAACGACTATCTGCTACAATCATGTTTGAACAGCCCTGACATTGTGAAGGTTAACGACTATCTGTTACCATCATGTTTCAGCAACCCTAACACTGTGAGGGTTAACCCTTCTTCTCCCTACCTGGTCATTCTTACTGTCCTTGTCCTCCTCCTTCTCCTCATCTTTCTTGTCTGACAGGATGACCATGGACATTTTTCTGGCCTGCTGCCGCGCCTCCAGCCCGTCACGCTTGTGTTTCTCATTGATGTCGTTGTCGGAGGGGAGCAACTGCAACGCACAAGGAGATTTTAACATCTTTTATCTGCATCGTTTATTTGTTATGTTTACCTTCATGGAAGGAAAACCTATTGTTTTGTTCTTCAAACAAATAAGGTCAATGACCTGGACCAAGCAGCTGTCACCATGGTAACTGGTGCTGTAGCAGACACCTGTGGTGTTGAATTACATTATGTGGCAAGTGGCAGGACAGAGTTGGAGGGGCTGGTCACCATATCTATTAGTATTTTTGAGTAAGAATAAACAGAACAGAAGTTTGTTGAGCTAGACCATATGAAGGTAAACATTAAGGTATTTGCTTTGCAAATGTTACCTTTCTAGTCTGCAAATTACTGAAATTAACATTGTCCCTACTGCCTAACCCAATAACCAATGCAAACTTGGTACCATGGTTAACCAGGTTAAACATTTTTCCTATGTAGAACTTTCCTGTGCACACATGACCAAAAGTTGAAAGTCTGTACTCTGAAAAAAGTAGCACTTACATGTGCATACAGCGCCTCTAGCTCTACCAGCTGGTACTGCAGCAGGAGTGCTGCCACCTTGTACAGTGAAGAAGGTGTCTTCTCTCCAGTTTCATCCTGGGGAAAGACGAAGGAAACAGCTCATCAAGACTGAACGTCTTCTGCTACAGATTCTGTTAGTCACTGACGAAAAGTAGTGGATGCTACTTATGCAGCCAGTGGCAGGACAGAGTTGGAGAGGCTGTACTCCATATATCTGAATGTGAATGTGAAGTTAGAATAAACACAGAAGTAGTTTGTTAGGCTAGACCATGTGAAGGTAAACATTATGTATTTGCTTTGCAAATGTTACCTTTCTAGTTAAGATAAAAGTCTTTACCTGGTAGAACTGGAACTTGAAGCCGAGCACATGGCACAGTGTGGAGGGTTCAGTCATGTAGGACTTCAGGAGGGAGATGTAGAAGTCGTGCAGGTGGGGACGGCACTCAAACGACTCCAGGATGATGTCAAGGACACGGTTAGGGTCCAGGTTGAAGCAGCCTAAGGACGATGGACGACACAACAAAGTACTGTAAACCTTGAAATCTTTGCGGTGGTTTTATTTATGCAGTTTTCACTGTCACCTCTTCGCTGCAAATTTATGACACTGGCAATGGTGTGTTTCCTGTGGATTGCTACTGTATTACTGTATTACACCTCCTTTCCCTTTTTACTGCAAATGAAGTCCACGCAAAAATAAACAAATTTACAGTATTATTGTTTTTAGCTTATACAGCGTACGAAATACTAGGTTGCCCAGTTGCACTGTGCAACCATATTTTGCTTGGTGCAACCTATTTGTACACTCAGGTAGCCCAGTGCACTACCTAAATGTTGTGGTAAGGATGCCCCTTTCTTCATTGGGAACTGTTTATTGACAAGTTCCCATGGAACAGCTCATCATTTCAGGTAAGAGGAAACAACTCTGTGTCAGAAATGTATAAATTCACATTGCATTCTAACAAAGTTAATCATAATGTAGAAGAGTTTAAATTTGGGGCAACCTGGAATTTTGATGGGTAACCTAGCTTTCATCCTATGTTGCCACTGGGCATCCTGGCTCAAAAAAGTATTTCGTACACTGGCTTATACCTTTGGGGAAGAAACATCTTTAAGGCTTGTTTAGAGTTCATATGGCTAGTACAGTACGTCGGCAGAACATACTGCGCCTGCACAAAACCCAGATTTTTCACAGTTTTAGTTGGATGTTTGGTCAACGTTGTATCAGAATTTTGCCTGTTGCAGACAGAATCATTTCCAGCACAACATTTGAAAACTATAGACGGGATGTCATCCTTAAATATGCAAATACGACCTTAAACTAGACGTTCTGCTGAAGTGCTATGCACAATACATTACGGGTTTCGTGCAGGTGCAGTATGTTTTGCCGACATGCTGGCTAGTACAGTAATAAGGTTTCTGTACCAACACATTGTAGAACACTACACATTCTATCTATTTTATGACTTGAGTTACTATCTACTTTATAATAACACATATTACGACAGAAAAAGCAGCATGGCCGTACCTATAAGAGATTTTATGTTTTCTAGGACAGTATTGCTGGTGTCTGCGCCTGACATGTCCTGGCCAAGCTCCGTCACAAGCTTGGCATAACCCTCGCTTTCCTCGCGTAGCAAGTTGAACTTCTGCTGTTTGTAGCTGGAAACAAGGGAGAGAGAGAGATAATGGTTTATTTGTAAAAACTCTTTTACAGATAGTAATGGCCAAGTAGCTACCCTAGCAGACATGAGATCGAGAGGTCGTGAGTTCGATCCCTGGCATTCTTGGCTAGATGTTGTGTCGTTGAGAAAGACACATTACGCAATTGTGCCTCACTCCACCCAGGTGTAAAATGGGTACCTAACTTCGGTTGGGGAGGTAAAAGATTCAACCCTAGTCCGATGTAAGTCAGTGTGCGAAATACTAGGTTGCTCAGTTGCCCCGTGCAACCATATTTTGCTTGGTGTAACCTATTTTTACACCCAGGTAGCTCAGTGCACTACCTAAATTTTGTGGTAAGGATGCCCCTTTCTTCCATTGGTAACTGTTTATTGAGAAGTTCCCATGGAAGAGCTTGTCACTTCAGGTAAGGGGAAACAACTCTGTGTCAGAAATGTATAAATTCATATTGCATTCTAACAAAGTTAATCATAATGTAGAAAAGTTTAAATTCGGGGCAACCGTGAATTTTTATGGGCAACCTAGTTTTCATCCTAGGTTGCCACTGGGCAACCTGGCTCAAAAAAGTATTTCATACACTGTAAGTTGAAGTCAGGACTCTACAAACCTGCCACACTTTCCACACATCCATTCAACATATACTTACAAAAGTTTGGTCTTTGTCTTGACATATTTGACGTTGAACACTTTGACTTGTGTGATGAGGGACACTGCCTCCAGGGACTCCACTTCAAGTCTCTCCTTCAACACGTGTTCAGGCACAACACTTGGCTGCAAAAGACAACAATATCTCTTTCAACATATGTTCAAGCACAACACTTGGCTGCAAAAGACAGCAATAACCAGTGGTAGAAATACCCATCTGCAGTCTGCATTTTGCAGAGACATTTTCAATATTGCAGAAGAAAAATTAAGCAACCTGCAATTTTGCAGACTAAAAAAAATCATGCAAGGGGTTCAATGGTGTCGACCTCCGTGGATATAGCCATAGTTTCGCCCACATGTGCCGCATATTTTGCTTCTAAACCCAGGTAGTGCAGTTTCTAGGGACGAAATTAAGTACTTATTTGCTGCTATTGCTATATAAAGATTTCTAGAAAGCTATAGAAATATTTGCAGAAAGTATTTCTGAATTGCAGAACAAAATTTTTACATTCTGCAATATTGCAACATTCTCAAAAAAATTAACCTTTTCTCTGCTGCCTTACCGCATAACCAATGCAAAATTCGGCACCATATGACTACCTTAGCAGGCTGAAGGTTAAACAACAGGCAAGGTGAGATTTCTAAAGAGAGGACTAAAAGCAAAATCCCCATATATAGCTTAAGACACAATGTAGTGAACTTACCATACAGGCTGACACCAGTGATACAAAGCGTTCTCTCTGTGACTTGTCTTCATGGCAAATGGTGTCCATATCTGCAAGTAGTCAGTTAAAACTGCTTTCAAAAATGTTTCAAACGTAAACATACAAACATCAATAATTACAAACATTACCAATGACCATGCCTTTACTACTAGTAATGTTACAAAGACAAGCCCCCCCCCAAAAAAGGAATAACTGTTTAGAAACACATGGCAGTACAGAGTCTGCGCGAAACCCTGATTTTTTTTTGGTTTTTGCTGGATATTTGGTCAACGTTGCATCAGAATTTTGCCCGTTGCAGACGATATCTTTTCCAACACAACATTTGAAAAGTATAGACAGAATGTCATCCTTAAATATGTGAATACGACCTTAAACGAGACATTCTGTCGATGTGCTAGCACAATACGTTACGGGTTTCACACAGGCACAGCACGTTCTGCTGATGTGCTGTACAGAGCTACTGAATATACAAATGTAATTTTGCATGGTGGAACCAGACAGATTAGAAACAGTACTATCTGATGATTGAAACTGAAGCAGACACAGACAGAAGCGACATGATGAACAAGAGACCTTCTAGCAACTCATATTACCATTTGTGTTCCTAGAAGGTCTCTTTACAACAATTTTATCAACAAACTCAAATATCTCATACTCATAGCTTGCATATAGGATACTCAGCACAGATACCAACCAGAGTGCAAAATACTAGGTTGCCCAGTTGTATTGTGCAACGATATTTTGCTTGGTGCAACCTATATCTACACCCAAGTAGCCCAGTGCACTACCTAAATTTTGTGGTAAGGATGCCCCTTTCTTCCATTGGAAACTGTTTATTGAGAAGCTCCCATGGAAGACCTCACTTCAAGTAAGGGGAAAAAACTCTTTGTCAGAAATGTATAAATGCACATTGCATTTTAACAAAGTTAATCATAATGTAGAAGAGTTTGAATTGTGGGCAACCTGGAATTTTGATGGACAACCTAGTTTTCATCCTAGGTTGCCACTGGGGAACCTGGCTCAAAAAAAGTATTTCGTACACTGTGAACAAACTATATAAAGCAAAAACTGACATAAAAGATACATCTCTACCAACATGTCATAAAATGCAGAAATCTGAAAAGACAACCTACCTACAAGTGACAGGATGTCAGCCATGATTAGGGACAAGTCTCTCTTAACATCCTGCAGAAAAATGTCAGATCAAAACATTAACATTAACAACCTGCATTTCTCTTTCCTTGACCATTTGGAACAATTTAGTAACGGCATTCTTCAAATTCAATGATACATGACTTCACACTGCTACAGTACTAATACTGTTGAAACTCCTCAAATTGTTCAGCATTTATGGCATGTAGTGGTCTTGTAGTTACAGTAATGCTGACTTAGAATCTAAAGGTTCTGGGTTCAGATCCCTGGCAGGCCCCACTTGACACCTATTTCCTTACTCAGGTGAAAATGAGTTTGAAGGAAGCATGTTAGAGACCCTACCATTATATCAAAAAGAGTAGATAGGGGTCCATCCCTGTGTGAGTGGATCAAACCTTACAGTCTTGTCTTACGCAGCTTCTACTTGCAGTATTGTACTGTACCTCCTAAAGGCAGTTTACTGGTAATGTGAAACAAACAAACAATATGTTAAATCCCGTTGAATGATTCTTACCCCCAGCTCCAGTAGCACCTTTACAGCACTGTCATGTCTGATGGTCCCCTTCACTACCTGTAAGCACAGCTCATACAGGGCTCTTCTGAGATCTGGGGGGAAAAAAAACATCAATGTCATCAGCTTTCAAACATTCGAATTCAAAGAAGACACACGAGGGCTTGAAATACCACCTGCATATGCAGGTTAGTGCAGGTTAAGTTGGAGCTGTGCAGGTATTTCTGATGTCTACCTGCACCTAATTTACTGGTCCATGTACTGGGTTTATAATTAGTAGGTATATGTGAATTTCCATTAGCTGTTTTGACTGCTACTACGAAGCATAAAAGAAACAAGTGTCCATAGGCGACAATCCTCCGTGAATTTTTATATTTTGCTTTGCAGATTGGGAACAGTATAGTGCACTACATATTATTTATTCATAATAGGGTATCGTAGTAGGTGCAAACCATAAGTCACAATCCCAACAGATACTCACAAACGAATATACACAACAACCACCTAATATCTGCTTATAGAACCTCGGCTACCACACAACTACGTAATCTACGGCCTATTCCACAGGATTATAAAGATAGGGGTGATTTTGAAATATGCAATTACCTCAATATAAAAACCGCTACGGTAAAAACAAACACACGTGCATCAACACGGACATAACGGCACACTACATGCCCAATTTCATAGAAATACAACGTACAGAACCATGACTTTTACGTGCGAACACATTTGACAATTTGACATAAAGCATTACATTCCCCATCTGGTCTGCATTAACGACCACACCGCACATCTGCATGAAGGTTTCTTCCCCCCCCCCCCCGCTATTCAAAACAACGGGTTTTTCGCGGCCAGGTCCATATGCCCCTAAATGTAGGGGTGCTTTTCAAATATTACATTGACCGCGAAAACACCTACGGTTAATATTGATATACGTGCATCACCTCGGGCATGCCTGCAGACGACGTATAAAATTGCATGCCGATTGAATAAAGGGAACCGTGAGTTTTAGCTGCGAACACGAAAAACCAGCTGACCACAATACTCCTGCAGGAGGTATGCCTCCTTCACGGAGTAATAACGACAATGGTTTTTTAACTGCTTTTAGTTTTAGTGTGATCCATACTTCCAAAATTCTGAGTGGTGCAGGTATATTTTGTCTTATAACTAGTATAAGTGTGCAGAAAAAAGTATTTCAAGCCCTGCAAATATATGACACATAGTTTCTTTTCCATGCAGGTCATATTGGGATGAAGACAATGTAAGAACAGAAACTCCCAGAACTGAGACATATGACATAAAACATGCATTTACATGTGGGCAGAAATAATTGGTCACAATATTTTGCATAGAGCATAGAGCAGGTATGCAGAAAAAAACATTTCAACAAGCCCTGCTACCACTGCCAATTTTCTGACATGTTACAAAAGTACCACTTCAGACAAGTCGATTACAACCTCCAAAAGTCAGGTTCCTTAAAACCAAACAGTGAGGCATCTGCATAGGAAAAGGTAGTTCATCATTGACTCACAGATGAAGTACCTTTTGCTATGCAGATGCCTCATTGACACTTCCATTATGTGTCCATGTGCCAATTAGCCTGAGCTAAAGACAATAGTACTGTAGTTCTCATTGCACTACAATGCTAAAGTGCCTTGTCAGTTGTAAACGTGTGAAAATTTACACACATAATAATGGTGACTTCTCCAGACTCTCTAAAATGTGTATCATCACAAACAGAATCCTTGTGTATACAATATATTGGGGGTACGATTGCTTTATTTTCTAATACTAGCCATTCTGCCTTTAAATTATACATATATAATTTCAAGGAGACTTTGTGAATGAATACTCCTGCAAAATTTCCTGAACATGTTTGAATTTCTTTTCATTCAAAACATCTACAAAGATGATTTTAAATGGCAATCTATTATATAGTATATCTTATCTCGCAAACTCCCATGTAAGTTATAACAGAACAGAAACATTGTTTTTTTTAATCAATCCAGTTCTCGCTAGTTATACCAGTCCAAACTGGTCCAGCCAAACTGGTACACATCCCTAGTTTTAGCCAACGACCCTTGTTGTAATGGCACAGAAACATAATACTTTAATTGCGTATAAGCTCACCCACCTTTAGTATTGCTAGCTCCCGTCAGACTGTCTACATCTTGATGTGCTAGACTCCGACATAATTTCAGACTGGAGGGAAGAAACAGAAAGTGAAAGATACATATGTATCATCGTCAAAAATCATTTCACAGAGTATGAAAACTTTGCTCAACCACGCATGTACTACATCTGTAAGATCGATGTCTCCATAACCTCAGTCAGCTGTGCTCTGTGCGTGGCTTTTCTAGTTTTAAAACGTTCTGTAAATCCTTCTGTTTTGTTGCAAATTTTATGTGGCGTGTGGAGAGGCAACATGGCCGAAAAAGAGGATCAAGGATAGCACTGAGATATCTACTACTTTAATAGTCTTACGATCGGTGTAGTACGCCAATCAAACGTCCTAATAATTCTCTAGACTGTAAGCACCATGCCAGCAGAACAATCGGGTAAAAATTCTACTCACAAGTCGGATTTTCCGCTCTTTTCCCAATTCTTCAGGTTATCGGCAGTCAAACAGACAGCCGCCATCATGCATTCGTATGATAAGAAAGTACCCGGATGTTACCCGTATCCGTGACCCCGTGACCTTTACCTGGTTTTCGAAACAACGGCAAAATCGTTTAATAACGTCATATCGGAACGAAAAATTTCACTACACCTGAGAAAAATGTACATCCAGCCTTTTTTTAATCCCAAATTGAACAATATACAGTGTACGATTCAGAGAGAAGCAAGGCCTGTCGAGTGGGGGATGTCCCGAGTAGAGGAGTACAGCATCTGGCGGTCACTACAGGCGGGTCACCACAGGCGGGTCACGAGAGGCGGAACGTACCATTTCATATGCGGGGGTACATATCTCAAACTCGCCTAAGATGACGTCTGTGTCCTTTTAAGCACATTTTTGCCATACCCAGGGGGTGCTCTTTAGACTAATGAAGCACTCTCATTAAGAAATAAAGAATAGGAATTATAGAGTGTGTACAGTAGAGACAGAAAAGCCCCAAAAAATTTGATGAGAAAAGTTAACTGTCTTTTCAACAGTTAGGAGAAAGCCTATTATATTTTCAGCCTCTCGTGCCCCCCCCCCCCCCTTCTGCTACCCTGGGGTGCTCTTTAGCCTAATTAAGCACATTTGTTAAAAACCAATAATTGGGAATTATAGAATGTGTACAGTACAGATAGAAAAGTGTAAAAACTTTCTTTAGAAATATATTTTTCCATGTCAAGAGAAGGCCCACAGTTTCAGCCTCTCGTGACCGTCCCCCTACTTTAAAGCCTGGAGGGTCTCTTTAGACTAATTAGGCTCATTTGTTAAGAACTAATGATTGGGAATCATAGAATGTGTATAGTAGAGATAGAAAAGCCCAAAAAGTTGGATCAGAAATGTCCTTTTCACAGTAAGGAGGAGGCCTATCGTTTCAGCCTCTTGTGACCGTCCCCCCATTCTGATACCCAGGGGGTGCTCTTTAGCCTAATTAAGCACATTTATTAAAAAACAATGATTGGGAATAATAGACAGTATACAGTAGAGATAGAATAGCCCTAAAAGTTGGATCAGAAATGTCTTCTTCCAAGTCAGGAGAAGGTCTATAGTTTCAGCCTCCCGTGACCGTCCCCCATTCTGATACCCAGGGAGTGCTCTTTAGCCTAATTAAAAACTATTATAGAAAGACTAACAAAAATATATGAGTCGAAATTGTTTTCCCATTTAGGAGAAATCCTATGGTGACTGTATGGACCTATTTCTGATAAAATACCTAGTTTCCTATAACATTTAAGTGGTTATAATAGAGAACACTCATTAGAAAATACTTATTGATAATGTATATATTAGTAAGAATACATCATAGAGGAAGTCATACAATCATGATAAGCAAAATACGTCCTTGTCATGCGCCTATTCCCTCTAGACAAGCGCTATCACGTCAAAGTTTGTCTTAAACTCGTTCCGTCCGGGATCCCAACGCCGCCATCTTGCTTTGTGCTGTGTGTCACTGCGGTGACGTAATATGGTCACGACAGGCGATGGTCGCGACAGGCGGGTCACGAGAGGCGTGCGCCGCGGATGGAGACTTCCCCAGATGGGCCTGTCAGTAGACTGTGACGCCATCTAGCGAAATTGATACAAACTGCATGTTGCAAAGTTGTGTGATCCATGTGGGCTCGTGAAGAATTTACATTAGGAATGGTTTGTAAGTTTATCGATCATATCATTTCCCTAATCAATCAGGTACGTAGTGGTAGTTGTGGGAGAATCCTATATGCACGCTTTAAGCCATGATCATTTGTTAAAATGTCTTGATTATTCAGAAATCAGAATCCTCCTCAGCCGCCCCCCTCCCCATATCCACATGGAAATCAGGTCCGTAATCAACAACGCAACATTCATGATCGTCTTGCATGTTGGAAATGAGAACTTAACTTAATAGAAGACATTTTATTACTGCTTACTTATTTCAATGGCAGACATCATGCTGAAATGCTTCAGGTTAACGTTACTAGTACAAGTACAATGCTCACTAGCACATGATCTAGATGCAAGGTACAGTGGGATGAGAGATCTCCATTTAAAGATGGACTGATATAGACTATTTATCGTTACGAAGTTAAGTGATTGGCCAGGTATTTTAGACCTAACTTACACACGGGCAAAAACCTAATGTACAAAACTGCGTACACACGCGAGCGTACGAAAACTGTGTAGGTCAAATTTTTCCTGTGTCTAAATTGGCCTGCTTTGATGAACCTCAAGAGTGTATGTTAGGATCATACTTTCCCTCAAGGGCTGGCATACGATATGATCATACGTTGTTGACATACGTCAAAGCAGGCCAGTGTACACTAAGGAAAAATTTGACGTACACGGTTTTCATACACTCACATGGGTGTACACAGTTTTCATACCGTAAAGTTTTTGCCCGCGTGTAAATGGGGTCAAAGATATGACCTGTAGTCATGTAACAGTTATAATTATTTTGGTTCTTAACAACTCAATTTGTTTTCAGTGCTTTTTGTCTTCTTGGAGTCAGATAAGTTTGAAGACAAAGTAAGAGGTGTGTAGCTGCCATAACTTCAGAGCTGAACCACGGGTAGCCTGGTAACCAGACCGCCGTGAGCTCAGCGCAGTTCCTTCGGCGCCGAGAGCGTTTGGTGCCGCCAACCAGGCCTCAATTACCGCGCTTCGGGGGGGTTTTAAATTTCTTCGCCCACTTTGGGTCGGCGGCAATAGAAGACTGAGCGTAATACAGGAAGCCAGCGGATACAGGGAAACCAGCTGGAGATAGGTCCGAGGCGTAACTCGCCTGTGCTTGCTAAAAGCCGGGGCCGAAAAATTACCGCCAAGCCGACCAAAGGTTTGGTACCCAGGCTAAACCACGGGTTGGTGGAAAACAAAGTCCAGTCCGATTTGGGGGTGGAAAAAGCAGTCCCACTGACACCAAGGATGTCCCATTTGTCCTGTTTTACCAGAAGAGGACTAAGACAGTTCCGATGGCCGGGGTCCTGTCCCTCCCATTGGTTCACAAACTACATGGAAGTTTCCACCGTTGGGATCATAGCACGCACAAACATTCAACCGACAAAAAGGCAGACCACACAACAACAATTACATAAAGGAAAATCACTCGACTCAATACTGTACAGAAAAAGCTCATCAAGAAGATGTCACACAGGATACAAACTGGATCCAACTGGTTGGTACCCAAGGTTACGGACTTTTGGTACATCTTCCCCATTTTTGTCTTGCCTGAGACTGTTCTCAAACACAACATCTGTATTGGCAAGACACCCAACAACAACCAAGAAGAAAGGTTTCTCTCTAAACCCCATAGACGACCTCCAGCGCTTGGTTCAGATCCCACTCTTGCCCCAGATAGAGAGAGTCGTGGACCCAACAGAGGAAGAAGTGCAAAGAGCTGCTCAGTTATTTCGACCTGCAGGGTCGAGACACAAGATAGAGTTTGTCCTGTCTGCCCCAAGTCCAGATCATGCACCAGAACACAATAGACCAGAGGTCAGAAATAGAATTATATGGGTTTTTTTTAACCTTCTCCTTGCTGCCTTACCCTGTATGAGAATGTCAGCCAAATGGCTACTTCAGTCTGCAAAGGGTTAATGTTCCAAACAAATGACATCCTGTCAGTTTTACTAAATGTTACTTTTTTTCATAATTAAAGGTATTATGTTTTCCATATATTGTAGAATAAGATTCGTTTTAGCATGTACTAGTGTATTTCCTCTCAATAAACCAATTATTATTATTATTATTTTGAATTTAAAATAAATGTCCTTCTCTTTTCCAGATCGCTATTATGGGTCGCAGTAATGTTGGAAAGTCCACCCTCCTGCAGCATTTGTTCAGGGAGGTTCCTGGCCTGGAAGTCAGGACATCCAAAACACCGGTACGATAAACTATTTGCAAGCAAGTAGTTTTTTTCAGCAATCAGATCTGATAGAACAAAGATTTTTAAACAAATGCTGCTGCAGTTCCAGAACGAGCTGCTAAGGGGCCCAAACTTATGTTGCTTCTTCCTAAGCTCAAGAGCTACCTACCACCCAAAATCTGTAACCCTAGCATGTCCAGATCATAAGATATTAAAACCGGAAATCCAACTGTAGTACCAAAACAAGCCCCTAGGGAGCCCAAAATCTAATCATTTTGAGGTCTCGCCAAGACCTACCAAGTTTCATGACAAACCATCCATAGCTTCGTGAGTTATAGTGCTAAACCACATACACACATGCAAACACTACCAAAAACATAACCTTCTTGACGTGACTCTCAGTCACTGATGAAAGCTAACAGATTCTACCTGAAACAGGGCTTGAAATCCTTTTTTCTGCATACCTGCACCAGTGCAGGTAACATTGAAAATTACCTGCACCAGACAAATTTTACCTGCACCACTCAGAATTTAGGAAGTATGGGTCATACTAAAAACTGTTCAGAAACTATTGGCATTATTTCTTTTCTATTTCATAGATGGTAAAACAGTCAATACAGCAAATAAAAATCCACATACACCTACACTTGTATATAAACCAGTGCAGGTTAGGTACAGGTAGACATCAGAAATACCTGCAAAGCTCCAATTTTACCTGCACTAACCTGCATGTGCAGGTGATATTTCCAGCCCTGCTGAAAAAATGTCTGAGAAAAGCCAGGTAATTTTCTCTCTTGTTCCCAGGGCCACACTAAGCTGGCCAACTTCTTCAAGGTGGGCCGCGCCATGACCTTAGTGGACATGCCTGGGTATGGGTACAGACAACCGGCCGACTTTGTCCACATTGTGGAGGATTACCTGCTACAGAGAAAGAAGTAAGTCATGACAATCGCTCTATACATATATTGGTCGAAAACTAGGTGAAACTAGTTGTGGCATCAAATAGAGTGAAAAAGTAAAGTAAAAAAAAGGTAACATTTGGAAAGAAAGATAATGTTTACCTTCACATGGTCTAGCCTAACAAACTACTGCTCTGTTGATTCTTCTTCAAACACATTCATACACATAGGGTGCCCAGCCCCTACATGCCACTTGCAACATAATGTAATCCAACACCACAGGGTGTCTGCTACAGCACCAATTACCATGGTGACAACCATCTGGTCCAGGTCATTGAAATTATTTGGAGAAGAAGAAGAAACAGAGCAAAAACAATATGTTTTCCTTCTGTGAAGGTAAACATAATTAGTAACAAGGAGATAATAACAAATAGTATTGGTAGAAGCATATAATATAATAAAGGTTATGAATATAACTGTCGCCTTCTCTTCTCAGCCTAGTATTGACAGTGCTGCTCATAGATGGCAAATTAGGCATCATGCGTAAAGACTGGCGGCGGATAGCCCTGCTGGAGCGAGCCAGCTTACGTTACGTGGTGAGTCCCTGACTTCTCCATATCCTCTCTTCCTGCAGTTTGAGGATGGCAGTCTTCATGGTAGATGGCGCTGCTGGAATTGCATCATGGGATACCATTGCTATAGAGATGATTGAAGAATTTAAACGGCCTTATGTGGTACGTCTTTTGTCCGTTTTTGCAGTACATGTACATAACTCGCATAATAATGTTTAAAAAATAGCAAGAAATGCACAGAAGTAAGTACATGCATTAGAAATTACAGTTAGAGGCTACTGCTTAACCATCTCCCTGCTGCCTTATCCCATAATCAATGCAAATTTGGTGCCAAAAGGCTACTTCTGCAGGGAGAAGGTTAAAGATTTCCAATACAAGGTGCTATGTTGTACCACGAAGAAAATTTTTGAACAAATCATAAAATTAGGACATTTTTGTCTTATTTGCTATGTCTGTAAACAGAAGTATTGATGAGGCACAATGTGTTATGTTTTTCAGTTGGTGATGACAAAGATAGACAAAGTGTCGCACCACGTCCTCCTCAGGAATGTCTTGGCTGTCAGACAGGTGATGAAGGAGAGGACAAAGGCGTGTCTTCCTCAGGTGTTTCTGGTCAGGTAAGGATTAAATATCAAATTTGGGTGTCTTAAATATAACTGCCTTGTCCACTTACACTGACATTTCACAGTGACCTGTTTTCAGAGTTGAAGAAAAAGTCAGTTCAAAAACAGCTTGATATGGATCAGAAGAGTTGTGTACAGTTTTGTATGCAAATGGCAAAACAAACTTTGCATTTAGTTGTTGAGTTTTGGACAATGATAAAAATGTAGAACAACACAACACAAGATCAGCAACCCTATTTGAAGATCCTTCCTGTTCAATGTTTAACACTAAAATTATGTCGAAATTGTCAGCACAACAAATACCTTATGGCAGACTTTGTATTTTTGAATTTGTTCTTCATTTTGTTCTGATTTCCAAAAAACTCAACAGTTGAAGAAAGTACTTTTCTTCCTAGTTGTTACAGTTTTTCCATCTGTCAATGCAATAGTATGTTTACAAATTCAAAATTCAAGTATTACAAACCACCCTGGTATGTTGACTTCATGGCTCCTATCGTAGCATTTCGGGCAATCGTAGAATATCTAGACCTGTTTTTTCCACCCCATCGCTTCATATTTTTTCTTTAAAAATCTGAGAACCAACAAATTACATTGTTGTGGCCTAAATGTCTTCCTCTTCTCCTCCCCTACAGTGGTGTGACTGGAGATGGGGTTCCACTTCTGCAGTACTTCTTCGCACACGTCACAGACTCCCTTAAATGAAAAATAGTCATTTCAAACCAGTTTCAAACGAACCCAATGAACAGTTGAGCTAAACTTGCACTGGTCGTGACAGAGAAGATAGACACTATGTACAGTATTTACAGGTTCATTGTACCGGAGCTCTTTTCAACAAGTAAAATGAACTGGGAATCACGGCTTAATGCCCCATCCTAAGGTTTTCAGCCCTTTCCTGTAGCATCCTTGTTGTGAACACGGAAAATCTTATTGTCTTTTTGACACACATAAAAATAAAAATATATTGTAAAAACAGAACTATCTGTCTCTCGCTCTTTGAGCTTTGGTCTTTTTCACATGATATTGTCTAGTACAGGCCTTTGTTCTGTCAATATGTAGTTTTACAAAGTGAATGTAGTTATTATGTATCCCACCTAGTTGTGCATTAGGCATACAAAACATGTTTCCAATTTCCTGACCAACCCTTGAAAAAACCCACTGACCCTAGTCTTCTTTTTTTTCTGGTCGACCTTTCATAAAATTTTCAATGTGACATCTGAATTTCAAACCTGAAGAAACGTTCAGAAGCAAATTTTAATTGAGTAATTTGGGTGAAATATTTGTCCCTTCCCCAGTATATTATAATGGATGTGATGTATATGTGATGTGTAATGTTGGATGTGGTGCAGTGTACCCTACAGAATTTTGCGGTAAAGAAGCCCCTGCTGTACTTGGTGGCAGCGAGTTCCACTCTATGATAGTTCTAGGGAAAAAAGAATTTTAAATCGAGTTGTGATTGTGTGCGATCACAAAGTGATTTCAGGTTGACATGACAACTGAGCGCTGAACATTACTAATGACATAGCTCTTGACATTGCTGGCAAAATTCTTCACCAAGTCCCTCCTGTAGTCAAAGTAGCCACTTAGAGCTTACAATGCCCCGATTACGATGCCATTTTAGGGACTATAATAGAGTTAGAAAATACATAGCTATTGACATTGCTGACGAAATTATATCTTCACCAAGTCCCTCCGGTAGTCAAACTACTTAGAGTACACAATGCCCCGATTTCGACGTCTTTTTGAGGACTATAATAGAGTTTAAAAACTGCGTGGCTTCTCCCAAACACCAACTATAACGTTACCTCATTTCTCATGCCTTTGAATCAGGCTAGGTTACTAGTATTACCAAGGTCAAGGACATTGGTATTACCTGTGATGTTACTCAGTTTTTACTGTAGTACTGTAACACCCTCACTACTACAACACGGACAGCAGCTATGGACACCCTACTGTCAGCAGTCTGCCTCTCAATCCTGTTTTTGGCTGTACCCGTCAGTGGAGGTATGTTACCTTACTTCCCAGGCATTTTGAATATCGCAGCCGCACCCAATGCAGTGTGTGTCCTCGTTATCTAAAATCATAATATTGTAGGTTTTAGTGCTAACGCATGAAGTACGGGGTCAAACAAAACAGGTCCATACGAAGACCCCCTATATAACAACAGAAGTAAATAAACATGAAGTGGTATGGCCACCTGTCACGGTCATCGGGACTAGCTAAAACTATACTCGTATCATACAAGGAACAGTCCAGAAAAGAAAAAAGAGGGGTAGGCAACGGAATAGATGGGAGTATAATATCAGACAATGGACAGGAACTGTACATGTAAGTGGAACGTTAAGAAGAACAGAAATCCAAGAAAGCTGGTTGTCAGATCTTCTGTGACGCCCCAACGGTCGAATATTTTGACTATTAAGAGATAAATGACATGAGAAACATCATTAAAACCGACAGGTATGCGGGATCGAGGCCCTAGCCTCCACCAGGCTTCTCTAAGGGGTTATAGATGGTAAGATTCGGCAAAAATAGGGTCAGTAATAATGGCCAGAGGAGTGAGCGAAGATAAGGGTAGCATTTCCCCTTAGAATAATTTCGTGTGCAAATGAAATGAACTCTACGGTGGCCAAACTCCCCTGTCAAATTATTCTCCCACAGTCCACGTCGTTAGTCTAGTGGAGACTATGACGGACCGCACGGTTTGTCCTTTGCGTGTATTTTGTTGATATTTTCCTTTTAGCGATGAAAATAGTTGATGGCCGGCTCACTACTAATATCCATTTGACACATACAGTAAGTCAGCAATTCTTGTTTTCTTCCATTCACAGACTGCCGAATATCGGGGTACATCAATTTCAATGGAGTTTGCTACAAAGACTTCGCTGTAGAGGCGACGTACTTTGAGGCTATGCAGAGGTGTGCGGAGGACGGGGCAATGTTAGCCATGCCGAGAGACAGCGAGACCAACGCTTTTATTTCCGATTCCATGAGCGAGGGGTGGGTACGCTGGATTGGCTTAACTGACGCCGCCAGCGAAGGTGAATGGGTATTTCAGGACGGCAGTACTTTGGCATCAGTCGGTTATTCCAACTGGGACGACAATGAACCGAACAATGCACCGGGCGATCCCAACGTGGAAGAAGACTGTGCCAGGATCAAACGGGCGAACTCCAAATGGAATGATGCTGACTGTAGCTCCATGGCGCCGGGTTTCGTTTGTCGGTTAGGTAAGAGGTATAATTACGTATACCAACTTTATAATAACGGTTACTGACGGGAGTCCTTTTTTTGGTTTCGCCGAGGTCTAAAATACAAAATAGGCGTGATGTATTCCCAAGCGATGACGAGTCGTTTCTTGAAATTCCAGATGCAACTCAGCAAACTACTGAGATACCCACGACAACTGGTTTACAGTACACTACGGCGGCACAACGGCCAACTCTTCCAGGAACAACTGGTTCTCAGTACGCTACCAGTCAGACGGCACAACGGTCAACTCTTCCAGGAACAACTGGTTCTCAGCACACTACCAGTCAGACGGCACAACGGCCAACTCTTCCAGGAACAACTGGTTCTCAGCACACCACTAACCCCACGACACAACGACCAACTCTTCCAGGATCAACTGGTTCTCGGTACACTATCGATCACACGACACAACGGCCAACTCTTCCAGGAATAACCGCTGTTTCTCAGCACACCACTAACCAGACGACAAGACCAGCAGGTATGGGTGACATTGTCTTCACTTGATTCCTTCATTACATTCGCCAGAAGGTTATGCTTTCGGTTTGGCCATGGTGGAGTGGCTGTGGTAAGGTTCTGTATGTATGTCAACAGCATAACTCGAGAAGCTGTGGATGGATCTTCATGATATTTGGTAGGTGAGTAGTGGTTATCGAAACGAAGGTCAAGTTCAAAAATGGATCATTGGCTGTATAAGGTTTTTGCATACAAGTGTATGTTGATAATTATTTGTGGCCTCTTGTTTTTATCCAACAATTGTCAGAAGTTCAAATTGTCTTTTACAGGAGGGGAGACTGCTAAATCTATCGGTTCGTGGTACAACAAGCCGCTCAACCTCGCACTGATTTGCGTAGGCTGTGCTGCAGGCATCATCGGTATGGGAGGCGGGTTACTGTACTACTATGGCAACAGGCGCCAAAGAAGACGACAAGTGGCTCAAGAACCGCAGGATTGAGATGAAGAACAGGAACTTTAGTCACAAGGCAAATGTGATAGAACGTTTGAGAACGTGGACAAAGCATGTAGAACATTTCAGTATTGGCTATGACAGTACTAGAAGTTTACAGTAGAAGTACATGTAGACATCATTTATTTATTCTATACGCCTGCATTGTATTTTGTTTTTATATATGCAGTATTGGCTGATTAAGCCAATGTTCATACCTCTGTTCTCTTGATTTTTGAATGATTCATGTGTAACCTCCCCCTCCCACGGGGCACTGTTTTAAAGTTGTGTGTGTGTGTGTGTTCGCACGTATAACTCACCATCCTTTTGTTGGATTTGATGTGTAGTTAGCTATTGACTTTCTGATGAAACATGGCTATTTGGAGCATTTTAGCGGCGTTAAAATGCTTACAATTATGCAAAGGAACTCTAATTGGCATTACTTGTAGTTTAGCGAGTCAAAAGTATTGGAAATACATGAACCGTGACTATAAATAAAGCTCTTATCATTGAGTATAGGATTTTTCTTTTTAGGACAATATTAGAAGACACCTGTTCTATTACAGGGTTCAAGTAAGTCATTCCCATCATGCACTACCCACTGCCCACAGGGGCCTGCCCAAACTTCTGTCACTTATCTCTGCATAAGGTTTACATGGAACAGTCCATTTTGGAATGGGGTGGGGTGGGAGATGGAATAAAATATGCTGTACATGTATTTGCTGCCGAGCAAATGTAGGCCTTTCTTGTTCATATGATATTCTCTAGAACAGACCCTTGTTCTCTCAATCTGTAATTTTCAGCGTGAATGTAGTTATTATGTATCCCACTTAGTTGTGCGTAATCATCACTTATTCTTATATATCTCATCCATACGTCAAGCTGGAACATTACTCCAGTTGCTTTGAAGTAAGTAATTATAATGCACGAGTACTAGATCAGCACCACTTAAAACAGCTTCCATTGTTATAATTTCTTAAATTCACAGGGGCTCAGTTTTTCATCAACTGACTTGTCAGTTGCACATCATGGCTCTTGACTTCACTGATGAAATTATATCTTCACCAAGTCCCTCCTGTAGTCAAAGTAGCCACTTAGAGTACACAATGCCCCGATTACAGCACCATTTTAGGGACTATAATAGAGTTTGGAAACTTCTTACCTACTATAATTTGTGTCGAATTTCAAGACCAACAGTACTCTCAGAGTAGAGGTTTGGGCTTCGGCTTGTTTTTGACGTCTTTTGATGCGTTTTTATTGGGCTTTTTTGTACCGGTATCTTTTTTTCGATACCGCTCTGCCGCATGGACAATTTGATACTGTCTTGTATCCACAACAAGATCTGCTTGGAGATTGGTCCAACAGCATGCACGGCTAGCTGAGGTTCCCAAAAGCCTGTGGCTCCCTGTCAATCACCAACCATAACGTAACCTCATTTCTCACGCCTTTGAATCAAGCTAGGCTACTCGTATTACCAAGGACATTGGTATTACCTGTGATGTTACTCAGTTTTTGCTTCAGTGTCATCGCTTACTTTGTAAGGCCCTGGCTTACTGCCGTCACACGGGCAGCAGCTATGGACACCCTACTGTCAGCAGTCTGCCTCTCAATCCTCTATTTGGCTGTACCCGTCAGTGGAGGTATGTTACCTTACTTCCCAGGCATTTTGAATATCGTCACCGCACCCAGTGCAGTGTGTATGCTCGTTATCTAAAACCATAATATTGTAGGTTTTGGTGATCATGGAGTACGGAACAGTGTCAAACGAAACAGGTCCTTACGAAGACCCCCTATATATAACAGCATTGAAGAAACTTAAGTGGTTTACCACGTGTCACGGTCATCGGGACTAGCCCAAACTGTCATGCAAGGAACAGTCCAGGAAGAAAGATGGGTGGATAATATCACACAATGGACAGGCATGACACTTAAGTAAAACGTTAAGAAGAACGGGAAAGAAGGGTGTAGGAAACTGGTTGTCAGATCTTCTGTGGTGCCCTAACGGTCAAATAATTAGACTAATGGATAGATGAGATGGGACGAGAGACGTCATTGAAACCAGTGGTGCATTCGCAATCGAGATGGCGGCGGCCCTAGCCTCCACCAGGCGTTCCTAAGGAGTTATGGATAGCAAGATTCGGCACAAATAGGGTCAGTAATAATGGCCAGAGGAGTAAGCCAACTTAGCCAAGATAAGAATAACTTCATGGGCAAATAAACTCTGTGGTTCAAATTATTCTCCCCAGCCAACGTTGTTAATCTGGTGGAGACTATGACAGGCCCCGTGGTTTGTCCTTTGGCATGTATTTTGCTGATATTTTCCACTTGCCGATAAAAGTAGTTGATGAACGGCTCACCACTAATATCCACTTGACGCAGTAAGTCAGCAATTCTTCTTTTCGTCAATTCACAGACTGCCTTATATCGGGCTACATCAATTTCAATGGAGTTTGCTACAAAGACTTCGCTGTAGCGACGACGTACGTTGAGGCTGTACAGAGGTGTGCGGAGGACGGGGCAATGTTAGCCATGCCGAGGGACAGCGATACCAGCGCTTTTATCTACGGTTCTATGACCGGGGGGTGGCAGGGACACCCGGGACGTTGGATTGGCTTAACTGACGCCGCCTGCGAAGGTGAATGGATATTTCAGGACGGCAGTGCTTTGGCGTCAGTCGGTTATTCCAACTGGAGTGACGGTGAACCAAACAATTCCTTCGGAAGAGAAAACTGTGTCATGATCCGACGGGACAGAGCCAAATGGAATGATGTCCTGTGCGACGTGATAGTGTCGGGGTTCGTCTGTCAGTTAGGTAGGAGGTATAATTACGTATACCAACTTTATGATAACGCTTACTCACTTACTGACCACTGCTGGCTGGAGTTTGCAAAGCTAGTGTCAAATGCTGGGTCTCAACATTCTTTTGTAGTTTCGCTGCGATCTCAAATACAAATGTATACGTTTCGCTCCTTTCTGTACACCCCTAATGGGTATTAGGGGGGTCAAACTATTCTCTTTTTAGGACGATAGTCTGGCCTTACTTTGTCCGTTCGCAAGAGGTAGTGCTATGGCATTATCAGTAATGTGTTCCCAAGCAATCGCCCGAGCCTCGCTCAATGTGACATGGTCGATTTTTAGTGTGGCCTCTTGTGGCCTTTAGGGGACCAAAAAACACAGAGGCTCGTCGACCGTGTGACGTCAGTTTACAAATAGGCGTGATGTATTCCAAAGCGATGACGAGTCGTTTCTTGAAATTCCAGATGCAACTCAGCAAACTACTGAGATACCCACGACAACCTGTCTTCAGTACACTACGGACCAGACGACAGAACGGTCAACGCTTCCAGGAACAACTGGTCCTCAGCACACTACCAGTCAGACGGCACAACTGCCAACTCTTCCAGGAACAACTGGTCCTCAACACACTACCAGTCAGACGGCACAACGGCCAACGCTTCCAGGAACAACTGGTCCTCAGCACACTACCAGTCAGACGGCACAACTGCCAACTCTTCCAGGAACAACTGGTCCTCAGCACACTACCGGAAAGACGACACAGCGGTCAACTCGTCCAGGAACAACTGGTTCTCAGCACACCACTAACCAGACGACGAGCCCAGCAGGTATGGGTGACAATATCTTCATCAATTGATTCCTTCATTACCTTCGCCAAAAGGTCATGTTTTCGGTTTGGCCATGGTGGAGTGACTGTGGTGTGGGTTTGTACGTATGTATGTCAACAACATAAGTCGAAAAGCTTCAAGGATCTTCATGATATTTGGCAGGTGAGTTGTGGTTATGGAGACGAAGGTCAAGTTTGAAAATGGTTCATTAGCTGTATAAGGTTTTTGCATACAAGAGTATGTTGATAATTATTTGTGGCCTCTTGTTCTTATCCAACAATTGTCAGAAGTCCAAGTTGTATTATTCTTTTGCAGGAGGGGAGACTGCTAAATCTATCGGTTCGTGGTACAACAAGCCGCTCAACCTCGCACTGGTTTGTGTAGGCTGTGCTGCAGGCATCATCGGTATGGGAGGCGGGTTGCTGTACTACTATGGCAACAGGCGCCAAAGAAGACAAGTGGCTCAAGATCCACAGGAGTGAGATGAAGAATAGCAAATTAGCTGACAAGGCAAATGTGACAGAACGTTTGAGAACGTGGACAAAGCAAGCAGAAAATTTCAGTTTTGGTTATGACAGTAGTTTACACTAGAAGTATACATCCTTTATTCATTCTGTACGCTTGCACTGTATTGTATCTATTTCTATATTTTTGCTCAGTATTGGTTGGTTATTAGTAGGTCAATCTGTTCCTCTGTTTTCTTGATTTACGTATGATTTGTGTGTAAGACACTGTTTTTGAGTTTTGGTGGATTTTTTTGAAATTTGATGTGTCGTTAGCTATTGAGGTCCTGAAGAAAAAGGGCTATTTTGGGCATTTTGTCAGTGTTTCTAACATAATAGATCGACACCCCGTGCTTGCAGTGGTGTGGTATCGTCAATAGTCATGATACAGAACCAGCTGTCGCCATGCCGTGTCCCAAAAGTCATTAAACACTTGCGGTGTTTTTTTTTAAATTTTGTCGGCACGACATATCTTAGCCCACTCCGCAAACTTTGTTACAACTTCACAGAGGTTTGTGTCCTACGGACTCGTGTTTATTCTGTATTTTCTTCTGGTCTCTTATAAGCCCACACGGACTGGGCGCATAAAGCGCAAGACACGTAAACAAATAAAGCTTCATTCATTCATTCACTCATTCCTTTACTTTTGTCGATATCTGCATAGACAGCTTAATTACTCTACAGCGCAACACGTACAATATGCTTAGAAAACGTCCCCGAAACGTTATAACACTATTTGCGAGCTTATATCACCAAAAGAAAATTGTACGTGTATCATCAATATTGCACCACTGAGATGTGCTTTGCGCTGTAGAGTAATTAAGCTGTCTATGCAGATATCGACAAATGCAGAATCAAATGCAATTGTCTACATTGTACCAACGTAAACTCTTTTGTGAAAAGAGTGATTCCTTCGGCTGCTTTATTTTTTTAGTTAATGCAAAAATATACCCGACTAGAATTCAGTGATTCTCATACCTCGCCAAGAATTGGAGATTTTCCATATCAATGATGCAAATGATCTAATTGGCATTATTTGTATTTCATACACTTTTTACTCGCTGTGCTACATGAACCATCACTATAAAGCTGTTGTCGTTAAGTATAGGATTTTCTCCCTAACATCAATAGACATTTCCTATAGTTCAGCCAACCTCGGTGAAAACATGAAAATGCAAATATTTGACCGACATACAGGCCTGATGTAGCCACTCTCTCATTGGTCGAACCGCTAATTGCCATGTTATCATGCATTGGTTGAGCTGATAATTGTGATATGGACAGTCAGGAAACTGGTCCATTGTCAAGCAGCACTAAACTACTATTCCCAACGGCATGTCTGCCTCAGTTCTACAGCTCAATCCTCAGGTAGTGGTCCGGTCTACTTCTCAGTAGATTGCTGTACTCGGACACAGGAGTGTCGATCTTGTCACACAGCTGGCTATCTACCGGCGGCGTGTAACCATCCTCGGGCCCACCCTCGCGATGTCGCCGGCGCCTGGCGTCTCTCTCCCGGAAACAGTAGCCGCGGACCACGGCGTTCTTCCTGCGGAACTCCTCCACCTCCTCCCGAAACGCGGGGCCTAGCTCGTGGATTTTCTTCCACAGGACCTTGCTGAAGTGCTGGTACAGGATGACGTCCACGTTGTTCCACTTCCGTAGCTGTGCGTGGCGAGCGTCGGTGGTTGGATGGTCGGGGACGTCGGACTTGGCCTGGAAGCCGGGTTCGAAGTAGACGATGTCGTCGAGAGTCCAGCACATCTGCCGCTTCAGGAGCACCAGGGACTCGTCCATGAACTCCGCGATCATGACCAGGTGGAAGTTGGTCTCCATGTCTCTGATCAGGTCCTGCATGGCGTCTTCGTCCTCGAAGTTCTCGGGGTCAAGGCCGAGGTCGTAGGCCTGCGGGTTCTGCAGCAGGGCACGCTCAGACGCCAGGGAGCTGTGGAAGGGGGAACAGTGTCTGTTAGAGTGCGGAACATCCCAGTATGTTTCTTAGCAGCAGCAAATGTGAAATGTTCTTAAATTGGGCAAAAATGCTTGTACATGTATTCCCAATCAGTACTAAGGAATCACGGATTGTCCTAGGACACATCCCGGTTCTAATCCGTCCTAGGAAACATCCCGATTCCAGTCTGTCCGAGGACACATCCCACTTTCAATCTGTCCGTGTGTCAATCTGTCCTAGGAGTACAACACGATTTCAATCTGACCCCCCCCCCCCCCGACAATCCGTAATATTGTCCTGAATCCAAATTTTGGGGGCCGGCAGATAGTGGGGATACGTGGGGCGTAAGTTATGGACAGGATATCATGCCTGCCCGCAAGTAAGCTCTTCTCGCGCAGCTTCACGAGTGTGCCTCCCAAAGTAGTTCAATGTGTACCTGAAGCGATGGATGTACTCCCCGGGCTGTAGTAGGAACTCCTTGAGCGGGTCGGAGGCCAGGATCCCCATCCGCTGCGCCAGGTGGTAGCGGTGGAACAGGGCGGGGAACTGGGTCTCCGGGCGCCGCAGGATGGTGACGTAGGGCGCCTTGGGCATGACCAGGTTCATGATGCGGGGGTTGTACACCGCGTGGTTACACAGGATGTCATAACTGAATAAATGTGCAGAAATCAGGATACTTAGTGCTTAGGTCATGTTGATTTGATTATGTGGATGACATCCGCGCGCGCATCAATTTTCGTCCGTTTCCAAAAATACGTTTTTGGCCATACTGTAAATCGTAAAAAAGCAGCTGCAAAACGGGAAGATACGTGCTGTAAATTGCAAAACAAAAAACGTATTGAAGGAACTGACCTCCCAGTCCGTGACGGCAGCATGTGGTTAGTCTGGAAACACTGTGGCCATCCCGTGTTCTCATCACCTTCCTCCTTAGGTAACACAAACGTCAGGTTCCTCAGGTCACCAAAACGCTGGATGGAAAAAAGAAACATAAGGAACATTTCATTATGTTTACTTTCGCAGAAGGAAAACATATTGTTTTTGGTCTGTATCGTCTTCTTCTCTGGTATAACCGCCCTTTGGCGTAACACACCAGCTTGGTATTTGCCATACATTGTACCCGTTGCAATCGTTGAGCAATAAACTTTGACTATTGACTATTGTTTACCTGTAGTATATTGGTGACGACGTCGCCCTTGGCCATGTGTACGCTGATGAAGACGATTTTGGTCTGCTCCTCACACCTGCCATCCCCAGGTATTATTATCTTCTCATGGTTTCTGATGGAACAAAAGGAACAGAGACCTTCTTAGAGAGTTCGTTACGGACAACCTTATCTTAAAGGTGCATTATGTAAAATTTTTGCACCAAGAGTTGAAATATTTCAACTGAAAAAAATCTTCGTGTAATAGTAATTTACTTCCACTTTTCAACATACATGTATTTGTGCAATTATCCCACATTTCTGACATTTAATGTTGGCGCTAAAACAGCCCACACGACAATTTTCTGGTCATTTCTTTACAAAGTAAGTTGAATCAACCCTACTCTATCGCAAATAAGTGCCATATTGTAACGCAACCGTAACCTCTACCATGCTTCAGAAGCGGCTGGAAAGAGTAGAAATAGACAGATAAATATTCTAGGGGAGTTGGTCCACTAATAGGACTAACATTTGCTGCTCTTTGACCAACTCCCCTGGCATGTTATCTGTCCATTTGGCCAATTCCTTCTCTTTCCAGCCGCGTCTGAAGCCTGGTAGAGGCTACTGCAATCGCCACCTGTGCTGCACCGGTCCAGTTGGCAAACACTCAAGCCTCTCACTTCGTTAGTGAAGAGGTGCCTGTATTGTTGCATCAGATTTGGAGAGCGGATATAGTCATTTGATCCCAAAACTGGAGGCACTCTCCAGCCAGGCGCGTGGGCAAATATACTCTTCAAGCAGAGGTTTAGGCTTCGGCTTACTTTTGACGTGTTTTGGGCGTTTTTATTGGGATTTCTTTTTTGCAATGGTATCCTTTTTCGCCAGCCAAACGGGTGGCGTATTGGATAGTGCCCTGCCAGTTTGATACTGTCTTGCCGCCACCGAAAGATCTGCTTGGAGATTGTGTCAAATATATTAAAACGGAGTCCGGGTGACCAGACAAGGGTTGAGTGTTATTGGTATGAGGATGTACATCGTACGGTCGTCGTACGCTCTCAGAAATGTAATGAGGCTAATGAAGAACAAAGGTACATGTCTCACCTGTCTACAGCTAGGCGATCCTTCCCTCCCACCGCCTGGGGCGGCACGGGTAACCCCGCCGACGCTGCTCTGCCCACGTCTTTGTCTTCCACAAATATTTTCCTAGTCAGGAAGACGTAGAAGGCGGCCCAGGAAAAGGCGGCGAGGACGCACATGGCGGAGGTCTGCCTCAGCTTGCCTCTGCACCGCAGCGCGCGAGTACAACTTGCCGCAAACATGCTGGAATAGCTCCGTCCTCCCTCACATCAACCTGGGTCTACTCCACGTTTCACTGATAAAAACCAGCTTACGATACAAGAGAGCACACTTTGAAAGAGAGTCTGTGTTCCCTGCCGAATCTTCAGTTCACGAAGTTGATAAGAACCTTTTCGGACTTCTTTTGTGAAGCCGAATACCAGTGAAGCGTCCAACTGTTCCTATACCCGATGACAACGTGTTGTCAGTGTTCTACCTTAAATTTCCGTGACCGCAGACTTTGAATGCGTATATCCCCTCTAGTTTGTAACAGAATAGTCCCTGACAATATTGATCGAATTTGTTCAGAACCTTTTCAGACTTCTTTTGTGAACCCCAATACCACTGAAGCGTCGGACTGTTTCTACACCCGGTGACAACGTGTTGTCAGTGTTCCACCTTGCCGTGACCGCAGGCTTTGAATGCGTATATCCTCTCTAGTTTGCAACAGAATAGCCTCTGACAATATGATCAAAGTTGATCAGACGCTTTTCGGACTTCCAGTGTGGAGCCGAATACCACTGAAGCATCGAGCTGTTCCTATGACTCAATGTTCTGTCGACAGTGTTCTATCGGTATACCTTTCCGTGACCGCAGGTTTTGAATGCGTATATCCTCAGGCTCTAGTTTGTGCGCAACAGAATAGTCCCTGGCAATATTTATGTACAGCCCCGACCACAACGACATCCTGTTGTTCCTCTACACGAACGACAAGGGCATTGAGCACTGTTAGAATAGAATATCAGCACAGTAAATAGTCCAGATCTCAGCAACATCGTTTCCTGCCACAGTTGAAATACGCCGTGCCAAAGGGTAAACATACTGTCGGTAACGTCCAACTGGAAAATGTGCGAAATTCTCAGAACGCGTTTTGTGTTCTCCCGTTTTTCCTGTCCTGTTTTCTTTGTCGACTCCTCTTGGCCCCAAGCCAGCAATGTCAAGTCGACGTGGTTGTGACTCTGAAGAGGTAAAAAATACGTAACCTGGTTACGAAACCTATTTTAGCTGCCGAGTCTACAAATTTAATAGAGAACGAAAGAGACTCGGCAGCTAAAATAGGTTTGGTAACCAGGCTAAAAAGTGCGTTCATACATCATTAACCTTCAGCCTGCTAAGGTAGCAGTTTGGCAGCAAATTTGTATTCGTTATGGCGTTAGGCAGCAGGGAGAAGGCTATGTTAAAATAGCAATCTTAAGCGTGTATTACGCAATTTATCCGTTCCTCAAATGTGTCCTATTATTAAGTTGTGTGTTCATGAAACGATAGGGTGGTGATCATTACAGATTACACTCGTTTTTCTTCGGATAAAACTCGTTTTTATAGCAACAAACCAAACTAAAAGGCTTGTCACGTACTCAGAAGTAGAACGCCTACATACGGACGGAAGTCACGTCCCTGTGCGTGACGTAAGTTGAATCAGGTTAAACCTCCAAGTGCCACAACAGATTAGGACTGGGCTTTGCAATCTGCCCGTGATTCTGGCAGGAATGGAAGATAAACACATTAAAAGATGAAACGCTTTTCGTGGGATTCAGTGAGTACTGCTTTCAATGTAATCTTTTGGCACAGGTAGGGAATTCGAAATCCTTATGTTTTTTTTATACTTCAGCATTTATCGTCTTTCTGAAAACAATTGCAAGCCTTGATTGTAAAATGACATAGTGGTAAACACAGTCTAGCCTCTACCAGGCTTCAGAGGCGGCTGAAAAGACTAGAAAGTGGCCAAATAGACAGATAACATGCCAGGGGAGTTGGTCCGCGAGAAAGTAGTTTGCCGCTTCGTCTATTTGGCCAATTATACTCTTTCCAGCCCTCTCTGAATTCTGGTAGAGGCTAAACAGAACTACTCCTAGGAACTCCATTGCGTACTCTACCATATGTACGCTCTGCCCTCTTGGTATGCAACGTGCTATATATATGGGCTACAGTAAACTACGACCTAAAACGAACCAGTTTGTCCTGCCGAAGTTACATACATCGTGTAGCAAATATCCAAGTAGGTAGGTAGAGCGTGTTTTTGTACCAGGTGAGCATATGACAACACAATCAACATACTAGTATACTTTGAAATAGGAGAGGTAAAAACCACGCACTGCAATGGTTCTCGACAATCATGCCCCATGTAGCATGTCCCTGACAGTCACACAGATGTTTATGATATCCAGAGTGTTACATCAAGGCTCCTATAAGCTTTGCAGTATGCGGGGCAGTACTTACGTGTTATTCTGGTAGTGCACCGAGGGATACAATGGCAGAGTTTACGGAACTGACCCGACCTCGTGTCGACAGCTGGCAGAGTCCAAAACAACTTGGGGGTGGCACGCCCAAATTACCTTTAAAAAAACTAATCTCACTAACAACATGACCACTTCCCTCTCTTTAACATAGGGACTGTTATGCTTTTATGTCCGAATATGCGTGATAAAATGCCGTAAGTGTTCTATTTAAAGCTGAATGTAGTCCATTAATTCCATCGCACCCCTATGTCTGTGTTCAGAGTTCGTGTTGTTGTGACGTCTGAGGGTAAACTAGCCCACGCGTTACGTTCAGCATGGCTGGCTTCTGGTCTGATGCAATACTTGCGGAAGGTTGAGTTATGCGGCATGTTAAATAGCTGTGGGACAGGGAAAACTCTTGCCCTGACTATCATAGCCTCTACCAGGCTTCAGAGGCGCCTGGAAATGGTAGAAATTGGCGAAATAACATGTGATGCCAGGGGAGTTGCTCCGCCAGAGTACAGTTTAGCTAGCCTCTACCAGGCTTCGGAAAGCGGCCGGAAAGAGTAGAAATCGGCTGGAAAGAGTAGAAATCGGCAAAAATAGACAGATAGCACGCCGGGGGAATTGGTCCACGAGAGAGTAGTTTGCCGCGTCTCTCGTGGACCAATTCCGCCGGCGTGCTATCTGTCTATTTTTGCCGATTTCTACTCTTTCCAGCCGTTTTCCGAAGCCTGGTAGAGGCTACAGTTTGCAGCACAGGAGGCTAGCCATAAAAACATCTGCTTGGAGATTTAGGATTTGACTTCCATGAAGGCAACGACTAATGAAACACTCCATGCGCCTCCACAGCCATGTAACTGAACTAACAATTTTTTTATCATAAAACTATTAAAGTATTATGCGGCCTTTTGACATGTATTTCACAAAAGGTGAGAATAGAACGCTTGTGTCGATTTTCAAAATGACAGTTGATGTTCAGGCATTTCTAAATGCACATCGACATTTACGTGGGTTCACCTCGAAAATGAATGAACCCGCATCGAGCTAAAGGCCATCTACACAGGCGGAAAGAGTAATTGAGGTACAATCTTGAGGGCGTAGGCTGTCCTCTTGATTACACATTACTTCATCTGTGCTGCAATGCGCCACAACATCGCATGGGGAATTATCGGAGCAGCGTCTAAGTTGCGTGCTCACTGTGTCACGCAACTGGTTGGTACAAATAAGGAGGTTAGAGAAGGTTGATTCAGAGAGCATTTTTTCTAGCAGATGTAATTGGGTAAATTTTCAGTGATTATTCACTGAAGCGAGCAGCTAATTGAAACATCAAAGCCTGCATATTGTTAGCCTGGATGCCAGACTGTTCTCATGGCCAAACACAGGCCAGCCCCCAGTCAGGTAGCCTGGGTACCAGACTGTTTCCAGGGCTTACACAGGCCAGAATGTGGTTGAATCGGCAAATTTACCGGTAGAGATCCCAATTGGAGTGTTTGTTGACAGAGACTCCAATCAGGATGCTGTTAATGTGTTAGGGCAGTTTCCATGTACAAATCCTGAGTCAATCCATTGTTCTGAAGTGACATGAACTATATTAGTTACTCCTTTTAGTTTTGCACTTGAACTACACTACTGTGTACTGTTCTCAACCCCCTTTGTGGATTTAGTAAGTAAGTTACTATCATTAAACAGTGTGTACAGATTGTACGTAGACACCAGGAGCAAAAAAAAAAAAATCATTTCTTATATTTCTCATATTTCATAGAGTCAAACAACTTTACAAACAACATTTCAATCTTTATACAAGAATATCTACAAGTAACAGTACCTATGTACATAGCTGATCAACAGCAGGTAGGGGGAAAACCTTGGAAATAACCCTCATTTTTTATAGTTTTATGAGCTATATACCACCTCCTTTTACACTGTGGGACTCTTAACATAGTGTATGTATGCAATGTGCACTTTAATGGTGTATCAGGGGGCACTCCTTGGGAATGAGATGTACCCAAAAGTCGTTGGTTCAGTAAATGGTGGAACCCAACCTGATAGAGTCTGCCAGGCCAACGTTGTTGACCTGACCTTTTATGTTGCACTTCCAGGTCACTGCCTTAGGCCCTCAGTTGTGGAAGACCTCACTTTTGTCTGTTGTCCTCTGCCCTTTTACTGTGGGGGCTACCCATAACTGATATGTTCTTCAATGCACCCTTCCCACGATCCCACAGAAGGCCACCTGTAACCAAGGTGCTCCCTTGTGTACCCTTCCCATGGAGCCTCAAGATTCACCATTCCGATGATTCCTCACCTGTAACTGAGGTGTTTCCTGTACCCTTCCCATGATCCCACAGAATGCCACCTGTAATTGTGCTGCTCGGTCATGTGCCCTTCCCTAAGGATTTGCCCTTCCCATGATCCCTCAGGCCAGCTGCAACCAGGTGCTCCTCATGTATCCTTCCCATGGTGCCTTGGGATTCACCATTCTCATGATCCCTCAGGTGTTCCCTCATATGCCCTTCCCATGATCCCTCAGGAGGCCACCTGTAACCGAGGTGCTCCCTCACGTACCCTTCCCATTGTGCTCAGGATTTGCCTTTCCCATGATCCCTCAGGAGGCCACCTGTAACCGAGGTGCTCCTTCATGTACCCTTCCCATGGTGCCCTCCAACTGTTCGTACTCCTTTACCAGTCCTGTGAGAGACTCCAGTGCCTGGGAGAACTGTCCTGCCTCCATGCCATCCACATTGGTGTAGTGATGGAGATGGGCCTGAAATGTAGACATAATCAGGTACATTGTAACTAGAAAAAGGCTTCAACGATAGTGAACATAAGAACAGAGGAATAAGCCAGTGTCACAGTTTACTGCAGTATCAGTCTTAGCAGGTTATCTATGTCATAAAGGAGTAGTTTCTAACAGTTGATAATTTTAGAAAGCAATAGTAGCCTACATTTTAGATTAAACTGGTTAAAAATCAGTGAGGATGATTTCTCAGTCATGACCTTTAGCATCACCCTCTAGTCATCTTCATCTTTCATTTTTAACCTCCAGCACGCTAAGTTAACTACTGGGCACCAAATTTGTATTGGTTATGGCCTTATGGGGTTAGGAAGCAGAGAGAAGGTTAAATAGATACTCACCTTTCTTTTGTAGAGTTTGTAGAACCTGTCCCTGAGGTTGGTGAAGGTGTGCCTGATACAGGAGTTGTTAGCCAGGGCCAGGAGGGAGTAGGGCTGTCCCACGGGCGGTACAGAACACAGCCCTGTCTTCCACCCCTCCTGGTTCCAATGGATGAACTGTAGCGAAGGTTTCAACCTGAAATATCAACAAACACATTGACCGGGATGGTAGAGCCAGAGGCCCTGTGTTTGAGAAGAGCCACACCTCGAGCATGTTAAACTTCCCACCAAGGGCTCTCAAGTTTTTGACTTAGACTGGCACTCCCAACCCCAAAAAGTTGTGCAAAAATTTGCAAATCACTATGAAGGTAAATCATTGCATTGAACGTTAATTTGAAGGACATTACACGAATACTGTATTTTTTTTATATAGAAACATGCAGAGTGTATTATGATCAGAGAGCAAAATATACAGTCATGATATGACTGTTAAGCTTTGAAGTCCATGATATAGACAATCATGGAAGTTTTGATGGGGGCTCTGGGTACTCATAGGAAATATTTCTAGGCACACAACTTACTTTTGGGAGAATATGCTCCTAAAATGGGAGCAGTCTGAAGGGCTGCCACCATAATTATCAACAAGAGTAGACGTTTGTCCCAGAGTGAGTCAACCAAACCTTACCGGTCTTATATATAATTACATGTACACAGCTTGTACATGTACTGTACAAAACTGGTGAGTGAAGGTTGGACAGCCCCACCAAAACAACCACAGTAGTGAGTGGTGGAGTCACCTGTCTATGTTCCTCCTGATGTCTGACACAGCCACGTTGCCCCTGACCATGAGGGCGCAGGCCAGGTACAGACTGTGTCTGGGGTCTGCACTGATCAGCTGGTACTCCTTAGTGAAGGCATCCGAGAACATCTGGTCTAGCCTGCACAGGAACACACCACATTCCTTACACATTGTAAAATGGGACGAGGCATGGGTCAGAGGCAATTGGGAGACTTGTAGCTGTGTCTCTACATGTATATACAATATAACTGTCCTTCAGTGTAACACACCATCTTGGCAGGCAGGTGACACAGTGGACTGAACAACCTGATACATCTTTGCACATCTAACTGTAAGCGTTGTTTAAAGCTACTAGTATCTAATGAGTTCCAGTTCCACTCTATGACAGTCCTAGGGAGTTTTACTGGTTACTGAGAAACTCAGGAAGCATCACTGTTCCCAAACATTTACCAGTAGACTGAACAATTCTGTCCTTCAATACACAATCGTTTTGTACAACAGCAAATCCAGTCTGAATCATGGTTTTGCAGTTGAGTTGGCATGTCAGTGTTCATGTTCTGCCTCTGTTCCCTATTAGTCGTAACTGCATAATTAGTACTGTCTTACTTTTGTATTTCATAAAATCAATGTAATAGAAAGAAAAATGAAAGAGAAGTGGCTATGCAGTCTTACTTCCTGAGCGGGAGGCTGACATCAGCCAGGTGGTAGAGAGGACTGAGGCTGGAGACCAAATAGTGCAGCTTGGGGAATGGCACCAGGTTCATGGTGATCTCATTCAAGTCCACGTTCAGGGCACCCTCAAACCTGGAGGAGCTGGAGGGAACCACCAGGTCAGTACTACATCTGACATTCACCTCGAAATACTTTTTTCTGCATACTAGTACCTGCACTGATGCAAGTAACATTGAAAATTACCTGCACCAGACAAATTTTACCTGAACCACTCAGAATTTAGGAAGTATGGATCACACTAACAACTGTTCAGAAACCATTGCCATTATTTCTGTCACACTTCATAGGGTGTCTGCCAGTTACCATGGTGACAGACATCTGGTCCAGGTCATTGACCTTAGAAGAATAATAAGAAGAAACAGAGCAAAAACAATATGTTTTCCTTCTGCGAAAGTAAACATAACAAACTTCAAACAAGTTTGAAAGCAAAATGTCTAAGTACATGTATTACTGGTGAACCAAGCAAACAAAAATAATGACACAAGTCTCACCTTGTCAAGTTCAGCAAAAGGTTGGCTACAATGTTGTTCATCTTGTCAAATGGCTTCTCCTGACCTTTGATTCCACCCATGTCAGAGGTCACAGTGCTACCACCTTTGACCTTGCTAGTGGAGGATATTTTACTAGTTTTACTGGCTGCCTGGTTCACCATGTTGAAGATGTCCACAAGGGACTGCAAAAACAAAGAAACAAAGACATATACTTTATTTATGACATTTTTAACACTCATTCACTCCCTGTCATTCAGAATTTTGAGCAGTTGAAGAACACATCTCAAATTTATCTTGAGATTTAAGTTTATTTTGAGATTTAAGTTAGTGTGACTGTGTTAGTAGAAGTCATTATGAAGCAAGTTTAAACTGTAATTTCCAACACAAGAAATTGTAAACTGTACGTGTACAACTTCAGTCTTTGTGAAGGACTTTTATATCAGGGAACTGCAACCATCCCTCAAGAAAGACGGGGGGTGCCACATTACATTACAGACTTTCTGCAATCTGTAATCCACTGCTCACCGAGTCACGTGTGCGTGTGTGATCATGATCTGCATAACGTGACGTCACAAAAGTAGTGTATTGCTCATTCCTTGACAATGACTGGAGTAGTTCAGTTGAAAATTTCTTGTGTTGGAAATTGCAGTTTAAGCTTGCTTCATAACATCTCGAGTTTGACAATTTCCATTCGTTGATGAAGGTTAGACATCCAGGTAGAACATTATGTCATACAAAATAAATCAAGCAACTGGACAAATTTTCAGAGTGACAGAGAATTCACTGATGAAAGATACTGGATGCTATATGAAACGTCTGACTCCTCAGAGAATTTCTCCAGTTGCTTGATTTATTTTGCATTACATAACAATTTACAACTACTGGCATCATATGAAGACGTGAAAGTCTGCAAACTTTGTTCTCAACTTAATATGTTTCTACTAATGGAGATCTGAAATAAACTTGCCTGGTTCTCAATGGGCAGCACACAGTCGGCATGTTCAGTTAGCTGGTGCATGGCCAGGACACTGTTGTATGGGGAGGTGATGACATCATCTTCAGCTGATGGGTACACAGCTGTGGT
The DNA here is from genome assembly GCA_013266295.2 of Branchiostoma floridae x Branchiostoma japonicum. Lineage (NCBI taxonomy): Eukaryota > Metazoa > Chordata > Leptocardii > Amphioxiformes > Branchiostomatidae > Branchiostoma > Branchiostoma floridae x Branchiostoma japonicum. The sequence continues at coordinate 6,290,987 of CM023827.1, read as the reverse complement.
GAATCTACAGAGAAAGCCATCCATTCACCATCATGGTTCTTGGGTAAGGTAGTATACATTTCTCATACAGTAGTTTCATTAAGTTTACCTTCACAGACAGAAAACATATTGTTTTTGCTGTTTCTTCTTCTTCTCCAAACACATAAAGTCAGTGGCTTGGACCAGATGGCTGTTACCATGGTAACTAGTGCTGTAGCAGACAAGCTGTGGTGTTGGATTACATTATGTAGCAAGTTGGAGAGGCTGGTCACCATATAGTGATGATATACTGTAATTCCTGATTTTTTTCACGTTACTTTTATGTTCACGGTTTTCACGGTCACTTCTGTACCGTGAACTTATCATTACCATTATCAAATCATTTGCCTCTTGCTCCCCTCTCCTACCACCGTGAAAATTAGGCTCCCAGAACATGTCTATTTTCCTCAGACCTTGAAATTTTGTTACCGTGAAGACAAGGTGAATTACAGTTACTGTAGTTATACAGTATACTGGGTAAGATTTTAATTAGTTGTACCTAGAAACAGTGCAGTTCTGACCAGCGACTGATCAGTGATCAAACCATACATGTTCCACTTTCTGAATTTTGTAATGTTACCAGGAGAGAATGTTCTTTTGTCACTATTTGTCAATCAGTTTGTCAATAATTATGAATATTTGTCAATCATATTGTCACAATGTCCAATTTGAAAAAAAAGTGAGGTACAATAGAAGTTACATCCTGAGTTTACACCTCATATCAATTCAAGGAACAAGAAAATTAAGGTTTCCCCTCTTCAATAGTAACATGGTTCATTCCAAAAGGTTACCTGAGTGCAGTGACCTCTTGGATCAGCAGTGGCAAACACAAGTGGGGGTGCCAGACAGAGGAACAAAGGGGCTTTTGGGCGTGGTAAACAAGTTTGATTCTTACTTTCAGCACACTACTTCTCTGCATCTGAGCAAGGAACTGAGTTAGCTTATACTAGACAAGTTTATGCAGACTCACCATATGGCATATATATCTATGTAATTAGGAAGTTCACATCAATCCGTAGAGCCAGCTTGTGTGTTGATTCAATTGCACAAAGTCTGACCTCTATTCTCAGAGGTCACAGAGAATCCTATAACTTTACTTCAAGAAATAGGAATTGTTTGAGGACTGAATAGGAAGGCACCTGAAGCATTTGAATTGTTAATGACTTCCTTCAAGTTGTTATATTATGACAGCATACCAGACCTAAATTTACAAATTCAACTTTTTCAGCTAGACAATTTTGTACATGAAGATGTCCGTGCTACACAACCTTGCCGCCAGGCTGTTTGCCTACTGTGATGTGCAGACAGCCCTGGTCCTTGTCTGCATCCTTCTGCTGACATTCTGGTTCCTCAGGCCTGGGAAGAACCTCCCCCCAGGGCCCTGGGGATGGCCAGTCTTGGGACACCTTCCAACACTTGGGAAGGTCAGTGCCTTGGATTAGTGAGCCATTAATTTAATAATTTTTACTGCTCTTGGTGGGTAGAAATTTTTTTTATTTACTTTTCCGAAGTGGGGATTCCGAGAACCAACAAATTAAATGGTGTGGCCTAATGAGGTATTAAAGATTACTGTCTTAAAGCAGCCACTGTAAACAATTTTTTTTTCCAGGAGGCACACCTAGTGCTGACTGCCATGAGGAAGAAGTATGGAGATGTGTTCCACATCAGAATGGGACTGACAGATGTCATTGTACTCTGTGGCTACAGGGCCATTCATGAAGCATTCGTCAAGAAAGGGGAAGACTTTTCAAGCCGACCGTCCTTGTATCTTTTTGAGAAGATGGGTATTACCAAAAATGGTAAGCTTTCCTCAGAAGTTCGCATCTTCCAACTAAGGCCATTCATATTCCATATACATGTACATGTACTTGTTTATCAGATTGAATCATTACAATAAAGATATGAGCAAGTGATAAAATGTACTCTGGGAAAACTTTTAAATTCCTGCATTTTAACTGGTAAACAAATTGTTTTGTGAGACAATTTCACACATTAAGTTACCAATTACTTTGTTATAGGCAATTCCCCAAATTTTCTGTTCATGCCATAATGTATAAAAATCTGATTAAAGTCAACATACATGTACATGGTGTGTAAAATGCTGTTCTATTTACCCAACATGCTATGCTCTACTTTCCCTGTGTACTACAGGACTTGCCTTCACCCCCTACGGATCGTTTTGGAAGCAGCAGCGCAAGTTTGCCCTCAAGAGCCTGCGTGATTTTGGGTTTGGGAAACGCAGTTTGGAAGGCAAGATCTTAGAGGAGGCTGAAGGTCTGAAGGAAGAAATCCTCCAGACAGCGAACACGCCCTTCAATGTCAAGCCCCTTCTGCAAAATGCTGTCAGCAATGTCATCTGCTCCATTGTCTTTGGGGCACGGTTTGATTACGGGGATCCAAAATTTAAGTACTTGATGGAAAGAATCAATCAGAACTTGGGTGAACAGGAATTGGCTGGTGCAGCCAACGTCTTCCCCTGGTTACGGCACATCCCAGCAGTCAGGAAGGCTGCAGACAAGCTTCTGAAGAATGCAGGCGAAGTGAAAGATACTCTACACGAACTCATGATAGAACACAAGAACACATTTGACCCCTCTAACATCCGTGACTTCATCGACAGCTATCTGCTGGAGATGACTCAAAATGATGAAGAAGGACCAAGGGAAGGATTTGATGAGAATCAGCTAAGCTATGTGCTTTCAGACCTGTTTATTGCTGGGTCTGAGACCACATCCACCACTCTGACCTGGGCACTGCTGTACATGGTGCTGTACCCTGAGGTACAGCAGAAGGTGCAGGAGGAGATTGACAGCGTGGTCGGACAAGACACAGTTCTGTCTGTCACACATCGCAGTCAGCTGCCCTACACAGAGGCTGTCATTGCAGAGATCATGCGCATCAGCCCCATAGCACCAGTAGGAGTCCCACATTCCACATCCAACGACACCAACCTCTTTGGTTATGACATCCCAGAAGGCACCATGGTTTGGCCTGTGCTGTGGTCAGTTTTCTACGACCCTGTACACTACCCTGAGCCTGAGGTCTTTAAGCCACAGAGGTTTCTGGATGAAAATGGGCAGTTTGTTAAGAACCAAACATTCATTCCCTTTTTGACAGGTAAGACTGACTTCTGTAGGGCCATCTTCTGAAACATTATATGGATGATTCTCTAAAGGCATGTGCTTGATGTAGATGGGTGGTAGTCATCTCCATATTTGTTACTCCGTGAAGGAGGTCAGGACCTCCGGACGGAGTGTTGTAATCGGCTGATTTTTCATGTTCGCAGTCAAAACACTGGGTTCTCTTTGTGTAATCGGCACGCAATTTTATACGCCGTCTGCGGGCATGCCCGCGTTGATGCACGAATGTGTATTTTTGCCGTTGCTGCTTTCGCGGTCAATGTAATATTGCAAACGCACCCCTACAATTACGAGGCAAATTGGAATGGTCCAGAAAAACGCGTTGTTTGGAATAGCAGTGGGGGTGGTGGAACTTCATGCAGATACGGGGTGGTTTTTATAAGTGGTTCCAGATGTTTTTGCCCATGGTTAAGAGATGCCAAGTTTTTTGGAAGATGTTCGCAGCCAAAACGCATTCTTCCGTACGTCGCATTTCTGTGTAATTTCGCATGTGGTGTTGCATTATGTCCGGGATGATGCACGTCTTTTTATTTTTACCGTAGCTGTTTTGATATTGGAGTAAATGGTTATTTTCGAAACATCCCCATGTCGTTGAAATGTTGTCGTCCGTTTATGTCACCGGTAGTAAGTCGGGGCGGGGCTGATGGGGACGGATATGTGGGGTGGTCAGAGGTCAACATTAGGAAAAATTTAATGTTAATACCGATGACCGAGTCCAAAAAACTGAAACGTGAAAATCGGATGATTGGACCTGATGTACATTTCTGTAGATTGTACACAGAATACACACATCTTTAGATAATCTGGCCATGGCAGGTATACTAGATTAGCGTACATCTATGTTTATGCGTTCAAAACAAGAAAAGTAATCGTTTCCCGGTATTATTCTCTCGAAACACGGCGCTGAATATAGGAAGAAGTAGCCTGTGTTACGCAATGCTTTCGGCCGGATTGATGTGCAACTGTTACTAATTGCAGGGTCTGGGCTTGGCCAGTCACGGTGTATGGCCAGTCGCGCTAATATGCGAGTGTTCCCTGTAGACAGTCCTGGAGTCATTTTTTCGCACATTCGCACATTCCAGGAGCCTGATGTGCATCTAAGGGTGGGTACTGGTTCAGTCGGACCGGTTTGGACTGGAACAACGGACGGAGTGTTGTAATCGGCTGATTTTTTATATTGTGGTGATTGCCATATTTGTGACTCCCCCCTATTTTTCCTGTTGTGTATGAAATGTTGTCGCCCGGCCGGTGAGCGGCAAGTGTTAAAATTGTTGACGTGGTTTTAGAGTGGTTTTAGACTGACCGCCAGTTGCGCAGTTAACTTTGTGCACGTGTCTTTGTTTTTACCGTAGCGGTTATGTAGGGCGGTGTTTTCCGTGTGCAACGTTGCTGTTGTGATCATGTTGTTTCGTTAAGCAGTTGACTTGAGCGGTACCCGTTTTTCCGTGTTCGCAGCTAAAACCCACGGTCCCCTTTGTTCAATCGGCATGTAATTTTATACGTCGTCTGCAGGCATGCCAGTGCCAATACCACCTCCCAATCTGCAAATTATAAAATTTCACGGAGAATTGTCGCCTATGGCTTCTTGTTTCCTTTCAAGTCAACAAATTATATTTAGCACGTACCTTAGTTATTTACTGACAGTTACAGGTATGTTTGTTCACAAGGTTTCCCTTTTGTGGCCTGCAGGTCGTCGTATTTGCCTTGGGGAGAATTTGGCCAAGATGGAGCTGTTCCTGTTCTTCACCCACCTGCTGCAGCACTTCAGTTTCAAACTGCCAGAGGGAGCAGCTAAACCAACTACCAAGGGGATCATAGGGGTTGCTACCTACAGCCCTGTGTCTTACGAGCTGTGTGCCATTCCAAGAGAATAGTTATCACAGGCCACTTTGTGTAGTGTACCGCCTGTTTATCTGTGCCAGGAAGGCTATGTTTCATTGCTGTTTTTTGTGTGTGTGTGTGTGTGTGTGTGTGTGTGTGTGTGTGTGTGTGTGCGTGCGTGCGTGCATTCATGTGTGGACAGCATGCTGGTAAGGCCTAGGGAAAAAAATGTTGTGTTTCCTGTTTCCCGACCGACCCTAGAAAAAAACTGCCGACCTTTTGGGTTTGGACCCCTGCAAGGAACATAAATTTTTCGAGCTGATCGACCTTTTTCTAGTTCCATGATCTGACACCTGAGTGATGAAACGTTGTACAATCAGTTTTCCAACATTGACATAGAAAATATAAGTGTCCTCATGCAATCTTTACTTTGTTAAAATACTGTATTAATCATATTAAAGTTGGATCACTAGAGATTGACATTTTTTTCCTAGGCCTAAGTTGAAAAGCTGTGGATGGATCAACTGGTAGCTCAAAAAGTTGTGGATGGATTATTATGTCATATTGGTTTTGAGTAGTCGTCGGCAAAATGGAGGTCAACGTGGATGTTAATCAAAGATGAACATCAGACGTGAAGTTATGAAAATCATGGCCTCATTTGCATATTACATGAGAAAATGCAACAATAGTCTTTGCTAAGATAAGACTTTCAAACTTTGGACAACTTGTGTTATTTGTTCTTTCTTTTTCTTTAAATGGTTTATTGGTCAAACATTACCCGTGCAACATTTCTCATACAGTACTTTCATCTAGATCTAGGGAAAGTATAAAATAAGCTACACCAACCAATCAAAATTTGTTCATCAATAAAAACTTTATCTTGAGATATACATGCACAAAGAAAACAGCCTTCCAAAAGAGTACATTTCACAAGTACAAAAAACACCTGGAATTTTTCCTCTATCAAGATATTCTCTCACCTGTACACCTCAGGATACTCCTCCTCAAGAAGGTTCAAGATGAAGGTCCCCACGCCTGAGCCAGTACCTGTCAAAGTCATAAGTTGTAAACAGTAAAACTTCCAGATATGGTACAGGATTAGGTACTTACTAGTAACCCTCAGCATGTAAAGATGCTGCTTGGCACCAAATTTCTGTCGTTTATAGGGTTAGGCACCAGCAGGGAGAAAGTTTAACAGGGGACCTTAGCTTTCCCAGTTAGTGCAACTTGTTATGAACTAACTCAGTAACTGTACACCCTATCACACTACTACCCTATGCATGATGTACAAAATGACTAATAAACTGGTGGATGTACCAACTTTTAAGTACCTAATACCAGCTCAGAAAAGAACATGCCTTAAGTACCAGAGTTATCAGCCAAGGTTTGAGGTTTTCAAAAAGATTCCTAGAACTATTGTAGAGTGGTACTCTCTGCCTACAAGTACAGTACAGGCATCATCACCAGATAGCTTTAAACATGTGCAAAGGCTAGGTGTAACAAGTCATTCAGTGTAATATAGCTAGCTGTCGCTGCACCACGTGCCTGCGAAGCTGGTGTGTTATGCCAAAGGGTGGTTATACCGGCTATACAGATACAGATTCCCATGTTTGACTTCAAGGAGAGCCTCACCTTGAGCACCTTAAAGATCCCCCACTTATAGAAATGAGTAGAGGTCCTTCCCGGTGTGGGTGGATCAAACCATACAGTCTGGTCTCATGCTGCTGATGTACTTACTGTACAAAACTGGTGTGTTGCGCCTAAAGACAGTCTACTGGTTAAGCAAAACAAATCAACAAACTGCAGAAGCCACGTACCTCCGCCCATGGAGTGCAGAGTGAAGAAACACTGCAGACAGTCACACATCTCTGCAGTCCTCCTGATGGCTTCAGAGATCTGCTCCCTGTACAGACTGCCATACATCATGTGGCCCACAGCCCTGCAATATCAACAACACATAATCAAATCAAATCAAACTCTTTGCAGGTGTTTGACTGACAAATGTCTTCATTGAATTATAGAGGACAAGACGACCGCAGCTTCCTCATAGCACAGTAGAATATAGTTGAGCAAATGTATTGTGACATAGAAATACTTTTATCAGTGGATGTACGATGATGAGAATCACTAGCATCACCATACAGAAACACACAAGGCCGAGGGAGAGAAAGAGGATCTCAACTCGTTCTTTTTCTTTTTTTGCAGTGCAAGACTGGAAAGAAAATACATTGTATATAAACCTCTTGTCTCTCTCCTTATTTTAATTAAGATGTCACATCTGTGAATTAAGTGAATCCTTTGTTGTCTAGTTACTGTTAGTATGTAGAATAGTTAACGAATTCTAAAAATAAAGGCATTGCAACGGAACCTAACTTTTGGCTTAGGTTGTGAGGAAAAAAAGTATTTTGAACCCAGACTGTGCACTAGCAGTATAACAATCAAGCCCACAAAGTACCACAAAAGTCATATCTTTGTCTCATTACAATATTAAAAGAACATCTTATTTTGATGTTGTTGAAGGAGGACAGAAGGACATAAGAGAGAAAACTAACCAGTTGTTTCCAGAACCAGATACGTCGGTAATGAGCTGTCTGTGGTCAAACACATCTCCCAGGGGTCCCTTCAGAATCTCACTCACCACACCTTCTTCCATGTCTACAAGAACTGCCTGGAAGTTCAACAATCTTGGTCTTAATGTAAGAAATGAGGTAAGAAAGAAATAACAAGACGGTGATGAACAGAAGAGATGTGGTGTAAGTTACGTGTAACTACTTATTTGTTCTGTTCAGAACAGTAAAACATGGAAGAAATAATCTCAGCCTGATTGATACAAATGAGAATCAGGTAGCTATAAAAACTTTGCCAGCTCATTTTTTTCTTGAATGTGTTCAAAAGCATAGGCACTACATTATTGCATGTTAATAATTGTTAGCAAATGCCATACAGAGACACTATAGCTGCCTGTTGCTGCTGTAATCCACTTACCTGCCAACATGGTCACTAGGTACATGTATTCAAATTATAATCATCACGACAATATATATTAATGAAAAGACTACTAGTATATGGAGTGTGAAGACCCTGCTCACCCTGGCTTTCAGGTTACATATTTTCTCCCTGCCTCGTCCGACCGGGATGTCCAGTGGTTCAGAGTACCTGGCATCCACATTTCTGAAGAAGCTGCCCAAGGGTTCATCAAATGTGCCTCCCTGAAAGATGTAACAAAAGCAGTGAATACTACATGTAGCAATCACCAGAGCAGCTTAAATCATCTTCTATGTGCTACTAGCACCCTAGCACCCTAGTGCAACTAGTGGCAGAAGTGGTGACTGACTGAGCCAAAAATAAGTAAAGTGAAGTGGTTATTTACAATGTTGCCACACTAGGGTCTGATACCTGTACAGCTTCTGATTGAAATACATGTAGTACTAGTAGTACAACATGTAGGTCGACTAGCTGCGTTATACCGCTCTATCCAGGTTATACTGCCCCTTACGGGGTGACATACACTTTCGTTGGCTGATACAAGACAGGGTTGCCAGGTCTCTGTCAGGGTGATGATGTAAATCACTGTGGCCTCTGACTCCCTTGTCCATCCAGGTGATTTGTAGTGAATCACCAACTCCCAGATAGTAGTATTTGGACCATCACACACCAGGGCATGCCCCTACTCCTTTTTTAAAGGTATGGTGGGTTCTTTAACAATAACATGCACAGGATGTGGCTCTCCCTTACCAAAGCTAGGTACTCATTTTCACCTGAGTGAAGTGAGGGCTCAACATTGGGGCATGTTGGTGCATTTGAACCCAGGACCTTTGGGTTCTGGGCCAAACACTCAACTATTACAGCACTTGATCTCACATTTCCCAGTTTCTGATTGAAACCAACCTATATCTAGCTAAGCTACATGTAAAAGCCAGGCAGCTCACCTTATTAGTGCTGGCATGCTCTCTGAGGGCCAGGTCCCAGAAACGACAACCAATCTGGAAAAGAAACAACTTCTTTTTCTCTAACTTGCATCAGTGAGCAATAGCGGTATCAGGACAGTTTGGCCCATGGACAGTTCGGCCCGGACGTTTCGGCCCCAAGTCCAGGACGGTTCGGCCCAAGGCTTATATTATGTTAGAAATAATCAAAAGAACATGAACGTGTTAGTGAAAAGCTGCTAGCTTGATGTTTCAGTAATAAACAGTTAAAAGTTGCGATGGGTTGTTAGTATGAATAACTGTTGGGAAAAAAATCAATAAGAAAATGAACGTGTTAGTTAAAAGGAAATCGATATAAAAGTACAACAATTCCACACAACAAAACGCGCGAAAATCGAACGTCATAAAATATAACAAATTGAACAAAATAGTTCCACTAGGGTCCGGCGAATGGCAGCACGCAAGACTGACTTTCGGGGAAAATAGTATCTAAAAAAGAAGACAAGAACTAAAAATTAAAGCATTGAATATAACGTTAGATAATTAACAGGGCCGAAACGTCTTCGGCCCCGGGCCCGAAACGTCTTCGGCCCCGGGCCGAAACATCTTCGGCCTGGGGCCGAAACGTCCTCGGCCCGGGGTCGAAACGTCCTAATCGGCTGGGGGCCGAACTGTCCATGGGCCGAACTGTCTGACATTCAGCAATAGCCACTGGATAATGTTAGACAAAGTCAGTGACTACAATAGGCTGAAAAGCTCAACTGTCGTATAGAAAATCAGGGGCAAACAAGGCACGGCTCGAAATACTGTAATTCACTTTACATTATGTTCACGGTAACAAAAGTTCGCGGTCTGAGAAAAATGGACATGTTCACGGAACTATATGTTCGCGGTGGCGACAGGTGCAGAAAAAAGAAAGTCGGCAAATTATTTGTTGGCAGTAATGATAAGTTCACGATACAGAAGTGACCGCGAAAACTGCAAACATAAAAGTACCGTGAAAAAATCGTGAATTACAGTACCCTTCACCTGGCGAGTAGAATATGTTGGTCGTACAAGAAAAAAACTGGTACTGTGTACCGGCAGTGTACAAAACCGATATTATTGTTGATGTCTTGTCTGCTATACAGTATTACATATAACATTGACATACATAAATCTTAGTAAAGCTACAAGCTCAACTCAGCAAATAATTATATTTTGCTTACCTGGTTTCCACATTGGCCAACTGTAAGAAGAAAGAACAAGAAATAATGAGAAGAAATAACTTACTGTTAATCAATCTATGTAGGACATAAAGCAGGTCAAACGTATTTTTCATTCAAGTATAAAGCTAGGATCATTTGAAGTATGTGCATTATGTAAACAAAATATTTCATGGAAAAATACTTTTCATGCCCCCCTCCCCATAATTTTGGAACAGATTTTACGTTTTACTCACCTTGAACCACTATAGACTGCGTCATGTAGCTACTCCAAGTTGTCAGCAACACTCAAAATACAAGTGAAATGTCTTCAAATCGGATCAATCCTTGTTCTTGTAGACTTTTATCGTCCAAATTCACTTCGCCTGTCACAAAAATTTAAACTTGGCGGCCATGTTTGTCGTGTTGCATGGTGGGATGGGTGGGGTCATGGGTTAATTTTTGGCGGGTGACTTTACTTTCACGTGTCCGTCTGTTTTTATCCGACTGTCCAGTACCGCGGACGTGGCACTCGATAATCTGATTACCTGAAGACAATAGAGGACAGGTGAGATAGAATTCACACCTGTCTGGCATGAATACGGACTATTAAATTTGCTCGGGGTGAACGAAGTCAGACGCGTGCAGTCGACAACACACACGGTGCCCGAATGACATTACCCCGGTATATAAGGACAGACTGGCTCGCTCCCACAGAGGTAAACCTAGTTTATTTCCCGTCCAATGTGATGTAATTCTCATGGAGTCCAGTTTTAACGCTGTCATTAAATGCTGAAATCATACTTTGCGGGTTTGCCGGTAATCTTCTTGGGCAGACATTTAGCTGTTGCACATGGCGTGGAAAATTTTCACCCACTTTAATAAACTATAAGTTAGTTAAGTGAGTTAGTAAGGAATTTATGCTTTCAAGACAATTATGACGTCCTAACTTGAAGGCTTAAAGTCACAAAATTAATCTAACTATGAACTATCTAAAGTCATGCCTGTTGTACTTAGTGCATTCTGATTTAATAAGAATTATCATTTAGAGTAATTGTTATCTCTGTAGGCTATGTGTTATGTAGAGCAACACCAACTTTATTGAGGCATTACTTGACAATGTATATTTATATCACTGCCTCATGGTGGTAACTCTGGTGGGAAAATTTCATCATGATAAGGAAAACAAGTTACATTGTCATTGGTGATGGTAGACACAAATGTTGCTTGTACACTATAAGAGGTCAGCATGCCGTTTTCCATGAGGTGTGGGGAGCCATTATAATTAATCGTAGCCAGCCGCCTTAATTCGACATTAAGCATTGTTGGTGGGAAACTCTTAGTTCATGAAGCGTAATTTGTTGCTTTAATTCCACGTAGCATGTTATTTGTAACATCCTGAATTCATTGTTAAGCGTCCTTGAAAAATTCTTGGCCCCAAAATATACAAAGATACCGCTTCCCAGCACATCAGTAGAACATACTGCGCCTGCTCAAAAGCCAGATTTTACATGGATTTCGTTGGATGTTTGGCCAACATTGCTTCAGAATTTTGCCTGTTGCAGACGATATCTTTTCCGACACAACATTTGAAAACTATCAACAGGATGTCATCCTTAAGTATGTGAATACAACCTTAAACAAGATGTTCTGACGAAGTACTATGCAGCAGGTGCAGTACGTTTTGCTGATGTGCTCTGCTTCCCTGACATCTGTTTCTTTCAGTAAAAATGGCCGACAAGGAGGTAGAAGGATGTCTTGAGGAAGGTAAAAGTCCCAATGAGAGTGCCATAAAAGTAGCAGATGTAGAGAACAACAAAGGACAGGGCACATCCAAATGTTCAGGTGGGCAGGAGGAAGGGGCAAGGGGCCAGGAAAGGGTTTCAACCAGAGCTTCTGACGAGAAAGAAAAATCAAGAAAATCAGACAAGGCCCAGAAGACACCGGAAGACGAAAAAGTAAACACACCTTATGAGACCAGGATGAGAGTCAAAAGACAAAAGATGACGACAGAAATAGTGGAAGGCAGAGAATCTCCAGTTTGCAAGGAGAACGATTTGATCATAGATGCATCTGAAGAAGAAGAAAGCAAGAGTGAGGAGGTCAGTAAAGTTGTAGACACAGATGACATAGCTGACAGGGATGCTGAAGAGCAGGGAGCAGACAAGAGCACAACTGGTGATGTTGAATGCCTGAGCTCCCATAGAAAGGACATAGAAGGAACAGGGTTAAAAGTAAGTGGTGCAGATAAGAGAACAACTATTGATGTTGAATGCCTAAGCTCCCATGGAGGGAATGTAGGAGGAACAGGGTTAAAAGTGAGGGGTGCAGACAAGAGAACAACTAATGATGTTGAATGCCTAAGCTCCCATGGAGGGAATGTAGGAGGAACAGGGTTAAACATGAGGAGTAAAGGAGAAAATAATGCTAAAGCTGGTACCAGCGCAGATCAGAGGAAACAGGATGCTGAGGAGGTGACAGAAGAAGTACCGACAAGGATGAGGACAAGGCAAGGTGCAGTGAGAGAGGCTGAGGAGACTACAGTAGGGAGTGTACCGAAGGTGGCAGATGGAAACCAGCAAGTCAATCACAAGGGTGAGTTTATGACACATTTGTACGTACGTGGTACACACAAGTTACTTCAGCCAGGTTACTTTTAAAAGACAGTACAGTTATCTAAACATACTAGCACATTTCCTGGGACTTTTGCCAATTGCTGATGCCACATGTTTTTAATGTTAGCCAAAAAATTGCTACATAGTACTTTATGTATTTTATCTTGGAACAAAGTTTAGCTATCTACCACATTTCAAGATTATAAGTTTTCTACCTGTGTGCTCAGTAGCATGCATAGTTCAGTATTCAATGACCAAGAGGTTGGGAGTTTGAATCCCGGCTGTTGTCCCTCACCTTACATGCACACTACTGGAAAGGGACACAGTCCTTAGGATGGGATGTTAAGCTGTGGTCCACTGTTCATTGTTCCTGTTGAAAAAAGCTATGGGAATTGGAACTTGTATGATATGCTGTTCATAATATCTGTCTTCTCTGTCACGACCAGTGGAAGAATAGCTCCCTGAAGATTAGCTCTTCTGTGAGATCAAATAGCAAAGTTCTTTATTCACAACCACTTGTTTAACAAGAGCCAACACTTCCATGACCATCTGCCATCTTCATCTAGGCAGTTATGACTGGTTCACTGTGCACTGAAGCTAGTGCTTGCCTTCAGTGCACAGTGAACCAGTCATAATTGATAGACGGTCATCAAAACGTTGGCTCTTACAAGTGGTTGTAAATAAAGAACTTTGCTATTCAATCATTCCCTAACCGGATAAAATTATTCACAAGTGCTTTGAGATCAGTTTTTTCTTTATTTTTCTCCATCCCAAAACCCATCACAGGAGAAGGAGGAGATGTGAACACAAGGCCCCCGTGGCGAGACGGCCGCCGTCGTCGGTGCAGAACCAAGTACTCCAAGGAACAGCTGAATGCCATGGAGGAGCTCTTCATGAAGAACAGGTGAGATGGCGAAAGGAAGACTGAGTATTTACCTCCGTGTACGGAGGTTTTGTTTTCAGTGTGTCCATTTATTTTATTCACATATATGTTCTGAGAATTGGGCAAAAGTAATAACATATTTATTTAGGCCCTCTCTTCAGTGTGTCTGTGTGTTTGGTTGTGTTTCCATAGTTATTTCCATGATAGGTATGTCATAGACACTGACAAGAAGTTAGGCCAAAGGTCCGAGAAAAGGTTACTAGTACCTCATTTCCTGTCAACGATTTCGTGCTATATTCATGTCTGTTGCCATACGAGAGCCAGTGGGCAAAGGCATAGACAGAATCAGCAAGAAATTCATGATAATGAATGGAACAAGAAATTTGCAAAAACTCGCGAGGGTTTGAGATTGTCATGTACATGTAGGTGGGTAGTGGAAAGACTGCTTTCCTCACCTCACCTGTCAATCTAGAATCACGTCTTAACACATATCTGTGTGTTGCAACTCAGGTACCCAGACATCGTAGAGCGAGAGGACCTGGCTGAGCGGATTGAATTGACAGAGGACAGGATCCAGGTAAGCACAGCCTAGTCTGACAAGGATGTCCAGTGGTTCAGAGTACTCATACCTGGCATCCACATTTCAATAATTGTGAACAAGCATCTGCATGAGAGGTCCATAAATTGTGCCTCCCTGAGAGATGTAGCAAAAGCCAGGTAAGCACAGCCTGACAGGGTAAGACAAAAAATGGGGCTCAACGATTCAAAGTGCTTTTCGTTCTATCAAGTTGGCAAGATGGTGTTGTGTATGTTTGTTTGTTTGTTTGCTTGCTTGTGTGTCCATGTATATTTGAATACAATAGAGTAAAAAGTCATGTAGGAAGTGAGGGGCGAAATGGTGTAACTGCAGACTGACTTGAAGGTCGAATTGGAGGTCAAAATGGTCTCCCTGCAAGCTGAAAGGACGTGATAGTGGAATCTGTGCAGAATCAGTGAGAAATTCACAATAATGACTAAAACAAGAAATTCACAATTCTTTGATTTCTTTGCTGTGTTTTTGTTTGTTACTGAACAGGATTTCATTCTGATGTATTTCTCAGGTTTGGTTCCAGAACAGAAGGTCCCGCTGGCGTGCCCGTGAGAGGAAGATGCAGAAAGCAGCCGAGGGAACGGCAGCCAAGTGTTCCCAGGCTGCTGCTAGACCCAACGGCCCCAGTAGCAGCACCAGTGCCTCCGCTCAGCCTGCACGCCCCCTACCAGTTCTCATCATTCCTGCAGCTGGGTTTCCCTTTATGCAGCAGTACTTTTCTGCCATGGCTAGTAACGTTACTGATGGTACAAGTGACCATCGGTGTGCAGGAGTACCCATGGTGCTTCAGTGTCCGCCTGCTGACCATTCCCAGCATGCACAGGGGGCTGCCTCAAGTACCTGCTCCAACTCCAGCACCGAAGCTAGCAATGTTACTGGTACAACTACATCGTCAACAGCCACAAAACCAAGAAATATCGCACCCAAGTTGGACTCACAGAAGCTGCCATTCCCATACACCATTGGTTTTGCTTACTTTCCCTCACAAACTACCGGGAATAAGGGACTTACAAACAGAGAGAGTCAGACTGTCAGTGCAAGCTTGGTGATACCTGCTAACCAAGGTCAACTAGGAAGTGTTGAAGGTCAGAGAGGAGGGGGTCCAGGTCCCACCCTCTCTCCTTTACTGAGAGCCGTGGAGTCTGAGCTCCAAGCCAACAATGTTCCCGTCTCTGTGGCCCCCTCCACTCCAAGTAACGCTGCAAATAACAAAAACTCCTTAAATGAGGCTTGCAGTAGCTCCATGCAGTATAGAAGCAGAAGAAGTATCAGGCCAGTTGCTCCAATTCCCACAGAAAGTAGAGCTACACAGAGGAGGCACTCCATAGGAGGAACATGTAGATATCCCGTACCAGGGCCAGAACCACAGGCTGTGGAACAGACTGTTGGAGATGGAACAACTACTAGAAAAACTGTGACGTGTCAAAGTGTGACTCCAATAATGTCTGGCACAGGGCAGAGGAGCGGCATTGCTAGACAGAGAGGGGTATTCTCTCAAGTCGACAGCCGTCCTTGCTCCAGCACGCTGAGGTCTCTTGGTACAGGGTTTACGAGAATAGATCACAGCGGTCGGATCCAGGCCCCCGGCCCTCACGACAGTTCCGCATCGCCTGCTCCTTTCCAGCCAATCCTGCGCAGGAGGGCACGGACGTACTCCGAAGGGAGTGGAGGCTGTGTTCCAACAGGATGTTTCCTGTCGAAAGCATACACACAACCGAGGAATGAAGGAGCGTTCAACGGTACCGAGGCAGCAAATAGTACCCTACCGACAGGTATGAGGAGACCTGTGCCGTTTCACATTCCTCAGCTGCAAAGACAAGGGTCCTCATCATCATGCAGGGTGAAAATGACGTCAGACAACCAGGGGGTTATTTTGGAAGACCGCGCCTCTGCAGCAGAGATATTTCGGGTTCCGCCAAGGCGTCGAGCCAACAGCTTGTCTCAGCCTGCCTTCCGACCGGATGCCACGCCCACTTTGAAAGCTCTGCCAGTCCCTGTGAGTTACGGACAGTCAGCTGCAAGAGGGAGCAGAATGCCTCAAGCATTGTTTGAAGACATGCATTCTCCGCCTCCAAGGGCAAGGGTCACATCACTAAGTGATATTCTCCCTTGCACTAGACAGAACAAAGACAGTCACATGTCCATATTCCGAAAAGAGAGGCCTGACCACCAACTGGTGGTGCAAAGCACTCCTTCAACAGTCCCTCCAATGTCAGACGTGATTTCCCTTGCTTTCAGAACTGTTAATAACAGCCCCATACAAACTGCTACAAAATCTTCTGCACCTGTGACTGAATATATCAGTTCAGGAAGACTCAATGCTAGTCCTGTTGCTGCAAATAAAGACAGTCCAAGACCACTCTTACCAGAAAATAGAGATGAAAGTGTCCACGGAGGTGATGCTGATGTAGTTCTTGTGGGAAAAGTCAGTTGCCCAAGCAAGCAAGACAACACAGACAAAGACAACCCCAACTTTGTGATACTGGAGAGCAGTAATGCTTCCCAGACAGGTATAAATCATGTAGCTGATCTGATGCCTTGCACAGACAGTGTGGAGAAAGGACATGACGGCAACAACAACATGTCTCCTCTTCAGCAGATCAAAAATGTTGTTGACAGAATCGACAAGCCTGAAGTGGTGACTGTTCATGACGCTGTAGGTGAGCAAGACCACGAGCAGCCCTACTCCAGCGTGCAACAAGGCGACCACGAGCATGTGACCACTTTCTCAGGTCTTGTGGTCGGAGAGGACGCAGCAGGCGCTGGTATGACCGCTGAGATCGTCACTGCCAGCGAGGTGCCTAGTGGGGGCATGCCTGAGATGTGTACTAGGCAGCTTGCAGCTCAGGAACACGTGTCGACTGAGACATGGATGGAAGATAATTCTAACTCCACCACCAGTAGCATCTATGAGACCCCAGTTGCTGCCTCGTCAGAAAACGCAAGATTCGTACAATCGTTGAACCAGCATCAACCCTACACATCCGGTCCCACCAACCAAGACTGGAGGTCTGAGACCTTGCAGAACAACTCTGATGTTGTCCCAGTTGCCTTTGCCCCGACAATGTCGCGTGGCGCTAACCAACAATGCCTGTACACCGGCACCACCTCCTTTCAAAACCAGAGCCACGGTGCTAACGGTTCGTACGGTAGAATGGTTCAGCCCTGGGCCAGTGACCCGACCCAAACACAGCAGCAGCAAGGGCCGGGTAACATCACCATGAACACGTTATTCCTGTGGCAGCAGAACATCAACCTCGCCCAGCAAGTGTCCCTCACAAACATCCTGGCCAGACACAACCCCTTCCCGAAACCTCACGTGCTCTTCACCAATCCTCCTCCTCCAGCCTCAGTCTCAACAACCAATCACATCTTAGGGGCATCAACCATGACTCCAAGTAATGACCAGAGTCCATCAATGGTATCCCATCATCCTCAGGGGCTGGGAGCAACTCCCAGACCAGTGGGAGACTACTACACCTCTTCTAGCACCAAACTTACGTATGTCAACAGCAACCGCAACTGGTTTGGACTGAATGGCCAGGGACTCCCACCAACAGCTCTACCTGGAGTACAGAGAATGGTAAGCAAAGGCCACACGAATTTAATTTCTTGGATTTAGAGATCATGCTAGATTGGAATATCAACAGACTATAAGGTTTGAACCACTCACACCAGGCAGGAAGGACCCCTGCTCTTTTTTATAATTGTGGTGGGATCTTTAACGTGCTCTGGGTTTACGTCCCACCCATCCGAGAGGCCCTTAACCGAAGCTAGCTACTCATTTTCACTTGAGTCAAGTGAGGAAGTAGGTGTAAAGTGCCTTTACCAAGGGCACAGTTTCTGAGTCAGCAACCCTAACTGCCACCTTTTATTTGTCTTTCAATATCCTACTCTTTTATTACAGAACAGCCAAGGCATCCTGCCTGGGCAACTTTCAGCACAAGGATTGCAGACGTTCCACAAGTGAAATGATGATGAGTCCGAAATCCTTTAATCATAACCTCAGACTTAAAAGGGTCAACATTAAGTTTTCACAGTAAGGACTTGTTGCAAGTTCATTGCCCTGTCAGAGTTTAAGTCTGAACAGACAGTAGTTTTCATACCTTTCATGCAACTGAACAAGTTTTCAGCAATACCTCACCTGAGCTATTGATGGAATGAAAATAAGGACTTTGTGGTTTGCTGGAAAGGTATAGCTAAATACCCTAATTATGAATGTTAACTTGTTTCATTGAATGTTTCTTTGACGACCTGAGAACAAATATGACCTTGTGACAAGCCTTATCAAGAAGTGCATTATTGTTTTCTATTGCAGTTCTATGGTTGAAGTCAAATGACCTCTGAATCAGTTTTCGTTTGAGTTCAGTTTGCATGACTCGCTTCCAATGTTTTGGAAAGACATTTACTTAATGGTTAAGTTCATTAGAAAGGAAAGTTTAAGTTTGTTTTGTTTTTCCCCATGTTAGAGAAGTATTCTGCTTGTTGTACTTTGTTGAGAAATTACTGCAAGCATCTACATGTATAACTTAGATAATTCAGAAGAATTCAGCCATAATTGAAAATGGCTATGATTATGTTCATCAGGCAATTTGTTACTTTGTGACTTGTTATTAAGTACAAATTGGCATGTACCAAAAAACACTAATGATAAAAATGAAGAAAAAGTAGAGCAATGTTTATTTATCTTTTTTATTTCTAAATTTTTCTATTCATTGTTTTTCATTTTTTTCTACATGTAAAAATGTATACCACTTGTCATGTTGACTTAACTTGAATTTATCTATTATTTATTTCCAAATGTTACAATATTTGACTTGAATATTGTATAGTACAAAGATATATCAAAGACATGTAATTATTTATATTCCTATTCAGTATGAGTAACTTGTAAACTTTAGATGCAACTATATTAGAATGCATATTATTTTGTATTGTTATTTCCAGATCTACGCAATATTATATATTTTGCATCTATTAGGCTAATCATTTGTGCTGTTTGATCTTTACTTCATTCTCAAAAGACATGATATGGGTGTTGCTTTATGATGAAAACTGAAGCCACCTGAGTTGACTGTCAAACATGAAGTTAGCGGTAAAGAACATAGACCAAGAATGGTATTGGCCTGCTAAAGGTATTAAAAAAAGCTCTATGATATATCAACTTAATTATCAAGTATTTATTTCACATATGACAAACATACTGTAGAGAGGGCAGAATATTCTGAGCTGAGAAACAAAGTCATTTGGTTTGATTTACTATTTGTTATATTATTATAGTTTAAACTTTTAATACTGCTTGATTTTGCAGTAAGCATAGCAAACCTGCCAACTTATAAAATAAAGTCTTGTTGCATTCATTTTATCTTTATTTTATTGGTTCAGCTGTACAAAAGCTAGCCAGGGTTGCCCAACTAGTTACAGGACTATTCATTATCAGTCCTTTCTTTGCTCGGCATTTGTGTGTGTTTGTGCACATGCGTGTGTGTGTGCACATTGTGTGTGTGTGTGTGTACGTTTGTGTGTGTACATGTACGTGTGTGTGTGTGTGTGTATTTTAAGGGTCTATTATATTGAACATCTAAAGAAATTGCTCTCAATTGTATGCCAAATGCAATATCATATACTAGTAATCAACAGAAAGATCTGAAGGTCAGCAGTCATGTCTTACTTGTTTTTTAAGACTCTCATGGCCCCAAGACACAAACAAGTCCATTATCTCAACTTTGAATCAGTTTGACATGGCACCTGAGACACAAGTGGGCAAAGTAAATTTAGATATGGTGACCCCAATAGAAAAATCAATACAATAAACTTCATGCCATTAACACGTCAAGCCCTTTCACACTACATAACACTAATCTCCAACACCCCATGAAAACAAAGGAACATCCGATTAACTTGTTCTGAAAACCTTTTGCTAGTCTTGAGACATTAATAATATTTCCCAGCTCTAGATATGTGCAATTAATGCTATACCCCCAAAGAGCTCTGGTTCACTGTTTTTGGTCAATGTTTCATACATCATGGAGTTAACGTAGACAAAATTGATGACTTGGCCTGGATTTTCATGAAATAGAACAGGAAATGTGACAAAATGCCAAGATCAGCATTTTGTCTTGGACTCTTCTCAGAAATCAATCATTTGACGTTAAAGACCCCTTGGTGGGTGTGAATAATAAACACGGCTCGCCCTCCCGCAAACAAACAAATCAGTGTGCGCCAATCAGTAAACACTTCAGGTGGGGAAAACAATGGCATATTCCGTCATCGGAGACCTTCTTAGAATAAATCAGTTGTGAAGCGCTCGGCTATATAAGTCTGGTGTACAGTCAGCCACGATCAGAAACAAGTTGCGTTGTGGGGAGGACTTGGGGATTGTCCAGTCATCAGGTTCAAGCATCATCATGTACTGGCTTTTGCAAGTCTTCCTTCTTAGTGCAATTTTGGAAGTGAAAAGTTTTCCTTCACCAGGTCAATCGGGTGTGAGTGCAGAGGTAAGGGAGTTTTTTATGTGAGCAGGGTTAAGTAAAAGAATTATTGATTGATAAATTTGTAAGTAGATCTTTGCAAAAGAAAAAAAGTGGCAAGATTTTGAATCAAAAGATATGTCGACAAAAGGATCTCAAATTTCTCTCTAATGATACCACAAAACCAAAGCCCGACTAACAATTGTATGTCTGAAGAAAAGGTAGACCTTCTTCAAAATGCTCTTTCTGCATTCCAGAATGTAGAAGACAATGCCTGCATAGTAGCCTCTCCAGAAGGCTGGAATGAACTGGAGCAATGTGACCCAACTGCGTGTGGGAATGGCACAAATGGATTGCAGTGTGGAGGTAAGTTGACAGACATTATACTAAGTCTCTGATGCAGATTGTCGGTGGCTGTGACGTTTGATGTTCTCAATAACATATAACTATAACTATAACTCCACACCAATTTAATTTGTTGTTTCTCGGATTTAAAAAAAAAACATGCTTGACTGAAAAAACAAAATGAAAACAAAGTCTGAGGACCAGGTTTATGCCTGGATACACTGGATAAATACATGTAGTCATATTTAAGTTTTCTTCCTAGAACTCAATTGCTATATTTTCATCTAAAAATATCTGAGGATCAAGAAATAAATTGGTGTGGCCTAACCCTAATCCTGTGCCGGAACATAGGGGCATCAGAACATAGGGTTGTGCCCCCAAATTGGT
The DNA here is from genome assembly GCA_013266295.2 of Branchiostoma floridae x Branchiostoma japonicum. Lineage (NCBI taxonomy): Eukaryota > Metazoa > Chordata > Leptocardii > Amphioxiformes > Branchiostomatidae > Branchiostoma > Branchiostoma floridae x Branchiostoma japonicum. Next base: position 6,269,609 of record CM023827.1, on the reverse strand, counting down.
ATCAATCAACATGAAAAATGCGTAAAAACTAAAATGGTTATTCCCCTGTCCCCAGGTCCTGAGCGTGGGGTTTGTGGCTGTGGCAGTTGTATCTGTAATACTGGCTGGATGGGACCAACCTGCGACTGTCGGGAGACTGACATTGACTGTTGGGTGCAGCCACCACCTGTAAGTAACTGTTGCTCCTGGTTCAAATCCATAAAGCTTTACACTGGTGATATTGTTCCATAACCCTGCTACCTTACCCTATAGCCAATGCAAATGTGGTGCCAATGGCTACCTTAGCATGCTGAAGGTTAATTTCTACCAACCTGGTCTCTGGAATATTCTTTGTGTAATTAACAGTTTGCTCCCATGCAGTACAAGAGGGATAGAAAACAGATGGAAAAACAATCTTTGCCCTCAGAAATAAATATTTTTAACTTTTCGTTATATTTGATGGGGATAGCCTTATGTTTGAGTACCTCTACCTCCCAACATATGATTGTCCGAACATAGTTTGAGTTGTCCGAAAATAGGGGTATTGGAACATAGTGGTGTAACCATATTTAATAACATTGCTTTATGATATCAAGACCTTGATTTATGATGTCAAGACGAGGACTGGTCCAGGGCACATATCCAAAGGAAAGTTTCCAACAGTTGTGGGATGACAAAATCAGTACCATGGACAGTTGTGCTCAGCGAAGGAACTGTGCACAACTTTTGTAGACTTGGTCCTTCATATAGAAGAACATGAACTTCTCTCAGTAATGACAGGTAAACAGTTCTGGAAACTAAACTTTGTTTGTTGCACCTCTTAACAAAGAGGACCAATGATGATGATGATCTAAACATCTATCTTTATGATTGACAGGACCCCATCGGACTGGTGTCAAATGTTACAGCTGATGTCGACCTGCCGACAAACGCTACCAACATCACCTCACCTGCTCCTTATCACCTACTGGTACAACTGGAAGACGACCTGGGTAAATAACACACCTTAACTCACTGTCTACAAGACACAGGTCTCACAAGTTCTTAAGGCTACGAGACTTGTTGAAGAGCATGAAATTTAAGAAATTAGCCAAAATATGTCTAAGTAGAGTTTCTTCACTGTTTTTTATAAAAGTAGATTAGTCTCCTAGAATTGTTAGATATTAGCAATAGTTTAACTTCTATATACAATGTATATAAAAGTTGCCATACAGTTTGCTCCTTTTCGTTCCTTTTTGTTCATCTTTGTTTGTTTTTGCTTGTTTTTGCACTTTCTGTACACCCATACATTGCACCTTGTACAGTTGTTGTGCAATAAAGTTCTTCTTTGATGTGTGTTGTTCTTTTCCCTGCCACAGACCTTGAACCGCAGGGACGTGTGAGGGGACGTGGGCGGGCCTGGACCACCTGGAACTGCGACAGAGTCACCGCAGTACCGGCGTCTATCCGCAGCTCCATGAGGCTCAGCTATTTCTACCAGGTATGGTTGTGTGTGATATGTACAATGTTATAAACAGAACAGATAAAGCAGAAATGGAGCCAGCATTGATGGACTATCCTGGTCCCCTCTCTCAGAAATACAAAATGAATGAATGCATGAATGAATGAATGAACGAACGAACGAACGAACGAACGAACGAACGACAGAAAAGCAGTCTAATTCCAGACTCAATCGCGTACTACAAATGCTTAACACAAGAAAGTATCTTTATTGAATACATATCAGAAGGTGATGAATATGTGGAAAGTGAAAACAAGCCCCTTGGGACTAGTCTAATTAATACATATAACTCCAGTGAAGACCAGTACTGGCCCAGGGCACATGTCCATCTAGGAAAGTTTCCAACACTTGTGGGATGGCAAAATCAGTACCATGGACAGCACTGCTATGAGAGCACATCTACACTTTTTTCTCCATTTCTTGGCTACTCACAGATGGTACAAACACATTCAGTCAAGATGTAACAAGGGAGGGGACAAATAGCAACTTCCTGACAAATACACAGAGATCAAAAATACTAGGAACCTTAAATCACAATCAAAAAGTTCAGTCTGTTATGTTAATCTTATAATGATCATAACTTTTCCCTAATTTGGAACACCCTCTAACTGTTTTCACATCATTTTGCATCCCCAGAAATATCTTCATGCGTACGGTATCCCTGTCCTGAGTTCCAACCGTGTGCCAGACGCTGCCCTCCGCCGCGCCTGTTACGTGGTGCGATTCCTGTTCGCAGACCGTCGGGATGTCAGAGACAACTTCTTTGACCGCTATGGCAGACATGCTCTTATGGCTGTGTCAGAGGTAGCCATTCAATTTTTTTTACACTTTTATATCTTGAAATTAGAAAATTACAAGATTTAGGCCACAGCTATTTATTGGTGGGACCAAAAAATAAAGAGACTTTTCACATATATTGTTTTTGGGGCTATTTCAAATTTTTCAAGTATGAAATGATGATGAAAATGTGCTAAGAAATGACAGTGAATGTCAATATCAGATCAAGGAAGCTAAAAAATCTTGATTTGTAACCTCCTTGATCAGACAGATTTCCTCATCTAGAATATTTTTTTGTTTTGCCGCCCTGAAATTCTCCCGAATTCTCTCGTCCAGCAAACAACTCACATTCCTGAACATTCGTGGCTCGGTGCGAGCTGGAACCAGCGGGCGCGTGGATTGGGAGCAACTGAGACGCATCCCGTGTCCACCGGGGGTGAGGAAAATGCGGGCTGCTATGGGCGCGGTCGCGACAGGTAATAAAACACTATCATAAACCTTCAGTAATTCCTAATTGTAATGACCAGAAACTACGACCTGTATGGTATCATGTACCAGGGCAATATGCACTGGAAAGGTATAAAAAGTGAGAACTTCGTGAACTTGTGTCATTTAGCCTCTTGAAACTTGAAGACGCAGACAGGGCAAAACTGGTCATGCCAGGCTGAATAAAAGTTCTAAATGGGACCTATGCGGCTCCAGATGTCTTACTGAGGGACGACTGCAGTGTGACAGATGTCGGTTAGCTTGGGCAATGAATCCACTCTACTTTATACTGTAGTGACCAAAAACAGGAGACATTAAAGAGACCACCAGACGAGTGAGTTAGAGCCAGTGAAGCTCTCCTACAGGATGTAACCTTCTTAGCATACAGCTTATAAAAGTTGTAAGTGAAGTTGTGAGTGTCATCCTAACTCCTACACTAGTGTCCCACCTACGATGACTGTCTTCAAAGTTATCATGAAAGTTCATCAGTCTGTGTTAACGTTACATATTTAAAGTTAAAACTTTTGTTCCAACACGAGAGAAATATTCTCGCCTAGTGACCCAGTGTTGACATCATACTTCAGAGAAACCACGTGACAAGTCTCACTCGGTCTATTGAGAGTGACTGGTTGAAAGCTCTTGGTGAGATTATTTCTCTCTTGTTGGAACAAAAGTTTTAATTCTAAACATGACTTCAAAGTTGTCACTCTAGGAGAGTGCAATAAATTTTGGCACTTATCAACAGGTTTCATTGAAATTGAGAAGGCTCAAGATGAAGATGGGACAAAATGTCTTTATAATTTCTGCACAGGTATCATGAAGAGGACATCTTCCTACACGAGTCGGCGCATGGCCTCCATGGACTGGGTGCCAGATACGCTATACCTGGATGGCAGGCCAGGCTGAGGGCTGCGTATAACAGCGCTCTGGCACGGGGACTCTGGTCCAACACATACGCACGAACTACCATCCAGGAATACTTTGCTGAAGGTGCTTAATATGTCCTAGATGCCTTGGTCTCTTATGATCTACATGTATAATCTTTTCAAACCCATTTTGAGTGGAGATTTGCTAGAGTAGGACTAAATCAGATGTTATATTTGAAAATTGATGTCATTGATAAAATTTCATTAATTGAGGATCTTCATTTGTATCAGGTAAAATAATTGTGTATCAATGGTTTGTTATAACACATGACAGTTAAAAATTGCCACAACCTCACAGTTGTCTAATTTTAACTGCTGAATTGTGTTTTTTTTACCCTTTATCTTTATTGACATTTTCAAAAATATAACGTTATTCAACAAAAACAAAGCAAAACTAAATTGTGTTTTAACAGCAGATTAGAAACTTATCAGAATTGAATAATCCTTTTTTCAAAATTTGTGAATAACATTGCATGTACATACAAATAGTATAACTTAACATTATATAACACAGAATAACTGATAAGGCAGAAGACACGATGAGTCAATTAAAGAACACCTTGACTATGTTTTTTGAGTGCCTATGTTTTTTAAGTATTGTTTGCACACACAGGGGTACAGAGCTTTTTCAATGTGGAGTCATATCGTAACCCTCCCGACGGGATCCACAACCATGTCAACACAAGGAACAAGTTGTACGGGTACGACCCCACGCTATACGGACTCATCACGGAGGTCTTCCCCTGTAGGAACACTATTGTCGACCGCTGTTCCAACCAAGGTAAGGCTGAACAAATTTAACCCTCGCATAATATTGCTGCCTAACCTCAAAACCAATAGAGAATTGGTAGGCAAACAGATACTTCAGTGTGCTGAAGGTTAAGTTTTTAAATCACGTCAAGTTTGTACTCCCTAGTTTCAGCTAAATGAGAGAGGTTCTGGTAGATGTGTGTTTAGAGTTGCTAGGAATTCCATTTCAGCAAAGCAAGCTCATACAATGTTATTATCCGCACTCTATAGAACTTAGTTAAGGCTTAGTAAGTAGGCTTTAAAGCTGCATTATATAACATTAGGACGATACAAAAAGTAAATTTTCTGGTCATTTCTTTACAAAGTAAGTTGAATCAACCCTACTCTATTGCAAATAAGTTAACGTTATAATAATACTTATGAAACAAATTGTTTTCAACATCGATTTTATGTCCCAAATATTCTGATATGAATAATTCACTATATACAAGTGTGTCATTTTCTATACATTGTACCTGGATTTCTCTCAATGGATTCAAATAGCAAATTCAAGTACATATTGACATGTGATAACCCATGTATTGTACATATAGGGCAATATTTCAGGAGATGTCTAGACCTTAGAAATTCCACCAATAACTCTAAAAGCCCATTTTCATCCCATACCATAGGACTCTCTTGTAAGGTAGATTAGTCTCTTAGTATGTTTGTTATATAGCAGTAGATCCCATGCATTGTGCAATAAAGTTTATCTTATCATCTCTAATTAAATCAGGTCTGATCAAGACTGCTCCTCTGAAAATGAACTGCAACAGTGACGGCAGCGGAGGCACCAACGTGGGAGGGAACAGTGGAGGGGGTGGCGGCGACAATGGAGATGGAGAGGATGAGGACAGCAAGGAAGACAATGGCAACAATGGTTCGTTACCATGGGAACAGCCCAATGTTCCGACACCCCTACGTTCTGACATAGGGTTAGGGTTGTGGGAATTTAGGTTGAGTTGTTGGAAAATAGGGGTGTAACCATATTTGATAACAGTGATTTGTGATGTCAAGACCAGTACTGGCCCAGTGCACATATTCAAAGGAAAGTTTCCTATGGTTGTGGGATGGCAAAATCAGTACCATGGACAGCATGAATCATATCAGAACATAGGAGTGTTACCATATTTGATAACAGTGATTTATGATGTCAACACCAGTACTGGCCCAAAGCACATAATCCAATTTGAAAGGAGAGTTTCCAGCACTTGTGGGATGGCAAAATCGGTACCATGGACAGTACTACATAGGGGTGTCAGAACATAGGGGTGAAACTTTTACCAAACCTGTTTTCTGTTGCTAGGGTGCCATTGGTACTACATGTATATCACAATTATCATTAAATACATGTGTACTGTGGAATGTTGAAAGATGAATAGTGATGTTTATGTACTCTAGTTTGTATGTAAAAGTTCAATATTAAACAAGTATGATGTTTTAAAAAAACACTGGCAACGTTTGGTTGCTTTTGTCTAAGTCTGTTTTTCTAAGGTGTATGTAATCTTCTCACAATCATTTCAATGTTATTTTGATGTAGGAAACTGTCAGGACCAGAATGGCCACTGCGCTGACTGGGCTAGACGGGGATACTGTACCGGAAACTATGCCAGTTACATGAGGACTAACTGTCGCCAGAGCTGTGAACTGTGCACAACTGGAACTGGGACGTCTGAGGAGGACGGAGATGAAGAGGAAGAGGAGGAGGAGGAGGAGGAGGAGGAAGGTTGGTGACATTTGTTGGAAGTATTGTTTGGGGATGAAACAAGTCCAAAGGTAGGAAAGGAAGTCACTGCACAAATCTACTTACTAGTACTAATAGTGTCCTGAAGACAGACATCAAAAACAATAGAATGGGAAACCTTATAAGTACCGTCAAGAAACTCTGAGAGCTTAGGCTGCTCTAAGAGAAGAAGACACGGTGGAACAAAATGAAGAAAGACTGACTGCAGTCAGAGGTAGTTTTGTGTGTGTTCTCTCTGTAGGTGTGGTCTTCCCACAGGCTGGGAGGAAGTGAGTCCATCCCCAGAGTCACTTGGGGTATACCCACTTAGGATCTGTCAGAACAAGCTCTTGGCCTGCAAGGTTTCTGTACTAGACCTGGATGGAACTGAGTCATAAGATGCCTTTTGAAATCCGACTGACACTACAGGAAAAACTTTTTTGTACTGTTTTACATGACTGTAGGTTCCAACTGTGAGGACAGCAACCGTAACTGCGCCAGTTGGGCCCGGCGGGGCGAGTGCCGCAGCAACCCTACCTGGATGAGGGAAAACTGCAGGAAGAGCTGCAATGTGTGTGGTGGAACAGGTGAGGCCATGCTGAACCAGATTAAAATATTGTATAGAAAGTTACTAAGCTAACTGACTCATTTGCATTAACCTAATCTTGACTTTGCCTTCTTTTTTTGTTTCCTATTGATCTGTCTAATATTTAGCCCTCAGGCGAGAGATTCCAATTAACATTATTATAATACATATATGGAAGGTACTTCAAACCTACATTATTCCCTTCCTATTAGGGTCAGGGTGTGCTGACAACCACCGTCACTGCAGGTACTGGTCCCAAAACGGCTACTGCACCTCCAATGCTGCCTACATGAACACCAACTGTCGCAAGAGCTGTGGAAGGTGTTCTCCCTAAGAGGCATCTCTTCAGCTACCTACATACCGAAAATCACGGCAATCCGTCAACCGGTTCTTGAGTTATCCTCCCTCAAAGATTTTTTTCAACAAACGCTCCTGCAGTTCTAGAACAAGCTGCTAGGGGTCCCTTCTTCTGGAGCAAAAGAGCTATCTACCATTCATGACCCTAGCATGTCCAGATCACAAGATATCAAAATTGGAAACTCTGCTGCAATACCAAGCCGCCAGGGGACCTAAAATCTAATCATTTCTAGGTCTCATCAAGACCTACAGACCTACATGTACTAAGTTTCAAGACAACCCATCCAAAGCTTCTTGAGTTATTGTGCTAAACCACATACATACATACAAAGACTACCAAAAACATGACCTTCTTGGCAAAGGTAATAATTGGCTGGGAGAGTGAGCCTGTGGAAACAGTGACTTTTCCCATAATGAGAGCAATTAAAACCCTATGGTGCCCACACTCTTCTGGCAAATTATTCTCCTATTTGGATACATCTTACTAGTTTTAAGTTAGGGTTTTTAGTTTGGTGGAGACTAGGTATTAGAAGCTGGTCGGAAGAACGTACTGCGCCTGCGCAAAACCCGGATTTTTCATGTTTTTCGTTGGATATTTGATCAACATTGCATTAGAATTTTGCCCATTGCAGAGGATATCTTTTCTCACACAACATTTGAAAACTATAGATGGGATGTCATCCTTAAAGACCTTAAACCAATACGTTCTGCCAAAGTGCTATGCACAATACACTACAGGTTTCACACACACAGGCACAGTATGTTCTGCTGACATGCTGGTGTTAGAAAGAGTGTGACAAACACTGTATTTGTTCTTATTCGTTGGAAATCAATAAAAAAAACTATGATAATGTCTGCAATAGAATGAGATGCTTGCTTTCCCAATACTGCTTTTGTCATCATACTTGTTTTTGCTTGGCCTTTTATATAGTCTTTATGTGTTACGTGGAAAGAAAATGTGGTAAATATGGTTGATTCTTTAATGTGTAGTGTTTAATCAGCAACCAGCTTTGGAAAAAGGAGGCAGAAAACCACTTCGAAATGAAAAATTGACTCTTCACATGTCTACATTGTACCATGGAGTATATGGGTTGTGGCCTGTCCGTGATATAGGTAACTCTTTCAATCTTTTAAGATTAAAACATTCAACATGAATATTGGGGATTAAAAAGGCAAAACTTGCTCAAAGTCCCTTTCATGTTCCAGTGACGCAATAATTGTGCTATCCGTGGTGTTACTAGTACTTGTGTTCAGTTTTGACACCTTACCAGTTGTACACTCCTGTGGGAACACATGATGACATATGGAACCGAATACAATATGGTAGGGATGAGCTACTCTCCAAGCAGAGGCTTAGGCTTTGGCTTGTTTTGACGTCTTTTTAGGCGTTTTTATCGGGATTTCTTTTTTGTACCAGTATCTTTTTTGGCCAGCTAAACGGTGGTGTATTAGATACTGCATTAGCTGTCAATTTGATACTGTCTTGTAGCCACCAAACGAACTGCTTGGAGATTAGGGATGACCTGGAAAACAAAGAAAGTTAAAAATATCTTTAACGAACTCTCAAAGGTCTTAAAGACATAACAGTTACAGGTTTGCTTCCCTCCTTGTTACTCAAAACCTGCAAATAGAACGTAACAATACAAGCTTTTTAGTTTTCAACATCGGATCTGCTTTTTCAGATGATTCTAAATTTTGACGAAATGTGTAAAGTATGTGTTACACATCAGCGTGTATAGTCATCCTACTAAGATTTTTTTAAATCAAATATCTATCTGTCACTTTTAATATGGAGCATCGAGTAGTGTCAATATCACTCTATGTCATCCAACATCACGTAATGCTGTCTTTCTATAAACTTTTGTTTAATGCTAAGGGCACATTTCGAAGCCGATGCCGGCCGGGTTGTTTGTCTGAACGAAAAATAAACAATTCATATCAAGAATATACACAAACAGTGCTCGTGATTTTAAGAGATTTTTGTGTTTTGTTTTCTTTTATAATAATACTTTTCGTTCCGCCAAACTGCCCGTCCGGGCCCCGAGTTTGGAATTGTGACCTTAGCCCACAGCAAGGAAATTTTATGGATGACATCCTCCGCAGACTCCAAATTTGATGCGATAGGGCGGAAAAAAAATTCCTACATTAAGATAATAAACCTTGTTGAACAAGAATTGAGGCGACAAAACATGACATCACAACCAACAGGTCTTCTACTATTCCTGATTTCAAAAGTATTACTTGTCCTTGTAGACGTGTATACATCTCAATTAGGCCACAGCAAGTAATTTTTTTGGATGACACGAGCGCGTGCATTGATTTTCGCTCGATTTCATTTTTTGGTGTCCTCTGTGGGTGGTCAACATGCCGAAAATGGGCGCATGTCGTATTGAAGTTGTGACGCTAGAATAAAGATACATACATTTTCTTCTAAATATTATCGATTTTTACATACCATAAAAGGTTATGTTTGATCTTTAATTTGAAAGGCTTTTGCAAAGTAAATCTTTAAATTTTGTGGTTCAAAACAACAAAAACTTTAAGTTCAATTATATCAAATTTGGCTAACACTCAAATGAATTAATTTTCCTGAAGTAGGGAGCCGTAAAAACATCTATATGACCTGAAGCGTAATCAGGTATTTTAATCCCACGTAATTCGTAGCCAGACCTCCAGATATCGATGGCATTCAGCACCAAGGACAGGCGTCTAGACATGCATGTTTGCACAGAAACGTGTAGTGCGCGGAAATGAGTTACGCCGCATGATTGCGTTAGCATATTCCCACTACTATACGTTCTATACCCGTACTTGTTGCCTTAGACGTAGCCAGTATGTGTGTTTGACGTGTACTAGTCCGAAATGGTGGGATGGGCATCACTATTTTGGAGGGGTTCGATTCTTGGTGATTAAATAATTGTGGCCATCAGGGTAAAAATTAGATCAGCTGCTGTGCACACCTGTGTAAAAATCACACATGGTACGGCTCCATTCAGTCTAGACTGTTGGTCACGCGGAGAAGAACAGGAATTGTTTGTCACCTTTTGGATAAATTTCCAGCTTCCTGTTCGAAAAATATTTATTATAACGTGTGGAGCAAATCTTCGGGGATGTTTTCTATGTGGACTTATGCCGTTCCTTGGATTTTTGACGAAGAAAATGCGTTTTTTCTGACCTGGTAAATTTTGGGAGAAGACGAGAAATTGGAAGGACGGCGTGGTCATGGGTGGGCTGAAATTCACAAGGTAAGACAACAAACCATATCGTCGAATAGATTTCCAACAAACAGAGAACACACGTTTCTTGATATTCGTGTAAAATTAGTGTGGTTTTTAGAATACAACGCGCTATAGCTAGTTTCTAGCTTCAGGCAGGTTTGTTTTATTGAAAATTTCTTTTCTGTTTTCTTGAATATCGCAGTTATGTTTCTAGTTTTGTAGTTAAATTTTGAAGTAAAAAAAGGACGTTAGCAGTTGTTTTGTATACCAATGGCTTTCCTGGTCTAACATGTGTGTCCCTTGTCTGTGAAAGAAAAGATGGGTACAATATGTGACTTTTCCTGCGAAAAACATTAGAATGAAACACTTTGGACTGTCAACACTTGCCATAAAACAAGAGCAATTACTAGTAAATGAAATACAGTACTATATCAAAGTACAGTAAAAGCTTAACAATGAATGAGAGCCTTGTTTTGCCGTTGGACATTTACAACATACTTTTCAATGTGCATGCTGATGTCATCCATAAAAATTACTTGCTGTGGCCTAAGAGCCCATCTTGTTTCCCAACTCACGAAATGGTAAAACCTGGGACCGAGAGAGGCTTCCTTAACTAGATACAGCTTCTCTAGTTATGCTGAATACATACAATGAACAAATGCATAAAAAGCCCGCTGCAGTACCGTTGGAAAATGTCGCGTATTACATATACATCAATTGGGTTACTTATACTGGTCTTTTTCATTCACCAGGATAATTTTTGCATGGAGATATTTTTTCACACCATCTGATAATATTTTCACTGTTTGGTGTGTCTTGAGGGTCACCTGCCCAAACCAGACCTGACGTTCCTGTCCAATCCAGACCAGACTTGATTGGGGCTCAGCAATCCCGTTTACGTGAAGACATGGAGGGAAATGAAGACTTTTAACAAGTAGGTCTGTATTCAGCAAAATATTTCTTGTTCTAATGAAAGTCTAATGTCAAGACTAGTGGATGAACCATTATATGTTATTCTTGTGCTGCACATGCAGACCATGGGGTCTTGTTAACCATTTTCTTCAGACATGTGTCAAACATTGCCATAGAAGTATAATTTTTTTCTGAGGCACAACACACCAGCAGTGACACATTAAAAACACCTCAAGTTTCTAGATGCATTCAAGGATGGATAGTTCTTTTAATGGCCATTCATGATCAGTGTTGAATGGAGAAATGTTTTTGCATCACACTAATTATACTTTCATTGTTACATGTAGGTGTGTCCTGACATTTCTGTCCTGACTGGGAGAAACCTGTCCTGACTTGGAGACTTCTGTCCAAACCAGACCAGATGAGGGCTCACCAAACCAGTTGACTTGAAGACGCAGCGAAGTGATGTGTTAAACAACCTGAGTCTATACCAGAAACTATATATATATATATATTAAAAACAGCCCATTTCTACATCTATTTATAATTAATGATGAGTAAAGGGGTAGTTCAATCGTATGGTTTTATTATAATTATCTTTAATGCTCATTGTTGCCTGGATATTTTTTTCATCATATTAACTATTCATAATGTTACACGTAGGCATGTCCTGAGGGTCAGCTGTGTTGGAGTTCCTTTGATGACGGTGACTCCTGACCAGACCAGGGCTCACCAGACCAGTAGACCAGAACTGCTGAAAACACCGAGGGAAATGAAAACTTAGAATGCTGTTTTCCTTGGAGACACTGAGGGAGCTGAATGGTTTTCCCAAGCAAGTTTGACTGCTCTTTATCGTTAGTACTTTCTTGAGAAAGATAAACACGGAAACAACAGTTGTTACTTATCTTGTAAAAGAACTGTTCTTTTTTTTCTTTTCGCCCGCCTGTTTCATAATTTGATCTTGTGCAAAAATCCAAGAACATCTCAAATTTATGTGGCTGAGCAGTAACAGCATTTGTTGACATTGTGGACGTTAGTTCTTGGCAAGGCTAATCGCTGCTTACAATACACTGACTTTTGTTTCTGTCTTCAAGATTTGAAGCTGGAGACCGGACTGTAGCAGGAGGAAGAACCAGACTTCATCTGCAGGGCTGCATTTGTGAAAGAAGATGGGGAGATGTGAGTATGGTCTCTTTGTTAACCCAAGACAACACACCACACACTTTCCAGCATTTCTCTCTTGATTTAAATGCGCAGTACACTCTACTGTACTCTTTGTTCATCGCATTTCACAAACTTCTCCCAATCACACCTCTTTTACTGCTTTCATTAATTGCACAGTAATCACACTTCTCTGAATTGTTTTTTTAAGCCACTTTTCCCGGCAAAAAAAACTAATTAGGACCGTCACCTGGATAAAAAGATAATTAGATTAACTCTTCCCGCGCTTTTAGATAGTGCATGAATTACCGTGCCCTTTGACCCCAACACCTAGCCACCCTACATTGAACCACTCTCACAGTATGTTAGTGACACTGTTCCAACACTTTGGACCTTTTAACTTCTCCGACCACACTCAGCTACATCAGACCAACCTTCCCAAACACTTGGTTACTGGACGGAAAGTTTTCTGCCAAAAGACTCTGAAGAATTTCTCACTCTCCTGTTCAGTCAATGCACTCAGCATACTCCCTTGGGGAACGTCTTTGCTTGCGAAGACATTGATGCTTCAACACATCAGTATACCAGTGCAATTGACTGACCAGGAGAGTGAGAAATTCTTCAGAGTCTTTTGGCAGAAAACTTTCCGTTCAGTAACCAAGTGTTTGGGAAGGTTGGTCTGATGTAGTTGAGTGTGGTCGGAGAAGTTAAAAGGTCTAAAGTGTTGGAACAGTGTCACTAACATACTGTGAGAGTGGTTCAATGTAGGGTGGCTAGGTGTTGGGGTCAAAGGGCACGGTAATTCATGCACTATCTAAAAGCGCGGGAAGAGTTAATCTAATTATCTTTTTATCCAGGTGACGGCCCCAATTAGTTTTTTGGCGGAAAAAGTGGCTTAAAAGACAATTCAGGAAAGTGTGATTACTGTGCAATTAATGAAAGCAGCATAAGAGGTGTGATTGAGAGAAGTTTGTGAAATGTGACGGAGAAAGAGTACAGTAGAATGAACTGGGCATTTAAATCAATACTGAAATGCAGGAAAGTGTGTGGTGTGTTGTCTTGTGTTAACAAAGAGACCATACTCACACCTCCCCATCTTCTTTCACACATGCAGCCCTGCCGATGAAAGTCTGGTTCGTCCTCTTCCTACAGTCCGGTCTCCGGATCCCCCTTGAGTTCAAAAGCCTCAGGTCCTTCCCACCATGGTCTGGTCTCTAACTTCAAATCTTGAAGATAGAATTAGAAACAAAATTCAGTGTATTGTAAGCAGCGATTGGCCTTGTCAAGAACTAACGTCTACAATGTCATGCTGTTAGTATGATGAAAAAATATCCAGGCAACAATGATCATTAAAGATAATTATAATAAAACCCTACGATTGAACTACTCCTTTGCTCATCATTGATTATGAATAAATGTAGAAATGTGCTGTTTTTCTTAAATATTGTATAATTTCTGGTATAGACTCGGTTTGTTTAACAGATCTAAAAATAAGATGTTGTAAAGCAATGTCTCACCTGTGAAGACTCTTCGCTTTGCTGTGTCTTCAAGTCAACTGGTCTGCAGAGCCCATCTGGTCTGGTTTGGACAGAAGTCTCCAAGTCAGGACAGGTTTCTCCCAGTCAGGACGGGAATGTCAGGACACACCTACATGTAACAATGAAAGTATAATTAGTGTGATGCAAAAACATTTCTCCATTCAACACTGATCATGAATGGCCTTTAAAAGAACTATCCATCCTTAAATGGATCTATAACTTGAGGTGTTTTAATGTGTCACTGCTGGTGTGTTGTGCCTCAGAAAAAAATTATACTTTTATGGCAATTTTATGGCAATGTTTGACACATGTCTGAAGAAAATGGTTAACAAGATCCCATGGTCTGCATGTGCAGCACAATACATGTAATAACATATAATGGTTCATCCACAAATAAAGCTTCACTAGTCTTAACGTTAGACTTTCATTAGAACAAGAAATATTTTGCTGAATACAGACCTACTTGTTAAAAGTCTTCATTTCCCTCCATGTCTTCACGTAAACGGGATTGCTGAGCCCCAATCAAGTCTGGTCTGGATTGGACAGGAACGTCAGGTCTGGTTTGGGCAGGTGACCCTCAAGACACACCAAACAGTGAAAATATTATCAGATGGTGTGAAAAAATATCTCCATGCAAAAATTATCCTGGTGAATGAAAAAGACCAGCATAACTAACCCAATTGATATACATGATTGTATCCCTTATATTAGCTTGAATAGATGTATATGTAATACGTGGCATTTTCCAACGGTACTGCAGCGGGCTTTTTCATTGTATGTGTTCAGCATAACTAGAGAAGCTGTAAGCCTCTCTCGATCCCAGGTTTTACCATTTCGTGAGTTGGGAAACAAGATGGGCTCTTAGGCCACAGCAAGTAATTTTTTATGGATGACATCAGCATGCACATTGAAAAGTATGTTGTAAATGTCCAACGGCTGTACTTTGATATAGTACTGTATTTAATTTACTAGTAATTGCTCTTGTCTGATGGCAAGTGTTGACAGTCCAAAGTGTTTCATTCTAATGTTTTTCGCAGGAAAAGTCACATATTGTACCCATCTTTTCTTTCACAGACAAGGGACACACATGTCAGAGCAGGAAAGCCATTGGTATACAAAACAACTGCTAACGTCCTTTTTTTACTTCAAAATTAAACTACAAAACTAGAAACATAACTGCGATATTCAAGAGAACAGTAAAGAAATTTTCAATAAAACAAACCTGCCTAAAGCTAGAAACTAGCTATAGCGCGTTGTATTCTAAAAACCACACTAATTTTACACGAATATCAAGAAACGCGTGTTCTCTGTTTGTTGGAAATCTATTCGACGATATGGTTTGTTGTCTTACCTTGTGAATTTCAGCCCACCCATGACCACGCCGTCCTTCCAATTTCTCGTCTTCTCCCAAAATTTACCAGGTCAGAAAAAACGCATTTTCTTCGTCAAAAATCCAAGGAACGGCATAAGTCCACATAGAAAACATCCCCGAAGATTTGCTCCACACGTTATAATAAATATTTTTCGAACAGGAAGCTGGAAATTTATCCAAAAGGTGACAAACAATTCCTGTTCTTCTCCGCGTGACCAACAGTCTAGACTGAATGGAGCCGTACCATGTGTGATTTTTACACAGGTGTGCACAGCAGCTGATCTAATTTTTACCCTGATGGCCACAATTATCTAATCACCAAGAATCGAACCCCTCCAAAATAGTGATGCCAACCCCACCATTTCGGACTAGTACACGTCAAACACACATACTGGCTACGTCTGAGGCAACAAGTACGGGTATAGAACGTATAGTAGTGGGAATATGCTAACGCAATCATGCGACGTAACTCATTTCCGTGCACTACACGTTTCTGTGCAAACATGTCTGTCCTTGGTGCTGAATGCCATCGATATCTGGAGGTCTGGTTACGAATTACGTGGGATTAAAATGACTGATTACGTTTCAGGTAAAAGGTCATATAGATGTTTTTACGGCTCCTACTTCAGGAAAATCAATTCATTTACGTGTTAAACAACTTTGATATAATTGAACTTAAAGTTTTTGTTGTTTTGAACCACAAAATTTAAAGATTTACTTTGCAAAAGCCTGCCAAAGTTAACAAATTAAAGTTTAAACATAACCTTTTATGGTATGTAAAAATCGATAATCTTTAGAAGAAAATGTATGTATCTTTATTGTAGCGTCACAACTTCAATACGACATACATGTACTTGGCGCCTATTTTCGGCATGTTGAACACCCACAGAGGACAACAAAATTTCTTTTTTGTGTGAAATCGAGTGAAAATCAATGCGCGCGCTGATGTCATTTATAAACATTACTTGCTGTGGCCTTAGGATAACATCTAGTAGAAAATTCAAACCGTGAAGACGCGTACGGGTATTTGGTGCTGTTACGTTTATTACGTGAAGACTACAATGGCCATATGTGGTTCGGAAGTTGAAAGTTCGAAGTTTTCAAAGTCACGATGACGATTTCTTAAAAGCTAGTGCAGAAATCCGTGGGGCCAAAAATGCACAAGTTGTTTTTACATGTCTTGCTGGACACCCTTAGCCTGGGTGCTATTCGATTTGTAACGGGACTCCTTGCGAAAAAATCGTGCAAGGAGCCCCGTTACAAATCGGATTGCACCCAGGCTAGGACACCCTGTCTGTAACTTCTCTACATCAAAACTGCACTGCAAAATACAGTATATGCCCACTGAAGTCGAAGTGTGGTGTTATTCTTTCGTCTTGTATTTCTTTAATTCAGAGTAGAACTTAAATTTACTACTTGAACAGTCGACAAAAAGAATGGTACACGCTTGCGTTCCTAGCTTTACTATCACTCTTAAGCTTCGTCTCTGCTTTGATGCGCCCTTCTGGATTTGAATGCCTAGCAGTTATTTTGCGTCACGGTGCTGAAGTTGAGTCAGCACCCTTCCTGTTTCATGTGACTCCACCCCATGTAAAACTACCTGGTCCTTGACTGCGCACCACGCTTATAACAATGCAATATGAAACCCAATACCGTGATGTTTCGCATGGTAGGTGACCTGTCACTGCGGTTACTGTCGTCAGCAGTAACCTCCTACATGTCCTAGTGGATCCGGATCTTTCGCTAGATGGATACACTTCCTATGTAAAATACTACCACAAAGTGGAATACGTACATTATTGTACAAAAACCTGGAAAACTTGATAAACACCTGTTTAAGTGAGGATCATTACGCCATAAAAGAGAAGCGAGAAGAAGTTGAATTTTACCTCCTAGACTATAGTCAGTACTTTACCGGTGTATTCTTTCGGCTGTAATTGTAAACTATCCTTTTGTAGTGACATGTATGTACAATAAAGGTCCATTCATTCATTATCTAACATGCAAGACACTGTCCAATAGGCCACCGAAGGTCGTCAGAAATAGAAAAAGGTCACAATCTTCCCAATCAACCTCTAGAGCTTGGAGAGCTGTCATCGGGCGGTAAACAGCGAGACGCGTGCACATTGTGATGGTGTTTAGCCAAGAGGAGGGGCGGGAACTCACACCCTACATTCACTGAACATGATATAGTCGCAACGGACTGACGGCCATGGGTTACACCATTTCCGCTTTACAGCGGGTAATCTCTCCAAGTGAAGACAATGGGAAAAGTCTGACTGTATTTTCATATTGCGCGCTACATGTACACAAAAACGCTATCTCTAACGTCAGATACTACAATGTAAGTTAAAAAAACTGAAAGAGTTTGTAGACTTAGTTTTTGCGGGAATAAAATGGTAGCACACATTGATATTTTCACAGTTTCCATGTCTGTTTGTCAAAATTTACTAAGATGCTGCGTCTTAGCGGAGCGCAACTTTAAATTTTAAAAATCATTTTCCATTTCGTGTAGGTTGAGGTTAATCTCCAAGCAGATCTTTGGGTGTCTGCAAAGCTGTATCCATTTGACAGTTACCATTTGCCACTCCAGGTTGGGCTGGCATTAAAACAATATACCAGTACAAAAAAGAAAGCCCGATAAAAACGCTTAAAACACGTCAAAAATAAGCTGAAACCTAAACCTATGCTTGGAGGTAATGGAGACTAAAATCGACACTTTTAACATTCACCACAGTGCAAAGTATCACACAATGCAATATCTTGTTCCAGTATGTGGAATACAACTGCAGGAGTTTGCTTTCCTAACCCACCCATTAATTGCCAGAGATTGTTCAATGTGTACCTGCCCCGTTAGGAAATGCACCTGACTCATCGGCCTGTTCGGAGATGAGCGCAATAAGTGCCTGTAACTTGTCTCTCGATGGTCTTCTTGATTCTCGTCAAATCTCGTCTGCGATTGAATATTTTCTAGAAAGATACATAACTTAAAAATCACAACGACATATCTTCGTTCCAGATGAAATTTGAAAGATTATCTTGCAGTTTGGTTAGGAACGCCCTTGTGTCAGACAAGGGCAACTATCATGACGTCATGAGGGGAGGGAAAAGCAAACTTTCTTGACTTGTGACTGGCCCAAGAGACGATCGTTTTGTCAGTTTTCCCCACACACTGTGTTAAACTTTTGGTCAGAATTTTTGACCTGCAGCATCTCAAAGGAAGAGGAGGTCTCGTACTCTTTTGGGTTGGAAGGGGGAGTTGAAATCACGTGCAATCTTGTGTGCCTCGGCCGGCACAAAGTCCAGATCTCGACCCGATGCGAAGAGATTGACCCTTTCGACCCACCGCCCACTTCGCCGCAAGCTTTACAGGTGGGTAGCTACCGTTTGCTCTGTCTTGTACGTATGTGTAACAATTTCCATGTTTTTGCTGAGGTTTTACATGCAATTTTGAGAGGAACTGAAGCGCATATACAACAAACTTGAGAGAACATTATCCAACTGAGGTTTCGGACGACGTAACGTTACATGTCCCGTCCAGAGCATTCGAAGTAGTTTTGTCAAGTTCAGATGACTGAGTTATGTTTTTCCAGCTTAGCCGAAATTCATGTAAAATTACTCGGAAATGATATCTTCACGCTGAATATTTCTGTGTCTTTGTATCGTTTGAGGATTGCGACGCTTAGTCGTGGGAGTTGTCCTCTCAGTCAACGGCCCTGTGTCCTGTGAGTAACGTTACAAGTCGGCCTGCGAAACCAAACGAATTTTCCTCTGTTTGCTCACTGTGGGCCCAACTGGGTGAACTGTTGTTGACCCACAGGTGTTTTTCAGACGAAGGAAACTAACTTTGACGCCTGGCGTGTCTTTCAGCGACACCAACTGGTCCGTATCCAAGCCGAACCATTGTTTGAAAAGTGTCTTATACAAGTCCACTACATGCGTTGACATGTAATGCCTGGTTGATGACCAATGCAAGCGACACGAGTACACGAGGGATGAATTTCAAAATTACCCCTATATCAGTGTATAAAATCTGGGTCTGTTTACATTAGGGAATTGCCGGCTCCGCCAGAGCATGGTGCCCTGCTGTGAGTGTTTGATTTAGCCCAGTAGGGGGCGGATAAAACGGCCCATCCTCCCAATTGTCTCCCAACTCCTAAATCCCCTGCCTAACCAGCCAGAAAATCGCCTGGATTCACTTTATCATCTGTTTATGTTGTGAAGCATGTGTTGACAAACTTGATTATCAAGCAGTGAAAAATAGTTAAACTCAAATGTGTGCATACAGCTTAATTAAGTAAGATAGTCCCCAAACTGGGTCTTACTCAAGCATCATTGATGATTTTTCAAAAAATCTTTGTTTCCACAAAAAAATCCATATTGCAACACACCTTGCAAATAAAAATCTCCCATTTTTAATGCCTTGAACTTTTGATTCTTGAGAATGTTTTGTGGGTGTTCAAACTATTGGTTTTACACATCTCAGTTATGAAGTTCAACACCAGCAAGTGAACATGTAACTTCTTGCTACTACCAGGCGTCATTGAACTCCTTTAAAAGTTACCCCGACATCTAAAAATCATGGATAGCAGTAGTGTATTCAAGTGTTGTGTTAATCTGGCTTGCTGTACACTAGCTTTCAAAGCATTGAGGTTTTCTAACAGACCACACTGTAGCTATTACACAACAGAGCAGGTAAAACAGCAACAAGGTTGTTGTATTGTCCTTTTTTCACTTTTTGTGACTTTCATTAAAAGGTAGACAAAATTGCCTCTGTATTTTTTAGGCAAAATCTTTTCAGATAAAAATCTTAGAAAAAGAAGGACAAAATATTGTGACATCTTGTTTCATTTGTATATTTGTTTGCAGTTTTTTGTTACTTCAGGTAAGCCTGAAGTTTGTTCTGTTTCCAGCCACATGTTTGATAATAGAAAAACCATGTGAATTAAAGGCTAGAAAATTTCACGTACCCTCCATGTCTGGTACTACAAGCCCAAAGGGAGTTATTGTAGTACTGTAATGGCGGTTATTAACTGCTTAAGTGTCATGGGTGGGGCCGTTTAGAGCTTAGACCTACTTTACCATCATGTCTGCAAATGATGATGGATAGAGTAAGAATTACCCACCATAAAGTCCTCAGACAACAGATATGTTTGACCGACAGTAGATGGCCTACATATAAAATTTAAACTTAGTGCACTGAATGAAAACAAGATCCCCCTGTTGTCCCTTCTTCCTATCCGTGCATTGTGTTACAAGACTGTTTTGATTGCACAAAGGATTTGCTAGAAAGTGTGGAGAGGTCAGATAGAGGTGAAGGATACTAAGTACTAGTAGCCTCCTGTAGGGTAGATTGTTTAAAGCATGGTGTTAGACAATGGCCCAATCAATTACACTGTTTGCAACTAACTAATTAACAAAGAAGATAGCATCGTCCCTTTGTTTGTGCCCATGTTAATCCTTCTTACAATCATTTTGTTTTCCTACAAAGGCTACAAACATTCAATTGTTTGGTCCTCTAATCATTTTCGAAGGAAGAAATGAAAAGCAAAACTCCAATCCATGTAAAGAATCTCCACTGCCAAAACATAATTGTAAATTTTTCATTTCTTGTGTTCTTGATTTTTGCAAACTTTAACTTCTTTTTGAAGGCAAGACATGTACTGCAAATGAATTGAAGTCCAGTTTATTAATTTTTGTTATTTTTTAGTGCAATGGATACGAACAATGCTGAATCTGATGCATATGGACACTGTTTGAATTTTTATCTTCACAGTGTTTTATCAGACATAACAGTTGCTCACACGTGTATTCTAACAATGTTGCAATACTATATGGAGGCTTTTTACCTTCTGAAATACATCGGGGCTGGAAATTCCACCTGCATATGCAGGTTAGTGCAGGTAAAATTGGAGCTGTGCAGGTATTTCTGATGTCTACTTGCATCTAACCTGAACTGGTTCATGTACTGGGTTTATAGGAACATCTTGGTGTATGTGGATTTTTATTTGCTGCATTGACTGTTACCACCTATGAAGTATAAAAGAAATAGTGACAATGATTTCTGAACAGTTTTTAGTGTGATCATACTTTCTAAATTCTGAATGGTTCAGGTAAAATTTGTCTGGTACAGGTACTTTCAATGTCACCTGCACCAGAAATGCAGAAAAATGCAGAAAAAAGTATTTTGAGCCCTGCACATGAATAGGGAAGGATGAAGGGCTCCCCTGTAAACTTGGATTATTAATGATTCAGCAAAGCTTTCAAAGCATGGAGACGTGTTCTTTATTGTGTCTGAACATCTGAAAAGGCTTTTTATTGATGTTGACCAAACAAAGCTTGCTAAGCCCAGTTGTTTCAACAGTTGGTCCTACATTTTGCAGATTAGAAACAACAATAAAGTAACGAAATAACCCAATGGTACCAGTTTTAGGACACTTTCAGTCTCTGGCTGACAATTCAACTGTTTCTCAGAGGCCATTTGTAGTTTTTTTCATATCTAAACTTTATTAGTTTTGAAACAAGTTTAATCTTTTCATATGTCAGAACTGTTGTAACATTTGTCAGGTATCACCCCCAAAATGGCGCCCAGTTAACGTGGCAACCCCGTGACCTTTCATTGCTCTGCGCTGTTTGCCGAGGCGGTCGAGCTAACAGTCCCATTGCTTAATGTTTAACTTCCCCAACTGCTATTTCAATAGAAACGATGGCTAATCTAGTAACGCTGAGTTACAATATGTGCGGGACAATACACGTGTCAATCATGAAAGGGGGTGGTGCCGTTAGGAGTGAAAAGTTCAGCAGATAAATGGTGGCGAAGCCTGGTAACACTGGGATGTGAAGTACCACCAGCCATTATGCCTGTGTTTGTACCTGTGTGTGCTTTCAGGGGATGGTAAAAGTGCATGGAGCTGACAAGTGCGACCTACTATGGTCTTGATTTCTGCACTTTTGCCTTTGTTTCAGCAGCCTGGGTTTGTAACAGATTTGGACTTAGTTTACTTGTTACAGCCAAACGACCATTTTGAATAAGCAAACAGGTTACAACCCCGGCCATTTGCAAGCCACAAAACAGCACATAAATCATTAGAATTGCTGCAATAAACTGTAAGCTCCTACGTGATAAGGCTGCAAAAATTTAGTGTTATCTTTTATATTGTTAAATGATGAACAACGTCAAAATATACATTCCTACAATTTTTACAATACAGCTATGTTCAGAAGAAGGATTGTATTTTGAGTTTTTTGTATTGTATGATTGTACTACTTATTACTATTAGTGACAGGCACATTTAAAGGCAGCCAATGCAATTTTGGTGGAGCAAAAGAAAAAATATTCTGGATGAGGAAATCTGCTTGATGTTGACATTTACTGCTATTTCTTAGCACATTTTTATCATCATTTCAAATTTGAAGCATTTGAAATAGCCCAAAAATAAACTATGTGAGGAGTCCCCTTTATTTTTTGGTACCACCAATAAATACCTAGAACCAGCCTACGATACGAAACAAGCAACCCTTTTCCATCAGCGACATCACATTTTTGCCTCACAAATATTAGTATGCTGTGGAGTAGGGTTGATTCAACTTACAACATTTAAAAATGACCAGAAAATTGACTTCGAAAATCAAATCCAGTTTTACTGCCCTTAAATCGCTTTGGCTGCTCAACCATCATAAGTGACAGTCGTTCAAAATTTCTGCTTTATTCTAGTAAAACCTGCAATATTTCAACGTCAACAAGGCTGTCTTGGTTTACTCATCTGCATGGCAACTTGGTAGTAGTTGAACCATGCCCTCAGCAAACAGCACACTCCTTTCTTGCTCAGCATGAGGTGATTGTAGCTTGATAAAAAAAGAGCGACCAGTTACCTTGATGCGTGGGAGTGACCTGTGCCTTATGTGGCAATGCAAGATTCCTTGCAACGTGGCAAGAGCAAATATTTAACCACGAGGTTGTAAAATGTTGGCCGTTACAGAGCAAACTTTTCTTCCAAATAAATATGTTTTGATGTCGCATTTTCCTATATAATAGCTTTGTTTCATGCACAGGTATCGTAGCTTTTCAAACATGGGAGATTCAAGCAGATAAAGTATACATTTTTTTTAATTTAGAAGAGAATGGTTTAGGTCATGTGAAATTCATGTGATTGTTGAACTTTGGATCGTTGACCCCAGAATAGTCTGTCACACAATGCAAGAGTAGAATCCAAGATTTGCATAACCCTCTGGTTTGAGCTTTACTTTTCTGCACTAAAAAGTTTTGATTATCAGCTGATGTCTTTCAAGTCTCAGAAGCTTATCAGAAAATCACCTCACACATGTTTATGGTGACCAAATGAATTATGACAATTCATAAACCAGGTATAAATCTGTCTGTAAAACTTGTGGTTTGTGGTACTTTGGAAATATTTCAAAGATAAGGTTGGACACATAGGAAAAAGCCAAGCATATATCTGGACAGAAGCAGTAGCTAAGCTGCATTTGAAGCTACTTCTGCAATACCTGCTATGTACTAATTCTGTTGAATTCTACAGTACAATATTGCAAGAGCAAGAGGTATTTTCCATTGCATCTAATAGTATATGACTATAAAGGTCTTGCATTGGGTGATTAGCACACCCCATTATAAGTACACAAAAGTATTGGAATTGTCACACCTGTCCTTTTTACTTTTATCTGGTTTGAATGAAAAACAGTTCATAACCTCTCAAACTGTTTTGTTGCCATATGATAAACATTAAGACTTACAAGAGTTATTAACGTTAAGCATGTATATGCATGAAGTAGTCTTATGATTATATGGTATATACTATGGCTGTACTATATAGAGTTTGGTCATATACATTTTCTTGTGAGAAATTTTGCACCTGCGTGGTAAAACAGGTGAGCAACATGTAACTCATAGTGCACCGTAAAGTACTGTACATTTCTTCATTATACAAATTTACTTGCAAGCTAGAAGATCCATGGTGCTATTTGGTCCCTTGCTACAATTTTGTTTCATACTTTTGGATGTGAAATAGCTCAAACTTATATTACTTCCACCTAGGTCATTTGTTGAGGTACTTGTTGGCTAGTTTCCTGGTTGACTGTGAACAGGACTGACTTACATGTTGTAAAAAGTTGTGAGGAATTCCTCTAATCTATTGGACAGACAGTTGGTGGTAAGTTTGGGTACATAAAACATTTTGGACTTCAGATCCAGGAATTTTTCTTCAAAAGATGCTTGAACTTCTTCCTATTGAGTTAGCCTTTGGTATCAAATCTGTATCACATAAGGTTCAGCAGTAAGGCTAGGTTTATCACAAAATGCTGCTTTGCATTGGTTTTTCTGTCTAGTGTTTTTAATCTTATCTGATTTTTCTGGGCACATGGTTGTCACCAGGGTTTATAGTTTGGACAGGCTTGTTTTGCTAATTAGCTCAGCAACTGCTAACGATCTTACCACTGTCCAATCCCTTGATAAGTTTCTGGTACATATTGACTTCAATTGTTTTAATTTTGTTGTATGCATTAGACAGGTGAATGCATTAATTGGATAATGGTAGGATATTATTGCTAATCCTTATATTATTATCTCCAAGAAACTGATAACAACGCAAATTCTGATGTACCAGAAAAGTTGCAGTCCACTATAAATTTAATCAAAGATGTTCTCATCAGCAAATTTTATGCTGTTCAGTACAGCCATACAGAGAATTTGACCAGTTTCTTGATTCCTTTTGTATTGCGTAATCTTTGACCTGGATGTCTAACCTTCATTGACGAACCATACAGGTATTATTAATGAGATTACCATATTAGCACGTTTTGAGAGGTTAAATTCCACCACGTGGATCATTTCACAATTTTCAATCTGAACACAACCTTTAAGAAAAAACTTAAGCGAACCAGGAAGCAATATGTCCGGTTGCTGATTCGAATCTGTTTCAAAGAAGTTGATTGGACGGGATGTACTACATGCACAGGTGGTCTGTTTTTCAAGACCCCATCTCCCCTCCCCCCTATTTTTGCCTTTCTGGAACAACCCTGAGGTTAAATATCGATCCAAAGAAAATTTACACAGTTTGTAATTATCTCATAACTGGTCACATGGTCCAAACTACAAATACACTGCCGGCACTCAAGATAGCAGTCAGTTGGCCATCGTGCTAATTCATCAGAAATTTGCTATAATTTTATCAGCTTTTGGGGCAGTCAAGGACGGTGTTTTTTTTACACATGGCAACTAGGTAAGTGATGAACTCGCCATTCTGGGTTGCAAGCCACACCCTTACGTTGGAGTTACAAAACAGCAAAGTTTATCTTTAACCTGGCGAGCCTTTTCTATGTGGTGTTTGCAGATAGCTTGGTTGTTGCCCAGGCTGTGCAGTGCACTCAAAGGTCGGTTGGGTTGCCGAGAAGTGAGTGCGCATTTCTGTGTCTTTTTTACCGTTCCTAACTCTGATCTGTATGCGATTCTGTGTTTGTAGATGCGTTTGTGTTTGAAACGTATGTTGCTTTACAAGATGTTTAGGTTTACAACATGTACATTGCAGTAACGAGGGTGGCATTCCGACGTTTCACCTTGTCCATACATAGCCGTTGTACATAGTATATACAGGTGGATTCTCTGGTTCAAAAGCAAAAAAGGTTGTTATTATATCAATGGTTTTATAACCTTGACATTACCTCAAAACATCGTATTTACGGGTTCTTTGTACTAGAGGGTGTTCAGGGAGTAAAAAAGTTTTGCTGGCTCATGAAAAAAAAACGTGTCAGGTACGTTGTACTTTGGTCCCCTCCGTGGACAAACATGTTGACAGTTTGGTCATAGTGCAGTTGGTGGGTGGTGCCCGAGTCAGCCATTTTGCTACATAGGTCGGGCATGAATATGGACCCAAGGACGGCTTGAAGTATAGTTACAAGCTACTTTAGAACATCTGCTTGTCTCTGAAAGGATTTAAACAGTCCCTAGACTCTGTATGTATATGTTACAGAAGAATAGGAGATGCTCCAAAAAGTCTGTAGATTCCATATGTATATGATTATACTAGAGTATGAATCACCTTGACCTTGTATATTCACAGCAGGTCATTTTTTCCATATTTCTTATGTGTTTTGAATCAACAAGTGTTCAGGTTTTATCTACTCCTAACATGTTGGGAACAACTTTGAAATAACCTGTTCCCTCTATATCCAACGTCTCCCATTACAAGCCGTGTTACTGAAATCTATGTCAAAGTTGTCAAGGAAGGTGTTATAAATGATAACTTCTCAAAATGACACATGATGGCTTGTAAAAGACCCTTACCCTTATTCAATGTTTTCTGAGAAAAGATGGGTTTCGGAAAAAAAAT
The DNA here is from genome assembly GCA_013266295.2 of Branchiostoma floridae x Branchiostoma japonicum. Lineage (NCBI taxonomy): Eukaryota > Metazoa > Chordata > Leptocardii > Amphioxiformes > Branchiostomatidae > Branchiostoma > Branchiostoma floridae x Branchiostoma japonicum. The sequence continues at coordinate 6,242,942 of CM023827.1, read as the reverse complement.
ATGGAGCTGACTTGCAAGTTTTGCATGTGGAAAAGAGCTCAGCACTCTGCTGTACTTGACAACATTTATAAAGTGTTATTTTCATATGTTTAAAATACATGTCCCATGATAGACAACGTGTTAAAACTCTTGTTTTCTTTCCTTTCTCCTTGCAGTAGCATGACAGCAGGGGGTCTACAGGGACACACGATGTCCGAGAACGACGATAACCCGCAGGGCCCGCAGGGCATCACCGGCGCACAGAACGAGGCCGCCCTCCTGGCTCTCATGGAGCGCACAGGCTACAACATCATCCAGGAAAACGGGCAGAGGAAGTACGGCGGCCCCCCGCCAGGCTGGGAGGGCGCCACCCCGAGCCGCGGCTGCGAGGTGTTCGTCGGGAAGATCCCTCGTGACTTGTTTGAAGACGAACTGGTACCGGTCTTCGAGAGCATAGGTAAGATCTACGAACTGAGACTCATGATGGACTTTAACGGCAACAACAGGGGCTACGCCTTTGTGATGTACACCTCCCGAGATGACGCCAAGAGGGCAGTCAAGCAACTCAATAATTATGAAATCAGAAAGGGGAGGCTGCTGGGGGTTTGTCCCAGCGTTGACAACTGCCGCCTTTTTGTGGGCGGGATCCCAAAGAACAAGAAGAAGCACGAAATCCTAGAAGAGATGTCCAAGGTCACAGAGGGGGTGGTTGACGTGATTGTCTACCCCAGCGCCACCGACAAAACCAAGAATCGTGGGTTTGCATTTGTCGAGTACGAGAGCCACCGGGCTGCAGCCATGGCGCGCAGGAAGCTCATCCCCGGCCGGATCCAGCTGTGGGGGCATCAGATCGCCGTGGATTGGGCCGAACCAGAAGTGGAAGTAGACGAGGATATCATGAAATCTGTGAAGGTACTGTATGTCCGCAACCTCCTCCTGACCACGACAGAAGAGAGCCTGAAGGAGAGTTTCGAGAAGGTGGCCACACCAGGATCCGTTGAGCGGGTGAAGAAGATCCGCGACTACGCCTTTGTCCACTTTAAAACCAGGGAGGAGGCAGTCAAGGCCATGAATTCCACCAACGGGCAGCTCATCGACGGCTGCCAGGTAGAAGTAACTCTAGCCAAACCAGTAGACAGGGATAACTACGTCCGTTACACACGTGGTGCTGGCCGAGGCATGCCCATGGAGATCTACCCAACAGGCTACGAAAACTACTACATCCCAACTCCTTACCCTCCAACCCACCTGTATCCAGCAGCTGCTGCAGCAGCCGCAGCCTTCGCACCTGCCAACCTGCGCTTCCAAGGCCGCAGCTCTCTCGGAGCTCGTGGTGTGATGCGCGTTCGTGGTCGTGGGGCTGCCGGTGCTCGTGGGGCAGGCGGATCACGTGGCTACTTCTCCTACGGTCTCACGCGGGGCGGCTTCTATGGCCAGAAGAAGAAAGAGCTGTTTGATCTACTGCCTGGCATGGAGCTCACCCCAACCAACCCTGTCACCATGAAGCCACTCAAGTCTGCACCACAGGTGCCACTGGACCAGGTAAGGACTTGGAGAAGAAGTGACATCTTAAACCTTAAAGTCTTGGCCTGCTTGAGACGTACTCTTTAACTCTGGTTTCAAATAGCAGAAAGTCTTATAAGATCTCCAAAACTGTTAATCCCTGCCTTTGATTGTTTTGTATTTTTTAAATCAAAATTTTTCAAAGTGCACAATCACCTTTAAAATGCATTTCATGTAAGAACTTGACCATGTGTTTAGTTATTTGGCCACTTTTTAAGTGCCATTGTGTGTTTTTGCTTAGATGTTGGAAGAGATGTGCCAGAAGAACCAGTGGGGATCCCCGGTGTACTCCCTCCACTCCACCATGGGCCCTGGGGAGCGACAGCTCTTCCTGTATAAGGTAGGTTCTCCATGTTAGCATATGGTTTTATACCATTCTTCAATACATTCTGTACTCTTTGTCCTTGTCAGTTTGCAATTTGCAATAAAGAATTTCAATTTCAATTGTTCTAACCACAGAGAGAACTGCACAAGAAGACCACTCAGAGAACTGATGAAATCTGATGTATGTTAACAGGTGGTTGCTACAAACAGGATTCTTAATTCTGGAATGAGTCAATGGGAAAAATTATTATCCAAAGGACAATCAAAAAGTGGTCACATTGGCCAATTGGTCCTTATGTAGACGTGCCTCTAGATCGTGAGTTTACAAATCTCGCTTTGAATCCCAGCTGTTGTAGCTTACCCGACTAGAAAGGGTTGCAATCCTTAGGACGTGATGTTAAGCCATGGTTCGCTGTTTATTGTGCTTGTTGAAAAGAGCAAGGCCATACAATACCATCTTCTAAAGAGCCAATTTCATACTCAGAAGAGGATGATAAGAAATGTTCATGAAAAGGATCACAATCTTCAACGTGCTCAAGGTGTGGCTCTCAAACATGGGACCTCCGGCTTTACATCCCATATCGAAGCTAGGTACCCATTTTCACCCAAGTCCAGTGAGGAAATAGGTCCCAAAGACACAACAATGGGGCGTGCCAGGGATTTAAACCCAGATCCTTCAGATTCTGAGTCAACAACCCTAAACACAAGTCTACCTTGCCACCTTACCACGTTGTGTCAATGAAGATTTTTTTTTCTGTATTGTAATCTGCAGGTGACAGTGCCAGCCCTGGCTTCACAGTACCCCAGTGCCCAGCCCTTCCAGCCCACCAAGTTGGCTCCGTCTGTGGAGGAAGCTAAGAGCGTTGCTGCCGAGTTCGTCCTCGGCCAGCTGGGGATCCCATTGGACGTCTCCAGCGAGGTCCCCCTGGCGGCCATGGCGGCCACGGCAGGCGCTGCCTACCAACGTCCCCTGGCTGGCTACACCTTGGCCAAGGATGGCTCATCATACGCACAAGGCTTTGTGCCGATGACGTCAGCTGCGTCCCTCGCCACAGCTACCTCTCGCCAGGTGCAGAGCCAGGACGTGTACAGTGCCGCCGCATACGGGGAATACGCCCAGTACGCAGCAGCTGCTGCAGCTGCCTCCGCTCAGCATGAGCTGTACCAAACGTATTGAATGTAGTCAGTCAGAAGCAATAGCAATGAGTGCTGCGGTGTTGTCCTTCTTTAAAAGTACAACACATCACGGTACAGCATCACCTTCACTGTTGAATAAGTGACAGAATTGTGACATTTACTAACAGTCTTGTTTTTAGATGAGTATGATGTGAGGGTTCTTATAGGTAAAGGAATTTTCCTTGGTGTTATTGGTAGCATTGCCACATTTTTTTTGGTGTGTTTCCAGGCAAATTCATGTTTCTTAAAACATGCTTCTTAGTCTAAGCTGCACGACTTATTGAGAAAATCCTTAATAGTAGCTAGTACTGTTATGTGCTGGTAGAAAGAAAAATGTGCCTTGAATGTATGAACTTGTCACAAAATTACTTGATAATTGATAGGCAATAATCCTGCTATAAAAGATTAGGTGCAGTGTATTTTTCTTGTGCACATGTAGTGTTCTAGTTTTAGCTTTAGATTAGTGGTTTTAAATATCATTGATTGGAAATGATCAGACTCTGTTGATCATCTGAAGTTCTGTCCATTGCAGTTGACACTCTATGTGCCAAAAATCTTAATCTACCTTTAATCTACCTATTGTATATTCCTGGAGCATCAATGTATTGTAATCTCTAACCTTTAGTATACTGAATTGTCTTTTAACCATTGTTGATTTTATAGTATCGAGTGGCCAGTTATTTTTATGTAGGAAGGGGTTGGCATGGTTGTTCTAGTAGCCTTATGTGGAAACAAGCTGACAACAAAATGCAGTCTTGTTAGTATAGCTGTTTGCTCCAAAGAGAATGCCTTTCCTTTGTTGCATCCTGGGTCATTCATGTTCTATTTTCACCTTGTGTTGACAAAAGTGGCCCTACTTTGCAAGTTTTAAGAAGCCAAAAGGTGAAGAAAAAAATCTACCAGGCACAACTATTGGAATATCTTGAATTCAATTGAGTTGACTTGAATTTTTATCCACCCAATTCAAAGAGATGTTAAGAATCTAAAACCTTACAAAAATTAAGGTTATTTTAGATATGTTAACTCTCTTTTTTAGTGATACTTAAAAAAAGGTAACTTGTGAGCATATATTTGGAACACAAACGTTGTTTTTATTCTATAAGTTAAGGTGTAGAACCTAATATTAGTAAGCTAAAAAGTAGAGCTAAGGGAGTGCTGTTTTGAGATCATTTATCAAAATTTTGTCTCATAATATCATTTCCAAAGGCATGACATATTTGAATATCTGTTAAGGTTATTTGTAATACTGTCACCAAGAATTGTTAATGTTAGGGTGGAATACCTGTACAAGTGTATCACTTGCTTTGTTTCAAGGTTACCCATGTCTCTAGTTTAGCGTAATGCAGTTTCACTTAGCATGAGCATTTAAAGAAAAAGAGCAATTTTTTTCTTATAGTTATTAAGCATGTTGATATTTGTAGTATTTCTCTTCTTGTGAGAAATGTTCCTCTTTTCCTGGAGGATTTTATTTTAGGGTGCCAAGTTGCACAAATGTGTGACACAAGCTCACTTTAAGATATTTACTTCTGTCCTATTTTTAAAGTATTCTTTTACCTTTGCAAGGGATTCCTAAAAGTAGTGGTTTTATCTTTGTCTCAGGAAGGCCTTGTACTTGTTTGCCATTGGCTGTTTGCCGACCAATCATAAAGAGAGTTTTATCATGTACAGTTTCAAAGTTTGACATCAGAGAAGTGGCCTTGTGTTGTGATGCTAAGTGCCAAAAATAACCCTTTTGTGTTATACTTATAGTAACTGTGTTATTTGATTCACCATTGTGATTTTTCAGTCCATCATGTGACCACCATGTTGTGTGTGATTGGTCAAACAGATCACATGACCTCAAACCAATTGTTTCTATATCCCATCATGCTTTGTTTAGCAATTCCTACACAATCCTGGCACTTAGTACCAAAAACATTCTGCCATTTCCGAAAAAAGAAGGCTTAAAATCTGGTGCTTGAGAACTATGCACAGAATTTTTAGCCAATCATGACTGCACCCATGAAATTTCAGCACCTGATTGGTTGGTTAATTCATGTGTGGCAAAGTTTAAAACACCCTGTAACCAACTGTGTTGCAAGTTGGCACTGTAGACCAGTGCTTTCAGAAAATGTCATACAACATCAATTGTTGTACTGGTGTGATTATCGAGAATGTTGGTATGAATTTGGAAGGTTTGGATCCCTTGTAAATAGTTTAAATTTGAGTAGATGCTTGATACTTACCTGAAGGTAGTGATGTGTGTATGCACAAAGTCATTAAATCTTCCCTGTTATGCTTAAAAGTGTGTCTATGCCACTGATTCACTTGTTTGAGGTTGACTCGGCAAGACTCAAGTTGTTCACTTTAGAAAGCCAGTTATTTTCATGTAGTTTCTTAAAGGCATCCAATGCAATTTCAGGGTGGCAAAACTGGATTTTCAAAGTCAATTTATTTTCTGGTCATTCTTTTAGCTGAAGTAAATTGAATCAACCCTATCCCATACATACCAAAATAAATAAAGCAACTGGATAAATTCTCTGAAGTCTTTAGGCCATACCAATTTAGTTCCCAAATTTGCCTGCTACATTTTTTTCTGATTTGCAAAGAAAAAAACATACATGTATTATTCAGGTTCTGAATCAACCCCCCAAAAATGTTCATATTTTGGCCCCAACAGTTGAAGAAAGTCCTTGACTCCCTACATGTAGTTGTTACAGTTTTTTTTCATTTATAAATAAGGTGATTTGATTAAAAGTTATTTGATTAAAAACCAGCCTAATATGTAGACTTTGTGACATTTGGAGCTATCACAGGTTGCCTAGGCCTTTTTTTCTGCCCACCTGCTTCATTGTTTTCCTGCATAAAATCCAACAAATCGAAATTGTTATGGCCTTATTGGCCTGTCCATTTTTCAGACTCAAAAAACAAACAACAATAGATCAACAGGACAGTTCCCTATGGTCATAATATTCAACACCCCCCCCCCCAAAATTGTACAGAGCCCAAAAGAGCTTCTTCAGCGTGACCCTACACTTCAAATGGAATAATCCTACGAATTTTTCAAGTTGTCATGGCAACGGGTGTGTCATTTTGCGCAATTAGTACATCTGTTTGAAATACTTTTTTCTTAGATGTGCGGTTTGAGCCTAAAACTCTGAAAACTATTACTGTGCCCTTTTCCCATACAATTGAATGGTTTAATTATTACAGTACTGTACTTCGAAGTACTGCAGAGGTGCAAGCGGTGATTATTCAAAACATCAGTCAGGGAGATCCTTCCTTTAATTCTTATTTTTAGGATATCGGCAGTTTATAGGAAGAAAGTTTAACTTTAAAGCCTTTTCGCGTCTTTCTTTTCATAAAGGCTTCTTGATAGCAATCTTTGCTAGCACAGTTTGTTTGCGCACAGCGGTTTTATCTGGCCTTGTGGCCGGTGTGGACGTGTGACTCCGACAGGTGGCTGGACCTTCCTTTGAACTTTCCGACTTTCAAAAAAAAACTGTCCAAACGCAAAGTACACGCCCCCTCCGTCTGTCACTGGGTCCCTCCTGTATCAAAATGTTCAGAAGTTCTGTGGGAAAGTTGGCTTTTTCGCGTTTTGTGGCTCCGCTGAGTCTGGAAGTAGATGAACATTTGGACCGTTCCAATCTTAAGGGAGGGTTTCTTTTACAACTGCTTTGTTTTATCCACATAGTTCCATCATTTCCAACAATTCTGCGTCTGGTTACCTAGGTTTTACCTGCATATGTGTTCCAGAAAGACATGTAGTTGGATATTTAAAATTTGTATTGATTTAAATAGTTGTAAAAGGCATACACCCCCTTTGCTGTATGGTCCCCTGTGCTGGCGACGACCGAGGCACGCGTGGGGTCACTCTTAGTTCACCACCAGCCTTCTCGTTGCAGCTCGAGCAAAGTTCACAATCAACAAGATCAGGCGTTTTAAGCGTCGTCGCCTTGCAACGGTAGGTTTTTAACACGTTTTTTTCACCCCACCGCTTACACGTAACAGCGAGATTGTAGCAAATCTATCCATACCTTGCTGTGTTGTCATGTTTAGCACATATGTGTTTCTTATTTAGTTCTAGACACTGACGCAAAGTGAGTGTAGAGGAAGACACAAGTGATTTTGAACAGTTCCCGCCCATTCGCGGTGAATTGGGTGCAAATGAGCCGGTGCTTTACCGTCTCTGTTCTCTGTCAAAACCGTGAAATTTGCTGTCAGGTTGTGTCAACACGGAGGCTCGATGGGACACGGGATATCGTGCGAGGGGATCTCCAACTCCCTTGTGTTGGCAGTAGTAAAACCTGCAATCTGGTGTCAAGCTGTTTGCTCGGGCGCACAGTGTATGTGTGTGTGTGTGCACATTTTATCTGGTGGGCTGCGCAATGGAGTACCTGAAGCTGAAAAACAGTATGAGGACTTTGGCCGAAGGCGAAATTGGCGGACTGCGCCCGGCCGGCGACTGAGAAAATTGCACGCACAGTCGCATATGTGGCGTTTCGCATTCGACTGGCTGACAATGACACCTTGATACTAATTGTAGCTAAATTTGTCTAGTTTAAATGTATATCCCAAACCGTCCCTATATTTGCGGTGAATGTCTAAACAGGTGACACTGCCGCACGTTTGAATATTACGTCATTTCTAGCACTGCGGGACCAGCTAGTATAGACAATAGAGTCATGAAAAACTACCCTCTAGCAGGCTTCAGAAGTGTCTAGAAAGTAGAAACTGGTCGAGTAGACGGAGAACATAGATTTGCTGGAGCGGCAAATGTACTCCTTTAGCCGAACTACTCCCCTGGCATGTTATCTGTGTATTTGGCCAATTTCTACTCTTTCCAGCCGCCTCTGAAGCCTGATAGAGGCTAACGAGAAACATCTAACCTGCCTGGAATCATTGAAAGATGCTTATTTCGTTCCACAGGCTTATCTTTAACGGAAATTGTCCGATTCAGGTTCAGGAAGTGTGCAAAACTAATCCGACACGTGAACGCTTGAGTCAGCAGAACATGCGACGGACTTGAGTTATTTAAATGTTACCTTAAACTGTTAGCGCTTGTGTCTTTGATATGCCGCGCCATTGACACACACGAGGCGCTGTAACATAATCAGTTGTGTTTCTGAAATCCACACTACCTGCATCTTCCGTCAGCTATGACTGTACTCATTATTACGGTACGAAATGGCAACACTTTGATCGTTGCAATCTTTAGAATTTTAGAACTTGTCATACTTACTTTGATTTTATAAGGAAATTTGTGATGATTGTGAGGTGGCAAGTGGGTTGAATTTCACTACAAAGGGCGACTTGACTTCAGAGCACTTTCAGTAGGTTAGACCATTTTGATTTAATTATATGGATGACATCCTCAGGGCACCAAAAAAGATTATGAAATCTAAGTGGTCAGGAAGGTTGAACAAATGACTGAACACACAATGTAGAGCATGGTGTACCATACAATTTGTTTTTTCACACCTCCTTTTGGTGGAGTGCAATGGTGCAATTGTACTGTATGTCTGATTTCTTAGCCTGACTACATCATATTAGCAGCCCTTCCACTGGTCAGACCCCTAGAAGCTTGATGACCAACACCTCTAAAGTCAGGAGAACTACCGGTAGGAACATCTTAATCATGTTGAATTATGCATAGATGCTAACATCAACCATACGCAAGTGTACGAAAACTGTGTACATGAAAATTATGTGTACATCAGGAACGTACATTCAGATCTTATGTTACCTTGAGGGCTGGCTTACAATCAGAACATCATGATACGCCAAAGCAGGGTGATTTACATGCAAGAAAAATTTGACGCGTACACAGTTTTCGCACACAGTTTTCATACCATTAGGTTTTTGCCTGCATGTAAATTTGGGTCATATTATTGGTAAGACAGAACTGTCTGTTTCAATAGTGTTGGAGCCTGGGGTGACTGGTTTCCATAGTGACAGAGAATCCTGAGCTCCTATTGGTAGTTCTGGAAATGGGAGTGGTTTTCTCGAGTTAGCGGTGTATGGCCACAAGCTCTTGGGGAGGAGGCCCAATAAATTTCTGACAGTGAGAGATTGTGTAGCAAAGGCTGACATATTCCTCATTTTTCCTTCCAGATCTGAATCAACCTTGATCATGTCTGCCCCTGCACCAGCCCCCGCAATCAAGACCATCGAAGGAGCACCCAAGGAGGCGGCCCTGCGCACCCTCATACAGCGTACAGGCTACAGCCTCCTCCAGGAGAACGGACAACGCATCTACGGCCGCCCCCCGCCCAGCTGGGACGGACCTGTCCCACAGCGCGGCTGTGAGGTCTTCGTCGGCAAGCTTCCCAGAGACTTGTACGAAGATGAGCTGGTGCCCGTGTTCGAGAAGATCGGCCGGATCTACGAGCTGAGGCTGATGATGGACTTCAGCGGGTCCAACCGTGGCTACGCCTTTGTGATGTTCACCAACAAAGAGGATGCCAAAAACGCAGTTCGACAACTGAACAACTACGAGATCCGTAAAGGCCGCTTCATCGGGGTGATCCAGAGCGTGGACAACTGTCGACTCTTTGTCGGAGGAATCCCCAAGAACAAAACTCGCGAAGACATCCTGACAGAGATGTCCAAGATCACAGAGGGGGTGGTGAACGTAATCGTGTACCCGATGGTCACGGACAAAACCAAGAATCGTGGATTTGCATTTGTCGAGTACGAGAGCCACCGGGCTGCGGCCATGGCACGCAGGAAGCTGATCCCTGGCCGGATCCAGCTGTGGGGGCATCAGATCGCCGTGGATTGGGCCGAACCAGAACCAGAGGTGGACGAAGAGGTCATGAGGAAGGTCAAGGTGTTGTACGTCCGTAACCTCATGGTTACCACCACAGAGGACGCAATCAAACAAGCCTTTGAGGTGGGAGAGGAGGACACGGTGACGAGAGTCAAGAAGATCCGGGACTACGCGTTCGTCCACTACAAGACCCGAGAGGACGCCGTCGCAGCCATGACAGCCATGAACGGCAATCTCCTGGAAGGTGCCACACTAGAAGTGACTTTTGCGAAGCCAGTGGACAGAAACACGCGGCTGGCACGACAGATGAATGATCAGAACTTCATGATTCCCCCTTTCTTCCCACCAATGTACAATCAGTTTGATCCTCTAGGGGGCCCAATGATGGGCGGCCTAGGCAGTATGCCCCCTATGGGGGGAAGGGGGCGAGGGGCTGGGGGGATGAGGGGAGGGGGTGGTCGGCAGGGGATGGGCAGGGGGTTCTACACACCCAGGCCACCAGCTAGCTATAACGGCCCATATATCCCCCCACCGGGAAGCCCCAGTAAGTCAGCTGTACAGGTGCTCGAGGAGCTGTGCAGGAAAAATCAGTGGGGAAACCCCATGTACACCCTCCACTCCACCTCCGGGCAGAACAGACAGCTTTTCTTGTTTAAAGTGAACATCCCAGGCTTCAGCTCAGGTTCTCCTGGCCCTAACACCCCCTTCACGCCTAATAAACTAGCCCCCAATCCAGACGACGCTAAACAGTACGCAGCAGAATACGTCCTGATGCAGCTGGGCTCGCGAAGGTAGACAGCTGACGAAAACAGCAAGAAAACAAAGAAACGTTTAACTGTTTTATGATTGTTTACAAGTTCATTTCCGTTTTAACTCTTTTTTTTTAAAGAAATAAAGAAAGCAACATTTCAAAGGTGGCTACAGTCAAACCAAACTTTGCATTAGTCGACTGTAGATGTAGATGGTTTCTCGTACGACACTTAAATCAACTGTCCCTTAGCAAGATGAGAAGCAGCAAATTCATCACTCCTCAGGACCTTTATTACAAACACATCCATTGAACCATACAATAAATATAAGTCACCTAAACAGCACAGACCTATAATATTTCTCTACATTCTGGCACCAGAAAGCAGCAACAGAAGTTGTTCAGCTGTAAACTCAATGCCAACTCATGGTTGACCATTTAACAAAACCTTTTTAGCTGCTTTATAGTCACTTCCCATTTTAAACTGACAACATACGGTACTGTACTGTATCCGTCCTTTTAAGCAAGACAAGAGAGTCACTGTGACATGACGGCTTTTAGACACACTAGCTAGAGCACTGCCAGGCAAGTAGGGGTTAGAAGACAACATAAGGACATCTACACACCTGTATAATTGTAATACGTTTGTCTGGACCCACTGTGATCTTGAAGTTCTTTTCTGCTGTATCATTTCAGGTAGTCTTTTTTCAAGCATGTAGTTGCATGCTTTTTTTAAGGGCTCAAAGTGACGTGTGATTTCCATTATAATTTAGAACACAGAAAGGCACGTTTATAAAGTATGATCACAGGTCTTTTTCACTTTTGCTGGCATAACTGCCTTTTGCTTCCTTTTTAATTAATTTTGATTTTTAACAGCACCTGTGTTTATCAACTTCTGTGCTTATTTTGTGCTGATTGTGTGTTAGACTTTTTTCTAGAGTATAGCATTGTTATTGCTGTGATGACTTGTTTTGAGGCATCTTCTGGTATATTGAAGCCAGAAACAGAGAACACAATGTCATGTCTTAAATCAACCAACAAAACCAAACATGTTCAACACAATGAGCCGTAATTACTAATTTTCCTTGGGAAAAATTGCAGATTCTAAATTCCACAGGAAGAAACAATTTTGTCACCTCATAGTGACTTCACTGTTAGGGGTATAAGAAAATATTGTCTTCAAGTTTGAGAGATGGAAGCAAAAGATATATGGGGGTACAGATGATGTAAACATTCCACATGATGCTATACTTGTGACTTGGAGGAACAAGCCCCTCGTTATGCAGATTAATTTAGCTGTTATATGGTTCAGAAAGTCAGGCTTGTGAAAGATTGGAGTTGGGGAAATCCCTCAGTCTGTGAATGTATTTAAGGTAAAAGCGATTTGGGAATGGGTTCAATCTTCCAAGAGCCTATCCCTACTGACTTATTCTGTAAACCAAGTGATGGTGTTATGGTAGGGGGAAGGTTGAAGTGTGTATCCAGCTTTCAAGCTCAGCACCTTTCTAACAATGAAGATAATCATGCATTGACATTCAGGGTTGATAAAGAACCATACTCTGTAAGGGAGAGTAAGAGGTATTGAGCCTGTGTTGCATTGAAGCTGATGTGAACCTGTGTATATAGAGAACGTCGCCATGTTGCATCGGAATTTTGCAGACAACATCTTTTCTGATACAACATTTGAAAACTAGAGACGGTGTGATCCTTAAATATAAGAATATGACGTTCTGCCAAAGTGCTATGCACAGTGCAGGTTTCACGCAGGCTCGGTATGTTCTGCTGACGTGCTTATATACAGTTATGTCAGAAGTACAAGGTTACTGGTTGCCTTAAAATGGACAAAATCATGTTCGGCAATTCATGGTTGATGGAGTAAAGACCTCAGGTTGCATGTTGACAGTATCTTGAGATGTTGGTACGTTTTCTTTCTGTGATTGAGTCGAAACTGGACTGTTGAGGAGAAAACTTACTGAATGTCCAGCACTTGAATCTCAAAACCAAGAATGCTTGGCTGCGTGGAACTTAAGCAAAAGAGTTCTGTTTGTAAGTGTTGGGACATGTCACAGGCCTAGTAGAGTTAGCAGATTGGTTTGTGGTTAGCTCTGTTTTGCATATTGTTTCTGATGTGATTTAAAAAAAAATGTATCCTCTGATCTATCATATTTATTAGTTACATTTGTATTTTAGCACATTGAATGGCAGACCAGGAAGGATTATACAGAAAGTGAACATTTTGGTACAAGATCGCTTTCTGTAAAGTTTTTTGGGTACAGAATTATACCCAGTTACAACACCTACCTCTGTCAATCCCCTCCTGTCCATTCAAGCCACGATTTCAGAAAAAAAATGCATTATATATATGATTATGTTAATTATGGTTGGAAACTCTTGACACATACTCAAAATCGTTCTGGCTAATGTTTCTATTCAACATCTTGTTAAGGAATGTGTTCCTAAGATGTGTAAGATGATACTGTTGCTATGTTATGTTGCTTGTTACTGTTACAGATTCAAGTTGATTTGAATGTATCTAGAAATATTCAAAGTTCTGATTGTTTCTGAGTTGAATGTGCATTGAAGCATTGAGGTGCAGAAAATCAATTGTGACAATTGCTGGGGACAGACCGGTTGAAATGTTTAGGGAACATTTGTTATTACAATATTAAAGTAGGCTGGAAATTGATGCAAATTCTAAACTGCTAAAAAGTTTGACTCTTTCCCTATGTTACCTCACAGTGCAACATTCTTGAGTCAGACACTGACTGTGAACAGAAATTAAGAAAAGTGTACTATTGTCCTCCGAATAGGGAGATTATACAAGGATACCTCCCCAGCAAATGCCACTCCTTTGTCTCCCACTTTGATATGTGTAAATTAATTAACCTTCAGCCTGCTAACGTAGCCGTTTGCCACCAAATTTGTGTTGGTGACCAGGTTAGGCAGTAGGGAGAAGGTTAGTTCAACTGTTAGACTTGGTAAAAGATAAGTCTAGCACAAATCAATCTACAAAAAAAGATCAACCTTTTATATAAATCTGTGCATGGCTGAAAACATTTGAAACTACATAAAAATGACAAAAGAGCCTGTAATTCATGAGTTGGACCTAAGGAATTTGCTATGCAAAAACAAATACCTCAAGTGAATAAAACTGTGTAATCAGAAATACTTTCAATAACATTTGATTGTCAATAAAGTTGTTTCTGCATTGAATTTTCTGTCCTTCCTTACTTTGCTGACTTAGTGAATTGTGTAACTTACAAAATGGAGGATAATATTATTAGCCAGGGCTGTTTCAAAAATAATGGGAGGGGGCGCTAACAGTAACCTACCTGTATTTTCCTTTCATATGCTGTGAAAATTCGCCGTAGTCGTTATTTTTGCCCCAATTTTTCCTGAAACAAACTTTGTTAAGGGACTAAGATCTGATATGCCCAAAGGGGTTGATTTCTAATGCCATACACTCGAATTCTTAGGAATTGCTGTTCAGCAATTTCACTGCTGTGAACTGAGCTGACCTGAGACGAGTTATTTTCCAAAGACTTGTACACTCCCATGTCTGCACCTGTTTAAGGCGCGAGTTACCCGCCTCCTCCTCACAAATTGACACGTAACAGGACAGGAACAAGTGTATAACCGCACTTCGCGGAGTCTAGACTAGTGGGTGGGTGACCTGGGGTCAGTCTTAGATAAAGCCCAGACGTCCCTTGCGTTCACACAATGAGGTCAACCTCCTTACTTTAATTCACCGACTTATGCAACCATCACTAGCCTCGGTGCCAGACTGTTGTCAGGGCGATAGAAAGGCTAGCTCCTCGGCTCCAGGGTCAACATGCCCCAAATGAAATTTGACCGTGGGCGCCTCTCATGATCAGCTCAGATAAACTGGGGGCTATCCTGACTAGTCTGGAATCTAGGCTACTTGGTCACTCCTTGGTCACTTTAATCGTCTGAAATATCGCCATGTAAGGTCATGTAAGAATGAGGGGCTCACACAGACATATATGAAAACGTGATTTGACTGCTTAGTGTTGAGGAGATTGTAAGATCTCACCTCTAATAGATGAATGGAGGACGGTTTTGGGACCCTGTCATTGACGTTCGGACGCTCAGAACCTGTTTGTTTACAGGCAATTTTCACACAGGATCTCGGTAGCGCACTACATCAGGATAGCCAATAGTGTTTTGAGTCCAATTACGATCGCCTGGATTCCCGGGGATAATTCTTTGCTAATACAGTATCTGACTGACCCGTGATTAACATGTAACAGTAGAGAGACATGTGGGCGTGGGCGGTTGGCCACCTGCAGCTCATTAGCCTACTAGACCTGTTCTGTTGCACACACGGCGGTCCGTCCCAAATAGGGCAGACGCATGATAATATATCAACACAGTACTTTCCTTTGTTTCTCGTCAAGAACAATCTAGCCTTTATTTTGCAACTTATCTTAAAACCTTCAGTGTGCCAAGGACCGCAATTAGGCCTGAACAATTCTAAATGTAAGATAACACAAAATAAATCAGGCAACTGGATAAATTCTCCAAAGAGACAGACGTTTCAGATAAGAACACCTATCTTTCATCAGTGACTGAGAATGATGAAAGATAGTCACTGATGAAAGATGGTGGATGCTAATTGAATCGTCTGACTCTCTAGAGAATTTATCATTGATCCTGATTCATTCTGTATTATGTATGCTCTACCTGAATGTCTAAAGCCCCTATCACACATTCAACCTTCCCCTGACCACCAAGGCTGGCAAGTTTGGGAGCAGTCTGTCCAGATTTAGTCCATGCCTATATATACCTTTCTATACGAATCGAATTAGATTTGAGTTACATTTGAGTAAAATTTGACTCCCAACCACGCACCGACCTCTGCTGACCTATTACCAAACACCAGCCAACCACCAGTCCACACCCGAATGTTTTAAACATTTGGCTGGCGCAGCCGAACAGTAGCCGACCTCGCCAAACAGCAGCCAACTACAGCCGACCTTTCTCCCGACCGACTCCTAACCATGGTTTGGGGGAGTTCTGCAGTGTTCTGGAGGCCATATTTGGCTATGTGTGACAGCCTGGGCTTTACCCTCATCCACGAATTCTAATGAAAACAATTCAGGATGAGAGAGAGGACAATTGGGATCCGGATAGGGCTCTTTCATCTTTAAGTTCTGTTTCGTAACTTCATTCATACAACTACAAGTGAGAAGAGACAGAGAGAGACAGGACAGTGAGTGACAGGTACGAAACGGTAGTTTATCAAGTGTACATCAAACTTTACACCAGACTCCACTGTAGAAGAAACAGGTTTCCTTACATTCTTATATATATATATTCTTATACATATATTTATCTGTGTACAACGTATATAAAGGTATAACTTTATAGAGACGGGGTGTAAAGGAATTGATCAGAATAACAGTTTCACTGTCTTCATTAAAGACATCATTATTCGCATTTTTTCTTTGCACAATAGCTCGTTTCAGAATAGAAATATCGGCTCCAGTCGGAATAATATCTTTAAGATTTGTCAACGAGTCAATCTAGTTCAGTTCTCTTCAATATAGTTGATGGGAAGCGTTAAACTAAAAACACTTTTGTTACACATTTATATGTTATATTTTAACAGAAACGGTTTCATAACAGTTTCATGTCCGACTCAGAATGCCAGCATTCTGACTGCTTCTTTACTACATGCAGATTGTTCGGTGTCGATCGGTCTTGCCGAAAAGTTTGGCACCAAATTGGTATAAGAAGTCAAATGAACTAATCGAATGGTTACGTCAGTTAGCCTGGGTGCCAGGCCCCAGAGCTTAGAATAAAGAAAGCGCTTCTTTTCACTGATCCTGTCAGCAGGGTCTCCATTACCAGCCCATGCCAACACACCCCGCTCTTGGAGTTGGCACCTTTCCTCAAATTATCTACCGCGCGAGAGATAAATTAGACCCCTGGTGCCTAAACTCTGGGATCAGGGCGTGTGGCTTCCCCGTCCGAAAGGAGTATCGTGTCGCACTGGGGTCTGGTATCCAGTCTAACGTCAGCTAGTGGGACGGTGTCACAAACAGGAACATACCTGTCATCTCCAAGCAGATACATCGGTCGGGGTTATTGTATTGGGGCTAATCTCCGTTTAGAAAAGTGCAATGCTAGAAAAGAGTACTAAATATTGCCACAAACAGGCGTAAAACACAGAGAATGAGCCTGATCCTTACATCTGCTTGAATATCAAAGGCACCCACAGCGATTGTAGGGCAGTAAAACTGGATTTCGAAAGACAATTTTCTCTTCATCGTTTTAATGTTGTGAGTTGAATCAACCCTGTCCCACAGCATACTGATATCTGTGGGGCAAAAATGCGATGTTGCTGACAGAAAACGGTAACGTTTCAAGTATGAAATGATGACAAAATGTGCTATGAAATGGCAGTACCTGTCAAATCAATATCAGACAGATTTCCTCATCCAGAATATTTTTAGTATTGCCGCCCTGAAATTGCATTGGATGCCTTTAACATACCACTATTAATAGTACCTGCAATACGATCATTGACTTACACATGACATACGTTTTCATAAACGTAACATTGAGTAATTAGAACTTGATCTGAAGTTCACGGCGTGGTGTTACAAATACCGATACAATACTATAATCTGCAAGTTGTAAAAGACACATGTCAAGTGCATGCCCGGTTATACTCTTATGAAAGCGCCGTCTAGCGACCAATCTGTAATGCACAGCTGACATCATCATGATTGTATTTCACGACCATAGACGCTCTCCAGAAGCCACAGACGACGTATTCTCCAGGCAGATATTTTGGTGGCTACAAGACGGTAGCAAATTGGCAAGACGGTATCAAATATCCAGGACAGTGTCCAATACGCCAACGTTTGCGGGCAAAAAAGGTACATAAAAAGAAAGCCCGAGAAAAACGCTTAAAAAAACGTCAAAAATAAGCCGAAGCCTAAACCTCTGCTTGGAGAGTAACCACGACGAACTTTTAAACATTGTAAAAATACAACCTACCTCTTTAGTTATAGTAGAATATTAGAAGTTTTGGCTTTACCAAAACTGTTCACTACTATCGTCAGTTACAGTGTGACAATAACTTTCACGTGAGATATAAAAGTCCCGACTGTGTATATAAGACAACACAAAAGAAACACGAAGGTAATGCTCTCACAGTTACAGGGTTCAGAAGTGAAACTCATCCCACGTGGATAGAAGCTTAACCTGGTAACCATACCATCGGGCGCTCCCCGGTATCTCAACGGTGCTGGGAGTGTTGCCAGCCCGCCCGGCCCAGGCCTATTTTACGGTGCTAGCTAGCTTCAACTACTCGCGTACAGCATCTGCAGTTGTCAGAAAGGCCGGCTGGAAAGATAGGCTGTCAGAAAAAGGCCTAGTAGGACTGGTGCCTTTTAAAACACCCCTAATCCGGCTCCTGTAGAATGGTTACCAGGCTAAAACTAGCTTTATAGATATATACAGATGTCTACGATACAATAAGAACAACAAATAGCGAAAGATTTTTTTAAAAGTATACAGTTGATCGTTAGGCAAATCAGGAGAGAAATGATATCATATCCGATGTTAACAATGTATTTTTCTTTCATATCTTACACACCAAAATGGTGATAATGCATTGTGTCACCATGGTGACGCGTCTCCCATCCAATCAGAATGATTACCACCTTTGGTCACCATGGCAACCTCCGTCCGTCACCATGGTGACCCATTTACCCAAACACCATCTCGATCCTCTCCTGCACGGTGGTGTTTGTCAGGGTGGTGACGTCATTCTGGATCTGCTTGGTTTCCTCTTTGTCGCTGGAGCAGCACTGAAGGGCAAATGTCAGAGGTCAAGGGTGCCACAAAGAGTGGTGGGAAAGGGAGGGATTGTTATTGTTTATTTTGCCTATATATATAAAGATTTAAATGATGAAATAAATAATAAAAGATTAACAATATGCCGGGGAGGCCTGAAACCTATGTGGTTTTTCATGGGCCTTCCCAAAATTAAATAGTAAATGTGATAATTATTACATGGTTAAAACATAATTACATTAAGAAATCAGATCATGATACAGAAATAACTTAAATACGTAATCTAGTTACTTAAACATTTATTTATTCAGAATTGTAACAAGACAATACAAAGTGTGTACAAGGCAGCAAGTATGCTGATGGCGTACACACCTAACACTCACCTAGACATGTGACAAAGGTACAACAATAGATAGTTAAAAACATGAATAGTAGACAAATAACATTAACATATAAATCAAACCATCTTTAAGAAATCAATTTTGGTACACAAATAACATTTTCTAATAAATCAAACCAATTTACAAGTAAATGTTTGGTGTGGCTCAGCTGGAAGAAGCGCAGAATCTTTTTGATTGGGCAATGAAGGTGTGGAGTGCATCTGTAAGTTTTGTGTTTGTGTCAAGGTGGTGAGCTGGAGAACCCTGGAGCAGGACAGATGTGGTTAGATGTTGTTGAGTAAGGTGTTCAACAGTGGAGGCAAGGGTGGTACGTGGCTCGGTGTGGAGGGGGCAATGTAACAAGTAGTGTGATACTGTTTCAGAGGGGGCCCCACAGGCACACGTCTTGTCTTTAAGGCTCATTTTGTGCAGGGTGCAGTTTAATTGACTCCATCCCATGCGCAACCGTGCAGTATAGATGTTGAACTGCCTAGAGCCGAGACTACGGTGCAACTGATGGTGTCTTGGTGTGAAGAGGTGCTTTTTACACACCCGTTTGAATGCAGCAAGACTACTGACATCCTTTACTGTCTGGGGCAGCTGGTTCCATTGTGAACAGGTGAACGGAATGAAGCTGGTTTTGTAAGTCTGTGTCCTGCATCGCGGTAGGTGGAGGTGAGTATCATTGCGGAGCCGGAGCCTTGAAGTTGACTGGGCACCTCTAGTGGATGGAACGAGTGACTGTAGGTGAGGAGGAACAAGTCCGTTGGTAAGCCTGTACATGATTACCAGTGAGTTGTACTGTCGCCTAGTGGAAAGGGTATCCCATTCAACTTCTTGTAGAAGTTGAGAGCTGGGAGTACCCTTCATGGCTCCAGTAACAAGACGACTGGCATGGTACTGGACCTGTTCCAACAACCTGCTAGCTGTGCTGTTTAAGTCACCCAAGAGCACCGAGGCATACTCCAATTTGGGGCGTATGAGTGTAAAGTATGCTGTCTCAAGAGCTTTCCTCCCCAATTTTCCCTTGGCCTTGGACAAGACACCGAGCAGTTTCCTGCATTTGGTTGTGGTCACTTGGACATGGTCCGTCCATCTGAGAGACTGATGGATGGTTACCCCCAGATGGCTGTAGAATGGTACTTGTTCCACGATTTTCCCAAGCAGGTAGATTGGAGGAAGTTGGACGTTCTTGCGGTCGGACTTGACACAGACTACCTTACACTTGTCAGGATGGAGTTGTAGCCCCCAATCCATGAACCAGGTGGACACCAGTTGCAAGTCGGTGTTAGTGGTGTTGGCTACTTTCTGCACGGTTCTGGCTGAATTGTAGAGAGACGTGTCGTCTGCAAAGCAGTTAAGTCCAGATTTACACGGCAGGTCCATCAAATCATTGAGGTACACAAGGAATAGAAGGGGTCCCAGGATGCTACCCTGGGGAACTCCTGCTGTGGTAGATCCCCATGATGAGGCGACACCATTAATCACGACGCGTTGTTGTCTGTCGGTCAGATAACTCGCAAACCAGTGAAGTAATGACCCTCCCACGCCATAACGACTAAGTTTGTAAAGAAGGCCATGGTGCCACACTGTATCAAAAGCACGTCTAACATCAAGGAAGACGACAGCTGTACAGGCGGTGTCCGGATCGTCGATGGACTTGGCCCAGTCGTTGATCAGACGGATTAGTTGGAGGACAGACCCATCACCCTTCCTGAAGCCCGACTGGTTGTTGTGTAGTAGGCTATTTTCTTCAAGGTAGCTGTAAAGGTGACTGTGGACGAGTCTTTCGAATACCTTAGCTACCGTTGGTAGAAGAGATATAGGCCTGTAGTTAAGAGGATCAGTACGATCACCCTTTTTGAACACCGGGCTGACATTACTCTGCTTCCATCCCTTAGGGAATACTCCAGTGGACAGAGAATAGTTAAACAGTTGCTGCAATGAGTCACAAATTTCAGAAGCAGCCTCCCTCAGAAGCCTGTTCGATATACCGTCAGGTCCAGATGCTTTGTTTACACAAAGACTTTGCAGTACGGCAAGTACTTCTTCAGAGGTAAGTTGAAGGGATGTGAATTGTTTAGATGTGAATATGGGAAGTTTTCTTGTCCTGTCAGGCTGGTTACAGTCTCTGGTGATGTTCACAAATATTTCATTCAGAAGTTCTGCTTTTTCCTTAACATTTTCCACTGGTGTGCCATTGATTGACAGTGTGGGGATGCCTCTACTCCCCTTGCCAGTGATGTTACTCAAAACTGACCAGAATAGTTTGGAGGCATCAGGACAGTTTAGCTTGTTGCTGAGGGAGTCGTAGAAGTTACGTTCGGCTTTACGAATCTCTGAGGTAAGTCTGTTCTTGTAGGAAGTGTAGCTTAGCCAATTTTCCGGAGTTGGTGATGATTTGTGTGCATGATAAAGTTCTGTTTTGTGTTGTATCATCTCAAGTAGGTCGGGGGTGATCCAGGGTTTGTTACTTCTAGAACAAGCTTTAACCATTTTGTTGGGGATGGATTGTTTAGCTATGTTCAGGAATTTAGTCTTCCAGCTGTTCCACCTGTTTTCTACTGACCCTACCATACATCCCTGCCAGTTAGCCTTACTTAACTCATGTCTAAACACGTCAAAGTTAGCCCTATTGTACAACCATATACGGCGCTTTACAGATGTGCTTGGTAAGAGCAAGTTTAAATTGCATACAACTACGGAGTGGTCAGATGTACCCAGTGGCGCTAAGGTGTACATGCGATTTATTCTAGCAGGTTCAGACAAGATCATTAAGTCTAAAACACTGGTACTAGTTAGGGTAACCCTAGTCCCCTTAAACTTGCGAAATGTTAACATTACCTAGCTTTACTGGCATTCGCTACCATTGGTAAAATTAACTTTTCGTGCAGTGTTCATTTCGGCTCTGGTCTGAAGGGGTATAAACAAGACTGGACTCCATACTAGGCTAGACTGTCTGTACCTCGCAGATGAACAGCATGCACAGCATGGTATGTACCTGGCAGATGAGCAGGACGACAGCGCCCACGTAGCACGCCAGCACGGTCCACAGCAGCACGTTGTACAGGTCTGCCTTGCACGTGTCGATGTCGAAGTAGATGATGACGCTACAGGTGGCCACCCACAGCACCAGGAACCAGGACAGCATCTAACGGGACAGGAAATAGACATGACTATTACTACCGGTGGCCACACACAGCACCAGGACAGCATCTAACGGGACAGGAAAAACGGGATAGGAAATAAATATGACCGTTACTACTTATTACCTTCATGCCGTTTGTCTCTCTCTCTCTCTCTCTGTGCCTGTGTTTGTGTGTGTGTGTGTGTTCTTGTTTGTTTGTTATACAAGTAAAGTACAATAATATTTCACGAAATATATGTATGTTGTTTAAATCCACATCTATGGCACAGAATGTTACACACCCTGGCCACACAGCGGATGGAGGGGCAGGACGACTCTCCCCCCGGCTTGACGGCGATCGTCCTGGTCTCGCAGCAGATGCCGAACAGCCCCTTCAGCAGCCCGATGGCGCCCCCGGAGATGAGCAGGAGCGGCACCATGGGTCTGTCCGCGCACTCATGGAGGTGGGAGGAGCCTGGCGGGGGGAAGCCAATCAATCAATCAATCAATCAGTCAATCAATCAATCAATCAATCAATCAATCAATCAATCAATCAATCAATCAATCAATCAATCAATCAATCAACCAGTCAGTCAGTCAGTCAGTCAGTCAGTCAATCATGAAACTTCTCGGCAGAGGATAAATTACATCTTGTTGTAGGCTACATATAACTGCACTGTTGAATTCAACCGCAAGATGGCGCGCATGTCACGCGGTTATCAAATAAAGGATTTCAGCACCAAGGACAGTGCTACTGCCCTAGAACTAAATGTTGTTAAACGTCCTAAATGCTGTCGGTTTTCGAAAGAACCATCTGGATTTGCACAAATCACCATTGCATCAAAATAGTCAATTTAAAATTCTTAATTGCAGATGAAAAATTAAGATAGACTATTTGTCATTAGAGTAGTCTAGAACATGGGAAGGGGATAGAACATAGCCTCTACTAACGCGATTACCGCCGGGCCACGTATATCTGCAACCCTGAAAAATGTCTTAAGCTGAGGCGTAGCGCAAACTACCGGTCTTGGCGCTGTGAGCAATGGATGCCTGCAATGTCGAATTGAGCCGCAAGATGGCGCGCATGTCACGCGGGCATCAAATGAAGGCATTCAGCACCAAGGACAGTGCTGCTGTTCTATAACTAAATATGTTCTGAATGCTGACGGCTTTCGAAAGATACATCTGTATATACCAGTACACGCCTATGTGTTGTTGTTATTTATTCACATATTTTTGAGGGACTTCGAGACCAATAACATATCTTTATGCATAAACAAAGGCTAGAACAAACAAAATTTTAGACCAAGTTCATTTTTTGGTACCTACCTGCGATGACTACGATGACTGACGGGACCACGAACACCAGCAGTGACACCATACACACTCCTGGGGGAAGGGGCGTAAAATATACATCAATTACGTTGCAAATACATACAGTTTTCCTGTGAACATTGAACTTAGATATATAGATGACTGTACAAAATCCTATCTTTAAGCATGCGTAAAGGTACCCGGGAGTGAATAAATGCAGCCTTTACACATGCGTGTAAGGCGTGTGTAAAGAATAGATTTTGTTTAGTAGATAGACACAAAAAATCAAGGTTTTGTGTGGACAGATTGAATATATATTATGCGTGACAAGAAAACATCAGTTATTGACTTTTATCAAAGCGAAATATTTGAAGCTAAGAGGTGATTTTTTCCGTATCTCACCAACTGTCTTGAGTTCCTCCTCTGCCGACAGAAAGCTGCCTTCATACACGGTCACCAGCTTCTTGATCCCTACGTAACAACAGGAGATGATGTAGAGTAACAAGTATTAACAGCACATTCTTATTTTCATGGGCTCATTTTTCAGTGGCGTTGATATTTATAAGCCACTTCGCTTGAGTGCTGTACCATTGTGTACTGTCTTGTTTTTGAATCTTGCAATAGATAATGTAAGAGATACGGCTGCACCTGACAACGTGAAAAGAATCCAGTCTGTATTATTCAACGTGCATTACTAGGGAGACTCTCCACATATTTCGTTACACATACCATTTTTGGAAGGCTTGAATTTTTGTTTACGACACTCATTTGTCCTATTTCATTGGTTTTCTTGTAGTACGTGCTCAAGGATGGTTAGTATTTTACCCCCATAGTTAAGGAAATTTACGTCTAAATGAAAAGCCCATGAAATGAATTCCAGAGAAAAATATGTCGAAATCATTTTCATCTAAACAAGGGACGATTTCAATGGAAGAGAAAATGACGGTAAAATATTAAGCAAGACGCGGCAAGTGTTCAACAAGTAAATGCCACAAGCGCTGAACAAATTCAACAAGTGTACACACTGAGCCTCTTATAACTGTGCGCTATCAAGGGCCGGATGTAGTTAAACAGTTTATCATTACCGTTGTGTGGAGTATATTCAACGTCACGTTCTGACTGTCAACGGCAATCATAACGATCGACAACAACAGATTAAACTGGATAGGCCCTTACGTAAAGCCGGGCACGCCAGATCAGAGAATATTGAGGCAGGAGATATCACATCACAGAAAGGGTAATAGATAATTTTAAAAGGGCCCGGTCACATTCGACGGGCGATTGCAAACTTGGGAGAGCATTCTTGAGGCAGTCGTGCATGTGTCGTACAAAATTCAGATGTCTTGTTACCGAAAAGGCTGTCTTAGATCCTTGTAGGATGTAGGTTCTATCACAGCCCTGCTTGAAAATCTCAACACATCAAAATCGTACGAATTTGACGGCGCCGTAAGCAGTACATAATAATACTTTGTTATGGTTTTAGATCATATTTACCGTATTGTTTTACATTATATTCATTGCTTTGCATTTAGTGTTGAATTACATGTTTAACAACGTGCGCGCGGTGCATAACATTAGCTCAATCTGGTGCACCATAATGTATTGTGTTGTTACAATGAATTTAAACAAAACAGTACAGTGTTGTCGTATTCAGAACCGTGCCTATCTAGTTCTACGCCTAGCGCCTGAATGGTTTAAGGATTAGCGACGGTTCTGGATAGTCCCCGCGTATCCAAGAACGTTAGATTTGCACCAGCGTGGACTATCCAGAACCGTGCCTGAGCACGGTTCCGGATCAAGCACGGTTCTGGATACAACAGGTGGTATGATGGTTTTACCTTTATTTATCTATTTTATTCACGTAGATTTGAGAGCATTGGACATAAGGATCCTTTGCTCATAAACATAAAGAACATAATCACAAAGTTGGGGTAACAAATACAAAACGTACAGCGGACATAAAATGAAAATGTTTTTTACCTTTCCTCCTTTTCTTGTCAGCTCCACCGCAGCAAGGCTCGTCCTCGTCGCTGCACTCGGGGTCGTTCCTGCTGTCGCCCGCCTCCTCCACGCCCGGCGGCACGGCGATCTTCTCATGCGTCTCTTCCCCGGCTGCCAGTGGTGCTCCCTCCTCGGCCTGCTGACTTGTATCCATCTTTCCACTCACACGTACCAACACACCGCACAACGATGCACAGATGTCCGTATGTCTGTATGTGGAACTGTTTTCTCCTTTTCAGAGGAGGATCGAGAAGCTCACCGCGAGGAGGTCTGGCTACGAGCACGCGTGCAGACCTGTGAACACGAAGAATTTACGTTAGCCTGGTAAACAGACTATCGTGGCTCCCTCTACGTTCTCTCTACGGCGCTAAGAGTGTGCCCGCCCGCCAAGCCTCCGCCCAGCGCACGCTAGGAGTTTCAATTAGGTCCCTAAGAAGACGGCAGTAATTAGAAGAAAAGTCGGCTGGAAAGATCGACTGCAAGAGGAAAGGCCAGTGCCAACAAACTGGAGCTAGCCGAAACACTCCAATACCGACCCGTGGAGAATGGGTACCAGGCTAGACGTACGCGGACAAGTCGCAGATGGTTGTGACGTCAGCACGCCATAAGGCAATAACGCCGAGCTCACAGGAGGCTGATCAGGAAAGGTTACTGCAGGTAATTTTAGTGCGGAATTTCGCCGAGAGATGATGAGATTTGGAGACCGGGATTTTAAAATTCACATAAAGATCACATTTAAAAATGTAACCTTTATGTCAATTTGGCGGAGCAACTTCAAGAAATGTGAAATGATTTACAGATAAAAACACGTGAAAGCGAGAATTTGGGGGGAAATGTGAATCGTGAAATGAGGATACTGGACAGACACCCTGGACGCTAAACGCAGCCAATTGGACATCTTTTATACATGTGTGCTTAGCCTGTATGCTCACTGTCCATTTAACTATCTAATGACACTCAGTCTAAGACGATTAACGCCATCTTTTTTGTCAATTAAAAATCATTCCGCTCCAGTTTTCAGATAATTTTCGACAGATTTGACAATAACCTTTTCCATTTTTACTGTAGTAACATTATTTTTTAATCAAATTGACATAAATGTCACATTCATGCACCTGTTAGTGTAAGGGAATGGGCAAAAGGGAGGACATTACATATTTAAACAGTAATTCCCAATACACAATCAAATTGTGCGTGTTGAAAATTACAGCTTAAACCTGCATTAGAATGATTTCTATCAACACTGGCAGGTGAACTTTCACGCTAATAAGGGGACTCATTCACGTTTAATTAAGCCATTCAGAGTCAGTGCATTGACGCACAGTCTGCATTTCCACGTCAATATCATAAAAAAGAGACGCACTGGGGCCATGTCACTAATCATTTTTACCAGACTGAGCAAGAAACTTTTTCAAGACTGGGAGAAGATGTTGGAGATCATAAAGATTTGCCGGGACTTAAGTTCTTAAGTTAAGATCAAACAACTCATTTCCTCATTTTCTGTCACCTCTTCACCAATCCCC
The DNA here is from genome assembly GCA_013266295.2 of Branchiostoma floridae x Branchiostoma japonicum. Lineage (NCBI taxonomy): Eukaryota > Metazoa > Chordata > Leptocardii > Amphioxiformes > Branchiostomatidae > Branchiostoma > Branchiostoma floridae x Branchiostoma japonicum. Next base: position 6,216,223 of record CM023827.1, on the reverse strand, counting down.
AGGACCAAGTTGAAGGTAGTGGTAATTGGTATTCAGCTACTGCGCTGTTCATAGAGCGAAATGGGAAAATAGCTCTTTTCCCCATGTTTGTAGTATCAACATATTGCATGTGGCGATCCCCTCTATTCTACAATGAGAGAACCTAACAGAGACATACCTAAACAGCCGAAATACTTGCCAGCAGACAGAACATTACTGTACAGACTGTTTCTTCAGACGTATTGGAAATTAAACCGGTTCATGGTTTAAACTGGGCATGTGCGAGGTCAAAGGTCAAGGTCTTCAACTTTGACATATCACCCACAAGGCATCACACTGCGCTTGCGCAGTTCAAACCGTGCGCTTACTGGCATTCCCGTTCACTTTTGATGCCTGAAGCCTTCCCTCAGGAAAGTAGGAAATCCCAGACCCCTGTACTGTAGCGCTGTCGTTATTCCCCTCACATCTAAGATGTATATAAGCTCAGCAACAACGTTAACTAAGCAATAAAGTTGTCAGATATTACCATTAAAGTCGCCAGTCTGTTTGGGGACAGACGTTTTCTTATCGCTAGTCGTGTCGACGGAGCGAAACTTCGTAAATCTACTGAACTTTACGGTTGGAACAGAAAGCAGCACAAGTCATTCAACTCTATATATAAGATATCTGTGCTCGCGCACAATTTTATGTCTTCGGCTTTCAAGTTACGAATTCATGCGGCAGGTACAAATGATGCTTCATGGGTGAACTAGCAAGGATCTTTGGTGGTGTAGGTTGAAAAAAAGGCACCAAAAAGTGCACAAGGACATTGAAGGTATACCAGATGGTTATAGAATTCCACTGCAGATAGCGCCATGAGTAACCCCGACCCTCCATTTGGCCGGTCTGTGTGTGTTCGAAGCCGTGAAAGGCAGTCCGGGTGTAATCTCCAAGCAGATCCTTCAGTGGCAAAGCAGTATTCACTTGACCAAGCTTAAGCTTCGGTGGCTAATGGGCACTGCTTGGTCGATTGGATACTGCTTTGCCACCGTAGGATCTGCTTGGATGTTAGTTCTCGGGCACTCCGTCCGCTGAGAAATCCACATGGCTTATTTACGCTTCCTCTAGATAACAGGGCTGCAGTCGCGGCTACGGAAACAGCAGTGCATTTGCGGGTGCGCTTTGAGGCTAGGGCCATTACAGCTGGTACATGGTTCATTCCAAGACAATAATATAATTTATCATCACAGTGGTTGTCAGCCATGGCCACAGGGTTTGCCTGTCAATAGCCGGAGTTACATTGCAGGAAAATAATGTAGCTCACCCAGCGAGTCTGCGAGCTCAAAACGACATTTTCGTAGTCTCCACTATGCCTTCCTATGTGGGTACGGATCATTGAATTTGTCTAAAAAAAGGAAGAATAATTGGCCAGGATAGTCAGTGTCGCGGGAGGGTTAATTTCTCCCTGCGCAGGCAAATACGGTGGCCAAACTCCCCTGGCCAATTATTCTCCCTATTTGCCTAAATTTCACTGTTTTTAAACCCGCGTTGTTAGTCTGGTGATGACTAACGTAAATTTTCGGCGGGAGTACAGCCGGTGTCCTCTCCATCATTGAGCGATCTCTGCCGATGTTCACAGTTCACCGAGCCTGTCCAGTAGGGCTTTTCATGAGAAAACTACGCCCGATTCTCTGGTGATTTCAAAATTCGGCAACCTTCTGGCCAAATGATAACTTTAAGTAGGCCGTCGCTTTTCACTTAAGGCCATTTTGAAACTGCCATTCTAAAACTGCAGCGAAACTAGTTTTAGAAATGGCTCCAGATGAAAACGCGTTCTGGGGAAAGTGCCGGTCGATAGGTACTTTGACTTATCTATCGAGCGCATTAGAACCAGCCTGCGTGAAAACGATTTTGTGGTACCGGAACACGGTTTCTTACGACAAAACTGTCTTACTGACGGAATATGAATTTCACGTGGCGAGACAAAACGAATTGTAGGCTCTAGCCTTGAAGGTTTTTTTAATCTTTCTTTTTATTGGCATTTTCACAAATATATTCAACAAAAACAACAAACATGGCATGTATACAAAATAAGTAACACAAATGTGTAAGCACAAAACTGAAACATAAAATCCAGAAACAATTTTGTCCATTGTTGCCTTGAAGTTTTTTGTCGCTGGCATTGACTTACAACAATAAAATGATATTTTGGGTATTGTTGCGTTGAAGACCGGTGCCTTATGATAAATCATTTCCAAACCGCGGCCGCCTTCGTTAGCGACATTTAGGCTGGTCCTGCTGTGAAAGATGTCAAGAATAACGTGGCATTCTGCGTGCCAAATTAGATACTGTCTGCTCACGGTCTAGCTTTGGATGTATTTGACTCTGATTCCTTTTCCTACAGGTGGCTTCGAATGGCTGAGTCGCTATCCTAGCGGACACGAGACCGAGATCTAGAGGTCGCGGGTTCGATCCCTTGCATTCCTGGCTAGACATTATGTCCTAGGGAAAGACACTTTACATGACGTTCTTTCCTCACTCCACCCAGGTGTAAAATGCGTACCTGACTTCGACTGGGGAAGTAAAAGGTGGTGGAAGGAGAGGAATAGGCTCCGCCTTCCAATACAGTGCGCTAGACACAGTGGATCATCAACCCACTGCCCGTATGGCCTCAAAAAAGTCTATTGGACTATATTTACCTCTTCCTCTATTGTCACAGAACACTTAAGCACGAAACGTGGCGTTATCAGTTCCTTGTATCCACAGCCGTCCCTATAATTGACATCACTCACTCATCATCACGTCACAGAACCGACAGTTATGCCCATCTAGTGCTCCTGATAGACACCGACATCACTCCGTCACAGAACCGACAGTTATAGCCATCTAGGTGCTCCACGTGTTCCATTTACGCCAGCGCACGGACCCCGGCGGAGCCTTGTTAGGAAGTAGAGTACATCAAATCTCTGATCTGAGAACCTCCGCGGAAACGACCCTTGTATCGAGAGACATCTTTGTAATGGCGCGTGGGCGTTAGAGTTACCCACTAGGTCAACATTTTCCTCATTTCCCACTGTACGGAGTCTTATAATCTCCAAGCAGATCTTTGGGTAGCTGCAATACAGTATCAAATTGGCAAGAAGGCCAGGCAGTAGCCAATGCTTTCAGGCGGCCAATGGTTACAGGCGGCCAATATAGACTCTCCCATTGCCCCAGAGAGATTAGGATTCTTATATAGACTGGGAGGGGGCTAAGGTAATAGACAGGGAGGGTTATAACAGACGAATCCGGTGGATCAAGGAGGCCGCCTGGATAAGAAAGTCAACTCCAGTGATGAACCGGGACGAGGGGGGATACAAACTTAGCCACGTTCGAGATTGTGTTCTCACCGCAAAACATCGGCTACATATAGCGGCGAGTACGGAAGTATTGTTTTTTGGTGGCTGAGCTGTGGGTTTGTGTATCTGTTTTTCCGCGGACACAGTAGGTTGACAGCAAGTGGGTGGGGGAAGATTGACAGGCAGAATGACAGGAGGTCAAAGGTCTCAGAATCTGGCGGGAACCCAGTAGGACATGTGGGAATTCAGGAAGCCGAAGATTGTATCCTGCATTGAACTTTAATTAAACAAGACATACGAATACTAGAAACTCTAAATATTTCACGGAGGTATGAGATCTTCGAACTCTTGTTGCTATACCCGTCTCACATGTATCGCTCACGGCAGTCTGAGTTCTCATATGTATTCTGCGCAGAGGAGTGCTGTACATGATTCACAAGCCCGTCGTGACATTAATATACCACTGCAATAAAATTCTATCCCTAGAGAACACTCCATATCACACTAATATAATAATAGTTAGCAGAAAGAAATCCACATTGACACCCACTCGTTTTTCAGACTACTGTGAAAAACGGCATGCATACGGCACAGTTGCTTCTTTTTTTTATTTTTACCCAGAAGTGTTATAATAAAGTTTTCTTTTAAGTTATATTACTCGAAGTTCTCACAAAATCAGTCTTCTGATTTTACAAATGCGGGGTGAGCTAAAACGTGTTCCAAAGTTAGACTCTTTGAGTCCTTTTTAACTTATGATGCGAATTGGAAGACGAAAAAGCATTGAGGAAACATCTGCAGCTGTCTCCTCACTAAGTGGTTTTGAAAGGGTTTGATTTTCCTGGTCCCGGGAGAGATGGCACGCTTGTCGTCATGTCCCAAAAACTGGGGCAGGAGAGGTGGCGTTTTGGAAACACCTGCGTCATGACAAGATATGGTAGCCTGTACATGTCTCCATCACGCTTGTACTGTTATAGCAGCTTTTCCACTTGTCAAGAGGCCCAATCAGCCCTGACAGCGAGAGATTGTGTAACACAGACTAGAAGACCCTTCCACTTGTCAGGAGGCCCAATCAGCCCTGACAGCGAGAGATTGTGTAACACAGACTAGAAGACCCTTCCACTTGTCAAGAGGCCCAATCAGCCCTGACAGAGAGAGATTGTGTAACACAGACTAGAAGACCCTTCCACCTGTCAAGAGGCCCAATCAGCCCTGACAGCGAGAGATTGTGTAACACAGGCTAGAAGGCAGGGTGGACGGATAGAAGGCAGTTTCAAGTACATCCGGCCCTGGTTGCGACAGTGGAAACTTTTGACAGCAGTATGGACCAGGAATTGATAATGTATCCCCTTTTATTATGTACCAGGAGAAAGTAAAACTGTTCTAACATCTCTGCTCGTTTACAATGCAGGCCGGGGAGAATAAAAGTGTTGGACAACTGCTGTACAACTGTTGTACAACTGTTGTACAACTGTGAGGAAACTTTGCAACAGTTCCTACTCCAATGGAAAAAATTTCATTCAAAAGTTTTAAAAAAAATTAATATTCTAGTCGTTGCTACTTTTGATAAGCGCACATCCCCAATTATTTTTTTTTTTTTTTTTTTTATTGAAACACACATTGACAAGACGTGGTGGCGACACACTCAAGTTACACTTATATTCATGTCGCCACCAGACAATACACAATACAAGCAAGCAAAGCATGATAAAAAAACACCAATAATTAATCAATGTACAGGTGAAACAAACATATTATATAAACACTGACAGGATTGATCAAGATATTACAAAAAACGATTTGATACCAACAAAAATGTCTGTACATACAATAGAATTTGAGCATTGTACATTGTTGATAGACAAAAGGAACCTCTTAAAAGTAAATGTACAAGAATATCATCGGAAAGATCATCCAAGTCAGTGATAAAGCCAATCAGTTTTTTCAAGTTGCCAAAAAGGGTATTTCGTTGTTGAGTGTAGTTAGGGCAGTGTAACAAAAAGTGACTTATGTTTTCACATGGGTGACCACAGGAACAAGCTGGACTTGAAACTAAATTACGAGAAAATCCCCAATTATTGGTATCTCAGCAAGACAGCGAGCATTTAAAATATGGTGCCTGTCATGTCCTCACTTGGAGACGTTTTCCCAAAGGGTAAAACGTCAGATACCATCGTGAATCAGTCTGAGGTTATGAGACAAAACGGCGCGACCAGCGTTATCAGGCGCGCTGACAGCTCCGGGGTTTGTGATGAGGCACTAATCTACAGCGGCCGCTTCATAAAAGCCCCTTTCATTTCCATTGCACACACGTCTTGCAATGAAGTTTGTTTTTCTTGGAACCGCGCATTGATGATAACAGACAAAATAGGGCAGTGGCTACGACAGCTTTGACTAGTCAAACGTCTAATTTCATTCTTAGAACAAGGATCAACAGGTCAGAATGCAATTTTCTTATTGTTGTGTTTGAATCTAAAGAATGGTACCAAACACCAATCTAAAGCGGCCGCTTCATAAAAGCCTGTTCATTTTCATTTTGCACACGTCTGACCAAGTTTGTTTTTCTTGGAACGGCACTGATGATAACTGACAAAATAGGGCAGTGGCTGCGACAGCTTTGACTAGTCAAACGTCTAAATGTATCCACAGAGCAAGGTATATAGAACCAATTGCAACGGGTCAGAAGGCAATTTTCTTCCCATCCTGTTTGAAGAAAGACTTCGGTTTATTTCAATTCGAGGCGAGAGACCTGGGGGAAATTGAAACGCATATCAAAGAGCTGTTTGGATGAAAGTCGGAACATTGTAAGCACGATACCACTTACGTTGGTTACAAAACCGTGCGAGGGTTTGCATGCCAACGACACCGTGAATGTGCTTTGATCTTTGAACATATGTGGCCTCGGGGTTTTTCTTTTTCCCGCCCGTCTCCTTCCCTTTATTACATAGGCTGCCCTGGGACGGGTGAAAAGCGTGCTATGTCGACTGTGCCTATCTATTGGAAACATGTAAAAAGGCAAGAAATTGGCTGCAGGAATTCGCTACACAAACAGAAGGATCAAACTCCGTTCTTCACACTCTCTATGGACCCACAGATCTTACCTAATATGTCAAACTCCGACATTTACATTTATATAACTATCTCCCGTTGTGGCCTATTGGGAAATAAGTGGGTGCAAAAGCCTCCCAGGCAAGGACAATGGTCTACCGGGCGTTGACCTTCATCAACAGCCGGTCAGTGCCGACCTTGACTCTCCGACTGGGAAGTCCAGTTCTCTAGCATGTGGTTATCTGATGACGGGGTGTGTATGACTCCAGAGTGTACTTTCTTCTGATGAACCACACATACCAATACTGACTATGCAGAAGTCTATTGCAACCTCAAGTCTTTGCGAAATTCTCCTTACCTCGGAGTACGGAGGTTTTGTTGTCGGTGGGTCTGTTTGTATATTTCAGGGAAATGGTACCCCAGACTGACAGAAAGGTCGAATCGGGGGTCAAAACGGTCTACCCGCAGTCTGGGAGGAAGTGCATGGTACAAAGCTTCCTCCGTTTAGCCTCTACCAGGCTTCAGAGGCGGGTCTGAGTTGCAAACTGCACTCCTTTAGCGGACTAACTCCCCTTGTATGTTATCTGTCTATTTGGCCAATTTCTACTCTTTCTCTTTGTTGTAATAATATGTATAGAGCACTAGTAGGTATGTGTACAATATTGTTGTAATAATCGTATATTTGTAAAAATTCAACACAATTCAGATATCTTTTACTTCTTCCAGGTTGATTTTACAATAAATTCAAGTTGGCTAATGTCTTGCCGGTTGCTTACAATTTTGTAGCCGAAAGACCTGCTTGCATACTAGAGACGCTCAGACACCGCTTGGTATATATCCAGCCACACTGTCCAGGTCCCTGGCATTATAAGCTGTCCATACTTACAGGAAGACAGCAGCTCAACAATGATGTCCCATTAATAAAGTTTGCCACCTGCATCAACTAACAATTACCACGAAGAATCAAAGAGACAAGGGTTTCAAATTAACGGTCTGTAAAACCGTTCCACAAGATAAACAATCTACACTACTTACTTGTGTGGGACAGACTGGAGGCGCCATGCCACAATATGCCGTGCAGACGTTATCGCTTTTTATCGATTTTAGTGAAGACTTTTAACGACCAGTCAGCATGCATGAGATACGGCGCAGTATCGGCGAGACTTAACACAGTTCATTGACGGGTTTCGTTGATAACCACTCGGAACTTAAGTTTGCACCCGGACACAGTCGAAGTGCCAATGCTGTGCACGTGGAAAACGCTTATTTTGTTTTGTTAGCCACATCGTGCTTAATGGTTCTCCGCCTCTTTTTGTTTTCTGCGTCTTCTTGCGGTGCCTTCCCTTACATTTTGACGCATTGCCGCCAATTACGTCCAATTATACATCGTCAAATTTTTCATAATGGATGGGGAACGGAGGGCGGTACCGACTTCCGACGAACTTTGACCCAGTGCTGACGTCACACGTGGGGAAAAATCACGTGTCTACTTGGGTCAGATAGCTGATGAAGACCGACATTCGATCGAAAATTCCGGAGAGTCAACTTTCTTGAGTTGGAGAACAATTCATTTCTTATCATGTAATTTACCAACTCAGATGAACTTCAATGCTAATCGTAAAATTCATTATCATCATGTCGGGGGTGGTCCCCGGTCCCAGACTCTCTCCCTCCAGTCCACTCTTTCCGTCATGGCACTCGCCAGGTACTCCTTTGGAAGTCCCACATCGATTAAGAAAGGTTTACTAAGTAGTTAAGCATTTACGCTGAACTTTCGCAATTCTGTACGGTAGTATAATCTAAATTACAAATTGTCTCTGTTGATTCCACAACACCTGTTAGAAAAAATAGCTTCCATTTGACAGGTCATTAGTTTCTTGTTGCAGACGTCCCAGCCTTAAGCTTGTTCCCCACCCTTCAGGAGACAGTGTACGTCACGGGGCCAGTAGACCAGCTCCCGGTGCGACCCGGACTGCCCGACCCGTGTTGATGACGGATAGAGCCGGGGACTGATGTGAGCAGCCGGTACACCCAACACGAGCCAACAGAATCCCACATCCAGGCCCAAAGTCGGAGGGTCAGCCTGGCAGTCTGTATCGATCATTTGTGGTGAGAAAACGAGACTCATGGGCTGCTTATTAGCGACATCCCTACCCATGAAACGGATTTGTGGCCTCCGTTGGTCGATATATTGACCATGGTTAAATCCTCATAGGACAAAGTAAGAATCTTGGACACGGAACCAGACTTTTTTTGCATGAGGTATTAAAGAGACCATCTACATCAGGGCATTGCAACCATCCCAAGACGGGGGGTGCCACAGACTTTCTGTAAACTATGACCCACTGCTCACCGAGTCACGTGTGTCATCTGTATAACGTGACGTCACAGAAACGGTAGTTCATTCCTTGACAAAAACTGGTGTTGTACAGTCCAAAATTTGGGTAAGTCCAATTTCTTGTGTTGGAAATTAGAGTTTTAACTTGCTTCATTATGGTGAAATCGTAACTTGCATCAGCCCTACGGCTATGGCTTAACAGTCCTATACGAGAATGACAGTTTGCCACGTAAGCTGATACAGTTCTGTCTGAGTTTCAAAGTTCTTTTTACTAACGGATTTATAATTACAAAGATAAAGACTATTACGGAGAGTGTTTACGCTGTCATTACTACACAAGATACACTTTCAGTGAAGTCAGTGTCAGGGTCAACAACATCTGCAGATATTGTAATGGACTACTGATTAGAAGCGTGTGTCTGTCTGACGCCGACAGGGATGTGCCCAGTTGTCTGGGTCTTCAGTTTCATTAGGCGAAGCCTGCTTCTGACGTGCACAGTACTCTCCCGCTTTGCGCTTGACTGTGCGCCAATACGTGACGGAGAAACAAGTTATAACCAATAAGCCTTGTCCACATCATTTCATTATTATTCTGTATCAGGCAATATTAGCGTCGCAGTACTTTTCCACTTTGTAAGTTTTGCGTTTGACTATGTGCCAATACGTGAAGGAGAAAAAAGTTATAAGCAATGAGACTTGTCGACATCATTTAATATAAATTTAATGTCATGTTTCAGACAACCTTAGCGCGCGCTACTTTCTTGTCACAGCACGCTTCCACTTTGTAAGAGAAAAAGTGAACTGAATTTTGCGTTTGACTGTGCGCCAATTCGTGATGGAGAAACAATGAGCAAAACGTGTTATCCACATCATTACTCCGTGAAGGAGGTCAGTAACCTCCGACGGAGTATTGTGGTCAGTTGTGTCCGTACGTTCGCAGCAATAAGTCACGATCTCTTTGAAACATTGGTATGTAGTTTGGCATGTCGTCTGCTAGTATACGCAGGATGATGCACGTTGTTTTTTTTAAACCGTAGCAGTTGTTATAGGTAATGTAATATACAAGAAAACACCCCTATCTTGATATCATTAGTATCCTGTTTCAGACAACGCCGGGGATAACTACATGTAGAACAACTGCATGCTGCCACAAACGACCTTATCATGAAGGAGGCACTTACTCCCTCCACACAAACCAGACCTTAACTCAGAAACAATGAACATCTGTCGTCAAGGGCTCAAGGAAAGTATAGTAAACATCCCTTTTCTCAGCAACTATCCTGTACGTTTTTCCTCTTCAACTCCACAATTATTGACTATTCTTATAACCTCGCTCATTTTCTCCTCTAATGTGCCACATTTGCCAAAAGCGCGACACCACACTGAAAAACATCCTATCTTGAAGTATACATAAGTTTCTTTAAGTATACATAAGCATGCGTAAATGTTCCATTTTCCGACTCCAGTGAAGAAACAGAAACTTTACGTATGCTTTCAGGCCTAGGCCTGCTTCAAGATCGAATTCCACACAGTGTCAATGCTGTACAGTGTATGTACAAGTTCTTGCACCTGAAGATCCAACACAATTTTTGAAGACTTTGCTTCCGATTTTTAAGACTTGAATTGATTTTCAAGTACGGAATCACGGAATATCTTATTAGCCAAATCTGGCACCATCTGCACCGAAGAATTTAATTGATCTGTTCTTTGGACGGAGCCAGATGTCCGTTGTCATAGCAACGAAGTGAGGTGACGTCAGTGGCAATTAGCCTGCAAGTGTGAAATGCGTCAATCCCACGTGTTGGTCTGAAAAATAAAATGTTATCAAAGGGACCTGTTCAAACCACAAAGTAGTTCACTGGATTTCAGGAACGACCGCCGTCTTACTGAGCGAGAGTAACTTGTTTTAGGTGTAATGAAGTGGGTGTATTCAGGTTGATGACTGTTTTGTACAAGTCTAGATCTGCACGTAAACCTGTAATTGTCCATATGAGGTTACCAAAACCTCATAACTGGTTATTTTTACAGAGCCTCGAGGCTTACCACCCACACACTGGAAGGCGATGTCATTAGTAAAGGAGAAAGTACAGCCTTTCAAGTCCTGTAGAAGGTGAAGCAAAAAAATAAGGTTACCAAAACCTCATAACTGGTTATTTTTACAGAGCCTCGAGGCTTGTCACCCACACACTGGAAGGCGATGTCATTAGTAAAGGAGAAAGTACAGCCTTTCAAGTCCTGTAGAAGGTGAAGCAAAAAAATAAGGTTACCAAAACCTCATAACTAGGTATTTTTACAGAGCCGCCAGACTTGCCACATCAAATCAGTGACCACCCACACACATACAGGAAGGCGATGTCATTAGTATTTGAAGTCCCGTAGAATATGAACCAAAAAAGTCGACTGGAAAGAAACTTAACAACGGACGTCAGTAGCAATTAGCCTGCGAGTGTGAATGCGTCAATCCCACGTGTTGGTCTGAAAAACAAAATGTTATCAAAGCGATCTGTTCACACCGCAAAGTAGTTCACTGGATCACAAGAACGACCGCCGTCTTACTGAGCGAGAATTTGTTTCAGGGGTACATGTAATGAAATGATGTGGGTGTATTCAGGCTCATAATCGGTCTGTACAAGTCTGCACGTAAGCTTGCGCTTGTCCATATAAGGTTACCAAAACCTTACAACTGGGTATTTTACAGAGGCTATTTTACTTGGGTGTATTCAGGTTCATGACTACATGTTTTGTACAAGTCTGCACGTAAGCCTACGCCTGTCCATATAAGGTTACCAAAGTCTTATAACTGGGTGTTTTTTTATAGAGCGTCGAGACTTGGATGTATTCAGATTCATGACTACATATTTTGTACATGTAAGCCTACGCTTGTCCATATAAGGTTACCAAAACCTTTTAATTGGGTATGTTTTACAGAGTGTCGTGACTTGCCACATCAAAACAGCGCGGCCGCCCACACACAGGAAGGCGATGTCATTAGTAATCTTATTATCAACTTGTTGTGTGTATTTTCATCTATGATTTGACATCTCAATTCTCAGTACAAGGATTGTTCACTCTGTACACATGTATTGTATCGTATTTTCTTTTGTTCAGTTTTGGTTGATTATGTCAATCTGCACTTCTGTTCTGTTGATTTGTGTACCATATATTCTGTATTTTCTTCCGTTGTATATAAGCACACACGGACTGGGCGCATAAAGCGCAAGGCATGTTAATAAAGCTTAATTCATTCATTCATTCATTCGTTCATTTAGTCAATCAGTCAGTAAGGGAGAAAGGACAGCCTTTCAAGTCCTGTAGAATATCAGTCTTGAATGGAAGCAAAAAACGTCGACTGAAAAGAAACTTGACATTTAATGGCATGCATGAACCATGTATGACTGCTTCTCTTTTTTCGTCTGAAGTGTGGATGTAGTTAAGTTACACTCCTGTATTTTCCTGGTTTAACCATATCCCACCACAAATCATTGCTCCTAACAAATACATACATGAATGGTAGGAAATCAGGATTTGTTTCAAACAAAGGCAAACAGTCAATAGCTGAAGCCTACGTTTGGCTCCTCTGGCCGCGTGTATTTTCATTCCGGAGTCTGTTTTATCACTGCACCGGGGATTCAGCACCAAGGACAGGTCTACAGGAGCTACACTCACGGGAGCGCGTGGAACAGCTTCCCTTGGAGACAGCCACAGGGAAAACACCTCCGAGTGGCGAAGCAGATCGATTATGGTATCTTCAGATGCAAACAAGCGGGACGCGAAAGAATGTGGCTGTTTCCGCCGCCTGGCGTCAAAAGTGTTGACCCAGGGATGCACAAAGAGCTAACTGTTCATTGATCGTGATCCTTCGCCGGCTAGTAGGTTGTAACTTGAAAATGATCTGTTTGTTTGGGATGCGGGTCAGAGGAAACCAAAATGCCTTTCATCGCCAGGCTTCGAAATCTGCAAGCGTCAACAGCAACGATCACTAAAGAGGTATAGGTACTATAACCTTACGAAAATATATGTGGATGGTAAGATTTAGGAAATCAGGAAATAGGGACTATAATCTCTTTGGTATCACTCATTGCGCTTTCTATAGGCTGCTGCCAGTACAGCTTCAAAAAACATCTAAATGTCTCAGTAAGGTCTCTTACTTTGGTGTCTAGCTCTACTGAATGTAGTATACTGACCGTACATTGACTTTGAAGTACAGCTAGATTTAAAAGTCCATTTAAACTTTTTGAAGAACTACGTCGTCCTCAAGAAAGATTATTCCATATTATGAATGAGTCCGTCTGTGAAAACCTCTATCTATAAAATGTGCATGCAGCCTAGTCTTGCCAAAAGTTGATATCTAAAGCGCTGTGTGCATTAAAAACGCGTGTTTTCATCTGGAACTCGCTCAGTCTAAGTGAGGGCGCGCGAACTTTTAAGTACCTGTCCAATGGGACGTCAAACGACGTGCCGCGAGTGTTAGGAGTTGCTGTAAAGTGGCGAAGTTCTAACGTTGTTACATGGTCATATATTACTAGTGGGTAGGATAGTGCCTGCTGCGGTCTGCTGCCGTTTGTCTGCAAGATAACAGAGATTCCATCAGCGCGAACTCACTTAAGACAGCTGTCTCCTACTTAAGTTTCCAGTCGGCAGCGGTGGGCGGAAATTACTTTCGCCCGAGGGAGAAACTTTAAAAAGTGGAAATAGAGCGCTGAGTATGATTACTGGGAGAGGCGGGTGTCGTTTTGAAAATGATGACCGTTATAACCGGCTTGCGTCGTTACCCAAATGTGAATAAACGACATGGGAGAGAAGTATCTCCTCCAACATGTTCAGTATATCATAGAGATAACTTGTGGTGTAATGGTTAGTGTTTTTGGCTCGCACTCAAGAGGTTCTGCGTTCAAACACCGATGTTGAGCCCTTTTTTCTCACTTCACTCAGGTGAAAATGAGTACCTCGCTTCAACTAGGGACGTCCCTCGGATAGGACGTTTTAAAAATGGAGGTCCCTGTTTGAGGAGAGCCACACCTCGAGTACGTTAAAGAAACCACCACACGTATGGAAAATAGTAGGGGTCCTTCCCTGTGTGTGTGAATCAAACCTTTCAGTCGCGGCTTGTGCTTACTGCACAAAACTGGTGTGTTACGCCTAAAGGCGGTTTACCGGTTATGCGAAACAAACAAAAACGTAGCGGTACAGTGGCTGATGTATACTTTATATGTTTTACGTTTTACATGCACCCAAGATTGCTTCCCCGTGCCACAAGACTTCTGTGCGCAGCTCTGATATAAAGTATCAGGATCAGTTCCAGACTGGCAGTCATCCGTAGATCGTGCCTTACGGGGTACACAGCAGACGGCTTTGTTTTATAGGCCTCGCGTTAGCCTGTGCGCTAACAGCCAATTTGGACCATTGCACATCACTCAAGCAGATACGGGGATGAATCCACCATTTACAGAGTCTAATGTGAGATGATTCAACACATATCAGTACAAAACACTTGGCAATGGAGGCTTTGCTTGTGGTACTTCTGTTACAAGGCATTCTTTATCAAAGTCGACTTATTCGAGCACACTCCATATGTATACAAATATTTGGTTCTGGACGTCTTTCCTGTGGTATTACTGGTACAAAAGAATATTCCAAGTCGAATTACAATGACCAATAGTACCGTAACGTTAGTAGTTATCTCAGCCATTTTTTTCGTTCAACTAACGCTAACGATGTTCGATTGAATTTTACGCTTTCCTGAAGAAATAATCGCTCGCGCTGACAAGGAAATATCGATATTGGTAAGCTGTCAGCCTAACTGTACAGCAAAGTGCCTATCGTGAACGTTATGGGCGGGTTGGATTCTGAGACTGTCGGCTGTGTTTTCTTTGTTTTCCTAGTCTAATGTTTTGTATTACCTTCCGTACTTCTCATACCACTTGTACAACGTTATTCTTTTACATGTAATCCCCTATCCTAATTTTACCTATTCATTAAGATTTACCACATGGAAGGACATAACAGGTGACTATAATCTTTTCAAGATGTCAACCCTGAGACCAGAGTGTAAGTTTTGAACCACTCACACCGGGAAGGACCCCTGATCTTCTGATCTTTTCGACAAGTGTGGTTGGATCTTTAACGTGCTCGAGGTATGATTCTCCTCAAACATGGGACCTCCGGCTTTACGTCCTATCCAAGAGGACATCCCTAACCGAAGTTAGGTCCTCATTTTCTCACCTGAATGAAGTGAGAAAGTAGGGCACAACACTGGGGCCTGCCAAGAATTCGAACCCAGAACCTTCGAATTCTGAGTCAACAACTCTAACCACAAGGCCAGCTTGCCACCTTATGTCCCATTGCCCTGTGGCGTACTCTTGATTGCGAACAGTGTAGCGCCCAGGAGAGATCTTGACCTATTGAGAAATCGACAAGCCAGGTTATAAATGACTGTAAGCGTCTCAAAACGACCACATACATTTTCCGTGGTGTACCTTTATCAGTTTCACTTATAATTACTGTAACGGCAGCCGATGCAATCCCGACAATGACTTATTAAGTTCCTGAACCGTCTCGCAGATAACCTCTGATTTCTACACTACAAATAGCCTGGTAGCCAGACCACCGTAGGCTCACCGCTATCTCTACGGCGCTGAAAGTACTGCTCACCCGCCCAGCTCTATTAGTGCACACCGGTTTTTTGTCGGGCTCGGTTTCAATTACATTTGTAGTTCGTCTACAGGATGGCAATACATGTAGTTAGAAAAGCCAGCTGGAAAGATCTTGCATGTCAGGAGAGGCATATACTTGGTAGGACTGGGGCCGGTAAAACAACCCTAAGCCGGCCTGTGGAGAATGGTAACCAGGCTACACAACAAACGCAGTAATGTGAAGACGAAGTACCATTTAAGTTGGGTGATGGAGACGGTCTGCATCAGTCGTAGCCAGGATTTCTGTGCCTTTCATCTTTTAAAGTACTCTGCATGGAGACATGCCGGTAACTTTAGAGCCACTTTTCTATCATCCTCAGACATGCTGCAGCTGTAATTCCACCCACATTCTGGAATGGCAGGGATGTTGGCAGAATACTACAGAGAAATGCGCTCACATGGCAATCTTTACATTCATCAACGTCATCACGACAAAGGTGAAACTGAACGTTCGTTGAAAACCAGATTCCAAGAACACAGGCGACCCAGCTCTGTATCTTCTGAAATCTCATAACACATTCACATTGAGTCTCCGGGCCACACCGTTTCTCTGAAAGGGGTTAACATATTGGACACGTGCACTGAACCCGGCTTCTTTGTGAGAAGAGTGAAGGAGGCTATCTACGTGAGGGCACACTGACCTTCTCTCAACCGGGACGGGCGGCGGTACCGACTTCCGACGAACTTTGACCCAGTGCTGACGTTACACGTGCGAAAAAAATCACGTGACTACAGCACTTGGGCCGAGATATTCGGTCGAAAATTCTTTGAGTTGGAGAGCAGTTTATTTCTCATTATGCAACTTACCAACTCAGATGAACATTCATGCTAATCATTCAGAAGGCGCATTGCGTTGCCAGCTAACGATAAAGCATCATGCTTCGTCCTCAGTCTGAAGTTGCCTTATCTCCAAGCAGATCTTTCGGTGGCTGCAAGACAGTATCAATTTGCCCAGACATGTATCCATTTGCCAGACAGCATCCAATACGCCACCCGGGCTGGCGTAAAAAAAGATACCAGTACAAAAAAGAAAGCCCGATAAGAACGTCTAAAAATACGCTAAAAATAAGCTGAAGCCTCTGCTTGGAGAGTAGAAGTCGCTCCCTTTACCCTTCTTATTGCATTGTTGGACAGGTCACTAGAGGTCGTACCGTGCCCTGATGACGTGAGGAGGGACAGATCGATCACAATGGACCACCAAATCCCATCAACGACAATCGATAACAACAGGTCTTACGGGCAGGCATATAAAGGAAATGGGCTATTCGTCTCCATGTTCCCTGCGGACACGAGGGAAATACAGAGAACGGCGCTGTCTGAATGATTCCAAAACTAATAATAGTTATCCGCAGGTCACGACGGAAATCCTCAAGGGTAGTTGTGTTTTACATGGTGACGCACGGACGGGCTTCTCATACATAGGGTACACTTGCGCACATGCAATAATTCTTGATATAACGTCTACTCAAGCCCCTGTCACACATAGCTCCCGAACACTGCCAAACTCCCCTCAACCATGGTTAGGAGTAGGTCGGGAGCAATGCCGGCTGGGTCGGCTGGTGTTCGGCCACGTCGGCTACTTCGGCTGCGCCAGCCGAATGTTTGAAAATGTATAAAACATTCGGGTGTGGACGGGACGTTCGGCCATGGTTGGCTGGTGTTCGGAGTAAACGTCCCCATGTGTGATGCACTCCTGCAAATCTAAAGTAGAGAGATCTCTCAAACACGCCATTTTTTCCAAAGAGGATGATAGATGCTAATGGTGGTCACGTATACCACATCTGTAGTATAAACGGCCTTGGAATAGTCTTATAAACCATCCAATTTAAGCGTGACTAATATGACAATCCTAGACGTGAATATGCAGTATTTCGTTTCAAAAGACCTTGAATGCGCTAGCGAATGAAGTGATTGTGAAAACAAATCGCAGTTCTTCTAAAACCCTATTAAATATGCTGATGAAAATGCTAGCAACAGTCTGTTAGACTAATTAGTGCCTTATCCTTCGAGTGGTTATTTAGTGGCCAGTGGTAAAAGACGGTTGTTTTCCATTGTGATAATGTGTTAAAGCTATATGATAAATGCCTCGATAATAGCATGCTGCCACTAACTACATGTGTAGTTTACACCACAGGATACTCCACTGTAACTTTACCCATTGTAAAGAGACGATATTGAACGAAAAGAAAATAAAACCACATCACTCCGTACCGTCACCTTTCCAATAAGCTGCAATCTCAGGGCTAAGGAGGGACTTGACCTTGAGTCAAGGTCAGATCATCCTCCGTGAAGATTTCAGGACAATAAGGTCGTTTGTCAACCAGACCCGGAACAATCAACAACTCACCGGGCTGCTATTGACAAATGTGGTCGCCCCCCCGCCTCTCCTGTGTACCTTGGTCTCCTAATGGGGTCAAGGCTTCCCTGCCGCTACTACCCATGAAATATGCATCGACTTATATGAACCATAGATCACGGATAAAGCACGTCGCCATGATGGCTGACAGCGGTGCTAGTGTCACGGAGATGAAAACAAACCTACAGTGGGTGTCACTGGAAGACAGAAGAAAAATGTCCAGACTATTCGCATTTTCCATCATAGATACAATCGAAAATTATCAAGACAAAATAATAAAGGTTGACGTATTCAGGACTGAAATATCGTGAAACCATCCTACATCTCATGCCCTCTATTCCTTATTTATTTATTTATTTTTTATTTATAGCAGTTTACCACACAGTGGGTGGTATAGTGGAATATGTATTCAGGAACACCTTTTCAAAGCCACTTGTTGTGATAGCGTTCAGCACCAAGGACAGGGCCGGTGTCAAACTACAGTTATGGCGTGGTCACATTCGCCGTTAGCTACTAACACTAGTTGTGATAGCGTTCAGCACCAAGGACAGGGCCGGTGTCAAACCACAGTTATGGTGCGGTCACATTCGTCGTTACCTACTAACACTAGTTGTGATAGCGTTCAGCACCAAGGACAGGGCCGGTGTCACACCACAGTTATGGCGCGGTCACATAACTGTCGTCGTAGGCCGCCCTACGATTTTGATGCCGTAGAATTTTCAAGCAGACTGTGACAGAACTACCCGCTGACAAGGATCTAAGACAGACAATGCCGTAATAACAAGACAGCTGAATTTTGCAGGACTATCCCAAGAATGTATTCAGTTTGCGACCATAGGACGATCGCATGACGTATGTGACCGGGCACTATGGAATGAAGAATTAAATAGCCCGAGTCCTTGCCTCACAGACATCGATCTAAGTAGTAACAATCTCATTCAACAGGCGCCTTTTGAAAATCCGACCTTGAGGATATATCTAAACACAACAAATCATTATACTACAACATTATTACCGCTTTTGGCTGCGTAAATCATGCATATCATGTGCATTAGGTACTTTTTTTTAGTTTTCTTGCTTTCTTGAAAATAGCATAGATTTCACTTCGCTGCATGGCATTCAGCAAAGAAAAAAATCATATTCCGCATGCAACTAGATAATTCACGTATTGTAAGCTCCATAAATATATATATATAGATCTGTTCTTACATTTACAGCTAAGCGAGAAGAAGCTGAACCTGTATGTACTTGAATGCAGGCCAGGAAGGAGCGTCAATAAAAGGACTGACTACATACACCTTGTGGACTTGCCCTACTCCAAGGAGTGGCTGTCAACACACTTGAATGTATACATCAGCCAGTGTAGATGTAGTAAGATACCATACTTTCATATCACTACAACTGCTTAATTTACTACCATGACCTGTACTTAGCCCGTGAGAGCATAAGCGTACAAGAAAAGGCTTTCACTCATTCTAACGCACGCAACAGCAGCAAAATTGTCACTACTTTATCGCTCCAGAGTCTCCTAAACCTACCTACAACGTACTGTAGCAGCTTCCCGCTTCCCGCACAGGTTCTGAGCTTCTCAGGTTCGTCTCCGCCCGATGAGAAGCCTGCCTACCTCCTGGTGAAATTACAGGTTCCCCCTAGGCCCTACACTCTTGGCATACGTAAGTGAAGTGCAGAAAAACAAGCGAGACCCGAGGTATAATAGCTACAGTAATGCACCTATTATTCCAGCACTGGGGAATCTCAGTATTCGAACCTCGTGACTTGTGTGACAATGGAGGAATCTAAAAACATGACGTACTTCAAGGTGAAGGTCAGGAGTGCACAAAACCCATTCTTAATGCACACCTTAAAGCATGCGTAAAGGGTCCGTTTGTTCCTTTGCGTGTGCCTTTACGCATGTTTTAAGGTGTGCTTAAAGGTAGTATTTCGTGCGGTGGAGGACTTGACAAAGGACAGGCTTATACCACAGGGCAGACTATCTGTATATAATGGTGAATATAATATATAGCATTTTTGCAGCACCATCTATCATAGCAACTTTTTGATAATTGTTCAATTTTGTTGAAGAGTATTCTTGAAGTGCAGGAAAACAAGCGAGACCCGAGGTATAATAGCTACAGTAATGCACCTATTACTGCAGCACTGGGGAATCTCAGTATTCAGACCTCGTGACTTGTGGGACAATGGAGGAATCTAAAAACATGACGTACTTCAAGGTGAAGGTCAGGAGTACAGGCTTATACCACAGGGCAGACTGGCTGTATATAATATTTATAAGAACAGGTATTATGGTAAATGTGATGTATATCATTTTTGCAGCCCCACGTATCATACCAATTTTGTAATTTTTAAATCTCATCTAAATTTACGTGTGAATAAAGACAAGGACTATGTGGCACAGCACTCAAGTTAATAACGTATTTTGACAGCGCTACATATAAAAAAAGTTTAAACAAGGCAAGTTTGGATCACCTGTAGCACTACTCTTATCAACGGAAGAGGAGGATGAAGACAAATAATGAGAAGATATAGCGGACTTGTATTGGAGCTAAACACTCAATATGCCATATTCCCATTGGCATCGAATTAGATCCTTACATGTAGATGTATTTTATCCTCGACATTTAATTTTAACCTATTGCTCTCCAAAAGCTTTCTGTATAGCTTTTATTAACACAAGTTGAATAGCTATTCATGTACATAATTAAAGTAATAACGGCAAAGAGAAGATTTTGCATCGTTTCAATCAAGCTCCTTATTGTGAATGTCAGCAATTCAGGGTATAATACAGGGATCCCTGCAGGTTCTGTACACCTACTGAATAAACCGTTATTATACCTACGTAGGGAGCCGATTGAATCAGTCCCTCCTTTCTTCTTCAGTCACACATAGCAATCAACCAAAGAGCAATGCCCCCCCCCCCCCGACCCTTCAGAAGAAGATTGTACAACTGTACACGATCCGTTGCCGGGGTAACAACATTGCCGTCAAAGGCATCCCAGCATTCCTAAGCCACCATTACCCAGAATCCCCCAGGGAACGTCCGTCAAGATGTTTAAGCGAAGTGGTTATGAATAAATGTGTTCTGGTGGGACTCAAACGGGGAATGAGGAGGGGGGGAGGTGGCAATTTCAAGGAAAACGTTTCAGTTTTTGATTACTCACTACAGACGGTCAAAAAGTTTGATCAAAGTGGTTATGAATAAATGTGTTCCTGGTGGGATTCAAACGGTCAATGAGGAGGGAGGGAGGGAGGTAGGGAGGGAGAGAGGATTTTCAAGGACAACATGTCAGTTTTTAATTACACA
The DNA here is from genome assembly GCA_013266295.2 of Branchiostoma floridae x Branchiostoma japonicum. Lineage (NCBI taxonomy): Eukaryota > Metazoa > Chordata > Leptocardii > Amphioxiformes > Branchiostomatidae > Branchiostoma > Branchiostoma floridae x Branchiostoma japonicum. The sequence continues at coordinate 6,195,174 of CM023827.1, read as the reverse complement.
CTACAGCTACGGTCAAAAAGGCGGCTTTCATTAATCAATCGTTATTAAGCGGGCGTCACAGTGTCGACGATGTCGACCTTCGGCCGAATTTGTTGATCGGCAGAAGGTCGCATAATTTCAAAATTGACAGAGTGTCGAGAGTATTTTTCGTCTGAAAATCTACCCTATCACACTGGACGGGGCACGGTGACCTAGTCTCTACCAGACTGGCTACGCTGGCTAATAGGGACATTGATTTGCCAGGAGAGTTTGGCTACCAAAGGGGTTACCGGACGCGCATGTTAACTTTCCCGCGGACTGACTCTCCTGGCCAACTATTTTTGCCGAATTCTACGATCCGTACCCCCGTAGGAAGTCCTGGCGGAGGCTATCGGTGACCTACAAACATAGGCCGATTTCTTAATTTAAAAAAATAATGAACCGATCGAGAGGACACCTGTCGTATTGCTGCCGAAGAAATGTCCGTTTAGAGCTCGCATACTTGATTTTGTCAATGTTGACATATGTATCCTCTGTTAATTTCTTTGTGTTTTGTTGTTGCGTTGGTTAAAGATAAATATTAAACAAACAAACAAAAAAAGAATTGCCAGTCAACTAAGGTTGCAGTTTGACCAGATTTAGGCCACGCCTACCTTTCTATACGAATCAAATTTGAGTTAAATTGGAGTCAAATTTGACCCCCGAACACGTCTCGAATACTGCTGACCTACTCCTTAAAAGCAGGTAACCATGGCCGAACCTCCCGTCCACACTTGAATGTTTTAAACATTTTGAAACATTTGGCTAGCACAGCTGACCTTGCTCCTGACCTAACCATGGTTCGGCTATGTGTGACAGGGGCTTGACGGTTTGCATGAATGACAGAGAGCTCTGTGAGCTCTGGAGGTGGGCGGTGTCACGGGGGATGGAGGGAGAAGACAGACTGCGTTGCCTGACTACATCACGCCTCTAGCAGCCTTTTCACCGGTCAGGTCCCCAGAGGCCAGATGGCCAACACCTCTGATTGATAAGTCGGGAGAATTGGGAACATCTTAATCCTGATAAATTTACACATACGTACGTGCTAACACGGACCAATCTTTGTCAGACTGAGAACTGTCTGATGTCATGGTGTTGGAGGCTGTGATGACAGGTTTCTACTAAAAAGAATTGCCAGTCAACCATTATATCTTACTGATTATGATTTTGATTTAAAGGCACCAAAAGCTACTTCGGGGCAGTAAAACTGGATTTTCAAAGTCAATTTTCTGGTCATTTTTATATGTAGTAAGTTGAGTCAACCCTATTCAGCAGCATACTGAAAGCTATGGAGAAAAATGCGATGTCACTGACGGAAAAAGGTTGCTTGTTTCGTATAGTAGGCTGGTTCTAGCTATCTATTGATGGTACCAATAAAATGAGGAAAATGTGCTAAGAAATGGCAGTCAATATCAGACAGATTTCCTCATCCATAATACATTTTGTTTTGCCGTCCTGAAATGGCATTGGATTCCTTTAAAACATCCTATTGGCACTTCTCATTATATACATCATTATATACATCAGCCTCCTGGAATAGAACTGAACGGGCACAAGATCTAGATCTGTATGCACATGAGGATACTCCTGCTGGAAATCCAACCCAAGGTATTAGGCGAGATTTATGCTCAAATGTCAGCAGACAGATCTTTCTCGGAACTGGTAAATCCGCTTCTAGGAAACTCTGATCTTTTCCCCCGTTACATAAGTGACCGAAATTCAAACCATTGGCTGCTGCGTCGTCAAATGTAACAAGAATTCGAAGACCTCATACCTCCATCAAATATTTCGAGCTTTTGTAAATGTTTATTTTAGGGATCTGTCTCATTGATTGTTAAAATTAGATTGTAACTAGTATTTTAATTCATGGTTTTCTCAACTCAAATTACATATATTTTATATGTGAAAGTTTTATCCTTTGGCAAGGTTTCATTTCAGCATTTCGTCGTTAACTATGTAAATGACCTTCACATTACTACATTACATGAGGAAATCTTTCTGATACTGGCATTTTCTGCCATTTCTTAGCACATTTTCGTCATCATGTCATACTTGAAGTGTTTGTGAGGAGTCCTTTTTTTGGTTCACCAATAAATAGCTAGAACCAGCCTACGATACGAAACAAGCAACCGTTTTCCGTCAGCGACATCGCATCACAGATATCAGTATGTTATGGGATATGCTTGATTCAACTTACTACATTAAAAAGATGACCAGAAAATTGACTTTTTTACTGCCCTGAAATCGCCTTGGGTGCCTTTACGAGCATGGACAACTGACATTCGAACGACAGAATGAAAATGTAGGTTTTTGCGAGGTTAGGATCAACACAGGGGATTTGCTGGCACCGCAAATGCAGCCTTGATGTCTGGAGATTAAAAACAAGAAAAAAAATCAACCAGCCTCTTTTGTAAATGTGCAGCACTTTCCTAAGCATTCAAACTAGATTACTTTCCAGTGGTGAATAACCTTCACATAGCCCAGATTTATCAAACAAAGGTAGAAAATATTCCAAGAGGATTGCGTCTCTCCAGCAACCAAGATGTTTTCGTGTCTAGGTTATTGTTTTCAATCCCACAAGTCTAGTTGTCGTGACTCCCTCAGCACAACTATGAATGGGAGGCCTAACGAACAAGCTGTATCTCCGAGAATGATCGAATTCTGAGAGATCGACGGTAATTTGCGCCTTTATCTTCTCAAAAACAGCTGCAGGAGGAAGGCATGTACAGGATGGTTTGGATTAGGAACACGTTAGACGTTAAAATCCAGGGATTTTAGGATCTCTGCGTCCACCTGCATTGTGGAATTAGTCTCTATAGAATTTGACGCTTTTTAAAAGTCCATTCCAGCAATCCTAAACACTTAAACAACCCGTAATATAATGTATATTTAACCTATTTCTAACTATATTTTGCAAGTACAACTAGAATGCAAGTACAACCGTCAATCAAACCCTAGCTGTAAAACTAATTATCGTCCATCTACCTACCTACGTCAGTGCTTTTTCTCATCTACGTGCCATACGGACGGAGAAGTACCAATAGGTCATATCAAGGTTGGGTTCTGTAGACCGGTACTATCCATCTCCATAGACACGTTCTTAACTCTGTTATCATCTCTCTCTCCAATATAGCAGAGTTACAGCATATCAACGACAGTACATTATGTTCTTACGAGGGTCCACGTCACTCTCACATTCACAAAACTGTAATATTTTCGACATAGTTCAAACGTTTATTCACTGTACAGGTAGATTCTTGGAATTGATAGATCACCAACTTGTTTTCTTTACAGTAATTTCTCTTTTATCCACTTTGTAATTATGTATTATTTTGTCATTGTGTTTTACTCTTGTTTTATATTTATGTTGTTGAGTAGAAGGCGTTATATATTATATTACGCAATCGTGCTTTTTGCCTGATAGTCGTTAAATATATGTGAATAAATAAAAAGAAACATCTTGATGGAGTTTACAGTCTACCTTGTAAAACAAAGTTTGGAGGCAGAGAATAAGGCCGAAAACGTGCTAAACCAACCGCCGCTGACACTAAGGTCATGGTTGTTATTACATAAACGTTATATCAGCTCAATGGGTGATGCTTAAATTGATTCTGATGCAGAGTTCGGACCAGGAAAGCAATAAAGTCTCTTTAGAAGTGCCGACTTGCGTTACGCTGCAGGATTTGCGCAAACACGCGCCGGGTTACAACCCACCGTGATGTGGGACTGTCCTTGGTGCTGATCGATATTGGGAATGTTAGGCTCTGGAGTGTCTATCAAAAACTGATCATGATCATGAGCATATTTCATTCCAAAACTTTGCACGAGTAACCATTAAAGGCACCCAAAGCGATTTCTGGGCAGTAAAACTGGATTTTCAAAGTCAATTTTCTGGTCATTTTTCGGTAAAAATACGATGTCACTGCCGGAAAACGGTTGCTTGTTTGGTAGACTATTTATTGGTGTTACCAAAAAATAAACGTAGCTTGTCTGTGCTATTTCAAACGCTTCAAGTATGAAATGATGAAGAAAACGTGCTAAGAAATGGCAGTAAATGTCAATAGCAGACAGATGTCCTCATCCAGAATATATTTTTGTACTACCGCCCTGAAATTGCATTGGATGCCTTTAACCTTCTCCCTGACGCCTAACCCTATAATCAATACAATTTGGTGCCAAAAGACCACTTCAGCTGGAAGAAGGTTAAAGAACTTTTCTACACTGGCCATTAATTGGAGGAACCCGCGAACACATCTCAACTTGTCACCCGTCTCCTAGTGGATGAGTAGGCGGAATAGATTGAAGTTTGACACGTTATATATTGATCGTTACGCACCTGTGGAGATTGCTGCCTGCAATGGGCTTATGGTAGCTCTCATCCTGCTGCCTTATTTGGTTTTTATCGCCCGGGAATTTCATTCAGGATCGATAACAATTTTCCAGATTTTTCCCTGAAATATTCTGTCGCTCATAACTCTCTAGACACAGATGTCAGCCATGATGAAACACGTCACTAGTTCAGGTGCGAAGGTACACAGAACTCGACATGCGCTATAAGTTTAGCAGAATATTCATTGTAGAACTCATCATGATCAAATATTATTATATATAAGAAGATTCCAAAATTATACTCTTCGGGGTCGATGAAGGTTAGACATCCAGGTAATGAGGTACTCAAGAAAACTGTTACTCAAGCAACTGGATAGATTTTGAAAACTGTCAGATGTTTCAAGTACCATCCACTAACCAGTCAGTGACTAACGGGATCTGTCGAAACTATGAACTGATGAATTTGAGTCAAATTTGACTGCCAACCACGCCCCGACCGACGTCCGAACATCAGCCAACAACCAGCTAACCATGGCCGTACCTCCCGAATGTTTGAAACATTTTGAAACATTCGGCTGGCGGACAGTAGCCGACTTGGCCGAACACCAGCCGATCCAGGGGACCTTGCTCCCGACCTACTCCTAACCATGGTTGGGGGGAGTTCGGTTATTGTTCGGGAGGCCATATTCGGCTGTGTCTGACAGGGCCTTTACAAGACAGAAACACGCTGCGCCGCTATTCCAACACACCAACTGCTACCCTCTATCTACAAAGATATCCCGGAAGAGCCATACGTCCTTTTGAACGTGACCTGTTCTCACCCCAATAATACATCGATTTATCTTCAAGAGCGGCTCGCAGGAAATATTGAGCTAGACTAAATGGACGAATTGCAAAATCGTCCTCATAAATTACTGTAATCGAATTCACCCCCACGAGGACATAGATGTAGGAAAAATGGTAGCCGACTTGAAAGATATTCTGGCACTGTACACATACCTGCGGTCAATCCTAATGTATATGATACATTACAGTAGATATAACCCTTACTGTGCATAAATAGGCAATTGTGTATATAAAAGAAAACTAATAAAGGCAGCCGCTCCAGGCCCTTGCAATCCAGCCCCACCAAGTGTAAGCTCCTCACAATTCAGCCCTTGGCTGCAAGGAGAGAGTAGCCGGCCCAATAACAAGGGTTTCTGTAGTTGCCAGATATACCAAGGAGGTTATAGGGACCTCCTTGGATAAACCAAGGAGGTTTTAAGTCAATCTTAAAGCTGCATTACGTAACATTAGGACGATACAAAAGTAAATTTTCTGGTAACTTCTTTACAAAGTAAGTTGAATCAACCCTACTACATTGCAAGTAAGTGTCATTCAAGAAGTGGAAGTATGACGCCTTACGAGTGTGTTTAAAAGTTGGAAACACAGCTGTCAGCCATGTTTGTTTACATTATGGTAGTTTGTGATGGTGCTACAAACTGACTGCGCCTCATGTGGGCTGTTTTAGCGCCAACCATAAATGTCATAAATGTGAGATAATTGCACAAATATGTTGAAAGGTGGAAGTAAATGACAATCACAAGTAAATGACAATTCAATTTATGGTGCAAAATATTACATAATGCACCTTTTAACCTCCTTGGGTAAACATGATGTGACTTGAATGGTCCAATGCCATTACCGTCACAGATTCGCGTGAGAAATATTCCAATCTTTCCGCCACAAGGTCAACTGAAGCGGAACCGACGTCAGCTGATATCGCACAGCCATCAATTCAACTCACTTCCAATTTGTGCTGGTCAAATTAAAAAGCCTGGCGTTAATTCTAATTCACACCCACCCTCTAAGGCACCAATCACGGCTTTGATAACTGGTGAGAGAAAACTGAAGGGACGACGCGGGAGACCGGAGGTGGGCGGACAGAAAATATACACTTGGATAAATGGATGAATCAAATGGATTAATCTAAATGAAAGTTAGCCCGAGCGCACGTTTGCCCAAACACATACTGGTCGGTTTGTAAGCCATTTCTTTCCGCTCCTCGTCTGCAATCTATCTGTACTTTAAATGAATAAGCGTTTAACGGCAATATCCACCGATGGGGAGAGGGAAGCAGCCCCAATGCAACAAGTTATAACCTTTGGTAAAAAGGGTTTCCTGTGATACGGCCCTGACCTGTACCCTATTTCTGTCGAACATTACACTTGCACGATAAGGAATTAGGTCAGATGATAATCCAGATAGAACTGAATCTGAATTGTAAAACCCCTATTCGGTATGTAACACCCCAGCTTTGCAGGCATGCGACAATGCCTGGCTACAGTATATCACACCGAACGACTTGCCATACATAAACTACTTATATCTAAGCCTACCTAGTCACATTCGTCGTACGATCGCAAACTAAAGGCATTCTTGTGATGGTCATGCATGTATAGTACAAAATTCAGCAGTGCTGTTAAGGAAAACGCTGTCTTAGAACATTGTCAGCGGTTGGTTCTGTCCAGCCAACTGGAAAACTTGAAAATTCTACGACATCAAAATGGTGAGACGGCCTACGAGGAATGTGACCGCACCATAACTGTGGTTTGACCCCGGCCCTGTCCTTGGTGCTGAACGCTATCACAACTAGTGTTAGTAGCTAACGACGAATGTGACCGCCATAACTGTGGTTTGACACCGGCCCTGTCCTTGGTGCTGAACGCTATCACAACCGGTGTTAGGAACTATAGGCGAATGTGACCGCGCCATAACTGTGGTTTGACACCGGCCCTGTCCTTGGTGCTGAACGCTATCACAACTAGTGTTAGTAGCTAACAGCGAATGTGACCGCCATAACTGTGGTTTGACACCGGCTCTGTCCTTGGTGCTGAACGCTATCAAAACATGTAGATGACCGCGCTGTAACTCTATTTGAAGATATCTAATGAAGCCCCTTTCTCGGGAAACGCGAGAGCCTGGTCGACCGTTGTCAAACAAGAAGCGCGTCAGGTGAATTTAGCACTTTCAAACCCCCTCTAGTACGGCAAAGGAAAACGGAATAATAATGATTAACATATGGTTTTCTGGACAGTCAATTCTATGTTATTACCGTTGTTTTTGCACACACCCTTAAATCCTTTCATGAGTCTAAAAGGTGTAGATAAATGTAGGGGCTTTTAAGGACAGTGGGTTGTTAATCTACTGTGGCACGGTATTGGAAGGCGGAGCAAATCCCTCTATCTTCTTCCACCGCTTTTGCATCCCATTTTACTCCAAGTCAAGTACCCATTTTACATCTGGGAGGAAAGATGTGGAAAGCGCATTTCTCAAGGACACAACGTCTAGCCAGGAATGCAAGGAATCGAACCCGTGACCTCTCGATGCCGTGTCCGCTCGCCTAACCCAATATCTAATAAGAAAGTAACACGACTGCCAAGTTTTTTCAATTGATTGTTTCGATGTTTCCGCTGTAGCACAGGACCAGGGCTGCCCAAATAGCCTGCGTAAAAGGGCAAGCGATGACGCTTTGGTAGCCTTCACTTGTTCCTAACGTCGATAACGTCTAAGGTAACAATTTAGTCCGATACAAGCAGAAAGGAGCCCAACCATGTAATTTACCGGCTCACAAAAATGCAGGTTCTACGCTGTATGGAGTTAGCGGATGATCTAGTTGACGAGATCGCAGATGATGCCGTCTTATTCTGTCCACGGTATGAAAATGTCAACAGAATTTTCCCTTTTCTCTAAGCTGACATTTTGCTTTGACTTGAAAGCGTCCTGAGGGAATACGAGGCAGTAGGAGCGGCCGCCAGAAAACAGGCTTCATTTCGTAACACACTCTATAATATTGGCAATTTACCGGGTCGTTCCGCAAGACAATCGGGCCAACAATTGCAAGGAGCCCCGTAGCAATTCGGATGGCACCCAGGCTAACCGAAGCGTTATCCAGTTGACGTATTCTGTCCACGGTTTGGAAATGTCAACAGAATTATCCCTTCTCTATAAACTGACATTTTGCTTGGACTTGAAAGCGCTCAGAGGGAATAATAGTGTGTAGCAGGCTTCATTTTGCAACACACTTCTGTAAGATTGGCAATTTACCGGGTCGTTCCGACAGACAATATGAGGCCGGGTCAGTTAAAAGGGTTACAAACGACTCATTCCACTTCGGCTGCGTCCTAACACTTTCATGCCAGGTATTGATTCTACACTGTACTGAAATCGCCATATAGACGAAGCTGAAACCTTTAACCCAATCTTCTACCAGCCACCACAACTACGTACTTACTCAAGTATGAACAGACAACCGTAAATGTTCAATGGCAGATTGCCAGAGCAATGCTCTGTAGACTAGACTTAGGTGTTACAAAGATACTGCCCACTACCTACTACCCACGCCACTACGTGTATGGATTACTATTGAACCAACAATGCACCATATGGGTCAGACTATCATCATACACCTTGATACTACAGAAGCTAAGTTGGTAACGAACAAAAAGGAAATGTTTCACTTACAGTGGAGTCGCTGTAGAGACCGAGCTTAGGCGGTGGGTGGATCTACCTCTGCGTGTTGATAATCGTGTGCTTATTATATACAGTCGGCCTACCTTATGCTAAATTCCACGTACGACGTGGAAGACGTGACAAACATGTATATGGAGGTTTAACTGCATCAACAAGCACGAAGGTTCGAGTGAATGGAGTTACAAAATCTTGTGATGCTAGATTGTTGTGGTGGAAATCAGATATTAGAGTCAATCTATTACTTATGTGTCCACGGGTAATTTTATAATGGAGAGTTTATTACGTTTGTGTGGGAGAAGTTGCGTTCTAGCTGACACTTTGTGGTGTGGATGGCTTCTTGTGTTCCATACTGAAGTCGCTATCCTTGGTACTGAACGACTGATTTACAATATCATGGAAGGATGTTTAGGCACATGTTTCGTGTAGTACATCACAATTTGAAAACGTCGAAGGCAGGCGCACAGATGACGGACGGAAGTGGCGCTAACGATCGGGAGGTGAGCGCGGATGGCGCCGCGTGCCTGGAAACGCCCACACCCAAATTCGTGATGTACTACACGAAACATATGCCGTAAAAGGACAACACCGCTAGAGCGAGGTCACACGCCGTACGATCGTCGTACGATCGCAAACTGAAGGCAGTCGTGCACGTGCCATGCAAAATTCAGCAGTCTTGTTTCCGAAAAGGCTGTGATAGATCCTTGTCGGTGGTTGGTTCTGTTGCAGCCTGCCTGATAATTATACGACATCAGAATTGTACGGCGACTCAATGTGACCAGGCCGTCAGCACCGGAACAAGGCATTGTTAAAAGCCGCTACCCTTGGTACTGAAAATCTTGCTGCTATTTACAATTGCAGGGAAGCGTGTGTGAGAGGACAGCAAAGTTGGCGTCGGGCCGGCCACGGCATTGGTTTTAGAGATTTGCAGCATGCAGTTCAACAAGTACAATAAAATTCTATGATTGCCAAACGTTCCAGCCATTAAATACATTTCGTCATCAGAAACAGCCCATACGGTTGTTGGCAAGCAGAGGACATTTCAGACTCGTCGATGAAGATTAGACATCCTGGTAGAATATTATAACGTAGTACAAAATAATCCAACAGGACAAAATTCTTGATAGTGTTAGACATTTTTCCTAATTTACATCCATTTAGATACTCGATTATATACAGGTCTACACTTGTCTTAAGTCTCATCGTCAATCACTGATGAAAGATAGTTGACGCTATCTGAAACGTCTAACACTTCTTGGAATTTATCGAGTTGCTTGATTTATTTTGTATTACATTTTAGACTCATTCGGCCTGCAAATGTGTGGGTAAACATATTCTTTCACGAGCACATCATGTGAATATCTAAGCTATAATGTATACTGGTTTATTTTCAGCAATGGGAATAAAAGCATGTTAGCAGTCCAAGGGCTGAATTGTACAGCTTTGACACAATTGACAATATGTGTTACAAATTGATGAAAGAGTACATTATATAAACGGAAATTGTTTCAAATACAAATTATATAAAATACAATTGCAGGGTGTTCATCGATCAAGTGTTTTATGATAGCTGGAATGTGGCTATTTAAGATAACGATTGGTCTCAATAGGCAGTGTGTATTGACGGCTGTGCGGCAGTAAAACCCCAGTCACACATTCAGAACCTTCCCCCGAACAGCAGCAGTCTGATCAGATTTAGGCCACGCCTACCTTTCAATACAATTCGAATCAAATTTGAGTTAAAGTTGAGTAAAATTTGACTGCCAACCACGCCCCGACATACTCCCGAACACCAGCCAACCATGACCGAACCTCGCGTCCACACCTGAATGTTTTAAACATTTTGAAACATTCGGCTGGCACAGCCGAACAGTTGCCGACCTGGCCGAACACCATCCGATCCTGTTCCCGACCTACTCCTAACCATGGTCGGGGAGAGTTTGGCTTGTGTTCGGCTATGTGTGACAGGGGCTTAACACATGCCGTGTTGCTGATTTCGTGTCAGAGATAGCCAGGATGCAAACCTAGGCGATCTACTCACTGACATACATTAATCCCATGCGGGATTTATATCCAGTTAAGCCGAATCTACAAAGAACTATGCCAGAGGTTTTAGCGCAGATTAATTCGATGTTCTCACGCAAGATGATAAAGCGAGTACCGGCAGCTGTTTTCTAGGACGCAGGTTATATCAGGATTTATATGTTATTATAAAGGGTAGGTTTTGCAGTGACGAATTGCTTGGACATTCGATGAAAATTACAGTATTAGGGCACGTCAACACGGAGATGTACGGGCCCAAGCTAACAATGTGGCCGACCGCCAAACGTGGAGGGGACGTATATCATACCAAGTTACCAGGCCAGGAATCAGCACAACTTGAATTGTACAATATTCAAGCACAGTGTGTCCTATTAGTTACTCTTATCATTTGGTGGGACTGGGTTGGCGCTTTTAAATCATATTGTAATACTACTTCATTTGGTGAAGTAGTGTATTCTGTGTAAATTTAACGTTGTTTATATTAGAGGTGGTGTTAATATAAGTTATGGAACTTGAGTGCGCCATCACTATGTATGTACTTGTTCTTTGTCTTATTTCAATAAAAAACTGGACTGTGACAAAAACAGATACAGTAACTCCCCTGTCCCGTACATGTGCCACCAGGTAAACAACGTCGGACAATAATTGTAAATACCCACTTTTACCTGAGTCGAGTAAGGAAATAGGTGTAAAGTGCCTTTCCCAAGAGCACAAAATAGTGGCCTGTTAGAGATTCGAACCCAAAACCTTTCGAAGCCAGCAAACCTAACCACAACCTTGTCTATACGATTTATTGTACCGTTCCACCATCCGTTCGTGAGATGTTTTCTCCCACACGCGATAGCTTCTGTCAGACTCCCCTATCTGTGGAATAAATGGTGCATAACGGCCAAATCACGGGTAATAACTTGTCAGAGGAGTTAGCCGGCCTATGCAATTACGGTTGGCTAGGCTCCAGAGCCTATTATTTCTTTGAATAATTTCAACAACTTTTCCTTTTTCAAACCAGGAACATCTGATAAGAGAATACATTATTAGCTGTGCTAGAAGGCTGATGAATACAGATCAGGATATCGATAGTCTATGTGGGCCCCAGGGAACATTTTCGAAATAATTCGCGGGGTATCTTAAGTCTACTAAGCAGTCTTTACGATTGGGGCTTTTTTTGGCTCTTATAATGTGCTTTATTTCTTATGACATATTAGCCTCTACCAGGATTCAGAGAAGGCTGGGAAGAGTAGAAATTGGCCAAATAGACAGATAACATGCCAGTGGAGTTAGTCCGTTAAAGCAGTACAATTTGCCACTCGTGCGCATGTGGCCAGTTTCTCCTCTTTCAGCCGCCTCTGAAGTCTGGTAGAGGCTAATGGCATATCACTTCTATTTGTATTAGGGTTTTCGTGCCGTTGGCGCATTATGAAAGCCACAACCCAACCCCCCAAAATCCCAGTCGTAGAGGCTGCTAAGGAGGGTAGGATAACTTTATGTTAGAAAATAATGTCTCCTTGACATTTATCAAATACCGGTCCGACAATTCTTGATTAAAACCCCTGTCACCCATTTGGCTGGTGTTCGGGAGCAGTCTGATCAGATTTAGGCCACGCCTACCTTTCTATACGAATCGAATCAAATTTGAGTTAAATTTGAGTCAAATTTGACTGCCAACCAAGTCTCGACCTTCTCCCGAACACCAGCCAACCATGGCCGAACCTCCCGTCCACACGAATGTTAGGTTCTTAACAGAGCAGCGCTGTTGTTGTTGTTCGTGTTGCTGTGGTACTCTCTGTTGAATCGTGATGCTAAAAATGGTGTCACGCAGCTTCGGCTGTATTTGTTGTTCGCCAAATTGAAAAATCGCCAAATAGTCGAGCGTATTTTTTCGCCAGAAAATCTACGCTTTGCCGTGTAGAACGTAAAAATCGTGCGATGGTCGAGATAGCACTGGGCGAATTACCGCCGAAATTCTTAATTTGAGCTCGCAGACTGGTGGGCCGATCAATTTTCTTGCTGTGTGACGGGGGTATAATGAACGATAAAACCTCAATCACGTACAACAGGCGGAATGATTCCCGTGATCCGTCACTTGGACTCCGCACAGTTTAAAAGATTAATTGATGTGGGCAATGACGTGTGGTCACCATGGTAACAGCGCTGTGCAATAATCACGGCTATTCAAACCGTCCAACACACGTGCACGTGGACTCTACGTGCGTCATAACGACTTATGATCGCTGATGATCATTCCTGTTCCGTGTTAGGTATGAAAAATGTCTACCATTACAAAAGAAAACTGATGAAAAGCAGCTTCTTTGTGTGTGTGATTTTCCTCTAATTCTGTGCAATAATCATGGCTATTCAAAGCATATGTGGACTCTACGTGCGTCATAACAGCCAATGATCACTAATGATGATTCCTGTTTCTTGTGAGCTCTGAAAAATGTGCTACCATTACAAAAGAAAACTGATGAAAAGCAGCGTCTTTGTGCAATAATCATTGCTATTCAAAGCGCCCAACATATGTGGACTCTACGTGCGTCATAACAGCCAATGATCACTAATGATGATTCCTGTTTCGTGCTCGCTCCATTACAAAAGAAAACTGATGAAAGACAGCTTCTTTGTGCGTGCGTGTGTGATTTTCCTAAGCACTAAATGTCATCCATGGTTTGACATCTCAGTTCAAGGTTTGTTCAGTCTGTACACATACATTGTACATGTACTTCATTTATATTTATGTTCAGTTTTAGTTGATTATGCCAACCTGTACCTTAAAGTTTGTTCTCTTGATTTATGTACCATATATTTTGTATTTTCTTTTGGTGTCTTATATAAGCCCACACGGGCTGGGCGCATAAAGCGCAAGGCATGTTAATAAAGCTTCATTCATTCAACAGGAATTTGATTTAAGTAACAGTAGTTGAAGAAAACTATTCACGATTTTATGGACTTCTCATTCCTTCTATCACTGAAGCATAGGCACTTTTGGGGCCCATTTGATTTTATCTCGGACGGTCTATGGTCGGTTCGCGCGAATTAGGAAGCATCAGCCAGTATATCAAAACATTTTCCAGTCAAAATATATTCTTTTCGCCATTCTCGTGATTCATAAGTTTTCGTAAAAGTTCCGTGATCATCCTCCTCCAAAAACATTCCATCCCGGTCTGTCTAAAGAATTACATAATGAGAATTAAACTGCTCTCCAACTCAAGAAATTTGACCCACCGGAATTTTCGACCGAATCTCTCGGTCTTCATCAGCTATCTGACCCAAGTGCTGCAGACACATGATTTTTCTACACGAGTAACGTCAGCACTGGGTCAAAGTTCGTCGGAAGTCGGTATTGCCTCCCGTCCCGGTTGAGAGAAGGTTAACTTGGTGTTCCCTGATGTAGATAGCTTCCTTCACTTCTCTCATAAAGTAGTCAGATTCAGTGTCTAGAATGTTGAACCCTTATTGTGTGGCGCGGAGATTCAATGTACGTGAATGTGCTGTGAGACCTCAGAAGATACAGAGCTGGGTCGCCTGTTCAAAGAACTTTCAGTTTCACCAATGTACGATTTAAAATGTATAGCTTCCTTAACGTGTTCAGCTTGAGCAAACCGTCGCCTACAAGACTTAGTAATTCCCGATCGCAATCATGTACTGCGGTAGACTGACTTATGTAAGAGCCTTCAAACGGGGACTGCCTACTGCAGATGTCATCACCATACTCACACTGTGTGATCATGAAGACATACAAGCTGGACTTTTCCACACTCAATGAGCGTCGCTTCGCCAGTTCTAAAATCTTGAGATCACTTCATGAAATATAGCTGACTGGATGTTCAAGATCCATTAAGCCCAACGAACATGTTACAGAGATTACAGGTGTGGGTTGATAAATTGTTATCTTTTCTCATCAACATCTATTTTGGAAAGTAGACTACACTGTGTAAATTGTATATGCTGGCCAAAGCATTGGGACGTTACAGGCACTTGCATCCTGAAAATAAAAATCTCATTGTTTGTCCCCAGTTCTTCATGCAAATAGGAAAATACAAACTTGTAAGAGAATGTTTAGACCCTAGAACCAGTAGTGTAAAAGATATGTTAATCTCAACATGTTGATTTACCCACATATACTTGCATGTATGTTCATTTGTATCCACTTGATTATATGTAGGTATAGTTGTTGAAGACCTTACAAAAGTTGCTGTACTTTTGTTAAGTCAATGAAGATTTAACTTATAGGTGCAGTGATACAAACATTCTACTGAGAGCTGAACAAGCCTCAAATCAGTTTGGTGAGCTGCCATTTCAAACAAGTACAAGCACATGAGGACCCCTTGCAGCTTCATTATTTCAATATTATTGCTCACATGATGGGTCCACTTCTGCATCGTGTGCAGTAGTGATTATACATGTATGATTAAGTATTATATAAGCAGAGCTGCAAGCTTATAAACTCCCACCCTACATGCGCCAAATGTTCGTCTACTGCAGAGACCGAAATACAAGGACAACCAGACAAAGCACAATTAATCAACTGGTTGTCCCAAAAGCTTCAGAAGATCCATAGGCTACCGTGGACCCATTGTCTGGAAGTGGAACAGTCTACCACCAGACACACGCATGGCCCCAACTCTGGCTTCCTTTAAGAGACACTTAAAGTAACAGAAATCAGAAATGACAACAAAAAAACCTGACACAAACTGTATACTGCTCTCATTCTTGTGTATTTTATACCATGTATGTGTAAAATGTGTATAAATTTATTAGGACTTTAACTGGTATAAACTGTATCTTTGTTATATGTTCTGTTTGACCCTTACCTCTTCCCTCATGACCTCAACGAAATGAGCTTCACATGAATAAACAGGTTCAAACAAACATCAAATAAATGTGATTTCATACAGGCCATGAGAGGAGAGGGCAAGTCAGAGGTTGCTCCAGTCACTAGACACCAAGTGCAGTTAGTCTCCAGCAGACTAACAACGCGGGTTCAAAAACAGTAAAATTTAGCCAAATAGGGAGACTAATTGGCCAGGGGAGTTTGGCCACCATAGAGTTCATTTGCCCGTGCAGTTAATTCTTCTGAGAGGGAAATGAAACCCTAACGGTGGACGGACGATTCCCTTGGCCAGTCAGACCTTATCTTTGCCAATTTCTACTATCCAAGCTCCCTTAGGAAGGCCTGGTGGAGGGTTAAGCACAATATCCAAGTCATTAGCTAGTGAACAAGTCACTCAGGCACATAGTCTCCCCCCCCCCCCATCAAGGGCCCTGTAAGCAGGTTCACAGTTAAACAGACCATTTGTAAGGAGAATGAAGTCCTTACTGTGTGCAGATCAAAGCACATGTGTTAGCTTAGATGTCTACTTTCTGCTAGGTTGAGAAGATGAGTTTTCTACATCACAGACAAAGTACACAGCTGCCTTCCACAAACACTGCCACAACAGAAGTGTCATTAGGTTTCCTGACCAACCCTAGCAAAAACCCTCCAACCCTAACCTCTTTTTTGGTCGACCAATGACAAGGCCATAAAGTTTATTACCGGACATCTGAATTTCAAACCCTCTGAAACATTACTTTTTCAGAAGCAAATTCAGTAAATCAGGTACAATATTTGTCCCTTCCCCACAAGCAAACAGAGGGACGGGTCCTGGAGATAGTCCAGTTCTAAATGTTAAACTGTATTTGTTGGACCACTTCAGCCGTAATCTTTAAAAAAAAAAAAGATAAATAAAAAAATGACAATCCGTACCTACCAACCCTAATTTTTTCAGGACTGAAATCTGAAACACAACATTTTTCCCTAGGCCTTAGCAGAACACATGTACAAAACAACATTGGATTGAGCTTGAGTAACCATTGTTGAAAGGTATGTTTTATCATGCTCTGCCAAGGAAATACATATTACATGTACGACTTCCTGCAGCACAGTGGGCGAGCTTCAGTAGAAGATTACCAGAATTGTGAATGAGTTTTGATGTATTACCTTGATTAGTTGCATACCTGTGGGAATGTTTGCATTTATTGGTTGGTTTCCTTCAAGCCCCTGGGCTGTCAAAAATACAAAACAAAATTAAGAAGAAAACAGCTTCCCAAGGGTGTTGACTTCAAGCAAGTCTTAACTTATCCACCCTACGTTTTGCAGAAATGGGGCTGGAGAAATAGTGGGATGGGGATGCAAAGTTAAAACCTGAAAGGTAACATTTGCAAAGCAAATGCGTGATGTTTACCTTCACAAGGTCTAGCCAACAAACTACTGCTCTGTTTATTCTAACTTAAACACATTCATATACTATACTGTCTAGTATATGGTGACCGGACCCTCCAGCTCTGTCCTGCTACATAATGTAATCCAACACCACAGGGTGTCTGCTACAGCACCAGTTACCATGGTGACAGCCATCTGCTCCAGGTCATTGACCTTATGTGTTTGGAGAAGAAGAACAACAACAACAAACAGAGCAAAAAGAATATGTTTTTCTTATGCAAAGGTAAACATAAAAACTGCAAAAGGATAAATCATTGTAAAATTGTGAAAAGATAGTAAAATTGTAATTTTAAGTTATTTATCTGTTAAATTTATTTTCTAGTATTCTGGAAAATCTCAAATAGCAGTCACTAGACAGCTAAAAGGAGAGACGGAAACACCAATACCAAACCAAACATGTGAGTGAGAAAGCTGACAGAAAAATAGACAGTGGAATAATAATTGGCAAAGAAATTCCACTTTCCCATCATATTAGACTGCAGCAATGTGTATCTAATGGGTAGTCATTCGTCCATGGCAAATAAGTACATCATCGTACATCAACCTCTTCTGGTGGCTGATGCAATCGCTCTGATGTTTTCCACTCGGATGTACGTAAACATGCCACTGAGCAAGACCAAATTTGGCGACAATAACAAGATGCCGGGCCAAGAGATCATTACCCTGACAGAAGCTATAGGGCTTGTTCGTTACATTTACCTTCACGGAAGCAAATAACTTCAACTCAGATGTAAGCAAACATGCGAATGATGAAGACCAATTTGGCGACAATAACAAGGAGCTGGGCTAAGAGATCATTACCCTGACAGGAGCTATAGGGCTTGTTCATTATGTTTACCTTCACGGAAGCAAACAAATTCAATGGCCTGGACCAGATGGCTGTCACAGTGGTAACTTGTGCTATAGCAGACACACTGTGGTGTTGGATTACATTATGTAGCAAGTGGCAGGACAGAGTTGGAGGGGCTGGTCACCATATATGTACATGAATGTGTTTTGAGTAAGAATAAACAGAGCAGTTCTATCTAGTAATGTGTTAGGGTAAACTGTCCCCATGCGAAGGTACCAGTGTACTAACAGTCAACAATTAGCTGCACAGCTCCAAGTTTGGGTGCACAAAAGTACATTTGAACCCAGCACTTCCAGTCCTAGATGATACAGGGAGAGACTCCCCACGAGACTGTTATGTGGAATAACCCTTTTTATTCTGTATGTGTGGTGAAGACTGTGACTGCTGCAGCATGCTGTGAATATACTGTTGTATAATGAAGTGATCTTTAATTGGCACAGACACACCAGGTATTATTGGGAATTAATCACTGCTTTATCATGACAAATGGAGATATCTACCATCATAAATCACTTCTTATTACCTCCAAATGACAGGTTCTTAACAACGTTAACTTGTTGGTTAGTTTCTTACCAGGACAGGTAAAAATGTTTTTGAATTATGTTTCTTGGTGCACTTCATTAGGCTTTGATTCAAGGAACAATTGTTTAAATTTTGGGAAAGATCCTGATTCCAAAGTGGTGAGTTTTAGATGCTGCAGTACCATATAGAGCAGTTAGGGGCCCTTATTCGAGCATGTTCTTTGTTTTGTCAAGTAAGTAAGTAAGGATTTACACCCAAACCAGGGCATAAAAGGAAGAAATACTGTAACAAACAAATAACGAATAAGATTGCACAAGTCACATTTTACAGGAGTGTGGGAATCGTGGGAAGGGGATGACGTCACGAATGTGTGGAACTCCCAGAATGCACTGTAGGTACCGCTCGAAACCCATCCCAAATCCGCCGTGCGGGACGGAGCCGTATCTCCTTAGGTCCAGGTACCTGGGACAGGCAAAAAGAGTGCATGAACTTTCTTCTTCTGACTTCAAAATTTTACATCATCACTATTATAATATATAATAATTATACTTTTTAAAGTTATCTATTTCTTAGTTATGAAAAATCTGTTGGGAATATCATTAAACTATCCCGATCTAACACTTCTGTTAAGGTTTTAATTACATTATACAAACTATGTCAAGAAACCCCACGCAATCAGCCTATGGCTGCCAAGTGGGATTTGCTGTTCAAGGAATTGAATTGAATAAACCATTATTATTAATAAAGTATTCTTCATATGATATATTCAGATTTGAATATACCTTTAGATGCAACAACTCCCACAATGCAAAAATAGGTAAATATATAATAAAAAGACTACTTTGTTATTAGAAAAAATACCGAAACTCATGATTAGCCCCACTCAATTGTAACACTACATCAAAGACTGATGCTAGCCCTTATTGTTTTAGTAATTAGGATGTTAAGTTTTATTCTATACCTCCATTTTGTACAATGTTCACTAGTTGTTGCCATATATTGTACTGCATACGATTTTCATGCAATTACGTTCTACATTGAATATTTCAGTTCAGACAGCGATGGAATAAAAAACAAATTCTCACCATTGGTAGCTGTTGGACAAGCCAAGCCTGGTGGGGAAAAAAGAAATCATGTGAGGGCTGTTCTACAAACTGGGACTAACCTGCACAGAGACACTCCATGTGAAAATGGTTTATTTTAATGATTATTCACTACAAGCCAGTAACCCGGCGTCCAGTCTACCGCATTTTGGGCAGTCTCTCTTTGGACGTGTAGTAGTTCCATGCTGCCTAGCTGAACTAGGTAGGAGTTTTGCATGACGGGAGTTGAATAGCCCACTGTGATGGCCGATGGGCTAATTGGAATCCTACCATGCAAAACTCCTACCAAGTAAAAACTTCTACCGGGTGTCTAGTTCAGCTGAGTGGCATTGAACAACTACAGGCCCGAAGAGAGCCTGCCCAAACCGTGATAGACTGGACACTAGCAGGCTAACAAGCCAGCAGCCATCATTGAAAACAGCCCTTATAACCCTTAATTGTTATAAGATCATGCTATTTTCAATAATTATCTCTTCAAGCACAAATCTTAACAGATTGTCATTTCTATTATCCATGTAGCATGCACTCGTATCTTTTTAAACATTACACTAGCTTGCAATTATTTCATGTCATCATGACAATAACAACTTTTATATTAGCTGTATATCAGTGTAGAATTTTAGATGTAATTACCTATGAAGGAAATTAGATTAAAGAAACCATTATTATCATTATTAAAGGGAGGTAATTTTTAAGATCTTGCAAAGTGAATTAAAAACAGGCTAATCTTTTCCCTTTTTTCTTCTTTTTTTCTTACAGAGGAGGATGTACCTTGTTACTCCATGAGATATAATTGCATCTTTAGCCTTGAGGCAGAGTAACACAAAAGGAGTTCTATTGGACCAGCTGGACACTAAATCAATTTCCTGTATCATATTTCCGATCTATCTTAACGTTAATACATGGAAAAAAGGGATGGGCCAGAAGGGATTGGAGTGGCAGGTGTGCAAAAGCAACTAAAAGCACTGGTGACGCCGAGGAAGAGAGACGGATGTCACTGGAGATGTCTGGAAGTAATCTGAGTACTTTATCCAGTGGTAGAGTTTGAACTAAAAGCATGTTTCAAGTTACCCGTCTCAGTGACTCCTTTTAAAGCTCTGTCTTTCTTTGGTGGTTCTTTGGGACTCTGAAGCTTAGTTGCAGCGCTAATGGCCCACAAGGTCATTGACTGCTGCTTGAGTGGTTTCTGGGATGTTTCAGAATATGTAGAAGTATGCCTTGGATGTTTTCGACTCAGATGCACATAAGCATGCCACTGAGGAGGACCGAATTTGGCAACAATAGCAAGGTGCTGGGCCAAGACGTCATCAGCCTGACAGAAGCTATAGGGCTTGTTCATTATGTTGAGCTTCACGGAAGCAAAAAAGGTCAATGCCCTGTACCAGATGGCTGTCACCATGGTAACTGATGCTATAGCAGACACCCTGTGGTGTTGGATTACATTATGTAGCAAGTGGAAGGAGTGGTTTCTGCAATGTTTTCAGAATATGTAGTCTAAGAATATGGTACAAGTGTTCACACTTAAACAATTGAACAAATGCTAAAATAAGGAAAGCATCAATTAAAATGACATAGCTTTCATGGACATTTGGGACTCTGAAGCTTAGTTGTAGCAGCAAGTCTGTAGAAGGTACTGCACCTGCAATTTTGCCCGTTGCAGACGATATCTTTTCCAACACAATATTTGTAAACTATAGATTGAATGTCATCCTTACATATGCGAATACGACCTTAAACATTCTGCTGAAGTGCTATGCACAAAACATTATGGGTTTCACGGAGGTGCAGTACGTTCTGCCCATGTGCTAGTTGTAGCACTAATGGCACACAAGGTCACTGACCCCTGAGTGGTTTCTCTGATGTTTCGACATATGTAGAATATGGAGTCTTTAGCTGCTGGGCATAGGTACAAGAAATCCCAGATTCCAAACCATTACTCCAAATTCCAGGAAGTAACGTTATATAACTAACCATATACTGAAAATCAAACAAATCCGTCACAAGAGAGAACACACAAATGCAGATCAAAACAAT
Organism: Branchiostoma floridae x Branchiostoma japonicum; assembly: GCA_013266295.2. Taxonomy (NCBI): domain Eukaryota; kingdom Metazoa; phylum Chordata; class Leptocardii; order Amphioxiformes; family Branchiostomatidae; genus Branchiostoma; species Branchiostoma floridae x Branchiostoma japonicum. Next base: position 6,173,507 of record CM023827.1, on the reverse strand, counting down.
ACCTTACTGTGGAAAGATATCTCCTTCCCTGGAGGTAAGAATGCCATAGCTTTCATGGACATCTGGGATTTTTGAAGCTTAGTTGTAACACTAACGGCCCACAAGGTCACTGACCCCTTCCTGTGGGGTTTCTGGAACAGTTGTGTTACACACCAGAAGGCATTAGGTGTCCTTGAGTTCATCTCCAAGCAGATCTTTTGGAGTATCATATTGGCAAGACAGTATCAAATTGGCCAGGCAGATTGGCTAACGAAGCCCAATAAAAATGCGTCAAAACACGTCAAAAATAAGCCAAAGCCTAAACCTCTGCTTGGAGAGTTGTACTCCTTGAGTATGGAATATCTGATAGGTTGGAATCAACTGGATGGCTAAAGACTATATACTACTGAGTGAGTGGAGAGTTTACTGTAAATTAATCTATTTTTGCATGGACGTAATTTCGAGGTAGGAGGGGAAAGGAGGGGTTTTACACTCACAAGTTGATACAATTCTGTAGTAAAGTATATAATTTTGAAAGCATATTCTCAGCATCATGAATTCACAGTGGAGAGATCCCCACGCATATACAACTGCTGCAAACATTTCAAGATCTACGGTATGTGGGGAGTATGAAGGTCATGACCTTGGTGCTGAAGTCTGTCTTGCTGTCAACATGGCTGTCACCTACCCCGTCTGTCAAGTCCAGAGCTTTGACTTAAAAAATCAAGACATTTTCTTCCCATTTATAAGCCATGATGAAAAACACACAACTTTTAAGAGCCCCCTTTCTAGAAGATGGTAACTGAGTGACCATACAGTGACCAAAATTGAGTTTGTGTAACCTTCAAGTTCATAATTAGAATATGATGCAAGATGTGAAAGCATGACTCAAAAGACAACAAAACACACAAAATGTAAAACAAACTTGTTCTTTACCTATGAAATTCACTGAGCCAGCTGTCAAATCTTTGGTTGTTCAGCAGTGACTGAGCAGTGGATACAGAGGAAAGGGCATGTTGCCAAAAGAGTATTTTCCACTGATTCACCATTTAAATCAATGTTGGCCCAAGTAATCTCCAAGCAGATGCTAAGAGGGCCAACTGGCAGAAAAATGGGGCTGTCAGAACAAGTTATTACCTCCCCTTCCATTACCTGCTTGGATATTACATCCCCAGGGACAGACTATCTGTCAGCAGCTGGGCATTTTCCTACATCGCTGGGTTGTGGCCTGTAATAGTGCTGTCCTGGTGCGTAAATACGGTCTGGCCATGTAACAAGTCTACATGTATGTACAGAAGATTAGGAGGAACCTTCCTTCGAACACCAGCCGATCAAAACGAATTTGAGTTATATTTGAGTCAAATGTGACTACCAACCACTCCCCGACATATAAAAAAAAAAAACAGCCAACCATAGTCGAACCTCCCGTCCAAACCCAAATGTTTTAAACATTTTGAAACATTCGTCTGGCGCAGCCAACCTGGCCAAAGGTACTCATTTTCACCTGAGTGAAGTGAGGAAAGTCGTGCAAAGTTCCTTATCTAAAGACAAAACATCGGGGCATGTTGGTGGATTTGAACCCAGGACCTGTGGGTTCTGGGCCAAACACCCGACCATTACGTCACACGATCCCACCACAGGATTTCGTCTCCTAGAGCTTTTCCGTTTCATTTTTCCATTTCCGTTTGTCCCCCACTGATATGGACTTTGTTCCCTGGGGTTCTCATTAGTCTCTGCTCCTACTGCCTGCAGGTATATGTGGGCCTGAGTGCTGCAATCCTTTGAGCTAATGATCCTAAAAATAAAGCTATATCCATGCCCATTTTTCAAGATAAATCCTGGGATTTGGAATTTTCGCATATTAATGTTTTCTGATAAAAGGCTGAAAACCGAGGACGTTTTTGCTCAAAGCAAAATCCTTTCCTGGTAATTTTTCATTACATTACAACATTTATGATATTTATCATGGGTTTCTCTCAATCTTCTAAATTTCATTTCATTTTATTATGATCCATACTTCCTAAATTCTGAGTGGTGCAGGTAAAACTTTGAGAACAACGTTTCTTCAATTACTGGAAACTGCATGGAAATTGATTTAGCAGCATATATGAAAATAATGGCAAGGAACTAATAGATGGAAATTACATGTTTAAGGCCTTACAAATCCAATGCTGGTTTCTGCTTGCTGATTTTTACTCTGTGAAGGAGGTCAATGACCTCTGACAGGAGTATTGTTGGCGGCTATAATTCACAATCCCTTTGCTGCATTCGTATGTAGTCTGTAAAGTCGTCAGCTAGTATGCACGAGATGATGCACATTATTTTTTTACACCATATAATATTTGTCAATAATGGGAACATGCACAATAGCTAGCTATAATGTACAGGCCCTAAAAGGTTTGACCTTTTTCCCCGCTGCCTAACCCCGTAACCAATGGAGAATTGGTACTAGCCAAACGGCTACTTCTGTCTGTTAGAATCTTGTGGGAATTCCATTTTGCCATAAAACAGTCAAGAGGAAATCTGCAAAATGATTAGTATTTTTATGATGGCCTCAAAGCATACACAATTGGTGGCACAGTAGATGCATGGCTCAAAAACCTGGATGCATAATATGCACTTTTGTGCATACAACATTGGAGCTGTGCACCTAATTTTTGACTGTGGGCATACTGGTGCACCTTGATATTTGTCTAGGGCTATGTACATGAAGGTACTATTACACAGACTTAGTGCAAAGCATATTCTTGACATTTTAGTGTCAGAAAGACTAATAAAACCTTTGTTGTATTGCACTAACTTGAGTAACTAGGTTTTGCTGACATTCTACTTTATTCTGTGTTGTGCAACCAAACTTTTTTTCTATGCACCTAAATTTTTAGGTAAGTTGCACCTTAATTTTCTTCAAATTGAATTTTAAGCCCTGATTTGATGTACCCCCAGCCCGTACACTGTTGAATGACACTGACAGGACTTTGATGGAATGTTGTAGCCCACACAGTTGTCACTTTAAGCACATCATGTCAACATATTGCAAATCAGTCCAGGCACTGATTGTCAGCAAGTCATGCCCTCAGCACTGCATGCTTGAAGACTGGAGCGATAGTCCTGGTTGTTTAGCATTCTCCTAACAGTAGCAGTTCTGTGTGTGTGGTAGACCATGTCAAAATAAATGGTGGGGAAGGGACAGGCAGATATGGGGATTTTACAAAAGGAATGTCCTGTCAACGTTCCCTATTGCTGAGTAAGTCCTGCTGTGCATCACAAGTATCTAAGAACTTCAAGGCATAAAGTCTGTGAAGATGATTCTGGCAAGCATGTCGGCAGAACATACTGTGCCTGCACAAAACCCGGATTTTTCATGGTTTTTGTTGGATGTTACATCATCAGTTTGCCTGTTGCAGACGATGTCTTTTCCGACACAACATTTGAAAACTATAGACGGGATGTCATCCTTAAATACGGGAGTACAATCTTAAACGAGATGTTCTGCCAATGTGCTATGCACGATATTTTACAGGTTTTGCGCAGGTGCAGTACATTCTGCTGACATGCTCTTCTGAGTTCCTCAATGAATTTCATGGATGAAGAACTAGGTTTTCGAATTGTGTGTGTTCTGTTGTCTTTTAAATCATACTTCTACATCTTGCATCACATTCCAATGATGAAATCATGGGTAAAACAAATCAAATTTTGCTGTAGGGTTGCTCAGTGATTGCCATCTAGTGGAAAGGAGGTTTATTACTGTGCTTAGTTTCCTTCATGTTATTGTGTTGGTGGGTCTTCATCAAACTGGTTAAGTTATGGCCTCCACATTATAAACCTGCCAGGACTGGTCCTTGTGTGTGTATGTGTGTGAGAGGGAATATGGAAATGAGAAAATTTCCACCAACTTGAAGATATTTGGAAACAAAACCAAACACAGCATTTTACATACAACTTCTAAGCTAACACAATAACTCCGGAATTTTTTTTACATAACCTGTACTTCACTATAACTTGGCGAGGTGCCACCCTATCTGGAGTGAACAAGGATGAGTGAGTAAGTACTTTACTGTAACATAGGGAAAAGTTTATCTTTATATTCTGTTGGTATGCACAGCAGCAAAAGAAGACTATAAACTCTAGAAGTAGCAGCATAATCAGAAGTTATATAACCTCAGAATTTTTTTTTTAGATAACCTGTATTTTACTAAGCAACTTGGCAAGGTGCCACGCGAGGATGAGTGAGTGAGTATATTACTTTTCACAAAGGTATGGAAAAGTTTATCTTCTTATTCTGTTAGTATGCACAGCAGCAAAAGAAGAATATAAACTCGAGAAGTACTACTAGCAGCACAATCATGGCTTTACTGGCAAAACCTCCCCAGGCGGTCCAGCCTAAATTGAGTCGGGAAACTGTTGCAGAGGTTGACACAAGGTCATTTCGGGGTGAGTGAGTGGACGGGAAGAATTCCGTCCATGTCTTGAGTTGATTTGAAGCACTTAGCCACGGTAACTCGCTGTAAAAGCCGGGAGGTGCTTGAAACGCCGGGTGAATTAGTCATGCCCGAGAGAACCACTGGTCACAACGTGTGCATTTTCTGTCAACAAGTGCAGCACTTCTCATCGGACCTGGTGAACTTGACGGTCAGAAGGGCGAACATTGCTTCTCCTGTACCATTTACTAGAGCAATAGAAATGCTATAATAGTCCATTTCTGAATCTGTATTCCTCTCAGTAGTGGCTGGTTATATTACCACCCTACATGAAATATACATGTATAACAGCTAGGCCTTGCATAGCATAGCAAGGTTAAAGTATAATATGTTGAGTAAGCAGAAATGGTGTTTCATGAATAAAAAGTTAATTGAACCCCCAAACATCTTGGAAAAGTAAGTCGTAAATACCCTGATCCTGGGTGGGTGGCACTCATTTCAAGTAATATATACAATGGATATTGTGGCTGTTTCCTGTTTTTTCCTGGGCTTGAATAAAGACAGTTCTTCATATTTCGATGACAGTTTATAAAGGCACTTTTTGTTGTCCTTTTTACTTTAAAAGATGCAAAAAAATTTGCCGAGGCGGGCGATTTGGGAGCCGGAGCGTCTCCAAAAATGCACTTCTGGAAGGCCGTACAAACTTTTGGTTTTTTAGTTTCTAAGTCATCTGTCAGTGACAAGATTAGAAACAATTTCAAGCTACTACATATGGTATGTATATTTGATATTCATGTGTCTTTTACCTACTTTTTTCCATGTCATGAGGTCTTTAAAGGTCTACCTGAAGAAAAGCACTGCTGGCAAAGCTGGACACAAGCCAAATGGCTACCTATCCGACGCAACTTGAGAAGGGTTGAGATGGTTTCTTGGAACTTACTGGCACATACTCACTTGGCAACTGACATTAATTTTTCACCACCACTTAACAACACTTCCACAGTAATCCCAGAGGATATATCCTGACTACATCACGCTTCTAGCAGCCTCTCCGCTGGTCAGGCCCCTAGAAGCTTGATGTCCAACACCTCTACATAAGTCAGGAGAACTGGGAACATCTTAATCCTGTTGATTTATGCATATATATGTGCTAACATGGACCAGTCATTGTCAGATTGAGAACTGTCTGTTACCACTGTGACAGTATTGAAGGCTGTGCTGACTGGTTTACATACGTAGTAACAGGGGCTCCAGAGCTCTTATTGGACTGATATTCATAGTGATAAAGAATCCTGAGTTCTCAGAGAGGAGGACCAATCAGCCCCCGACAGTGAGAGATTGTGTAACACGGGCTACCAGAGGACACAGCAAGGAGAACTTGGCTGAGAGTTGAAGTTTTCTTTCTTGTTTGTTTTAGATAACTGGTAAACTGCCTTTAACACACCAGTCTTGTACAGTAAGTGCAAGCTGTGTAAGACTGGACTGTAAGGTTTGAACCACTCACACTGGGAAGGACCCCTACTCTTTTTGAGCAGTGCATTGGGATCTTTAACATGCTCAAGGTGTGTCTCTCCTCAAACATGGGGCCTCCGACTTTGCACCCATTCGAGAGGACATCCCTAATTATAATGGAAGCTAGATACTTATTTACACCTGAGTTGAGTGAGGAAATAGGTGTAAAGTGCCTTTCCCATGGACACAACGTAAAGTGAGACCCGCCAGAGATTCAAACCCAGAACCTTCAGATTCTGAGTCAACAACCCTTAAACTAGTATACCTTGCCACCTTTACTGCATGTAAGTTTCCCTACCTGTCTAGTCTCCCCTGTAATGTCTCAAGTCGTTCTTCCCTCAGACTGCCTCCGAACAGCTCTCCAACCTCAGGCACCAACAGGTCAAATGCTGCAACCTGTCAAATTTAAAGGCCAAAATGAATTCTCTTGTTTAAACCTTCATCAGATCTTGGATGCTGGTAACATTGGGACATGAGCAGTTATCAGATCTTTTAATGAACATTCCAGATATCATATAATCATACATGCAATGACATGCCTAAATGGCATTGATTTTTCAATTACAGTTCATTACACATACAAATGTATGGACATGACATGCACTCAATTACTACATATTATGTAGTATCTGGTTAGACGTGTATTGTCTGATTAGGAAAAGAGTTCTGAAGTCTTCTTGTTCTGGCTGTAGGGATGGTGCGTTTGTTTCTAAGGTTTACACTGCTGTGTTCTGCACCCAGTTAAAACAAGCCTAACCTAACCCCATGTTGGAATGTAGGGGACATAGGGCTGTCCAGCATGTCGGCAGTATGTACTGTGCCTGCCTAAAAATTGGATTTTTCATGATTTTCATTGGATGTTAGGTTAACAACATCAGAATTTTGCCCGTTGCAGACGACCACTATTCCAACAAAACATTTCAAAACTATAGACAGGAAGTGATTCTTAAATATGCAGAAGTGCTATGCACAATACATTACGGGTTCCGTGCTGGCGCAGTATGTTCTGCCGATGTGTTGGGCTGTCCCCATGTCTAAAGTGTATGCTAGCAGATCCATGCTCGTGGGAACAGGTATCTGGGACAGCATTAGCTATAGAATTATGTTGCAGCTCCTGGGACTGAGAACCTAATTTCTTACATTGACCTAAAAATGTATTCTTGGAGACTCAGCTAATGGCCAATATTCGACTCAGCAAATCATTAATCAATATCAAGATGCCAAAAATCTTCAACAACTGAATGAATAAAGTAGCCCTGAACCATAAAATTTCAAACACGTCAGCAGAGCTTACTGCACCTGCACAAATCACGGATTTTCATGATTTTGATTGGATGTCTGGTCAACGTTGCATCAAAATTTTGCCTGTTGCAGATGACACCTTCCCAACACATTTGAAAACTATAGACGGGATGTCATCCTTAGATATGTGAATATGACCTTAAATGATATGTTCTGTAGAAGTGATATGTACAATACATTATGAGTTTCACTGCTGACGTGCTGAAGTACAGTTTCATAATATCTATCAACTTGAACCTGCAGTCAAAAACAGAACACCTTTTCACATATAAACGCATGAAAACTTATGAGTATAATAAATAAATTAGAAAAACTTACTGTTTTATCATCATCATTGTCTCTAGCATAGAATGGCTTGAGATCCCTGGGGAAATCTGTCACAAACACCGGTACACCTCCGCAGTGACTCACTAGGTGGCGCTCATGTTCTTTCTGCAGGTCACGACCCCACTAGAGAGTGAGAAACCAAAATTGTGCTCTACTGTAGATTGTGAAACTTTTGCGGTGGTTTTCTTTCGTGGTAAGGGGGAAGGGAGATTTTCCATGTTGTTTTAAATTGCGGTTAAAACAGTTCGGTAGTACAGTAGTCATACTAGGAAGACAGTCACAGTGTCATAAGTGCCTGGTCGATACATCACTGCGAAAACTGCAAAAATAAAAACCACCGCAAAAGTTTAATGTTTTACAGTACCTCTATGAAGGTTAGATATCCAGGTACAACATTACGTAATACAAAATAAATCAAGCAACTGGATATTAAATTCTCTAGAGAGTCAGACATTTCAGATAGCATCCAGTATCTTTCATCAGCAACTGAGGTCATTGTGGAGGTACATCGACAAAGGTTAGACATCCAGGCAGAGTGTTAGGTAATACAAAATGAATCAAGCAACTGGATAAGATTCTCTAGAGAGTCAGACGTTTCATATAGCATCCACCATCTTTCATCAGTGACTGAGAAGGTCATTGTGGAGGTCATTGTGCACTAGTACAGGAATACTGTAGAAATGTGTGACTGTAAGACTATTACACTTCAATAAAACTGGTTAACAGGTTGCTGGACCAGTACAAAATGCTGGAAGCCATTTTTTGACAGACACAAACGTTCTTGTGTGAATATACCTTGTGTGTTGTTGAAAGGCTGCCTGAGCATGCTGCCTTCAAGGTTAAGAGAAAATTGCCACACTATCACACAGATCAGCAACAAGTGTATCCTTATTCGGAGCAAACAGCTCAAGTTCTACCTACTGCAGCTCAACAATGCATCATCTTGTCATTGATTAATCTAAAGCAGCGCTCAACTGGAAGAGGTTTAAAAAACAACCATCATAAATAACCTTGAAACTTGAATGAATAAAGCTAAAATCCCCAAAGCTCCCTCTACATGTAATGATTCTCGCTCCACTGATCCAACCTAATCCCCTCGGTGTGTTGGAGAAGAGACAAGGTCAACAATAATGAGATGGTAGAGAGATTCTCAGAAATAACTGGAGTCGTCTGGGACATGTGGAGGGGAATTCACCTCAGGTTTGTGTCAGTACAGAAGCCACTCAATCATTTATACATAAAATATATGTCTGAGGCTTGGAAGAGGCAGTAAATTAAAAAAGCTTGTCAGCTGAAAAGTTCTTCTGCCCAGTATCTATCACTTGTTGTCAAGGATGCTACAGATTAAGGTGACAACCTGTGTGCAGGTGAAAATGTTATGCTGAATCAGGTTGGAAATACCAACTCATGCATTTTCTGTGCGAGACTTATTGGAGATGCCGGGTTTCTCGGTGTACAAGTTATCATTTTTCGTGCATACAAAGGCTTACAAAGCGACCTTTTTTAAGTTTACAGCGGCTCAGCTTACGGCTTCTGAAATAAACTGTGTCATGCCTTGCCCAGCATGGGAGAGATATCTTTACAGGTAGCCTGGCTTACAGCTTGCCTTCTACAATAAACAGCTGGTGGCAACCTGAAATATTGATGGGCAACCTAGCTTTTTTAGCTTAGGTTCCCAAGTGGGCAACCTGAGAAAAAAAGGTATTTTGAACCCTGTGAGTATGCATTTCTTCCTGTTTAATACTGTAAATCTTAAAATGTTTGCATCTTGGCAGTTTTCAAGGCGACCTCTGTGCTGTGAATTAATGACAACGCAAATGTGCATTACCATTATATTACTACAGTAACTGTACAACAGAATTGTTTCAACAGGAAACACAAAATACGCCATTCTCCTGTTACCACAATACCACGTCCCATCGAAAATAATAATGAATTTAAAGTACACCCTGTGCATGTACCTGTGTGAATATGTCTAGTCAATCTGTCTCCTTCTCTGTACAGTCTTTGAGCAGAAGAATAAGCAGTCTTTGTTTGCGTCTGACATAAAGCAAGACCTGGAGGAATATTATTTATTTTATCTTTGTGTTGTTTTTACTTCACCTACTCTCAAAGGAAGAACAGGATCTGCCATTCTCCCAAACTAGAAAGGTAACATTTGCAAGGCAAATGCATAATGTTTACCTTCACATGGTCTAGTCTAAGAAACAAACTAACTAATCTGATTATTCTTACTCAAACACATTCATATATATGGTGACCAGCCCTTCCAACTCTGTCCTACACTTTTCTATAATCATAATGTAACCCAACACCACAGGGTGTCTGCTACATCACTAGTTACTATGGTGACAGCTGTCTGTTCCAGGTCATTGACCTGATTTGCTTGGAGAAGAAGAAACAGAGCAAAGACAATATGTTTTTCTTCTGCAAAGGTAAACATAATAAAAGTGGCAACTCAATAATATAAAGTACATAGTAGGGAAATTTTGCTTGGATACGTGGATATCATGAACTATAATAATATATTATTGAACATCATGGAATCAGTCCTTTTTGCCTCTTACCTGCACGCTTTCTGAGAAACAGCTTTTCGAAATATTGTAATTATATTGATGTAAGGTCTAAACAAAATCCATTCTGAATTTGCGACTATCCCCTCTGAGCATATTTCATTTCTCGCGTATCTTTTAATAGGGTTTGGAAGATTGGATTAAGCTAGGTCACAACGGAGCATCATTTCAATCACTCTAGGATTTACTGGGATCAACAATTAAATTACTGTCTTATAGATATCAGCAAAGACATCATCCTGCAATAAATGAGGAATTTAAGGGTCAAAAGGTGAGAACTGATAGTAACTTTCATTTCACCATTGACTCTCAATGGAGGCGCATGTTGATGTTACAATCACTTTAATTTGATGAGTCTATTTACGTGTGGCATAACATAACTGCACTCCCCTGGAATAACGGGTTTGCTGATACTGTAATTTTGATAGAATAGAAGATGAACATCATTTTGTAGTAGAATGTAGTTTGTACAACAACGAGAGAGTTGAGCTTTATAGGCTGGTAACATCAATGTTTCCCTCTTCATACACCTAAGCAATATAACGTTAGACAAGTTCACATTTTCAATGAGCTTAGACAAAGCCATGATCCTAAAACATGTCAATTTTTACCTTTTCACTATCACAGAGAAGCGAGGAAAAGTCGAATTTACTTAATAGACTACAGTGCTAGTGCTAGCTTGATACATGTACTGTATAGTATACATGTATTTATATCATACCCGGGCGGCGATACAGTGCTCCTGACCATGTTGTATTCTATATATACAAGCTATTCCTTTCTTGTGACCTGTACTTAACCCAGTGGGTATGTATGTGCAACAAAGGTCTTCATTAATTCATTCATTCATTCATTCATTAACTGGTACCATACTTACCTCAGGCTTGAATTGAAAGTTTTCTGAATGATCCGTTAAGATACGAATCGCTTCTGTGTAGGTCATCCTGTGTTGGAGGAAAGAAGAAAGTATATTTTAGAAAGAAGGAAAGAAATTGTACATAAAGGTACAAATCATTTTGATAATGAAAACACTTTATGATGTAACAGTGTAATTGTGAATGCAGTTAACAATACTGGTATAATGTTTCTTACCTGATAAATCTTGATGTCAGTATTTTCTCCACTATTTCCTAACAGTAGGAAATAATTCAGGAAAAGATTAATAATAAATTATACATAGCCTACAACAAATGCTGGTAAAAACTAAATCTGTAAAAATGCTAAATCTATTATAATATGATTTGGTTTTCTTTGTTTTCCCAGTAAGATTTATTGTGTATTGTATGTAGTACTTTGGCAGAACATCTCATTTAAGGTTGTATTATACATTTAAGGATGGCACCCCATCAGATAGTTTTCCAATGTTGTGTTGGAAAAGATATCGTCTGCAACGGGCAAAATTCTAATGCAAAGTTGACCAAACATCCAACGAAAACCGTGAAAAGTTTGGGTTTCATGCAGGCACAGTAGTACGTTCTGCTGACGTGCTGTCATTGGCTTCCTTGGAAATCAGCCCTATTTGTCTGATGGGACTACCAAATATCTAAGATTGATCGAAACACTCGACAGGGTTGGGAACTAAAGACTCTCCCTTGGTGACAGCTTTTCTGCCCCAGGTCGGATATTGTGTTGTCTCCAGGAGAGGTACAGGTAATGATGGATGGATGCTGGTTTATCTGTGCGGCCCACCTCACAATACCCACCGGCACCATAGATACTTATCTACACACACATCCAACCACTGTGACACACAGGTAAATTACATCCTAGGCAACGTGAACAGGATTTCATGGGTGCCATCCTCAGACAATTCTCCAAGAAATGGAATCATACTCTTATCAACAGATGGGCAATGCAGAGCTCAAAATACCAAGTAAAATTGGAGCTGTGCAGGTATTTCTAATATCTATCTGCACCTAACCTGCACTGGTCCATGTACTGGGTTTAAATTATATATACATGTAGGTGTAAAACTATGTGGATGTTTATTTGCTGCATTGACTATTACCACCTATATGAAATATAAAAGAAATAATGGCAATTGTTCTTGAACAGTTTTTAGTATGATCCATACTTCCTAAATTCTGAGTGGTGCAGGTAAAATTTGCAAAGTTACATGCACCATATTGCAGGTGTGTCATCCTTCCCTTGGTCATCGATAGGTTAAAGCTGTTAAAACGGTCAATCATCATTAACATTTAAAAGCAAGCTGCAATTACACAATATAAGATATTGATAACTCTTATTGATTATATGGAGAGTAACTTGTGTTGGAGCTCACCCTGTGTCCTGGTGAGACAAACTTGTAGAACAGATGCAGGTCCTCAGGGCAGGAGGCCAGGATCTGCTCAGTGGGCTCTTTCACCATCATCTCTATCACCTGATAGGAAACACTGGCTGTCAGTCATTTATGTGATCACCACCAGAGAGATGAACACCTTGCCACTAGTAGAGGTGGCAAGTTCAGGTAGTTTTGTGGTTTGGGTTGTTGACTCAGAATCTGAAGGTTCTGGGTTCGAATTCCTGGCAGACCCCAGTGTTGTGCCCTTGGGAAAGGCACTTTTAAGTTCCTTTCCCAAGGGCACAGCACTGGGGCCTGCCAGGAAAAACACCTATTAAAACACCTATTTCCTCACTCGACTCAAATGAAAATGAGTACCTAGTTCCGTTAGGTACGTTGTCTCAGATGGGACTTAAAGCCGGAGGACCAGTGTTTGATATGAGGAGAGTCACACCTCGAGCATTTTAAAGATCCCACCGCACTTATCGAAAAGGGTAGGGGATCTTCCCAGCTTGAGTGGTGCAAACCTTACAGGCTGGTCTTACACAGTTTGTATTTACTGTACAAAACTGGAGTGTTACACCTAAGACAGTTTAACGGTTATGTGAAACAAGCAAAATCACCCACTTCCATGACATCCTCCTGTTGCTGTGTGAATGCCAACTCTGCCTCCACCATGTAGAACTCGGACAGGTGTCTCCGACCGAGGGACTTCTCTGCTCGGAAGGTGGGACCAAACACATACACCCTGGACAGCGCACTGGAAGAAGCAGAACAACATCACTGAGAAGAAAGAAAAAAAAACTAGAAAGGTAACATTTGTAAAGCATATGCATAATGTTTACCTTCACATGGTCTAGCATGACAAACTACTGATCTGTTTATTCTTTACTCAAACACATTTATATATGTGTCACAGGGGAGACTGGAATCCAGGACAATCTGGAATTGGAATCCTAGTCTCTCCTAGGACAATTCCAGATTCTCCTACATGTAGGACAGACTGGAATTCTAGTCTGCCCCAGGGCAGATTGGAATTCTACTAGGAATTGGGATCTGAATATTTGAATTCCAGTCTGTCCTAGGAGAATCTGGAATTGTCCTAGGAGAGATTAGAATTCCAGTCTCCCCTAGGACAAATGGGAATTCTATCAGGCTACAACCAATAATGTATTGTTGAATAGACTGAATCATTTCAGAACTAAAATTTCAGTCAATTTCAGTATATCCGTAATTTCAGCATAGGTAAATCCTACATTTATCATTACTTATAATTCTAGGTGAATTACTTCATATTTTAAGACAATCTCCAATCTACTAGCTCTGCTCCCACTTTTCCCTGCTGCACTTTCTTCGCAACTTCCTACCTCCCCACTTTCTTCTGCTCCAACTTTTCCCCGCTGCACCTTTGCAACTTCCTACCTCCCCTCTTTCTTCTGCTCCCACTTTTCCCCGCTGCACCTTCGCAACTTCCTACCTCCCCACTTTCTTCTGCTCCCACTTTTCCCCGCTGCACCTTCGCAACTTCCTACCTCCCCTCTTTCTTCTGCTCCCACTTTTCCCCGCTGCACCTTCGCAACTTCCTACCTCCCCACTTTCTTCTGCTCCCACTTTTCCCCGCTGCACCTTCGCAACTTCCTACCTCCCCACTTTCTGCTGCTTCCACTTTTCCCCGCTGCGCCCTTGCAACTTCCTACCACCCCACTTTCTGCCGCTCCCACTTTTCCCTGTTGCGCCCTCGCAACTTCCTACCTCCCCACTTTTCCCAGTTTCGCCCTCGCAACTTCCTACCACCCCACTTTCTGCCGCTCCCACTTTTCCCTGCTGCGCCCTCGCAACTTCCTACTATACCTCCCCACGTTCTGCCGCTCCCACTTTTCCCTGCTGCGCCCTCGCAACTTCCTACCTCCTCACTTTAGAGCGGCTGGTCACCATATATATATATACATATATGGTGACCAGCCGCTCTAACTCTGTCCTGCCACTTGCAACATAATGTAACCCAACACCACAGGGTGTCTGCTACAGAACCAGTTATTACCATGGTCAAGGTCATTGACCTTATGTGTTTGGAGAAGAAAAAGAAGAAGAAACAGAGCAAAAACCATAATGTTTTCCTTCAGTGAAGGTAAACATAACAAAGAAGCAAGCAGATAACAGATACCTGGCCATCACCTCCAACTGCAGTTGTCCTGATACAGTGAGGAATGCTGGGACATCAAAGAAATGTTTGGTCTCCTTGCCACTTGCCTCTGATATCTCCTTCAGTACTGTGCTGCTGTCTGGCTTTGGGTGGACACAAAAAAGTAAGATATCATGAAACCCATGCAACATTACAATCAAACTTCAGGCCACACCAATTTATTTCCTTGGTTCTTGGATAGTCTAAGTTTAAACTATCGCAGGTGGACATCATAAAAGCAGAGGGTAGGGTATTTACGACCTAAACCTGAGTGCACCCAGGCTTCAACCTGGTCCTCAGGCTTTGTTTTCATTACGTTTTTCCATTTAATTACCGATAACCATATTCAAAAGAAATCCGAGGACCAACAAATCAAATTGGTGTGGCCGCAGCTAGTGATTTTAGACTTCCTGGAAGTATTTGTAGATTTTGTGACACTGCAAGTTCACCCCGTTTCCTGTGTCTGACCTTTTGACCTCCCATAATTCTGCCTGTCAATCTTCCTCCACCAATGCGCTATCAACCTACTCTTAAGTTCACCCCATTTCCTGTGTCCGGGACTAGGTTGGCCTGAAGGAAACTAAAAGAGAAAATTATGATACTCCACGACTTGCTGTTTTATTCCCCATACCATTTGATGATGTATAGTTGTGCCCTGTATGTTCAGAAGATAAAAAAGTTTCCAAGGGAAAAGCTAACTCTCATGCACACATATGCAGAGATGGCTAAACCAGTCCCTACCTCGACCTGGAACAGTTCCCCTGCACCTTCACAATCATTGGAGCTGATGACAGGAGTATGAACTTCTATGTATCCCTGATCCTGGGAGAAAAGAAAAATACTGTCATGAAATATACATTTTTGATCTGATTAAAAAATGGCCAGAATACCTCAGTTAAATAATTTCTCTGTCAGGGTGATAAAGTAAATCACCATGTAGCTAAATAGAAGATGGGGATTCGACAGGCCTCCACCAGGGTGATGATTATGATAATAATAATAGTTATGGTTTTTATCATCATCTTCAACAATACAAGGTCGCAGGGCTCCCTTGTAAGGGTCCTGAATTAATCTGCCATTTACAATTTGACATACTGGGCATAAAATTACATTTATGAAATATAATAACTTAAGCATTAAAAGATACAGATTAATTTGTAGTGTTCCAGATACATGTAGAGGGATTTCAACCACTGCAGACTAGGGCATGCCCCTACTCTTTTTTGAAAGGTGTGGTAGGTTCTTTAATGATAACGTATGTGGTTTGTGGCTCTCCCCAAACACTATAAAGATCAGGCATGACCTGCACGTGCACTGACCTGGAAGAACTTGTGGATTGCACTGGTCACCTGGCTCCTTATTCTGAGAAGGGCTGCGAAAGAGTTGGTCCTGGCCCTGAGGTGGGGGAACTGTCTGGTGTACTCCATGGTGTGCCTCTTCTTTGCTTTGAAGGGGAATTCCTAATATTGACACAAATTAAAGTGTCAGCTACATTAGCCTCCTTATTAGCAGGCTCTACCAGTCAGGCTTTTGGGGGTTTACATGTACATGTATGATAGATTTATTTTGACAGCATATCAGTTATCCAGTGGTGTCAAATGGCCAAGTGATTTCTGGCATTCCTGGCTAAACCTTGTGACCTTGGGAAAGGCACTTTACATGACTTTCCTCACTCCACCCATGTGTGAAATGGATACCCGACTTTGATTGTAAAAGGCGGTGAAAGGAGAGGAATGCATGGGCTCTGCCTTCCAATACTGTGCCCTAGACACAGTGCGTGGCCCTATGACCTAAAAAATGCTACCTTTACCACCTTTACCTTTATATCAGTTATCGGTACTTTGTTTCTTGTGTGCTGCCTCTGTACATAAAACCATTTGAAGTGCAGAGAACTGATACACTATCAGAAAAATTATATGCCCCCCCCCCCCAAAAAGCCTGATTTCCAAAGCCTGCTAAGGGGGCTACTGTTGCATAGCATAACAACTAAACCAGCCAACCTCTCTTTCCGTATAGGTTGTGTTATATTGACCAAATACATTGCAGTATCCTTTTGCACTACATGACAAAGTCACACAGCTCCACCTATGAACATTTATAAGAACTGCATGTTACCCAGCTCTGAAAAGCTGAAGTATCGTCTCCACTAAAGTGTTACCAGCAGCTTTAACTGTCGGATGAAATATGTAAAAAAAAATATGTTGTATTCTATGATTACAATTTTAATGCTTTTCACTGTACCGATTTGCAAGCTTTTTATAAATGACATATACAAACTGTATTGTAGATTTTAGAAGCACAAGCATTACTACTAGGTGAGCATCATCTGTGTTTACCTTTGCATTGCACGACCCTATAACCTCCAACCTGTCCGCATGGAGCTCTACATCCTGCCCTGGGTGGGAACTTGGGAAGAGTCTCCCCTCTACAAGTACAGCACTGCCAAAGGACAGGTCACTGGGGAAACAAATGTACATGTAATGTTATAACCTTTATTTTAGGGTTAACCCACCCTGAGGTATATATGGTGTCATACGGCCTGGTGATTTCCTATAACCCTTGAATGAATTGCTGAGTGAAACCCCTTGTACCTACGACCAAAAAAAACTGAGTCAAAATATGTTTCAGAACGTTCTTTGGGGAAAAGCTCCAGTACTGCATAGTCCATAGCATGATACGTCAAACACAAAGATGGAAAACTGAGCCCGATTTCGTACCCAGGGTGCTGGGAATCAATCGGTCAACCCTATTGGATACTAGTATTGAACAACAACCTGTAGTGTCATGAATAACCTTGGAGCCAAATTACAGCAAGTGCCTGATTGTATTGCAACTCTATCTGAGGTTGTACTACGGTACTAGATTTAATAATGTTGATACTATAGGGTTGAAAGTTTTTGGACTGTGTCAAATACATTAAGGTATCAGACTTCCGACATGTCGTCAGTACTGTAAAGCAGGTGTCCTTACCTGTTGCCCATGTCAGGTGTTCCCACCACCTGCAGGTTTGCCAGGCAGCTGCCGTCATTCAGGTGCAGGAACAGGACTTCCTTCTGCGAGCGGATGGACCGCACCCAGCCCTACAGAGCATGGCATTTATTCAATTGAAAGTAGCTAATGATAATTCAACCTCAGCCTAGCCTCCTTAGGCCATGTGGATATGATTATATGGATGACATCCTCAGGGAACCCCAAAACTGATGCAAGCGTGTGAATAAAAAAATGTTTGGCAAAAAAAGTTGCCTTCATTATGAAATCTACGTGGTCATGAAGGTTGGACCAAGATAATGTCCTTGGTTGAACAAATGACTTAAGCAACGGTCAGTTACACAAGTACATCAAATATAACGTGTTGTCCACTATATGGGAAGGATAACTCATGTTATTGAAAATTATGAGTATGCAAGCACAAGGGGGAGGGGCACACACACTATAATTTGTTGCGTTTGCAATACCTGCAGTTTTAAAGGCACTCCGTTTTCTGAAGGCTTTGAAGAAATGATTTCCCATATCCGACTGGCTTTGGTGTACGTTGTACATCTCCGTAAGTGTTTGAAATTGACCGAAAGTGAAGTTCTCACACGGCAAAACCACATCTTTCATCTGCTTAGCACTCACTGTACCAGCCTGGTTTACGGCCTGTCGTAAAATACATATAAAACAACGAATTTTCTTAAGAAAGGCCCGTTTACTTTCATTTAGGCTCCAATTAAAAATACTTCTGATGTTTTAAATTGTCAGTTTTCATATTTCATGGTTTTTAAACGGGTGGTTTTGATTTTTCATCGTCTTCACGACACACCGCAAAACGTCATCCATGACGCTGATTGGTTTGTTGGCGTTGTTGTGGGAAATTTGAAAGCCGGGTCGAGTGCAAGACGGTTTTTGCTCGCTTTTCCTCCCAAGATGTGATAGGTACACGTTCTGCAGCTGTAAGTATCAAGATATAAGAGGAAAATATGATGTTCACGTTTGTAGATAACTGTTATACGGTCACAGACAGTCGTATAGTTTTGAACGGTGTAGCTTCGTGTGGGGAGGGGGGCGGCTTGTTTGTGTTTCATGCTTTCGAGGGGTGACGTAGCTTTTAGACAGTTTTTGTGTCATATCGTATGTTGAATCATTCTTTCTTTGTGTCTGACAAGTACTAAAACTCAATATCAAAAGTTGAAAGATTCTTTTAGAAGTCAGGACTGTTAGGCTTTGGAGTTGTTTATAGCACTAGCTACTAGCAGTCAAATAGTATTAGCCCGTGGCTATTGACAGGACCGTCCTGTCAGCAGTGCAATACTTTCTGTTACTGACAGGACCGTCCTATCAGCAGTCCGTGTCCTGTTGTAAGAGGGGTTGGGGGTTCGTCTGCTGGAGGAGATTAGAGGGGTTCGTGCTGGAGGAGATGGTAGTCGTAGGACTCACGGTACAAACACACGCGGCAACAAAAAAACACATCCGCACGCCAGTCTTCAACTCAAACAAAACTTGGTTTTATTCTCAGAATCCGATCTATCTTAACGTAACGGTTCTATCCTAACGTAGCCGTTCGGACGTCGAACGGACGCTAACGTCGCCGTTCGAACGCCCGAACGGCTTACCTAATATGTACATATTGACAACCTTACATCCACCCCCCTAGTAACTTTTCGCCGTCCTCGGCGAACGTTTTAAACAAACCTATTATATATTTTATACCCTACACTTCCCCCCCTAGTAAATTTTCGCCGTCCTCGGCGAAGTATGTTTTAAACAAAAAAAGTGTCATACGCCATTATACTTCTATACAACGGGCTTTCAAATATTCCATAAAATCTCGGAAAAAATGGATTCAATGTTCATCATAGTCTGTTATCTAGAGTTCATGACGTCGTTTCCTTAGTTGTATCGCAGCATCCGTTTCTGTTTGTCTGCGGTCCCCAGTGTTGCCTCTTCCGTCCTCCATGTTGCAAGGTGCACGAACGGCTGGCCGTAGTCGCCCCTCAGTTGCGGTGGCTCCCACCGGTCCTTAGTAGAAGGGTGTCCGGCGAAGATGACGTCGCTTCAGGGGTCCCCGTTAGGGTGATGACTCGGATGGGCCGCTCTTCTGGGATCGGATGGCGCGGCGGGAATTGTCCTCTCCATCGCCAAGCTTCGATGTCCCACGTGGACCTGTGCAGGAATTGGGGAAGAGAACACACAAACACACACACCAAGCCTGACCACCATAATCTACAAATAATTTCGACCTCAACGTATGGGAGAACATACCCCACCCGGACTCAAACTAGCCAAGTTAATATCAAGTGTAGTGAAGTAAATCCTACCGACCCTGGGAGTTACGAACTCTACAACCAGAACAAAGTAGACTCCACGGAACCCGATCCGCAACACACTTAACTGTTACTAGTAAATAGTTACTCTAGAGCCTAGATATATAAATGTATACTCAGAATTAATTTGGGAAAGTGCAACCACCTTATCTAGCTAGAAGTGGTACGAATTCCCGAAGGACCGAGGCCCAACCCCCGAGGTCTGGGTTTCCAAGGAAGACATAACACTTAGTTATGACTACCCCCGCTAACTACAAACCCCAAGATGGCTGCACATTCATTAGCCTAAACACATTATTCATTGTTCGGTTCCATTGCAAGTGAAAGACTCTTGAAAAACCCACTAGCACGTTGCGGCACCGACTTAAGCCATGTCTTCGGTTTCTCCACATTAGCTTGTCTAAAGACCTCAGCGTAACGGACAGGAGGTATCCCTCTATTTGCCCTAGCAGGATATCTAGGTTCAACTTCTTGACGATCTACATCATTATAAGTTTTACCCACAGGAGTGTGAACAATTACTATCGGCGGATCGCCCTCTTTCTCACTACCCTCACTATCTGAATCATTATTCTCGCTGTGGGTATCTTCACGTCTACTGACACATCCCCTCTGTTCGGCGCGTGGCCGCCTGGCATTTCCAGGACGGGGTGCAAACATGCAAGGTGTCAACATGTCCCTATGCAAAGTTCTGCTAGAGCTCCCTCCTCTTTCTGGGCTTACAACATAGACAGGAATATCTGTATTGGGCTGCTTATCTACAACGTATGGGATCTGCTCCCATTGATCCTTAAGCTTAGAAGGACCCCGAGTTCTCTTGTTCCTAACTAAAACTCTTTCTCCCGGTAGCAAAGGAGCTGTGCGAGCCGTCCGGTCATGTAACTTCTTCTGACCTGCCTTTGCAGATTCAGAGTTCTTAGCAGCTAAGTCATAGGCGTACTTATACCGTTGGTGGTGCTTCTCTACCCACTCATCCGGACTCACTGTATCACCCGTGTTTTCCTCTGTAGAGTCTATGCCCAGAGTTAGATCAAGTGGTAGTCTCGCTTGTCTTCCAAACAGTAAGAAGTACGGGGAGTACCCAGTGGTGGCGTGCTGCGTATTATTATACGAGTGGACCAACTCAGCTAAGTATTCAGGCCAACGACGTTTCTGCTCCCTTGTCAATGTACCTAGCATATTGAGAAGTGTCCTATTGAAACGTTCACATTGGCCATTACCGGCCGGGTGGTAGGGTGTCGTACGACTCTTTGACCCCCCATACAATTTACACAAACTCTGGATCGTAGCGGAGAGAAAGTTAGCACCTTGATCAGAGTGGAGTCTCCTGGGGAAGCCATATGGCATTATAAACTTAGACCACAGAGCTCTTGCTGTTGTTTCCGCTGTTTGATCTCTAGTTGGAACCGCTACCGTGAACTTTGTGAAGTGGTCTGTGATGACCAGGATATATTGTTGTCCACTGGTTGCTTTCTCTACTTTCAGGTAGTCCATAGCTACCAGCTCTAAGGGTGACTTCGTAGTTATACTAACTAGCGGGCTTCTATTATTGGGTGGTGTTGTTTTACGTAGACAACACCGTTCACAGGACTGAACCCACATCCTGATATCACCCTCCATATCTGGCCAATACACCCGTTGCCTTAGGAGATTTAACATACGAGGGACACCTAAATGGCCTGCACGACTGTGAACCTGAGTGAAGACCTCTCTTCTAATGGCAGTAGGCAGAACCAATTGTCTAACTGCCTGGTCCCTTTTGCTAGATCCTGAATTCCTGTACAGGACACCTTCTCTTAACTGCAACTTTTCCCACTGAGCTAGTATCCTAATTACATCCCTCTCTTCTCCCTCACGCTCTCTACTGTCGGGCTTTCTACCTCTGTTAACGAAGTGTATTACCCTATCCAGAACGGGATCGTCCCGCTGCTGTCGCGCCAAGTCGTCTTGCGCGTGGTCTGGGAGAGTTGACATAGGCTCAAATGTACCAGTACCTACAATCTCTGAGAGGGTAACGGACAACGGCTTAGGGGGAGGGGATACATAGTTCTCACAGCATATTCTAGACACCTGGGCGGACACAACTTCTACTTCTCCCTCTGTTTTATCACTGGAGTAAGCAGGGATGCGGGACAATACGTCTGCATTTACATTAGATTTGCCAGGTCTATATTTGATTTCGAAATCAAAGTTCGCCAATCTGGCTGCCCATCTTTGTTCAACAGCACCTAGCTGGGCTGTGTTAAGGTGTGCGAGGGGATTGTTATCGGTATAGACCGTACACTTAGCACCGTACAGATAATCCTTGAACTTCTCAGTTACCGCCCACTTCAGCCCTAAGAGTTCTAGCTTAAAGGAACTGTAGTTATCCATGTTACGCTCTGTTGGCCTCAGCCCTCTACTTGCATAAGCAATCACCCGTTCGATGCCTCTCTGCTCCTGTGACAGAACAGCCCCTAACCCGTCATGACTTGCATCTATGTACAATGTGAACGGCGACTCGAAGTCGGGGTATGCTAATATGTCGGCACCCATCAACCGACTACGAAGGGTCTCAAACGCCTGTTGGCACTCTGTCGACCATTCAAACTTAGCTGTGGCCTGCTTACGGCCTTTCTTATTCTGTTCTATGGTCAACTTATGCAGAGGCTGTGCGATTTTAGAGAAATCCTTCACAAACCTTCTATAGTATGAACAGAATCCTAGGAATGACTTGACTTGCTTAGCAGTTTTAGGCTCTGGCCAATCCCTCAGCACTGCGCACTTCTCTGGATCTGTCGCTACCCCCCTCTCTGACACAATGTGCCCTAAGTACTTCACACGTCGCTTGAACAAATGGCACTTGTTAGGTCTCAGCTTTAGACCATGGGCCCGCAACCTGGTGAACACCAGATCTAACCTAGCCAGATGATCATCAAAGTCAGAGGAGAACACTATTATATCATCTAGATATATCAGCAGCGTCTCTAGATTCTGGTCTCCCAAACAATGCTGCATTAAACGTTGGAATGAGGCCGGAGCTCCCGACAATCCAAATGGGAGCCTATTGAACTCAAATAGCCCGAATTGAGTAGAAAAGGCCGTCTTTTCCTTATCAGCTTCATCGACGGCGACTTGCCAGTAGCCACTAGCTAAGTCTAATGTAGAAAATATGGCCGCTCCTTGCAGAGCCGATAGTGACTCCTCTATTCTAGGCAAGGGGAACGCGTCATGATGAGTCTTAGCATTCAGACGTCTGTAGTCTATGCAGAACCTAAGATCACCGTCTTTCTTGCGAACTAGGACAACTGGAGAAGCCCAGGGACTACAACTCTCCCGTATAACGTCCTGATCTAGCATGTCCTGAACGTGTTGTTTCACCTCTTTGTACAAACTTGGGGGAATACTGCGATAGGGCTGCCGAATTGGCGGGGTGTCACCTGTTGGTATTTTGTGTTTGATTGTCTCCGTATAACCAAAATCACGTTTGTGTGTGGAAAAGACGTTAGCGTGTTTCTGTAACAGAGCCTCAAGCTTGGCTTTCTGTTCTGGGGTGAGGTCAGCACCATCTAAATCAACCTTGGAATATACATCAGGCCCGCTGTCAGATTTGGTCTCAGTGGAAGGGGTTGATGCTAGGGTCTCTTCTTCTGTGTTCATACTACACTGTACAAAGTTAATCTGTACCTCCTGTTCCCCTACAGACTCTAACTCTACTGTACCCTCTGGTTGCAAGTCTGCCAAATACAGGATACCTAAGCGAGCCTTCTGACTGATTTTTATGTCTTGCTTGCTAACGTTAGCCATGCGGATAGGGACTCGCCCTCTCCGTACTTCAGCATAACATCTAGCCACAATAATCGGGGCCGGTAGACAACCCGCTTCTGGCGGTTCTACAAGTACCTGGTAAGGTTTATGACCTGGGCCCGGCCGGGCTCTTCCATACACAACCATCTCGTGGCCTGCCGGAACAATGATCTGTCTGCGACCCGACGCTCTGGCATACCCTACACGCCCGTCGTCCCTAGCAAAGTTTGACTGTTGCCGCGCAGCTTTGACAGCTTTCTGCCAGACTGTGTTACTACTCTGAGCTGACTGAGTAACGTTGTCACCTTGGTATTCCCCAATCACGTTCATGCCCAGTATCCCCGGCGCAGACCCACACCCATCTTCAACAATAATTACCCCACGCTTTGGAAGCGTGCGACCCCTAAACGTTACATCAAGCTCGCAAGACCCGACAAACTTAATGGGTAGTCCGTTGGCCCCTCTTAACTTCAGCCAACTTGAAACGTCCTTAAGTCTCTCCCCTCTTTCCCCGAAGTGTGATTTGAAAAAACTATATGTCATGGTAGTAACCTGCGACCCCGTATCAATCAGGCACGGGACATTTACTCCTTCAAAATCTACTTCTACTACATTGCATTTACCAATCGTCCGAGACAGAACGGACTTTAAATCATCACTAATACATGTATCTCTATTTACACTCGTACCCTGGGACGCACAACTAGCTACTGACTTCCCCCGCGCACCTGGTCCCTCGGCCGCGGGTCCAACTAGTTTGGGGGCTGAGTGTTAGTCTGATTCTGGGGCCTGCGGGAGTTGTTCTGAGGTTTAGTACGGGCGTTGTTATACCTAGACCCCTGGCCGCCCCAAGGGCAGTCCCTTCGGATGTGCCCCGGGTCCCCGCAATCGTAACACCTCCTTACATTGGGACACTCTCGCTGGATGTGTCCTGGTTCCTGACACGAAAAGCATATCGGGCGTCCCTGATTGTCCCAACCACCCTGTCCTTGTCGGACACCGTTAGGTTGGGCCCTGGGTGGGCCCTGTCTTTGGCTGTTTTGATTTTCAAACTTTAGGCTGTAAAGCTCCCTACGTAGAGACTCCATTGTCTTGCCCGTTTCCTCCCTCAACCTAGCCATTTCAGCAAGCAAGGCCGACTCTATCACTGTCGCATTTTGTCGGGCTTCTGCCTTTTCTCGGCCCCATTCCCCACTCAGGTGAAGGGCTTCCTGCCTGACATCTGGGAATTTCCGCTGGTTTTCCGCACTAGCTGACCTTATATACTGGCGCAACTGTCTCTCCAGGTCTTTATCCCTCAAACCATCTAGGAATCTATCCCTTAGCATGGTATCTTCTTCCGCCACCGACTTTCCCCGCCTCCTTGCTGCTCTTTTTAGGAGTTCCTGTAAGCTTAGCGCGTATACGGTTATGGATTCTCCTCTCTCTTGTTCTCTAGCATAGAACATCCCCATAATTGCTGACACTGGGGCAGTGTCCCCAAATGTCGCTTTCAGAGCAGCACTCACTTTCTTCTTATCTTTTTGGTCGTCAGTCGATAACACGGCTACCTGACGCTTGGCCTGCCCCTCAAGATTTCTATAAAGTAACCCTGCCTGCTGTGCCTCTGGGGTGTTATAAAGTAAGAACGCGTTCTCCATCTCATCCAACCATTCTTCTACGACGGGGCCCGACGGGGCCCCGGAAAACTTCGTCCATTTTCTTTCAAATGGTACGTACATGACCGTGGGGGCTGGTGCCCCCTCCTGCCCTTCTGCCATTGTTCTACCACTGTGCTTATAACGAACTACTAACCTTACCCACGGACCTCTAGCTGTGTTCAAAATCAACCTTAGCAACACTCGTCACCTACTAGAATCTCACTGCTCTAATTCGACAACTCAACATTACCTAGACTTACGACCACAAACCAAACAACAAATCATGACAAAACGTATAACTATTGGCGGTCAAGCTACGGTGTACATGCGTGTGTCTCCAGCCCTTCTCCCACAACAGATCCACATACCTTGGGATTTTTTTCCGGTTCAGCTCGGGTTGTTCATCAGCGTTTCTCAGCTCCGGCAGCCCTCGGTCCGCGGTCCTCTCCCGGTCTGCACTCCTCCGCTCGTCTCTCCCGATGGTGTATTCAGCAGGATCCCATCCTCGAGTCGCCAAAATGTAAGAAAGGGGGGTTCGTCTGCTGGAGGAGATTAGAGGGATTCGTGCTGGAAACTGTAAGAGGGGTTGGGGGGTCTTCTGCTGGAGGAGATGGTAGTCGTAGGACTCACGGTACAAACACACGCGGCAACAAAAAAACACATCCGCACGCCAGTCTTCAACTCAAACAACTCTTGGTTTTATTCTAAGAATCCGAT
Source organism: Branchiostoma floridae x Branchiostoma japonicum (assembly GCA_013266295.2). Lineage (NCBI taxonomy): Eukaryota > Metazoa > Chordata > Leptocardii > Amphioxiformes > Branchiostomatidae > Branchiostoma > Branchiostoma floridae x Branchiostoma japonicum. The sequence continues at coordinate 6,147,487 of CM023827.1, read as the reverse complement.
CTATCTTAACGTAACGGTTCTATCCTAACGTAGCCGTTCGGACGTCGAACGGACGCTAACGTCGCCGTTCGAACGCCCGAACGGCTTACCTAATATGTACATATTGACAACCTTACATCCACCCCCCTAGTAACTTTTCGCCGTCCTCGGCGAACGTTTTAAACAAACCTATTATATATTTTATACCCTACACTGTCAGCAGTGCAGTACTTTCTGTTATTGACAGGACCGTCCTGTCAATAGCCACAGGCATAGTATTAGAGTAATTATTAAACAGTATCCTGCTGTGCAGATTACAATGATACTGGAACAAACAATTTGGTTTGTGTTGTTCTTTAAAGTTAACTGGAGGGGCCCTAAGTCTGGCAACTGTTCTACCTGTATGCGCGGCATGCCTTTGGTAACTGTACATCAGACCAGCCACCCATTAAAGCTGTTGAGTGAAGTAATGTCTTGCTTTCTCTTGAATTTCTTTAGATAGGAAGAAGTCAAAGATGTTGTTGCTGTTGTCCTTGTTTAATGTCTATTTTCCGCTAGACGTGGTCTCTAGGTGCCATTCTCTTCTCGATGCCTTGTTTATTGTACTAGTATCCCCTCTGGTGCTTAAGATAATTACATGTTACACTGATGTGATGAGAAAACAAGATATACCCTTTCTTTTGCAGGTCTATGGGAGAGTTCCGTACCCTGGTGTTGGCGAAGGTGCTGTCAGTAAGAGACAGCTGCTGTTTGTACGCCAGCTGTACCCACTGTTACCGCAAGCTACATCAGCACGCAGACGGGAACAGGTAGGATAAAAAGAATTAAAAGTATCCAGTACTTTCATCCAATCCGTCAGCATGGGTGCATTCCGTAATGCAATCCTGCTGGTTGGCCATATATCATTATATGGGTCAAATGTGGACCTGTGGGCACGTGTTTGATCCCAGAGTCGGCTCAGCTTGGATTTGCACATTGTGAGGGATTGCAGTCATTTTGGACAATAACGTAAAGCCGTCAGCCCCATGTATGAGGGAGCTTCTGAGGCATAAGCCCGAAGTGCCAAACCTCTGCATGTAAAAGAACCCAACACACTTATTGAGAACAGTAGGGGACTAGGGGTGACCCGGTGTGGTTAGCTATAGACGTGAGCTGTAGCGAAGCTGCATTGCACTATAAGCTCAGTTGAGGTTGACTGCAGTAATTTAAGAGTAGTTTAAGTGTAGAGGCTAAGGGTTGCATAGATGAACCCACAACAGGCATGGCAGGAAGAGTTGAATTAAGAAAAGTATTCAATAATAAACATAATTCATGTCTGTTGGAGATGACCTCCATGTCTTCCGTCAGCTTTCAGCTTTTGTCTCTCTCCATTTTTCTGAAACTGCAAATTGCAATGTTTTCCCTACAGATATGAATGCCTGAGATGCCATACTGTGTACCCAGGTACAGACATCAGGTACAGGTACTGTCTGAACCTCACCATCACAGACGATGAGACCTTGTGTGATGTTGCTGTGTTTGGCACCTGTTTGGAACCTTTCCTCGGGATATGTGCAAATGGACTAAAGAGGTTGGTCTTTTCAGGAGTATACGTTTTGTTATATCTTGACTAAACACTGTTTTCTTAGACTTTTACGATCAGAGGCAATCTGGTCAGAGGAACATGTCTTGAATACTGTTTGGAACCCACGGCTCAAAATACCACCTGCATATGCAGGTAAAATTGGAGCCGTGCAGGTATTTCTGATGTCTACCTGCACCAAACCTGCACTGGTGCATGTTCCGAGTAGTATGCAAGTGTTTGTGGATTCTCCTTTCTTTAACATAATTGTTACTGGTAAGAGGAACACTTCTTGAAACCAGGCCTTCAAATGGATGGAGAAACCTGACAGAGATTTATTGGTTAACTAATGTTGTAATTGAAAATTGTCAATAATGTGAGGTCTGCTTTCTTTTACATTGATGTTTGTTTTTTCCCCTCAGTTTTCTTGATAACCATCTAAAAACAGGCAAGGCCTCAACACCTGACGATCCAGACTCCCTCCTACACCAGGCGCTACAGAAGTCTCTGGTTGGGTTAATGTTCCTATTTGGGTTCAAGGTTAAGTGTGAAAGGTCAAGGTCACAGAGGGAGAGACACTCACCCGTCAGGTTAAGAAACATCTTAGAGAAGAGTTGTCAAAGGGATGCATACCACGGAAAAATACCTCAACTTGTGGCTCACCAAATGGTCCACGCAAACAGAGACACACCTTTTGTAAGTGTACTGGATTTGCTCAAACAGATAATTCTTGAAACTGATGGCAACAAAGCCAGAGAAACAGGTAGAAGACAGTTTGGTGTTCCGATAAACACACTGCTGTCCAGAAGAAGTGTGAGCAGCTCTGATGTCTCCTGGTGCTCAGGTAACAGCTCAAGAACGTCGTTCGGACAGACTTTATCAAGAGTAAGCCTCGGTCAGCAGTCGTTGGTTCTGAGCTGTGACGAAAGTGATCGTTTGATGTCTTCCACCATGTCAGACGACTTGCAGAATAAACCAGCTGACCAAACAGACTCTAACATCAACCACAGTTATTCTTGGGATGAAACATATTTTGAAGAAAACCTGGATTGTGAGTCTTATAGGTGGCAGGCAAACGACTCTAAAGTTTCTAAACAAAATGAGATTTGTGATATACATGTAGAAGGTATAGATAAAAGAATGGAAAATAGAACAGAAAATAGAACATGCTCAGCAACCAGACCTGATGAGATAGATGTAGATGTTGATGTGCAAGAAGGAAGACATGATGTTCACCAAGAACGCTCCAACGCTAGCAGATGTGAGAATATGTCAGTACGGTTTCTGGAAGGAGCCTTTGATGAGACATGTTGGGAAGGGGAGATACCAGGAAACTTGTGTCAGGAAGAGCAGCAAAATGATCGCCTGTCAGGCAGAGGAGACAGTGCAATGGGAGGGAGTGGACAGAAGGAACAGGTGAGAGACACAGCAATAATGATACATGTATAATAACTTTATTGCAAAACCTTGGCGAAGGCTAATTGCAAACAAAACAAAACAAAGCAAAACACTGGAACACAATGTGTGTATACTTAACAGGGAAATGAATTATATAACTAAATTAAAAGCGAAATGAAACTATCCTAAATCTATTTCTACTAAGATATTTAAGGGGGTTTGACTTCTTTTCTCCTTTCAGTGGAAGATGAATTGCTCAACGTTTTGGTAGATAAAGGGGTGTGACGACCTTGCAATTGGCAAGAAGATCATTGGTCAGGTGTGGAAAGCTTGCATTAATAAGTTTGGAGATTTCTAAGAATAATCTTACAGAATAGTATTGTGGGCATTGGCAGATAGAATCATAAGTTCATCTTGCATTGTGTTCCCTGTATAGTATTTACATGTCTTCTCGTCAACAGGCAGGATTAATGGAGGAGATGTGTCAAGCCTGTACCAATCCAGATGCGTCTGACAAGACTTGTGGAGACGCTGAGATAGAAGTATTATACAACCCACAACTGCTTCTAAAGGAAGCTAGTAGAACATGTGAACACAATGTCCCAACATGTGAAACTTCTACAGAAGAGGAGGTTCTGAACGAAAAGTCGAGTTTCGACGAATCTGTCAATGACAGCTATCTGTTACTGGCAGAGCTGAATGATGACGGCATGCACGTGCAAGGGAAGTACAATGATACAGCTCCTTTTGACCGTTTTGGTGACCAAGCTCATGATGTATTCGAGAGGGATGTCAGCCTAACTCACCATGACAGCAGCAGGAGTGGTGAAGACATACAGCATCACGTGACCAAGACTTCATGCGATGACTTACCATATTCAGAAGGTTTGGACACTTTCATAGACCAGTTAGACCAGCCTGTGCAAGGTCCTCTGGAAAGACTGTGTCATACTGACCACGAGAAGGATAAGGCAAACTCAAATGTAGAAGACAAAGACTCAAAACATGAAGAGCAGATGCTACAACAAGATCTAGAGAGGGAGACTTTTGACGTGTCAAAAAATTGCACCAACACAATTGAGAACAATGGACTGAATATGAAACAAAGGGACAAAAACACAAATGTAGGAAACATTGGAGAAGTGAAAGAAGTGAACGCAATGTGGCTGGAAGACTTTCCATACTCAGAAGATCTTGATGCATTCTTGGCAGAAATGGATGAGAACATTATTGTAGAAAGTGAAAGAAAAGATGAGGTAGATCTGTCCAAAGAGATAGTTCAGCCGCCCATCTCAGTTGAGACAACTGTAGATATTCATCCAAGTAGGGCAGAAAATGGTAGTGCTGGTGACATGGAGGGTTGCAGAGGAAATTTATCCCTTCTTAAAACTGACAACGCTGACAAAAACACTGACAAGAAAGGCAGAACAAAGTCTCTTTTTGAGCGGTTGGTGAGACGGAAAACCATGGTGGCTCTGAATTCTGCAGAAACAGGTCAAACGTCCGAGATACCAGAGGTAGATGAGAGAAAAGGCAACGGTACAGAGAGGGAAGACTCTAGAGAAGTTACCGGAGAAAATGACAATGACAGCACATCACATTACAGAGATAAGATTGTCTCTGACACTGATTCAGTTTTGTCCATGTCATCTTCAGCTAAGCGGCCATCAGTTGGGAGGTTGACTTCTACTGTTTCTATCCCGGACTCTGAAAAGGGCGAAACCTCTTCGACAAAATTGCCAGCAGGTAATACTAAGAGTGTGGAACAGTCACAGTCACTGGACTCCATGGAGAATGCTGTGTTTATCGCAGCTTCGGTGGAAAATCACGACTTCTCCGTCCTATTTGACGAATCGTTCGGTCATCTTAGCGACACAGAATCTCCTGGCTCCTGCAGGAATAGTTGTGGAGATACAGGGGGTGCAAACGAGCTACCGGACACTCCAGCTCTTCCGTCCAGAGTGGCTTCTCTAATAGGAGCGAGCAGAACAAGTGCAAGAAGTTTTAACATGAGTAACACACATACACCTCCCCCAGTTACAAACAATGGGAAAACCCCATGGCCAGCTGCTACAAGACTGCCAGCAGAGTGCAATAATGCAAATCCTACACAAACAGAATGCGGTAACCTCCATGCAACGAACAGTGATTGTGACAGCCCGGACAGCTCACCCAATGAGCTTGCAGACACGCCCTACGACAACAGATGCAGGAGTTTCCTCTCCGTGAGAGGCGCGTCTTTCAACTCGACCGCAGACGGAAAGTGCTCGGACAGTGCTTACAGTAGCTCGAACGCACAGCCGTTGCCAGGTACTGAAACAAAGAACACGTCTTCCGAAGAACCAAAGGGGAAGCAAGAAGAATGGCAGAGAAGGAAGAGCGTCCACTTTTCTAGCCATTTAGAATCGGTGCACGAAGTCAGCCAGCTGACAGGAACTGAGGAAGTGTTTGATGATTCCACTGTCTCAAACTCTGTGTCAAAGTCTCTCCCAACAGTTTCTCAATGTTTAAGGGCTTCAACAAGGAAATCTGTTTGTTATAGGCAATCACCACTTCAGCCAATAGATAACTATGACAGTTCTGTTCCGTGTGAGGGGACCCCAGAATTGTATTCCCAGAGGTTGCCCAGTGGCAAGAAGGCGGTAGATAACATAGCCAGAATCAAGACACCAATGTCGGGTGAAGGTACTCCAAACTTCTTCTCACAACTGTCCCCAACGTCAGCAGACAGAAGGCAAGTTGGGAAATGTAGAACGAAATCAGTAGGTAAACATGATTCCACGCCAAACTTCTTTTCCCAGTTCTCACCGCACGACAGCGGGAGTGACGGAATCGTCCCAGGAACAGAGGCCAGGCCATGCAGAAGAAGGATATCCTGCATGTTAAAAGATGTTGTCAGGTACCCTGCCGATGGCACCCCTGACTTGTGGGAGACGAGTTTGAATGATGGCAGTGAAAGTGGTGACTTAGGGGCATCTCCTGATCTGTTTGGCGAGTCTCCTATTCCAGACTCGCCGGTCAATGTGCGACATAAAAGTGTAGTGTCACTTTGTAAGCGCCTGTTTCACAGGCAGTAGAACGATGGCAAGCCATGTTCACCTTACAAGTCAGTTTGTTGAAGTCATAGGGACAGTTTACCGGTACTAGGCCACGCCAGTCTAGTTTGTTGGTTCTCGGATTTAAAAAAAATTTGCTTATCTGGAAAAACTTAAATATAAAGCTTGAGGACCAGGTTGGTGCCTTGGTGCCCTTAGTTTTATGGTGAGAATACAGTAATACAATCATGTATTTAAGTTTTCCTCAGCCTCCCTGCCCTCTGTGTTTATGATGTCCACTTAACTAGCTATATTTTCACTTTGAAATGTCTGAGAACCAAGGAAATAGATTGGTATGGCCTTGGTTGTTTCTTAAAATGACCCATTCTGAAAATTAAAGGTTGTAGAAGTGGACTTTTTGACATTCCTTTTTGAGTCTATAGGGTCCAAATGTTACACAGGCAGAAATCTTGTTTATCCCAATCGTTCCTTTTTGTCTGGCTATTGAAATTCTGTCTTTTTCATGCTGCCAGCTGTGCCTGTGTTGATGCTATGCTGTTTATCTGGTCATGTACTGGAGAAAAGGTAGAGTTACCTGCTGCGATGCCAGTTTGGTTACACCCGTGTTCTGACAACTCTATCTACCTTTGATCCATCAACCCTAACTTGGAACGTAGGGGTGTCGGAACATAGGTGTTTCCCTGTGTATGCCAACTTTGTATACACTGAATTATATATGTGTGTGTCATTTATCATTCTATTATGCTGTATATTCACAAATTATGGATAACAAATAAACAAGACTGCAGAGACTTGTCACAGGTCTTTGTTACAATTTGGACCATGAAGGTCCATAACTTTATAATACCACAACGTCCATGATACATTTGTATAAACACCCTCGACGCCAAATAACAGAATATCTCAGACAAATCCTTCCCATCCAATACCTGAATCTTACCCACCCCTTTACCTTTGAAATCAAAGAGCCATCAACAAATTACTACATATAACGTTATATATAACTTCAGCTCCATAGTACAACTAAAGGTAAGTTCTGATTAATGAACATAAAATGTTCTAAAACATTTATCTTGTACAACTTCTTCAACCTGCTTTTGAAAGGTGGCCCAAAATTACAGTCAAAGCTGTACAAGTGACCACTTCTACATAAAGACCACCTGGCCAATGTGACCACTTTTTGGTGGTCCCTTGGATACTAATTTTTCCCATTGACACAAGCATGAAGAATCCTGTCTATAGTTACCACCTGTCCACATAGACCAGATTTTAACGGTCCCCTGAGTGGTCTTCTTGGGCAGTTTTGACTGTAATTACTGATCAAATTTTATTACATCAAGGAGGTGTTATCAAGTTCATAAAACCTCCTCGATTACACGCAGAATTCATACAGCTCCAACGAGAGTTTACATGTACTAGGTGGGATTTTACTAGAATGAAGAATACCTGGTACACATTGCAAGGAATTTGTTACATACACATTGGCAAATCAGAAAGCATTCTACACTCCACTTAGCACCACAAAGAGCCACAAAAACTAGTCTCACTGCATAGATATGTTACTACATCACAAAAAAATACCTTACATTAGCCAGAATAACTTAGATATGCAATTGGGTACATTTCATACACAGCTTATAATATGTACACTAGATTGAGCCAGAGCAAAAGATTTGGAGCTGAGCTGAGGTCGATGTTTTCCAGCTTACACTTACGTGGAATTCAACTTTACAGAGTCATCCAAAAGTAATTCAAAGCACATAATACTGTCTCAGCTAAGCTGAAAATGTATTCATGCTAGCCTTCTTCGCAGACTTCTTTGAATGGCAGCGTTTATTTTTTTTTGGGGGGGGGAGTGCAGAGGTGAAACTCCCTCTGTGGCATAACTCCCTCTGCCGCATTAGAGAACCTTAGCCAGTGCAAAAATTGCGTATCAGTGCCCCCCCCCCAAAAATAAATGTTGGCGTCCCAAGAAGTCTGCGAAGGAGGCTACATTGTATATTCAAGCATGGCTGAAATAATACAGCCAATTCTCTGCAGCACATTCGGTACCTTTAAGGTATCTGACAGTAAACAGCACCATTTAGAGAGAGCCCGTATACACGTACATGCTTTTACACGCAAGTCATCAAGAAGTGTTTACAATGGCAACATTGTACTAAAGCATTCTTCTGTAATTCATAAAGCTGTATGATCAAAGGGATTCTTTTTCAACCCACTTCATTTCATTTATTGTCTACCTTGTGTTTTAATACCTGATTCACATGCAGGCAAAAACCTGACCTATGAAAACTGCGGAAGCACACAAGAATACGAAAACTGCATACGTCGACTTTTTCCTGCATGAAAATCAGCCTGCTTTGACACACGTCAAGAACGTATGTTCAGATCGTACGTTACCTCAAGGGCTGGCATACGATCTGAACATACGTCCTTGGCAAAGCAGGCCTATTTACACGCAGGAAAAAATCATTGTACGCAGTTTTCACACGCTCTCATGCGTACGCAGTTTACATATCGTTGGGGTTTTGCCCAAGTGTAAATCGGGTCTAATTCTTCTACAGCAACTTCTGAACTCCTTTTTTAATAAAAGTCTCAAGACATCCATTGTTCAATCACTGTTGAAACACTGATCATCCTAACCTAACAGAAATACTAGTAAATGAGACAGTAATGCATCCAGCCCTGAGAAACATACTAGTTCTTGGTCCTACCATACTCACAATCAATATTCCATTATCAGCTTTGGAAGGGAAGGTTTGGAATCCAGTCTTGTAAGCTTTTGTCTGCTTCCAATAGTCGCCACTGGAAGCGGACTGAAGCTACATGTAACAAGACTGAATTCCTGGCTATTCTTCTTAATCCACATTAAGACTGTAACCAATTATAGGGGTCTAGATGGGTTTTCTTGAGAAAACAGGCCAAGTGTAGCCTGGGTGCCTGACTGTTGAAAGGGACAGTACATGTATACAGGCTAGCTCCTCAGCTCCAGGGTCAACATGTCCCCAAGGCAGTTTTACCACAGACCCCCTCTAACAGAGTCTAACTTGGGGCTGGCCTGTGTATTGGCCCTGAGAACAGTCTAGCATCCAGGCTAGCAGGCTAGTCCAAGTGTGGATGGACATTTTACCTCAAATTGGGTACTCTGTAAAGTCCATGTTATTTTCTATGTCAGTCGTTGGGCATTTGCCCAAAATGCTGAAAAGTAAGAAACTGTGAGCTCAAGTCTCAATGCACAGTCAATGCCGCCCCAGAAACTGTTTGGTCCCAATCTAAATGGGGTTACCATTTTCACTAGTCTTCCCTTTCCACTTCATCAGTCTGGCACTGTTATTTTTTTCATGTGCACGTATGTATGACTGTCAGTTCAGTACAGTACTACCATTCTCTGAGTGGTCTTGTGCAATTTGGAAGGATTAATGCCTTTGGTAAGAAAACCTACATTGAAGGATGCGTGGTTACACTTGTATACTATTTATGATAATTAACCAGTGGGTTTCAAGTAAGCACAGATATAACGAGCCCTGAATTGATCTTAAGACTATCAAATTACAGTCAAACCTGTACAAGTGACCACCTCTGCATAAGGCCAATATGACTACTTTTTGGTGGTGCCTTAGATAATTTTTCCCAATGATACAAGCATGAAGAATCCTGTCTATAGTGACAACCCGTCCACATAGACCAGATTTTCTAGGTCCCCTGGCCTGAGTGGTCTTCTTGGGCAGTTTTGACTGTATGCCACTTTAGAATACTGTACAACATACATGCATGTACATGTAGTTGGTCTTAAGGGTGGTTGAGGCATATTTTGGAAATACAGTACTTGGAAGTAAAAAGAGTCTATCTGACATGGTAGTCTTTTAGGCCTATTTTTATGATCTGTAATAATATTTATTCTCATAACATAAAACTTAGAATCCCCTATAATTCGATAGATTTGTATAGGGACGACAGCATTACTTTCTCCCAAACAGTATCAGCTCCAGCAACTATGCATTTTCTATCTGCCTGAAGCAATGTCAAGACAATTTGCTTCAGACCTGCCACCAGAGGGCCCCCTTGTCTATACCGGTAATGACAATATTCCACCAGGTTTACTTACAATACACCTCCGCTACCTTAGAAAACCTTGAGTGCCTAGGTCCTGTAACAAGGACTTACTTGTCAGATGAAGTACAAGTATCGTACATCAGAATACAGAAGATTCCTGTACACTTGCCATGAACTGTGACGAACGAAACCTACATGTAGCTTTGTGTTGCTTTCCACATCATCAGTTACAGTCAAACCTGTACACGTGACCACCTCAACATAAAGACCACCTGGCCAATGTGACCACTTTTCTCCAGTCCCTAAATAATCACTGCATGTGGAAGTAAAGCAAAGAGCTAGCTTTCCCCTTCATAGTCCAGGCATGTGTATGGGACCTTCATTTTCACTTCAAATCCATTTTATACATAGGCACCCGATGTATGTTCATACAGCAACAATAACAACAACCAGACCTATCAGCCAGACCCACAGCAGCCTCCGTATGAGATATTAGTGGTCTCTCCTGTGATTTCGGTGATATTGGGGTCGACCTCTTGTGTGTTCCTTAACAGATACTTGCGGGCGTTTTTGGTTAGCTCCCTGGCGAGGTCCATGAAGACCGTTTCTACATTTTCCGCCTCCTTCGCTGACGCTTCCAGGAAGGCCATGTTGTTGGCTTGTGCGAACTGGAGACCTGTTTCTGGCGGCACTTCTCTTTGCGATGTCAGGTCAATTTTGTTTCCTATGGAGGTAAGAGTGTTACTTCAAGTAAAAACATCTAGGCACTGAACTAAGTTCGGGTCACTACGTAGTTTGGTAGCATCTTTAACGTGATCAAGGTGTGACTCTCCTCAAAGATTCAAACTCCGGCTTTACATCCTATCCAAGAGGACATCCCAAACTGAAGCTAGGTACTCCTTTCCTCACCTGAGTGAAGTGAGGAAATAGGTGTCAAGTGCCTTTCCTAAGGGCACAACAGTGGGGCCTGCCAGGGATTCGAACCCAGAACCTTTGGCATCTGAGTCAACAACTCTAACCACCTTGCCACCTGGTTGGGTGAACAATTTGTTCCCACGTCTCTTTACGGACTTAAAATGTCTACACTGACTTGCGTTAAGGAGACAGCCCTTACCAACTAGCACAGTGATGACCTGCTGGTTAGCGTACTGCTCGATCTCCTTCAGCCACTCGGGCAGGCAGTCGAACGTCTCCCTGGACGTGACGTCGTACACCAGGATGAGGGCGTGGGCACTTCTGTAGTAACTCTGGGTGATGGAGCGGAACCTCTCCTGACCTGCCGTGTCCCAAATCTGCAGCTGTGGGGAACAGAGACATGCAACATTTTCATCATCATCTCATCTATCCCTTACTTAGTCTAATGAGGGTATGCATGCCTTTTCCATGAGGCGTAGGAGCCATTTTAATTCACCGTTAATCATAGCCGGCCACATTAATTCAATGTTAATCAGTGTCGGGAAATTCTTTGTAAAGCATAATTGGTCGTTTTAATTCCACGTAGCACGTTATTTGTTATCATCGATTCATTGTTAAGCATTATTGAAAAACCCTTCGTATGGCATGTCGCATGCCAGATTGCCCCCAAATCACAATAGAACATCCAACGTCAGCAGACTAGTTTTGCCAGACAGCTCATGAATGCAAAAGAACAATCCAAGGAAGCACTTCCCAATCCTTACATAAGAACAACTTGATTTACCTTACTTTAAGCATTGCCAACCTGAATTTACCATAAAGTGTTGCCAGACCCTCTCTAATTATTTGACCGTTGGGGCACCACAGAAGATCGGACAACCAGTACCCTTCTCAGTTTTCTGTCGCAATGTCTGCATGCAACAGGATTTAGGGAGCATGGAGGCTATCTTACCTTGACCTTGTCCCCATCTACGTCCACCGTCTTGATCATGAAGTCTACACCAATGGTAGCTCCCTGTCCAGGGGGGAACAGTCCCTGTGAGGCAGGAACAAGAAAAATGGTATGACCCAAATGCTGTACAGCGTATTGGTGACTCTACATGTACATTGTTGCTGCTTCCAGCCCTGAAACAATGCTTTCACAATGATGTTTACAGTACACAGTGGGAACGCAGCCATCTGGTTAAACATGACAGAAATAAATAAATAAAAGTCTGAATACAAAATAAGTACTCACCATTGGTACATCTGTGAAAATTTTGCATAATTTCAGACCATATGCTCAGTATAATGTATGCTTATATAATTATATGGATTGAGATGACACCATACATAGATGTGCACTACTTTGTGTGATCAAAAATGTGGACAAATGAAAAGTAATCCTTGTAAAGTGTCTATTATAGCTATGGAGTCTATCATTTATTTTATAACGTAAGATCAACAAAATAACAAGAAAGAAACAACAATGACTTGAAAAGAAACAATGAACTAAATAACTTAGAGGATGAAGGCAACTCAGCAGCTATGACAGTTAACTCACCTGTGTGAAACGTCTGACCAGGCAGGTCTTCCCCACCCCTGCGTTGCCTATCAACACTATCTTAAACAGGAACTTGTAGTCCTCCATGGCTGACCAGTGATGCCTATCTGTTTAGAAACACTGCTGCAAGTAAAACAGATCACAAATGTGAGTGAATGCCTGGCTAGTGATGCATGTGTACTTCCAAATACATGTATTGTATCAAGGCTATTTCATTGAAACAGTTGATGGGGGGATCAAAAGAATACAATGTATTCTTTTTTAAATATTACATAAAAAGGTGACTGGGGAAGAATGCTTAATATACCCTGGGTGCCAGCCACGTTTACGGGCCGCTAACCCCTTCACCCGCGGACAGGAGTATATCGGCCCTTGAAGGGCAAGCCAAACTCCCCCCGGGCTAGACTCCCCCGTAGCGGTAATTTACACCAGCGGGCGAAGGGTTCTTGCGGCCCGGAAAACGAGTCTGGCTACCAGGGTATGCTTAATACTGATGACAACTCACTACCTCATACAATCCATTGCACCACAGAACTTGCTGGAAGTTACCATGGGGGAAACAGTACTAGTCACTTGATTTAATAAAAATGAATAGAATATTAAAAAGGTTTCTAGCTCACCCCTCTTGTACTTTCCAATGGAACAGTCCTCAATGAAAAATGAGGGAATGTGTAATTTGTTATCTAGTATGAGCTACAATTTGCATTAATGCCAACTCTATATATCTCCAGGTGGCAATTACGGCAGACAAAAGTCTTAACGACACATTGGAGAGTTTGTTGTACCCTAGTTTACTGTACGAGGGTCTGCATGGGGGATCCTGGAAACGCTTAACGGTAAATTCAGGAGCGCAACAATGCTTAACGGTAAATTCTGGCAGGTTGGCAACAATTAATGGAAAACTAAGTTGTTCTTGTGTTGGCTTTGGGATACTCTGTATTCATGGGGGTGACATGCAAAACTAGTTTGCAAAACTTGCAATGGACACTCCGTTATGATTTTTGGACAATCTGGTGTTCGACTATGTGATACAAAGAACTTTTCAATAACATGTAATAATGAATTCGGGATAACAAATAACTTGCTATCTGGAATGAAAGCGACTAATTACGCTTCAGGAAGAATTTTTGACAATGCTTAACGTTGAATTAAAGCGGCCGGCTACAATTAACAGTGAATCAAAATGGCTCCCTACACCTCATGGAAAAAGACATGCAGACCCTCCTGTAGCCGTGTCCATCATTTTAATAGTCTAACTAACCAGTTACTGAATATAAGATGGAAAATTTAATGGGCTGGAGAAATGAAACCAGGGTATACAAATGTGTGTCAGCCATGTGTGGATGGAATGGGAAGACTTCAATGGACTGTAAGTTAATAGGGAACAAGATGACATATAATAATGTCAGGAAGGTGCCAACATCAGATATGTCCACTGCACACAACAAGGCAGGAAGAACAATATCAGCAATACATCAGTGATGCAGGCTTCTTGCCTCAGAGAGGAACAAAACCTCAAGGGCCACATTCCAATCATGGAATGATACATTCTGCTGAAATTAAGGGCAAAGGACAGGAAAGTGAAAAATAGTCATGTATAATAAGCCATTCAATATTTTCAACATTACAATAACATATATAAAGTACTTTATGAAGCTACAATATGAAATGTGGCCACAAAAGCAAAGAAGGTATTGACTGGTGACTGGCTCAGTTTACAAGTGATACATGAGGGGGCACAGTGGGAAGTAGAACAGGTGGACATGGTGGAGGGGCTTCTTTATATTACCATACAGGCACACAGAACATGTCAGGACAGATGCTTCTGTACATTTGGAAATGTTCACAGTGTACCTCTCCACTGTGAAATCATGACAGTGAGTATGTGTTTCCGTTGTATTACTGCTGTATTACAGAATTGTTTCAACTGTGAACTTAAAACAGTGTGAAAACCCCCTTTCCTGTCCTACCACAAAATTAGATCTAAGTCCCAACGAAAATAAATGAATCTACAGTATTTTTGAGGAAAGATACATAGATCATAAGTTCCTTTTCATACCAACTATGTACAGTATTCACATTTTCAGCAACAAAATAAATGTCAAAGTATTAAATGTTAATTTCATAAACTGCCATAAGAGTCACTGTTTTAGTCCCCACCATGAATTGTGCTGTTAGCAAAGACTTGTAAGCCTATAGGTAGTCTGGATGCCAGATCTAGACTAACTGAGGGGTCTGTGGTAAAATTTTCTTGGGGACCTGGAGCCGAAAAGCTAGCCTGTATTATACAGTGTATACTGGCCCTAGCAACGGTCTGGTACCCAGGCTAAGAGAATGGTATTTGTCAACCTTCAAACTATATTGACTGCTGGTAAACCATCCATGGGAATATGAAATATAGTCAATGACCAAGCAAGGACAATCACATGAAATGAGCTGGACTTCCTTGATTATGTTGCTAATTTTATGTCACCTTTTATCATAGATCTACTTTACAACATGTTGATAACCTGTATTAGACAAATTATGTTTGAGGTGGAAAAAATAAAAAATAAAAAACTATTTTAGAACTTATGTTGTCATCTGCAGACTGTGAATTTGAAAAAAAGGATATTTTTCGGTGTCTGAAATGTTATGACTTACAACAGTCTAATGTGATCTGTAAATGCCATTTCCAACATGCACTTCAGTTAATGGATCATCTGATATGTTTTTACTTGTTATACTGTAACATTGCTATGTAACCTGTTATGCAGTAGTCACGGCCCTTATGCCAATGTTACAGTTATGATATGGATACCCCAGAGTCTAGAGAGGGTCATATAGAGGTCAGAGTGATATTGGGTTTTTCTGTCAACACCTTCACTGAAGTATGGATCATGTTACACATCCTGACCAAATCTATTTTAGGCAACTTCCAGCCTTGCTCAGAATCAGTTTCTAGTTGTTGTATTCTTAAATTGACTCAAGGATTTCAAGTCAATCTTTCTTAAATGTTTCTTTCTCTTAAGTTACAATATCTGTTTTTGTTTTAAACATTTCCCCCTTTGCACTGAAGCAAGACCACATGCAGAGCTCTCCAGCTTGTCTTCAATGAAACTATGAGAAACATGATGCTAAAAAACTATGGAGGATGGTACCCAGGCTAGATCTGGGTAGGAAGCATTGTGAACATAAACAACTAGGACATGTATGTTTATTTTCATTCAGTTTTAAAAAAAAAAGTTTGTTGATCAATTATTTTATCTAACTGTTGAAGCACATGTAGGGAAAACAGGTGTAAACAAATTGGGCTGGTTTAGTAATTTGGAGCTTTGAAGGGTACAATTTAGCTTTTGTTCAGTGTGATGTAATTCCTTGAGGGTACAATTTGTCTTTTGTTCATTGTGTCAACTAACAACTTCAAATGTCTATACAGTTTGGGGCTAATTTCAAGGTCCAAATGGTTCCTAATCTACTCTTTTACGGCTAATAGCGAGAACAGATGGTTGGCTCATCCCAGTGTCTGCCTGACAACAGATGGTTCATGCCTGGTTGGAACTGGAGCGTGCAGGGACATCCTTTACTTCTGACTTCAAACACACAGCAAAGGATCTCCTGTTGAGACTCCTGAATACCAAAGCTAGCCTCTAAAAGGCTTCATATGCAGCTGGAAAGCATAGAAATTGGCCATGCCAGGGGAGTTGGTCTGCTAGAGGAGTAGTTTGCCGCTCTGACTCAGTCTGAGTCTTCTGTTTTTCCAGCCGCCTCTGGAGCCTGGTAGAGGCTATACCAAAGCACCAAGGATTTTGATGGAAGTTTTTGAAAAAAAAACTTCAAAAAGGCATTGGTTTGATTTATTGAATTCTCAGGATTTCATTACTTTTTCAAGGTGATAATCTCAGCAAGCCTTCAAGGACAGAAATTAAGGTAGTAATTATGGGTCTAAGGACAAAAATTAAGGTGTTATGGGTCTAAGGGCATCATATATCATTATCTGCTCTTGCCAAGTTTGATAAAAAATGTCTAAATCTTCTATCTGCATCATCATATCATATTCACACATCCCATCGATGCCGAAAATATTAAATCACCTTATCTGTTATTAAGGGCAAGGACGTTAAGACATGGTCACGGTTTGCATGCTAGGGAATGATTTGATTTTAGAACTACAAAATCATCTAAATCACTAGTTAGATAAAAAAATATTCACTTTCGTTATTTTTGTGAAAAGAACAAAATTTACAATTTATTGTCAGCACAAGCGATGCGTTAAATTGACTGGTTTCACCATTTTGAAAAAAAAAACAACAACGCCAAAACACAACATACATACACGATTCATTACAAAATAACAGAGGCAACAAGCTGGCAATACTCACCTGGTTGACACCTGTAGCAACGGAGCACTCTAATACGAAAAGGTACGGCAATATTCACTGTTTTGTTGTGATATTCCTGCACTGTGCTTTCATCAGCTGACAGCTCTAGCCTTACAACAGAACGATCGTTTCACCTGCAAGTCGACACGTCTCTTTTATAAGCCTGCAACCTGTCATAATTCCCTTGACTAACTTTCCAAATTTTCGTGCATTAGTCTCCTATGAAATGACTCACACTGCCACGAGTGAAAATCCAACACGAAACACAAACAAAACCGTCTGGTTTCCAGAACTCTGCTACGTTGCAGAAATGACTTCTCTGTTTTGTGGCAAGGGTTTGTGGTTTTGTGGGGAAGAAACCGGAAACGGAAATATGATTCATCAGTGTGGCCTTCCATGCGACGTCACCGATGACGCCTCAATCACATGAGTTTAACCAGACCTTAGACCTGCTCTTATTGGTCAAAATTTTCCCGCGACGTCAAAATGTTGGCTTGTTGGCCAATCAGCGCAAAGAAAAGAATTTGGTAACCCAGCCTGTTCGACGTGCGCGTAGACCGGTTTCTAGACGCCATCTTGAGTGGGCTAGAGGGGGAAGTATTGCACAGATTTTCCCCTCATTTTCCCTCTAAAGCCGGTCAAAATCATTTGATCTTTGTCAGAATAGTTAGATTATAGTGTACAGCACCCGAAGATGGCGGACGCGGTGGTGGAAGAGTACGAGTCGTCCCTGGCCGACCTGACTTTCAACAGCAAGCCGCACATCAACATGCTGACGATGCTGGCCGAGGAAAACGTGAAATATGCGCCGCACATTGTCAGGCTTATAGAGGCACAGTTGAACAAGGTTTTACCCTAGTTTATTACAGTAGTGAATTAATCACAGCGTTAATAGATGTTTGTATATTTTTGCGGGCGAATATGTGCGTTTTGTGTGCTACATTTCCGACGTTAGACGCGACTCTATGAAGGTCAGGAACCGTGGTGTAGTGCGTGCCTTTGTGCTTCTGCACGTTTCCAGTACATCTACCCAAGGCCATCGTACGTTAGTTTTGCACGTTCTGTGTTATGGTTTGCGACGCCATTTAAAATTTATCATTATTTAGCTGAACAGAAACAAAATCTGTGACTACATAGTGTTGATTTGACTCGTGTGAAACTAACAGATGGCCTTGCGTGGATGGCCCACCTACAGAGCCGCCCAGCCCAGACACTTCTCTGAAAAATTATGACTCGTAAGACGTAATCGGTTGTGCGTGTGTAAGTCTCAGCGATTTAAGTTGAATTTGTGCGCTCCACCAACAATAAAGGAATATCATGTACTTGTGTGGCTGAAATATATAACTTAAAGTGACACCCAGTGAAGTTCATACCAGTAAAGCTTGCCCATATGCTGCATGATTGTGTATCATAAATTATGATCCATATATGCTGACTCATGCCAGCATAGTACTGGTGTTCCCCACGATACAGCATACTGGTGAAAAGTCAAGCGGACAGCTAATTTTTTACTGATAATGTAGACATGATGAATATGATAAGTATGTCGTATTTGGAAAGTACTTGTGTGTGTTGTCAAAATGAAATGAAATGAAAAATATAAACAAAAATATACAAGGTCTCCATAAAAAAAGCATCATATAGATGCATTTACAGTTAATCTAATTATTTATCTATCTATAAACTATGTATGATTCTGTCTTTGTGTTACTTGTTGAAATCTGATACTGGTACTGAGTCAGTACTTAGACAGTCAGACAGTAGGGCAGGCAAGGAGTTCACCTATAATTGTTCATACAGTTGAAAACAAAGCTGAGCGTTTTTCGTCATTCAACCAATCATAACATTGTGAATAATTATGCATATGGCAGTTCACGCGGCATGCTGAACTCGGATAAACTATACGCTGAAGTACTGAATAAAATGCAGTTCGTCATGCGGTGCAGAGAAGCATTCCAATATGCAGAGGAGGTGTATGCTGATCAAGTTCCAGGCAAAAGATGGTGCAACATCTCATCAGATTAATTTCTGTGATCCCAATTTGCAAAGAAGAGATCTTAATTGCCGTTTTTGTTCCATGTTTACTCTAACTTGACTATTCTGTGTGCTCAGACGTTTAATTTAGCATCACAGTTGTGAAACTGAGTTGTGTGTGAAAGTGTTTTATGTGTTGTGCATTTGGGTGTGTTGTTCCTGTTGAATGGTCAATACAAAAGACTGAAGTATGGTTGAAGGAAAAGAAAAAATGATGGATGGATGGCGTGATGTGACTGTCAGTCATAATTGTCCAAGGACACATACTCGGGGATTTGGGCAGTAAAATGTACTGGTGCATGGTGGTAACACCTGTACATAATATCTGTTGTAACAGGCACAAAGTATCAAGTCCTGATGTTTGCAACAGGGCTGTTAGCATGTTAAAACAGTTGAAATGGTGGAAAAAAAGCCATTAATGTTTGACTTGATACTGCTAATTTTGCGAGCAAGCAGACAACTAAAATCTGGGGACATGTGGAGTGCACAAAGCGTAGGTAATGTTAACCTTTTCAGCAAACAGCCTCCAGGTATTTCAAAAATATTGTCTGTCAGCGTACGAAGGCTGGAGTGAAAGTATTACGTGAATACTGTGAAAACATGCATACAATCAATATTTCAGCAGTATGTTGTCATATTTGCTCAAATATCTCGTAGTGGAACAGGCTTGTCATTAGAGCGTTGAATACCTGCCGATGTAATGCCCATGTAATCACAGCACCCTCAAAGTCAAACTCAAAGCTATCATTTTCACACATAATCAGCATTTTGCAAACAAAGATTTTTAACACAGATACAAACTGGTACTCTCGTATGTAAACTATTCAGCATTTAAAGTGCTGAAACCAGATGTACCGGTAACCTTTTTTTGGTTAACACATGTAGATAACAGGATAACAGGACTATTTCTTCACCTTTGTTTTCGCTTTACCATGTCTCATTCCATCTATATGGTATCTGTCATCAAAATAGCACACATTGGTTCTTATAACTAACAGAAGAATGCATGCAGCACACACCAATCACATTACATGGGTACATGGCAAACTGTTTCGGTACTGAGAATGGATGGCTTGACCCCTAGCTTACAATTTAAGCTCTCTTTTCTCGTGTGATCCACATTACTGACACTAAACATTCCACTTTTGAACAAAAGTTCTCAAGAGAACACCCTCACCCTACCCTTGTGAAGCCTTTCTTTACTTTAAACATTAAAACTGCAGTGTTTTGGAGGTCAATGCAGTTGTGATTGTAAGGGTGTAGTTGACAATCACCGGATACACAAGTTCCAAAGCAGATTTTTTATTTTACACTTCGCCTTTTAGTACTCTACAGGTATCCGAGTACACTAAATGCTCAGTGCTAAATGCTTAGTATTCACAAGGAGCTGTGTAGAAGCTCCTTGGTATTCACTGTATACGCAATATACTGTACATGTACATTGGCATGCAAAAGCTAAAATTTGTAATTTTGAACTACGGTATGCTATCTTTGCTAAAGGGCAAGCAAAATTAAACAGTGACCGAAACGTAAATTCTGATTATTGTTAAATCTTGCCTTTTGTATTCATTTCAAGTTGTTAAATGTTATTTGTGATGTACTTTACATGTACTATTTAACATGTTGCCTGTGATCTTTTTCTGAATGTAGGCCACGTCATCGGAGAAGCTGCCAGTAATGTACCTGATGGATTCCATTGTTAAGAACGTTGGCGGAGACTACTGTACCCTCTTCTCGCAGAATATCGTTTCAACATTTTGTAATATCTTTGAGCAGGTCAGGATGTGTACACGTATTTCTGAAATGATGGACAGGCAACTACAGTCAAACTTGTCTAAGGCGACCACCCAAGGGGCGGAGGAAAAAGTGGTCTTCTCAGACAAGTGTTCATATGCAAAAAGCATGGCGAAAACAAGACAGACGCCGATTTCGAAGTTCATGTCCTTTAATATAGACTGACAAGTACGCTGTATATCAAAGGTATATGTACAGGATACATGCATACAAAATATGGAAAGCTAACATGCGAAACTACACTTCATTTAGCCTTGAAAAGTCATGCTTGGAAATGTCGCGTTCATTATAGGCAGAGATTGGGCTGTGTGCAGTCCCAAATAGTCGCAGTCACATTGGACAAGTGGTTGGCTTAGGCAAGTCCCTTAATGCTCTATGGGGGGAAAAGCAGTTGTTATGACCAGATGGCTGACTTATAGAGGTGGTTGCTTGGACAAGTTTGGCTGTATACATAGATTCACTGGTTGTATCTTTCTTGCCATCCTGTAGATGTTTTTTCCTTGTGTGTATTTCACTGATATGTGTTGTAACTTGTTAAACATGAAGAATTTAAAACTCTCTCTGCTGACTCATGTTATGAGTAATGAAATTATGACACGAAGAAAGCCACAGCAATGGATCTTGCAGATAATCTACCAAATTTGAATGTAATACTCTGTACAGTCTTCAGAATTTCTTTAAAGATTTGCTATGATTCAAGTCAGATGCTATAAGTTACCTGGAATTGTACTATCATACATATTACATGGACAAGGGATCAGATGATGACAATGTAAAACCTTCCAGTTCTGGAGAACGGCTTCAACAAGCAAGCTGCGGAAGATGCCTGGATGAAGATCTAGGGGCTGCTCTATTCTATTTACTGAAAAAGCATTTTAAAAATTGGTGGGATGCAGTGGTTGCCAGGCTTGCAGAAACCTAGATGACTAGAAAAAGATCGTCACATTTTATTATTGTATTAGAAGATTGCACTGGTTGAGATAGCACCAATATGCATTTGTAGCTGAGTTTATCATGCGGTTTTTATGTTATGGCCAGTCACATACTGTCATCTATGTTGTTATTAGTTTAAAGCCTGAAACTTAGTTTCTCTCCTGTTTTAGGTTGATGAGAAAACACGAATGTCCTTGTATAAGTTGCGCTCAACTTGGGACACTATCTTCACCGCAAAGAAGTTGTTTGCGTTAGACAGTCGTGTTCAAGGTATTGACCCTGCCTGGCCTGTAAAGCCCTTGCCAGCAGAGATGCAAGTTTCCACCAGTATACATGTCAACCCAAAATTTCTCAAGAAGGTATGTTAGAGTATCAGTACTGTCAAAGTTTCAAATTCTGGAAATGTGTATTTTGACTGTATGTTGAATTTCTGTTGCTGCATTTTCATTATCAAACACTTGGTAGGCAAATGCAACTTTCTACATTGAGTGTTTATATATAAGGTGTTCATATTGTTGAGCGTCTCCGCTTTTGGAGGGCATCAGTTAACGATTCCAAAAGATGAACATGATAAGGAGCTGTTCAACACTCACTGTGCCCAAATCTTGCAGTTTGGGCCCTTCCCCTCCATTTTAATGACCAACCCCATGTATTAGATATGTTATTTACTTTTATTTTGAAAAAAAAATCTGCCCTGATGAATGTTTCTCCTCAACTTTGTAACTGGAGTGCTGTACCCCGAAATGGGTTGATCATAATCCTGTCCAAGCCTTGATAGGAACTCAGCATGTTCTAAGGTCTTCTGTGAACTTCCTTTGAAGGAGTGTGTGTTTCTTCACCTAACTTGCCCTACCACAACATTTAGCTAACCTTCTTAGCAGGCTCTACAAGTCTTTCTCAAAGGTCTTTCCAAGAAATGTAGTACCAAGAACCGATAAGCCTTCAGGAAAGAAACCACAAGTGCCCAAAAAGCCTGACTCGTAGAGCCTGCTAAGGAGGCTACCATTCAGAAGCCTTACCATATCACCTGAAGGATGACATACACAGTCTGCAAGAGCTTGCAGATTCACTAATATGACTGCCTGCCCCATTTACACACACTATCCCCTCATCAAATATAGCTCACCCTCTGCAAAATATGGCCCTTTCACTGCAGACAGGTATACTCAAAACTATGCACATCCATGAATCACACTGCTCTAGCTTTGGTAGAAACCCTGTTCACTCTCTACATAAAGGTCTTCATTCATTCATGATTTCCACTCAAGAAAACATGAAAGTTGCCTGCTTATGTCGTGCTCTTATTAAGATGATTTCAGTAATGCGTTGGTGATTGAATGGCTGTTTCTGTGAGAGTGAGCTGTGTTGAAAGGACATTGTGTTGAGTTCCTATCAAGGCCAGGTAGTCATCGTTGAAGTTCAGTCGCAGAGAATACATCTTTTTACCCAGCAAAAGTGCTAGCTTCACATGGAGAAAATTGAAGCAAAATATCTGGCTCTTAGCGGGAAAAGTTTTGGATTGTTCTGTAAGAAAGAGATTTAAGCAATGCTTAAATTGGTTATAAAAATAGGTCTAGAGGTGTTGTCCCTCTCCCACTACAGCAAGAGTCGGACACAGTCGCAATGCAGCAGCAGCTCCAGGAGCAGCAAGAACAGCTGCTACGCTCCCAGCTGATCGCCAAGCAGCAGGAACTACTGAAGATGCAGCAGGCTCGGCTCGAGATGGAGCTCTTGCAGACCAGGGCCAAACTAGAGGAGCAAACCAAGTCTATACGTCCACAGGTTTGCTATCAAATTCCTTTTTATTTCTCTAAAAAGCAAAAAACAAACCAAAGCTTAGTCTTCATGGGTAAGGCTTGCTCTTTTCTTTCTCTTCAATGAGATATTTGTCACAAAAGATGAAGGCAGGGCCTTTTTTGTAACAGGTTTCTGACACATGAAGATGATTTTACTTGCTGGTAATGCAAATGTGCCTCTCCCTCTCCTTCAGACTGTTAAAAGATACCAATATGAACTAGATTAAATATAAAAGCAAACCCAACACCATCGAGCATCGATTTAATCTGTATTACACCTCTTGGACATAGTTAAGACATCAATAAGTATGCTAAAATTTTATTCTGTTTCTTCCAGGTTCCTCAGCAGCCAGCTGTGCAAATGCCAAGCTTCTCACAGGTAGCCACCTCCATGCCAGCTACCTCAGTCCCCACGTCAACAGCTAGAGATCCCCGGTTAGCCAGTAGAGATCCCCGACTGGCAAGACAGACAGCCGCCCCGGCGAGTCAGCCAGTTCCAACAATGCCACAGTACAATACTGGGGCTTTCCCCAGCACTTCTATGGCCGCACAGTCCTGGTTAGCTTCTGGAACTCAGTCCCCCACACCGCTGGTGGGAGGTGCAGGTCCTTTAGCAGAAAGAATATCAGCTAACCAACAGAAGCGTGGTGGGGAGCCCATAACTTTGCCCGTACCCATAGCACAGCCTGCATTAGCTGAAACAAGCAGCAGTCAGGTCGCAGAGAAGAAGTCGTCTCCACAGAAAGTCCAGAAACCGCAGGAGAAAGGCAAAACCAAGACTGAGTCTAAAGTTTCATCACCAAAGAAGAGCTCCACCAGCACAAAAGATCAGAAGGGCAAAGACACAAAATCTAAGGACAACAACAAAGACAAGACCAAGAAAGATGATTCCAAGAGCAAACCTGCCGCAAAGTCAGATAAAGATGACAAAAAGAAAGAGGAAAAGAAAGTTGATTCCAAGAGCACTCGAGGAAAACGAAATTACAGAACCCGCAGAAGTGATGAAGATAATAAAGACGAGAAAGATAGCAAGTCCAGGGATGACAAGGACAAAAAAGACGAGCAAAAGTCGTCTAGAAGTGAGAAGTCCAGAAGCAGCAGCTCAAGTGGCAGGCGTGGGTCAAGGTCGTCTCCCGAGCGTTCCACCCGTAGGAGGTCAACTTCGAAGAGTAGCTCACATTCTCCACGAGCTAAGTCAAGGTCACGGTCCCCAGTTAGAAGGCGCAGTAGTAGGTCAATATCACCCAAGGAGCGTAGGTCCAGTAGGTCGGGAAGACAGGATAGAACACCTCCCAGGTCAAGCCGAACGGCCCGCGAGTCATCCAAAGACAAAGACGACAAGGCCAAGACGAAGACGAGTGAAAACAAGTCTAGGGCTGGTACAAAGCGAAGCATGGAGAAAGAAAACAAAACTAAGATCAAAAAGGAGCCACAGGAAACAAAAGCCGGAAACAAATACGAACAAAGCCAAGACTATGAAATGGGCAGTCCTAAATTTTCTCCCGAACCAGAATCCGACCCTGAAGAACCAGTCGCCAAGAGATTCCGCTCGGCTGATAGGGACTTCCCAAGGTATGGTCATAATGTTTCTTCTACAGTAAATGCAGCAAGTGCCTTTAAAGTTTAAATGCTCCCTTTTGTAACAGTTGTGTAGTTGGAGTACAACTTTTGGTATTAAATGTATATGATGTACACTAACAGGAAGCTTTCTTGCAACTCAGGAGGGCCTGGCCCTTGCCACTGCAAGCTAATGTGAGGCAGGAACCTCGGGCCAGACGACCGTCCATCAGCTCACTGCCAAGAATCCCCAGGAAGCCAGTCGGAACACCTTCAAGAAGAATCAGCATCGATCCTGATCTTAAAATCCCAAAGGAGCTCACTCTTGAGAAACAGCAGCAGATCTTGAAACAGGTACATTTTTTACTGTCTGTTACTTACATTGTTACTACCCATGTTATAGGTTAGGTAGGTAGGACAGTTTGGATGCATCTCTTTCGTCTTCCTTCAGTGATCATTTTTTAATGTTAACTGTGACTAGAATGTACAATATTTTTTGCTGTTGTGAATATGTACTGTATTTCAGTATAACTGCCCTTCAGTGTAACATACCAGCTTTGCAGATACGTAGCCTTACAACAGCTGACACTGAACGACCTGTCACACTTACCCTTTGCATGTCTAACTGCAAGCGTTTAAAGCTTTCTAGTAGGATGTCCCCTACTGTGCTTTGTTGCAACAAGTTCCACTCTATGGTACTTCTCGGAAAAAAAGAATTTTTGAACACCTCAATCCTAGGTTGGTAACTCTAGTACTTGTAGCCAGGAGTCTCATGACTGTTTCTTGTTCTCTACTAAGGCTGAGGAGCAGTTCCGAAACAACCAACTTTCCCATGAACAGTACCAAGAGATGTTAAAACAACTTCATGAGCTGTATGAGCTGCAGAGGCAAAGGCAGCAGCAGATGCAACAAAGGGACGGACAGGTAAGGGAGATCCATACAACTTTGACTGGTCAATTTACCTTCCATTCCTAAACCACAAAGTCTATCTTGATCACTTTGTCATGTATTTTTTTTAAATGTTAAAAAGTTTATTGCAAATTCATGCCTTAGGGCAAATCTCAAGCTATTTTGATGTATATTTTTAGATACATGTAATAAAAAAGTTATTGCAAATGCATGCCTAAAGGCAAATTTCAAGCATATGTAACATGTAGATATATTGATGATATAGACAAGGGATTTTAAGAACTATAATTGTACATGTAGTTCCTACAGTATACTATACTATGTATACTTCATTCTAAAATATACAACAAGCTGGTCTTGTAAGTTGTTAAGTTTGACTTCTTTTGAGTCAGTGGAAGACGAATATGTGAGTTCCTTGATTTTGATGGTAGAATTCTTTTCTGATGGTCAGGAACAGTAGGAAAGTGATATTGTATTTTGGACGCTTTGTTAAATAATTGGTATTTAATCATCAGGTGGGCAGGGTGGAGAGAAGAGAAGACGGTGTAAGAGGCGGACGAATGGCAAGAGGCAGGGGAAGGGGGCTCCTCCCCACCCCACCCTCACCATGGGCAGAGCTGAAACGTCAGCCCTCCATTGAAGCAAAGTCCCCCTGGGCAGAGTACAAGAAGAGTCATCCCAGTGAGAGAGAGTTCCAGTTCCCCGTTAAGGAGGAAAAAGATGCGGCCAGCGAACAGGCACAGCAGGCCTACTTAGAACACAGGAAGAAGCTCGAAGAGAGAAAGTCGTACTTGGAACACAAGAGCAAACTAAGGAAGACGGCTCTGTATCTTGAAGAGAGGGGGTGGGAGTACCCATCTAGAGAATTCCCCATGGACATTGATGAACGCCAGGGAGCAGCAGGACGAGGTAGGGGAAGGGAAGGCTTTCTGCAGAGAGATTTGCCAGGGCCTGAAGGGATGCACCGACGAGCACTGTTGCCATACTTGGGACAGCAAGACAGTTCTCCAAGGCCTCTGGACGACGGGAGGAGAGAGGATCCACGACTCAGGAGGACAGAAGACAACAGAGGGGCACCGGAGTTCAGGAATGAAGAGGACAGAAGGAGGTGGGAAGAATGGAAGAAGTTTGACGATGAGGTCTGCAAGCAGTGGAACTTGGAATACAGGAAATGGGAGGAGGAAATCAAGAAGTGGGAAGACAGCGGGAGACAAGGGCCTCGCCCTCTGGCACCACATGAAGTGTACGGCCAAGGCAAGCAGGAATTTGATCCGAAGAAGGAGGAGGAGTACAGGAGGTGGCAAGAAGACATACGGAGGTGGGAGCACGACGGAATGAAGGGTCCGCCCCCTCCTGCTCCGCAGGAGAGTCTGCCCTTGGGTCGTGAACTGTTAGACAGGCTGGAGAACGATCGACGGCAGTGGGAGGATGACCGTGGAAAGTACCTGAAGGAGCTCAGCATTTGGGAGCAGAAGATGGACCACTGGAAGAAGTTTGGGACAGGGCCGCCCCCACAGCGTCCTCAGGAGCCTGAACATCCCGGTCTACCTGTGGACAGGAGATGGGAGGAGGATCGACAGAGGTTTGAAGAGGAACTGAGGAAGTGGGACACTGACATGGAAATGTGGGAGAAGAACGGTAGGAGAGGCGCACCTCCCATCCGCCCCAAAGAACCAAGTCTTCCCACATCGACACCTGTTGTCTTCATGGAAAGGCAAGGATTCCCACCTGAGGGTCAGTTTGACCGACCGTCTCGGACATGGGAGGAGGATCATCGCAGGTGGGAAGAAGACATGCGCAGGTGGGAGCAGGACGGCAGAAAAGGGCAGCCACCGCAAGAGCCCCTGCGTCCCTCTCAGCCAAATCAAAGGTTGGAGGACCGTCGTAGATGGGAACATGATGGAAGGAAAAGCCAGTTTGAGAGACCAGATGAAAGGTGGCAAGAGGACCATCGTAGATGGGAAGAAGACATGCGCAGGTGGGAGCAGGATGGTAGGAAAGGGCAGCCCCCGCAAGAGCCTTTACCACCGCCCCAGTTCGACAAAGCTAAACTGGAAGCAGAGCACAGAAGATGGCACGAGAGTCGACGGAGGTTTGAGACAGAATTGAAGAAGTGGGAGGAGAATGGAAGGAGGGCACCCCCTCCACCGTCACATATGGACTTGCCCCCTCCCCTGGGGCCAGAAATGCCAGAGGTCGCTCGTAAGCAGTGGAAGCTCGACTGCCAACACTGGCAAGACCAAATGCGAGGTTGGGAACAAGGTGGCAGGCAAGGGCCGCCCCCCTCCCCTCCCTACCACCTGCTCTCCCAGGCCCTGGAGATCAACGATGCCGCCCGCAGACAGTGGGAGGAGGATCACAGGAGGTGGGAAGAAGACATGAAGAGATGGAAAGCAGATGGCAGGAGAGGGTTGCCTCCGCAAGAGCCAGTCATGCAAATGCCAGGTGTACCGCAGCATTTATCAGCCCCGCAGAAACCTGAGCCAGAGTGGAGAGAATTTGAGGAAAAGCACCGGCAGTGGGAAGAAGAGATGCGTAGATGGGAGGCTGGAGGGAGGAGAGGGGCCCGTCCTGTGGAGCCTGTTCCTCCTCGTGTGCAGTCCCCCGGAATGCAGAATCGTAACGCCCAATGGGAGGAAGAACATCGCAAGTGGCAAGACGATATGAAGAGATGGGAAATGGATGGGAGAAGAGGCCTGCGTCCCATCGAACCCATACGTCCTTCAAACCAAGGCCAGCCAGGCACTGCTGCTCAAAGAGAATGGGAGCAAAGGCACCGTCGATGGCAGGAGGATATGAGAAGATGGGAGGCTGATGGCAGGAGAGGAATTCCTCCCCCTGAACCACAGCCACTGCGGTTGGAGGAAGAGCAGCGTCATGAGGCAGCCCTTAAGGAGTGGGAGTCCAACTATCGCCAGTGGGAAGAAGACATGAGGAGATGGGAAGATGGCGGCAAACGAGGATCGCAGCCAATCAAACCCGTCCTTCATCTACCTCAGCCCAACATGGCGCTCATCGAGTGGGAAGCCCAGCATCGGCGGTGGAAGGACGACATGCAGAGGTGGGAGATGGATGGCAGGAGGGGAGTCCCTCCACCAGAACCACGCCGCCCGCTGCCAGACCAACACCCTGACAATTCCCTCCAAGCGTTCCAGGAGAGGCACCGCATGTGGGAGCAAGACATGGACAGGTGGGAGAAGGGTGGTCGTAAAGGTCAGGCTCCTCTCGAGCCTTTACCGCCCCTCCCTCCGAAGAATGTTCTCTTGGAAGAGGAGAGGAAGAAGCTGGATGAAGAGCACCGCATGTGGGAGGAGGCCATGACAAGATGGGTGGAGGGTGGCCGGATGGGGCCCCCACCTCGAGCTCCTGGGGAACAAGAGGAGATGCCAAGGCCATTGATCCCTGGGCTATCTGGAGCTAGGATGGGAGGACCTAGAATGGATGGTCCAGAACCTAGAATGGATGGTCCAGGACCTAGAATGGATGGACCTGGACCTAGAATGGATGGACCTGGACCTAGAATGGACAGACCTGGACCTAGAATGGATGGACCAGGACACAGGATGCCAGGCCCTGGGTTCAGAATGGACGGCCCCATGCAGAGACCTGGACAGTTTGGAATGATGCAGCCAGGCTTGGTTTCCTCCGCTCCTGGGCCCATGATGTCAGGACCCGGACCTATCATGTCCGGACCGATGGGTGGAATGCCATTCTCGGGGCCCGCTAATCCAGCTCTCTTCGGTAACATGGTCATGGGAGTGGCCACGACGATGCAGCTTGCCATGGGGCAGATGGGGATGCCAGGGCAGACCATGCAGGGGCGCCTCATGCAGCCAATGCCTGGACCGTCCCACTTGAGCATGGGGCCCATGCCAGGGATCCCTGACCATCATCCGCCCATGCCGTTTGGGATGGCACCACCCATCCCTGGCCCCGCTCCACAGCCAGCCAAACTGGATGTCAATGATCTGTTTGAGAAGCTGCTAAAAACAGGTGTGTTTTTGTTCTTACTCTAACTTGTCTAGTCCACTTTGTTAGTCTCATTATTGTAGCTGATAATTCCCTTTTGGAATTTCCTTTGAGGTTAAGTATTGTAACTGGGTGGGAAATATATTGCAGATTGCATCTGGATTTTGAAGATCTGCCTAATGCAGTTCTGTACACAGTAGTGAAATTCTTCTTAGTTCAGAGCAAAGAAGACTTGCTATACCGATGCCAGTTGTGTTTGAAGTCATTGTTACAACTTTCTTTGTACCAACTGATATGATTGTAAAGTGGTGGTTTATTACATGTATACTACCTTCCTTCCCCAGGGATCATCCAGAAGAAGAAAGAAGAGCCAAAGGTGGAGGAAAAGAAGGTGGAAGTTAAGGAGGAGGAGGTGAGCAGGGTTGTCGTACCTCTGGAGGAAAGGATGGAGGAAGACGAACCCCGAGCGGAACTGAAACTTGACACCACGGTGCCTCCCCTGGCACTGAAAGTGGAAGATCTGAAAACGTAAGTTCGATAAAAGTTTGACATTGTGATATTATGTGAACATCACTGTTGTAACAAACTTTACGCAATTGAGGGAATGCACACCTTGTCTTTTCCCTGCCAATGTATGTTTGAAATTGTAAGGAACAAGCATTAAAAGTTTGAACTATTATGACAGTCCTTTTCAGAGGTAAAACTAAAAACAGCTGGGTTTTCTTCTCTCTCTCTCTGGCAAACTTCACACTGGGAATAAAACATGACGCATTTTTGTTAGCTAGTAGTGCAAGCACACCAGGTCTACCCTGCTCTTCTCTAAAAGTGTTGGGTTATTTGGTGTTGTATCAACTTCTAAATGTAGACTTCCTTTTCTGTACAGGCGGCACAAGGGAGTTATCAACCGCCTGTACTGCGGCATCCAGTGTTCCTCGTGCGGCAGCAGGTTCCTTCCCGAGGAGACGGACAAGTACGCCAACCACCTGGACTGGCACTTCCGCATGAACAGGAGGGAGAAGGAGGGCACTGGCAAGGCCTCCCACAGGGACTGGTACTACGGGGTCGATGTAAGTAGTGGATGGATGAATGTTTGCTCGTCCTTTAGTTTGCGCACAATCAAACCACCACAGATTAATATGAATGTATCTTAGCAACAACTTTTAAACACAGTCCTCTGCACATTAAATGTAGGTTGTATTGAAAGTCAGACTTGAGCAGATGGCAGAACATTATTGATATAGAATCTTTTTTATGTTAACCTTCACAGAAGGAAAGCGTATTGTTTTTGCTCTGTTTCTTCTTCTTCTCCAAACAAACAAGGTCAATGGCATGTACCAGAAGGCTGTAACTGATGCTGCAGCAGACACTATGTGGTGTTGAGTAACATTATGTAGCAAGTTGCAAGACAGAGTTGAAGGCTGGTCACCATATGTATGAATGTGCCTGAGTAAGAAAAAACAGAGCAGTAGTTTGTTGGGCTAGACCAGGTGAAGGTAAACATTATACATTTGCTTTGCAAATGTTACTTTTCTAGTTTTTCATTGAAAGTCATTGATGTGTTTATCTTGCCACCCGTACAGGATTGGATAGCCTATGCAGAGCTTGGTGATGATGAAGAAGGTAGGGGTCCATGTCCTACTTCATTTCTTGAAAACCATTGTGTGTCTTGTTTAATAAGTAGCAGCTACATGTACAACATGGGTCAAAGACAGCGGTTAGTCAGTATGAAATGTTACTTGTTTCCTTATTCCCTTACTATTACTGTTTGACCACAGTAGCTGTAGTAATCAAAGACTGGATACTACTAGCAACACCTAGCTGCAGTGCAAAGTAGAACCAGTCAGTATTGCCTTGAGGAAGGTGGCAGACGGTCACCGAAACGTCTGATTGTGATCACCTTTGGTTGTGAATGAGGAACATTGTTAAAACTATTATTTATTGTATGTCCACAGACCAAGAATCAGCCTTCTTTGAGCAGCCAGTTGCCACCAGTGAACCAGGAGAAGTGATCAGCTGTCCTGTCTGTACAGATGAAGAAAATGATGATGTGAGTAGTGTATGTGCTACAGAGCCGCACTGTTCAGTCGGTTTAGTGTGAACAGAACATATTCCTTAAATCATATTATATAAAGTTTATATAATATGATTTGCATTAAACCCCTGTCCCACATTCAGAACCTTCCCAACCAAGGTTGTCTGAAGTTTGCCAGCAGTCTGACCAGATTTAGGCCACGCTTACCTTTCTGTATGAATCAAATCAAATTTGAGTCAAATTTGACCCCCAAACACTCCACGAACACTGCTGACCTACTCCCAAACACCAGCCAACCAACTATGGCCGAACTTTCTGTCCACACCCAAATGTTTTAAACATATTGAAACATTTGGCTGTCGCATCCAAATAGTGGACCTGGCCAAACACCAAGTACCCACAGCTGACCTTACACCCGACCTACACCCAACCATTGTTGGGGGGAGTTTGGCAGTGTTAGAGAGGCCGTATTCAGCTATGTGTGACAGGATTATGTGTTTGTATATTATCATTGGGAAGCTTGCATATTTTCCTTTAAAATGTTG
This sequence comes from Branchiostoma floridae x Branchiostoma japonicum, assembly GCA_013266295.2. NCBI lineage: Eukaryota > Metazoa > Chordata > Leptocardii > Amphioxiformes > Branchiostomatidae > Branchiostoma > Branchiostoma floridae x Branchiostoma japonicum. The sequence goes on along the minus strand of CM023827.1, from coordinate 6,115,052 downwards.
CAGTCACACTTTTGTGTGATGAGCACCATGGAAGTTTCCAATCTTTTCCTGTGTTGATTGTATTTGAAATTGATAGTAAAGTCACCTGTTGTCACTCATCTCTTGTTGGACAGATCTGTGACATCTGCCAGGAGCCGTTTGAGCAGTTCTGGGATGAGGAGGAGGAGGCGTGGCACCTGAAGGATGCCGTCAGGGTTAACGGCAAGGCAAGGGCATTTTCTTCTTCAGTCCGTTTAGAACAATAAAGTGCTTGTGACAACAATGACACCAACATATATGATTACATTGTTCAAGCCAGTGTCCATCTTTCCGTCATTTGACGGAAATTTGCTGCTCATGACGGACAAAAATTTTGCCCAATCCATCAACTTTGACAGACAACAATCAGGGTGTAAAGATATGGAAAGAGATGTTATTAAAGTAAGCTTAGTCTACCAGCAAAATTTGCCCCTCAAATGCAGGAAATAGCACATTTCAGAGGGTCAACATTTCAAAATTTTCCCAGAAAGCATGCCCCAGGACCCCCCTAGAATTGTCATCTTTGACGCTTGACAATCAAAGTCATGATGTTTCGTCAAACAAAATTGTGATGACGGGAAAAATTTTCAGGCTGGCTAGAACCATACATTGAACAATAACGAGTATTGTTCAATAAACATACATGTTTGTGGAAAATATACACCCTTCTGATGTTATCAAACATGAAGCCTTACTTCCAGTTCTTGATTCCTTCCACCAGGTAATCAAATTGAATCCCTTTGAAGACATCACAGTGGACGAGGCAGTCAGTTCACCAGATAGCTTTTGGAACTGTAGTTTGCTTATCCTGGCAATTGGTGAAAATGTTACAAATCAGAGACCAATAAGACGATGTTTTAACTACCCTAATGATGTTTTGATTGATGATGACCTTGCAACTACTTCTGCCAATATCAATTTTCGATACATGAAATTTGAAATGTTCTGTGCTTGTAAAAGTGTTGTTCTGCAATGCGTGATCTGGACTATGTGTGGACATTCTTATAAGTTTTATCAAATAAACAATGATTTTCTCTCCACAGCAAAGTAAAGTCTTTGTCCAAAAGAACACCGGCCTCTGAAACTGTCCTTTGCTTATCATTACCGAAAATGATACAAGTTATGAGTATTTATTTATCTATTTCATCATAAAGCTACTGGGCAGACCATTTAGCTTGTAGGAGCTGATTTCTAGTCTGTATTCTAACTTCAGTTTTTTTTCTATACGTTGCAGACCTTCCATCCAAATTGTTACGAAGACTATGACGAGGTAAGTACACGATCTGCCCCCGCTGGCTAAGTCTTTTTTACGTTCCCAGACGCAGTGTGGATCAGTCATAGGCCAGTAACCTTAACACCACCGCGGGATGGAAGTAACATGCATGCACACGTGATACCGATAACAGTAAATATGCAATCATAACACGGGCCATAAACTCTCTGAAAGGGAATGAAACTACGAGTAATTCACTTGATTTCCGTTTCTATGAGAAGCACAGTTTCTTTCCTTCTTCTTAGAATTAATTGCATGCTCGTTTTCTCTTTATTTTAGTTGCTCTGTCCGGCATAATACTTAGTAGTGTGTCACAGTGCATGACTTGGTCGCTTTCTATTCATATCTCTTATTAAAGGCATCCAATATAATTTCAGGGTGGCAATAAAAAGAATATTCTGGATGAGGAAATCTGCCTGATATTGACAATTTACTTCTATTTCTTGCGCATTTTCTTCGTCATTTCATACTTGAAGCATTTGAAATACCCCAAAAAACAAGCCACATGAGGAGTCCCCTTATTTTTGGGTACCACCAATTAATAGCTAGCACCAGTCTACGATACAAAACAAGCCACAGTTTTCCGTCATTGACATCATATGTTTGTCTCACAGATATCAGTATGGTACGGGATAGGGTTGAACTGAACACATTTAAAAAATAACCAGAAAATTGACTCAATTTTAATGCCCTGAAAAGACTTTGGGTGCCTTTAAGATTCCTTGAAAAATACAGTAACTTGGCCATCATTTCGTTACTTTAGTTATGCTAGACAAAAATGGGGCAACCGTGTAGATCTAAATAGAAAACAACATGGGGGTTTAATTGGTGGGAAAAACAGAACATCCTTGGTTCTGATAGCATGTTGAAGCCTGTTACAGTATTTTACAAGGCCTTGTCTCCTGTTGCCACTCTTTGCATAGGTACTACAAGCTATCTATTCATGTGACAGGTTACCATGTTGTGTTGATATGTTTTTTGCTGACTTGAAATAAAACCATGTTCACACCCGAGTTGTGGTTGAACATGTTTCTTGTGATTGTACATGTATATCTGGGGTCTATGCAGATGGTCTGGCACATGTGTTGGGGTCTATGCAGATGGTTTGGCACATGTGTCGTGGTATAGTAAGTTTGGGAAAGACGACGCTGACAGATCTTGCAAAGTCGATTGAAGTTTTCCATTATAATATTAGCTGACACTCCCTTTACAATCCATTTAGTGATGTAGCATTCCATTTAGAATGGAGGGCCTTTGTGAATGTGTCGTCCATGTGGTTCCAAAATTCATATTGGGTAACATTTTATTCTTAGCTATCAATATTCAATTTCAATACAACCTCAATTCTTTCATATTTCTTTGATGGAAAAAAATGGAACTAAAGACAACAAATTAACATTAACAGTCGAAGTAAAGTGCACCAAATTTACATTTATAATTTAGCAAACTTGGAAAATTTGGTCAATAGAATTTAAAGTAGCGAGTAGGAAGTGTTGTGTTGTCAGCTTACAAAAGTGAATGAAGAATGCTTGTAGACCAGACCTGATAAGACAGTTGGATTCAACATATCTCGTTTGTACATGTCCTGTACTGTTTGCACAGTAATTAATAGTGAAGAGTATTTAGGAATGAAAGGTTTCTGTACATTTTGAGAAATGTTTAAAAGAATGTTTCATTGGGGTTTTGTTGACAGTCCAAAGTTCAGTTTGAAAATCTAAATTCAGAAGATACAAACAATTGATGAAGATGTCAGACAAGTAAAGTCTGTCTCGTGTAGAGAAAAGCTATTAAGATGATACAGAGTTATAAACTTTGACCTGCTCCTTGTCTCAAACTTACACTGGTGTATAACGTGAAGTGTAACAAAGTGTAACCTACGAGAAGTGGGCTCATGGCATAGGAAGGAGGTACAAGCATGCTGCAATTTGCCCCCCTCAACAGAGTTTCCTGGAGACCCCAACCCCTGCCGATGCACCCAAGGAATCCCCACTCGAAGCCCAAATCAAAATGGAAACAAACGCAGAGGAAGCCGTGAAGGCGAAGGAGGAACCAATGGATGCAGTGGAGGAAGAGAAACCATCAACGTCAGCGATGCAGCCACTCTCAACTATTAAAGAAATCCCCTTCTTGACTGAGGAGGCTCAGAACTCGGATGCTAAAGAACAGACAAATGTTAAAGAGGAAGTTAGTGAGAGTATGGAAGTGGGCGAATCAGAACAGGTTAAAACAGAGACGCAGAACGTAAAAGTAAAAGAAGAGCCAAGGTCACCAGCAAGTAATGAGTGTGAAATGGCACCAGCACAGGTAGAGGATGTTATTGTAAAAAAGGAACCTGAAGATGTGCCAGCTGAACCTAATAACGATAGCGACCAGATAACTGTAAAACAAGAAGTCGTCGATAACCCTGTTGAAGAAACTCAACCTTCCGCTACAGTGTCTGTTACGAAAGAAGTGCAGGGAGACAACGACTCCGTAGTTTCGAAAGAAAGTATCAAAGCGACAGAAAAGGTTGTAAAAGTAGAAAGCGTAACTCCAAATCCAGTGGAGACACCACTGGTTAATGCTAAGGTGGAGTCGGTTGACGAGAGTAGAGGCCAGGCTATAATAAGTACGATTGGGGGTGGGAATAAGATCCCAGTGGTAGGGAGTTCCAGCCCCTTACGTGGGTCGGCCATCTCTGTAGTTGGAGGAGGCAGCAGCCCTGCACGATTTAGGAGTAGCAGCCCGATGCGCTCCATACCTGTCATAGGGGCAAGTAGCAGTCCAAAGAGCAGTCAGGCTACCACCAAGCCAGAAACTACTCAAAAACCAAAGACAGGATCATTCTTTAAGCTAGATCCGTCTGCAAAAACAAAGTAAGGTGTTACACAATGTAATATTCTGAGGTGTTACACCATTTTGTAATATTCTAAGCTGCACTAAAGTTACAAAGCTGTTGTTGTGAACATTGTTGTATTCGTACATATTTGCAGAGAAGTTAGCTGCGTTAAGTTGTATTTGAGACAATGAATAACCTTGCACCCCATCAAAGTAAAGACGTACGTATTGTTCTAAAGTTCTTATGGGCATGAATAGTGCAAAGAATGTGCCAAATTCTTCATAAAAGTGGACGTTATATTGACTCTAATTTTGCATCATATGTTGTATTTGTTTCAATATATATAATGCAGTGTACATATAGATTATCTATGTAGCTATTGTTAAACTCCATGAGTTTGTTTGTACAATACTTAGCTACATCATATTAAGGTTAAACTGGACCAGATTTTTGTAATTCGATACTATCGTCTTGGTTATGGAAATGATATTGACTTATTTATGTACAAAGCCAGTAATGAAAGGAAGGACTAGCTTGTATAAAGTTCCTACGTGTAGAATACACTTGTGTCATATGTTTAAGATATGGTGCAAACGTATTGCTAGATTCACTTTGTTTCAGTAATACATGTCCACAAAAAAAGATAGCAAGGCTATTCAGTAGTTTGTTAGAACTTGCAACTTATTACAATTTCTATTAATGACTTAATTCAGTGATAAATGCTTGTGGTTTTCTTTGTTTCTCACTTATCTGTATATTAATAAGTGCAATTCACAAAATATCATACATTTTTGATGGGTGCCAACTTATATTGTAAAGTTTTGTGAACAAAGAAAGAATGGACCAGGTTGGTGAAAGAAATAAAGGTTCGTATGATTTTCAAATGGCTGTGTTGTAATGTATGCGTGTGGTTTTTTATTATGTAAATGAGTTAGTGGCTTCAGTTCTATGCTGTTACAGATTGACATGTTTTTTTTTTAAATATCAGATTAGACGAGAAATTTGTGCTACATTTTGGGGAGCAACAGCAATAGAACTGAAGCCCTTATACTATCTGCTTCAATAGGCCACACCAATTTGATTTGTTGGTTCTCAGTTTTTTCAGATAGAAATTGAAGCGATGGGAAAAAAAATAGAATAGGCCTAGGCATCCTATTATAGCCCCAAATGCTATGATAGCAGCAATGAAGTCAACATACCAGGCTGGGTTAAAATTTAAACAATGAATTTTTAATCAAACCGCTGAATTGAATTGAAAAATTGTAACAACTAGGAAGAAAAGAAAAGCATTTTGGAGTTGATTCAAATCCAGAGTTTTTTTTGTCTTTTGCAAATCAGAAAAAACAAAAGTTCCGAGACCTCATACCTACATGAAATATGGGCTTAATATGTAGATGTTATTGATAATATGTAGTTGATATTTTACTTAAAAATAGCAAGTGGTAACGTTAATACTACTAACTTGAAAGCTTTTTTTGGCTATTTCTTCATCACGAGGAATACAACAAGAACACAAAATGCCTTACACACAGCATTACACAACAATTTATCTCCATCTCGGTACTACAAATAACCTCTAGCACTGCTAATGCTTGAGGAAAAACAAGAACTGACTTCTTTAAAGCGACATTCAGTACAATTATATATGGATTCATCTCTCCTAGGAAACTGCTGAAATGTCTTTCCTCTCACAGCACACTACATTTACAATGGTAATCCACTTTTACCTGGGTTCGAACTTCGATTACAACATTTGTACAAAGATCTTCATTGCAAGTTGAATCGCCTTGAGGGCAGACATTCTTGTGCTAGCACATACAGAAACAGTGGCAACAATCTGAAACTAATACAGCATGTAAATATTACACAAACATTCACGATAATCTTCACAATCCTACAGATAAGTTACTTTATACATGCACGTTTGTTGCCACCAGTATCGAAATATCGTTTGGAAAAAAATGACATAGTCATAATCAGCATTTCTGAAGGCCGCTACTGCCCACTCAGTCCGTGTGCCGCTTAAGACTGTTTCACAAATGGCTAATGAAAATGTTTTCCTGCTCTTTGATTCTATCTTGATGAGTTGCTGACCCAATTCCAGTAGGCTTACCTGGCTCACGCCGTTTGCCTGTTCATAATCAACATCTCCCATGGAGTATAAAAAAGGGTGAATTAGGCTACAGTATACTTTACTTATTCACACCCTGTAAACTCGGTACCCACGCCTTTTACATATTGAGACTTGAGATAGGCAAGTACTAGTATGTCATTGCCAACATGAAAAAATTCAAGAAAAGGGCATTTAATAGTTTGAGATTAGGTGTTAGGTAGTGTGACAAGGGGGAGGGGCGCACGCCGTGGTGTGTTACATGTTCCCTCCCCTGGGATCTCCCATGGCCAGTAGGTGTTAGGTAGGGTGAGGGGGAGGGATGCACGGCGTGGTGTGTTACGGCTTCCCTCCCCTGGGATCTCCCATGGCCAGTAGGTGTTTGGTGGTTTGACGGTGGGGAGGGGCGCACGCCGTGGTGTGTTACGGCTTCCCTCCCCTGGGATTTCCCATGGCCAGTACATGTAGGTGTTTGGTGGTTTGACGGTGGGCAGGGACGCACGCCGTGGTGTGTTACAGGTTCCCTCCCCTGGGATCTCCCATGGCCAGTAGGTGTTAGGTAGTGTGAGGGTAGGGAGGGACGCACGCCGTGGTGTGTTACAGGTTCCCTCCCCTGGGATCTCCCATGGCCAGTAGGTGTTAGGCAGTGTGAGGGGGAGGGGCGCACGCCGTGGTGTGTTACAGGTTCCCTCCCCTGGGATCTCCCATGGCCAGTGGGTGTTAGGTAGTGTGAGGGTGGGGAGGGACGCACGCCGTGGTGTGTTACGGCTTCCCTCCCCTGGGATCTCCCATGGCCAGTAGGTGTTAGGTAGTGTGAGGGTAGGGAGGGATGCACGTCGTGGTGTGTTACGGCTTCCCTCCCCTGGGATCTCCCATGGCCAGTAGGTGTTAGGGAACGTAGGAGTAACGGCTACAATGTCTTGGCTTGTGGGCAGAGTTACAGGCACATTTACATATGTTCTCACTCCTTGGCTAGCAGGTTGGTATAAACGATTGAGCCTCCACTCTCCGCGTCTTCTTACACCTTGAGCTCGGAGAGTCACACATTCGGCATTGTAACCGCCAGTGGTAGGCCGACTGCTATGGGAAGTAGACACAGAGCTTTGTCTGTAAATCTGTACATTCTTTCCATCCATCGCGAGTGCAGGAAGCGATCTAAGCTCTGCAGCAGCAGCATAGAAGTGAATGTTCCCATCGTCATCATCATAGGCGATATCACGACTAGAAGGTTTGAGTGAAGGAAGCGTAGCAGGCAGTGACGTACAGGACACAGTGTCATCTCCGTCCACTAAGTGCATGCGCGTTACCGTGGGGAGGGAAGCTGATCTTTTCAGCTGCGAGGTGGCGTTTTCTGGGATGTTAATATAGGTGTGTGGGAGGGCAGGGAGGGGCCGCTGTGCCGCAGCTATGTGATCTGGGATCTCGCTGTAGGTGTGTGGGAGAGCAGGCAGGGGGTGTTGTGCTGCAGCTATGTGATCTGGGATCTCAGCATATATCAGTTCGATTGAGCTGAGTACAGCTGGCAGTGATCTTCGGCAGACTGAGTCCTGCGGGGTCTCGCTTCGTGTGAGTCTTACAGCAGGGAGGGATCCTGACCTAAACAGGCCGGGGGTGGGAACATTTGGTATCACCCAGAAGTGGGCATCCCTGGGGTCGTTGTTGGCCTGCACGTTCTGATCGTTTCTCCTCTTCAGCAGGAGCCCCAGGACCAGTGACAGAAACACAACGATGGCTACGTATACTGTTGGCAACAGGACAGGGATGAGCACATTTTTGTCCGATGGCAAGTCCTCTTTGACAGGATGTGATGTAGTCGTGGATAGTTTTGTTAGGAGGTTTGTCATTGTCGACGTTGTTGCTGAGTCAGACTTTGTGTGGTATGTTGGTGTTGTTGTGAGCGCTCCTGTGCTGTCTGTGTGCAATGTTTGGGAGCTTGTTTGGAGTACGTCGGACCTGTTGGCTGAGCATGTTTTCTGTTTCATTTGGAGTCGGGAGGCGCTGAAATACGACTGATATGTGTGATGTGCTGCGAGGTGAATGCACGTCACATTCAGGACGTCTCCAGTTGTGTTGTTTCCAGTTTCTGTGATGTTGCTGGGAGAATCGCTGTTGTAAAACATCATAGCAACATTCACATTGGGACTGAGGCCGTAGGTTCCGCCCATGGAAACTGCAGTAAAGCTTGAGCCACCCTTCAAAGTGACGGTAACGCCTTGATTCTGTTGCCATACCTGTCTACACTGGTCAGAGCTGTCTAGTGGCAAACCGCTAGTAGCAACGACAACAAGAGGCGCTCGTGTAGTGATTTTTCTGAGAGAAGTGTGCACCACGGTACATGTACATGGTGAGTTCGTTTCACTACTTCGAGGGACAGACATGGATGCATCAAACAGCCACCGAAACGACAGCATGTTCCTGATATAATCGTGTGCTAAACAGAAGAGGGCATTGGGAACCTCGAACAGCATGAACTCCTCCTTCTCTCTTGGTAAAAGACCCCTGCGGATTTCAAGGCTCCACGGCACTGGATGTGCAACTACACCATGGACTGTCACCAGTTTGTCACTGCTCAAACGGAACTGTGGCTGTTTCTCCATTTCCGAAAAGATTTCCCTGTGTAGACAAGCTAAAGGATTCCCTGTCATGTATAGCCGCCAGAGATGTTTCAAACCCTGAAATGCCTTGGCAGGAACCCTCTCAATATGGTTCGAATCTAGGTACAGGTAACGTAGGAAACTTTTCACAGGGAACCAGTCACGTGCCCGGCCAATGACTTTTAGCAAGTTGTTTTCAAGATGAAGACTTTTAAGTCTGGTCAGGTCCACAAAGCTGCCTGGATCGATCTTTACAATGTGGTTATCAGACAAGATCAGTTGGCGAAGCCTCGTCAAGTGGCTGAACCAGACCTGTTTGACATGTACCAGCTTGTTGAAGCCCAGGTCCAAAGTCGTGAGAAGAGTGAAGCCTGTCATGGCGTTCTCTTCTATATCTGTGATCTGACCATGTTGCAAGGCTAGAGTGTCAACAATGGAGGAATCCAGACCTGTGAGTTGGCTGGACAAGAGAACATAGAATGGGTAGCCTTTGATTGCAAGAGCCATAGGGGTACTGCGCAGGCAGGCCACAGCTGATGTCAGAGTTTGTCTCTCAGTGGTATCTAACTCATTGCATAAGATACACTTCGCGGCATTTGGACGTACAGAGGTAGGCTTTTGCGTACACTTTGACCAGCGGGCTTCCCTGCATTGGGGGAAGCACAGGTCTTCGAAAGCTACACAGGCAGTTATAAGAGCCAGGAAAAATGCCATAGCAACTTTTGTCTTCCTAACAGTCATAAGATAGTAAGAAATAACCTTAGAAAACAACATGTCTGCACAGTCTGTGTTTCCTCTTGGTTGGTGAGTCTTGGTGATGGGTTGAGCTCTTCAGGGTGGCCTGATGACGGTTGGCTGGCAGTAGGTGGTACCCTGTGGGCCTGAAAAATGCATAATGTAGGTAAATCCCCTGTCACACATTGAGAACCTTCCCCCGAACACTGGCCGACCAAGGTTAGCTGAAGTCCGGGAGCAGTCTGACCAGATTTAGGCCACGCCTAACTTTCGCTACAAATCAAATCGAATTTGAGTTAAAATTGAATCAAATTTGACTGCCAACCATGCCGGCCCCGACCTACTTCCGAACACCAGCCAATCATGGCCAAACCTCCCGTCCACACCCGAGTGTTAAAAAAAAGATTATGAAACATTCGGCTGGAGCAGCCGAACAGTAGCCGACCTGGCCGAACACCAGCTGTCCTTGCTCCCGATGTACTCCTAACCATGGTTGGGGGGCGTTCGGCAAGTGTTCGGGAGGCCAAATTTGTGAATACATGTACATTTATAGTATTATGTAACAGGCTTAATTTAACATATTCTATTTTGTGCTTTTTGCAGTTACAGTAGAAATATCGAAGCATTGCTAATATTTTCGAGTCAAGGCAAAATATTTCACACCCACTATTTCTTTTTCTTCTTCTTATAGTTGTTCATTATTTTATAAAAGACAGGATTGTCTAGACTATATTCCAAACTTACCCCTTATCTTGTGTAAAATTAAAGCTGCCACCTACCAAATTCCAAGTCATTTGGCTTTAACGGGGCATTTCCTAGAATGTAAAATTTTCGCCAGAAGAATACATATATCTCACAGCTTCTACACTCAACTACTTAAAACAAGAACTTGTGTCATTTAGCCTCTGTACACTTGAAGAAGCCAACAGGGTGAAACTGGTTGTTACAGGCTGAATAAAAGTTCTAATGCAGCTCCAGATGTCTTACTGAGGGACGACAGCGGTGTGCATGATGTGGGTTAGCTTGGCGAATGAATCCATTCTACTTTTTGACTAGATTATAAGTCATGTTGTTTGATAACAAATTCTGAACTAACCTTCCAGCACTTTCTTTTCAGAAGTCATGTTGACAAGTTGCCGGCAGCGCGAGAAGACATACAGTGACAGGTCACTCTTCGTTTCCCAACAGCCCTCTAGTTATCGGTGCGGCTCAGACACTGCATTTACTGCGACTGTGTCTGTGTTTATGAACCAGTGAAAGCCTCATTAATATTGAAATGTAGAAACTGAGAATATAGTAGGTCAGCGCAATGGAAATCTTTTGATGCAGCTAATCTTGTGATTAGAAGAAAAATATAATCAACTGAAGAAACAGAGACCAATCTTGTCACATAATGCCGATTGAGGAACGTTTCATTTTAGGGGGCAGATGCTTTAGATGGCTCCAGCCAAACCTATTCTAGATTGCCGTGCAAGCAGCTACTCTAGGCCCGATTTACACATCAAATTTTGCGATGTCGGGACTGGAGACAGCTTTCAAGACATTCAAGATCTCTTTAGACATCTACAGAAAAAAACAGGGTCTCCAGTTTTTCAATTTCCTCAAGTTTATTCATAAAAAAATTGATGACAGTGGCCTTTGGTACTGTATATCTCATCAACAATTTTCACCCATTAAACTTAGTCCTAAAACAAAAGATTAGTACAATATCAGCTATACAGGAAAAGAATTTGGTCCATATACTGACAATATTTTCTTAATGAACTTTTGTTGGTACAAAAATAACACTACACATATCCCAAACACTATAAGTCCAAACTATATGTAATCTTGATAAAAACTATCCTTTCTGAACCATTCCTTACCATTGGTGACACTAAACTGAGTTGAAAACATGTTCACACCCTCTTAGTGTCATAAGAATACATAGGGAAGAATATGGAAGGCCAGAAAAGCAGTAACTGTCACATTGTACAGAGGTTGGGCTACAAACCAGCTTGCATAAGGTACAATACATAAATCTGAATATATACCTAGACAAATTGTTAAAAATATCTACAGTTTGTATCTGAGGTACAAAGCAATCTGTGGCCTAGACACAGACTGAAGCTAGCCTGGGTACCATCCTGGTTAGTTTACATCCGCTCCGATAGTCGCTACCGTCCAACCACACTGTGACTATCAGTCGACGTAAACTAACCAGGATGGTACCCAGCTTAGACCAAAGCTTCCACCGGGAGTAAAAACAGTTTTTTTCATTTTTTTCATTACACTTTGGCCTAAAAAATATCTTCTATCAGCTTTGGAGGTTGAGTGTACTATCTGATAGGAGCCCTGGTATGACTTGAGGCTTGTGATGTCTGAGTCTTCTGCGCCGCAAGAGCTTCCACAATCCTGGGCAGTTTCACCAGCCTCTCTCTGACGTGTGCAGGAAGGGCGGCACTCTCACCATACCTGTATGAAAAGATCAACATGGTTGTAAGGCCACACCAATTTAATCAATTTGTTCCTGGCTTCACCTGCTTCATTTTTTGCTGATTTGCAAAAAAAAGAAAACTTTCAGGTTCTGCATCAACTCCAAAATGTATTTTTGGCCCCAACAGTTGAAGAAAATCCTCGTCTTTCTCGTTGTCAGTTTTTCCATCTATCAATGCTGTGATTTGATTAAAAGTTCAAAATTCATTGGTTGAATTATAAACCACCCTAGTACTAGTATGTTGACTTCTAATACTAGTGGCTCACCTGTGGACTTTGCCTGAGGAGTCGACATACTTGACTGTTGTGCTCGTTGCCATGACAACTAACTGTGTCCCATCCTGGTATTGCACCCAGATGTCACCTGAGGTCAACTGGAAGATGAAAAATTTACCGGTCAAAACTCAGTTCTGTTATAAGCTGGCGGATACTGTAATGTAATGTAATGTGTTTGTAATTATTATGATTCCAGAAACACTAGTGTAGTACGTGTACATACTCACTAATGGAGATATGTCAAATAAGCAAACAAACAAAAGCTTGTTGCAAACAGACCTGAGAAGCCCGACCCACATCCTGCACAAAGGTGCTCTTCACCACCTGGGTTGCTCTGGGCAGGCCAGCTGCTAGGTGGCGCTTCTCAGAGTTGGTGTCCTGTCCCTGGGAGGACCCAGCGGTGGTCTGTGCTGGAGGCTCCCGTGTGTCAACCCTGCTAACTGTGGAGGCCGCACAGCTCAGGACTGTACCATCATAGGACATCACCTGTGAAGTATGGGAAACCACTCAGATTGGTAAAAGTGAACCGTGTGTACTTCTTGTAAAATGTATGACGTATAGAATACTGGCCGTGTTCGAAGTCCTGTCTTTAGTAACCAACTGTCCCCAAGACCAGACTTTATTGAAACCCTGAGTGGCTTCTTGTGCAGTTTTGCCTGTAGATGCCAACAGTACCTACCGATGCAGAGACCGGTGCCTGGCTGGGCGAGGTGACAGTTCCCACGGTGACGTCCCTGCCCGTACGACCGGCCTGTCGTGGCGACCCCTTCCCCTTCTTCTGCTCGCTCCCGGTGCCCGCGGGCCGCCGACTGATGATGGCGGGGAAGTACGAGTCCTCCCCGCTCTTTTCCGCTGTCACAGAGATCGCGGACTCCAGATCCAGGCAACGCCGCCGGGCCTGACAATGGGAGAGAGAGCGACAAAACAGGAGCAAAACATTTGAAATCAAGAAACAAGTGATTTTAAACTTTAAACTAGGGAGGTAGCTACAGTTTTGGCAATCTATTGTCAGATGATCTGACATATAATGTACTACAAAATGTGCTAAATACCTGGTCTGATATACTACAACATAGCTATAGCCTGGTTACCAAACCTATTTTGGCTGCCAAGTCTCTATTTTTGCGGAGAGGACAAAAGAGACTTAGCAGATAAAATAGGTTTGGTAACTAGGCTAATTACAACAGGCCTAGGACAGATACTTTGCAGGCTGATAGGCTGAAAGTGCATGAACCTAACTTGTTGTGACAAGCCCTAAGTGGGTACCCCCAGTGACTTTCAGCAACTGTGTGGGTGGACCTTCTTGTCAATCTGTGGTTACAAAATCTCCCCCTCCCTTCCTGCCACTCTACTGCATTCATATGCCTACAAACATGGGCAAACACACCCAAAACAATACCTCTGTAAAAAGAAATGTATCTGTAACAGTAATTGTCAATTGTTCTGCTCTGTTGAAATACAAATACTGTACTACTCACCTCATGTAGGTGGTCCAGCATCCTCCTGGTGTCCATGGCAACCCTCTCAGCCCCGCCCACATCCTCCAGTGTGTAGCTCTTCCCACTGGACTCGATGACCCTTGTCTTGTCGGCTGACTGGTGGATTTTTGCACCTTCGGAAGCATGAAACAAGAAAATAAACAGTGAGTAAGGATGGTCACAAGTCGACCTTTATACTAAAAATGGTTTAAAAATTGGCTACAACATAAACACTTCTGAAGACAGAGTGCTTGGAGAAAAACTTGAATTAAAATACATGTCCCACCAGTAACAACATGTAAAATTGGAGCTGTGCAGGTATTTCTGATGTCTACCTGCACCTAACCTGCACTGGTCCATGTGTACAAGGTTGTACATGTATATACATGTTGGATACATGTAGGTGTATGTGGATACATGTTGGATACATGTAGGTGTATGTGGATTTTAATTCGCTACATTGACCTTTACTACCTATGAAGTGTAAAAAAATAATAGCAATGGTTTCTGAAGAGTTTTTAGCGTGATCCATACTTCCTAAATTCTGGGTAGTTCAGGTAAAATTTGTCTGGTGCAGGTAATTTTCAATGTTACCTGCACCAGTGCAGCTATGCAGAAAAACGTATTTCGAGCCCTGCACCATCATACTCTGAACTTCTGGGGAGATCCCTGTCTGCCCTTACCACTGTAGAAACAAGCCTCGAAATCTGGGTGTGGGAAATTCTCCATCAGCATGCACTTGGCCTGTCGTGTGTAGAGGGTGACTTTGGGCGTCTTGGACCGCACCAGCTGGACGAACCGCTTGGCGTACTGGTACTTCTTCTTGTGCCTGGAGGGGAGCTCGTGGAGGAGGTAGGTGTGGTCGTCACCAGGGGGTGGGGAAGGGGGCCTGTCAGACAGGGGCTGGCCCCTACCCCGGTGGGGCTGGTAGATGATCACCTGCACAGAGAAAGGAGGAAATCTTTTGATCTGCAGTAATGCTTAGGGCACAATTGGGTATTTGCCGCCGGGTATTTACAGCCTGTTTTTATGTACTTTTGAGTCCCCCCAAAAAATCAGTTCCCAACTTGCAGGTTTTTTGGACTCAGTTCTTCGATGTTACCGGTATTCCGAGTTGGACCAGGTTCGGCCACACCAGTACCCACCATTAATCTTGATTAAAACTGATAAGTTCCTGAATTTCTGAGAATAAAGGCCATACCACTATTACCAAATTGATGACATTTTGTGATGCAAATACTCGTTTTGGTTAGAAAACCCAGAACGAAGGATGGCTTTCTCTATAATTGGAGAAGGAAACATTATGTATCTACTGTATCTTCCGACAGCAGATTTACCGTTTGTCCACATGCAGATATCCTGTGCACCTCTGACACGTGGTCCACCCCATCCCGAGGCTTCAGGAACTCCAGACACACCTGGCCGTCTTCCAGGATGCTCACCTGGAGGGAGAGCATCTTAGGTGTCACAAGGTTCATAAATGAGTCACAGATACAGTGTTGTGGGAACTAAACAAGTGCAGTATTTTTATGTGGTTTGCAATGCAAGTGATTAATTTATGGTACCTAGCATCAAGTACAACAGTAGTAGTGTACACAAATCCAGACCACACACAATCCCTGCTGCTATATTCTATAACAAATACAAATCTGGTGCTAAAAGGCTACTTCAGCAGAAGGTAGAAAGGAAAATAAATGTTTGACCAAATGCCTATCTTGTCCAGTGATCACCTGACTACCAACAGCGGCACATTGCAAGTCATACTCACTACTGCATTTCTGGTTTTCTGTCGGATGGGCCGCAGACGCTTCGAGGTCAACGGAGACATCTGCTCCTTCCTGAACTCCTTTGGCTGGCTCATTTCTTCCCTCCTTCCACTTCCCTGTTCTTCATTTTCTCCTCTCTTCTTCTCTCTCTCCTGGAAGGGCTGGTGATCTTGTACACTTCTCCCTGAATCTCTTCTTCTCCTCTGTACATCTTCAGGCTTTGCTTGATTTTCCTTGTCAGACTCATAGTTGTCCTGAGTCTCCTCATAGGGTCCATGTTCTTTCCTCCTCCCTGCTGTACTAGTAGTAGTACTACACTTGTCTTCTGTTCCAGTCCTGGAGTCCCATGCTTGTCTCCTCCCATCCCTTCTCAAGCTGTCTTCGTGATGATATCTCTGTCTCCTGTCGTCTGACGGCTCACGACAAACGTTCTCCCTGCTACCTTTATGTGGAGAGAGAGGTTTCCTTCCACCATTGTTGTCAGTACAGTACTCTGTGGTGGGTGAGTGTGTCTGTGTGATCTTCTGACCGTGCAGGTGTTGCCTGTTCCCTGCTGCCTGTCTCTCCTCAGACTTGTTAGTTCTTGTTGCATACCTTAAGATTTACAATATGGAGAGATAAACCTGTATGTTAACTAGAATTAGTAGAAAGGTAACATTTGCAAAGCACGGTCTAGCCTAATATAGGGTGACCAGCTCCTCCAACTCTATCTTGCAACTTACTACATAATGAAACCCAACACCACTGGGTGTCTGCTACAGCACCAGTTACCACGGTGAGAGCCGTCTGGTCCAGGTCATTGACCTTTTTTGTTTGGAGAATAAGAAGAAATGTAGCAAGAACAATATGTTTTCCTTCTGTGAAGGTAAACATAATCAATGAATTCTGCTTATTTCAAGACTAGTTGGCTTACTGTGATTCAAAGGTGATTCACTGACTTTAAAAAATCACAAATGGCAACTTGGTTAGCTCGTGAAATGTTTTTATACCAATACTTCATGGCAGAGTTTCACAACTGAAGCATTAGCAGGAAAAAAGCCTACCTGTCTGCATCTGTGTCCCTCTGTGGTATGGAGCCAGGCGAGGGGTCTCTTCTACGGGATCCTACAAACAGATGGAGATTGTATTAAGCTAAAAACAAATAACTTCAAAGTTATGTGTGCATTGCCTCAAATTAAACCTTTCAAGTCATCATGTCCAAAAGTTTAAGCAACTTTCAATACAATATCAATAAAGAATTGGTAGCCAAATGGTTACTTCGGTGTGCTAAAGGTTAAGTAAATCTCAGCTCACCTCTAGCTGGTCTGCTGTTCAGGCCTGCTCCGATGTCGGCTACCCAGGATTCCATGGGAGGGTGGGAAGCACTGCTCACACTTGGGCATTCCGATCCGCCATCAAAACTAAAACTGGGGCTGGTCAGGAAAGAAGGGACAAGTCATTACGTGAGAAACATAACTACGGCAACCTGGGGTACTTATATTTGCCAATGAACAGCAATCCTTCTTTTTGAAACAGCGTAGGGATTATCATGTCCATTCCAACACGAAAGGTTCACTAGATTAAATAACAATGCAAATTGGCTTTTGCATGATTACAGATACAAGCGAGGCATGGATGAAAAAATTATCAACTGGCAAACGGGGATGAAAGAAATATAGGAAAGAAAAGTGATAACATAATAACACACGTTACCTTGCCTTCAACCTGACAGGAGGAGAGGGCGGGTGTCTGTCCCTGGCTGTGCACACCTGCTCCATGACAACTGGATCACAGGTGCAGCTGCGCTTGTTCTGTGAGGTTCCATACCTGGGAGCCCAACCACCTGCCGGCTCCTGCTGACAGCTGCACTTTCTGTCATGGGAACAGTCCCTGTGCTTTGACCCATCCTGGATGTGAGATGAGCAGTAGTGGTTACTGAGGTCGTTGTACTCTGACCGTCCACCTTGGTAACCTTTGAACTCTTGTGGCCTTTGCACTTCACACTGCGACCTCTCCCTCCCAAGATGCGACCGTTGATTTTCGTGAAACGATCTGACAGGTTCACACGTACTGGATGCTTGCAATGACCTTGGATCATCGTACAGAGATAGTTGCTCCCCGTGACATGACCTTTGAACCTCATGACAGGACCTTTGAACCTCATGACTTGACCTTTGCCCTTCACACCCTGAAGTTTTCCTGTTGTTGAAGACAGGTCTGTCGGTGAGGGGGGAAAGTTTAGAGGGCAAAAGGTGGATGGGTTTGTTCCGCAATGTTCCGTGGGTCGGGGCATGCGTTCCCATGGAGACGGTTTCCATGGTTGCGTTGCCGCTGTCGACAGATGCCTCCACAGGTCTCCTCCTCCTGCCACCAGCGATGACTGGCTTCCTGCCGGGGTCAGCCGGGGTCATGAAGGGGTGGGAGAGGATGTCGGCCAGTTTGGGGCGGTCGGCGGGGTTCTTCCTGAGGAGAGCCGTGATCAGGTCACGTGCAGGTGCAGACAGGTGCTGCGGCAGGTGGTAGTCTCCGAGAACCACCTTGTTCAACGTGCTGCGCACCTGGTCTGTCTGCGATACGGGTAGAGTGGATCAACATGTCAATCAAATAACATAATTGTATGTTAACACTAAATACTTAACTCTAGAGAAGACATGAATGATTTGAATTGTTAAATTAAGCTTTCAAACTCAAACATCACAAAACACTTTCAGCACAGCATTTTCTTATAACAGATATATGAAAAATTATACAGTGCATTTAGAAACAAAATCGAATAGAAGGCTTTATGCATGGCTAGAATGACATATTTGTCAGCACCAACCTTCTCCCTACTGAAACAGCTTTTTGGCACCAATTTTGCATCAGTTAGGAGGTTTGGCAGCAGGGAGAAGGGTAAATAGGATGTGTAGGACATAGTTTTCATAATGACCAAGATGACATCCAGTCCATTGTGAAAAATCATTAACTAACACATAGCAAATAGATGTGCAGGTAGACTTACGTCAAACGGAGGACTGCCGGTTAGGAAGGTGTACAGCATACACCCTAGCGACCACACGTCTGTCTCCAGCCCATGGGCCTTACGCGTCACCACCTCGGGCGAGATGAAGTTCGGCGTGCCGCACATCGTGAAGTGCTTCTCGTTGGGAACCTTCAGTCGCGTGGCCAGGCCGAAGTCTGCGATTTTCTGCAGGACAAAATATTGCATGAAATGAGGCCACACAAATTTATTTTTTTTGTTTTCAGACATTCAAATGTAGAAATCAACAGGTTGATTTAACTTGACTGCCTTGTCACATTTTTGTCCTTCTGAAAGACAGCTATTTCTTCACTCGACTCTGAAAATGAAAATGAGCACCTAGCTTTGACTAGGGATGTCCTCTCAGATGGGATGTAAAGCCAGAGGTCCCATGTTTGAGGAGAGCCACACCTCCAGCACGTTAAAGATCCCACCACTCTTATCCCAAAGAGTAGGGGTCATTAACAGTGTGAGTGGTTCAAACCTTACAGTCTGGTCTTATGCAGCTTGTACTTACTGTACATACAAAACTGGTGTGTCAGGCCCAAAGGTTATACAAAACAAACAAACAAGCAAACAAACAAACAAACAAACAAACAAGAATTGGCGTACCACGTCCATGGTGCGTGTGAGCAGCAGGTTGGAGAGGGTCATGTCTCGGTGCACGATGCCGTGGGAGTGGAGATACAACAGGCCCTCGATGATCTGTCGCATGAAGTTTCGAGCTGTGGACAGAAAGCAGGAGAATGGGTGAATCTTCCAATTTAATACACCAACTGGCAAATCAATATAAACTACTGAGGAGTTGGTTACTTTTCTAGCAGTTACAACTAGCAGTGATTTGAAAAGTATTTCAAAATGGTCGTCTTTGATATGCAAGTTACCTACATTTACTGGTGTCCACTAGTGTTTTATTTTGTCCATGTGAAGTTCCACCACATCTTCAGGTCTAGACTTGTATCTAAACGATTTTATAGGTACAACTACAACTACAAGTGCAGGTCTAAGTTACACAGCCCTAGAAAGGATCAGTTTTCCTCCTAACCTTCCTCCTCAGTCAGCACCTTGCCCTGTTTCTTCAGGAAGCTGCCCAGCTCTCCGTTGTGGCACATCTCCAGGACCAGGTACACGTAGTTACTGTCCTCAAAACACGTATACAGCTGGAAGAAGAGTTCAGAGTGGTTATCAAATGTTATCTTGCACACTGGGTAAATTTCTGTCAACGAAAACATGTATGTATATTCAGGGCTCGAAATAGTTAGAAGTTTCTAACTCTTACACAGAACAACCAGCATGCTAAAGCTTTGTACTTTTGAACAACTAACCTCGAGGACTGCTGGGTGCTTCAGCTGGCAGTGGATCTCTACCTCGTTCCTGACGCGTGTCACCATCCCAGCAGCCTGCATCAGCTTTTTGTCAATCTGCATCCATGGTAATAGGTACATGTTACTATTTCAGTAAATTTTAGTTACACAATTACAGCTTAAAAGTACAAATGTATATAAAAATGTGTATTGGTGAGTACAAATCTTAATTAACATAAAAATTCTGATGTATATATCAATAAACCTCTAAAATATATTAATCGTAACAAAATGTTGTATGTCTTTTTGCTCTCAGCCCCCAGCAGACTGCCAACATGGCTGTCGCTGCCAGGGGTCCCTTGGTTGTCTTCACATTGCCATGGCAACAGACCATGCAATGCTATGAGCGCAAGGATGGCATCATCATTGAGCAAAGTATGTAGTGTGTGGAATGTAGTGGGATTTGAACCCTTGACCTTTAGGTCTGTACAAAGTGGTAAACAAAGTATTAACCATGTGAGCCACACGTGAGCTGGTGGCATGTGTGTTTGTGTACCGTACGTGTATTACCAAGGCAACCATTGTCCTTTTTGTACTGTCAATATTTACAGGTAAATTTATAATCAAGTAAAAGCATGTTTTATCTATCCATTAAACTATGGAAAACAATGTTTCTTTTCTTGTTCTATGAAACATATCGTACCTTACCAGAAATGCAATGTTGACAACCTACCATCTTGATGCCGACCTCAAGCCCAGTGCTGATGGAGCGTGCCCGGTACACGCAGGCAAAGCCTCCCCGACCCAGCAAGTTTAGCACATGGTAGTCCTGGGGACATTTACAGGAAGAAAATTGGATATGAACTGGGATTTTTTTGCACCATAGACATGCAAATTATTTGAAGACATATGCAAATTATTGGTAGGCAAATCAGCCAACCGTCACTTGCTTTTTGCCTACCGCTCGCTTGCTGTGACGTCATGGCGATTGCTTGTATTAACGTGCCTACCTATAGTTTGCATGTACCTACCAATATATGCCTTCCTCTAATTTGCATAAGCCTACCAACTGATGTAAACAAAAACAGTGATTGCTCGTATAGCAGCATATAACCATAAAATGGGCAGGACCTAGGAAGATGTTATTGCTATTGCTTGAGGATGTAAGTAAAGGGATGCATGGGTTCAGTTTGTTTTGTATGTTTTCTAGAGGCAAATTTTATTATAATTAGTTACAAATTACAAGTATGAAGTCATACCGTATATCTACTTGGAGAATATGTGGACCTAGATCAGTGTAAATTAGTTTCTAAAACAGGAAGATGATATAGATTTTAACATGCAGGAGTTGAATTATTATCTTAATTCTGTTATAATTTGCAATCAATTTGATTATAATTTTGATTGAGTGATAGCAGAAGACAGGTCTTCATGAATGAAAATTGAACTCCTGGAAAAACGTAATGACTAATTTCATATTCCTGAGCGCTGCTCACCTCTATATTGTCCCCCAAACCACTGGGGTCGGCTGTTGTAGACATGGTCACTTATGATTAGAAATCAGACAACAGAGTGGGAGGGGGGCAAGCTGGAAACAGCTTAGCTTAGTTCAGTTTCCTCCTTCGCAAATCGAATCCTTCCTCTACAATGACCTCTAAATACTCATAGGAATAAAAGTTGCAATCCTGTCAGGTTATCCCTCCATTGAAACATTCCATGGCGAAGAATTCGTGAGAAAATGTTACAGATTCCTTGCAAAATAAAGGCGGGCCTTCTTTTTCAAAAACACGCGCCGGTTACACATGAAATCGAGGCTGAAGGTGAAGGGTCAAAGTGTTCTAGAGATCATTCTCGAACTTTCCCGTAGTTTCACGAACAATGCCGGACATGTCCGAAGGATGCCGACGTGTCACCGATGTTAGCCGAAGGGACATTTTTGTGGTGGAAAACACCCGAGGTGTCACCGGAAGTGCCCGATCATGACGTCACCCATTTCGTCAGGACGCCGGCCATCTTCACGTGTGCCCTGGAAATTTCGCGACGGATCTCGGACGAATGGACCTAAGCTTTCAAGGGTTCTGTCAAAGTCAGAGGATCTCTTTTCCCGCAAGGATTACAACCAAAAGGATTACAAAAACGCCTCTACAGTCCAGATCCTGATCAGGAGCTTGAAATTATCGTTTGAATTCTTTTTTTCCTTGTGAAACTAGGACCACCAGGAAGAGAGACATATCACTACACAATGTCTGTCGTTGGGTTCGACCTAGGAAACCTGTCGTGCTATATCGGTGTGGCCAGACAAGGGGGGATAGAAACCATCGCCAATGAATACAGTGACAGATGTACACCGTAAGTATATCTTAATATTTCTGCGCTCGTATTAATTTTCACTGCGGGAGAAAATTGTCACAGACGTAAGTTATGAGCATCCCATATAATTTTACTAGGGTCCCTTTTGTCCCTTTGCCGGCCGGCACCGTGCCCTAGAGGCAAGCTCGTCAAACAGTTGTATTCCTTTCTTTTACGTTTAGATTTCACACGATACGTACATTGATATCCACACTTATCTTTGGTGTATATACAGTTCCTTTCTCTCACATCATTATCTTGATTTCAAGGGACAGGAACTGCTGAAAATTAGAACTTTCAATTTTTCAGGGGTGGGAGGGGGGCACTTGCTAAATACACCAGTGGCCTTGCCTTGGGGCTTTCAGTTACATGAAATTAATGTTTATGTACAAGCTTGTCTTCTAATCTTTATGTCTTAGTGTCATTGGATTGAGACAGTTTGTGTTTTTGGCAGGTTGGACATTGATCAGTGGTTTCTATTAGGATTTGGCAGGTTGATTTGTGTAAAATTTATATCTGGGCAGGAAATTTGCCAGAGGTACTGTTGGAGTATCCACAAAGAAGATGCATCTGTTCAGACTGATAACTTGGGTTCAACTCACTTTATTCAAAAGCTTTGGAACGGGATCGGCTGTTCGTCATTATTGGCCGTTCAAACGACAAATAGCCGGTTCCGTCCGTTAAATACGATCATTCTACGACAATCCTGAGTTCGTAGAATTAACGTACAATGAACTTATGACCGTCTGCTACAGTACTATATATATCAGCACCTGTGAAACCTAGTGTGATGTGGGTAGCCTGTGATCTGTTGTTCACGTGTATAGGGAATGCCTTGTTTTGTTTGCATCGTATGCCTGGTAACTGTTTCGTGCCGTGCGTAACACATGGGTTCTGTATTTAGACTTAGAGTGGGTAGGGAGTACAAGATTCGTATCCGGACTTACTGATTTGGTCCACTCACACTGGGAAGGACCCTTACTCAATTAATAAGTGTGGCAGGTTCTTAAATATAGCCTGGGTGCCAGACTGTTGGCAGGGAGAGTTTTCAGGCTAGCTTCGTGGCTCCAGGGCCAACATGTCCCCAATGAAGTTTTATCACAAAACCCTTCAGTTAGACTCTGAGCAACTTCTCAGAGTCTAACTTGGGGCTCGCCTGTGTGTTGGCCTTGAGAACAGTCTGGCATCCAGGCTACTTAAACATGGCTCTCCTCAAACATGGACCTCAAAGCTTGATACAAAACCCCAAGGACTGCAGCCCATTTCTGTAGCAGGAAAATTGGGATATACATTGTACCACCTTGTGTCACTGATTAAAACCAGATAGCCTCCTTCGCAGACTTGTGAGCGGCGTTATTTTTTTCGGCGACCGACGGCAGTTATGTCGCGGAGGGACGGTTTGCAGCCAAGGGAGTTTGCCGGGGAGAGAAGGTTTCGCCCCTCAACAAGTCTGCTATCACTCGGCGACTAAAAAGCCCAATTAAAAAACACTTAATACCATTTGGCATGGATGTGCGAACTTCCCGCAATAAACGCCACGGCACACTAGCAAAGGGAGGTTCACGCCCCGTTGCCCGGTGAGCTACAACTTTCTAGGTCGGTCGCCGATCAATCGCGTCGGTAGAACGCCACCTATTCCCGAAAAGTAACCCATATCCACTCAACAAAATCCCGTAGCATTACAGCTGCTGCTAAAAACAAGCTTTAAAAGACAACCACAAAGAAACTGCAACTTCAAAACGTGTTTTTGCAGGGAGACGTCGGTACAAATAAACAATGTGCGGCCATGTTGTTTTGTTGGTGGCGGGTTGGGTTGTCTCACTGATGGGGGGAAACTAGCGCACTACAGCAAGTTTCGTAATAGAAAAGATGGCAAATTTTACCACCGAAAATAGTACTTGTGCTAGTGTCTTTGTACATGATGCTTAAATATTCACAATTGTTGCTCAACCAATGTTGGGCCCCTTTCTTGTGTTGAAACATTCCGCTAAAACGCAAGCCGAAAACATGCCAGCCTACCCCTCGCGTATGTGTGAATTACCCTTGCGCGAACATGTGAATTGCCCCTGCACGAACATGTGAATTGCCCTTGCGCGAACATGTTAATAGTCTCTATGAAAGGCTGGCTTAATCCCCGTCCCTTTTAGTCGCCGAGTGATAGCAGACTTGTTGAGGGGCGAAACCTTCTCTCCCCGGCAAACTCCCTTGGCTGCAAACCGTCCCTCCGCGACATAACTGCCGTCGGTCGCCGAAAAAAATAACGCCGCTCACAAGTCTGCGAAGGAGGCTAAAAACCAGAAGGGAATTGCAGGAGTGAGTGACAGCAATGGTGGGTCAGTGTCACTGAACCTTTGATTAGAACCCTTGACCTAGTTTAATAGTAGTTAGAACCCTTGACCTTGTGATGCAGCAGTGGAGTCCCTAACCTCAACACCAAGTACGGCACTGATCAGATGTACCTAGTAGTGATGCAGCACTGAGCTTAACGTCTTAAGCATTAATAGCATTGGACTGAGTGTTTTCATGAATTCCGTGCTAACATACATTTTGTACATTCTAGATAGTGCTTCATAGGTGAATCTCATAAGTGGATGACAAAGAAAGATTACTCAATATCAGAACTAAATAGATAAAATCTCCTAGTCACATTCAGACAATCTTTATTAAGGTTACTCAGAAACAAAAAAACAGTAACAGTGTACTGTCTTGTGCTCTCTCATATCACAGATAAACATTGTTCTAAGGCCTAGGAAAAAAAATTCAGTTCTGAAAAACTAATTTGATGGTCAGTAGGTAGGGATTCTCTTTTTTTTTTCTTTTCCTTTTTTTTTAGAGTAAGTTCGGCTGAAGTGAACCAACGTAAAACTAAAATGCATCAGGACCAGGGATGTCTCCTGGACCCATCCTTCCGTTTGGCAGTGGGGAAGGGAAACATATTTCACCCGAATTACTCAATAAAAACATGCTTCTGAAATTGAGTGAAATAACGTTTCAGAGGGTTTGAAATTCAGATGTCAGGTCGAATGTTTTAGCATTTATTTATGACCTTTCCAGTGGTCGACCCCTAAAAAAGGCTACGGTACACTTTTGCTAGGTTCGGTCGGGAAACCAAAAACACAATATTTTTTTTCCTAGGTCTGACCAGCAAAAACTTTTGGCAGTGGCTCCAAGCAGGCTGTACCCAGCCCAGCACGGGTAAACTGAACCACTAACAGGTTTGGCATGCGTGTATATTAGGCGCATTTGCCACCACATATGGAAACCAAGGACTAGCCATGGACGGAAATAGGGCCGGTGTAAATAGGAATGGTCTTGACCGAGGGAAGGGATGTCGGCACGCGTGTCATTGAGACAAGTCAGCTGGGGAACATGTGAGGCGGGCCGAGTCTGGTGGCTTCCCTGGGAACAAGCCTGACCAAATGTTTGCATACTTTGATCCCGCATACAGGATAGGAGACGTCCTAGCCTGGACTCAATAGTTTCATGTTTTTCAAATCATGTTGTTTTCCCTATATGACTCTCCTTTTACAGAGCTCGAAATACTTGCACTGGTGCAGGTAACATTGAAAATTACCTGCATCAGACAAATTTTACCTGCATCACCCAAAATTTAGGAAGTATGGATCATACTAAAACTGTTCAAAAACCATTGCCATTGTTTCTTTTAGACTTCATAGGCGGTAACAGTCAATGCAGTGCTCAAATAAAAATCCACATGCACCTACATGTATATATAATAAACCTAGTACATGGACCGGTGCAGGTAGACATAAGAAATACCTGCACAGCTCCAATTTTACCTGCACTAACCTGCATATGCAGGTGGGATTTCCAGCCCTGATATAGCTATAGGAAAGTGAGAACTAAGCTACCGTTTCCTGCTAAAATCCTCGGAGCCAATCAATGTTACTGCTAGCTTTTAACACTTTTATTGCATACATTCCACATACATTAATAGTAAACTTTGCTGTACCCTGAGCCCCATATGTACATGTAGTCCATCCAACCTACATCAAAATGTATAAATACAAAACAAAAACATGGCCACTGTGTCATGCAGTCCTTGGCTGCATGCTGATTTTGATATAAACAGCCGGGGTCAGTCAATTGGAGTCACATCAAATTTTCACAACTTCCTAGATAATACTAGTATTTGGAGTATTGCAAACATGTTTTATTGACACAATAATCAGGGCCTGACATTTTCTGTTGGCATGTGATGTCAGCACACCATCAGTTTCAACTAGCTTTACCAGGGCTTGAAATACCACCTGCATATGCAGGTTAGTGCAGGTAGAATTGGAGCTGTGCAGGTATTTCTGATGTCTATCAGATTCTGCACCTAACCTGCACTGGTCCATGTACTGGGTTTATATATACATGTAAGTGTATGTAGATTGTGAGTGGTACAGGTAAAATTTGTCTGGTAATTTGCAGGTAATTTTCAGTGTTACGCAAACCAGTGCAAGTATGCAGAAAGAAAGTATTTCGAGCCCTGGTTAACTTTGTATTTACACAAGTTCCATGAACTTACTTGTACAAAATGGTTACTTCCAGGTAGTAATCTTTTCAATCAAAAGGGTGAGAAGTCGGTTTACCCCCAAAATATCTCATGTGATGATGTGTGTATAATGGGAAACTACGATTATATTAATTAAATGTTTATTATCTTTAAGTTTAACCTTCTCCCTGCTGAAGTAGCCTTTGGGCTACCAACTTGTACTGGCAGCACTGCCGCAGCAGTGTGAAGGTTAAACGTATCAGGACAAGATTCATAATCTGTTGGCTCCATACCTCAACTAGAAATATTAATAATTGATAGTGGTCTTAATGTATTTCAATAAACACCATGTATGAGTATAACACAATGGGTCTATTACTACTTGGTATATTTCAAAACAAACACAGCATGCTGACCTTGCCAATGTCACATCCTTACTAATTAAGTCGTCCAGCTTAAATAAGTGCCCAGCTGTGCCCACTGTATTAATAAACCATCAGAATCTTCCTAATCTGATCGTGTTGTCACCAGTGGTCTCTCCGTGGACCAAACCCCCCATTCCACAAGGTGTTGGAGAAACCACAGTGGGGACAGCTATCTTCTATTTGGGAAATATATATAATTAGCCAGACACGTGTGGAAGATTTGGGTTTTACTGTGTGATAATGTTTATCTGATAAACCAACTTCAGCTGGAGAGTCTTTATGCGCTTATTAAATGTTATGAACCGTATGGCACCATATAGATCTAATACAATTTGAACTAGAATATTCTATCTTGCCAAAACCACCATTATGACATAATATTTGCACAGGAAATCATAGCTCTCAATATTAACACAAACAGAACACTAATAATAACAAAGGTATAGAACATGAAGTCACATAGGTGTAAATGTAAATTATAATATTTATGCAGTATTTTGTATACAACAACGTATTTTCATTTTTCTGTGATGCACCCACCAACATTTTTTTTTAAATCTGTTCTCTTGATGACTTGCATAGAGATTGAGTTGTATATAACTGTGGAGTGTGTACCCATTTTTTGGCAGAGCTTAGTTTGTACACATGTTACATAGATTATGTTAGATACATGTACATGTATATGCATCATTCAACTCTTTGTTTTGTGGAAGTTAAAAATAATTCCTGTACATAGAAATTTCTTTTCCCTGTATTCATGTGATGAGTCATAACGGTTGTTGTCTCCTGTATTCCAGGACAGTGGTATCATTTGGAGAGAAGCAGAGATCTATTGGAACACCGGCCAAGAACCAGGTAAGTGAGAGCCATGACAAGACTGGCATATATATGTCAGCGTAGAGACTCTAATTTGGTGGAATGAGCAAATCTACCAGTAGAGGTCCTGATTCGGGATCTCTGCCAGTAAAATCAGTAATCACAAAGATAAGAATCTGTAGTCATAAATTGAATGTAGAAATCGTAAGATATCATAAAATTCCCCGTGACCAGAGGTTTTGTCCATTCTGTCCAAATGAGATTGAAGATGAACGTCACTTTATCATAGATTGTTCACGATATAATGATAAACGCACAAAACTGTTCAACTTTCTTTCCTTTTGCTCAACAGAATTTGATACATTCCATCCTATAGATAAATTCAATTACATTCTGGTCTAGAAGAAGGAGATATCCCTTACTGTGTACAAATAGGCAAATACATCAAAGACCATGCATCAAACTCAACATGATGATTTTTTTCATGTACATGTACTAGATTAATTCATTTGTATCTATTATAGTATTAACTTGTTTGTATGTATATAGTTGTAGATAACCTTACAAAAGTTGCAGTACTTCTGTTGTATCAATAAAGATTGTATTTGTGAATACCCTTCCATCCTCAGATGGTGACGAACTACAAGAACACGGTGTACCAGTTCAAGCGGTTCCTGGGGCGGCGGTTCCAGGACCCACAGGTCCAGTCGGAGCTGCAGCATGTCCAGTTCAGGGCGGCTGAGATGCCTGATGGCTCCACGGGGATGAAGGTACGGCCAAATGGATTTCTAGATGGCAAATCCATATCACCGCATATCTGTATAACTGCCCTTTGGCGTAACACTCCCATTTCTGTATCAGTAATGCCAGCATAACC
The DNA here is from genome assembly GCA_013266295.2 of Branchiostoma floridae x Branchiostoma japonicum. Taxonomy (NCBI): domain Eukaryota; kingdom Metazoa; phylum Chordata; class Leptocardii; order Amphioxiformes; family Branchiostomatidae; genus Branchiostoma; species Branchiostoma floridae x Branchiostoma japonicum. The sequence continues at coordinate 6,086,239 of CM023827.1, read as the reverse complement.
ACCCTAAATTTGGTGTAACACACTAGTTTCTGTATCTGTATAGTCGGTATAACTACCCTTCTTCATGACACAGCAGTCTGTATCTGTATCTGTATAGCCTGCGTCACTGCCCTTTGACGTAACACACCAGCTTCTATGTCTGTATCTGTATAGCCAGTATACGTAACTGCTCTTTGGTATATCACACCAGCTTCTGTATCTGTATAGCCATTATAACCACCTTTCAGCCTAGCACACCATGGCCAGCTTTGCAGGCACACAGTGCAGCAGCAGCTGGTTATATTACTCCAAATGACCTGTTATGCCTAACCTTTGCACATCTAAATGTTCTTTAAAGCTATCTGATGATGATGACCCTACTTTACTTCGTGTCAGTTCTAGGCCTTGACAGGATGATTTTTAATATATGTTACTCCTAACAACAATTAGAATACAATTAAAGGACAGGTGAGATGATGTAAAAGTCAATCCATTCGCAGAGTCCCCTCCTCAGTAAGGCGGCACTTTCTGTGTCCTCGGGCTGGCAGCAGGCGGCAGCTATCCCAGGGTTCTCTTGGGCAGGTGTCTGCATGTCTGTCAGTCCTTGCCTTTCGGAGGGGTGGGATCAGGAAGATGTTGGCTGTCTGATCACTTTTTTTCACAAGATATAACAGATTACCACTGTTTTAACAAATTCAAAGTGACCAGTGGCTTTGATATTCGTTCCTGGCAGTTGTTAAGCCATTGTAGTACAGTAAAATAGACCATAAATGTCATTGCCAACATATGCAAAAAGGTAAATGAAGTCCCATATCCTGATTGAGGCCATAGAGTAGTGGGTTGTTGATCCACTATGTCTAGGGCACGGTATTAGAAGGCGGAGCCCATCCCTCTCCATCCACCATCTTTTACCTCCCCAACAGAAGTTAGGTAATAATGCATTTTACACCTGGGTGGAAAGTTCTGTAAAGTGCCTTTCCCAAGGACCTAAAGTCTAGCCAGTAATGCAAGGAATCTCATGTCCACTTACCATAGCCACTTGGCCATTCAATACCACCAACATATGTTTATAAGTAACACATAAAAAAAATCAGCTCTACTACTTGGTATTGACAGGATCTAGGAGACAATGAAACTATATGACATTACAATTGAATTAAGATACAATCTACATGTAACATTTTAGACCATGTGGCTCCTGATCCTTACTACTGTTGTTGTTTTCCTGACAGCTACACTACCAGGGGGAGGAACATGTCTTCAGCACAGAGCAGGTCACCGGCATGATACTCACCAAACTTAAGGAGATCTCCGAGATTAACCTCAAGGTCAAGGTGGTGGACTGTGTCATCTCTGTAAGTATTACTTCTCTAAGTTCTCTTGCGATCTTTTTATATTTATCTTTACAGAAGGAAAACATTGTTTTTGCTCTGTTTCTTATTCTTCTTCTCCAAATAAATAAGGTCAACGACCTGGACCAGACAGCTGTCACCATGGTAACTGGACCTGTAGCAGGGTTACATTATGTTGCAAATTGCAGGACAGAGTTAGAGGGGCTGGTCACCATATATATGAATGTGTTTGAGTAAGAGCAGAAAGTCTGTGATGCCCCACGTCATTTTTGAGTGATGGTTGCAATGCCCTGACGTAAATGGCCTCTTTAATACCTCATGCAAAAAGGCTGTTCCATGTCGAAGATTCTTACTTTGTCCAATGAGACCGACTGTAACATTTCTTGTCCTGTCTTCCTTAATCCCTCCCCGTCCCTGCCTGTGTAGGTCCCATGTTTCTTCACCGATGCAGAGAGAAGAGCAGTACTGGACGCAGCCACCATCTCAGGCCTCAACGTACTCAAGCTCATGAACGACACGACGGCAGGTAGGAAATACCCTGAAGCAAAGTTGAACTGTAGTAACTTCCAACACAGAATTGGACCTAACCTGCATCAGTCCATGTATTGGGTTTATATATTAGGGGTGGCGCACGAACCAGAAATGTTCCTGCGGGGACCGCTAAAACTGAAAATTGCACAGAATTCAAGGCCTTGTATCGGATATTTATCGGGCATAAACCGCCTATTTATTGGTATCAGTAGTTGCCGGATGTTCTTATCTTCATATTTGTGAAAGATTTATCGAAATACCTTTAACCATAAACGAGAAATGGTCCGTCGGGCGCCGCGAGTTTTGCCCGCGGCAGCGGGTGCGCCCTCCCCCGGCCAACAATCTCACAATGCATGCCGGCGCGGCAAGCGAATTTATAGGTGCCGTGTGCAAAATACAGAAAAAAACTAGCCATCAATTTGTAGCCAACAATACGAGCTACAAAATGACACCAAAATGCAGCGTAAGCGGCGTCCACTTCAAAATATATTCACTTATAAAGTTTTCAAAGTCCAATTTCTCAGAATGGCACCCCGTAAAAAAATTTTAGACGTTACGATATTCGTAAAATTCAGAAGTTTGCCATTATTTTGGTACCAGATTCGCATATATTCGACCTATCAAAGCGCTATAAATACAGGGCTACTTTTACCATTGCCCCGGGCTTGAACACACGGAAAGCAACATGGCGGACGCCGAAGCCGAGAGTGACGAACGCTCCGGTTCTGACAAGATTCCTGCGACATCCGACGAAAATGGGTCCACTGCTACACTCCAGAGGCCAGGTAATTTATTTGTTTTCAATTTTGAGGAGTTTTCATACGGTTTACTGCTATTTTGTGGGGGCATTTGTCCACTTTCCGCATGGTTATCGACAGAGTCTCTGCAAGTGCCACCTTGATTTTTTTTACTTTTTAGTTTGCCGTTTACGTTTACTCCGATATTTTTCTCGATATTTGTGGCAGAACTAAGGTGCATAACAGTTATTTCTAAGATATTTGGCAATTCCTTCACAATTTTCTGATTTTTGCCTGTTTTTTTTCTGTCACGTTATGAACGCCGAGAAGTGCAAACAATGTATGCCATTGGCTTGTGTGTGTGGATCAGATGGGGAGGGGGGCAGCGTGAAAATATATGCACCAACTTGACCAAGTCAATTTTTTTTTAAAATCAGGAATATGGCTTTGTTTATCGAATCTTGTACAGTGTATTCCTTTTTTGCAGCTAGGTATTACATATTCTCCATAGCAAGGCTCATATTTTAGTGATGTATGTTCAAGTTTTATTATATATACATGTACAATATACGTATCTTAATTTTTTTTTCAATATGGTTTTGAAATCTAAATGACCCTTTCTTATCCGTATGACAGGAATCGTGGGGGAAGAATGTGCTAAAGCTGGCATAACACCCGATGTGCTCTGGAAAGGGTGGAGTAGAGACCAGGAGCGAGTTGTCATAACCAAGATGATGGTTGCCGAGATAGAGGCGTATCGGCTTAAGAATAAGGAGACATATGAAGTGGCCAGAAAATGGCTTGGAGGTTTGATGGGCGAAGAAGCTTTGGCACTGGCAGGTACTTGTAAGTCGAGTTTTCAGACGTCACTGAAGTCCTTAAAGGAGAAGTGGACAAAGCTGAAGCAAACTTCACTGAAGAAGGGCTCTGCACAAAAGCTCCAAGCATTGAGGGAGGAGGAGTACCGTCCACCAATACCACGACAAGCTGCAGCCTTACCTGCAGCACTACCATCTACCTCCAGAGCAGAAAAAAAGCTGGAGGCTGTAACCCAGACAAACCAGCGTCTAAAGGAGGAAGTACGAAACAAGGATGTGGAACTGAAGAAACTGTATGGAGAAAACTTTCAGTTACAGCAAGACGTCAAGCAAACAGAGCTGAGACAAACAAAAATAGAAAAACTTCAAAAAGATGAGAGACAGATCAAACAGGAGAGGGAGCTGTTGAAGAAAGAAGCGAGCAAGGTCAAGGGCATTGAAAGGAACTTGGCAAAAAAGATCAAGCGTCGTGAGTCAAAGATGGAGAAGATGAAGGAGGAGGCTGCCAAGAGAACAGAAGAAATGTCTATGCAGGATGAGCAGTCTATGCACTTGGCTAAAGAGTTGCAACAAGAAACAAGGAAGAAAGAACAGTACAGAAAACGATACACCTACCACAAATCAGAAAGATCTAAGGAAAGGGAAAAACTAGCATTGATGAAAGCACAGATCAAACTACTCAAGAAAGAAAAGGCCCAACTCATCACAAACATACAGCACCTAGAACTTGAACTTGAAGAGGAAGCAACTGGCAACAGACAAATACGGTTGCGTGAAGGACCACATCCCACCAGCCCGTACACGAACGATGTTCGTTTGTGTTGTATGAAACTGGTCTCGCATGAAGTTAGTGCCAACAATATGTCGAAAGTAATTCATGCAGTCCTCACAACACTTGGCAAGTATAAGATCTCTCTTGATGACCTTCCAGGGGTGAAGTTTTGCCAGTTGATTCGTGAAGAAGCCGGATTAGCGTCAGACATGCAGCTGGCTGAAGAGATGGAGTCCGGATTAAACATGACAGTACAATCTGACGGGACAAGTCGTGACCAGCAGAAGTATGCTGACTATGAGGTTACAACAGCAAAGGGACAGCACAGGCTGATTGGCATCCTGGAAATGCCATCAGGAGAGTCAGCTGATCAGTTGGAGGGCTTGAAGTTTATCTTGGAGAAAATTGCCATACTGACTGATTCCACCGACCACAACCAGTACTCCAACCGGATCATATCCAAGATCAAGAACACAATGGGCGATGGGGCTGCCAGTCAAAAACACTTCAACCAGCTTTTGCAGACCTACCGCCAAGACATCCTCCCAGAAGTCATTGAAAACTGGGATATGCTCGAGGACAGCGTACAGCAGGACCTCAGTAGTATGAATCACATGTACTGTCAGCTTCATGCCCTGATAGGGTTCGCTACCTATAGCGATGAGGCCTTAAGGGAGTTGGAGGACTTGTGGCGAGGACAGGACAAGAAGCTTGGCGTAGAAAACCTAAGGGAGTTCCAAAACAAGGATGGGGAGTACACTTGGGGAAAGGGTGACTCTGCAACACAGCGCCTAATCCGCACAACTTGTGATGCCATCGCCCCACGTGGTAACCAGCAGGCCGGGTGCATGGGGGAGTTTGAGACATACCTGGCCCTCGATGACCTCAAACTCAAGCGAACCACTCACCTGAAATCATTCAAGGGTAATAGGTTCAATATTTTATTCGAGTGTGGTGCAGGAGTGTTTCATCACAGTAAGCACATGCAGGACATGTTTTCTAACGGGTATCACAAGGCGGGCAACAGGCTCCTGCGGGCGGTGTGGGCAGACATTTCATCCTTGCCACTTCTGTCAGGCTGCAGAGCTCTGGGACTTGTGTACATCCATATCACCGAGCCATATTGGAGATTGGTGACAGATGCACAAGTCCACATCCTGGATCTGTCAAAGCAGCTGCAGCATGCAGTGGAGATGTTTAGAAAGTGGAGTCAGGACGCCACCCCGCTGCTTGACCCTAACCTCCCACCACTCTTCTTCAAAGGTGAACATCCCATCGAGCCACACAGGGAGGCAGAGGTGTGCAAGTCCCTTTACAACTCCGACTACCTCCAAGACGACACAATGACAAGACAGGCACTCGAGGTGATCGTCCAAAACATGATCACGGTGTGTGAACGGAGATTCCACCACCAACTGCATGGCCAATACAAAGATGGTGGCAGTGATACACAGAGAGAAGAAATGAAGCACATGCTCAAGACGAACATGAAAGGCGAGAACGATTTTGGATATTTCTCGTATCTGCAGACATCCAAACCATCGATAAGCATCATGGCACTCGAAGGACAAGCGAAGTTCAAAATGAATGAAACTGCTGAATACTTGGACAAACTCTCGGTAGAAAACCCTGAGAAGTACAAGACCATGCTGTCAACGATCCGAAGAAAAAGACGGAAGTTCCACAACATCTACAAGGACAGACACATGGCTATCAAAGAGAGAAAAAAAGGGAAGATGAGAAAACGAGTAGAGGAGGCAAGGAAGCTAGAAGAGAAGAAAACAAAGCAAGAGGAGGAACGAATACAACTACTGCATGACTATGGAGGACCGGCTAACTCTGAACCACACCTAAACACCTTCATTGAAAACCTTTCGAACACAACCAAAACTGTGAAACTGAAAGTACTCAAAGCGCACATCACCCACTTGAAGCCGAACAGTAACTGCCCACCTGAGCTGTTCCGCTTTTCTGCAGACAAAAAACAGTTTTCCGTAGAACAGCTCACATCAAACCTGAGAACAATTCTCCGCTTCCAAGACTCCAGCACGAGCAGTGGTGCAGATGAGGTGATGGCAAGAGATGATCTTGTAGTAGTAAGACAGCCTACAGAAGATGTGGAGGATGGAGTTTCCCGCATCAAAGCTGCCCTTGCCATGAAAGCTGTAGAGGCAAAACAAACACAGGAACGGCACAAGGAGAAAGGCCAGACGCAGCAGGGAGAAGAGGCTGGTGCGAGTGCAGATGACAAGAATGAAGGTGAAGACAGAGAAAGTGAAGAAGACAGTGAAAGTGAAGAAGACAGTGAAAGTGAAGAAGACAGTGGAAGTGAAGAAGACAGTGGAAGTGAAGAAGACAGTGAAACTGAAAGTGAAGAGGAAGGTGCTTCCGATGAGGATGAGGAGGAGAGTGACGAGGAAGAAGATGAACCGCCTGCTAAGAAGATGAAACAAGACAGTTTTGAACTTAACCATTATGTAGCGGTAGCCTTTGAGGATGCCTGGTATCTTGGACAGGTGGAGAGTAAAGAAGAAGGTGGACAAAAAGCCAAAGTCAACTTTATGCAAAGAAAGATGAAACGAAGAGGGGGGGACATAGATGATCGCCCAACCTTCTTCTGGCCAGACAAAAAGGATGAGGGAACTATTGAAATTGTGTTTGTAATCCATTCCAATATTCAAGTTGAGAAGGACAAGCGGTGTAATGGCCGTGGCTGGACTGTATGTGGTTCGTGTAGGGATGTGAATATGAAGTACAATAAGTTTTACAATACACACTTCGCCAGAAAGATTAACCTTAAGAAGAAAGGCAAGAAGAACTGACATAGTTATTAGGTACTAGTTAACTTATTACTATAGCAAAACATTTCAGTGCAAAGTCTATTTTCTTGTATTTTAATATGGGAAACATATTGTAATTTTGTATATTTTATGACCCGACTTGTCAATTATTCATAGTTTCTGATGCAGATAAGTGTATTTTAAGGCCAGATTTGAATTCAGCACATGCCAAAACCCCTGTATCTAAGTTTTTGTCTTGATATTTTCAAGAATAAGGGAGATATTGGAGTTGCGCATATTTAATTAGCTGACTTAGTCTCGGTGCATATTTTATGACCCTACTAATCAATTATTCATAGTTTCCGATAAAGGTAATTGTATTTTAAGGCCAGATTTGAGTTCAGCACATGCCTAAACCCCTGTAGGAAAGTTTTTGTCTAAATATGTTCATATATAAGGGAGATATTGAAGTTATGCATTTTTAATTAGCTGACTTAGTCTCTGAGCGATGAAGTGTGTTTCGGCCACGTCCATTTTTTAACTAAAATTGGAAATATTTCAATCCAACATATCTCGAGAATTAAAAAAGGATAGGCCACAATTTTTATGCATTTGACAGATTTGTCCTAATAAAAGAAATATATATGGAGTTGTTGCTTTTAGGGTGTTTAATTATTGAGTTATAACATGTGAAAAAGTAGTAGTTTTCACAGTTTTTACGAATCGCGGAGAAATTTACACGTATTTTAGAGACTTTGAATGGCCATAACTCATTAACGATATGTCTGATTTCGTTCAAATAAAAACCATTCTATTTCTCTTGCAAAGCTCTATCCAATGGCACCTTACTTAAAAGGATACAAGAAGTTTGAATTTTTTCTGCACCACCCCTATATATATACATGTAGGTGTATGTGGATTTTTATTTGCTGCATTGACTGTTACCACTTATGAAGTATAAGAGAAATAATGGCAATGGTTTCTGAACAGTTTTTAGTGTAATCCATACTTTCTAAATTCTGAGTGGTGCAGGTAAAATTTGTCTGGTGTCGGTAATTTTCAATGTTACGTGCAGGTATGCAGACAACACTATTTGGAGCCCTGCCTATCTCTTGTAAAGTAGGCCACTCCTGCCCATTAGTTTGAATAGACAAAGATGTTAGAAGGAAAACGACTTCAATGCTATATGCTCTGCATTTCTCCCCAGCCGCCCTTGCGTACGGTATCTACAAGCAGGACCTTCCGGCCCCGGAGGAGAAGCCTCGGAACGTTGTGTTTGTGGATATGGGCTACAAGTCACTACAGGTGTCTGCCTGCGCTTTCCACAAGGGCAAACTCAAGGTACAGTTCCTCTGACTCTCTACTCATTTAGTGTGTTTCTTTAAGTCCCATATATTTATTGATTGATTGATTGATTGATTGATTGATTGATTGATTGATTGATTGATTGATTGGCTAGGCTAGACTGCTACACAATTGCAATACAGATACAGATAAGATAAAAGAGTATATTACGTTACAGTACAGATAGAGTAAATTTTGAAGAAAAAATAGGAAAACAGTTGAGTTTTCCTGTGGTGAACAGTGTCAGTTGATTTTGGTCGGAGGTTTGTACATGTACAGTCGGGTTATCATCACCAGATCTGTGTTACTTCTGTTGATAAACTTTTCCTCAGTCAACAAGAAAACCAGGTGAGATGATGTAAAAGTCAATCCATTCGCAGAGTCCCCTCCTCCGTAAGGCGGCACATTCTGTGTCCTCGGGCTGGTAGCAGGCGGCAGCTATCCCAGGGTTCTCTTGGGCAGGTGTCTGCATGTCTGTCAGCCCTTGCCTTTCGGAGGGGTGGGATCAGGAAGATGTTGGCTGTCTGATCACCTTCATAACCTTTCTGTCAGGAGAGATCATAGTTATAACTTTTCAGTTGAAAGACACTGGAAATCGAAAAATCTAAAATATTTGTTGCTTAATGTGTGGTAAAGATTCATGTATCAACATACTAAAAGAGTATGCTTCCTTCAAATATTACCAACAGATTTTGACTTCAAAGTCAGATGAATTTTCTAAATTTTTAGTGCCTTTCAGTGGTTTTTGGTCCCCTCCTGACAGAAGACCTATTTCAAAAACGTCAGCAGAACAAGAAGAATGCCTAGTACACAAAACCCATAATGTATTGTGCATAGCACTTTGGCAGAACGTCTCGTTTAAGGTCGTATGCACGTATATAAGGATGACATCCTGTCTATAGCTTACAAATGTTGTGTCGGAAAAGATATCGTCTGCAGCGGGCAAAATTCTGATGCAACGTTGACCAAACATCCAACGAAAACCATGAAAAATCCGGGTTATGTGCGAGTGCAGTACGTTCTGCCGATGTTTTACTGCATTGTATGTGTAGAATGAAAGAAGGCCAGATGTTGATAGGCTTTGTCCGTTCCACTACAGGTCTTAGCAACTGCATTCGAATCAAATCTCGGTGGTCACAACTTCGACTTGAGGCTGGCGGAACACTTCGCCGAGGAGTTCAAGAAGAAGTACAAGGTTGACGCCAAGACGAAGCCGCGTGCGATGCTTCGCCTGCTGACGGAGTGCGAGAAGCTGAAGAAACTGATGAGTGCCAACGCCACCGAGATCCCCATGAACATCGAGTGCTTCATGGACGACAAGGACGTCACCGGCAGGATGAAGAGGTTTGTTTGTTTGTTTGTTTGTTTGTTTGTTTGTTTGTTTGTTTGTTGAACTGGTAACTAACCCTGTGACTCAGTTTTACCAGGGCTTTAAATACTGGGTACATGTGCATTTCTGTGCATAGACTGATCCTAAAGCTCTGCCCACCTCTGTCAAAAGGACATGCAGCCACTCTCTCATTGGTCCATTTTTTCATTGATTGAGGAGCTCAGACATTCAGGATCGGTCTATTTATGACTGTGAATAAGAAAAACATTCTTGTATTTGTTACATGTTGATATTACTCTTGAATGTTGAAAATTTTGGAATTTCAGATTCAAGTTATGAAAAGAGGCAGTAATCATCATTCCCTAGATAAGGAATGTGTTCAGATTGATGAAATGTGCTTTGTTTTCAGGGGAGACTTTGAAGCGATGTGTGCAGACTTGTTGGCACGAGTGGAGGGACCTCTCAAGTCTGTTCTGGAGCAAACCAGTAAGTTCTTATGTGTCTTCTCAAGTGTTTCTCAAATAATAATTATCTTTCATCAGTCACTGATGAAAGAGGATGCGCTCTGAAACATCTGATACTTCTGAGAGTTAATCAAGTTGCTTGATTTATTTTGTATTACGTAATGTTCTACCTGGATGTCTAACCTTCATCGTAGTAAACTTAAACTTTAAGGGGCATTATGTTACATACACTTTTGCACCAAAAATTAAAATATCTTAATTGAAAAAAATCCTTCATGTGACTGTAATTTACTTTCTACTTTTCAACATATTTCTGCAATTATCTCACATTTCTGACATTAAAATTTTATGGTTGGTGCTAAAACAGCCCACACAAGGCGCTCTCGGTCTGTGGCACAACCACAAACTACCAGAATGTAGATCATGGCTAACAGCTGTGCCTCGAACAAAATATGACACCAACTTCATAAGGCGTCATATTGTAGAACTTCCACTTTCTGAATGGCACTTAATTGCAATGTCTGCCTGTAGACCTGAAGCCAGATGCCATTGACTCGGTGGAGATCATCGGGGGGCAGACACGCATGCCGGCCGTCAAGGAGATCATCAAGAAGGTGTTTGGGAAGGAGACCAGCACGACCTTGAACGCAGACGAGGCCGTGGCCAGAGGGTGTACCCTACAGTGCGCCATGCTGTCCCCGACATTCCGCGTGCGTGACTTCTCTGTCACCGACATCGTCCCGTTTCCCATCTCGCTGAGCTGGAAAGCTGCGATCGACGAGGAAGGGTGAGTGTCACGTTCTCTTTCTTTTTTTCATGAATGCGGAAAGGATGTTTTTACTACACTCAAAACTGCGCAAGAAGACCACTCGGGACCAATAAAATCTGGTCTATATAGACAACTAGTCACTATTGACTGCTGTGTCAATGGGAAAAAATTATGTGGTCTCATTGGCCATTATGCAAAGGTGGTCACTAGTACAGGTTTGACTGTAACCGTGGTATGAACTGTGCCTCCTAGCATGTGAATGAAACATTGCAGTCCCACAACTGCATCCTCTTGCCTTGCCCAGTTTATGTGTGGCTGGTGTTTCCTATCCAAGGCTGTGTTTGGAGGACACTGTTCCACAGCATGGTATAAGATTAAGAACAACAGTATCAACATTTGAGTGGTTATATGACTATCTCTAAAAAGAGCCCTCTATCAAGTCATGCTAAGATTGCAGGCTTTCAAATTGTATGCTTCCCAGTCAAAACATTTCAAATGGCTGTTTGTTATGTTTTATCTGACACACGTATATGTATATCTGTCTTGTTTTGTATTCTGTCTTGCCCCTTGTTTTGTACTTTCTTTAAACATCAGTGGAAGTTAGGCAGTAAAGTTCAAAGGAATGTGACTGTTCACAAGAGTAAACTATGGCATTGGGAAGCCTTCCACTGGCATGGCATAGTTGTCCATATTTAATTCAACCTGAACCTTGTACACATGCCAGTTAACTAATCAAATTATCAAAAACAACTGGAAAAGGAATTTGCCCTTAAACACATGTCTACAGGAGGAAGAAGACGAAGCAAAAAGCCAGTAAGGAGACAGAGAGCTTTGGGTAGGCAGTACCGTATAACTGATTCGCTGTAACAGACCTTACAAAATACTAATCCAAAATCAACATTTTCATCAAAGTTATGTCGCACATGAATATCTGCTCGAAGCTTGAAACACCAACCTGAAGTCTGCCATTGACAAACTAAAACTGTTATTAGTGTTAATCGCATGCAAACTTTTGACAAACATGCAATTCTATGTAAGGTTACCGGTAGTTTTTGAGAAAAGGAGGTACATTGTATGGATTTTTCCATAATTCATAATATGATAAGGACAAAAGGTGTGACTGCATGCTTAACAAAAATTTGAGCAAAGCAATGGAGCAAAGAAATGCTCCTTGTTATTGTAACAGCATTTGCTATAGCTAAAGGTAATAAAAGCAAACAAGTGACCAATAGTTGCAAGCTGGGCCAGGAAATTTTGGTGTTGCTGATAAATTATTGAGACTGCACACTTATGTGATTTTGCTGGGGAACATTTAGCCTCCTTAGCAGGCTCTATGAGTCAGGGTATTTTGGGGCTTTTGATGTGCTTTTGAAATAGCCTGACCCAAAGAGCCTGCTAAGGAGGCTAGGGTACATTTCCATCATTAAGAGACTTGTTGATGTTCTGTTCCAGGGACATGGAAGTTTTCACCAAGAACCACGCAGCGCCGTTCTCCAAGATGCTGACCTTCTACCGCAAGGACCCCTTCACTCTGCAGGCTAGATACACCCTCCCTAATGACATACCACACCCGGACCCTGTCATTGGTACGTTTCATCAATGAATAAAGCTATGTCACTTCTTCCCAAGCACTAAAGCTATCTACCATCCAAAATTCGTGACCCTAGCATGTCCAGATCACAAGATATGAAAACCAGGCATTTTCACTACAGTACCATAACACGCCCCTAGGGAGCCTTAAAGCTAATCATTTTCAGGTCTTATCAAGACCTGCCCACCTACCAAGTTTCATGACAATCCATCCATACATGTAGCTTTGCATAGTTATAATGCTAAACCACATACACACACACAAACATACACACATACAAAAATGCTATCAAAAACAGGCAAAGGTAATCAATCAATCAATCAATCCTCCCAACCATATCCAACAGCTCCTATCTATTGTGGATGTTGTCAACTAGCTTACAGTCCCAAAGCGAGTTAAGTCTGGGATTTGTTCAGTTATAGTTTAAAAAAAAAACAAATATGATGTCATTTTTTTTCCAGGCAAGTTCTTCATAGACAAAGTTGTGCCGACCCCAGAAGGTGAAAGTGCAAAGGTCAAAGTGAAGGTCAGGGTGAACATCAACGGCATCTTCACGGTGTCGAGCGCCCAGCTGGTGGAGAAACTGCCTCCCCAGCCGGCCGAGGAGGAGAAGAAGGAAGAAGAGACTAAGAGTAAAGATGGTAAGAAGAAGAAGAAGCAAAAAACAAAAGATGTCGGTTAGTGTCTCTCCTTTTGTGTTTGTGGTGTCAAACCTAACCTCTGGGGGCTCAAAACTCAATCAAATTATGATTAAAGAATATTAGTCTAATTTTTATCATTTTCTACAATCTTAGTTCAATTATTGCAAAGGTTGGTCTGCTCGTACATGTGACTCAGTCTTCAACTTCGGCAGTTAAGGAAAGAGTCCCTTGTACACGGCACTGCACAAAAAGTTGGATTTACCAATGGTAGGAAAATGCAAGTAAAGTTGGGTAATGTTTGTCAACAGTACCGAAGTGTACAATGGTAGTAAATAAAAGTCAAGTCCGTTAATTTCATTTACTACCATCATATAGTCCGTTACTGTTTACATAGTAAACATTACCCGACTTTACTTGCATTTACTACCATTGGTAAATCCAACTTTTCGTGCAGTGTGGCAGTCGTGATACAAAATTCTGTCTCATTACCAATATTTCTCAGCAAAAATCTTAATATGCTGAAAATATATATCTTTGTGCATACTTCTGTAACTGAGTAGCCAATTGTTGGCATTATCTAGTTTTGAGCCCCCCTCCCCCGTTTCCTACCCTTGGTTTTGGTCTGCTGTGTTCCTCCCATTTCTCCTAACCTTCTCTACTCCAAAGTCTTCTGCCTTCCAACCCTGTAGTACTACATGGACTAACTCTACTGACTGTAGATTTTTTTCTTGTTGTGCTGCAAACATGTTTCTCTGTTCTGTATTGAAACTTGAACCAGTAGTGCTAGAATACAATGCTTTCCAGAAGAAGGTATGAGATATTGTATTATAAAGAAAATGTTTATTGTATTTATTTCCCTACACAGATTACCCCCCTCCTGGAGTAAGTTGAAAACTTGTATCGCTTGTAACAAGAAGTTAACACTGGGCATAGGGGGAAATAGAATTCAAAGTCTTTGTGGAGTTGTGATACATAGACTGCTTTCACCAATATATATATAAGCTTCCTTTTCGGCACTGTTCCTTGCTTAATCATTTCTTTATACCTCCTTAAGACAAAGCAAAAGGAGACTCCAAGGAAGAAGACATGGAGACTGACCAGACGCTGAACGGACCAAGTGAAAACCAGAACGGTGAAACTCCGGCAAGCGATGAAGAAAAGGCACCGGAAGATGCAAAGAAAGAGGAGGTATGTCTTAAACAGGAGAAAATGTTATGAAGTGGTCATAATTTCTCACATTATTTTCTTCAATTTGTTTCATTTGTTGCTTGGTAAAATATTCTATTTTGTACAACTTCTTAAATATTAATTTCCTACTCTCTAAGTAGAGGTAAGGCTTGTTTTGGATGTTTTTAGATATTTTGTCAGGCTTTCCATTTTGCCAGCTTGACAGTATACTTGAAAAAAAGCTGACAAAAAATAAAATGCCTAAAAATGCCTAAGGAATCCCAAAAAAGCCTAACCTCTGTTTAGAACCCGATTTACACACATGGGCAAAAACCTAACGTACGAGCATACGAAAAGTGTGAATTTTTTCCTGCGTGAAAAGCGGCCTGCCTTGACGTACATCAAGAATGTATGTTCAGATCGTACGTTACCTAGAGGGCTGGCGTACGTCAAAGCAGGACGATTTACGGGCAAGAAAAATTTGACGTACACTCGTGTGCATACGTGGTTTTCGTACATCAGGTTTTTGCCCGCGTGTGAATTGGGTCTAAGCCAGTATACCCAAAAAAAAGCTGACAAAATAGAAATATAAATAAATGTCCAAAGCAAGCCTAACCTCTGCTTGGAGAGTATTGCATTGCCAGATGAGTTGAGTTTTCCTTGGTTTGTTCTTAGATGGAAACTGATGACAAAGAGTCGAAAGACAAACCAGCTGCAGATGAAACTGAGGACAACTCTCCTAAGAAAAAGGTGCTGACTTAGTTCTTCTGTGGCTGGTCTTACTGTCGGTGGTCCGCAGTCCTGTACTTCTGTAGTGTGTATCTGTACTTCTGCACCCAGCACAGCAGCAGCTGGTTATATTACTCTGAACAACCTAACCTTTGCACATCTAACTGCAAGCATTGTTTGAAGCTATCTAGAGGGGATGGCCCTACGGTACTTGGTGGCGAAAAGCTCCTTTCTACGATAGTTATAGAAAAAAACACAATTTTGAATTACTGTTTTGAATCCACATCAAAAGTTCCCTTAGATACAGCAGCGCCAATGATAGAAACCCCTTCTGAAAGACAAGAGTTTACGTTCTTTCTTGTGGATTCTATGGTGCATGTGCAAAAACACATGGATTCAGCATGTCAGCAGAACAGTACTGCGCCTATGTGAAACCCGAATTTTTACGGCTTTCGTTGGATGTTTTGTCAACTATGCATCAGTTTGCCTGTTGCAGACAATATCTTCTTCAACACAACATTCAAAAGCCGTAGATGGCATGTCATCCTTAAATACACGTATACGACCATAAATGAAATGTTCTGTAGAAGTGCCATGCACAATACGTTATGGTTTTTGCACAGGCATCGTACATTCTGCTGACGTGCTCGAGGATCTCTATCTTATAATGTCCAGAAATGTGCAGCAAAAAATGTACAGCTCATCACTGCAACTTGAAATGAAGACATGTTACTTGTATGGTAGGCTCCTTCAACATTTGGGACTTTTTCCTCTGCATTGAGAGCTTGTCAGGTAGTCTTACATGTCCATGTCCCTTCACAGGAGAAGAAAGATGACGGTAAGAAAGAGGGGAAGGAGCCGGCACCAAAGAAACCCAAGAAGCTGGTGAAGATGGTAGACCTTCCCATCGAGACAAGTGTCCACCAGCTGTCCAAGGACCTCATCAACTCCTACACCGAACAAGAGGTGACGACACTTTTGTTATGGAGCAATTTTGAACTGTAATTTCCAACACAAGAAAATAGACTTAACCAAATTTTGGACTGTATAACTCCAGTCTTTGTCAAGGAATGAGAGATCCACCGTTTCTGTGATGTCACGTTATGCAGATTACACAGTCACATGACTCGGTGAGCAGTGGATCATACGTTGCAGAAAGTCCTTGCGGTGCAGAAGATGTCTGTCAGCCGAGGAATGATTCCACTCTACTCATAATCCAATAAATTATTCATTCATTCAAATCTTGGTCTACAGCAGTACAGTGACTACTGAAGCTCCTACTGAACTGAACTTGTACTTGACTTACAGGGTAAGATGATCATGGCGGACAAACTAGAGAAAGAACGACAAGACGCCAAGAATGCGGTGGAGGAATACGTGTACGATATCAGAGACAAGCTGTACGGAGACTTCGAACCCTTCATCACAGAGGAGGTATGTGAATGATATGTGGTGTATCAGTTCAGTTCGGTTCAGATCATTCTTATAGGAGGTCTCTGTCCGGCATGGCAGCCAACAGGTCAAGGTCGTTCAGACCAACTTTGTCCTCCAACACCTTCTTTAGTGTCAGGTTTGGTCGCCCCCCTTTTCGGCTTTACATCGGCTTGCCAGAGGGGCACTTTGGCAGCTATCACTTCATGGTACACTACATGGCCAGCAAGAGCCAGTCGACAGTTCTGAATGACTTTAATGATTGGGGGTAGCCCATAGTGAAGTTTTTGTGGTGGTGTATGGGGGATTTTTTTTTTGGTAGTTAGGGCTGTGTACCTTATACCTGTACCTATAGAATTCTTTAGGTACAGGTCCGGACCTTAACAAAATAAAACACTAGTGGATACCATGCTTTACACTAAAGATAGGTGAATTACTTTCTGAAGATGACAATTTTAAAACTTGAAAATTAGAAAAATTTTAGATTGGAATATGTAGTAGATTAAAACCTGTAGTGATCCTAGTAAGGGACTCCAAAGCATCTTGCCTGCCAGGGTCTACCCCATGCCCATGACGGGGACAAGGCTTTGGTACAGCAACGGAGTTCTTAATTAGGGGGTCCGAGGGTGGACTTCAGTCTGTTCTCGGCCCTCTGACGAGGAACCCAACAACTCATACCTAGCTTGATAGTTAGAGAACTGGCTTGTTGTATTTTATCGGCCGTATCTTGTCAGCCTTTTGAATCTGTAATGGCTTACAAACACATAATTTGACAGACATAACTCTGTATCTGTACATGTATAACCGGTATAACCGCCCTTCGGTGTAACACACAAGCTTTGCAGGCACGTGGTGTGGCAGCAGCTGGCTACATGTATATTACACCAAACAACTTGTTACACCTAGCCTTTGCACATCTAACTCTAAACATTGTTTGAATTAGCTATCTAGTGATGGTGCCCCTACTGTACATCGTGGCAGCGAGTTCCACTCTATGATTGTTCTAGGAAAAAACACGTTTTTGAACACCTCAATCCTTGGTTGATAACTCTGGTACTTGACTATTTCTCATTCTTTTCTGAGCTGGTATTAGGTACTTACATGTAGAAGTTGGTACTTCTACCAGTTTGTAGTGTCTCTGTTTAGGGACAGTTGATTTTAAATCAATATTGATTGATTGATTGATTGATCGATCGATGGATTGATTGATTGATTGATTGATTGATTGATTGATTGATTGATTCCTGTGGTCCAGGAGCGGGAAAAGTACTCGGTTGTCCTGGGCAACACGGAGGACTGGCTATACGAGGACGGGGAGGATCAGGCCAAACAAGTGTACCTGGACAAGATCGCCGAGCTCAAGAAGACTGGAGAGCCTGTCAGGGCGAGATATAAGGAGGAACTGGAGCGGCCAGCTGCCTTCGAGGATCTGGGCAAGATGCTACAACAGTACAGGAAAATCTTGGACTTGTACACACAGAAGGTGGGTCTAAGTTTGAGGACGTTAAAGGCATCCTATGCAATTTCAAGGCAGCAACACTGGATTTTCAAAATTAATTTTCTGGTCATTCTTTTAATGTAGTAAGTTGAATCAATCCTATCCCATAGCATACAGATATCTGCGAGACAAAAATGAACCTAGATTAGCCTAAATTCATATGCTTGTGCATTGAAAATAACAATACCATTCCAGTATTTAATTTAAACATTATTTGACATGTCTTGCTCTTCAAAACATGATATAGTACTATAACCAGATTCAGACCTGGATCTACAATGTAGACTTGGACCTGATCAAGTTGAACCAGTACCCACTCTAGTCCCTTCACTTATGCACTCAATCCATCTTACCAGGATGAGAAGTACAACCACATAGAAGAGGAGGAGATGAAGAAGGTGGAGAAGGAGATTTCTGAGAAGCAGAGCTGGTTAGACGGGAAAGCTCAGGCCCAGAAGAACCAACCCCGTCACCAAGACCCTGTGGTCAAGGTGGCACAGATCAGAGCAGAAACCAAGGTCAGGTTCGGGGCAGTGTGAAACTTCAGGAAGTTATTATATGTTTACTATTTCCACAGACATTGCTGTATGATGTTCTTGTAGCACATTGGCAGAACGTACTGTGCCTGTGGGAAACTTGGATTTTTCACAATTTTCATTGGATGTTTGATCAATATTCCACCAGAATTTTGCCTGTTGCAGACAGCATCTTTTCCAACACCTAATACTACAAACTATAGAGGGGTATTAACCTTAAATATGCGAATATAAACGAGATGCTCTGCCCGAGTGCTATACAGAATACATTACGGCTTTCATGCAGGCACAGTACGTTCTGATGATGTGCTTGTTCTGGTATGCGTATTAATTCAGGATTAAAAGGAACCTTTGCCAACTGTTAGTTTGAAAGTAAATTTTGATTCAAGAAAGATTAAGTATCTGCATTACATGTATGTCGTGGTTCTGAACCAATATTATTCAGCCAGTATAACCACTCTTCAGCGTACAATGTAGCACACCAACTTCACAGGCATCTGGTGCCGGCCAGTTATATTTATTTATTTATTCATTCTGTTGAAGACATAGCCAAGGCTGTCCAACTAGCACAGGGCTATTATTAAAGGGAAACCTAGGGGGTTACAGGGGTAGTAGAAATACAAACAAAAAAGTTACCAAATTTAAAATACAAACATAAATTCAATGTTACATCATATATACACAATTTACATAGTTTGGCTTCCTCAAATACAAAAAAAAATGTTATGTTACACCGAACCACTTGCTCTTGTCACACATTTTCTTTACTTATCTAACTCCAAGTGTTCATGATTAACCATCATCAACCTTCATCAATTTTTCAGGCCTTGGATTCGAAATGCAAACCTATCGTCAACAAGCCCAAACCCAAGGCGGAGCCTCCCAAGGAAGAAAAGAAAAAGGACGAGAAAGAAAAGAAGGAGAAAGCAGAAAAGAAGGCGGAAGATGCTCCCAAAGAAAACGAAGCACAGGAGAATAACACAAAAGAGGACTCAGTAAACGGAAACAACAATCCTGAGAAGACAACGACAGGAAAGGAGGAGGCAGATCCTTCCATGGAAGTAGACTAGACGACACTAATGTAGATCACTACAAGATAATAGTATTACCTTACCAATCACAGTGTAGATGCTCGGATGACGCATGAGTGACACCTGTGAAAATGTAACACCAGCCTACCCTAGTATGAGCATAGTAACAACCAGAATATTTTCATTCT
The DNA here is from genome assembly GCA_013266295.2 of Branchiostoma floridae x Branchiostoma japonicum. NCBI lineage: Eukaryota > Metazoa > Chordata > Leptocardii > Amphioxiformes > Branchiostomatidae > Branchiostoma > Branchiostoma floridae x Branchiostoma japonicum. The sequence continues at coordinate 6,066,551 of CM023827.1, read as the reverse complement.
AGAAAGTTCTAAGATCACAGGTTAGGAAACAAATTGTGAGTGGGCAGGTAGAACAAAGGCTGTACAGAACCCACGTTCACAAAACTCCGAAAAAGAACATGCTACAAAGATAAATCGGTCCAGGCTTCAGGTTTATTCTAAGCAGCTTTGGCAAAAAAAATGGACCTTTCGGAAGCTGAATTATACTAAAGAGAAATTGACACTTTGGCAGACAGCCAAAGTGCTTGTGTCATGGGCTTAACATATGTCATATCGATGAAAGTTTGAATGTGTTTTAGGAATATGTATACATGTTTGATGCTTTAGAATGTGGTTCACGAACATTGCTAGAACATGTTCAAATATGATGTATGTTTCACCTGTAACACAAGTAGTTCGTCTGGGAAAATGTGAACTCGTCCATTGGTTTGCCTTGAACCTTGCAAAGTGCAGTTTGCTGACGTTTTAGTTGTATTGACTTCTTTGTCTTAGCCACACACAGAATGACGTAAGATTGCCCTGGATAGTCCAATCTACCGACCACCAAGTGCTTTCCCCTCCTGTAGTTGTAAAGTGTCTGTTACTTAACGTCATCTGACTTGGAACTGTAAAAAGGTGTAGAACAAAACATGTATAAAAGCCGTGCATGGTAAATAGGAAGATTGAGAAGTTCTTCAAATCTGAAGGGCCAGTAAAGCTCCTGTGGTTTTATAGTCTTAGGTTGTTACCACAAGCTAAGGTATCTTTAGAGAATATTGCATTCGAAAGGGAGGGATGATAAGATTGAGGTTTAATTGCACATTCGCATTATTGTCTATACAAAATGAGTGGTGCACAGTAGTAGGACTAGTAATTGTATAAACAAAATGAATCTGTACATGTACATGTGTGTAATGCTATAAGTCATGCGCTCGGATAGCTTTGAGTTTCTTTGGGCAAGACCTAAACGAGTGCAGTAGTTTAGAATGGAGCAGTGAAAATAGATTGCTCTCCAGTTTTGAACATAAAAAAAGGACAGGTAGGCAACTTTCTCATTTGGGATGAATCATTTCTGCTAGCCAGCTAATGTCGGCACATCTTCGTATCTGTCTGTGGAGTTCTTCCCACAAGCCGGACAAAAGTGCTGAGCTCCCCTGGTAACGGACAGTTCCTGTAAATTCATTTTAAGTTAGCGGCACAACTGTAGCAACTTACATGTAGTGCAAGGAAGAGGACATGTTCGCGAACATAAAACTACCACAGATATTTTGCGAATGACAGTAGTGACTGTCTATCCTGTTTGATGCTCTCCTTCTTTATTATAAATTCGGGAGGGTAACTTTCGTATAAGGACACGAGAGTGTTATTGTAGTTTTCACACCTTGCATGTTTGTAGTGAAGTACACCTACAGTTAGAATTATACTATGATACACTAATTGATTCTAGGCCAATACTTTGACTTGTATTTTATGCTGCTTCCCTTGCAAAGTTTAAAATCAGCCATCTCTCTTTGCCTGTTTATTTACTATTACGTATCATTTCATATGTCAGTTAAGCACTATTTAAGTTGATTAGCAAGAAGTCTATCATTCCATGATTACTGTGGAGAGTGTTAATATATTGGATAAGAATAATTGAGTAGTGCTGTTTGTTTAAATTCTACACATCAAATAAAAAGGTCTATTAAGAATCGCATTAAGCACCTGATGTTGTGGTATGTTTATTTTTCTGCACCTTTTTCAGAATTTGTCGATGTTCTCATACCATTTTATATGTATGTTTTAGGAAACTATTCATTGCCAATTCGTATGGTTGAATGAAACTGTTTGACTTTGTATGCTTGGAATAAGATCCTAAATAATACAGTCAATCCTTTTCATGCACAAACATGCCATACTCATCTCTAAATGTTACCAAATCCTTAATAATAGACAAGATCATCTAGTCATCATAATTATCCTAGCTAGCAGCTCTTGGAAAGCGTCGGTTGCTTCTAGCCTTGTGTATGCGAGAGCTATATGCAAAAGGCAGTCTGGATACAAGCAAAAGTTGCCATCCAAGATAATCTCCAAGCTGATGATCCAGTGGCAAAATCGTAACAAAGCCAGCGGCAGCAGCCAGGGCCCTACTCTTGGGCAGCTGTTACGAATTTGTCTTCACTTTATTTGCATTAATAGATTTTGCCACCGGAAGATTTGCTTGGAGATTACTCCAAGAGTCGCCACTTTTATCCAAGACCATCTTATGGTCCTGAATAGAGAAGCTTTCATCTCGTCTGAGAAGAATAGGTCTCGTTCGGTATAACGTGTTCTGTGGTCCCTTCAATTACATTGCAGTCCAACGTGTGATTCATAATCCCGTCATTGATTAAAGCTCCAAGTAGCTTATACTCAGTCATAAATCGGTGCGGTGTTTTGGACGGGAAGTCTGTGAAGTCTCTCCAGTAGTGGTAGGGAACTGTGTGGTTCTGGTGGTCCTTGTTGAACGGGTAGAAACCGTACATTGTCACGTGATCGCAGAACGTTATCGCCTCCCCCAGAAGGAGCAGACCGGTGGTTGGAATGGACTTCAGTTTCCCGCCAAGACCTGACCACAACCTGCGGGTTGAAGAAAGGCATGTTAGCAGTGACTACTAGCTTCTCGAACTTCTTCAAACTTTCTACCAAGCACGAGGAAACAGACGGATGATCTTCAACAAAAATTACTCATCATTTCGGACACGTGGACTTTAAAATACGTACGTGACTCAATCAAGAACATTTCTTTTAAAAACACATTTCTTGCTTACGTTTTGTCCGTACCGGATCCATTAAAGTTTGACAAGGCAATGGTCAGGTTCAAGCCCCTCCCTCTCATCATGTTCTCCATCGACTTACAGTCCTTCAGGAACTTTGTACTCCCGGCCCCCTGTAAAGGTGATATGGTGTTATGCAAAGTCAAAATTCTTGTAGACGTTTTGTTGTGTTTCTGTTATATTTTTTGGCATTGGTTTTTGATGACTTATCTATAGTTCTCATTTGTTGCTTGCTTGCTTGGTTGTTCTTTTTATGTAACTATATTAGCATGCTAATCTCCACGCTTATCTGATCTTTGGTGGCAAAGTCGTAGGCAACCCGTAGTTGGTGGCAAAGTCGTACCCAACAATGCAACAAGTGAAGAAAATGGGTGTTTAGCAAGCCAGCCAGAGAAAGTTCATTCTTTGTGTACTACAGATCACAGATCACAGCGTTACTATCAGAGAAAAACCTGTGAGTGAATCATCAGGCGGCTGGGAGGAACTAGCGACTTACTTTTGCTAGCAGCAACACCGAGTTGTTGAACGGCTTGAGCAGATTCAGAGCTTCGGAGATTTGATTTTTTCTAAACATGGGAAACAGTTTCCTGACGATCGTATAGTTAATGACGGTCATGTTAACTTTTCGTCCAACATCCTTCGAGTAGTCCTGGAGGGGCCCCAGGTTGAACCTATAAATAGATCAATGCTATTTGTAGACATCTGATTGTAGCAAAATGTATCACATATTATGAAGTGCGAAGTCCAACGCACTAACGTTAAATGCTCGGGACAAAATGGCTTTGATGTGGACACCTACCACGTACACGGTACACAGCTAGAAACTTGTGTTTTAGATTACAAGTACGTGTATATCTTCTTTCCTCGAAAAGCCATAGAACGTCACTATTATTATCAGATGAAACATGGGTCTGTTTATTGATTTATTGATATTAAGGACTAAGTGCAGCTACAGGTACACATGCACAAATGAAAGGTCTAGATCTTGTACCTGATAACAAAGTCGTGTGTGTCAATCTCGTAGCCACAGCTGCTATTTAAGAGGATGCCGCTGTTTCCAACCAGTGTACATGTGCTGTAGTGACGTATTGGAGTAATCGCAGAACATTCCTCCCTCCTGGCGGCGTCTTTAAGACAACTTTTTAAGCTGTCGGCGGGTGTGGTTGCCCTGACCATGCGAACTCTGGGGCTGAAAAACTCCTCCAAGGCGTTCCTGAAGGACAGACGGTGGGGGGGGGGGGTATTGCCACTAAGAATTCAGTCGGACAAATCGATCACTAATTACCTAGCCAAGGTCAACTTTCAGGCAATAAACACCTACTATGTGTATACATACCTTTGTCACTAAAAAATATCGCCTTATTGCCTACGGTAACTAACCTGATCAGGAGGTATTTCGTCCAGTTTTGTTTCTGTGCTGTGAAGATGGGAACGTGAACGTGAAGAGGAGACGATGTGCGCTCGCGACTTCTCAGTCTAACATGTAAAACAAAAGTGTGAAGTGATGAATGGGACAAACAATTGGCAGCTGTCTGTCAAAAAACAACACACACACACACACACACACACACACACACACACACACACATGTACACACACACACACACACACACACACACACAAACACACACACACACACACACACACACACACACACACACACACACACACACACAAAACACCTATATAATATCCTTGCACAAACAAACACCAAAAAACGTAATCATTTAAAAAATGATACACAAGGCTACATTTTCACGCAAGCAGAACCATTCTCTGCAGCTTATTTAAGTGGTAAGGAACGGGTTGCGGAAGTAGGATTTTGAGCTGCATTTTTGTAACATTTCCAGTCTTGTCCTCACAATCGTTATACATACAAACTACATGCGTTTTTGTCACCTATGTGTAAATTCCATGGAGTTTGGATGAAAACTAAGAACGTTACAGGCCAGGTTGTGAAGGAATCTCGATGCACGTGCCGTCCTGGGGACTAGGAGAAATAAACCACTTTACTCGTCTTTGATTCAACGTTCACGACACAAACAACCACTTCACTCCATATTAAATGCAAGCTCACGCATGGTATTGAACCATCTCCAGTCTCGATTTCTTATCTAACGCGAGAGATTATCAAATCCAAGTGATTATTAGACATAAGCTATTATCAGACGTAGGGGGTTATTAAGAAATATATTTTAGCTGATGTCATGATCCAGTACTCACATAGACGATATAGACGTTGAGATCAGTCTATATGACACAACCACCATTGCTGTCGCAACCACCAACAACACGAGAGACATCTTCTTGATCCTCATCATAATACTGAAATATACTGAATCATATTTATCAAATTATGTTTACCTTCACAGAAAGAAAATATATTGTTTTGGTTCCATTTCTTGGCTGTAGCACGCAACATTTGGTGTTGGAAAACATTATGTAGCGGGGCATAGTAGCTATATGAATATATTCTAGTAAGAATAAACAGAGCAGTAGTTTGTTAAGGTAGACCATGCCCGTGTGGATGTAAACATTATGCATATACTTTCCAAATGTTACCTTTCTAGTTCGAAATGTAAATTATGAATACACTCTATGATATTACTATTACAATTCAACTCTTGACTTTATCCAGCAGTACGGTTCGTGTGGTCTATGGACATAGTCTACCTGGATCATCTCTAACGTTAACCTTCATCAAAGTACGCCGAGTCATATTTATGAACACAGTTTGTGTAATCTAGACTACAATTAAAAGTACGTCAAGTTCATAGCAGGTTATTAGTCTCTTACCGTAATGGACAGGCCGGTTCAGTGTTATTTTGAAGAGTTCTTTCAAAAGAGTTCTGCCACACCCTTCCGTCTAGCTTTTGCACTTCTTATTCCAATCTCATGTTTACCTGTAACGTTAATACGCATGTCGACAGGAAATTACCCCATTAGCCTTCGTGCGAAAGCGCCGTTTGTGGAGCCTGAGCATGGTAATCATTAACACCTAACATGTTACAGTTGGCTGCCCCTTGGCCGGGAGACAAAATTAAACAAGGGTTTAAAACATTAAAGCGCCTTTCTTATCGGGGGGATTTTTAGTTTTATCTATGCAGTTCTGGGATGGCTTTATACTTGTTGAATTAGTTTTAAACAATAACCCTTCTCCATTTTGGGGGTGAACCCCCATAAGATAGTGAAATGATCGTCAACTAGCTGTTTGAAGCCAAAAGGACAAAATCAAGTGCTCCGGCTGGGGGGGGGGGGTATTTGCAGAATGGTCGTATCATAATTTGTTGGGAATGCGTTTGATGATATGGACAGTTGACATAACAATTTAGAGGGTAAGTTTTCAGGGCCTGAAGTTTTGATTTCTGAGATAATGACACCTTTCCGATAGGATTTAATTTATAACTGGCATATACTCGGACCGTGGCGTCACCCTAACTTCACCCCTTGTCTCGTTGGAGATTTGGGAGGCCTGGCCTCCCACTGAGCCAAAGAGCTCATCTGAAAGAGTGCAGAACCAATACATCTCGCTAAATGTCGCTGCTGCGTGCATTTAGTGCTCGTGCCCAGGATTGTTTGTAAATATGTACCACGTTATAATATATATACGTTGCATTATTAGCTCATAACCTGAAAGATATTGCCCCACTAGTAGACTCATTATACAATAAATGTACTGATCTTGATTGAAACCTCCTTATGGTATGGCATGTATGGTATCGGGAACGAGATTGGGTACTAGTATATACCATGATCCAATTTGTCGCGTCAAATTTTCTGCTATTTGTTTATTTAGTTGCAATATTCTGATCTCAATAACATAGTTGAGAATATACTTGTGACGTTGATCAAACTATTAGATAGGCTTATGCTTGCTATGATATTTAGCAATCGTACTACATAACGCCCGCGGAAAATTATTGAAAGACTACTCCCCCCGAGGTAAAGATAGATTCTTCCGCCTTTGTTTGATCACGTGGTTTAACCGACACCGCCATATTTAAATTTGTCAGTCTGGTGTTTTGTTGGAGCAAGGAGGTTGGAGTTTAACTGTTGGCGGCTTTGAGAACGGCTTTTTCTCTTACGCTGTAGCTTTTATTTTTTCTCAGAACCTGAAACAAAAACTTACATGTAAATTTTGACCTGGAATCTCGGATAATGCCGTTCAACAGAGGAAAGTTGAACGCCCTGCTAGGTTGGGTAAGTCGTGTTTTGTGTTTTCTCTGACAGTTGTTGTTTTGGGGAAAATTTGTCGGCGTGATGCCCATGTAACTTGTATTTGTCTGACACAGGTCAGCTTTGTGTAGTAAGCTACCTGTGGTCCGTGTGTTTTATTAGAGAAAATGATAGCTATATTTTTTACAGGCTAACGTAGTCCCATACACACTGAGAAGAGAAGTGAGGAAGAGAATTGTTACGAATTTTGAAAGTAGAAATAATTTATCCAGCTGTAGGTGGAAATATTTGCGTGAAGACAAGCGAGGACGTGCCTTTTATTCGCTTCGGCTTATCCTAAGTTTGTTATTCGTACCATTTTAGGTAGAAATTTTTATTGAGTATAACTCGTTACCGTTTTTAGATAGTTTTTAGGGAAGTTTATCGTGAATTTTAGGACACTTTATATCGTCGTTCTTGGACCGACGCCACGAGGAGCCCACAAGTTGTCACACCTTCAGCTATCTTATAATATACTTATACAAGACCCAGATTAGACCAAAAATAGAATATTGTTGTCACATCTGGGCTGGAGCTGCCCAGAGCTCCCTAACCTGCCTCAACCAAGTCCAAAACCGCTTACAAATTTGAAAATCTGGTTGGGAGCGACTTGTTCGCCACCCTTCAACCACTCTCACACAGGCGTAATGTTGCAAGCCTGGCGTTATTACCTTCGCCAAGAAGGTTATGTTTTCGTGGCCGTGTGTCTGTGTGTGTGTGTGTGTGTGTGTGTGTGTCAACAGCATAACTTGAGAAGGCTTGGATGGATTATCTTGATACTTGGTGGGTGGGTAGGTCTTGATGAGACCTCGAAACGATTAGATTTTGAGCCCCCTGGCGGCTTGTTATGGTACTGCAGCGGAACTTCCGGTTTTGATATCTCATGATCTGGACATGCTAGGGTGATGATTTTTGGATGGTAGGTAGCTCTTGTACTCGGGAAGAAGTGACGCAAGTTTGGGCCCCCTAGCGGCTTGCACTGGAACTGCAGGAGCATTCGTATGAAAATGTTTAAAGTAGGATAACTCAATAACCGGTTGACGGATCGTCTGGATATTTAGTATGTAGGTAGCTTAAATGATGCTTGACATAATTAGATGGCAATTATGCAAATTAGGATCTAATTTGCATAATTAATAAGGGAATTCTATAATTCAGCTACCTTCCATGATAGGACTATTATACCTCGTGACATGTGTAATTAAGAATGAGAGGAACATCGCCATATATTAATTATGTAAATCAAGACCTAATTTGCATAATTAATGAGAACATACTTTAATTCCATAGTGGTTGATGTTGGCAATTTCATGTACTTACGCATTTCGAAGTTGACTGGAGGTGAACATCATTCAACATAACTTATTCAAATCAGCACCTCATTTGCATAATTTATGAGGAAATGCTAGAATTACCTTCTTTGTTAAGATAACACTGTCATTGGGAGGAGAATATGATCAACTGATGTAATTCATGCAAATGAGGATCTTATTTGCATAATTAGGGGGAAAATCTATAATTCGTCTGTCATAAAGGGTAACCTCATTTGGCGGCGAAGGTATGAGATCGTGGAACTCTAGTTTTATTGTTATTTCCATGGTAAATGCTCCGCGGAACTTCACTCGCTAGTGCCCCCACTTCGAACATTCTCAGCAAGGACACGTTTTGCCACTTCCACTGAAGCAAATCACCCTTTCTTCCTCCACACACCACCTCTTAGGAGGAAGTTCGATAGCTTCTTTCCTAGAACATCATTATGGAACAAGCTTAGCTACCACGTGATTGTTTCCCATATGGGTATAACCTTAAACTTTGCAAGTCTAAGGTCAACAAACATCTATCCTCACTGTCTGCTAGGGCTGCGTACCAGTCCAAGTGGACCGGTATGGACCGGAAAAATAGTATCGGTCCGGTCTGAAAAAACCGAAACGTCAGTGGACCGGTTTTTTGGACCGGAACAAAAATCCATACTTGTTACTACTGATGATCACTATACACAAGGAGGCCTGCCAGGAAAATGAACATCTAGCGTTAAAATATGATGGATTTACCTTAGTTTCCGTCTCTCTCATTTCGCAACAATATTTTTCCATATTTTCGTTACCGACAGACATCTAGGAATCATAAAGGAGAGGTTTATAAGCTGCGTATTGGTTGGGATTGAGCCGCTGCTTTACACCAGCGGCCACTTGCCCACACTGTGACGCACATGAATTGTTCAGGTACAGGTACAGGTCCGGACCTGTACCTAAACCTCTGTACCGGTACCTGTACCTGTACCTGATGTTACGTTTAGGTACGCAGCCCTACTGTCTGCACAGTGACCCAAAACAGTTGAGTGGCTCACATGAGCCTTGTTTTGTGGTGAACACGAAGTAAATAAATAAAAAAACACCGCCATATTATGATATTGGATTTAAACTTTCGCGTCGCATATTCCTTGGCAGGAAACGCCACTAGACAAGTTTTTCCAAGAACAGCTACAACAAGGAGAAATCTAAGATTCCATACATCCGGCTTTATAAAATAAGAAGTTTACATGTATGTAGGTACGTATAGTATTCAGGAAGTTTATCTCACATTCTAGTGGATTTTAGATTTTCCCTGTTTGATTTCTAATTTTCCCTTACAGGTAAATCTACTCGGTGTGGGCACCGTTGAGTCCCTGAGAGAGCTGCAGGACGGAAAAAACTTGGTGCGGATTGCACAGCTCATGTAAGTTTATATCAAACACTTTCTTCAACATATAAAAAACGTATAAAAACTTAGTGACCCTTTGGGGTAAATACAGGGGTTGATACTACTGCAGGGCTCAATTGTGAATAAACGTACTGGCACATTCATTTTTTTTGCCTCAAAACCTACCTGGTATTTTTGGACGGTACACTAATTTCAGCCATGCTAGTAGTACTAGTAAGTATTAGTGCTAGTCCATGTCATTTCGCAGCAGATTACGACTATGAGAAATGTGAACTCAAACTTGGACATTCAAAACCCCTTTTGCTTTTTTATCTTGGTGCACCACCATGGACCCTGACCACATAAGAATTGGGGTGGACACTTAGAGAATAACAAGTTCTTACCTAATATATGAAATGTTTCAGTGATCCTAAGGTAGAGTGTGAGGCAGAAGATGCAGCTGGTAGAGTGGAGGTGGTGAAGAGTTTCCTCGAAGGTAGGAACATACATCTCTGACCATTTTAAGTCTCATAATCATGTCTGTGGTTTACATTTAAGAATGTCATCATTTAATATCATGATATTATGTGAGTATCTGTCGGGGACTCCCACTGAGCTGTCGGGTGACTACTCTGGTAGAGCTGTCGCGAGATTTTCTCCCGCTGTCGGGGAAAAGACCATAAAATTCCTCTCTACACGCTGAAAAAAGCTGCCGCCACTGTCGGCAGTCCCGACATCTCCAGTCCCACTGTCGCAAAAACCTGTGTATAAATTGGGCCTAAGAGAGTGCCCGGCAAACATTAACGTCTGGCTTGTATCTTGTCAGACAGTTTTGGGAGACCAGCGTAAAGTTCTTTGTTTGTACAATGCTGCTCCCATACAGCATACAGTTCCTAACAATAACATTTGCATCTTTATTCAAAGAAAGAATAGTGGAACAGTAAAATGAGTGGCAGATAATGCAATCAATACCAGGGTTTGGACAGGAAAAAAATAAATGTGTGTTGTCTTTTTCCCAGGCTTTCATGTGACCTCCCTTGGGGATAACACTTACCTGCGCTGGAATTTGATTACACAGGCCAACGAGGATGAGATTGCCAAGGTAAGTGTCTGACTCTGACTCATTTGTGTCATTTGTGCTTGATACTCATATAAGAGTTTTCAACTACATACAGGTATTGATATTTTGATAGTCAAAGAAGGCTGAATGTGATCTTGAAAACCAGTTTAGCTCAAATGAATTCAGGGAACAGTTGAACTACACCTCCACTGGTCGCGACAGAGAAGACAGATGTTGTGTATGGTATTATGATTATATTCAGGTTCATTGACCCGGGGAAATTCCCCTAGCTTTTATTGGACAAGTGTGATAAACACTGGGCCTTAATGTCCCGTCCTAAGGACTGCAACCCTTTCCAGTAGCTTGTCAGGTGAGTAACAAGAGCTGGGATTCAAACTCACGACTACCTGGCTCCGAGACACTGGGTCACTAACCACACTAGTAGTACTGTAGTAGGTTCTTCTTTTCCTTTCAACCTCTGTCGTCTTTAAGCTTCTTGCTCCTTAATAAACAGTATGGTCGCAAAAAATTTTTTAAATGAAAATTGATGTGGGCAAGGATGTCATCTATGGAACCAATAATTTGCAAGTCAGTGTGGCCAAATGAGATGTGATGGACATGACAGGGCTCGAAATAATTTTTTTCAGTGTAAACTTGTATGTTGGCAAAAATCTTGCATGTAATTTGAAAAATCTACACTATGATACATAGTTAGCAATAAAGACATTAACGCTCTCAAACAGTATAGAATTATAATACATGTGTAAACACTGTCCGTGAATAGTTTCATCAGGTTGGTAAGTCACTGAGACTTTTTCTACACGACCAAGTGTTTTATTCAGCCGACGTTTCGGTGACCGTCTGTCTGACTGGTTCACATTGCACTGCAGCATAGGTGTCGCTGCTATAGAAAAACTGGTTTTAAGCTTGGTAGCATTTCTAATGTACCAACAGCACTTCCATTCTAGGGATCCCTGCCTGCACTAGACTTTTGCAGTGTGCAAACATGATATACTGGTAATTTTCAACTACATTCATTATTGCAAGTTCTGAATATTTTTACCTGCAAATCTTGAAAATCGCCTGCAAATTGGAGCCCTGCATGAGATGTGTAAAGATTTTATTTCTTGAACCTTTACCAGGCAGCCACGCTGCTCCTCTACACCGCCTTCATGAGCGATGCAAGAGAACAGTTCATGTCCAAGATGGACGGCAGGATGGGGAAGAACTGGGAAGTCACCATCAAGGACATCCTGCAGTTCAACATTACCAACGACAGGAAGGGCCCACGTCCGGATTTCGCAGACATCCTCAAAGAGCAAAGTAGGCTTTAACTTTTGTCACGTTTGCTGTGTTTTTGTGTATCTGTTTGTCATGAGTAGGTTGATAGCATGTGGGTTGACAGGCAGAATGATAGGTCAAAGGTCTCAGAATCTGGCCGGGAGCCAGCAGGAATTCAGGAGGATTGCATGCTTTCCTTGAGTTCGAAATCTCCTATTTCTTGTTTTATAAACAGTAAAATGCTGCCGTCCAGTATCATGGTAACAACAGTGACAATAAGAGTGTCCTGTTCAATGTTTTTCTATTGTCTGTGTACTAGTTTATTACAACAAACTTGTTGACATTTTTGTAGGAGTTTCTACATTGTCGGAAGAGATTATTTGCAGCGATGATGATAGTTCAGGTACATTTTGTTTCCCGTCGAAGGCTTAGTACTTTAAGCCTGGGTGCCAGACCAGGGTCTACACAATTACAAGCTAGTTCCCTGGCTCTTATACTTATAGGGCTTACATGCCTGAGGAAAATGGTATAACTCAGAGGGCTGTTGGGAGCTTGTTGCTGGACTATGTTTGCCCTGGAACAGCCTGGCATCCAGGCTAAAGTACCTTATGCTCCAGAAGCTTGACAAAGGTGCTACGGGACTCTCCTGCTTACCCATAATTCACTTCAGCATGCTACGGGATTAGAGGTTTTGTAGTGTCACAGCGAACAGGGAAGAGTATTCATAAATGGTGTACAGTGTAATGGTATATGGTGATAGTATGTCACTCATCTGATTCAGAATGGTGAATAAAGACAGTTTTATTTAAATGGTATGAAGTGTAAAAGAAATGATGGCAATGGTTTCTGAACATTTAGTAGCATGATCCATATTTCCTAAATTCTGAGTGGTGCAGGTAAAACTTGTCTGATGCAGGTGATTTTCAGTGTTACCCACAGCAGTGCAGGTATGCAGAAAAAAGGATTTTCTAGCCTTGTAAATCAAGCTTGTCTTTCCTGCTGAACTAGGCATGGTGTCACCAGAGAACGTCTGCAATGGGGGAGGCAGTGACGGAAGCCTGACCAGTAGCAACAGGAGGCACGGCTCTGTAGCGACTCCCATGTCCCCAGTTCCTGTGGTGGCCAGGCTGTTCGACAGCCCCATGTCACCTGTCAGGAACCTGATGCAGTCACCACAGATGCAGTATAAGGTGTGTATGTGTGTGTACAGTAAGCTTTCATTTACATTCACACTGTTGGGCCAACTCGCAGGTGAAAAATTACACCGGTTCCATGACCTAAAGAGACTGCTTTATAGTGGCTTTTCAGTGAAAAAATATTTTGATTCTTAATAGTATGCTGTATAATACTGTTTGAATAGCTTTTACTATTGACTCTATATACAACTAATTTGCACATATTTTTCAAATTGCAAGTCCATTTAAAACGTTGCCAACATGCAATTTTGTATATGCCATGGGTTTATTTCCAGACCTGAACCAAAACCTCTGGACTTGAATCCGGACGTGAACCTGAGTTATGGGACATAACTTTTTCGAGCTGATAGACCCAGGACCTACCGACCCTAATTTTTTCAGGACTGAAACAGGAAACACATCATTTTTTTCCTTATCAACAAGGAACATGTCCCAGTGACATTGCCTTTGGCAGAGTTAAACTAACAACAGTTCAACTCTGTCTCGCAGATCGCTCTGACCAAGGCCCAGCAGCAGGTACAGCAGCTGAAGATCGAGCTGGGGACCAAGAAGCACATCATAGACGAAAACGACGTCCAACTCCGCAAGATGCAAAGGGCGCTAGAACAGAAGGGTGAGAGGCTTTCAATCATTATACATCATAGTATCAACCTTAGGCCACACCGATTTAATTTGTTGCTTCTCGGATTCGCCTATTCATTTTTTTCTGATTTGAAAAAAAAAAATTTCTTGGTCTAAATCAACTTAAAAAATGCTCATATTTTGTCTCCAACAGTTAAAGAAAGTCCTTTTCTTCCTAGTTGTTACAGTTATTACATATACCAATGCAGTGGTTTGATTAAAAGTTCAAAATTCATTGTTTAAATGTTAACCCAGTCTTTTGTGTTAACTTCATGGCACCTATATTCTAGCATTTGGCGCTATAATTGGATGCCCAGGCCTGTTTTTTTTGTTGTTTTTTTCGCCCTGTCGCTTCATATTTTTTCTGAAAAAAATCCGAGAAGCAACAAATAAAATTGGTGTGGCCTTATCTGGGTATTTACCTTATGCAGTATTTCCTATGCAAATCGCTAGGTGGCGCACACGTACAAAGCTTATTCGTAAAGTATTCTGGACCTTAGATTGCATGGGCTGCAAGTGCCTTTAACCAGTGTTCTTGCCAGCCTGAATTTTTTTTTGTCATCTCAATTTTGTTTTGAAGAAACAGGACATGCTCCCCTGGGGACATTTTGAAGTCTTGACCCTCTGAAAGGCTATTCCCAACATTTTTCTGTGCACCCAACATTTTCCTGTGTTTAGGCTAGGCTAGGTGCACGGGTGCCAATTCCCCAAAAGAATATCGAGCCCTGAGAAAGAAAGTTGACTTATGTTCTAGCCAGCCTAGGGGGGTCCGAGGGGATGCTTCCCTGTGAATATTTTGAAATCTTGACCCTCTGAAATGCTATTTCCTGCATTTTGAGGGGCAACATGAAACTTAGTTTAATGACATCTTTTTCTATAGCTTTACTTACACACCAGTTTTGTCTGTCAAAGATGATGAATTGGGCAGAATTTTTGTCCATCGTGAGTGGCAAGATTATGTCAAAGTCAAGTGACAGAAATACAGACGCTGCCTAGAACACTGCTTTGAACTACAAGCTCAGTTCTTCTAACTGCTTGGATTGTGCGAATGGTTTTCTTCCTATGCCAGTTTGCCACGACATGCATTCACCAGTACCAATTCTTTCCTACATAGAGTCGGAGATGAGAGAGTTGTCCACAAGGCTGGAGGGCCTGAGAGCCTTGAAGGACGAAAACGACGCCCTGCACGCCCAAGAAGGCCAGAGAAAACAGCTGGAACAGAAGTGTGAGAAGCTCACGAAGCTGCTTCAAGAGTACAAAGTCTACAAGACGGAGTGCCAGGAGTTGAAAAAACAGAACGACCAACTGTTTGCAGAAAAACACCGGGTGGAGGACGCTAGGAAAAACTGCGAGGAGATGGCACGGCAGGTGCAGGAGCTGCAGACAGAACTCCACTGCAGAGGTCAGCAGCTGCAGGCCCTGCGGGATTCCATCGCCGCCAAGGACCAGGAACTGATCCACATGCAGCAGGAGAAGGCTCAGGTTTGTTTGCTTGTTTGTTTGTTTGTTTGTTTGTTTGTTTGTTTATTTATTGGGAATCTCCAATAGGAATACAAAATATGCTTACTATTTTTCTTGTTTCCTTATTTCATTATTTACTAAAATTCGTACATTGCAAATTACAATGTAACACATATTAACTTGCTACAATTACAGTTACTCTGAGGTCCCAAATAAAAGTACCCCCTGCAATAAAAGTATAACTATAAATGAAAGTATGCCCCAGAAAATCACGAAATTGACAACCATGTTTATCTTAAAATGCATTCTTACTGGTCATTGAGGTGCATGTCACTTGCAGTCTAATCTATATCTGAGTTTACACAATTTGTTGTTGATCATTATGATTATACTGCATACTGTATCATGCATGAGCAGGAACAATACTATCTAAAACAGTACTATCAAAAACTACTGTATGACGAAATGTAGCAGAGCGGTGTTGGATACTGTAAATCACTTTAATAATGCGGTTGGAAATTATAGCGGTCGGCGAAAAATGGACAATCTCACGGCACTTAATTATAGCGGTGTGAACATGGCTTGTTATCTCAGTAGGTGTCTTTTTCTCAAGCGTTTCTAACAAAATGTCGGCAGGTAACAGGGTAAAAAAATGAATAAAAACAAAAAAATAAAATAAACACCTGGCCTTTCCCACGAAAGAATCGGTAGTTCACAGAGTAAGGTGCGAAAAAACATGAATAAAAACAACAGCGCTCGGCGGCCACGCGCCCGGCGGCGGCGCTGTCTGCTGCTAAATAAACAAAGTGCGGTACCGGCGCGGTGACTTCAAAAATTTTATTAGACTCGCGTGTGTATTTGCTCAACTTCAAAAGCCTTTTGGAGGTATTCATATTTAAAAAAATATGACAGACAACAGAAGGATCGCCACTATAAATCCTGGCCGTCATTCTGCCGAGTCATTCCTTTGCGAATTCGAGACACATCGACACGAGAGACGACCGAGAACCGTGAGAATGCTGAGCTGGTTGAAGAAAGCCAACCCGTCCCTGAAGCCTCCGACCCTGCCCGGGCTGCCAAATCCTGCGGACACTGCAAATCCGCTGGACACGGCTGCCGCCAACGCCGAGGTGGAGAAAGTGATGCAGCAGGCGAGCCGCAAGAGAAAGCGTTGCGGCAACAACCACTACACTCCAGAGGTCCGGGCGAAGATTGCGAAACTCTGCATCGAGATCGGCCCACAGAAAGCAGCGAAGAAGATGACTCAAGAACTGGGGAGGGACGTGAACGAGTCAACCATCCGCTCGATCAAGAAGGCGTACCAGAAAGAAGTTGTTCGGCAGGGAACGAACGACATTTCCAACTTGCCACACAAGAACGTCGGCAGGCCTTTGATGCTTGGTGACTTGGATGCAGCGGTACAGGAGTTCGTCAAAAGCACGAGGCAGGCGGGGGGCGTGGTCAACCGCGTCATGGTGATGGCAGCCGCCAAAGGGATCGTCTTACGCCGGGACCGGAGTCTTCTCGCTGAGTACGGTGGCCACATCGAGATCAGGAAAGCCTGGGCAAATTCGCTGCTTACAAGGATGAACTTTGTGCGCCGCAAAGGCACGAAAGCAGCACGAAAACTGCCGGCTGAGTTCGATGAAACCAAGGACGCGTTCCTGGCGAGAATCACGGAAGCTGTCACCGAGTTCGACATTCCAGACGACATGGTGATCAACTGGGACCAGACCGGGGTCAACATCGTGCCGGTGGGAGACTGGACATTGGAGGAAGCCGGCGCCCGCCAAGTTCCCGTGATAGGCCTGGAAGACAAGAGGCAGATCACCCTCCTGCTTGCCATCAGCCTGTCCGGGACCCTGCTCCCTCCCCAGGTCCTGTACCAGGGGAAAACGGATGCATGCCACGCACGGTTCGACTTCCCGGAGGAGTGGGATGTCTTTCACACGGCATCCCACTGGTCGACGGCTGACAGTATGGAGCGCTACGTCGACAACGTCGCCGCCCCGTACATGGCCGCCCAGCGAGAGAGACTGGGCCTGGAGAAGGACCACCCCGGCCTGGCCATTTTCGACGTGTACAAGGCACATCGTACACCCGGCCTGCTGGCGAAGCTGAGGGAGGCTAACATCAAGCCGGTGTTTGTCCCCGCCAGTTGCACCGGCGAGTTGCAGCCTCTGGACTCCGACGGCTGTATCAACGATGCCCTGAAGAAGGATCTGACGCGGTCCTTCACGAACTTTTACGCAGAGAAGGTGGCGAAGGCGCTCGAGGATGGCGCGAACATCGAGGAGGTGAAGGTTGACCTGCGCCTGTCCGCCATGAAGCCGCTGCATGCCAACTGGCTGTTGGGCGCCGTGGACAGACTTGCCGCCAAGACCGACGTCATCGGCCGAGGGTGGGAGCGCACAGGGATCCGGGACGCAATCGAGAAGGTTCGATAGACTCTACTGTAGTATTAGCTATAAAATGTAACATTGAACTGTACCAGTATTTCACCCGCAAATTTCGCAAAATTTGACGCCATTTTGTTTCTATTGTTTACTAGCGCTTGGGTTCCAATATTCCGTGAGAGTTTCCGACGGTAGCACACAACAAAAGCCTTTCATTTTGTACAACATGTGACGCTTAACTACTGACTGTGCTTTTGACTCGAAATTTAGCAGATTTTAGCCAGTTTTCTTGTAGTTTGTACTTCATTTTCTGCAAGTTGTAGCTACTAGCATGTGACGCCATCTTGTTATTGTCTGCACGCTTGGGTGACGCTGGATTTTGTAAGACTCTGTTCCCGATATTGCTCCCTGGTTGCACAAGATAAACACCTTGCCGTTTTTGTAAAAATCTGGAGAAACTTCTTCGTCGTAATGTACGATAATGTGTATTTATACCTTGTAAGTACTACTAGTAGTAAGCTGTAAACTTTAGCATAACGCCACCATTGTTTGTGTGTACTACTAGTATTATGTAACGAGTACTGTACGTTTACGCTCTGGATTTATGAAAGAATGACGACAAACTTTCTGCTGTATAATAAATGTTTTATTTCAAGAAGAACATCAATGTTTTGCTTGTTTTATGTGTGACTCATTAGAACATTGTATGCATGTTGTGGCCAAAAATGAAGAGTGATTGTGAACGTACCATTACGAGTTTGTGTGTGCCGTGGAAAGAGGGAGGGGGGCGAAAGGGTCAGATACTGTTGCGGTAATGAAATTATAGCGGTGGAATGGTCACCGCTAAAACCGCTATAATTAAGTGACCGTTATCAAATCAAGAATTACAGTATTTACAATCATGTATTTTTTAGGCCCTGGAGCAAGCACAGCACACTGCGGAGTGGCTGAGGGAAACCCAGCTGGAGTTACAGGAAACCATGCACAGCAGTGGGGTGGAGTCCATGGGCGAGAGTCTGGGAGGCATCGTGGAGAAGCGGGTTCAAGAGTTAGAACAGGAGCTGGCCCATGTGCAGGAGAGCTGGACCCGACCGGAAGAGGCTGCTAAACTGGTAGAAAACCTTGCAGCGATGCGTGCCGCCAGCAGCAGTCTCGAAGACAACATCCGGAGTCTCGTCGCCGAGGGTGACAAACAACGGAAAGACCTGACCGACCGCCTGGACAACGCCGTCCAGAAGTACCAGGCTGCCGAGCAACAGCTGCAGGAGGAGACAGGCAGGCACAAGGCAGAGATTCAGCAGTGCCAACAGGAATACCAGGCGCTGAAAAACGACGCCGCGATGGAAAAGGAAGCACTTCGATCCAAGCTCGGCGCCGTCAGCTCCACCAAGACAGCCTTGGAGGTGACACTGGAAAACGAGCGCTGGACCTTCAAAGCGAAGGAAGAGGCGTACCGAGAAGAGATCCTGAGTACGGAAAAGAAGCTCGAAGGTACCAAGCAAAAGGTGGCGGAGCTGGAGGAGGAGAACAGTGTCGCCATGGCGTTGATGCAGGACGAGAAGGATGCTCTGGAACGTCAGCTGAAAGAGACGTCCGCCGCAGCAGAGCAGAAGTGCCAGCAGCTGAACGATCGGGTCAGCCTTCTTCTGGAGGAAAAGGCAGCTGTCATGGCTAACCTGGAGGGTTACAAGGCAAGGGTTGAGACAGAGATGGCAGGGCTTCAGAACGAGCTGGATCAAACACTGCAGGACAAGATGTCGGCAGAAAGTGCTCTTCACAACACAAAAGATCAGCTCACTGCTGCTGAGAAGGAGAAAGCCACTATTACTATGACACTGGAGCAGGTCAAAGAGCGGAAAGAGGAGGAGGCAGGGCAGCTGCAGGATCGACTGGTCGCCATGGAAACTGAGAACTCCTCCCTGGCTGCCGAGTTGGAGGGTAAGGAGAAGCTGTGCCGCACTCTCGAGGCAGAGAAGGCCATGCTCGCCGACGCGATCGGCAAGCTGGGTGCGTCTTCAGAGAAGGAGAAGACCGAGCTCCAATCTCTTGTCGCTGACCTCCAAACAGAGAGGGATGGGCTTCAAGGTCAGCTAGAGGTCGCCAATGGGGAGAAGGAAGACCTGCAACAGCAGAAGGCCAACCTCCGCACAGAATTGGACAAGCACAGCCGAGACAACGGAGACGCCTTGGGGAAGATCAAAGAAGTAGCCACGTCCAATGTGGAGCTGAAGACCAGCTTGAAGAACAGCGGTAAACGGCTAGATTCCATTAGTGACTGTCTGGATATCCTCCTCTCCTCTCAGCAGAAGTCCATGGACAGCCTCAGACAGGAGCACACTGAACTGTCTCTAGAGAATGAAGATTTGACTACCAAAGCTGCAGAGCTGGAGAAGCAGCTGGAAGAAACCAGGGGCCAGCTCACTCGCGTGATGGAAGAAAAAGAAGGTCGCATCTTGGACCTGGAGTTGGGACAGCGTGATCTGCAGGCCTCCCTTGACAAAGCGGAGCAGGAGAAGTGGTCGAGGCAAGCTGAAATCTCTCAGATGGAGAGAGCTGCTGCTGTTGTGAAAGAACAGCACGCCAAGCAGCTTGAGCAGTTGGAGTCAGAGAGTCGGGAACAACTTGAGAAGGTTTGTTTTTTTCTTTGTTTGTTTTATTAGGATCTCCATTAGTGTTACAACTTCACACTATTCTACCTGGAGTCCACTACAACACAATTAAATGAAATGTGCAAGGAAAACAAAGTTTATAATAAAATTATGAATGACAAAGGTAAGGAAATAACTGCAGAAATGGAAAGTGAGTTACTTGTACAACTGATCTTTTTTTTCTTCCCCATAAAATGGAGCCAAGGGCCACATAAATTAACAGTGACTCTTTAATATGCAACAACAATTCTGTTTCTTTTTCCACTTTTAGGCAGAAGCTTTGACAGTTCAGGTCCTTGCCAGCAACTCCCGGGCAGCAGCTGCAGAAGAAAGCTGCGAGAAACTGCAAGCAGAGCTACAGCTGCTGCAGCAGACGCAGGCCAACAGAGAGGCGGAGACAGAGACACAAGTGGCAGAAATGCAGACCGAACTCCAGTTCATACAGGATAGACTCATCCTGAGTGAGACTGCAAAGAATAGGGTAAGATTCAGGAACACGGCTAATCGGCTATGTTTCATTAAAGGCACCCAAAGCGATTTCAGGGCAGTACTGCTGGATTTTCAAAGTCAATTTTCAGGTCATTTTTTAATGTAGTAAGTTGAATCAACCCTATACCATAGCATACTGCAGTGTTCGAAATACCCGCCCTGCGGCCCGCGCTACCTGAAAATATGTACCGCTGAATTAAAAATGCAAGCGTTCTTTGTGCAGACGGCACTAGCCTCCTTTGCCGGCGTTCCGGGATCGGTCGGCTTTTTTTTTGGGGGGGGGGGCAATTTTCTGATCAAACGTAGATCGCAAGCATTAGAAGCTCCAGCCGGCCAACCCTAGTATGCCTCCCTGGAACCAGGGAGGTTCCTTCTAGTTTTTGCCCGAGGTAGCATGCTGTGCTACCTGGCTCAGAAAAGTATTTCAAACACTGATACTGATATCTGTGAGGCAAAAATGCAATGTCGCGGATGGAAAACAGTTGCTTGTTTCGTATCGTAGGCTGGTTCTAGCTATATATTGGTGGTACCAAAAGATAAGGGGACTACTCACATAGCTTATTTGGGGCTATTTCTAACGCTTCAAGTATGAAATGGTGACAAAAATGTGCTAAGAAATGGTAGCAAATGCCAATATCACCCAGATTTCCTCATCCAGAATGTTTTTGTTTTGCCCCCCTGAAATTGCATTGAATGCCTTCTTCCTGCTGCCTAAATCTGTAACCAATAGAGAAGTGGTACCAAATGGCCACTTCAGTGTGGTAAAGGTGTTTTTCTGTGCCCGTACTAACTACCTGATCCTCTGGTTCCAGGCTGAAGCCCAGAACACCGATCTGTGCTGTGAGCTGCAGACTATGAAGGAACAGGTGCTGTCTCTGGAGGCAGACATCAGTGCGCACCGACAGCAGCTGAAGGACAAGGAGGAGGCCGTCACAGCTGTAGAAAGGGCAGAAAAGGAGCTGCAGGTATGGGATGCTTATAGGTTCCTTTCTCGTGCATTTCTTACAACCCACTAGACAGTGATCACTAAGCAACCATAACAGCAATCAAACTTGGATTGGTGAGATCCTTGTATTTGAAAAATAACAAAATACACAAAATGAAATTTGTTGAGTGATCAGTGAAATATTTGGTTGCTCAGTGAAAGGAGGTGTTACGTACATTGTTTTGGGTTTGGTTATTGGACAAGGCTCAAAATACCATCTGCATATGCAGGTTAGTGCAATTAAAATTGAAGCTATGTATATTGGAGCAGTATTTCTGATGTCTACCTGTACCTAACCTGCACTGGCCTGTGTACTGGGTTTATATAGGTATATTGACTGGTACCACCTACATATTGAATGAAGTTTTAAAAAAATTATGGTTTCTGATCAGTTTTCAGTTTCTGATCAGTTTCTATACTTCCTAAATTCTGAGCAGTGCAGGTAAGATTTGTCTGGTGTAGGTAATTTTCAATGTTACCTGCACCAGTGCTGGTATGCAGAAAAAAGGATTTCCAGTCCTGCTATGGTTAATGAAGGGCTCAACTCTCCAAAATCAAGTACCCCCGTAAATAAATTATCGTATGGTTGATTGCAGGGTCAGTTGGAACTCAGCCAGATTGAGAAAGAAGCAGTGCAACAACAGCTTGACCTAGTACATGCAGCATTGGACCAGGCAGAAGCTAGCAAGGCAGACCTCAAGGGCCAGCTTTCTACAGCCCAGCAGCAACTTGAGCAAAGTAAAACTGGCAGTGAAGAGCTTCTGAGACAGCTTGGGACAACACAGGGGCAACTAGAAGAGATGACAACTTCCAAGGACGATCTTCAGAACCACATTAGGATAGCACAAGAACAGCTAGAAGCTGCCAGGGCAGACTATCAATGTCAAATGCAAACAGTACAAGGACAACTGGAGCAGACTGAAGCTGCTAGAAGTGACCTTCAGTGTCAGCTGCAGACAGCTCAAGAACAGCTTCAACAGAAGGACATTGCACAAGGTGAACTCCAGAAACAGCTGCAGACAGCACAAGCAAACCTAAAGCAAACTGAAGCTGACAGAAATGGCATTCAAAGTCACCTACAGACAGCTCAAGATCAGCTTCAACAGAAGGACACCACCCAAAGTGAACTGCAGAAACAGCTAGAGATAGCACAAGCAAACCTACAGCAAACTGAAGCTGCAAGAAGCAACCTTCAAGGACAACTGCAGACAGCTCAGGAACAGCTTCAACAGAGGGACACTGTACAGGGTGAACTCCAGAAACAGCTGCAGACAGCACAAGCAAACCTTCAGCAAACTGAAGCCACCAGAAACAGCCTTCAGAGTCACCTGCAGACAGCACAGGAACAGCTTCAACAGAAGGACACTGCACAAGGTGAACTCCAGAAACAGCTGCAGACAGCAGAAGCAAGCCTAAAGCAAACTGAAGCTGACAGAAACGGCCTCCAGAGTCACCTACAGACAGCTCAAGAACAGCTTCAACAGAAGGACACCACCCAAAGTGAACTCCAGAAACAGCTAGAGATAGCACAAGCAAACCTACAGCAAACTGAAGCTGCAAGAAGCAACCTTCAAGGACAACTGCAGATAGCTCAGGAACAGCTTCAACAGAGGGACACTGTACAGGGTGAACTCCAGAAACAGCTGCAGACAGCACAAGCAAACCTTCAGCAAACTGAAGCCACCAGAAACAGCCTTCAGAGTCACCTGCAGACAGCACAGGAAAAGCTTCAACAGAAGGACACTGTACAAGGTGAACTCCAGAAACAGCTGCAGGCTGCACAAGCAAACCTACAGCAAACTGAAGCTGACAGAAACGGCCTTCAGACTCACCTACAGACAGCACAGGAACAGCTTCAACAGAAGGAGTCTGCACACAATGAACTCCAGAAACAGCTGAAGACAGCACAAGCAAATCTGAAGCAAACTGAAGCTGACAGAAACGACCTTCAGACTCACCTACAAGCAGCAAAGGAACAACTTCAACAGAAGGACACTGCACAAGATGAACTCCAGAAACAGCTGGAGACAGCACAAGCAAACCTACAGCTAACTGAAGCTGCAAGAAACTACCTTCAAGACCAGCTGCAGATAGTTCAGGAGCAGCTTCAGCAGAAGGATGCTGACCTCCAGAATCAGCAGCAGACAGCACAGGATCAGCTTCAGCAGAAGGACTCTGCAGTGTGCCAGCTAGAAGCAGCACAGGTGCAGCTGAAGGAGATGGAAGCTGCCAAAAATAACCTTCAGGTGCAGCTGGAGAAGGCTGAGGCCGGGAGAAACGATCTTCAGAGCCAGGTGGACCTTGTGCAGGCTCAGTACATGCAGAGCCAGAACAGTTCAGACGAAGCCACGGCCGAACTCAGAGTGCAGGTGACACACTTTGAACAGGAATGCTCCCAGCTACAAGGGGAGAAGCAGCAGCTGCTCAAGCAATGGGAGGAGATGATGGCCTACAAGGTAAGATATAGCAGATATTAGGATCAGACATATTCTTCATGTTTTACTTAGTGTTATGCACCCAACTTTTTTCTGTGCACCCAAACACAGAAATTCAGCATTCAATGCAATTTCAGGGCAGCAAAACAAAAAAATATTCTGGATTAGGAAATCTGTCTGATATTGACATTTACTGTCATTTCTCAGCACATTTCTTACTTGAAGTGTTTGAAGCCCAAAAACAAGCTATGTAAGGAGTCCCTTTATTTTTTTGTACCACCAGTGAATAGCTAGAACCAGTCCGAGACAAAACAAGCAACTGCATTCAGTGACATCGCATTTTCGTCTTACAAGATATGCTATGGGATAGGGTTGATTCAACTTACTGCATTAAGAAAATGACTGGAAAATTGACTTTCAAAGTCTAGTTTTACTGTCCTGAAATCACTTTGGGTGCCTTTAAGGCAAGGTGCACAGTGCACCAATTTGAGAAAACGAATTTCCAGCCCTGAGAAAGGAAGACAGATGATGCATTTCCTGGTGGTCTGTATTTCCGACAGGTGCAGGTCGAGCAGCAGTGCAGCACCTTGCAGCGTGAGCTTGGGGAGGCAGCTGTGCACCGCCAGCAGCTGCAGCTGAACAACGCCCAGCTGTGCACCCAGCAGCAAGAAATGGCAGCAAAGGAGAACAGCTACAGGCAAAAGGTATCTTTAGCTGATTACCAGATTTGACTGATTAGGGGTTATATGATCTGCTCCAGGGTGTTGAACTAATGATGTAGGGCTCTAAATACTACCCAACACTGGTCAGTTCAGAAATTAGGGCTGTGCCAGTATTTCTGATGTCTACCTGCACCTAACCTGCACCGACCCATGTGTACAGGGTTGTATACACATGAAGGTGTATGTGGATTTTTATTTGCTGCATTGACTGTTACCACCTATGAAGTATAAAAGAAATAATGGCAGTGGTTTCTGAACAGTTTTCAGTATGATCCATACTTCTCAAATTCTGAGTAGTGCAGGTAAAATTTGTCTGGTGCAGGTAATTTTCATTGTTACCTACACAAGTGCAGGTATGCAGAAAAATGTACACGACTGAATCAGTTGAGGGCCCGTTTCTAAAGTTGTAACCCTTGTTCCAGGTGGAGACTATGCAGCAGCACTTCGAGGAACAGCTAAGAGGACTCAAGGAGCTGCAAGATGCAATGGAAGAGGTGCAGGGCCAGAAGAACATGTTGGAAGAACAACTGAAGAAGTAGGGTCCAGCTACTTCATCTGTCTACATACAATACAGTACAATACAATATGTATAATGTACAATTATTATACAATACAGTGCAATGCAATACATAGAGCATACAACATGGTGTATTCCGTATTGCCGAAAGTCGAAATGAGCGAAAATTTGGTCTCACTAAACAAAAAAACTGCTACAACATCCATTCCAACGTCCGAATCCTGTATTCAAATTTTCGAAAGCGGCGCACACGGTTGGGGCGAAACGCGTTCGAATCGTTCTATGGAAGCCCGGTTTATACACCCGTGTTGTACGGGTGGATACAACACGGCCAGGAGCACTGTATCGCCGCCCGGGTATGATATAAAATACAGTACAATACAATACAATGCAGTACAATACAGTAGCACATCCTTTGTATAATGGTGTTACAGATTCAGATAGAGTGCATTTCTTACAAGAAATCGAACACATCTCATACCTCTGAAATATTTATTTTTGTGAACTCCTTAAACTTGTTTTATTCACTATTGTGAATGGCTTGCTGATTCTGTCAGTGAAAGTAGCCTTTCTTTCGACCTCTCACAGTAAGTCTGTTCCTTTCTCCTGCTGTTCAGGTCGCAGTCCCAGGAGCACGAGCTGGCCGAGCAGCTGCACAGTTACCAGATCCACTATCAGCGTAAAAAGGACCTGATCCAGGACCTGGAGAAGTCCCTACAGAAGCAAGAGAATGCCCATGTACGTCTGTCTTTATAGCCAGTATAACCGCCCTCAGCCTAACACACCAGCTTCGTAGGCACACAGTGTAGCGTCTAGTTTAAGGTCCTATCCACGAATTTAATGATGGAGTACTGTCTATAGTTTTTGAATGTTGTATCAGAAAAGATACCGTTTGCAACGGACAAACTTCTGATGCAACGTTGACCAAACGTCCAATGAAAACTGTAAAAAAATCCGGGTTTTGCCCAAAGGCGCAGTTCGTTCTGCCGACATGCTGCTTTGTGGTATCTCCATCCCAAGATGCCTGTACCTATATCTTGTACTATTTCTACATAACCCAGGAGTCCGTGAAGAACCAGCTTCAAACAGTACAGCAAGAGAAGAACAAACTGAAGAAGGAAAACAGTAGCCTCTCCACCGACGTCAAAACGGCCATAGAGAAGCTGAAGGAGGAAGAGGCCACATCCAAGAAACTGTATCAACAAGTGAGTATACCACTATAGAGGGCTGGGGGAGACATTAAGGAACAAAGGTGGTGTTTAAAAAACATTAGAAATGCTAGTCTGTGTGTCTGTTTGTCTGTTTGTTTGTTTGCATTATTGGATTTTTGCGGTCAGCATAACATAAGGAGACCCCAAGAACAACTACTACACCAGTAAGGATAAGGAAAGGTAATCTGAAGGCATTTGGAAGAAAAAAATGTGAAAGACTGATAATTAAATTAAAAAATTATATTCTTCCCCTCTGTAAAAAATATTTTCACATAAACCTTTGGCTGTGTTGCATGATCCTGATGAACCATCAGGGCCTATCCCTTAATTTTGTTCTTCAACACCTGGTCTACACCTGTTGTGTCTCGGCAGGTGCGCTCGCTGGAGGCCCAGGTGGACCTGGCCAATCGGCAGCTCCGACAACAGAAGCACCAGGTCAGCTTCGCCACCCCTGCTGCACGCAGCTTCAACACCACCGCAGACAGTATAGAAGACACTGCTGGTATGGACTACTGGAAATCTTGGCATATTTGCATTTATTTTTGTTGTTTTTGCAGTGATTGTTCTTGTGAAAAAATTGTGACACCGTGAGTATATAGTTTTTTAATGAGTTTGCTAAATGCAAGGACAAAAGACCAATTCTGGACACTAGTAATTAGTTGGTGGAGGTATAGGTGACTGTGCTAGGAAATGGTATTTTCATTGTATTACTAGCCTACTTTACTACTACATTGTTTCAACTGCAAACTTAAAGCACTCAGTAAACTTCCAATGAATCTGTAAATACTGTCTATCTTCTCATCAGGATTTTTTTTCTTTCTTGCAGATGAGACGTTTGACTTGAGGCCCCGCTCCCGACAGCGCCACAGCACGAGCAGGGATGACCTGGACAGAACTCTGTCCAACAGTCAGGCTGCAGACGAGGAGGGAGACAAGAAGAACAGGACCATCAGTACAGACAGTCTAGAAGGGGACAGCCTGGACACCTCTATATTCAGTAGGGCTTCACAGGACAGGTAGGAAGGACAACTGACTCCTCAGGGCTCGAAATACCTTTTTTCCAGCATACCCGCACCTCAGAAATTAGGAAGGTTAGGTGCAGGTAGACATCAGAAATACCTGCACAGGTCCAATTTTACCTGCACTAATCTGCATACATGTATGCCGGTGGTATTTCAAGCCCTGCTCTTACAATTTCTATTTGTATTTCTTCGGTTTCCTGTTCTGTTTCTGCTGCATTGATGTTTTGACTTTATTTTCTTGGCTCCTACACCTGTATTTATGTAACATATGTTTGGTGTTTTCTATAAAATTTATTAAAAATGACCATTTTTCATTCACTGCCTCAACCTGCGGTTTGGAATCAACCAAAACAATGACATGCAAGCACATCTAGCCCTCACAAGACAACAGACCATAAAACGGATAGTGGATGCGTCTCTCTGATTAATCATGTTCTGTTCTGTCTGTGCTGTTCAGCGGCATGTCCACGCGTAGCCAGCGCCGCCGCACCACCGTCAGCATCGAGATGGTCCAGACGGAGGAGTCCGTGTCCCGCCGCTTGTCCCGAACCTCCACGGACCATGTGGACCTGGGGTCGTCCATTGGATCGGCCTCCAGTTGGAGGGGAGGTGGGTGTTCATGGATTATTTAGAATACTTGCGGTGGCGTCAAATGGCCAAGTAGTAAGGCTAGCGGACACGAGATCAAGAAGTCATGGGTTCTATTCCTGGCAGTCCTGGCTAGATGTTGTGTCCTTGGGAAAGGCATTTTACATGACTTTCCTCACTCATGGTGTAAAATGGATACCTGACTTTGTTTGGGGTTTTTAAAAACGAAGTACAAATGTCAGCATAGCAGATATATATATATCTAGACAAGCAAGTTTTTAAGATAGAAAAACTTGAGATCAGCCTTATACAAATTCAGACACGAAATAAAAATTTAGATATAAGTGTTTCCCAACCAGGAAATGTTTTGTTACCCCCTGCCGACGAAATCATGTTTTGAAAGGCATTGATTGGTGAGTTAAATTGTGATTGAAGTGACGATAAGTTTATCAGTATGCCATGTCATTCTTTACCTGCATTCATGCATTCTGCTGAATTATGATGATTTATCAATTTTGAATAATGTTAACAAACTTTCTGTGTCTGTTACCATGACTACAGCAGCTCCGAGGTTCTTTGTGTCGGAGTGTGAAGAAGAACCGGAGCAGTATGACTGGGACCGCCTGTCCGAGCTCCAGAGGAGGAACACTCTCCAGCCTAGACATCTGCAGAGCTGTTATCCTACAGAGACTCAGGTACACACTACCTCTGTTTAGAAATGATATGCTTTTAAGCAGAGTGTGTAGTTCAGTGGTTAGTGACTCTGCCTCTGGACTAAGAGGTTGTGAGTTTGAATCCCAGCTGTTGTCAGGGTTGCAGTCCTTAGAACAGGACATTAAGCTGTGGTTCACCGTTTGTTGTACTTGAAGTTGAAAAAGAGCTTGGGGGGTTTCCCTGGTACAGTTAACCTGTAAATACTGTACATATAGAGGCTGTCACGACCAGTGGAAGAGTAGTTCAACTGTTCTTTGCCTTCATTGGGCTAGACTGGTTCAAAATCACTTCACTTAAGTCATTTGATAAGATTATCATACAGAGAATGCTGCTTCCAATCTTGACATAATCTTTCATCAGATAGTATCTGTGACAAGCTATATATTTTCCCAAGAATGATAGTGATTCTGTCAAAACTATTTATATAGGGCTCTAGACTAACTTTTTGACTTAGTAGCACTGGTGCTCCCAATCCAAAAAATTTGGGTGCACCAGCAAAAATTTAGGTAAACCACAATGAAGGTAGATCATTGTAGCGAACGTTTTTGCAGGACATTGTACAAATATAGATAGAAACACCTAGAACGGAAGTATCGTGATCGGAGAAAAAGAAAGCAAATGTACAGTTACGACTGTCAAGCTTTGCAGTCTATGATGCGGACATTATAGTGCATGCAAGTTTTGATGGGAGCACTTGGGGCTCCTATGAAAAATTTCTAGGCACACAACTTAATTTTTGGGAGCATATGCACTGGCAGCAGTCTGGAGGGCTAATGTTTGTCCTTTTTTTTGCATTCCTTAGGGTACAGCATTGGAAGAGACTGAGGACCTGAGTAAAACACTGCGTAAGACACTACGTTCCTCACAAGCCCACAAAACACTCAGTATCACTCCGGGGAAGAAGAGGAGGCATGAAGGAGAAGAGCACAGTGTCACCAGGAAGAAGGTACGGTTTCATCTGCCCCAAAATCAGCTGGTAATGTCTGTCAAGGGTTCTCTTGGTTGGTTCTCAGATTTTTCAAGAAAAAAATGAAGCAATAGCAACTAAAAACACTGGCCTAGGCATCCTATGATAGCCCCAAATGCTACGGTAGGAGCCATGAAGTCAACATACCAGGCTGATTTGTAATGAAAACAATAAATTTTGAACTTTTAATCAAACCGCTGCATTGATAGGTGGAAAAACTGTGTAACAACTAGAAAGACAAGGACTACTGTTGGGGCCAAAATATGAGCATCTTGGAGTTGATTCAGAACCTAGCAGATATTTTTTTTTTCTTGCAAATCATAAATAATGAAACAGGCGAATCCAAAGGAACATTTCAGCTTTGCACCCTATTTGATTTTTGATTACGATGTGATTCTCTCTCTGCCAACCTTTTTAGCTGCCTTCTTCGGGGCTTATGAACTAACACTAAAAAACACACTGTCTTATCTGGAAGACTCCACATAGGATGAGGCGTCGTAATTCCATAGGACCGGCAGAAATCATGGCCCCAGACCTTGTGTCTGATGACGGCTTGTCCCTGAGGGAGGAACCCAAACCTCACCGTCGCCTGTCTCGTACCGTCAGTCAGGCGGACATGTTTGTGGTAGAGAGGGCCGAGACGGGAGAGTGTGACTATGACTATGCGAACCACGTGAGATGTTACGTTTTGCGAGCATGGTGGCTAGGGTGACTTGGGAGCAGCGAGACAATCCTTACTTTCAGCCACATAAAGTTGATTAGCCACCAGTTGCAATAAGCTGGCTCATCATTTGAACTGGGCATGTGTAGTGTGATGCATTGTGGGTAATTTCTGTAAGGTGCCTTCACCTTTGGCCTCACACATATGCACAGTTCAAACCTTGCATTGCCTTATTCCTTGTTTTATGATTTCTTTTCACCAAGGTGTAGATGTCTGGAGGCAGCATTAAATATAGAATAGATACGGTGGCCTAGTGGTATACATTTTTTTCTCAATCTTTTGCAATTATTTTGCAGGTGTATTAGTAAAGTAGTGTATGGAGATGCTAGAATCTTTCATTACATTTAGCTTTTCACTCTACGCTAGACTAGTCGGCTTGAAATGTACCACCTGCATATGCAGGTTAGTGTGGGTAAAATTGGAGCTGTATTCTGATGTTTAACCTGTACCTAACCTGCACTGGTCCATGTACTGGGTTTATATACATGTAGGTGTATGTGGATTTTTATCTGCTGCATTAACTGTTACCACCTACAAAGTATAGAAGAAATATTGGTAATGGTTTCTGAGCAGTTTTCGTATGATCCATACTTTCTAAATTATGAGTAGTGCAGGTAATTTTCAATGTTGCACCAGTGAAGGTATGCAGGAAAAAGTATTTTGAGCCCTGCTCGTGTATGGAGGGAGGGGTGGCACTACAGGTATCTGTATCTGTATTTATATAGCCGGTATAACCGCCCTTCGGCGTAACACCAGCTTCGCAGGCACCTCCTCACACGTTTCTTCTTCTTTACCAGGCTGTGGCCATGCCTAGCACACCATCAAGCTCACAGTCCATCTTCAAGACTCCCAAGAAGATTGCCACTGCAGCAGCAGGCATCTTCAAGAAGCCAACAGGTAGGTTCAAAATTTCAGTCAGTTGAATCATTTCTATTTGGTTTTCTTAAACTTCTGCTAAATTCCATACTCCAGTAAATCCGGTTGGATTATTTGATTTGATTATCATTTGCTGAATTTTATTGGCTTATGTAGGTATATCAGAATCAACATTAACTGTTAATTTACTCAAAGTTATGTGCAAAATAAACATTATAAACCCACCCATGCTTCTTATAAATTTTTTTCTTAGATGGTAAATTTTTATTTAGCTGTATCCTTTTTCTTCTTATTGGAGGTGCAAATATCTGTCTACACGGTTTGATCAGAACTTGTTTTTTTGTGTCCACAGGTAAGACTCCCACCTCCAGGAGACGTTCCCCACGTCTTCAGGGTCGGGGGAAGTCACCTGGTCGGCCGAGCAAGACCAAGACTCCCACCAAGACACCCAACCGCGCCAACAAACAGCAGGCTAAGCAGGTAATTCCTTAATGAATGCAGTTAAGACTAGAACTCTGTACCAAAACAAATTTAGGTACAGGCCTGGCCAATCATCTGTAAGTTACACATGTAGCCAACTATCTTTGTTATTAGTGAATTGTAATGTCTTTGTATTAGGGTTTTTAGTATTTAGACATTTTCTGACTTTCAAGTGAAAAATTGTCATCTCTGAGATCCAATTCACTTAATATCTTTAGTGTAAAATGTGGTATCTACTAGTGTATTGTCCAGATACAGGTACACAGATGTTCAGGTCTGGTCTGGGCCTTGTACCTAAATAGATACAGGTACAGATACAAGGTACACTGCCCTTTTAAATGTAGCATCTGGTAGACAGCAAAATGATAAATACTCGCTGAACCAACTAACTTCTAAAGAATAGAATGATCCCATAGCTCTACCCTCCTCTGTCAAAACATAAAAATGCAAAATAAGAATATACATAAAAATTCAAATATTTGACAGACATGTAGCCACTCTCTCATTGGTTGAACTGTTAACTGCCATTCTCTCATTGGTTGAACTGCTTATTGTTGTGGACAGCCAGGATCGGTCTATTGATTGAGTTGTTGTTGACTGGAATGGGAAATTTGCTTTGAAATTGCTGCAGGACCCTCGAAGGCAGAGCATCGCGTTCAACATCGGGTTCAGTCCCCTGAAGAGCTTCAGGAAGTCAGCCCGCAAGGCGAAGGAGAAAAGAGAGTCTCAGAAGGAGCCGTCACAGGTGTGTAAGGAAGTTGTGTTTGAAACAACGGTAGTGTTTGAGTCATAGATAACATGGCTGTTAGAGCAGCATTGATTTAGGTGTAGTTAGAAAGATTCAGACATCTTGGATGTCCCTAAAAAGTTGTACAAATGAACTTAAATTATGGTTTATTATGATCATTTTTATAATCAGTTATTTAAATCATAGCCAAAGGCTGAATTACATACTTTTTTTACAGATATAAAACTAACTACTGTATTGACTTCTTAGATATTTTTAAATTATCTTAACCGTCAAATTAATACTAGTTTAAAACAGGTAAATTATAAGCTTGAATTTTAGATTTTAAGAACATGTAAGCTTGGGTTTAAATTATGAATTCAGTCCCAAGTTGCTTGGGGTATTTCTATCCTTACCCATGTCCAGATCTGGAGACCTTCGTTTGAAACTGTGAAACTTATGTTTATAACACCATACTGAATACAAATGTTGCAGAAAGTATTATGTATGAGAATTCAGATTATATATTCTTATGTAATGAGTATACATGCATGTGTGATGATGATAGTAATAATTAGAAAAATTAATCTGTTAGAAATTGGAACTTGAAACAAAAGATAGTCTTTATATATATATTTATGCAATGCAGACTAGAAATTTTTAATCTTTGTTAAGTTTTAGGAAATTGAGACTTGAAATAAAGGATGAACCATTCTCCTGTCTCTTTCTGTCGCTATTTTTTTTCAGTTTCCTGTTAGAACTTGCTTACTTTTGTGCTGTCATTTAGTCTCCCTCATTTTGTCTGTCACTACTTTGCCTGTCATGTTTGTTTGTTTGTCTGTCATTTGTTGCAAATACATGTTTCTGTCTGTATGGGGAGACTTTGTTTTCCCTTTTTTCCTCCAATGTTGAGTTGCAAATGTAGACTAGGAATTAAGTTAACCTTTGTTGCAGCTCTCTTGTGAGCACCCTAAAACAGCTATTCTTTACTTACAGCGGAGAATGAGCATTGCCAATGTAAAGAGCTTCCTCCACGTGAATAACTCCAAACCAAACAAGGTTCATATCACTTTAAAAAAGACATTACTTTCTGCAACTGCTCTAACTGCAAATCAAACGTCCTATTATACAATGATTTTTGTCCGTGCTTTAAAAAGTGGGCCACTTCCTGCAAATGTATCAAATTTAAAGAGTTATGTGTTCCAAAAATGGCAACACATCAAAAATCACTGTAAAAGAAAAAGAGAGAACTGGAAGTGTATCCCACTTAATGAAAAACTGACAATGTATCTAAATGGACTTGAAAACAAATCATGCTTTGAGCCTCTATCACTGCATTAATAACAGATAATCTGCTGCATGCACTGCTGAACTTGCTTGCAATGTAGGAGAAAATAGCAAAGCCTTAGAACCCTCCATGCTTTTAACAAACAGCATTACTAAGGCTTCATCTTGCTTGTTATGTTTGACCGCCATACAATCAACATACCATTAACAGGCATCTTCTCAGCTGCTAATACCATGCCAAGCTAATCTCCAAGCAGATGTAATAAGGATCCAGCTCATTTTCATCGTTTTTCACCTGTTTTTGCAACATTGGTGCCCTTTCCTAGTATTGTATTAACCAACCTGCTTCCTCCTACAACAACCAATGTTGCAAAAACACACACATATATAAAATACTGAGAATGAGTTGGATCCTTACATCTGCTTGGCACAGCGTCATTCCATTGTGATTGGGTTCGCTAACCTGTCTCCAGATTTAGCAAAAGATAAGTAGATAATCCTCTTCCGTTGTTCAAACCGTGTTAAATCGTTTCCTCAACAGACGAAAGCAGGCCGCAAGCCCTTGGCAACAAGGAACAACGCACAAACCGGTGTGTAACGTGAAGACGGTACCGATGGGACAATCAGCAAACTTGGTGCACCAGCCTACATCACTAGATAGTTCTGAGATCTTTTTAACAGTGGAATCAGTGCAATAGACAAATCTGGTAGAGGACAGAGTTAAGTGCTGGTGATTAAACACGTAAATCTGGTGCATTATGTAGATGTTTACCAGCCTGGTTGTCATCCTGGGTAGTTCAGTATCCCCCAAACAATGCTAGACTAGACCAGACCAGTTTGCCAATTAAAAATAAGATAGAATCTATTGTGGTTCACACTTAAAGTGTTGTTTGTATAAATCGTGAACGGTTTTAGACCTTATTTCCTCATAGTATAGGCACAAAAGTATAGGTGCTAGTCAAATATTTTCCTACCTTTATTTTTTACCAAGTCCTGGGTGTAATGTTGTTGTCATGGTTTGCCATTACATAATATTTTATAATTAAAAAGCAGTGTTTTGTCAAGTTTTTTGTCTCATCTGTATAAAACCAATTGTGAACGGTTTCACGCCTTACTTACTCATAGCTACATAGTAAAGAAAGGACAAGGTTCTAGTCAATAGCTACATGTACATTTACTTTTAAGTCTTGATAATTGATAATAGTATTGGGTGAGATGTTGGTGTCATGGTAAAAGGCATTGTGTTTTAACAGTAGAAAGTCTTTTCTGCTAAAGTAGATTATTTCTGAGTGTATGTTGATTGTTGAACAGCATTGATTTGAAATGAAGAAGCATTTATTACTGTAATATGGCAGCCTTTAATCATGCTTGTATATACTGTACAAATTTTCTGTCCTTGCAGGTGATCTCTACTGTTGTGTGATTGTTCCTCCATATCTGAGTAAATAAATATGCTTTCTGTCACATCTACACAAGTTGTCTGTTCTCAAAAGCTTACCAAAAATAGTTTTAGAGTTGTCTTCATCATTCATGTGACTGAAGTTCTTGTAAATAAAGATGTAAAGAACATTAGTAGGCCCCTTTTCAGCAATAAGGAACAACAGTTCTCACAGCTTTCTCCATATTAATTTCTAACAGATTGCCCAAGCGACCACTTCTATAAGCCGGCCATCTGGCCATAATTTTTCTCGGTCCCGATTTTTTCCCATAGATGTAAGCATTAAGGGACTTGCCCAAGCGCGACCACTTGTCCAACACGACCAACACTTTTTAATTCCGCACATGGCCCAATCTCTGCCAATGACGACCGCGTCATTTTCAAACGTGTGGCAGAAAACGTTTTTCGATGATAACTAGCGAGAAATCTTGATGGAATTGGCCAGTTTTCCATTGATTTTGACAGCATGACAATCTTTGCACAATGTAAAATGGCGTCGGCTGGGTTACTTTGGGTTAATTGTGCAGTCTATTGTGTGGAAATTCTGCTGCAGTTTTTAATTGTTCTCTCTCTTGTTGATTTTTCTACAAGAAGACCACTTGTCTAAAAAGACCACTTTTCCTCGGTCCCCTGGGTGGTCGAATTAGACATGTTTGACTGTACATAACAAAGAAAATCTGTGCATTATTGGGCCGGAAATGGTGTTTGGAAGGCTGATGCCGAGTCATTGCACAAAATTCCCATACATAAACCTTCCTACAGACTTCAGAATGAGTTTGCCTGTTGCCTGCCCTACATGTACAACTCTAAAATCAAAACAAACTGTCTACAGGTACTGTGTAAAGCCAACCCAAATGGGTCCTTAAAGAACAACAGAATGACCTTTAGGGCAGAACAAGCAACAGTTGGTACATAAAGAGATTAAATACATCAGGTACTTCATGTGCTACTAAGGCACAGTGATGTTTTGGAACAAGTTTGATATTACAAGATTTGAAAGACTTAAGTTTATTTTACAAATGTTTTCAATCACCCCAGATCTATGCATGTGTCAGACCCACATGACACAAGATGGCAATTTTGTTTTGTTCTAACTACTGACTAAACCTGCGTCACTCTAAACCAAGCACAAAGTTGATGCCTTGGACGATGCCTATGATGACTGGCTGCCAGGCTACCAGGTAACGTAGCCAGTCCAGTAGCTGCCCGTAGAGTACATGAGGACGCTCCCAGCTGATGGCATGGTTAAGAAATAACCGTAATAGCACAGCACATCATTGGACAGAAACCTAAAAAAAATTGGATTATTCCATAGGGGAGGGGTACTAACTCACATAATTACACATACAAATGTACCAGTGTAGATTAGTCCTTCTATAGCAACAGCTTCATAGACTACAAAATTATGGAACTCTCTCCCTGACAAGTGTTTCCCTCAATACAAACCACAAGCCTTCAAAGCCTGACATGCACACTACTGTAAAGGGTCGCAGTCTTTGTGCTTGTTGAAAAGATCTAGGGGAATTTCCCTGGTACATTGAACCTGTAAATACTGTACATAGCGTCTGTCTTCTCTGTTATGACCAGTGGGAGATTAGCTCTAAAGTGAGATAAAACTGGATCGAGATCACTTTCCTTTTTTACCTCCTAGCATAACCACCTACATGTATACCTCCTACAACCTCAGTGCCCAAAAGTGTTTTTAGGCCTTGCATTGAACCAAAAAAAGGTAGATGTAGAAAGGATACGGATTGCAGAACATCCTCTTCAGATCCACCTTCTCCTTGCAGTAGGGACAGGTCTGTTTCTTTCCCACAATGCACCAGCCCCGGATGCAGAATTCATGAAATCTGATACCTAAGTTAAGAAGCCTCACAAGGGCACACAGATCAGGCAAATCTTATGCAATGTCATAAAGAGGAAAAGGAAACTAGAAAGGTAACATTTGCAAAGCAAATGCATAATGTTTACCTTCACATGGTCTTGCCTAACAAAGTACTGCTCTGTTTATTCTTACTCAAACACATTCATATTCATTATATGGTGACCAGCCCCTCCAGCTCTGTCCTGCTACATAATGTAATCCAACATCACAGGGTGTCTGCTTCAGCACCAGTTACCATGGGGACGGCTATCTGGTCATAGACCTTATGTGTTTGGAGAAGAAGAAACAGAGTAAAACAATATGTTTTCCATAAAAATTCCGCTGTTGAGATTAACAAAGGATACAGATGGTCACAGCCTAATCTGTATGTCTTTTCGATGATGCCATCTTCCTCCTCATGTATGACTATCTTCTGGCCGCACACTGCACACACATTTGGCTCCAGGTGACGAGTCGGCATTCCTGTGGTGGAGTAGTACTGTGGAGCACAACATCTCAAATCTTACTATTAGAACTTAAAGGCACCCAAAGCAATTTCAGGGCAGTGAAACTGGATTTTTTAAAGTCAATTTTCAGGTCATCTTTTTAATGTAGTAAGTTGAATCAACCCTATCTCATAGCATACTGATATCTGTGAGGCAAAATTGCTTGTTTCATATCGTAGGCTGGTTCTAAGTATTTATTTGTAGTACAAAAAAAAAAGCTTCTTTTGGGGCTATCATAATGTTCAGTATCTTGTTGAGAACTCACCCCTATTGTGGCAGCGATCTTGTCAGCACAGATTTCAGCAAAGTCCCTCCCCAGAACTCCGTAGTACAGTCCGTAGAATATTGTCACCACTCCAAAATCCATGGCAGTTTCAGGTTTGATCCTGTACAGAGACAGGAAAAAGTCAATGTTTCTTTGTTTTGCATAACCTTTAGGTGTAACACACCAGTTTTGAACAGTAAGTACAAGCTACATGAAAGTAAGTACTGTAAGGTTTGATCCACTCACACCAGAAGTGTGGTGGAATCTTTAAAATGCTTGAGATGTGGCTCTCCTTAAACACTAATGCCCTTGTAGGAAAACATCACTGACAGAGTTGTTTTTTTTTATTCATAAATTTCACACTTTTTAAAGATAGTTGAACACAGGTTAAGGGCATGGTTTACTTACATGAAGATAAGGTTGACTCCAAGAAAAGTGAACATGACAGCAAAATATCCCAGCAGTCCCAGACCGTAGCTGACTTTGTACAGGAGGTAGAACCATTTGTACACCAGTCTGCACAGGAAAAATACAACTTTAGTATATATGATTTCTTCAATTGTTAAGAGCAGATGTTTCAATAATCTATCATCTTCATCAGGGCAACACCTAGCTTCAGTACACAGTGAACCAGTCATAATTCTCGAGATGACAGTCATCGAAATGTCAGCTTTTCTTAAACAAGTGGTTGTGAATAAAAAAAAAACTGCTATTCTACTGCCACTATTACAATTATGCCAAACCCGTACTATGAAAAATGGTACAGTTTTTTGCTCCTCTACCTTGGTGTGTTCCCGGAAAGCGGTCTCCTAGTGGCCTTGTAAATGATGAAGCCAGTGACGGCAGAAAAGATGACCCAGGTGGAGAAGAAGCGCCACCATAGCAGCTTCAGGGTGAAGTACAGGGGGATCGTCCACAGGCCAAACAACGTCACAGCCTGGCAGTACAACAGAAATATGGTGCATGGTACATCAACATTGTTAAGAGCTACAGTGTGTGTGTGTGAGTGTGTGTCCTTCTCATGGGCAGCATGTCAGCAGAACGTACTGCGCCTGCGCAAAACCTGGAGTCTTCACGGATTTCGTTGGATGTTTGGTGAACGTTGCATGAGAATTTTGCACCTTCCAGATGATACATTTTCCGACACAACATTTGTTAACTACAGACAAGATGTCATCCTTAAATACGCGAATACAACCTTACTAGTAAATGAGACATTCTGCCTATGCAGAATACATTATGTTTTTCAAGCAGGCACAGTACGTTCTGCCGAGTTGCTGTCAAGGGCTCCCTTTAAAATCAGCCATATTTGGCTGAACAGACTACCAGTATGTATCCAAGAATAATAAATATACGAATGAATAAAATTAAGAAGATTACTCCTAGGGAGATGTGCTTGGAGATTGACTCACGTTGTAAGACCTGGCGTGTTTCTGTTTCCACTGGACCAGTAGGATCTGTGCCACCAGCAGCACCGCGATCAGGATCAGAACCATCTCAGCGTGCATCGCCTCATGGCCACGGTGCTTCTCATGGAGCCGCTGATGCTCGATCCTGATGGACCAATCACACACGTATGTTGTAAACGCAGCAACAGTGAACTCATTCAAAGCAAGGTTCGACAAACACATGGAGTATCACCCGGTTAAATATAATTTCAAGATACTGGATCATCCACAAAACCCCACTATGACGATCAGCTAGAAGGGAAGTCAACAGGAGCGGCCTCAACTGGACTGATGTCCTACCTGGCCGTAGATACTCTACTCTACTCTACTCTAAAATGTACACGTGAAGTATTGTAGTATCACTGCACGGTCATGTTAATCAATCAATCAACAATTGTAATGGATACAATGTATGGCAAGTTGGTACTACATAACTAGTCTGAGATCAGTCATTGAATGTGTTTGTTTATTTGTTTTGCATGACTGGTAAACCGCCTTTAGGTGTAACGCACTAGTTTTGTACTGTATGTAACGAGGTAACAGAATCTCCAGCTTTTAGGTCCCATCAAAGAGTACGTCCCTAACCGAAGCTAGTTACCGCTCAGTTTCACCCATCATTTGGATCACTACATCATGTGTACCTCGGTTGGTGCCTTATAGATGTAGATACAAAGCTTCACACAGATATTTGGTCTTACCTCCATCTTTCCTCATCAGATAGGTGGGACAGATCCTCCAGTTTCTGGAAAGATATAGGATAGAAAGTCTTGATAATATGATACATGATAATTTTATGCAATCATTTATAAAATTATTAATAATTCCAAACGTTCGTGGAGAACAACGTGTTGTTAAATACGAAAATTCTGGTGATAAAAGGCTTAAGACTGTTAGTATCTCATAATGACATGGACACGGGGTAGCATAACAGCCTCTGTACACTCATGGGTTTGCTTGTAACCTATGCACTGAAACATGAACAACGCAATCAGGTTTGTGTAGGAATTCCGGACCGATTTAACCCAATTTTACTACAATAAATGCCTGTACAGGTGACTCCACTGTTTGCACTGTTCAATTCTGGCGATTATTCACAGAAACTGAGGAAAATTACATGGAAACTCAGAGCCTCTGTACACCCATGCGTTTGCTTGTAACCTACATGAATATTTTCACTGAAACATCAACAACGCAATCGGGTTTGTGTGGGAATTCCACACCGATTTAAGCCCAATTTGCCACAGTCAGTGCCTATACAAGTGACTCCACTGTTTGCACTGTTCAATTCTGGCGATTATTCACAGAAACTGAGGAAAATTCCATGGAAACTAACCGGATCTCCATCCACAGCGACCGGGTCCGCCATCTTTGATGAGGTGTACAGGTCACTGGAGGTCAATGACCGAGCGACGACTACTTGGACTGGTCCATCATGTCAAGAAAGGGGTGACATTTTTCGCTCTGTTTTAAAATTACTGTTAAAGATTCATCGTTTAGATAGAAAGATTCACAGACTTGCTCAACTTTTAAAATCTCTTGACATTTTTAATTTCTTCCTCCATTTCATTGTGTGGAAGAAGAAGATACCATCTTCAAGCAGATGTTGGGAAGGGAAGATCATCGGAGGTTTGGCAGCCCCGCTGTTTTCTGACACACAACATTTTTTTTTATTATTCATCAAAACATGAAAACATAACAAGGACAGTGTGACGCTGCACTCAAGTCTGTAACTTATATTAACAGCGCCACACAACAAAAAAAGTACAATTAACATTTAAATACACAAAGTTGACATATCTGTGCGCCGTAGTTCCAACACCACAAGACCTTAAAAATGTTAATACTAACAAAGTTATTTGAACGGCCGTTTTATTAAGTTCAGGTATAAACCCAAGGAACCGTCGCAGCAAATAATTCGCGCCATTCTGTGTTTCTGCTTCATTTCATTGTAATAAGTGCGGCCTAAATAGTCACGAGAATATAGAGGACAATGTTAAGTACAACTCACCACCTGAAACGGACAAGGTGAATGTTAACCACCGATTTTTTTCCCTTCAAAACACACTCGCCACCTTGCTGCAGCGTGGTCCTACCACCTGTTGATGGATCACCAAGATTTGCATTTTCTTAATGAAGTGCAAAATTAGACTAAACACCGGCGTGATCTTAACACCTAACCTGTAAATGAATTTGCATTTGCAGAAAAAATTGCAACCTAGTAGACCGACACCAGTAGCCTCTACCATGCACCACGGATCGCTAGAAAAACAGTAGAAATTGGCCAAAATAAAGGGAATAGTGTACGAAGGGAGTTAGCCGCCCAGAGAGGGACAATATGCGCCCACGCGGGTGGTACATTCTGGTAGTTTGTGGTGGCACCACAAACTGAGTGCGCCTCGTGTGGGCTGTTTTAGCGCCAACCATCAATGTCGGAACTGTGAAATAATCCACAAATATGTTGAAAAGTGCAAATAAATTACAATCACACGAAGATTTTTTTCAATTAAAAAGATATGTCAATTTTTCGTGCAAAAAAAGCCCTTTAAATAAGACACCTAGGAAGGCACGTGTACACCAACAAAACACTCCGTAATCCAGACAATTACTTCTGAAATCCCGTTTCTGACAGGCATTTTCAACATTTTCTGTTGAGATTGAAGTTCTTTGATGTTTGACTGGTGACTTCCTGGTATAAACAAGACACGCGTGTTTTGTTCCGCTCTGAGATTCTTCAGTTTAATCAAGTTGTAATAGTCTGGGTGGGAAGCTGTCTGCCTATACCTTGTGCTGAACACCAGCATTGCGTAGCCTCCTCTGCAGGCCAGCGGGCGGGTGGGCGTTTTAATACTGGGTTTTGTAGAATTAATATTGTTAACGCGTTCTTTTGCCGGCCATCGTACAACCAACCGGCGATCGTATGACTAACCCGCCTAGGAAGAACGCGGCAAAAGAACGCGTTAACAATTCTAAAACCCAGTTACTGAGAATTAAAACGCCCACCCACTCGGAAGCCTGCACAGGAGGCTATTAAGTATTGGGCGATATCGATGTACAGCTGAGTTTGTGTGTGTGTGTGTGTATGTATGTGTGTGTGTGTGTGTGTGTGTGTGTGTGTGTGTGTGTGTGTGTGTGTGTGTGTGTGTGTGTGTGTGTGTGTGTGTGTGTGTGTGTCTGTGTGTCTGTGTGTGTGTGTGTGTCTGTGTGTGTGTCTGTGTGTGTGTGTGTGTGTGTGTGTGTGTGTGTGTCTGTCTGTGTGTCTGTGTGTGTGTGTGTGTGTGTGTGTGTGTGTGTGTGTGTATGTATGTATGTAGGTATATGATGTATATATGTGCGCGTGCGCGCGTATGTTAGTTTAAATGTAGGCTGGCGCATCCGACCAGGTGCCAACGTACCCTGCAGACCAACTGCCAACCACATCCAACCTTGCTCACGACAGACTCCCAACAACGGCATGGTCTGGAGAAGGTTGTGACTCTCACACGACTATCTTCACACGATTCTCTCTCCATCCCTCAATCCGTTGTTCCCTCCTGAATTATTAACATCGACCTAAGTACAGAGAGCCGCCTGATTAATTAATCCACTGTATAAAACGTGCTGCCGGTGTTGTGAAGAATTTTCCTAAACGAATTGCAAATTTTTCCACCACGTAAGCGACATAGCACACCGTATATGACTGACGTCTGGATAGCCGTTGCCATGGCTACGGACCGAGAGTGTCGAGAAGTGCGATTCGCAGGTTCATAACAAAATCAGAAAACTGTTGAGGGAAGAGCAGAGACGACAACTTACCCGTTTTTCCCGCCCAACCAGCACAAGATGCAAACATGAGA
The DNA here is from genome assembly GCA_013266295.2 of Branchiostoma floridae x Branchiostoma japonicum. Classification (NCBI taxonomy): domain Eukaryota; kingdom Metazoa; phylum Chordata; class Leptocardii; order Amphioxiformes; family Branchiostomatidae; genus Branchiostoma; species Branchiostoma floridae x Branchiostoma japonicum. Next base: position 6,023,146 of record CM023827.1, on the reverse strand, counting down.
ACGGACAACCGCCGCCGTCTGATCGACCGGTAAGCTAGACCAGTTGGTTACATTCACCATATGATTTTTTTGAGTGGTAGCATTTTCAGCGAGGCTATGGGGGATCTACGCTTTAATTTTCCCTACGAATAGAATTATGGTGGCTTTCCTTAGGACCTTAGCGTAGTAGGTACACACTGATTGGTCCTGTGTCGCATCTCAATCTCCTGTTCAACATGGATAGATCAAGGAGGTTTAAAATGAGAATTTAAACCTCCTTGGATGGATTGAACGTGGAGTGAACTAAGTTTTGTTATTACACTACTTTCAGCGACTGCTGGCCGTTTTCCGGGCTGTACCTGTCGGCACGCAGCCCCCCTGCCGTACACTCGGGAAAGGCTGGACGGGAACAGCGCACCCCGCCGCCGGTAACTAACTTTCTCACTCCGTTCCTAACGTACTTTTCAGCATTCTTGTAGAAGCTCCTTGTAGAAGCCCGGTCACATACGTCGTGCAATCGTCGTACGATCGCAAAACTGAAAGCATTCTTAGTCGTGCATGTGTCCTAGCTGCAAAATTCATCTGTCTTGTTACGGAAAAGGCTGTCTTAGAAACTTGTCGGTGGTTGGTTCTGTCGCCAGCCTGCCTGAAAATTCTACGGAATCAAAATCGTACGACGACCTAGGACGAATGTGACCGCGCCGTAAAATATAAATGTACAACGGTAGAACTGTGTTTCTTTCCGACAATGTTAGTAGACATCTTATGATTCAAGCAGAAAGTTATTGGGGAAATCTTTGCTAAACGCATGACGCAGATCTAGATGAATGCTTATATGAATGCTAGGTCTAACATTTTGTGCAGTTTGAACAATATGCAATATTTTATTTTTTTTTACTTTTAGAAACCAACTTATGATGATTTTTATCAATAATTTGAACGAATGATAATTTCACTTTCTCACATAAACGCTAATTATTGATATCTCACTTATTTATCAGTGGGGTGACGCCGAGCCAGTCGGCCACCCACCGGCCAAACCACCGGACGGCTGCCAGGGTCTCGGTCGCGGACCGGGGTTCAACGGGACCGCTGACTACGGTGGTCGCGCACCGGGGTTCACAGTCGAAGGGCCAACCGTCGAATATTCGATTCCACTTCCGGGGTTTTCTAAAACCCGGCAGACTGTTCTGGGACTGAGAACAGCGTTGACGAATGAACGAGAGCACATGTTAGCCTCCGACTTTGACCCAAGATATAAACAAGAGAGAGTCGGTAATGATGGTGAAATCGTACTGACTGAAAGAAAAGGATCAATTTGAGATATTTTGTGGCTCATTTACCGATGGTCTACTTCTGATTACGTTGTCAACTTTTGGGTATGATTCGAGGGGTGTTGTGGGAACCCGATGTCTATTTTGGTTCGATCTGCGCTCTCATCCATCTTTTCGGCATCCAATTATGGTACGAAAGCACACGGCAAATGTTGCAGAAAAAGCACAGAAAGTTTCGTCTGGGATTATCAACGGGGTATTAGGTTATAGCTGACTGATTGGTGGTGAACTGATTTCGGCACTTTCTTTTCTGCGGCCCACTCACGTTAGTAGGACTGCTGCTCGTTCCATCAGTTTACAAACACAATGAGTTGGGTATCATAGAAAAGAAAATTACACAAGCTTTCTAATGATATATAATACATTGAAATTGATAACGAGACAACAGAAATATAATCGAACAAAGTTGAAGTTTAGTTCCATGGTGGATACCGCTACAAAGCGGCCGCGTTCCAACACGCGGGGCGCTGTGGTCTAACGTTAACCAGGCCAACCTTGTCTATTTTGGTTCTGCGTTATCATCCATTAAAACGTTATCAATCTATAAATCAAACTAAAGCTGATGTTTATGGGAATTAGCACACACAGTTTTCAAGAGGGATTAGAATGCAACCTGCTGATTACAATCATTCAAACATAACTATATTTGGAAAATGACATCACAAATAGTTGACGTGTGTCAGCATCTCTACACAAATACTGCATTACTGCAATTACAACTATCTAATTTATCTAAACTTAGCAACGAACGGCCATTAGCGTAAAGTATTTTTTATCATGGACACTTTTGAACTGTACAATTAACAACTGACAAGCGTATTGAATGTTGACACTCTAATCGTCCACATACACGAAGACCTCTGATAACTGATACATGTATTATATATTATGTTCATAGCCTGGAGTCCCGTGTTGTTACCTTTGGTCCGCTCCCGACGGTCGCTACCCCCGCTACACAGTCAGCAAAACCACAGTTGATCTATATTTGTACACATACATGTAAGACGCCACACAAAGATTACAGTCAAGTTCCATGGTTGCTTGCTAAGAGACGGTGCCTCATGATCCACCCAATCCTGTAATGATTATCAAGAGAGTTTGTTAATCATGGGCCATGATTAGGCAAGGGCCTTGCTGAATCACGTACGCCGAGTACTCCGGAGTACGCTGATTAGCAAGGAGTTCGCCCCAGAGTACGCTGCTAGGATCCGCGCTATGCCTGGTGGGGGACCACCGGCGCAGGATGACCTCACGGCCAGGGGTCACCCAGAGGGTCACCAGAAAATGGCCGCTGTATTTTTCACCGGCGTGGCTTCGCTTCTGTATGCAACCTACTGTCGGCCTCTGTGCGCCTGGTAGTAACTTTTCCAAGTTACCTATTCTACAGGTAAGTAATCTTGCTCCAGGGTTTAAGCGTTGAATAAGGAGAAGAATATTAGACTGGGATTCGGGTCATATTTTCTAGCCATGCATGCGGCTTGTAGTAGTGCTGTTCTACCCGGTACGTACTGGTTTGGAAGGTTTAGTAGTAATAGTTCCTGGAAACCCCAATATAGTCAAAGTAACGTGTTTGCCTGTGTTTTTACTTTGAGCAAGGATTGTAAATTGTTTTCAGCTTTTGCTGCTACAGCAGTAAGCCATGTTTTTGGCGCTGTAGTCTAGCTGAAACCATGCATAAATTATGCATTATGCCAGCTCAATAACATTTACTACGAAAGACCATACTCCATAGGTCCGTGGATAGGATGTAGGACTCGGAAGCTAAAATAGGTTTGGTAACCAGTCTATAGGTACAATGTAGCGGTTGTGTAGAGCGAAGGGACAGAATTCAACAGAGAACGAGCTGGATTCAGAGAACGAGCTTGATTCAACAGCGAAGGAGCTGTGCTCAGCAAAGGAGCTGTGCTCAGTGAAGGGATTGCTCAGCGAAGTCGCTGTGCTTAGCGAAGGGACTGTGTTCAGTGAAGGAGCTGTGCTCAGCGAAGGGGCTGTGCTCGGTGAAGGGACGGTGCTCAGCGAATGGGCTGTGCTTCTGTTGAATTCAGCTCCTTCTCTGTTGGATTCAGCCCCTTGTTGTGGTCAGCTTTCTAAACGGCATATGGGGAAAATGGGACTGAGAAAAAGCAGTTATGGCTTGTAAAGATAGCTAGTTTATAAAGATGGTTGCTTGGGCAAGTTTGTATATCATTACAAACATGGTGATTTGCCCGGATCACCATAGCCTGGAGTCCAGCCTTGTTAGCTAATACATCTGCTCCCCAAGATCCTCTAGTACTAGTACTACCCAAGGCTATGATCACCATTGCCAGTCGCCATCGTTACTTTTTGGTGATTTATTGTTCCAATGGCTATTTATACATTTATACAATTGTTTTACACGATGATAAAGAAACAGGCAGTCCACAAACATATGGGGAAAAAAATCTGCCTTATAACCTGTTTTATTGATGTTAGACTTTAAATTGTTAATCTTACTTAATGGATAATCCGTGCCCTTTTTTTTGACAGACATGGGGAAGAGAAGGAATCATCAGCAACAAGCCTAGGAGACCAAGAGTCCCATCTAGAAGAGCCCAGCTGGATGGGTCTTATGTTGACAGTTACATAGAATACAGCAGTCCAGATTGTCCTGACACAAATTCTGACACGCTTATACGATTACAATCGCTAAGCAGGACTGCTGCTTGGCCGACAGAGTCGTATAAGCGGAATGGACTCATGGTCCAACCTATGTGCTTAGCGACTCTATGGCCCCAGAACCTTAGCAGACCTGCGCGAAGCCTGACGGGAACCCGTGAATGACCCTGAACCAAGATGGCGGCGCCCAGTTGATGTGACGCGCCAGATTGAGTAAAAGAATACTCCATATACAATAAGTCGTACTACGGTCACGATATGTCAAAATGAGATTGAGACAGCAGTGAGGAGGAGCCAGTCCAGGTTGGCAGGTACCATACCTTATACCTGGACCTCGAGAATACAAAACCCTGTGAATTGGTCCCCCAAAGTACAACCTGAAAATTTGTTGAATAATTTGAGAGCACTAAAATCCCAGAGAAACAACTTTTTACTTTGTGATGTCAATATCATACTGCAGGTGTGTCTGTGTGTGTGTGTGTGTGTGTGTGTGTGTGTGTGTGTGCTGAATAGAATTTAGGTGCCAGTGTCACCGAAATGAAAAGAAACCTACACTAGTGGGCCTCACTGGATGACAGGCGAAAAATGTCCAGACTATGCATGATGTACAAAATGACTAATAAACTGGTGGATGTACCAACTACCAAGACGTACCTAATACCAGCTCAGAAAAGAACAAGAAATAGTCATACCTTCAAGTACCAGAGCCATCAACCAAGGATTGAGGTGTTCAAAAACTCATTTTTTCCTAGAACTATCGTAGAGTGGAACTCGCTGCCACCAAGTACAGTAGGGGCATCGTCACTAGATAGCTTTAAACAATGTCAAGAGTTAGACGTTCAAAGGTTAGGTGTAACAGGTCGTTCAGTGTAATGTAGCCAGCTGCCCCCGCGCCGCGTGCCTGCGAAGCTGGTGTGTTACGCCGAAAGGCGGTTATACCTGCTATACAGATACAGATACAGATTAGTATTAGTTACTCCATGGGCGGGGCGAGGTTACTGTGTATATCTGCAGTCCCGCCCACTGAGGGGGTTTCTAGTCTCCCCGTGGGTGAAGCCCGAGGAGACTAGAAATCCCCAAAGTGGACGGGACTGCAGATATACACAGTAACCGAGCCAAGCCTATATGGAGTAACTTATTTAGCCCATGGGCACTTCCCCGAAGCTTAGCTTCTCCAATTTTTATGATATCAAATGAAATTGCCATTCATTTTTTCTGAAACAGGTATAGATTGTTTCTTGTTTCAGCATCAGAGGAGCCAGATGTGCTCAGACAGGCTGTCTGTCCTTCATCCCAAGAGGGGATTAGGAGTCAGGCAGGGGGTACTGGGATTGGTCAGGACAGGTCACATGCATATATCCACCACAGTTTTTGGTGATATCCCCACAGTTTTCCCTTCATTTGAAATAGCCCCACAGATTTTTGATAGTCTCACACTATGTGGATATAACCACAGTAAATGAACAGCTCCCATTGGCTGAGGGGAAGTGCCCATGGGCTAAATAATAGATATGAGACTGGTGTGATGTGGTGTGTGAATGGAAAAGTTTGTCTTTCACTGATTGCCCTTCCTACAATCAAGTTAGGACTGTGTATATATAACCTCCATTCATATACATACTAGCTACCATAAGGTAACATTAATCCACTACCTTGAAAATCATTGTGTTAGGACTCTGATCAAAAGATATGCTGGATCATGCAGAAATGTATACCTGGTGGTTGTTGCAGCAGTTTTGAATGGGTGGCACATTACACAACTTACCTGTTATACTATCCCGTACATGTTGACTTCCATTCCCCTTTTAACATATTGAATGAATGAATGAATGAATGAATGAGACGTTTATGCTCTACAGGTCATGGATAAAGCAGAAGTACATTATAAATTGCAGTAATGTCTTACTAAAACTATACAGACTAATACAGGACTTGTACAGTGGACAGAAACCAACCATATGCAACTGAACCCTACCAAGTGCAAGACGATGTTAATATGCTTCATGCGTAACCCCCCACCCCCACCAATACTAACTGTGAAAACATCAGTGCTTGAAGTGGTGCAATTTGCGAAGATTCTTGGGGTGATTGTCCAATCTAATCTTTAGTGGAACGCATACGTCAACATGATGGTCAGCAAAGGAAGCCGCAGACTGTACTTGTTGAGAGTACTTAAGAGACATGGTTTGGACAGTACAGATCTAACACTAGTATTCTGTGGCTTCATACGGCCAATATTAGAATATGCATGCCCTGTATGGCACCCTGGTATCACTCGTGTCCAATCTAGAATGATAGAAAGTGTACAAAAGAGAGCTTGTCGCATAATTCTTGGTCAAAACTTTCGCTCGTATCTCTTGGCAAGAGACGACATGATCTATGTTACAAGTTTGCTACTTCACTACTGAATTCTACAACTTTTTCGACATGGCTTCCCCCGAACCGTGTAAGCCAGCATGGCAGGAATCTTAGAAAAATAATGTAACACAATTCAAATGTAGAACTGAGAGGTTTCGCAAGACTACACTGCCTTTCCTGGTTGATCTACTTAATGAGACACTTTAATGAAATGGTTTTGATATGTGCAGGCCTAATGTAAGGCATTTTAAGTTGTAGTGAGTAAGTATAAATGGTGTAAATTAATGTGTAAATATTATCTCTTTGACTTTGTAATGCCATACTATAATTCAGCAAAAAAGCTGCCACTGTATGGTTGTTTTGAGTCGCCACAATAAACCATTCATATATAATGAGTGATGTGAACTATTTTAACATATTTTACAACTAGACAAAAGCAGCACATTTCACTCCCCATCCCTCCCCCAGGTAAAATACAATTATGTTAACTGAAATAAGTGAACTTCACTCATTCTTTTTTTTTTAAATTCAACTACCCCAAAAAAGAAAACAAACCTGACCCCCCCCCCCTCCAGAGAAATTAGATTTAGTGAGAGAAAACAAAACATTTCACTCCACTTACAGTGGTGGAGTGAAATAATAATGCTAGCGAGCGCAGCCTTGCCAGTGTGGACCAATTGGATGGAGCTTGGAAACGTGATGTGAAGACTAGTCGACTGCTGCCTACCTGTGTCAGGGACCCCGCAGCAGTATAATCAAAGAAAGACTACTACAAACTACTGCTGGAGTGCAGTACATCGCAGGAACTTATACATCCTGATTCTTTCTTGGTGAAGGTAGGGCAGAACTTTGGGACATAGGAACATATGGTTTTGTACTGCCACCTTTTTCTCTGACACAACTGTTCCTGATCAGTTTTAGGAAGAAACGTGGAGGCCATTTACAATTCATTTTGAACATGATTGTTGCTGGAAAGCCAAAACATTAGGAGGAAATGAAGCAACTAAATCAATATACTCCCCCCTCCCAGTAAAATATAAAAAACATAGCACATATAACTGTTAGTTTAGGATATCACATATAACATTAGTTGGGGAAGGGCTGGCTGGTAGCGCCTAAATGTCAAGAGGAGTTGTAGAGGAGCTTTCAAAAGGCAATTACTAATACATGTATAGGTTCCCATTAGTCATGTAGGCTATATGTACATGCTGAATCAGATAGCATCAGTACTCTTGCAAGAAGTCCCCTCCAGATATACCAGCATGCACTGTGCTACCTTTGATATACACATGTATGGCATATGGCAAAGGGTGTTGCAAAAAGGATTATATGGGGTATGGAGAAAAAAGTTCTTGACACGTTCTTTGGTATCTTTTCAACAATTGACCGACTTGGCATCAGACATTCATGCCAATGAATTCACACTGAAATGTAGTGTGAGTCTAATGCAAAATGATCAATGTACAAGTCAAGCTACAAAGTGATGACTGTACATGACAAGACCAATGATTCCTCTGTTTAGGCTGAAAGGCTGATTCCTCTGAAACCTAACAAGAAGTCTTGTTTTGTAGGTTTTAATTGTATAATCTATGGGGTTATTTGTTTTACTTAACACGCGTCGTGAAAGTTACCTCATGTAAAAGTTTACGATAACTTGGCTGGTTTAATCAAAGGCTAAAATTTAAAACAAGAAGCAAACACTCATAATGTTACATAGAAAAGTTTAATTTTTTCACAGCTCAATGTCATGGTACTCATGTACATGTAGGAACAGTATGTGGTTTTATCACTCATCTTTGGCAGTTCAGTCTCAGCAGACTATCACTATCACTAGATTAATGAATGAATGAATGAATGAAGACCTTTATTGTACACACATACCCACTGGGTTTAGTACAGGTCACAACAAAAGAATAAAATACAGATAACGTTACATATATACATTGCTAAGTAACTACACATAAGTACATCGCGAAACGATGACCGATTTCCTCCAAACCAACTTTATTGGGTTCGGAAGACTTTCCCTACATCATATATGCATCTTGTTTCCCAAAATATCATAATTTCATCAATTAAGGGCAAAACAGCAATTTTCCGCATAAAATTGCGATATCGCGAAACGATGACCGATTTCTTCCAAACCAACTTTATTGGGTTCGGAAGACTTAGCCGACACCATACATGTATCTTGTTTCCCAAAATATCATTATTTTATCAATTAAGGGCAAAACAGCAATTTTCCGCATAAAATTTCGATATCGCGAAACGATGACCGATTTCCCCCAAACCAACTTAATTGGGTTCGGAACACTTTCCCGACATCATATATGCATCTTGTTTGCCAAAATATCATAATTTCATCAATTAAGGGCAAAACAGCATTTTTCCGCATAAAATTTCGATATCGCGAAACGATGACCGATTTCCTCCAAACCAACTTTATTGGGTTCGGAAGACTTAGCCGACACCATACATGTATCTTGTTTCCCAAAATATCATAATTTCATCAATTAAGGGCAAAACAGCAATTTTCCGCATAAAATTGCGATTTCGAGAAACGATGACCGATTTCCTCCAAACCAACTTTATTGGGTTCGGAAGACTTAGCCGACACCATACATGTATCTTGTTTCCCAAAATATCATAATTTCATCAATTAAGGGCAAAACAGCATTTTCCGCATAAAATTTCGATATCGCGAAACGATGACCGATTTCCTCCAAACCAACTTTATTGGGTTCGGAAGACTTAGCCGACACCATACATGTATCTTGTTTCCCAAAATATCATAATTTCATCAATTAAGGGCAAAACAGCAATTTTCCGCATAAAATTGCGATATCGCGAAACGATGACCGATTTCCTCCAAACCAACTTTATTGGGTTCGGAAGACTTAGCCGACACCATACATGTATCTTGTTTCCCAAAATATCATAATTTCATCAATTAAGGGCAAAACAGCAATTTTCCGCATAAAATTGCGATATCGCGAAACGATGACCGATTTCCTCCAAACCAACTTTATTGGGTTCGGAAGACTTAGCCGACACCATACATGTATCTTGTTTCCCAAAATATCATAATTTCATCAATTAAGGGCAAAACAGCATTTTTCCGCATAAAATTTCGATATCGCGAAACGATGACCGATTTCCTCCAAACCAACTTTATTGGGTTCGGAAGACTTAGCCGACACCATACATGTATCTTGTTTCCCAAAATATCATTATTTCATCAATTAAGGGCAAAACAGCAATTTTCCGCATAAAATTGCGATATCGCGAAACGATGACCGATTTCCTCCAAACCAACTTTATTGGGTTCGGAAGACTTAGCCGACACCATACATGTATCTTGTTTCCCAAAATATCATAATTTCATCAATTAAGGGCAAAACAGCATTTTCCGCATAAAATTTCGATATCGCGAAACGATGACCGATTTCCTCCAAACCAACTTTATTGGGTTCGGAAGACTTAGCCGACACCATACTTGTATCTTGTTTCGCAAAATATCATAATTTCATCAATTAAGGGCAAAACAGCATTTTCCGCATAAAATTGCGATATCGCGAAACGATGACCGATTTCCTCCAAACCAACTTTATTGGGTTCGTAATACTTCACTACATCATATATGCATCTTGGTAGCATAATTCGTCAATTCATCCAAAAGACTGTGATACCGGTACACAAGTTGGTTCGAATTCCTTGACTTCAGATGTGCATCTGGTTTATGTTAAGTAATAGCGCAATTGCTTTCCTGAGGCCAAAACAGGTTTTTGGGGTAGAAATGATGACCAATATCCTTGAACCAACTTAATGGTATGCAGAATGATACCCTACATTCATAACATGAGGTCCGCACCTTGTTTGTCCTAGAATTTAGAAACATAACTTGTTCATATCTGAGACAAAAAATACGATTTACCGTACCGTAATCGCTAAAACCTTAAATGATAGTAACTCAACAATGAATTGTGGATTCGGCATGGGGATTTCCGTATCGACTATCAAAGCATTCACAAATTACTTAGTCAAATTTGAAAGAAATCTGTTTAATTCTAAGCGATCTATGAACTCCGCCGTTTTGGCAAGGCGTTGTCCGACACTACCGTGTGTTTCTCATTGACGTTTCTAGGTCGCATCTTACAGAAGTGCGCTTTCCTTCATAAAACAAGAAGGATCTGATATATCGGCACGAAACTTGCACAGTACTAGGCTAATATACTGCTCTTGCTGTGTTGTTAATAGATTTGCTCTTCCGTCATCCTTTGTGGACATACAGGACATTCACCTGTCTTCAATTTCAGTCAGGCGCAAATGTAGTCGGTAGCGTTGGTTCCTAGAACATTTTAGAGCCACATAGATCGCGTTCAAAACAATACAGGTAATCCATATTTTGTAACCAGATAGCCTACAATACCATGTAACTTTAAACAAAGTAAATTGGACCGTGTCCTAAACAATTTCTTTAATTTTTACACGAAAACCCGTTAAAAATTGCCCTAGCGACATGTATCAAAAGTGCAGCGTGTAATAATTGAGAGGAATTCGGGCAATTATTTCAATGAAATTAACTAATAATCACGTTAAACACACTTTTTGTTGTTAGACTTGCCATGACATCACATCTCCATCTTTCAAACTAGTTGTAACACTTTAAAAACAAGTGTAGGTACCCTAGCGAGATATAGTGAAACTGCAGCAAAGGAACATTGCGTTGGCATGCATCCTTACTTTGCCAGCGTCCAGGACGTTTTGGTTTTTCATATCTCAGCTAGAATACAACGACGTCTTTCAAATTTGGCTGGTTTACTTCTGAAAGCCTGTGCTACATAGTCATTGTAAGAATTCCCGTGCTGATGTCATGGTTTATCACCGAGTAATTTGTTGCTGAGTAACTGTGGAAAATATCGATGGTGACAGGGTATCATCTTACCAAGGAGTTTCTCCGTCTAACCTCCTTGATCACCCGCCGAACGTCGAGATCCTGTTTCTCGAAACACTGTGCTTATCAAATAGCTTTGCTGAACACAAGGAAAGTTCGTTTCGACAGAATCATTCATGGCAGGCACTATTTCTAATATTTTGTTTGTAATCAAGCCCTACTATTAGAAAGGTCTTATTGCTAATTGAATAACACACACAAACACAAACTAACACACACACACGCACAAATTAACACACACAAAGACATACCAAAAATACTACCTTCATTGGTATTCAAAATACTACATCCATGTAGGTAATAATAGGTGCCATATAACTTTGACGACTTATGCATTCGATGCATGCAATGATACATTTAAACATTTTTATTAAAAATGCTACTGCACTTGAAAGAAATGACTGTAATACACTTGCACCAATAGCATGTCGTGGTTAAATAGAAGTGATGAGCAAAGTAACTAAAAGACATAATCTCCAAGACCTAAACATAAAAAACGGGTACACTTATTCTGAGACAACATTTTATGTGAAGCCATGTTTCAAATGTCTACTTTTCAGATACAAATTTCTGCACAGTGTTAATTTAATGTACAGTTACATGTAACTACCGGTATATAAGCAAAATACTGAACACAGTAAATGTAATTTCAAGAATGCTGCAGATTGATATAACCTAATTTTACTTTGTATTTTGCTCAAGTTTGCACATAAATCGACACAGGCTTTATCTTTATCTTCATACATGTACTTCACCTACTGTACATCTTTAGATACTTCAAGAGTATACAAGATACTACATGCTGTCATGAACTTGCTATCTACAATACATGATCTACAATTCAAGTTCCTAAATGTGCAAGGACCATCCTGAAAGCCAATGACTAAATGTCATTTCAAACAACAGTAATATAAGCTTAGCACCTGATTGGCCCATAAGGACAATCACCATCGGAGCGGGCCATCTTATTGGTCAGGAGAACAAAGGACAATGCTCAGAGCGTCCTGACCTATCCTGAACAGCGTAGCCGCTGCGTCATCACCAGCTCTAGCCACTGATTGGCTAGCTCTAGCTAGTGCACAACGAGATACTGTCAGCTGATTGGTTATCTCTTAGAGCGCCCTGCCCTAAGCACGTAGGAGGCAGGGCGCCCCAATCTAAACAGCGTATCCGCTGAGTCATCACTTTCTCTGGCCGCTGATTGGCTAATCTTAGCAGTGCACAACGAGATCCTGTAAGCTCATTGGTTGATCTCCCAAGAGCGCCCTGCCCTAAGCTAAGTAACAGGCAGGGCGCCCTGATCTGACTGTGATAGAAAAGTATAAAAGGCAGTGAGGTACTGCTCTTGTCATTCTGATGAAGACTTTGAATAAAGTCGAAACTAGTCAGTCTATGTCGAGTCCCATCCGTCATCTTTCCAACGATTCCTTGACTATGAACAGTAATATAAGCTTAGTTCACCTTGGACAACTTCATTATGCTAAAATGGCATAGTGTAACCAATCCCTATGTTGTTTTGTTGTGAAAGCTAAAAAGAGCATCTGGATTACTTACACAGTCTATAAACATACTGGAAATCGAGGTATGAGATCGTGGAACTCTTGTTAAGAGTGTAATATTAGTCGTTGTGTTAAATTAGTGGAACTGTTTTCAGGCATGAAGTCACATGACATGTTTCCCCTTCTATAATTTCAATATAATAACAATAACTAGAGGAAGATACATTCAACACAAGGTCTGAAGTTCAGTGATTTTATTGAAGCATTTCTTAATCTGCTCAAGAAATGACAGTAAAACAAGCTGTCTGTAACTACCCTGCCCATAAGGGTACAAGTGTCAGCAGTTCTTGGGAAATAATATACAGTAGTCAGGCCATGTTGATTTGATTATATGGATGACATCCTCTGGGTACCCCAAAACTGATGCGAGCGTGCGAATAAAAAAAAAGTTTGGCAAAAAAAAAGTTGCCTTCATTATGAAATCTACGTGGTCATGAAGGTTGAACACAGATTATGGTATGGCAAATAATAGACTCTTCATTTTCATTTCTTCACATTTTCTTCTTCCTTTGGAATTGATTTTAGTATTCTACGATATTAGTATAGTTTTCCAATATTTTTTTTTCTATTTACGGCATATATTTGCTCATTTTGCAGCTGCTTTGTACGATTTCCAGTATGGTCAAAAACTTTTTTTTTTGGAAACGAACGAAAATTGATGCGCGCGCGGATGTCATCCATATAATCAAATCAACATGGCCTCATGAGAATGTCAACATATTCCACATTACTATAATTACACTCTTTTAGCTAGCCAGGAGTTTGGGGTGGTCCAATGTGGTCTGCTTTCTTAAAATACTTAGTTCAGCTGTATGTTGACTTCTGGCACCTGTGATAGGCAGAGGGAAGAGTATTGAAATTTCCATTTTCAGAACCAGATTCAAGCTCCTTCTACTTTAAACATACATGTGACATCAAAATCAATCAGAACAAAACATAACTACTTAAAATACTGTCAATTCTTGTGAAGAAAATAAAATTCTCACAATGACCCTGCCTGTAGCAACTGTTCTAATTATAAACCAGTCTAGTATGCTGATTCTGTTACTCCTGTGGCACATGTACATGTACTAATATTGAACTATTGTAACATACCTAGGCCTGATTTACTTTAGTTTTGTTCACCCACCTACTTCAATTGTTTTCTTGCAACTTGCAAATTACAAAAAGGGCAGTATATATATTACTGGAACTACTATTGCCTAATGATCAACACTTAACATACATTTAATTTGTTCCTATCGCATGACTTTTCCTGACCAATAGCAAACAAGACAAGCAGCTTTTTCATGTTACGGTAATTTATATTCAAAAGAATTCACAGAGATTATACAACTACTTGGCTACAAATGATGCACAATATGCTAATATGTATTGTGCTTCTCAACTAGCAGACTAGAGAAGATCCAAACTGGATTTCTATGTACACTTTAACTTTAAGCTGGTGATTTATGCAGCAGGTTTATAGAAAAGCCTGGATTGCATAGTAGCTATTACAAACTTATTCAAGATACTGTGTTTTCTTCAGCTTACTTGGAAAAGGTTGCAAAGCAACTGAGTAACACTCAGTGCCTTGATGCTTGTCAGGAATTGCTTCCTGAATATTATTTTTATGCCTAAATCATTATATCTCACTCCCCTATGTCATGCTTTTCATTGGATTCTTGCTTCATGCATTTCTCCCTGTGCCAATTTCACCACACACCTTCATGTTTCATTCATCTCATAAGCTCTAATTGTTTTCATAGCTTGGGAGAAGAGCTGAGACCTATGGTGTTTATAAATGTAATTACACGAAGGAGCTACATGGTTGGACTTTAGGAGTCTAGGCTAATTGTTTTAGTAGCTGTCATTTTGAGTTCATCAGCAAAATTGCAATGAAAGTCTGTTCTGTCTGAAATGTTGATAAAGACAGAGCTACAAGTATTTTCATGCCAATAGCGCACTATATTGACTCCATACATATAAACAACATGACCTGACCTAGCATGGGTGTGTGCATGTGTTGTCTGTCTGTCTGTGCATGTGTGTGTGCATGTTGTCTGTGTGTAAGTGTGTGCATGTGTTTGTGCGTGTTGTCTGTGTGTGAGTGTGTGCATGTGTGTTGTCTGTGTGTGTCTGTGTGTGTGTAAGTGGTCTGTGTCTATGTCTGTGCATGTCCATGTGTGTGTGTGTGTGTGTGTGCGTGCGTGCGTGCGTGTGTGTGTGTGTGGTGGTTGGGAGTGGGGGTGGGCTAGCGCTGTTTGGATAGAGTGGTAAGACCCCCCCCCCTTAAAAAAAACTTTTTTCTTTGGTGAACAGGTTTGGTGGCCATAATGGGATATTATAGCAATTTTACAATGTTTAAACAGTCACTGTGTTTAACTTTCAAAAGCCCCAGGAAAGTCAAGTTATCTTACCATGTATAATCCTACTTAGCTCTATCGGGTTCTAACTCAACACTCAAGTCTTAATTCTAACCAGCAGGCTAACTGGGTCCCAATCCAGAGAAATATGGCTTCTGTGACTCTTCTAAGGAACCTAGCTTTCATTTATTGTCTGTATGATGACACTAAACCGGATATTGAGAGTGTGCGTGATGATGACATATAGACAGGGCTAACATAATAAAATATCATCATCATCATCATCCATTGAACCTAAGGGATCAGGGGTTAGCTGCTGCACTTCTTTTACAGAGAGTTATAACTTGTCCATTGATAGCCAACCTGGGGTTGTTAACGGTTTTAAGATGTTTGTCCGTGCTCAGAGCATGCATTTGCATTTCCCTTCATTCATTGACAGGGAATTTACCGCAAACCATTGAGACAACCTTTCAAGGTTGGCTGAATGGCATATTACTTGTAGGTGCATTACCTTGCCCCCTGATAAAAGGGCCACACACATATTACCTGTAAGGTTCCTTACTTGGTCCCCAGATGAAAGGGCCACACACACATATTACCTGTAGGGTGCCTTACTTGGTCCCCAGGTGAAAGGGCCACACAGATATTACCTGTACGGTGCCTTACCTGGTCCCCAGATGAATGGGCCGCACACATATTACCTGTAAGGTGCCTTACCTGGTCCCCTGATGAAAGGGCCACACAGATATTACCTGTACGGTGCCTTACCTGGTCCCCAGATGAATGGGCCGCACACATATTACCTGTAAGGTGCCTTACCTGGTCCCCTGATGAAAGGGCCACACAGATATTACCTGTACGGTGCCTTACCTGGTCCCCAGATGAATGGGCCGCACACATATTACCTGTAAGGTGCCTTACCTGGTCCCCTGATGAAAGGGCCACACAGATATTACCTGTACGGTGCCTTACCTGGTCCCCAGATGAAAGGGCCACACAGATATTATCTGTATGGTGCCTTACCTGGTCCCCAGATGAAAGGGCCACACAAATATTACCTGTATGGTGCCTTACCTGGTCCCTAGATGAAAGGGCCAGACAGATATTACCTGTACAGAGCCTTACCTGGTCCCTAGATGAAAGGGCCACACAGATATTACCTGTACGGTGCCTTACCTGGTCCCCAGATGAAAGGGCCACACAGATATTGCCTGTATGGTGCCTTACCTGGTCCCCAGATGAAAGGGCCACACACATATTACCTGTACGGTGCCTTACCTGGTCCCTAGATGAAAGGGCCACACAGATATTACCTGTACGGTGCCTTACCTGGTCCCCAGATGAAAGGGCCACACACATATTACCTGTATGGTGCCTTACCTGGTCCCCAGATGAAAGGGCCACACAAATATTACCTGTATGGTGCCTTACCTGCGGTCCCCAGATGAAAGGGCCACACAGATATTACCTGTACGGTGCCTTACCTGGTCCCCTGATGAAAGTGCCACACAAATATTACCTGTACGGTGCCTTACCTGGTCCCCAGATGAAAGTGCCACACAAATATTACCTGTACGGTGCCTTACCTGGTCCCCAGATGAAAGGGCCACACAAATATTACCTGTATGGTGCCTTACCTGCGGTCCCCAGATGAAAGGGCCACACAAATATTACCTGTACGGTGCCTTACCTGGTCCCCAGATGAAAGTGCCACACAAATATTACCTGTACGGTGCCTTACCTGGTCCCCAGATGAAAGTGCCACACAAATATTACCTGTACGGTGCCTTACCTGGTCCCCAGATGAAAGGGCCACACAAATATTACCTGTACGGTGCCTTACCTGGTCCCCAGATGAAAGGGCCACACAAATATTACCTGTATGGTGCCTTACCTGCGGTCCCCAGATGAAAGGGCCACACAAATATTACCTGTACGGTGCCTTACCTGGTCCCCAGATGAAAGGGCCACACAGATATTATCTGTACGGTGCCTTACTTGGTCCCCAGATGAAAGGGCCACACAAATATTACCTGTACGGTGCCTTACCTGGTCCCCAGATGAAAGGTCCACACAGATATTACCTGTATGGTGCCTTACCTGGTCCCCAGATGAAAGGGCCACGCAGATATCACCTGTACGGTGCCTTACCTGGTCCCCAGATGAAAGGGCCACGCAGATATTACCTGTACGGTGCCTTACTTGGTCCCCAGATGAAAGGGCCATGCAGATATTACCTGTACGGTGCCTTACCTGGTCCCCAGATGAAAGGGCCACGCAGATATTACCTGTACGGTGCCTTACTTGGTCCCCAGATGAAAGGGCCACACAGATATTACCTGTACGGTGCCTTACCTGGTCTCCAGATGAAAGGGCCACACAAATATTACCTGTACGGTGCCTTACCTGGTCCCCAGATGAAAGGGCACACATGTAGTACCTGTACGTCTGGTCTTTCCATGCATGGACCTATTAGAGCAACTGACTTGGCATTTAGCATGATCGGTGTGACTTTTTAAAGAATGACCACTCTAGAGACGTCGGCGTAGCATGAATTTCAATTTTTTTTTGCTGTAGTCATGTGCAGTGTGTACTTCACAAAGTTTGAAGCAAATCCATCGATGAAAAGTTATATAAATCGAACTTTCCAGCTTATTTTTGACTTTTTATAGAATGACCACTTACTTCCGGGTTTTTAGCTAAATTATGACGACTTCTCGCAAAAATTTCAGTCCTCGCGCAACAGGTACTCTCCAAGCAGAGGTTTGGGTTTGGGGCTTATTTTTGGCGTGTTTCAAGCTTTTTTTTATCGAGCTTTCTTTTTTCCTGAAACACGC
The DNA here is from genome assembly GCA_013266295.2 of Branchiostoma floridae x Branchiostoma japonicum. NCBI lineage: Eukaryota > Metazoa > Chordata > Leptocardii > Amphioxiformes > Branchiostomatidae > Branchiostoma > Branchiostoma floridae x Branchiostoma japonicum. The sequence goes on along the minus strand of CM023827.1, from coordinate 6,005,143 downwards.
CAAAAATAAGCCCAAACCCTAAACCTCTGCTTGGAGAGTACGCAACAGGGGCAGTGATCGTGGCGTAAATTCGGCCAAAAAACGGTACTTTAAAAGCTGGTAAAACACGGAAACTAAGCAGAAATTCTGGGTACACCTATTTGAACATTTTTGTGCTGGTGTGCCGTTGCGCGAATTCGAAATAATTGTATTTAATCTCCTTGATTATGGTTAGAATATCATGCCCTAACGTTATACACCTTCTTGCAAATAGAAAACTACTCAACTACTCGTATTAGATCCAGGGTCGTCAGTCTTGACATTCAACGCGTCAACCCCTCACCCTAGAGCAGGACTTACCTGTGGAATAGATAATGTAGAATGTATGTTTGGAAACGTTTACAGAAGCGAAGCCACGCCGGTGAAAAATACAGCGGCCATTTTCTGGTGACCCTCTGGGTGACCCCTGGCCGTGAGGTCATCCTGCGCCGGTGGTCCCCCACCAGGCATAGCGCGGATCCTAGCAGCGTACTCTGGGGCGAACTCCTTGCTAATCAGCGTACTCCGGAGTACTCGGCGTACGCGATTCAGCAAGGCCCTTGCCTAATCATGGCCCATGATTAACAAACTCTCTTGATAATCATTACAGGATTGGGTGCACGATCACGGGGTAGAACGCGCGAGGAGCCGCGTCTCTGTAACGGAGTGAACATTTTCTATATTGGTGCTGCGCTCCCCTAAAGACAAGTCGACAATAAGCTATATATCAAATAAAAGCTATGGTTTCTAAAAATTAGCACAAGAATTTTCATATTAATTCATGAACTCTACGTGCTTACAACGCCGTTACAATTTTGACCACGAAGTTCCACGATTGCACGGAGAGCAACCGTGCGCGGGGTAGAACGCGCTAGGTGCGGCGTCTTCATAACGGAGTGAACATCTCCCGTCTGCTACTGTCGTGTAATCTACCATTTAAATCGAGATTAAACTACATATTCAGGGAAAGCTAAGGTTTGTGGGGAATCAGCATATCAATTTTAAGAGGGTAAGTGCATTTTTGTCGTTTACGACGGTGACAAAGATGAACATCAAGTCCCGTGGTTTCTGCTCCGCCGACGCGTTCTAATTGTGTTCGGAACGCGCGAGGCGCCGCGTCCTGTCTTCAGCGGAGTGAGCATTTTCTATATTGGTGCTGCGCTCCCCTATAATCAAGTCGACAATAAACTATATATCAAATGAAAGGTAAGGTTTCTGGAAATCAGCACAGAAATTTTCGATAATATTCATGAACGCTACACCCTTGCTATAAGCCAACAAAAATGGCTTAAAATGCGTAATGTTTAGTGCACAACGTCTTACAGTGTTCCTCAATAAACACCAATATTTTGACCATCGTTGGACGCAACAAAGCTTGTTTTTTAAGCATGCCAAGTTTCATGGACCTGCAGTCAACCAACTTTCTGCTATGAGTATTAAAGTAGAGGGTAGTTTCACGGGAGAGGCGCGCTGCGTCGTTTTTGCCGTTTAATAAAATAAGCGTGTTCTAGAGCATTGGCCCTTCGACTGGTTCAACGGAACCGCTGACTACGGTGGTCGCGCACCGGGGTTCGAAGGGACCGCTGACTAGGGTAAGACTGTCCCTGGGCCTGGGAATATTAATGTTGTGTTTCCGATTAGAGCCCTGAAAAAGGAAGTTCGGTAGGTAGGGATTCTCTCTCTCTCTTTTTTAAAGCTTTCAGTCAGGAAATACAGTTTAACAATGTAAAACTGAATTGACACTGGTATTTTCAACATCATTCTCTCTCTCTCTCTCTCTCTCTCTTTTAAAGCTTTCAGTCAGGAAATACAGTTTAACAATGTAAAACTGAATTGACACTGGTATTTTCAACATCATATTTTAAAAGAGAGGTATATTGATAGACTGATAAGATGATCATGTGACTACACATATAGTTACGTTTCCGATTGATAGTGAGGGCACACGCACACTAACGTTTACTTGTTTGTTTGTTCGTCCATTGTTGCTTGCCTGTTATCCAGGCCCAGTTTCCATTGTGCTATACCGGCAATAGACAGAGTATCTTAGCATGCTAACCTGCCTTAAGCCCCTGTCACACATTCAGAACATTCCCCCGACCACCAAGCAACCAAGGTTGGCTGAACTTGGGGAGCAGTCTGACCAGATTTAGACAACGCCTACCTTTCTATACGAATCGAATCGAATTTGAGTTAAATTTGAGTCAAATTTCATTGCCAGCCACGCCCCGAACCTACTTCCGAACACCAGCCATCCACCAGCCAACAATGGTCAAACCTCCCGTCAACACCCGAATGTTTTAAACATTTTGAAACATTCGGCTGGCGGAGCCGAACACCAGCCAAGCTTGCTCCCGACCTACTCCTCACTATGGTTGGAGGGAGTTCAGCTAGTATTCGGGAGACCATATCCAATGTGTGTCAGGGGCTTTAACTAACAGACAACATTAAAAAAAAGATTTCAGTGATTCCCGTTCATTTTCCAGGTGAGACCGCCGGCCGGTTGTACACGCTTCCACGAAAGTGGGTGAAACCAAAGCGACCTTCGCAGACACCAGAATCTAGAGAGAAAGTGTAGTTCTGGTCATTGCTTTGTTGTGAACGTAGCGATTGTTGAATATCTACCATGTTCAAAGTAGCACCGAGGATTGTAATTGTTCTCGCCATCGTAGTTGGATGTGTAGGCTTAGATCCAGCATGCTTTCCTGGGTGCAAGTACACAAAACAATGGACAGACTGCGTCCCTTTTCGTAAATTACACGGTTTGGGTTTGCGTACACAGGGCACTTGTGTCTTATGCCCCGCGGAGCTACAGGAACAGCCCGCGTGTGTTGTGAAGAACTCCTCCCAGCCAACTGCGCTATGCCTTCCCGATGAAATGAACTTAGCGGTTAGGGGGTTCACATTTGGGGTACTCTCGATTCAGAAAGTACGGCTTCCTCCTTCTTTAAAGACTCATATCCTTGCTTTGGTGGAATGTGGGATCACAGATTTAGAACAGGAAACTTTGGCCGCGTTTCCTGTATTGAGTTCATTGCAGCTTGATTCCAACCACTTGACGCACATCAACCGAACCTGGTTCGACGGTCTGAAATCTCCGGTTTTGATGTGGACCCTGTCATTCTCCCACAATAATATAAGTAGCATGGATTCAGCATGCTTCCAAAGGCTTACTGCCCTATCAACATTGCTACTTGACGATAACTCACTGCAAACTGTCGAGTCATCTTGGTTTCACAATCTCAAATCCGTAAGCCATCTTTCTTTGAGATCAAATTCCATCAAAAGCATCCACCCTCAGGCATTCAAGTCATTGAAATGGCTCAGCCGGCTGGATCTGAGCCGAAATGCGTTGACTTGTGTGTCGTGGGAGATTCTGAACGGGCTACACGGGTTAGAAAAGCTGGCAGTGGGGGGGAATAGATTGCTCAGTCTCGATAATTCTGCTCCTTTGGCAATGAACTGGCGGCTTGATTATTCTAACTTCGAGTTTACCGGACAGAAAGTTGCAGTTAGGGTTAACCAGGTGCTTTTCTGTATCACCAAAGGTCCTAAACTAACGCAATATCACGTCCACACACACTACAATGCCTCACACCTAGTTCAGTCGGGACCGGATCATAACTATCTATGTGGAGGATTGAAACGCAAGTTGACCGCAACAGTCCTGATAAAGTATGACCTACCATTTGTAGTCATGTCAGTCAACACAGAAACAGACAAGCACGCTTCAAGCATCACCCACTTGTGCACGCAGGCTTGGGAAGATTCTGGAGGCATAAAAGTAGCACTGGGGGGAGACACTACCCTGCAGATTGTTCCCATGGGTGTAGACAAGTCCTTCCAGCCCCAAACCATTGCTGTAGTTGTGTCAGATATCATGTTTAATGGTAAGAACAGAAGCATGTCGTGTGCAGATGGTAACAGCAGAAATGTCAGCACCTTTGGCCATGAAGAAAGGATGAATGTGATGTGTCATATCGACACCTGGGGGGAAACGTACCGACATGTCTTCACCCCGTCTGATGGCACTGAAAAGATGACCCAGGCCACGACAAAACCAGTCACCATGACAACCAACGTTGTGATGAACCAGACCAGCCTCACAGCAAATGGAACTGTGACGGCCCGCCCGGGGAAAGAGCGATGCGCATGTATGCATGTAGGGATCATCACAGTGTTAGCTGTAGTAGGGGTTGAGCTTGTAGCACTGCTAGTAGCCTGTATTATCAGAAAGCAGCGCTGTTGGCTAAAACGGGCGGGCAACCCATCTCCGCCAGCTGTCGTCTCCATGAATCGTTGGATAGTAGGTGGGGCGGGTGGCGAGGCTGTGTCGGTCAATGTCAGTCACCCCAGTGCGACTGATGCGGCCACACAGACTGCTGAAAGTGACTTGCACCAGTACAGCGAAATTCCCGACGAGTACTTCAACTACTATAACACACGGCCAGGGGCTCAGCATCCTTACTGGGAAATTCCAGACGAGTACTACACCGACTACATAAACACACGACCCCAGTCATACCCAGACGAAGTTACTTTCTACGCCGCTGTCGCTGAAGTGGCCCTCCCTTCACAAAGCCGACAGGGCGGCAAGCATCCATCCTACAACACAGTCTCTCGTACCAGATCACTCCCACAGATACATGCACGGCAGAGGAAGGCCCTCCCTTCACAAAGCCGACAGGGCGGCAAGCATCCATCCTACAACACAGTCTCTCGTACCAGATCACTCCCACAGATACATGCACGGCAGAGGAAGGCAAACATTAGATCGTATGGCATGCCTGTAGCGGGTAGGCACAGGGTTAGAGATATGGTCTTCACAGGTAGATATGGCAGAACACGGGGACCCCTAATGTCCAGGGCTGGCCTGTATAACAACAATCCTTCTGCTCACCCTGCCTTGGCAAGCAGACAGCGGACAAACGTTAAGTACCAGACTGCACACAAACGCAAACCCTCAAGAACACGACAAAACATGGCGTATCTACATGTACAAGCCCCACATAACACTGCAAGTCATCGCCGACAAAGTATCTAGGGAGTGTACGTTATTGAGCAGGCTAGGGGGTGGTTCACACCCGCTGAAAGGATAATGTAACAACATTTAAACCCAGGGGAAGAGTCAAGCAATCTATTCCTGTTCCACAGAAAGTAACATGTAATGTTTTTCACCCCCAAACAGAAAATTTACAAAGAGAGAGAAAATTAAAAGAACTAAAAGATTGTATTTGCTGGTTCTGGATATGAAACATGCCACACATGTTCCACCAAGCATAGGTTAAGATGACACCAAAGTTGTGAGACCCTAACCGACATGTCTTTCCACATGTCTATATCTATTGTGATTGGCACAGACACACACATACACAGACACACACAGGCACACACACGCACAGACGCACACATACTGACAGGCACACACACAAACACAGGCACACAGACAGACAGACACACACACACACACACACAAACACATGCAAGACACACAGACACGCGCGCAAGACACACAGACGTACAGACACACACACACATACATGCACACACAAAGACATGCAAGACACACAGACACGCGCGCAAGACACACAGACGTACAGACACACACACACATACATGCACACACAAAGACATGCAAGACACACAGACACGCGCGCAAGACACACAGACGTACAGACACACACACACATACATGCACACACAAAGACATGCAAGACACACAGACACGCGCGCAAGATACACAGACGTACTGCAGACACACACACACACACACACACAAACACAAACACACACACACACACACACACACACACACACACACACACACACACACACACACACACTGTCTCTCTCTCTGTCTCTCAGTCTCTCTCTCTCCCTCAAATATATGTATTAATCTTGCACCCAGGAAAATTGCCGCATTGGTATTTGGTCTTTTGATATAGAAATTGCCGTAGACTGAAACAACTGAATGTTTCAGAGTAGGTTCAATATTGTGATGTTAAGCACATTAGAATTGAGAATAGAGAGAATCAGGAAAAGACAACTTCAATATGAACTTTGTAAAATTTGATCCATTCTGTTTCCACAGCTGTCAATCAGAAATATGTGCTGCAATGCATATCAAAAAGCGGCTAAGATTATCTGCTGTTTTAAATTGTAAAAAAAACCTTGAGAGGCTCAAGAGTAACATAACAAATGAGTATCAATTGAGATATCATTATTATCATCATCATTATTATGCATCAATCATAACCAGGCCTACAGCAATGGACCATTTTTGCCTCCCAGTGCAAAATACACCAAAAAGGCCTGTCTATCATTGCTATTGGCTGAACAAGTCCCCACATAAAATACCTATTTGGCGGTTTTAAACCAGAAATGCCCAGTCGTTTTATTTCATTTCTACCAAATATCTGAAATGAACTGACATCAACCGGATCATAAGAGACCCAGAATACTAGTATTACAAAATCAATCTTCAAGGATTTGTCATAATGTGTCTCAACGACTGACAATGTAAACTGTGATTTCCACCTCAGATGTACCGTTGAAAGTGAGTGGGCAAGACAGCATCTGCACCGACAGGGGGCGCAGCTGGCTTGTATGACGTATTTTGTGTCTTACCAGTCAGTAGCGACCCCTAGCGGTGAGGGTGCAGGAAAGAGGACGTGACGAATGAAAACAATTGAAATCTTTGTGAAACCGTTCCACATACTGTAGAAGACGTGTGAAATGTAAACTGATGGTAGGAAGTCAATAAATAATGAATGCACCAAAATGTCTGGCCACGTGTTGTTAATCATATGTATATGTGTATGATTATGATGAATGAGAAGAGAGAGAGAGAATGGTTTATTCAATAATAAAAACCTTTGCAGCACCAAGGCTGAATTGCGGTTTCTTTACACAATACATAGTCCAAATCTTAGCAGAGCTTGACCGCACCATACATAGCAAATATACTTAAAATAGGTAACACTTCAAGGAAAATTACTGACATCACAACTTAAAAATAAAGAACGAACGTTACAACATAATTCAAAATATGTTTGCCATATTTCATGAGGTTGAAGAAACTGAAGAGAAGGGGGGTACCGGGAAGGCTAAAGTGCAATTTTTTGACCATTCAGATACAGATGAATGTGAGTAGAAGAAAACAGAAATAAAATAGCATGAAACTAGCAATCCAATGGTAGTCATTCCTTCTCTGAGCTACATGTCATAACTGTAACACTTATATTATGAAAGACTAAACTGTAATAGCATTTCATAAATTACGGCAATGATCCAATGAAAACAGTGCCATTACGTATATCATATTAAATTGAGAACCAGAGGAACATTAGCAGATGATATGTAAATGAAGCCCTAATTTGCATAATTAATGAAAAATGCTGTAATTTCATAGTGGTAACTGCGGGGGATTTCCACATGTGGAAGTTCAAAATCCCATTAAATATAACTTATTCAAATCGGGACCTCATTTGCATAATTTTTGAGGAATTGCTAGAATAGTTTTGTTTGATGTCATACACTGTCATTGGGTGGAGAATATGACCAACTCATATAATTCATGCAAATGAGGATCTTATTTGCATAATCAACGACAAACATTTACAATTCGTCAGTCGTAAAGGTTAACATCGTTTGGCGAAGGTATGAGGTCGTGGAACTCTTGTTTGTTTGTTTGTTTGTTTGTTTGTTTGTTTGCCGCTACCGAGCGATTTTGATCCATGGCTCAAACTGTCAGATTTGCTAGGTGTTTCCCTAAATTAGCAACTAATGGCTTATACTTCGATACAAGTTAGAACTGTGGTGAATATGTAGATGAAAGTTTGATTATCTTATGCTACCATAACTTGGTTACTTGCTGGGCCCATGACGTACCAGTATATAAAACACAGGATCATATATTACTACATAAAGCATTTATTTAATTTGTGGTCCAACAAACATATCAGGAAACATTGCATAATTGCATTTTTTTTGTTACAGCATGTCCACAGTTCTCTTCTTTTACCTACAAATGCCCTACACTGTACAACCAATACTGTCTCCCTCGTTCGCTCTACACCTGCTAGCCTATACATACACACGGAACTTTCCTCACGAAATAGAATTAAAGTTAGCATTCTATAAAAAGTTCTCACATTGATTAAGATATAGAAAGAACAACATTGGTATAACTTAGCTTCACATAAATTCCACTATGAAATAGATTTGTTCACTGCACGAAGTCGTATCTTTAAGTATGCCTTAAAGCACGCGTAAAGGTATACACGTGAGAAGAAATAGACCCTTTACGCAAGCTTTAAGGTGTGCGTAAAGAATTGACTTTGTGCAGTGAAAGCCAATGAACATACGGGACGTGCCATGAGAATATCTGTCCATTTTGCGGAAAGCTGACTCACAATAAAAACTAAGTTTGAATGTTTCTTTCCACTTTCATCAGCTACATATGCCCTCGCCCCTTTATTTACATTGGTGGAAACACCTGTAGCAAGGTTAGCCCGGCAGTAGACAGCCCAGTGGCTCAATTCTCAAACATTTCACACTTGAAGGATGGGGCATGTTATCATATTTGACAGTACAAACCCTCTGAGTACTGCGGAATCGGTCATGCATTTTATACCAGCTTCCCAGTGCCAACGCGGGTCAAATGGTAACGGTATGGTACATGGTGAAATACGTGCTTAATTTGCCCTAATCTATCCCATATGCTGTCTCGTCTGCCTTGGCCGTCAGGCGGTACTCCCCCGACAGTATCGTTTGCATCAAGGGTGGATTCGAGGTCAGGGGTCACAAGGATATATTGAGAACACTTTGTTTCTCTAAACTATGCAGGAATGTGAGAAATTCACCCCCGAACGACTACATTTCAGAAGGCAAATAAACTTTTTGCCGCCGGTTTGTCCTATTTATGGTACCGTTCGGATCAAATGGATTACCTGGTCCCCGCCTCCCGGCCCCGTCAGATGTCACTGTCGGACAGGACACGTACCCAGCCTGGAGTCTGTACATTAGCCATATTACATCCTTCACGCTAACATAGCTGACAATGTGTGTACGTGGGTAGGAACATAGATGCCACCTTTGGGCTGCTGGCAAGACGAAGAAGTGACTATACTGTCTATAGTGTCAACGGCACCTGTCTGGAACTCTACAACTAACTCCACTGCTCGTACATCATGTCAAAAGCAACATTCAATTTTGTCTGTTTGGGGACAGGTCACATATATCGTGCGGTCGTCGTACAAAAATGAGGGCATTTTAGTTCTGGATAGTCGTAATTGCATGTGTCATGAAAAGGCCGCCTTAGATGCTTGTCGGCGGGTTGGTTCTGTCTCAGCCTGCTTGAAAAATTCTACCGCATCAAAATCGTACGTACGACGACCTACGACGAATGTGATGGCACCGTTACAATCACCATACGAAGAAGTAAGACATTGATAACCTAATACTCCACGAGCCACGGATCATATAATTGCAATATTTGTAATATTAACCAGGAGTGTCTCTTCTATTTTGTCTACAAGCTTTGGCAGACGACCATAAAAATTATCCTACATGCCGAAGGCTTGGTATGTATAGAAAGATCGGTTTGCGAAGAAAAATAAACTATGCGAGCTCTACAATCTGTACACTATACAACATAAAACACCTGCTATGTTCCCTCTGCGCTCATGTACAACATGTAGTTTGATTGTCCTTACATGAATGTCAGTTTGACGTTTGTCTGTGAAACGATTCCTGTCAGGAATAACCTAAAACACAATTTTTGTTTTAAAAATAATGTATCTAAAAACGGTAAAAGAATGTTTGGGGACGCAGAGAAAACATGTTCAGACACTAACCAAACCGTCCTCGATATCAATAGTCATAACATTTCCATCTTTTTATTATACCTCTCGGAAAAGTTCTCACGTGAGGCAGATAAAATCAGCGACTTGCCGTAAGAACGCACAATGGCGTTATCTTTCTTTAAAAAAGAACATTGGTACAGCTTGAACAAATGTTTGATAGCTGTGTCTCTAGATCTATCCTCAGCAATTCATATCTCGCATGGACCGCAGGAGTTTTTTGAACGCCTTGTCGCCCTTCTGCCATTTTCGTACCGACGTTACGAAGAATTTCGAGCCGTCTCTCCTGGCTGAGAGAAGCAGCTGACCCGGCTTTCTCCTGGCCAGAGCGCTACAGGCGCACTTTTCTCCCCCTATGACTCGGAACTCCATGTCTTGTACGGGTAGGTTCAAGCGTCTGCGGCCGCCGCCCAAGGCTTGGGACGCGTGGAACACTCGCACCTTCTTCTTGGTGGTGAAGACCAGGTCGCCGTCGTCAAAGTGTTTTTCTTCCACACGGACTCGTAAAACTAAAGAGGGGACAAGACAGGGAAAACAAGTGTTCGTTAGATTGTTGTTGCCTGTGGCAAGTTCTTGACGATATAGATGACTAACTAAGACAATAGGAATGTGAATAGAGTAATCATCATCATCATATATCAGGGTCTAACTGGGGGCTGGCCTGTGTATTGGCCATGGGAATAGTCTGGCATCCAGGCTACTTAGGCTCACTTTCTACTACCAGAAGGCGATCGCTGAGCGACCGTTGAGCGACTAATATTGGATTAGTGTAGCCCTTGATTTTAAGATTGGAATATGATGCAAGATGCAGAAGTATGAAATAGAAGGCAACAAAACACACAAAACGTTGAAAAATCGTTCTTTATATATGAAATTCGTTGTCGAATTTTTGGGTCAACGGTCGCAGCCTCTAGTGGAAAGGGGGGTGTTATGAATATCATATCATATCATATCATAAGAACTTTATTAGCATCTGGCAGACTTATCGCTAATTTAAAAAGTGTAAGAAAGGATTGACGACTTAAAAAAATCCCTTTATACAAGGGATAATTGTAAAAAGCGGCTAAAAGGCCCCCTTTTCGTATACACATCTTCAATCCATCCTGTAGGAGGGACTACAGCAGACGCCATGTCCATACGCTCCTTCTCAACACGGGCCACACACACAGACATCGTACGTCATCAAAAGAGACGTGACGTCACTGTGACGTCACTGCGAGAAACTTGATCAAACGTTGTTAGTATTATAAGTCTGCGTACATGACGTCAATGTCATAATATCATGTTAGCCACATTATATCATCTTGGCTGGATGTCACCTTATTTTTGTGTGATATTGTGATGCTTCTGTAGTTATGACGGGGAATAATTATGATATATGATAACCTATAAAGGAACAAGTGCCCTAAGCCTAGAGAAGACTCTTAACTCTACTTGGCAAGGTCTGCACTTGGACTGGAATCGGCTACATTTGTTCCATAAAAAAGAACTTCCTACTGCAGCCTCGGCTATATACACTTTGTCCATAAAATCTAATAAAAAACGTGCTGACTTGACAATATCGTGTCCACAAAAAAGGACTTAACTATAATTTGTGGTGTAAATCCAGACAGACTTAGTCATGAAAACATGCAGCCTTGCCCATACATGGGCAATACAAACAAACAAACTTGGTTATACTTTTGTTATAAAATCCTGCAGGCTTGGTATATATTTCAGCGATAAAGTGCGAACTAGAGCATCCCTTGAAGCACACTATTTGGGGTTGTTTTTCGGAAACTCTAGAATAGTATTGGCTTTTTGGTGTGGGCAGCGACATGGCCAATATACATATTACAAGAGCAGGCCTTGAGAGAGGGGGACTATGCGGATTTGCCTCTAATAAGGCAAGTCGGACAGGTCGTATTGTGGGGATTTTCTAAGAGGATTTTCCAGATACGCCCTGGTTAGTAAGCTAAATTGGGAGTTCTTGAAGCCTATGCAGCCAGGAGATTACGTTCGCTTCAGTAATGTTGTGGTCTGGTCGACCGAAAGAATCCGTCTGCGGTTATACTGGGTCTGAACCGTTTTCACAAGTTGTTTTCTGGTAGTAATATGTAGTTGTTTATTTCTTCTGACTATTGACACGGGATACGGAAGTTCTTTCCGTCGACAATATGTCTTGAATACATAGCTGCCGGTGTGTTTTGCGGTTAGAATCAGCAAGGAGGTTCAAAGTCTAGATTTTCAACCTCCTTGGCACCATGTACCGAACTCTTTCCTCCTCAAGGGATTTCCAAGAACGGACTGAAGGAAGGCTGTTTTGGGTCGTCTTGTGTTGCTATGGGGTGGCACGTTATTTCCTGTGTGCCAACACAACATCCCAAACTTGGAAGATTTCCCAGACCAGGAGAGCATTAGTCACAGAGCCCCTCCCTCGGAGTTAAGTAGGGGGATCTTCGCGCCAAGAAATAAGACGGTTCACTGGAAAGGCTATTGTACCATTTATCGTTTATTTTGTAGAAATCACGCGATTTATAAAAAGGCCAAGTCGTAAGGGAGATTATCGAAGGTTTGGGGGTTGAAACAAGTGGTTCCAGGTCGTAGTCGGGTATCGTCCGGACGTGCCGATTTTCGCCGGGAAGGTTTATCATTACCACCGGCATTAAATTTTGTGGCCGCGGGCAGTTTGGATCAGGACTCGGCGAACCGGGGAGAACTTGGCTCGATCGTCGGTTCCACACATGCACGCAAAGCACGAGACGGGTCGGCGGAAATGTCGGGCTCCTTAAAAATTAAACTATGAACCACACCGCAGCGTGCTGCTACCGAACACATAGTCTGCAACAGACCTCCACGTTAAATTGAAAAAAAAAAAAAGTTGTAGAACTTCTCAAATACGGCTACTTGGTAGGGGGACAGAGCTTGAACAATTCATTCCACCAGAGGTCGCAAATGGTAACATTGGTTTAATTTATGGCGGACAACGTCCTCTGACGATGTTGGCTGCCATAGGAGTACTTTTCGTTAAAAAAGTGTACCTCTATGGCCTGATAACTCGTCTAACACATTATTTAGTCTATCTGGCCGAATTCTGCTATTTTCCAGCATGTCATTGGACTCTAGTAGAGACATAGCCTGGTTACGATCTCCACAGGCCGATTTAGGGGTGTTTCACAGGGTACCAGTCTTACTAAGTACAGTATAGGCCTCTCCTGACATGCTAGATCTTACCAGTCCGCAGTCGGTCTTTCTTACGTACTGTATTGCCGTCCTGTAGTGTAGACCAACTACTAGTAATTGAAACCGACCATGGGGTACGCTAATGGACCAGGGCGGGCGGACAGTACCCCCAGCACCGGAGATATACCAGGGAGCCTACGGTGGCCTGGCTGCGAGGCTAGGTAGAGAGACCAGGTCCCAGCTACAAGTGCGTGAGAACGTGGCCGTGTTCTCGCCATCCGTCCGTCGCCACATCATTTTCAGACCACGCGAAGAGCCGGGCGCAGTACCGCGGGTCGTCCGTCGGGTCACGTTTGGAATTCCGCCCCGATATCTGTTCATTATTTTGGCAGCGGCGTGAAGTTTACAATTACGTTTCGCCTTCAAAAAGTTCCACCGCGTCTTTTTGGCCAGAACCTGAGCCCTTCCCTGACTCTATCAGCATGACAGAACAAGTCTACAAACTGCAGTTCAAAGACCTCAAATTTCCGCCAAATAGAGGTTCTGTATTTGCAAATAAGGGTCTCCGGTGGAGGTCTTTCCTATCCAAATTACACATATTCTAAGTGTGAAGGTCATATCCTTTGGCTCAACATTTCCTTATCAATTATGCAATTTTTCATAATATATGCAGGATGATGTCCACCTTGAACTAATTTACATATGTCACAAGTCTGAAATTCCCATTATTTACCACTAATAGTGATAGGAGTTTTGTATCAATTATGCAAATTAGGCATAATTGATCTCTAATAAAAGTCGACTGAAGCCAAGCAACTTTCCATCCAACTACGATCCCATCTTTACACTTTACTTCAATATGGTGACAGGGCCAGGAGACCCCCCGTTAGTACATCCCCTTCTGGTTTCGAGTTGGTGGGTGCAGTACTGACTCTTTTGGCAGCGAGCAGCTAGCAGGGAGGGGCGAAGATGATACCGCTCATTTTGGGAGAAATATTGGGGCGACTGGTAATCTCCCGGCAGATCTTGGTGGGGGGAAGGGCTTACGCTGTGAAGAAGACCTAGTCTGGTATTCAGTCTATCGTGGTTGGGGCCGGGCTCTCTTCAATAGGGGGCTCTAATAGTTTCCCCCCGACGGCTCAACTGTTACGCCTGTAGAGTTTTGCACACCAGGAGTGAGCGTGGTGGGGCTAATTGAACTCCCGTAGTGCAAAACCTACCGGGGAGCTTTTAGTTGAGTCCGGCGGGGAAGAGCTCCTGCAGCCCCGAAGAGAATCCACCCGACCTGGCTGAAACACGAATCAAACCTGACGCAGCTGGGACGTACAGAGTGATATATTACTGGGGTGTGTCTGGTCTCTCACCTCTCGGAGGGATGAACTGAACTGAACTGTGTTGTCTGGGGTTACCGGAGGGCACGGGGTATTAAATATCCAAGCAGACGTTGGGAGGCACAATGGTTACGTTTTTCCAAGCTGCACGTTTCTGTTACAAATCACAGAAAAAGTTATCGAGGCAGTTTTTAAGAAACAGGCAGCTAGCAAAACGCAACCATCTACTTGGAGGCTAGACACAGGGGACACGACCTGTGGATAACCCTAGCCTCCACCAGGCCTTCCTAAGGGGCTATGGATAGTAGAATTCGGCAAAAAATAGAGTCAACTATTAGCCAAGGGAGTGAACCGCGGTAAAGGCAAATTATTTTCCCTTTAGTCTGGTGGAAACTAGGATTACCTGTGTGGGAAAAGCTTAGGTTTAGGCTTCGGTTTATTTTGGGCGCGTTTTTCGACATTTTTATCGGGCTTTCTTTATTGGTACTGGTATCTTTTTTTCGGTGGAATATTGGATACTACCCTGCCAATTTGATACTGTCTTGCAGCCACCAAAAGATCTGTACCCGGTACTGGCAGACAGCACCGGCACACACCAGACATGGTTGACGCGAGGTCAGAGGAGCTGGGCCGGCCCATTGTCCCATTGTTCGCCGCGGGTAGCGGGAATAATGCGCGATTGAGTGTTTGTAATCTGGCATGTACACAAGACACGCAAAGGCTAGGAGTCAATATTGGACATGTCTTCAACTCAGGTCCCCTTTCCACCCTCGGCTGAACGACCATACAGCAACCAAAACTGGACTTGTGTGGCCGTTGATTTCATAGTTTGAAGTTTTGAACATGTAAGATGCAAAAGTAACAAAACACACAACGTTCTTTATCTCTGAAATTTGTATGTTGAGCGATCATGGTCTCTCATGAAATGGAAACGAGTAGTCACCGCGGAATAACATGTAGTTTACCTACCAACATCGCTGGAACAGAAATCGGAGTCTCTGTCGTCTCCCTCCTCCAAACAGACGACACAAGAACCTGGTGTGGACAGAAAGGACAGCTTTATTTAACGTTAAGAAACTCACTTCTGTATTTCTAGCTAGCACCGAATTTCTGGCTAGCAGCCGAGCTAGTAGTGGCTGGGAGAATACCCTGAATATCGTTAACAATGTAAGTGAAGAACAACCATTAGGTAAGCTTCGATAATTCTGGGATAAAAGAGGGAGAGAGAGAGAGAGAGAGAGAGAGAGAGAGAGAGAGAGAGAGAGAGAGAGAGAGAGAGAGAGAGAGAGAGAGAGAGAGAGAGAGAGTGTGCGTGTGTGTGTGTGTGAGGCTTTTTTGTGGTCAAGAGTTTTGCAATTCTGCAATATTTTCGTGAACTACTGAAGCATTTCTTTCCATTGTAAACTTCCTCGTCATTACTTGCATTCCCCTAACAATAACCAGTTCGTGATAATATTTTCTTCATTTATTGTCCTAATCAGGCGATCTTTTGGAAAGGACGGACTCCAAAGTACAGATAGCCATCTCGGTCATAAATATTTACTCACAATCTCTCAGCGGCTGTTTTTAAAACCGCTGCATATGTAACACACATTATCGATGGGCTGTTAATCAATGCAAAACTTTTCTTGTGAATATGATTTTGAAAAAGCGAGGAAAATAAAATGCAGATTTCTTAAGGCCCCCTTCCTCTAGTCGACGATCGCTGAGCAAAATATTCTGGATGATATTGACATTTGCTGCCATTTCTTAGCACATTTTCGTCATCATTTCATACTTGAAGTGTTTGAAATAGCCCCAAAACAAGCTACGTGAGAAGTCCCTTTGTTTCCTGGTACCACAATAAATAGCTAGAACCAGCCTACGATACGAAACAAACAACCGTTTTCTGTCAGCAACATCTCTTGTTTTGCCTCTCAGACATCAGTATGGATTGGATCCGGAATAGGGTTGATTGATTCACTTACTACATTTAAGAAAATTGACTTATATGTATGTATATAAATATATATATATAATCCAGTTTTGTCGCCCTGAAATTGTATTGGGTGCCTTTCAAGGACAACAAAACGTATAAAATCGTTCTATGAAATACGTTCCGCGATCTGTCAAATCTTTGGTTTCTCAGCGATCTCTCATCGGTCGCAGCCTTTAGTGGGAAGGGCCTAGGACGCAAATTGTCCTTTCCTGTGAGTCGCGTGAAAAGTTAACGTGTCACAGTTGTGAGAAGGAGTGGAGGAAACTGGACTTTAAACAACCCATCGGCTAACGAGTTTCCCGCCCCGGGGTTTACAATGAACTCACGCCGAGTAAATAAACTGGCAGTTCTGCCGGATAAAGGCGCATTCATGGGCGGGCAGGGGTGCTGATCCCCGGATCTGGGGCTGACACCTTTTTTCTCGTAATATCAAATAAATGCTATAGTAAATTACAATCGAAAACGGGGTGTTGGGGCCCAGTCGCATGCGATCGTACGCATTCTTGGGACAGTCGTGCATGTGTCCTGCAAAATTCAGCTGTCTTGATAACGGAAAAGGCTGTCTTGTTAGATCCTTGTCGGCGGTTTAATAGTTCTGACACAGCCTGATCGAAAACTCTACGACATCAAAATCGTAGGACGATCTAAGACGAATGTGACCGCGCTCTGAAGTGGTCTCTACCAGATATCTCCGTCAAATTGAGAAAAGTTGTAGAAATATCGGCAAAAATAGGGATGCTTGGTAGGGGGATTGAGCTTACCATGGAGAATAATAAATTCGGCCGAAGTTTGGAAACAGTAACTCTGTGGGCTGGCTAACTCCTATGGCAATCACCGTTAAAACTATTTGGCCAATTTCTGCTATTTTTCAGCAACCCACGAAGTCTATCGAAGGCTAGTAGAAGTCTACTTCGGCGGTAGATCCGACCTGTGACCGGCATCACTCGGCACGCACCGGGCTGGAGCTACGTGGGGAGCCGGTCTGCCAAATGTGCCGAGGACAGATGTGTCCAGGGTGTCCGTACTCACCAAGCCCTGCACCAAGTAGAGGTTAAGCCAGTTTTGGGGCATTAAAAAAAACCCAAAACTTTTAGACGTTTTGTCGGGCTTTTTATTTTGTCGGCTTTTCTTGGGGGGACTTAGGCAAGTATACCAAAAGAAAATCCGACAAGAAAAAAAAGTAAAAACGCCCCAAAAAGCTTTTTAAAAAGTCCAAAACAGAGAGATGCCGCTGAAACCCCGTATGATGAGATATACTGCACATTCCTTCAAACTCACACATGACGAGAGTTGCACGTTTTCTAGTCAATAGTGGTAACTAACTAGTACTCTACAACAAGTACAAGCATGGGTTGGTCCTGTTTTCGGACTTTTTAAAAGCTTTTTTTATATACGTTTAGTTGGGCTTTTTATTTTGTCGGTATCCTGGCCAACAAACTTACAAAGCTCGACAAAACGCCAAAAAAAAAAGGTTAAAAACAAAAACGTCCGAAATCTCTGCTTGAAGAGTAATAGATAATGCTGGCGATGGAATTCCATACGGGAAGACGAACTCGCTGTCATAGCTGTGTCCTACAGTAAGTCTCCGTGTCGAATCGTGCATAATGCCGGCTTGAATTTCAGTCGCCAGAACCGACATCATCATTAATAATTCTCCTTGATAACACGACCTCCCGGCGAGGTTACAGTTTTTCTAGGTGGTGTTTGGAGTTATTCTTGGTGTCTTGCAGATTTGGCCGATAACTGAGCTTGTCTTTTTTACACCGCCAACTCGCCGGGACCTCACTTCCACAAACCAAACAGCTGTCGACGGACTAGAGAATCTAACAAAAACATTTCACAACCAATTAATGCATAATTTTAACTTGAAGAGTTTTTGTGTTGGTGGAAGGGGACGGTGGAGGAAGAGGCGTGTGTTTGCGCATCTATCAGTATCAAAACACAATCGCGATATCAGATGGGATTTCCGCTCCTTTCTCGATGTGACGAGTGATTGGCGTTTCCTACTCCTCTTGGAAACAAGTCAACAACATGTTCTCAAGCAGTGTCTTAATAGCCTCTACCAGGCTTCAGGGAGCGGCTGGAAAGAGTAGAAATTGGCCAAGTAGATAGATGATATAATAAGGGAGTTGGTTCGCTAAGAGAACAGTTTTCCGCTCCCGAAACTGTACTCTTTAGTGGACCAAATCCCCTGGCATGTTATCTGTCTATTTCAAGTATTTGACCAATTCCTACTCTTTCCAGCTGCTTCCCGAAGCCTGATAGAGGCTAGGTCTTTTAGGCGCCCTTTCCACTACGCGATCGCTGGGCGACCAAATATTTGACAGATCGAATTTCATCGATTAAGAAATATTATTTTTTAAGTACTGTGTATTTTGTTGTCTTTTTAACCATACTTAACATCGTGCATCATATTCCAATTATAAAATCAATCCAATTTGTATCGCTCAACGATCGCCGTCTAGTGGAAAGGGGTGGTGTAAACAAACAAAACACCAACTCCAAAGAACAACAGGTGAAGCCATAGGACTGATTGGTGGAATGTCGCCGTGTTGGCTGAGGCGGGCGTCGGAACGTTGATTTGTTTACCTGTACGAAACTGCCACACAAACACGGGCCGGGGCCGCCCTGATGAGCCAGACAGTGGTATTTATCTAGGGTTAATTGAGACGAGATAGGATTAAAGCAACTTAGGAAATGAAAACTTGATATCCGCGCGCGGTTTTCGATGTCACCTCGTATTAGGAGAACTCGGTAATCATATATTTACGGGCCGGGTAAGTGAACCATATGTGGAAAGAACCGCCGTCTGTCCGTCGATGATTTAAAGATGTAGACACTGTGGCAGTTTGGACGGGCCACAGGTGCGTTTATGTAGCCTGGGTGCCATCCTCCGTAGTTTTTGCCGCTCCCAAAGGTCGCTAGCCACAGGTGGCTAGCGACCTTTGGGAGCGGCAAAAACTACGGAGGATGGCACCCAGGCTAGCGTTTATGGGCATAGCTAGATACTGTACCCTGGTGTCCAGACTAACGTTACGGGTGCCTAGTTGAGTCGGGCGGCGAAGAGCCCCTGCAGCCCCGAAGAGAGCCCGCCCCAAAACCACGATAGACTGGGCACCAGGCTGTAGATACTGAGGCTCTCAAGAGTTAAACGATAGAGATGGGCTGATAAGATTGCTTCACACTGAATCACAGCTTATCGCGTCATTATCATAGCCGTCAGTCATTGTTATCATTACGACTTGACAGGAAGTTACGGTGGGCCACGCGAAAAAATATCACCTGGAACGTACGATGATGATAGGCAGTGACTGTTTTGAGGTATGTGGTCAGAACAGACGACTGACACCCCTCAGCCAAGGCCGCCAAGGTAGACGTTACGTTGCGTGATTATAGTCCGGGATTGTGTACCAACGCGCGAGAACCTGGGTAATACAAAAGTCTACTCTCACCATGACCACGATGTTTTGGTTGGTCATCAACGAAAATGGTTTTATTGTGTTAGCAACTCTGATTAAATAGCAGTCATTTTCTTAAAAACAACAACAATGATCAGCACGCGATTCTAACAGATTTGCTGATGATCGCAATTCGAAGTTTTCTGGAAAATGTCTGTTAGCACTGTCGCTGTGTCATGTAAGTGTGCAAATTAGGAAAAGAAGAGAACGGTGGAGAATTCACTGCCCGTAACACCATAAATAAGCTGGGGAAATAACGGGAAAGGATCATGATATCATTTTGTCACATTTGATCGTTAGTAAATGTTATAAATAGCAGAGAATAGCGTGTGTACCGGTTTGTGAAAAGCCTGCTCTGGGCACACGGGGTAGAAGTTGGCGGGGAGAACGCACATGGAGAGAGAAGGGAAACAAGTAAACATACCGGGGTGTTGAGCAGGCCTGGGGCGCCTGGGATCATACGGACCTGGTGTGGTTTGTGACTTGATGCACATGTCGTTGTCGGGAGGATACTTGTCGCACTTGAGCATCTTTGGCCAGGGGAATCCGTGCTGGGCCATGACGGGAGCACAGGAGTCGCGCACGCCCTCGCACAGGGAGCGACACGGGAAGATGTCCTGCTCCAAACACACGGGTGTAAACAACGAGCAGAGGAAGAGCTTGGTGTCCGGGTGGCACCTCTGGGCTAGCAGGGGGACCCAGGACCTCGCCTGCTCCTGTACCTCGTCCAGATTCTCGTGCCCCAGCAGGTTCGGCAGCCGCATCTCGTTGTACGCCAGCTGATCGCACAGCACCAGCGTCGGCGGGATCTGCACGCACTTCCGCGGCTGGTCCGACACGTACATGTAACTGTAGCCGTACGGCGTCCCCATCCCCGAACACAGCGGCGGCGTCAGGGCGGCCAGGACCAACGGTAGTACCACCAGCATCCCTGCGTCCATGGTGATATTAAAAGTCCGGGGAGGAGGAGATATTCTGAGCGAGGTGGCGGGACGCGCCGATAGTCCGGAGCCTACAGGCCTCCAACAAAGTCAAACGTCGACTGTCGACGGACGACAGGAAGGCTGACCGTGATATATTGTTAGGATAATGAGGGCCATACCAACTGACGAATGGGGGTAGTGCTGCTGTGAGACAGAGGTGAAAATTGGGCACAGACAATGGTTTTGATTAGACCCCGCCCCCGCTGATCGCCCATGCCATTAAAACCAATAGAAACACATTGTCCAAATAGCTTAGAGGGAGGCCTGTTTTCCGTAAAATTTTGGGGGAGCTTAGGGAGTGGATACGACGAAGGAATGTTGCCATTGGCCAGACTCCCGACAAAAGTAACCAATGAAAGTTTAGATAAGGTCCTGTTACGGACGCCTGCCATGGATTTGATGACTTTTGCCAAAGTTTGCAAACATTCGGCTATCCGTATTTCCTCCATGCCGGATTACCCGCGCGGTTCAGAATCAAACATTTGTGAACTTCGGGCTGTAGATTTTCTAAATCGCAAGCCGACGGGTGGAACGGCTCCCTGTGTCGGACAGACTGCTAGGCACGAGAGAAGGCGTCTCGACATGGTCTTCAAGACTTGCAAACGTGCCGAAGTGAAATAAAGTACATAATTCCCGCCTTGCAAGGGACCACACGGAAGAACAGTCCGCATACTTCAGAGGGTAAACACGTCTATGGGTCGTTCCTAATCCTGTCACACAAAGGCTGCCATGGACTCCCGACCTTCTCCAGACCATGGTTGGGAGTTAGTCGTGCATGAGCAACGTAATCTGTGGTTGGGAGTTGGTCAGCGAGGTTGTTAGTCTATAAAACTTGTGAATGTGTCAGAAGTTGGAAATCGGAAATTTTGAAAAAGTCTAGTCTGTATTGCATTCTTGCACGGTTTAAGAATGAATGAAGTCTTCGAACAGTTTCTTTTGAATCTGCGCCAACCAGCAGGTATTCTTGAAAAGACACACATAATATTTCAATACAACAGTTTAAAATGCAAAGCTTACATCGTATGATGGTATGACTGGTCGATAAAGTGTCTTTCATTGGTTTTCCACAGCTGTCCAGATAGTCTGAAATATTTCGCTTTCACGGAAAGCTCATTGGTATTCCCGCGATTCCTCAAGTTGCAGGACCTACAGCCACGAAGAAAATTCCAAGGAAATCGAGCTCCTCATTCCGACCGGAGGGCTAAAGAGTGTCCGTCTTCACTGAACAAAATGGCGTCTCCCGGAGCGCGACTTCTTCTAAGGAGAAGTCTCAGACAGCCTAGCCTGGCTGTGCACGCCCAACAAAAAGTTATGTGGTATTCAAATTCTTAGGAATACTGCACATAAACACCATACTAACCATACACATTTTATATTTTTAAAAGAACTATGATAAATTAACGTATTTTCACAAATAGTGGTTCCTTCGACAGTAGCCGAGCACAGCTTACAAACTTCGGCGAAGCGTTTTGCTGATATAGTCTGATATATATCGTGTAGTAGCGCAACTAGAAAGGACAATGTTGACATGAAAAATGTCATAGAGAAAATCCACCATTTGATATATTATAAACCCGTATCTCTGCGTCCGCACTGCTACACGAATTGAAATAATGATTTCTATGCAATGTGGAAGAAAAGTCAGACAGAAGTCCAGGCCTTGAGCTGAGAGAAGTCTGTACCATCCCATCTGGTCGGACAGTTTCAGCGGGGAAGTGTGCCTGGGCCTTATTTACACCGTTAATGCTGAGGAACAGATGATATAACCGTTCACAGCTGGCGGAGAGCCGTCAGGCGGGCGGGGGGAAATTGGCGGGGATGGGTCCCAAAGTTCCCGCCGACAGGGGCCACTTGCACTTGTTTCAGGAAGGTGCGGGCAGGAAATCCCCGTCTAACCTAATGGAGCCTAGTTAAGGCGTCTTGACAGAAATTTGTCAGCTCCAGGGGAGAGCAAGTCCGGCCGGGGCCCGGACCATTTACCAGCGCTGCTGTAGCTAGGGGCAAATCAAAACCTCAAGGACGTGGGAACAGGATCATAAGGACACGCACGGCAAGGTAGTCTGTGTACTAAGCGTGCTTTTTGGACAGGCTATCGGCAAGGTATTTCAGGGCGGCGAACGTGCGCTTCGTTTATGATTTTAAACTATGTAATAATCGCATTTTTAATTGTAACTCTAACTTTTAAAAGTTATAAATGTATATATTTTGACGAAATGCTTTGTTGGAATAAGCCTCGCAATTGAGCCACGGCCGTCATGAGGCTTGTCAGTGCTGCTATGTTCCAGTCTATTACTACTACTACTGTAATGTACTACTACTACATGTACTACTACTACTACTACTACTACTACTACAAATGATAACACCCTCTTTCCACCAGAGGCTGTGACCGCACTCAAAATTTGACAACTCACTCAGCGAATTTCATACATAAAGAACGATTTTGTTGTCGCGTTTTGTTTGTATTGTTGTCTTTTAAATCATACTTAAACATCGTGCATCATGTCCAGTTATGAAATCAAAGGTCACACAAATCCATTTTTTGTCGCTCAACCATCGTCCTCTAGTGGAGCCGTTCGGAAGGTGTCTTCATAGTTTTTGGATAAATACCTGTTCAACTACAGATTCCGTCATTGACGAAAAGTAATGCACATGGATGCTACTAGTACTTGAAACGTCTGGCAGTTTTCAAATTCTATCCAGTTGCTTGAGTAACTGTTTTCTTGTGTATCTCACTACCTGGATGTCTAACCTTTATTGACGTATAAGGGGGGCTTAGTCCGGGCTATTGGCAATGTATTTTGAGGACGGTGAACGTACAAGAACTTTACTTTTGTAGTGCAGACAATTGTGGAAGGTTCATACCTTCCCGTGTTCATACAACATCTTCAACGTGTCACTACCCTACATCAATGGTAGTGTATACATGTAGTGTATATATTGTATACATGTAAACATCTTTGTCAACGAGTTTGGAAGAGTAACTTTCTACCTTATCCCAATACGTTTGAAAAGTTTGTCATAAAATACGCAGTTTGCCACTTGTTTCAAGTACGCAGTACTAGCTCCAGTACACTGTATACATGTAAACATATTTGTCAACTATTTTGGAAGAGTAACTTTCTACCTTATCCCAATGCGTTTGAAAAGTTTGTCATC
The DNA here is from genome assembly GCA_013266295.2 of Branchiostoma floridae x Branchiostoma japonicum. Taxonomy (NCBI): domain Eukaryota; kingdom Metazoa; phylum Chordata; class Leptocardii; order Amphioxiformes; family Branchiostomatidae; genus Branchiostoma; species Branchiostoma floridae x Branchiostoma japonicum. The sequence continues at coordinate 5,981,191 of CM023827.1, read as the reverse complement.
AAATACGCAGTTTGCCACTTGTTTCAAGTACGCAGTACTAGTTGCCAAAGTTTGGTGGCATAATGACCAGCTAGCCCTGACAGTCTTTTCTAGCACACAGAGCCGAACAATAAGCTTATCCAGAGAGGTGTGAAAGTGGTCCAATTACGACACATTTTCTAATTGGTGGGGCGGGGATTTTGTCGCGTTTGTGTATGGTGTGAGAGTGACGCGTCATTACTCAAGGCGGGAAAGCAATTAGGGAGACAAGATTAGGACAATAGACGACAATGAAGAGGAACACAAAAACGACAACGTTAATCTACAGCCCAAGCTCACTAATGATGTTGATAATTACGCCAAGTGCCGGTCATGTCCGGACCTACTGGGGCGTGGATGAGTTACCGGCCGGGAGAGGATTAAAGGGGCATTATGTAAAAATTTTTTGGGCGAAAAATTGAAATATTTCAATTGAGAAAATCTTCTTGTGATTCTAATTTACTTCTACGTTTCGACATATTTGTGCAATATATCTCACATTTCTGACATTTATGGTTGGTGCTAAAACAGCCCACACGAGGCACAATCAGTTTGTGGTACCACCACAAACTACCAGAATGTAAACAAACATGGATGACAGCTGTGTTTCCAACTTTTAAACACACTCGTAAGGCGTCATATTTTGGCATCTCCACTTCCTGAATGGCATTTGATTTATTTGCAATGGAGTAGGGTTGATATTGAAAATGTGTTGAAAAGTGGAAGAAAATTACAATCACACGAAGATTTTTTTCAATTAAAATATTTCAATTTTTGCTGCAAAAATGTTACATAATGCTCCTTTAATACTGTGCCTTCTATCAATTTTGTATAGCTTAGCATCTACGTGTAGCCTGTACCAGATTGATGTACATGTGATTAGCTAGTAATCTTCTACAACACTTTGCCTTACATTGTACCTGTTACAATTGCTGTGCCATAAACTTTGACTTAATTATGAATGAATGAATGAATAGTCTTTAGAGCAGACCGGCAGGGGTCCTGTCCACCACCATAATGCCAAGGTGAGAAGTCCCGCGGGTACACAGCTGATTACCGCGTGATTACCTGCTGTATTGTGTGGTTTTCCCCGCTGGTTTGGTGATCTGGGCGGAAACAAGTGTGAGGTCCGGTGTAGAGGGGGTATCCTAATCTTCAAGGATCCGGATCCGAGAATGAGCCTCATCCTTACGTCTGCTTGGAGATTAGCAGCATCCCGCCGAAATACCAAGCAGATGTTTGGTTTCGGTCTCTGTGTGTCGAGACTGTAGTCGGTCTTAGTCCCTACCAGACTCAGTGGGTCGCCGGAAAATAGTAGCCTCTACCAGGCTTCAGAGGTGGCTGGGAAGGGTATAAATCGGTCCAATAGATAGAAAACATCCCAGTAACCCTTCTCAATCTGTCAGAGTATATCTACTAGTAATACTGTATTCATTTTGTGTTCAAACTTGAGGCAACAAGCCACAGGCAACAGCCACAAGTCATTTTTAAGAGTGTTTATCAATCAATATGGCTTATTCAGGGGAAAGGCATAGCATAGGCCTCCACCAGGCTTCATAGGCAGCTGGAAAGAGTAGAAATTGGCCAAATACAAATGTAGACAGATAACACGCCAGGGGAATTGGTCCGCTAAAGGAGTACAGTTGGCCACTCTGTATGTTATCTGTTTATTTGGCCAATTTCTACTCTTTCCAGCTGCCTCTGAAGCCTGGTAGAGGCTAGTAGCAGTGGTGTCTGAAAGTAGCCTGGTTTACCAAACCTATTTTATAGCCCCCGAGTCCTACATCCTCTCTGCAAATTTTTTGCGGAGAGGATGTAGGACTCGGGAGCTATAAAATATGTTTAGTAACCAGGCTAGTCTGAAAGTTCAGTGTGCAAATCTTCCATCCTTGTTGCAAGTAAAGAGAAATAGAATAAAATTTAATGTGACAGAGAAAGCTGCACTATGTAGGTATTCAGCCCTTCATCTTCCAGTCAAGGCCCCGTTTCTGTATTTGGCGGCACACATCAAAACCAAATTGCAATACGTGAAATTCCAAAGCAAATCGACCAAAAAAACAAAACAATGTTGACTCTGTGTGTGGCCATGGTATTGGGTAGGTTCATGGTTACCTTAGCCTTGTTGTACCACCTACACACACATTAGGCACTAATTACACATCCCTATGGGGCCTTGCTGTAGGTGTGAAATTGTTGGAACACATAATTACCAATTAACGAGGATAATAATGGTTCTCTTTAAACTGTTGGTTTTGAGGAAGACTTGAATGGTAGTTCAGAAAAGTACATGTAATTTCTTTTTAAGTCTCAAGGGACCACAATTCCTGTTAAGTTGGACCCAATTCAGTGTAGACAACAGCTTTTAAAAGGCCATCTTTGCAACACTGAAAATCCACTTTTCACAAAATTGCTTACTTTCCTAAAAGGAACGAAAATGGTTTTATGTACTGTAACATTATATCAATTCATACTGTGGCTGTGTTTGAAACCAATATTCATGATCCAGTACATCTTAATTAAAGACAACTTTGAGTTTGGAAACTTGATTTCGGTCCATCATATTTCTGTAAATACAGTATCAATTGCATTTTATTGGAAAGCCATTTACAGTGATATCCCATTTGTTATGATCGGTTGAGCAATTATCAACAGGGCTAGGCCGTAGGGCATATAGGGCTATAGTTTATAAGGCTACTAGCACAATACTAGCCTCTACCAGGCTTCAGAAGCGACTGGAAAGACAAGAAATTGGCCAAATAGACAGATAACATGTCAGGGGAGTTGGTCTACTAAAGGAGTACAGTTTGCTGACTAACTCCATTTCATGTTATCTATCTATTTGGCCAATTTCTACTCTTCCCAGCCGCTTCTGAAGCCTGGTAGAGGCTAGGAAAATACACCCTCCAAAAGTCACCACGGCTATCAGCGAGACATCCTTTCCCACACCCCCCTGGCCCCTGACACAACCTCCCTGCCCCCAGGATTCACCTTGCACACAGGGAGGGGGGGCAAGGTGAGAAGTGTAAGTCTACTTTCCTGGGGAGAGGGCATAAAGAGATCAGAGCGTGTCCTGAGAGGTGTGCTGTAAAACAAACACGCTAAAGGCCAGACTTAAAAGTTTAGTCACACCTGGGGTGGTAGTCTCTTCCTCAGTACTGTAAACTACCAAACTTTTGCAGTGCCTTTATTTTCAGTGTCCTCTCCACTGCGAATTCGTGACACCTAAATATGTCTTCCTTGTACGACTACCAAATTATTTTATCTGCAAATTTTAAATACTGTAAGTCACGATTTTTTCGCGGTACTTTTATGTTTGCAGTTTTTGTGATCACTTCCATACTGCGAAGAAATATTTCCTTTCTTTTTTTCTGCACCTGCCGCCACTGTGAACATACAGTTCTGCGAACATGTCCATTTTTCTCAGACCACGAACTTTTGCTACCGCTAACATAAAGTGAATAACAGTACTGTGAAAACCTCCCTTTCCCTACTACCACGAAATAAAACCACAGCGAAAGTTTCAAACACTAAAGTCCAGACCAGACTGTCAGTTAGAACATGTGGTACTAATTTCCCATGGCCAGCTGTGTTGACATAGCCAATTTGTGTTTTCTTCCCCAACATATTACAATGTAAGAGCTACTTTAGGAAAAATGAAATAGAAATGGAAGGACAGGACAGCAAGTGGTTAAGTGTTTAACAGGAATTATAGGGAGGATTGTCAGAGATGCAGCGGGCCTGTTTGATCTCACTTCTAGGTGCGGGTTCAGCTGAACCTGGTCCGACTCGGAATAACATCCAAGAACTAAGTAAAAAAAAAAAAAAGCCGTGATCCAGTTCTTTTTTTGGACTCATAATGAAGTACCAATGTGGTACATTTGTACAAATACATTATAGACATTTCTATTTAGACATTTAGACTGTTATGTAACCTGGTCATAAGAGGGCAAAAAATAACCCTGAATCGATTACCATAAATTCACATGTTTGTGCATTGAAAATAACTACATGTATATCATTCCAATACACTGTGAATCTAAACATAATTTGCAGCACTCACAGAGACCTGTGCTTGTGTCTTGATATAACGTTATAGTGTAGTACTTCCTTATCTTTTTTACCATAATACTATAATCAGGTCCAGGTTCATGATCAGGTCCAGACGATCTTCTTGACTTGGATCTAAACTTGGACCTGATCAAGCCTAACTGGTACACAAGTTCTGGGGGGGGGGGACATCTAGCCTCATTTGCAGGCTCCATGAGTAGGGCTTTTTTTTGGGCTTATAACGTGCTTTGACATCTGCTAAGAAGGCTAGGCGAAATCCATGCATAAACTGACTTTGACAACTCGCAATGTAAAAGGCAATACCATGTAATGAAAGTCACATTGTTAAATTTACTTCAAATATTTCAACATCTCAACGAAAAAGATATTAACAGAATAAAACAGGAATCTGGCTGAATACAATGTCTATGTTTACATGACTTCTCCGTACTGTATTTCCTTCCTTGTGAAGAAACTCGCCAAGTCACCGAAAGACAACTCTGGTGGTCCCGTACAATCGCACTTCACCACTTAACCTTTACACACGGTTTAGACTGGTGTGTCATACCAAGAATTGTAGCCTAGTCCAACGTTTAACCAGAAAACCCCCAGATTCTCTCATCAGTGATGGGCTAACTGACTGATCATCCCTGAGACTAAACAACTTTAAAGGAACTGATGCTACAGAGTCTTCTGTTGTCTTTTAAGTGCCACTTGGAATGTAAGTCAGTAGGTATTGGATAGACCTCAAGTAGAGGACACACGGTGGACCTTAGACTTTTTAAAATGTGTACATTTTCAACAACCAGATTTTAAATACATGTATCTCTAACACAAAATTTTTTATATAATGTACTTGTAATTGATATACATGTACGGCAATTTAATAGAGAATGCCTAAATGTCCGATGACTAATATATTGTATTCCCTTTCTCTGCCTTGCACCCTCTTGATAATGAATCATGAGATAAAGGGTTGTCCTAGGCTTTTAACGTGTATTGTATTAATTTATCTTGTGCATAATAAAGATGATTTTAAACCCCTTGGATTGACATGAAAACCACCTGCGGTCAAAGAAGGAACCCTCAGTAATTCGTAGCCACATTTTGCATAATCGACTTCCTGAATTTAGTGTAATGAGTAGGCACTCTAGGTCACCTAGAGGAAGCACACCCTGACCCCAGCTCACCCTAATGCCAAGGTCAGCCCAAGGGCACGAGGAGGAACCTCTTACAGGTGGACAAACTGTCCACTCAATAAAGCTGTGAAGCAAATCTAGCTGTAGCCTGGATACCAGAACAAGATCCAATAAGTATTCCTCCCTTCTGCACGCGATACCTACTGGCTATACCCTCCGGGGACAAAAGTTAAGTCTCTACCAGGGTGGGGGGATGGGCTGTTGTAAAATTTCCTTGGAGGTATGTTGGCCCTGGAGCCCAGGCCTGTGTAAGCCCTTGAAACAGTCTGGTATCCAGGCTAATCTAGCAGGGAAGGATTAGCAGGCCTTGAGAGCCTGGGGAGGCCCAGCTGTGTGCTGTAAGGTGCCACATCCTGCTGGTACATTATTACAACACGGGAAGGCCACACTAAGACCCGATTTACATGCGGGGAAAAAACATGACCATACGAAAACTGCGTACGGACGCGAGTGTGAAAACTGTGTACGTCAAATTTTATCTGCACGCAAATCGGCCTGCTTTGATGTACGTCAATAATGTATGTTCAGATCGTACGTTACCTCAAGGGCTGGTGTGCGATCTGAATGCGTGTTTTTGACATACATGTACGTCAAAGCAGGCTGATTTACATGCAGGAAAAATTTGACACGTGCAGTTTTCTTACACCCGAGAGCGTATGCAGTTTTCGTACGATCAGGTTTTTGGCCTGCGTGTAAATCGAGTTTTGTGCAGGCGCAGTACGTTCTGCCGACGTGTTGCGTGGGGACAGTATCCTCATCAGCCATGGATGCTCATCACGTCTTCATTCATGGAACAGAAGGTCGCTCTTCTTCTTGAAGAACTGCAACGTCAAAGAACATCACCATGATGAGACTTCTCATACCATGTCCTCGAGAAAGAAAATGTCGACAGAAAGTGCAGAACAAACAGGTTATACTGTATAAGGAAAAGTAAACAATAAACAACAACAACCTTGATATAACCTGGGTTATCTGTCAGCTTTTTTAGCCAGGAAGAACTGGAACAAGACAGACAAAAACATTGTTAGTAAGAACTAACTGCTTTTACAACAGCATTTTAAAAACAAATAAAAGACACTGTACAAACTATTCGTAACATACCAAAGTACAGGGAAACCTGTACAAGTGACCACCTCTACATAAGGACCACCTGGCCAATGTGATCACTTTTGGTGGTCCCTTAGATAATTTTTCCCATTGACACAACAATCAAGAATCCTGTCTATCATTACTAGTGACCACCTGTCTACATAGGCCAGATTTTATTGGTCCACTGAGTGGTCTCCTTGGGCAGTTTTGACTGTAGTCAGAAAATAGCATGCTAGAATGTAACAACACAAGTTCACTGTAAAATGTCTCCACAAAGCAAATGAGACATAAAGATATGGCCACTTTGCAATTTGATAATTGTTATGCTGGCCTCCAGCTTTACATCCCATCTGAGAGGATGTCCCTAACCGAAGCTAGGTACTCATTTTCACTTGAGTCAAGTGAGGAAATAGTTGTAAAGTACCTTTCCCAAGGGCACAACACAGGGGTTGGCAGGGATTCGAACCCAGAACCTTCGGATTCTGAGTCAACAACCCTAACCACAAGACCACCTTGTCACCTTGGACTTTTCAAACAAGCATAATAAAGACTTTTTGAACAAGTATTTTTCAGGAAAGGGAGTTAAAAGGCTGTTTGAAAAGCCTTAGGAATCAGCTTGTTTGCTTATGTAACCAAATCAACAGACTGAAACATCAATGTCAAAACAAACAATGTCAGCAATTTAAACTTCAAAGGAGGGTAAAACTACAGCTAATGGTCCTCAAGTCACAGCAGATACGACTACGTTGTATCTAAAGCCTTCCCTCACACAACATCAAGTTGTCTACAAAAGAGAGGCCCTTTCGGCAAGTCGTAGTAAAGGAAATAAACTTGGGACCGACCCTAATGGGAGGTTCTGGCCTCAGAAGTGCTAGCTTTCGGAGCCTCTGGTTACGGGCTAGGATACATGTAGGTCATGGCGAATCCTTGGCTCTGTAGGCCGGTCCAGGACAAATAAATAACCTGTCCTGCGGATTAGTATCAGGAAAAGACACCTTTTCTCGAAGAATGGGAGAAAAGAGCAACAGCTAAGAAGCAAAGCTGGGAGACTAACATCTTTATCCCACAGGCAGGCAGGGAGGAAAAGCACCATCTTTGAAAACAAAAACATGCCTATGTATGAATTATTGCCAAAAGATATATCCTTTGAAGTGCGGACCTCCCACAGACTGGGCTTGTGTGCAGCAGAAACACCTGGTCTGTATGGACAACATCTGCTTATGGTGCACTGAGATGGCAGGCCTTGAAATTCATTTTTGCCCAAAAAAATTTAGGTACAGGCTGTGCACAGAAAATTTTGTGGGCACACCATGTAAAATAAAGCAGAATGTCAGCAAAACCTCACTACATGTACAGGCCTTGCAGCCTCTGTAGCTAAACTTCAAAAATTTCGAACAGTTTTATTATTTTTTCTGACACTTAAATGTCAAGAATATGTGTATACTAGTGTACAATAGTATCTTTTATGTATAACAGTACACTATCTTTTGAGATGGAAGGATGCCTACTACTACTACACTGGTACATCCACAGTCAAAAATGAGGAGCACAGCTCCAATTTTGGGTGCACAAAAGTGCATATGCCCAGTACAATGTATTTCTAGCCCTGGATGGACAGATGGGTTGAAGTCAAGAGTATGTAGAGTACATGTATATGCTGTTATAAGTACTGATACCACTGGAGCTTGTCCGGCTTTCCCTGCAAATACACAAATACCTTAAACGGTTCTAGTTGGAGACCAAAGTCAAAGACGCACGTTACATTACTCGCATAGTTGAGGAGACAGGGCGAAAGGTTGTCTTCACAGTTCAGCTATGCTTATGCAAGGGTAACGATTTTACATTACTGCAAAGACTTTGAAGGTGAAAGAAGACTTCATTTTCCCTTAACATATCACAGAAGGCTAGGTAGTACATCAAATCAAGGATGTGTCGGCTACATTTACATGTATTTTGGAGCTGGCATGTTAGCATGGTGAAACTTTTATATTCGGTATAACTGCGTTTTTGCACACCAGCTTCACAGGCACACGGCGTGGTGGCAGCTGGCCATATATTACACCAAAGGACTTGTTACACCTAGCCTTTGCACATCTATTAAACTGTAAGCATTGTTTAAAATGATGATGTCTCTACTGTACTTGGAGGCAGCAAATTCCACTTTACTATATATAGTTCTAGGAAAAAAGTTTTTGAACACCTCAATCCTTGGTTGATCTTGTTTTTTTTCTGAGCTGGTATTAGGTACTTAGTAGTTACTACATCCACCAGTTTATTAGTGATTTTGTACATCATGCATAGTCTGGACATTTTTCTTCTGTCTTCCAGTGACTGTAGGTTTGTTTTCATTTCCGTGAGTCTAGCGCCTAGACCAAATCCAGGAGACTTTCTAAAGAATAATTAAGATAAGAAAGAGGATGTTTTGTGTTCCAGTCATCCACTCTTGAAAAATGATGGTGTTCAAGTCCTCTGCTTGGTTTCTGTATGTAAAAATCAGGAGGCCTGTGGGCATGTCTAATGGAGAGGAAGTCAGTGGTTTGAAGTACACTTTCAGGATGTTTTCATCACATGGTCTCTGCCAAGTTCCCATACATTCCAGCAGGGCTCTAGCCAGCTTGAAATTTTTTTTCCGTCAGCCCAGGTTCATGATCAGATCCAGGGGGAAGAGTGTCAAAGCCGCTCGCAATGTAGCGGGGTGCTCCCCCGGGAAATTTGTCATTTTCAAGCTTTCAAAAATGCAATTTCCCGCATTTTGAGAGGCAAATCTTGGGGTTGAGAGTGGTTGTCGCACTGGTCCTTCAGATGTTTTTATATTTCTACCCAAGATTTTTGTCGATTTTGTTCGTCAAAGTTGACAGATTGGTTTTAAAATTTTTCCGTCACACAATGCAAAGTTCTGGTAATAGATGGAAAAATGGGTGCTGGCTAGAGCCCTGCATTCCAGTAGTTCAGGTCTCCAGAGCGGTCAGCCCTGACACTATGGGAATCTGGGACGTGTGAGACTCATGTCGGCTCTCTCTCTCCATCAGGGCTGATATATTAGGACGCCTGAGCTGCCGAGATGTTGACAGAACTGGACCTGGGTGCTTAACGCTGTTTGCTTGTCCAGGCACCGAGCCCAAGTACACCGCTTCGCCGGAGTCATGCAACATAGAATTGTCACTTCTCAACCAACGCTTTAACATTCCCAAGGGACTTAACAACTTCCACAAATATGTTCAAGAATGCAAGGTAAACATGTGTTCATGGTGAACCTACCTTACCAAAATGGTTGGTACAAGATAGTTGCAACATTTGGGTGTGCTGGTAAAGAAAAGGCAAAGGAAATGGCAGAATTTTTTTCCAACTATTTAGGCCACACCAATTTGATCAATTGGTTCTCAGATTTGCCTGCTTAATTTTTTTCCTGAATTTGCAAAAAGATGCCTAGGCGTGTTTTTTTTCCCTGTCACTTCATATTTTTTGTAGAAAAAAAAAGAAAAAGAGAACCAACAAATTAAATTGGTGTGGCCTTAGCAATAAAATAGTGAGGAACCAATTATGTTTTGGGCTGTACCGTTAACGCTGCAATGTATTGTGCATAGCACTTCGGCCTTCTTTAAGGTCGGATTTGCGTATTTAAGGGTGACATCCCGCCTGAAGCTTTCAAATGTTGTGTCAGAAAAGATAGTACATGGCAAAATTCTGATGCAACGTTGACCAAACATCCAAAGAAAACCGTGAAAAATCCGGCTTTCACACAGGCGCAGCACATTTTGCCAACGTGCTGCCTAGACTCTGTGTACAAGACTCGACTATCTGCCAAATGGCACTGGACTGTTTACGACTTGCACTGAGACAAGATGGGAGAGGGAAGATCCTTACCAAGTACCCTCTAATTCAGACATAGATAGTCTACATTCCTCACGCTGTACCTCTGACCCCACATATCTAAGAAAGACCACGGAAGATACAAATACTCATCCCAGCTGGCTCTGGGGCAGACCTGTGCTTGGAAAAAGTTCAAGCTGCTTGAGGGCAACGCTCTCTTAGGGCTGGGAATACTGGGTACATATGTAGGGCTCGAAATACTGGGTGCATATGCACCTTAGTGCTGGTAAAATTGGGGCTGTGCAGGTATTTCTGATGTCTACCAGCACCTAACCTGCACCGGTCCATGTACTGGGTTTATATACAAATGTAATATGTGGACTTTTATTTGCTGCATTGACTATAAAAGAAATAATAGCAATGGTTTCTGAACAGTTTTTAGCATGATCTGTACTTCCTAAATTCTGAGTGGTGCAGGTAAAATTTGTCTGGTGCACATACTGGTAATTTTCAATGTTACCTGCACCAGTGCAGGTATGCAGAAAAAAGTATTTTGAGCCCTGATATGTACTTTTGTGCACCCAAATTTGGAGCTGTGCACCTTCGTACATTTTGATTGTGGGTGCACCTAGATATTAGTGTACTTTTGTATACTAGTATACAATATATTCTGGACATTTTTAAAGTGTCAGAAAAAAATCTAGCAAAACCTTTGCTGTAATACTTGTTTAAATTTTGAAGTTAGGTATAGAATTTCAGATATAGAATTTCAGATATATCATACTCAAGCTCTGATGAAGACAGACGTTGCTGATGTTCTACTTTTTTTTCACTAGACTGTTGAGCTCCTAAATTTTGAGGTTAGGTGTACCAGTGCAACTCTTTAGTCTCTACCAGGCTTCAGGAATTGGCTGGGAAGAGTAGAATTTGGCCAAATAGACAGATAACATGCCAGGGGATTTAGTCAGCGAAATAGTACAGTTGCAAGCAGCAAACTTTAGTGGACCAACTCCCCTGGCATGTTATCTGTATATTTGGCCAATTTCTACTCTTTCCAGCCCTTCCCAAAGCCTGGTATAGAGGCTACAACTATTCCCAATAATGAATTGGGAGCCCTGTCTCGGCAGCCATGCCCCCCAGCTTGTAACACGTACCTTTCTAATCGTGCCAAATGCGTCCCCAAACTTGCTAATGGTCTGTAAGTGCGAGGAGATCCACCCTGGCAGTGCCGAGCAGATGTGAGGTCGGAAGTAGCGCCGGTCCAGGAGAACGATGGTGGCGTAGTCGTCCTTATGGCGTATAGCACGGCCTGGGAACGGAAAGTGAAAAGTGACGTCCAAGCAGTTTAGCTCGATGAACTCAATTAAACAGTTGAGCTACTCTTCCGCAGGTATTTACAGGTTCATTGTACCAGGGAAATTCTCCTCTCTCTTTTCCACAAGCACAATGAACAGTGGACCACGGCTTAACATCCCGTCCTAAGGACTGCGTCCCTTTCCAGTAGCATGCATGTTGGGTGAGCACCAACAGCCAGGACTTGAACTCATAACCTCTTGGTCCAGAGGCAGAGTCACTAACCACAGCTAGTTTTAGGAATGAGTAAGACGTAACTTGTGAACATCCTTCATTTTTCTTTAACTGGTTTGTAGATGATCAGTTTGACACAGTTCAGTACTTTACCTGGTAAAGTCTAAAGATGGCTTGAAGGCATCATGTTATTGGAATACTGGTGTAGGCTATATACATTTGTACGTCAGACAGTTGAGAAACGGCTTAGGGTTGCTACTGCAGGTTGTTCACTCCACGACGCTCTGACAGTGTTGTGACTACAAATGCCATTTGCATTAATTTAATTACATGGAGGGTAGGGAGGAGAAGCTGTTAAAGAATGTGACTGGCATGTCATGTTATTTAAGTCCTGTAATGCAAAAAGACAGTAAATTCAGAGGTTCCCATATACAATGACAAAAGATTTGATTACAAGACTTCTTTCTCTAACAGCTTGAGGAAAATTGGTGACGTAAGATTAAAAAAGACTTGATGTTACCGTGGAAGACTTCTTTCTCCAATGAAACTTGTAAAGTCCTTGTTACGCAAAGAGCTTGACGGAAATTGGTGATATTAGGATTTAAAAAAAAAAAGCTTGATGTTATAAGACTTCTTTCTCCAAAGATACTTGTAAAGTCCTTGTTACACTAAGAGCTTGACAAAGATTGGTGATGTTAAGATTTTAAAAAAACTTGATGCTATGATACTCCAAAGAAACTACCGGTAGTGAAGTCCTTGTTACATGAAGAGCTTCAGGAAAAATCGTGATATCAAGATTTTTAAAAACTTGATGCTATTACAAGACTTCTTTCTCCAAAGAAACCTGTTAAGTCCTTGTTCACATAAGGAGCTTGAGAAAAATGATGTGAAGAGTTTTAGAAACCTAATGCTATTATAAGACTTCTTTCTCCAAAGAAACCTGTAGAGTGTCCTTGTTGTTTAAGTCATAAGGAACTTCAGGAGAGCAGGTGCATTCCCTTTCTCACAGGTCTGGCAGAATGAGACCACATGAGGTGCTGGTGCTGACAGAGGTCAGAAGGCCATTGGTCAGACTCCTGTAATTTCTGGAGGCTGCACCAGAACAGTCTGATCAAGAATCAAGTCCAACAGAAAACATTGCCTGATTTTGCTTCTTGTAAAATAATGAAATGCAGCACTTGCATGTAAGAAACAGGGTTCGAAATACTTTTTTTTCTCAGGTTGCCCACTAGCCAAAAGCTAGGTTGCCCATCAATATTTCAGGTTGTCATCAACACCGGCTGTTTATTTTAGAAGGCAAGCCGTAAGCCAGGCCGCCTGTAAAGGTATTGCTCACATGCTGGCCGTGAGCAAATTTTGCGCGGAGCAACCTGGCGTCTCCAGTAAGTCTCACACAGGAACCATGACTTGCACGGCGAGAGTGCGTATTTCTAACCCTGAGGTAGTCTTGAAAGATTGGCCTTCTTGAGGTGCTAAAAAAAAACCTAAAGTAAACTTTAGTGAACAATGAGTGTTTTACTGTTTGGTGACATGGCAGGTAGTGGGACAAGGTTCTGTTTAGGTAGGGGCTGAATAAGCAAGGTACCAGACATGGTAATCTGCCCATGGGCCAGGGGGATAGAACAACTTGTCAGCTAAATACTGAAGAAAGGAGAAACTTTTTAAACATTAGGTAACACTGGGGCTTATACTTGCAATACCACCATGGAGCTGCATGTGGTTGGGCAAATATTGTACATATTCAAAAATGCCATCAGGACATGTTTTAATTATATATGGACATATTAGATGTCTAAGATACATTGTATACATGAATGTCTATGTGTATGTTTGTAAACATGTGACAGGTACTTAGCCCAGTGGGGTAAAAAGCTCTTCATTCATTCATTCATTCATTCATTCATTCATTCATTCATTCATTCATTCAATCAGTCATCCATCCACATCCATTCATCCACATCATCCATCTTTCCATCTTTCCATCTTTCCATCCATCCATCCATCCATCCATCCATCCATCCATCCATCCATCCATCCATCCATCCATCCATCCATCCATCCATCGAACCAGTGCAGACAGCAGATACAGAGGTTATATCTCATGGTGCTCTATGTAACAGCGGCTTAGCTAAGGTATATCAGGACTCCCTTCTGTTGATGTTATCCCAGGTTCCCATGGAGGGTCAGTTTGGGTGGCTGGCCACAGGGTATCTTAGGTTTAACCTGTTAAAAGATCTTGACCTCTAAGTGGTACAACAGCAAACAGAGGAGAAGACAACAATCACTGATGAAATCTAGTCAAGTGCACGGCTCAGTAGGGGTGCAGACGGGGATGACAGGCAACTTCAAGTTCAATCCTGGTTTTTGGATTTTTATGACGAATGACTGGACCTAACATATCCCAGCTCTCAGTTTGGACTGACATTTTGCCTGGGAATTTCTTGGACTGGCCTTCCAGTTCTTCTTGCTTATTGAGTTACAGTCAAACTTGCCCAAGCGACCACCCCTATAAGCTGGCTGGCCATCTGGCTAGAATGACCGCTTTTTTCCCCATAGCAAAAGGGACTTGCCAAAGCTGACCACTTGTTCAACACTACTGCAACTGGCACTATTTGGACTGCACATGGCCCAATCCCTGCCTAGTACGACCATACGATTTTCTGCATCTGTCTTGTCTTGTCGCCATGGTTTTTGTCTAAGAAGACTACTTTGCCTCAGTCCCCTGGGTAGTCGTCTTAGACAAGTTTGGCTCTATCTCCAAATTATATATTTCACGATCCATGCACATGGACATCGCTTTGTTTAAGAGACAACATAAGCTAACTACTCACCTATAGACTGGTTGACAGCCTTCATACAGAGGTTCTCATAGTGGATCTGTCCTGGTGACTTTCCTGGGGGATGGTGCTAGGAGAGAAATACAAGAATTATGGCAAGAAGTAAGTTTATTTACATTAAACACTTTAGATTATTATCAACCACACTGTCCCTCAAATACAACATTAATGGCAGGCAAGGAATAAGTTTATTGACATCAAATTGGGAAATCATTATCAACCACACTGTCCTTGGTTTTTCACCTTTACATACCTTTACATACTGGTTGCTGAGCACATTGGCAGAACATACTGCGCCTGCGCATAAGCCAGAATTTTTAAGGATTTCGTTTGATGCTGACGTTGCATCAGAATTTTGCCCATTGCAGGCAATATCTTTTTCGACACAACATTTGAAAACTATAGACAGGATGTCATCCTTAAATATGCAAATATGACCTTAAACGAGATGTTCCTAAGTGCTATGCACAATACATTGTGAGTTTTGCGCAGGCACAGTATGTTTTGATGACATGCTTGTTTGTTGAAGCTAAAAATCAGGTATCAGAAAGCTACAAATAACTTCTAATTCTATTTCCCGCCCTAAACAGGTGTAGTGTTTGCCAGGACACCCACAGAGGATAAGCAGGGATGTTGGTACCACAGGAGAGTGATACCTCGTCAATGACTCATGCCCCCTCCCCACCGTCTGCCGCTCCCCAAGATCCGCCGGCCCCAAAGATCGTTCAGGCAAGTGGATGTTGGGGGCAGGGGGATAGCGGAGAGGGGGCGTGAGTCAGGGACGGGATATCACTCTCCTGCACGTGCGTAAGCTCTCCATGCGCGGCCTCACCGGAGTTTGGTTCCCAGGGTAGGATGTTGGTTAACACCTCGGCCTGCAAACCTCACAAGACGTTTGCACCAACAACACTTTTAATTGGTCAGAAGTTTGTTTGGGGGTCGTTAGGTTCAAAGCCAACATCGTGGCACGAGAGACAGGAAGACTTGCGTTTCATTGAACATGGTTAAAAAACAAAGGGAGGTTACTGACTGACTGATGTCTTCTGTCAAGTGTATACACATTAGAAAATGATGTGAAAAAAATCACTTGGACTGTTATCTTAAATTTGACTCTGGTTATGTTTTACGTGGTTTTGAAACATATTGCTTTTGGTTGTGTATAATCATGTCGAACACAGAAGAATCTGAGGAAACATAGGTTTAAACACTCGTGACACAAGTCTGTTGGCATGAATGGCGCCACATGAGTCTGCCTCAGTTCCTACTTCCGATCACTGGCAGCTGCTTATTACCATTGGTTGATCAACTCTAATTGCTTTCCAGTACAGGGCTTGAAATACCACCTGCATATGCAGGTTAGTGCAGGTAAAATTGGAGCTGTGCAGGTATTTCTGTAGTCTACAGCACGTTGGCAGAACGTACTGCGCCTGCACAAAACCCTGATTTTTCACGTTTTTTGTTGGGTGTTTGGTCAACGTTGCATTAAAATTTTGCCTGTTGCAGATGATATTTTGTCCTATACAACATCTGAAAACTACAGACAGGATGTCAACCTTATATGCTCTAATACAACCTTATATGAGATGTTCTGCCAAAGTGCTATACACAATACATTACAGGTTTCACGCAGGTGCAGTACGTTCTGCCGATGTGCTTAAGTCTACCTGCACCTAACCTCCACTGGTCCATGTACTGGATTTATATACAAATTAATGTAGTACTGTTGTATGAGGGCCTGCATGGGGGGGTAGTGATTACGAATTACGCAAAATTTTCAGCGCCGATTACGAATTACGTTAAATTCTCAGAGCTGATTACGCCTTTACGCTTTTTGGCAAATGTACTATTACGAATTACGTTGATTTTTGGGACGTCTGCCTACGGATTACGGCGACTAAAAAGCCCTGATTACGCCTTACGAAAAGGGGCATGCAGGCCCCCTTGTATGTGGATTTTTATTTGCTTCGGGCATACTCGTACAGATTGGGCACCCACAACGGTCTGTTCACCAGGCTAGGCTAGCAGGGTTTCTACCTGCCAGCATTAATTAGTGAATAGCCTGTGTTACACAATCTCTCCTGTCAGGAGCTGATTGGGCCTCCTCCCCAACCAGTAGATGGGCTGCACTACATCATGCTTCTAGCATAGCCTCCTTTGCAGGCGTTCCGGGAGTGGTCAGGTCGGCTGATTTTTTCCTGGTGCAGTCAGGGAAGGCGTACAAGGGAAGGCAGCCAGACTTCTAAGCGTGAGCGATCTACGTGCGATCAGAAAACTTGCCCCCCACCCCCCAAAAAAAGGGCCGACCACACCAGGAAACAATCAGCCGACGCCAATCGCTCCCAGAACGCCTGCAAAGGAGGCTACGCTAGAAGCCTGATGTAGTCAGGCTACATTAGAAGCCTGATGTAGTCAGGCTACATTAGTCATGCACTAACTGTCAGACAAATCTGTCTGTCAGTCAGCAGGACTGGGCATGTTTGGCTGCACAGAAAAGATAACAGCCTGTCTCACACACCAGCCTACTGTCAAAACAAATAACCAGCCACTTACTGCACCCTGAGAGGACAGGGCTAGGGACTTGTCACTGCAAGGATCCTTTTGTCAAAACACTCTACTGTCCATCAAACTCAAACACCACTGTAAATATGGAAATGTTAGCGTCAGTTTTATTTTCGCGGTGACCTTTCCACTGGGAATTTATGACACGGGGAATATTCGCTTCCGATGTAATACTACCGAATTAAAGAATTTTTTCAACAGCGAATTTAAACCAAACCCCTTTCCCCCCTACCGTGAAATAACACCACCACAAAAGTAAATGAGTTTACAGTATCCTGTTGTCAAAACACTCAAGCCTTCTGTCTGTTAAACTTTTAACACACCTCTGGACCTTCCACAAAAAATATACATCCATCAGCCAAAACATAGTATGTTCTTAATGATCTCTTGTCTTGACTTGTAATGATTATAATACATGTACCTGTCTGATATTGACATTTACTGCCATTTCTTAGGACATTTTCGTCATCATTTCACACCTGAAGCATTTGAAATAGCCCAGAAACAAGTTACGCATATGCACGTGAGGAGTCCCTTAGCTAGAACCAGCCTATGATACAAAACAAACAACCGTTTTCCATCAGTGACATGGCATTTTTGCAATTTCTTGGGACCTGTTCATGAAGCATTTGAAATAGCCCAGAAACAAGCTACACATATGCACATGAGGAGTCAATTCATTTTTTGGTACCACCAATAAATACAAAATGTAGCTAGAACCAGTCTACAATACGAAACAAACAACCGTTTTCCATCAGTGACATGGCATGTTTGCCTCACAGATATCAGTAGGGTTGAAAAATGACTACTTGGAAAATTGACTTTGAAAATGCAGTTTTACTGCGGCACTGGGATACAGGACTGAAGTGTTAACATTTCCTGCTACACCCCTGCCACTTGTGTCAGTATCAATCAAGTTTATGGTCGACAGGTCTTAATGGCGCCACTCTCTAATAGACTTGGGGGCATCAAGAAGTGAAATATAGGTCAGATAATGGGGTCAGATGGAGGTTAATTGTCAGGGTGATGGCAGCAGTACATTATGGACATGACCTAATTTGGTATGACAGCTTCCCCCTGTGTGCTGGCCAAATGTAGCCTCCACTGGGCTAGCCTGGCGAACAGACCTACGATGCTGAGGCCCACTTTAGACTGGGAACGGTTAAAGGGTTTTGGGTTGGAAAAACGTTAACCGTTCCCGGTCTAAAGAGGAAAAAACAGTATTTTATTGGCTTTCCACGAACCGTTCCGAAACCACCTCCACCTTGGTTCTGGAACCCTTTAGCAGGGGGCCTGGTGGAGAAGGGTTTCGAAGGGTTTCGGAACGGCATACCATTCCCAGTCTAAAGTGGGCCTAAGAGCCCGCCAAGTCTCGATTAGAAAAGCCGACTGGAAAGATCGACTGCCAGAGGAAAGGCCCGTGCCAACAAACTGGGTCCAAAACACTCCAAAGCTGGTCCAGTGGTCACCAGGCCAGGCCTTCCTAAGGGGTTATGGATTTGGCAAAAATAGGCCAGGAAAGTGAGCCAATTATAAGGGACTAAATGCATGGGCAAATGATGCCTACAATGGCAAAACTCCCCTGGCAAATTCTTCTTCCTATTTAGCTAAATTTCACTATTTTTTTCAGCCAGTGTACACATGTAGTTAGTCTGGTCTAAGAAAGAAGGCCCAGAGACGAGTCCAATGGAGGAATATCATTGGTGGCCTGATATGCCAACAGCCGGGATTCAAACTCACAACCTCTTGGTCCATGACAGGATCACTAACCACTGGACTAGGCACACTACCACTGGTACATCCCTAACTAGTTATCTTTCTCTTCTTCCCTGTCAGAGGCACCCTGGCACTCAGTAACAAGGTGTGAATAAACTGATTCTAATCAATTAACTGTCTCTGCAACCAGTACATACTTGGTACCAGAATTACATTGTACCTGGGAGCAGTGTTCCGGTCAGCGTTTGCTAATGACAGACAAAAATTTTGTCCAATCCGTCATCTTTGACGGACAGAAATCGGCGTGTAAAGGTATAGAAAGAGCTTGGAATTTTGCAAAGATCTCAAGAAAATCAGCGGAAGTTTGCGGTGGAACTAGCCGTTTCTAACGCTCCCCTTGGGCACTGAACATGATGTTACGTCAAACAAAATTGAGATGACCGTAAAAAATTTCAGGCTGGCTAGAACACTGCCTGGGCTGGAGAAATTCAAGACACTTTCCCTGGAAACTTCAGGACATTGTTAGCAACTTTGTAAAAGACTTCCTGTAACACTGATAGATCTGAACATGAAAACCTCTCTACCATGGACACAAGTAGCCTCCCGTGCAGGCCTCCGAGCAGGTGGGAGTTATGATACGGCATTTATAGAAGAATTGTTTAAAGCGTTCTTTTGCCGGCCATACTACAACCAGCCGGCCAGAGTCATGGCAGGTTAGACCTACTCTGGCCCTCTGGTTGTACTATGGCCAGCAAAAGAACGCTTTAAACAATTCTATTATAAATGCAGTATCAAAACTCCCACCTGCTCGGAGGCCTGTACAGGAGGCTAGGACATAAGTACCATCTGACAAGTCAAGCCTTTGCCAATCAACTGTCAAAGGAAGCTAGCATAAACACAGCAGTGGTGACAGACTAGCTCTACATAAGATGTCTGATAACATTGGAGACACTTATCATAAGATCCAAATTCTGTTACATGTATCTAAAATGCTTAGCAGGCACCAAAAAACTTTTCTAGGAAATTAATGATTTCATCATAATTCCTGCACATCCGATAAAATTTTCTTTAACTGGAGTCTTGATAGCTTGCACGTGTAGCTGTAAATTATGATGAAGCTGATGACCTTGTCTTGAAAGGTGCTGTACTGTAAAGTCATTAATTTTCACCGGACTTAATTCCACGGTAAAAATTTTTCGTTGTTTGTTAAGTTCTTGGTTGAAACAATTCTGTAGTACAGCAGTAATAAAAACACACATTTGCGGTGTCGTGAATCTGACATTACCGTGAAAACTGTCAAACTAGTACCACCATACACAAGAAAACAGTTATTCAAGTAACTGGATAGAATTTGAAAACTGTCAGACTATTAAGTACCATCCACTACTTTTCGTCAGTGACTAACGGAATCTGTACTTGAACAGGTATTTATGCAAAAACTATGAATTGATGTAAATGAGACAAATTTGACAATCCATACTATTAGGATACAAAAAATTAACTTAAGACAAGGCTAAGACATGGTTAATGCTAAGATTAGCTCCAGTTGCTTGAGTAACTGTTTTCTTGTGAATCTCATTACCTGAATGAGTTTCATCGACTTAAAACTGCAAATTTATGACACTGTGAAAATGTCTTTTGTCACTACAGAATTGTATCAACCACAAATTTAAAACACCGTAAAAACCTCCCTTTCCCTCCCACCGCGAAATAAAACCACCGCAACAATTTCACGATCTACAGTACCACCATAAACATTTCAAGATTTACAGTATTTATGTCGGACCCTGTTCAGTATTTCATCTTAATTAACTACCGGGCAGGTTCTGGAGTCCATCAGGTGGCACTAGTCTGCCTCTCCTGATTTAATGGAAGGTGTTCTGTTTAGTTTAACACACTTTAGGCCACACAAACATGATTTTATGGATGGCAGCTACAACCAGATTAACTCTGGCCTGCTTCCTGAAATCAGGACGTGCAGGGCTGGAAATCCCACCTGCATGTACTGGGCCATGTACTGGACTTATAGAAAATGTAGGTATATATAGATTTTTATTTGCTGCATTGACTCTAGACCTATGAAGTATAAAAGAAATAATGGCAATGGTTTTTGAACAGTGTTTAGTATGATCCAAATTTTAATGTTACCTGCACCAGTGCAGGTATGCAGAAAAAAGTACTAGTATTTTGAGCCCTGACATGCTATCCCTTTTACTTTGTGGACGTGTCTTCAGGTTGGTAGGTCAAAGGTGAATGGACATTCTTCTAAGACAACCAAGCTGGGAGCAGTAAGTAGCAGCTTAGCCTGGAATCCAGCCATCCTTGCAGAAAAAGTACATATTCACCCAGGATTTTGAACCCTGCAGAATAACCTCATTTCTTCACATCCATGTGGCTTGGGATCTCCAGAGGATCCATATAACCTGATATTTGTGTGGACTTCCTCCAAGGTGAAACTGACTGAAGAAAAGAGTTTACTAAAACCTGATGCAAACGCGGGCAACAACCTGACAGTACAAAAACTTTGTACGCACGCGAGCATACGAAAACTACATGTATCACACTTCAAATTTTTCCTATGTGTAAATCGGCCTGCTTTGACGTATGTCAAGAACGTACGTTCAGATTGTATGCCAGCCCTCGAGGTAACGTGTGATCAGAACCTATGTCAAATCTGGCCAATTTACACACAGGAAAAATTTGCTATACGCAGTTTTTGTACCCTCGTGTGCGTAAGCAGTTTTCGCATATCAGGTTTTTGCCCGCGGCGAGTGTAAATTGTGTCTAAGTCTTGAACACTGAAGTATTCTAAGGACCAAGGGTCAAGCGGGGTTAACAGGTCCCTTCCAAAACAATTATTCATTTTGTAAAAACAAATAACTTTTTCACTTTGTCCTTGAGCATCCTGACTTAGTTTTTGATCTTTTATTTCCCTTTTCAATTTCCTGTTTTTTTGGCAACCCTACAATGTACCAACAGCAATATGTTTAAAATACATGTGTATGTACCGGAAGGTTGAAATCGAATCTGAGATTGAGTTCTGTCTTGTTATTCTGACTTTGAAACTTTGACGAAAAAATGTGGTCCTTACAATGATAAAGGTCAAGTTGAGTATAATGCTTTCAAGCTGTGCTTTTTGTGCATAAAGAAGGGAGTATACATTTGTAGCATATCCAAAATATGCACAGATTTTAGAGTCTTAAAAGAATATTATAGGGATTTTTTAAAACTTTCAAACAACCTTCAGCTTGACTTTTTCTTCATTGGTGGGAACAAGGAGGTTCAGTCGGTGACGCATCAACTTCATAGATCTCAAAATACAGTTTGGCACTGCTGCTGGTTGTACTACTATAGCAAGTAGTCTTACATAACACTTTGCCTTACACAGTAAAGTATCTTCTATCAATATTGCATCGCTTAGAATCTACATGTAGATTGTATTAGATTAATGTAACTAGCCTAGTCTTATATAACGCTTTGCCTTATGTTGTCCCTGTACAATTGTTGTGCTTTGACTTGACTTGACTTGACTTGGAAGTTGTTAATGACCTTCGTGAAGGTCACACATCATTCCCCGCCCCCCCCTCCCCTATCTCTATTTACACCTGACAGCTTACCACATAGCAGCAGAAATACCATGTAAACTTCCGGATTATGGCTACATTATGGGCTCAATGAATAATAATAGTCCACTTCTGGTTGCCCAAACAAACATACACCCATGGAGGATATGAGTGATATTGATATACCATGAGCAGATCATGGACTAAGCTGCTATGAGGGCGGTAGTCTGCTCTTTGACCTGCCACCGAAAAATAAAGTTGACACTTGTCAAGGCCCATTTCTCAAGCAGTACAGAGTTAAAGCCAGCCATTCCTTTGCGAAAGTACAGGTTTCCTGGTATGTGGTTTCAAGTATCAAACTTGTAACTTACTGGTACTGGCATTACCCTGTGGGCAGATGAACTACGTACTTTCCTTCAGTCAAACCTAAAAATCTCTCCAAGTCTTTAATAAGATGCCATATAAGTTAGGACTGCCATGCCAGGCCTCAAATACGTTTTTCTGCACACCTGCAGCAGTGTGGGTAACATTGAAAATTACCTGCACCAGACAAACTTTACCTGCACTATTTAGAATATAGAAAGTATGGATCATATTAAAAACTGTTCAGAAACCATTGCCATTATTTCTTTTGTATTTCATAGGTGGTAACAGTCAATACAGCAATAGAAAATCCACAAACACCTACATGTAAATTCAAACCCACTACATGGACCAGTGCAGGTAGACATCAGAAATACCTGCACAGCTTTCTGGTCATATGACAACTTACATATATTTTGATCCTTTGCTCTTTGCTTTATTTCAAGGCCAAACTAAATAATATCTAATTCCTTGGCTCAAGATATTTTAAGGGGAATGAATTAAGATCCTTTCCCTTACTTTAAGTTACTGCCTTCAATGCCAGTCCTGGCATGTAGGGCAGCAACAAAAGCTCTCCAATGCCTTCTGTCCTGGGCTGCTCTCTGGATACTATCCATACTGAGCATGCCGGCAGAATGTACTGCGCCTGCGCAAAACCTGGATTTTTGCTGGATTTTTGGTCAACGTTGCATCAGAATTTTGCCTGTTGCAGACCATATCTTTTTCTACACAACATGTAAAGTTTCATTCCTGCAGAAAAAGAACCTGTTACGAAAACAATTAAACTATAGTGCATCCTCTTCATTATTGAACCTGTTATAAAATCAATCTAATGTTAGACGTTAACATACCAGTGTGGCATCTAGGTAGTCCATCTTCTCCTTCAGTTCAGGTGACTTGATGTTGGGATAGGGCAGTCCTACCATCACCACACATCTGGGGGGAGGTACAGTTAGACTCAATTTGCAAGCGAGCAAAAAGCTGACGGTACGTAAACTGCGACTACGCACACGAGCGTACGAAAACTGCATATGTGAAATTTTTCCTGCATGTAAGTCGGCCTGCTTTGACATATGTCAAGAATGTACCTTCAAATCGTATGCCAGTCCTTGAGGTTACATTGTACATACGATCTTGATGTACAGTACGTTGATTTACACGCAGGAAAAATGTGACGTACAAGCACCTGTAGCTATAAGAGTACAAAGAGCAGTTAAGTTTTCTGTTTCTTAAGGTTTCCTTTTATGTTCTTATTTGTACCTTAAGACAAAAACCATCTTGGACAAGGCATTATGTAGAATATTGTTTCTTCACCTTCCCAGGTCGTCAGAGAAGTTGATCCCCTCACTCATCTTTCCTCCCACCACACTGAACAGCAGGGCACCGGTAAGAGGCATGGCCTTGTACCCTTGGCTCTTACATCTCTGGAACACAACACAACAGTTACACCACAACACAACAGTTACATCAGTAATAGGCATGGCCTTGTACTCCTGGCTCTTACATCTCTGGAACACAACAGGTAAAAATCTTCAACAATTATCCTAAGAACCTTTAAATGATGGACTGTTCTCAGGAGGCATTCTTTCTGTAGCATGCTTAGTGTACAATTTGTATGAACATACCTGGATACACTTGCTGTAGTCAGACAACACCTGGTCTACCTGGCTGGCCTTCTTGGGCTCCCTGAACACCTGTGTGGTCAACACAGTACAGGTACATGATCAAGAGCGCAACACTTAAGGCTGGGAAAGAAACATGACTTTGGTTGGGGAGGTAAAAGGCAGTGGAAGCAGAGGGATGGGCTTCATCTTCCAATAAAAGGTAAAGGTAGTCCCAGAGCCTTTTTCAGGGTTGTAGATCCATTGTGTCCAGTGCACGGTATTGGAAGGCGGAGCCCATCCCTCTCCTTTCACTGCCTTTTACCTCCCCCAACCGAAGTCAGGTACCCATTTTACATCTGGTTGGAGTGAGGAAAGTCATATAAAGTGCCTTTCCCAAGGACACAACGTCTTGCCAGGAATCGAACCCGTGACCTCTTGGTCATTCAATGCCTTCCAATACCATGGCCTAGACACAGTGGATTAACAACCTACCGCCTCTATGGCCTCAAAAAGGCCATGGACCTTAACCTTACCTTTACTTAAGAAGAGGTCCCATTGGGAAACTTGCCCATATCTGACAACTAACTCACCTGCTTTCTGACGGCCAGTCGTTTCAGGACTCCGGAGTCCTCAAAGAACTTGTAGACCTGCCTCTCGTACTCGTAAGACGGGAAGAAGACGCAGACGCCGGCGGGAACCAGGTTACACAGGTTCACCAACACTCGGCCAAGCTCAACCATCTGGTGTATGGTAAAGGTAAGGGGTAAAGAAGTCATCCTCAACTGAGGTGACGTATGATGCTTTTTCAAGTAGCTAGTTTATAAGTGCAATGCGGCAATAGAGCTCGCGTTTATAGTCAACCACACCGGGTCACCCATGCTCTTCTCTATAAGTGTGTTGGGTTCTGTTACGTGCAGGGGTTTGGCGGTTGAAGCTTATGCACTGACCAATAGTCATTGCTTATTTCGTTTTAAAAGTATAAACTTCTTTGCAACTCTTAACATGCATAGGTGATACCTCCAATTTTTAATGTGTAACGATTATTAAATATTGTGAAGTCAACAAAATTTGGACATTGTCTGCAAGGTTGAGCTGGAAAATGAAGTTTCAA
The DNA here is from genome assembly GCA_013266295.2 of Branchiostoma floridae x Branchiostoma japonicum. Lineage (NCBI taxonomy): Eukaryota > Metazoa > Chordata > Leptocardii > Amphioxiformes > Branchiostomatidae > Branchiostoma > Branchiostoma floridae x Branchiostoma japonicum. Next base: position 5,955,748 of record CM023827.1, on the reverse strand, counting down.
AGATCAAAGTTTCAAACCATGTATTCCTTGTTCCTGTGCTCATAGGAGAAGTCCACCGCCCCGCCCACAGGGCCGCTGCCCAGGGCGACGGGCAGCAGGTTACAGGCAGGGATCACATGACCACAGGAGAACTCTGTGATTCGCTGAGGCTCCACTCCTGCTGCAAACAGCAGGTGCTCCTTGAACTCTGACACCTGGGAGAGGGAAGTAATACAACAAAGTTTATAGGTGCCCAAAGTGATTTCAGGGCAGTAAAACTGGATTTTTCAAGACAATTTTTTGGTCATTTTTAATGTAGCAAGTTGAATCAACCCTATCCCATAGCATACTGATGTCTGTGAGGCAAAAATACGATATCGCTGATAGAAAACAGTTGCTTGTTTCGTTTTGTAGGCTGGTTTTATCTACTTATTGGTGGTATCAAAAAAATAAAGAGACTCCTCACATAGCTTCTTTCTGTGCTATTTCAAATGCTTCAAGTATTTCAAATGATGACAAAAATGTGTTAAGAAATGGCAGTAAATGTCGATATCAGACAGATTTCCTCATCCAAAATAGTTTTTGTATTGGATGCCTTTAACCTACCGGCTGCATGGTTCCCCCAGCCATAACCACAGCTCTGGCCTGTTGCACAATGTCTGCAAAGTGGAGGGCTGGGTTCAGTAGGAGGAACCTAAGACTGGACTGGCTCAGCCGGGCTGGAAAACACAGGAAAATTCTGTTAGGCATAGCACAAGGAAGAACATGGCTGAGAGGATGTGTAAAAATAGAAAAACATAACATTTCACTGAGAGTAATAAAAAAAACAACAACAGCAAAGTAACATACCTGCAGACAACATTGATGAAGGTTAGACATCCAGGTAGAGCATTATTATTTATACAAAATAAATCAAGCAACTGGATAACGTCAAATTCTCTGGATAACATCAAATTGAACTGGATAAATTCTCTAGTTTCTTCTGAAAATTTATTCAGTTGCTTGATTTACTTTATACTTGCAGACTGCCTTGGACATGAGGATAGGGAGTGCTGTTGTTTTTTTCAATACCTTGCTTGTTGATGACTACCCTGCCATCTTTGTCAGCATTAGTGAGGGCCAGAAGGAAAGCCTCGATATGCATGAAGGGAGAAGAACTCTGGTGGTGGTGGCTCTCCTCCTTGGAGTCAGCTAATGACAGTGGCTGTGTGTCTGATCAACACAACAGATATACAGACACATCATTAACCTTTAGCACACTGAGGTAGACACTACAAATTCTACAAATTCTCTATTGGCTACAGTGTTAGGCAGCAGGGAGAATGTTAACCTTTAGCACACTGAAGTAGATGTTTGACTACCAATTCTCTATTGGCTACAGTGTTAGGCAGCAGGGAGAAGGTTAACCTTTAGCACACTGAAGTAGAGGTTTGGCTACCAATTCTCTATTGGCTACAGTGTTAGGCAGCAGGGAGAAGGTTAACCTTTAGCACACTGAAGTAGAGGTTTGGCTACCAATTCTCTATTGGCTACAGTATTAGGCAGCAGGGAGAAGGTTAACCTTTAGCACACTGAAGTAGTCATTTGGCTACTAATTCTCTATTGGCTACAGTGTTATAAGGCAGAAGGGTGAAGGTTGATAAACAACTTTACAAAGCAAATATGCATTTTCAATGTGTTACTCCTGAAGACAGAATTATTTCAAACGTGTGAAAACCTCCTAAAGCCAAATAAAGTCCCCACAAAAATACATGAAGTTACAGTATCTGAACCACAATGGCAAAGTTATTGAAGATGATCTAAAGTCAAGATAGCCTAAAAGATTGATGAAGTGTTGGTAGAGTACCCCAATCTGTTTTGCAAGTTTCCAACACTCAAAGGACACCAGGTGTTTCCAAAAAGTTCAGATGTTACCATATATGGCAATGGGGGTACAATGGCTGTAGGGAGATCAAACAGATGTGACACACCTGACTCTTGGGTCCCTCCGGTTTGCTGTGGGCTTCCCTGTTTGATCTGTTGAAGGAACTTACTTACAGATGATGCCCCTCCCCCATTGTCTGCCTTGGTGTCTGGGTTAAAAACATACACAGAGTCATTATAGAGAACTGTGAATGACAAACCCATTGAACACTACAAAGCAAGGAAGCAATACAGTATAGAGGCCTGTAATGAGAAGTTTGAAAAGAATATGCAAGGGGTACAGACTGTTGTTACATCATTCAATGGTTGAGAATCTTTGAGAAGATCCCTGGATCTGGATCCAAAATCTTTCAAAAATTTTATCACTTTTTCCTATATGACAATCAAAAATCCAATCATTTATTTTTTTCAATATGGGCATGAAGCCTAAGGCAAACAATAAATCAATAACTAATAATAAGTCATTCTGTTTTGCATACAAGACAAGAACAAGGACAACAAAATAACAACAACATTTAAAGATCCTATCTCTCAAGATAAATAATTGTGGAATGGTGAAATTCGCTTACCTGCTGCTGTATGTAACGTGACACTTGGCTGATATTTTTCCACAAATCCATTCAGCTGTAGATGTAAAAGAGGAATGAGTCAGGAGAATCATCGGAGTACAATGAAGAATTTCAATAGAATGATCAGATAGTTGCCATAAAGCCATATTAAAGGGGAGATTTCCAGATTAAAAAAGTCAGAAAACAAAACTAGAAAGGTAACATTTGCAAAGCAAAGTGTTAACCTTCACATGGTCTAGCCTAACAAACTACTGCTCTGTTTATTCTTACTCAAACACATTCATAATATTATACATTGTATATGGTGACCAGCCCCTCCAACTGTTCTGCAACTTGCAACATAATGTAACCCAACACCACAGGGTGTCTGCTACAACACAAGTTACCATGGTGACAGACCTCTGGTCCAAGTCATTGACCTTATGTGTTTGGAGAAGAAGAAGAAGAAACAGAGCAAAAACAATAAGTTTTCCTTCTGCAAACTAAGGTAAACATAACAAAATGTTGTGTGTATGCCCATACCTTTCTGGATATGTGGCTCTTTTCACAATATCTCTGGATCTGGAGAGAAATCACAGATAACTTCAAAAATTGGCAGCTTTTTCCGAGCTGTCAGCTTTGCAAGCATACAAATTCCTAATTTCACAAATTCCTACTACAAACAACACTTTGGCCTTAAAAGGAAACAAAAAGCTTCTCATGATCAAGGAGGTTTTATATAAAAATTTCCAAATTGCTGTACCTTGAAAAGGTTGATGTTGTCCATCCCAGCAGTAAACAAAAAGTCATTGATGGTCTGTAGATGTACCTCTGGGAAAATGACAACTTTTCTCAGTCAGGCTGATGCTAACATTTAGCTTAGTCTGTCCAACATGTTACCCATATAACATCCATACATCAGAAGGTTAGACATTCAAGTGGAACATTAAATACAAAATAAATCTGGCAAGTGGATAAATTCTCTAAAGAGCCAGCTGTTTCAGATAGCATCCACTAGCTATCTTTCTTTTTTTTTCATGCTGGCTTGGATGAGGAGAGACCATTTTCCAGCAAATTTATAACCCCTTCATTAAAACTGGGAAGGAGGCTAGGAGTGCATGTTGAACTCTCTGGTACATGGGACAAGAGAGACAACAGTAATATATAGTATGTAGAGTCATAGACATGCGATGGTTAGAGATACATCACCTACAGACTGCAATGGCCTTGTATATTACATGTACATCAACCTTGTACATTTGTACATCATCTTTTCTTACTTGGAACTCCAGTGCTTGGTTCTTCAGGGGAGTGCCCTGCTTTTCCTGAAGGGATACAGTAGTTGAAATGACCATTTTGTAATTAATGTCTATTACTAAATTTATGACATTCTACTACCTCCTTATAAAGTTCTGACATCGCAGTTCATCTACAAAGCAACAGTTCCTGAGAATCATATTTATCTGGATTGTTTCCAACTTCATCTGGTCCTTGCTCCATCTATAACCCTGCCCCCAGCACTTCAAGGCTGAATGCCTCACTTCATCAACAGGAACTTTGGCTGTATTCATCCTGAGATTTCTCAAGGGTACAGAGCATGTCTCAAGTCTACCAAGACGTTTCACCCTGCAGTCTTCAGCTGTCTCGCACACTTACCTCCCAGACACAGGATGAAGTGCTTCAAGACGTGCAGGATCTGCTTGATGTACCTGAGGTTCTTAGCTAACAGTCGGGACCTGGGGGGAAAGGTAGTTAAATGATTACTACCTAAACACATGAGGGTCTGAAGAAGATTGGTTGATGTTGGTTGGCTGGCCGGAAAAATACAAACATTACATTTGCACAATATACACCTTACCCTGCAAGCAAAACTCGTGAGGCTGTGAGTGGAGAGCTTGCACTCTCTTTTCAAGCGCATAAGTTCTTCACAAGTATATGTTTCGTATAGTTCCTAGGAACAAGAAATGCACACAATTTTGCTGTCATGTATTGTATCTGTCAAAGGCTCTTGCTGGTTTATGACTGACAATATCCATTTATTACTTTTAAATGCTGAAAAAATTTTACCCCGCATTTCTTGACACAGAGGGGGCACCGTTAAACAAGTCATTAAGATGATATAGCCTGGGTTGTCCTTGCCCCCATAGTAAGGTTTCTGTGCAGACACTGATGTTGTCTGGTGTGTTTGGAGTGAAAATATGATGCCCAGGAAATCTCCTGAACTGGGGAGACGACTAATTACCAAGTCTCCTCGGAGAGCCAAAGGGCCACGATCTTTTGTCTATAAGAACATATTAAAACATCAACTTAATCCAGAGCAGATTGGGTAATCGGAATTCTTGGCTTCCTCCTCAGCATCACTTTGAAGAAAGAGAAGATATTTCAGCCATTTTGTCCGGAGGACGTGTCCTTGGGAAGTGTGACATCTTTTCAGAGGAAGCGATTGGCAAACCACCAGCCCAGTCCATAGGTGAACCATGCCAAGAACCCTGCTGCTGATCATGTTAAGACGTACTTTGGCATTAAAGCTTCCTCTTGGGGACAGTGATCTGAAAACATGTTGCATTTCATCTCCATCGGCTGTCTGCCTTGTAACCATCTCTCTGCAAATACATAAGGGACTGTACGATATTTAGTGGGGGGGGAGGGCCACTCGTCTGGTGGGGAGGAGGGAGGGTCTCGGAAAAAAATGAGAATAAACTTAGCTTCGTGTACCAGCAAAATTTGCCCCTTAAAATGCAGGAAATGGCATTTCAGAGGGTTAAGGATTTAAATATTTCTGGGGAGAATGCTAGCTTCAATGCTACTGCCCTCCCCTTCAGTGGTTGATAGTGGGAAAATTGTTCAATCAAAATATTTGAATAAAAATGAACACAAATTGATTTATCTATGGTTTTTGTAATAAGTACGAATAGGTTGCAAACCTAATCATCCCTTACATAGTGTTGTATGACCTGGTACACTGGAAGTACACTGAGGAACAGTCACAGCATCACTGTCCCCTATACTACAAAAGACTGAAGCAATCCTTTGTGCATTGTGCCATTAGACTCTATAACAAGTTACCTTGTGGGTCATGAACTACAGGTTTCACTTTTCTCACAGAATTTGTTTGCAACTTTGTTATGTCACAACATTGTGTTACTGTCTCTGTACATAATTGTCTTTGAAAAATGCGACAAATTGTACTCTATTCAGGGAGAAGTGCGTGGTGCTCCCCTGCCTACATGTATGTACGTTTGCTGAGTTGTGAGCATTAAAAGAATTGATTGATTGATTGATTGATAACTTTACAAAGGATATGAACGTTGATGACACTTGACAAATTCTGATTTTCTTTGACTTTTCAAGTTGAAACTAACAGGCTGAAACCACTTCTATCAAAAGACTGTCTATCATCTGTTGGGACAGAAAAAAAGGTTAATTGCAATGACTCCCTGTATGCCCCTAGGAAGGCCATGTCAACAGGCAGGACCCTAGTGTGGGAAACCCTCAGACAGATAATGTGACGGTTAGACAACAGCTTGTTAAAAGAATCACGAATCGCCACCTTCCGTCACAAACCCATTACCACACTTGTTTAGAAGCCTCCATACATTGCACAGACTCTGAACCATGAGTCATCATTTAGGTCTCATACACCAGTTTCGTTGTGCCATTGAGTATAAAGGTGAAATAAGCACCTTTTAGGGCTCCATGTCTAATAAAAGAAAAAAAAAGTTTTTCTGTAGATGTCTTGCTTTATCTTGCAAGCATCCCTCTTCTTCTGGCAATAACAAAATGTCCCCCAAATCTATCTGCTACAGCGATGTTTGTGGCATTTATAACTGCAATTGGCCACTATCCGCAAAAGGCCCTCTCGCACCGACAGCAGCTGACCGCAGTACTCAGGACAAAAAAGTGTATACGTCCAACATTCACTCGGATGCCGAAACTTTCCAACCTAATCCTGTCAGTAATAAACAAGCTTTCATCTCAAATCCTTTTTATATTGATGACAGGGAATTTATGATCCACCTAAACATACATGTAGTTACGTTTTTGGGGCCCAATCATTTTTTAGACCAAACTTTTTTTAGAGTCTACATGTGAAGTACATGTAATTGCGGAATGAGACCGTAACAGTGCATAGCAGCGTGCAGCATTTCAGCCTGACTACTGTAACTGTTTCCACACGGTTGTTCCATATCAGATTATTTATCAGATTATTGGAGGGTATGATGCCTTCAAGTAGAACAAAATAAAAACATAGTTTGGGCAGTGTCTGGCAAAAAATCTAAAAATATGCGTGTTTGTATATGTGTATAGCTATTTGAAACTACACAGATGGATAAAATCACATTGAAGTTTTCTTAAACTGCTGTATGTTGTTCGAAAGTTCCAATCCAACACTTAATCAATCCATGTAAGATCCAACCAACATCGAATTATCTAGCAACTGGCCTGATCTAAGTGTTCTGATTGATAGCATTGTTGGAAAATTTACCAACGAATTGTTCCAAGTTACTTGGGTCGCTGAGGGTGGAAAACTGGGTGAAAGTTCACATTTTCTAACACCTGCATGATTTCAGTTCCAATCTAGAACTTCATCAGTCCATGTAAAATCCAACCAACACAGAAATATCAAGTAAACAACCAGCCTGATCTAAATGTTCTGATTGACAGAATTGTTGGGAAATTTGCCAACGAATTGTTCCGAATTACTCAGATCGCTTCGAATCTGCTCCAAATTGGTCTGAATTCGTAGCATTCCTGGAGAAGATTTAGGCAGCCCTAAGCCTTACTATGTTAGCTTACTTGTATCTCTGTGCATACTGGGTGAGTTGGGAGTAAGCTCGGGCAATCTGAAACAGATGGAAAGATTCAATGTGATGAACTTCGATTAGACATGGTGCACTTATCAATGTCAAGCATACACACACACACACACACACACACACACACACACACACACACACACACACACAAATCTCTCCATTATATTAGAGACTACAACAAAACTATCATATTCTGCAGGAGGCTGCTTCAATAAAGGAAAATAAATTTGTCTGGCCCTTTATACCAAAACATTCTTTACATGGTAAATGTACTCATATTAATAATGAGTCATATCACTGATTATTGGGATAGGGTTTTTTAAAATGAAAACGATAGTCACGACATAAAAAAAAAACTGGGAAGTAGAATTATAACTCTGGCTCTTGATGTACCTGTACAGTTCGGCAGAACATACTGTGCCTGCGCAAAATCTGGAACGTAATGTGCATAGCACTTCAACAGGACATATCATTTAAGGTCCTGTTCGCGTACTTAAGGATGACATCCCATCTGTAGCTTTCAACTGTTGTGTTGGAAAAGATATCTTATGCAACGGACAAAGTTCTTATGCAAATGGTTGATCAAACATCCAACAGAATCCATGGCACAGTACGTTCTGCCTGACATGCTACCTGTAGCTGGTACTGCATGAAAATTTGTATTTACAAATAGTAGTAAATGCCAGTAAAGTCGGGTAATGTTCACTTTGTTAACAGTACTGGACTTGACAATGGTAGTAAATAATTTCGGACTAACAATAGTTGTAAATGAAATTACCAGACTTGACTTTTAATTACTAACATTGCCAAGTCCGGTACTGTTTACAAAGTAAACATTACCCGACTTTACTGGCATTTACTACCATTGGTAAATCCAACTTTTCGTGCAGTGTGGCCTGTGTGGGAAATGTCTCTGTTAGTTGCCACTGCCAGTGTTCAGGGGAAATGACAGTGATAGATGGTCGGTAGAAGTTAGAATGCCAACATGTTTCATTTAGTGAGGGGTTATCTAAAAGGACACATGTGCTTAAATAGGATCATAGGGGCTAAGTCCATCCGGTTAATTCAGGTGAGATGATTTGAGCAGTGAATCAATTTGTACAATAAGAACCACATGTACAAATGTAGCCATGCTGCATTCCTGTGGGGATGATTCTTACATGCCTGAAGGCACAGCTTAGAATAGGTATTGATGTACAATGTATCACCTAAGAAACAAGAGAAACAGGATGTTTTTGTCCCTTTACATAACATGTAACAGCTTCGATAAGCCAAAACAACTGGAAGGTTAAGGTTATTTTCAACTAAAGACCTTTTACCTAGTCAGCATGTGGTCGAGTATGTGTATTTTTGCTGTATAAAAAAATCTGGTTTATCAAGATTCAGTATCCCAAAACCTCTGCACAAGATAGTCAATTAGAACTTTCATGATCATGTCGTTTTTCAAACAGAATTTTCCTCCAGAGAAAATTGTGTGAATTGGAATATTGAAAAATTGGTTTCACTCACTCACTATTGGTTTCATAATTGGAATATGATGCAGGATGTCAATTTGTATGATTCAAGTATGATTTGTATGATTCAAGTATGATTTGTATGATTCAATGACAACAAACAAAATTAATTCTTTATCTATGAAATTCGTTGAGTGATCTGTCAAATTTTTGTCTGCTCCGATGTCACAACTTTTAAACCATTCAGGGCTGGAAATTACAGCTGTGCAGTTACTTCTGATATCTACCTGCACCGGTCCATATACTGGACTTATATACAAATTAGGTGTACAGTATGTGGATTTTATTTCCTGCATTGACTGTTACCACATATGAAGTATAAAAGAAATACTGGCAATGGTTTCTTAACAGTTTTAGTATGATTCATACTTCCTAAATTCTGAGCGATGCAGGTAAAATTTGTCTGGTGCAGGTAATTTTCAATGTTACCTGCACCGGTGCAGGTATGCTGAAAAAAAGGATTTCGAGCCCTGCCAATGTTCCATGCCTTACCTGTCCTCCAGTGATCTCCACACTATGGATACCAGTGATGGTATCCACCAGGTTATGGGCCTCGTCAATGATAACAACATTCCCTGCCAGTTTGATGCCTGTGACTTCCCTGGTGTGTTTATGTAGTAGTGTGTTGTACGGGAGGGCAACTAGCTGGAGATGGTGGGAGCAGAGACAGACATTTCTAATGTTTATTGAAGAAAGACACTTATGAATGTGATCACCCGCAATGCAAACATAACCTTTAACAGACAAGCTCAGAGACTTTTTATTTATGTCCTGACATAATTTTCTTGTATTCGGGTCAATATATCTCTCCCGCTTTCCTCAAAAGAAATTGTATCATTTCTCACACAAACAATTGATGAGAACTTTTTCCCTGTGTATTATCATGTAATCCATGTTCCATATTATACATTCTTATTTTTATTTTTCATTCATTCATTTCAGAGGAACACACACACACAAAATGCACAAAGGAAAGGACAAATTTTCAAACATTGTAACCCTGGGTTAAAATTAGTCAGGCACCTGTAGGTATGGATTCTTTCCAGTTTTCTTCTGGGATGGTACTACTAGTTGGTAGTACATGTACTGTAATTTGGTATGTCCAACAGTTTTATGGTCATTTTGAGCATGTTGGCAGAACGTACTGCGCCTGTGCGAAACCTAGATTTTTCATGGTTTTCGATGCATCAGAATTCTGCCCGTTGCAGACGATATCTTTTCGGTTTTCCAACACAACATTTGTGAACTATAGACGGGATGTCATCCTTAAATACGCAAATACAACCTTAAACGAGACGTTCTGCCAAAGTGCTATGAACAATACATTACAGGTATTGCACAGGCGCAGTATGTTCTGCTGACGTGCTGTCATTTTGTACATCATGCATAGTCTGGACATTTTTCTTCTGTCGTGGAGTGACATCCACTGTAGATTTGTTTTCCTCGGGTCATGTCGGTGGATATGGGGGAGGAGCTTGTTTACAGAAGTGCCCAGCTTGCATTTGGAGGAGGTTGGACTCCAGATCAAACCAGCATGAAATGACAGACTTAGGGTCCCTGAACATCAATCTCACCCACATGTTCCACATAAATAAACAGCCCAGAGTTACAGGCCTGACAATGAGTCCTTGAGAAACAGGGCTCCAAATTCATTTTGGGGAATAAGGCCACAGTAAGTAATTTTTATGGATGACATCAACGTGCGCATTAATTTGTGCCTGATTTAAAAAAACAAAACAATTTTGTTGCCCTCCGAAAGTGGTCAACATGTCGAAAATGAGCAAATATGTCATAAATGTCAGAAATCATCAGGGATCCAGCAAACTTGAGGCACACTTGAAAATGAAGTAACCCTGTTTTTTTTCGCTTTATCACATTGAATTTGGAGTCTGCAGAGCATGTCATCCATATTACTTGCTGTGGTCTAAGTGCACCTAACCTAAAATTTTAGGTGCAGAGGAAAAATTTTGGTTACACAGCATAGAATGAAGTAGCATGTCAGCCAAACCTAATTACATTGTATAAACCTTACTGCCTCTCTTCAGAGCTTGAATCTGAAATTTTACAGCTAACTTCAAAATCTTTAAAAAGTAATACAACAAAGGTTTTGTTTTCTGACACTTAAATGGCAAGAAAATGCTGTATACTAGTGTACAATTGTACCTTTACATATGTAACCCTACACAAATATCTAGGTGCATCAGGGCACCCAGTCAAAAATTAGGTGCAGAGCTCCAATCTTGGGTGCGCAAAAGTGCATATGCACCAAGTATTTCCAGCCCGGAGAAAGAAACACTGTTCTGTACAACGGATGACAAACTGCCCCTCAGAGATTTATCATCTTCTGGACACCTGGTTAATTTTGCCAGTGGGTGGGACATATTTGGAATCATTGCCTGCTGCTGGTGCAATATTTTGATAAGTGATTGTTGTCAGTCGAAGGGCCAGAATTCAGGCCAAGGTACGAAGGTAATTTGGACCAACTGTTACACAAATCCATCTGAATGTTTCTGAAACAGCAAGATCAGTAACCTGCAACATGGTATAACAGTCACTATGGTGGAAAGGTGGTCTATCTTGTGGTTAGTGTTGTTGACTCAGAATTTGAAGGTTCTGGGTTTGAATTCCTGGTAGGCCCCACTGTTGTGCCCTTAAACTTGGGAAAGGCAGTTTACACCTATTTCCTCACTCAACTCGGTGAAAATGAGTACCTAGCTTCAGTTAGGGACGTCCTCTCGGATGGGACATAAAATTGGATGTCCCGTGTTTGAGGAGAGACACACCTTGAGCACGTGAAAGATCCCACCGCACTTATCAAAAAGAGTAGGGGTCCTGGTCTTACGAAGCTTGTACTTATTTACTGTACAAAACTGGTGTGTTACGCCTAAAGGCGGTTTACCGGTTATGCAAAACAAACAAGTAAACAAACAAAAAGTCACAGACCTGTGCAGCAGGGATGGAGTATCTTGTCCCATAGTAAGGACAGGCTTCCATTTTGCGTCCCTTGACGACCAGTTGCTCGATGTCTCGTACTTCAGCGAGGACCTCATCGCTGTAGGTCGGGATACGCTGGTGGAAAGGACAGCCTGCTCCCAAACTTCTCCTCTTTGGCTTCCTGTCATCACCCTTTCCCCTGGAATCTGTTACAGTGATGCGTTTTTGTGTCAGATGTATAGCAAAACACCTGGGTGGCATGTTACAGTATTTGGAAAGTAGAAAAGAAAGTGATTTCAATCCAGTTTAGCTCAGTGAAGACTTAGTCTTTCACTGGTCATGACAGAGAAGACAGACACTCAGTGTACAGTACATGTATTTATAGGTTTGTTGTATCAGAAAATATTCTCTTAGCTCTCTTCCACAAGCACAACGAACAGTGAAGTATGACTTAACATCAAATCCTAAGGACTGCAACCCTTCCCAGTAGCTTGCATGTCGGGTGAGCGACAACAGCCGGGATTCAAACTCCCAACCTCTTGGTCCAGAGGCAGGGTTGCTAACCACTGGACTGCACAATCTATTTGGAAGTCTGACATATCCAGCAGTGTATTTCTTAACCTTCAGCCTGCCAAGGTAGCCGTTTGGCAACAAATTTGTATGTTTGGCTACATGGGGTTAGGCAGCAGGAAAAAGGTTAATGTAAATGCAAGTTGCAATTTGTGACTAAAGCACAAATAAATCATCTTTAAGACGTACCTTCCTTCTTCTTGTTGTTTTGCATCTCCAGACACCTGTCGTTGATAAGGTGAGCTGACCCCAGCTTTCGAACAGAGTCATTGATGCACAAGTTCTGGTGGCAGAAAGGGGTATTTGATGGGCATTATTTACCCTAGCAGCTTCATGTGAAATTGCAGAATACATTGTTGAGCAATCTTCTTAAATTCACGACGAAAACATGTTGCAATGGCAGACGATACTTTTACGAAACAGTTACTTCTCTTTCTTCCAATCATAAATAGAACATTTTGGATAGAGACATGTATATCCATCTGCACATATCATCATCTCTGTATACAACAGAAACTGGTCATCAATAACTGATTCTACTGGAAGATTCTCCAAAACTCTGAGCAAGGAAAATCAATGTTAAATGTCAGACCTGTCTGGATCCCAGAGACACCACCCTGACATCCTTCCCGAATGGACTCTTCTGAACTTCCCTCACAAACTGGGCCAGCTGGGAGTGGGTGCGGCTGCAGTAGTAGATCTAATGCACAAAAGCACCACCTAGTGAGAAGATGGTAAACTGCACTACAGGAACAGGAACAGATGCGTGTTGTGTTGTCCTACAGTATGCATTACAGATGTATTAGATATAACAGATGTGTTTTTTAAAGAAACTTACCTTTGTAATGTGCACCTCCTCTTCTTGTTCATCCTCTGACCTGGAAAGTTTGGGAAAGGTGTCAGCGTATATGATATTTCTGAGCATTGGCTCATGTAAGGTGTCTGGATAAAAGGTTTATGCAGTGTTCCAAATACTCTTTTTTCATGCAATATTAATATTATGCTTCATCTGTGAAGCCAAAAAGGATGAAACTCTCAATTGACAGTACATTTTATTGATGTGCAAGATAAACTACAAGTCTCTTACTCTCCAAGCAGAGGTTTTGGCTTTGGCTTACTTTGGATGTGTTTTTATGCATTTTCATCGTGCTTTCTTTTTCGTATCGGCAACTTTTTTTATCGTTAGCCAAACAGTGGCATATTGGATACTGTCTAGCCAATTTGATACTGTCTTGTAGCCACCAAAAGACCTGCTTGAGGATTACAGGTCTGTCCTACTCTCAGAGCACATGTACATTCCATGTCAATGAGATGCTTCAGCGACACACAACCTTGTTTGTTTCGACCCCTCCTCTTCATCACTTCTGTAGTCATCTACCAGAAGTTCCTCATCTTCCTCTTTCTCAGCAGGCCCATTGGTTAAAGTCTTGTCCTTCCCCATGGCAAACTCTTCCTCCTCTTCTTCTGACTTTTCACCGTCTTTCCTCTACAAAGAAACTTAGTCAGTTTTGAAAAAGATCAAGACAGGCTGTGTTGTTACCATTTTCAGGTCAACACTCCTAGCGCAACTTGCCTTCTTTTTGTACATGTATGTTTAGTTTCTAGTACAAATAATTACTTTTGTAAATCCCTTCCACAATTTTCCCCACCCTTTTTCTACAAAATAACCCATCCCACCAGTCTTTCTGATTGTTTCTCACATACCAACAGGGCTCGAAATACTTTTTTCTGCATTACCTGCACTGGTAACATTGAAAATTAACTGCACCAGACAAATTTCACCTGCACCACTCAGAATCTAGGAAGTATAGATCATAATAAAAACTGTTCAGACACCATTGCCATTGTTTCTTTTACACTTCATAGGTGGTGACAGTTCTAGATCACTATTGGTTACAGGGGGCAGCAGGGAGAAGATCAAACTACCTTTCGTTTGTTGCTGAAAAATTTTGCTCGATTGTTTTTCCTGATTTCTTGAAGTCTTGCCTCTCTCTTCACCTTGGCTTCTTGTTCTTCCTGTTGGTGAGACCATAAGACATCTCATAAGAAGTTTCAAGTTAACTTCATTTTGCAACTTTATGAATATGCAATAAAAAAGAACAGAATCTTATATTCTATTACTTTTCGGATGGTGATGGGAGCTGACCACATATGTAGCTTTTACATTAGTGTGTGTGTAACTGCAAGGCAGAATCCTACAAATTACGAATTATAAGAAGTTTATCTGGACTGAAGAACTCACCCTTGACTTTAAAGTTCTCTCTTCTGCCTCCCTTTTCTTTGCAAACTGTTGGACCCAGTCTGGTGCGGCTGGGATGGTGGACTCTGTTGATGAGTCTTTTCTTCTTTTGAAGAAAAAAAAAGAAAGTTGAATTTGCAAGGTGGCTGTACCCTGCCAATGTGTGTTTTTTTGGGTCTAAAGTAAAACTCAGGTACATGTAGATGACTTTTGACAACTTTTTTCTGACATAATTCCCATGTACATGTATTAAGATAGCAAGCCATACTACTGTCCTTTGATCTTCAAGCAGCTACGGTATATCTTAAACAAGTGGTGGTACTGACTCTTCTATAACTGAAGATGGCCGAGCTCCTTCCAGGATTTCCCCGACTTCTCTCTTCTGTCTGTCCTCGTGGTCCTGTAGCCACTTAAGGGCTCCACAGATCAAACTCAGAGACTTGCCCTGCAGAAGTAGAATACAAATGAAGTTGTCTATTTTGAACAAAGTGCAGGACAACATACAAAACCAACAAGAAGTACAAAATTGCGGAAACACTGAGGACCGCAGAAGTAGAAAGCAGCCCTCCAATTTTAGGAGCATATGTTCCCAGAAATTAAGTTGTGCACCCAGAAATTTTTCATTGGAGCACCCAGTGTTCCCAACAAAACTTGCATGTGTATGTCTATTTCATGGACGCATTGGACTGCAAAGCTTAACATATCATGACTGTGTATTTGCTTTCTCGCTCTCTGTTCATGATACTCACACTCTATGTTCAGAAACTCTGTGTATTCATGCGATGTCCTGCAAATTAACACTAAGTCTTGATACGATGATCTACCTTCATAGTGGTGCGCCTAGATTTTTGCTGGTGCGTTCAAATTTTTTGGGGTGGGATCACTGGTGCTCCCAAGTTATAATGTTAGTCTGGAGCCCTGCAAAGTCAGAAAAAAGGCCAAGTAAGAGGACGTACCGTGCCAGTTGGACTCTCAAAGATCCCAACTTTCCCTTCCTCAAGAGTTTCATATAGTTTTGTCATGAAGCCCTTCTGGATGTCGTATGGCTCGAAGGGGAAGGGGAACTCCTGTGGAGGTTCCATGTCTGGATACTGATAAAGGTAGAATTTCTGAAGTTAAAACCCTTCCCACATCTTTCTGTGTATAGTGGCAGTGCGACCATCTAACTTGGACAGGACGTCGGAATCTTTCTGCCTCCTGCCTGCTGATGGATGGTGGAGAGAGTGGTGACAGTCCTAGGGCAAGCTGTCACCACTATACCTTGCCCAGGAGTTCACTTAGAGGGCTTGACATTTACAACCCAAGAACAGCACTGGTGCTGAAGAAAACCTGTGTCTAACCCTGCAGGAGCAGAGCCGGTTTAGCTGCTCACTGTCGAGCCCACAAACAGTGAACTGATCGTCCGGCAGGATGAAAAGGACTATGAGAGAGGCAGTGCCTAGCCTCCTGTGTAGGCTGTTACAGATACTCCTATTACCCTCGGACCGTCAGGGATTGGAACATGCTTCCCCAGGCTATAGCCGAAATCCCAGGGGCCGACAAGTTCAAGGAAGCAGTACTGCTACACTTGAGGGATCATTAAGGGCGCAGCGCACTCCCCCCCTGCGTGTCTTACCCCAACTGAGGGGTGTTACGCAGTACTCTTTCAACTTAATTCAAGATCAAGGAAGATCAAGAAGACGAACATGTCCATTTTTCTCAGACTGCGAACTTTTGCTACCACGAACATTAAGTGATTTACAGTATTTGATCAAAATCAAAGTATTACCTGCGTGTCTTACCCCAACTGAGGGGTGTTATATGTTATGCAGTACTTTATCAAGTCTATATTATAAACTATACTTCTAAAAATTATAGATGTACAGAAATCGATGGAAACTTCTTAGAAGTTTCAAGGCTATCTTGAACCATCATTAATCATCAAAATAGCCCCAAGATCAAACTAGAGTTCCACGACCTCATACCTTCGCCAAATGAGATTACCCTTTATGACCGGCAAATTATAGAGTTTCCCCCTAATTATGCAAATAAGATCCTCATTTGCATGAATTACATCATTTGATCATATTCTCCTCCCAATGACAGTGTTATCTTAACTAAGAAGGTAATTCTAGCATTTCCTCATAAATTATGCAAATGAGGTGCTGATTTGAATAAGTTATGTTGAATGATGTTCACCTCCAGTCAACTTCGAAATGCGCAAGTATGAAATTGCCAACATCAACCACTATGGAATCATAGTATTTTCTCATTAATTATGCAAATTATGTATTCATTTACATAATTAATATATGGCGATATTCCTCTCATTCTTAATTACACATGTCACAAGGTATAATAGTCCTATCATGGAAGGTAGCTGAATTATAGAATTTCCTTGTTAATTATGCAAATTAGATCCTAATTTGCATAATTGTCATTTAATTATGTTAAGCATCACTTAAGCTACCTACATACCAAATATCAAGACGATCCGTCGAACGGTTATTGAGTTATCCTACTTTAAACATTTTCATACAAATGCTTCTGCAGTTCCACAGCAAGCCGCTAGGGGGCCCAAACTTACGTCACTTCTTCCCGAGCACAAGAGCTACCTACCATCTAAAAATCATCACCCTAGCATGTCCAGGTCATGAGATATCAAAACCGGAAGTTACGCTGCAGTACCATAACAAGCCGCCAGGGGGTCCAAAATCTAATCATTTCGAGGTCTCATCAAGACCTACCCACCTACCAAGTATCAAGATAATCCATCCAAGCCTTCTCAAGTTATGCTGTTGACACACACACACACAGACACACACAGACACACACCGCCACAAAAACATAACCTTCTTGGCGAAGGTAATTATAAAGAACTTGTTAAATCAACTTAGCGTTATGTCATATCATAGTTGGATCAAAAACTCCCATCAATACCAACAAGCTGGTGCGATCTGCAAATGTAGAAGTTGAATTTATACTTACAACTACACCATAGATCAGTTATAAGGCAAATGAGTTGATAATTCCATGAAAATCAAGCTCATGAGTCGTCGTTCGGCAAAAAAAGGCCAAAACGCAAATGAAACGTCGCCATTTTGAAAACAACCGCGCCAAATGTGAAGAAGGGTCATAGGTCAAGTCCATAGTTTTTGTGATTCCCAAGAATACACATTTCTGATTATTTCATAGCTATGATGTATTATGATTGTGCTAATGAGGAATAATTGCTAGTATTGTTTCTAGGAAAATGGATTTTCTGTGAATTTTCAGGACTGTTGGCATTTTTACGCCTGCGCAGTGGTGTGGTCGGCGCCATCTTGCGAGTTTCAGACACCGCGTGGTTCATTCTCTGTCCAAGTCAAGGCGATTTTCCTGCCTTCCTCGGTTCAGTATCACGCCAGCAACCATGGCGTCCACCCCACTGCCTCCTAAAGAAAACGCTCTATTCAAGAGAATATTGGTGAGTACACACGAAGACGACAGCTGCCGTTTAAAATATGCATGTTGTCCGTGCTGACTTAGCATGCACCGGTCGGGGTGGGGGGTGGGCGGGTTACACCAAAGATACGTTTTGACTTCTCACTTTGTTATAAATTATCCATAGCTTTAGACTATCGCTGACCTTACAAACAGCCTCCTTTAAGTACTGTAACCGTATCGTAAGGTTATAATGTCACTACGACACGGGGAGTTTTAAAACAAGAGACACGAAGCACAGAAGAAAACACGTTCCAGTGTGTCACCCCTTTCCTTATATGCTTCCGCATGACAGTGCGAATGCGTTTGTGATGAATGACTTCTAATTTGCAAAATACCGTAACTAGAGTACGCCAGGGCAGCCAGTGAGTCCAAAACAAACCGTATAAAACTATTAAAAGCCAAACCATGATCCCTATTATTCATCTGTAGCTGTAAGCAGGTTATATTAATCATTGGCACATATTTGAAAGCACAAATGGTGGTGACAAAAATTATGCATGCACCTGTTTAAATACATCACAATACAGATGTGTACTTATGCTCAATTCTCTGTCGTGACATTGGCCGAAGGGTTCAGTAGGTAACAGCATCAAGTATAACTTAGTGCAATGTTCATTACGTATTCAAACCTGGCACAGTGACAGCTAAGATGAAATTGCATCTAGTTGGTACCAAAAGTCACCCTTGGCTTGAAAGTTAACATTAGAAACTGTTCTTAGAAAAACACTGGGGGATCTCATCTTGTTCTTTCAATAGAAATATCCATAAAAAAATCTCTGGAACTTTGTTGTATTTCTGTATGTAGTTCCTAAAATGCTTAGACAAATAATGGTTGTGGGTGGGTGGGAGTTGGTCTTCTCACATGCTATTTTAGGCATTGTTATAAGTTGCCATAAAAACATTATGGCTTTGAAATGGAATTTAGAAGCCAAGACACACAGTTGTATTTGTGAAGTAACAAAGATGGTCTTACACCGCATTGTAGAAGGACCTGACATGTATTAAGAGAACATTAGGCTGTCTTTGAGTAAGTAAAAAAATATGTATCATGTCAAAGCTTGAAATACTTTTTTTCTGCATACAGTACCTGCACTGGTGCAGGTAACTGAAAATTACCTGACAAATTTTACGTGCACCACTCAGAATCTAGGAAGTATATGGATCACACTGAAAACTGTTCAGAAAACACTGCTACTACTAGTGCTAGTATCATAGGTGGTAACAGTCAATGAAAATCCACATATACACCGACATGTATGTATAATTATAAACCTGCATATGCAGGTTGTGTTTCAAGCCCTGCATGTACATGTAATAGGTGTTTGGGATAGCTGAAATACATAAGTATATAATATCATATAGACATGTATAGACTGAGCTTGATAACATTCTTCCAAATACCACCTAATCAAGATGTTCTTGTTGGTCCTTCTCCAGAAATGCTATGAGCAGAAGCAGTACAAGAATGGACTCAAGTTCTGTAAGCAGATCCTGGGGAATCCCAAGTTTTCTGAGCATGGAGGTAAGTTTGAAGAGCACAACAGGAACCACTATCACTTCCACCTCAACGTATATCAAGAGTTTTCCTGAAGAATAAAGCTGTGATGGCGCACCTTTCTTAATTATAAATCTCCACTATCAGTACTAGTATATTTCAG
This sequence comes from Branchiostoma floridae x Branchiostoma japonicum, assembly GCA_013266295.2. Classification (NCBI taxonomy): domain Eukaryota; kingdom Metazoa; phylum Chordata; class Leptocardii; order Amphioxiformes; family Branchiostomatidae; genus Branchiostoma; species Branchiostoma floridae x Branchiostoma japonicum. Next base: position 5,936,101 of record CM023827.1, on the reverse strand, counting down.
TAAGGCCACACCAATTTTATTAGTTGCTTCTCGGATTTTTTCAGAAAAAATATGAAGCGACAGGGCGAAAAAAAAATAAAAATAAAAACAGGCCTGGGCATCCTTTTATAGCCCCAAATGCTAGAATAGGTGCCATGAAGTCAACACAAAAGACTGGGTTAAAATTTTTACAATTTAAACAATGAATTTTTAACTTTTAATCAAACCACTGCATTGGTAGATGTAACAACTAGGAAGAAAAGGACTTTCTTCAACTGTTGGAGGCAAAATATGAGCATTTTTGAGTTGATTTAGAACCAGAATTTTTTTTTTTTTTTTGCAAATCAGAAAAATATGAAGCGGCGAATCCGAGAAGCAACAAATTAAATTGGTGTGGCCTAAGATATTGAAGTACATTTTCATGTAAGATTGGAGTTTTTATAAAATTCACAAGATGTGCTGCCCTCATAGCTCAGAGACACAAAAAGGTTGTAGAAAACCCTGCCAAATTGTCCATCAAACTTGGTCAGTGTGTTGAGCTGATTGATTTTTTTTACATGAAAGTTATTTGCTTTTATTAGTTTTAACAAGCATCTATGAAATGTGGTAACTGTCTCCATGTGTGGTACTGTATATTTTCATGACTTATGATTTCATTTGCATATTTTAATATAAACGACTGAATTATCACACCCCCACAAGTGGACTTTCCAGACAAATTTTCCATGTACGAAACTGATGGTGATGATCAGTTTTGTACATTTGGACACATTTCAGCCCCACTGAGGTTGGGGCAAGTCCTTGCACTGCTAAACTCCACTTTTGTTGGTCAGCCATAGCTGCTCGCAAATCTTCCATATGTAGACCTGTATCTCTTAAGATTGTTCTAGGAAAAAGCAAGTTTTCTGGTGAATGTCCTTCCTCCTGGCTACCACAGAATGAGTGAGAATATTAAATCTGACAGACACGAACATTACAAGATGACACTGTTACACTCCAACTGTTCAAAAGAAGCATTCTCATTATTTCATGCAGATTGCCAGGATTAAGTCCACTCTTTCGTACCAAGAAGCACATTAGTATCTTAAGGAGGTGACCCTCTCGTGCTAGTGAAAAACCAGACAGCCAGGCTGTAGGGAACATATTTTCTTGTACAAGAACTGATCAAAGGCAGCGGCTTGATGTATAGATCCAAGATATAAAGCAGTGTCCAGAATATAAATTATTGAACAGTTGCTTCACAACTTTTTATCCAGAAGTATAGACGACATTTTTACATAAGAATTTTGTTGCAGTTCTGACACAGGCAATGCTGTATGTAATACATACGTATTGGAAGAAAATCAGAGGTCTAAGATGTTTTCTAGCCCGGACTTTAAGTCTCAAGATTCTGCTGATGGTTACTGTAGCTGAGGAGGAGTGCCCTTTGTGTCTGTCAGCCTGCCTATAGATCTGTATCTACTGAAGGTCAATTGTACACTGACAGCCGTTTTGATATTCCAGGCGCATCTTTATAGATTGTATTTCAAGCATGTATCGAAGAAGGATCCCTGCTGGTTGTCCGGTTTATAGTTTCCCCTGAGACAGAGGGCTACCTTCCCAATGCAGGGCTTGAAATAATCGAAAATCACCTGCACCAGACGGATTTTACCTGCACCACTCAGAATTTAGCAAGTATGGATGGTGCTAAAACTGTTCAGAAATCATTGCCATTTTTTCTTCTATACTTCATAGGTGGTAACAGTCAATGCAGCAAATAAAAATCCACATACACCTACATGTATATATAAACCCAGTACATGGCCCAGTACAGGTTAGGTGCAGGTAGACATCAGAAATACCTGCACGGCTTCAATTTTACCTGCACTAACCTGCATATGCAGGTGGGATTTCAAGTCCAGAAATGTTCCCCCCAGTAATAAATTTTTGAAGTAAAACTGAACTTCAATATATCCAGGGTCACAATATGACCCTTTCCAGAAATTCACAATGTATATTTATTATTCTGCATACAGTGTTGTCGCTCTAGTCAATATCTTAATCAATATTCTTTGTCTATCTTATTGGAGCCTTTGGTGACAAATGCTTACTGATACATACTGGTAGTTCTATAACTATAAGAAAGAGATATATTAATTTATCATAGAAATCTGATAAATATAGCATAGAAATGAATTAATCTTTTCAGCATGTAGCAGGAACAATAAGTTTCATTGATAATCGTCATGACATATTTTCCATTCAATCCAAATGAAAACAAAGATACTTTGCATTAAAAATTCCCCAAAGCTATCAGCTATAGACAGTATAGTCTATTAAAAAAATATATATGTCAGGGTAGAGACCTCAATCTGGTAGAATCATTAATTCTACTTCTTTGTCGACAGAGACTCCAATCAGGATGCTGTTAATATGTTTCCCATTTACAAATCTTAAATTTAAAGTCAATCCATTGATCTAATGTGACATGAATCAAAATGGGAAAGTTCTGAATGCAAATATCCTTAGTAAAATTTACAGACTCCAATCGGGATCTCTACCGGTTGAATTGCCGATTCTACCAGATCGGAGTTTCTACCCTCCCTGACACATATATGCATGTTGTTTTAGTTCTATACATAACAAACACTGGGTTGTAGTCTCAGTCATTCCCCACATACTCAGGCTTCCACGGCTTCTCTCTGTATGGTGACAGGTTGGACCACGTGTCTGTATGGCCTGCTGAGGATGAATCACTATCTTAATGTAGTTTTATCGCTTTATAGAAGGAAGTTTATTTACAAATTCATGCCCGCAGGCTAATCGCAACAAGACCGACACAATGTATAGAGTACACAAACAGTGGAATAAGTGACAATTCTATAAATTGCTACGGGATTCAATCTAAACTTTTTGGGTTTGACTTCTTTTTTGGAAGAAGTGGAAGACGAAGTGATCTACTTTTTCCGCAATGAGTGGTTTTGGGAGGTTTTATCACTTTGTAAAATGTTCAATTTGGTTTTAAGCATATCTTATTCTCTTTGGTGAAGGAGGGAAAATTCAACCGAAAGTACAGCTTAATGTAAAAAAATCAGTGCAAAAAAACACCACAGAATAACAGACTAGAAAACCAGGCGAATTGTTGCTATAGAAAACAAAATTGATCCTATATGGTAACTTTTGGATGCAAGTTCCCTTTTGGTGGTTCCCCTTTTTGCTTGTTAAGTGTGAAAAGGGAAGTGGCTTTGTGAATGAAACTTGCTTATGGTATAAAAGAAACCAAAAGGTTAGTTTGAAAAGCCTACATTTCTATGCTAAAATACCTCTAAGTCAAGTTCTCATCCGTATTTCATCAGTCTGTGATAATGTACGACTAGAGTAGCCGTTTGAATCTCGAGCCATGACCGACCGGTCAGGGTCTGACCTTTGACCCGATGATGTAATGCAGTCGCTCGAGCTTCCCACGCCCCGTACCTGCCGGTGTGACGGTCGTAGAAGTTGCTTCGCTCAAAGGCTTTCCGCTGTAAATTATGGAGCTTTCTTTCTATCAGTATTAAGGAGATATAAGAGCTGTACCAAAGGCATCTCTTACTTGTAACCTTAGAAGTGTTGTAAGCTGTATAGCAATACAGAAACTTCTTTTTCTTTGTTTCTTTAACAATGTCTACGTTATTTTTGCAGAAACCCTGGCTATGAAGGGCCTGACCCTGAACTGTTTGGGGAGGAAGGAAGAGGCGTATGAATACGTCAGAAGGGGGCTGCGCAATGACCTGAAGAGCCATGTCTGTATCCTTTCGCCATGCAGTCAATAAGACTTTTTGGTTTTTAAGAAAAAAAAACACGCTGGTCATACTGTATCAGGTGTAAAAACTGACAGTCTTGGTAGATAAAATTGAGTCATAAATTAATTTAAGCTTGAAAATTCATCTGTCTTGGTAGAAATCATTCTGAAGTAATATGCAAATTTTCAGATAAAACTGACATGACTTGGTGATCATAAGTAGGCTAAAGTAGCGAAAAATTTATGAAAGCAGCCATTTGCATCAGGGCCTTACAACCATCCCGTAGCCGTAAACGTTCTGCAACTTATGATGCACTGCTCATCAAGTCTATGTTCTCTTAAAATTTGCATAACATGATGTCACAGAAGTGGTGGATTGGTCATTCCTGTACAAAGACTGTAGTTGGTTAGTCAAAAATTTTTCAATTTTTTGTGTTGGACATTACAGTTCAACCTTGCTTCAGAAGGATCTTTTTGTTGTATATTCTCTGGTAAGTGTGTGGTGTAGTTTCCCTTGACACAGTCTCTCCAGGTTGGCACGTGTTTGGACTTCTCCAGCGCTCAGACAAGAAGTACGACGAAGCCATCAAATGTTACAGGAACGCACTCAAGTGGGACAAGGTAATGCTTAAACCTTGCAATATTTTCCCCTTATATATTCTAGCTTTATGTTGATAAACATACAACAGCTCTTCGGAGACTGCAGCAACTACTGTACCTAAGCAGATTGCTGACCTTGCTAGAAACAGAACAGACTGGAAAAGACTCGCAGTCACCTGCAAGTAGCAGCCGACAGAAGAAGAAGAAGTGATAAATGGCAGCTAATTTTGTATTTGGGACACGGACTACCCAAAATAAGTCTTGTAAAAAGAGAAAAGGGTCATGGTAGTTGTGCAAATGGCTCTAAAATAACTGTAAACATTGACGGTTGTTTTACTTTCACGGTTTTCGCAGTGAACTCTCCACTGCAAAAGCATTGCACCATGGATATGTGTTTCCAATTTATAACTACTGTACTACATAACTGTTTCAATGACGAACTTTAAACACTGTGAAAACCTCCTTTCCCCCTCTACCGAAAATTAAGTCCTCGCAAAAACAAAAAAAATTGTACACGTTACGGTAACACAAAGAATCACATCTAGGAGTACTGAAAAAAAATTAACAAAAGAGCCATGACACATCTGTCTGCTATTTCCATCATGTTGAACTTGAGATTTTACCTCACTGTAGGACAACCTGCAAATCCTGAGAGACCTGTCTCTGCTGCAGATCCAGATGAGAGACCTGGAGGGATACAGGGTAAGTTCTTCTCCCTTTGGATGTCCATTGTGTGCAATCAATGATTGCAAGAAAGGAAGAAAGAGTGAGAGTGTGTCCTAAGGACTATGCATGCTACAGAGAGAGAGAAAGCCACTGAGTCCATGGCAAGGAAAAGAGGTTGAAGAGTAAGGACTGTTAATGTGATGGCTGAAATGGTCTGCAGTTGTTGTGATTATGTGTTATATACTTCCCGGAGGTTTGGAATCTTAGATTTCTTGTTGTTTTTTCTTTTAAGGATACAAGGTTACAACTTCTCCAGTTGAGACCAGCGCAGCGAGCGTCCTGGATCGGGTACGCCATTGCGTACCACCTACTCAAGGACTACGACATGGCCCTCAAGATCCTGGAGGAGTTCAGAAAAACTCAAGCGGTCAGTTGCTCATTTTTTACGTCAGCTTGTTGGGGATGGTGAAGTCCTATAGATGTTGGACTGCTAGGGCTCGAAATAATTTTCTTTGCATACCTGTACTGGTACAGGTAACATTGAAAATTACCTGACAAATTTTACCTGCACCTCTCAGAATTTAGGAAGTATGAATCATACTAAAAACTGTTCAGAAACCATTGTCATTATTTCTTTTGTACTTCATAGGTGGTAACAGTCAATGCAGCAAATAAAAATCCACATACACTTACATTTGTATGTAAACCCAGTACATGGACCAGTGCAGGTTAGGTGCAGGTAGACATCAGAAATACCTGCACAGCTCCAATTTTACCTGCACTAAGCTACACGGATGTACCGGTGGTATTTTGAGCCCAGTATTACCGTACTGGATGCCATAGGTGAAAGCTGTACATAATGATAATTGTTGGCATGTTTTGTTGTGCAGGTGAAAACTGTGGAGTATGAACACAGTGAGCTGCTCCTGTACATGACCATGATCATGAAGGAGGCAGGGATGGAGGAACAGGCACTCAAACACCTGGAGACCTACGACAAACAGATCTGTGATGTGCTAGAAGTACAAGAGAACAAAGGTGACAACCACCTCTTACAGAACGATCCGTTAGAAAGTTTCCGTAAAGACATCCAATGCAATTTCAGGGCGGCAAAACAAAAAAATATTCTGGATGAGGAAATCTGTCTGATATTGACATTTACTGCCATTTCTTAGCATTCTTAGCTTTTCATCATTTCATACTTGAAGCGTATGAAATAGCCCCAAAACATGCTATGTGAGGAGTCTCTTTATTTTTGGTACCACCAATAAATAGCTAGAACCAGCCTACGATACGAAACAAGCAACCGTTTTCTGTCAGCGATATCTCATTTTTGCCTCACAGATATCAGTTTGCTATGGGATAGGGTTGATCCAATTTAATACATTTTTTAAAAATGAGCAGAAAATTGACTTTGAGAATCCAGTTTTACTGCTCAGAAATGGCTTTGGGTGCCTGACTTTATTTTGAAACCATAATTGTGTGAATTGAACCCAGCAACCTTTAGTTGCTTTGCACTGTTGTGCTGAGACATTTGTATGGTGCTGTTTTCAGGAGATCTACTGCTGAAGCTTGGCAGGAATGAGGAATCGGAAGCAATCTACAGGGAACTTCTCCGTAGGAACCCAGAGAATAGAAAGTACTATGAAGGCATCGAGGCAGCTAACCCACCAAGTAAGTCTCTTTGATGAAGGATAGACATCCAGGTAGAAAATTATGTGATTATGTTTACCTTTCGTAGAAGGAAAACATTGTTTTTGCTCTGTTTGTTCATCCACTTCTCTAAACAAGTAAGGTCAACAACCTGGACCAGCTGGCTGTCATCATGGTAACTGGTGCTTGGATGTTGGATTACATTATGTAGCAAGTGACAAGACAGCTGGAGGGGCTGGTCACCATACATATGAATGTATTTGAGTAAGAATAAACAGAGCAGTAGTTTGTTGGGCTAGGCCATTTGGACTTCATGTGATATGTATATACTATGTGTAAACTGTTGTGTGTATGAATTTCTGTGTGAGTTTCTGGCATGTGTTTTGTTTGTCCTTAGAATCAGTAGAGGAGAGACTAGACCTGTACATGAAGACGGCGGCCATGTTTCCCCGGTGTCAGTCGGCTCTCAGGCTGCCACTGGACTTCACCACTGGTAAGTCTGACATTGGTGGTGTTTATTGGTGTTTTCATCCCATTAGGCCATACCAATTACATTTGTTGGTTCTCAGAAAATATATGAAGCGACGGGGTGAAAAAAAGGCGTAGGCATCCTATTATTAGTTTTAAAATTTAAACAATAAATTTTGAACTTTTTATCAAGCCAATTCATTGATACTTGGAAAAACTGTAATGAGTAGGAAGAAAAGGACTTTCTTTACCTGTTGGAGCCAAAATATGAGCATTTTGAGTTGATTCAGAACCAGAATTTTTTTTCACATCAGAGAAAAATGAAGCGGGCAGATTTCTCTTGTGTTAGCTTAGTCTGTAGCTCATTTGGTGGCCATTTTTCTTGTTGGACATACAGTACTCCTAAAAAAAAAATTTGATGCCACATACAGTGTACCGAAGCTGGTCTAATACAAAAAGAGTGGGCAATAGACTTAAGAACTGTTTTCCATGCCTTTCCACTATGTCTGGTAATGTGTACTGTCCTTGCCACAGGCGAAACGTTTGAGCGGTTAGCTGACCAGTACATGAGGAAGGCTCTGAAGAAGGGTGTGCCTCCACTCTTCAACAACCTAAGGGCTATGTACCTGGACAAAGACAAGGTGGGACCAGGTTTTGTTTACAGACACCACAGGCTTAGGTCAAGACTGGACAAGACCACTTTGCCACTCAGACCAGCTTGGTGGCAAGGTGATCTTGTGGTTAGGGTTGTTGACTCAGAATCTGAGTGTTGGAATCCATAGCAGGCCCCAGTGTTGTGTCCTTGGGAAAGGCACTTTTACATCTATGTCCTCACTCGACTCAGGTGAAAATGAGTACCTAGCTTCGGTTAGGGATGTCCTCTTGGATGGGACGTAAAGCCGGAGGTTCTGTGTTTGAGGTAGCCACACCTCGAGCACGTCAAAGATCCCACTGCACTTGTTGAAAAGAGTAGGGGTCCTTCCCGGTGTGAGTGGTTCAAACCTTACGTCTTTCGCAGCGTGAACTTATTGTACAAAACTGGTGTGTTACGTCTTTTTTACATCAAAGTAGGAAAGATCTGCCTTGCCATATTTGTTTCTATTGTGGCTAAGACCTTTGTTTTTATATTTCAGGTGGCAATAATAGAGAGACTAATGTTAGGCTACCAGGACTCCTTGAAGACTTCTGAGAAGTTCAGTCCTAATGGTAAGTAAAACTTCAGCTAGTCTGACATGGTCCATCCTTAGTGGTGTTGGATTACATTACATTTATGTAGCAAGTTGGAGGGGCTGGTTACCATACATGTATGCATGAATGTGTTTCTGTAAGGATGAACAGAGCTGTAGTGTGTTGGACTAGACCATGTGAAGGTAATCATTATGTACAGTCAAACGTGTCTAAGACGACCACTCAGGGGACTATTGGTCTTCTTAGACAAAAATCATGACGACAAGATAGGACAGAGAACAAGAAAATTGCAGCAGGATTTCCTACCATTTTACAATAGACTGCCCAATTAACCCAAAGTGACCCAGCCTTCACTATTTTACATTGCGCAAAGACTGTCATGCTGTCGATAGCAATGGAAAACTGGCCAATTCCATCAAGATTTCTCGCTAGTTATCATCGAAAAACGTTTTCTGCCACACGTTTGAAAATGACGCGGTCGTCATAGGCAGAGATTGGGCCATGTGCGGAACTAAAAAGTGTTGGTCGTGTTGGACAAGTGGTCCGCTTACACAAGTCCCTTAATGCTTACGTCTATGGGGACAAAATCGGGACCGAGAAGAAGCGGTCGTTATGGCCAGATGGCCGGCTTATAGAAGTGGTTGCTTGGACAAGTTTGACTATTTGTGCACGAATGTTCCCTTTCTAGTGATAGTGTATTTCTGTTCCAGATGAGGGTGAACCACAGCCTCCTACAGCCTACCTGTGGGTGCTGTACTACCTGGCCCAACACTACGATTACATGGGCAACACCACCAAGGCCCTGGAGTATATAGATTCTGCAATAGAACACACTCCGACCCTTATAGAACTGTTTGTGGCCAAAGCAAGGATATACAAGGTAGATAAAGTTTTCGATGAATTTTTCTGCTATGTACATGAGTGAATCGTGGTGTGAGCAGAGTGGAACTCGTTGCAACCAAGTACAGTAAGATCTGAAAAGGTTAGGCATGACAGGTCGTCCAGTGTAGTATAACCAGCTGCTATACAATTACAGATACGACGAGGTAGTAATAACAACAACAAGAATGGTGTTAAAAAAACAACTCTGCGATGCATGGTTGTTGTTTTATGTACAGTGGTGGTTTGTACAAGTTATTGTAGTAGAACAAAAAGAATTCTAAGAGAAGTGAAGTATGGTTGATACTTCAGCATGCAGAATGAAAAATGAAGAAAGCATGAAGAAAGAAAAAATTCCACTGTCTTTACCCTAACCCTATAACCAATAGAAAATTGGTAGTCAAACAACTACTTTAGTGTGCTAAAGGTTCAAGTTCTAAGAGCCGTATGGTGTACTTCAGCATGCCGGAGATATCGAGGAGGCAGCCCGTTGGATGGACGAGGCGCAGTCACGGGACACGGCCGACAGATACATCAACTCCAAGTGCGGCAAGTACATGCTGAGGGCTGGCAAGGTCAAGGAGGCGGAGGAGATGTGCTCCAAGTTCACCAGGGTGGGTTCTGGGTCACGATAAGGCTGGGTGCTGTTGTTGTTGAAATGAGTAAGCCCAAATTAAGTTTTGTATAATGAATGTTACATGCTTCAACTGTCTTTCGGCAAATCCAAAAATTCCAACTGTCATATCCTGAAAGTAGATTATCCCATACAAACAATATTGAGACTTCCGAAAATAATTTCATCAGGTTGGTAGATCATAGGATACTGAGATTTTCTTTTAAACAACGAGCAAAAGTGCCAACTACTTTGGCTACATATAGTGGCGATAAGCAGAACTCCAGTCAGAAGCTCTGAGGAAGGTGTTTGATAGACAGATGAGACATTGCTGGTTGTGTAAAAGAAAACCCCAATATCCAATATTGAGACTTGTCACTCGTTGAATAGGAAATCTCCTAAACTCAAATTATATGTACAATACAATGATGCCTAGAACTATAACACTTTTTTACTTTTAGCACAAGTTCTTTCCAACCAGCTCAAAGGGTATGCAGAAAAAGTACCATGTTCTGTATGAACATTGAAGTTTTGTCTTAAGTTAAAACGAGTAGGAAAAAAACACTGTAGTTTGTTGTTTTCTTGAAAAAACTAACTTGTACAGGAAGATGGAGAGGTCCTGGAGGTGCTGAATGAGATGCAGTGCTTCTGGTTTCTGCAAGAGAGCGCTTGTGCATTCCACAAGATGGGCAAGTATGGCGAGGCACTGAGAGAGTGCCACAAGATCAACCGGGTAAGGGGGAGGGGGGTGGCATGACCAATGTATCCTCTGAAGACTGACAGCTTATGAAAACTGACAGTTGACATAAGTGGTACTTTGCATATTTCATCTGGCCTTGTATTTAATTCATGTAATTTCATGGCGGCAAAACAAAAAATATTCTGGATAAGAAAATCTGTCTGATATTGACATTTACTGCCATTTCTTAGCACATTTTTGTCATCATTTCATGCTTGAAGTGTTTGAAATAGCCCCGAAAGAAATTTCATGAGGAGTCCCTTTATTTTTTGGTACCACCAATAAATAGCTAGAAGCAGCCTATGATATGAAACAAGCAACCATTTTCCATCAGGGACATTGCATTTTTCCCTCAAAGATGTCAGTATGCTATGGGATAGGGTTGATTTAACTTCCTACGTTAAAAAAATGACCAGAAAATTAACTGAAAATCCAGTTTTGCCACCCTGAAATTGCATTGGATGCCTTCAAGGGTTAATATCACCCTAAAGGATTTTTGGGTCAGTATCTTGTTCAGCTGTCAGCCTTCATAAGCATGAGGTCAGAGCAGGACAACGACTCATAGTAACCCCAGACTAACCCAGCATGGGTGTGCCTCCCCAGGAGGGTGTGTCCGCTATGGAGAACCTGAATGAAATGCAGTGCATGTGGTTCCAGTCAGAATGCGCTGGGGCCTACCGACAACTCACCCAGTACGGGGAGGCTCTGAAGAAATGCCACGAAGTAGAGAGAGTGAGTTTCACTTTATAATACGCACACTTATCGCCAGCATGGGCACGTTAATCATTGTTCATCCACTCAATTTCAGATGTCATTTTAGACATGTTGCTGTTTATTGTACTTTTTAGGTTAATATGCTAGTCTGGGCTCGAAATACCACCTGTATATTTAGTGCAGGTAAAATTGGAGCTGTGCAGATATTTCTGATGTCTACCGACACAACCTGTACTGGTACATGTATTATTGGTTTTTCTTTGCTGCATGGACTGTTACTACCTATTATAGTATGAAGAACAAAAGAAAGAAAGGGGTTGGTTTCTGAACAGTTTTTAGTATGATCCATACTTTCTAAATTCTCTCTCAAAAGGTAGCAATGCAATATAAAAACATAGAAATGCAACTATTTGACAGACATGTAGCCACTCTCTCTTTGGTTGAACTGTCAATTGTTATTGACAGCCAGGATTGGTCTTACTCTATTCCTTTTGCCCACAGCATTTCCAGGAGATTGTTGAGGACCAGTTTGACTTCCACACCTACTGTATGAGGAAGATGACCCTGCGAGCCTACATCAGCCTGCTCAGGCTGGAGGACATCATCAGAAAACACCCCTTCTACTTCAAGGCCGCCAAGCTGGCCCTGGAGACCTACATCCACCTGGTGGATCACCCACTGACTGATGAGGACAAGGCAAAGGATCTAGAACTAGGTTAGTCTTCTTCTTTTGTCATCTTCAACAGAGGTTGGGAATGATGCTTTTTCAAGCTGCTAGTAGTGCAATGTGGCTTCGCTACGGCTCATGTTTTTAGGGGTGGCTAATACAAGACGGGGGTTCGTCAGGCATCCATTCAGGTGATTTGTAACTTCAAGATAAGTTAGGATGGCTGGAAATTTGCTTCCATTCTCGATAAATATTCTCCCAAGGCCACACCAATTTGTTGTTTTGATCTGAAGCGACAGGATGATAAAAAAAGCAGGCCTAGGCATCCTATGACAGCCCCAAATACTACAATAGGAGCCATGAAGGCAACATAGCAGGGTGGTTTGTAATTCAAACGATGAATTTTAAACTTAATATATATAATCAAACCACTGCATGGATATTTGGAAAAACTGTGACAAGTAGGAAGACAAGGACTTTCTTCAACTGCTGGGGTCAAAATATGAGCATTTTGGAGTTGATTCGGAACCTGATTTTTTTTTTGCAAATCAGAAAAAAATGAAGCGGGCGAATTCAAGAACCAATTGATTAGATTGGTGAGGCCCATTGAGCTTTTTTTAACTTCCTCTGTTTTGATGGTTTGGTCATGTTGTACAGGACAATTTTTTAAAAAGTTGTCAATGGGTTTTGTCATGTTTGTACATGTAGTTATTTTGTTTTCTTTCCAGAAAATTTGAGTCCAAAAGAGCTGAAGAAGTTGAGAAGTAAGCAGAGAAGAGCTGCCAAGAAGGCGGCCATCTTGGAGGAGAAGAAGCACCAACAGGAGATGCAGCAGCAGAAGGGCAAGCGCAAGGACCCCGACACCGAGCAGGACGGTCCAAAGGAAGACGACTTGGTGCCTGAAAAACTGGCCAAGGTGAGAGGCAATCATAGTAGTATAATGATACTTACTGTAAAGATGAAAGTTGTGTATGAAGTATCCTGTTGTTGTCTGTTATGTTGATTTTTACAATTTTTGTGATCGTTTTTTTTTTTACAGGTGGAAAATCCACTGGATGAAGCTATGAAGTTCCTAAAACCAATCCAAATGTTTGCCCATGAAAGGATAGAGACCCACCTGCTGGCTTTTGAAGTCTACTATAGAAGAGGTGAGATTTTCTCTGAAGTTTTTGATGAAGTTTTTTGTCATCTTGCTGTAGTAATTTTTGTTCTTACCGAGACTATTGTCTATGTTTTATTGGTCACATGAATATCTTTTCCTTTGAATGAATTTTCAGTCGATTTGAAATCTCAAGCTACTAATCAAAGACAAGGCAAACAATATAGTACCTATCTACAAAGTATAAGGTGGTGCCAGGTGTCAGTGTGATCCAATTATTTCAACAGCCAATCAGCAAGAACAACCACCTGAAAATTGGCCATGCCTACAGAAAAGCTGCTTGCCTATTGGCTCTTGCTCTCCATACCAAATGCTAAGTACAGCACACACCAAATATGGTTGCACACGGTGCCATAGCACACTTTGCTCTGAAAACAACCCAAGCGTAACAAATTATGCAATTTTAATATACAAGTGATGTTTGATTTTTCCTAGGCAAACTCCTACTGATGCTTCAGGCTGTGAAGAGGGCTGTGGCCTTGGACTCCAACAATGCCTGGCTGCACGAATGTCTGGTTAGGTTCTCCAAAGCAGGTGAGCATTAATCTCAACATGGTGGAAGGAGATACCGGTATCTCATTGAGTGTGGATTCTTGAATGTTAGAAACCTTTGAAGGCTAGTGACAGTGTCTTTGAGTTGCAGATGACCATATTTGAAGCTGCTGTTCATACCTTATGACACCAATGGCTGCAGAAATCAAGAACTGGAAGGATGATTTGCTAGATTCGATGTTTCCTAACATCAGAAGAGTGTTTTTTTTGTCCAAACGTCTTTGTTCATTGAATAAAGCCTATCACGTTTGAATTGAACTGTTGTATTTAGAACCGTGGTATTTCAGTGTCATTCAGAGATCGGCCAAAGTTTGCAGGTCACTAAACCCCACTTTGCGGTTATAATATTAGACGACCTTCTTCAACAGATTTAGCTGAAGGTTGTTGACAATGTAGCGCCAGCTTTAGGAGACCCCTGCAGACTGCAATTAGGGATGGCTGATCGGTAGCCATCTTCTCATTACCTGCAGGGAGATGAAGACCAGAGTTTACCATGCTCTATTGGATGTCCCATTCCATGTCGAGCTTCCATGCCTCTGTACATGTCTCCAGATAGGCTCAATTCCTTTGCATTGCTGCACTTGGTGTGGAACATTCGTCGTAGGTAGTCATATGTTTTTGATGTGGTAGAATTTTCAAGCAGGCTGTGACAGAATCAACTAGCAACAAGGTCTAGTTTCACGGAAATGAAAACAAACCTACAGTGGGTGTCACTGGAAGATTGGCAAAACATGTCCAGTCTATGCATGATGTACAAAATGACTAATAAACTGGTGGATGTACCAACTACCAAGTACCTAATACCAGCTCAGAAAAGAACAAGAAATAGTCATGCCTTCAAGTACCAGAGTTATCAACCAAAGATTGAGGTGTTCAAAAACTTATTTTTTCTTAGAACTATCGTAGAGTGGAACTCGCTGCCACCAAGTACAGTAGGGGCATCGTCACTAGATAGTTTTAAACACTGTTTACAGTTAGATGTGCAAAGGCTAGGTGTAATAAGTCGTTTGGTGTAATATAGCCAGCTGCCGCATGCCTGCGAAGCTGGTGTGTTACGCCGAGGGCGGTTATACCGGCTATACAGATACAGATGGTTCTTAGGCAGCATTTTCTGTAAGAAGGCAGTTGAATTTTGTACGACAGATGCACAAAGAATGCCCTCAGTTTGTGATCATGTGACAATTCTACATCCAATGTCACCAGCACCTCAAGCACCATGAAGAGCTGATTTGTGATGCTATTTTTTCCCTCTTTTTGCTCAGTTTCAGAGAAGAATAACTTGCCTGGTCCGGTTTCCACGGTTCTTCAAGAAGAGACCAAGGCGTTGTTTGGAGAGGTGGACATCAAACAGTTTAACGCAGACTTCATCAAGAGGAACTCCAACTCATTACAACACCTGTTAGCAGGTAAAGTAACCAAAAGATAATTTTCAGCTTCAAATTCAGAATTTTCTTTCGATTTTGGAACATTTTTGATCACGATATGACAGAAGATGCCCTCAAGGGTACAGTGACGGAAGGGGGGAGGGGAGAATGTTGCTGTTCAACTATTGTTTGGTCAACATTCTTTGTAAGATATTTTCCTTCTTGTCTTTCTTGTGAAAATGTTGTGGTAAGATGGACATGGTTTACATGTTGTTGTTGACAGGTGTTGATATTTAAAATACTCGCTTGTTAATCTTTAAAATACTTGTCTAAATGATGATCTGTTACGCTGTTTTTATCAACAGTTGTATGCCATAATATCACTTATTAATAAACCATTTACTACTTATATTTGGACAAAATACTAAGTTACATACTTCATGGCCAAATCTGTATCCATATAGATATGAAATTAATTTAGTTTCTTGTGTTTCCCAGGTGCCAAGATGCTGTACTTCTTAGATCCACAAAGTCAAGACAGAGCTCTAGAACTAGCAACAGATCTGAGTGAAAACTTGATAGATAGGAATGTCAAGGTGAGGAATTGTGAAGAAGATTTGAAACAGTGTTTCTGTTCAAAGTGTAACAACAGAAGAAGAAAAGATTTGTTCGTTTGATTGTCCTTGAATTTTTATTGAAATTATAGAACGAGTTACTAAGAATTTTTGACCTGATGATCCTATGTTAAAAGTAATTTTTTTATACTTATTAGATTTATCAACTGTATTACCAGTCAGCTTTCAGCACCATTATGTTGATTGGAATGATGTGAAGCAGCATGCAATCCACCCCATAGGCTGTGAAATGCTTTTGTTTGAACAATAAACCATTCATTCATTCATTGTTGTGCCATCATATTAGATGTTTTTTACACATGCCATTAGAAAGAGTATTCTCTTTTCTATAAACTGCTCACTCTTTCAACTTTTTATTTTTGAAGTTAAAATTTTAGGTGCCAAGTACATGTATGGTTTATTTGCTGGTGGTAAAAACCTTCTTTTTTTTCAAATAATTTCAGATATGCATCAAGGTACATGAAGCCTTGTGCTCCGGAGCCTTTGGCAAATGTGAGGAGCAGACCGAAGCCTACAAGACGCAATGTCACCTGGTCTTCCCCTTCGCGAGAGTATTCATGCCACCCAAAACGGAATCGGACACTGTAACACATGACGGGCAGCAAGACGGGCAAACGGACGGACAAGACGGACACCCGGAAGTTGACGCCAACGGTTCTTGATGATGTCGTCTTAGCGTAGGGGTAATGACGTGGGTTGGAGGGACTGACAACAAGGGATGAGGACAAGCCAAAGCACGTGTGTTGTTCATCCTGTTTTCCTGGACTCGAAGAGAAAAAGAGGAGACCCGCAAGTTCTTGCTTTGCTTCAAGGCAAATTTAAGGCAGTGTTGTGCTGCATTGATACCTTAAGAGCCAAGGTGTACTCCCACCTGAAGACAAAAACACCTGCAAACAACCTTGGAGCAGAAATTCAGACCCTTGCATCTCAATGTGGCATCGCTTTTGGCATCCAGTTACTAGTTATGTGTAGAACATTGAATGTTTTGTACTTTATAGTGCCTACAAAAAAGTAAGACAGGGTTGGGGGGTGGGGACTACAGCAGTTGACTTACCTAGGCTTTGAAACTGCTCAGCAGTTACAAGTTAATACTGAAAAGGACATACATGTAGGTGGTATATGGGCAGTAAACTGCTTTCGGATGTACTGAATGCTTATGGTATCTCCACTCCCAGTCAATTGCAAGGTGCAATGCAGTTGGATATCGTTGGCAGAAATGTGCACTACTGTGCCAACTTCGTCCAAACCAGTCGGCCGTTGTTGTTTTTTTTGGTTACCAAATCCCAATGTATCATAAAATGTTTATGGTACTACAGGGAAATGTCACAATTTTGCATGAAGTAAAATTGCAGAATGAATATGCTATTTGGCTGGTAATATCAATATACATCATTAGTGTATTGACCAATGAAATATAGTAGTGGCTATAGTAGTGTTGATGTGTAACTTAACATGTTGACAGCAGTTTTTATGTTTTGGCGCGACATGCTATACTTTGCAAAGCTAAAAAAACCTTGATGTTGTCCTACTCTGCATATCGGGACTTCTTGAGCACATTGCAGCACAGAAGTGAGCTACTGTAGGTGTCATTGCAACATCAGGATAAAAATGAGTGGTCATGTAGAGGACATACAGTCAAAACTGGTAAAATCTGGTCTATGTGGACAGGTGGTCACTACAGACAGGGTTCTTAATGCTTGTGTCATTGGAAAAAAATTATATAAAGGACAACCAAAATGTGGTCACATTGGCCAGGTGGTCTTTATATAGAGGTGGTCACTTGTACAGGTTTGACTGTATTATCAATGGCCAGGTGGTCCTTATGTACAGGTGGTCACTTGAACAGGTTTGACTGTATATCAATGGCCAGGTGGTCCTTATGTAGAGGTGGTCACTTGTACAGGTTTGACTGTACCACGATTTGACCGTGTATTGGCTTTTTTTTTTGCTAGGCTTAATCATGGGAACTGCATTGGCACTGGGGTTAGAATGCCCAAGGCAAGGACTAGTATATGATAGATCTCAACACTTAAAAAGACGACAGACATCAACGCTCTAAAAGGCAACAGCATTTTATTTAGTACAATGTATTAAAATTTCAGTTTCCTCCCAAAGCTTTAAGCTGCCATCTCTGACATCCTTTCACTGAAAAAAACAGAAATGAAAAGAACTGCTAAAGAAAAGAGCCGCAAGCACTAGAGCTAAATCCAAATGTAATGAATTATATAGATAACTGTTCTGAAGTACAATATGGCAACTGTTTTGAAGTAAAGTATGATCAAACAAGTTTCTTAAGTAGTAGGTTGCCTTATTTTCTATGAAATTAATGTTACGTTTGATGGATACCTGAAAGTCCTAAGATCGCTACCTCCTCTAGAGTATGTAGATGCAAGTTAACCTTCATCTAGACAACGAGGTTTGTAATACTGGTTTATTTCAGATCAGTTCTATGTACAAATGATTTGGGCAAAGAAATGGCGGAACTAGCTGGAAGTGCATGTATATACGAATGGATTTATTTTTTCCATGGTTGGGGAATTAGGCTGTAGAATGTGTACAATTTAATAATATTGCTTTGTTGTAGACTCAAATGTGGTTGTACTATAAAGTTGTGTAGCAATACTTGTTAATCTCTCAGTAAAAAAGAAAGCTCCCTTCGTCCGGTAGTTTGTTTCCGTGGAATGTGGCTTTTACTATGCAGACTTTACCTTAAGCTTGAACCCTTATGTACGTTGTTGATTCACACTTTTGTCGCGCATCATTCAACAGACTTGGTCAAATAATCATTCTCCTTATGGAAAAATAAATAATTCAATTCCCTTTTATACAAATTACTGTGTTTCTCTTCTTCATTTGCAAGTGTCTATGTAACTGGCCTCGTCAGTGATCAATATCTTGGGCACACTACACTGTCGTAGGATATTCAAATTATAACTAGTATTACAACATCAATGAAAGTCTCTATACAAAAGTACTAGGGGTGGGTACCGGTTTAGCTGAACCTGGAATAACATCCAAGAACCGAGTCCAAAATACCGGAATGCCGTGATACGATTTTTTTTACTCATAACAAAGTACATGTACAAATATAGACACTTCTATTTAGACATTCTTATTTAGGTAATCTGGACATAAATGGTAAAGAAAATAGCCCTGAATCAAACTAGATTAGCCTACATTCATATGTTTGTTCATCAAAAATAATATCATTCCAATACACTGCGAATTTAAACATAATTTGTGGTACTCAACGAGACCTGTGCTTGTGTCTCGCTCTCCAAAATATGATTTTCAGTGTAGTACTACCTTACTTTTACTGTAAAACTATAATTAGGTGCAGGTCCAGACCTGGACTTGGATCTGGGCTTGGAGCTGATCAAGCGAAACTTGTACCAAATCTCCAAGCAGATCTTTCGGTGGCCGCAAAGACAGTATCAAATTGGCCAGGCAGTATCCATTTGCCAGACAGTATCCATTGGCCAATTTGATTCTGTCTTTGTGGCCACTGAAAGATCAGCTTGGAGATTACTGGTACCCACCCCTTCAAAGTACTGATTGTACTATGAAAGCTTCCCACTCAGAAAGGTGTGATCCAGGTTCAGATATGTGGTGATGAACTCGGGGAAGTCTCTCTTGAGGACTATCTCCAAGAAGATGGCGGCTGCAGTGTCCATCCTTGCGGGGTGCAGGTCTCGAAGGGTTTGCTGGACTAGCCCCTCCACCATTCCACGTGTGATGGTCTCTCCACTGTCCTCCAGTTTCGCACCGTGGCGAACCCACTGCCACACCTGTTGTGTTGTAAAGCAGGTTAGTCCTCTATCACCCTACTGAAACTGTAGATTCACATTGAAGAGAAGCAGTACTCCAGTCTAAAGCTCTGAGGAAGGTGTTTGATAGACGTTGAAACATATTAAGCACTAGGTAAGACAATCCCTGGTTGTGTATAAGAAAATCCCAATGCTTTCGGAAGGATTCACATTAATTTCATGGCAGTTTTATTATTTCGCAGTAGGGGGGACAAGGAGGTTTTTGTGATGTTTTAAATTTGCAGTTGAAACGATTTTGTAGTACATAAAACATATATAGTAAAACATATATAGAGTATTTCATACATGTAGATCTCTAGTGCAGCACCCCCCCATTGTATGCACAGTTTAGATATACAGGAGTGTATTATACTGTGGGAAATCACATTGGAGATCTCTTTAGATGCATATTTTAAGGGTTGAAAGATATATTTGTTACCCAGCAGAATTATGTAAGTTGATGTTAAAGCTACCATTCAGTTTACTGTCTTCATTTCAGCTTACCTGTGACCTGGATATTTCTGCAGTGGCAGAGTCCTCCACACAGCCTTTGTAGAAGAAGTGCCCTTGACCTGGGGGAACAGAAAAAACACATTATAGCTTTTTTATGTTTACCTTTGCAGAAGGAAAACATTGTTTCTGCTCTGTTTCTTCTTCTTGTTCTCCAAACAAATAAGATCTATGACCTGGATCAGACGGTTGTGACCATGGTAACTGGTGCTGTTGCACCCTGCGGTGTTGGATTACATTATGTAGCAATGGCAGGACAGAGTTGGAGGGGCTGGTCACCATATATATGAATGTGTTTGAGTAAGAACACGCAGAGCAGTAGTTTGTTAGGCTAGACAGTGTGAAGGTAACCATTGTGCATTTGCTTTGCAAATGTTACCTTTCTAGTTTTAAATGGGTTGTGCTGTTGTGTGTAAATGGAGAATCCAACACTCTGTGTTCTGTATCACCTAATGCACCAGCCCTCAATCTGACCCAGTACCTTCTCATGTACTTACCTGACAGCCAGGCATTGATGAACTGGATGCCCACAGCTATGTTGTGCTTCAGGCCATTCAGAGTCACCCCTCCCTGCAGACAACATGTCAAGAAAAACTTAAAGGCATCCAATGCAATTTCTGGTCAGCAAAACAAAAAATATTCTGGATGAGGAAATCTGTCTGATATTGACATTTACTGCCATTTCTTAGCACATTTTAACCATCATTTCATACTTGAAACATTTGAAATGGCCCCAAAACAAGCTACATTGTACATGAGGAGTCCCTTTATTTTTTTGTACCACCAATAAATAGCTAGAACCAGCCTATGATACAATGTACGAAAGAAGCAACCATTTTCCGTCAGCGACATCATGCTATGGGATAGGTGATTCAACTTACTACAATGAAAAATGATCAGAAAAAATTGACTTTGAAAATCCAGTTTTATTGCCCTGAAATTGCTTTGGGTGCCTTTAAGTCCTTGGTACAGACTTCCAGTGTAACATTATTAGAAGAAGGCATACAAAGGAACAAAGAACTTGACCCTGCTAGTAATACTAAACTAACTTACTCTGGAACTCAATTTTTGGAATTTCAAATCCTGACGAATGATATTAAACAGATAAGGTATTACCCATAGGTTTTGCCAATTTATAAAAACAGTGTTTGTACAAGTAAGCATCAGTAAATGTAACATACCGTTGGCATCTGCAGTAGATCCCTGTTCTGTACATGCACGTCTGTTCTCTTCACATGGAGCTGGCTGGCACCAGGAGCAAACTTGTCGTACAGCTAGGAACGCAAAAGAAGTTATCTAGAGTATGAATTTTTACAAATAAAACTGGGAAAAGTCGTATTCTTCTTGGAGCTAGAATAAGTGGATTCTAGGATGCTCCCAACCCTGCACCAACTGAGTGACAGGGGCTTAAGTCTGCTGATTACTTTTGGGATCTATGTTTACTGAGTGGTTATAGGATCCAAGCCTGTTTATTATTATTCACTAACTGAACACAATATGGCCAAACCAATCAACAGGACCTGTCACATTCTGGAGGAAAATATCATAGTTAACAAGTGTTACCAAATGATAGCAGTGTGCAATATAAGTCATTCACTCACCAGGTGCATTGGCCTGATCAGACCCACATCATACACCATGAAACCGTCCGCCCCAGACTTGATTTCACGCAACTTGTCACTGCAGGAGTCAGGATGGAATTAAAACTGGTTAAAAAGGTACCTGTGTTATCAACATTTATCTGACAGGATTTGTATATCCACCCCTTTGAAAAATAGTGTGTTTGAGAGATCCCTAGTACAGTGCCCTCAAGGAATGCACACTCAGTCTAGATATACACTGTACAGGAGTACATTGTACTAAGGGATATATGTGACCTGGCCGAATTATGTTTAGTAGACATTATGTGTTATTAACAATAGCCAAACAAATAACCCTCGAAAGAGCAGGGAGAAGCTGTCCCACCTACACACCCTCTCCACCACGTCCTTCCCCCCTGCCTGCCCCTCCCCGGGCAGCAGCAGGGCAGACATCCCCCCTGTAGCGTGGGCCCCCCTCCGGTGGCAGGTCTGAATCACCAGGTCCATGTAACTCTTCAGGAAGTGGCGCTCCATGCTCACATACTTACTCCGGTCGGGAAGGACAAAGTCTGGTCTCTGGCCTAGATTGTAATAATTGTGAAATGTTAGCATGAAAGCTCATCTGTGTTGGTACATTCCATAATGTGAAATGTATTTCTAACTTACTTGTGGTAGCACGTTCATTGGCAGAACATACTGCGCCAGCATGAAACCCAGTTTTCGCTGGATGTTTAGTCAACAGTGCATCAGAATTTTGCAGATGATATCTACTCTTCAACTGGTCTTGACAGAGAAGACAGACACTACGTACAGTATTTACAGGTTCACTTGTACCAGGGAAACCCCCCTAGCTCTCTTTTAAAGTGAAATGAACAGTGGCCCACAGCCAAATGTCCCGTCCTAAGGAATGCAACCCTTTCCAATAGCGTGCATGTCGGGTGAGCTACATCGGCAAGCATTCGACTTATGACTTCTTGGTCCAGAAACAGGGTCACTAACCACTGGACTATGGACACGTAAAGATTGAAATATTTTAAATGGTGGCTATAAAAGATAAGTAATCTTGTAGAAAACAGAAGTTGCATGTACCAAACTTGTTGACGAATGATGCTGAGTAGTCCCACATGCCACAGTTGAGGCCCAGACTGTGTTCTCTCAGCTCATAGAGGATCTCGTGCATCTCAAACGAGGCCAGGATGTTCTCAATCAGCACACAGGCCTTCACTGTTCCAATACGGATGTCCAGCTGCAGGAACACAACAGAACAGAAATGCCTATCAGTAAGGCTCCCTTTCCACTAGACAGCAATCACTGAGCATCATATCAGATCACACACATAAGCTGTTGCACACAGTTTTTTCCTTCGAGAAGCTTTTGAAATCTTATATTTAAAACTTCTTACTTTCTTGTTTCTTCAAACTCAACACTATTTGTATAAAGCCATGACATTAAACAAAATATCTACATGTATCTAAGAGTATGGCAATAACTTATTCCATGATATTACAAAAAAAAAATCCTGGCTCCTACTCACTTTGTCCTGTGTCCAGATGAACACCTTGTTCCATAGTCCAGCTTCGCTGGCACCTTCAAGCTATTAAACAAAGTGAAAAGCCATTAAAGTAACAGCCATTAAAATTGCATTGCAGACATTTGGACGATCCCTTCTTCAGTGTTGTAATCGATAGATGCACGTATAAAACCTAAATAAAGCCTTCATGATATTATACAGTAACTTGTCATTCAGTACCTTGGAGAGGTAGAAAAAGGGCCCACTGTCCCTGTCTATCAGCAGGTGTGCATTGTGGAACATCAGCAGCCCAAAGTCAAACAGTGGTCCTGGTACCTCTTTACCATTCACCTGGGACAAGAGAAGAAGCAGACAGTTGAACAGTAGTCTTTTTAACAAGTCTGCTCAGTCAGTGCAAGGTAATTATAAAGATACCAATTCTGGGCACTGAACTAAGTTTGGGTCACTGGAACAGCATCTCTTCTCCTTCTAAGTCAGAAACATCAGTGCTCGGGACAGGATTGACTCACTGATCATTAGGACTAACTGATCTAATAGGAGAAGCAGGTTACGAAGGCTGCTCGAGAACATTTCCTATGCCATTTAGACTACAATGGTTTTACCATACATCCACTATCTAACACACCTAGTCTAATAGTATTGAAATTCTAACCTAGATTTTCCAGAGCTACTCTAATGTCCCTTATCCCACTCAGCAAGCAAAATCCATTCAACTTGCTTTTCTTCTAACTGTTGCTGTAACAAACATAACTTGGGGAGCGTGGTAGGTACGTATACAAGGTACATAATTAACATGACCTTACCAGCATGTTGTGTTCCACCATGTTCCATGCTCGAGGTCTCAGCATCAGGACAGGAGCATTGGAAATGGAGGGGGCACCTACAAAACAACAGGGCAATCAGTGTAAGACAGACCAAAAAAAAAAACACTGGAAAACAACACCTAGCTGCAGTGTGTACTACCCTGAGGAAGGTGACAGACAATCACGTTGGCTAAGTATAACTATAAACACTTGGTTGCATAAAAAGAACTTTGTTATACAGAAGAAAATGTTTTGTTCTCTCTTCTTCTTCTTTGGATCACTATGCTCATGATGTGTTTACCTGGTAGTTTGTTGTGTACAGCCAGGTACACATTGTACAGGCCTTTCAGCTGGGTGGTCCAGGTGGGACAGTGGCCGTCATCAAAATCAGTCTGAGAGAAAACAATAAAGATCAGCATCAAAAACAATTCCTTTATGCACAGAGATGGTACCCATGTTTTAATCAGGAGGTACTGTACTTTGGTTGCTGTGAAAGAATCTTTACTTTGATATTTAAAGATTAAGATTGTTTCTCTTACACTATTTCCAATACTTGTCTGAGCTAATTTTTGCTCCTCAAAACGTTCTGTTCTCTAACAAATAGATTACTTTCATCGTGCTAAATTGTGACATTACCTGGATGTCCTCTGCTATAGTTAAAGTGCCTGTGGGAAGTATTGAGTGATGTTACCTGGATGCCCTCTGCTTTAGAGTTCAGTGCCTGTAGGAAGTGTTGAGTGTTGGCAGGTGAGACATCGCCCAGGTCCACGTGTCTGTTCTGTAACCTCCTGGGGACTGGATGGACTTTCCAATCCGTTTCACGAATCCGCCTTGTAAAGACAGCAAATTGTGAAACGACAGATTGAATGGAAATTTTCTATCATATCATATTACAGTTTACTCATACTGACAATACATGGAATCAAATTAAGAAAAGCAATCGTAACATTACCTGGTTTTCTCAGGAAAGTCAGGAAGTTCTCTCGACTGGTCCATCTGTATCTTCCTCAGGACACGAGCTCTCAACATCTGCAATATTTGTTTGTTTGTTTGTTTGGTCATAAATTGTAACATGACAATACAAAGTGTGCACTAGGCTGCAAGTATGCTGATAGCGTGCACACCTAACACATGATACTCATTTACACCTGAGTCAAGTGAGGAAAGTCGTGTAAAGTGCCTTTCCCAAGGGCACAAGGTCGGTGGCATGTCAGGACTCAAACCCGGGACCTCTTGGTTCCGAGTCGAGTACTCTGTCGTTGCGCCACACGACCCCACGATATGTGACGGAATTTAAATTCATTTAGAAAACTCAGCAAAGCTCCTGGCACCATACAGACACCAGGAGCTCCCAATGGTACATGGTTACCAGGCAAGATGAAATGCAGTAAAGAAGAAGCAGAAGAAGGAACCTGGACTTTCCTCACCTGATCAACATCCCTGTCAAACTCTGCACAAAGTCTGGCCACAAATGCTACAGCTTCAGGTGTCAGTAGGGTCCTGTGTGCCTGCTCCAACCCCTGGGGTGGGGCCTGCACCTCGGCACTGATTCTGAGCTGCCAATACAAAGTACAAATGTACATGTAGTTAATATACTAGAAAGGTAACATTTACAAAGCAAATTGATAATGTTTACCTTCACATGGTCTAGCCTAACAAACCACTGCTCTGTTTATTCTTATCAAATACATTCATATGTTACATGTATATGGTAACCAGCCCCTCCACCTCTGTCCTGCCATTGCTACATAATGTAATCCATCACCTAGTGGCTCAGCGGTAGGTCAAGGGTCATGCTGTGATAGTTGACAGTCTTTGCCAAAAGTTGATGGTAGTCTGAGGATGGAGAATGATTATCTCTGTTCTGTTTAGCTTTCACCCTTTTTGAAGCTGTTGCAATATTTGAAATGAGCAATGTTTTATGATCAAAAGAAAGGAACAAAACAGTATTAAAAGGAGCAAAGTCCAACTTCTTTTACAACAGTACTCAAAACTTATAATATGCAAACATATATATCTTGGTTTAGCTGTTCAACTAACTGTCTACTTTGAACGTTTACCTTCTTGATCTGTTCCTGAAACTTGGTGCTCTGTGCCAGTTTAGCACCTGTTTCCACCATGCACACCTGCACCGGTTCAGGACCTGTAACGTTAGACCTGGCCTGAAGTTTTGGTCCACTGGACAGGTGATTCTGCAGAACTTGTAGTCGTCTTTTCTGTTGCTCCGCCATCCTGAATCAAGTGTTTCTTTAGTTGAAGACTTATAGATTACCGAAAATTCACACAATCGTGCGAACAGAAAGGACGAAATCCGAAAACAAACCCTCAAACTTGTTGCAAAATGCTGAACTGTGTCGTCTGCTATCTCAGCTGCTTTACCTGTTCAACGCAACAAACCGCTTCAAAATAAGTGAACTCTCGTTTTGAATAAGATCCATCAAAACAAATCCTTTAACAGACTCTTTAACAAATTTACAAAGTTGATAATAATGTGATAGATGTATAAAGTTGTAGGTTATGTATGTTTTTAACTGATGTTAGGTTGTCACATTTTGATGCTGTTGATATTTTATTTTCCCGTTTTCCTCTGTTATCGCGAGATTACGCGAGAGTTAAAGGCTGTATAAGAAAACATGGCTGACGAGTCCTGAAAAAAAGTAGAGACACCGGTAAATTCTGAAAAATAGGAGGTTTAACCTTGAGTTGGCAGGCTAATTGGTCGATGTCGCAGCTGCAGGGTGATAGGTTGTAACCCTGCGCCTCATTTTTCGCGAGCAAACGGCCAGAAAACAATCGCAAATGGAGACTGAGAACACCACATCCGAAGTTTCCGAACTGGAGTCGACTTTTTCCGTGGAGAAGCAGAAACGTATCTTCAAAATCATTGTTATCGGAGACTCTAACGTCGGTAAGACTTGTCTGACATTCAGATTCTGTGGCGGCAAGTTTCCGGACAAAACAGAGGCCACGATTGGGGTGGACTTTCGCGAGAGGACACTGGAGATCGATTCAGAAACGATAAAGGTAAGAAGCTTGTCACGTATAATTTTAATCGAGAACATCTGTTTATTTACGTTTACGCAAAGCGTTTGCGTACACATACTTTGTAGTTGTCACTCAAGTATTTCTCGTTATCAAATTGACAACAGTACATCAGATCTAGACATATATTATACTTCTGTCATCTCCTGAAAATGTTCTTTTTCCGGTGTTTCTGGGAGCTGATATTTTTGTCTTACTCTTATAATTAGGTAGACTTCAAATACCGTGATGCTGCTGATTTGGGATGAAACTGAAAGCCCATCAAATTATGATTTCAATAATGAGTGTGTTTCAATCAAACGCCCTCTCCTAACCAGGTGATAATTACATCTACAAAGCATTAATCAATTGTTGAGAAACAAGATGTGTCTTAGATTCATTTGAAAACAATGAAGGCCTTAAATACCTGTGTTTGTATTGAAAATTATTGGCAATTAATAAGAAATGGTGGCATTTCATACCTGGCACTTCCAATGTTAACAGTCTATTTTATCAACTCAATGTAGGTATCAATCTAAATTGTCCAGATTATATAGATCATAACATGGTTACCATTTAATTAATAAGATTGATGACTATGTTTTCATATGCACATGACCGCCACTGGGTGTCATACAGATTACCATGTATGATGCTTAGAAATAAGATAGTGTGCAGCGGAATGAAAAAAAACAAAACGTATTTCAGCGTACCTTACAACTAGTAGTTTGCGGGGGTGAAGAATAATGCAGAAAAATTAAGGTGCTCACAAAAAACAAACAAATAAAACAAAGTGATGATATACATTTTTTAACTTATTCTGAAATGTTTCATATGGTAATCATAAATGCTATAATTAGGACATTCCCTATATAATGACCTTGGGTAATATCATAAAGTATGAGTCGACTCTATATATATATATAATTGATTGGCATCAATGACCTTCTGACATCTGCACAGCCTCATTGCCATATTGATTCCTCTGCTGGTAAACTTTATGAAAAATATATGTGTTGCCTTCTGGACAAAAGTAATTTAACCAGAAAGTAGCCAGCAGGTGTAAGTGGAAGTACATTTAAAATAATAATTGAGTAGCCAGATGCAGAGGCACATATGTTGTACGATTGTCGTACGATCGCATACTGGGATTCTCGTGTATGTGTCGTACAAAATTCAGTCGTACTTTCACAGAAAACGCAGTGTTCTGGTCAGCATCTGTCTTTCCGTCTTTTGGATTTGCTGCTCGTGACGGACAAAAATTTTGCCCAATCCATCATCTTTCAGTTCAGTTGAGTTCATCCTATTAAGGTGAAACCACAATCCATCATATTTGACAGACAAAATTGGCGTGTAAAGATATGGAAAAAGATGTCATTAAACTAAGCTTAGTCTACCAGCAAAATTTGCACCTCAAAATGCAGAAAATAAGCATTTCAGAGGGGTCAAGACTTCAAATTTTCAGTATGCCCCCAGATGCTCCCTACTAGTAGGATTGCTGTGCCTTCACTGCTCAACATGTTACATCGAACAAAATTGAGATGATGGAATAAAATTTTCAGGCTGGCTAGAACACTTCAAGGAAAGGCTGTCTTCGATTCTTGCTGGCAGTTGTACATGTACATGTAATTGGTTCTGTCACAGTCTGCTTGAAAATTCCGCTGCATCAAAATCGTACGGTGAGCTACAACGAATGTGACCACACCATTGGCACGAGTCAGGATTTTCTCAGGGGCAAGAATGCCACGAATGCCGGACGACTCGGACCATTATCAACTCGGCCCAGTCAACTCGGCCCATCTGCCTGGTCAACTCGGCCCACCCCCCTGGTCAACTCGGCCCATTTCCCTGGTCAACTAGCGGCCCAATACCGGAGACAGAAATTTAGGCACCAACACACACAAGTTACCATGGCTGTCGCTCTCACTAGTCTCAGGTGTAAACTGGATGACTAGATTGTTTCCATAGCCGAACAATTCAACAGTTTGAAGTTGTCTGACAAAAAACGCGGTCTGTATGAAAATCATGTTGATTGTCCAAGCGCCGGCGGTTTGGGACGTCAAACACCTCAATGTCAACAGTTCGAAGTTGTCTGACAAAAACGCGTGCTTTATCTAGAAATATGTATACAGAAAGCAGAACACTTTTTTTTACAAAGACCTGGTATTTAAGTATGTGCTTCAAGCATATATCAAATGTATTAGTCAACAGCCAGACTCGAGGCGTACATGTAGTTTAAGCGACCGCACTATTGTAGTTGTGTATATTTGATGGTTGGGCCGAGTTGACCAGGGCGGTGGGCCGAGTTGACCAGGGGGGTGGGCCGAGTTGACCAGATTTGTGATGGGCCGAGTTGGTAATGGTCCGAGTCGTCCTGCTTCCAATGCCACCAGGACAGGAGTGACCATGTTTTATTGTACTTGTGCAGTTTGCTGTGACTTCCTTCCTGATGTTTGTAATGTTTCACTGCTACTATATAGACCTGTGTCACTACAGGTGTGCCCATGGAAGCCACATCCTCTTCCTGGGCTTTGATCTCAGCCAACATTGTTGGGATTCAGCAGGAATATTTCATTATATGATATTTATCTTTCTAAGGGAGGTCATCTTTGGTTTGTTAGTCTAGATCTCATTACCTCCACGAAAATGGAGGTATTGTTTTTTGTGTGTCTGTATGTATGTCTGTGTGTCTGTGTTTCTGCATAATTGTGGTCAGCATAACTTTAGAAGGCCTTTATGGATTGTGATGATATTTGGTATGTGGGTAGGTCTTAGGAGGATGAAGGTCAAGGTCAAATGTGGACCTCCTGGTCGCTGACCTTGGTACTGCAGCAGAAGTTCCTTTTTTTTTCTTGTTTATGATGTTATACATGTATAGGTTTAGTACCTAGAGACGTGTATGCAGACGTGGTTTTGATGTCCAGATAGTACGTCTTCATCACCAAGTCATGCTGTGTTTTCCCACGACAGTAAATTTTGTTGGAAGTTCAAAACGATAACGTTCATCGTTCGTCTGCATCCAGGTAGAAGATTGGATGTTCAGGGGTGCTGCACAAAGTCAAGAACCTTTTGTCTTCTTCAGTTACATCATTTTCACAGTGAACGGCTCATTAACATGAAAGTGCTTTACGTCACTCCTATAAACTGCCAGCACTAGCACTGGTGTTGTAACTCACTGTACCATGTGTTTGTAACCTGTACCAGTGATAAGGTTTTTTTTAAAGTTCCAATTGTTTTTCTTGGCTAACGTTGGCTATCCGCTTTACCTCGCCAAGAAGGTTATGTTTTGGCCTATGGGGAGCATGTGTCTGTGTGTCTGACGGTGTGTGAACATAATAACTCGAAAAGGCTTAGCTGGACAGTCTTGCTATTTGGTAGGTGGGCAGGTCTTGAGAAGACCTTGAAATTATTAGATTTTGGGCCCCCTAGCAGCTTGTTATGGTACTATAGTGAAACTTCCGGTTTTGATATCTCATGATCTGGACATGCTAGAGATAGGACTAAAATTGGGTTGAAAACAGTATACACATTATGCTTTGTTGGTAGAATATTCAAACAAAAGATTGCTTGTTTGTATGTAAGTAGAGAGGAAACATCCCATGATGACGTACATATAGAATACAACATGGTGTATTCCGTATTGCCCGAGGTATCAGCCCGACCGCGATCCAACTCGCGGGAGGGCCAAGACCGAGGGCGATGCGGAATACACCATGTTGTATTCTATTTATATCATACTCACCCTAGAAAACACGTCTTTCAATGCGAAATGAGTGAAAATTTGGTGTCCCTAAACAAAAAAAACTGAAACAACATCAATTCCAACGTCCGAATCCTGTATTCCAATTTTCGAAAGCGGCGCACACGGTTGGGGCGAAACGCGTTCTAATCGTTCTATGGAAGCCCGGTTTATACGCCCAGTCGTACAGTAAAATACAACACGGTCGGGAGCACTGTATCGCCGCCCGGGTATGATATAAATATGTATATAGCTGCAGTGCAGAGGGCACACTACAGACATCACATGTCAACCTTGTGACTGCATGGTTTCTAGACGGTAGATGATACCAGATCTTCTTATCTTATAATGCTTAGTTATGCAAAACAAGTAAAGCAGAGAAAAGGAGAAGTCACACAGAAACAATGATTATAAGGGATACAGATTATAAGGTTTCACATTTCTAGGGACAGCTTTTTTGGCAAGGCCGGACAGTTACTTCCCAATTTGTATAAGTCCAAAGCTAGTAAGTTGTACGCGTGACATCCTTTGAAGACTCCAAATGAACATGTACTGCGAGAGAAAAACAAAAACAAGACGGGCCCCCCCCAAAACGAAGATGTCTAGATTTTCAAAATAGGCACCATAACATAGGTGCCTATTTTGAAAATCTAGACATCTTCGTATGTCAACTTTCTATTGGGAGTGGGTGAGACTACCAAGTGCTGGGTTTCTATTGATTATCTATGACTTGTCTGGCGGCCCGGCCTGACCCTCATATGCTATTCTACAGCTGGCAACAGAAACCAAATATGTTTCAGTTTTGAAGGCAGATCACATGCGTCATTTTTGAAGATGATAAAAAACTTGTAATAACTTTTTAAAACCATGTAATGACTCTTTAAAGAAATTGCATCCTAATTTTTCCATATTCACAGACGAAAACTACTTTCTTCATAGTATCAAAGACTCCACACATTACAGAAAAAGGGGGATTTTCATCTTCCACTGTTTTAGAAAGACGTCTACATCAAACTCGACAAGTTAGAATTTAGAGTACTCACAATTTTGTTATACAATGTATTGCTCTTCCTTTCAAGACTTTGTTCGTCATTTTCGTGTATTTGCAATTAGTATTCGGTCAACAATTTGCAATAAAGTTATCAAAATTATTATGCATTGTGATGCTCACAGTCAAGTCTCTCAAGTGAATGTCAAAGGCATCAAAGTGTTCCTTTTGGAGAAATTTTAATTTCACAGAGTGTTGATTCAGCCTGAGGTATTCCTACCAGTCCTTTGACAGGGTCTGACCGTGACTGTGATTTATGGATCTATAATGTAATGTTCTACCTCTCAATAATGCAGGAGCATTATGTCTCCTATTCATTCAGCTGATAGCTGAGGCTGGCCATATTGGCCACACTATAATGGCCGCTGGTTGAGAATTTGCCTGTGGTTTCTTACATGGGGTTATTTTAAATTTCTCAATGTTAAAAGCTATAGAACTGATAGATATTTGAAGTCTACAGCCATCTCAGGTTGTTTTCTATCTATCTATTGCCGGCCTGTTCAACAACAAGACAACAACTTGTCCTGTTAACTCTCACCCTTTTAGAAAATAGAGTTCAGAGGTGATAGAATTGTAACTGCAGACAGGAGTGAGTAACAGGAAATAGAGGTCAAGGGTTACTATAAATAGTAATTTATTGGGAAGTATTGTTTGTGGCCTCTCTGTGTTTTCGTATTATTACATATTCCATATGCTAGTCACATTCACCGTAGGGTGACAGAAGGTGATTAGTGGACACATGTAAATTATTGTAATGTTATTCAAAACACTATTTGCATAATTAATAAACTACAATTAAACAAGATGTATGAGAAATATTCTATGGATATCTTGGAAGTCTTGTTACTTTTTTTTGATTTGTTAATGAATAAAAGACCTTTATTGTACATTTACAGGTCTTGGTGATAAAGCAGTTCTAGGTACAATTGCAGTGATGTAAGAGTGTGATTAACATACTGTATACTAGTAATGTACAGGTTGCAACGTGTTCTCGCTTCTTAAGACAGCTGTAAATGTAAGAACAGATGGAGCTTATGATACATGGTTTATCTAGTTGCATGAGGGATACAAATTTTTCTTTATGAAAAGCCATGACAGTAACAGCCTGTTTTGTTTCCTGCCCCCAGCTGCAGCTGTGGGACACTGCTGGTCAGGAGCGCTTCAGGAAGAGCATGGTCCAGCACTACTACAGGAACGTGCATGCCGTCGTCTTCGTGTACGACATGACCAAACTGGCGTCCTTCGAGAACATGCCCGCGTGGATTGACGAGTGCGACCGCCACTCCCTGTCCGCCGACGTCCCCCGCATCCTGGTGGGGAACAAGTGCGACGAGAAGGACAAGATCCAGGTCAGCACGAACTTGGCGCAGAAGTTCGCCGACATGCACTGCATGCCGCTGTTCGAAACGTCCGCCAAGGACGACTCGGAGGCGGACAATGTGGAGGCCATTTTCATGACTCTGGCACACAAGTTGAAGGCCCACAAACAGATGATGAACAAAGCTTTACCGCGGTACAATTCCACAGACATGAAAAGAGCCAAGGTGATCTCCATCGGTAGGGAGAAGAGTGCATCTAGCAGTGACTGTTCCTGTTGATAGGCAGGGGTTCTACACACAGTGGATAGACCAGGACGCCACCCCTTTGAACCAATAACAATTTGTAAGGCTTCGGGAAGCTGGGAGTGGAGCCCGAGTGCAGTAGTCCATCGTGAAACTTCAGCAGCAAAGCCAATAGTGATTCCTCTTGTACAGAGACTGTAGAATACAGGGAAGCAAAGACTGAGTGGTCTGTGTGTGGGGAGGGGGGTGTAGGGCTGTGTGCCTAATACCTGTACCTGTAAAATTATTTAGATACAAGTCCAGACCTGAACTGGTGTACATGTACCTGTACCTGAACAACATGAATAGTAGTGGGCACCATTTTTGACACAAAAAAAAGACAGGTAAATTTCATCTCAAAAATGTCAAATACTCTTGTTTTCAGATTAAAATATGCAAACCCTCATACAAAGATGACAATTTAGCACTAAAAAAGACAGTTGGCTACATGTATAACTTACAGATGAATTGCCAAACTTGTTTAGGTACAGGTACCTAAAACTTGTTTAGGTACAGGTACCTAAAATTTGTTAAGGTACAGAGCTCTAGGGGGGAGTGTTCTCTGTATGTGGTAGACCCTCGAGCAAAACCATCCTTTTGTTGTGCTCATCTTCAGACTAGTGCTGCTGCCCCATGTCTGCTAGTGTTGCTTATAAGATAGCTAACTGTAGACTTGTCCAGGTTTAAGTAATAGAAATGGTCCCAGTTGAACACTCCACAGTTCACAGTTGCTGACAAATCATGCTAAAACACCTGCTGCTGGGGTATGTAAGTATGAGCCAGTCAAGTTCGGGCCTGATGTGGAAGTGTAAGCCAGAACGATCGCACAGTTTGTGACTTACTAACTAATATATGTAGAGAGGAAAAAGGTTAAGTGACTTATGTTGTATATTTATACATCCATCAAAGATGCTATGTATATCAGCCAGTAGTCATCATGTGTAGGGAACTGTGTCTTATGGTAAGTTGATACTAAAATGTACATACAGATATGGGTTAGGGGCGCATTTTTTGTCCAATCACGAAAATGCAAATGTGTTTGGCAGTGCAAATATGAATACATTTCAAATTCCAAATGAGTTTACCTGTCCATGTGCTTGCAAGTATGGACTACTGCTCTGCACTGCCAAACTCATTTGCATTTTCATGACTGGACAAATGCGCCCCTAACCCAGATTTAGAAGTAACTTGATCATGTTCCCTGGTTTCTTCTGCTTATACTACTAAATATCACATACTACAGCCTACACCTCACCAAGATGCCATGACACTTCCTGTTTAGGGTAGTCTTGAGTTGAACGAGAGTTTAAATCAAGTGCACTTACACATCCACTGTGTGAGACGCAACTGCAAGCCAGTCAGTGTTAAGATTGCCATGCGTAGCTAGTAGCTGCCATCAACAAAAACCAAAGCTCTGTGTTAACGTTTTGGTATACCCTGTTAAACGTTAGCTGTTAGAAAGCTTTGATAGATTTATGTTGTCATGTATTGAAATTGTTACTGATGCTGTTATTGTTATGTAGGGTGCTGAAGAATACAATGTCCTTAGTAGAATTTCCTGTATACAAAATCAGATTCTAGGCAATCTTGCTGTTGAAATTATGTTTATCATTGATATGCTGTCCCTATGTGCTGCCACTATTTATAAATCATATCTGGCTTTGAGCCGATAATTTGGCTTTAGTATCAACTAGACTGGGAGTGTTGACTGAGATTTTAACTTTTACCTTATAGAAAAGTACAAACAGTAGTCTCTCAGGGTAGACATCTCCGCAACTTCAATAAAGAAGTAGTTTCTTATTGTATAGTTGTTTACATCGACTAATCCAGTACTGGAGCTATGAATGTTAGTATACCATTCACAATTGTAACTTAAGTAGAATATTGATGATAATATATTAACTCTACATGTATGTGGTAGTTGTTTCCATATTATGCTGATACTGCAGGAAATTTAAAGACACATTTGGATTGAGGTAAGGTTTTAGCCCTGCTATGGTATCATGATCAGCCTAGCTACTACATGTATTGGCTTTACTCAAATCACTGATGTATCAGTTTTAAAAGGTTGTATCATGGCCAAACATTAGAAATGAAATGTGTACAATCATTGTGAGATTTTTTGACACTTCAGTCTGATCTATTCAGTAATTAACCTTCTCCCTGCTAAAGTAGACATTTGGCACCAAATTTGTATTGGTTATGGGGTTAGGCAGCAGTGAGAAGGTTAAATGTGGACTCACATTGGAGATGCTGGCTTGTGCTTTTTGGCATGGAATGGGAGACAGTGAAAGAATGTATATGTGAACATGTACATGTACAGCGTACGTGTGTGTAAAAAAAGTGGGACTATTTGCACTGACTGAGTTCCTATGATACAGCAAGTGTTCAAACAATTTGTTCTCATATGGAGGCAAAATGCAACATAAATTGTAGCATTGATGTACACTGATATGATCATAAGAACTGTATAAGGATTCTTGAGAACTCATTTCATCTTGTTTTTCTTAGTACAAAGGACTTGCTCATTCCAGAAATTTTGTTCAAGGATTTACAGCTATTGTTGTTGCATTATCTGAAATTCATGACATGCTTATAAGGTGTCATTTTACCACTTATTTAGATTATATAAAATATGTAAAGTTACTTAATATTATGATTATTACCACTATGACATAATCTTGCAAATCTTATTCATGCTAATGTTTTTACAAGTTAATTGTATTTTGTCTGTAAAGCCACTTTTCTGTGAGGTGCTGCTGTGCAATCTTAAGTATATGTTAAGATGTGGTGTTTGAGCATGTTGATAAACCTGAAGACAGGGTTTCGTCATCAACACATACAGGGTTTACTGTATCTTGTAAGAGCTTTGGAAGGTAAATAAAGGAAGTACGAAAAGGACAATGTTTTACTTCCCATGCTTTTGCGCATTTTCTTCTCAAAGTGCTGCTTTTCCAGTTGAGATTGGTTGTTGTCATGCAAATACCGAAGGAATAACATATTATTAGGTCTTTGATAGCAGGTGGTTTGGCGGGAAAATTACATGGTGACATTATTACCTTCGCACACACACACACACACACACACACACACACACACACACACACACACACACACACACACACACACATACATACACACACCTCATTGGGGTGGGAGCTCTTTGTAGCATTTTGCCTTTTTCAAATTTAAATGGAGTCATTTCCTGTGAGTTGAGCTTTACATCTGTCCTAGAAGTGTATTCTAAAGAAACATTCAATAGAAACCCGTACTTAAGAAAATCAGTATGCTAGTGTTCTTAAGACAGTATGATGGGGGGGAGGGGGGTAACATTAGTCACTTCTAATAGATCTTGGAATATTGAAATCATCTTACCGCAAGCTTTCTTCTGGGGAACGTTCTTCACATACATCAGATTGGGGACCAGGGCTTTAGCTTTAAACATTTTAGAAATGATACAATGATGCTATAACTTTACAAAGAATTATGTTTCAGGGCAAGCTACTTTCTTTACTTTTTAAATTTCGAATGATGTTTTATTATTGGACACTGTGGACAGTGTTGACTTCCTTTGAAACTCAGGTGTCATGTAAATAAGGAAATATCCTGTTGCTACTGTATGCACTGCTTTGTCAAATTTGGATAACATATCTTGGCCAAGATTTCACAAACCTTTGTAATACATTGTTCTTCAAACTCAGATATAATTTTAGTGTGCTAATGCAGTGGTTTCCTTCGGATATTGCAGTCACTGTGGTGATGTTTGGTTTGTAGTAATGGAATAAAGTCAGGTTGAAACTGAAGGCATTCCTATCCTTGGTGCTGAAAGCCATCCCTAAGCAATGCCAACACCCCTCCCTCAGTTCGTAATGATATTAGCCGAGTGGACAGGAATTTTTCGCATCTTTTTGTCACACAAATAGGCCCCTTTTCTCAGTAATGGCAGCTCGAACAACTCTGTTGCTTACATGGTGGAACATAATTGTCTGAAACATTCCCGTTCGTCGGAAAATCCTCCATAACTTCAGTCATTTTAAACTTGTTTACATGAAAAGTAGAGCGGCTTCATTTACGTTGTTTCGACTTGGTTCCCCATATTTGGGCATAAAGCCACACGTCACACGGTTTCTAACCAATCAACAAGGAGCAGCATGACGACATAAGACTTGAACCAATCAGCATCAACGGCTCAATCTCGTTTCGCACGTCAACGTAAGGGAACCAATCAGCATCAAGGATACATAATATCAATGCAACTTTATGACCTTCAGTGCCATGGATCAAAAGTGTCGCCTAGCGGTTATTGAAAGTAATTCAGGGAAAATTGGCTCAAGCACCTGCAATAATAACGTGTATTGCTAGAGGCCCTCACTGACACGTGTAATGAATTGACATGATGGTACCTCTTGTTGCACCCCAAACAAGAAAGCTTTAAAAAAAAGCTGGCCATAGGCCAAAATGGGAATAGCTGGTTGGGTGGCATGGGTGTGCACTATTTACAAGAGTCATAACATGTAACACAGAACACAGGGCGGTTTTCTTTTCTTTTGCTTTTTTATTGTGGCCGTGTCTTGCCATAAAATGATCTGAACAAGTTTACTGTTCAACATAAGAAAATAAGATCCTTCGCATTACATGTGATCATCATAAAACATATCCTCTTAATATTTCATAACCAAGCACTTTCACCAAACCAACAAGAAAGAGTCATCGATTTTTTTGATAAAACAAGTCTCTGGTGTTCTCAGGAGACCCATAATTTCTCTCAACCCTTATCGAGTTCCAGCACCAACCACTACATGTTTATGTACTTAACAGCATTCCATCATTCCTCTCAGAAACTTCTCCAGTTTAGAGCAGAATGGAACATGGAAACTCATTGCATTTCGAGGCTCTGTTACCAAAAGAATGCAATAACCATAACACGGGCTGTCCTCTTAAAACCAAACTCATTCGAGCCTGATTTTCCTACAAGAGTTTCTGTTCAGCACAACGAAGGAATGACAACGACAATGACGATAAGGTTTTGTCGTCTGATGAAACACAGGGCTCTGTTTGCTTCCATGATTTTTACAGCCAAGTACTTGGTACTGTGGATCCATGGATGTTGTTACCAAGTTAAATCAGGTTGGTGCAGTAGGATTTCAATGTCCAAGCTGCACAAGCCTCTTGCTACAGTCCACTGTGTGGGTGGGAAATACTTTCCAACTCCCTCCATTGTTTAATCACGGAATCCCATAGGGAACAAACACCTGCATTTCGAGCATTTTTTTCTCAGCGTTCATTTCTGACGACAGACTTCACGTTTAGAACTACACTTGTTGTCACGTTGGTACTAGTGACATGCTCCCCAAACATTACTAGATTAACGCATTGCTCTTGAACTTCATGTGAAGCAACAAACCGCCACTCCCAGTGTATGCAGACACCAGAAGGATGCCCTATAACGCCACCCCCTAGTATGCAACATACAGTCAAACCTGTACAAGCGACCATCTGGCCAATGTTATGTGACCATTTTTTGGTGGTCTCGTAGATAAATTTTCCCATTGACACAAGCATTAAGAATCCTGTCTATAGTGACCACCTGACCAGATTTTATC
This sequence comes from Branchiostoma floridae x Branchiostoma japonicum, assembly GCA_013266295.2. NCBI lineage: Eukaryota > Metazoa > Chordata > Leptocardii > Amphioxiformes > Branchiostomatidae > Branchiostoma > Branchiostoma floridae x Branchiostoma japonicum. Next base: position 5,897,223 of record CM023827.1, on the reverse strand, counting down.
AGTCCCATGTGGTCTTCTTGGGCAGTTTTGACTGTATACATGTACTAAAGTACAAGGTCATGTACGGCTTAGATATCCAAGAGACCCCTGGGATATTTCAAGACACTCCTATGGATGACATTCCATCTTTTGCAAGTATGTACAGATGTCGAGACATAATTAGAATGGCTTTAGCATAGCCAAAACAAAATCAAGTTTGAAGTTGAAGTTTATGAAAAATCTATTGATACCTGTGCCTAGACACACAGGATAGTCAAGGATGGATGGAGGGTTTTAGTTAAATTTCTTTTCTTTTGGGTTGACTGTTTTTTAATGTTTTTTTAAATAAAATTTCAACTTTATTCTGCAATTCTATTTTCCAATTCTTTGTGCAATTCTCTTACTATATCCCTAGTGCTGACATACTCTATAAGAAAGTTTGCGGTTTGAACTGTTCATGCGCAGTGTATGCATTGTGGGTAATATTGTCAAAGTCGAAGGCCCTTGAGACCAAGGTCATAATGTCCTTGTTGGGACATAAACAGGTCTGGACATGTATAAAGCATGGTTTAGACAAGAACTGTTCACAAGTTAGTGGCCTTCACCTTTGACCTTATGCATGCACAGTTTAAACTGTGAACCAGCTTATGGGTCAACAACCTATTCATGAATGTCATCCATTGAAGTAACCTTGGGTACCCCTGACTCCACAAACACTAACTACCCAGGCAGGACACACCATAGGGCAACGATACCATTGTAATCAAATTCTTATAGTAACAAACTATCAGTAATCACTTGTCATACTTTACACCAGGCTATCTGATACTGCACTTCCTAACAAACATGCTAGGTGGCACTTGTATACGATACTTAGACGAGCCATTCAGTTCCTAGTTAACCATTGATTACTGTGTATCATTTAAAATGAACTACCTTGCACCCTGATTGGTTGTTTCTAAGTGACATGTGGACACCATAGGCGTTGTTCAATGTACAATAGTCGAGAAACACATTTTATTTCAAGCCATGTCATAAGACATTTAAGGATAATTTTGTTACATATTCTTTTGCACATCAAAAACGGAATGCAAACAGCCAACTTGTATGGAAATATCAAGGTTTTACATTGGCAAAATATGGCATGACAACTTTCTTTAATCAGTTCAAATGATGTAAAAAAAAAGCACAATGATGAAACAACAGAAAAGAAAAACTTGTTTCAACCAATCGGTGGTCAGAGAAATTTGCTTCCACCAATCAGGTATCAGCAAAATTTGCTTGAACCATTTAGAGTTGAACTCAGAAAAATCTTAAACGGGGATGAAAGAAATTTGCTTCAACCAATCAGGGTTCAGGTTTTGCCCTAGTTGTCGTCCTTCTTGGGTGCAGGTGCCCAGGGGTCAGAGTTCACGCCGGCCAGGGACGGTCCCCAGATGCTGTTGCTGAAGAGGGAACCAAGACGAGACACAGCGGACTGGGCCTGGGGAACGGGAGAGAGTCTCGGTTAGAACTAGCGGTTAGAGAAGTTAAAGCAACTAAATTTTATGGGCGACATACTCTGCACACTTCAAAGCAAAGCAAGAGTGTGAAAAATAAACGAGATGGACAGAAAAAAAGGGACAAAATACAGACCATAAGTGTTGTAATATGGAACTTAAGTGACAAAACATGGTATCATACTGCCAAGTTTTTAGGTCATAGCTGGCCGAATGTACAGGGGAATATTTACAAATACAATAGAATACAGGAGGTAACATAATATTGCACAATGTTCTATCTTAAGTACTGTACATTTAGATCAGAGGAAGCAAGTTAATTCATAATCTCTAGGATACCTCTGGCTTCTCCTGGCCGTTTCCATCAGGGTGTGCAGCAGTGCCCACTGGCAGAGTGTCCGGGGATGGCGGCCAGATGGAGGGGAAGAGACCAGCACTGGAGGTCGTACTGGGCATGCTCCACAGAGCGTCAGCCGAGGACGCTGGGATGTCCCACATACTAGTTGGGGCACTGGTGGACAGAAGCTGTGCATTGGAAAGAGAAAAAAGATTATAAACATGATCCAATGTAGCTTTGATAATGACTGGTACAAATGTAGTAACTTTTCTACTGGTTTTGGCATGAAGGAAGAAAAGTACAGTACACATGAATATACAGGTTCAGTGAGCCAGGGAGGTAGTAGTACAAGCAGTACAAGCTATGAACAGTGGACTACAACTTATAGTCCCATCCTAAGGACAACAACTACTTAAAGTTGCACGCAAGTCAGGTGAAGAAACACAGCCCAAATTCTAATCCTCAACCTACTCCTTTAAAAAGAGCATTGACCAAAAATTCCTTAGAATTAATACCAAATAAAAAGTACAGATGCAGAACACAGTAGATGATGATGTAAAAGTACAATATGGATGTGTTATGTCAAGAATCTGTTAACTGGACATATGATACAAACAGTTACAAAACAAGAATACACTGAGCAAGTAGACTAATCTATTTGACACACAAGAGGATGTTACTAAATGCTGGACAATTTCTATCAAAGTATGTACATGTATTACAATATTGTCATGGAGAGATGACTAAGACTGAACTAGAGTGCATATAAATTGCCCTACATAGGCAACTAGATGTATAGGAGCTGCACATGGAAAGGTTCAATTTTAGCCTTCTCACCGGTGATGGCCTTTGCGGGGATCCAGTCTCTCGGGACCATGGCGGCTGCTCGCCCACTGCACTAGAGAATGATGGGGTATCCCAGAGTGCACTGGTGCCTGCCACAGTTCCGAAGGGGTGAAAGGTTGCCTGGGGGTCGAAGGTCGGCTGGGGGTCCTCCTCGAGCAGGTTGGTGACGTTAGCGGCAGGGTTGAAGACTCCTTCCCAGCTGGAGGTGAAGGGGTCTGCGGGCAAGACATCAAGAGTTTGAAATAAAGTTTGTATTGTATTACTGAAGAAGCGACATCAGTAAAACAAACAGAAAGCACTATGGTACAAGCATGTCAATAGCCTATAGGTTAGAGAACTAGTCTACCCTACATAGATACAGATACTCACCAGCCTCCCTTGGTCTCTTGATGCTGCGCTCAAACCCAACAGCGGAGTCCTTCAGCGAAGCAGGAGTGCCCTTGTACTCTGTCCCAGTTGGTGTGGGAGGGAAGGGCGAAACTAGAACAGCAAAAACAGGGCATGTGATGAATAAGGTATGAATCTGAAAACACTTTTTCAACGAGATTTTGTAGTAGTAAGACACACAGCATCCATGAATTGTGCGTATCAAAATCTTTGACATTTGCACATCTAGGCATTGCATGATCTGCATTCATATGGGGGTGACTGTACCTTTATTGAATGTTCATATTAACTTAAACATACATGTCAGGCTGTAGGCTACAAACGTCTAGTCACCTTTGACCCATTGCTTGAGTCATGTGTCTGAAATGACACTTCATACATCCTGAAGAGCATTTAGGTTCTTCTAAAAAATTGAGTGTGTGTGTGTGTGTGTGTGTGTGTGTGTGTCTGTCTGTCTGTCAGTGTATGTGTGTACATGCATGTGTTGTATCAGATTCAAACTTTAAGATCTTAACTCTTACCATCTTTTGCAGCTTATAGTTTACAACAACAACAACAACAATCAATCAATCAATCAGTCTGTCAATCAATCAATCAGTCTGTCAATCAATCAATCAATCAATCAATCAAAAAGTGTTGATGCATGGTGGCTCCAGGATGTTCTATGGTTTACAACACAACATTGGCTAAAAGCGCTCCACCTACCATCGCTGAAGAAAGCCGATGGTACGTTCCCCTCGCTGGTGAACCCGCTGGTGAGTCGTTGGGAGCCGGCGCCGCCCCAGGATGCACCTGGGCTGCTGCTCTCCGAGCTGGTGTTGGAACTGTCCTGGCCCGATGCCTTCCAAGGGTTCCTCTTCAGAGATGTCATCGACAAGGACTTGGGAGGCATCGTCTTGGAACCAATCACTCCTGGAAGAAAGTTGGAAACTTGAGTCTACAATACATAAAACTTGAACAGACTAAAACGTCTTACACTTTAGTTACAGCTGAGACAAAATAAGTATACATTTAACCCTGTAACATTATTTTAGTTCTCAAAATTAGGTTTTCAAGGTGGATTATGTTTGTGTATACCATTGAGGGTCAGACCTTTCGTGGACAGACAGACCCTGCCTCAGCAGCTCATAGCCTCAGGGACTGAGTGAGTAAGTGATATAGCATTAGAAAAGGAGTCCAGGAAGATTACATGTAGTACCGTGAGTACATTTTCACTAATGGAGATTCTAAATAAACAAACAAACCTGGGTTCTTCTGAGACGTGCTAGCAGGGGTAAAGGCAGAAGCTAAGGGGTCCATGGGTGCCGACATGGTCTTGGAAACAGTCTTCCTCTTGTTGGCACCACTGACCACGCTGCTGTAGCTGCTGCCTGTGAGCCGGCTGGCAACCTGAAATGACGGCAAGGTAGTCTTGTGGTTAGGGTTGTTCACTTAGAATCTAAATGTTTGGGGTTTGAATCCCCTGATGTTCTGCCCTTGGGAAAGGCACTTTACACCTATTTCCTCCGTTGGCTCAGGTGAAAATGAGAACTTAGCTTCAGTTAGGGATGTTCTCTCGGATGGAACGTAAAGCCGGAGGTCCCGCATTTGAGGAGACCCACACCTCAAGCATGTTAAATATTCTACCACACTCAAAAAGAGTAAGTGGCTCAAACCTTACAGTCTGGTCTAACACAGCTTGTACTTACTGTACAAAACTGGTGTGTTATGTATCAAGGTAGTTTACTTAAGGAAGCAAAACAAACAAACAAATGAACAAACAAACCTGGGGGGCGTTTCCAGTCAGGGGGGTGGGGGAGGAGGGGGACAGGCTGCCGGAGGAGAGGATCTCATCACGGAAGAGGTGTCCGGCCTGGCGCGTCTGCAGGGAGAGCTGGTGCAAGCTGTCTTCTGTGGAACAGGACCAAAGAACAGGTTTAAGACCAAATAAATCAATGAAGTAGGCCAGCAAAAAACAAACAAATAGGCCTAGGCATCCTCTGATAGACCCAAATCGCAAATGCTACCATAGGAGCCACAAAGTCAACATACTAGGCTGGTTTATAATTCAAACTCAAGTGGGATGACCTATTTCATGTACTGTTAAGGCAATTTCAACAGATGGATCTTAACTTCTGGCAACTCCAATGTACATGTAGAAGAAGCTTACCACTAGCGGAGCCTGATTTTGGGAGGTCCCACAGAGGGGGAGGGGAGTCCTTGCCACCTTCGCTACTGGTGTCACTCTTCTCATCTGGACAGGAGAAAAACAAAGACAAATGCATGAACGAATGAAAGGACACACTGTACTTATCGATAAGTGTAGACCCTGCACCATTCTGTGATGAAAACTTCCAGTTCCAAACTCACAGGTTTGGTTATACAAATTGAATGTTTAACAGTTACTTATAAGTACTAACTGTAATACACTTTGGTTAGCAGGGCAGCACAAGAATTGAAAAAAGTTGAAGTTTTAATACATGATGAAGACTGAAATGAGTGGCTGATAACTTATCAAACCAAGATCTAAGATTGTAGAAAATCTGATGTTAACTGAGTACGTATGACTGTCCCCACTACCTCTGCCTTTCCTGTTCTTCTTCAGCGCTCTCTTGGCAACGCTGGCTGCGATGGAGTGGGGGGATGTCAGCCCTTTGGCCTGCCTCTCGCTCGCTTCCAGGGCTGTCGTGTATGGTAGTTCCAAAGTACTGCAAGGAAAAGGTAAATGCTTAAGTCTTCCAAATAATGCTTAAGTCTTCCAAATACATCACACTGAATGATGTTGCTGAAAAGATGTCTCGCAATTGCCCTGGAAAGGATCGTTTAAAATCTGGAAAGCTGTCTGCTGCATTCTGTGCAAGAGATCAAGGCTATTGAACCAACATCATGACTTTGCATGGAAATGTTAGCAACATCTGCTGGCCTGAAAAGGCAACAGACTGCGAAATAAGGCTGCTCCTAGAAGAATTCCTTGCCCAGCAGTCACCTTAAACTTGTTTCTATGGGAATGACCTCATGTCATCATCACAGCACCTTAGGACATTTGGGGATAGGGAAAACCCCTTAACCAAACCACCGTATCGTCTAGGTCTTTCAGCTGAAATAGTCTATTGGACAACCTTAGATTGCACACCACATGTACGACTCACTAGCTGTACCGTCTTTGACTCTCTGCTGCCATACCCTCTTCAGTAAAGTTTAGTAGTATTAACCCTGACATATCCGAGGAGCTGAAATATAGAAATGCAAGGAATTTTTGAGCTGAAATATAAACAATAAGCAAACATACAAACAAACAACACTGGGGCCACCGTTACATGCACCAATTTCTTTCTTAGGTTCACAGATATTGAAACAAGATGTCAGGATGAAAACAGGTGGTTCAAGGGAGCAAAACTTGAATTTATCTATGTTCCCTCCCTGCAAATCTGTGTACCAAGGTAGAGACTTTGCCCTCAGACTCTGTTTTCATGTTATTTTTTTTCAAATCAAAGAACCAACAAATTGAATGGGTGTGGCCTTGGAAGAACGTTTCCACAGTTTCCTTCAGTGGAACCCACCTTGGTCGCATGACATTGCCGTAAAGGTTCTCCTTGTCCGATCGGCGAGACTTTGACCGCGCCTTCTCAAAGGGCTTGAAATCCTCGGGATCCATTGCAAGGGGCTCCTTCTTTGACTTGGTTTTGGGTTTCTCTTTCCCGTTGTCCGGGGGACCGAATGGTTCTAGCTGGTCCGATAGGTCTGAGAGAACGCTAGATGTCTGCAAACAGAAAGCACATTAAAATGGTTACGCAAAATTACACATTTTATGATAACAAAAAATTCTACAATTCAAAGATTAAATGTGTGACTGAAAATTTACACCTTTGACACCAACAAAACATCAGGGCACAGTAGCAAGGTTACCCTTGTTTCTTTTTTGGGCAAAACAATCCTCTAGATACTGACTTGTGAGAGCTTAGGGGTCACCATGTATCAGAATCAGTCTGTATAGATAGGCTGTGTGCAGTTTTTGTAAACTTTATTTTTTGGGGTTACTCTTCTTTAAGGAACAAAGAAAATTTGAATAAAAGAATGAATGAATGAACAAATGAATGAAATGGATGAATGAATGAATGAATGAACATTCCATCTCCTTACATCTTTGCTGTCCTTGTCGATGGACTCCAAATCTGGGTTGGAGTTTTCTGTCGTGGTTGACGAGGCGTCGTCAGGGATCTGTTCCTTCATGGCCTCCTTCCTTTCCCGCGCTCGGCGCTCTTTCTCTTCTCTTCTCAGTGCTGTCTTCAACTTTCTCTTTGGCTTTACTTTTCCCCCTCCTGCATGTAGGAAAGAGTACATCTATATGTAAGGGAAATAGTAAAAACTATATATCTAGAATAAAACTCAAATAATGGTAGTTATGGACAGGAAAAAGCACAAGTCCTGAATTTGCTAAAGGGGTTGCTGACAGAGGGCTTCATTGTATTTTGGGAACGGAACCTAGTAAGACTACCCACTGTACATTACTTGCACAAAGTTTATCTAAAATTACATGAGACTACATGCAGGTAAAAGTAAAATGTAGCCCAGAAAATGCCCAGAAAAGACTACACAAACTTACGTCTTTGAGGCGAGGAAGAATTTGGCGATTCTTGGGTTGTCTCCAAACTAAGGTCTTCCTGCAAGGAGGTGAGTGGCTCTGACGATCTTCTACCTTTTCCGTCCTTACTTCCTTTCGGTGGGAGTTCTACGTCGTCGAATCTGCCTTCAGGTTTGCATGTTTCCATGGTGTCGAGAGTTTCCCAGTCCTCCAGGTTCCGCTGTTTCGAGGGCCTGGAACGTTTGCTGTTGGGGTCGTCGTGTATGTTGTCGACAAACGACACTTGGCTGTGGTTACCAAGGTTGTTGTGTTTTATTTTGTCGGGTAAGAATTTCTTCTCGCTGACGACGGTGATGTTGGTCTTGCCATTGTTTACTGCTTGGCCGGTCACCACTCTGTTGTTTAGCAGTGTTGGCGCGACGGACCCTCCCCCACCGGGTGGGGAAGGATCCTTTTTACGTCTTACCGCGCTACTAGTCTGATCATGAGTACCGTCTGTAACATCATGTTGTAACGGTTTCCCTCTGTCCACATCTTTCCTCAAGTCGAAAGGATTTAACTTTTCCGGTGGAAGGATATTCTGCTGCTGTGGTTGTAAATCGTTGCCCAGGTTCCTTCTGTTTAAAGGCTCGGTGATACGTTCTGATTCCAGGTAAGCGGCCATGAGGACCCCAATAAATAAAACAGTCATGAGGAATGCGCAGGAGACATACAGCATGTGCTCCCATGGCGGGCGCGGCATGGCCGCAGCGCAGGGGCCCAGCTTGTTGTGGGGGACCTTCGCTAGCAGAGTGTACTTCAGGACCTGGTCGCGTGCTGTTGTTATCCACAGTTCCCTCTGCACCTGAGCGAGTGTGAAGTCTGGCGTGAATCTGTTGATGGAAGAACATACGACACTGATCACTTCATACCTCACAAGACACAAGAATGATATTTTAGAATTCATAGCAAAATCAAAATCCAAAACTACACACTGATGACAGTAATGAAAGTGGCATAATTAGTGTTCTCACAAATGCATTTGCGCATAGGGACCCCTGTACATGTATAGACTGGTTTATTTGCAGAAAACACATTCTTCATACATACATAGTGCAGTAAGTTAGAAGCTTTTTGCAGCCAAGAGGCTGAATTGAGAAGCTTTTACAAGTTATTAAAAATTACATGACTGGAAATACATAACAAGGTATATACATAAATTGTGCCTTGAGAGGCATAAACACCACTTATGCGCTAGATTAATGCACATTTTATGCTAAAATTACAACATACAAATTCTGTTGGCAAATTACTTAAGTACAACTGACAATAATAAAAATACTATAATATTATTACATCATGTACAACGACATAAAATAAAATCTACCGTATGGCAAGGTTATTCAATATGTTCAGCATTGAGGGAACAGGACTGCATAAATGTACTGTAATTTGGGCCCCCTACATTTGTATAGTGCGATTTGGGCCCCTATATCCTTTATCCATAGCAGATCATCAGACCAAGCAAGAGACCAGGCAGTAAACTGCCAAATGCTGTCTTGCAGGGTACAGTTCCAGACAGACCTACAAGAAGGGGCTACTGAGTAGTACTTACGCGATGTCCACTCTGTGCGTTCCATTAGGGTTGATGGTGAAAGGTTCGCAGTTTAGAACTCTGAATCCATAGCCTTGGCACAGCTGGCCGTTGATTTCCATCTGTGTCACCTGGATGGGTAGCTGACCGGCGTTCTTGGCCATAAAAGTCTTCCTAACTGTGAAGTTGGGGACCCTCGCTTTTAGCGTTCCTGTAAAGTATATGTGCCAAAGCATTAAAGTTAAATATATGTCAATGAATATTAGACATTCAGGTAGACATTATATAAATAGAGCATACAACATGGTGTATTCCGTATTGCCCGAGGTATCGGCCCGACTCGCGGGAGGGCTGAGACCGAGGGTGATGCGGAATACACCGTGTTGTATGCTATTTATATCATACCCACCTTATAAAACGCGTCTTTCAAGGCGAAATGAGCGAAAATTTGGTGTCCCTAAACAAAAAAACTGCTAGAACATCCATTCCAACGTCCGAATCCTGTATTCGAATTTTCGAAAGCGGCGCACACAGTTGGGCCGAAACGCGTTCGAATTGTTCTATGGAAGCCCAGTTTATACACCCGGTCGTACAGGAGAATACAACACGGCCAGGAGCATTGTATCGCCGCCCAGGTATGATATAATACATAATACATGTATAAAATAAATCAAGCAGCTGGATAAATTCTCTGAAGAGTCAGGTGTTTTAGACAGCATCCGCTGTCTTTCATTAGTGACAGAGTAATTGCAGTCATTTTAGTGCAATTCCAGTGCCAAATAAGCCGAGCAAATGAGGGCATACATAATGAGAGGCCATTCAAATCTTTACTACAGTTCCTGACTGGAATCTTTTCTGATAAGGCATTTCATCAAGCAAAATGTACACTCAGAAATTGTTGTCTCTTATAGCACATTTCCAGTCTATTCAGTATTTTGTGCCAAAGTACACAAGAGATAAACCCAACAAAAGAACAGAATTTGAATCGATCTTCATTGCTAGATCATAGGATGGCAAAGACAGTCATCAACAATCTGTGTCAGGCCAGGTACAAGCAGGTATAAACAACAGTCTCCAATATAAGTTTGGAATTCCACTTTTCCCATTTTGACAAGTGCTGATATTTTCAATATAAAAGCACTTGGTATAAAGTCTTTATATATGCTTGACAAGTATGATGTATAGTTGTCAAATATGTTAATAACTCTCATGAATATTAATTTTGAAATTTTTCTTCCTGCAGGAATTCCTGCAGATTCTGCAGGAATTCCTGCAGGAAGAATTCTTCCTGCAGGAATTCCTGCAGGAATTCATTTTTCCTGCAGGAATTTCCTGCAGGAATTCCTGCAGGAAAATCTTTCCTGCAGGAATTCCTGCAGGAATTCCTGCAGGAAAAGTCATTCCTGCAGGAAATTCTGCAGGAATGACCTTATGACAGTGGATATGAGTTCTTTTGAGATTATTGTGTTAAACTTTGTTTTTTAACTGATACACCATGCCTATTTACATATATGTGAAGGTTGAGGTTTAACCGTCCGTTCTTCCATTCCATTCTTCCATACAGGCTGGAGCCAGAACATGTGTTGTTGTTTGTTGTTTACTTATTTGGCACTTTCAAGAAACAAATACAAAACAACAAGTAAATATGGAAATTTGAAAATTGAAACGTCTGTTTACTTGGATTATGCAACACTTTCAAATATAAAGGCTACTCTTAATTATTTTCCCTTCAAAAATATAAATACAATCAACAGTACACACTATCTACAAATTACCCTTTATACACTTTTTAAAAACTAATGATCAATGATATAACTTGTGACAGGGTAGCTCCAGATGACAACATTGAGCTTGTCACAGGCTCAAAGTCAAACCTTTCACGTGGGCAATATTGCAACACTTATCCAAACTGCTATAAACAGGGGTCTCATGTTTCCCTTGAAGTATACAGTGTAGTATGCAAATGAAGGGAGGCAAAATGCACTCTTTGGGCATAATGGGCAAGTTGGGCAATGAACATGTTATAATACTCCATTGATTTCGAAGGGATTTTTACTAGGGCTAAATTGTCATGTTTGTGACAGGATTTTGGAATTTTCATGAGAGTAACACAGTTTGTAATGCTAGAATACATTGTTATGTTGTTTTTATATTTTTTCTGGAAAAAGATCATTTGGAGAAAGACTTAATGTTGTAAAAGTAGCAATCTGAAAATTGATATGGGGACACTGGATTATTACATGAGGGTGCATGCCCTTATTCCCCTGTTCAGAAAAACTCCTGAGTTTAATAATCCAACCTCATTTTTAGACCAAACAAATTTGATTTGTTGTTACCCTACAAATTGCCCGCTTCTATTCTTAATTTCTCATACAAAAAAATTCACATCCCATTCAGGAAAATGTTTACTAACTACATTACCATGATGCCATTCAACAATTTTCCAATTTAGCAAAATGTTTAATTTTTGTTTGCTAATGTTTTTATCCTCCACTTTTTGTGGACAAGTTCAAAGTAAAGCGCACACATCTTTGATTCTTTTCCTGTTCTGTGGTTTCTCAGCTCTAGCCACAATTTCATAAAACAGTCTTCAATTCAAGTTTGGAATTATACTTTTCCCATTTTGACAAGTGCTGATATTTTCAATATAAAAGCACTTGGTACAAAGTCTTTATATATGCTTGACAAGTATGATGTACACAAATACATGTATGTTAATAACTCTCATGAATATTCATTTTGAAATTTTTCTTCCTGCAGGAATTCCTGCAGGAATTCAGTTTTCCTGCAGGAATTCCTGCAGGAAAATCTTTGGAGACTGTTTTATGAAATTGTGGCTAGAGCTGAGAAACCACAGAACAGGAAAAGAATCAAAGATGTGTGCGCTTTACTTTGAACTTGTCCACTGACTGCTGACCATAAGATCAGGTGTATGTAGAGAGAGAGATGGGATCCGGAAGAGGCGGACATGTTGATATTTGTTTCGGCGCTGTGTGATAAAGATTGCTGAGTTTGCAGGCATTTTTGTGGATGCGTACCTATTTTCTCATCCCAAAAATATGAAAAATATTCGCTACTTTATGTATCATATAAAAATTCTATAACCTTTTTGCCCGCAAAATAGACCTTTTTCCACGATGGTACAGGCAAGGACATTATACAACTGGTACAGGGCTTTGGTGCGCTATCTGTTGTCAATGTTCTCGTCGTATAATTTTTGGACTATTTCTTGTTTCCTTGTGTCCGTGGATGACTTTATGAGAGCGATAGTAAGGTATGAGAGCCAAGTGATTTTCCTATGGAAATATATTTCTTGGAATATGGTCTACAGCACTCGGGAATATTCAAAATATTATTTTCCCCAAGGTTATATTCTCACATTATACAAAGGTGTGTCGTAACATAGGTGCGTCGTAACATAGGTGCGTCGTAACATAGAGCCGACACAGTGGGGCACTCCACACCATGGGGGCTGAAACTTTGCAAGTCCATACCAATATGACTGAAGTGATTTTTAATTAAGCTTTATTCGTGCCGCAAAAGAATGCTTTACAATTCTACTAAACACAGTATCAAAACTCTCAGAACCGGTATATATATATATAGGGCCAAAAATCGCTTCTCTAACGCAAACGGACAAATGCGTATCTGCAACAAAGGAGGCGTTCCAGTAGCGTTCCAGAAGCGATTAGCCCTCCCGAGAAGCGATAGAGTTGCGTTCTTGTTGCGAACCTTTCTTCGCACCTAAGGTTGAGACTACCCACGGAGACTACCCATTGTTTTTAACAATAGCTACTTAAGAACCAATTAGCGTGTATTTGATAATTAACTGAGTCCCGCCCAGTGTACGGCCGCTCACCGCACCGCGAAGGGAACGCTCTGCAGGGCTGCTCAGAGCCGAGTGCGCGTCAGAAACCCGGGCCGGCCTTTGTTTTGCCGGCACAAGTGCCATAAATGTCAGGCCCCGCGGCCGATAAATCGGCACGCAAATGAGGCTAGCCGTGATGTAACATACACTAGCGCACGGAGCTAGGCAGTAGTGGTATACGTACAGTACCGGCACCGTATACTTTAACCAACTTTACGATACCGTGCACATGCACACGGCAAAAAACGAACAGCGCATCGCCGCACCGAGGCAACTGCGCCGCATGCGCATGTGTTTTATTTCGGCAGAAGTTACGTAGAATCTTTTCACATTAATGATGAACCTTCAACAAAAATCATCCAAAACAATTACATTGCGCTGTAACACAATCCACATGATTATTTCGAGCCACAAGTGCAATTTTGCTTTATTTCATCGACCATATTTTCGAGTAATATGGCGAGCGCTTGGTTTACGAAGTCCCTCCCACCGGGCCGCACGTGCATAAACACTAAAACAGAGGTCGCCCGCTTGGCCATGGTACATGTAGCTGCTGATAGTGAATTTGCTGGACTCCAAATTTCTACTATTTTTCATTTTAAAAACATGTATGCACCGTACAACGTATTCCATTTATACTTTCTAGGGTTGAATATTAAAGAAATTGGCTATCAGCCTTCCAAACATTACAATGAAGTCCTTCGCGCGGCGTGCTTATGCCCTATTTACGGCGTGAGATACAGAACACTGGAGTGTACGATTTGATCAAGGGGGGTTGGTTTTATTTTGATAGCAACAATTCGGTATCGTACCGTTGCAATCAAAGTTGGTGCATATTGTTACTAAGTATGCTGCTCGGGGTCAACCAAGAAGGTGTTTAAGAATTAATTTTATCTTTTTAAATCCCCATCGGTTAACAATTTTGGTAAACTCCGGGATGCCGATGGACCGGTCTGGTCGCCGTTGGATTTGATTGACACGAGCGGCTCCTTTGACAAGCATTACACAAAGAAAGCCGGCGTGACGCGGTGTGACGTTAACTTTGTTTACTATTTTCTTACCTCCATGCTTATAGCACTGCCTGTTTTGTGTTTGGCAGCTTGGATTTGCCATTAATTTTCCTAGGATGTGCATGGCGTGAAACTGCGTCAAGTTGTCGAAGAATCCGGAGCTTCATGAAGAAACTACATGTACTCGTAAATATTTAAAAACGAATATTCCGACGTCGGGTGTGTAATCCATAAATTAGCAGCTACAGCTCCGATCTGTACGAATACCATGAGTAGCGTCGTAGTACAGCTACTTTCTTCCTTATTGTTATTCATACTGGCATTCGATCTTGGGACGGAAGGGATCAACATGCAACACATGCAACATTCTGTAATAATATTTCGAAAACACGAAAACTGTGCCAATACCGGATCCGTACGCAACATGTGTATGCATGATGAATGCCGATATCGGGCTTTGTCAATGTTGACTAACTTAACCAGGGAGGTATACTATAACCTCCTTGACTTATAACCTCCTTGACTTAACTTACCTTATGTTTTGATGTTAGTTATGATATGCTGTTATGTGTTACAACACTGAGGCCTTAGTTTGCCATGCTAGTAATGTTACAGAATAATCAGGCTACCCAAGGAGGTTTAAAATCTAATTTTGATTTTAAACCTCCTTGGGCTACCTACCAAACCCCGAAATAAACGTAACTTTGACACAACGTTGTAAACACAAGAGACCTCCTTGAGTAAACAACAATACGAGTTGTTCAAGTTGTTAATTACTAGTACTAACATTGTTTTGTTTTCAACGGAGTCATATGACTTCGATTGCTTGCATTGTCATTACTAGCTTGAATCACAAAGGCACCCATTCAGATCAAGAATACTAGTACACAAACAGTGCTTAGGATTAATTTTAAAACTTTTTTTGCGCTTTGTTGTCTTCTATATAATACTTTTCGTTCCCGCAAACTGCCCAGCCCGGACCCGGGTTGGCAATTTTGAGCATAACAACTTCAGTGCTTGCAGCCTCCTATGTTCGGGCCGCTACCAAGGACTCGAATGAGGTTTAAAAAGGAGTTTGTCGGATAAACTATAACCTCCTTTGGTCGGATATTATGATTAGTATTTTAAGATAAATTGACGGCAAACTCAAGTTACACAACTTATATACACGCCGCCACTTTAATACACAGAACAAGAAAAAGCCGTTTATTTGTAAATATTACATTCGTATTTTTTTAGAAATAGGCAGCTGTGCAGTGTCTCTCGTACATTTCTAAAACGAGGCCAAATCATTTGCACTGCTGAAAAATCATGGCGACGAAGTCGACGTCACCGAACACTGACTGTTACGTAGCCCCAAGCTAACTAGACTCCATGACTAGGGTTTGGGGAACCTTTATAATGCGATTTTTTTGTCTTTCTGTGGCATATCATGTCGTACGGGGTTCTTTTGCCGGCCGCAAAAGGCGTTGAAAAAAATCATAGAGCCTGCTATTACCAAGGAGGTTCTTGATTGAACCTCCTTGGTGCAACCATCTTTTTTTTTAACTCCATGGTGTAACACAGGATTGTCCACAAGCTTTAGTTCGAACAAGGAAATCTTAGGTTCTAACCCTTTCGAATTGAGTAGATTTTTAAATGAAAATTTAGATACTAGTACCTTTCAAAACTGACAGATTTTCGTCCTTCCATCATCCATGCATCATTTCCTTAACTCCGCGGTAAGACATTAAATTTTTCTCTAAAACTTCAAAGTCTTCTAGATTGTGAAAAAAATTATGTGGCACTGGTATTTTTTCGGAAAAGCGTCCGGAAAGTCTTATCCATTTTTTTTAGTCCACCTAATAATGAGAGTTACGATCGGACAAAAAGTATATCTTAGCTCCACCCAAATCAAGCGAAGGCGGACCTCCTTGATCAAACTAACCACGGATATAAAGGTTTTCGTTTCAAAGTCTCGGGTTCAATCGGATTTTTTTTAGGTTCGAGAACAAAATCATTCATCGGCTCATTCACATCGAAGGGGCTTTAGAATAAACCTCCTTGTTCACATTCAAAACAATAAAGGGGATGTTGCATTTGCATCACGACAATGCCCCTGCGTGTTTGACCGTGCATAACAATAATGAATAAATTACGGGTTTTCTAAAAGTGTTGCACTTTAGTTGACCATCAAGGTAGACCATAACAACAACAGACATCTGTAGTTAGAATTTAGAGGACTTGTGCGATTTTATACACGATCTTACTCATGCGATTTTATATACGATCTTACTGCTTTACATGATCATTTTTTTAACCGAAATTCGAAAAAAAATCGTGTAGTTCTTCTTTGCACAGCAAACAAGCAGGCAAGTCAGACTGTCATTCTCAAATATGTTAACAGTGTCAAGACTGCAATACACATCTGTGTCTGGCACTGTCTGACCCGATCTAGTTCGTTGACCCCATGTTCATTGTTAACGTGTCTAAAAACTTACCCAAGAGTTGAATAAGATAGCATTTAAAGAGAACTAATTTTTGTGCAAAAAATCCAGCAAGGAGCTTTCTCCTTGATTCCAGCCAAACGTAATAATTTACCATTGCAACAGCAAAAGATATTGACGACACTCGTAACGCTCGTATATTCCATTTTGTTTTTACAGGTACGCAGATATCGATCGCCGAAGGGAACCTATTCCTACCGTTTAGTCTTGTCAATGTCAAGGAGTTCTCGTTAAAACCTCCCTGGTGATACCAGGATTATAAAATAGTTTTAGCCAAGTTCTGTTTGTTCTGGTTTATGTTCGTAAATTACTTTTTGCTAATACATGATGCTTTTTTTTTGTTACTAACAATTGTTAACCTGTTTTAACGTTTGAATAACCCAAGTATATGTTCAAAATTCAACAAAGTTTCAATCCCCACGTTCATGAACGAACGATTGTTATTTTTGTAATACTCTTCAGTAAACTTCTATAGAAAGAAAGGTAAGTCATCGTCATTGGACTGCACCAGACAACGGATGAAATCTACTTGGGACCTGTGGTAGGTTTGTAATCTATAGAAAAGGTAAACTGCGGTTTCTGTATGAAACTAAAAGATGTTTTCAATGACCAAGCAAATTTAAAACCTCCTTGAAATGACGAACCTTTTTGAATTTTGACAGTATATTAGTATGGAACGAACAAACTTCAACAGAATGCATAAACTCAAAACCAACCAAAGGCAATGGGTGAAACGAAAAATAGAAACAAACAACAGAACGAAGCAGAATTCAATCGACAGGACGAAATTTTGATCAAATGTGTCCATCTCAAGACTATGTTAGTCGGATCAAGATGGTATGTTAGTAGAACAAGGGGGTATGTTAGTGAGAACAAGGCTGTATGGATACCATATATAACGTAGCGATAAAAAAACTATAATGATAAAAACTCTTGAAGAACATGTCGGCATTCGTTCTTCCTCGTGCAGTGTTATTCTACGCTCCTGTATGTATAAAAGAAAACATACGAAAAGTTAATAATCTGTCAAAAGTATATCTTATTCTATTTAAAATGGGGGATTTTGGAACCTTGACTGAGTGCTATCGACGACTAATATCAAAACGCCTAAAAGCAAAAATGAGCCGAAGCCTAAACCTCTAGCCTGGGTGCCACCCGTTTTGTAACGGGTCTCTTTGCACTCGCTACCCCGAAACGGGGTAGCCGTTACAAATCGGGTGGCATCCAGGCTACTAAACCTCTGCTCGGAGCGCAGAATAAGTTAAATCACAACTGTATTTATCATGGAATCGCTTTTTTTGCGACGACGAATCGCTTCTAGAACGCTTTCAATCGCTTCTACAACGCTTCCAAGATTATTCTTTGTTGGTACTAATTAGTTAACAAAAACGGGCTTCAATGTGTGTGTGGGTCTATAAATAAATACTGTCTAGTAATATAAACTGGCACAATCGGATAGTTCAAACTCAATGCAGTCCATTTCCCGTGGAATAAATCGACATTTGTCTCAGTTTTGAGTTTTCTTACAAAATGACGCAATTCCCCGCTCGCAAAGGAGACTGATGAGAGCTCCACGATTGGCCGAAAGCAATCGGTGGCTCCGCCCTGTTGCCGCAATTGGAAATTCCCAGCACTTGAGAGTAGCGAAAGTTGTGTTGTCGCCTTTGATCTGATGCCGACCCACGGTTGCTTCATAGTTCATCAATCAATTTTGACAGGACCGGCGCCGTGGTGTCTGAGGAGACATGGTCTGTCAAGAGGCGTGTGTGATTTTAAACTCCCATTCCCCAAAAGACCTCAAATTCTTATTTTTAAAAACCACTGTTTATCTACATGGTTTTGGTGGATGCAGTTTATAATGATATATTTGTGCAATAACTGATTAACTTTATACCAAGGACGTTATATCAACATATGAAAAATGTGTCTGTGGTCATTCCTCCCCGTAAGAAAATAGTTAGCTCGCTACCGAACTTTCCCGACCAAGATCCTGGTATGACGGAAGGACACCAAGCAAATTGATTGGTTGACGATGTGCGCCGAATACGAACGAGAAACTATGGTAACCGAGATCACAGGACGGCGGCTGACGTGTTGCACAGTGTGTCGGCAACCTAACAAAACACACTATATTGTTTCCGATTATTAGTATTACAAAATCTGACACATTCATTATTTCGCGGATTAATCTAGTACTAGTAACCTATCGACCCGTGAAGCTTGTCGTACCTTCAGACTTGCTTTAAACTGCATTTTCTGCTCGACAATGGATAGTCTCCGTGGACAGTTTAAATGTTACGTGCGATCGCAACAATATCGCCAGGTTATCGCTTTTTGGGAGGACAATGAAAGGACCAATCGCTTCTAGAACGCTTCCATGGCAGGATTATCATTTGTTGTCGACGGAGGTACTATACTAGTAACAAGTTAACAATGGTATTGTATGCCGTTGTCAAGTTTATGTACTAGTATTACCGTCGGCGGTTCTACAAAACTGGCGCAAATGATCAGTTCACGGGCCATGCACCGAGTGCATCGCGATAAAATCGACATTTGTCGCTATTTCTAAAAACAACGCAATTCCCTGTTCGCCAAAGAGACGGATGAAAGCTCCTTTGACGTGCCAAGGAAAACACGGAGTCATACGTGGAGAAAGCAACCGCCGACTCCACGCTGTTTGGTGGCCGTGCGCCACTTCAAAGGGCTTTGGCTGGCCGCGTGTCACTCGCCGGTCGGCCCGGGAACGTGGTGCGGGGCGTGGTTCTCGTAGACGCGCGAGTTTTCACAGCTGATTAAGGAAGGTGTCTTTGAAACAAAGGGAAATCATAACAGAAATTAGCGATAAGGAAGCGATAGAGAAGCGGTAAAGAAGCGATAGCTAAGCGTAGTTTTTAGAACAATGCTTACTGAGAAGCGATAGGCTGGAAACGCATTTGTCCGTTTGCGTTAGGAAAGCGTTTTTTTTGCCCTACTAGTACCAGCTCAATTTTTTTTTACACAGCATAATGAATAATATGTCTGGTTATTCAAGGAAAAGAGTTTTATATCATGTACTTTTGGCATGACAAAAGTGGAGGATAAAAACATTGGCAAACAAAAATTAAACATTTTGCTGAATTGGAAAATTGTTGAATGGCATCATGGTAATGTAGTTAGTAAACATTTTCCTGAATGGGATGTGAATTTTTTTGTATGAGGAATAGAAGCGGGCAATTTGTAGGGTAACAACAAATCAAATTTGTTTGGTCTAAAAATGAGGTTGGATTATTAAACTCAGAAGTTTTTCTGAACAGGGGAATAAGGGCATGCACCCTCATGTAATAATCCAGTGTCCCCATATCAATTTTCAGATTGCTACTTTTACAACATTAAGTCTTTCTCCAAATGATCTTTTTCCAGAAAAAATATAAAAACAATACCTGACATAACAATGTATTCTAGCATTACAAACTGTGTTACTCTCATGAAAATTCCAAAATCCTGTCACAAACATGACAATTTAGCCCTAGTAAAAATCCCTTCGAAATCAATGGAGTATTATAACATGTTCATTGCCCAACTTGCCCAAAGAGTGCATTTTGCCTCCCTTCATTTGCATACTACACTGTATACTTCAAGGGAAACATGAGACCCCTGTTTGTAGCAGTTTGGATAAGTGTTGCAATATTGCCCACGTGAAAGGTTTGACTTTGAGCCTGTGACAAGCTCAATGTTGTCATCTGGAGCTACCCTGTCACAAGTTATATCATTGATCATTAGTTTTTAAAAAGTGTATAAAGGGTAATTTGTAGATAGTGTGTGCTGTTGATTGTATTTATATTTTTGAAGGGAAAATAATTAAGAGTAGCCTTTATATTTGAAAGTGTTGCATAATCCAAGTAAACAGATGTTTCAATTTTCAAATTTCTATATTTACTTGTTGTTTTGTATTTTGTTTCTTGAAAGTGCCAAATAAGTAAACAACAAACAACAACACATGTTCTGGCTCCAGCCTGTATGGAAGGATGGAATGGAAGAACGGACGGTTAAACCTCAACCTTCACATATATGTAAATAGGCATGGTGTAACAGTTAGTTTAACACAATAATCTCAAAAGAACTCATATCCACTGTCATAAGGTCATTCCTGCAGAATTTCCTGCAGGAATGACTTTTCCTGCAGGAATTCCTGCAGGAATTCCTGCAGGAAAGATTTTCCTGCAGGAATTCCTGCAGGAAATTCCTGCAGGAAAAATGAATTCCTGCAGGAATTCCTGCAGGAAGAATTCTTCCTGCAGGAATTCCTGCAGAATCTGCAGGAATTCCTGCAGGAAGAAAAATTTCAAAATTAATATTCATGAGAGTTATTAATATATTTGACAACTATACATCATACTTGTCAAGCATATATAAAGACTTTGTACCAAGTGCTTTTATATTGAAAATATCAGCACTTGTCAAAATGGGAAAAGTGGAATTCCAAACTTAAATTGGAGACTGTTAAACATAGTTCCACATTTTCAAGTCCTGCGTAGCATTGTTAGCAATTTGTTCAAGACAAAAATAAACCAACGACAAACTGATCTCTTACTATTGCAGTCTGCCAGATGTTCTTCCTTGAGGTCGAACTTGAGCTTGGTGCCCTTGCCAGGTTTTCTGTTACCCAGACGGAACTCTTCCCGTGCACCCTGCCCCGAGGCAATCACAGCGTCCAGGATGGTCAAGTTATTTCTGTGGAAACAAATCAACACAGAACTTAACACATAAGCCTCATACTGGTACAATAGCCTGTAACAGAGGGTCATTACATGTAGTTTGCGATTGATTGTAAGTAAGTTCGTTGTAAGTTCTACTGGACGTAACTTCGTTGTAGGTTCGTTTTAGAACTATCATACATACAGACGGGACCGGCTGTTCGCTGTTCCAACAGCCGGTCCTGTTCCAAAGCTTTTGAATAAAGTCAGTTGAATACAAGTTATTTGTCTGAGCGGACGTGCCTTCCCTGTGTCTCCTTTCTTCTAACAGCTTAGTGGGTAGGTCTTGCTGGTCATACCATAGACTTTGAAAATAGCTCTTATAGATAACTTTCTCCCTACTGCCTAACCCCATAAAAAACAAAAACTTTGTGCCAAAAGGGTACCTTAGCAGGCTGAAGG
This sequence comes from Branchiostoma floridae x Branchiostoma japonicum, assembly GCA_013266295.2. Lineage (NCBI taxonomy): Eukaryota > Metazoa > Chordata > Leptocardii > Amphioxiformes > Branchiostomatidae > Branchiostoma > Branchiostoma floridae x Branchiostoma japonicum. The sequence goes on along the minus strand of CM023827.1, from coordinate 5,875,542 downwards.
TTAAATATACAACACTACCATTGGACTAGCCCCCTGCTGTAGTGCTTGCACATCTGTGTGGCCCAAGGGCTATATAAATCAACTGATATTATAGCAAACTACCAAATGCTTCCTACCTGATAAAGATAGCCGTCAGGACTTGCGCCTCGGAGCTTTTCGGCGTGAACCCCACGTGAACAGAGAACTCCGCTCCAGGTGCTATGGACGCCGTCACAACTGTTCTGTTGGGTCGGACACCAAGCTTGCTTTCCACCGTAGACCTCTGTGTGGCTATGCTTCTACTTGTAGACACCTAAACAGGTCGTAGCAATATCATTGTACAACGGTCAAACGAAATTCAATGTCAATCTGGGTTGGTAACAGACATTAACAAACGGCAGGATTTGCTGTGAATCTTGTGACTTTTGTGGTAGACACTGTCATGGGTTGCATTCATGTTTTGGCTTTTGGCTGCTAAGCCTTCAATCCTGTGTATGGGGTCCGATGCACCAAGCATCACAAGTCTGTATGCTCAGAACCAAACATACCTTATTATATGATGAAAAGTCACAAGCATTGACTTTTAAGTGAACAGTGTGTATTGGTAGTTTTCATCTTTCTGGATGTAGCATTTCCCTATAGGGTTAAAGATCTACAAACCATGCAAAGGATGACTTACATTTTTGTTATCTGTGTCCAGGATGTAAAAGATGTCACTGTCTGCTGTCAACTCAAATATCTTGTTGTGGGGATCAATGCTGGAAAAAAAGAAAAAAAGGACATTTGTTACAGATTGAGTTTTTAAATTTGTTTAATTGAACATATAGCAAGTTTTGTCATTGTTTGTCAAGCTACAGCATTGGAAGAGAGGAAACCTTTGCCAAAGCAACAGATTACTCTAAGACTAGTATTTCAGCTGCAGTTTGCAACATGACCACCAGGAGGCATTGCAACAGACCAGCATAACTATCGGCATAACACACCAGCTTGCAAGGTATGATTACATGAAACTGGCTATACAGACTTAGACCCTGCTAGCCTAGCACCAGAATGTTGTTTTAAGCTACATGTATCTAAAGCTGCTGTCACATAGCAGAAAAACAGCTTGCTCCAGGAGTCTGCCAGGACATGTTGGACAGCAATATTGGACAACAATATTGGACAGCAATATGACTGGTGTCCTCTCAATTACTGTGGGATTTTTAGGGATTGGTCGATATTTGAAGGTCACTGGGCCCTGTCCAATGTAAGAAGTTAACTTTTCCAGCAACAAATACACTCAACAAATTTGGTTGAAGGTCGTTGTGTTGACAGAGTGATGTCAATTTAATGCAGATGCCTGTACAGCTTTTAATGATCACAACTTCCACAACAATCACTCAAACCAACGTCACTGTGCACATACAGTAATCTGCCCGTGCTTTAACCAGGTGGGGATGGTTCCCGAGTTCATTATCTCTGCTTTGTGATCTAAATTACCCAGCTGAGACTTCATGGGTCAATGTCAGGATGTCATATATCATCTGCTCAGGCCTATGAAAATCAATGTTGTGTTTCTGATTACTGGTCCAGAAAAACTTAGGGTCAGTAGGTAGGGATTCTCTTTTTTTAGATTTCAAACATCATATTTTGATTATACAGATATACATTGTGCAAATTAAACACAAGTAAAGTAATAAGCTTAACAAAGAAGTGCATGTGTACCATGTTTGCTACACCTTCAGCGTTTATATTACCTTTTCCATTCCAACAGAAATGAAGAGAACATGTTAGAAAACGATTGTACATGTATAACGTTTTCATCTCGAAAGATGATGGTAGCACTCTATGTCTGTCTCTCTGTCTCATATGCCCCTTGCCAGTGGTCCACCCAAAAAGGCTGGGGCTGGCAGGTTTTTGCTAGGTTTGGTCAGGTACATGTAACTGGAAACACAACATTTTTCCCTGAGCCTGACAGCTGTACTTACGAATGGTGGATGTACTCCAGGACAGAAGAGGCGTTTGGGTAGAGTGCCAGAGGGACAAGCTGCACCAGGATGGGAACATCTGCAGGGTTCTGTATCGTGAGCCTTCTTGTCTGGAAAATAACAAGAAATCACAGATTTCACACCTCCATGAAGTACGAAGGGTTGTTGTAAATTTTTTGGTTTTATTAATTATTGTCTATTTCTCACTGATGCTGTGCATATTCCACTGTCACTTCCTCTCAGCCTGCGGGGAGACCATTTTGACCTCCAGCTCAACCTTCCTGTCAATCTGCAGTTACACCATTTCCCCTTTCTCTTTCTGTGACTCAACTGTAATCAAATAACTACGAACATGAGCACAGAAACAAACACACCAAAAATAAAACCTCCATATATGGAGGTAACAATCATGATCAACTTCCTGGCCTAATCAACAAGCAGCACTGAATGGCAGTCAGATAAGCTGGACAGTCCGAAAACATCATGGTCTTCCACCCCAACATCTGCTTGGAGATTACTCTTGGTCCTTTTGACCAATTCCTGATGTCACATGTCTATGATACCATTTTTCCTAAGTGATCAGACCATGTCAGCAGAACGTACTGCACCTGCGCAAAACCTGGATTTTTCACAGTTTCTGTTGGATGTTTGGTCAACTATGCATCAGAATTTTACCCATTGCAGAGGATATCTTTTCCGACACAACATTTGAAAACTATAGAGGGACGTCATCCTTGAATACGCGAATACGACCTTAAACAAGACGTTCTGCCGAAGTGCCGAAGTGCCTGCAGGTTTCACGCCTGCACAATACATTCTGCTGACGTGCTAGTGCAGGTATGTAAGCGTGCCACCCAGCACATTTCGACGGCGTCAAAAATGCACAGGAAACACGCTGTGACGGCGGTCCCAGGGTGCATATATGGGGCACCCAGAACGGCTGTTTTTTACGGTCTCCACATTGATATAAGGCCCAAACGGTTGACTATACTCGGTCAGAAAATAGTTTAGTAATCATATTTTACGATCTTTTGATTTCTATGAAGGACAGAATTTGGGGAAATTACGACTTTGCCAAGTTCGTGCGGAGCGCCTGTCAGAACGTGTGAGTGCCGATCTCGGAGATCGTTCAACTAACCCGTTCTAAAAATAAAGAAACAACACCCAAACTATCAACTTTTCCGCTTGTAATAATCTTCAGACGTAGTACTTGTGGTTTTCTTCGCTGAAACTGCCTGTTAACCTGCGTAAAATCTATTGGCCGCGAAGTTCACCGGCGGCACGGCACGGCACGGCCGCCATGATGTGCCGGCCGCTTAGACAGAAAGTAGCCACTTATTGCGACACAAGCATTACGGCGGTACGGCGTGACTTGGCTGCATGCGGTGCTGGTCTCTCTTTTTTGCGTGAGTCCGTTACAACTGAGATTTCTGGACACAAACTTGAAGAGAAATATCTTTAAGCTCAATGGTTAATTTCTAAATGATGTATTTCACAATAAAATAATGAAAGGCATGCACGCGGAACTTTTCGCATCGCCGTCGCCACGTGCCAGTCAGCACGTCAAGACGTGCTGAGCTGCACACTGTGACGGAAGTTTCGTGGACTGATAGAGAACTAGTAAAGTGTAGGATGAATTTTGCTGTTACGATTGTCACACTTCAAGAGGGGAAAATTGTTGATTTAGCCACAGGACAATTCAATTAAATGAAGGTAAGTAGTTGTACAGTATATCGCAACAGGCCACTTTTGGACCGCCCTCGTGTGCCATGCTGCACGCTGTGACGGCCGAACTCTTACAGGTATTTTTCTCATATTTTAGTTTAAAAACTTCCTTATTAATTGTCATTTGATTAGTGATAGTGAAATGAGATAACTTTTTTCATGTTGTGAGTTACCTTGCTGCTATATGGGAATTTTAAAGTTTTTTTCAGAGCCTTTGTGGTTTGTCATTCTGCCGTTATCATGTGCTGATCCACACGCTATGACGCCAATAGTAATACGGAAACTCACCGCAGCACGTTGCAATAATGGTATTTTGAATGGTAACTTTCGTCCTTTGATTATCTGATGGTGAACTATATAGTAAAGTGTAGAATAAATTTTAAGAAATGAAAATTGTCGATTTAGTGACAGGACAATTTGATAAAAATACAGGTAAGTAGTTGTAGAGAATGTCGCACGCCAGTTGAATTCGAAGTTCTGGACCGCTCTCCTGTGCCGTCCTGCACACTGTGACGGCCGAGCTCAGGAGCTCTTACAGGTACATATATTTTTCTCTTGTTTTAATTTAAAAATTCCTTATGAATTTCCTTCGTCCGTTGATTTGTGAATAGTGAAATGATAGATTTTTTTTTATTGCGGGTTATCTTGCTGTTGTAAAGGAAATTTCCAAGTTTCTTAGATCCTTTTTCGTTTGTCATATTCTGTCGTTATCATGTGCTGATCCACACGCTATGACGGTTAAAACGGAAACTCACCACAGCACGTTGTAATAACGTGCTATGCTGCACGCTATGACGGAAGTTTTTTGCTTGGACTGACAGTAAACTGGTAAAAGTTTAGCATGAACTTTGCTGTTACAATTGTGAGACTTTAAGAAATAAAAAATTGTCAGGCTCAAATATCAACTTCCAACAATTCCGATGCTTTAAGCAGAATGTAAGGCCATTAGACATCCTTTACACCTGCCACAACTCCACTCCCCGTTGCACCGTGTCCACTCGTACGCGGTGACGGTTTATAGAGAAAGGGTATTGTATTCTTCAGATAACGAACACAACTACCATACCGGCATACGTAGTGTCTACTTTTTTCCTGCACTGTATCTTATAGTCTACGACGTAACGTTTCTGTTAGCTGCGCTATGTTTCATCAACACATCTCCGTCACCACGAGTTCACCTGCACGCCATGACGCCGTTACAGAGTGCCCAGTGACACGCTGTGACGTCCAGTGACGTCGTAAATAAAACAGTTCACAAATAGATACGCCATACCTAACCACAAGATATTGGTTTATTTTTCCTAGTTGCTGTAAAGTCAGTAAAGCAGGAAGAGAAGTCACCAAATGTCAAGTTACATTATACAATTTGACTAAATTCTATTTCGAAATGGTTCTTGCCCTGGACGGAGCCTGTTGGGTGTCTAATCACAGATGTAGATTGGTTGGATAGGGGCTTCAGTACATTATTATTTTGTACATGTATTGCTTTCAGTAGTAGCCATTAACTTTGTATTCTTTCTAATAATAATAATGTAGATATTGTTTTTATGGTGCCGTGAAAACTGATGATGGAACACCCAGTCCCTCTTCTGCGTTGACAAGGCGACCGACTTCACTGTATTCACCACACCGGGTGCAGCGACGGTTACTGCATGGACTCGTACGGGTAATTTCATCATCGACGTATACGTACAGCAAATAAACGAGCAGGCTAACGCACGGTTGAAACGTATCAAAGCCCAGCTGGCGTACATGACCAGTCAGAGTAAATTCCTGTTCAATGCAGCACTTTTCTTGGCATTCAAGAACGCAGGCATGCAGCAAACGTCTTGAGTACTGGAGCGCTCAAAACATGGGCAAAACTTGTATATATGTGATTGTACATAATTTGATGCAAAGTTATAAACTCCATGCAATAAATGAAGTGAATGCGGTGTGTTGGTATACTTGGTTGGAACAAATAAACCTCTTTGGTTAGAACGAACATTTCTGAGCGAGTTCGACAGGGTGCGTGTGTGACAGACTAGATAAAACTGCATTATTCTACCACAACGTGCAGACTGATGGTACTAGCATATACCCATTTCCAAAAGCCGGTAGAACAATGGCGGGCAATTAGTGCACCTAAGGCGAAGCAATTATACTGGGGACATTGTTTATTTTGGTCCAGTTGAACCGGTTGAAATCTACCCAAATACAGTGCTAGTACTACATTGTACAGGTAGTATGCTAAGATGCAGAAAGGACATTATATATAGTATCCCTGGATGCAGTAAACATCACATGTTACTGCAGCTTGACATGATATAGTGTATACGTGGCACTGTGAAGAAATCAGTCGACTTACTTATAAACTTTGGACTACCAGACCCCGCTAAAACATAAACAAAACAAACATGGCGACGGGCAAACACAAAATGTAGTCTAAACAGTGTCGGAACGATTCAATTTTCGGGGAGTGAACGCTCAAAACCGTTTAGATTTTCTCCGAAACTGCTTGTTTGTAAACCCATCTACGTGAAGTAGAAGAGAGAATAGCTGCACTGAGTGTGTAATAGGTTTCTTTGCAGGTTTTGCAGCTTTGGGGATTTGCAGATTTTGACGCCATACACACAAGCCGTCAAGTGGGTGATGATAAGCGGCGCTGATATTGTACAAAGAGCATGTCACAAGTGTATTCAAACATATCCCAACTCATTCTAACGTTCCTCTGAAAGTACACGTCAACATCGTTCTATCTGATCTGCAGCTGTACGTACATGTGTTGCGGTACTATGGCTACTATGACTTGGCTGCCAATACAAAACTCTCTGTGTCGGTCCTTTGCGTTATCAGAGATCATAGGCTGTGTAATCCCATCCTCGGTCACACATCATTTTACATAGATACTTAGTATATTACTTTCAGGTACTGGAAAATACGTAATCATCGCGTTTCTTTTCAACCGGGTGGTCCGCTAATGGCGTTAGATAGCGATTTTTGATTTTGTAAGTACTATTGCGTCAGTTACAGGAAAACGTTAATAAAATTTCTTTTGGTATTGTATATGTGCATAGTAACGTGAGCGATGCGGTGAGAATATGACAAGCGACAAAGACTCTAATAAAAACGTGGAAGTTTCCTCATAGCAGCAAAATAACTTGCAAAACAAAAACAAAGTTTCTATCATTTTATAATCGCTGTTCAAAGGACTAAACGTACGATTAACAAATATCAACAGTGTAATTATAACGTGGGTTTCCGTATTACCCGTCATAGCGTGTGGATCAGCACATATAACGGCAGAATATGACAAGCGACAAAGACTCTAATAAAAACGTGAAAGTTTCCTCATAGCAGCAAAATAACTTGCAAAACGAAAACAAAGTTTCTATAATTTTACAATCACTGTTAAAAGGACTAAACTTACGATTTTAAATACCAATAGTGTAACGTGGGTTTCCGTATTACCCGTCATAGTGTGTGGATCAGCACATGATAACGGCAGAATATGACAAGCGACAAAGACTCTAATAAAAACGTGAAAGTTTCCTCATAGCAGCAAAATAACTTGCAAAACGAAAACAAAGTTTCTATCATTTTACAATCACTGTTAAAAGGACTAAACTTACGATTTTAAATACCAATAGTGTAACGTGGGTTTCCGTATTACCCGTCATAGTGTGTGGATCAGCACATGATAACGGCAGAATATGACAAGCGATGAAGACTCTAATAAAAACGTGAAAGTTTCCTCATAGCAGCAAATAACTTGCGAAACGAAAACAAAGTTTCTATCATTTTATAATCGCTGTTCAAAGGACGAAACTTACTATTCAAAAATACCAGTAGTGTAATCATAACGTGGGTTTCCGTATTACCCGTCATAGTGTGTGGATCAGCACGTGATAACGGCAGAATATAACAAATTACTAAGGCTCTAGAAATCTTGAAAATTTCCATATACTAACAAAATAACTCGCATGTTTCTATCATTTCATTATTCACAAATCAAAGGACAAACGAAATTAATATGGAGTTTCTAAACTAAAGGGAAAAATACCTGTAAGAGTTCGGCCGTCCCAGCGTGCAGCACGGCACAGGGTGACGGTCGAGAACTGGCCTGTTGCGACATGCTGTACAATAACTTACCTGTATTTAATCAAATTGTCCTGTCGCTAAATCGACAATTTTCATCTCTTAAAGTCGCACAATTGTAACAGCAAAGTTCATGCTACACTTAACTAGTTCGACATCAGCCTACTAAACTTCCGTCACAGTGTGCAGCTCAGCACGTTATTCCAACGTGCTGTGGTGAGTTTCCGTATTACCCGTCATAGTGTGTGGGTCAGCACATGATAACGGCAGAATGTCACAAATTACAAAGGCTCTAAAAAACTAAAAAATTCTCGAAAATATTCTTGTGGCAGTAAGATAAGCTGCAACATGAAACGTTTCTTTTATTTCACTATTCACTAATCAAAGGGCAAAGGATATTGGTACAGAATTTTTAAACTAAAATAAGAGAAAAATACCTGTAAGAGCTCGGCCGTCACAGCGTGCAGCACGGCACAGGATGACGGTCGAGAACTGGCCTGTTGCGACATGCTGTATAATAACTTACCTGTATTTAATCAAATTGTCCTGTCGCTAAATCGACCATTTTCATCTCTTAAAGTCGCATAATTGTAACAGCAAAGTTCATACTACACATACTACAGCCCACAAACCTCCGTCACAGTGTGCCGCTCAGCACGTCTTGACGTGCTGACTGACACCTGGCGACGGCATGTGGAAAGTTCCGCGTACATGCCGTTTAATATTTCACTGTTTAAAAACAAATTATTTGAAAATGTATCATTGAGCCTATTTCCCTTCAAGCTTGTGTCCGAAACGAAAATCTTGGTGGTAACGCACTCATGCACTAAAAAGAGACACCGCGCACTGCATATATTACCGCGCCGTATCGCAGTAATGTTTGTGTCGCAATAAGTGGCTACTTTCTGTCTAAGCGGCCGGCACATCATGGCGGCCGTGCCGTGCCGTGCCGGTGAACTTCGCGGCCAATAGATTTTACGCAGGTTAACAGGCAGTTTCAGCGAAGAAAACCACAAGTACTACGTCTGAAGATTATTACAAGCGGAAAAGTTGATAGTTTGGGTGTTGTTTCTTTATTTTTAGAACGGGTTAGTTGAACGATCTCCGAGATCGGCACTCACACGTTCTGACAGGCGCTCCGCACGAACTTGGCAAAGTCGTAATTTCCCCAAATTCTGTCCTTCATAGAAATCAAAAGATCGTAAAATATGATTACTAAACTATTTTCTGACCGAGTATAGTCAACCGTTTGGGCCTTATATCAATGTGGAGACCGTAAAAAACAGCCGTTCTGGGTGCCCCATATATGCACCCTGGGACCGCCGTCACAGCGTGTTTCCTGTGCATTTTTGACGCCGTCGAACTGTGCTGGGTGGCACGCTTACATAGCTCGCTAGTGATTGGTCATTTTGAACGTGCTGAAAATAGGCATAAGGAACAGCATAGGGTAGAGGTTGATGGAGGACAATCATTGATGGGGTATACTAACCATAAAGGCCTACGAAGAAGGACAAAGAACTTACCGACTTCCCGCCTACATGTGTGAGAGGAAAGTCGAGGTTCTGGTCTGTGACGAGAGTGGGGAACTGTAGCTGTGCACTAGCCGTGGTCAGGGGGCCCTTCACTAGCGACGTGCTGATGTGTAGGGTCACGTTTGGACTGAAAGAAGCAAACAAAAACAATCAATATTCAGTCTTGGTACAACTTGATCAGATAGTTTATGATTAGGTTTCAATGTCCTGTCATCTATTTACATAGGTTTGGTTTTGTCAACAACAAAATCTAATAGACATCCAGGACTGGTAGAACATTACAAAATACAAATCAAGCAACAGAAATTCTCTGAAGAGTCTGATAATTCATGCAGATAGCTATCTTTCATCAGTGACTGAGAATGAAGGTTTGGAATCTCAGATTTCTTGTTATAGCTTTCAAGCTATAATCTAAGACTTGCAATATCTCAAAACTAAAATCCACAGTCAAAAAGATTATCTTGAACACCATCCAAATTTAGAGGGTAAAAATACATGTATAGGACATTTCTTATTCTCTCAGCAATTAATATTGGCACAGAGACTACAACTGAATCTTCACCTTGTTTGGCCTGATGTTTTTAGATCAGTCCACTTTGTGAGAAAGTTCTGATAGAGCTGAGAGTCTATGTCCCCTGCTTCCTTGTCTAGAGTCAGACTTGATAACCACTGGTGACCATCTGCAACGAAAGTTAGCTCATTAGTGAGACTGAAAATATCAGGCTAGGTCCTGTACATGTATATTATGTATAATATATAAATGCCCTACAGTATAACCCACCAGCTTTGTCTGCATGTAAGTTACATTACATCAATCAAATGCATATCTGTATCTGTATTGTATAACAAGTATAACTGCAATCTCACAATACAGCAATATGATCAGCACCATTGACATGAACCATGTCTGCTACTTATTAAGAACATGTCATATATTTAACATATAATAATAATCTGCTTTCGAAAATCTCTAAACAGTACAGGAAACTAAATATGACAGCAAGAGTAATGCTAACTCATGCAGCTAAGTTGTAGATTTCTTGTCAATACACTAATCTATGCTACACCATAATCAGTCTAATGGGTGTAATTTTTATGTGTTCCACTAGAGGGCGCAGTTACATAGGTGTCATCATTTGTGGGGATATGAATGGGGGGTATCTGAGTAGCCAGATGTGATAGCCAGCCCAGGTAGACAGCCCGGCCTTTTCCGTAACCCAATAAAACACACCTGCTGTAGAAGTTGGCAATCCAACATAACAGTCATCCAAACACTCTAGCCTTGGATCAAAGAACAGGGTACCAATCTGAAAGGCACAAGAACAAAATACTTAAATCAGTAACATTCAATTTGAAAAACACTGGTGTTTTCAGGACACGCGTACAATGTTTGTGAAACTGTCTTCCTTTTCCAGTAAGTGTTGTAGTCATGTATTCATGTAACAAGAAAGTGTGCAACTCTGCTTTTAAATTTAGCTGAATGCAGGGTGAATAATAATAATAATAAGAATGTAGGGTGTTAAGTATCAGGGAAACTTTTCTAATATCATTAGAACAAATTTTTCCAACTATTTTACATGTATGTACAACATCTTATCTTTCAAAAATTTGATATACATTGTAATTAAAAGCTTTCTTCCCGTTAGAGAAACTGCATCACTCTCACCTTCGTCTTTTTATTGGGTTCCACCTCTGTTTTGATCGAGTCCTTCTTTTTGAAGTAGAAGCGGTCGTCTGCAGGTAGAACTGGAACTAAGGACTCCACTTTGGTTTTGTACGAGAAGGAGCTCTGAACAAATATGGACTTGTGGGCAACCTTTCCCTGAAAATCACATTATCCATAATGTCAGAGAAAGCATACCGGTAATTTATTGGCTTATAGATCCCTGAAGGTTAGAATCAGAGCGTACATGTGGGTTATGTGGTCTTCATCTTAAAATCAATCAAAAGGGTAGCATGGCAAGAGGCACTGTCCGCCATGTTTGTGTCTTCATTTGCATTTCTGCGAATCGTGGTGAACCGGGAGCATCGATCTGTTTTGTCAGCAAAGCTTGTTCTAAACAGAAATGTCAGAGATAAATGAATAATGAGCTATGAAAGCACGTCCGCAGAACGTGCGTCTGTGCGAAACACGGATTTTTCGCCGTTTTCATTGGATGTTTTGTCAATGTTGCAGAATTTTCCCATTTATGGTTGCAGATGAAATTTTTCTGAAACAACATTTGGAAACTATAGATGGGATGTCATCCTTCTATATGACGTTCTGCCAAAGTTCTATATGTACAATACATTACGGGTTTCGTGCAGGCGCAATACATTCTGCTGACGTGCTAACTATGAAGTTGAAGATGGAAAGAGTAAAATATGTTGGCTTTACGAATCTTAAAGTACTTGCATGTTGGCATGTCTGGTTATACTTACTGGAAATGTTGGTGAAAACTTAATCTCTTTAGCGGTAATGCTGCCGAGGGCCACTCTGGCGGACATGGGAATCTGCAACATCTGGAACACAAGGATTATAGTGAACAGTCAGGAGGAAAGAAAGGCAGATGACTGTGTACCTTGTTGTAGTCAAACTAATCACGTACGGTCAAACCTGTCCGTAGTGGCCATACAATGGACTTGAAAAAGTGGCCAGGTGGCCACTATAGGCAGGATTCTTATATACTGCTTGGGTCAATTATGGGGAAAATAATCATCTAAAAGGGACCATCAAAAAGTAACCACAATGGCCAGTTGGTCCTTATTCAGAGGCAGTCACAAGTATGAGTTTGATAATTGTACTTCCGAATAATCTTCTTCACATGGTAAGTGTTAGGCAAGAACCGTCAAAAACTTGGCTGCTGACTTTGGACAGAAATTTGAAATTTAGAATCACTGAATTATTTTCAAAAGTCAAACATCACTACCATGCCATATGTCTTTTTGTGAAATAAAGATACCGGGGAGTTCACTTTTTAATCCCTTTGTGTGTAAAACTTTAGAACATCCAGTATGAAATTGAAATATATTCCTGGAGTCAAATTCGAAGAATGACTTTCCAAATAAAAAGAGAAGAGTGTTACAAATGTCAGTGTGCGGGTGGATGGCCACAGATAACAAACAGGTGGCCCCATCTGTTCCATAAGCAATCACTACATGTATGAATCCTGTCGCATATAAAACATTTAACCACCAATCTTTATTTAGCAGGTTCTAAACCCCCACCCTTCTATACCTTGCAATTTTCTAAACGAGGTTGTAACAAGGATGGAAGCGGATATGAATTATTAAAGCCCTGTTTGCGTCAATGTCGATAATTCTGAATAATATCCAATAAACTGTTGGCACCACAAAGATGTGGGAGACTTACATTGTATGAGAATTGTGAGGGTACACTATTACGTACTGGTTTCTTCGAATTGAGAGAGACCTTAGGGTTAGATCTGCCCTTTAAATTGCATTTATACTAGCACAAATATGACAGTTCCAATTCTTCAGCATCTACACAAATCAAAAGTAAGCAGTGTTCGGCAATCAGGAGGATTTCTTTCCGCCCTTTAAACTGCTTCCATTTTGGGAGCATATGGTCCCTAAAATTAAGTAATGCGCCTAGAAATTTTCCATCAAAACTCGCATGCATAATAATGTCTATATCATGGACTGCAAAGCTTAACAGGCATATCATGACTGGATATTTGCTTTCTTGCTTTGATCATGATACTTCCACTCTGCGTTTTGGGGTGTCAAAAAGTATTCATGCGATGTCCTGCAAATTAACGTTCAGTATGATGATCTACCTTTAAAGTGGTGCACCAAAATTTTTGCTGGTGCGCCAAAATTTTTGGGGTTGGGAGCACCAGTGCTCCTAAGTCAAAAAGTTAGTCTGGAGCCCTATCTTTAGTTGTAATAATGACAGACCATATTCCTGGGGGTTAGGCCACACCAATTTAATTTGTTGGTTCTCGGATTCGCCGCTTCATTTTTTCCGATTTGCAAATAAAAATAAAATTGGATTCAGGCTTTGAATCAACTGCAAAATGCTCCAATTTTGCCCAAAACAGTTGAAGAAAGCTCCTCGTCTGCCTTGTTTTATAGTTTTGTCATGTGTCAATGCTCTGGTTTGATAAAAAATTCAGAATTCATTGTTTGAATTATAAACCAGCTTGGAATGGGGACGTCAAGGCTGCTATCGTAGCTTTTGGGGCTATCAGAGGATGCCTAGGCCTGTTTTTATTTTTATTTTTTTTCGCCCGGTCGCTTCATTTTTTTTCTAAAAAAATCCGAGAACCAACAAATTAAATTGGTGTGGCCTTAAGTAAAAAAAAAACTTGAGTGGTGTTACCTCGTGATCTGTGATGATGTTAAAGCTGCCCTGGAAGACTCCCTCCTCCTTGGGTGCAACCACTTCCACCAGCCAGACTGAGTAGTGGTGCGGCTTCAACGTAAACTACATTTAAAAAAAGTTCAGGCAATTATTACTGGCTTGGATGTCATCATTTCAATGTCTGCTAGATAGACATTGAGAGTGCTTAGTCCAGTGGTTGGTGACCCTGCCTCTGGAACAAGAAGTCATGAGTTCGAATCCCAGCACACCTAACATGCATGCTACTGGAAAGGGCCGCAATCCTTAGGACGGAACGTTAAGCTGTCACTGTCCTTGTTGAAAAGAGCTACGGGAATTTTTGAGGTACAAAGAACCTGTAAATACTGTACATAGTGTCTGTCTTCTCTGTCATGACCAGTGGACGAGTAGCTCAACTGCTCATTGAATTCATTTGTGGAAAACTTCTTGGAGATCACTTCGCATTTATTCACGCTGTGAGTTACTATTTAACCATTCATCCTTCCACATGCTGAGATGCAGTATTAATTCCTGTCCCATATGTCAATTTCAAAACGCAACAGCCCACACTTTCATATCTCCTTTATCGTGTTCCAACTAATAACAGGTTTCATGAATATTAATAATTAATTTGCAATAACAATGTTATGGTAGATGCATATCATGAAATCAAGACACAGTAAGTAAGAAAGGCTGCCAAGAGCCAAATTTCCGCCGTTAATCATTATTTTGTGAAATGAAGATGCAATTAATAAAAAGGCTCCAGCTAATAATGCTAAAAGGCAATCTTTTATCTCTACACTGCACCTTTCTAAAGTGTTCCCTGAAGCCCTTGTCACACATTCATGACCTTCCCCCGAACACCAGCCGACCAAGGTTGGCTGAAGTTCAGGAGCAGTCTGACCACCAGATTTAGGCCACGCCTACCTTTCTATACAAATCAAATTGAATTTGAGTTAAATTTGAGTAAATTTGAGATTATTCTTGGTGAAGGTAAATTTAAATACTGAATTGGAAGATCAACATGAAAATGGAGTGTAAGGGGAAAGTCTGTCCATTGACACACACAGTTTCAATGAGTAAACATTAATAGTTTTCCTCCCAGCACTCTGTTTTCATCTTGAGGTCTTGGTAAATTTCGACTTTGACTTTGAAATTGGCATGGCCCTGCAATTGGTTGTATAAAACGAATGCTACATGTATATTCTACAATGCTCTATCAACCTTATGAAGATACATGTATTGATGGATACGTACTGGTACTTGTGGCCTGTCTCTATGTTCCATGGTTAGGTATGTTCCATTGCCTTCCTCCACCCCTAGGATCTCAAACCTTGTCTCGTGCATTGCTAGCAGTGTGTTGTTGACTGAGTTTATTGTTACCTAGGAGATAAACAAGCATGTGTAAAACCAGTGCAAGCATTCAAGAATTCAAAGTTTCAAAGCATTCTTTATTGACATAGAAATATATAATCTTTTAGCATTTTGAGTTACTGCAAAAAACAGGAATGGCCAGACATTTTCTTATCAAAAGAACTTCATAAAACATTAAAGATGCAATGCTTCTTCACTCTTCTTCTTCTGTCGGCTGCCACTTGCAGGCGACTGTGAGTCTTTGCAAATGAATGAATGCATTTGAGGTTGAAAGTTAAAAAACTGACAGAATGATACAAAAAGCTGCTGGGGAGCCAAAACCTACATCACTTCTTCCCAACATCAAAAGCTATCTGCCTGCAAAAAATCAAGACCACAGCATGTCTAGAACTGAAGACACAAAAACAGCAGGTACCACTAAAGTACCAGGGAAAGCTGCTAGAGGGCCCAAAGTCAACCTTGACCTTCATCATCCCAAGACCTACCCACCTGCAAAATATCATCACAATCGATCCACAGCTTCACAAGTTATTGCTGGCCAAAGTATGCAGAGGCATGGCAGACAGACAGACAGACAGACAGACAGACAGACAGACAGACAGACAGACACACACACACACACACACACACACACACACACACACACACACAAATTCTGGTGAAACTCCCTTTCACGAAGGTAATAACTAGGCTGTATGCATTATAAAGACAGATGGTTGCACTCTACAGAGGGGGTGACACCCTTCCATGCGCTACACCTTCTTCTACGTCACTCACCTCTGTTGGATTACTGTTTGTGACAGCAAAGGTCATACTGCGTTTGTCTTTAGAGCCCATGGTGCCGAAATCTAATGAGTTGTCCGCTGAGTGAACCGAAGCCTGGAACACAGCCAAAGAAAGAAGAAGAAACGAGAAATGTGATCATTTGGATCAAGAGGATTTTTAAGAGTTCCTGATTATTATACAAGCTTAAGGATAGTACAGAAATCCATACATGAATTATATATATCTTATCTAAAATCTAAAGGCAAACAGCTGTTGGGAAAATGTTGTAAGAGTTTAGTGTAATCACTGGATAAAAAAACCTTGCCTATTATTGAGCTCCTGATATACAGTAGCTGTTGTTCCTAGTGATTTTACATCACTTTTTTAAAGAGTTTCTGATTGTTATAAAAAGAAATCCATACACGAATCTACTGGTAAACAATTGATAAATAGAAGATAAAAAGTACTGACGAACTATATTAGTCTCAAAAGCCCTGAGTATGATTGCACTGCCATGCTAGGGAGAATCGACATGTCCATTTATACTCATATGAAAGGTTAATTTTATCAGTCTTGAGCATGATTGCCCTGGTAGGGAGAATTTACATTGTACAATGTATATTTGAATGCACTCAAACTATATTTGCCCTGGTAGGGAGAATCTACATGTACATGTATAGCTCTATGGAGTGTTACCTTTAGCAGCCCTGAGTATGATTGCACTGGTAGGGAGAATCTGGAAATGTTTGTGTAGAGCAGCAAGAAGGTGGAGAGAACAGAGTTCACTCCGTCTGGCAAGAACTTCAGCAGGAATGGAACATGTTTTTTCTGGGGAAGGATTGTCACTGGCTCCGGAAAGTCAACGATCTGAAAAAGAGAAGCAAGAGCCATGTACTAAATTTAAAACAAACTTTCATACAAAAATAAGCCACTATACAGTTGTGTATAAAAATTATGTGCAACACAAAGTGGCCTTGAAGACACTTGACATAAACATTCACCTCAAGCAGTTTTACATGTAAGTCCGTGGCCTATGCCCAAGGATGG
Source organism: Branchiostoma floridae x Branchiostoma japonicum (assembly GCA_013266295.2). Classification (NCBI taxonomy): domain Eukaryota; kingdom Metazoa; phylum Chordata; class Leptocardii; order Amphioxiformes; family Branchiostomatidae; genus Branchiostoma; species Branchiostoma floridae x Branchiostoma japonicum. The sequence continues at coordinate 5,858,752 of CM023827.1, read as the reverse complement.
ACAAAGGCCCAAGAAGAAGTTACAAGTCTCAGGACATAGGTGCATACATTTCTATCATTAGGGCTTTCTCATGCATACATATATATATATATGATTGTAGTTTGCAAATATTTGAAGTTTGCAGAAATATACATTGTGAACACATGCTTCCCCTGAAATGCAATCCACAAACATCCACTGCCATCTTCTGGCTTAGTCACACTAGTGCCTAGAAGAGGTCAACTATTGGCTTTGCATTGAGCAATACCATTAAAAAACTGCAGCTACTCTTCCAAGACAGACTTCAAGATATTCTCTTAATACCATGATTAACTACATGTAGTATTTCAGAAGAGTAGCTGTTCAATGTCCATTGAGAATGATGATCAATGACTGGAAACTTACCGAGAAGTACTGCTGAGCCTCCTCTGGCAGTGTCGCGTTGTGAACCACCACAGGGAAGTCAAACGTGTTGGTCAGCATCACCTCTCGCACGATGGGGTCCGTGGTAGCAGGGCCGATGTAGAACAGGGTACAGTTCTGTTCATAGCCAAGAGTCCTGGGGAAGGAGAAGATATTCTATCTATATTCTGTATCTGTATAGTCTGTCAATACCCTGCAGTGTAACACACCAGCTTTGCAGGCAAGTGGCGCTACAGCGGCTGGTTATATTACACTGAATGCCCTGTCACATCTAACTTCACACATGGTATCTAAAGTATGATGTTTTAGCTATATCTAGTGAGGATGCCCCCTTCTGTACTTGGTGGCAGCGAGTTCCACTCTACGATAGTCCGGTCAGACTGTATATTTTGTCAAAGCATGTCTGCCTGCAGAGGACAACTGCCAATAATGGACAACAGTAAACTTGTGATTAATCTAAATTAAATGGTTTTTACATGAAGTACACGCATTTCAACTTGTAGCTCAGTGGATTCATTCCTCAACCGACATATTTCACACCGCAGTCACCCCTCAGTAAGACATCTGAAGCCGCCTAGTTCCCGTTTAGAACTTTTATTCAGCCTGTCACGTCCGATTTTGCCCTGTGGGCTTCTTCAAGTGGATAGGTCAACTAAGTAAGGTCAGAGCACTACGACGTGTATGGTATCATGCTACCAATTAGATATGGACTTTAAAGGTAAAAGTGAGAACTTCATGAACTTGTGTCATCTAGCCTCTGTACACTTAAAGAAGCCGACAGGGTGAAACCAGTCGTGACAGCTGCAGGCTGAATAAAAGTTCTAAGTGGGAAGTATGAAGCTGCAGATGTCTTACTGGGGGACGACTGTGGTATGAAAGATGTCAGTTAGCTTGAGGAATTAATCCACTCTACTTTATACATGTATTTCAACTTGTGGCTGGGTCACATCAGTTGAAATAATACATTTGTATGCTTCCCTTTAATCTATTGTGATTTTATTTCTGTCAAACATTCAATAATATATGTAGTAATAGTCACAGAAAAATTTGCTGGTAAAGTTAAGAGAAAATTTTTTCTTACCCATGCAACACCTCAGCCTGGTACGGTATCTCCAGTTTGGGGATGTTTTTGTCCTTGGACTTGACGACTATCTTGCCTGCCCACTGCCTGTGGGTGGTGGCTTTATTTGCTGGAAGAGTTCACAACATTTTTTAGCGATGTGTTTTTCTGTCACACATACATGTAATTGATGTTCATCATATTTCAACACAATCAGTTCTGAGTTCTTATTTTAATACACACATTCAAGTAACCTGCAGCTGTGTTCCAACACAACATAATATATGATAAACATTTCCATGAAGTATTTACAGTTGTTGTGAATTTCTTGTTTTCTTCATTATTGAGAATTTCTTGCTGATTCTGTGTATATTCCACTGTCGCCAACATGCAATCCCAGAGTTCCTGAGTTGCTCCATCAAACCATTCACTTCCTCCCAGCCAAAGAGATGACCATTTTGACCTCCAAGTCGACCTTTCTGCTACTGTCACCAAAATGAAAACATATCTACAGCGGATATGCCACTTGAAGACAGAAGAAAAATGTCCAGACTACGCATGATGTACAATATGGTGGATGTACCAACCACTACATGTAAGTACCTAAATACCAGATACAGATACAGTCCCAATTACCACAGAGTATGACAGGATAGCCATTTGTCATATTCTGTCAGCTGTAATGAATCCAGACTACATGTATATGACTAAAGCCTTTCTTATCCTCAATTACCTCAAAATCTGCCAGAATATGACAGGATATCAATTTGTCATTTTGACTTGACAGGAGTTAATCTTTATAATCCACTTTTATGTACATTTAATCGCGCAGAAAGATGTGCCAGTGTTCAGGTAGGCATTATTAGTTTTGACAATCAATCAGGGAGACAGTGATTCCTTATCGTCCCAGCCCGTCCCTAAGATTGAACATCCAAAGTTATCTGCTTTGGGACAGGCACTGGGGCTTGTTTTCCTGCCCTGGAGCCACGAATACGTCGACATGTCTGTTCCATCCCTCAAAATGCCAGCAGGCTTCAGAAGCTATTACAGCTGTCACAATTAATCAAGCCATACGTTAAGGTCTTCTCAGGTCCCGAGCGAGCTTGACAGAGTGTGAGTAAGTTAGTGAGTGAGGAAAGCAAGGCATGATGTTTCAGTCAACAGTCCATATGGTTCTGCAGGCAATCTGTTGAATGTATGACCTGCTCACTTTTTTTGACTGCTAGGTCTCATCTTTGGGGAAGGGAAACATATTGTTTTTGCTCTGTTTCTTCTTCCTCTTCTTCTTCTTCCTTCTTCTCCAAACAAATAAAGTCAATGACCTGAACCAGATGTCTGTCTCCATGGTAACTGGTGCTGTAGCAGACACCCTGTGGGGTTGGGTAACATTTTGTAGCAGGACAAAGCTGGAGGAGCTGCTCACCATATGAATGTGTTTGAGTAACAATAAGCAGAGGTCCTGGAGTAGTTTGTTAGGCTAGACCATATGAAGGTAAACATTTGCTTTGCGAATGTTACCTTTCTAGTTTCCTATCCATTTTATTTCTGTGGCTTGGTCTTACCTTGCCCCACATATCTGATTTCAACTGTAACATCTGCTAAATGTTTTTATTACCTTCTAAAGAGTTTTTCTGAATTATAACTTGGTTATAATGATTCAACCTCCAGGCCAGGAAGTAAACACTGAATTCCCCCAGGGCCCATATTACCCGCCGTTGGCCATGTGTTTAAGTGATCTATCACTTGGGAATTGTATATTGGAACATGACTGCAGGAGACACTCAGTCTAGTTCCTCCATCTCCCTTCCCAATCTCTCCTGGCTTTATTGGAATGCATATTGCGTGTGTGCCTTTGTTAAGAGCCGACATAAGCGTTCATATCACGAGCCGGGTAATTTCCAATCCTTCGAGGCATCAAACATCTCCTTGGAAGTTTGTACAAATTGCTTTGAATGCACTTTTAACGGGTTCCCAGAACGGCTTGCGTTAGCACAATTACAGACACCCCCGGCAGGTGTTTAGGGTCCCCGTAATTGAGCAGTAAATAAAAAGTTCTGTAAAGTTTACTGGCATTCTTTTCTAAACTGTTGCAGGCTGACTTTGTTTTTACCCAAATCGACACAAGTTATCTGGCACATACGACCCGCTACTACGGTCACGTGTCTCTGACGTCACGTTCCAAGAGTGGACAGGTCCATTCCGTGAACAAGATTGACGGAGTCAGCCGAAAATTCGGGTAAGTCCCAATTCATTCTTGTGTTGGAATTAAAGTTTAGTCTTTACTTCATAATGACTTATTTTTATTTTTGCCTCATACCCTGACAGTGGAGCTGATTAAATGTTTGCAAAAAAAGTTAGAGGTTGGTCAGTATATCTCAACGAAAACAACATAACAGTTGGTTAAAGACAAAGTGAACTGCAGTCAATTTTTCATGTTACATCCATGACACATAAAATGTCATATATCAAACATCCCATATCAGCAACACACCAGACACAGCATTATAAAGTTTAAGACTTTAGCATGCTAGTGATAACATTGTCCCTCCTGACTGAAATGCTGAGACCAATGGTACTACTGGTAAGCCCTAACAACATGAACTGAACTAAAGGACACCATAGCTGCATTCTAGATCTCTCATGATCGATGGCCATCTGACAACATTTGTAAATTTGACAACATGTATAAACTTGTGCCTCCCATACCAGTTGATTAGCAAACTGCAGTGCACAATAAAGTGTTGGTTATTTCCCCAATAACACAAAGCTTAAAGGGCTAAACGTGTCCCTATTCGCACAGCACCTGTAAGCTTAAATTACGTCCAGTGACCCATAAACCATGGAGCGGTATAAATGACACTACCAGAGCCAACCAAATGGTTATGGGGCTTCTTCAGATATATGAGACGCCCTTAATTGCTGTCATTCTTATCCCCTTTACAGGCCAGTTTGGTCATTCCTCAGTGCCATGCTGGAGCAGCTATCCCCACCTCGAATGGTTGGAGTAATGTTAGTGGGGGTGAACTAAAGCTAATAGCTAACATTAGTAGCCTGGCTTGGCGCATGGGAGGCTCCAAAAGGATTAGACAATCGTGTGATAACTCTCCAAACCATTAGGGTTGTTCTGCTAGAGTTTGCACTAATTTGGCCACTCTGTCAATGCTTCGACGTACTGTATGGCGCTCTTTCTGAGAGGAGTATCTTTTGAGATGTAGGGAGGAAAAAAACTTGCAAGAAATGAATACGAGTGTCTTTTACATTTTTCATTGCTAGGATACCGAAGCCTTCTCATCCTTCTCAAGTGTTGGGGTAGTCAAACTCACTTATTGCAAAATCAGTCTTTTTCAACCCTCTCTTGGTTGACCTTTGTTGTGTGCATGTCAACCTTGGGTACATACACAGCTCACATTAGGTCAAATGTTAGGAAGAGTCATTCTCTTAAAGGCATCGAATGCAATTTCAGGGCAGTAAAACTGGATTTTCAAAGTCACTTTTCTGGTCATTTTTTTAAATGTAGTAAGTTGAATAAATCCTATCCCATAATGTACGGTTATCTGTGAGGCAAAAATGCGATGTCGCTGACAGAAAACGGTTGCTTGTTTTGTATCATAGGCTGGTTCTAACTATTTATGGGTGGTACCCAAAACATAAAAAGATGCCTCACGTAGCTTGGTTTGGGGCTACTTCAAATGTTTCCAATGTCAAATGTGCTAAGAAAAGGCAGTAAATGTCAATATTGGACAGATTTCCTCCTCCAGAATATTCTTTCTTTTGCCAATCTAAAGTTGCATTGGATGGCTTTAATTCAAAAGCAAAAATTTCCCTCTCAGTCTTAGGCATTATTGATTGATTTAACTGTGTTGACTTCATACATGTTGTACCATACCAGCACGTCAGCAAAACATACTGCGTCTGCACAAAACCCGGATTTTTCACATCTTTTGTTGGATGTTTGGTCAATGTTGCATCAGAATTTTGCCTGTTGCAGACAATATCTTTTTCAACACAACATTTGAAAATTACAGACGGGATGTCATCCTTAAATACGCGAATGCGATCTTCAACGAGACGTTCTGCTGAAGTGCTACGCACAATACATTACGGGTTTCGCGTAGTTGCAGTGTGTCCTCCCGACGAGCTTACCATAGTATGTGTCACTCTTGTATTGGTAGGTTGAGGCATACTGAAGTTGAGTACTTACCATAGAATGTTACACTGGCAACTTTTGTATCCCTCCCTCCTACTGATGGTTTGAGTGTGACTGGTTTGTAGTCTATAGATACTGCATCATTTGGTGATGATAACTTTATATTCTGAAAAACAAGAGCAGTTCTTGTATATATTTTGCTGGCTCTCAATTGAATAACAAGTCTTAATGATCTAACTAAACATAGATTTTTAATTAGTCAAGAGAGTTATCACTCAAATAACAATGGCAATAGTTAAAAAAATACTTAGGTTAAGATAGAAAGCACATTGTTTAGCAATATAGCTCAAAGGAAAGCTATACAACAGTTAAAAGTATGTTGATAAAATGTACAAATTTGGATTGCTATATTGCAATGTTATATTCCAAGTTTTCTGTTAAAATTGACATGTGAACTTACAGTGATTTGTACGTCTCTTGCCATGGGGTTTAGAAGATGCAGTTGTAAAGTCTTAGGTTCATCTGAAAAAAAAAAGAAAAAAAAAAGAAACAGTTACACGTATGTCCATAACAGTCTTGAATACAATAACATGGTGTCACAGCAGTTCAGATAAAAGGGATTCCAGAAGCTTTACAAATAGGCACTCTCTGTCTTGACAGCTGGTGTTATGGTTGTCAGTTTTTGGTATTTTTCAGCCTTTGGTGTGAGGTATGCAGAATTACTCATTTTTCAGCACCAAGGGAAGTGCATTACTCAAAGGGTTTTGCAGTATCCATCATGTGCTTCGGTGTGTGTGATGTGTTATCAGTTCTCCCCCGCAGCACTGCTTCAACCGAATTGTTGCTACACTGGATCTCCAGACTTATCCAAAGTGGAGGAAATGAGTACTCTCTTATCTCAAAACCCTTTGAGCAATACCCTGTCCTTGGTGCTGGAAGATTAGTAATGCTGCATACCTCACAACAAAAGCTGAAAAATGCGGAAAACTGACAACCATGGTACCAGTTGTCATGACGGAGTATGCTTAGATTGCAACAATGGCAGGGCATTGTGTGATTGTGTGCCAATTCTTCTATCACTCCCACAGAAGCTTATCTCTGATCTGCCGAAGCAGGAAATCACAATATTACCAGAAGTCTCATTGTTCCGCTAGCAAGGATTTACTGGAGTTTCATAATCCAATGAAGGTTTAAGAACAAACACTCCAACTAATACAATCCTTCATCTTCAATAACAGTATCTGATCATGCACCTATCTGACATTAGTAATAAAAGGAAATTGAAGAGTAGATGGTATCGGTACTGCCCTTAGAGAGCAGACTTTTTAACACTAATCCTCAAAGTGTAGAAATTAACAGTACTTTCCCTCTGTGCAAATTTTTAGGATAAGCTCGTCTGTAAAAGCAAATATTATAGACCCAATAATTTCTAGTTAACCTAATAATCTCTAGTTAAAGAATTTTGAACCACATGCATTCAAGGAATTTAAGAGTTAGTTCATCTCTGGTAACTAACTGCCAAAAAAATTACAATGATATATATCAGAAACTACTGGACCTGTGTGCTCACAGAGAGTACCATGAAACCCTTTTCATGTGGCAAATGCTTTCTTCAAAGAAAGGTACAAATAACATCTACTCCTCTGCAATTTTCCACTACCTACAACTTTCTACTACCTACAACACAACCAGGGACACTCTTTCAATCTCAAATCCACAGATAACCTAGACCGAGAAACCTGCTGGTTCAACAAGGAGTTAGAGGGGAAATATATGAGAGAATGTACAATCCCAACCTCAACAGCAAAAAGGAGGCCTACGTGTTTGGACCCTGCTGTGCCACTCCTGCAAGACAACATAAGCTCCTGTGCTCAAACAACAGGAGCTAACTGACTCATTAGCATTTACCTTATTTTAGCTTTGTCTTTTTTTTGTTTCCTATGGATTGTCTAAAATTTCTCTTCACCTCATTCACATATCAATTCATACTGTAGTTTTACCTGTTTAACTACAAATTCTGTTAGTCACTGACAAAAAGTAGAGAAAACATTCAAAATCTATCCAGTACTGTTGATTGAGAAACAGTTTTCTTGTGTATCTCATTACATGAATGTCTAACCTTTACTGACGCTTTCTTAAAAAGTTTGGTAGTTTAAAAAAAACTACTCTGGAGAGTTGAATGACATTCCTATGATGGATATATGGGAAGGGGTAAATTCATCAAACAGCATGTAAACCTGGATAACATCGCCCTGCAGCCAAGCGAGAATACAACACTCCCGGAAGACATGGAGTTCCAGTAATCCCTATTCCGTAAAGGATTACTCGCACACCAGACACCTAATACCACTGGCATTATATTGCCTAATACTATTCCACACTCCATGTTCTGACTTGCAAAGAAATCTCTTCCCCTTCTATTCACTGATGTTCATGGTTTCAAAAGAGATGCATAGAAAAGGATACAAAACGGTACTTACGTTCAAGACTAGTATTATAATACATGTACGTCCCTCCCTATCTAAAAGTCTTAGAAATACAGCTTCAGTGTTCTAGCCAGTATCCGTCTTTCCAACACGATATCTTGGACGGACAAAAATCGGTGTGTAAAGATATGGATAGAGATGTCATTAAACTAAGCTTAGTCTATTTATCAAAATTTGCACCTCAAAATGCAGGAAATTAAGCCTTACAGACGGTCAAGATTTCAAATTTTCCCAGGGGGAGCATGCTCCCGAACCCCCCTAAGGTTGTCGCACCTTCACTGCTCAACATGTTACATCAAACAAAATTGAGATGAAAGACAGGTTGGCTAGAACACTGTACAGCTTGTAATTATATTTTCATTATCATATACATGTGCGAATATTCAAGAATTTGGATTAAGAAAAGTCAAGAATTGTTTTGGACAGATTCTAGCTCCCTGCAGTGTGAATAATGATGACGAATAATGAACTAAAACTGGGAACTGTTTGTCACTTAGTATAAGATATCCCCGGGGGCCCCCAGGAAAATCCAAGTCGACTTTACAGTATCGTTACGGGTAATATATAAACTCTAAGCATTTTAATTGTTCTAACTGTGTCTAGTTCCTTTGACAGCAGCAACTTTTGAGACAATTTTGTCCTGTAGATAAAAAAAATGTGTATTCTATTGTCTGTCTAGCAGCAAGTTGTTACAAATGTGAACTGCAATGATTCTCATCCTAATGTAAGGACACCAACCTTGTCAGAAAACCCATTACAAGTGGAAGAACGTAGAAATATGTCATAATTATATTTCAGGCCAGTGAAAAGTTGGTTCGGACAAGTGGAAATGTACTTGCCTGATAGGGCAAGTGGATTTTTGAAAACTAGTCCACCCCTGGCTACCTTGTTGTCTGTATGGGGACAAGGTACCTGCAGTTCCGGCACAAAGCTTTTGACGTGTATGGCAAAGCAGCATGGACCTTGACAAAAAAACCCTGACAACTACAATGTACCTCAATGTGATCCCTAGGCCAGGACTTTTAGCTCGAGCAACTTGCCTGAAATGATGACGATGATTTATACTGATCTACCACAGTCTGTCCAACAGCTGCCCAACGACTCACAAGTTTTACTAGAGAAAAGCCCGGAGAAATCTTCACAAAATGAACCCCTTTATCGGCTCTGACTTCCTCCTTGCAAACTATCCTTTGGCTTGAATGCACAGTAAATCTTGTTCAAACCCTGGATCCTCCGAACATAGTTAGCTATACATCATGTAAATGTACGTCCACCTGAATCTTCAACCACTATGTCCAAGATGGAAGCCAGCCAAGAAGGAGGATGAAAATTTTATCAGAGAGGATGAAGTGCCAGCTTTCAAATCTAAGTCTCCACAACCTAACACTGCGTCAGAGCGAGTTCCGTGAGGGGTCACACCATTCATTTCACAGTAACCTATTTGTGATATTCCCACTGTTCATGGCATAAAAGCGATAGTGGTTACCACTAAATCAGCAACTTTTCTTTGAAATCACGGATCAAAAAGGTGGTATTCAATACCTTAACTTTTATGCCCGTGAGGGATTGTTTACCGTAAAGCAAGGCTTTGCTTGTTCCAAATACTTCATGCATTCAAGTATTATCTGGAAACTTCAAAGTGCTTCGTGGCCTGGACAGAGAGGCTCCAGGCTGTTAGTTGCCTTTCCATCTTATGTTTTGACAGGAAATTTGATGAGTCAGCTTTAACTTCTACTGTAGAGTAATACAGGATCTTCACTATGGATGGCCACAGGGGGATTTGCTGATTCCTGTACCACATTGTCGGCCTCAAGGGGTGGTGGATTTTGTAAGGACTGCAGAGTCTATTATTAAGTATAGTTCCATGTTGCAAGACAGCATCCAATAGTGCTATAGCCTATAGGTGTTTCCCAGTTTGTTAGTACCTTGAGCTCTTCCAGAATGGCAAATTTCCTGTAAAATGGATAAAAATCTGCAGGCTACATGGATTCTTATCCAAACAGCCAAGTTACAATCTTGCTATTGGCACTGAATAAACATCACAGTCAAGAAGGATAAGCTCCAGTCAGATTCTACCGTACCCTGCCTCTAACTACAGTGCGTCTACAACTACGCAGACATAAAAGGGTCGGAATCCTTGCAAATACATCAAACAGATGGCTGATAGATTAGGAAATGGAACACACAGTTGGAGCAGTGCTCCCGATTGCTACCATTGCCTTTGATGTATGTAATCATAGGAATACGCTAAATTGTAATTGCTTTCAACCTGTGACATGTATCATCAACTATATGATGGAAAGCTATCTGAATAAAAGTACATAATATATTTCTATTATCATCAGTTTTTCATTGCACCCCCCCCCCCATAAAAAGAGGAATGATACTGGGGAGGGTTGTCAAAATGTTTGCACAAATCTCATTCAGACAAACAGTCCATAAAATTTTTTCTGGACTTTTACATAACAGTAACTGTTGTTGATTTGTTTACCAGATAATTCAAAAGAATCAAAGCAAAAATGTGATATGCCTGACTGGCTAAATGCTATACAGGTTCATGACCACAGTTATAGGCTTTATTTTGTTTCCAACGCAAAAGAAAATGTGCAAAAGACAAGCATATGGTTAGCTTTAGGTTGTACTATTAGGCAAACAAGACATTGCAGGCATAGGCTGTGTTCCTCTAATCATAACAAATGGCTGACGTCATTGAAACGCATAAAAGGATAACAATAATGATACATCTTCTTTTAAAATGCTCATTGTCCAAGGAATCTTTCACTATATGACAATCCTTCTGTGAATTCTATCTGAGGGAACTCATGTTGTTCATGATCAGAGTCTAGCTTCCTCCTGACAGAAACTAACACATAAAGTTGCAGTATACGATTTCCTACCAGTGTAATTTGGACCTGCATTAGATTCTAGATCCAACAAAGAAACAAAATGGTCAATACAGTTTAGTAAGTATGAGTGGGTAAAGTCACTTTGTTATACGCTTGAAATCTTACAACCCACTCCAATCAACTGCAGACCTGGATTCTCTGTTTGTCCACTTAAGTTTTATTAGACCATTGTCTGCCATTTGCCTGAGGGCGATTCTAAGAATGGGAAGGTAGAGAATTATGTGGTGCAGTGCCCTTGTGACCTAGGCTGTGTAAGAAGTTTAGCAGGTAAGCTGTACAGGGCTTAGCACCATAAAACCAGAGTACGAGTCAAAAAGCTCACTAAAAGAAAGACCTGTGGGAGGCTAAGTGATTTTCCATGATTTTAAAAAAAGGTTTAAAAAACCTGTCTACAGTTGAAGATACATGTAAATGTATGTGTATGAACATCCACAAGGTAAAAATTTTGTTGGACTTCATATGCAAAGCATGTGAAATCTGCTGAAGCTTGTGGAACACACTGCATGTGAAGACTTTCATTATTAAATGTCCATTCTTGTAGACCAGCCATAATAAGAGGTCCCCAATCTTTGCATAAATTTGACAATTTATAACAGCTAAGTAGATATCATTGACCAATAAGGTTATAGAAACGGCTGCCTTGTATGATTCATACTTGTGGACTGAGAAACTTACCAACTGACAGTAGTGTGCCAAAATCCAGCATTTCTGTGGAGGAGTAGATACCTGGGGCTGGGGAAACAAGGGACACAGATCAGTTAAACACTTCACAGTATGGACACAAACAAGACAATTGTTATGCAGTATCACTTCACAGTATACTTATGTATTACAAACACCTATATCACAATAAGCAGGTAAAACAATATATTTGTCTTCAAAGATTTTGAAAAAAAAGTAACTCTTCTACATGTACTATATATAGCTAGCAGACAAGGTCACTGCATCACTACATACAAAAGTTGGTGTGTATTAACTTAAAGTTTGAACAAAATACGCGAAATGACTTCTTGCAAAGTTTGAACAAAATAAGAGATGATCAAAACACAACTACTGTGCTTTTATGAAACCTTAAACTTATATATAATAAGTTAATGGCAACAAAAATACATTAATCTTGCCCAATAGTCCGAGCTCTAGAGATAACACTGTATTACAGTAACTAGATAAGATGTCCTGCTGTTGCGATCCTATCCCGTTGCCGTGGTAACGTACCTGACGTGACCTCCACCTCCACGGGGAGGATGAGGGACTCGTGGTTGGGAAGGGTTTTTATCCTGATGAACGCCGTGTGATTTTTCTCCTCCCTACCGACGAAACTCGCCCGCATGACCGGCTTCGTTTCATAGGGAGGGATTTCCTACAAAATAACAAGACGAGTTGTACTCGTAACCAGACTTGCAATTAGGCCATGTTGATTTGATTATATGGATGACATCCGCACACGCATGAATTTTCGTCCGTTTCCCAAAAAAAGTTTCGACCATATTGTAAATCGTACAATGCAGCTATAAAATGAGCAATATATGCCATACATTGCAAAAAAAATTTGGAAAACGATACTAATGTCGTAGAATGCCAAAATCAATTCCAAAGGAAGAAGACAATGTGAAGAAATGAAGAGTCTATTATTTGCCATACTATACTGTGTACTTAGTCATTTGTTCAATCTTCATGACCACATACTGTAGATTTCATAATGAAGGCAACTTTTTTTTTGCCAAACTTTTTTTTATTCGCACGCTCACATCAGTTTTGGGGTTCCCAGAGGATGTCATCCATATAATCAAATCAACATGGCCTTACTGGAAATACCAACGGAGCCTTGCTTGAACAAGCAAAGCAGTCATAACTGGTAGCGACTGCCCAAAACAAAATTAACAACTACCCAAACATCAACACAAATCAGTGATAGCAGCCTTTTTTTTGCTTTTTCTATTACTTGCTTATTGTCCTCACAAACAAGCAGTGTTCTAGGAGGCCTGAAATTTTTTCGGTCATCTCAATTTTGTTTGATGTACATGTACATGTACATGTAACATCATGAAATCCTGACACCCTTGAAACACAATTTCCTGCATTTTGAGGGGAAAATTTTGCTGGTAGACTAAGCTTAGTTTAATGACACCTCTTTCCATATCTTTACAGGCTGAATTTTGTCCATCAAAGGTGACGGATTGGGCAAAATTTTTGCCCATCATGAGTGGCAAAATTCTGTCAAATGACGGAAAGACGGATGCTGGCTAGAACCCTGCAAACAAGGCAATGCAGTATCATTTATACGATAACATTTTGATTCTCTGAATTTAGTCAGTGCTAAGGTAGTTCCAAATTGTACTGCTGCTTCCCAAAAGTTTCAGAAGATTGCATGTATTTCATCTGTTTCAAGACACCAATATATCCTAAGAAGACCCTTCAGTTTTCGTGGCGCCTCGTCGTTAGGACTAAAATATGTGCATTCCCATCACAGATCAATTTGTGCTGAAAGGTATCGTTGGCCCGGAGTGTGCTGCATCTCCTAACAAGCCCCGAGGGAGGTAAAACTTCGCCGGCAGAGAAGCACCCTTACTTTCATCTTTTCAGCAAGCTAATGGGGTCACCCATGTTCAAAGGGTGAGCCAGGTACTGACGACAAACCTGGCTCTTTTTAGAAAGTCTGGAGGCAGAAGCCCCTTCTGTTTGAGTCAGATCGATGCGAGCATGCAATTTTGTTGCAAGACAATCCATACAGCTCCTTAGTCACCTCCAGCATTGCCAATTATAAATCTCAAGGATAAGTGGAACCTATAATTACTAACTAATGCTCAACTTCTCTGCTTGCTTGAGGCTATTGTTATTAACAGAATCTTCCAGTCTGCTTCCTTAACCTATAGCACAATAAAGTGCATGATGACTCTCATTTGAATTTATCACCCGTGACCCCTCCTCCACTCGACCTTGTTGAAAAGCGGCCGCATGGCTGAACAAGCGATCAAGGAAAAATAAAGGCTTTGATTGATTGAAAGTAGCTGTTTGGATAGCAATTACATGTATCTATTGGTTATGGGGTTAGGCAGCAGGGAGAAGGTACATATGTAAACAATGATAAACTGAAGCCTTAGGGTACTTTATGGCAACCATGATTTCATACATTGAGAGACTATTTAGTCCTTCATAATGAATGCACTTGGCAGAGTAACTCATTTTGAAACGAAAGGTTAACTGTTAATGTGATCAGATTGACCAAAACCTCTTTTTCGTGAATACGCAAATCACGACATTCGACACAGAACTGCCAATTCTGTGAAGCCTTCAAGGTTCGTGACCTCTGTGAAGGTCGCAGACATGGAGATTCAGACAGTTATGACCTTTGCAAAGGTCGCTTCCATGGAGACTGGAAATATCTCAAATTAATCAATACAGACATGACTTAAAGGCTCTGGCACAAAGCACTTAAGATCCCAGAATGTGCCCGTCAGCCTTCAATTGACCTTGAAGTGACTTTCCAGGCCCGAGATGCAAGATTCTTGATAAGGATTTTAAGGAAATGAAACCAACTGTTGGATGCGTGTGTTCACTACTGCATGAGCTTAATAAGTGCTTCTCCCTTGCAATTCTATTACTACTTGTGAAGTTCTGCAGCTGCGATAATCTAAAATTTAATGGGTTTCTTTCAATTGATGTCGGGAATTTGCCTGTCTGATGAACAATCTTCAAGCTTGCAGTCATTACTATTTGGCTGCTATTCATACGAAGGACGTGCGTGGGCTGTAATTATACTATGCTTCTTTTATGTTGGGGAGTTGACCTGTCTGATGTATGAGTTTCAGGCTCGTTCTCATTTAAATGTGCAAAATGCTGTCGCCACTGTCTACGACTAGATTTGAGCCAAATCACGGACCTCAACATTGCTTTCTTTACTTTCCCACTACACTTACTATGTTTCACGAAAAATGTACCACAATACTAGGTTTGGTTGATGACTTGGAAGAAATTATAGCCGCTTTGGATTTCATACCTGTTGCAGAGTTCTGTAACCTCTGTTACCGCTCAAGTACGATGGTCGTGAAGTTTAGATAGAGCTACATATTGGACAAGAAATTGCCGTTTTGATCAATTTTTCCAAGTTTTCTGGGTTTTTAGAAAGGAATGTTCGCCACCATTTGTAGCCAAGCTAGCTCAGATGTTTTACAGTAATGACTGTAACCTCCGTTACCGTTATTTGTTACTTTCAATGTTAGCTACTTCACCTGGTATAAGAAAGTTGTCCATGTTCGTACTTATGCTCCCTTGCTTCTAAAGATGAAGCTAAAAACTGTAGATCTTTTTGGAGGAAAACAAAGCCAAAGTCTGTTGTTGTAACCTCCCTTACCGGTATTCTGTACATTTCAATGAGAACGAGCCTTCAAGCTTCAAGTCGTTACCATTTGGCAGATTTCCATCAAAAGGAAGTGAGGTTGTCTTACCCATAGTTTCTGTGGCGCTTCTGTCTGACCCGATGGCAGCTCGAGGTGAAGGTCTCCACCACTGCTGTACATTTCCACAACCTGCAGGACACACAACATCAAACACACCTCACCAACTGTGAACTAGCCAGGCTTGATAGAGCCAAGTCATTTAAGCTCTGTTCAAGGAAGAATACCGTTATCCCTTCCCCACACACGTACACAGAATAGATATGATAGACAGATATACATGTAGAATATATGAATGGAACATAGATATAAGTATCCTGCAGAGACCCAAAGCCCATGTTTTATCTTCATATTTTCTTGCTATTTTGCTCATGAACTTTTTATTTTACGTTCTTTTTGCTGCTGGAGAAACCTATGGCGAACTTTCTCAATAAACTGTGAAATATACAGCTGAGAAACTCTGATTTGTAGTCAGGCTTTAAAACTTTATGAAGTATAAAGAATGCCGATGCTGTGACACCTAGTTACACAAAGGAGTTTCATTTTCAAACAGTCTTTGGCAGAGACGTCATAAATTCTGGTAACGGCTATTAAAGTCAGCTCATTTTCAGCCCAAGAGAGAGGGAGTCTGATCTGGTTTCAAAGGGAGAAATTGGGACCCGTGGCCCTTGGAAATAAAACACCCACATAAAGTGACTCGATGGTCTATTTCAGCATTTGCCATTACTTTTCGTATTTTTTTCTTTTCAACTCAACGGACATCACAGTCACACATTCTCAAAGGCTTTTGAAGTTGCAAGTCTTTTGAGGAAAGATGGCATAACATTGGCATGACTGTTATAACAGGATATATGACAGCCATTACAGTCACTCCTATAGTAATACTGTACATCACTTTATGTTCACGGTAGCAAAAGTTTGTGGTCTGAGAAAACTGGACATGTTTGCGGAAGTATACGTTCGCGGTGGCGGCAGGTGCAGCAAAAAGAAAGTCGGCAAATTATTTGTAATGATAAGTTCGCGGTACAGAAGTGACCACGAAACCCGCGAATATAAAAGTACAGCGAAAAAAATTGTGATTTGTGATAAAAATAAACACTCAAAATAGGAACTGAGCAACAATGTGCAAAAACCAGTGCATTACTGTCCGAGTAAATGGCCACATTAACTGGAGGTAGAGGTTACCAATGCCACCGAGCTCCTGCAGTGTGAATATCAGATTATAATGGGGTTTGCTTCATAAGCCCTACCGTGTAACATGATAAATTCTGCAATCCAATTTTCTTGTTAAGTCATTTGCTCTAAGCTGGCTGAACTGACTAGTTCTGCTTTGAAACACCTGAATCAAGTCAGAGAATCAGAAAAGTGACGTGTCGTTGTGGAACTTAAAGGTAATAAATACTAGTAGCTGGAACTTGAAGGTGTTCTAAACTTTTATTAGCCAATGGGATCTAATTTCTTCGTCTGCAAGTTACTGTAATTCTCTTATGTTCACGGGAGCAAAAGTTCATGGTGTGAGAAAATGGAGGTGTTCACAGAACTATATATGTTCACGGTGGTGGCAGGTGCAGAAAAAAGAAAGTTGGCGAATCATTTGTTACGTAACAGTAATGATAAGTTTGCAGTACAGAAGTGACCGTGAAAACTGCGAACATAAAAGTAACGTGAAAAAATCAGGAATTACAGTAGTGCTTCAGGAGATATACATCTTTGTCAGTATTTTCTTATCTTTGAACAGTGAATTTCGAATCACTATTATATATAATGTAGGTTGATTTATGCTGATGGGGTGTTAGCTGGGGCAGAAGGGTGTAGTTAGTTGGCACAATTTAAAATATGTAATAACTTCGAATCGCTATACAACGTAATGTGTTTCTTCTTCAAGTGCCCTAGGTTGATTTATGCTGATGGGGTACTACCTATTACAGTAGGATGTACTTAGTTGACACAGTCGTCTAAATTTACTACATGCATTACCTGGGATACCTCTATATTAACTTAATGTCTTTTGTTGAAATATTGACTGCTTTTAAAAGTTTCTTACATTTAAGCAGGATTAAGTTGAAAGCTGCTAATGTAGTGTATTCATCTACTTTGCCTTTAAAATTGCTAACAAAGTAGAGACTGGTTGGTGGACTAAAGCCTGACGTATGATGCATCTGTTCCACAAGCGTGAAAACCTTGATGGGTACGCCCGTGAAATATCACCGGGTTCGTTCTAATGGGTCGTGCTAAGAGTCCGCACCGTTACCCAGAAGAGGCCACGACGGTTCAGCGTTTCAAGATAAAAAGCATGATGGGGCATACGTATATCCGGACACGCTTCGATCCGTTATTTCTGAAAAGGTGTTTATCATCCTGGCTGTTGCAGACTTTGGTCTTGTCTCGCGCGAGTCGGCTCCAAAAGTGACAGAAAAAACACCTGGGCTCTGCAGATAAGAGCCTAATAAGAAGGTACAACACTGCAAGGCTTCATCTCATCTTGTTACATTAAATGGCCCCACCCTAAGAAATGGCCCCCAAGTTGAAGAGGTTGTGATGTGCCAGCCAGTCTTACTGAAAATCAATGTCTGAATGAGACGAATCTTCTCCTGCTCTTCTACCCCACATGAGAAAGCATAGTGTATCTTAATAATACTTTATCTCTTTTGCTGGGAGAGCACGCATGACGCATGTCGGCCTGGATAAAGAGCTGTGTGGAGAAGATTAGTATGAACTATGGTTCACCTTTGCTGGGAAGAAGTCGGTGTTTGTGAAGATGCCCTGTCCCCCCAGAAGCCGTAAAATTGAATTATAAACGCAGGGCTCGAAATACTGTTTCCTGCGTACACACGCAGGTGCAGGTAACATAATTATATTAAAAATTTCTTTCATGTATACAACATAAATTTTAACTTTAGTCCATCAAAAACAATGCTTTTAAGGTGTGTAAAGGTGACGAAATGGCAGGAGAAAAAGAAGGAGAGAAAACACAAAAAACAACAAAAATAATGGTATGGAGTGAAATGTTATAAGAGGGTGGAGTGTGCCATTTCTTTAAAGACATGACTGACAATGCTTCCCTCGTTATCCTTACAGTAGCACGTTGGCAGAACCTTCTGTGCCTGTGCAAAACCCGGATTTTTCACGGTTTTTCTTGGATGTTTGGTCAATGTTGCATCAGAATTTTGGCTGTTGCAGACGATATCTTTTCCGACAAAGCATTTGAAAACTACGGTACGTCATCCTTAAATACACGAATTCGACCTTAAACGAGATGTTCAGCCGAAGTGCTATGCACCACACATTACATGTTTTGCGCAGGCGCAGTACGTTCTGCCAACATGCTCCTCACAGCCATGTATGTGGAAAGTCTCACCTGTAGTGGTTCACTATGTGGGTTGTGCATATTGATGACTGGCGAGAAGCTGCTATTTAAGGGCACACGCGCCCCCAGAAATGGTCTTAATCTGTAGGGGTTGGGCACACCCACACCAAAAACCTGAAACAGACACAGACAGAATCAGCAACAATGGCACTCTCAAGTGGAATGCCTTTACACACAGTACAGCATTGATCCGATCTACACGCGCGAGCAAAAACCTGACGTTCGAAAACTGCATACGCACGCGAGCAAACTAAAACTGAATTTTTTCTGCATCTAAATTGGTCTGCTTTGACGTACATTCAGATCATACTTTACTTTGAGGGCTGGCGTATGATCTGAACGTACGTGCTCAAAGTAGGCCAATTTAGACGCAGAACAAAATTTGACATAAGCAGTTTTCGTACGCTTGTGTGCGTACGCAATTTTTGTACTTTAAGTTTTTGCCCCCGTGTAAATCGGGTCATTGATTGACTGACATGTCTACAGGGTTCAAAACTACAAATTGAAATCATGGAAAAAGTCACCCGAGTGTCACAAAATATTTTCTTGCGAGTGCGTGCTATGACTTTTAGATCTGAAAAGAACTAAATGTCTAAGTTTTAATTGGATTTCTGGAAACAATCCAAGATGCAGCTAAGTAAAGCGATATGGCCAAAGTGACACAAAGTCACCAATATGACACGAGACCAAAGATGAATTATTGGATCAGTTTCCTCATAATACTCGACGCTAGTACAGCATACATGTATGTCACTGATGGATACTGCCCATCCTATACGGCATTTGGAAAACATAAAACTAATCTCCTGCTACAGATGTAGACACACACATTAATTGTAAAAATCCATTACCGTTGCTTTCCTGACATCAGACAAACAAACGGCTACATATCAATTCTGATGTAAAGCTTATCTTAGCGTCAACTCTGGCAATTCCACTGACCCTAAGACTGCCATATAGAAAACAGAAAAGGTGAATTCAAAGAGATAATGCAACAATCCCGAGGTACTGCAATTCACTTTATGTTCACGGTAGCAAAAGTTCACGGTCTGAGAAAAATGGAGGTGTTTGCGGAACTGTGTTCACAACAGCAGCAGGTGCAGAAAAAAGAAAGTCGGCGAATTATTTGTTAACGGTAATGATAAGTTCACGGTACAGAAGTGACCGCGAAAACTGAAGTAGTACCCTGAAAAAATCAAGAATTACAGTATATGATATTCATCTAGCTGCTGTTGTTCGTCCATCATTCAGATATCTTGAGACATCCAGGTGTTCAAGACATTCTTGGGAAGGCCAGGATAACTCGGCTTGATTGATGGACAGTCTTGGGGTGGAATTATATGAGTTGATTTGTGTCCTTGTATGAGTTAAAGCAACTGGGCAGAGAAAAGCCCGCAGACAGTTTAATTATATTTTCAATACAGGCGGCGGCGCTGCAGAAATGCCTGCTGGCCAGGAAATGTCCTGATATCGTACTCAAGGCCACGCGAAAAGTTATTGGAGTCTGAGCAGCCAAGCTGTGACAAATAAGTCCCGTTGTCTGCACTCAGGGCTCAAAATACTTCTGTCTGCACTGGTAATGGACCTTTCCTGACTGTCTATCACAATTATCAGTTCAACCAATGATACATTGAAACATGACAATTAAAGGTTCGACCAATGAGAGAGTGGCTGCATGTTGGTCAGATATTTGCATTTTTATGTTTTGACCGAGGTACAGGTGGGACTACAGGAAAGGTCCATTTGTAATTACCTGCACAAGACAAGTTTCACCTCATGCACCTCTCATTTTCTTTCCCATTTATTCCATAAAAAACTGTTTTGAACATTGGGGGAAAATCATTATTTAAAAGATTGTTTGTTTTGGGCCAAATTTCACATTCCCAGGCCAATAGCACCAACTTGCTCTGAATTTCTTGGGAGAGTCCTAAATATGTCGATCAGCAGATGTGTATACACACACACATCAAGGGTGAAAAACCCAATTCTTCTAAAACAGCCTTCTACATACACAACATGTAACCAATTATCAATATAACAAAATGACTGCAGTCTCAACTGAGTAACCTACTAAATTACTGAATTATGTAATTTTGTATTAATTTTCTCCCTGCGGTTCAACTTAAAAAATATAGAGTAGCTGCTCGCTAGTTGAGCAACCTTGACTTTATGTATCAAAATATATAAATTTAAAAAATCACTTAATGTTAGAAATCCCAGCCAGAAGGCATGACCCACCTGGTAAGGAAAAGTGCCTTTGTTTGTTTGAATAAATAGTGTGTTTTCAACGTTGCCCACCATCCGCGCCAGGAAGACCACATCGAACGACGTGTTTCCGCCCGGAGGGAGCAACTGTGGACGGAGATAAGAAACATGGCATGAAGTAAAAGAGCCAAGATACTCCCATATATCACAGTACAATGCTTACAGTGGCATTAAGGAAGGACTGCCTCCGTGATAACGAAAAATGACCTCATTTCATGAGCTGATTCCTTCTATGTTATCAAAGGTTACACATGCACTGCTGTAAATCTTAAAATATTTGCGGTTTTATCAATTTTTGCAGTTTTCGTTGTGCTCCACTGTAAAATCGTGACACTGCGAACTTGTGTTTTTGTGCTACTCTATTGCTTCCCACTCCATATATACCGTAAAATCAAATAATCCCCTAAAATTGAATAAATTCTGTCTGTTGGGATCACACCAATTTACTTCCTTCTTTCTTAGACATTTCACAGTAAAAATGAATCAAGCAAGAGGTCAAAGGAACATATTCACCCCTAAGACTTCAGATTAATTCTTCATATTGTCTGTTGTTAGCACATCGCGGCAGAACGTACTGTGCAAAACCCGGATTTTTCAAGGTTTTCGTTGGATATTTGGTCAACGTTGCATCAGAATTTTGCCTGTTACATATCTTTTCCAACACAACATCTAAAAACTATAGACGGAATGTCATCCTTGAATACATGAATACGGCCTTAAACGAGACGTTCTACCGAAGTGCTATGCACAATACATTATGGGTTTCGTGCAGGCGCAGTACGCTCTGCCAACGTGCTCCCGAACACCCACCTTTTGTTGAAAGAATGAAGAATGGAAATGTAGCGTTGTCCCCGACACGGCCTCCAATCGCAGGCTTTCTTTTCGGCTGGGGTTGATAACAACAACTTTTTCCAGTTTGGGGATCCCGACAGGCCTGGAAAAAAACACACAGATATGCTGTCAGTCTTACAAGCTTTCTTAACATTTGTTTCACTTGGTCCAAAGCTAACAATTCAATCCTTAGAATTCATATTTTCAGCGCCTTTAATGATTCCAACAACAAAGCAATCACATGAAACATTGTTACAATTATACAGTAACATATTTCGATGCTAAGGATTATTTCGTGGGTTGTCTGATATTAGGCTAAGACATTCACATAAGATATAGTATTACATGTCACATATGGACACAGGTTCTGTAGTATTACTCTTTAACATGTAGCAATTGGTCATGAATACTGTCCATTTCCAACCATGGCCAGTGGTTAGACTATCCCCTTCGTTTCTGTATCTGTATCTGTATAGCTGGTATAACTGCTCTTCAGCGTAACACACCAGAGCTTCACAAGCACACGGCATGGCGGCAGCTGGCTACATGTATATTACGCTAAATGACCGGTTAAATCAAATTTGATAAAAAAGTAGTATGTAAAGTCTTATTTTCAAAGCCTTAATATGTTTTCACTTCAAACAGATCACAATACTCTTAGTGTAGCCTTTAGCAAACTGAAGTAGCTGTTTCGCTACCAATTCTCTCCTGGGGTTAGGCATCAGGGACAAGGCTTATCAATCACACGTCATTCATTTCTAATCCTTTTTTATCCAACTGAATTAGACAAAATTGCTCTAATAATTTCCCATTATCATCATGCCATCAAACAACAAAGAGGCAATCAGAATAAAGCGAACCCAATAGAAGGACAATTAGAGAAGAAAGGAGTTGTGCTAAGAGCCATAATTTAGATTCAATTGTCCATATAATAGCATCGATGTGTTCAATTATAGGTCACAAAGAATGTACGTGTGTCTGACGTACGAAGAAGTTAGCAACATACCAAGGACCTTGAACGTACCAAGAACTGACACATTTTTTTAAAGGGTTTTCACACACTTGCTTGTGATACTCTCCATATATACAGTCTGATATTATTTTTTAAATCAATTGATTCAACAAGAGCCTGCTGTTGTCATTGCATATAGACGAAGGGCAGCTCATACAAGAACTCTATTTACGCACGAAGGCAAACAATACAAATCTAGGATAGTGAAATGAAGAAGAA
Source organism: Branchiostoma floridae x Branchiostoma japonicum (assembly GCA_013266295.2). Classification (NCBI taxonomy): domain Eukaryota; kingdom Metazoa; phylum Chordata; class Leptocardii; order Amphioxiformes; family Branchiostomatidae; genus Branchiostoma; species Branchiostoma floridae x Branchiostoma japonicum. Next base: position 5,835,663 of record CM023827.1, on the reverse strand, counting down.
CAATCACATCATAGTCACATCACCATTACTTTCACATTGTCATCCTCACTGTATACATATACTAGATACAATAGCATTGCCATATGTAACGGCTAAGAATTCAGCATCATTTCCACAACAGGATATTGACACACCATTACCGCAGGTCTATTTTTTTGTTTTTTTAAATTATATGGCTGTGCTACAGAACAACAAGGGATTCCAACAAATGGACCTAATTTTTTACTTCACACAGTTCTAAATCTTTAGTTGAGTGGTGACGGTTGGGATCCCATAAAACTGGTTTAACCACCTAAGTCATTTTTTCTGCAGTTCAGGGACCTGGCAAATAGGTTTTACACCCTATCTGAGACACAGCTCAAGGGGCTTTCCCCATTTAGTCACCTTCACAGAGAAAATCCCAACAAAGTTAGTTCTCATCCTTGTAAAGGTGAAACAAGGCACTGAAGGTGACTGCCCCGGCAATTTAGTTGAGAAAAACTTATTTTCTGATATCTGTTGTAACTTTCATACCTGGTAGTTAATGTTTCAGCCTGTAAAGTAAGTCCAGAGATTACAGTGGTAGAAATACTTTTTTTTCAGTGTTCTGCAGTTATTGTTTTTTGTCAAAATTTTGTTCTGCAATTCAGAAATACTTTCAAAAATTTAAAAAATTAAAAAAAAAATCTTTTTCAGCTTAGTAGAAATATTTATATGACGATAACAGCAGGAAGTACTTAATTTTGCCTCTAGAAACTGTGCTACCTGGGTTTAGAAACAAAATATGTTGTTTGTGCAGCAAAACTGTGGCCATATCCATGGAGGCTGACACCATTGAACCCCTAGCCTGATTTTTTCAATCTGCAAAATTGCAGGTTGCTTAATTTTTATTCTGCCATTTTGAAAATGACTGCAAAATGCAGACTGCAATGGGTATTTCTACCACTGGATTATATTGTTACTGTTTAATTTCTGTCTGTACCTTGCAATTGCTGTGCATTGTAATAAAAGTAGAATCTAGGGCACATTACAGAGACATTACTGAGTTGTCGGTCATGGCACTTTGACTTTGTGAAACCATCATGCATCTAAGGCCCAATTTCTACCAGACAACAATCTCTAAGTGACCTAAATTGTATTTGTGTGCGTGACCTTTGAGATCATAATTGGAATATTGGGTGTTGTAAAAGGGTGTTCTGAAAGACAGCAAAACACACAAAACATTTTTAAAAATTGCTCTTCATCTATGAAATTCGTTGAGCGATTTGTCAAATCCGGTACTGGATCCATTATATATTATATTTCACTAGATATTGCCAGAATCATTTGGGAATGCATTAAGTTGTGATGTGCAGTTCAGGTAATTTTGACTTTGAGCTCAGCAAACAAGCTAATACAGTCAGTAAATGACCCACGAATAGGTCTGTGCTAATGCACTTGAAGAAGGCGAAGAAAGCCTCTAATGGGCCAAGTAACTTCACTTGCCTTTGACTCTACTGCACAACGATTCAAGTTCAATGCTGACATCCATCCATTTATTTATTTATTTATTTATTTATTTCATCATCAAACGGCTGGGTAGCCTATTCAGCTGGTACGAGCTGCTTTCCAATGGGGCCCAGCACACATTTAAGTACACAAGACATGATTACATTTCGTCAAGCAACAAAAGGTGGACAACAGTCAAATAAAATCCAATGCGTCAAAACAAATTGATGTGTAGCGGTCTTTTAGATCTAACAGTTTTCTATCTTGACTTGCAGGTATCCATATCTACCTTCATACCTCCATGGTAAGATAATACTCTTCTTAGCTTAAACCTTACTAAGTTAGGGATTTTCTAAAAGGTCAGGTCCCATAGGGAGGTATTTCAGGTATAACTCAACATGCCTAAAGATGACATACTGCTGACATTTGCATGGCCAAAAGGAAAAATTGTTAGCAAAATTCAGTTGAAGGTGTGCCAACCTTTTGGTTTCCTAACAGTGATTTTGTTTAACAGTTGATTTTTATGGGAATCTGTCTTCAGAGTCACAGGATAGGAGGACACATTGCATTGTATGACTGTTCTTGTGCGATAACTACAGTTTGGACCCAAGAGAAGATAACTGTTAACATCAACTTATCATCACAATCCATAACGGCCTTCTTAAGTTATTCTGAACACAAATCTGTGGAAACACACACACACACACACACACACACACACACACACACACACACACACACACACAGACACACATGCAGACTAAAAACAAAAATCCATTTTCATGGATTAAAGTATTACTATTATATAGTAAATAAAAATCTGCAGAAACACAGACACACACACACACACACACAGAGGCTGACACACACACACACAGAGACCATAAACAATACCTCCATTTTTCATGGAGGTAAAAACAGTGTTATCGAGATCTCTATTCTTTCATGTAGCCTACTCAGCAGCATTATATAAGAGCCAACGTTATAGTCTCATAATAATATGCACTTTGAAAACACATCACACAAACAAATCTGCAGGCATTCCACAAAGCCTGACCCTCAGTGGACTCTCATGAGCAATCTGAAAACACATCACAGAAACTTGATGCCGAACACTCAGTGAACCCAGACCAACTTTGACCTCCAGCTCCAATTAACACCAATGCTGACTCAGCCGTTTCTGTCTGGTTTCAAGTCATAGTCAGTAGGCCATTGTAATGGAAGCCAGTTGTGTGTGTGTGTGGGGGGGGGGGGTAGTTATGTGTTACTCGAGTATGGTCATGCCCAGAGCTCTGGCCAGCACCCGTTTTTCCGTCAATTGCCGGAACTTTAATTTTGCAGTGTGTGATTACCTGGGCTGACGGAAAAAAAAATCGAGTTGGCTAGCGCCCTGGTCATGCCAAATACCGTCAACTTGAAGGCACATGAAATAGACCGTAAAGAGGTGACTCCTCCCTTTTGCTCCCTAAGTCCCCTAAGCTGCTCAAGCCCTTATAATCCTATTCCCTGACCACATGCAGCAATGGTTGGTATGGGAGAGAGGTCAGCCATTTTAATGATGCAGACAGTGACCCTGTAGGTGTGCTTGGGAGAATTTATAACCTGATGACGGGAATGGCAGCTATATAATGTACAGGTAAGACTGACACAAAAGTTTGCTGTTGCTGTAGCTTTCTCCTGGAGTTCTTTCCCTGTGATGCCATGGTAGAATGCCCTGTGTGCAAATTTTCTACAAAAATATCTTTGCATTTTGAATCACTCATAACATTTACAGATATAACTAGAGGTCAACGATCTCATGCCTTCGTCAAAGGATGTTATCGTTATATAACTTATTAGAAGGTAGAAGTGATATATTAGTCCCCCTAAATATGGAAGTTGGATCGTGAAACTACCCCTGCTGATGCAGTCTGCAATCGTGCATTGGGCAAGAGGATATACATGTAAGGCAACAGGATATACATGTAAGGCAACACCGCCTGCAGCTGCATGGGCTGCTTAATGACTATCCCCTCTGGGACTTTCTCCCTCTGGGACAGCCTGTAGCCCGTGTGTCACAAGGAAGGTTGTGACACATGGAAGGTAACTGAATTATAGAATTGCTTCATTAATTATGCAAATTACATCATCATTTGCATACTGGTCATCTAATTATGTCAAGCATCACTTACCCTACCTATGCCCCAAATATCAGGATGATCCGTCGACCGGTTATTGAGTTATCCTACTTTAAACATTTTCATACAAATGCTCCTGCAGTTCCAGAGCAAGCCGCTAGGGGGCCCAAACTTATGTCACTTCTTCCCGAGCACAAGACCTATCTACCATCCAAAAATCATGACCCTACCTCCTCCAGATCACCATATTTCAAAACCGGAAGTACCGCTGCAGTACCATAACGAGCCGCCAGGGGGCCCATATTCCTATCACTTCTAGACCTCATCAAGACCTACCCACCTACCAAATATGAAGACAATCCATTTAAGCCTTCTCGAGTTATACTGTTGACAGACTCACGCACACACGAACGCCCATGAAAACATACCCTTCTTGACGAAGGCAACAAATATATTGTTTTTAGGAAATAAAAACTAAAGTAGTATGGCCACAATTATCACGGTCATCGGGACTAGCCAAAACCATCATGCAAGTAACAATACAGGGAGGAAGAAAAAGGAGTAGGCAACGGAAAATATGGGAGGATTAAATGACAGAGAATGTCACGACACTAAGGCCCAATTTATACACAGGTTTTCGCGACAGCGGGACTGAAGATGTCGGGACTGCCGACAGCGGGGGCAGCTTTTTTCAGCGTCTAGAGAGGAATTTTATGGTCTTTTCCCCGACAGCGGGAGAAAATCTCGCGACGGCTCCGGAGTAGTCGCCCGGCGGCTCAGCGGGAGTCCCCGACGGCTTTAGCACGCGTATAAAGCCAACCCGTCGGGCTCGCGACGTCGGCCAAAAATCTAGGTCAGCGGTTACATGTAATTTTCCGTATTTCGGCCGGAAGACTCGCCATATTTGTGTTTGGCGCTCTGTTCAGATCATATTTTCGGATATACAATGGCAACATTCTGTGGTAGTGTCGATGAGTTTACGTCAGTCCATGTTGCGGCCTATTGTGGGCCGCGATCAATCAAGTTACGGGTAGAATACATGTACTGGCTACTGTAGATGCTGTCTTTCGCTATTCGTGCGTCTTTATATGTCCTAAATTGCCCACAAAGATTTAGGGAAAGAAAAACTCATACAGTAGCAAGTAATGGACGGTCAGGAACGCTGAACTTCAGGAAAGGTTAAGTGAGTTGGGCTACGTAATCCAAGCGCTACGGGTGTTCTGCCACACTTCCTGACGATGTGTGTAGAGCCGTCCCGACATTGCCGTCCCGACAGCGGCAGATATTGACAACGTCGGGAAAACCTGTGTATAAATTGAGCCTAAGAGAAGCATTAAGTAGAACAGAAAACCGAGAAGGGTGGAGAAAACTGGTTGTCAGATCATCTGTCGTGCATCAACAGTCGAATAATTAGAAGTTAGGGATAGATGAGAGACAGTTGTATTTCACTGAGTTATCCTTCACTTCCAAGAAAAAGGCACTGACTAATGCAAATGTTGGTTCTTATTAATTAGCTATTGGTGCAGGCCCCTAGCGGGACCGAGTTCACCTCCTAGAAGCTCCCCAGGGTGCTAATCTGTGTAACCTCTGCAGGTCAAACCATACATTACATCTGTAGCTAGCATAGGCAAGACATATTCAATCTTGGTTCTCAGATTTTAAAAAAATGCTGAACTGGGAGATCACTCAGTCTATAGTTTAGGCCACACCAATTAAATTTTGGGGCTCTCCAGTTTTAAAAAATATGGATATTTTACTTCAACGATCTCCAAGAACATAACCACACCCTTTTTTGGCAAAGATACTTAAATAAATGATATCCCATGTTGCATTCGTTTCATTGTCACTTCAAAATTACCAAAAAAATTGGCACCACCACTTAACAGTATGAATGTATAAATATAATCTTGCATCCTTGTACGCAATTTATACAAATTACATGGATCCAAGATTATAAACTGTTTGCAATCTACAATTTGGAAGGTTACATATAGAACGTGTTATGGCCAGGGATTCTAATCTAGCTGAAAATGTTGTGCGCAGCAAACTGTTATATCTTATAGTTAGGCCACACCTATTTAATCAATTGGTTCTCAGATTTGCCTGCTTCCCTTTTTTTCTGATTTGCAAAACAAAACAAAAATTCTGGTTATGCATCATCTTCAAAATGCTCATATTTTGGCCCCAACAGTTGAAAAAAGTCCTTTTCTTCTGAGTTGTTACAGCTTATTCCATCTATCAATGCAGTGATTTGATTAAAAGTTAAAAATTCATTGTTTAAATTTTAACGTTGAATCAGCTTGAAATGACTTCATGGCTTCTATCGTACATGTAGCATTTGGGGCTATAATAAGATGCCTAGGCCTTTTTTTAGCCCTGTTACTTCATATTTTTTCTTCAAAACTCCAGAAACCAACATTAAATTGGTGTGGCCTTCGTAGATTTAGGTGTCCTTTTTGATTTGTGGTCTCCCTTGCATGTTCAATGTCAGCCAAACTTTTGTTTTAACCTCCTGACTCCATACATAAATCAGCTACATTGTGTAGGCTGCATGTACTAAAGATACCAGTCAAAATTTATGACATGCGACACTCCATGTGACACACCTACATTGTGTACCATGCTGAGAGCTTCTCATCCAGCCTTTAGACTATTAGTATTAACCACAGCGACAGAAATTATCCCAGCAATGCTCTCCAAATGTCTTGAACCTTTTACGGATTAATACCTTGAACATGAGATCTGTATCTTAAGAATCTTGTGTCTGACCTACTTCAAGACCCTTGGGAGAGATAAGACGTGGGAACATGTGCCCAGGTGGTGACAAGGAGTCGTTAATGACTAATGGACAAGTATGAAACTCCCTGGGGCTGGTTATTTTTTAAGTAAAACGTGATGAACTCTGCAGACCAAGTTTAAACTGATTTGGCAGTTCAAGTGCATGAATCTTTCCATGTGGTTACTAGGGAATTTGGAAATACCTAACTTTAAAGCTGAATATAGTCCAAGATCTAAGGACAGAAAGACACAATGATATTAATAGAAACAATTTTTTTCAAAATTGACTGGATGAATTTAGAAGGCTTGAATTTTATTAAAACTTTTCTAACTTGCTGGTGTGTCCTTTGAAATTCAAACGGCTAGTATCTTATTCATTTATGATTGACTGTACTGGGGAACCCATTCAAATTTCATTGTACATGTCTGTCATACCAGCTACCAGCTGATACACATGTACAAAATGTACATGTATGGTACATGTGTGGTTGTAAGTTTGTATTGTTACTGTTCTACGAACTTACGACCGTCTGCTATACATGACGTATAAAGACCTCACTGGCTGAAACTCTGCCAATCAGTAACTTTTGTCACAATATTTGACTGTAGTATATGTAAGCGTTTCCACTTCCAATAATGAAATATGTGAAACACAGCAAACTTTCCACATGCAAGTCAGCCACTTTTACGATCCATACCGAAGCGATCGCCCCGACACAACAGGAGCTCCTCCAGGAGATTAATCCTATTTCCACCTCACGAGCTGATAAGTAATCACATTACCCAGTCATCCGTCTGATTCAACAAGTTTGAGCCTCAAAAACTGCATTTCCCAAAAGACGAACTCGGAGGAAATCAAGGAACCTGTACTCGTGCCGCCCCATCGAACAAGTACATATATGCTCAGCAACGTGTAGCATGAGGTGCATTCATTTTCTCTTTAAATGGTGGTAGCTTGGGAGCTGCAGATCACGTGGCCTGGCAACTGTACTGAATGTCAAAGCGGCTGTGTACTTGTTAGGCTCACAGCCTTTTGAAGCCAAGCAGGAACTAACGTAACAACCTGACTGTAAAAATAACGAGATCAATGAAATGCTGCTTTTTTTATTACTGTAACTTTCTGGTCACACATCATCTAAGAAAAACATGCTTTGACTAGAATAAAATCTTTGACTAGAATAAAGTGAGTTACCGTCAGAGGGAAATGCAGCGCCATGAAATAAATAATCTTATAAAGGAATAAACTGTTACGCAGAACTAAAAGTTCGAGAAGCTTTTCACCATCTTTCTTCAGCTCTGAAAAGGTTGTCATCACAGACTTGGTTGCTGTATCAGGATGGGGAAAGGAATCTGATTGTTTTACAACTGTCTCTTTAGCCCCATTTTTGTTCAAAGGTAACCATCTACTCTTTCTGTTGAGGATGGTGATCTAGGCGGCGTGTATTTATATTGTCCAACCAGAGCCCCACTGTAAAGCAGTGTTTTCAACTGAGATGGACCACCCTGGCTAAATAAACGGAAATAAATAATAAAGTGTGGGGTAGTGTTGCGTAACGGCAGAGCATTCGGCTCAGAACCAAGAGGTCCCGGGTTCGAATCCTGCCATGTCACAGATCTTGTGCCCTTAGGAAAGGCACTTAACACGACTTTTCTCACCTCACTCAGGTGAAAATGAGTATGCCAGAATGATCATTGTCATGATCGTGGGCATTAAAGGAAGAAAGAAAGAAAGAAATAGACTGGAGAAGAGTCTCTCTTGTGTTGTGTTTGCCTCTTTTTAAGAGATCTTTCTGTCCCCCATACTGAGCATCACAGTCCTTGCATGTGATGTCATACCCAACTCCACCTCTGCTGTGAAGCCTAATGCTCAGTAGTACATCCTGCAACAAGTCGTAATGTGAGGCTTCTCCCAGGGCGTGATGGAAGAGTGGAAAATGAATTTCCAAATCCGTAGTGACCGGTGTTATTTCCAGAGCCTGCAGGGTCCCATCAACAATTTAACATTACAGTGATTCTGCCATGGAGATGCCATCCCTATCACTGCCAGGGATCGATACATCAGCAAGCCTGTCAGAGGGGTGTCCAAACTCGCACTTATTACTGGCAGGTTATGTAAGCGAGGAAAAAAAAACATTTTGCTAGAAGAATTCGGAGACCTAATACCTCCATGAAATATTTAGAGCTTTTGTAAGTGTTTGTTTCTTTCTATTTCTCTCATTGATTATGGAAATACGGTTGTAATTAGCATAATCTATTTTAATTTATGGTTTCCTACCCGCATACCAAATATCATCACGTTTTGTGAGGGATCCATGGTGCCTAGAAAATCTGCATAATATACATACTTTATGTTTTGAATAATAGATATTTTGCGTCATAGTTCCTATTGATGAATTTGTGACTATAAGCCGTGCAACCATACTGCGTAAAACTATTGAACGAAGGAGTTTTTTTATGTTGTAAGGCAAACGTATATCCCTGTTGTTGTTTACCAACACAAACATTAAAGCAACAAACTACAATTAAGCCATTTGTGCTGCAGGTGTTTGTTTTTAATAAATAAATCATTTCTCTCTCTCTCTCTCTCTCTCTCAAGTTGCCCCTGTCACAGTAATACATAGCGCCCCTGGCATTGGCCTTATTTATCACGACAACACAACTCAAAAGCTAAGATAAGTAAGAAGAAAAATCCCACTTATTCCAAGAGCAAGCGGGTAATACTTGCACCTGTCCTTGCTCATTCTTACCTGCATCGATCAGAGCAGGTGGTATTTAAGGTGGAGTCATGCATGAGTGGGCTTCCTTCGCTTCTAATTCCTGCCTTGCGGCCTTGCTTCAGCAACACTTCTACAAACTGATCTGCTGCTCTTTCAGTAACCCGGTAACTACAAGGCAGCTGTTGTTTAAAGAGTAAGCTCTGAAAAGTATTAAACTTCGATACTACCACCTGCGTTTACCTTCACCCAGGTGCCTTCAAGAGCCTTAAGAAACCACTTTAAGTGAACAGCTATTGACTCCCAGAAACATTTCTCGACCTTCTGACATTGAACTTTCTCCCATATGTTTGGTTGTGACTTCAAATCCACAATGCTTGCAGCAGCTGTGTGTTAAAACATTTATCTGGGTAGGTTAAACACCTTTCATATGTTGAAGCAGGACTCTAGCCAGCACCCATTTTTCTGTCAATTGCAGGAACTTTTTGGTGTGTGACGGAAAAAGTTTGAAACCAATCCGTCAACCTTGACAGACACGATTGACAAAAATCTTGGGTAAAAATATGAAAACATCCAAAGGACCACCAACAGCTACTCTCAACCCCATGATTCTCCTCTCAAAATGTGGGAAATAGCATTTTTAAAGGCTTGAAAATCCTAAATATGTCCCTGGACCCCCTAGATTGCAAGCACTCTCCCCCCAGGTCCAATCATGAACCTGGGCTGAAAGAAAAATTTCATGCTGGCTAGAGCCCTGTGGTGAAGTTTTATGAGTTTCCATGGTGCTTGCAGTAGTTTTTCCCATTTTGCTGACTGAAGTTAACTTCGTAGTAACAAGAGAATCCAGTATAACTGTGCCACTGTAAGGGGATATGAAACTCATTACTAGTAGTACTTCCTACATATACTGAGATCGTAACTTGGTGACTACAAACTTCTTACAACCCTTTTCAGGGATGAAGCTCCTAATACCGTGAAGAAATAAAACCCGCAATAACTGTAAACTTTGAAATCCAATACTCATTACAGCAAACATTCCTGTCACCACTGCCCGAGACTTAACACCTACAATGACATTCGGAGTGTCCGATGGCCTTGAATTTATCCTTCTTGGCGCCAATCCAGCGCATACCTGTAAGTGGAACTGTTTCATTTGGACATCATCACAATTTCATCAACAGACCGAGCAGTAATTTGCCGTGAAGTGCTGGTTTAATCATCATTTGCACTCTGCCATTGGAACTGAGGATGTGGTAAGGGAACATCACTCACAGCAACACACCAAGGACACCACACTCTCACTCCATCAATAAAAACTGTAATAAGCATTCCACACAACGCTGTATTATTGATTGTTCACTATCCGGACTTGATCGGGTAGGTGACAAATCCAATCAGTGTACCAAGCAGAAGGTACTGCCATGGGTTTCCGTCTCTGCTGACATAAATGTCCTTTTATAAATCACAAAGTCGAGGGAAAAGTGGCACCAAAAAGTTGTGGAAAGTTTTTAACTAGCAGTGAAGCAAAGTTACATGGACAGGCAGACGGAGTACATGATAATCAGTAAGACTGTAGCCCTCTAAACTGCGACCATTTTAGAAGCATATTCTCCCAAAAATTAAATTGTGTGCCTAGAAATTTTTCATAGGAGCACCAAGCTTGCATGCATTATGATGTCTATATCATGGACTGCAAAGCTCAACAGTCATATTGTGACTGTATATTTGCTTTCTTGCTCTCTGATCATGATACTTAGACTCTGCGTGTTTCCATGTGCAAAATAACACAATATTCGTGCAAAGTTCTGCAAATTGATGTTTGATACGATGATCTACCTTCATAGTGGTGCACCTAGATTTTTGGGGTTGGGAGCACCAGTGCTCCTAAGTCTAAAAGTTAGTCTGGAGCCCTGGACTGACAGACATATTTATTTGGTATGAAGATCCTGAAACTCGGCTTGAAGGTTAAACTTTGTTCAGCAAAATACAATGGAGTCATGGGGAAAGATAATACTTCTTTGATCAAAGAAAAGTGCATTATGCAAGTGGGGTGTATTATTGTGGCATATCTCAAAATGCTTTCTCATCACAATGTTGGGAAGCAAGAAATTTAATACTACCTAGGGCTATAAGATACTGACTGAAAGTACAAATAGAATAGTAGAATAAAGCACATTACAGAACATCAACATAGGACATCTGAATGATCTTACATCACAATGCTACCAGGCAGGGAATTCAATTCTATCCGAGGCTATAGAATATACACGGTTCAATCAAAATGAAGTGCATTACACAATTGTATTACACCAGCATAGGATATGCTTTCATATCTCATTGCAAAGGAGCAGGTAATTTAATGCTATCCAGTGCTTTAGAATACATGGCTCAAACCACCTCAGAATCAGAACCAAGGACAGGCCTTATTCAGCACATTACAAGCTTATGCAAGCTGACTCTGGCCTCTTATCACAAAGCAAACTAAATGTAGAATTGAAGTAGATTCATTCAAGGAGTTCGAAATACCACCTGCTTACATGTATGTAGGTTAGTGCAGGTAAAATTGGAGCTGTGCAGGTATTGTCTACCTGCACCTAACCGGCACTGGGTATGAGGATTTCTACTTGCTGTATTGACTGTCACCACCTATGATGTATAAAAGAAATAATGGCAATGGTTTCTGAAGAGTTTTTAGTGAAATCCATTCTTCCTAGATTCTGAGTGGTGCAGGTGAAATTTGTCTGGTGCAGGTAATTTTCAATGTTACCTGCACCAGTGTACATGCAGGTATGCACATTGATGGATTAGTTTTAAATCCTACATATGAATCAACCCCAGCAGTTTTTAACTACCCGAACCAACTTTTTCACTCCTTAAAGTAAACTTTTACCACACTTGATCCGATCTATAAAACAGACGTGCTGTTCTCTCCTTAATTTCACTGCCTGGTGCAATCTCAGGGATGTCACACCATCACCATCCATTTCATGTAGTCTTATCTTCAAGTGGAGCAACTCAAAAACGCCAGGAGCTAACAGAGAAATAATAAGTCTTTAATCCGGTAATAAATTCTGCACCTTGTATCAAAGCTGAGGAAAGGTAATGAAAGCTGCTATAATGTGTTATAAACACCAAAGGCGAGGGTGCTTCTGTTTTATAAGAACCAAAGGCCATGTCGATCTGATTATATGGATTACATCCTCTGGGAACTCCAAAACTGATGCGAGCGTGCAAATAAAAAAAAGTTTGGCCCCTCCCAAAAAAGTTGTCTTCATTAAAAAATAAAATAAAATAAAGTTTGGGCCCCCCAAAAAGTTGTCTTCATTAAAAAATCAAATAAAAAAAGTTCCCCCCCCCCCCAAAGTTGTCTTCATTAAAAAATCTAAGTGGTCAGGAAGGTGGAACAAATAACTAAACACACAGAGTATGGTGTACTGAACAATAGATTTTTCATTTTTGTTCTTTCAAATCTTCTTCTTAGACTTTGGAATTGACTTTGGCATTCGACTACAGTATCGTTTTCCAATATTTTTTTTTGCAATTTACGGCACATATTTGCTCATTTTGCAGCTACTTCGTATGATTTACAGTACCGATAAAAACTTATTTCTTGGAAATGAACGAAAATTGATGTGCGCGCGGATGTCATCCATGTAATCAAATCAACACGGCCTAACTCAAACCCAGCCAGCTGTCTTGGCTCAGTCGTGATGGACAGCTAGCTGCGGGAGAACCATCAAAGAAGGGTCAGCAGCACACCCACTGCAGAAGACCAACATTAATAACAGAAGAACTCCTGCCTGAAATTAATTACCAACCTGTTACTGACTGCTACTGGACCGGTCTTGCTCAGTCAAGCGGTACGAGTGAATAAGGGAGTCCTGGAGCGTGTAAATTACTGTAATTCACTTTGTCTTCACGGTAGCAAAATTTCACGGTCTGAGGAAAATGGACATGTTCATGGAATTTAATCTTCACGGTGGTGGCAAGTGCAGGGAATTCGAAGGGGCAAAACACAAATGATTTGATAACGGTAATGTTAAGTTCACGGTACAGAAGTGACAGTGAAAACAGTGAACATAACAGTACAGTGAAAAAATCAGGAATTACATACTGTAATTCACTTTGTCTTCACGGTAGCAAAATTTCACGGTCTGAGGAAAATGGACATGTTCACGGAATTTAATCTTCACGGTGGCAGCAAGTGCAGGGAGGGGTAAAAGACAAAATAATTTGATACAAGTTCACGGTACAGAAGTGACCGTGAAAACCGTGAACATAAAAGTACCATGAAAAAAAATCAGGAATTACAGTACCTTACACTGCTACTGGTGGACAATATGGCTGTTGCATCCTACAACCATAAACTATTATTGGCCATAGTTAAAATTGTGCCACCTTGGCTTGAGCTTCATAATAATTCTCGCCAAATCAAAAAACAGTAACAATAATCAACTTTGGTAGGAGCCTATCCTTATTATTTATGATTACAGCCTTTTTTTATAGATGTATGAGTGGTTTTACTCTTTCAGTCAATTTTCTCCATAGTAATCTCACACAGCTACAGCGTAAGTCATTAACATGCTCATATAACTTCAGGAACACTGGACTAATCACAAACCAAGTGGGGGTCATCCACAGGCCAAGAAGAAGTATAATCTGAGGTTTATAAGGATTTTATCTCAAACACGCAACCTAATACACGTATAAGCTGATTGCAGGGCCCTTATCTGCATTATGCATCATGAGATAATCCTCTGGACAGCACATCAAATCACTTCTTATGGCTGCAATATGTAACATTAGGATAATACAAAAGTAAAATTTCTGGTCTGGTCAATTAAGTTGAATCAACCCTACTCCATCCCAAATAAGTACTATTCTGGATTAGTGGAGGTGCCAAGATATGATGCCTTACAAGTGTGTTTAAAAGTTGGAAACACAGCTGTCAGACATGTTTGTTTACATTCTGGTAGTTTGTGGTGGTGCCTAAAACTGAGTGCGCCTCGTGTGGGCTGTTTTAGCACCAACCATAAACGTCAGAAATGTGAGATAATTGCACAAATATGTTGAAAAATGGAAGTAAATTACCATCACACGAAGATTTTTTCAATTGAAATATTTCAATTTTTGATGCACAAATGTTACAAAATGCCCCTTTAAATTTATGCCAACTTTAACAGAAATTTTCCAAGAAGTTCCAGACATTATTCCTTGGGAACAGCAACAGGGCATGTTGTAACGCAATGCCCTAGAGATTCATGCCCCCAAGAAACTAAAGGGCAACAGCAATTTCCCGACGCGTGAAAAATTGCAATCAATCATGTGAAATGTGCCAGCAACATGTCACTTCACGTGGCATTAGCGCGCCAATCCCTCTGACATTCGCAATCACAAATTACCCTCACAACAACACTGTAATGGCGCCGATGGACAGAATTAAATGGCCATCATTACAATTCCATTTGCCCCCAAGGTTATCATCGATTCAGCAAGATTACAACTAATTTAGCCCGCCAGAAATTTCGTCTGCTACCAAACTTTTAGTAGTTGGCAACGTGGGAAGAAATATTAAGAATAATTTTCATGGTGAATGGAATGTAATAGCTAATAGCTAAATGTTTAACAGCTAATAACTAATTGTTCAATGGCTAATGTTAAATAGATAATAGCTTCAAATGTTCACTAGACAATAGATAATTCTGTCTCTTATCTCCTGGAAATGAGCTAATTGTGTCAGCCTTTATTAATTGCACAACATACATGTATGCTTCCAACTCATTTCTGAAGATGAGTTTCTTATCACACATAGCCCAACAAGGAGAACAGAAGGAGAGGATTTATTTTTTATTTACTCGTTTTGGCTGAAGATACATGCAGCCAAGGCTGCCCAACTAGCACAGGGCTATTATTAAGGGCAAACCTTGAGGCTAGTACGAGACAGGGTTCACCAGACCTCCATCCGGGTGATTTGTAGTGAATCACCAACTCCGGACTATTGAATTTGGACCATTGCACACTGGGGCATGCCCCTACTCTTTTGCAAAAGGTGTAGTGGGTTCTTTAATATGCGTAGGGTGTGGCTCTCCCCAAACACTGAACCTCCATTTACCATCCTATCCGAGGGATGTTCCTAACTGAAGCTAGGTACTCATTTTCACCTGAGTGAAGTGAGGAAAGTCCCAAGGATACAACGTTGGGGCATTTAGGTGGATTCGAGCCCAGGACCCATGGGTTCTGGACCAAATGCTCTACCATTAGTCATTACGCCACACGACGCCATGGAGAGGATTAAGATATGGCAAAGGCAATCAAGCTTCTTGTTACTGTAGACTTTTGGCGACAAATAGTTAGACTGTAGGAAGATGGTTACTGTGAAGGTTTAAAAGGAAACATAGTGCGGTTTGACTTGAAGTGCCTACGACACCAAAATACAACATTTTCTTATCATCTGCAACAAAAATAGTGTAACTCAATGAACATTAAGATTTACACCACACATACACCTTTTTGATGGTATTGAACATCGAACCATAAAGAGTCGTACTTCCAGCTCAGACCAGCTCTTGATTGCTGCAGCTACATGTAGGTAATACAATTAAATGTTAGCTATCCCGGTGATGACATCACAGTGAACATGGCAGCCAGTTAGGAACCTGGCAAAAATATTACTTTGAGAAGCAAACATGTACTACATGTAGCAAACAAACATGTACTACATGTAGCAAACAAACATGTACTACATGTAGCAAACAAACATGTACTACATGTAGCAAACAAAGCAGACAATTTAAAGTCTTGCAGGTTCCGAACCGGCTGCCATGTTCACTGTGACGGATAGCTGATGTTTAATCGAATTACCTGGCGGAGGGAATTAAGAGTGACTTAAGTTTTCATAAAATCTGTTTTACATATAAACAAGACAGGAATCACAGAAAGTAGTTTAGGAACAAACTTTAATATGGCTTTCAATCTTCATCTAACAAGATGTGCTAGAAATGGAAAGAACTCTTTTCCATCTTTGATTCAATTCCAGCTGCCACCTTCACAGAATCTTTCCCCATACTCTATCATTGTCAAGATACAGTACAGACAATTTGTCACGATTGTGCCAGAAGTGACCAAGGCCATCCATGCATACTTGCCAGAAGGGAGAGAATAATTCTTTAGGCTTAAGGTAGACTACATTTTCATTCTCCTAGTGTGTGCAGAGGGCCTGGAGAATCAGACGATTGAGTTCACGCCAGAAAAACTAAGTTACCTGGGGAGAGTAGATAAACAATGGAAGCATGCTGTGACAGTTTTGTTTCACTTTTGGAGCTAGACTCCATTTAGGCTGCGAAGACACAGTGGGGCCACTACACATTACCACAGTATATCTATATCACAGGCATATCCCACAGGCCTGGCCCTTTTATGTACAGGACTAGATAAACTTTCAGCGAAGCCCTGAGAGGCTGAACTTTTCCACTTGCCGTAATTTCTCCATTTGTGTAATGCACAAAGCGCACCTCGCCCACTTTTAGCGTAACATATTTCCCTTTTAATTTAACTGAAAGGCTTACATGAAGGTAGAATACACATGCGCTCGGCAAGCTCAAAAGGGACATACCGGACGTTGCATCCCACTACTGTGAACTACATTGATATGTGGCCACAAAAGGTTAGTGCGTCATATGTGTAATTTTTATGCCGGATGCATCCTTGTATAAATCAGCCATGACCTCCTGGCATGTGTAATTGCTTTTGGTAAGCTCTCGATACATGTAGCAGAAAACTATTAGAGGGATATAACAAGAAAGGGACTCATAGACTACATATAATGTTACAGGTCAGGGTTTTTTAACAAATTATATTCATAATTTTACAATAAATAGCCAAGGAAAACCAACAGGAAAGGTCGATATGTTAATCGCAACGTTACATGAAAAAAATGGTGGTTAATATCTAAAAAAGTTGAAGCACGTCTCCAGATAGCTACGGTATTACAAAATTTTGTGAGGAATGGTTTCAACTGACAAAGGAAGAGACTACTGTCACCTTATAAACTTGCATACACTTGTAAGACCAAACCTAGAATATGCCACAACAGTATGGGATCCATATACAAAGAAAGACAAAGTGTGGAAATGGTACAGAACCAAGCCGCAAGATTCTGCACGAACAACTATGAAAGGGGTACTAGTGTCACAAGAATGAAACCTACATTTGTACAATGGGTGTTGCTGGAAGACAGACGAAAAATGTCCAGACTACATGTATGCATGACGTACAAACTTACTTATGCTGCATATACAAGATCCAATTCATTCTTCAATTAAAACCAATCTGATTTAAAAATTCTATATTGCAGAGTTAAAATTGATTTTCTCATTACCACTACTGTACTCAAGCTTTACTCAAGATTAGGAAACTGAAGAATATTTTTTGCATCCATCTATCACAAAAGAGTTACTTTCTTCATTTTACAGACTGAAGAATTTTCATTAGCAGATGAATTATGGTCGTCACAAGTAGAGTTGAAACATAACCATATCCCATGACTGCCTCTCTTCAGAAATTCTATTTCTAAACTTAAAAACTTTAAACAAGTGATACAACAAATAAGGTTTTATTAGTTTTAATAACACTTAGTCTTAAATGTAAAGAATTTCCTCGTGTGCACCTTTACAGACTATACATTGTAGGTAACCTACACAATATATTCAGGTGCACCAGTGCACCCACAGTCAAGAATTAGGTGCACAGCTGCAATTTTCTTTTGCTTGCACAAAAGTGCGTATTTGGAGCCATGAACTGTCATGCTGTTGTCGCTACCGATCCATACCAGAACCACTCACGTTCTGCAGAACTTATCCAGAGAATTACGGTTCAAAGGAGCCCCTCATTAGGCCTGACCCGTAATCACTGGCATCTCACGCCAGAATCTCACTAGTGACGTCAAGCCAGGCAAAGACATCTGTCAAAGTCAGCTAGCATGTCATGTGGTTATGGGCAGGGTTTGGAATAAAGGTTGACCAGCCGTCTTGGGCATCAAGATTTCGTTTGAGGCTAGCGGTGTGTAAAAACGGGTCGCCAAGTATGCTCAGATTTCAGACACCATGTTTTCGATCTGTCCTGTTGGTAAAAATACCATCTGCCTAGATAATTATAACTTACTAAAACAAAACAAAATAAAACACTTAGTTGGGGGTTATGTACTAAAAAGGTATAAAAGTGATAACCTTGTGAACTTGTGTCATTTACACTCTGTACACTAGAAGAAGCCTACAGGGCGAAACCAGTCGTGACAGGCTGAATAAAAAAACAGGAACTATGCGGATCCAGATGTCTTACTGATGGACGACTGCGGTGTGAAAGATGTCGCTTAGCTTGAGCAATGAATCCACTCTACTTTATACTAAATCTTATTTTGTTACATGATTATACAGGTAGTATAAGTGAAATGATATCCATATGAATCGTTTTGAGATGCTGGACAACTGAAAGTGGTAACATTGCAATATGGGCAACCAGCATATGTGCTGCTGACGTTGCCCAACATACAAGTATGGTCATTGACAAGAAAGGTTATTACTACTACTCAATATACTACAGTTTTCTGACTTTGCCTCAGGACTTTTTTCCCAATCTTATTGCCATCTACAATCAGGCTCATTGTGCTAGCGCCACCGTCTATCAATATCCTGGCTCCTATTGCTTTTGCTTTTAGGCCACACCAACTTAATCAATTGGTTCTTGGATTTGCCCGCTTCATTTTTTTTTTATTTGCAAAAAAAAAAAACTTCTGGTACTGCATCAACTACAAAATGTGAATATTTTGGCCCCAACAATTGAAGAAAAACCATTTCTTCATAGTTTTTCCATCTATCAATGCAGTGATTTGATTAAAAGTTAAAACTTCATTGTTCGAATTACATGTATAAACTACCCTAGTATGTTGACTTCATGGCTCTTATCGTAGCATTTGGGGCTATAATAGGATGTCTAGCTAGACCTGTTTTTTTTTTTTTTTTTTCCCCCCGTCACTAAGTCTTCATTTTTTTTTTAAATCCGAGAACCACGAATCAAATTGGTGTGGCCTTATCAAAGTTTCTAGGGCTGTACTTTCTAATGGAGATCCCACTGCATGAAAGACTGGCACGGCGTAACGTATGTTTCCTCAGACTCACAGAAAATGGCAGCCCAATTTGGTTGCAGCAAAATGGTTGTGACGGATGGAAAAGCTTTGGGAAACAACTTCTATGCGATCTGACAACACTTGAAAACATCAAGCGTCCCCACCAAGCCCCAGCTGAGTAGACTGCCTAATAATATTATCTTTCAATGGTGCCGGCGAGGATTTTTCAGGGATTCTGTCGACGGCACAAGTGCGGCCTAATCGCTGGACACAGGGTGGGCTCAGGTTGAAGGTCGCAGAAAGGACAGGAACATCTTGGCGTTGCCGCTTTGTGTTTCGTGCTGATTTCTGCAATACTGGAAGCATCTCAACTGACAGGAAAAGCTGAATGCATTTTTTTTTACAAACCGGCCTTTCATATGGATAAACAAATCTTGAATGAATCCCACATTCCAAACCGTAAATAGCTCCCTAGCTAATGAACGCTGTACAGTATAGAAAAGTTTCAGCCACACATTTTCCTTGGCTCTCAGACATTCTTAAGTGAAAACAAGACGCCATAGGCGACAATTCTCCGTGAAATTTTATAATTTGCAGATTGAGAGGTGGTATTGGCACTGGCATGCCTGCAGACGACGTATAAAATTGCATGCCGATTGAACAAAGGGGACCGTGGGTTTTAGCTGCGAACACGGAAAAACGGGTACCGCTCAAGTCAACGTTAACTGCTTAACAAAACAACATGATCACAACAGCAACGGTTAGCACAGTTGCACACGGAAAACACCGTCCCACATAACCGCTACGGTAAAAACAAAGACACGTACACAAAGTCAACTGCGCAACTGGCGGTCAGTCTAAAACCACGTCAACAATTTTAACACTTGCCGCTCAAGTCAACTGCTTAACAAAACAACATGATCACCACACGGAAACAACACATATCTTGGCGCATTCTCCGTGCTCCGACCAATTTCAGGTCGCTATATTATAAGCTATAAATAGTACAGTGTGTGAGCTCTACCGAACAACTATGATATCAACATCTTGCCAGACAATAGACCTGACCTTAGGTGCAAACCATAAATCACAATCCCAACAGATACTCACAAACGAATATACACAACAACCACCTAATATCTGCTTAGAGAACCTCGCCTACCACATATCTACTTAACCTACGGCCTATACCACAGGATTATAAAAATAGGGGTGATTTTGAAATATCAAATTTACCTCGATATAAAAACCGCTACGGTGAAAACAAAGACACGTGCATCAACACGGACATAACGGCACACCACATGCCAAAATTCATAGAAATACAACGTACACAAACATGACTTTTACGTGCGAACACATTTCACAATTCCGGCCATCCATAAACCATTACGGTCCGCATCTGGTCTGCATTAAAAACCGCCCCGCGCATCTGCATTAAGGATGCTCGACCCCCCCGCTATTCAAAACAACGGGTTTTTCGCGGGCGGTCCCATTTGCCCCTAAATGTAGGGGTGCTTTTTGAATATTATCTTGACCGCGAAAACACCTACGGTAAATATTGATATACGTGCATCACCACTGGCATGCCTGCAGACGACGTATAAAATTACATGCCGATTGAACAAGGGGAACCGTGAGTTTTAGCTGCGAACACGAAAAACCGGCTGACCCGAATACTCCTGCAGGAGGTATGCCTCCTTCACGGAGTAAAAAGTCAGGAAAAGCATTGAGATGAAATCGAATCTAGAATGCTGGGAGGGACCTTGAATTTGACTATGGTATATTCACACAGTCTTCCTATAACGGCGTAAAGCAAAATACAGACTTGTCCCATGTTCATCTCCCAGACCAGCAAAACCTCTCTTTCAAATCTGGAAAATTAAACTGGCAAAATTGGCTAAACGAGAGCTGCAAGGTTTTTCCCCACATCGTCAGCCTTTCAGGTGGGTGTAAGAAACCACAAACTGATCCCCCATTCTAACCTTAGCATAGCCCTGGGCCAATAAAGGCTGCAAAAGAAAGTGGACTGAGAGAGCCCGTCATATTTCACATCATCCCCATGGCTGAAAGAAATAGATGGACGGAGGCCTGGCGGCATTGCCTCGGGACTAACTAGCTTAGCCATACGCCCTACTGTATAGTTACAACGTTACTTAGCAAAATGCATTAGCATTTGTCAGCATCACACG
This sequence comes from Branchiostoma floridae x Branchiostoma japonicum, assembly GCA_013266295.2. Classification (NCBI taxonomy): domain Eukaryota; kingdom Metazoa; phylum Chordata; class Leptocardii; order Amphioxiformes; family Branchiostomatidae; genus Branchiostoma; species Branchiostoma floridae x Branchiostoma japonicum. Next base: position 5,814,275 of record CM023827.1, on the reverse strand, counting down.
ATGCAGGCTCTAATGCCTTTTACCTCTTACTTGCCATATATGGTGTAACATGTCTCCATTTTCAGTTCGTATGAAGTCCATTATTCCGGGTGGCTGTTGTGGGAAAGGGATGCTGGGCTTAGTGACGCCTTGAAATTTGCGAGTGCACTTTGCTTACATAACCTCTGGAGTTGCCACTGTGTAATTCACTTTGACTTGCAGTGGTGTGTAATTCTTTTACTTTCACACCTGGGAGGAGACCTAGCCTGTTGCCATCTCCCAGCCAGGGATGGGCAACAAAAGGGATCAGGCAGCCAAATAAATTTTCCAGACCTTTCAACAGTTACTGCAAATCCTTTTCCACTTAAAATGGTTTGCGGTTACCAAGGAACACAGGTCAATCTACATTTGACAAAACTCTGGGAATGATTCAGATTTATTGCAATCAACTTGCATGTTACATACATGTAACATGTAAACATCAAATCTGTTGAGAGTTACATTGATATCATACTTATACTGTTGAAGATCACAAGCAATTACATTTATAGACGAAGGTATAAAAGCAGTTAAAAACAAGTCTTCCCTATGTCATTAAAAAGCAAGCTACATTTGTAGGTAAAATTGAAACCCACTACTGTACTAGTTGCATAGATTAGCACTTATTGAATAGCTTTAGAGCTCTTGGAAGGAAGAACAATTCATGTCTCTTTGTCAATGGATACAATCAAAGATATAACCGTCCTATGAAATTTAACATGTCAACTGAAAAAGCATGAATTTTTAAAATTAAATTTTCCAGAGTCCCAATCTTTCCAAATTCAAAGCGTACAGTTGCAGAACACATCCAACGTTGGGTCAATACCCTTGTAGATGCATGTGAAAGCTGTGTAAATTTCTCCAATAAACATGTCAGGATGCCTGATTGGGGGTCTTATCCTGCACTTTCCTATAAGTCCAGGTATACGCACAGCTGGCGCCAATTCAGATCATACTAGGAACACCACTTACGCTCCATTCTATTACTTCGGCATTAGTGTGTCCATAACATGAAACATTGCAGCGGTCTGTCTACCAATAGTAGTCCAGGCTAGACTTTCAATTGAGCTTCAAAAAGTCCACTTCATGTGACGAGCCATTTTGCTGAAGTGTAGTAGAGTGGTACTTGTTGTCACCTAAAGTATGTTTGACATCTCTATTAGACAGACTAACATTATGGGTTAAAAATATGCAAGTTGTTCAACGACAAATTATGTAATGCCCCTAGTAGACCTCAGAAAAAGCAGTTGCTGGTTGGATAAGGCAGTTGGTTACTTAGAAGGGGTCTTAACTATGTAAAATTGGACTGGACTGTTTTAATGAGGTGGGTGGCTTATAATACTAGGTGGTTGGCCGGACAGGTTTGACTGTATGACCAACCCTTGCCTTAAAGCTGTATTATGTAACATTAGGACAATACAAAAAGGACATTTTCTTTACATTTAGTAAGTTGAATCAACCCTACTCCATTGCAAGTAAGTACCATTCAGGAAGTGAAAGTGCCAAAATATGACGCCTTACGAGTGTTGGAAAACACAGCTTTCAGCCATGTTTGTTTACATCTGGTAGTTTGCGGTGGTACCACAAACTGAGTGCGCCTCGTGTGGGCTGTTTTAGTGCCAACCATATAATAAAATGTCAGAAATGTGAGATACATGTTATTGCAGAAATAAGACTAAAAGTGGAAGTAAACTACAATCACACAAAGATTTTTTCAATTAAAATATTTCAATTTTTGATGCAAAAATTTTACATAATGCCCCTTTAAGTTATAGGTGTGGCAAGTTGCTCAATGTATTACATCTATCCCCTGCCCTGTGCTTGTAAAGCCTTCAGAAAAGTTAGTCACACCAAATTACATACAGAAGAACGCAATTAAGATAGCTAAACTTGGAGATATTCCTATCACGACTCCCCTTTTACTCATTCAGGCGAAGTTCCTCAGATGTGAGTAGTAGATGACATGCAAACTACACTTTATCTCGTGAGCCTGTATGCTATGACGTCAATTTGGAAGCAGTCATGTGAGTTATGGTGATTCGCCCACGGCATTTACAATCGTTGATAAAACTTCACTGTCAAAAGGAACCTTCTTAGAGTCACCCTAACTTGCTTGATGTTATCGGATTTCATAAGGGAATTTGTTCAGTCAGAATTCAGCGCGTATAAATCACACCTTGCTTTCCGACCAAGATCTTAAAGATTTCTATTCCAGTCTTGAAAATTGACAGCAGCAATATGCACTATTGCACAATGTCTATCAGACCTTCACTTTAACAAGGGAATCAAGATATGTTTGAGATGAAATACTGATAAATGATCAAGAAAACAAGTAAACCCAGAGAACTCCAAATACCTCAATAAATTTTTCCACATGCATACATTAAAGGCATCCAAGAATGCAATTTCAGGGCGGCAATACAAAAAATATTCTGGATGAGGACATCTGTCTGATATTGACATTTACTGTAATTTTTTAGCACATTTTGTCATCATTTCATACTTAAAGCTAAGTGAGGAGTTCCTCTATGTTTGGGTACCATAAATGAATACCTAAAACCAGCCTATAATACAAAATAAGCAACCATTTTCTGTCAGCGACGTTGCATTTTTGCTTCACAGATATCAGTATGCTATGGGATAGGGTTGACTCAACTTAACACATTAAAAGAATGACCAGAAAATTGACTTTGAAAATACAGTTTTGCTGCCCTGAAATTGCTTTCGGTGCTTTTAAAATGCACAAATGCGTCACCTTTCTATTATGCGTATTCCTCATAAAAAAGGATTTGAGAATTTCATGTCTACAAAATGAGTATTTCTTTTTGGCAGCAACAGCAAATCATCTTGTCAAGAATATTACAAGCAATCACTAGCAATACTGTTATTATTACTTTCATCTTTTGAAAGGCTTGAACTGTCAGAAAAATACATCTGTATTGCCTTGTAAGCCTTTCTTACCTTGACATCGTAAACTTACGCAGGCTCACGAATGCAACTCTCACATGTACCCACAACCTTTAGCAATAACGGTAACACTATATCTAGCTCTGGTCATAAAAAAGTAATGTTCTTGAAAATCACCGGCATAGTTTTATGCCTTACCAGGTTAAAACTTATCGAGAAAATCAGTGCAGTTACACATTATCGTAAGGTTGCTCCGAGAGGGGGCGGAAGCAATCTTATCAACAAGTTTTATTAGAATTCACGAGGCTGCCTCCGACCCCCTTCTGACCAATTTCTTCTTCTTCTAACAGCCTTATGAGGTGTTTGTGACGTAAGTACTTTCCTTAAGTGTCGGCTTCCTGCAGCAAGACGGGAATGCCGCTTGCCTGTGTCAAAGGGGCAGGCAAAATCAATTTGTTTTATAACAGCCTTTCAGTTTGCAACTCCAGGCACCCCGCCTTTTACTCAGATCAATTTAACATCCCTACTTATGCGTATGGATTCCTTTCTGTGTGCATTACTTGTAAAATATATGTCTGATGGCTTTTTGAGTGAAGCAACAGGTCGAGTCGTGAGAAATCTATCACAGGGATGTGAAACGTTCAGTTTGTAAAAATTCTTTCAGAATTTGAGATGGAAAGTTTGCTTAGCCCGTTTACTACATAATAAATAACGTTCTACTGCTCCTATATACATTTATACTTCTTTAATAACCCCAACTGAATGTGTATCAGTAGGGCGCACATACAAGGGGCTAGGGCATGGAAGTCTCCTGCTCGAAAGATCTCAACAGAGAGTGTCATTCCCTCATCATCACCATCATTCATTGGCCACGGGGTCGCAGCTACAAATGTATAGAACGCCTCTACACTACTTGGTTCCATTTCTTACATTGTTGATGAAGTCATTCCATTCACAGGTACTGTGCTTGAATTATGAATATGTTTCAGGCTTTTTCCCGGAAAAGGCAGCAGGAAACCATGACCTTGTACCATCCGCCATAAACCATCCCTCCCTCCCTTCCATTACTGGCCCGTGAATGCTGCACTACCTAGAAGTTGGTAAGTGGATAGGTCGTAAGAACATTTTCTCTCAGAACGTAAGCGCAGGAAACTGGTCTGACGCACATTATCACTTTATAACGCTGTAAACCCCCGGGACACAGCTTTGAAGTCCTCAAACAACCTAAAGTGAAATATTTGTTGACTGAGATTCAGTCCTCTTCGGCTTGTGAATGTTTGAACATATAGGCACAGGAAACTGCAAAAAAAGCACATCATTATCGTAACGCCATCCCTCCAGGATACAGCTTTGAAGTCCTGACTGTTTCAAACGGTGTGAGTGGTGTAAAGAAGCAAACTATGTAAGACCCGAGAGTCAGACTTCATGAGCTTTTATCTGTTTGAACATATAAGCACAGGAAACTGCGAAAAACACATCATTATAATGTAACATCATCCCTCCAGGATACAGCTTTGAAGTCCTGACTGTTTCAAATGGTCAGTGGTGTAAAGAAGCAAACTATGTAAGGCCCAAGATTCAGACTTCATTTAGCTTTTGTCTGTTTGAACATATAAGCACAGAAAACTGCAAAAAACGCATCATTATATCGTAACGCCATCCCTCCAGTGTACAGCTTTGAAGTCCCCAACTGTTTCAAACGGGCAGCAGTGTTCAAAAAGGGAATATATTGTTTGTAGCCTAAGATTCTGCACTGCTTAGTTTAACTTGCTTGCTGCCACTCTTGCAATCATTTGGAGCAGACACCAGATGAACAAGCCTTGAGTGTGGTGGATCTGAGCTGAAACATTTAGGGCCTACCTTAATATTCATGGCATACACTTTCTAAAAAAGTAGATAATTTTGTTATTGTTGCTAGTTTTTGCAGATGATCTGCCAAGGCAAAGCCAAGTTACTGTAAATTCATTCACTTTTGCAGTGGTTTTTATTTCGCGGCAGGAGGGAAAGGGAGATTTTCTCAGTGTATTAAATTCACAATATTGAAACAATTCTGCAGTACAATGGAAATTATATTACAGTAGAGAACCATACTTGCAGTGCTGTGAATTCAAGAGATCACTGTGGAAACTGTGAAAATAAAACCACCGCAAAAGTTTCAACATTTACAGTAGTATCAGAGCCATTATGCTACAAACTGTCAACAAATATTACAGTGAGCTTTTATTATGATTTTTAGTATTAGACAAAACTTACCCATCACTGCCAATACGACTGCTTACTGATCTGTACACTTTTATGGAACTACACAATCACCAAAAAGTACAATGTACCTGTCCTTGGTGCTGAAATTGGACTGATCAATCATAGTGGAATGCAACAACTCCATCAAACTGCCTAAACCAAAAACATGCGCTGAAAAGAAACGGTTCGTCTACCGCATGTCTCATCATCAGTGGAACTGTAGCTACACGACACGACTGGACAGTAACTGAATGAAGTTGGATTTCTTTTACTTTGGTTAAATTAATATATAATGTATGTTATGTATCTTTTGCATGATTGTAGTTGATCCGTCTCTTGTGTGATTTCATGCATTAATGTACTACACGTATAGGACTACAGAAAGAATAGCTTAAAGGGGCATTATGTAAGATTTTTGCAAAAAAATTGAAATACTTTAATTGAAAAAAATCTCCGTGTGATTGTCATTTACTTCCACTTTGCAACATATTTCTATAATTATCTCACATTTCTGACACTTATGGTTGGCGCTAAAACAGCCTACACAAGGCGCCGTCAGTCTATGGTGCTACCACAAACTACCAGAATGTAAACAAACATGGCTGACAGCTATGTTCCCAACTTTCAAACACAATCGTAACTGGTCATATTTGGTACCTTCACTTATACATGTAATCATACCCGGGCGGCAATACAGTGTTCCCGACCCGGTCGTACTTTACTGTACGACCGGGCTTACAAACCGGGCTTCCATAGAATTATTTGAATGCGTTTCGCCCCAACCGTGTGCGACGCTTTCGAAAATTTGAATACAGGATTCGGACGTTGGAATTGATGTTGTTGCAGTTTTTTTGTTTGGGGACACCAAATTTTCGCTCATTTCGCATTGAAAGACGTGTTTTCTAGGGTGGGTATGATATAAATAGAATACAACACGGCGTATTCCACATCGCCCTCGGTCTCCGCCCGACCGCGATCCGACTCGCGGTCGGGCCGATACCTCGGGCAATACGGAATACACCGTGTTGTATTCTATATTTCCAGAATGGCACTTATTTGCATTGGAGTAAGGTTGATTCAACATATTTTGTAAAGAATTGACCAGAAAATTTGCTTAAATTTTGTATCGTCCTAATGTTACATAATGCAGCTTTAAGTGTCAAGCTAATTGAGGGTCAAAGTAAACTCAAAGGTAATCATCAGCATGTGACAAACAGCAGTAAGATCCTACATCCATCCTAAGTAATTATGTACCAATACACAGTCAACAAAGAAACAAGTAAAAAAAGACATCTCAATATGCCAAACACATATCCGTATCCTGGTTAATAGCTAATGCTCAGCTGCATCAAAACTGACGGGACAAAACATCGGTACTGGTAAAAGCGTGACAGTAATACTAATACCCAGTTAGCAGGTTCCGCGACTGATAAACTTCTGATATGCACAGATGAATAGAGATGAAAAAGGTTGAAATACTTGCAAGTTAATTGACATCACAAATAGCATTGGCCGAGTTAAATTCGAACGTTACGGAGCACGATTTGGACACGCCAGCGAGCATTGCCAAACGACGATAACGACAAGACGGATTTCCCCACAGAATGGTACGCCGTGCGATGCTGGCCTTGTTACGGGCTCGCTAATTAAATAAGCTGGTACAAGCGCTACCTGGAATTAATGGCTGCGTTGTGCCCATTACTTACCCCTCCCCACACCTTTAATTGAACCAAGTCACGACTGTAACCATGGTAACGACTCTGAAGAACAATCTCTTTATTCGTTAGCAGGAGAACCAAGATTGCTCTGAGATTTGGACTCAATGGCATGAAGTAGTGCAGCAACTAATATGTATAAGCCATTCATGTAACAACACTTGAATCAAGTTGTTTGAAAACCAAGCCAGGGTTATGATAATGCAGGGTGATAGAAATCTTTTTAGAAATCACTGACTGAAAAACAGTTATGACACAGTAGATGTCTGTTGGTTGTGGGGCTGTTATCCCAGTTAGAAATACATATATCTATCAAATTTGATGGTTCTTATTTTAGAAAAATTTATTTTGCAAATCTACTCCTTTGCTACCTTTAAACACACACAAACTATACATGTTGAAAATATAGCCTACACATGTAGACAACTGCATCACTTAAAATGATGTCATGGAAAGAAAGAAACAGTCTATTTACATACGAAAATGCTTTTAATCGTTGTATCTGACAAAGAACTTACATACAAATGTAGCCATGTTCATGTTGCCAAGTATGCTTCTTTCCATCACAAGTAGGTATTAATATCATATCATATTGACGTGGCAACAGAAGAAAAATAATTTGGTTATAACTGACATTAGAAGCCATGGATGAAAACAACTTTACATCTTTGGCTGATATGAGGATATTCTATAAATGAATTCTCAGGTTTAAACTCACAAAAAAAAATTGAAGTACCGGCCCTATTTTACAAGCCTTCATGTTAAAAAATCTACTGCAGTGCAAGTAAAGTTAACGACACAAAATCTTTTAACATTCAAAACTTTACACATATCACACATACATGTGTATTCCCATAATTGTATTCTGTAATGGTATTTTCATTTGGAGACTGAATCAGTTGTCTGAAGGGACAAATTATTATGTCTGAATGTAACATATAACTTGACCAAAAGATTCCATACAGAGAATTCTGTTTTTCAATCTTCACTGCAGCTATTTTCAGAGCTTTAGTTAGTTGTACTTGTTGCTGTTGTTAGTCTTTCGTAGGTCTTATGTAATAACCAAAGATTAATAACAAACATGAACTTCATTATTGAAGGTAAAAATGTCGATAAACTCTCATTAAAATGCAGTCACGATACAAAGTGACTGCAATCAATAATATCAGGGCTCAAAATTCATTTTTGGGGAATAGGTGCACTGGTGCACCTAACCTAAAAGTTTAGGTACACAAATATAGATAGTAGATAGTGATCCACAGCTAGAACACTGGGGACAAAAACATATAGCATTCTCGCTGTGTGCCCACATGTTAGCAATATCACCACTGACTTTGTTCCTTCGTACTTGTTTGCCTTCTTTAGGCCACACCAATTTAATCAATTGGTTCTCGGTTTTGCCTGCTTCATTTTTTTCTGATTTGCAAAAGAAAAATTCAGAATTTGAATCCACTGCATATTTTGGCCCTAACAGATAAAGAAAGTCCTTGTCTTCCTACATGTAGCTGTTACAGTTTTTCCATCTATCAATGCACTGGTTTTATTAAGTTAAAAATTTTTTGCCAGCCTGGTATGTTGACTTCATGGCTCCTATCGTAACATTTGGGGCAATTATGCCTATGCCTGTTTTTTTTTTGTCGCTTCATTTTTTTAAAAATCCGAACCAACAAATTAAATTGGTGCGGCCTTATCAGCCAGCATACAATTTTCTTGGTTCATACTGTAAACCATTCCCCTCAAGCTTCATCATTATTCATGTCATCCTGGAATGAGACCCTCCTTTTCATTGATTTGGGAGTGGACCCTCCCTCAGAGTTCCTCCTACTTCCGTTCCTGTCAGGCACAGTAAGCATCCCCTCCCCCCTCATCTCACTTTTCTCACCACCTGCAGCATTTTCTGATCTATCACTTTTCCCATCACTACTTTGCAGTGTTGACATTTCAATCTCTTCTACCCCAGACTCTCCTGTTTTGGTTTTATCCTGCTGTGCCAGCATAGTTTCATCCCTTCCGACCCTCCTTCGCCTGCCTTTGCTATCAATGCTGGCTGAGCTACCAACTATATCCAGGTCAGAGGTCACCAGTTCCTCTCCTTCGCAAGTCAATCTGGGCACATTGTTAGTTGCATGGTCGTATTTTCGAAGGATTCCTTGCTCCGAGCTCTTGTCACCAGGGTTTATGACAAGCTCACTACCGTATGCGCGAAAGTGGTCCCTGCTAGAGTCTCCCAAGACTCTCTGTTCGTCTGCTTCTGATAACCAGTGGTCGCTACGCGCCGCTTTCAAGATCCCCTGGTGTTCGGTCAGCCCCAGGGTCTGTAAATCGTAGCTTCCTTTCCGAGCAGTCGGAGGCAGCCCTGGAGCTAACCCACCTTTACTTTCTCTCCTCGACAGGCCCCCTTCCTCCCTGTCTGCACTACTTAGCCTCTGTTCTCTGCTGATTCTCCTGCCGGCAAGAGGGCTGCTGGTTAAATCAGTCAGCTCTATATGAACAAGGTCTGTATGAAACTCCACTTTGCTCCCCTTAGCACCCCCTCCCATGTCAAAGCTTGGTTTCTTCAGGAGACCCTCCCCCCGACCTCGCCTGATCCCACTTCCCTCGTTATACGGCCCCCCTCCCTTAGTGTTCCACCTCACCCCACTGCCTTCACTTCCTAGCCTTCTTAACTTCAGCTCCTCATGGCTTCCCTTCTTGGAGGCTTCGTACTCCTCGTTGCTGTCCTTCCTGCTGGAGATGTTGCTGCTGCGCTGGGACTGGCTGCTGCGATGGGAAAAGATGCTGCTCCGACGCGAGGCGTTGCTGCTCCGACGCGAGGCAGTACTACTCCTCCTCGACATAATCCCGTCCATACTAAACACGGTCAGGAAGCTCATGGCGCGGCTGCGGATGGGACTGTCGTCGCAGTTGAGCCAGCTTCTGGTCCCGACGCTGTCTGCGCGACTCGTCCTTCGAGAACCCCCCTCTTCATCGGTGCTCCACTTCCGCGAGGCCATGGAATCCCGGCTGCTCTTTCTCGACAGTAAACTCCAGATGGAACTGCGCCGACGCTTCTTCTCTCGAACAAAGACCTTACCCAGACAGGCCATCATGTGGTCGTACTGAAGCTGGAAGTTGTCAGGAACCTAAGAGAAGAGAAAAACACATGTTGACACTGTGCTCAACCACAAACTTGAAGACATTCCAAACAGAAAATACCTTTCGCCATCCCAGAAAAGAATAAGAAACCATTACAATTCCGTTACACGATTTGCATTTGATGCTTGGTTGTACTTCAAAAGAAGTTTAATTTTTGTTTCTTTACATTTCCTTTTACTTTTATTGTGTTTATGTATTATTCAGTGGCATGTGTGTCCAAGACACCACTATACAGCAGGGCAAAGCCACTGAGTCGGTCTAACTGGTTGAGGACAACAGAAATAAACAGATAAAAGTAGAGACTGAGCAAAACCACAAACTTGAAAACATTCCATCCAGAAAACCATCACAGACATCACAGAAAAGAATAAGAAACCATGATTGCAACTACAAATTTCAGTGCTATCAATCAAGAAACAAGGTGTTTTAAAATCATTTCTTCCCTTGAACTATTGCAGATACACCTTTAGCTTGTAAACAGCAATAAAAGTTGGGCTCTTTCAATTAGATAGCTACAAACAACACTTGGAGCTACACAAGTTGTTTAGTGTAATATAGCTAGCACTACAAGGCTACAAAGCTTGCATACTGAGATACAAGGCAGTTTTTCAGGTCACACACAGATTAAGATCATTCAAACATAATGATTATGAATCTTCCATCCGTGAATAATTTCATGAGGTTGGTGAATGATTGAATAGCAAAGTTCTTTATTCACAACCACTCATTTAACAAGTGGTTGTGAATGAAGATGACGGACGGTCATTGAAACGTCGGCTCTTGTTAAACAAGTAGTTGTGAATAAAGAACTTTGCTAGTCGATTATGAATCTTCAGCTGAATTTTGGCCTTCTGCCAGTATTGAGGTGTTAGATAGAAAGTTTGAATTTGAATCATTTTATCTGCCAACACAGATGAGTTTTTATGCTGACAGAAACAGATTTCAGATAACAACAGTTTTTGTCCCCAATTCACGAATGTAGGGTTAGAAATACCGACTTTCGTGCTCTTGCCATGTGAACCTGGCTTACAGCTTGAGCTTCTAAAATAAAAACCGGTGTTGATGGCAACCTAAAATATTGATGGGCAACCTAGCTTTTGGCTTAGGCTGCCCAGTGGGGAACCTGAGAAAAAAAGTATTTTGAACCCTGGAAATGTGATAACATTCAATAAACAAAGACTTTCATTTGTTTTCCTTGTTTTGTTTGTTTACTTACATGTATTTATGAAATTATTTGGTACCCGTTTCTTCTACTTATGATTGTAATAACTTATCAGTTTAATTATACATTTGGGTTTTTTTCAACTTGAATTTGATACCTTCGTTTGTATCATTTCGTTAATCATCATTTGCTTAATTTTACTTGCTTATGTATTTATGTCATTAACTATCAATAGACTTACATATGTGCATACTATATACTATATGGGTTATGGGGGAAGCCCACAAAATAGGTTTCTGGCCTCCCCTGCATGTTTTTATTTATTGATGTCACTACATGATTTGTTTCTTTTTTATGTGCAAATAAATAAATAAACATAAACAAACAAACAAACAGGTACCTGCATGTCCTCGAGGCGATGCTGACGCATGTCCGTCCGGTCCATCACCTGGTGGTACAGCCTGCTGAAATTCGACACCGTGATGGAGACCGGTAACGTGATGAGGAGGATCCCGCTGATGCAACAGATGCCTCCGATAAACTTTCCCACGTACGACTGCGGCACGAGGTCCCCGTACCCCGTCGTCGTCATGGTTTCGATAGCGAACCAGAACGTCGCAGGGATGCTCACGAATGTACCAAAGGCAAACGCTTTCTCCATGTAGTACATGATGGTGGAGAACAGGATGATTGTCACCGACAGGGATATCAGGAAAAATCCCATTTCCATGGCAACGGATTGCAGCGTTCGGAAGAGGATGTACAGTCCCTTAGAGTAGTAGAATACCCGCAGGAATCTCACAACCCGCACCGTCTGGAAAGACCCCAGGAGGGACTTGTTGCCCAGTATGTTCCCCAGATAGTATGGCATCACAGCAATTATGTCTATCAGGCTACGACAGCTTTTTGCAAACGCAGTACGATTTGGCGCAGCATACAACCTCAGTAGGTACTCACATGTGAATATCGTCACACAGCTTGTGTCCAAGTAGAAAAATAGATTCTTATATTCCTCCCCGCAGCGCTTCGAATCAGGCCTACCGTCAAAAGTCCCACAAGGCACAGTTTCCATGATTGCAAGAATGGTGCAGATTAAGACGACGAACGTCATGATCACTGTCGGAGGAGACATCCAAAACCCGGTAACGGTAACGTCGTACGACAGTTTCTTCCACAACCTCTCTCGTATGCTCATGATTGTCGGATCAAAGACATGGCACCTGTGGAAGCTGTCTATCATAGTCCTCAGCTTCACCAACTCGCGGTTCTCTTCATAATCCGCATAGCAACAGTCACCAATTTCCGAGGCAGGGATTCGAAAGAATGTTAGCTCATCATCATACATCGAGATGCATTCCTGGTTCACGTAGTGCAGCTTCCCTGTCTGATAGTAACCCAGTACCAAACGAAAAATATCTGGATCCCGGTCGAAGAAATATTCATTGGTATCATCGTTGTAAAAGTATTCCCTCTCCTCACTGCCCAGCAGTGTGTTGGGGTGTCTCTTCAGTGTGCTCAGTCTGGTCTCGAAGTGAGCTCCCCCGACGTTCAGCCTGATCTTCTTATCCCTCTTGTAACGAAGACTCTCCTCATAGAGGCACTCCTTGCTCCATCTTCGGTCCACCCCAAACAGATCCTGGTCTAGTGTGGAGCCGACGTGAGACGCTCCTGTACCACCACTGATAGCAGCCATGACAGAAATACACCCACTGCTTCAGCCGGCAGAGAGAGAGAAATCTCCCCGTGCTGAATATTAGATGTGCAGCCAGCGGTGGCTACTCGCGAAACCCACACGTGTCTCCCTGTGGAGCCTGATCAAGGACACCGGCCAGATGCCCAGTGGCAACCATTCACGTCCTGTGGTGAGAATAATGCCGGAGGTAGTTTTCTGTGTCAACATGTCCATTGCCAGTTAGAATGAGAGCCACCTTCCCATACAAACGTCCTGAACGGTCCCCTCATTATCATCATCACACCGCGGAGCTGAGGGGAGTTTCCCTTCCCTCACCATGGCAACGTAGCAGTGGAGGTCTGAGGATGATTGCATAAGTAAACATCGCTGTAAAACATACGTAAATGCCTGACAGGGAAAGACTTAATCCAAACAGGCAGTATTTATTCCGCCCACATACATGTAGCCTACAGGGGAAGATTCTGTTCAACCTGGCAAAGGGGAGACCTTCGGCTGGGCAGCAGTTAACAGGTTTCCCTTAGGCAAAAAATTGCTGCTTCCTTGGTGGTCCAATCTATACTGTGCTGCAAGAAAAACAGCTACAGTCTCCCACTGAGCAAGGCACTTTTAGCACTGTCCTTTCAATTCTCCGAGAACACAATCCATAAAGGTCGGCGAGCGGCCCGCAAGCACTTCATCACCATGGCGATGCGTGTGAACCATCTCTGGCAAAATGGTGCACTGGGTTTCCATGACTACCTGCCACGAATTAAAAGGAAAAGGTTATAGACACAGCGGACCCCTTCTTTGAGAAATCCACGATCGTGGGGAGCTTCTGTGAAGGTCGCTGATGAAATTGTGCAGGCAGATTTTACGTGTCCACAAAAGGGAGCGCTGAACCCGGCCTGCGTGCCGTCTAAGTTTTGTCTCCAAATCGATGGAGATCAGGAGCAACGCCCTCTATATTCTCTGGGGACGGCGCGCAAGTACAAATTCGCTGGAGTGCATTAAAGCCTCACTTCTTGCCCCGACTCGCACGGGTGGCCTTTGCTCCCAGATCAAACATAGCAAGATTAAAGGGAGACCTCTTAAAATCGGGAAAGCACGCAAGGGCAGGGAAAGAGAACAGGGAGGGAGTTAATGACGCCTGCAGGGTTGTTCCGGCTGGGGAGAAGGCATCGCCATCAACAAAGCTACTCAAGGAGAAATGGGTTTACCATCATCAATCGTGTCACACGGGGATTAGCAACAGCTTAGAGGAAGGATTTATAACTAGCACAGGGCTTCACGGACACAGGGATGTAACGATTCCAAGAACTGCTTCTTTGCGGAATAATTGGCATGCAAAGTGCATCCCGCTGCGATTCTGATGGCATTATTTTCGGGATAATTACCGCACGGTTGTAGAAAGTACCATCGCCAATTATAACGCTGCTTCACTCTGAATAACTCTGCAAACTCCATTATGAAAACATCACAATATTGCAATCAAATACTGACCTCATTTGGCAAGGAGGAAGCAGCTACATGTATGGTAAAGTGTCTCCTGAACATTTCATCTCGTTTAATTCTCAAAGATCTGTTATTTTTGTCAGCATCGTTGAAAGGATGACTTATACAACTACTGGTATGCCTGAAGCACTCAATGTAAATTAAATCTCTTCTTCTGACTTTGATACCAAACCAGGATGCTATACAGTACGTAATAGAATGATTTCCAGTTTGTTGGCATAAATACAACTGTACACTCACTACAAAGCAGACTATTTTGGAATGACAAGGAAATCCTAATGAAATATAAGTTGTGGTTCAATCGTATATTTTACCTAAGGCTATGCATACAAAGCAAAGTACATGTAGAGAAATCATACCAAGGAAAATGTGCAGATTCTGCAATAACGAATATTTCATGATTTCTTTCTGCAAACATCCATACACTTATGTCTAAACCACATTGAAAATAATATTCCGCATGAGTTATAATACTTATATGATCAGACATAATGCTAATGAGTATTGGGAAAATGATCATTCATGTAACTTGTCATGAAAAGGAATAAAGTTTCAATCAATATAATATCATTAAGATTTTAACAGATAGTCATCTGACTTGTTGGAATATCCATCTCCAGCAATAAAAGACAGATATGAAATTTGTATAAATCATAAACTGACTCTGGAAAACAACAAGACTTGCTTGTTTGTTTGTTTGTTTGTTTGTTTGTTATATCAATTTCTAAACTACAACTTTATCTATTTTATTTTGCTTTAGCCAGTTTAGGCACATGTCTCATATCAACAAATTGTTAAAAACAACGTTAACAGAACTAACTACAAATACCAGTAATATAAAGTACTGTCATGTACACAGTTGTGGCTAGATTATGACAAGTTATTTGTAAAGCAGGCTGATGAAGTGCTGCCATAAATCGGCGTGTAAAGATATTATAGAAAGAGTTGTCATGAAACTAAGCTTAGTCTACTAGTAAAATTTGCCCCTCAAAATGCAGGAAATAGCATTTCAGAGGTTCAAGATTTTACAATTTTCCTGGGGGAGCATGCCCCTGAACCCCCCTAGAATTGTCGGGCTTTACAATGATGTTACGTTAAACAAAATTGAGATGACGGAAAAAAAATTTAAGGCTGGCCAGAACACTGATAACATAGGTCAACTTCCTTCTTCTGTATCAACAGCAGATGTTACAAACATGTCTATTCAATGTTGTGAATTAAAAGAAAACATACTACTGCAAGGTGATATCTGACTGTTTCAGAACATGTTTGTATAGCTGGATAGGGAGCCTACTGTGGGTAACATCTGCAGAATACGAATGACTTAAAGTTGAGTTTGAGTTTGTCACATGCACTTCTTTCATCAAGCGCATAATACAGAATTCCCACAAGAAGTAACCCCAATTCTCCGGCATGAATGTGTTCCAGGACGGCAAATGATGTGCTCAAATCACGAGAGGCAACGATCTATTACGCTGAGTTGTGCCGTGCACAGGCCCTCCGTTCCCTCCAATTTCTTTCAATTCCCGATCGTGCCAATTTCTCCATCATTGCGCCGCCCGCCCCACAAAACAAGTGTCCACATGCGATTTCTCGATTAAGGCCATAAATTCTTTGTAGTTAGGCGATGAATTATTATCAGGATTGGGTATGCCACAGGGTATTCCTCGCAAAACATATACGGTACCCAATTAACCTGGAACAAACACACGCTACACCATTAACAGCTGCTTCCTTGTCATTAAATTTATTAAAAAAACATGTGGTAGAAGGGCAAGCTACACACTTTCCTGTGTAGGTGACCTATGGATATTAAATGCATCAGCAGGCACCATTATATATATATCGGCACAACATACAGTCTATATGTTGTAAAATCTAATACGCTTTTATAGTTCAACTTAGACCGGAGGATACCAACTAAACAGCTCAAGTTAGAATTATAATAAGATAGTAAAACTGTACAATGATAATGGGGTACTGTATAACAATGATTATTAAATCAAGGTCTTGAAATTTTTTTATATACTAACTGAACTGAAATACACATGTCTTTTTTTGCATAGCTACAATGTTGCAAACTGACAAAATATAGTGGCCCAAGATTAGACTAATATTTCTTCAATTTTGACTGATAATGGGAAGCAATCTTAAGAAATTTTTACCCTTTTTACCTTCAATTTCAAAGTACATGTAGTACGTCTAAACAAAAGCCGTAATGTACTGTGCATAGCACTTCAGCAGAACAGCCCGTTTAAGGTTGTATTGTCATATTTAAAGATGACATCCCGTCTATAATTTTGAAATGCTGTGTCCGAAAATATATCGTCTGCAACAGGCAAAATTCTGATCCAACGAAATCTGTGAAAAATCCGGGTTTCGGGCAGTCGCAGTGCGTTCTGCAAACGTGCTCAATTTCAACTTCCTTCTAGCAAAATGCAGGTAAGATGCCCTAAAACCCTTACTAAACCTGAACCGTAGAAATCTGGCTACCTGGACGTCTGTAATGACGCCATACATTTTCACGGAAGGCTTATCCTTGGCACTCACACATGAACATCAGTCACGCAGCCAGAAAAATGAGCTCATAAGTTGCCTGTAATGACTGACACAACATGAGAGTATTAAAATATTTTTACATTTTTGCCAATAACGGGAAGCAATTTTAAGCAATCTTAAAACCGTATTAGTTTCAACAAGGAGGTTATACGGAGCTCTGTATAACCTCCTTGGTTTCAAAGCAAGCAGAGACGCTTCTAGCCTGGACACCTGCAGGATTATATGTTTCTACACTGCAATTTCAGCTTCCTGTCTGCAAATTACAGATTGCTAGTGGGAACATGTACATACTGGCCCTGAAGCCTCTAATGATGTATGGACATCGGGATACCTGGACCTCCATAATGACGCAATGCGTCTACATGGAGAAATACGTCGGCCCATCCCAGGCACTTACCTATGCACATCTATCACATATTAGGAATGCCTGTAATATCTCAACATTGTATAGCATTAGAAATACCCGTTTGCAGTCTGCATTTTGCAGAGACATTTTCAATATTATAGAAAATTCAGCAAGCTGCAAGTTTGCAGACTGAAAAATCAGGCTAGGGGTTCAGTGGTGTCGGCCTCTCAGTGTGGATAGGGCCACAGTTTTGCCCAGATGTGCTGCGCAAAGAACATTTTTGTTTCTGAACCCAGGTAGTGCAGTTTCTATTTAGTATTTCTTTGCTGTTATTGCTATATAAAAATTTCTACTAAGCTGAAAAAGATTTTTTTTAATTTTCTCAAATATTTGCAGAAAGTATTTCCAAATTGCAGAACAAAATTTAGACATTCTACAACTGTTGTAGTATAAATCTTTTTACCTTCGATAATGGGTGGCAATCTTCATTAAAATATTACTTCTAATTAATCTAAATATCAATTCCAAACTTTAAGCAGTGATACTTCATAGCTTTGACACCTTCGAAATTGCAAGTTTATACATTTCATACCAGCAATTTCATTTCATCATCATTACTGCAAATTGAAGATTGCAGGTACATGTA
Organism: Branchiostoma floridae x Branchiostoma japonicum; assembly: GCA_013266295.2. Classification (NCBI taxonomy): domain Eukaryota; kingdom Metazoa; phylum Chordata; class Leptocardii; order Amphioxiformes; family Branchiostomatidae; genus Branchiostoma; species Branchiostoma floridae x Branchiostoma japonicum. Next base: position 5,796,362 of record CM023827.1, on the reverse strand, counting down.
GGTGCATGTATGTAATACTATATATGTATGATCTACCGATATCTGGATACCTGGATCTCTGTAATTATCTACAATGACTATATGGAGAGATGTATTAAAGGAAGTCTCCACCAGACTAACTATGCTGGTTAAAAGATAACAAAGTTTAACCCAAAAGGGAGACTAGTTTGCCAGGGGAGTTGGGCCACCGTAGGGTAGTACGCATTCACACTTCCAAAGGGAAATGTTATATCCTTACCACAGACTCACTCTCCTAGACAATTATTCATCCCAATTTTGCCACATTCTACTATCAATAACCCCTTAGGAAAGCCTGGTGGAGGCTACATGTACATAAATGATCACTTCCTACCACTGGCACAGGCATTGGCATTTTTTGAGGGAGGGGGGGGTGCTGATTTTTTTGGGGACCTAACCGGGAGGGGGGTTGATTGGCCAAGTTTTCTGATCAACAATCACAATCAGACTACAGGGAAGAACGTGAACAGGGTGATGTGCCGTACTTGACTTTGAACCTCTACAGGGAAGAACATTAACATGTAACATGTTGTATTTGACTTTGAGCCTCACACTACATGATAGAACGTTAACAGGTGACATGTTGTACTTGACTTTGAGCCTCAGACTACAGGGAAGAACATTAACATGTGACATGTTGTATTTGACTTTGAGCCTCACACTACATAATAGAACGTTAACAGGTGACATGTTGTACTTGACTTTCAGCCTCTAAAGGAAAGACCGTGAACATGTGACAAGTTGTACTTGACTTTGAGCCTCTACAGGGAAGAACATAAACAGGTGACATGTTGTACTTGACTTTGAGCCTCTAAAGGAAAGACCGTGAACAGGTGACATGTTGTACTTGACTTTGAGCCTTTACAGGGAAGAACATTATAGATGACATGTTGTACTTGACTTTGAGTCTCTACAGGAAAGAACGTGAACAGGTGACGTGATGTAGCATACTTGACTCTGAGCCTCTACAGGGAAGAACATTAACAGAAGGTGACCTGAGGACAAGTACTTAACTCTGCTTCCCTGCCAAGCCAAGCTTCAAAAACTTTCCAATCATTAAAGGAGTAAGCTGGGAAACAAAGAAGAAATCCACTTTCTCTCTAACGTCAAGGTTATAGTGCACTCACGAAGGTCAAACACAAGTCTTACCGAGCTTCGGGCCACTTCTCCTAGCCACACAAGTGGATAAAGGCTTAGGTTGACGTCATCCGTTCTAAATTGAAGGTATTATTCTCAATGGAAACGAAAGTACTTTTGACCAGAGGTAAGCTGGATTTGGTTTTCTGTAGACTATTTAGTAAATTGCATGAATAGGTTATGATGAAAAATTGTGCCAACGTTGATACGGTAAACTCTGCATCATCTTTCAAACTTCACATTGGGGTTTAGTTCAAAACCAACATGCATATAAATTGTGAGATGCCATCCTTGTTTTTGCTTGGGCTACCTCAAAACCCCAGGGCTTGAATTACTTTTTTCTGCATACCTGCACTGGTGAAGGTAACATTGAAAATTACCTGGAGAAATTTTATGTGTACCACTCAGTATTTAGGAAGTATGGATAATACGAAAAACTGTTCAAATTATTTTAACCATTGCCAGCATTTCTTTTGTACATGTAACAGTCAATGCAGCAAATAAAAATCTTATAAACCCAGTACATGGACTGGTGCAGGTTAGGTACAGGTAGACATCAGAAATGCCTGTACAGCTCCAGTTTTACCTGCACTAACCTGCATATGCAGGTGGGATTTTGAGCCCTGAAACCCCCTATGGCCAGAGACTGACCTTTTGTGCACTGACGGTTTAAAAAAATTACAGAGGAAGCTGACAGTAATATGTGTGCCATTATTGCCACAGATATGCGAAGCCAATAGATCTCCTGTCCAAGCTGTCTGCAATTGACAAGATCGGATCTCAAACACTTGCCCTGTAATCCCTTGTTCAATTGCTTTGGCCAAACAAATTCCATGTGTTGGTTCTCAAATTTTTGAAAAAAGAAGAAAAAAGTGCTAAACTGGAAGATCAAGATCAAGACATGCATCTGAATCTGAGGGAAAGTCTGTACCTTGGTGCACACAGTTTCAGGAGGTGCACATAGTATGGTACAAGTTATCTTCCCAGGCCTGTTTTCATCCAAACCACTTGCTGAATATCTTGAAAGTTCATCTGTGTTGGTAGAAGTCATTATAAAGTAAATATTCACCAAGTGTAAGAAAGTAATGGACCGACCCAAATTTTCGACTGTACAACTCCAGCCTTTGGCATTCCTTCACAAAGACTGGAGTTGTGCAGTCGAAAATTTAGATAAGTCCAATTTCTTGCACTTGGTGAACATTTAAAAGCAACATGGGAAACAAATTGGAAAGCCAGAAACAAGGAGGCTAGGAAACAAGCTACGGTCGTGACCATCACATCTTGCTAGAAGCAACACATCAAAGCTGGTGTTGAAGTATGCATGGATCAGGCAATAATCCATCCTTTTAACTCCAAATTAAGCCATGGATCATTCATGAATACTGATGAATTTTTCATCCCTACTTTGCTTGGTCTCCTGTGAAATCACCTTACAACCGCTCTGGACAAATCGGGATTACAATAAGCTGATGAAACCATACATAACCGGGTGCCAAGTGCCGAGCGGAAGCCAAACATCAATATGACTTTTTACCACCCTCCAATTGACCGAGAGGGTTCCGCGATACATCACACAACTTGTGTAAAAGGAAACGCCAGGTCGACTGATGTCACCCAGGAAAACTGCCCGAGAGGCCATTGCCGTCAATTTCTCTGAAAGATGTTCACTTTCTGCCCGACTTGGTAGTTTTTTTCTGTCAGGAAATGAGGTATGGGGGCGCTTAACGAGGTGACAAGTACAGTCGGAAGGGCAGCAGGGTTCACGGTAACAACTGGGAAACATGGAAAATATCTGCTTCAATGAAAATGGAACTTATCATCGGAGACGTATGCAGAAATTTAGAGCAAGGTATTCCAATACTAAATTCCAAAGAAGAAACACAAGACTGACACCGATTTGGGCTACCCAGAGCTCTTTCAGCCAACCACGTCACCACACTACTAGTAGTAGAACGAACAACTGTCATTTCTGTTTGATGGTAGAAACCCTTTGTCCGATTACCGGCAATCAAGCCATGAAACTACCCTCTGTCTCCGTAATAGCCAGTTGAAGCAATTCGGGGGAGCGCAATACTACCAGCAAAATTGCGAGTTACTTGAATTTTTCCCTTCAATTTGGTAACGTTGCCGGCAAGGTCACAAGATAACATCACAAATTGGTGATTTTGGAGTAGATGGCAAATTGGAAGGTATTTCTCTAAGCAAAACTTTTTCGCATGAGATTAGATGTGACGTCCATATTGGGTCAACGTTCGTATGGACGTTTTGGCAAGCAAGTCATTCAACAGCATTCACCACACAAAAATAAGACATAAAAGGAAGTGTAAACAGTAAGTAAGATCATACAATCATGTATATAGCTGCTGCAGCATTCTTTTGCCTTATGACAATCTAATTTATTGGTTCCATGATTTAATAAGAAATTCCTACATAGGAATATCATGGAATGAAAACATGAGTCTGAGGGGAAAATCTGTACCTTGGCTCGGAGATTTTACGGAGTGATGATGAACATACATTGTAGTCAGCTCAAGTTTTCCTTCCACTCTTTCCTTAATTCCAATCTTGTCATCTTAGATTCTTACTTCACTTTTACTTAGTAGGCAGGTCATGTCCCTGAGAGCTAAAATAATACATCAGGGAGAGCTATCTTTAGATGACGTTAGTAATGACATCAGGATGCTGACCAACCAGGGTTTAATGCTTCTTTGCAGCGCTACATCCGGCCATGAAAGTAGCTTTCTAAATTTGTTCAGCGCAATTTTAGCTTTTGGCTGCAAAGTAAAGGTTGTAGGTGGGTATTTTATGTCATACCATTTATCAAGTCTTAATGGACTCCAACATGTAGTTACCACTACTTTATCAAATCCGATGAAAAAGACATTACAGTTCCCTACCATTTAGGGCTGCTCACATGCATCCTGCGATTACAAACTGAGGGCATTCTTGGGATAGTTGTACATGTGTCCTACAAGATTCAACTGTCTTGTTACTGAGAAGGCTGTCTTTGATCCTTGTTGATGGTTGGTTCTGTCATAGCCTGCCTGCTTGAAAATTTGACCACATCAAAACCGTACAACAACTTACATCAAATGAGACAACTCATTAAGGAACATTTTCTAGTCAATCCTTCTGAGCTCTGAGATCACAAGGCTTCATTTGACATGGCCCTATCTTTCCTCCCCTTTGCACTTAGCTAAAACTTTTATCAACCTCACTACTGAGAAAGAAAAACTACATCAAATGCCATGAAACATAACACCCTGCTATCAAGCTTTTAAAATCTCTCACTGGGCTAGAATTGGCAATTAACAGGAAAGTGCTTACCATCTCTTCTATCTCAACACAGCATCTACTTAGATATCTCATCCAGCATGTATGTTTCCTGCTATAATCTACAGCACGTACGTACGTCAACACAAATTATACCCACGGGGAGCAAAACTCTAATATCACTTCTCAGCATGAAGACATCATCATAGTTATTGTAATGCCCGACGGCAACAGACATGGAATCCTAGATATGGCTAACATGGAATTCTGGCTATAGCTAATAACATGGAATACTAGATATAGCTGCAACATAGACTCTTCTATTTTTAAAAATCAGCAGTTCAATTCGTCATATACCTTGATAACAGCCTTTTTAATTTTCTTACAAAAGCAGAATACAAATGAAAGTTTGACAAGGCTACATTTCCTGCGACTGTTTTTTTATTCACAGCATCATCTAAGTGAAGATTAAATTGTATCGCACAGCTTCTGGTGAACAGTAAGGGGAATACAAATTGTACAGTAAGTATAACACTAAGGCTACTGACACTGACTAATTACTGGCGAGTAACATAACCTACTGACACAGTTTTTAGTAGCAGCACTCAAGTGAAGATTCAATTGTACGGAAGCTACTTCTGGTAATAACTGCTGCCTGATTCTTTGCGCCTTTCATGTTGAAGAAAAGTGATGCGAGCTTACAGGTCTGTTTCGACAGTGATGAATCTTGCTGCTGTGTTACGCCGAAAAGTGGTTATAGCGGTTACACCGGCTATACAGATAGAGTCCATGGGCCAAGGGAGCTGCCGGTACCACCTGAGGTGGCAAATTCTCAATATGGTTTTTGAAAAGTAGGGTGTCTGTGGAACATGTTTTGATATGATAGCCATCGCAGTGTGGTAGCTTTGACCTTGCTATCTGACCTTGAACTTTGACCCCATATAGATGACGTCCTTTTCTACTTATAATGCAAAGGGGAATGGCAAATAATCAAATATGGGTATTTTTCGATGTTACTTCATGATAAAACAGGAAGCAAGGATTACAAAAATGTTAATTTTGTTTCGATATGTCATTTCTATGAGAAGTTATGAGCCTTTGAAATTCAATATTTTGGTAAATACAGATGAATTGAATCTATACCCTGAGTCAGTCCTATGGCCTAGCATTATAGTATTTATACCACACACTGAGGGTTAGGCCACACCCATAACATGTTGGTTCTTGGATCTCAAATACAGATCAACCCTCAAACCTTTCATGTTCAGTAAAGTGAAGGCTGTGTCAGCTTAAAAGGCCTGTTTACACAGTGACGAATCGCATTGACACCCAGAGTCAGTCCTAACATTATGCCACGCACTCAGAGGCTTAAGCCGGTCAGTGTGTTGGTTCTTGGATCTGAAAGGTGCAATGCTAAACTGGAAGATCAACATGAAAGCAGAGTCTGAGGGGAAAGTCTGAATCTTGATAGTTTCAGATTGAAGTTTTCGTCCATGTATTTTATCTTCATTCTATAAAATTTCCTTCATTCTTACTTCAATATCTATGAACCAAGACAATTAATTGGTGCCCAGCTAACTAAGAATCTAATCCAAACTCTCACAGACTTGTAAGTACTGCAACAGGATGCAATACAGTCTTTTACAGAAAGGTAGAGCTGCAAAACAGCTTTCTGGGAAAATGTCATATATACCTGCATTTATAATCAACATTGCTAGGGGGCACTGCTGACTGTGAAACCATCAGCCATTGGAAACTAACCTCCAACCATTGACCACATTACTAGGTAATACAAGACAACAGAGACATTCAAATATGAGTACAGTGCTAGAGACATCTTTCAGTGCTACAGTTTACTTTTTACTTCAACCTCCAAAACTTCATCTGTGCTATTTGTAGTATTTTTCACCTGTAATACTGTTAAGGTTAACAAAAATACTGACTAAACAAAAGAGCCAGCATGTAACTTGTGTGTGTCAATGAAGCTGGATAAAGAAGCCATTTCTGACACAGCATATGCTGTATTTTATCAGTGAGAGTGAACTCAAACCAGTTTAGCTCACTGAAGAGCTAATTGTCAACTGGTCATGACACTGAAGACAGATGCTACGTACAGTATTTACAGCTTCACTGTACCAGGGAAATTCCCCTAGCTCTTTTTAACAAGTACAATGAACAGTAGACCACAGCTTAACGTCCTGTCCTAAGGACTGCAACCCAGTAGCATGCGTGTCCGGTGAGTGATAACAGCCGGGATTGGAACTCCCAATCTCTTGGTCCAGAGGCAGGGTCACCTATAATCCAGTGGACTGGACTATACAGGCTATTATGTTCAGTGTCTATGAAGGAGTCTCTGAGGACAAGTGGAACTAGTAAAACTGGTCTGGCGTAATTTGCACAACTTGTGCAATTTGGGGTCAAAACTAAATAAAGGATGGTACTCACTGTTCTTCGAAGTCCAGTAAAGGTGGCTTTAACCGGATTTTTCTGTGATCCCAGAAACTGTCTTCAGGTGGTCTGCAAAGGTAAAGTATGTGAAATTATACAAAACACAAAACTTTATCGACAGAAGTACAGAGATTTCAGTGTGGCCACCTTCATTTTTAAAGATAATAATAACTATCTTTAAAACTTACTGTGTGTTAATAGATAAATATGACCTTTATGATCAAAGAAAAAAATTGTTTTGCATACTTAATTAGAACCTAGAAATCCTGTAAAAAAACTCATAAAAATTTAAATCTCCAACACTTAAAGCAACTTTCTTGACAAACACAAACATTGTCATCTTTATCTATCAGTTTGTTACCCACAGTTTAGTGCTAAACCTTCACAGATGAAAAAACTTGTGAAAAAACAAGTGCTACACTGTATGTTGACATAATGCATTACTACCATAAAGCAGAGTATTTTTACAAATTGCACATTGTATGTGTATGTGTCACCTGTTAAACAATGAACTTCTATGATGTGTGATTTTCTCTAACAACTCTTTGTAATATCCAAAGGTGTGGCCAAGTTCTTTGCAGGTCCAACAGACCAGTCCCAGCTATTATCAAAATAGAGTAGTTCAACCAACAAAAGAATACATTTAGTAGGTGTACGTCAATCACATTTTTAGCATTTTTAAAAGTGGGCGTGGCTATGCGATCAAACTACAGTTATGTTAATTTGGTTTGTTGATTCTCCAATTAGAAAGATGATGCTGAACATTTGCAAGACTTTCCTAAGTCGACCTAGGTGTAAAAATGGGTACCTGACTTTGTTTGGGGAGGTAAAAGGTGGTGGAAGAAGACGGTTGGGCCCCGCCTTCCAATACCCTGCCCTTAACACAGTGGATTAACAACTCACTGCCCCTACGGCCTCAAAAAGGCTATGGGACTATCTTTACCTTTACCTCTGTTTTCATCTTGCACTGTTGCTAAATCTGTACTTTAAAATGTCTGAGAACCAATGAAATGAAACGGTGTGTCCTAAGAATTTTTGTAACATGACTAACACTAAGCCAAACTAATGGAAGTCTTTGTTATCTCAAAAACAAGCAGGTTTTAAGTGAAGCTAAAGTGCTGCAGTCACTGGTCCTTGTCCACTGTGAAGGTCACTAAAACACCTGCCATTCACGGGCAAAAAGCATGGTGGAGCTTATCAACAATGTATTGTACAACTACAGCAGTGTGTGTGTGAGAGCAACAAAGGCAGCTTTGTCTGTACGAGGCTGGTATAATTCATATAGTATAAATAACATCAACTTTTATCATTCTACCAGGTACTATTTATTATAATTATATTTTTATTAACATATGAGGCTGCATGGCTCGAAATACTGGATGCATATGCAGGTTAGTGCAGGTAAAATTGGAGCTGTGCAGGTATTTCTGATGTCTACCTGCACCTAACCTGCACTGGTCCATGTACTGGGTTTACATACAAATGTAGGTGTATGTGGATTTTTATTACCTGTATTGACTGTTACCACCTATGAAGTGTAAAAGAAATAATGGCAATGGTTTCTGAACAGTTTTTAGTATGATCCATACTTCTCAAAGTCGGAGTAGTGCAGGTAAAATTTGTGTGGTGCCGGTAATTTTCAGTGTTACCTGCACCGGTGCAGGTATGTAAAAAAAACGATTTCGAGCCCTGGGCTACCACTTTAAGATTAACAGTGAATCTAAAACATCTACTAATGCAGGATCAGTAATCCCCAAGGTATGCCCACTTCAGATATCCAGGTGTTCAAGACATTCTTGACAAGGCCTCGATAAGGCCATGTTGATTTGATTATATGGATTACATGCCCTAGGAACCCCAAAACTGATGCGAGCGTGTGAATAAATAAAAAGTTTGGCAAAAAAAAAAAGTTGTCTTCATTATAAATTCTAAGTGGTCAGGAAGGTGGAACAAATGACTAAACTGTTAGTAAACACACAGAGTATGGTATACTGAACAATAGATTTTTCATTTTTGTTCTTTCACATCTTCTTCTTAGACTTTGGAATTGACTTTGGAATTGACTTTGGCATTGTACGACATTAGTATCGGTTTTCCAATATTTTTTGCAATTATTTTAATATGGCACATATTTGCTCATTTTGCAGCTGCTTTGTATGATTTACAGTATGGTTGAAAACTTTTTTTTTTTTGGAAAGGAACGAAAATTGATGCCCGCACGGATGTCATCCATATAATCAAATCAACAATATTCTTTAATGTGCTGGTCTTATGGTACCTGACAGAATTATTCTTTATTCTTTATTCAAACAACGGTCAACATGGCAGTAGAACATAAACAAAGAATATTATGGACTACTGAATTGTCTTGACCTTACATGTGCATTAAAAAAAAGTACTAGACAGGCACAAACAGAACATACAGATTCACACCACCCACAATATACAACACACAAAAACCTAAGTCTGCAGTTGGCTGTTGTAGAGTCTGATAGTGTGTACATGTATGTGAGAGTTAATGTTACGTATGCCTAACATCTTTTAAAACCCTTTCATCTTGTATGTTGTTCTACATTTCAAAGAACAGGAAACTAATTAAATGCACCGTATAAGAAAGAGTGAATGAATGAATGAATGAATGAACATCATGATATGAACATCAATGAATCATCAGAATTATAGCACAATGGCTTGTGCTCTATTCTCTAGGTTATGCCCATATTTGGCTACAATGTTCCAGTATTGTATAATATACAATGACAGCTCAATAATCTTTGATGCTTTTAATCTTTTGTCCCTCCTCGCGTGTCAGTTGATCATATCTCGCCCATTGTCACCGATATAGAGTGAGGTGGGCTAGCCACAACCCTGTTAATAAGTGTTATAAATTTTTGATGCTCTATTTCTACTATTACCAGTATTCTTTGTGTTTCAGAAGCTTGCAGAACAACAACACGTGATGCGTGTTCCCTACAAAGAAGACAGGATACCATATCACAAAAGAAAACTATCCATAATTCATAAATCTACAAGGTGAAAGAGAAGTCAAGTATTTTTTCACATGTCATTCTTATCCTGGTTCTGCTAATTTTTTTTCCTCTGCAAACAATGATTGAAATGATAAATTTAAAGTAAAGTAAGAGCTTTGGTAAGGTGTCTATTTCAATAAAACAACCATTTTCAAACATAGATATTCAACAAAACATTAATGCCTACAATCTCTTCAAGGCTGCAGTATGCTCTTATTTGCAAGGAGGCACTGCTACAAAGCACAGCAGTCAAGCCTGAAGCAACAGTTACTTTATTTCACATTTGCCCCAAAAAACATAAGACTATATGTATATCCATCCCAATAGATTCATACAACATGACTCTGCATTGCATTCCTGTACAAGACAGGTCTGTTTCTTTATCAGCAGTTGTGACATGAATAATTTATAAGCATTTGTATTGAGGGAAACAATAACACCTGTGGAGCACCAACATTACTGCAATTCCCTCGGGTGATTAACAGGTGATCAAGTCACGTAAGGATAAGAACATCCCGCGGACACCTCTGTCCATATTCTGGTTTCTTACTGGTATCTTGGTAAGGTCACAAGTTCACACAACAACCATTAATTCGCTTTTGGATTTAAACAAAAAATGCTGAACAATAAACATGAAAACAGAGTCTAAGGCCACACAAATTCAATCAATTTTCTCGGATTTGCCGCTTCATTTTTTTCTGATTTTCAACAAAAAAAATTCTGGTTCTCAATCAACTCAAAAATGCTCATATTTTGTCCCCAACAGTTGAAGAACATCCTTTTCTTCCTAGTTGTTATCAATGCATCTATCAATGCAGCGGTTTCATTAAAAGTTTAAAATAAACCACTCTGGTACATGTATGTTGACTTCATGACTCCTATCGTAGCATTTGGGGCAATCATCATAGGATGTCTAGGCCTGTTGTTTTTTTGGGCCTGTTGCTTCATATTTTTTTCTTTAAAAAATTTAGGAACCAACAAATCAAATTGGTGTGGCCTAAACATCACACACCTCCAAATAACAGGATGGACTTACAGGGGTAATGATAATATCAACATCCTTCCAAAATAAAAACATGTAGCAGAATGCCCCCGCCCCCAACTTGTATATTGCCATAACCATTGCCATTTCCTCTTCTTTTCCAAAGCAGCCTTTCACAGCAGTACAGAAAGAAATGATGAATTGTTTTGTACCTACGGGCATGCAACAGTTGTTGCCAAAATACATTCTGAGAGGCCAAGGATATTCAACTTCAAGAATGGTCGGAATTTCAATCAACTTTGGTACTGTCTGGTTTTTCAAAACCAAAACAACAAAAAATTTTTAAAGCAAATTTTTCAAAATCCTTGTAACTCTTGTATATTACGTTAGTCTTACAATATTCATATACTTTGTGTTTCTATCCAGTTGATGTATCCATAATGGTAGTCAATAAATTTTGAAAGAAAAATTTCAAAATTATCATAAAAGAATAAAAGACAATTGGAAACAGAAGTATACATTGAATCTCACAGTAGTTAAACAATGAGAAATTCATCCTTAAAAAAGAGACAAAACTCTAAATAAACAAACGTTATTGCCCCTTCTTTTTTAGAGGAAATTCTGTTACTACTGTTGACTTTTGAGCTGTGACGAAAAACCTGAAACTGGGGACAAGACTGTTTATCATTAGTCTGTATGGGGGGATGCCATGCATGAGATATGAAAGTCATGTCAGGGCTCGAAATACTGGTTGCATATGCACCTTAGTGCAGGTAAAATTGGAGCTGTGCAGGTACTAGTATTTCTGAATCTGATGTCTACCTGCACCTAACCTGCACTGGGCCATGTACGGTTTATAATACAAAATGTACAACATGTAGGTGTAGTTGTTACCACCTATGAAGCATAAAATTTTCAATGTGTGGTGCAGGTAAGCAGAAAAACATATTTCTAACCCTGCATGTATAATGTACAGTTGGGGGAGGGGGTGCTCGAAAAGATTAGAATAGAAATGAAACAAAGAACAAAATCATCTTACAAATTTGTCACAGAGTGGTAGGGAACTGGAAGCAATACTATGTACAGTTAAAACCAACAGTAGTCAAAATATTACAAACTTATGACAAACCTACTAGTAGACCAAAATAACATTCCTAAAACTAGAAAAAAAAGGCCACCTCTTCCCTGGAATTTCATTATTTCATTCATAGTGACCACTTCCCACTAAGAAAAGCAATGCATTCATCAATATCTTATGCTGCTTTTTATGCATGATTTTTTCTCATACAGACTAATGATTAACAAACATGTCCCCCTTTTCAGGTTTTTCGCTGCAGCTCAAAAGTCAACATCCACCCTGCCCTAGTTACCACCATTGTGCTGTGTCCATTTGGAAGCTGGTGATTGGCAGGCGGTATAATTAGTGAGTATGGGAGTGTAAAACAGGTGTAAGGGTTCCCATGGGAAGGGGACACCTCACATATCATGTCTATCATAACCATACAAATGTCCCTGTACTTTTGTCATGTCAATAAAGATATCAATGCACTATCACAATGATATTCGTACATATAGAACTAACACTAACATTACCTCCTAAAATAGACCATTGCCCTTATCTGTTTATCTATCTATTTATTTGTTGATGTTTATTTGTGGAAGGATTGACCTTCACCTTTTCAAGATGTCAACCCGGAGATCGGACTGTATCTAGTGTAAGGTTTAACCCTCCCAGTGTCATAGGCCAGTTTTAAAGCCTAGTTCTAATATTCCACTTTGAGGATGGACCACTATACTCTTCTCGATTATTGTGGTGGGTTCTTTAACGTGCCCGAGATGCGGCACTTCTCAAATACAGGATCTCTAGGGATTCGAAGCCAGAACCTTTACTTTAGATTCTAAGTCAACAACCCTAACCACAAGGCCACCTTGCCACACAATTGTCTGGTCTGATAACATCATATTAGAGATCGATATACATGTAGTCTGGATATCTCTGCCCATTTGGGGTGTGGCTGTTCTTTGTGATGTTTCCCAACAATAGTGTATTATCTACATGCTAAGACAAGCTAAATTCCGTAGGTTTTGTGAAGTTTAATTAGTTGAGATCAATGTATGAGATGTAGGTTGACTGTAATGTTATGTTATCTTTGATGTATCGTATGTATCTTCTCCTCTCCTTATAGAAGAGTAGCGGTCACTAGACAGCTACATTGTAAACGAGAGACGAAAACACCAATAGACAGAACGTCGGCAGAACGTACTATGCCTGTGCAAAACCCGTAATGTATTGTGCATAGCACATCGGCAGAACGTCTCATTCAAGGCTGTATTTATATATTTAAGGATGACATCCCGTCTATAGTGTTCAAATGTTGTGTGGGAAAATATATCGTCTACAACAGGCAAACTTCTGATGCAACATCGACCAAACATCCAACGAAAACCGTAACAAGTCTGGGTTTCATACAGGCGCAGTATGTTCTGCTGACGTGCTCAAAAAGACATGTTTGGATATAACGTAGTAGACAGTATGTTATAGTCTAGTTAACTAGTTGAGTTGGCCACAGATGTCTCATCACAACTAAGACTTCTTGGTTGTCAAGATTTCTTAATTCCTCCATCACCCAAATGTGTACTAGTACCAAAATATCATCACCTCTTTCTTGGGCTAAGACCTCCCCACAAACCAATGATCATAAAGATACGTTTAGAACTAAGAGGTTACCCAAGAGAGTAACATCATTTAAAAACCATCCAATTATCAGACAAATATACCCTTCTTGCAAGAGGTGTACTAGTAATTGGGATTGTGACCTGTACTTTAGTCGGTCTAATAATATATAACTACTACCTACACTACAACTGCCTTAGGGGGATTTAAACATACATCACTTTGGCATAACAACATAGGTGATTACATAATTATTATCTATTACAACAAGGGTTTTTAACATACTTTGACTAGGCTAACAATACAACTAGTACCTATACATAAAACTGCTTTAGGGGTTCTGCATGTATGTCTCTCCTGGACTGACAATACTTCAACAACAGTGGTTCTGATACAGGGCTCAAAATCCTTTTTTCTGCATACCTGCACTGGTGCAGGCAACATTGAAAATTACCTGCACCAGACAAATTTTACCTGCACCACTCAGAATCTAGAAAGTATGGATCATGATAAAAACTGTTCAGAAACCATTGCCATTATTTCTTTTATACTTCATAGGTGGTAACAATCAATGCAGCAAATAAAAATCCACATACACCTAGTTACATTGTATATACCGATATACACTCAGTAGTCAGTACCTGCATTAATCTGCATATGCAGGTGGGATTTCGAGCCCTATGATATGTACTTTGGCCATCCAATAGCTACTACCAATGAATACACCCTTTACAATATCTTAGGCCTTATTTTCAGTTCAGTTCTGACAGTACGTACTTTGTCCAGGGTAACAATTTAACCAATACAAAAGTGTACTTTGGTCATTCTTTCAACCTGAATATTGAACAGCTTTAAAACCAAAAGCCTTCCAATAAGTTGTTTCTCCATAAAACCTGTCTTAACCATTTCAACCAGCCCCAGTCTAAACATTCTTACCATTGGCAGTTTAGATTTGTTTGTAGTGTATTTTATAACTTAAGTTAAGATTTGAGAGGTGCAGAAATACCTGCACAACTCCAATTTTACCTGCACTAACCTGCATATGCAGGTGGCATTTTGAGCCCTGGACTACAGTGGCAAGCTACATTCCTACATTCCAGAAAACTACAATAACATGTTAACATTTTTTCATAACGTTCATAATTATTTGTACATGCAGTGACATTAACACACCCAACATTTCACAGTTCAGATCATAATTGTGCCACGTCACGACAAGTCATGTTTTATTTGGCAGATTGTCAAACAGGAACATGCAATAGCTCCAAGTCTGAAAACTAAATTGAGAGAGTACGGACAGTTGTTTTATTTTACCCAAAATATCCAAAGGTATAGAGTCAGTGCATGAGTCAGAATGATAACAAACTGTGAAGGTGATGTCACAAACTGTTGACTACTGGTATGATGTGTCAACACTTTTGGAAAAAAAAGACTTTTCAACATCCATAATTAATAAAAGAACTGGCTTCTCATCTGTTAAATCTAATAAAGAATTTAGAAAACAAGTAAAAAAGCATTAGTATACAAACTACATCTCCTGAAGTTTTATTTTAGATACAATATGCATACACACATGCTTTTGTTGAAGAATGATGCAGTATCAGATATGCATTCATTTATTCATGCAATCATGTAAAAAAGGAATTTATGATATTCCCTATGTTTTGAAATAGATATTCAGAATCCAGGATTTGATTGTCTCAAGAGCCACAGCTCCAAAATTGCTGATTCCTGTTTTCCCAAACTCAGTGTCCTTCTAACAAAACACAAACAACAGACATTTGAGTGGCCTAACAACCCTTCACAAGTGCCAATAACCTGATTATTAATAATAGCTAGCATGAAAAATTATGGGACTATATGCATTCTGCAGTGTTTGTTTTCACCTAATAAAAAGAGCTGTTTATCGTTAGTAACTGTTGTCCGATAATATATAATATTTTCATAACTTCCTGTTTACATGAACATTATTTTGAGTAAAGTTTATCATCAATGTCACGCACATTGAAATCTATCATGATTCATGACCCAAAATTCAATCATACGTGACAGAAGAGTTGTTTAGAAATTGCATCCAAAATGATGTGTTGTTTTCAAGTGTTGCTTAAATTAAAAACATGATATTCAAATATTTACTGACTCCCCCCAAAAAATCTTCATTTACCTAAGGCCATACCATCTTAATCAATTGGTTCTGGGATTTGCTCGCTTCAATATTTTCTGATTCACAAAAAAAATATTCAGGTTTTGAATCAACTCCAAAATTCTCATATTTTGGCCCTATGCATCAGTTGAAGAAAGTGCTTGTCTTCCTAGTTGTTACAGTTTTTATCTATCAATACATTGGTTTGATTAAAAATTCATTGTTTGAATCATAAACCAGCCTATCATAGCTTTTGGGGCTATCATAGGATGCCTAGGCCTGTTTTTGTTGTTTGTTTTTGCCCTGTCACTTCATATTTTTGCTGAAAAAATCCGAGAACCAACTCGCCCTGTCACTTCATATTTTTGCTGAAAAAATCCGAGAACCAACTCGCCCTGTCACTTCATATTTTTGCTGAAAAAATCAGAGAACCAACCATTGTGGCCTAATCAACACAATTTCAGTATTGCATCTAATCTAGGAAGGGGGAGGGGCATTTAAATTCCATGATCCCAGCTCTACCTGGTCACATGATCTCAGGTGAATCTTCTCATTGTCTCACCTGGGCATTGTAACCTGTCCAACCAGGTAACGCTATAGCCTCGGGCAAACAAGCGAGTCTTACACACATGAGCAGGTATGTTTGGGCTCTCAAGAAAGGGAACCCCTTAAAAACATCACATCACAACAGAACATTTCGACATTTCCATATCCTCTACACTCAAAAAAACAAAGATAAGAAGTGCTGTGTATCAAACTACATACTGTGTGTGACAGAAAATAAGATCACATCACGATACAGTACAAGACCTCGCTTTTTCCGTCTAAAACACGTACGAAATTGGACACCACCAACAAAGGTCAAGCAGGGCTATGCTTGGAAGACTAAGTTTACATACCGACTTTTCACATCATACACCATGAGCTTACAGGGGGTTACCCTAGGAATTCCTGCTGCACCATTCCAAGCTTTACTGGCTTGTATCTATCTTGTTTATGGGATCTACAGGAATTCTGTTTTTATGGTTTATAGATTTGTACCTCTGTGCTAAGCTCTTGTAGTTTCAGGTTTATGCATGTGTGTACGTAGTGTATATATTACAGTGTGTGTTGTGTGTATACCAGGAAGTGTAATGGGGAGGGGGGCAGATATATACATACCTTGCACCAAATGTCTGTCCGTCTGACCCCTGCACAGGAAATAAATAATAAACACAAGTCAGCATCGTCCACGTCAGGGCAGAGTGTGTGTCACCCCATGAATGTGTGCCAGCAGTTGTTGCTGGATCGGAACCAAGCGTTGTTTGGGTGGAATTCGGGCTATTTTTGGTCAAAATCTTGACGCAAGGCCGAAGTTGTTCCTGTTTTCGGTAGCGGTTGGGTCCCGACCTGATCGCATTGGTATGCGACAACACACACCACACACTGGCCTTAAATACGAACATTATCAGGCCCCATATTCTCCACAACAGTTGTCTACATGCTACAGACATCACTAGGAAGGTGCGATCTACTGTAACTCGAAGCCAAACACGACAAAACGATGTAAAATGTGAAGTATTTGAGCGGAGTAGCCGACCTGTAACGGAGCACCGTCCACCATGTGCCGCAACTCTCTGTAGTCCGTCTGGACGAAAGCTGACAACAAAAATGTCAACATCATTAGAGATACAAATAACGACACAACACCATCAACGATCTACAGTATCTGTGGTGCAATATAATCAAGACGACTAGACGTTGAAGGTCGCCCATTGTTGCTATTTTTGGCCAACAGCTGCAGATGTCCCCGAGTTGTCTTCTGTGTTTTGGCACAAACCGAAACACACCAACATGCACTTGCTAGCACCAAATGGCCCTGTTTCTCGCGATCGCCGGCGGTTAGAGGGGATCAGAACACGACATACCTTGCTCCTGGGCTCCCGCCAGCTGCAGACATGTTAAAATGAAGTGTACGAAACTGACAAGTAGCGGGAAGCAGCGCTGAAAGTCGGAGTGCGAGATCGCACTATCCTTCCCTGGCCCAGCCATTCTTGTTCTACTGTCGATTTCAGCTGACACTAGTCGCTTGTTGCCAGCCGCAGATTCGGCACCGGAAGGCGGGAACCGTTCACATTGGGCATTGTGTGGTCTTCGCTTCTTGATTCTCATTAGCATAACCATAGATGGTCATTTTCTGGTCTTACAATGAAAGGTTCCTCTTACCGTTAAGATGAGAATATTTTGGTCCAATCAGACAATTTTTCTTTTCAAAAGCGTGTTTTATC
Organism: Branchiostoma floridae x Branchiostoma japonicum; assembly: GCA_013266295.2. Lineage (NCBI taxonomy): Eukaryota > Metazoa > Chordata > Leptocardii > Amphioxiformes > Branchiostomatidae > Branchiostoma > Branchiostoma floridae x Branchiostoma japonicum. Next base: position 5,778,391 of record CM023827.1, on the reverse strand, counting down.
AGCGAATAGTAAAAATGTCCAGGTCCCAGAACTCATCTCATATTTGGGACATGCCTTTTTTCGGTAAGAATGTTCAATTCTGGTCTCGTTTCAGCTCACGTGCGCATTGACTCCACATTCACGTCATATTAAGGTTAAATACGATAAATTAATAAAACGTTGATTACTGCAGCGCAGTTTGGCCTGTGTATCATATTCGGAAACGGTTGCATCGTTGGTTGTTTAATTTGGTGATTTTTATTGTAATAGTCGGTCACACCTACGGACAACGATCTAAGCTTAGGCCACACTGATTTAATTTCATGGATGACATCCGCGCGCGCATTGATTTTCGCCTGTTCTAAAATAAAATCACCTCCTCAGAGGCTTTGCTGGATTTTTAATTTTTTTTCGCCCTCTCAGCGCATTAGTTTTGGGGTCTCCAGAGGATGTCATCCATAAAATTAATCAGTGTGGCCTTCCTCAAACGCTCAAAAGTTCAAGTTCAATTGCAATTTATGTAGTGCAGCTACGCAATCGTGCCCGTTCGTAGAAACTAGGAAGTCACTACTACAAGTCTCCCCCCAACTTCCGCCTCGGGCGTTTTCTTCCGCGAAAGTCACAAGTATGGTTTCCGCTGATTTCCGATCTATTAAGATCTTGGCTTCCTCTCAATTGTTACCAGAATAAGTATATTTACTTGGATGAATTCCTTTTTAATACACTCAATACCTTAACCCTACATAAGTTCCCTGCGATCTAACAAAGTGATTGTGATGTTACTGAAGTACATGTATAACAAAAGGCTTTCAGTCAGAGGGCTACACGTGGGAGTCTAGCGGTGCTTGACAGGAATTATTCAATTAGTAAAAGTAAAATTTTCCATCTACAACAATGCAATTTGGTCTTAAGGTACCATTTCTGATTCAGTAAAGTATCATCCTTTTGCGGTTGTTAGATCGCCAGAATCAATTGAACTTTCTTTAGACAAAGGAAAAACACCACATAAGGAGGATCGAATCTGCAGGCGACGAATGTGTCGCCTCTTAAGCATTGGTCGTGGGTTTCTCTGTGTTGACAACGCATGTGGGCCGTGCCCACACGTCATGTCCGCCAGCCTGGCAGCTGGCCAAAGGTTGCGTGCCTTTCTCAAGCTCCCTTCTCCACACAAATATGGTCTGAGAACCTGGCAAGGAACGGAAACAAGCTCTGACGACATTCCAGTCGACTCCGTGCAGGCGTAAAGACATATTGTGAGCTCGTGCGTCACCCCCTCCGATGGAAAGGTTTCTTCCAAAGTTGAATAGATTGACAGAACACAAAAGATCGCCGTTGACTACCGACTACACAACCCGAGTAAACTGTCCAACGCCGCATCTGTTTGGCACTTCATTTCTTGCTATTATAAAACATGGAAAGAGAAAAAAAAGAAAAGATAAACAGCAGAAAAGGGAAAATACAGAAAAGAAAATACTCTAATATCCGATATAAATGCAGCTGTATCTGTAAGTAGCCTCTACAAGTTCAGAAGCGGCTGGAAAGAGTAGAAATTGGCCAAATAGACAGATCACATGCCAAGGGAGTTGGTCCGCCAAATGGCGGCGGCAAACTGTACCAACGCCCCTGACATATTATCTTTCTATTAATTTGGCCAGTTTCTACTCTTTCCAGCCGATTCTGAAGCCTGGTAGAGGCTTTCTGGAAGTTAAATCTTCTATTTGTGCGGCTGGGTGCGGAACTGTGATCAGCGTGTGAAAGAATCATTCGTCTTCTCATAACACTATATATAACGCAATATGCAGAGCATATGTTAAGCGCAAAGCCGTACCCATGCCTGCAACGAATCAGATGTGGGCAGAGTGCCACAGAATTGGAAAAGTAGTCCAGGGCCAAGAAAGATAAAAATCAGCAGACGGGTGATCGTGACGACATATCGTATTTTCAGCGACCTTTACGTCAACTCCGCGGCCGCGCTCATAAGACATTTACTGACTGTAGCCTCTACCAGGTTTCAGAAGCGGTCGGAAAGAGTAGAAATTGGCCAAATAGACAGATACCATGCGGCAAACTGTACTCCTTTAGCGGACCAACTCCCCTGGCATGTTATCTGTCTATTTGGTCAATTTCTACTCTTTCAATCTGCTTCTGACGCCTGGTAGAGGCTATGAGATACTGACACTGTTCAGTTTGTGCAGCTATTAGGGACCTAGGAACTAAATATAACGTATGCCATATGCATGGCCAAGGAACTTCAGTGTTACTGTTTTATACCATATGCATGGCCAATGAAGTGTTACTGCTTTTTTAAGGAAAAAAGATCAAAATCTGCTAGGGGAGTTTCATGTTAACTTCCCAGTCTGGTGAACCCGAAGAAGTGCTGCGCCAGCTAGCTGATTCCGGAGCACACATGTTGTCTGGGTCAGGCGTGGTTCCTTGTCCTGATTTCCTTGTTTCGTCAGTTGATAGCGCCAGACTTCCCGACGGCTCTTCCTGGAACCCTCGATAAAAAACAAAGCCATGTTCCCTAGGCTCTCCGATCATAAGTACAATTTTCAGTACGTTACACTGTTATTGATATGACGATGAAGCAATGTTTATCTCTTGAAAACAACATTTACTTCAGTAACGTTTCAGCTTTTTCCCCATATCTATTTCAGTGTATGAAACATGGGATAACGATATGTCAGGAATGTCAGGTCATGTTAACAAGTTTATCTTCTACAACTTCGAAATGAAACCTACATGTACATGACGTGCGTTGTAATTATACCAATTACCAGTTATCGCATGGCAATGCTGCTTACACTTCTGTATTTGTTGCTATACTAATTTTCATCGCACGGTGGCGCTTCCCATGCTGTTGGAAACTTGCCCAGTTCTACTTTACTGGGCCGGTGGCAGCACCACGTTGTAAACACAAGTTCTGTGCAGTCTGCCTGGATTGTGTGTGCCATGAATCTTTCCGGACAGTGTCCTGTCTGCAAATCTCTCATTGGACAACTGAAATATCAACTTGTCAGGGTTGTCTGAACGAAAAAATAACCCGCGACAAATGATGTTAGTAACTCTATACTTATTAGCATAATTACCCTAACGCGCCAGTAGTGTCGTAAGTTTTACCACATCTATTACCTACGACCAAGTACGACAGACAACTATTGCATTATGATAGAATGGGCAGCTTTCCCATATGACCGCGCGGGCCACTTTTTTATAATTAAACAATGTATGGTATTGTTTTCCTTTTCTGTGTTCGACACCGGCAGACACTGTACCTCTAGGCGATATTTAGTGCGAACATGTCCGCCCACAAAAGCTGAAAACTCAGCCCGGGGGTCAGTCGCCGTTTTTACCAGCCCGATACAAGACGGCCGTCTGCGAGCTGGAATGTTTAACTATCCTCAAGACGGTCGTTGACAGAAAGGCAAGGAGACCGAACCTTCGAGGCAGCTGCAACGTTAAAACTTGAGTTTGCGAACTATTCACGAACGAAGAGTTAGGTCCCTGGTAAAACTACTTGCAGGCGTGTGTGGGCAGCTTAGTTTGATCATTCCAACAGGAAACAGGCAGATCATCTAGAACAGGAAACACGTCATAATCGATCAAGTAGGGGACTTCTTTTCTGTCCGGGTCTCTCTCACTCGGTCCGTCCCTTCAACCACCATGGCCACGCCAAATGTTTCCCCCGACTCTGTCTCTGTACTTGACGAAGTGGACCCCGTCTCCGCCTCGACTACGGGGACGGTGGAGATCATCGCCCGGCAAGACTACAGCAAGGGCGCGCTGGAGATAACCGTGGTGCGGGCCCGCCTGGAGGACAAGGAGCGCTGCAGGAGTGTCAACCTTTATGTCACAGTTGAAATTGAAGACACGGTTCTGACGACTAAAGTCAGCAGACAAACTTACACCCCGGTGTTTAACGATACGTTCCAGTTCGAGTCGAAGAGCATCACGTATGACTCCGTCTTACACGTAAGTGTCGAATCAAATGTTTATCATTCTTATATCAGCATGAAGGTTTAAGTCTGAGTTGGCATTATGGAAGAATTAAACTGTTCTCCAACTCATTTGGGTCAAATAGCTGAAAAAGACTAGTGGTTCAGTCAGAAATTCCGGTGAGTCCATTTTTTTCGTTAGACAACAGTATAATTGTTCCCTAATGTTTATCATTCTTGTGAGGCACTTTAAGCCGCCAAACCTCATTGAAGGACAAAAAAACAAAAAAACAAAAATGAAAATGAAGTCACCCATAGAATGTCTTCTACATTACAACCTGCACATTTATATATATATCCTTTGTAAGTCCTATTTCAGATCTCAACCACACTTGGTGGTATTTTGTGAACCATAATGACTACACCAAATACCAGAAGCACACTGACACCAAACAGACAACATAATTATCCTTCTTGCCAATGGTTGTACTGCTCTAATTGTTGAATAGGCGGTCAGTTGGCATCTCGACAGGAGCGAAGATTTCCTTGTGAAAGTTCTGGTTGGCTAACAAATAGTTCGTCCCATTTTGGTGAATTTCTTACCAGAGAAGGCCAGATTAGAGCGGTGTTCTGATTGTTTTTGTCTCCGAGAAGAGGACCCAAATCAAGTGGGTCACACCTGTACAGCTGTGTTAACTGGAGCGAACAATCCAAATCTACACTCTGAAATTTACATAAACCTAGGAGGTTTTAAACCTCCTTGCATAAACAAACTGATAAGACACTTTTAGGTGATTTTCGGGCAAGGAGTTTTTTTAATGTGAAAGCATGGGGAAAGATCAAAACCAGCCAGATAACTGGTTAATAACATTTAACCTTTATTTTACATTCATGTCCTATCGGCTAAGTACAGATATACAAGTGCAACATGTAGTAGCAAAATACATAAATGACAGAACTTTTAATACTAAATAACATAGGTTCTTTAACCACTCTATGTTAGGCTTCTTTCTCGTCTATAGGGGATGTTGAATAAAGTTTGAGATGGGCTGGGTTAAAATGAGTGGCCGAAACGCATCATTAGCCTGGGTACCATGAAGCCTCCTGTGCAGGCCTCCGAGCGGCGCGGGTGGGCGTTTTAATACTGGGTTTTGTAGAATTGTTAACGCGTTCTTTTGAAGGCAGCTGGTTGTACGATGGTCGGCAAAAGGGCGCGTTAACAATGCTACAAAACCCAGTATTAAAGGCCGACCTACTCGGAGGCCTACACAGGAGCTGGTTGTACGATGGAAGGCAAAAGAACACGTTAACAATGCTACAAAACCCAGTATTAAAACGCCCATCCGCTCGGAGGCCTACACAGGAGGATAGGTATACGTTCGCTCGATAGTCGCGATGGTGGGTAGCGTCTATCGGAGCGGACGGTATCTAACTAGGAAGGTACACAGAATGTGTAACAGTTTGAGTTCTATGTACTTTACGAAATTTTACACGTGTTTATTTATATATTTTTGCAGGTGAAAGTTAAAAACTTCAGGATGATCCATAAGGACTTACTGATAGGGGAGCTGACGCTGCATCTGGGTGAACTGGACATGGGGAAAGTACAACAGTACCGACTGGAAGCGGTGAGCTCCTCTCTAACTCTAAGGCCACAAAAATCTCTAATCCACGGAGCTTGACCGTCCATCACATCAGCAGATCAACCGATGAGAGTGGGCGGGGCTATGGGATCGGTCTATTGGTTGGTTGTCTGGGTTTTGAACGAAACATATTGGTAGACTGCTAAACTAAATGAAATCAGACACTGATGGGGAAATTCTGTATCTTGATGTACACTGTATCAGGGAGTGAATGTTATAGCAGGGGTCAAGTTTTCCTCACCATATTTGTTAAGAAGAAATGTCCGAGCACCAAGAAAGTAGATCGGTGTGGCCTAACCGCTATCAATCAATTAAACTTCATTACATGGTTAACAGATCAGAAGTGCCAGCTAGATGCATGGACAATATAGACGATGTTACAAGAACAATAATCATTCAATGGCAGGAGTAGTATTTAATTTCCTATCGTCGATGAATGTTACACATCCAGGTAATGAAATACACAGGGAAACAACAACTCAAGCAACTAGTTAGATTTTCAAAATCTATACAGCTGCATGCTTGATCGAGTAACTCTTACTATTTCCTCTCTATTAGCTCGTATCTTATATACTAAGACAAGTGAATATTACAGGTGTACAATGGATATATTTTTGCTGAAGTTCCAACTTCAACTGTTGTAGCTAACATTGTATATATACTTAACCATCAACATTGGATTGATATTACAGCCCAAAATTAGTGCAACTACAGAAGAACCACGTTGCACCGATCTAAACACCAGCAAAACGGACGAAACTGACTTACAGCATCTGGTGTCCACTACGGTGAGATATCCTTGTTTGGTTCCTGGAACTTTAGATGCGTTGGCCGATTTTTCTGTGTGTGCTAATCCTTATTTTGGAAAAGTGGGGATCGACCACTGCTTCCGCATTTCCTTTGTATGATTTACATGCATATTTCAATTCTCTCTTTTCTTATCAAATTAAACATTGCCCTTTTTCAGGATGGACCGTGGAACATAATGGACTCCAAGTCATCTTTATTTGGTTTTATGGTAACAGTTCAAGCTTATTCTTACATTGGTTTAAATAGCCCAAAAACAAGCTACGTGAGGAGTCTCTTTATTTCTTGGGTGCCGCTCATACATGTAAATAGCTAGAACCAGCCTACGATATACAAAACAAGCAACTGTTTTCTGTCAGCGACATCGCATTTTGCCTCAAAGATATCAGTATGCTATGGGGTAGGGTTGCTTGAACTTACTCCGTTAAAAGAATGGCCAGAAAAATTACTTTTGTCGCCCTGAAATTGCACTGAACTTTCCTTTCCTCATGTAGACAAGAAAGGGTAGGGACCTGTACACTGCTGCCTTGGTGGGAGACATCGGAAAGGTCAACAAGTTCCTGGAAGCCGGACATGACGTCAATGAGATGAAAACCATGCGGTTGTTTCCCCATCATGTAGGTGTTCCTTGGATATATGTTTCTCCAACGGGGTCTTGATTATCCAGATAATCTTAATCTTGATAATCTGAATAAGCGTCTAATTGAGCAAACTGTGAGGGTAAACCGTAAACCAGTATGACATTGAGCCAGGCATTTGAGCTTTCAACCCCTGTCACACAGTCGACGAGCTTTGACCGTATTTGTTGATCGCCAGATGGTCACCGAAGAGAGTCAATCGTGATTTTCGCCAGCCAGTCTACCTGGGTGCCTGGGTGCCATCCTCCGTAGTTCCCGCCGGCTCCATACTGTTGCCGGCTACCCAGCTAGCGACAGGAGGGAGCCGGCGGGAACTTCGGAGGATGGCACCTAGGCTAACAAATCACAGTGGATGGGGCAGCTCAGCACTGGTGCTCATTGACCTGCAAACATCGCACGATGATCGAGAGACCATCGGGCGTATTACTACCTGAAATGTCTTTTAGAGCTCACAGACTCATCGGCCGTGATCTATTTTCCTGCAGTGTGTATTACAAATACAAGCACCTACTTAATTAAAATTGGCAGACCACACATAAGCAACCGTCTTTTAACTTGTACTTCGTTACCCTGTTTGTTTGCAGCCAGACGATGTTGTCAGCGAGCATGAGTTTCAGGGCGTGACGCCCCTGCACTGCGCAGTGATTGCTGGGAACGACAAGGTTGTTTCCCGCCTTCTCCGGTCAGGTGCGGACCCCCTCGTGCGCAGTAAGGTAAGACCTTCTCCTCACTCACTCACTCACTCACTCACTCACTCACTCACGCACTCACGCACTCACTCACGCACTCACTCACGCACGCACGCACGCACTCACGCACTCACTCAATCAATCACTCAATCACTCACTCACTCACTCACTCACTCACTCACCCACCCACCCACCCACCCACCCACTCACTCACTCATTCACTCACTCACTCACTCAATCACTCACTCACTCACCCACTCACTCACTCACTCACTCACCCACCCACTCACTCACTCACTCACTCACTTACTCACTCACTCATTCACTCACTCACTCACTCACTCACCCACCCACCCACTCACTCACTCACTCACCCACCCACCCACCCACCCACTCACTCACTCACTCACTCACTCACCCACCCACTCAATCACTCACTCACTCACTCACTCACTCACTCACTCACTCACTCACCCACTCACTCAATAAAACTGCAGATTAAAGCATTAAAGTAGCAAAGAAACTAATAAACCCTGTCACGAATTCAGAACCTTCCCCCGACCACCAAGCAACCAAGGTTGGCTGAAGTTCGGGAGCAATCTGACCAGATTTAGGCCACGCCTGCCTTTCTATACGAATTGACTTTGAGTTAAATTTGAGTCAAATTTGCCCCCTGAACTCGCCCGAACACTGCTGACCTACTCCTGAACACCAGCCTATGACCTGGGGCAATTGTCACGGTATTGAGGTCACCTGAGTGCGCCGAATTTGCCAGCAGGTACCACAGAATGCCTTTGGCAAGTGATATATATTTATATATTGTTTTCTTTGTGCCTTTTATGTTGTTGTCTACTTCAACTGGCATTATAATTTCTTGTTCCTAAAGGATCTCCAGTCACCCATGCACACTGCTACGTGGTTCGGTCATCATAGAATCATGGAGATCTTACTACTGAAGTACGAAGTGGAATACCAACAAAAACTGAAGAAGGAGGGGATAGCCGGTCCTCTGTCCACCTCTACCGCCCGACTGCTGTACTGGGTGGACCCAACCATTCGTGCTGATCTGGTACGTATTCTTCCTCAGCTTCATAGTGTACAATCATGTGTTAACAATCATGTGTTAACAATCATGTGGTTAGGGTGGAGATATTGTTTTGGGTCTGTCTGTGTGTGTGTGTGTGTGTGTGTGTGTGTGTGTGTGTGTGTGTGTGTGTGTGTGTGTGTGTGTGTGTGTGTGTGTCTGTGTTTCCGCCAATTACTGATGAGCATAACTTAAGAACGCCTTTATGGATGGTGATGATATTTGGTATGTAGGTAGGTCTTAGGATGACAAAGGTCAGGGTCAAATCTGGGCCTCCTGGTGGCTGACCTTGGTACGGCAGCAGAACTTACGGTTTTTGTATCTTTTGTCTTGAACATGCTATGGTCTTGATTTTTTGGTGTCAGATAGCTTTTTCTGTCAGGAATAAGTGGTGTGGGTTTGGTCCCTCTAGCAGCTTGTGCTGGAACTGCAGGGGGGGTTTTGGAGAGATCTTTAAGAGCAGATAAGTCCAGAAAGGAGCAACGTATTATCATGATTTTTGGTATGTAAGTAGCTTACACAGAGATGTACATAATATGCAAATTATGCAAATGAGGACTTAATTTGCATAATTAATGATGAAATTCTGTAATTCCAGTGTTTTACATTATAGGACTTTCATACATGTAATGTGTATAATCTATCGCAGGTAGAATATCAACAGATACCAATTATGCAAATATGGACCTCATTTGCATAATTAATCTGAAACTTCTATGATTCCTTAGTGGTAAATGATGGGAACTTAATACTTAATACCACTGACGAAGGCTTGAGCTCTCCGACCTCTAGTTCATATTAAAAGACTAGCAAGATCTCATATTTTGACATTGAACTCGAACTTCACTCCCTAGAACTGTGTGCACCAAGGTGCAGACTTTTCCCAGAAAACATCCTCCGAGTTGATTTTCAAGTTAGACATTATTTTGTTCATTCATGAATAATGTATTTTTTCATTATTCATTTATCATTTTATTTACTATTTATAATTCATTATCTTATCCGAGAACCAACAGATTAAATCAATGATCTTTCTGACAATCGTTCTCCCCTTTGCTCTAAAAACGTCACACTTTCTAAACATGAATGAATGAATGAATGAATGAATGAATGAATGAATGAATGAATGAATATATGAATGAATGAATGAAGACCTTTATGTACATACACTGACCCACTGCGTTCGGTACAGGTCACACACAGAAGGATAGTTTGTATATACATGGGTACATACACACGATCAAGCTATCACTAGCACCATGGTCTATCGTAAGTAAATTCGACTTCTCCTCGCTTCTATGTGATGGTGAAGAGGTAAGAACAGACATGTTTTAGGATCAGAGGTTTGTCTAAGCTCATTAGAAATGTGAATTTGTATTACTTAGGTTTATGAAGTAGGGAATTCAATATTGGTGCAATCAATCTATGAAGCTCAACTCTCTCATTGTTGCACAAACTACATTCTACTACAAAAGGATTAATAAAAGTGTACAATTACAGAGTTCAATCTGTTTCACAAAACTGACAAAAAGTTGTCAAATACCATCATTACAAGCCTTAATTTAAGAAAATTCAAATAGACCTGCTTATTCAACTTCAGTTTTATGTCCAAGTTTCCTCCGTGAATCTACTGAGACAATTTTCTGCAGTGGCGGTGAGAGCTCGGTCTGTCATCTAGGTACGCCCTGTTACGAGAATAAATGAAGATATGAATAAAATTAGGAACGTCTGCGGCAAGTTTTAAGGTAATGACAATGGCAATTCAATATGAATGTTTATGTTCACCTTCACAGAAGGAAAACATATTGTTTTTGCTCTGTTTCTTCTTCTTCCGTTCCAAACAAATAAGGTCAATGACCTGTACCAGGCGGCTGTCATCATGGTAACTGGTGCTGTAGCAGACACCCTGCGGTGTTTGATTACATTATGTAGCAAGTGGCAGGACAGCGATGGAGGGGCTGGTCACAATATGTATGAAGTGCGTTTGAGTACAAATAAACAGATCTAGAGCTGAGACTTGGTAGGCTAGGCCATGCGAAGGTAAGCATTGTGCATTTGCTTTACAAATGTTACCTTTTCAAGACATCATTGTTATCATTCGGAAGTATGGAGACAAATAGTTTCTTGTTTGAAGTACCTGGCGTGACCTGGCAGATGAAGTTTAGTGTGATTTGGCATAAGGTGTCCCTCCACGCCCCTTTCCTCAGGATACGGCCATGGTAAATAGAAGCCGCGACGCAATTTTCTCTCACATCAACCACAGGTCGTCCAGGTTCCCACCAGGTGTACTTCCCAAGCGCAGAGCCATCCATCCACTCAAACCTTCCTTCTTCGCGCTGATCGTGAAGGCCGATCCAGAAATTATGAATGGTTAAGCGCTGACTCTTGGGGGGGTTGGAGAGTGAATATAGGTAGGCGTAGGTATCAACGTTTCGGGGCATGGCCAGGGTGCCGCCATCTTTGCGACAGGTCTCGTCCGCTTTGCTGAAGGTCTTTTTTGTAATAAAGACCTTGTAGCAGGTTCCATGCCACTTTGAATAACCTTCGGGACAGAGCACTAGAAATAAAACGTGTGTTAGTATGTGAGTGAGTGAGTGTTCTTAAAAGCAGTTATATTTTAGTAAGTGAAGAGACTGAAGGTACATGTAGATTGGAGCTACATTCAAAAGGTGAGTGGTTAAACCAAAAGGTGCGTGGTTAAACCAAAAGTGTTGTGTCACCTCCAGTTGTCTCGTAGCGTCCGGATGTTTGAGGACGCACAGCAGGACAGACTGAGCTTCCCGGCCGACCAGGCGGCCCTGGAGGGCCCATCGGTCCTTGAAGCCCTTCTTTTCCAGGAGGTCCAGGTGGCCCAAGAGACACGGGGCCGGCTGGCCCAACTGGCCCCTTTTCTCCTGGAGGTCCGGGAGGCCCGACAGACATAGGGCCAGCTGGCCCCATGGCCCCCTTAACTCCTGGAGGGCCAGCCGTCCCCGTGGCTCCCTTCTTTCCTGGAGGACCAGCCGGCCCCTTGGGCCCCTTTCCTCCTGGAGGTCCGGGCGGCCCCATGACTCCTGGAGGTCCATGGGATCCTGACGTAAAAAATGGTTTTGTTTGGGTGAAAAAAATTCCTGGGATCGGCGGATTATTAGTTAACCATAAAAACACAATTATCGTAATGAACATGATACCAAAGTACACCACATGAAAATAAATTATCCTTTGAACCAAGGCAAAGGATGTCATTTGGATCAGCATTCAAAATGACAAGCTCTTACTTAATCGTATACGGTACAAAATCTTTTACAAATGACACTGTGCATTTTGCTTACGATTCAGCTTCAGTTTGGCGACCTCCTCAGCTAGCCTGGCCGTCTCCTCAGAGTTCATGGTGCTTTTAACTGTTAAAAAAAGGACCGGTTGCGCTAAGTTCATAAACATATAAGATGGCCCACACCATCCACCTTTAATAAAAATATCAGGCCCAAACAAATCCTTTTCTATTGGTGGTAGATATAACTGGTATACTTTTATATCAATTAATGACGTCTGAACTTTGAGTGCTTACTTTCTATAGTATGTTGGAGATAACTTGCATTGTTAGCAGTAACACCTAGCTTCAATGTACAGTGAACCAGTAACACCTAACTTCAGTGCACAGTGAGCCAGTGACACCTAGCTTCAGTGCACAGCGAACCAGTAACGCCTAGCTTCAGTGCACAGTGAGCCAGTAACGCCTAGCTTCAGTGCACAGCGAACCAGTAACGCCTAGCTTCAGTGCACAGTGAACCAGTCATAATTGCCCTGATAAAGATGGCAGACAGTCATCGAAACGTCGGCTCTTGTTAGACCTGTGAATAAAGAACTTTTCTTTTAGATAAGACACCTAACCTGCAAAGTATGGCAGCAGTATGGCATAGACCACGACGAACACAGCGCAGGTGATTCCCCAAAAGTTCTTGCACAGTCCCCAACATTTCTTCCTTCTGCTGTTAGCATCTGCATCATAAGTTGCATCTAAAGGAAGAAACACGATTGAATTAAATACAGGTATAAAGGTAGCTATAGACAATTGAGTGAAGCATCATTCCTAGTAGCTCATTATGATGGTCTAGCGTAACAAACTACTGCTCTGCTTATTGTTACTCAAACACATTCATATATAATATGTGGTGACCAGCCCCTCCAGCTCTGTCCTGCTACAAAATGTAACCCAACACCACAGGGTGTCTGCTACAGCACTAGTTACCATAGTGACAGACGTCTGGTCCAGGTCATTGACTTTATTTGTTTGGAGAAGAAGAGGAGGAGGAGGAGAAGAAACACAGCAAAAACAATATGTTTTCCTTCTGCATAGGAAAACATAATCGTTATCATAATCATAAATATAAATCATAGAAGGATTCCAAGACTAGAAATGAAAAAGCAGGAACGCTATTATTACAATTCCGCAAGAGGCACTGGGAACTTCTTACCTGCCCTGGAGACGTACATAGCATTGGGTATATTTGCAGCGGCGTCCGCAACTGGCCTCCAATCAGTCTGAGGCTGCTGCGTGGGCGTGGTGCCTAAAGAAAAATTACGATAGAATTGCCTGAAGTTAACTGTCTTAACAACCATAACTATCACCAAGGCATATATAATGTCCTTGCTATCACACAAGTTACCTATACCACCATAGGCCAAAGTTTTCAATGTAACAGGTTGGGGATTTTTATAAATAGACACATGAACAGAAATGTTTACAGTTTGGCTTGACTATGAGTTATTCATAGATGACAACAACCCGACGTAAAAACCGGAATGCCGCAAAGAAAAACATCAACTTAAAATCTGGGAAACGTTTAAGGAAAATCTTCATTTATTGAAATGGAGCCAGTTTTGTAGACTGGCTCAATCGCCTTTTTTTAAAATCTCGGAGACATTTTAGTTTATTGAATATTGAAAAGAGCTTTACAATGAGGACCGACACATACGTACAGACCGCCATCTTATTTTTTAATGTAAAATAAACTAGACTGACGATGTATACACGTTTCAGTAACTAGTTGATGTACTGTTGGACATAAAGTCTAACAATGAGAGTTATTTTGTCAAGACAAAAACACAGAAATGAAAACTAAAGCGTCGAACAAAACAAGCCATTTAAGGAGAGAGGAGGAAATTTCTATTAAAGGTCTCCAATGCAATTTCAGGGCAGCAAAACTAGATTTTCAAAGTCATAAATTGAGTCAACCCTATCCCATAGCATACTGATATCTGTGAGGTAAAAATGCTATATCGCTGACAGAAAACTGTTGCTTGTTTTGTATCATAGGCTTGTTTTAGCTATTTATGGGCGGTACCCAAACAATAAAGAGACGCCTCACACAGCTTGTTTCTAAGCTATTTCAAACACTTCAAGTATGAAATGATGATGGAAATGTGCTAATAAAATTGCAGTAAATGTCAATACCAGACAGATTTCCTCATCCAGAATAATTTTTGTTTTGGTTTGACACCCTTAAATTGCATTAAATTACCTTTAAATCACAGTGGATCCGTAGAGTAGAAAATGAAAAAAAATCGAGCCAAATGTAAATCACCATACCTCCTGTAGTCCCAGTCTGGGACTGCTGCTGCCCTTCGGCCGATCTCGACATGATGTGACTGGTCAGATTTCTGGACTGTAAAACGCGCCCTGCACCAGACAAGACGTTTGGCGATCTAAGTCTGCCTCAATACCCAAACCAATATGTACCTTTGATCAGCGAAACCAAGGACATTGTGTAATGTCCTTGGCGAAACCAACAGAAAACATAATACTAAAGGTCACCAAATTAAATATGCAAAAAACGCCACTCTTTGAAAAGTCGAGACAAATTATATGACATTTGATCACTTCGGTGATTTAATACTGAAACAAGCTTTATAATGCATATTATTATCTCCATGAAAAATGGAGATATTGTTTTTGGTCTGTCTGTCTGCGTGTCTGTGTGTGTGTGTGTGTGTGTGTGTGTGTGTTTCCTCATACTTATGATTTGCCTACCAATAATTTGCACGTACCTACCAATAATTTGCATATGCTTACCAGGTGTAAACAAAAACAGCAATCGCTTGTATTGAAAAGTCAGTCCCATTTCTGATGGGCCCATTCTCTTTCCCGAAAACTACTGAACTGTCCAACGAATACCTTACATGAAGTGTCCAGTAGCTTTGCCTGGTTATGCCAAGAACATTGTGCAGTATGCTCTTGGACCTTATTCCACGCTTATGCATGAGGGCACACATGGCATCCTCTTAATGTGAATAGCTCATTTGAAGTAAGCCTAAAATGCCCCCTATGAAAGAAAAGGGGGTGTAATGATGAGTGGTTATGTTGCGAATATATAACTCAAATCTGTACAAGATACTCCTTGAAGTACAAGTCATGTTTGCTGGAACAGCTATATAATGATAACTTGAAACTATTTCAGGAAAACATGGTGTGGGAGGCAGCGATGGTTGACAACGTGGCTTTCCTGAATGTGCTGGTGGGGCAGCTACACTGGACGGTGGAAGATCTCACCATCAGAGACAATATGGGGGTGAGGAACGAACAGTTGCTAAACACTATCTCTTTGAAAACGATTGGCACCTTTCTTAGTATACTGCCAACGAGGAAAGTTTAGCCATCTGTTAGCACATGGTGCTCGGAAAATTACGTACCAACGAACTATACTAAGAATGACTTGCTTGTAAGGCCTAGATTTGTGTGACACTCTGTTTTATAACTGGTATACGATCATGAAGCACGATGCAATAACATGATTCAAAAGACAGCAAAACACACAAAACTTTTAACCAAATCGTTAAAGGAAAGGTGTGCAACCAAATATATGCTCTATCCAGTCTTGTTATGAATGGTAGCAATACAGGGAGGTGGTAAACAAAACAAATTTGTGTTTCTTACAGAATACACCACTGCACATCGCCGTACACCAAAGGTATCAGTCGAAGAAGTTCGCGCAGGCGCTGCTGGACATGAACTCTGATCTACTTCAGGAGAAGAACAAGGAGGGACAGACGGTGTTTAGCGTGGCCGGGAATGACATGAAGTACACACTGATGGGCACGGCAAAACGCGTCGGTTAGTGTTTGACATGCACATAAGGCAACAACACTGACTTAATTTTATGGATGACATCCCCTGGACTGGAGACCCCAAACAAATGCGAGTAAAATATTTACGATAGTACATAACGACTTTTACTTTTGCTCCATTTATGAGGCACTGTACTGAGTTCTGGAGTTCCGTGGAGCTTCGAATTCGTTAGCCTGAGTGCCATCCCTTGTAGTTACCGCTGGATCTCCATTGTCGCTAGCTGCCATGGACTACGGAGAATGGTACCCAGGCTAGAACCTCGGAGGAGGTGATTTTTTTGATAACAGGCGAAAATCAATGTGCCCGCGGATGTCATCTATTTAAATTAAATCAGTGAAGACTAAGACAAAAGAACGGCCACTGCATTAAACTTGTGCACTTAAGCTTGTCCATGGTGATAGCTATCGCCGGATTATTTTCATTCCAGAGAATGTCAATAAAATGTACAGATAGTAATTACTGCAATACCACAGTGGCAATTATTTGAGGAAGTCTGATATTTGATGGGAACAAACCATATTGTACCATTGTGTTCAGAATATCTTGAGTTATTTACACAGTTTATTTACTTTTATTTTACTTAATTAGACCTGATGTTTGTCCTACAGGGAGCCTGAAGAGTGACAGTCACTTCGAAGAGGACTCGCTAGGCTACCGGGTGTACGCCAAAACAGTTGCCGACATCCTAACGGACGAGTCTACTACCATGCCTATCACTGTGGGAATCTACGCGCGCTGGGGGGCAGGCAAGTCCTTCATCCTCAACCAGGTCAAAAGTGAGTACCTTCGACATTTTCTAATTCTGTCCATTTGCAATACTTTCAATCGTCATACACATCGTATCTTTGCTTCCGCAATCCAGAACAATTAACGTAACACCTCCAATGCGGTCTTTTAGGGCCCGCAAACATTCGTCGTACAATCGAATACTGAGGGCAATGTTGGGGGACAGTCGTGCATGTGCATGTTTCGTACAAAAATTACTTGTCTTGCTATTTTAGATGGTTGCCTTAGATGCTTGTTGGCGGTTGGTTCTGTCATAACCTGCTCAAAATTCGACATCGTAGGACGGTCTACGACGAATGTGACCGCGCCATAACACTTGATGTGATGGCGATCAGCACCAAGGACAGGACCGGTGTCAAACCACAGTTATGGCGTAGTCACATTCGCCGTTATCTACTAACACTAGTTGTGATAGCGTTCAGCACCAAGGACAGGTCCGGTGTCAACCCACAGTTATGGCGGTCTCATTCGTCGTTAGCTACTAACACTAGTTGTGATAGCGTTCAGCACCAAGGACAGGGCCGGTGTCAAACCACAGTTATGGCGGTCACATTCGTCGTTACCTACTAACACTAGTTGTGATGGCGTTCAGCACCAAGGACAGGGCCGGTGTCACACCACAGTTATGGCGCGGTCACATTCACCGTTAACTACTAACACTAGTTGTGATAGCGTTCAGCACCAAGGACAGGACCGGTGTCAAACCACAGTTATGGCGGTCACATTCGTCGTTAGCTACCAACACTAGTTGTGATAGTGTTCAGCACCAAGGACAGGGCTGGAATCAAACCAAAGTTACCGCACCGTGTTCCTATCATAACTTATACATGCAGACTTGCGATTATATTTAGTAACAGGCCATTCTCTTTCAAATTATCTGGTATGAAAAGAACTTCCTTGCTAATTTTCTGACATGTAGATACCGAATATAATTTCAAGGTGAACCAGGAAGACTGCTTACGCGGAGATATTGTCAGTTAGACTTTTTCAGACGGTTCGCGATAGTGCAATGTTTGTCCAAACATATGATAGTAAATGTCCCTAAAATCATGCAAATTATTACCATGCCCATGTTTAGAGTTTTTTCCCAACTTAAAATCAACTTAGCACCGTTACGTAAGACCCACTGAAGACTGGAAGTGCAATGATGAAATTGTATATCCAATGTAGGGTTTGCTTTTCATGCTTGGCTTGCTTTGCAGTTACGCCTACTATACACTTGGGTTACCATGCTTTTCAACATTCTATTATACCTTCTACAAAGAGTTGTTAAAAACTTTTTTTTCCAGATGAGATTGATGCAAACATAGCAAAGGCAAGTAAGCTACGACAGGTTGAAGAATATAACGCCAAGATGACAACCAAGAGGAAACGGTCGACACCCGTTCCACCACTTCCTTTCGCTTCCTGTGCGGGCTGTTTGGCCTTCCTGTTATTCGTTGGAGTCGTGGTAGGGGGCGTCCTGTCCTTCGTGTACCCTACCATCTTCAGGACTGTACTGACCGTCGGTATAATTTCTATCACCTGTACCTGCGTGATTATTGGTTATCTGAAGAGGAGGGATCTGAGGCGGATTTTACTGACGGTTTTTCCTGGATTGCACTGGGCAAAGAGACACATTCAGCTGATAGGGATCTGGCTGGATCTGCTAGCCCCACCGGATCTCGAGGCAAATCTTACAAACCCTGGTCACGTTAACGTAATCCACGTGCAGTTCAATGCCTGGGAGTACTCCGGCTGCTCTGCGCTCTGGGCAGGGATCGTCACCAAGCTATGTGACAAAGTAGAGGCAGAAATCGGCCCGCGGACAACCCGGCTGTACCGCGCCGTCCACGACAAGTTCATGTCCTCCGAGAGACCATCGGTAACAGGGAGACTGTGGTTTAAGTATGTCTTACTTCAATGCTCATTTACATCTATTACCATCACCAAGAAGGTTATGTTTTTGATAGCGTTTGTATTGTATGTCTGTATGTGGTTTAGCACGAGAACTCAAGAAGCTATGCATGGATTGTCATGAAACTTGATAAGTGGGTAGGGCTTCATAAAGCCTCGAAATGATTATATTTTGGGCCCCCTAGCGGCTTGTTTTCTTCAGCATTTCTTTGATAAAGTAGAGTAGTGCCACGTGAAGATAAACATCAAGGATATCGAACAGACACAACTCACACCCAAAACACAAACTTTGAGTAGGAAATGATTTAACTCAAGACTGTGTAATCTACAAATCCGACTTTATCTGTCCCCGAATCTTTTGCTTGCCTTTATCGCATACAGTGAATGTCATTGGATCAGACCAAAGACGATCCTGTCTTGTTTCTTTTACCCGTAGGTTGCTGATGGCGATGGTTCTGGGGACTGTACTGATTGCGCTGGCAGTTGTGTTTGGCATCAAAGGAAATTCGCCTTTTGCGGCAAGTTTTTTTAAAACATTTTCAAACGTTACCTTTGGATGGTATGATGATAGCATAGTGATTTAAGCATCATATCTTTATGGTCTCTCTGCTGCCCGTTGCTGTTATGTGGATCGACAAAGAAACAAGGAAAAGAGAAGGATCTCCGTTGGAAGATATGGGACGGTACCCCTCATGCAAAGGCGAATGTATATGTATACGTCTTGTTTTCCTGGTTGATGAGACCTTCAAGCCTGGACCCTTATAATATACTAGTACCAATTTTGTATAGTGAGAGTGTGATTTATACATGACCTGTACTTAGCTTGTAAGAGCATAAATGTACAATAAAGGTCTTTCATTCATTCATTCATTATTAGGCGAGCAAACAATAAAAACATTCCATCTTTGTTCCTGTTATTTATAGATAGTAATCAGCACAGTGGAGGTCCTCTGTGGCGTCGTACTCAGCGCGGGATTGTTGAAAAACGCCACTCAAATTTGGTCCTTCGTCCAAAAGATGGTGGTCTCTCAGAGAGATCGGCTGATGGCTCAGACGACGAAACCGAACTTTGACCAGGAGCTGGGGTTCATGTCGAAGGTGAGCCTCCTTAGCCTGGGTGCCATCCGTTTTGTAACGGGGTTCCTTGCACGGCATGCTACCCCGGGGTAGCGAGTTCAAGGAGCCGGCCCCGTTTCAAAACGGATGGCACCCAGGGTAAGGCCTCCTGACCTAACCGGAAATGTGAACCTGTTGCTGTTGAGATGACCTCATAGAATGAAATGTTATGGAAATGAATAAGACGTGGAACATTACAGATTTTAGATTTGCCAAAGAACCATCATAGCTATCTGTTTGTAACTTGCTATGTCGCTGGAAAGGGTCACAGTCCCTATAGCCAGGACGGAACGTTAAGCCGTGGTCATTGTACTCGCCGAATTTATCAATGGATCTGTGTATACAGTACATCGCATCTGTGTTCTCTGTCACGACCAGTGAAAGAGTAGCTCAACTGGCCTCAGTCGACCGATGATGATGCGCTCAACTTGTTCATTGAGCTAAACTAGTTCGAGATCACTTTGAGTTTTGCTTAATAAAGCCCTGACTTTTGCTATACAAAGCCCTGAAAATTTATTTTTTCTCCCTCTATAACACAGGTGAAGACAGAAGTGAAGGTGGTAACCTACCTGCTGCGGTACTTTGAGGCAGCCCACGGAAAGCAGTATCGGGTTGTTGTCGTGGTGGATGACTTGGACAGGTGCCCGAAAGACAGAGTCACCAAAGTCATCGAGGTGAGTCAGACTTTTTTTATCACTAATCAAAACACGCGTTATATGCCACATGATGAAACAACAACACAGACTATTCTTACTCAACTTAGTAACAGACAAAACCTTGCAAATAGCAAAAAAGAAATGAATGTAGCATCCTGAATGCTGGTTCACTGCGCACTTTACTGTAACACCTAGCTTCAGTGCAGTGTACCAGTCACATTAGCCCTGATGAAGATGACAGACGGTCATCGAAACATCGGCTCTTGTTAAAAAGGTGTCTGTGAATAAAGAACTGTGCTATTCACCATATATTATATAACGTTGATAAAACACGGCTTCCCATGTATCACACAACACCAACGAATGACGTAAACTCATTCCACCAGGCGGTGGGCGTCCTTCTGTCCGACCCACACTCTCACTTCATCTCCCTCCTGGCCGTGGACCCCAGGATTGTCGTCAAGAGCATTGAGGAGAGCTTTGGGGAGGTGATGAAGAACGCCAACATCAACGGGTACAGATCCAAATTTCTGATCTTTTATTTTTCTCCAAGTTTTCTAAAAGCTGATTTAATAATATTAACAGTTGTCGACACGGCATTTGTTCTTACGTTCAACACAGAGTAACCTTTTTTGTCAAAAACACAACTTGTGTGTGAAAATCAGAATTTAGCTTTTATATGAGAGGTTCGGTAAACTGACAACACAGACAAAAATGACACCAAACCAGTGTACCAAACCAGGTGCCTGACCATGTTCCTCTTTCTTTACACACAATAAAATACCTACATTTTGTCGTTCCGAATTCCTTTTCCAGCCAGGTTTACCCCCAAAACCTTTTACTTGTGTTATACCCATGTAATGGGAAATACAAAGTGTATGTTGTTACATCTCTACGTGTTTTAAAAAAGAAAGAAGAAGCTATTAAGCATTTATATTTACAATAGTATACATGATTGTGAATAGTGTTTCAGTACATTGTAGCATATAGTGCTGCCGGTTTTTAGTGTTTTACGCCCTTTAGACCATATCTGGTCATTTCATCATTTAGCCTTTTAGAGCATGAATATACAATAAAGATTATCATTATGTTGTACCTAGGTACGAGTACCTTAAGAAGATGGTCCAGCTGCCCATCTGCCTGCCGGATCCTGGCACGCAGGAGAGAAAACGCTTCCTGTGGGACACGGCAAAGATGTCTGCCACCGACCGAAAAGTCATCGCCGTGCAAAGGCAAGAGGCTGGCCAGGCAAGGGCGATGGTGGCAGCAAAAGTAAGCATCGATCTAAAACAAAAATTGTTTGTCGAAGGACGAAATCTAGCCTTGTAGCCATACCATCTGAGGCTTCCCAATATATAGATGGTGCCCACATGCGCACGCCAGTGGGTATTACTTCCTACTAATTGTCTTCGTCAGAAAGACTATGGAAATGGTTGGCCGCATTGTGGGTGACAGCGGATTTAGGGATATAACTCTGGAAGGCATGATTCGAAGTCCATGACATTTGGCAGGCAGATTACCGTTATTAAGGTCGAAGTCAAGTGTAAGTTTGGGCTTCGTGAGGGGTCCGTACATCACGTTAGTGAACCTTTTGTGTTTGTTGCTTGGTAGCTAACGGTACTCAATGATCCACTGTGTAATGGCAACTTAGTGCCTACTACTGAAAGATCCCATTCCGATCTTTCCACTGCCTATTACCTCCCAAAGCCTCTTCAGATACCCATTTTGCACCTCAACGAGTGAGGAAAAGACACACCGTCTTGCTGGGAATCGAACCCCCGATCTCTGGATCTCCCGTCAGTTACCGTAACCACTCTACCATACGCCCCCACCTCCACCCTCGCTCTTCAAGAAGGTACAATACCTTCGTCTTTAAACCGTTCGACGTCTTTAAAGACGTGATCAAAGCCACTGATGGTATGTCACTTTGGAACGATATCAAGCTTATTTGTTTGGAGAGAAAAAACGCAGCCTTTTGTGTTTGTTTGCCTGTCGTAAGTTTTTACTATACAGGATTTACTATTTACTATACAGGATTTGCATATCACTGGTCGACACGTATCCAGATAGCTCCGGCATTTAGACCTCCAAAGTTGTGTTTCTGAAACTTTTTTGATGCCACAACTTGTGGTTTATACTGTCTGATCAGCTGGAGAACCTCTGAGCGAGATCTGGCTCTGTATTTTCGGTTCTACTCTGGAATATTGGGGGATCTCTAGAGCGACGTCGGCAGCGCAGCTCCCCTCCCCACATCTGGACAATGCCGTCCTGTGAAGATTGCCATGCCCCGGGAGCACAGCTCGGCCAGGGAGACCTGAATCTTTGCAAACGCTGCTCCGACAAGCGATCCCCACCGGTAGATTCTACTCAGGGTGAGCCAAACAAAATCTTTATTAATACTTTATAACGACCTGTTATGCTTCGTCGTCAATAAGATGGACAAGATGCCCGGAGATATTGTCACGAAACTGTGCTTGGAGACCTACTCCGAGGAGGAGATCGAAGACGCCAAAAAACTGGCATTTGACACTTGCAAGCCCAGCGAGCGCTTCAAGAAACGCCAAGGCGCCAACAAGTCCGTCACAAATATGTCGGACATCTTGCGGGTTCTACATTCCGCCGACCCGCTGACGCTTCCTACCTTTGCGTCCGCATCCCTCCGTCTTCCTGTCGTTGAGCTGGAACACACGGATTTCAGCTTGTGCTTCCAGGAGATTCAAGTGATACGACAGGAAATGAAAGTCATTTGGGCCACTACCGTTGACAATGTGAAAGTGCAAGCCGAAATTGCGGCCCTTCGCAGAGAAATCGCCGACCTGAAGGACGTGATGAGGGCGTCAGCATCATGGCGCAAACTGTGCCGGCGCCTTGCCCTACCACCTTCGCTGACGTGGTGTCTGCAAACCACCCCCAGTCGATCGTGCATCCCCCGTCAGCGAGGCGAGCTTCAGGATCCACTCAAGCACACGTCCTAGGTCAGGGTGTCGCTACCAAACCCAAGTCCCTTGTCTCGAAGGACACTGCCCAGGCTTCTCGCTCATCGCCCCCCTCCTCCCGACGCAACAGATCGGGTGTCCTCGCAGCCCCCGACGAGGAGGGTTCAACTTGGTCAAAAGGAGAAAAAACAGATCCAGAGCAGTGGTTGGCACTGCTAAGTCTTCTACACTGTCTGCGATCAAGGCCAGGCCAGACGAGATATTTGTCACACGCCTGGGCCCCGACACCATGTCGAAAGACGTCGAACGGTATCTGCACGACAACCTGTCGCATGATCGGACGCTCTCCTGTATGAACCTTCCGACTAAGTTTGACTCCTACTCTTCTTTCCGGGTGTCAATAGACAGCGACGCTGTAGCTGAAATCCTGTCCCCGTCTTTCTGGCCGTGTGGCGTACTCGTTAGGCGATTCCACGGTAGACGTGCCTCCTCCACCTCGCAACCGAGACCATGAAGACTGGGTCAGACACGCTAAATGTGGCATCCTTTAACTGTCGTTCCGTTAAGAACGCTGCCCAAGCTGTCAAGGACCTGTGCCAGATTTCTGACATTATCCTCTTACACTGGCTCCTGCCGAACGATTTAGACTTTCTCTCTAGTCTGGATAAGGACTTCTTAACGTATGGCACTTCGGCTGTAGACTTGGGTAAAGGCATATTACATGGTCGCCCTTATGGTGGCGTAGCGGTCCTTTGGCGGAAGTCTCTCGGAATAACTGTGAGTATTGTGAGCGAGGATGATGATCGAATTTTAGCCTTACGAATCAATAATGACATATGTGAGCTGTGAACTGATTTGTGTGTATCTACCAGTAGAATCCACTAACAACATGGATATTTTCATTGACAAATCAGGTAAAATCGAGTCTATAATACAACAGACCAATGTGACGTGTGACCAACGTCTGTATCATGGGAGACTTTAATACGCGCCCGGACGGTATATTTGTTTATTTATTTGGCATGGACACAAAAAATGTACAGCCTGGGTTGCCCAACTAGCGATACGCTATTACAAAGGGCAAACCCGGGAAAGAAGTACAATTAATGGGTTAATCACATTAAATAAAAGCATTAATTACATTTACATAACATCAAGTTGATACATGGACGGTATATTCTCCTCACTGTTGTACAATTTTTGTCATGATAATCATAATAACCTCCATGTAAGGGACACCGACCTTCTTCCTGGGTATACTTTTACGTACCTTAGCGAAGCTCATGGGTCGACGTCGTGGCTTGATCATTGCGTCTGCTCCGATACTATGTCTGCTAGTATCTCAGAAATGTGTGTTCTGTATGATATTGCCCCATCCGATCATTTCCCTCTCTGGGTTTCATTCGACTGAACATCGGCTCCTGTGTTTACAAACACAGCTGGTGACGGAATTTTACCCCCAAAGAGATTCAATTGGGAACGTGCATCCCCCTCTGACTTGGCACGGTACCACACTTGTGCCGATGCCCTCTTATCTGAAATCCAATTGCCAATCAACGCTCTTTTATGTCTAAATCCTAACTGTAAGAACAATGACCACAGAACTTCTCTTGACAATTTCATCTCTGCTATAGTCGGAGCTCTTGAAAGTGCAGCTACGTCATCCCTCCCCACAGGAAAATGTGGCACCTCCCACGCGATACCTGTTTGGAATTCTGTCGTCAAAGAGTACCATATTGCAGCCCGAGATGCATTTTCTCTCTGGCGCGGATTTAATCGACCGAGGCATGGGGCCATTTGGGACCTAATGAGATCAACTCGGGCAAAATTTAAACTAGCTTTAAGAGAGTGTCGACGTGCGGAGGCCCTGCACAGGGCAGATGCGCTCGCCTCTAGTCTGCATAAAGGGGGTCAAGCCGGCTTCTGGTCTACGCTGCGGTCTCAAAATGGCTCCAAGCCAAACCTCCCATGTAACATCGACGGCCACAGCGGTGCGTCTGATATCACTAGCATGTGGAGGCGTTACTACGACTCTCTGCTGAACTCTGTTGCTCCCAATGACTGTAAACAATCTGTAGATGACACAATCTATTCTGCGGTCAGCTATGACCCGGGAATGTCGGCACCTGCACCTGAGGTATGCGCAGCAATCAACAGACTTCAGAACGGGAAGTCCTGTGATTCTGACGGTCTTTCAGCTGAGCATCTAAAGCATGCGGGACCTCGGCTTACCATTTTGCTCTCTCTTTTGTTTTCCGCTATGCTAGTGCGTTAAGGGTAACTCTCATTCCAATAATCGAGAAACAAAACCTGAATCCTTCCCTTAAGAATAATTATCGTCCTATTGCTATTTCCAGCCCCATTTTCAAATTATTTGAATCCCTTCTCCTCAGTCGCCTTTCATCGCACCTTCTCTAATTACATTTTGCAACACTGTTGTGACACTTTGATCATAATACAGTAAGCACAATTTCTTGTAACAGTACTCATTCCCCAGTATCAGTCCAAAATCAAATAGCTAACACAGATGACAGTGAGTCTGTAAATCTGTGGCGAACCATTTCACAGTGTTCCATAGAATAAAAAGGAGTACAGAGATTCTTTTGTATTCTAGACCAAATTGATTATTTAAAAAAGTAAAGAATACACATGTTCATTTCTCTAGAACAATGTCCCTCTGACGAAGGCATGAGATCTCCGACCTCTAGTTAGAGATAGAAAAGCCGGTGAGGATGTGGTTCGGTTATGGTTGGCTGGTGGTTGGTTGGTGTTCGGGAGTAGGCCGGGGCGTGGTTGGCAGTGAGATTTGACCCAAATTCGATTCGGTTCATATAGAAAGGTAGGCTTGGCCTAAATCTGGTCAGACTGCTCTCGAACTTCAGTCAACCTTGGTCGGCTGGTTTTCGGGGGGGGGGGACTTTTCTGAATGTGTGATGAAAACCAGAGTAATCTACGCACGCTTTACTTAGTATTTTGAAACTAATATGAAATCTGTTCAAACCTTTGAGAGTTAAACATTGCATTTCTTTTTCTCAGAAGCTGGTGCTGAACAAGGAAGAGAAGGATGCTTTGGAGAGAGGGTTGCATAAGCTTTCTATCCTGTGGCGTAACGACGTGGCACAAGAGACCAGCTACAACAGATCTGTATCAGTGGGAAGCGCATCTGATGAACCAGGCCTCGACATGTCAGGAAATGACATCGGCGACAAGAACCTCTTCCTAACGGAGGCCATCAGGAGTCTGCAGAAAGACGACGTCATTCGCTACGTTGCCGGAAACCCACGTCACATCCGTCGCCTCTTCAACATCCTGTGCGTCTCAGTAGGGGTTCTGTTCCAGCGGGATAGGCTGACAAGATTCTCTCCCAAACAGGTACATGCGTAAACAAACAGAACTAAATTTCGAACGTAAGGTCTGTCACATACTTAATGATAAGTGTTTATTGCAAACTCTTTCAAGTACCAAAAGAACATTTGACAAAGAAATGCATGTACAGTGGTAGCAATATTTAATGACTTATAAGAACTAAAAGTTAACCCAGCCTTAAACCTACTGGGTTTGTCTTCTTTTCTTTAGATAGACGGTACCCTTAACAGATAGACGACGGATCCCACTTTTTCTGCAATGTGTGGGTTTTCGGATGTTAAGAGAACGGTAGTTTTCGTTTTATCTGTAAATGTGTGGAAGTTATGGTAGAATTTGGTGGCTTCATTAGAGAGCTCACAATGCAATACGCAATAATGCAAACCAGAGACAAGCAGTGGTGTAGCAAAGAGCGTAGGTTCTGAATGTTTGCGTTTTGCTTCGCCAGGTTGCAAGGTGGGTGCTGATCGTTGAGCAATGGCCCTACAGAATGAGCTGGATCATCCAGTACGTCGAGGACTTCTTCCAAAGGAGAGAGCTGGGAAGACGCGAAACTCTACAGTGGGGGATTCAAATGCACGACAAGCTGGTGGACATCTTTGTCGAAAGAGTCAAAGTCGAGATTAGCACTCAGGAGGAATGGGGCCACCTTAACCCGCTGGACGAAGATCCCGAAATGTTCGAGCTCTTCTTGACTTTTACCAAGTTCACCGTTGAGGTATGTTCATTAATTTTGTATATGTTTAGTTCCTTTATCGGATATTGGTTCCAATACGCTTTCATCTGCTAATGTTCCGGGTTGTCTTTTAGTTTAATAATGAAAACCGTAGTACTTAAAGATGTTGTTTTCATTTAAGGACATGCAAGACATCCTTCCCTACACCGTGAACCTTGACCTTTCAATCCGGCAGACGATTGGTTACGCCAGAGCCCAGACTGACGTCAAAGAAGTTCAGACATTGTTGGGAAGTCTTCTGCACGAAGGCGATTCACCAGGTAAGGCTGATGGCGTCAAGCCTTTCTTCAACAACCCAGCAAATTTAAAACTGGTGACTAGAAAATTAGAAATAAGCTAGCGCAGAGGACACGGATTGATGTAGCTTTGAAAATGCGAAATCGAGAAGTTTTGGAGCACACATTCCACATCACAGTATGTCTCACAGATTTATATTTTGACAGAAAAAAGTGTTAGATTGATTGACATTTTGTGTACAGAATGGGCTATTCTTAGGAAAGTTTTGTCATGCCATTCATATGCACAATAATCGTTTTACTTTCAAGAGAAAACCAAGTATCATAAAGTATGTTATATCCGCAAAAGGCCATTGGATCGTCCATATTCAGCCACATGTTGGTCACCAGCATTGATAGTGAACTATTTCTTCCACTTACAGCAGCCCCACCGTCGGATCTCCTAAGAAATGGGAGAAGAGGACCTGGAATCATAAAGGTTCCAGATGGCATGTTCAGCGTGGAGCAGGAGGCAGACAACCTCGGGTCTTCCTCATCACCTCAGGACCGTGCTCTGACCAGCAGACGACCACAGGTGCATCTACATAACAACCTTCCCCGCCCAGACCCAAACCTTGACGTCATTGTCGAAGAAGCCCCAGAGGAGATTTGCAGGGACGTCCAACAGCAGCTGCCAGCGGCGATGGGCGACTCCGGAGCGGAGAATGATGATATGCCTGCCGTGGTAACGACCACTCCCCTGGTAGCTGCCGCTAGAGAGAGTCCCCTTGAGACGTCACCATCCACTGCTGAAGGAGATGTCGAGAAAAGAAGCGACGTGGGACTGGGACAGGTCAACGGTCATACAACGGATGAAGACGCGGCAAACACGAAGACAAAGTCAACCTCCTCGCCTGACGACATCGTTCTGATGGAAAATGGAGAGATGCACGGCACGGACCATGATGGCAGCGGAGATGACAGGTCACCTCTGCTGAAACAGCCACCGTCCTGGACTAACGGGTCCTCGGACGAAGTCCACGAGGAAGATGAGAACCTGTCTACTCCGCTATTAGATCAGACGTCAGAAGAGCGTGAGTCAAATGTGTAGCTGCGCTCAATATTGACTAGCCGTAGAACACAGAAAAAATGTTACAATGACTGTGCACTGACCATGATAGATTTTAGGTATTGTTGTTGAGGTTATAAATGCATAAAATCAATAGAGTGGCCACTACACTGACATCAAAACATATTATTAAGTTACTGTAACATCAGTATTAGCTATAGTCTTTGTTCATTGCACAGCAGAGGATGGATTCTTATGTGACATTGCTTTAATGTTTTTGTTTCATCCATGTTCATCTTGCAAATTAGACTTATAGTTTTACCTCCCAGACTTCAACACACAAGTTGACCAGAAGTGTTTCTACAATTTATGTAGCTTTTTAAAAAAGTACTTTTATGTTTTTTTATGACGTTTTCTTCTTTCTTAATTAGCAAATGCCACCAGCTACAGGGTAGTCACCAGCTATGGTCTTATATCCTATCTTTTTTTTCTGATTGACAATTCACATTTTGGCAACAGGCATTGGGAATCCGGGGAATAGAATTGCCATTTTGTTGGCTTGTCTAGTGTTTTAGATACAAGCTTGGTTAGTTAATTTGAAGCTTTTATCTGCTTAGCCATCAATATTTGTGGTTTCCTGGTTTTATATTAATGGTGACAGATCAAACATTAACCGTCAACATTAACTACATTAATTTTGTGCCCTGACTTCAATGGTTTGGCTTCACTATCATTTCTTCTTGGTGACAATTTTGTTCTGTTAAGTAGAATGGATATTTTGCCACAGTAGTAGTTTTAACTTTTGTTTGAATAAAAACATTCCAATGTCAAAGATCTAATGTGTGCTGATTATTCAATGGTTCCATTCTTTGATGATGTTCTTCAGAGCATCATGTCAAATGCCAAATGAACTAAATCTGCAGCAATAAGCATCTATGTTAAACTTTATTTGCACTAACTACAACTACTGCATGTTTATTCAATGCTATAAACAATATTCATGAATGTGCACACGTAAACCAAGCAAAAGTAAAAACTTTTTATTTTCTTTAGATATCAAATGTTCATGAAATATCACTAAAATTATAGCTATGTGTAAAACAGCTTAAAACCTCTTGTCAGACTAGACAGATACCGTTGTGATACATAAAAACACATGCATAGTAAAGAACAGTGATGTGCAGACAAAAACTACATGTGTATTTTCCACAACTTGCCTTGCAATGTTAAATATGATATTAGATTCGGCATCAGAAACGATCAAATAAACATAGATCTCAGGATCATCTGCCACAAAGATTTAGTCATAAGGCACCTCAAGAAATAAAATAATATTCACCCTAGCAGCATAACAATCACAATCACAATATCATGATTCCATAAATATTGCCATATAAACATGTTGTAGCTGATGTAAGCAAAAAGGTATGAATATCCAAGGTAAGAAACAACACCAACAAATCACAAGTTTATAACTAGAAAGCTACTATCAATTTCCAGCAAATGCAGCATATTTCACACTTTTCCCTTGCCCATGCAAAAATGGATGGTTGCATAGAAACTGTCCCACTCCAAAGTGGAATTTTTCAAATTTGACTCCCATGCAACAATAAAAGGCTCTTCCAAGTTACCCCTCCCCCATCTCTATAATTGTGAACACTACCTCTATACCAAATGTC
This sequence comes from Branchiostoma floridae x Branchiostoma japonicum, assembly GCA_013266295.2. NCBI lineage: Eukaryota > Metazoa > Chordata > Leptocardii > Amphioxiformes > Branchiostomatidae > Branchiostoma > Branchiostoma floridae x Branchiostoma japonicum. Next base: position 5,748,059 of record CM023827.1, on the reverse strand, counting down.
AGGTCATTTATAAAATGAACAGGTGTGACGTCAGAATACTACACTGTGTTGTATTTTATTTACATGTATGTTATACCCACCCCAGAAAACACACATTTCAATGCAGAAATGTGCCTTAAATTGAGAAATTTGGTGTGCCTAAATAAAAAATTGTAACAACATCAATTCCAATGTCCGAATCTGGTATTTGAATTTTCGAAAGCGGCGCACGCAAAAGGTGTTCGAATCTTTCTATGGAACTTTTGGAAGCCCGTGTGATAACCAGAAAACCCCCACGTCATACGGCTAGTTATCACATGGGCCGGAACACCCGTATTGAATATCATCAGGGCCCATAATCAGCTTTTAGCATAGTGTACATCAGAAATATCTGCTTCCTACTTGCTCTCTCCTTCTGACTGATCTCAAACTCCTTCACGATGCCTCGGTAGTGAAGAATTTCCCAAGATTCGTTTCCACCTCCTCTGCCATCTTCCCAAAGTTTTCTCGCTGGCGGAGAGCTGACATCCACGTGACCAGGTTGGGGTAGAGTTTCTCGGAGATGTGGATGCCTGTCCCCGGGAGGAACAGCAGACGGCAGAAGACACAGATGTCAGCGAAGGTCAGTCTGTCTCCTACGAGGTACTCCTTGTTCTGTGGGTAGTAAAATTTCATGTGAATACTTATTTGGTTCGGTTATAAAACAGTAAACATTTAGTCAGGCTCAGTGGAAAAACCTGGTGAAACAGACCGTCGTGGCTCCTCGTTACTTCTGTCGGCACTAACCAGTGTGCCCTCACGCCTAGCACATTGGGAGGCAATAATTAGAAAAGCTGGCTGCAACGATCAACTGCCTCGTGCTTGGGGCCGGCCAGAACACTCCAAAGCCGGCCTGTTGAGAATGGTCACCTGAGGCTAAACACCTAGGGAAGATGGGTTTCACTTGTATTGGGAGGGAGCGAGAAGGCAAGCGCTGGACAGAAGAGAGTGGAAAGCAGTGGTGGCCTGCATGGTCGACAGATGGGAGCGGCAATTTTTGCCGATGATGATGATGCTCTGAAACAAGGACCCATCTGACCTCTGACTCTAGATCTAAAAGACTGTAAAAAGACCATATATTATGATTTTAAGTTGCTATTTTTGTTTTGAGTTGTTACTCCTATACTTGATTTATTTTATAACGTTTTGTACTTACATGTAGTCTACTTTATGTCATATTATTGTGAATCTATATGAGTCGTTAAATTTATTATTCTTAGACTAGTATTACTATTTTTCCCTTGTATACTGTCTTTGTTATCATTAATGTTTATTTGTCAACTTAGAAATCAGTTAGTATAACAGAAAGGAATATTATAGATCAATAAAAACAAAAACAACATGAGTCCTATAAAGAAGTGCCGACCTTGAGGTACTGGTCCAGGTACTCCAGACGTCTCCTGATGAGCTCCATGTACATCACCACGTTCCCCACCCGTGCTGCATCCCCCTCTACCAGGTGCCCATATGTCTTACCCAGCTTCTCCCACATTTCCGTGCCACGGACCACCCTGGAACAGGGTAAGGATTAAAAACATTACTACAACTGTTCAGAAAAATGTGAACTTCTAACTTTTGTTTGAAATCTTTGCATGCAGACAATCAAGGACACAATTCTGTTGGTCACATATACATGTACATGTATCCTCCACCCTGAAAAAATGTGTAAAGGAGATCTCCAATGCACAATGCACTCCTGCATATCTAAACTGTGCATATATATACCTGGGGGCGCTGCACTAAAGATCTCTCAAACACAATGTTTTTCAAAGTGGTAGACAAACTTAACCCCACTGAATATAATGTTAAACGTTAATGGAAGTTAACAACCGCTAAGAAACGAACCACTGAGTTGTACAACTGTGTATAAAATCTACTCTCCAGTACCTTGACATGTAGAGCTTCATGATATGGAGAAAAGTTGCCAAGAAGCGTACGTCATTCTGAAGTGCCAGCAGCTCATCCAGGTTTGTCATGTCGTACCTGATGGAACACAGAAAACTTTGTTATCGTGAATGCTGACTGGCATATGGTGTAACGTCACATGCATTCGGCAATTTCTATAGCTATAAGCCGTGGTCACTATGGTTGTCCATAAGACGTCGCAAAGAGTAATTTCCCTGGTACAAGGATTACCTGTAAAATCTGTCTGTCTTCTCTGTCACAACCAGTGGAAGACTATGGAAAAAAGAAAATTGATCTCAATCCAGTTTTAGCTCACTGAAGAGCTACTCTTCCACTGGTCGTGACAGAGAAGACAGACGTTATGTCATGTACTGACAGTATTCACAGGTTCATTGTACGGGCATTCCCCTAGCTCTTTTCGACAAGTAGAGTGAACAGAGGACCGCGGCTTAGCGTCCTGTCCTAAGGACTGCGACCCTTTCCAGTAACGTGCATGTCAGTTGAGCAAAAACAGCTGGGATTCGAACTGAGTCTCCCAACATCTTGGTCCAGAGGCAGGATTGCTAGACACTGGACTATGGATGCTACTACACACCTATGAGCTAAAGGAGACTGCATCTTGCATGCCACTTGCTACAGGACCCTGTTTGTTTGTTAATTTGTTTGTTTGTTTTCTTTGCTCTGACCTGTCGTGCAGCTTCTGTGCGACGACCTTCCTCTCCAGGAGGTACACCATGTCCTGAGAGTAGAAGTCTTGTTCCCAGGCCTGCCACTGCTGGCACTTCGCTCTCAGCAGGGGGTCCTTCGGGTACAGGGCTGGCGACATCACTTCAGAGAGAAACACTTTACATCTTTACATAAACCAACTTTATTTAATCATTTACTTCTGTATCATTCTCTATCCAGGATAGATCAGCTCAGTGACTACTTTGCATTGCTGTACACTCACTGTGGTGCTATGAACATACATGAATAATACATTTTGCAACCTATGATCCAATGCTCACTGAGTCACGTGTGTCATCTGCATCACAAAAGCGGTGGATTGCTCATTCCTTGACAAAGACTGGAGTTGTACAGTTGAAAATTTTTTGTGTTGGAAATTACAGTTCAAACTTCATTGCATTCAAGCATTGCTTAATGGACAATAAAAGAAGAAAAAGTCTGCACAATAACTCACAGTCAACTCCAGTTTCAGAGTCCACATACTCCAGGACCCCTCGCGATCCTGTCAGAATCCTGTTGCCATGCCGCACCCGGAAACGGCCTCCTGACCCGTGGGGACGACCAATCATCTCCACAAAGCCACGCTTCACCGTGCTATACTTGGCTCCCTGTAAGGAATGCAAGGACGATACTGAGAAGTCATAAAATGGTCTTTAACCTTCCTTCCACATCCTTCAAAGGAACCCAAGGATGCTTCAAACATCAACAAATCAGGCAATGTAATCATAGTGTTGTCTGGAGTTATTTTGTCCTATGTATGTTTTATTATTTATATTATACAATGTACTAGTAGTATAATTAATCTGAATGGCCCAAGTCAGGCAATATTGATTTCATTCCTATATCTGCTGTGTCACTGGAAAACGTCTGACTCTAAATCTACCCTACCAGCACATGGGCAGAATGTACTGCGGCTGCACAAAATCTGTAATGTAACATGCAAAGCACTTGACAATGTACAGAACGAATCATTCTGGGCTGTATTTACGTATCTAAGGATGACGTCCCGTCTAAAGTTTTCAAAGGTTGTGTTGACAAAACATTCAACAAAAACTGAGTTTTTTGCAGGCGCAGTACGCTCTGACATGCTTGCCCCGCGCCCACCTTCTCTAGCAGCAGCAGCTGGACCTGTAGCGGCTCGGCAGCGGTGGAGTAGTGATGGACGAGGAATTCCCCCTTCTGCACCTCCCCCTCCCGCTTCAACATCTCCCGATCCATGGTCCTCGTCTGGCTCGCTAGCTGGAACACACTGGGGGGGTTGCGGTGTGGTAGAGATAAAAAGAGTGTGTTTAATTTTACTTTAACAAACTCAAACACTCGAACGCTAATTGCAAGAGAATACACATTTGTATGCACTTAAATGGACTGCAAAGATTACCTAACTTGCTCTTTGATCATGATACTTCCACTTTGCATGTTTCTATGTACAAAAAATGCAATATTCGTGCAATGTCCTGCAAATTAACATTCGATATGATATGTTCTACCTTCATAGTGGTGCTAGATTTTTGCTGGTGTACCCAAATTTTTGAGTGCTCCTAAAGTCAACAAGTTAGTCTGGAGCCCTGACTGTGCATACAACGTACCTGGGAGTGGGTGGTGCAATAGAAATCTCTCAAACACACAGTTGCAGAGTTTCAAAGTGGCAGAGTTATGTAACCTGGCAGATAAATGGTAACGGGGATCAACAGATGATGCACCAGATAGTGAGTAGAGTGTGTGAGTGAGGTTATGTCCTTACCTGGACAGGACAGTGGACCCACTGAATCTCTTCACCTTCCTGCCGCTGCGGAAGTTCCCCATCTTGACCAGGATGCCCGGCACCATGGACAGGGTCAGGTGCTCCATCCACTGCTTTATGGGCTCGCTCTTCCTCACAGCACCCCTGTACGGGGAAAGGACAGGACAGGCAATTTGATAAGGGGATTTCAAGTCAAGTCACAGTATGAAGTGTAAGACAGAGCGTTCTATAACTGACTAGTTTAATACATTAATGTAGTACAATCTACACGTGGATTCAGAGCTATACAATATTGATAGAAGACATAATGAGATGTATTTCTACTATACAGCTACATTTAATTTTATCATTAATCATCCACCCATCCATTCGTCTATCAATCAAGCTATCACTCCATCCATTCATCACTCCATCCATCCATCCATCCATCACTCCATCCATCTGTCACTACATCCATCCATCCAATAGAACAGTATCTATCTTTATCCATCTATTTAATAGTATCTACCTTTGTATCTGTCTAATAGTTATCTATTTATCTACTAGTATCCATCTATCATTCTATATATCTAATATCTACTGGTAGCTATCTATCATTTATTACATCTATACATGTGATTTGTCATTGAGGCAAAGCTGGCTACTTACAAACACTGGCCAGATGTAGAAGCAGAAAATGAATGTTAACTTCAGCAAGCCACCCTCTACCCAACACCTTAACGATCCTGAGGTGACGCCACGTCACTCAGGTTTAACGTTACCTATACCAGAGGTTGCCGAGGTAACGGGAGACGTTGGGGAACACGCTACTCTGGATGGGCAGACCGGCGCTGCCAAACTGATGCAGTCGTGGGTACAGGGTGATCTCAGCGATGGAGAGAAAGTCCAGCTGGACAAGTCAACAATACAAGAATGATCATGATACATGGGTAGGATTGTTGACTCAGAATCTGAAGGTTCTGGGTTCGAATCAACTGTAGGTATATGTGTATTTTCATTACTAGTAGCTGTATTGACTGTCATCACCTGTGTAAAAGAAATGATGGCAATGGTTTCTGAACAGTTTTTTATAGTGTAATCCATACTTCCTAAATTCTGATTGGTGCAGGTAAAATTTGTCTGGTGCAGGTAATTTTCAATGTAACCAACACCAGTGCAGCATACGTGCAGAAAATTTCGAGCCCTGGTTGAATATGATAGCCCACTTTCTTACCAGATAGTCCTGTCCATTTAAGGCCTTCTCCAACTCAAGAAGGCTCTGATAGCAGCCAATAGCATGATGGGATAGCTCCTCCTCTGTACGATATGTTCCATCGTATGTTCTGATGAAACAAGTCATATCATGTCAAACATAAATCAGCATACAGACAGTACAATATTTGACATAATCAAATAAAAAAACAAACTTGTGCACCAAAGAAAACACATCCAGTCGTCTACAACTACAGAGCTCTGGACAACCCACTACGTCCAGAGATGTCAGTAAACTGAAGAGCGGCCCAAACTGGAGCAGGACTCCTACTCGGCCTGAATGACTCTACTCTACTCTACTCTACTCAAAGTGATACCTGAAAGTGAGAAATGCTATTTAGATCATGATGATGCTGGTAGGAGCATTCAAACAATATGAAATGTTGTTCAGAAACATCACAATGCTGATTCTATAGTTGTGATCAAAATTTGATGAAATTTGAAGCAATATGTGACAAAAACTGCTGCTTGAATATACATTGTAGTATTGAATGAATTAGAACCAGTCTACTGAAAAAAGTTCTTGGAACTAAACCCACCCCTAAAATTAACAAAAAAGGAAAAAAATCCTGTAAATTGTTCAGGACTTTTGTAAATAATTCAAATAACTCAATGAAAAACTGCCAATCTTTCAAAATGAAATTTCAGTGGCTATGACACTGTACCAATTGAAATTAGAATCACTTTGGAAATCATTTTTTCTTACTTACTAATACCAACGACCTTGCTAACACTACTTGTAAAATGAAAATATTACTGCAAAAAGAAACAAAACAATATGTGAGAGGAAATCATGGATGATCCAGAACTCATAGTGAAGAAAGGGGTGGCAGATACCTTATCCTTTATCACCAGGGAAACCAAGACAGTGAGAGGAAACTATAGAAAGAAGGGAACACAAATGTTATAATAAAAAAAAAGTAACAATTAGTCTGAACAAAGACAACCAAACTAAAATAAAAACTATGTTGAATTGTGCAATGAATACAAACCAATTAATAGTACAGGGCCCGAAATACCACCTGCATATGCAGGTTAGTGTAGATAAAATTGGAGCTGTTCCGGTATTTCTGATGTCTACCTGCACCTAACCTGCACTGGCCCATGTACTGGGTTTACATACAATTGTAGGTTTATGTGTATTTTGATTAGCTGTATTGATGGTCATCACCTATGAAGTGTAAAAGAAATAATCATTATGGCGATGGTTTCTGAAACAACTTTTAGTGTAATCTATGCACACAAAATTCTGAGTGGTGCAGGTAAAATTTGTCTGGTACAGGTAATTTTCAATGTTACCTGCACCAGTGCAGGTATGCAGAAAAAAGGATTTCGAGCCCTGTAAGCGGTGACATGAAGAGTGCTAGTGTTAGGGTTTCTCCTTCCAGTTAGTATTCGAATTAGGGAAAGAAATTGAATTTGGGGATAATACAGTTAGAAGTTTTTTTCTAAAGAGCACCAAAAAGTAAAACGAGCTTCAAGCCAAAGTAAAGGACTGAAATCAAAATGCAACGAAATCGCTCACTGTAAAATCATTTCTCGTTGTTTCTCGGGTAAATCGTCCCGTAAGGTCGCCTCCAATGCGTCTCGTGAGGGAAACGCAGCCCGCTGTGCCACGCCTACCATGTTTTGCAACATGTACGGACTAAAATCCTGCCAAATCATACAGATCATGAAGATGAAAAGTAAACTGGGTGGTGATGTTAGAAATCATATATCAGCCCCAGGTCTTGATACATGCTTGTCTTTCACCTGTGGAGCTTAATTGTTCAACTAAGTACCTTATCTTTGAGTGCAAGTTTGAAGTTTGAAGCAGTTACTATGATTATGAAGACAGCGTGCGAAATACTAGGTTGCCCAGTTGCACTGTGCAACCATATTTTGCTTGGTGCAACCTATTTCTACACCCAGGTAGCTCAGTGCACTACCTAAATTTTGTGGTAATGATGCACCTTTCTTCCATTTGGAACTGTTTGAGTTCCATTGGAAGAGCTCATCACTTCAGGTAAGGGGAAACAACTCAGAAATGTAGAAGAGTTTGAATTTGGGGCAACCTGAAATTTTGATGGGCAACCCAACTTTCATCCTAGGGTGCCACTGGGCAACCTGGCTCAAAAAAGTATTTCGTACACTGGAAGATGACTAGAAATACTTGCTGAGCTTAACAGACTTGTCCTAACTGGCCTCCATGCCAACGACTTAGACCTTTCTTTCTCAAAGTACAGAGACAACAAATAAATAAATAAAATTGTGATTCAAACTTTACCACTGGATACAATTCATTCAGACGTTTCAAGTGTCTGTCCGACACTCTTCATCAGTGAAGAAAAATGTTTACATAAGATTCAACATTCTTAATTTCATTTTATGTAAACATTTTTTTTACTGTTTCAATTTTATACAAAGGTTAACTTTGAATCACAATTTTATTAATCTATATCCCTGGATGACTAATCTTCACAAACGTACAGACAACAGTCTCTTCTTATAAACTCTTCATTCAAAATAAACAATCTCAAAAGTTTCCTAGTAAACCTTGACATGTAACTTACACATTCACTGCTGTTTACCCTTGTTTTTTAGAACAACTGTTAAAACAAACAATCATAATGTACAGATGACTTACATCGGTAAGACCAAGCTCCCAGTCCTGCCACATCTTGACCCTTGCCCTTTCCCAGGGATCAACGGGGTACAGTGCGTGCTCTCCATAATGGACGTTGGGGATAACTGTGTCCAGAAACTCTGTGATGACATTGGACTCGTACAAAACACAGTTGGGAAGACCCTGAGGAAAGTATAGAACCTTTTAGTGAATGATATACTATAGTCACAGATATTAGGCTCACTGAAATACATTAAATTGTATGTTAAGCTTGAATGCCAGTGTTACCTACGTTATCCTAGTAATTTGGCAGTATGTACTGCACATGCACGAAACCCGGATTTTTCATGGTTTTTGTTGGATGATTGGTCAACGTTGCATAAGAATTTTGCCCATTGCAGACGATATCTTTTCCGACACATTTTAAAAATATAGATAAAATGTCATCCTTGAATATGCAAATACAACCTTAAGTAAGACATTCTGCTGAAGTGCTATTCACAACGCATTGCAAACCCAGTATGTTCTGCCGAAGTGCTAGTATTAATAAAGAGGTACATTCCCTGTCAAGGTGTGCGGTTTAAATACTAGTATCAGAGAGGTCTCACCTCAATGTTGAAGATGGTGAGGACAGGGACCTTGCCATTGGGGTTGAGTTTCAGGAAGGTTGGGTGGATCTGTTCTCCTTTCAACAGGTCAACCTCCACCTAGGAGTCAAGGTTACACATTATAAGCTCTCAAAGCCTGACCTGTAGAGCCTGCAAAAGAGGCTAATACTAAGCAGGATTGATTCATCGTTCACTGGTGCAGGTAACATTGAAAATTACCTGCACCAGACAAGTTTTACCTGCACCACTCAGAATTTAAGAAATGGATCATACCGGTACTAAAAACTGTTCAGAAACCATTGCCATTTCTTCATTTACTCATCAAAAATGGTAACATTATATCAATGAAGCAAATAGAAATCCATATACACCTACATGCATACAGTACATTTGTACATGGTCTGGTGCAGGTTAGGTACAGGTAGACATCAGCAATGCATATGTGGTGGTATTTATATTTCGAGCCTTGTTAATCAAATTAACTTACTAGTACGTCTTTGCTGATAACTTACTGTCTGGTACGGGATTTCCTTGTCGATCAGAACCATACGCACACGGCGGCTGCAGGGGCTGGATGGACTGTCGTACAGGGTGATACCTTTCAGGGCTCGGAACTTACTGAAAACAGAGGAAAAGTCACAATCACATGCTGCTTTAAATATTTTACTTTCCACGTTCATGTCTCAGTACAGAAGTTTACCCTAAGATTTGTGTACTGCTGCTTATCTAAGGCTTGAAATTAAAGATGTCCCCTACATCAGTAAAACTGGATTTTCAAAGTCAATTTTCTGGTCATTTTTTAAATGAAGTAAGTTGAATCAACTCTATCCCATAGCATAGACTGATATCTGTGAGGCAAAAATGCAATGTTGCCGATGGAAAATGGCTGCTTGTTTCGTATCGTATTACTGTTCTAGCTATTTATTGGTGGTACCAAAACATAAAGGGACTCCTCATATTGCTTGCTTGGGGCTATTCCAAATGCTTCAAGTATGAAGAAAATGCAAAGTAAATGTCAATATCAGACAGATTTCCTCATCCAGCATATTTTTTTCTGCCCTGAAATTGCATTGGATGCCTTTAAGCCTCTGGTATTTCTTACTATAAAAACTCTATAAAAACTACTTAGTATGTAATTGATGAATTTTTCCCTTTAGTAGGAGATGCATATAATAATCAACAATTGATACATAACAAAGGTTGTAAGGACATTGTTTATCTCTAACTTGCTCTGCTGGGTGATTTTATGACTTCAGACAAAGTGTTGTCTATGTATCATTTGCATGATAATACTGAAAGACATGAAAAAAATAGCTGTTAGTGTTACTGAAAACAGATTGTACAGCTGTAATAGAGGTCTTGATAACATTAAGTTTTTGACGTACCAATATAATGAATATTGATTCAGCTTAATGCCAAGACAGGCATTTACAATGTATTAACATTACATTGCTATGGGCATGCATATTAGGAAGAAACATTATAAACCTTCACAGTTTAGTCCCAACATAAACCTTCATTATATGCTTCTAGGAGCAGATATACACTTTTATATACATGTACTAATGATACGTTAGAAATAATTGTAAAATCAGACTGCCAGTATTAGATTTGTAAAATGTATATGGCTTTTGTGTTTAGTCTATTTATGTGTACCTATGTGTGTACTGTGCTGCTACATTTTGTATATGGATCAGTGTAAAGAAATTCAATTTGATTTTGATATATAACGTTACAAGTACTGTCTTACTTCTCCAGCTGTTTGTTGATTTCCTCCGCTCCAGGTTTTTCCAGCAGCAGTTTTTTCTTGTGCCATCCATTCTGTTCTTCATCATCAGTAGGTAGGGCCGTGCCATCGATACTTGGGTGGGACATCTTCAAAATACAAAGTTATACCACCACAGAGCTACTTGGTGGGGTGTGTTGTGGTCTGTCCTTGGTACTGACTGCTACTGACTGCTAGTACGACGTTAGAAGTACATGTATGTTGTTAATCTTGGCCAGGTCAACATTACATCACATACGCTGGGCGGTGGAAGTGGAGGTTGTTTTCCAACCAAACACGAACGGTCCAGTCTTGTCAAAGACTCAAAGCAATGTTCTTCAGGTCATCAGGCACTCTGCAGCAGTGCACCAGATATCCAGCGTTTGCTACATGGACATAAAATAATTTATGATCTTCAGTGGAACGTAAACTTACGGTAAAGCAAGTATTTTTCACTGCAGAGTTGGTGAGAATACAGCGTTACTGTTTGTGCTCATACATTTGATATGTTGAAACTGAATACTGATAGGTGCGGTACAACAAAAGGAAAGGATACAGTGCAGTGTACTTGTTGTTGAAAGGATACACTGCAACAACAATTGATACATTTGACACAGAGAACATTTTACTCACTTTATAAACCCTGGAAAGGCCAGCAGAGTTCACAGTCTTGCAGGATGAACCAAATGCGTTAGTCGATGGGGTTCTCTTAGCCGACCTGCTGCCAGTTTAGGCCTGCATATATGCAGCAACCGGTGCGGTCAGGTATTTAGGTTACATTTGTGGGGTTAAAGGTGAACTAATTCGGGATGTTCCTTTAAGTATTGATTAAGGGCTCCGTCTCCCTCAGTCGGTAACCACAAAAGTCATTCATAAACCCAATTAAAAGTTGACTTACTAGAATAAAGCACAGTGTTGTAATTCATTGGATTTACGTAAGAATTGATAAACTTTAAAGTTCCTTCCAGCACAACCCCTCGGCTGTAATATTGGACGGTCCCCAGTTGTAGAGGTTAAAGGTCACCGTGGTTGGCATTCCCTGACATTTGGCGTGAGTCATGAATTATTATTAAGCATTTCCTTTGATCACTACGGTTTTGGTGGCGAAAAATCTGATCGAGTGATCTTACCTGTATTTCCTCCGGAGTAGGCGCCGAAACCGACCGAATTATGGCTGCAGACGGCAGGAGGGAAGGTCGCAGGCCTGTTCGGGTCTGGGTGGACGGGTGTTTCGACATGGCCCACTTCGGCCACGCGAACGCTCTTCGTCAGGCCAAGAAAATGGGAGACTACCTGGTGGCCGGGGTCCACTCAGACGAGGAGATCACGAAGCACAAGGGCCCGCCCGTCATGACGGAGCAGGAGAGGTACAAGATGGTGGGAGCGATCAAGTGGGTGGACGAGGTATGTGGCACCAGGCCTGAGGGGAGGGGAGGGGGGCACATGTGCTTGGAGCCTCCAGCTTACCAAAAAGAAAGACACATGGGCACCCCCCCCCCCCCACATCCTTTCTTTATAACGATGTAGTTAAAGGCACTACTCGAGAAAAAAATTATGTAAGACTAAGAGTGGAATCTGGCAAATTGAAATATAATTTTTGCATTATGAGTTCATTTGTAAATGGTAACTTGCTGTCCATATGTTAATTGTATTAAGTAATAAGTGAGATACAACGTTTTAACAGTAACGGTTACTGACATTATTGCTTTTGCTGACCTAGAACTTGCTGATGTTCGAAAATTTTTTTAGGCGCTAAATTTCAAATTCAAAGAAAGAAAGTTGACACAGTCCCAATGTTATTCATGTCGCCGAACAAGCTATCAAGAATGAAGGCTTTGAATTGAAAACTTGCATTGAAAATTCTTGTATTAGGTTGTGGAGGGTGCCCCGTATGTCACCACACTTGACACCATGGACAAGTACAACTGTGACTTCTGTGTCCATGGCGATGACATGACCATGACAGCGGACGGCCAGGACACGTATGCCGAGGTGAAGAACTGCGGGCGCTATAAGGAGTGTCGGCGTACGGCAGGCATCTCCACCACAGATATGGTAGGACGGATGCTGCTGCTGACCAAGACACATCACGATCGGGAACACGAGGCACATCCACCTAGGGAACAGGTCGGCTGATTTCATTTTCTTCAGTTCTGGGATGGGCTCCTTGTTGGATAGAAGAACTTTGTTGCACGACAGTATGATAAGGGTTGCATGACAATAAGAGAAAGGTTTTATGGAATACTAATACCTCATTTGGCAAAAGCAACGATGTATGTGTGAAATTTATGTGTATGTGTGTGTTTCTGTGTGTGTGTGTGTTTGTGTATGTATGTGTGTATGTGTGTGTGTATGTGCAAGAATGTTCCCTGGTGTGTGTGTGTGTGTGTGTGTGTGTGTGCGTGTGCATGTGCATGTGCATGTGTGTGCATTTGCTGAAGACAGTTTCAGACCAATGCTCAGTTATTTTAAGTGTAGTAGCTCTTGAAAGAAAGATGTCAGACTTACAAAGTAGACGATTGATTTGTAGAAATCTTTTTGATGAATCCTCAGATCATGTTTTCATGTCTTGACCAACAGGTAGAGGAGCTTGGAACTGGACACGAGGCCCACAGCCCGTGGACAGGAGTCTCTCAGTTCCTGCCAACCACGCAGAAGATCGCCCAGTTCTCCGAGGGCGGAACCAACCCCCAGCCGGGCGACCGCATTGTATACGTCTCCGGAGCCTTCGACTTGTTCCACGTGGGACATCTAGACTTCCTACAAAAGGCTCGACAGGAAGGAGACTACCTGATCGTGGGGCTTCACACCGACCCTGTAGTCAACTGGTACAAGGGTTCCAACCACCCCATCATGAATATTCATGAGCGGACGCTATGCGTGCTCGCCTGTAGGTATGTGTCAGAGGTCGTTATCGGGGCCCCCTACACCGTAACCCAGGAACTGATGGATCATTTTAACGTCGACGTCGTCATCCACGGGAGGACCCCGTATCCCCCGGACCAGGACGGGCGCGACCCCTACGGGGTTCCGAAAGACCTGGAGAAGTTCAAGCGCATCGACAGCGACAACGACATGACGACGTCCAAGATCATCAAGAGGATCATCAGCAACAGGCTGAATTTTGAAGCCAGGAACAAAGCCAAGGAGGAAAAGGAGATTCGCGCCTTCGAAAATCTGCAAAAGCAGATGGCAACGGAGGAGTGTTTTCTGGAGGAAGCTTGATTATGTGGTACAATGTAGTTATTTCAGATTTTGATCTTTATGTCTTGTTTAAGTGTGTAAGCAATTTAATATACTGGTGGTACCATGGCAGTGTTTACAAGGTACATGTAGTCTCATATACATTAGCAAACAGGAGCTGGAGGACAGGCACTTGAGATTTAAATGTTATTTACTTTTGCATTACAGCAAATACTTTGTACAGCAGGGCTGGAAATCCTTTTTCTGCATACTTGCACTAGCAACATTCAAAATTACCTGTACCAGAAGAATTTTACTTGCACCACTCATTTTCTATCCCTTTCAGTCTTTATAAGACTGTTTGAAGGTGGGCCTGGCCCTAGTGCCATATTAGGTCCTGTAACTAAGTTTTATAATAGGATACTACTTTGGACTGGTGCATGTAGACATCAGAAATACCTGCACACCAATTCTACCTGTACTGACCTGCATATGCAGGTGGTATTTCCAGCCCTGTACTGTGATTTTGAATGATTACAAATATTGCAGATTTAAAGGTCTTTATTTTGTGACACATTACTAGTAAAATCTGTATGAACTACTCAGATAATTAGTAAAATCCGTATGAACCAATCAAAATAATGTTACACAGTCTGATATTTAAAAACTAGTGCAGTGAAGAATCTTAGCAGTTGTTTTACCAGAATAGTTTAATTTTATGACATAATTTGTATGGAATGAAGCATTTCCTATTGAAGAATTCAGCAGAAACTTTATGTTAGAACAGTTGATGGTCTGGTGGTGACCGGGTGGTGATATTTTTATGTACTTTTCTGATAGGCTATATAAGTATTGATACAGTGAAAAGAGATTGCTTGGGTTTATTTAGATGTGCTGGTATTTTTAAAGAAAAATAAAATTGAAGACAGGGGAATAGTGTTTTGTGACAATCATTTCAGTTCACTAACGTTAAGTAAAAATGTAGAAAAAAATGCCAATTTTCATTCCTTGGTTTGAAAGTTCCCTGACTTCCCTAGCCTCCTTCGCTCTGGAAATGATACTACATCTCGCACAATTAGTCAACAGAAAAATTATTTAGCTTTACCTCAATAGAGGATGACAACATACATTGTTATGTAGGTGCAGGTCACCCCTACTGCAGTGCGCAGAATCGCCGCTAGATGTCGCTTTCTCATAATAATTCTCATACTCCCGCGAGATCTGACGAGATTTGAAAACTGTCGCCATGGCGACCGTCAGCACCAATGTCCGCCATGATGGAAGGAGAAGAAAGGTTTGAAAAGTTGGAGCAAGTTACTTGCACGTAAAAACCAGTACTGATCGGGACTGACGACTCCATTTTATATGATCCGAAGGTAAGAAAAGATAAAGTGAGGTTGTATACGTGTCTTTAGAAATGCGCTGATGCTACAACTTCTGTTAAACTGAAATGTTTGCCTCGACGTATGGTACGAAGAGTCGGAACACCTGTTCGAAAATCGTTGTATACAAATCCCAGATATAGATATCCATTTACTACTCATGTTTCGAACGAATGTATTATCTAGACCTGTGTGAGAGGAATGGCGTTTGTCTGTGTATCTAGAAAGTAAACCAGTCTACATAATAAGTTTTCCCATTCCTTGGTCTTTCAGGGTCTTTTCTTCCGATTTGTGTGTTGTCACACTTTTATGCATGTTCATAAGCATTGTTATGTGGTTGCTGGATACAAAACTAACATAAAACGTTGTATGTAAGTTGTGGCAACGTTTGGCAAATTTATGTCTTATCGTTACCAAGTTTATGTTACACATGTTTGTAGTTTTCTCTGTAGGTGTTGACTCAATTTGTTGTTTAGTTGCTGGTTTACTTTTCGATAAAGTTTGTAACTTGTGTATCTAACCTCTTGTACAGGAATCAACGCAAAACCAAATGTCAGGCAATCCAAGAGTGTCAACCCACAAAAAATTATTTAGTTTTTAGTGTTTTGACTTCCTTGCAGAGAATGTAAAATTTCATACATTGTGTTTTATTACTCTTTTCCAGATTTTCTAGCTTGCAGTGAACCATGGCCACTTTACCAGCTATCTCTCCAAATCAGGGGATCTACATGGGGGGTGCCAGTATTCCTCAGCGGCGCATGCCCAGCCCACCCAAGGGGAGGGTCCCCAAACCTAACCTCAAACCAGTGAAGAGAGTGCAGGGTATGAAGGACAGGGACATGCTGATGAAACAACAGAATCTACGAGTCCAACAGCCAGAGCTGGACAAGTTAGAGACAGCAAGGTCAGGATTTTTTTTCCGGCTTGATAGAGTTCATGCCACTCCGAGGCTTTAATAGGACTGTACTTGTTTGTTTGTTTTGCATAACTGGTAAACTGGTACACCTGCGTAAGACCAGACTGTAAACCTAGGTATCATACCTGAAATAAATATAATTTTATGCCATATCATAACATACATGTAGCATGTTATCTACTGTGACATAAAGTGGTCTCACTTTCTTATTATGAGAAGTCGCAACTTGTCTATTATTTACATGTAGCATCCAATGCAATTTCAGGGGGGCAAAACAAAAAATATTCTGGATGAGCACATTTTTGTCGTCATTTCATACTTGAAGCGTTTGAAATAGCCCCAAAGCAAGCTATGTGAGGAGTCCCTTTATTTTTTGGTACCACCAATAAATAGCTAGAACCAGCCTATGATACGAAACAAGCAACTGTTTTCCGTTGGGGACATCACATTTTTGCCTCACAGATATCAGTATGCCATGAGATAGGGTTGATTCAACTTACTACATTACATAGAATGACGAGAAAATTTACAACTTCGAAAATCCTGAAATTGCCTTGGATGCCTTTAAGGCACTGCCACTTTCCTTTACAGAATGTATGATCATATGCAATGTTATGTAAACCTAAAGGTGTTGCTACCGCCACATCCTTACAGATATCGTAACTCCTACAAACACAACCTGTGCCTGGAGATGTTACGAGATGGATTCCACAAGTCGTTTACGGAGCTGTTCCAGCTGATGAAGAAGAGGAAGGATGAGAGAGAGGAGGCTGGGCCAGACTCCTTGCTATGGCAGGAGCCGTTGTTGGAGGACCAACCAGAGAAGCTGGATCAGATCAAACATTACCTGACCAGAGGAGAGGCTGCCAGAAGGATGGGTAAGTGTTTGACAGTAAACTATGCATCAATATACAGACGGCTACGTCACCACCTATGAAGTACAGAAGAAATAATGGCAATGGTTTCTGAACAGTTTTTAGTATGATCCATATTTCCTGAATTCTGAGTGGTGCATTTAAAATTTGTCTGGTGCAGGTAAAATTTGTCTGGTGCAGGCAATTTTCAATGTTGCCTGCACCAGTGCAGGTATGCAGAAAAAAAGTATGTCCAGCTCTGGTATTAACCCTGGTTGTACCATGTAATTGTCCCAGGTAATATGGAGGAGGTGTACCACTGTCAGTATCAGCTGGCCAAGTATTTCCAGAGCACAGGCGACACCTGGCTGTCCGACCACTTCTTCCAGGCGTGCCTCCAGACGAGCCTGTCAGTTCGCGGAGACGGCAGGAGGAAAGAGGCGGAGGCTAACTGTAACATCGGCCTGGCCTACGAAGAGAGAGGTGAACTTCAATTTGTTTTGAACTGAACCAGTATTCTTGCCAGCATGCGTCATTCCAAGTGGCGTTTATGGCAGGGTTGGAAATACCACCTGCATATGTAGGTTATTGGGGCTGTGCAGGTATTTGTGATGTCTACCTGCACCTAACCTGCACCGGTCCATGTACTGGGTTTATATATACATGTAGGAATATGTAGATTTTTATTTGCTGCATTGGCTGTTACCACCTATGAAGTGTAAAAGAAATAATGGCAATGGTTTCTGAACAGTTGTTAGAATGATCCATACTTCCTAAATTCTGAGTGATGCAGGTAAAATTTGTCTGGTGAAGGTAATTTTCAAAGTTACCTGCAGGTATGCAGAAAAAGAGCCCTGAGTTTTGGAGATGTTCAATTATCTGTTGAAAACCCTCGCAGGAGAGTACGACCGAGCTGCGCAGCACTTTGTCGAGTTCCACGAGCTGGCTTCAGGGCGCAACTGGAAGGATGCCAGCGGGAAGACGCTGGAAGCCTCGTCGTGTGACCACTTGAGTCGGATCTACACAACCATCGCTGATCAGATGAAGGCCCAGGATCCACAGGGTGCCATACAATACCTCGCCAAGGCTTTTGAAATGGCAAAGGAAGGTGAGCTGAAGTGTCTTCTTACACTTTGTTAAGGGATGTAGTCTCGTTTTTCCGATCCCTAGAACTATTGTAGAATGGAGCTCACTGACACCAAGTACAGTAGCGGCATCATCACTAGATAGTAGATAGCTTTAAAAGTTAGGTGTAAACTGTTATAGTTCATTCGGTGTAATATAGCTTAAGCTACCGCCTAGCCGTGGCGACTCTTGATTCCGGGCCTATATTATAGCCCTCAGCAAGAGTCGTGGAAAGGTCCATAGGCAGAACCGAACATTTCGCATCGGCTGCGTGATGCTCCGTTTTCGTCCCGGTTTTCGGATGTCCCGAGCTTCCCTGAAGTCTTACCTAACGTACGGCAGGGTTGGCGCTGTTCAGATCGCCCTAAATACTCCACAAGGAGACCGATTCTGCCGTTTATGTGCAAAAATAAACCCGCCGCCATCTTGAGAGGTAACTCGGGAATGTTCGGTGCCGCCGTCGGGGACGTTCGGTAGCCTTTCCGGTTATGGCCGGAGCACTTTCGGTAATAGTCGCTCGTGCTTCGGTACAACCGAATGTCCCCGACGGCGGCACCGAACATTCCCGACTAAACAAAGATGGCGGCGGCGGCTTTATTTTTTTAAATTTTTTTTATTTTTTATTTTTTTTTATTCTGTTTTCTTTAGCCAGGGTGGCCCGCTCAGTGATTAACACTGCTTTACAGTGGGGCCCTGGACACATACAAGCAAATACAAAATACAAAACAATATGACAGAACTTAGAGACAATATTTACAGTACAACAAACATTTAAGGACACCCAAAAACCGTTAATTTTTGCACGTAAACGGCGGAATTGGTCGCCTTGTGGAATATTTAGGGCGATCTGAACAGCGCCAACCCGGCCAATTGTGAGGTAAAATTGCCGGGAAGCTCGGGACACCCGAAAACCGGGACGAAAACGGATCATCGCGCAGCCAACGGGAAATGTTCGGTTCCGCCAATGGACCTTTCCACGACTCTTGCTGAGGGCTATAATATAGGCCCGGAATCAAGAGTCGCCACGGCTAGCTACCGCCGCGCCATATGCCTGCGAAGCTGGTGTGTTATACCAAAGGGTGGTTATACGGGCTATACAGATAATCTAATGAATTATGAAATTCTCTTATAATAGGTAAATGTACAGGTTTAATCTTGTTAAAGGCAGATTCAATTTGATCTTTTTTTTCTATTCAAAGTACAAATATTATTAAGAGAATAATTATGAGAATCCCATGTGAACACCCTTTTCATAAATCGTGTATAAAGAATTCATCTACAAGAATGCAAATACAATGTATCAATATTTTTCCATTGTTCCTTAGGTGGAGACAGTTATAAGGAGGGTCTGGCGAGTTACAGACTGGGGAAGGCATATGAGAGTATTGCGGACTCAGAGACAGCAATCCTGGTCAGCTTATAATGGCTTTCTTCCTACAATCCTGTTGCTTTTAATGTCTTAAACTGTACAGTCAACCATTAATTATTTTGGTTTTGTGTTAATGCTTTGAAACTTAGAATTTCTTTCTACTGTACATCCAACAGTATCTGAATGGCTACCTGGAGATCTGTAAGGCCAATGGAGATGACATGGGCTTTGGACAGGCTTGTGAGGCCATCGCCAAGTCTTATGAGAGGTAACACACTTTTTTTAGATATTCTAACAAAATACTTACTCTTTTGAGTTGTATGGCTTTTCGAGTGATTGACAAAGTTGAACGATCTGTGGCTGATATCTTTTTTAACACCACATTTGAAAACTATAGATGGGATATCATCCCTATATACAAATGTACGCGAAAATGAACTTAAACGAGATGTTCTGCCAAAGTGCTATGCACAGTACGTTACGGGTTTCGCGCAGGCGCAGTACGTTCTGCTGACATGCTAGCAATGCATCTGTTAACATGTGGTTACCATGATGATGCTGATATATTCCTGTCCTCATCACTGCAGCCAGGGAAAGATTGAGGAGTCTATCCAGTACCTGGAGGCGTTTGTGGATGTAGCGGAGAGAACCCACCAGGACACAGCACTGGTTAACGCCTGCAGCTGTCTGGGCGTCATTTACAACTCACTGGTACGTCACAGGGACATAATGAGAATCTCCAGCTCACAGAGATGAGAGAGATATACAATTTCTTTGTTGGGAAATTTATTAAAGACATCCTAGGCAATTTCAGGCCGGCAAAACAAAAAATATTCTCAATCAGAAAATCTGTACTGTAAAGTGAGTCTGAGTGACTGCCATTTCTTAGCACATTTTCATCATCATCTCATACATTGAAGCGTTTGAAATAGCCCAAAAACAAGAGATAGCCCAGAAACAAGAGATGCGAGGAGTCTTTATTTTTTGGTACCACCAATAAATAGCTAGAGCCAGCCTAGGGTACTAGTATCAAACAAGCAACTGTTTTCCCTCAGCAACATCACATTTTTGCCTCACAGATATCAGTATGCTATAGGATAGGGTTGATTCAACTTACTACATTAAAAAATGATGAGAAAATTGACTTTGAAAATCCAGTTTTACTGCCCTGAAATCACTGAATGACTTTTACTGTCACCTCTTCAGGGCAAATACGGCCATGCCTGTCAGTACTTCGGTAAGGCGTACGAAACAGCGCGGGAGCTCAACAACCCCGGGATGATGGCGGCAGCACGGGTACAGTACGGAGTGTCCAACGCCCACCACAGACTGGAGGACTACGCAGGACACCTCCAAACTCCTATGAGATACCAGATGGAGAGAATGATTGAATGGAAGGATGTCAGGTTTGATGAGTTCGACCAACCCATCACAGAGAGAGGTGAGAAACTGCTTCTTCAAACGTGCACAAATATCTCCACAGCTATGATATGACAGTAACATAGATTCTGTAATATAAAAATAAAAATCTTGACATTACAGTCATAAACAACCTGTAATGTTTCAACATTGAAACTGATTGTAAGTCTGTAAGTTGTTCTGGCTCAAGCTTAAGGGACATCAGTATAAGCTGCCTCCAGTCTACTAATAAGACATGTCTTCATAACACATCATTAGGTGCAAAAACTCTGTATAGCTTGGCATCTGTGACCCATTGATGAGTTATTGATCTAAAGTACTGTATAGAGCTTTACAGGCTAGTTTAGTAATCTGTGGGTATTATTTACTATAGCACAGTATATCAAAGCCAGGATAGTGAGTGAGTGTGAGTGACAGTATAGAAAAAGAATGTCTGACTTCTTTCCTCAGCCCCTTTGGGACATGCAGCTAGTGAGGAGACGGCCACGAGTGAGGAGGATACACCGAGGGAAGAGGCAGAGCCGGAGCCTGTAGTGGAGACAACAGAGGCTACTGCAGGAGAAGAAACAGCAGAGGCCACGGCAGAGGAACCGACACAAGAAGAACCGACCACATAGGGAAGGGGGTGTTAAACATGGGGTTGGGGTCAATGTGTATACATTTGTATTTGCGTAACAGGCCACACTTGCTTTGGTTAGCCTCCTGCGCAGACTTCTAGCGGGGCAGTGTTTGCTTCTACGAGCGGCTAAAGTGGCGGTTTCTTTTCGGGGGGAGGGCCTTGTTCGAAGGGTGAGCTGTATCCGTAGAGAGAGCTGTGTTGCCTGCACTAGAATTGGAGAGGCACAACTCCCTCTGCAGCATAACTCCCTCTGCTGCACTAGCCCGTATAAAAGAATTGAGTATCAGCGCTCCCCCCCAAAAATAAATGAATCCAAGAAGTCTGTGAAGGAGGCTATGCTTTGGTAACCTGCAGCTCATACTGTTTGTTCAGTTCAAGAGATGGACCCTAGGCCTTTTTTCTTAAAATTGATTTCATCATCGTAGGAGAAATTGAGTTGAGGTGGCCAAATCAGACTCATCTGCAGTGTTTTTGTCTTCTTTTCCTTTCTACATGTACATCCTACACTTCAAGAGCATTGATATGTACATATTTTCCAAATACATGTTTGTGTATCTTATGCGAAGAAATACTTTGAAATCATATTATACGATCTTATGCACCAGTATGTATATAATATATTGTGACAGCAGTAACATATTTTTTGACCTATCTGTATTTGTCACAAGCAAGTGTTAATTTGTTAATTCTCCTCAAATAGATTTAGACTTGAATCTTTTTTCTCCTTTTATAAGAATTGTGATCATCGTGGCTATAATTGGTTGAACAGAGACTTCAGACTATGTGTGAAAGGATTTTCTTAATATTGCCAAAAGAAAGTGCCTTAGTACATGTGTATATGAGTCATTTACTTTAATATGATATAATAGGAAATAAAAGAAGCATCGTAACTTTGTTTTCTTGTGCCTTTTTTCTTTTGTTGAACTTGAATATCTGCATCAATAAGGATGTTCAGAGGGCTGTTTGAAAAGAAAAAAGTCAAAACAAAAGAATGAAATGAACAGCTGCAGTTTGAAAGGAGGCTGCTATGGATCAAAATCTAATGACTGTCAATGTCAATGATTGGCCTTATAAAATTACAGGGTTGATGGAAAAAACCATTTCAATCTGGACTGGTTGGGGGCAATTCTCCCAGGCTCTGCTAGGGGGCACAACTTGGTCAGACCGTTTTTCTGCCTTCCAGACTGGACCACTTTTTTCCACGAACCCTAAAATTCCAATGGAACATGATTGATCATTTCAAGTTATCCTGAGTTTACCTGAATATCCTATTCATCATAAAAAATAAACTGAGCTTCAGCTTGAAAAGGGGGGCAGCTCCTAGAAGCAGCACTGACATGACTGATGAAAATTCACCTATTCTGTCTATCAAAGCTGAGGCTTGTTGCTCCTAAATTTGCTTGAAAACATGCTGAACATCTCTGCGCTAGAACAAGGGGGTTTATAAAAAATGGACTCATTCGCTAGAAGTTGAATATATATATATATATACGAGAGAGAGAAAGAGAGAGAGAGAGAGATACATGATCACCCGTCATGACCCGGAGTCGACCTGGCAGCATTCCTATTTGGGAACGACACTTCGTCTTCGGGAACGAGAGGTGGACGATTACATTTCACAACACTGGCCAAAGATGTAACAAGTATACGTTATCAAACATAAAGCATAGATTCAAAGCTTTTACAAAAGTTACATCTACAAATCTGTTCTCTTTTGGTTCGATTGTTTTTGAGAAGGTCGGATAGGATATTCAAAAAATGCGCAAAATTTTGTAACACCCCTAGACAGAATGTAAGCTTCCTGTTCCGCCATTTTGAATGCGTGACTCGTGGGAGAGGAGGACTATGTCGATGCCCAGGTGGAAAATTTGAGCACTTTCTGTCGGAGTTTCTCATGAAAATTGATCAAGATCTCCTCCTGATATGTTAAAGGAAATCTTAGAAGTTATAACAGCCGTACAGAGTGGAAAGCGAGGTCGGATATAGGGCGAAGCTGGTTCGAACTTGTCTGGTGATCAAACCGGCTTGATATCGTAGTTCGGTCGACCGAAAACACATTTTGATTCACCATGCCGATCGAGAATGTGGAAGCCTTCAAAACCTGGCTGGCGAACACGCTTTCACCGATGTAAGTACAATATTTGTTACGAAACATCACATCTTCTTATGATAGGTTATTCCGTATCGCATAGAAGCGAAAGGCCAACGTACTTATTCTAGATCGTATATAACATACACGAAGGATGGAAGGCGTTGCAGTTTTTGTGTTCCTCAAAATTATAACCTGCTTTGGAAGTCGTTTGGTAGAATTGATCGTTGCATTATGTTTGAAAGCTCTGGTTTGAAAGCATAAGTTTATACGGTCACTATCTATGAAGTACACATACATGTATGGAAGCAAAAGGAATATGGAACATCATTCAACATGCAGTTTTGAATGTTTGCCTCTCAGCATTTTGGTTCCAATTTGTATAGAGTTGCATGACAGATTTTAGAATTATGGTCTACTGTAGAATTGTCTGAAAACTACCCCGCGGAATCTTATGACTTGGTTTAGCCACGACGATTGTTGTAGGGCGTCTCTTTATCACAAGTTTCTCATAAGAGTTAAGACTGCAAGCAAGAGAAGTCCTGCAACACTTGCCGCGGCTATCCAGTATAGGGTTTGCTGTTAGGCCCACCCATTCCCTTAACTTTAACCATAAAATAAATGCACGGAGAAGAAGTCACAAAAATTCGGATGGGCTCCCTACAAACTACATGTACATATTTGTAGACATGGTGAGCGATGATAATAATATATGATTTTATCACCACATAGGTGATAAAAACATATATTATTTTCAAATGTGAGACCCGATTTACACATGCGGGCAAAAATCTGAAGTACGAAACCTGTGTACGACAAATTTTTCCTGCATGTACTAGTAAGACTTGGAAGGAAAATTTACAAGGATGCTGCATGCCTGATCAGGTTTGATTGGATAATTTAGTACTTGGCAGAGTCGGGTGTTTCTGTGAGAAAACCTGTGACTGCCAACATGTGCAGCGTCCGTCTGTAGTCTGTTAGTCTTGGCTGAGAGTTAGATATTTGCAGTCGGTAATGTTTGCTGTTAGAACTCAGATAAGTGCCTGTTTCAACATCCAGTCAGCAAAATTAACTGCACTGCTGCCCATAATTTGTATAAAGACGGACTATCCATGTGTGACTCTTCCTGCGAAGCTGGTGTGTTACTTAGGCCATGTTGATTTGATTATATGGATGACATCTTCTGGGAACCCCAAAACTGATGCGAGCGTGCAAATAAGAAAAGTTTGGCAAAAGTTGCCTTCATTATGAAATCTACGTGGTCATGAAGATTGAACAAATGACTAAACACACACACAGTATGGTATGGCGAATAATAGACTCTTCATTTTCATTTCTTCACATTTTCTTCTTTTCCTTTGAAATTGATTTTGGCATTCTACAACATTAGTATCGTTTTCCAATATTTTCTTTGCAATTTACAGCACATATTTGCTCATTTTGCAGCTGCTTTGTACGATTTACAGTATGCTTGAAAACCTTTTTTTGGGGGGGGGATGGGCGAAAATTCATGCGCACGCGGATGTCATCCATATAATCAAATCAACATGGCCTTACGGTAAAGGACAGTTATACCAGCAATACAGATACAGTTGTGCCAAATTCCAACAACCTCTTTGCTATAAGTGTTTTTCTGTACCTGTTTTGCAGCCATATTTAGATACATTTTGTAATAACAAACAAATATAAGCTCAATATAAGTGTGACACTTGTTTGTTAGAATACACATTATCAAGAGCAAAGTTACGGTCAACATCATTATTCTTTCAGTTTGCCTTAAAATCGATCAACCCCTGGACTTCTTCCTTAACCTGATTAGTATTGGGTTGGATGCATGCATGTTTCTAAAATATGTTGTTATAAAAATCCTAGCTGTGAAGATTTGTTTTGCTATATGACTGTCAACAAACAATTTGTAAAATGTCCTTCTATGATAATTTCTTCCTAATATAAAATGTAGATAATATCCAGAGTCTCTAGAATGAAAATCCAAAATTTAAAATACATGTACATATTGACAAAGAATCAAGGTTAACGGTTTATTGTACCTTAAGCAATTAGCCTGTTGTATATTAAATTTGAGACCATGATATCTAGGCTGTAACCAAAGAAATTATGACAGTTCTCTATACATGGTGAATATTTTTAATTTCACAGTGAAGTACCATTTTAATGGATTGGGTATTGATTTGGCAATGATCAGTGTGTATAAAATGGTCTGCGTTCATGTGGAAACCCAATTTACATTGGCCAGATTAAACCAAGCACTAAATTACAGGCTCCAAGGATTTCTACCTACTTATTAAACTTGTCTGCAAAGACATATGAAAATGTATTTCCAGCATTGTTATGATGTGTGTCTAATGCTTTGTCAAGATGCAATTTCAGTTTTTGCTTGGTTGTTTTTATGCCCTAAGGATGGAAGCACGATGATGGTTGATTATTGTTGTTGTTTTTGTTGTGCCCCTGCAGTTGTGATGCGGACCCGCAGGCCTTGGCTAAGTATGTTGTTGCTCTTGTGAAGAAGGACAAACCTCAGGAGGAACTCAAGGCCTTGTGCAAGGATCAGTTGGAAGTCTTTCTTCAGAAAGGTACAACATAATAAGATCCCCGTTGCCTAGCTCAAAAGAGACAACACAACTATGCAAGGTTCAACCTGCTTAGGAACATATCCCTACACCCATATCCAGATCTTCCATAAATTTTATAACTCGTCCCTTATAATTAGGACATGGCCAGTACCCACTCAAAGATTTTTTCTTAGAAAAGCCATGCATTATTGATAATAGAGATACTGTCAAATGTTATTTCAGGTTTGCTCAATCTTGTAATGACAAAGAATCTTTAAAAGCATCTCATTGTTTATGTCTTGATGTGGCCATTATTGCTCGGCTATCTAATGACGTTTACCCTCTTTGCTGAAGGAAAATATTGTTTTTGGCTCAGATTGTTTTTCTACTCCAACACATAAGGTCAATGACCTGGATCAGACAGCTGTCACAATGGTAATTGGTGCTGTAGCAGACACCCAGGGTCCCTGTAGTGTTGGATTACATTATGTAGCAACTTACTACTGCTAGCAAGTGGCATGGAGGGGCTGGTCACCATATGTATGAATGTAAGACTAAGAATAAACAGAGCCATAGTTTCTTGGGCTTAGACCATGTGACGGTAAAAATTATATATTTGCTTTGCAAATGTTACCTTTCTAATTCTGTTTCCTTTGCTGTAGAAACAAACACCTTTGTGGAGAGCCTGTTTGTTGCGCTGAACACAAAGACGTACCTGCCTGTACATGTGCCGGAGCCTGTTCCTGTCCCTGTCCCTGTACCTGTCCCTGAACCTGAGGAGAAGAAACCAGAACCCATCACCACACACAGGAAGTCTGAAGACGTAAGCTTAATGTAGTTCACAATAGATGGATCCTGACTGTCCATCATAATTAGCAGTTTAACCAATGAGAGAATGATAATTAGTGAGAGAGTGGCTAGATGACCATCAAATATTTGTACAGTTTTAGGCACAGAGTTCCAACTGTTCCAACATCAAAAATATGTGCTTCAAATTTTCAACTATCGTAATGTAGTATTGTGTCGTAATGTGTTTTTAAACTTTTGTGCTGACTTGAATAGTTTTGAAGAATAATCTCCATTGACAAGAGCATTGAAATTACTGGTAAGACTCATAAACAAGACAACATTCCTGGTAAAAGCAAGCTTGTATTCCTTTGTCTCAATTGTACATTTCAGTTTCCTATAACTTGTAAGAAATAACTCTAACAAGCAACAACTAAGTAGTAGTAGAAAGCTAGGAGCCAAGTTGAGCCCTCTGTTGTTTCCAACCATGTAGGTCCCTGATGATGATGAGCGTGACTTCCGCCGGGTCAGGAAACGCAGTCGTAGTCGTAGTCCACATGACAGAAGTCATGGGAGATCGGGGTCAGCAGAAAGGTAGGGTAGCTTCAGGGCATTTTTGAAACGTAGCATGGGGTTGTCTTGATAACTGTGTTTCCTATCTTATAGTGATGCTGTAGCAGTAATTTTGAATTCAGACGACAAAGTATCGTATTTTGATTTCTTATTGTAACACACATACAAAGAATAGTTTGTAGACATTTTAAAAATCTTTTCAGGAATAAAAAAAGTTCTGTGTGTATTTCGTTTTCTTGTTGTAAAATACATAGTTTTGAAGAGATATCGTCTTTTAAAAATCTCCCCAGGGATAGAAAACGCTATGGGGATGACGATCGACCAAGGCGAAGGGATGACTACAGGCCACGAGGCAGGGAAAGGGACTACCGACGGGACTACGGCAGGGGTAAGGATCGGATCGACCTAGTATAGGATACTTTTGGAAACATCATTATTATATTTACAAATGTACCTTCGCAGAAGGAAAACATATTGTTTTTGCTCTGTTTCTTCTTCTCCAAACATGTAAGGTCCATGACGTGGACCAGATGGCTCTCACCATAGTAACTGGTGCTGTTGCAGAAACCCAGTGGATTACATTATGTAGCAAGTGGCAGGACAGATTTGGAGGAGCTGGTCACCATATACATGTATATGATTGTGCTTGAGAAAGAATAAACAGAGCAGTAGTTTGTTGGGCTAGACCATGTGAAGGCCGACATTCTGCATTTGCTTTGCAATTTGCTCATTAACTTTTAGAAATCCCGGGTTTTTTTTGTAAACCTTTCATGCTTATGCCTTTGAATACACTCCACTTCTGCATAGCATTTTCATGTTAGTTTGAAGGAAGAGCAGGACAAGATAAATCTATAGTCATTTTTTGAAGGATACTTGTGCCAGACAAAGGTTCTTAGTTTAAGCCCTGTCATGAGTGTAATGCAGCTCCATATCTTTGCAGTCAGTATCTCTGTGAGTTGTATTAAGTAACCGTACCATTCCTGTTGTTTTAGAGAGAAGAAACTATACTTCTCCAGACAGAAGACCCCACAAGGATGACCCCAGTTCTGCCCCAGGGGAGACGCCTGCTGGGAACTCTCCCGACGGTGTGAACGCCCCTCCCCCCACGTACACCACGCCTTCCCTCAGCAGCACGATAACCGTCGTCTCCAACGACCAGCCCTGGATGTCCCAGGGAGGTCGCGGGAGCTTCCGCGGGAACGACAGAGGTCGTGGAGGGTTCCGAGGAGGGCGGGGGAGAGGCGGACCTCCCCGGCCGCAGCGATGCAGGGACTATGATGGTAAGGGACTTATGACTTATATAAGGGATGTTATGTTTACCTTTGCAGAAGGAAACATATTGTTTTTCTCCATTTCTTCTTCTCCAAACAAAAACGGTCAATGACGTGGACTACACGGCAGTCACCATGGTAACTGGTGCTGTAGCAGAAACCCTGTGCTGTTTACATTATGTAGCAAGTTGCAGGACAGAGTTGAAGAGGCTGGTCGCCACATATATGAATGTGTTTGAGTAATAAAACAGAGCAGTAGTTTGTTAAGCTAGACCTTGTGAAGGCAAACATTCTGCATTTACTTTGCTAAAGTTGAGTTTCTAGTTATAAAACTTATCTTGGCTCATGACTTGGTAAACCCTGCCAATACATCTAGAAAAGTTTATCATGTTTAAAGTTTACACAATATGCTACATTTTATACTTTACAGTTCCAAGTCCCCATGTTCCTAGGTCAGAGGTTGATGCCTCTAACTCTAACTTGACAGGTTTTAGATGCCTGTTTATTTTTGATGGTTTGCCATGTAATTTGAGTCTTTTGGTAGTGTAGTCTGAGAGAAAAATCTTTGTGTTGTCACAGAGAAAGGTTTCTGCATGCGGGGAGAGCTGTGTCCGTTTGACCACGGCCCTGACCCAGTGGTGGTTGAAGACAGCAGTCTGCCTGGTATGCTGGCCTTCCCACCTGCCAGCAACGGTCAGCAGCAGGGCATGCCACCTATAGGGCCTCCAAGGCCCCCTATGTCCCAGGCTCCACCGTTTAGTGCAGGAGGGCCACCACCACCACCACAGCAAGGTACAGGCAACAACTTTATTTGTCATTTTGTCTCAGATGATTTTTCTTTACTAGGCACAGGAAACTAAAAAGCAGATAGGAAATAGAGAACAGGGTTTTCTGCTTTCTTGGCAAAGATAAATAGACAACAGTGTTTGACAAAATATTAAACCATACACACAACAATGTTTCTTAGCATTGCCAACTTCTGCAAGCTTCTCTTTAGTTTATGAAATGTTATAAAAGTAAAGATTATCTTTGTATCTCCATACATTTTTGTACTGTGTTTTCCAGATACGTTTTATACCATAAAGCAACTTGTGCTTGGGAAAAGACAAAACGTGGAATATCAAAGTAAAATTGTCTTGTCAATCTTTCGGAAAGTAGGATTGTTTTTTTTGGTCTTGTCTCAGGTACTGAAATATCAATAAGGTAGAATTCTGTCATTACTTCTACATGTGTACTTGTAACCTGATGTTTCCAACAGGACCCCCGAACATGGGTCCAAGGCCTCCCATGGGCCCAAGGGGGCCACGGCCGCCCAGGCCGCCCAGGCCCCCCATGTCACAGCCCCCTCCAGCTACAGGGGAGGGGGGGCCCAGACCGCCACCGCCCGGACCAGGTGAGTTCTGCATTGTCACATTTTCTTAGTAAAAATATGATTATGGAGTTCTCACAGGTATTGTAATATTTGATACAGCAGCATGGAAGGATGTCAGAAAGGTTGTGCTATATGCTAAGATGTAAAGTATTTTTACCTCAGGCTACAGATTGAGGTACTGTTTTGGGTGTGTTTGTGTGTTTGCTTGTGCCCATGGGTATTTGCATGCAGTAGAGCAGCAGGAAGGGGGGGATTTGGTTGCCACAGATGGACCTTCAGTTCTGGTCAAGTTGGAAGGAGGTGATGACCACAAAAGGTCAGACACAGGAAGTTAGGTCTCAGTAACTGCTGGCTGACTCTGTTCGCTAGGTGCCGGTGGAAAATGCACAGAGAGTTAGAGAAATTCACAGTAATGAAATGAATAAAACAAATTTCAAGAAAAATTGTGTTACACTGAAGGTAAAAATATCTGATTTCTTGCTGAAGATTTTTTGTTTGTTATAATGTAATCACTATAATGTTTCCATGTTTTAGGTGGACTGCCACCCCCCAGGCCTCCTCCTGGCCCCCCACCCCCCAGGAGAACAACCCCACCCCCTGGGACAGCACCACCACGCCTCCCTGTACCCCGTGGCGGCCCTCCCCCTCCCCCCAGATATCCACAAGGTGAGGGTTTCTAAGATGATTATCAAACTTTCAAAAGCTAGTAGGAATCTTCCCAAGGGCAAAAGAACTTAGGGTCACAAAAAGTGTTTTTTCTTGGAATGATCTTTCTTAATCTAAATATCTTATGACTAAATAAAATGTGAAAAAAAATTTTACTGATAACTTTTGAAGGGAGTAAAATGTTGTCTCTTGTTGCTTGGAGTCCTAAATTTGAAAATGTAAATTGTAATCATGTATTTTCCACATTTCTTTTGTACTTAACTGGTTAAATATGCAGCACAAGGTTTTAAAAAAAATTTGTTTACTGTTTCAAAAGATTGGAAAGTGTCCCTTTCTTTCTTTCTTTTGAAATGGCAAAGTTGAAAAAAAAACATGGTCAGATTGTGGTATATGCTTCTGTTGGTCTTCAGTTAAAACGTTTGTCCCAATGCTGTGTGCATGTCTGATGGTCAAAACAGGCTCTTGTACATGTACGTTTGTTTCTCCACATCCCTTCAGACATCAGATTGCCAATCATGCCACCAAAACGCAAGTAGCCATTCCATAATTGATATCAGCTAACCACGCTTTGCATTCGATACTGTCACCTGAACTAGCTGTGTCATTTGCCTACCAAGCAAAATTTGCATATCATTTTCTGTGGAGTATAGAATTTATACAATACAATCTATTATTCTATTTACTTATTCAGATATCAGAATGACACTTCCAGCCCCACCACCAAAAAGCAAGTAAAACTTCTTATACTGAGCACATTATTGAACAATTCTGCACTAAATGTACACCTTGTATTACTTCCATATGTATACATAACAGGGCTCGAAATATTTTTCTCCATACCTGCACTGGTCCAGGCTACATTAAAAATTACCTGCACCAGACAAATTTTACCTGCACCACTCAGAATTTAGGAAGTATGGATCATACTAAAGACTGTTCAGAAACCATTGCCATTGTTTCTTTTATATTTCATAGGTGGTAACAAGCAGCAAATAAAATTCTACATACCCTACATTTGTATATAAACCCAGTACATGGATCATTGCAGCTTAGGTGCAGGTAGACATCAGAAATACCTGCACAGCTCCAATTTTACCTGCACTACCCTGTATATGCAGTTGGTATTTCCAGCCCTGCATAATATTTGTTGTGCCAGGAAACATGAGAGATCTGTGCAGGTTTTACCAAAAATTGATAATGAATACACTTAAACCTAAAAAAACACTCAGCAAAAATTTCTGAGAAAGCAGCAAGATTTCTGTGGAGTGTAGAAGTCCTACAATACATTCTACATAATAATAATAATAATAACTTTATTGCACAACAATTGTAAAGTCATTCTACGTTCTTGCTTACTTTAGATATCAGAATGCCGCCTTTCTGCCTGTACAGTGTACATTTATTAAACAACACTTCTCGACATCATACACCATTCGTATGTATATGGCAGGATAGAGACTCCGATCTGTGCTGATTCTACCAGTAGAGATCTCGATCGGAATCTCTGTCAACAGAAACTCCGATCGGGATCTCTGTCAGCAATTTTACCGGCAGAGATCCCAATTGGAGTCTGTGAATTTGAAGATACTCACTTAAAAGACAGTCAGAACTTTTCAACTTTGATTCATGTCACTTTAGATCAATGGATTGACTTGAAATTTAGGATTTGTAAATGGGAAACCACCCTAACACTGTGTAGTAACACAGTAACAGCATTCTGGTTGGAGTCTCTGTCGACAAAGACTCTGATCAGGATCTCTACCCTGACATATACTTTTAGTAACAAAGTCCTCCATGCTTTATCCTAAGTGTCCAGGCTTAAATCTAACCTTTTTTTCAGGAGAGCCGTTTGATCAGGATGGTTACAACCCTGAGTTGCCTGGACTTGATGCTGGTCCTGTTGTACAGAGGCCCCCTTACTGGTCAGGAGGGAATAGCAGGAACCCGACCCAGACTCGAGCACTGGTGTCTGTACCCATGGTCTCCACCATCACAACCCCTAAAGGTGAGAAACTGTAGCTGTGGGTTAACCTGAAGCATACTATGTTAGACCTAAGAAACCTACTGTGCTTTGACTAGAGTAATGCTGACTCTATTCATCATTTGACTATGATTGTATACTTTGGCTTATCTGCCCTGTTTTGTATTGATGTTTTGAACCACATTGAGATAAAACTGTATATGACGTGGATATACAGTTATTACAATAACTGTATACAAGAGTTTGGCCATGGTTCAGAGTAGGTTGGGGCGTAGTTGGCAGTCCAATTTGACTCAAATTTAACTCAAATTTGAATTGATTCGTACGGAAAGGTAGCCACGGCATAATTCGGGTCAGACTACTCCCAAACTTCAGCCAACCTTGGGGATAGGTTCTAAATGTGTGGCAAGGCTTTAGGTAGAACCTCTGTGTGCACTTGAACTGAATGTCCTATGAATTGTGTTTGTATATCTGTATCTTCACCGATACAGTGGAGACTCAGGCGTCAGACGCACCATCCGGCCACACCCGTGTCGTGATTGACAGCGGAGAGAACCGGAAGAGAACGTTCCACCAGGCCATGGGTCCTGGCAGTGGGGCGGGGATGCCTTACACTGGGCCGCCTGTCAAACAAGGTAAGCACATCCCCGATTAGTGTCATCAGGTTGGTAAATCACTGGTTAACAAAGTTAACCTTTTGAAGACAAAGTCCAGGGCTCGAAATACCACCAGCGTATGCTGGTTACTGCAGGTAAAATTGGGGCTGTGCAGATATTTCTGATGTCTACCTGCACCTAACCTGCACTGGTCCATGTACTGGGCTGATGTTTATATCTAAGTGTAGGTGTCAAGTGTTACCTGACCTATGAAATATAAAAGAAATAATCTATGGCAATGGTTTCTGAACAGTTTTTAGTATGATCCATACTCCTAAATTTTGAGCGGTGCAGGTAAAATTTGTCTGGTGCAGGTAATTGTCAACGTTACTGGTGCAGGTATGCAGAAAAAAAGTATTTCAAGCCCTGCATGCATAACTACTTGCATGTATGGCTACACGCATTTATGTTGCAAACAAACAAATGTGAATGAAAAATGCAGCCTCCTTGCCACAATAAAGGTACTAAAATTCCAACCATGTTTCCAGGTGGTCATGTCAGAGATAGACTTGGATGGAAGCACACCAACTGCACCTTGGAGATCAAGAAGGTTCCGCGAGACATGAACACCGTCTCCAAGCTGTCTGGGTACTTCGAGAGGTTTGGGACCGTCTCAAACGTTCAGGTAGGTCAGGGGTCGTCTGAAAATCAAGGTCAACCTTTTAAAATACACCTTGCAGCTGTAGAAAGAGTTTCCAAACTTTGTCTTAGTCTCCAGTAGATAGAAGTTTGGTGTTATGTAAGTAGACAGTATTTGTAGTGTGCAAGCTACCAGCAGAGCTACATAGTTTCCTTCTGATAGTTATTTAATTTTTCATCGTTGCAGTTGTACCTAGTACACAAAGTTTGATCTTGTTAACAAAGTGTACAATATCATTGTATGTAATGCAAAATACATCAAGCGTTCTGGATGAATTATCTGAAGTGCCAGATAATTCAGATAGCATCTGCTATCTTTCCTTAGTGACTAAGAATGTCATCTGGCAGCCGACCGAGGATGATGATGTCATCTCTACTTTCTGGTGCAAAGAGTGGAAGGATAGTGTAAAAGTTGACAAGAATCTTTCTTTCCATGCTTTATTTATCTATTTATTTATTTTCTTCCAGGTGTGTTTTGACGGTGACGCGGAGAGTGCCCTGGTGACGTTCTCCAGTAACGCAGAGGCGCGAGCGGCGCACCAGTGCACAGACGC
Source organism: Branchiostoma floridae x Branchiostoma japonicum (assembly GCA_013266295.2). NCBI lineage: Eukaryota > Metazoa > Chordata > Leptocardii > Amphioxiformes > Branchiostomatidae > Branchiostoma > Branchiostoma floridae x Branchiostoma japonicum. Next base: position 5,713,416 of record CM023827.1, on the reverse strand, counting down.
TGTACTGAACAACAGGTTCATCCGAGTCTTCTGGCACAACAAGGACCAGTCGCAACACCAACAGGGACAGGTAGGGGGCACCGTTATTTGTTCAGAGCAGTCCAGTGGGGTCTGCACCCTTTCTTGTTGTTTTCAGTGGCAGTGGTGTTGTCCCAACATGGCCATTGTTTTAAAAAAGTGTAAGAAAGTGATCTTGAACCAGTTTAGCACAGATGAACTCTGCAAACAGTTGACCTACTCTTTCACTAGTCATGACAGAGAAGACAGACTCTGTGTACGAATTATTTTATCTCAATACCTGAAAATACAGATCAGAAGAAGAAGAAAAAAACAAACTGCATCATCTGGACCCAAATAACTAATCAACTAATCAAAGAAATCTGTCAAACCCACCGTGAGCTTCAAACATACAAACATGACCAAAAACAGTTACTGTACCTTCCCGTGGCGGAAGGATATCTCCTTCCCCGAAGGTAAAGAAAATAGTTTTTGTTCGGACAGTAAGACTTGTGTTTCCTGTGTTGTGTATAGTCCACACCTGGCGAGGCTGCCCATCCCAACCCTGGCCCTCTCAGGTTGTCAGTACGAGATCGTCTGTACATAAACCCTGAGCATGCCAAAACTACAGGCAATTCAGGGCCAATATCAGAAAAGGTAACGTTTCACTGTATTTGGGTGCTTGGGTGCTTCTGGTGTAACACTTCTAGGCCTGGCACGATAGCTGATGCAACAGTAGGAGCACACAATTTCTCTTCTTTTCTCAAAACCTTCCCAAAAAGCAGCAATTGTGCTTTTCACATTAGGTGTAGTTGAGCAAGCTTGGGAGATATTATGTCGGCATACACTTACATAACATCAGTGTTGCCATGCTTTCTTTTCTTTCTTTTCAAATGTTGTGTCAGAAAAGAAATCGTCTGCAACAGGCAAAACATTGGCCAAACATCCAACGAAAACTGAAAAATCCAGGTTTTGCACAGGTGCAGTACGATCTGTCGAAGTGCTGATCAAGCACATAAAGTCCTACTTCTTTGCTGCTACTTCTTTCCAACTCCTAGAGTTGCTGTGACAGCTGCATAAAGCTGCAATTATGTTAAACCATTCTTTTTTTCTAAAAATTTCTTTTTAAATTTTTCTCCCGTAGGTCCACGCGTCCTCATCGGGTCTGTCTAAGACAGTGTACAACCCAGAAGCCATGAAGAAAGTGAACACGCCCCAGGCAGCTAAGCAACCCTCCGCCTCACAGATAGCAGCACAGAAGGTAGCCGAGGCACAGGAGGCACTGAGGAAAAAACAAGAGGAGAAGAAAAAAGTAAGCTTAGGGACGAAAGACACTGTTCACGATGATTTGAAAAATACAGTAATGCTTGAAAATGTTTTTTATTTCCATGTTTTTAGCAGTGACGGTCACTGTTTACTCTGAAATTACGACACTGACAATTTGCGTTTCTGTCGTGTCGCTGTAATGCAAACTTGTTCCAAGTCCAACCGCAAACTTAGAATAATGTAATCCTGAAAAATGAAGTCTCAGTGAAATATAAACTTACTACATTAAAAGAAAAGAAATTGATCAGAAAATTGACTTTGAAAATCCAGGTTTACTGCCCTGAAATCGCTTTGGGTGACTTTAATATCACATGAATGAATGTTGTCATCTTTCCAACACCTGCACTTTTTTTCTTATCCACCAGGAGGCGCTTAAGTTAAAGATGAACCTGCAGACAAAGAAACAGGAGCTGCTACAAAAGCAAATCCAGCAACAAAAGGTCGGGTTTGCTTCTTTTCAAGATATGAAAGTAGGAAGGTGCATCTGATGGTGGGCTCTGGGGCAGTTCAGTGAACAATGTGTTTAACAACTACATGCACACATTTGTACAAAGTACAATATACACTTGGGAAAAATGTTGTGTTTCTGGTTTCCCAACTGACCCTAGCAAAAACCTGCCAACCCTACCTACTGACCCTAATTTTTTCAGGACCGAAACAGGAAACACAACATTTTTTTCCTAGGCCTTACTGTGTTGATTTTTGTTTCTTACAAATGTTGGAATAATGCCAGCAATATTGATAAGTTTTCTCTAGTAGTGTGTCATGTAAAATGTTGGAATGATGCCAGAAATATTGACAAGTGCCAGTTTTCTCATGTTTCTGGCCAGTTTATATAGCAACATTTTTGTGGCTTTGCTCTGGGCACTTGGTGCTGGGGGGGCGGGGCACAATTGATCCATAACGCTACTCTTTGTAGGTACGTTTGTGAAGTTTTATTTACTCTTTGTAGAGCACCTTTTTGCTGAAATGAATATTGTACGGAGTCAACAAGGTTCTTTTCTTTTTTTATATTCTGACAGATGTTAATAGAAAGACTGGAGAAGAACAAAAGTATGGCTGCTACAGAGAGGGATGCGATAATGAAGGTAAGTGTTGTGGGAAGGGTCTAAGTCTAAGTCTAAAAAAGAAAAAAGAAAAAATCCCTACCTACCGACCCTAATTTTTTCAGGACTGAAACAGGAAGCACAACATTTTTTTCCCTAGGCCTAACCCTTGCCAACATGTATCTAACTCAGTTCCAAGTCATTTGATGATAGAGTCCCTTCCATATTTGGTGGTATGGTTGAGAAATGTAAAGTGTTGTTTTTCAGACATTAAAGACTGTACAGGAGAGTATAACCAAGTTAAAAACCGACGAACCACCCAAAGCTGCAACATCGACAAAGCCAAAGACCAGACAAGAGGTATGTTACATGTTTTTAAATGTTATGCTCCTTATTTATCTGGGTTGTGCAACTTTGATTGTTCTACCTATAATTCTACTGTTTGTTTGTTTGTTGTTTTGATATAAAGAAGATAGCAAATAGTGTAAAATTTGCTTCTTCTGTGTTTATTTTTCTGTTGTGACTTTGAAGTCATTGCTTTTGTATCCTTATCCTTATTGACATCAGCTTTTGTAGCTCTTGTACTTCTGGTTTGCTTAATGGGAGCCATTTAGGACCCCCTCCCACCCCCTGTTCTTCAAAATGTCCCTCAAGTAGTATTCCGACCGTGAACAAATGTTCCTTCTTCCTATTCTCAAACAAGTACACAAAACATAAGCCTTTTTTTCACATAACGTAACATAAAACAAAGATTTTTTTTCTCATTTCGCCTCCCTTAATCCAACTGGTTCCTCTCACTCTATTCTGAGGTTTTGACACTGTTAAGCTGGCGTCACACGCAACGACCTTCAAATAAACATGTTGATTGCAAGAAGGTCACCAAATTTTGAAATTGTCAGAGAATGGAGCATATTTTTGGGTTGAAACTCTACCCTTGGCTATCATGTTGGACACCACTCTGGCCTTCGAAAATCGGCCCATCCTAAAACATCATTCAGTGACCGAGAGAACACTGGCTATGTTGCTGCTGCAAATGTCCTTCTAAAGCTGCATGTAGCATACTCATTGGGCAAGCTATTGTGTGACATTGGCTTTAAACCAATTGGTTCCTCCCACCCATTGTGAAGTTTTGACAGTGTTTATAAGGGAATTTTCCCCGAGTGCCCCCCTCCCCTAAACCAGAGCACAGATTTGCCAGCCATATTTGATTGACAGGAGTCACGGCCGCTGCACATGTTGCAGGCTCAGAGAGAGCTGCTGGATGCCGAGATGGACCTTCTGAACGCCAAGACGGCCGGGGAAGACACCACGGCGCTCAAGAAAAGACTAGCAGAGCTACAGCAAGAGGTGTGTTGCAAGGACATTGCTTGAACTGTCGTAATGATTCAGGGGTTTTCCTTGGATGTTTGGTCAAAGTTGCTACAGAATTTTTGCATACGATATCTGTCCCGAAACAAAACTATTGTAAACTATAGACAGGATGTTATCCTTAAATATGCAAATGCAACCTTAAACAAGATGTTTTGCTTTCTGCCAAAGTGCTATGCACAATACATTACCAGTTTCGCACAGGCGCAGTACATTCTGCTGTTGTGCTTGGTGTCGACTGCACCACGCCTTACACATTATAATACAGAACAGAACTAAGTCTGTACTGTACTACAGTTATCAATACATACCGGTACAATGCCATAAAAATACTGTCTTAAAAGCAATACAGTAAATATAACCTAAGAAGAGAAGAGAAGGACTGATTCTGACTTCTTCACTCTCTTGGCAGGCTCAGTCCCTGGGTCTGCTGAACGCTGGCCGTGGTAGGGGGAGAGGGCGTGGCAGGGGGAGGGGGGGTGCCGTGAGGGGGAGAGGCAGGGGGAGGCCGTACCTGCGGACTCGGGCAGGGGCAGTTCTCGACAGGAGACCCAAACAACTCGCCATCACGGGGTACCAGATAGGAGACAAGGATGAAATTCTTACACATCTGTCGGTAAGGACCCTTGTTGATAAAATATATGGCATATTACTAAATTACTATTTAAGGGCTCATGATTAAAGAACCTTTCTAAGAACCAGGTCATTCCTTAATTTACAGATACAGGTGACTAAAAGACAAGATCCTCTTTTAAGGAACTAGAAATATGATGATAGTGGGAAAGTTTTTATGTATTATGAAAAAGATTTTTATGAACTGAAGATATGTAAAGGATTTCGTTGACACTTTTAGACAACCACTCTCACACACCTTTAGAGATTTTTTATGTTTACCTTCACAGAAGGAAAACTGTATCGTTTTTGATCTGTTTCTTCTTCTTCAAACACATAAGGTCAATGACCTGGACCAGATGTCTGTCACCATGGTAACTGGTGCTGTAGCAGACACCCTGTGGTGTTGGGTTACATTATGTTACAAGTTGCAGAACAGAGTTGGAGGGGCTGGTCACCATGTTTGTATATATTATGTGTTTGAGTAAGAATAAACAGAGCAGTAGTTTGTTAGGCTAGACCATGTGAAGGTAAACATTTACATGTATGCATCTTTGTTATTTCTGCAGCAATTTGGTGAGGTGGAGAAGGTGGAGTATGATGAGACAGGGTTAACCTTGCTGCTGGAGTTCAAGACAAGGCTGGAGGCTGAAATTGTGAGTATCCTAGTGAAGGTACAAGTAAAGGTAAACAGGAATGTACAATAACACTTTTGGCATGCACCCCTTTAAAATTGTATAATAATTTGGGACTTTTTTGGCTGTTCTCAGACCAAAAGCCTGTGGCAGTGTGTGTGACCATATTTGGTATATGGAGAGCAAGAGCCATGCAGCATTTCTATATGAATGGCCTGATTGGCCAATTTGCAGGTGGTGGTTCTTCTTGCTGTTGAGATAATTGGATCACACTGACACCTTAGTCTTTTAGATAAGTATACAGGGGTTTTTCTAGAAAAAAGGGAGCAGACCACTAGCTTGGCAAGGAAGCGATGCAAATTTTTACAAGAGTAACACAGTTTGTAATGCTAGAATGAATTGTTATGACGTTTTGTTTTTATATTTTCACTGGAAAAAGATCAGTTTGAGAAAGACTTAATGTTGTGTACTTAGGGTCGATGGTTCAATCTGAAAATTGACATGAGGGAGCTGGCTGGTTACATGAGGGAGCAGCTCCCTTATTTCCTGGTTTAGAAAAACCCATGAGTATATACATGTAACAGTATCACACTGACACCTGGCTTTTAAATTAGTATATAACAGCTGTAGTGTTACCAAGCCAGTGCATTGGCCAATTTACAAGTAAAGATAAATAAGAATGTACATGCACACTGAAGATATGTATATTTCACACACTACATGTATACACTATCCACAAAACACAGTGTTCATTATACTGTGCACTGCCACATTCCCATGCCTTTTAACATCTTTGTAAGGAAAAGTTTGAACAGCAACCTGTTGTACATACTTCGTTAAGAGTCAGAATCTGTAATAGTTTCTCCAATTTGGTTTTCCTTCTTAGCAGCTTCTGACCTATCTTCCCATTGATTTTGGCACATGTAAGCTATGTCTAACTTGACTGTACATGTGACTCTTGCATGCTAGGCTGCCACAAAGGGGAGCATTTTCAAGGGCATGACCTTGAACATCACATGGAACCTTCCGACCAGGACAGTGACCTTGGACCAGGATGAGGAAGGGGAGGTGGACCTGAATGTGAGAGCTTTGAATTTCCTTACTGCTTTCTTTTATGGTTATGGATATTATAAGGTGAATTCTATTTGAATCTGATCTTTCTAATCAGTCACCTTCCACATGGTACAGCCCACATGTTGTATACTTTTACTATAATGCTTATTTTCCAGTGATTTATGTGTGTGATTATGTATAAAAGACGAATGAAGGTTCACAGGGATCTCCTCCTTAAGAAACACTCCTACACTACTTGAAAGATAGAATAGGGGCCCAAATCACAGAATAACAATAAGGGGGTCCCTGCGCTCAAACTATACTAGCTAGAACCCTGAGTTGACACAGTGGTAGTGATTGGTTATTTATCGCTCTCATTAAGATTTTGAGGTGTGCACTGAATTGAAATTGGATCGATTGACTTGATGGCATTATTTAACTTCTTACTGTTATTTACAATCACTAATACTTACACACAAATTTTACAAGTGTCTAAAACGATTATTGGGATAGAAAATTTTACTTTAAGACATTGATTACATACAGGTAAATACAATGAAAATAGTATTACATATTATTTTTAGTATACTTAATACTGGGTTATTTTTCATTGCAGTGGCTAAATACATCCGTCGTCATGGGAATAAAAGTTGAAGGTACATTTTTCAATTGAAAATAGGCCACACTGATTTAATTTTATGGATGACATTCTCTGGGGACCACAAAACTAATGCGAGAGGGCGAAAAAATCCAGCGAAAAAAAAATGCTGCTTAACCACAGGAATACAAAGCCGGTATTGCGAATTGAAGCACAGGACAGTGACTGCATCAAACAATTTTTATTTGCAGGAGGTAGATGTAGATAGTCTTGTTCAGGTCTCATCCTCCTTCACAGCTTCCTCCTTCGTTTTACGATAAGCCACCCTTTTGCGGCATTGATGAGTCGGCAGTCTGTACTGAGTTCCAGCCGAGTTCCGGAGTTCCGTGAAGCCTCGAAAGACATGATTTTTAAAATTTTTTATAACAGGCGAAAATCAATGCGCGCGCGGATGTCATCCATAAAATTAAGTCGGTGTGGCCTTACATTTAAGGAGCATAAAAGACGACTCAAAGCATTATCAGTAAACAATAAAAACCCAGTCATGTGTGATGTTGTTACAGGATGATGAAGAGGACGCTCTCCTGGCTCCGCTACCGGACGATGATGAGGAGGACGATGACGAATCAGAGTCCAGATCCTGGAGACGGTGATCCCGACGCGACCACGTCCAAATCTTCCAACCACAACTGTTACATTGTGCTTTTCATGAGGGGAAAGCATTGACTTATATTTTTAGGATAAAACAAATTTGTTACACCTTGAATGTTGTGAATGTATTGTCAGTGGCAGTTTTTCTTCTTTTTGTCCAGAAGTTTTGCTAAAGAAGGTAAATTCAAGTGTATTTATGTCAAGCAGCACATCTCGAAATTTCAAGTGTAGCATGTACAGCTCACTGCCACTTGTAAAAATACTGTTGACTACTAAGTATATATACCATTTCCATGTAACAGTTAGCTAAAAACTGATGTAATGTTACAATAATATGTTTTGTAATAATTCAGTGCTCATGAAAAGCAGTATAATTCCACTAAATCTTGATTACGCTGTTGTTTGTTTGTTGATTGTTTGCATTTTTATGTCAGTTGTACAAAAGGGATGTTATTCTCGATGTTAGGTTTTGGTTAACTAAGATTGGTATCCCCATGTTCCTGTTTGTGTTCCATTGAAAATTTCAGGCAGGGGCAGTCATAAATTGGTGTAAAAGACTTTATAATAACCAGATGGCTGGATCAAGAATGATTAGCCATTGGTAGATGGAAGTCCAATTAAATGGAACAAAACTGTTGCTGGCTGCCCTGTTCTTGAGATTTTAAATGGAACATCCTTTATGTTAGTGAACCAAACAAGGCTGCATCTTTTTTTTCCTGTGTTTTCTTGTTTTCCTAAAGTGCTAATTGTAGAAAGGAAGAAAAAGAATCAAAAATGCATGTGTTGCTGTATATTATAGCAAGCGATAATTCTAGCTGTTTAGAATTCACTTTTTACTGAGGTTGTTTATAGAACAAGTTACTTTCCAAAATCATTTTCTCCATGACTACCTGAAATTTACACTACCATTTCACAAGTCACAGTTTTTTTCTGAGAAAGAAAATCGGTGTGGCCTAAACTAAAGATGCAAAGAAACAGCCATGTTTGTACTGAATTGTAGAGATACAAATTGAATGATGTTTTTGTAGATGAAGATTTGTTGGGTGCAGCATGGTAAAAGTTAGTATAATGTGGTCAAGTGCAAGTGAAAATTGATTGTTTTGTAGATATTTTGTTAAAAGTTGAGAAGTTGCTTTCTTAATTGAACTGGCATGTATGTAAGGCAAGTTTATAATGTCTAGTGTTGAAAAATGTAAACTTTCTGTACATTTATAAAGATGTACTATTGAAGAGCATCAAACTGTGGGTGTGATGGAAAAAGAAAAAAAAGAAGAAACCGTCAAAACAGGTCGGTCACATTTTAAAAGATTTGAAAACAGAAAAGATGGTAAAAAAGGAATTGGGCTGAAAAAAACATGAAAACTTCACTCAAAAGAAAAAAAGGATGTGGCCAAGAAAAAAAAGAATGGCAAAAGAAGAAAGTCATCTCACCCAACTGCAGCAAGTGCTTGAAAATAAAGATGGTGGTTACAATTGGCACCAAAAAAACAAACCAACATACAGGAAAGGGCATATCGTATCACAACCCATAGTCCACTTTGTGGTCATGGGTAAAAGAACTTGTACCAGGCTGGGACAGGTATGTATTAGATAGGTAACAACAGTCTCTCAGGAAAGGCAATCAACAGGTACGAGGGTTGTTCAAAAAGTTCTCGGCCTCTCCCAAAAAACGTCATGGCAGAAAGATTATTCTTACATTATTTTTCAACATAGTCCCCTCTAACTTCAATGCACTTGGTCCAGTGATGTTCCAGCTTTGCTAACCCTGATGGGAAAAGGTTTCATCTGGAGCCCTTAAATAGGCCTTAACCGCATCGATGACGCTATCATCACCATCAAAACATTGACCACGTAAGTGGGTCTTCAGTTTAGGAAGCAGGTAGAAGTCCAACGGTGCTAGGTCAGGTGAATAGGAAGGGTGGGGTAAGACTTCAAAGCCACATTCGTTTGCCTCTGCCACTGACACCTGTGCTGTGTGGACAGACGCATTGTCAGCACGCCAGATCGGAGCTTTCCTCTCATTTTCTCTTTAATTGTTGCCCTCAACTGTCGCAATTCTGATGCATAGTACTCCCCATTGATGGTTTGACCCCTTTGCAGGTAGTCAATCATGATTACTCCCTCACTGTCCCAGAACACAGAGGCCAAAACCTAGTCAACGGATGACACTCGCTTGAACTTCTTGGGGGACTGGGAACCGTTCTGCATCTATTGTTTGCTCTGCTGTTTTGATTTGGGGTGAAAGTGGTGAACCCATGTCTCATCTTGGGTGACAATTCTTTTGAGGAAATCGCCTGGATTAGACTGAATTCGTTCCTTGAAATGTCCAACCTGTTTAACATCTCATGTCCAGACAACATTCTATGCACCCACATTGCAGACACCTTACTCATCCCCAAGATGTCCGACAAAACATTGTGAACTGAGCCACAACTCAGCCCAAAGACTCTGCTACATGTCGAACAGACTCACGTCTGTCATTCACTACCATGCGATGGATGGCCTCAACCTGATTGTCCGTGGTGGCTGATTTGGGGCATCTTGGCCTTTGTTCATCTTTCGTGCTCTCCTTGCCGAGCTTGACGTTGTCAACCCACTTCTTTACAGTTGAATAAGAAGGGGAGTCATCAACAAGTGCCTTGACCATGTTTTCATGGATTTCCTTGGGAGACATCCCTTTTTATCGATATACTTAATCACAGCACGAGCTTCTGTTGCGGCCATTTTGTAATTTTGCCCGCACCTGCTGATTTTCACGGAGCGTCACGTGCTAATTAATGAATATCAAAATTTGTATTTTTGTGGGCAGTGACTTAAGACGTCATAGTATACAGCTATACCCCAGAATGGGAGTTTCACCTCTTTTTTCCAGGTGAGGCCGAGAACTTTTTGAACAACCCTCGTATTTGTGAATAGTTTCATCAGGTTAGTAAGTTAATGAGAATCGAGTTTCTCCTCTTCACAACCAGGAGGATTTTTGATTTGTGCCATGTTACCCTTTCAATAACTTTTTTTTTTATATGCTATGTAAAAATCTCATTGAAAAGCTTTCTGCACTTATTATACTTCTCCATTCCATTGCAAGTCGCAACTGTCAACGAAAAGCAGTCATTGAGTTGCTCTATGTTAATCAACATACTTCTTAGTTTGTTGATTAATTCTTAAGTATAATATATGACAATACGCCACACGGCAAAAACTAGGTTTAGGTGGACAATAGTTTATACTTAGCCTTTTATAACAGTAGGTGTTACTGAATAAGGTGACAATAGCCTGTGCGGTAAGGCATCAAAAACTCTGATCTTTTGCCAAATCTAAAGTTTAAAGAAGCAAAATGGTAGGAACTCTATTCTAACTCTTAGACAGCTACCAATGAACAGCAAGTATCAGTAAAACAGCAGTGGTGAGTGTGAACATCAGGGCCTCAGTAGACCTGGGAGACACCGCGCCTGATGCCGGGTCCTCCGGTACAGGCCAGCTGATGGTGTGGCGCTGGTTCATGGCCAGGGTCAGGTCTTCCAGGTACCACATCTGTAGGGAAGGGGGAGGGGGGCAGAGACGTTACCCAACATCAGCAGGGACTGGAATCTAGTGTTACTGCAGAGGCTTGTGATAGCTAATCTCCGTAAACTGTTTATAAAACTGCCCTAGACCTCTATCACGGTTTGAAAGTTTTTACTGGGGGTATTTTTTTACTTTTTTATACAGTTACTTTTACTTTCCTGTAAAAACCTATCAAAGTGCATGATTCGTTGGTACATATCACCAGCTCATGTAATTTTTGAGTTAGCTACTCAGTTTAGCCTTACTTACATTGTCCACCCCGTCTGTTGTCTTGATGACAGAAGCCGACAGTTTGCTACCATCAACAGTGACGTCAGCAGGTACGCCCTCTGACCCCATGACTCTGACGGTGGCGAAATGCAGCTCGGGAGTTGGAGAGTAGGTATCGTGGTCAACACTGATGCTCAAAACGCCCTGGAATTTAAACAGACGAGAAGCAGATTTTAATGGAAATATTCCTATAATTCTGTTTCATTGTTTTGCCTGTGGGTGGAAGCATTCTGACTCATTATATATAAAGAAGTGGGTGACATTTTACCAAGATTGACTTGTGATTATAAACCAACTTCAAAGATGTGTATCAAGTCTTCAGGTGGCAAGGTGGTCTTATGGTTAGGGTTGATTACTTGAATCCCTGGCAGGCCCCAGTGTTGTGCCATTGGGAATTTATTAAGGCTTTTTACACCTATTTCCTTACTTGACTCAGGTGAAAATGAGTGCCTAGCTTCGGTTAGGGACGTCCTCTCGGATTGGACTACTAAAACGGGGGTTCCGTGTTTGCAGGGAACCATACCGCAAGCACGTTAAAGATCCCACCACAGTGTTATTGAAAAGAGTAGGGGTCCTTCCCGGTGTGAGTGGTTCAAACCTTACAGTCTGGTGCCTGGAAAGGTGATAGTCACCTGTTATAATGTGAATCCTTCCACATATGTTAATTAATATTAATATTGATATAAATCTTAATAGATAAATAAATAAATCTTATTTGGTGTTTCAGCTTTCTCACAATACAGTCTTGCACAGTGAGTGGGCTTAACAACAATTGACTACAATACACTTAGTCTAATATAACTTAGACATACCTGGTCCACTGTGAAGGTCAGCATTCTGTACTGGTCGTTTTCGTAGGTGTCTGCGAAAGATGGAAGGAAGAAAGCCATGAACAAAACATCGAAATTGATAGAGAACAAGCACCACTGTGACACTAATTAAAAATGTTAAACAAATATCTAGTATCAATAATGATAATAGTTGCTATATTACGTGGCATTAAACAAAAGTACAGTAGTGATAGGTTTGTTAAATTTGTCAATAAAAATTAACTCAAGTTCATAATTCCTTTCTGTTTCGAAACTTAAGCCTGAAGTTGACAGCTTCAGAATAACTTTATATTAGCCAGCATCCAGGCAAAAGTCACCTATGCTGTCCCCATCATCCCAGAACAGACTGCCCTCTGCTTTCCCCGTGGCGTCCAAGGCAACCAGCAGGCCCAGGGAGTTCCGCCGGCTGGGCAGGAGAAAGGTGCCCGAAAGTTCCAAATAATCATGGTGTCAAATAATCAGCAGAAATGGCAGCTTACACATCGATTAAATACTTCACAATTTGTGACTGGTTATCTTTCGCTCACAATTTCCCAGTACTGAATGTTCTTCACTGCACGAAATTCTATCGTTATAAGCACATCTGAAAGCTTACGTAAAGGTGTGCGTTAAGCATAAATTTTGTGCAGTGGCTTGAATCTTGTGTCCACATGCTGTCGGTCAAACAGCAAATTGAAGAACACTATTAATACCGTTAAACTCAAAGTTGTTTCTTTGAAATGCACACAAATTAAAACTAAATTTGTTCACCTGAACACAGTAGTGTTGGCAGGTTCTTAAACTCAAAGTTGTCTTGTTCAAATGCACACAAATTAAAACTAAATTTGTTTACCTAAACACAGTGGTGTTGGCAGGTTCTTGCGTGGGGATGACGTAACCACCGCGCAGGTGCAGAGGGATGCAGTCCATGTCACAATCCCAGACTACCATGCGGCCCGTCTCCGCCACTTCTTTGCCCTAAGATAAAAAAGAGACTTTTATTTACGAACTAAAAGTTAAGGTACCAAAACAAGAAATTGGTAACATAGTTATCATAATTTAGTGTAATCTAGTTTGTGATATTACTGACCGTGTAGTAGTCGTACCACCTGGCCTTGGGGACGTATGCAGTCACGTCTAGAGCGCCCTGTACATACGGACAACATCACACAACTGTTGTACAGTTACTCGTGCTGAAGAACAAACTACTGCAAATCTTTACATTTTAGCGATGGTTCTATTTTTGCGGTTATGACAGTGACCTCTCCACCGCAAAATCATGTATTGAATATGGCGTCACGTGGGTGTTGCTTTAACTAATCATAAAGACATGAATATACATATCTCAGCTACTGTTGCGTGGAATAAACACACAGACAGAAAGCTTGCTACCTCGTCCAGTACAGGTGAGATGAGGAGTGCCGGTCCCCACAGGAACTGTCTGTCTACTGTCCACGTCACCTTGTCACTGATAAACCTGCAGAATGGGCCAATACAATACGTTAGTGTTTGATTGTCTGAGAAAACTGGCAAACTGTTCCTTCTACATGGTCTTAAAACGTTCAAAGACAAATGAAAACTTTCCTCTTAACATCATAGCTCAACCACATACTACAGAAAAACTGTCATTATCTGTCTTCCACTGTGCCAAACTACATACGAATTCAGCAAAGGGATCGTGAGTTACAGCTGTATGTGAACGTACGGACACATACAACTGACTACAATACTCCTTTGGAGGTCATTGGCCTCCTTCACCGAGTAACAAGTTAATGTTTCGAGTTAACATTCAAATCAGAGTAGTCATATCATTCTTGGAGCTGCTATATTGTTCTTGATTGTTTCCGTGCATGTTACTTGCAATTAGTCTGCGTACACTTGCCTGAAAATTTGCAATGATGAACTTCTCTCATTGCACGAAATCCTAACTTTAGGCACAACATAAACCTTGCGTAAAGGCACCCCCAAGTGAAGGAACAGAACCTTTAAGTTTACGTATGCTTTAAGGTGTGCGTAAAGAATAGATTTTGTACTGTGTCTTACTCGTGCATGAGGGGCCGTACAACGGTGGAGCCCGATGTGTGAGCCTGGTGGAACAGCGTGTAGAGGTAAGGCAGCAGGCGGTAACGGGTCAACAGCACCGCCCGGGACGCCGCCGCGATCTGACCGTTCCACGCAGCAGGGTCTTGCCGCTATCAGAAAAAAATTGAGTTTCTGCACTTTAATGGGAAAATAGTTTATACAGAGCAATAGACCAACCGTGCTTGCAAATCAATAAGGAAAGAACCCAAACTAAGAACCTTCTCTAAATACTTCCCTGAAGTTTGAAATCTTGTTACCGCTGGGGAAGGATATACATGACTACCCTTCAGTGGGAAGATATTGTTTTGATCTTGGTACGTGTGTTCACTGAGTTATAACTCACGGAGGGTTTGACGGATTTGTTTGATTGTCAGTACATGGTTAAGTGTTTTGGGTACAGATGATGCGGGTTTTTTTTCATTGTATGGGTATTTTCAGGTATTGAAATAAAATTAATTGGACACCCCTGTGCTGTATGTGGTGTGGTATCGTCTATCATCAACAGGTGTTGTCCACTATAAAGATGGCTGAAGTTTGTACTGACCCAATAGCCCTTCCCGTTGTGGTTCCTACTGAAGGGGTAGAAGGCGCCCAGCTGCATCCACCGCTGACACATGTCAGGAGTCACGTCATTGAAGTATCCACAGATATCCGCGCCAACCTGGGGGTAGACAGGAAATTATCATTAAAAAAACAGAGCAAATGAAAGAAAGAAATTGTATCTTATGGCACTCCAGAGCAGAGTTTTAAGTGAAACAAGAAGGTCGGAAAGAAAGAAACAAAACCAAAAGAAAGACATCAGTTTCTCTACAAGTTCCTGTCCATGATGACTGAACGGAGCTCTAGATATTGTGTTATCGTACATCTACGGGAGTAGATGGCAAAAATAAAATAAATATTAATGCATAATTGTTTTTAGCCAGTATATACATTGATTGTATTTGTAACGCAATGAGAGTGTCTTCTTTCTGGTCGTTGCAAATTACACTGCTCTCCTTAGGGAGGAAATAAGATTGGAAAGGAAATAAAGAAAGTCCAGTTAAACTTTAACAATATACTTACATAAGGAATTCCAAACAGGTTGAATTCAAACATGCCTGGAAGAGAACAAACAGAAGCTTTCATATGGCTAACAGTTACCTCTCACAACAACACTCACCTCTGATATGCCTTAAATTCTGTCACAGCCTGTTTGAAAATTCTACCACTTCGAAATCGCATGATGGCCTATGAGGAATGTTGTATCCAGGCCCACCGTGCTTTATCCAGAACCATGCTCAGGTACGGTTCTGGATAGTCCTGTTCTGATTTAATCTACATTCTTGGATAGGTGGGAACTCCAGAACCGCACCTGATCCTAACATCCTAACCTATTCAGGCATAGAATTACTAGATAGGCATGCTTCTGGATACCATAAATGTGACCCCGCTGATAAGGGCAAAAAATCAAAGAGACAGATTTGCATCTACCGCATTTAGTCATCTATCTTATCTCTATCCATCTACCTATGATGGAGGTATGAAGATGCGGCCATCTGCTGGTGTTGTCTCCCAGCCAGTGGCCGGTGTACACGCCGCTCCCAGGGTAGGTGGAGCGGGAGATAATGACACTGCGCTTCCCTGTGGCCTGCCGCATGGCTCTGCAACACAAAAGTACTGTAGGTATGGGCTGGACGCTCCAGCGCCATTCATTTTCAGGGCTAGTTGATTAGGCAGGTGAGTTGTTACACACTCCTTAAGGGGCCGTCACATTGCCAAAAATATGCGCGATCCTCGGTCGATCTCAAAATCGGGCGACCTATCGGCGATCAACAAATACGGCCGAAGCTTGTCGACAATGTGACGCAGGCATTATATAAAGAACACATTTCGCTGGTCAGCGAGCTTCGGCCGACTCCGAAAAAATCGCCGGCGATCCAGAAAATTCGTAGGATGCTCGACGAAACATTGGGCGTACTACTGCCGACTGCCGTAAATGTCGTTTAGAGCTCGCCGACTCATCGGCCGATTGATTTTCGCGCAATGTGACGACCCCTTTAGCGGATTCCGTCTTCCATGGCCACCGTCCTGCTGTCTGTATCATTACCACTGCATTCTATCTTTCTCTCCCTCTAGATATAGATACTAGATACGTGAATAGTTTCATCATCTTAGATACTAGATAGATAGATACTAGATAGATAGATAGATACAAATGTCATGTTAGATAGAAATCTATCTCTCCCTTCTCCCTCTATCTATCTCTCCCTCCTCTCTCTCTCTATCTATCTATCTATCTTTCCATCCCCCCATCTCTCTCTCACTGGTGTGCCTACCTCTGTGACGGTACTGAATGACTCCATCCGTACAGACTGTGCGTGTTGTAGTGCACAGTTCCGCCTTGCACAGAGTTCATACAGATGGTCTTGTCTGCAAGAACAGCTCCCCAGAACCCTGAACAACACACACAGGCTTTGTTAGCTGTCTATACTTAATGAAAGGATGGTGTCACAATATTGGAAAACATTAAAATTTCCTTCTATCTATCTCACTGCACAAAAAGTTGGATTTACCAATGGTAGTAAATGCAGAGTTAAGTCGGGCACTTTTTACTTTGTAAACATTACCGAACTATACGATGGTAGTAAATGAAATTACCAGACTTAACTTTATTTAGCACCATTGTAAACTTCGGTACTGTTTACAAAGTAAACATTACCTGACTTTACTGGCATTTACTACCATTGGTAAATACAACTTTTCGTATGTAGTGTCTGCATGACTGCTTATTATCTGTGTGTCAAAAATTGTGACAAGGAAACGGATTGGCTTAAGAAAGAGTGAACTAAGGACTGAAACAGGAGGAAGTGAAATAATTATCATGTCCTTACTTGGTTTGTACGGCGCCTGGTCCCACTTGTTGTTACTACAGCCGTTGACTGAGCCCAGGATGAAGTTAGCTGGTTCGTTCATGTCCTTAGGGTCATAAAATATTCATCGCAAACATATTCAACCTTGTCATAATACTAGAAGTTAAGATTTTGGTTAGTAAAATCTTAAAACCCTTGTCCCACTGGCATTTTGTGCGCAATTTGTTTTTCATTTATTTATTTGATTTCTTAATCAGGTCAATGACCCTTGATTTTTTCTGCGCTGCTGTGGCATAGTTACTTCCCCATTCGATGCTTTTGCCACGGTATGACGCGTTCGTGTGAGAAATACCCCCAAACCGTACATATACGGACCCGCATACAGGCACTGTTTGTGCACCCCATATATATAACGTTATATGGGCGCAGCAGGACAAGGATATTATCGTTTTAACAGTTTTACGCCGCACATATGGCGCGTTAAATTGTTAAATTGGACTTTTCCCTAATAGTTTACTAGTTAGTAAGGTGAATTGTTCTATTCTCAATTAGACTTATAGAATACAAAATATAAAAAATATACGTGAGGATCGAATGGATACTTGACGTCACATACACTCGAACAAAGAAATGCTAGGACTAAGAGTGACGCATGAACTCACGATCCAGAGCCCGTCAAACTGAAGCTTCTCGGTGTAGAATGTTTGAATCTCGTCCACCCACCATTGTTTAGTACTGTTCAACAGGAAGTCAGGAAAGGCAGTGTGTGCTGCATACTCCTGGACAATTTAAAACGTACCACAGAATCAACCAAACATGCTAGGATGATCAGCATTACCCAAGAACCCTTGTCATGGTCATCGGGACTAGCCAAAACTATTATGCAAGGAAGAAAGAGGGGTAGATAACAGAAAAGATGGGAGTATAATACGAGAGAATGCCCCAGCACGACACTTAGTAAAACACTGCGAAAACCGAGAAGGGTGGAGAAAACTGGTTGTTAGATCATCTGTGGTGCCCAAATGGTCAAATAATTAGACTAAGGAATAGATGAGATGAGGTGAAAAGCGTAAGAATTACCTGTATTTGACGGACATTCAGCCGCTCTCTTATTGCATAGTCAAACCGCTAATTGCCATTCTATCATTGGTTGAACTGCTAATTGTGATGGACAGTCAGGATCGGTCTATTCTATACAAACAAGTATACTCACCCCAACCACAGTTTCCCAAGGAGCGTTTGGTACCATTGTAATGTTAGGTAGATACGGCCACACCTAGAACACGACAAACGAGATGTCTCCATGGGTTACGTGTATTTACTACTACTTCCTGGCTTTTAAGACCTAGCAAATTAATATTTATCTGAACAGGCCTTCAATCCCAGACTTTCAATCCTAGATCTGCGTTTACTAATGCAAATCTATCAAAAACGTCACAGCTAGAGAAGGGTGGCACTTTTACCTTGCCGAACATGATCTGGTCGGGGTTGTCTCCGTCCATGATAAAGACGTCTCTGTCTGTCCCTCTGGTGTACGGGAGGTAGTCGGTCTCGTTTGCACTGATGAAGGGATCCTGATGTAAAGCAGGGGTAAAGTTAACACATATTATACAGTCTCAACCGAGATTAGATAGTGTGAACCTTGATTTCAGAATTGTAGTATTGTGCAAGATGTAAAAATATGATTGTAAAGACAGAAAAACACACAAAACGTTCATTAAAATCTATAAATTTGTTGGGGATGAGTGATCTGTCAAACTGGTTGCTCAGGGGTAGCAGCTTCTATTGAAAAAGGGGTATTACGGCGCGGTCACATTCGTAGATAGCTACTGACACTAGTTGTTATGGTGTTCAGCACCAAGGACAGGGCCGGTGTCAAACCACATTTATAGCGCGGTCACATTCGCCGTTAGCTACTAACACTTGTTGTGATAGCGTTCAGCACCAAGGACAGGGCCGGTGTCAAACCACAGTTATGGCGGTCACATCTAACACTAGTTGTGATAGCGTTCAGCACCAAGGGCAGGGCCGGTGTCAAACCACAGTTATGGCGGTCACATTTGCCGTTAGCTACTAACACTAGTTGTGATAGCGTTCAGCACCAAGGACAGGGCCGGTGTCAAACCACAGTTATGGCGTGGTCACATTCGTCGTTACCTACTAACACTAGTTGTGATGCGTTCAGCACCAAGGACAGGGCCGGTGTCAAACCACAGTTATGGCGTGGTCACATTCGTCGTTACCTACTAACACTAGTTGTGATAGCGTTCAGCACCAAGGACAGAGCCGGTGTCAAATCAGTGATATCCCAGTCACATTCGTCGTAGACTTTTCGTGGTAGAATTTTCAAGCAGGTTGTGACAGAACCAACCGCCGACAACAATCTAAGACAGACATTTCCGTATCAAGACAGCTGTACGACACATGCGCGACTTTCCCAAGAATGCCGTCAGTTTTCAATCATAAATATACGCGATCGTATGAAATATGTGACCATGCCCTTACCAGGATGGTGATATAGTAGGTGCCGTCCCGCCGGATGGACTGCACCCAGTCATTCATGCCCTGAAAATACTGCTGGTCGATGGTGAAGTCGATCTGCCGATCCATGTAGTCAATGTCTCCGTACTGAATATCCTGGGGAAACAAGCATTTAACAAAGTCAGTAGTAATTCAAATCATCAAGTGCGACTGGAACAAGGTAGCCTCCATCAGGCATTCATTAGGGGTTATTGACAGTAAGATTCGGCAATAGTAGGGTCAGTAATTGACCAGGATAGTTAGCCACGGCAAGGGTAACATTTCTTAACTGCGTGGGAAAATTAACTCTATGGTGGCCAAACTCCCCAGGCCAATTATTCTCCCTATTTGGCTAAATTTTACTACTAGTATTTTTCAACCTGCATTTTTAGTCTGGTGAAGACATTAGGAACAAGGAATGAAACGTTACAATGTTCGACTTTCTACCCAAGATCTGCTTGGATATTTAGTCATTATCCAGTCATCAAAGAAATGATTGTATATGTTTACTGCAATACTGGAGGTTTGACCATTTCTGTAATTGTGCATACCTGAGGGATGTTGTGCTGCCGATTTTCGTCGTAAATCTGCTTCATTCTGTCCAAACTGTTGTAACCATAGCGACAGAGCTGGAAGCCCAGGGACCAATATGGCGGCATGAATGGACGACCTATGAGCTGTGGAGGGAAAAGGCAATGTAAGGGACGGACATGTCTCTGTCTGTTTGCATGTCTGCCTGCCTGTCTGTGTCCGTCTATCTGTATGTCTGCCTGTCTGTTTGCCTGTATGTTTGCCTGTCTGTCTGCCTGTCTGTCTGCACGTCTGTCGGTCTGTTTGTCTGTCCGTCTGTCTGTTCATCCGTCTGCCTGCCTGCCTGTCTGTCTGTCTGCCCACCTGTCCTTTTGCCTATTTGTCTCTCAGTCTGCATGTCTGCCTGCCTGTCTTTTTGCCTGCCTGCCTGCCTGCCTACCTGTCTGTTTGCCTGCCTGTCTTTCTGCCTGCCTGCTTGTCTGTCTGCCTGCCTGCCTGTCTAGACGTCTGCCTGCCTGTCTGTCTGTCTGCCTGCCTGTCTGTCTGCCCACCTGTCCTTTTGCCTATTTGTCTCTCTGTCTGCATGTCTGCCTGCCTGCCTGTCTGTTTGCCTACCTGTCTGTCTGTCTGTCTGCCTGCCTGTCTGCCTGCCTGCCTGTCTGCCTGCCTGCCTGCCTGTGTGTCTGCCTGTCTGCCTGTCTGCCTGCCTGTCTGTCTGCCTGCCTGTCTGCCTGTCTGCCTGCCTGCCTGCCTGTCTGTCTGTCTGCCTGTCTGTCTACCTGTCTGTCTGTTTGCCTGCGTGCCTATCTGTCTGTCTGTCTGTTTTGCATGTCTGCCTGTCTGTCTGTCTATCTGCCTGCCTGTTTACTCTATGTAGTGCCGGTACCTGGGTGTACTGTTGAGTGGCTTCCTCTGGACTGGGTCCCAGAAACATGTAGAAGTCCAGCACACCACCGATGGTCCGGTACGTCAGAGCAGGCTCAGGCTGCAGAGTTACGTCTGGTAAAAATTAGGTGGATCAGTTTATTTACCTTTCTGTCAAAGTATCAAGATATCTGAGTCATGTATTAGTTCCGTAGCACAAAATAGATCAAGTAATTGGATAAATTCTCTTAGGATTCAGGCATTTCAGATAGCATCTGCTATCTTTCATAAGTGACTGAGAACCAGTCAGAATAAGTCACTGATAAAAGTCAAAGATACTGGATGCTATCTGAAACATCTGACTTCTCAGAGAATTAATCCAGTTACTTGACTTATTCTGTAATACGTTCTACCTGGATGTCTAACCTTTGTCCATGTGTTTAGTAGTTCCAGGTTATCTGGATAAATAAATAAATACTGCACAGATCCACAGGTGTCAACCGTCGAAGATGTCACTGGGCCTAATACGGATATGTCTTTACTCATGATGACAAGAAAGCCATAAAACACTACAAACCCACCCATGGCATTGCTGTTGAGTAGGAGGACGCTGTGTGCGTTGCCGTCATCCTCCACGCACATGTGGTAGGGATGTACACCGTACAGGTTGGGCGGGGTTCCATCATCCCCGGGCTGGGGTAAGGACAGATGAAATATTAGTTTTAATAACTAACTAAACAGGTGCACATTGTGCCTCCTATTGGTTGTATTCAATGTCAGTGCCAGTAATAGAATGGGATAAATCTGGTTTTTCCATCAAGATTTGGACGGTTACATTGTTGACGACCTTTGGCCGAATGTGTTGATTGCAAGAAGGTCGCCGAAGATCAAAATCGCCTAAAAAATCTACCCTATCATATTGGGGCTTGACGGTTAAGCCCGTCACACATAGCTAAATATAGTCTCCCAAACAGTGCCGAAGTAGGTCGGGAGCAAGGTAGGCTGTGGTTGGCTGGTGTTCGGGAGTAGGTCGGCAGTGGTCGGGGCGTGGTTGGGAGTCAAATTTGACTCAAATTCAACTTAAATTTGATTCGAAATGGCCTAAATCTGGTCAGGCTGCTTCCAAACTTAAGCCAACCAAGGTTTTGGGGAGCAAAGTCGGGGGAAGGTTCTGAATTAATGTGTGACAGGGGCTTAAAGCGAGTCGTGGGGAAAGGTATTTTCCTGCCATGTGACGTCGGCTTAATCAAACAGGCTAAACCCTACAAAGATGTTAACGGTTCTCGCGCTCACCGGACCGGGTGGCTGATCTCGCGAGAACATGCCCCACGTCCTGTAATCCATCCGGTGCCGGTAGGTGTCGTGCTCGTGCTCGCCGAAGCCGTACACGTAACGGGACGGCAGCAGGGTGGAGATCTGTAGGAACTGGTCCGAGAAGGTGAAACCGCCAACAGAGGAGTCCCAACTAAAACAAGTTCAAAACATGTCGATGTTCAATGATGAAACGGCAGCTATCAAAACGTGATGATTTTGCCTCCCAGCATCTGCTTGGAGATTAGGATAGTTACAACCTGAATGCAAGCATTGCCATTGATTGTAATTTTTCAATGTGAAACGACTGCACCAAATCCATTCTTTATGCTGCACCTTAAAGCATGCGTAAAGGTTCCGTTTCTTCACTTGTGTGTATCTTTATGCAAGCTTTAAGGTGTGCTTAAAGATAGGATATCGTGCAGTGACTTACAGTACGGTTCCTGTCGCCCTCCTGGTTACTCTGATGCCGAAAGGTTTCCCGTCTTCAGTGACGAGGTCCACGTCATAAGTGGGGTTAGTCGCGGGCGTATCGGGCTTGTTCACAGGGACAGGAACTTCGTACCTCGCTGTGGCCGCGTCATAGAACTGCGAAGAAATCAAGACTAACATAAGTACGCGTCAATGTGATTCGATATCTGATGAAGTTGGCATGTAAAAGATTAATCTTACAGATGGGATACAAGAGAAGGTGCTATTCAAGGCGCGGTCACATGTGGCATAGGCCAGAGTACGACTTTAGTACGTGTCTATAACAGACCAGTCCCAACTGCCGACAACGACCAAAGACAGTCCAAAGTTTCTACGACACATGCACGACTGTCCGAAGTTCCGACGCCAAATGTACGTGTACGATTGCATCCAGTTTGCGATCGTACGACGGTCGTACGACGATCGTACGACGAACGAGACCTTACACTCTCACCTTAAATCGGAGCATGTTGTTGGACAGCATCTCGACCTCAAGCGTCACCTCCTGTACATCCTGGGAACTTGCGTACCTCTGGGGCACGGTGTTCCTGCTCAGCCTTACCCTGAACCCGACTGGTGTGTCCTCCCTACTACCAGTAACCATGGTGTACCCGTAGTTGTCGCCATAGATGCACTTTGGCTCCCTGGGGTTAGGTGTTTCCACCCATAAGCACCCCCTGGCCGTACAGTCGTCCGCGGAAAGCGGGCTGTTGAACGCCTCGGGATAACAATCGAAACGCTTGGTGACGTCATTACGGGGCTGCGCCGTCCCCAACGGGGTGAGGACGATTGTCAGAAGAGCCAATATGGGCCAATACATAGCTGTGTGTCAGTATGTTCTGAAAATAAAACGAAGGTGAACAATTTAGGAGACTAGAGAGGGAAAACATGTTCAAACTATATGAAGCAGTTTGTGACATCTTATTCAACTTCGAATTAGTCTCGAGATTTTTCGCATTCCGATAAATTCTGAACAGAGCAGCTTGAATGACCTAGCACGTTGGCAGAACGTACTGCGCCTGTGCGAAACTGCGCGCCACTTATTGCAGAACGTCTCGCGTATTTAAGGATGACATTCCGTCTATAGTTGTAACTGTTGTGTCGGAAAAGACATCGTCTGCAATGAGCAAAATTCTGGTGTAATGTTGACCAAACATCCAATAAAACCGTAAAAAAATCCGGGTTTCGCGCAGGCGCAGTACGTACTGCCGACGTGCTGAATGACCTTGGGTAAGTCTTACATAACCCGGACTTTGCACCGTGGAGTCAGAGCAGAGAAAGTTAGCGTGATGTTGTTCAAACATCATACGTTCCTAGCCAAATGTTGACGTTATACAAGCTGATGATTGCATAACGTTAAAGATAGTAGCAACGTTAACGTGATAAAAAACTGCAAACAAGTCAATTGGGATTTCAGGACACTTCGCGCAAAAAAACACAGACAAAAAGCTCAAAAATCGTTCTTTATCTCTGACATTCGTTGGGCGATCTGTCAAATCTTTCTTCGCTCAGGGGTCGCTTAGCGGTCGCAGCCTCTTAAACCAAATATGGCCTCCCGAACACTGCTGAACTCCCCCAACCATGGTTGGGAATAGGTCGGGAGGAAGGTCGGCTGTGCATGTGGTTATATTGACTGTGCTCGGAGAAGTTGGCTACTGCTCGGCTGCATTTATCTGAATGTTTTAAAATCTTTCAAATATTCGGGAGTGGGCAGAAGGTTGGGCCATGGTTGGGGACTGGTTGGCTGGCGGTTGGGAGTAAGTCAGCAGTGGTCGGGGCGTGGTTGGCAGTCAAATCTGACTCAAATTTAACTCAAATTTGATTCGATCCATATCTAAAGGTAAGCGTGGCCGAAATCTGGTCAGACTGCTCTCAATCTACCGCCAACCTTGGTTGGTTGGTGGTCGGGGGAAGGTTCTGAATGTGTGACAGGCGCTTAATCAAACAGCCTGTATATGCACCACACAGTGCGACGCACGCGGCGTGGTGCGCCATGTTGGTCCGCCAGTGTGTCAACAAAAGGCTCCATAACTACAGAACCATGTGGAGAAAGTCCGTTCGTAGCGACCAAAACACGCGGAACATTAATCTTTCCGGCAGGACAACGCCCCCGAAACACCTCCTTTAGGTCTAGCACACAGCTACATCTACACAGTAACTGGCCTTGTCTTAAAAGAAAGGAGTCGCGTCTTAATTGAGCCATGACGAGTCAGGTCTGGGGCTGTCTACGATCGAGGTTGAAATTTACCAATAGTCTGACAATGACAAAAGCCCCAGTGAACTAAGGGATACATGTAAGACTGTTACACGTCTGAGGTTGCAAAAAGACTTCAATTGTCAATTTGTCAACTAAGATAGAAGTACTAGTCATTACTCGCGACAGAAAAAACTGTATCAACATGTTTACACAATGTTCTCCCATTCTTTCATACGACCTTTCCATGCCTACCGAACAAGACGTCTAAAATGTTCTACTGACTTACGACTGACTTATATTCCTTACGACTGCTTCATAACCGCCTCTCCCAACAGAGAATTACTTCAAATTTCTGTAGGATTTGACAGAATAAGGTCAAAGCTATTCTAGGTATCGACGATCTATAAGAGTTCCATTTTTCTGTGACTAAATTTCAAAATAGACCGCTTGCAGACGTTGCAAAGGTTTAGATGGCAGAAATAAACGTAACACTAGCTCACACTAACTAAAAGAAAGAGCTCTGCTACGTTACCTGGTCCACGTTTCCTCCTTCCTTGCCCGACAGTTCGACCTTTGAAAAGTGGTCAATAGTCCTGACGCGTTTTACAGCACCAATTTGTTTCCTTATGTTAATTGTGCAAACCCTTCAATGGACGCTGTGTGTGACAATTCTCCCAAATCATCCCGTCACTTGCATAATCATGCATATATGAGCTCATGTTTACATTTTATTGGCATAGACCCGAAGAAAACTATTATAACTCTAATTTTCATAAAATTCGAGGCCATGCTAAATTACATGTACTTAAAGTAGAATTAGATAAAATCTAAAAAGAAGCAAAAAATTGCAATTTACATTTTAATATTGGTTTCAGCCAAGTATCTTTTACAGTGGCTTATTTCATTGTGTTAAGGCTGTAGCTTGTCACGAAATACTTGAGGGAAGCACAAAGGGCTGTCCAGCTTTCCCCGGAGCCCTGACAAGGCTGGACAATCCGCTAGAAATTGGTTTGTAATAGGGTTAATAATTTGCCAGTGTCAGCGACCAGAGAAGATAGTATTCCGTACAAAGAAAGCCGTTAGATAGAAATAACAGCGTTCCAGTAATCATTAACCAGGGCCAAGTTAGCACCATTTGGGTGTTGTTGTCTCCAAGTAGTGCATAAGGTATAATAAATATACCATGAGGTTGGCGCCCATTGTTCTGTATAGCAGATAGACCTCTAGAAATGACCATTTCGGAACACTGCTGTTGTCTCCCACTAGTACTGCGTGGAAAAGTCAAACCTAACGCACCCAGAAGTACACTTTACAGATTCCAGTTATTGTTCAGCATAGAGTTAAGAACGCATCTACCAACTGGTTGGGTTGTACGTGATAGGCATGGGGTGATCACATGGCTGTATCATATACCAACATCACGTGCTATTGACCATAGTTATTACACTAACCAAAGAAACCCACCCCTCTTTAAGTGTTGTCTCAAAACATGTAATACTTTTTTGAAGGCCTTTAGGATCAAAAGGTCACACACGCGTTCACACTCGTGCCGACTAAGAGATACTATATAACAGACGGGACAGACGACAAGCGGACTTGGTAAGTACAGACACATTTCCACAATAACTTGTTCTGGCTTACTGTGGCGACACTGGTGCGTCATACGTAGGGAAAACAAAAACAGTACTGTACTTGACGTTACGTTGAACTGCGGTGACGGTTTGTGAAAACCCAGACGGTTGAAATCAGCCACGCCTTCTTCTGCAACCCCACGGTTCACTGTCACAGTGCTGAATGTGCCATGTTGGACATATTGGTAGCCTGGGTGCCAGGCTGATCTCAGGGCCACTACATCGGCCAGCCTCAAGTAAGTTGCTGAGGTTCTAACTGAGGGGGTCTGTGGTAAAATTTTCTTGGGGACAGGTTGGTCATGAAGCCGAGGAGCTAGCCTGTATACTGACCTGGCACCAGTCTGGCACCCAGGCTAAGACATTGGACGTTGAGTTACGGCGCGGTCACATTCGTCGTGAGTCGTCGTACGATTTTGAGGCAGTAGAATTTTCACGCCGGCTGTGACAGAAGCAACTGCCGAAAATGATATACAAGGCAACCTTTTCCGGAACAAGACAGCTAAATTTTGCAGGACACGTGCACGACTATCCCAAGAACGCCCTCAGTTTGCGATCGCATACGACGGTCGTGCGACTAATATGTGACCGAGCCCGGAAAGATGTTTTTCAAATCTTCTATTCCTTCAAAAGTCATCAGACGCGTAGACTTGACATACAGGCAAAGTCAATGTGCTTTTTGTATTAGGTGCCGTAGTGTTCAGCAGGGCAAAGTTCACTCATGTACGTACCTGTACTTACATGTAGACTTGACCAGATGTCAAGGTGATATTACTAAACAACTAACAGGCTGGACAGGATTCGGTACAACCTGCCAGGCTGAACACGTTCTGGGAACGCCTGGGTGCCAGACTGCTTCCATGGCTTGGTACACAGGCCAGTTCCTCCGCTCCAGGGCCAACATGCCCCCAAGGAAATTATACAACAGCCCCCTTCAGTTAGGCTTTGATCAACAGATCAAGGCACGTGGCTGGCTAACTCTGGGCCTACTAGAACTATGGGTCTGGCACCCAGGCTAGTGCTGGAAAAAAGAGACGTTTCGGCAATATGCCAAATTTGTGACAAAGTGAGATTTTGGCAGACGCTTTTACCCGACATGTTCAACAGGCTGTGCTTAGCTTGGGGTCGTTGGTGTTTGCTGCTGTCAACATTACTGTGTTATTACTCTTTGTCAACTAATAGCGCTGTCACATTCATCGTATACGTAGGCCGTCGTACGATTTTAATGTCGCAGTGTTTTCAAGTAGGCTGTGACAAGCCGCCGCCGACAAGGATCTAAGGCAGCCTTTTCCGCAATAAGACAGCTGAATTTTTCAGGACATTAATAATGCACGACTATCCCAAGAATGCCATGATCAGTTTTGTGATCGTACGAAGACCGTAAGATAAATGTGGCCAGTCAGACCCCAAGTAACACAAACATGACGATTAACGACAGCAGATGTGTTTGTGTTTATTTGATCATCACCATGTTTCGGGGAGTTGATTCTAGCATATGGTTCCCGGGTAGTGACTTTATGCACAAGCACGCATGGACATACTTCTAACATTCATGTATTTCCCTGTACCAACGTTTGGCTCGAGAACAAAATCAGCAGAAACTCGCGGGAACTTTTCCATCGCTAGCCTGGTTACCATTCTCTACAGGCCGGCCTAGGAGTATACTACCGGCCCCAGTCCTGCTTTTCTATCGCTAGCCTGGTTACCATTCTCCACAGGCCGGCTTAGGGATGTTTTACCCCGTAAAAAAACGCTGGCGTGCGCTAATAGACCTGGGCGGGTGGGTAGTACTTTCAGTACCGTAGAGATACCTGCGAGCCTACGTTGGTCTGGTTGCTGCCAGGCTATTCTGTCGCCGCATCATAGTGCGAAACATGATGCACGATGAGTTCGGGCTCTGTTTGTCCAATTTACGGGCTGTGTGTCTTTGGTGGGGTTTGGTTGGGAGTGTGACAGACTAACAGATTACAAGGCCGATAGACCTTGATGAGTATCTCTTTTGTAACGTTATGGTTAATATATAACTAATTCATGAAGGCATCTCTGCCGAAAACGACCTACTCATATAACTAGTCTTTTAGATCACTAGCACTCCCTTTACACTTTATACTGTGTCTTTCTATCAAAAGAAAAAAAAAACTGTATGGCTAAGAATCTACGCGTAGATTGTACTAGTTTAATTGGTAGTCTTATACAACGCTTTAAATAGTTAGTAATAGTCTTATACAATACTTTGTACCTGTTATAATTGTTGTGCAATAAACTTTGAATTTGATTTGGCTTAAAATGATATAGAACTTACCAACTTATCATTGAAAGGATAGCCTTGATATGACATAAGTTTCATACAGGAATTTTTCTCCACTTTGAAACATTACAGCTCTCAGTGCTTGATAAAGAGTGGACCAACATGGCGTCGTTCTACCTGGCTGTTCTGTTGATCGCGCTCACTCCATGTGGACTAGACGCGGTCGAGGACAACGACCGTTTTGACTGTTACCCAGAGGACGGCGCGACACAACAACTGTGTGAAGCTAGGGGCTGTATGTGGGAGGAGACCCATAACAACAAGGCACCCAAATGCTTCTATTCGTACGTATATCACTGCACGAAAAGTTGGACTGTTTACCAATGGTAGTAAATGCCAGTAAAGTCGGGTAATGTTTACTTCGTAAACAGTGACGGACTGTACGATGGTAGTAAATAAAATTACCGGACTTAACTTTTATTTGCTACCATTGTAAACTTCGGTACTGTGTGCAAAGTAAACATTACCCGACTTTGCTGACATTTACTACCATTTATATATTCAACTTTTCGTGCAGCACTTGCAGCATATAAATATACTGAAATTTTCGTAGATATCCCCTGTTTATTACCTCTTACATCAGTTCGACTCATGAGCATATAGCAACCGTTAACTAACTGCTTGATTGAGGAGGCGATTCCCTAATTATAATTTGTTTCTAATTATAATACTAACTATGATGCCCATACACCGATCGTTATTCAACTGTCAGGCAACAGGTTTTCTCATTGAAATTCTAACGTTGTTACGCAGTTGTTGTTTTCTTTTCTTAAACCTACTTTCATATTTGTAACTAGGGCACCTTATGGATATGAGCTGTACGGTAGAGTCCAAGACACGGCCCTCGGGCAGAGGGCCACTCTCCGCCGCCTGAACACGCCTGCTCGGTACAGTAACTCCCCTGATGTGGACCCCGTAACTTTGGATGTGGAACTGCATACAGCCAAGCGTCTGAGATTCAAGGTACGGTTATAAACTACACTCTATTGAAACAACATAGACAGTCCGTAGGGCATTCCTCTATTGTTCCAGCACGTTGGCAGAACGTACTGCGCCTGCCCGAAACCCGGATTTTGCACGGTTTTCTTTGGATGTTTGGTCAACGTTGCATCAGAATTTTGCCCGTTGCAGACGATATTTTTTGGACACAACATTTGAAAACTGTAGACGGGATGTTATCCTAAAATGCGTGAATAAAACCTTAAACGAGATGTTCTGCCGAAGTGCTATTCTCAATACATTCCGGGTTTCGCGCAGGCGCAGCCGACGTTCTTATTGTCCTTATTAAGACGCGATGACATTCGTCCTAAGATGTTGTGCGTATTTTTGATGTCGTAGAATTTTCTAGCAGTTTTTATGGTGTGTTTTATTAGTGATTTCCCTTCTGTGTAGTTCTATGATAGCGACAGTCCGAGGTTCGAAGTACGGGAGAAGATGCCGCACATCCCTGAGGCAACCGAAAAAGCGCCCTCTACCGAGTATACCGTCAAGTCAAGTCCCGACGTGGCCTTCTCCCTCAGCGTCACCAGGACGGCGACCGGGACAGTTCTGTAAGTAAAGCCACTGTCACACAGCCGACCATGGCCTCCCGACCTCCAGACCATGGTTGGGAGTAAGTTGTGAGCAAATCACCAGGTCATCGCCAGTCCAGTAGTAGTGAGGGTTATACACGTCTGCACGTCTTTAAAAATCGTCTGCGCCAGCCGACTTTGAATTCTTAAACCTCTAATTCCTGCTGCAGGCTCCTGGACAGATTCTGAGACCTTTGACCTCCTGTCAGTCTGCCTGTCAATCTTTCCCACCCACGTGCTGTTAAGCTACTCTGTCCGTACAATCAGATACACAAATGATCAAATCCACAGCTCAACCACCATAAACAATACTTGGTGTGTTTGATCAATGTACGTTTACCTGTTCCAGTTGGGACACGTCGGTAGGCGGGTTGACGTTCTCAGACCAGTTCCTGCAGATCTCTACCAGACTGCCGTCCTCCTACGTGTATGGGTTCGGCGAGCACGAGCGGAACAACTTCCGCCACAACATGGACTGGCGCACCTGGGGCATGTTTACACGGGACGAGGCGCCTGGGCCGGTACGGACTTTTACATCAATGCACAAAATCCATTCTTTACGCACATTTTAAAGCATGCTTAAAGGTTTCGTTTCTTCACTTGCGTGTACCTTTCCCTTTACGCAAGCATTAAGGTGTGCTTAAAGATAGGATTTAGTGTAGTGCATGCTTACTATACTGCAAATATCACTGATTACACATTCTTACGTATGTATCTACATACATGTAGATAATGCATTCTTACATATTTATCTACATTCTTACATATGCAACGCTATCTACATGTATCTATCTGAAGTCAGTACAGGCCCTCTATTTGCGACGAAAGAGACTCGGCAGCTAAAATAGGTTTGGTAATCAGGATAAATAAGTTGATTTGAATCATCACTATTTTCCAGCCCTCGGACGGTGTCAACAAAAACCTGTACGGCATGCATCCGTTCTACCTGTGCGTGGAGGATGACGGGAAGGCCCACGGTGTCCTGCTGCTCAACTCCAATGCCATGGGTAAAGTGACGTCATGTCCCTTACGTCATGTCCATTACCCCACATACGTCACAACTTGGCGAGCTGTTGACGCCATCTACTACCACACGAAAACTTTGAGCAATCGCGAATGTCCTTGCTTAGACTTGTACTTGTTCGTAACTTTACTTGAGTATAGTCTTCTTTAATCAACAGACACATAAGGACGCTTGGGCCATTTTTTAAGGCATCTATACATAAGGGTCTGTGCAATCCCAAGCACAGAGAGAGGGGGAGGGAGAGAAAATGTCTTTTATTTATGTTCTGAAAAGGAACGACAACAAAATCATAATAATATCGTACTATCACATTGAGAAAGAAGGAGTGACAGATAGACACAGAGAGAGACAGACAGACAGAGAGACAGAGAAACACACAGAGACAGACAGAGAGACAGAAGCACACAGAGAGAGACAGACAAACACATACTCAGACAGACACACAGAGCTAGAGACAGAGAGAGAGATAGAGAGAGAGAGAGAGAGAGAGAGAGAGGCAGACACACAGAGGGACAGAGAAACACACACAGAGAGAGACACACAGAGATACACAGAGAGACAGAGACCGAGAGAATACATGTATTATATTTCTTGAATCCTACCCGGTGCAGAGGTTGTCCTCCAGCCGACCCCTGCCATGACGTTCCGAACTATCGGCGGTGTCCTGGACTTCTACATGTTCCTGGGAGACGGACCTGAGGACGTGGTGCAGCAGTACACAGAGGTAAATTTCAGGGCAAATTTCGTCTGAATCCTGTCTACTTTCACAATTTTACCCTGCGGATATCTGTTGTTGTTTTTTTGGTGGCCGAGCTTTGATCTTGCGTGTCTGGACAGAGTCCGGACAAATTTACCATAGAGGTGCCAGTGAGAAGCCTCCAAGTAACGTATCGCATTGGTAACGTATAGAACGTAGACATAATAAACTCTCTATTGGACAACGTATGGCATCTACTCCTATATAACAACAAAGCATACTACGAGACTAATCTACCTCACAAAATAATGTGCTTCCACAATCATTGGTGGAACTTTTGGTATTTTGGAGATATTGTCCTATATGTAAAATGCATGGGTTATCATGTCAACAATAATATGTATTGATGTTGTTGGATGTTTACATCAGTTTGTGGGCCGCCCGTTCATGCCGCCATACTGGGGTCTGGGCTTCCAGCTGTGTAAGTGGGGATACGGGAGCCTGGATGTCGTCAAGGACGTCGTCAAGGAGATGCAGGAATACAACATCCCGCACGTAAGTTGTACTATGGTCTTCCTTACGGCGCGGTTAGCTACTAACACTTGTTGTGATAGCGTTCAGCACCAAGGACAGGGCCGGTGTCAAACCACAGTTATGGTGTGGTCACACTCGTCGCTAGCTACTAACACTTGTTGTGATAGCGTTCAGCACCAAGGACAGGACCGGTGTCTAACCAGTTATGGCACCGTACGCGTGATGCCGCTCATTATTGTGTGATCGCGTTTGAGAAAAGGTCATAGACTCTGTATTAAAAGAAGGACCTGTCTGTTACCACAGTGTTGGAGGTGGTGATGACCGGTTTCCATAGTGACAGAGAATCCTGTGCTCCTATTGGACTGATTCTTATAGTCATAAAGAGTCCTGAGCTCCTATTGGACTGATTTTCATAGTTATGTAGAATCTCGAGCGCTGATTGGACTAATTTTGTAACATGGGCTAGAAAGAAATATGAATGCTAGCTTTGATGTTGACCCTACAGGACGTACAGTACGGTGATATTGACTACATGGAGCGTCAGATGGACTTCACCATAGATCCCGTCAACTACCAGGGACTTCCCGAGTTCGTGGACCAGATTAGACGAGACGGAATGCGTTACGTCATCATTCTGGTAATTTTTCATATTTCATTGCCTTTCCGTATACTCAAATCTACTATTTTCATCATGTAACATGCCTGCAGATACCAGAGTTTTCAACCAAGGATCGAGGTGTTCAAAAACTTGTTTTTCTTCAAAAACTATTGTAGAGTGCAGCAGGGGCATCGCTTTAAACAACGTTTACAGTTAGATGTGCAAAGACTAGGTGTAAAAATTCGTTTGGTATAACTGGTGTGGGCGGATATACCGGCTATACAGATACGGTGTATAAATTAGCTAACCACGTAAAACGTCTGATCAAATAGACACAAATTTTAATCTTGCATCTAAAAGTATAAGCTTGCACGGACGACCGACGATCCCTGGGCATGTTTTCATCAACCCATATCAATGTCAAGCACATTTCACAGAGCATGCATATGTAAGAATGTTTTGTTTTTTTATCACATTTTGGCATGATGGCTTTGAAAAGGTGTCCTCGTGTCCACCTGTTCCACCATGCCCTCCATGTATGTGGTAAATTGTAATAAATACATTTTTACAGGACCCCGCCATAACGACAAACGAGACAGCACCCTACCCACCCTACACTAACGGCACTGCACTGGACGTGTGGATCAAGAACGGAGACGACACTTCACAACCGCTCATAGGGAAGGTAAGAACCAGACGTAGAGAATATACAGTCCTCCAGACAAATATACATACTAATTTTAAACTACACGTGGTTGGCCTGTTATCCAAACACATTATAGTTTCCGAGTCTATAGAAGAGTGGATTCATTCCTCAAGCTAACGATATATCGCACACTGCAGTCGTCTTTCAGTAAGACATCTGGAGCTGCATAGTTCACGTTTAAAACTTTTATTCAGCCTGTCACAGCTGCCGAGTCTCTTTCGTCCTATCCGGAAATTTCCGCCTCTATATTTTTGGTTTGTAAGGGATTACAATTATCGTATAATAATCTAAAGGGTCTAGATTTTGTCTAGGACAGTTTCCTTATTGAGACGGGTATAAGTATTACTAACGTTATTTCATGCACATGGTATACGAATCGTTATCGTTATTTTATATATTCCTAGATAGCAATGTTGGAACGATGAAATGAATGTGTAGTATATTATATAGACACAATCAACGATAAAATCCTTACCATGCTCTTGCTGAAGTCGATCTTTGTGGAAGTGTTGAAGTTTATCTGAGCATGTTCTTTACATCACCCGTCAGCCTACACTACGTTTTATTCCATCCAGGTGTGGCCCTACTACCCAGGTACCGTGGTTGATCCGGACGCTGAGTGGGAATATAAAGTCGAGGTAAGGCTTTTTTTGCGGCATGGGTTGCAAATTGTATCTTGTTAAACCTTGCGGGTTGCAGCTTACAAAAAAAACTGTGACCTAAAAGAAAAACTCGTATTCACATTTTTCCCATGAAGACAAAAAATAAAGGTTGACGTATTTAGAACTGAAAGACGCTATTTCTTCCTTACAGCGCGGTTAGCTACTACCACTAGTTGTGATAGCGTTCAGCACCAAGGACAGGGCCGGTGTCAAACCACAGCTATGGCGCGGTCACATTCGCCGTTAGCTACTAACACTAGTTGTGATAGCGTTCAGCACCAAGGACAGGGCCGGTGTCAAACCACAGCTATGGCGCGGTCACATTCACCGTTAGCTACTAACACTAGTTGTCATAGCGTTCAGCACCAAGGACAGGGCCGGTGTCAAACCACAGCTATGGCGCAGTCACATAGAACTGAAATACACTATTTCTTCCTTACGGCGCGGTTAGCTACTAACACTAGTTGTGATAGCGTTCAGCACCAAGGACAGGGCCGACTTATGTGACGACTATGTGACCGGTCCCTTACTGTCACAGCCAAAGGTGTAGCTGAATGTCTGTCTACAATACATATCTCATAAATTTCAAAATAAACGCAAAAACCTCCAATATACAAAAGAGAGAAATCTATCTTAAGCAGACATACAAGTAGTAAGGCCATGGCTAACCGATTGTTTTCTTCTCCCACAGCACTACAATGCCTACTCCGTGTTCCCCGACTATTTCCACGCCGATATCAACCGATGGTGGGGAAATTTCATCAAGGATTTCTACAAGACTCTCAAGTTCGACGGACTCTGGATCGTAAGTATCAAATTCCCAACATTCAAAAATATGGCTAGTGGCTTCTTAATGTTGAATTCTTTATTGAAAGCCTCTTTATAGTCGTAAACTGCGATGCCATTAAACTATTATATTGTCTCGTAGGTCCTTGTCCCTCTGCTTGGTTATTAGAATAAGCAAATGTGCATCCTATCTTTAAAATGTTTATTACACAATCAACAAGGCCTTATTCCTTCTAACTCATAAGGTTTTCTCATGTTTTACTACATCTACCACTGCCATACATAACAAAAATTCAATCACGTTGCTGAAGTACTCGACCTCTAGCGTACTCTACCGGATTTCGCCCGTACTGCACGTCATCAATGATGTGTTTGTTTGCCCCTATAGGACATGAACGAGCCCACTAATTTTGTGCACGGGTCTGTGAACGGCTGCTCCGACAACAAGTGGGACAACCCTCCGTATATGCCAAGTACGTACCAACTACTAAGTACCTAATACCAGCTCAGAAGATAGCAAGAAATAGCCACGCGTTCATGCACCCAACCAAGATATAGAGGTGTTCAAGAACTCGTTTTTTTTAATCAAAAACTATCGAAGAATGGAACTTACGTACTAGTAACCAGCATACAGATAGTTCTTTCCTTGGTTCGAGGTGTCATTCAATACTTTCTTTATTATTTTACAAATAAGCATTTCTGTTGGAAACCTAAATGCCTGAAGATACACTGGGTTGAGCAACCAAACCACTGTATATCTTTTGTCCACGTGCAGAGATCTTGGGTCCTGGCATTTACGCCAAGACCCTCTGTATGAACTCTCAACACGGAGGAACTGAACACTACAACACACACAGTCTGTACGGGTGGAGCCAGGCCGAGCCTACACAGAGGTAAGGGAATATGTTTTTAACAGTTAACGTCTACTAGCATATTTCTGACAGGTCACATATCTAGCCTGGGTGCCATCCTATTTGTATACCGAGGCTCCCAGTATTTCTTAGGGAGCGAGTATGGGAGTCCCGGTTTACAAATAGGATGATACCCAGGCTAACATATATCTACCACCGTAAAACACATGCGCCTAAAGATATCTCCAATGCAAAACTGAAGTGGTATGGCCGTGTGTCACGGTTATCGGGACTATTACTAGCCAAAACTATCATGCAAGGAACAGTACAGGGAGGAAGATAGTGGGATAGACAACGGAAAAGATGGGAGGCACGACACTAAGTGAAACGTTAAGAAGGACTGAAAACCGAGAAGGGTGAAGAAAACTAGTTGCCAGATCTTCTGTGGTGCCCTTACTAGACTAAGAGTAGACTAAGAGAGTACGTCAACAGAATGTACTGCGCCTGCGCTAAACCCGGATTTCCACGGTTTTCATTGGACGTTTGGTCAACGTTGCATCAGAATTTTGCCTGTTGCAGACGATATCTTTTCCGACACAACATTTGAAACTATGAACGGACTGTCATCCCTAAATACGCGAATACAATACATTACGGGTTTCGCGTAGGCGCAGCACGTTCTTCCGACATGCTGACTAAGGTATAGATGACATTATGACAAAGACTGCATTTCTGCGTGTTTCCTCGTGCAGGGCCCTGCGGGAAGTGACCGGGAAGCGCGGAATCGTGTTCGGCCGCTCCACCTTCCCCAGCGCCGGGCACTTTGAGGGCCACTGGCTCGGCGACAACACGGCAAAGTGGGACCATCTACACAAGTCCATTATAGGTATTAATGGTGGACGTTATTTGTTACCATGCACCATTCATGATATAGATATGCCCGTTAACTTGATCACATGTTATGAATTTTCTGACAGAAACAGTTAACAATTTCTTTTTGCACTTCTCTAGGAATGTTGGACTTTGGCCTTTTTGGTATGCCTTACGTAAGTAACGTTTTTATCACTATCCAAAATCATGTAACATTACTAATGACACGTAGCCTGTGTCACACAAACTCTTGCTGTCAGTTGCAGATTGTGCCTCTTCCCCGAGCTAGAGCTTGTGGCCATACACCTCTAACTCGGAAGGACCATTCCCATTCCCAGAACTACCAATAGGAGCACAGGTTCCTTATGACTATGAAAATCAGTCCAATAGGAGCTCAAGATTCTCTGTCACTATGGAAACCAGTCATCATAGCCCCATCGTTGGTCAAAGTTCTCAGTCTACCAATAATTGGTCCATGTTAGCACGTGTATGCATAAATCAACAAGATCGGTGTTCCAAATTCTTCTGAACTTAGAGTAATTATCGGTCAACAAGCTGACCAAGGGAATGGTTGCTACACGCGGAATGCAGTCAGGTATCGCCTGCTTTGAGCCACTGTTTCATTTCTAGGTTGGTGCAGACATCTGTGGGTTCTGGGACGACGCGACCCCTGACATGTGCCACCGCTGGATGCAGCTCGGTGCGTTCTACCCCTTCAGCCGCAACCACAACTATGAAGGAGGCGCGGTAAGTTCAACAGCCGCCATTTTGATTCTCACTCGTCCAACACCCCTATGTTCCCACATCCCTATATCCCCCCACACACCTATATTCCCAGGTCCATATGCTCCCACATCCCTATGTTCCCAAACTCCTATGTTCACATTCGCCGTTAGCTACTAACACTAGTTGTGATAGCGTTCAGCACCAAGGACAGGACCGGTATCAAACCACAGTTATGGCGTGGTCACATTCGCCGTTAGCTACTAACACTAGTTGTGATACCGTTCAGCACCAAGGACAGGGCCGGTGTCAAACCACAGTTATAATGCAGTCACATTCGTCGTATGACGTCCTACCCCTATGTTTCCAGACCCCTATGTCCAGACACCCCTACATGTGTATGTTACCACACCCCTATGTTTCGACATCCCTCTGTTCCGACACTTCTATGTTCCGACACCCCTATGTTCCCTCACCCCTATGTTACAACACCTCTATGTTTCGACACCTCTTATGTTCCAAGCCCCTATGTTCCGGCACCCATATGTTTCGACGACTCAACCTATGTTCCGACAAGCCTAACACTATGTCAGAACATAGAAGTGTCGGAACAGAGGGATGTCGAAACATAGAAGTGTAACACAACATACACTTGCTAATCAAATCTCCCTGTTAACATAGACAGTGGTGTATTTCTATCGCTATTCTCCCCAGCCCCAGCATCCGACCCACTGGGATGGCGCTATAGCTGACGCGGCCCGGGACGCCCTGCAGACCCGCTACACCTTCCTACCCTTCCTCTACACCCTCTTCTACCAGGCACACACCCAGGGGTCAACGGTCGTGCGGTCGCTCATGCACGAGTAAGTTGTGTCACTAATAATACTCTGCACTATAATTTTATAGTACAAAGAAAAAAATCTGTTCCAACACAAAAAATCAGAGAATCTAATTTTCGACTGTCTTACTTTAATACGGACAGCAATTGCCACAAGTGTCAGGAAGTTTATACCGCCTACCGTCTCTGTTGCTTGAGTGAATGTTGGTTGGTTTGCTCTGAACTTGGTCATCTGTCTCTATGTCCACGTATTCTAAAGGTAAGACTTTATGTTATGGTAGTGACTTCAGGGTAACGATTTCTTTTCTCTGTATTACCTTGCTACGTGATAGCCTCAAGGATGTAATGGTATTTTTCAGGTTCATTGAGGACAAACTCACCTGGTCCATTGACAGACAGTTCCTGTGGGGCCCCGCCCTACTCATCTCACCTGTACTGGATCAGGTATACGTCTGCTCATCATCAGTTGTCTCGTTTATTTTTCGTCCGTATTTTCCTTCTTATATGATCTGTTGTGTAATTATGTAACCCGTTTGTTTGTTTTTTCTTATGTTTAAAGGCGGCCAACATCATTACTTGTAGCAAGTATCTGTTTGAATTTCCTCGACACCACTAAGTCTTCTGACAGTCCTGATTGACATACTTTTTTATCCCGCTAGGGGCACATGGACGTCAACGTCTACTTTCCCAAGGGCAGGTGGTACGACTATTACTCTGTAAGTTGTTTGTTGTTCTCTTTCATCCACAGTTTTTGACAAAAAACTAAGTGGTAATGACTGCCCCCATTGTTTTAGGTGTTTTTATCTGTCTGTTTGCTTGTGTTCGTAGGTATTTGAATACAGTAGTGTGGCAGGAAAGGGAGGGGAGATTTGGTTGCCGCAGATTGACATTAAGGTGAAGTTGGAAGGAACTGACGGCTGGCAGGCTGGCAAGAAGTGATGACTTACTGTTTTTTTCCAAACAAATAGCTAATCAGTAGGAATTTTTCCGCTTTGCCTCCTCTCCAGGTGAACTCTGACCGCCAGGGCCGGGAGGTAGCCGGTGCAGACCAGGGGAGGAGTCTGTCTCTGCCGTGTGACATGGACTGTATCCCTGTACACGTACGGGGTGGGCACGTCATACCTACACAGGGACACGCCAACACTACTGTCTACAGGTTAGTACTGTACACATACGGGGTGGGCACGTCATACCTACACAGGGACACGCTAACACTACTGTCTACAGGTTAGTACTGTACACGTACGGGGTGGGCACGGCATACCTACACAGGGACCCGCTAACACTACTGTCTACAGGTTAGTACTGTACACGTACGGGGTGGGCACGTCATACCTACACAGGGACACGCCAACACTACTGTCTACAGGTTAGTACTGTACACATACGGGGTGGGCACGTCATACCTACACAGGGACACGCTAACACTACTGTCTACAGGTTAGGCAATCAAACTACTCTCCTTGGGTTTCATATTTCAACATGAATGTTATAAATGTTTCGTTGTATGTATTTTGTGCATCATTACCGTCCCTTCTGTAATAGCCATTCAGGCTAGTTGGGTTAGCCATTGACTAGTTGGCCATCATTCACATCAAAAGAGACTACATTGACGTTTATCAAATCTAACTACTAATATTCTTGTTCACTCACATAAGCAGTGAAAACAATGGGCTCTCCCTTGTGTTTACAGCCGAAGGAAGCCGCTCGGTTTGGTCGTGGCTCTAGACGAGGCAGGGCAGGCTTCTGGGAGTCTGTTCTGGGACGATGGAGAAGACATAGGTATGTCCTGTTCCTCAATTATTACCTCCATGACAAATGGAGGTATTGTTTTGGGTCTGTGTGTGTGTGTCCGTGATTCCGCATATTTGTGGTCAGCATAACGTAAGAAGGCGTGGATGGATTATCATGATCTTTGGTATGTGGATCATTGAAGTCTTGGGAAGACGAAGGTCTGGGTCAATT
The DNA here is from genome assembly GCA_013266295.2 of Branchiostoma floridae x Branchiostoma japonicum. NCBI lineage: Eukaryota > Metazoa > Chordata > Leptocardii > Amphioxiformes > Branchiostomatidae > Branchiostoma > Branchiostoma floridae x Branchiostoma japonicum. Next base: position 5,672,901 of record CM023827.1, on the reverse strand, counting down.
ATGGGTCTCCTAGCGGCTTTCCTTGGTACTGCAGCAGAAGGTCCGGTTTTTGCATATTTTGTTCTGAACATGGTGTGGTTTTGATATTTTGGTGACCGATAGCTTTTTATATCAGGAAAACGTTTTGTAGGTTTAGTCCCCCTAGCAGCCTGTAGTTGTCGTGTTTAGCTATCTGATCTATACTATGCTTTTATGTGCAATTACAAGTTAAAACTTGTGAAAACTGATCACTGAAGTTTGCTCACCAATGTGAAAGGCAATTTTACAATTTTACAGCAAAGTCTTCTAAATATCTCCAATAACATGACGTAAGACAAATGTTTGCATTTTGTTGAGATGTTTTCCTTTTGTTTACACAGACACAATCGGCAGAAACAGTTACAGGATGATTTCCTACAATGTGGCGGCGGTAAGGCTGGCAGTATATAACGTTACTATTCAGATCTTGTTAAGTTTATTAATTTATTCATTATCCGCACATACGACGTACACTAACGTCGTGCGCCATTCCTGAAGACTTCCTTTTTCATTTCAAAACAAATCACATGACTTTAGCAGCTTGCGAGAAACATTGCTTAGATTGGTCTTCACAATGGAATGTTATAGGTGTATTACACTGCACAAAATTCATTCTTTACGCAAACCTTAAAGCATGCGGAAAGGTTACATTTCTACTTGCGTGTATCTTTACGCAAGCTCTAAAACATAGGATTTCGCGCAGTGGATTGGAATTTCACGGATCTGTTTACTTCTACTTCTTCTGTCGTCATGGTAATTGTGAATCCAATTTTTCAGTGTCCGTTCAGCTTGTGTATTAGGTAGCATTACATTTACTGCATACTCTGAATATTAGTGATATATCGTCTTGGGCAACCATACAGTAATCTTATTGTAGGGTTAAAGCTTGAATGTGGTTTCTGACAACCTGAACGATATCGCGATGTTTTTTTTTCAGTCTACACTTGACATCACCGTGGAAAGAAACGGCTACACGCCTGACCCAGAACTGCAGTACGAGACCATTCAGGTGTTCGGGTCACCTACCATGCCCACTGACGTCACAGTGAACGGGCAAAATGTCGCGTCGGAAAATATCGTCAAAAAGACTGCAGACAAGGTGAGAATGTAGTCAGTCCGCTGTGGGCTTTATGTAACATTTTTTGCACCAAAAATTGAAATATTTTAATTGAACAAAATCTTCGTGTGGTTTTCATTTACTTCCATTTTTCAACATATTTGTGGTTTTCTTTTACTTCCACTTTTCAATATATTGGTGCAATTATCTCACATTTCTGATATCTATGGTTGGTGCTAAAACAGCCCATTCTGGAGTGGACGGAAGGTTGGGACTCGTTGGCTGGTGGTTGGGAGTAGGTTAGCAGTGGTCGGGGCATGGTTGGCAGTCAAATTTAACTCAAATTTTACTCAAATTTGATTCGTATTGAAAAGTAGGCGTGGCCTAAATCTGGTCAGACTGCTCCCAACTTACCGCCAACCTTGGTTGTTTGGTGGTCAGGAGAAGGTTCTGAATGTGTGACAGGAGCTTTAACGACTTTTCGTTATATGATAATCTATGGGAATGCCGCTGTATCTACAGGTATGGCACCTGGAAGGCCTGTCCCTCTCCATGGGAGAGAACCACAAGATCACGTGGACTACGCCTGCTTCAGGTGCCGAGGTGACCCGTGTCCTCTCACCGGTCCTCATCCTCACCGCCATGGCTGTGATTCTGGCCACGATCAACGGCCATTTCTTCACGTAGAAGACATGTTATGTATCTTGGTAGTAACTATGTTAGTTACGACAGAACACTAGAGCAGCTTGCACTTATTCCCTTGTACCTGAGATGCCGTAACCTCTGTGTGAACTTTGCAATTTCTATAGCTATATCCTCCACCTTCTCTAGTTGGCTGCCTCCTAAACGTGAAAGCCTATATGGCAGAGAGCTAAGAACAATGGACAACTTCACGCATGCAGTTCAGCTGCAGGACTTAGTGTTTAACTTTTATTGTCGAGTTGTTGAATGAGTTTGAAAATTCGTGCGCCTGGGATGTCATCCATATAATCAAATCAACATGGCCTTATACAAAATAAAACAAAATAAAACAGGTGCAAAATGTCCACTTTTATCTGTGTCCTACCAGAAACACTTAGGAGGGGGTGTTAGGACTTGCGCTCTAAGAAGTCAGATTTTACCTCAAACTGTTGTTTTTGATTGCATGCATTTATTTGTTAGTTTAGGTATCATTATACATTTGTTTAATTCTTTTCTTGTTTGATGGTGGCGCTGATATAAGTTCGATGTAACCTGAGTGTGTCGTCATCTTGTCTGTGTTTGTTTACCTTTGTTTTAATAAAAATACAAAATAAATCAATCGGATAAAGATACTTATTTTGTATTATTTTGTACGTCATGTTCTACCTGCATGAAGATTATGAATTTACTTACATCCTGTTTAAGCTTAATGTGATGTACATCGATATTTTTTTTGTAGAAGTAGTTTTTATATGTTTCAATTGAAAAGAAATCGGACAGTAGCCATATCATTTGAAAACGTAGCTGTTTGCTTGCGCTGGATTTTTGGATTCAAACTTCTTGAGAAGAAGAAAGTTGAAATAGAAAGTCTTAAAAGTTTCTTAAGTACAGCTGTCAAATAGTGAGTTGTAGATTGAATCCAATATTCAATGTCTACGATTATCTGCTTCAGTCTATGTCATGCCCTTGTCGTCAAGCACTGAACCGGAAAAGATTGTACACTTTGAATTATTTTTATATCATGATTTACGTTATTGAGTTCCATGCATTACCAAGACTAGGTAATCGACATTTTTATGTTTTAGCAAATAAAGAATGATTTTCGCCCTTTTACACAGTTATTTTTGCTTTATGTAATTCAATAATTAGATCTAAATGGAAGTAAACTGTCTGATACCTGCTTGTGCAGCAAGTAACATTGTATCTAGTTTCTCGATGTACAATCAGATCAGTTCTACAATACGGCTAAGACTTTTAAATCTGTGGTGAATGCTGATACGTCATTAGTGTTGGCAGATTCATTCCCAGGTGTGTGGTGTTACTCACCTGCGTGGCGTACACCTGTGGTGACCATGTGTTCCTCACGGTAGATACGAAGTCCCCCTGCATGCGCCATACTGCACGGCCTCCTTTGTCTTGTATGTTTCCGTGAGTTCTCCCTCCCAAAGAGTTGCAAATTTGTCGGCCACAAGCATGGAAAGCAGCGCAGCAGCACCTCCACCGAAGAGACGAGCGAAGCCCGGCGGGGAATACGTGAAGAGGCCGCTAAACGCCTTCATGGTGTGGTCCCGTGTCCGGAGGGCCAAGCTACGGGAAGAGATGCCGGATCTACGGAACACAGGTACGGTGTGGCGGGCTAGTCACACTCACGCTCCGTCTACCTTGTGGCGGTGCGCTCGATGTACCTCCTGGCTTTTAACCTTTACCATACAAAGCGCTACAAGCCTATAACCTAATTAATCTGACTAAAAAGACACAGCTGAATAGAATTGAAAATTCTCTACCCGTATACAGAAATGGTTTTCCTTTTTTGAACTCGAGGTGAAAATGACTACTATCACATCTTCATACGACATCCAAACTTGATAAGTAAAGTATACCTTGCAGTTGTTTTGATCCTTTTGCTCTCTTTGGGTGTATTGCAAACTGACTCTACATGTATCGTCTCCGTAGAGATCAGTCGTCGGCTGGGCGCGGAGTGGCGAGAGATGTCCGCGGAGCAGAAACTACCCCACATCCAGCGGTCCCGCCAGCTCCGGATAGAACACTTTGACATGTACCCGAACTACAGGTCAGATATCGGAAACATTTCTGATTATTCTGAGTCTGGATATGTTCAGTTATATATCACCATTGTGGAGAATATCAACTGCATGCTACTCATAGGCTGCTGTACAATAGACAGAATTTTTCTGTTCTTCTTCTGTATTTACAGATGATAAGCTAGTTTATATTGTGTACTTTGTACAACAATGAGAGAGTCAAACTTTATAGAATGATAAAATCAATGTTTCCCTACTGCATACACCTAAGTAATACACAAATTCTCATTAGAACTGAGAATTTGTCTGAATTACTTAGGTACTTAACCATGTGGGTATGAATGTGCAATAAAGGTCTTCATTCATTGTGTAATACGTCAAAGTTGAAGGCCCCTGGCTATACATAAAAAATGGCCAGGGCCTTCAACTTTGACATATTACCCACAATACACCACACTGCACATGCGCACTTAAATCCATGAAAAAGCTTATTGCGTCAAGTGGTTAGAGTTCACAATAACATTATTTCATAAAAACATTTCAGGGATTATGTCCTGACTTCCACACTGATGTATTCTGTATGCTTTATTGTGTCTGTATCTGTAGGTACCGGCCGAAGCGCAAGTTAAAGCCTGGTCCGGTGACTGGGCCCCGGCCCGTGGCAGACATTCTACAGGCATCCAGGTCCCGGGAGCCGCCGCGCAGCTCCGTGGGGCTAGGGTACCGACCCGTCCCGCCCGTCCAACCGTCCCCGCCCGCCCCACCTAACGCCTGCGTGTCCAGGGTGTCCGGAGTCCCGGTCCCGTCTGCCCTGTTCTGTAACTTTCCCTATGGTTATACTCGCCCCAGCCAACAGCTCTACACATCTACCGCCTGCAGCACTACACAAGTGTGCCCTACCCATAACAAACCTACCATGTACCCCTATGCCTACTCCCCTCATCCCCGCCCCTACCCCTACTCCTACAGCCGACCCCTCACTCTCACCCTGCCCTCTGGTTCGGGAACGCTGCACTATATCCCGACGTCACTTCCTGAAATGGATTCCGAGACCGTGACGTCACTTCCTGGATCAACCCGACAACGTTTGGAGCCACCACGTCCTGCGGTGACAGCCGTGACCCCGAAGTTTCTGACGTCGGTTTCGCCTTCAACGACGGAATGTTCCGTTGCAGCTCCACACTACAGCCTGCCTCCACTGACGTCACTGATCCATCGACCAACGGCAGGCAACAAGACGCCTGGCGGTAGCCCGCGCGTCAGCGCTCCTGGCGATCCGGTGCTGAAGTGCCATCCATTGCAGCCCGTGGTGTCTTCCGAACACAGCCCCTCGGCTCAACTCGTCTGCACGGAAACTGACGAAGACAGCGACACGGAGAGCTGTTCTTCACCGGAAGAACAAGGCGGGAGTTGCCATGACAACCGACTGCAGAAACTGCGGAGCTGCACCGGACTGTTCTGGGCGACACCATTGGCGGCCGGTGGGGGCCATGCCAAGGAGAAAGTCATCGTGGAGCCAGTCCCAGCCATCGAGCCTGTCTCTATCGCGGGGATGGGGGGACCACATGGGAGTCCCAACAGTGGCAGTCACTTCAGATTTGTGTGGAACTGATGCTTCACAGTATCTGAATTATCGACAACAGTTCTGATATTTATTTATCTTGGTTCGGTTTTTGGTTTGGTAAAGTTTGTTGAAATCACAAGTGCCAGCTGTGCCTACACACAGAATACTTTAGAGAGAAGATTTTCTATTGAACAAAGTTGTTTGTTACAGTAAAGATCTGAGAAACCCTTTAGAAATTAGCGTTTGTGCTAATCATTTAAAGAATGGTACCGTGGTGTTAGAATGTATCACTATCAGAGAGATACAATAAAGGTACATATGAAACTGTATCATTCACCTTTTGCATATTTTTTGTTTGTTTATTACTTTAGTTATGTTAGTTCTATCTATTGTTTCAATAATGATTCGATTAAACGCTCAACCCGCCCCTGAGTCGACAATGTACGATATCGAACTTTCGAATATAATAAAGAGCGCTCCGTGCGGATTTCCCAAAGAATGCATGTTCCCATTGTGTTTATTTCATATGGCGTTTTGCAAGTCTTCAGACTGTCATCAGCTGGCAGCTGTCTTAAATGTACCGTATAATCTTTCAATAATACATCACAAGCTAATTATACACGCCAACAAAGGTATAAAAACCTACACATATTCCCGTGACAGCTGTTTAACGTTTATGTTGTTACACCTCATTAGTACGTAAACACCCCCCCCTCCCTCCCTGGGTCCCTTCCGGTGATTCCTATAGCGTTTTCCCAGTTGCACTGAAAATTCTGCTCTCCAAGCAGAGGTTTGAGCTTCGGCTTATTTTTGACGTGTTTTAGACGTTTTTATCGGGCTTTCTCCTTTGTACTGGTATCTTTCGTTCGCCAGCTAGACGGTGATATATTGGATACTGCCCTGCCAATGATACTGTCTGGCCAATTTGATATTGTCTTGCCAATTTCATATTGTCTTGGCAATTTGATACTGTCTTGCAGCCACCAAAAGATTTGCTTGGAGATCATGAAAGTTATGATTCTGCAGAACAGCCACATATCTATGATGTAACACAGGGAAACATAGGGCTTATGATTGTATCAATACAGAAGTATAGGCCTTATGATTATATCAATACAGAAGTGACACTAGAAGAGTAATAACGTTTCCTACACTCAAAATGCCCGTTTTCTTTCTGCCTGCTTAAATAATACTAGTCTCTACTAGACATCCCCGTCGAAACAATAGGTGTAGCAATCTCCCCCCCCCCCCAAAAAAAGGGAATACTTGGTAGGGCAACTGAACTTGCTATGGAGAACAATTCACTCGACCGGAGGATGGAAATTGTAACTCTATGGCTGGCTATCTCCTCCGACAAACTATTCAAACTACTTAGCCCTAATTTCTTTTATTTTTCCAACAACCGATAGAGCATAGTATACACTTGAAACAGCATACTAATTTCCAATCAGATCTTTTGGTGGCTTCAAGACAGTATCAAATTGGCAAGGCAGTATAGTGGCAGGACAGTATCCATTGGCCACCTGAGTTTGGCTGGCGTAAAAAAAGATACCAGTACAAAGAAGAAAGCCCTGTAAAAACGACTAAAAACACGTCAAAAATACGCCGAAGCCTACTAAACCTCTGCTTGGAGAGTAACAACAAACGGCGATCATGCATTACTCCCGAATCCCCCGCTGTGGCTAAATAGGCGACCCTGGTGACAGAGCCGACTGGACACATGTCCGTAATCACAGTGTCCACTTTAGTACTGACCAAGGCCGGACACTAGCTGGGCTCATGTGGCAGGGACTGGTCACTGCCCCAGGCCAGAACTTTCAAGCGAGACGACAACATCTGTGACGTAGTTTTGTCGTGTCCAACTTACAACAACTCTGTGTAACGGACGGTGTTGTTATCTTTCAATATCTATCGTTTGATATATCGAAATGCGTTATAACAAGTATTGAATGTGGATAAGTACTTTCTATAGGCCGGATGACAATAACATAACTGCAAATGCAACATCCCTATGTTTTATATGGTGCTATATTTATTACCTTTATATTCGATAATGCACCGATATGACGGTGTTCGAATTGTTTGTTCCCAACACAATTCAGACCTTGTCTGTATGGTTGATTTTAATTAAGATTTTGATTTGATTAGTTTGAGAAATTGAATGTTTTTGTAATATTTTATATGTTCTCTGAATTTTCCGTGTTTTGTTCGTCCCCATGATATCAGTTCAAACTGTTCCCTGTCCTGTTACTGCACTGCTATATAATATATACACACATATATATATACATATACACACGTGTGTGTGAGCGTGTGTGTGCTTGCGTGCGTGTGCGTACGTTCGTTCGTTCGTGCGTGCGTGGTTGTGTTTGTACGTGTGGAAGTTACAACTTTGAATGACATATCCTGTCGACCTAACCAGTTTGCTCCTCATTTCTAGCGTCTTATTTCCATCTCGACAATAACACATTATCTGCTAACTCTATGCGTTATATCGTGGTGCTCTCAGCCACAACACTGATGCCTGTGTTCAACAGAGTAGAAATCTCACACTTCCCTAGCCCTGGAAAAACGGAAAATTTCAGACTTCAATTTTCTTGCATCTTTCCCGGCTTAGAACATCATCCTGTCTTCTCGTGTGTGGTTCTTTGCGCCTGGCCTCCTCAGCAGACTCGACGACTGGGGCTTTTACAATGCATTTTTTTTACCTTCGTCGAGAAGGTTATGTGTTAGGTACACCATATATAGGGGTTGGCGATTTTTTAACCCGTTATAACTTGGTGTGTGGTGCATGTATCTTTATAATATTTGGTAGGTAGGTTGGAGTTGGGACGACAAAGGTCAAGGTCAATTATGGGTGATCTAGCGGCTTTGTATGGTACTGCAGCGGTGTATGATATCTCGAGTTGTGGACATGCTGTGGTCTTGATTTTTTAGTAGAACATAGGTGTTTGGGTAATAGATACCTGGCGTAGTTTTCAGCAAAATAGCTGCTTTTTTAAAACTGCTGTGGGCCTTTTTATGGAAAATAGACTAGACAGGATACCTTTTGATGTTGTGATTGTGTTTTCATAATACTTTACACATATCACTTCCATTTGTACTTCTTGTGCCGCTACGTTCTGCTGGCACAGCCTGAGTACAAATAGAAGTCATATGCCATAACTAAGACAAAAGCGCATTATAAAAGCCTCCTCCCACCAAAAAAGCCCCAGTAGTAGAGCCTGCTAAGTAGGCTATACTGTGCGCCGTTCTTTCCCGATGTGCAGAGCCACATGACTGATGTACGTGGCCGGTGGAGCGGAACTGTGGGCCGGGGTTGTGGCGGATGATGTACCGTAAAGCGAAGCTTGCCGGAGGCGGTGCGCAGTGTGCGCCAACATTACCCCGCCTCGCCAAATGAGTCCTTAAGCCCTCCTTTCTACACACTGATCACTTAGTTAATGGGCTCGCCGCGAATGATCAGATTGCAGCTTTAGTCATAAAACGTGATGTGCGCTGTTTGTGTCACCTTTAAAGGTCGGGGGTTCGATTCCCAAACTCCGGGGGCTTCTATTTATCGCCTTGCGAATGAAAAGTTTTACCGAAATCTGCATCGTTGACTGTTTCTGAAATCTTTCCCACAAATTGCCCGTGGCGTTAAGTGTGGAGATATATTGTTTTTATCCGTGAGGTGGTCTGAAAGTATCCGACGTCCTTCGGAATACGTGCTAGCGGCGGTCTGTCTTTCACGGACAAGGAATTGTCTTGTAACCTTGAAATTCTCATCAATAAACTGATTCTTTTATCAGAAGAGAATATAAAAATCCTATTGTAGTAAGGATATCTTCCTGTTGGATCTGTCACCACTGTTAAAGCTGCAGTATGTAACATTAGGACGATACAAGAAGTAAATTTTCTGGACAATTCTTTACAAAATATTACACCGTACGAGTGTGTTTAAAAGCTGGAAACACAGCTGGTAGCCATGTTTGTTTACATTTTGGTATTTTGTGGTGGTGCCACAAACTGAGTGCGCCTCACGTCGGCTGTTTTGGCGCCAACCATGAATGTCAGAAATGTGAGATAATTGCACAAATATGTTGAAAAGTGGAAGTACATGACAGTCACATGAAGATTTTTTCTCAATTAAAATATTTCAATTTTTGGTGCAAAAATGTTTCATAATGCCCCTTTAAGAATCGACTGTATGTGCCAAGCGATCACGCATGTCGTTTGCCACAGACAATTTACAGATAAACCCACTATAGCTTTTCTCACCACTACGACTGTCAGATTGTGCCAATTAACAATGCATTTCCTGTGGTGGTACTAAGTTATATTACCCCCCCCCCCCTCCTACAGGACGTTATACCGGCCCAGTTCGCCTGTAATATCGCCACTTAGCGGAAAATATCCCTCAATCAATTTTAGTAGCGCAAGCTGCATTGATCCTATAACAAAGTCTAATCCTTCCATCCATATTTCAGAAGTTTGGGTATAAGTTTTAGTGGCTGAAGCCCAGGGTAGGCATCCCCGCTGTAAACTCGTGGTAATCAAACCTAACATTAGCGTGCATTATGTATGAGCGCGGCTTCCAGGGAAACTTAGCTAAGACGGTTCGGTAAGGGAGCTTGATCAGTCTCATCCACGAGCTGTCTCCTCATTTATTCAGCTACTCAAGGGACGGTCCATTCCAGGACTTCATGCAGGGGGGTTCTTTTTTTTTCTTCTTCAGTATATAACACTCAGGCTTTCGACAAACGGCTGGGCAAATTATTACAAGGACAGGTATGTAATGACAAACTTAGTTAGATTTAAAAAAAGTATATGAGAACTACATGTTCTTCCTTAGGTAGGTATATTTACTATTAGCCGAACTGCGATCATTTTCACATACAAATAGAAGGAAAATCTGAGCGTACTATCATTCCACAATTGATACTAATACTGGGAATTTGTACTTTTTCTGCCTCATCAAAACCATACTACAAGGATAGTTGTAGCATGGCTGTTTTAACGACGTGATTTTGAATGGTTACGCTTGTCTCGTACTATTGTCATGCTACTTGTGTGTTTTACGCAGATTCATGGCGACTGTAGTACATTCACATTTTTCAGGGCAAACATAGGAGTGCTAATGACTTTATGTTCGTTTTCCAGTGCGTGTATAGGTCATTTTCATCAAATCTTTTAATCGTAAGCTTTATCCACGCATATTATACTTTTGTTCACCCTGCCCCTCCCCCTGGTGTTTATGGTAGGTCCTTGTAGCCGGTTCTGTCGGCGGCGGCCGACCCGGGCTCGGCTTTGTGAAGGCAGGCGGAAAATTGGAAGTTGGATGGGAGAGACGGTCGGAGATGGAGGCCTGGGCGAGCCGGAATGGGAGATTTCACCTTCACAGAGAGTCGGGCGGACTCACAGCAGGCCCGCAATGTCATAGAACAACCGCCGACAGAGACAGCACTGCACAAAATCCATTCTTTACGCACACCTTAAAGCACGCGTAAAGGTTCCGTTTCTTCACTTGTGTAAACTTTTACGCAAGCTTTAAGGTTTGCTTAAAGATTGGATTTCGTGAAATGCAGAATGCGGTTACTAAAGCCTGACATGTAGCGGGTATAGTAATAATAAAGTTTATTGTACAACGATATTGTACAACATATGGCATTTACGGCTATATCAACAAACATACTATGAGACTAATCTACATTACAGAAGACTATGTAGTATGGTAAAAGAATGTGACTTTATAACCATTGGTGGAATTTCTAGCGTTTAGATATTTTTAAAAATATTATTCTATATGTGCAATACGCGTCTATATGTACTTGATGTTGCTATTTGAATCCATTGAGATAAATCCTAGTATAGATATAAAACACTACAAAATAAGTACAACAAGTCAACCTTTGTCAGTGAGCTATGCACATAATGTGGTTAAGTGATATTAAGGACAACGATGTAGGAAAATATAACGAATATTTCTAATGGAACAAAGTGCTGTTCTTGAATCATTACCGAAATTTTAAATCATTTTGAATATCTGTTGTCCACGTATTTTCCAAAATGGGATGAAGGTTCGACTTTGTTGGCCAAACTGCCGTTTTGCAGGAAAACCCAAAAGAAAACTTGGCAAAGTTGCAGCTAGGATTTGCTGGTAGCTGTCTCTATGGTGTGACCCTAAGAGTCAGCAGTAATATCAGGAAACTTGTCAGGTCATGGGATGTCAAGTGTCCATAACACACCGAAAACTCCATCAATAAAAGAACGCCCAACGGTCCTCAGGGATTGTGAGAATCTAACTGTGTAGGCTGATGTCTTCTTCACGACTTTGGCTGGACTTTGACAAGAAAATTACAAACGGAAGGAGGCTTACTCTTGGAAAAGTTGGATTTACTAATGGTAGTAAATTCCAGTAAAGTCGCGTAATGTTTACTTTGTAAACAGTACTGCACTATACGGTGGTGGTAAATGAAATTACTGGTTTTAAATTTTATTTACTGCCATTGTAAACTTTGGTACTGTAAACATTATCCGACTGGTATTTACTACCATTGGTAAATCCAACTTTTCGTGCAGTGAAAATTACACGCGGAAGGAGGCTTACGTTTGTTGTGTTGGTGATCCACCGAATGACGTTATAAACTGTAGGTCTAACCAGTGAATGCATATGACAAGAAATCACGGATTATATCTTAAACTTTTTAAGACTCTCATGTGCTGAAAGAGTCTTGGAAAGGTGGTCTCTTTTTTCAAAGTTTGTTTCATCGGCCACAGGATTCCTACAGAAAAGCCACGTCAAAATGTACCATCCTCTGTCACGATATACTATATGTACCACTATCAAAATACAGTCTATGACAACGATGGACTAACAAAACAACATAGACCAATACTGTGTACTGTATCTATGCTTCAAATTGATAATTACATATCAAAGTCGCATGCTACATAGTATATGTTCCTGCCAACGAAACTTGCCGAAGAATACCGAAATGCCTGCACATGTAACCGACATACGTTTTATCTATTCTTCCAGCTCTTCCTATAAAATGTTGATGATATCCCAATTCGGATCCAAGATTTGCCGTTTGCCTTCCTCTAACAAATGTTGGTAAATCAACCTGCTGTGAGGCTTAGCCGGTTTTGTCAACATAAGACTGCCGACATCCCCGTAATTGTGTTTGTTTGATCCTGATAGTAGGGTGGAGAATTCCCGCGTACTTAACATGGGGACGGCAGGGTATGTTCGTCTTTATTAAATCATAAAATATTCACGGAAAAGGCAAATTCGCGAAATTAGGGCTTAATGGGAAACTTCTTCTCTTCATTCCCGAGCGCGTTCCCCCTTGTGCCGGGGGATTTGTGCAGCGGTGCCCGGGGTGTGATAGGATACTCGCCCGGCTGTATAATTCAGGAGGTTCTGATCAGTCTTTTCCGCGCGCAAACTGGCGAGGTTACGTACAGATGTTTGCTGAGAGATCCAAGGGATGGGAGCGAGATCGTCTCAGAGTCTGAGTCTGATATGGTGCCGTATATCACACTCCTCATAGTTGGTACAACATGCCTTTGTTTTCGGTAGATTGCTCAACCGGCCGTCGAAATATTTCAAAAATAAACAAACAAATAAATGAAAGAGTTGCAAAGCAAACAGTTTGCTTGATCATTTACAGATCATTTATAGATCAAGTCTATTGTCTTGCCTTGCATGGAGGAGGCCTAGGGATGGCAAGAAAGAGAGAAGATAGGAGACAAAGAAGAAATGAAAGAAAAAGGGAGAATGAGCAAATATTGCTTAAGGCCATAAATTCCCAATGAAAATTAGAGAATAGACTTTCCACGTTCTGGTGACATTTCAAAAGTGTTACGTAAAGTCTATATATTTGCTGGATAAACGTTAATTCATGTGTCAATTACAAATAAAAGTACATACATGTATACACCGTGTATACGAAATGATGAAAACCTACTAGATCTAATAAAAGTATAACAAACCTAGCCAACCCTAAACCGATATGTCACCTTGCGTATATACAAGAAGTATTGTTTGATACGTACAAAATTATGTTGCAGCTAAATGAAACGAAACAGTTCAAACTTAGCAGTAAGCAGCTTCCTTTTTCGTACAATGCTGTAGAAATGAGACAAGAAATATCTGGAACATTTGGCCCTAAGCTGACGTGATCTCTCCTATTTCCCAATCAGACCTCGTAGCGCGCTTAACGAGGTATTGACAACAACATCCATCCTACATATCAATCGCGCGCGGTATTACCCGCCACATGAATTTTTCAAACTTCTAGCCTTGGGGCATCTTTTGTTAAGCGTTTGCTACTTGCACCCCGGTTGCTGTACAAGTCAGAGGTGTGGGCCAGGCCGCGAGCTGCAGCTAGAGCTAAAACCCACCGGTCTACGCAAAAGTGTCGTCTGTTTCTTCTCCCTCATGGCTTCAAGACTAGAAGGACCAGAAAGTTCTCTGGGAAGGCGTCAGCTTGGCGTGGAGGCGTTCTGGGATAACGGCGTGCTAAAAGTGAGTGGTACTTTTGTCTCTCTTCTCTCTCCAGGCTTTCATTCATTTTTCAGGGCCTGTTTACGAGCGGTGCTGACAGAGGGAGTGAAGAGATCGTTTGGATAATTGATGTGTCGGTAGTTCGGGAAATGGGAGACCAATAAGTACACTGGTCAGGGAAACGGTTCTAATGTGAGCCTGGGCGCTTCTGTGTTTTTCCTGTACATAAACCGACTGAATAACAGTATTCCAAACAAAACAACAAACTTGGTCTTCCTCTACATACACTCCGTGTAACTATAGCACAGTCGTACAATAGGATAAAAACGCGCAAAGAAACTTCACGTTTGGTATGCGAGGCTGGGATAGCATGGGTGCCATCCGGATTTTGGCTCCCCTACCAGGGAAGTGCCCAGGGAAGCCAAAATCCGGATGGCACCCAGGCTAAGGCTGGGATATTATAGAAGACAGACGGATGCACTTTATACAGTTTCCCCTCTGTACTAGGAATGTTCTGGAAATGTGCTGTTAGATTAGACCATAGAAAGAGACAAGTTGCAGACTAGAATGAATCAACAGATATAGTATATGCCATTTGTGTATTAGTGAACACCATGACTGTCTTCATCATTACGTGGCCTCTACCAGGCTTCAGAGGCTGCTGGAAAGAATAGAAATTGGCAAAATAGACAGTAGATAACATGCCGAGGAGTTAGTCTGCTAAAGGAGTACAGTTTGTCACTCAGAAAGCCGCCGATGAAGCCTGGTAGAGGCTAATCATGCATTACGCACGTTTCTTACCTGCACGCGACTGTCCCACACTTTAAATGATGTAAACTGTATATATATGTACTGTTGTATATTTTGTCTGACCCTTACCTCTTCCCTTATGACCTCAATGAAAAGCGGCCTGCAGGCCTTGAACTTGAGTTGAGTAAACAAAGGTTGAAGCAAACACAGAAGTGTGACAGGTGTACAGCAAAGTTTCGCTTTGTTCTAGATAAACCCCTTCACAAACGACACGCTTATTATGCCGTCATTACGTTGGCATTATCAAGTTCACGTGTACTGTTAGACCTGTTAATTGCCGTATCACGATCTAGAAAAGCCACAGTTATTAACCACAAAAGCGTGGCAGAAAGAAAGGCCCATCTGTCACTTCACAACCCCCCTCCTGAACTTTCGTTCACTTCTTCAATTGTGCTCTATTTCTTCCAACGTACTAACAACGCTCCAAAATCAGCAAAATAAGACGTCTTTAAAACGCAAATATTCGTATCTTGGTTGAATGACAGCGAACAAATGTATATGTATACACATTACTCTGCAGTATATCCGTACCGTAATGCCTTATTAAACAGTAAAGTTTTACAAAATAAATGTGCAAGAAACATATCACAGGTACAGGTCGGATGAGTTTGAAACTGTCAGTACTGCATTCGGTATCTACATGTTAACAACGATACTATGGATGTGCTTTTTATATCAGATAATTTGAGAGAGAATATCTTGTTACTAAATAAAATCACAAGTCTGCATGTTTGAGTTACGATAGGAATACGGTGCGGTAACTGTGGTTTGACACCGGCCCTGTCCTTGGTGCTGAACGCTATCACAACTAGTTAGTAGTGTTAGTAGCTAATATTCATTGTTACCAACACGAAACAAAACGAAATAAAGTTCTAGTTTTGATCAAAGTCTTGACTGACCTTGACTGGCAGCCACCCAAAACCTACTGACCACGAAGACGACACTGGGGGTATCATTTTATCTTTCAATCGAACTGTTACTTGTCCATTTTTATTCTTTTCTCTTCTTGGTGAGCATCTATCTCTCTATCCATCTCTGGAACTACAGATGTAACTCTTTCAGTCACCTATCCATCCATTCTTCCATCTGTTTCTCCATCTATCCGTAGGCCCTCATACTATCCGTCCATAAGTCGTCTTACAATAGTTACCCTTCCTTCATTATTCCTTTCCTTTTTCAATCGACTACATGTCTTTGACCTAAGTGCAGTCCACAAGTAAATAAGTAATCGTAAACTGTGCAGCAAATGTCACGAATGCGCATTGAAATTATTTCTCTTCTCAAAGAATTGCCTGTAAATCAACGAAACATGTTCGTAATATGGGATGTATTATTGTAAAACTATAAAACAAGATAAGATTCAGAAACATATTGGGAAGTGGGGTAAATTTTATGTTGTCCTTCCAATTTAAGTTCTCTTTGTTATTTTGTGATTGACAGGGTTTCTCATTATTCTCATTATTTTCTCTTGTGACCATTGTTTCCTGATGTTATGTTTCAGTTTTGTGGTTACAAATGTGTGTTACGTATTGTATACGTGTCATGCTTTTTTTGTTGAATATATTTTGAAAATGTGAATAAAAAGAAAGAGTTATAAAAAGAAGCATGATCGTAATCTTGGTTGAATGGACATTAAAAACAACCCCCGGGGGTATAGAGTATACTGTTACAGACTAGGGGGAAGGGTCTGCATTGTTCTCTCAAACACCTGTAAGTTGTGTGTGACGCCTGTCAATTTCTACTGCACATACAGTTGAGTTATGATGAAGTATTTCAATTCGATCCAGCTGTTCTGTTCAAACAAAAGAAATGGTGACAATTATCGCGATCATTCTGATCCATCATGTTCACGATCAGAATGGTGGATAAATTATCAGACTTGTACAAGGTCACGTCTTCTGTTCATGTTGACAACAGTGCTTAAAGGCATTCAACGCAGTTTCAAGGCAGCAAAGCAAAAAACAATTCTCGATGAGGAAATCTAATATTAACATTTACTGCCATTTTTAGCACATTTTTGTCATCATTTCATACTTGAAGCGTTTTTTAAAATAGACCCAAAACAAGCTACGTGGGGAGTCCCTTTATTTTTTGGTACCATCAATAAATAGCTAGAACCAGCCTACTATACGAAACAAGCAACCGTTTTCCGTCAGCGACATCGCAATTTTGCTTCACACATATCAGTATGCCATGAGATAGGGTTGATTCAACTTACTACATTAAAAAGATGACCAGAAAATTGACTTTGAAAATCGAGTTTTACTGAAATCGCTTTGGGTACATTTCAGAATCAAGAACAACATAGAGAAAATGGACATTTATAATTTGTTTGTCCAAATCATTCACATTACCTGAAAGGTACTTAAATTCAAAAACCTTGTATGTAAGACTAAGAGGAAATACGGCAGCCATTGTGATCAAATCGAAAAGAGGCACGCGGAGTAAACTCTACCATCAAACACCAAAGCCAAATGTTGGCAACATCTTTGTTTGGAAAACATAATAATTTCACCGTGATATGGATGAATTTTGAAACGCGCCCATGAATTTGTAATACCATGGCATCTACATGTCGTATACTGCCCAGATCACACTAGCGATATCAGCATGGCTGTACAGCAGAACAGACTGTGACTTTGTACAATGGAGATTACAACCAGATAACGGGATTTTATGTAGATAGTACGTACTAAGTCAGTCAGTCGTTAGCTGGAAGTCAAGTTCAAAACATATTGTAGAGATATTGATTAAATTAAAAGCTCTACACAAAAGGCTACAGTTTCTACTAAAGCCCGTGGTTCGTACTAGACTATCACCATGACTATGACTTTTTCGATATGTGTTCTCTGTGTCATAATCATAATTATGACACTTTTGTGTCTTAAAAATAGACCCGAGTGTTGGATTTAGTACAAGGAAAACACAAAAATTCATGTAACGTAAGGCCTAAGTCTGGGTGCAGATGTAACAGAAACTCTTTCTTCCTGCAGTTTTTACTGTTAAACAACAACTGAATATACCACATGTTCTTCCTGTCGTAACGTAACGGAACATATCATTAATCTACAAGATAAAAGATGCTGACATCTATTCCAAAATGAAGTTTAATGTGGAATATCTGCCCAGATCAGACCCACTTCTTTTCCCTCATTCTTTCTGCAGACTGGCTCTAGGACTATGTGGTTGTGTTTACGCTTGGATATATAAAATTGCTTCCATTATAGAACCATCTTCTTTCTTAGAAACATTATGTTTGACTCATCCTACTCTTCCATATACATACGGTTTCAAAATGCCAGCCAATATCGTTAGGCGGATGTCAAATTTAGTCTGTGTTGTTGTAGATCATCTAGATACTGCATTATCACTTTTTAGTATGCATACTCGTAAGCCTACTTAGTGTGAACAGGAGCCAAATGAATCATTTAATTTTCTGTATATACAGATATGATATTAGCCTCCTGTGCAGACTTCTAACAGGACAGCGTTTGTTTCTACGAGCGTCTTTTGCGGTGGTTTCTTTTCGGTGGATGGGCCTTGTTCGGGGGGAGGGCTGTATCCGCTGAGAGAGCTGTATAGAAAACAAACGCTGCCCCGCTAGAAGTCTGCACAGGAGGCTACATGATATAGCGGCTGTGACACGGCTCTCCGCGGGAGGTTGGTCCATGCCCCGCCGCCCTACACCGGGAGGACCGTACGGTTAACAACTTCAGTTCCCGAACGTTTGTCCTGTGACCCGAACTGTCTATCAACAACGCCCCAGTCCGATTGTTGTGTTAGTCGGAGAATATTCAGTAGTCAAACACTCAACAATTCCCGTCGTAGATTATGCGTACATGTATATGTAGACACTGCAATCTTGATGGAATAGAAGATGAACACCATTTTGTAGTAGAATGTAGATGAGACAGAGAGAGAGTTAAAATATCAAAATGAAATAGAATGTTGGAATTTTGTATGCACCTAGTGCATTTGTGCAAGAGAACGTCTACATGTGTTCTTTGGTATTTTCTAAATACTGTCCCAGCAAAATACGGCTCGGTTTATGTTGCTCTAGAAAGCTTTTCCTTTCAAACAAAAATGAGCTGCATCTTGCATGCAGGGGATATCTTATAAATATCACCTTTACAATTTGATAATAAGTGAACATGCATATGCCTCTTTTTTACATGCCAAAGGTAGAAAGAAACGGTTTGTTACAAAGAAAACATGATGTTATTATGATTTGTACCATTTCATTCTCTTCTCTTAGTGATAGCATTGCGCACAGGCGTCATTTACACGTCCAGACCTAGATGATAATACTTGAAGAATGTGCGGAGAACACGGTACATGTATCTAGAGAGTCAAGTAACGGTTTAATCCGTGTCACGGTGAGCCTACAGTAATGTTGTGCGAAGGCGCCGCCATCTTTGCTCCTGAAATGCCCTTGTTGTACATGTATCCAGTAACGTGCTTTATCCATAACCATGCTCAGGAACGATTCTGGATAGTCCACGCGTATCCAGAACCGTGCCTGGGGAAATCTATGTTCTTGGATACGCAGATACTATCCAGAACTGAGCCTGATCCTAGCCCTAACCCATTCAGGCATAGAACTAGACAGGCGCGGTTCTGGATACGATAACCCTGTATACCTGCCCAATAGAAGTAGATTTCTGTAAATGGTGAAAACGTGACTGAGGGGTGGTGTGACAGCGAAACTGTAGCTTTATTTTGTTAAACGTGTTCTTAACGATAAATATTAGCTACTAACACTTGTTGTGATGGCGTTCAGCACCAAGGACAGGGCCGGTGTCAAACCACAGTTACCACACCGTGTCCCTACCATAACTGATACATGCAGACTTGCAATTTTATCTAGTAACATTCTCTCTCAAATTACCTGTATAAAAACATCCTTGTTAACGTTGTTAACCTGTAGATACCGATTGCAATGCTGATGGTTTCAAACCGATCCAATCTCTACCGGTGACATGTTTCTTGAACATCTATTTTGTTAGACAATTTCTATCTATTCTTTACGTGTGTCTCTGTTTAGTGAAAACTGTGGGAATAAACATCATGATAACATCTCAGGGAATTACTGATCAAAGTCGGTCGAGAAGACATAATACACGCAACAATGTTATATGAAAAATGCCTCAATAGAAGAAGGAAGGCGGCCTTCAAACAGTTCGAAAAATGACCTACTGAATGACTCCAGTATCAGAAGAGGAAAGCCTCGAGCTCTTACCTTTATGTATGTATTTTGTACCATGTATGTGTAGTACTATGCGTATAGATTTCTTAGGACTAGATTATGTAAACTGTATTTTTGTTATATATTTTGTCTGACCCTGACCTCTTCCTTCATCAGACTTCCAGAAAAAGCGTCCTGCAGGCCGATTTGAGCTTCTCATGAATAAACAAAGTTTGAAACAAAAGATACGAACAGATACAATAGTACAATGTTTAAACAACATATCTATATCTTAATTTTCACACGTAGATGTATCATGTGGATTTTTGTACGTTGTTCTCTGCTGTCTATTTTTCTTGTGACTTTTCTCTTCAAAGAATGGAATGTTTAAGTACAGGTTAAGAATAATGAATAAATATGGAATTAATAATTTAAAGGAATTATTATGAATTGGAATGCTATATTTGGATTGTGGTGTGCACTGGGTGATATATGACACAATGTGGAAGTTGGCGACACTGACGACCCAAATGAAAAGCATGACAAGACGGTAGACATCTAAACATCTATCTGAACATAATGAACACCAATGTGTAATATTTAAACATATCTAAACATCTATCTAAAGATATCTAAGAGAACATATCTAAACATCTATCTTTTGACAAAATGAACACCAATGTGTAATATTCAAACATCTAAACATCTATCAAAATATATCTAAGAAGATATATGTAAACATCTAAGTGGACAAATCTAGGGAGGCATATCTAAAACATCTATCTTTTGACATTAAAGAACACCAATGTGTACTATTTTAACATATCTTAACATCTATCTTTTGACAAAAATGAAGAAAATGTGAAGAAACATATACAATAAATTCGTTTTCTGTGACAAAAAAGACATTTTTTTTACACAGGTAGAATTGTTTATTACCCGGCACCAGTAGGTGACTCAGAACTACTTCCCGTACAGACCCAGCTGTAAGACACACGCTTCTTCTCCATCAAACTTTAAAATGATCGATACAAGTTGAAGTATCCGGCTAAGGTAATTTTCTCCCGGAACGTGAGAAGAGATCCGGCGGGGAAGCGAGCTCTATTCCCGCCCGTAATACCTCCCCATTCCACCCGGCTCTCCAGACACGGACACGCAAAGCTCGCTCATAACTATTTAATAAGAACCTCCAGTCATCAAACACAGTCTTAATTAACTCCCCACAGTACTTAAGGTCTTCAAAGAAGTAGGGTTAATGTTGACAAAACCAGCCCCAATAGGGAGTACATGGGGTAGATTGGGAAGTAACAGAGTGACTTATCCTGGATAGGGGGCTGTTTGGGCGGAGGATTCTGACCATTGACGAAGAAAGATATGCAAAGTCCGGCATGGAATCTTCTTGTAAATGTTTTATACGCGCGATACCGGCGCTGGGTTAACGTCTTGTTGCGATACAGTCGGGGAATTTGCGGCTTGGTATTCGTAAGGACACCTTGGAAAATGTAGGATACATCGGGATCACGGGAATAGGTGTCTCAATTCTTTCTGGGTGTAGATTGTTTAAAGAATGATGTGGATGTTTTTAAGACTTGATAGAATGAGCTATTATAGAACCATGTACAGATAGCATTAACATCGTACTCAGATTGACTTGATTGATATTACGAGTTTGCCGTTTCTACTTTCTGGAAGGTTTTTAGAAGTGCAGTTTATAAATGTATCATCACCACTTTAGCATGCAATGTACAATTAGCGTTTTATAGTGTATCTGCGCTTAGCTTTCGTTAGTAGGTTTATCAATTTTCTCCTAGCTCAGCTAGTTTCCAATTAAATCATACAAGGAATTGTAAAAGATTAACAACTACTGCCACCTCGCCTGATTATGTCAAGGATTGTTTTTATTTGTTCCATGGCTTCGATATATTAGCTACTAAGGGCCCAGTCACATATGCCGTGCGATTGTCTTACGATTGTAAAAGTGAGGGCATTCTTGGGATAGTCGTGCATGCGTCCTGCAAAATTCAGCTGTCTTGTTAAGGAAAAGGCTGTCTTAGATCCTTGTCGGCGGTTGGTTCTGTAACAGCCTCCTTGAAAATTCTACGACATCAAAATCGTAAGTAGGACGGCGTACTACGGATGTGACCGCGCCATAACACTTGTTCTGATAGCGTTCAGCACCAAGGACAAGGCCGGTGTCAAACCACAGTTATGTCTTGGCCACACTCGCCGTTAGCTACTAACACTAGTTGTGATAGTGTAGTGTTCAGCACCAAGGATAGGGCCGGTGTCAAACCACGGTTATGGCGTGGCCACATTCGCCGTTACCTACCAACACTAGTTGTGATAGCGTTCAGCACCAAGGACAGGGCCGGTGTCAAACCACAGTTATGTCTTGGCCACACTCGCCGTTAGCTACTAACACTAGTTGTGATAGTGTAGTGTTCAGCACCAAGGATAGGGCCGGTGTCAAACCACGGTTATGGCGTGGCCACATTCGCCGTTACCTACTAACACTAGTTGTGATAGCGTTCAGCACCAAGGACAGGGCTGGAATCAAAACACAGTTATCGCACCGTAAATCTACCATAACTTATACATGCAGACTTGTGATTTTATTTCGTAACAAGACATTCTCTCCAATTATCTGGTATGAAAAGAACATCCTTGTTATATGTAACATGTAGATACCGCATGTAATTCTTATTATTTAGAAGAAGAAGAGTGGACCAGGAAATAATGCCAGTGAGACTTTTTCGCGGTTCGCGATACGTACAATGTTTTTCCAAAAATATAATTGTCAATACCCCTAAAAATGCAAATTTGTACCATGACCACGTTATAGACGCCTTTTCCCAACTTCGAACCACATGTACGCTTTTGTCATGTCTCATTTCTGCGTGTTTTCCATGAAAAGTGGACGGGTTTCTAGTATGTCTGTCCCGCTAAAGCGACCGGCGGAGCCTGGTGAAATATTCCCTGCTATGACAGCGGTTCTACCCGGTGTACTCACGGTGGTGTACCGGGGTGATTGGCATGACTAAAATCACCGGACTGCACCGCACCGGATTGATCAAGACTTTCCAAGCTTAATCTGCAAACAAAAATAAATATCTAAAATAACTATATTTCCTCATCTTCAATATGCTGTACATGTATGTAAAACATGGATAGGCGGATTTTATTTCTTAGTGCATCTACAAAATCCAACTATGATTTAGCAACCATGGGTAGATCGTGCTATGGTATATCAGTCAGGGTAAGCTTTGCAACATTTTCGCAATATATAGGTCAATACATTCATATGGCATCGACAAAACCATATTCGCCGATGTCAGCCTACGAATCATATCTAGCTCAACAGTTTCTACGAAGCCTGTACGAATCAACCGTCTAAATGTGTAAACTGGAATTGAAACCAGAGGCAGGCAGTCGCGTTCTTTCTCCCTTTTTGTCTTCTTTTAGGTGGGTTTTATACGTTTTGAAAGAACGTCAATTTCTATTCTTTCCGATTCCATCTAGGATGCAGTAATTAAAAAAGAAACATAGTCCTATGCAACAATATCCTGAGTGATCATTTTATGCTTGTTATATTGCTATCGACAGTTCAGCCTTTTTAGTATTATGGGAGTAAATATGGCATCAGCCGCTAGCTTTTGCTTAACAAAGAATACATTGCAAAACATTGCTAAACAAAGAATACATTGAAAATGAAAAAAAAGACTGCCTAGTCAGACCAGACATATAATTTTGCTGATTTAAAAGATTACAACGACAGATACTAAAGTACTAGTAACAGCCCATTCTCCCACGGCAGAGCTAAAACCCGGCAAAATACAAGGCTAACGTATTTTGCCGGGATTTAGCTCTGCCGTGGGAGAATGGTAACAGCCATATACTAACAGATGTTCACTATAGATTCAAAATCCACATTTCTTCTGATCTTAGGGTGTATCATCAAACGTAGCTTAATAACGAAGTCTACATTTACTTTGTGAGTCTTAATCATTATATTGTACAAAGAAAAATCGCTGAGTCAGGCCAGACATATAATTTTGCTGATTTACAAGATTAATACATACACTAAAGTACTAGTAACAGCCATGTACTAACAGATGTTCAATGCAGATTCAAAATCCACATTTCTTCTTAGCGTCTATTATCAAACATAGCTTAATAATCAAGTGTACATTTATTTTGTGAGTCTTAATCATTAAATTGTATAAAAAAAGATCACTGAGTCAGACCAGACATATAATTTTGCTGATTTACAATACTAGTATTAAAACGACAGACACTAAAGTACTAGTAACAGCCATATAGTAACAGATGTTCACTATAGATTCAAAATCCACATTTCTTTAGCGTGTATCATCAAACGTAGCTTAATAATCAAGTGTACATTTACTCTCTGAGTCTTTATCATTAAATCGTAACTATCATTATTACGGCACTTGCCCATAATTTGTGTCACGATCCGTCCATTACCATCCATTGTGAAGTCTGTGTATGGCTGATCTCAGATGGAAGGAAAATTAAATGCAAGCGGCTGGCATGGCGTCCCCACTGAATTAGTCATGACTAATTTCACAGGTCATTCCTGGTAACGGCTTGGTGGCTGTGAGATTGACACCTCTGTGAATTTCGGGCAGCAGGAGAGGAGAGTGTTCCATCTAGGTTCCTTGCCTTTGGCCATTTCACGGTTCAGGATGGGACAGATTCGGAATTTCATGGTGGCGCGAAGGCTAACTATGTGATTGATGGTTCCCGCAGACGATAGGTGAACCCTGGCGTCGGCCGGACGCACTCACAAAGTTTCACGATCGAAAGAAAAAAAGTATATCCTCATCTTTCCTTTCTCTTTATGGTCTTCACTTCACCTAGGGTGTTTCATATAAAGGGACTCCTCACGTAGCTTGTTTCGGGGCTATTTCAAATGCTTGAAGTATAAAATGATTGACGAAAATGTGCTAAGAAATGTTAGTAAATGTCAATAATAGACAGATTTCCTCATTCAGAACAATTGTTGTTCTTTTCGCCCGGAAATTGCATTGGATGCCTTTAAGCTACCTGAGCTTGTCTGATTCATTGACAGGTGCCAGGGACGACATGACATTTTGGTCAGAGCTGAGTGACACGTTGATGAATTTTTCAAACTCTCAAAACAGCGCTTCATCATTGACTGTCCACTTCTGTCGTCTTCTTCGGATATTTCACGGTTCAGTTCTGTACAGATGTAGAATTTTATGGCGGCAGAAGGGGTAGGTATTTGATTGACAGCTAGCTCCCAGTGACGCTATTTGATTGACAGCTAGCTGACGGTGACAGTGACAGATACCAAAATGACAGTAAGATCAAAATAATCTTACATGCGATGGGGATGAAGATGTACACGTATCGCAGACTTGCGTTTTGTTATTTTGTCATAAAAGCTGAGAAATGCGTACGGATTATGGTCAACAACGGTTTTGTATTTACGAATGAATAGCATGATATGATTTAGAATTTATCTAAAACAATATGGCTCTCTTAATTTTTGATGAAAAAAAATCCAACTGGTTGAACTTCATGATTGAAAGACATGACAAACCATTTTTCCAGTTAGCTTAAGTAGAAGAAAATAATGCTTTATTTCACCCTTATCTACTTCTCTTCTCTCTTCTTAAAACATGTGTAGACAAATTTACAATTTTCGATTGCATCGTAATTTTTAAATGACATAGTATACGTGCACATTTCGTACTTTGTTAAACGTGCATATTTTACTTACTAGAGATTACTGCATGCCTGTGTATAGTAGTAGTATTAGTTAGATTTTAGGTTTTTCTTATATTTCCTTGTTCGTTAAAATTTCTCAACGTACATTTTCTGCGGAGTCGACCTGGTAGAGAAACCAGGTTTCTTTTGCAGGCTCCTTTTAGATTTCCTGTTCTATAAAAATCAAATAAATAAACAAAATAAAAGTATAGAGAGCATTCTAAAACAAAATTTGCTTCATTTTCTACATCTACCACCACCAATTGTTTCTTTACTTGTTAAACCTGATCATTTTGTTTATATGACTGATTGACTGATTGACTGATTTACTAAATTGTTATCTTTTTATTTGTTAGTAGCCATACCCACTGATTTTGTTTGGTTCACGAATTGTTTCTTTACTTGTTAAACCTGATCATTTTGTTTATATGACTGTTTTTGCTTATTTCCTTGCTTAATTGATTGATAATTTTGTTTCACTTACGACTATGATAGTTTAATGGGGGGAGATCCTAAACAAGCCTGTATGGCTTTTTCTCCAACCGCTGCATGTTTATTTGTTTCTAGTACATTATGTTTTACAAATCTTTTTTTATATGTATGTGCGAATAAATAAATAAAAAATCTACCTCTCCCTCCATCCATCACAATCGGCCCGAGTTTCACGGTCAGTTCCAAACAGCGGTTTCTCGGTGATTTGATTGACAGGTCCTATGGACGACGCGTGGCTTCCATCTCAGGAAAACAAACACGACATTACTCTCACAATGGGTGCTGATTAATACAGATGGGGAAACGGTCCTGCCAGGGAAAACCTTGTTAGCAGGCAAATGAGCACCGCGCGTGTTGGGACCGGGGGCCTCGGCTGGAACGGAACGGAACAGTCGGCGATAAATTCCCACTGAAATCCGATATATGTCCACGGGCTAGAAGATAGATCTTGTGAAACATTGGCTACAAAATAATAGATATTCTAGACGAGAAAATATGTCTGATATTGACATTTACTGACATTTCTTAGTACATTTTCTTTATTATTTCACGCTTGATGCGTTTGAAATAGCCCCAAAACAAGCTACATGAGGAGTCCCTTTATTTTTTGGTACCACCAATAAATAGCAAGAACCAGCCTATTTGCCAAGTTTGTTGCAAAGAAAGGTGACTTTTGTTTTATTTAGTAACCTTTATAACAAAGACGACAATTCAAAGTAAATTAAATGTATCGCATCATGTCTAACCACATCATGTTTCTTTTGACGTATAATTGAGAGTTTGTAATGTCAACTTTCTGGTACACATTCTCTTTTCATCGCCTTTCTGACGTCCCCCTCCACCCAATTCGGACAGAATCTACTTTTTATATAGCCTTATAACGATATGATTAAATGTAAACATGCATAACATTTTCTAGTTGGCTTACTAAACAGTTGTCCAACTAAGCCCCACAACAATAGCTTGTTTTCCAATAACATTGTGTGTATCACTTTTCCAACACGCACACACATATGATATGTGACTGTAAGAGCTCTACTGCGGACAATTCTAAATTAATAATGCATTTCATACATGCATAAATGAGGAGGGTATTCTTCCACACAAATGCCTATACAATACTTTAATTGCTAATTAAGTCGATGTAATGTGTATGTAGTGTGGCATTGTATGTCAAGGCGGTGGGTCATAAAGTATAATGTGGGCGGTACACTGTATGATTTGATGTCATTAATAAGGCTAATGATATTATTTCATAATATTGTCATACGCCCGTCAGTTACAGTGCCCTCTACCACTTGAGTTGTCACCACGCCCTTTTTATCATTTATTTTTGCTCCTCTCAATTATCACAGAGCACAGGGGTTGATATTGGCCTATGCAGTTTCAACGTTTGAAGAATCCATTATATGTAAGAGTTTTTTTCTGTTAAGTGTGAATAGTGAGGGAATTATGTATCATTTTAAAATTTCATGTTTAGAATTTCTGTAATATTTATTCTAGGTATACATTTTTCACGGTAACTAAAACTGAGACATTATATATGCTATAACTACAGTTGCGATATTAGTGCGATAAAGTTGTATATACATGAATATTTAAAAAATAAGTGGCCGTAGGTAGAACTTGTAAGAATGAATATCTAGCTTCTTATAGGGACGTCCTCTCGGATGGGACGTAAAGCCGGAGGTCTCATGTTTGAGGAGAACCACACCTGGAGCACGTTAGATCCCACCACACTTATCGAAAAGAGTAGGGGTCCTGGAGTGAGTGGTTCAAACCTTACAGTCTGGTCTCAGGGTTGACATCTTGAAAAGGTGATAGTCACCTGTTATGTCAATCCTTCCACAAATGTGTAGTAAATAAATAAAACGCCCTCCGCACCGCTGTATTCTACTAGCTGTTGTTTTGCCTTTTTTTCCAAGTACACACATTTCTACAGACTCCCCTAAACTATGTCCTATTTGCTGATGAGTATAATTGCCTCCTGTGCTATTACTACAACTAACGTACAGCCGACTTGCAATTAAACGCATATAATGATAGCAACATTATTAATAGCTACATAGAAGCCAGTTTTACAACTGAGCAACACACAAAGGACCCAGGGACAATGGACCCCGGAAATTTGATGATGCCAGTCTAGCGACCTAACTTGGTGCAGCGACAAAAACCGTCCAGCTTGAGAGAATGGAAACAGGTACAAGGATAGGTTTCTGTGGGTTTGGATGGCTCGTCTTGAACTGTTTCTATTCGTCACCTTAGCCTTATGTCGTGCTGTTTGAAGTGTATCTACACATTGCATGTCTGCAAGTCCAAGTTTTGGGCTGTTGTTCGAGAGTAGGGTACGTTATGTTGGGTACAACGCACCTGTTATCGAACGCTCAGACGAATTAACCTGCCAAAGGGTACGAAAATAATGCACGAGTGTGTGCTTGAACTTATCATTTGAATGCATTCGGAGAAATCTTGGTGTAGAAGATGATAAACTATATACAAATATTTGGGACATATGATCAAAAACATTTCTTTTCGAAACGCTATGTTTCCCGTTTACATATGGAAATGTTTCTGTTGTGGCATGCCGTAGTTTTGTGACGCTTGGTGTATCCTGTTATTTCAACGATATAAATTGTACAGATAAATGTTACATTGCTAGCAGAGACACGGTAAGGTCATTTAACATGATCTATATGTGTGACAACATATAGCAACAAAAATAATAAGATATAGGGACAAGGTTTTAAAAAGGCCACCCAACCATGCGGAAGAAAGTTTTGTTGGCGTTCTCATAGAAAAAGCACATCGTGGTCATAAAAGAGCTCTTTGTGTAACGAGTTAAGTCATGGGGTTTCATAGGTGTCCAAGACCAGTCATGTGGTATGAATTGTACCGACAACTTAACAACTTAACAACTTGACATATTTTCATACCGGAAAGAAGCGGGAGTAATTAGATTATTATTATTATTACGATTATTAATCAGAGGGCGTTGTCTGCCTTTTGTGACATTTTATTGCTTTTAAGGCGAACAATAGCAAATGTGAGAAATTGGCAAGAAAATTACACCAGGGGCGCAGTACATCACATGGGTCATAAACAGCACAAGGTGTCCGTTCACGCAACTTCAATTTTATCTAGTATTGAATTGGTTGACGTTAGCCTCTGTCACACATTCAGAACCTTCCCCCGACCACTAACCAACCAAGGTTGGCGGTAGGTTGGGAGGAGTCTGGCCAGAATTAGGCCAAGCTTCCCGTTCGATACGAATCGAATTAAATTTGAGTTAAATTGAGTCAAATTTGACTGCCAGCCACGCCTCAACCACTGCTGATCTACTCCCAACCACCAGCTAATCAGTCCCCAACCATGGCCGAACCTTCCGTCCACTCCCGAATGATTTAAACATTTTGAAACATTCGGCTGGCGCAGCCGAGCAGTAGCCAACCTTGCCGAACACCAGCCAACCTGAGCCGACCTTGCTCCCGACATACTCCCAGCCATAGTTGGGGGAGTTCGGCAGTGACATGTTTACATATATTCTACCATTCTCCCGCAACAAGTGAATTGCTTACTATCATTGCAACGTACTACGTAGTATATCAGCATCTAATTGAATTTTCTACACTGGACCAAATTGGGAATGAGTGACCAAACATCCATCTAGACTAATTAGCCGGACTCTGCCGCTATCTGAGAAGCCTTTGAGCGAGGCTATCGCCCTCTGACATCTCAGCGTGCACGTATCGTGATGATCCACTCACGTGAGGCGATGACAATAACAAGCTGTCAAAATAGAGGGGATCGGCCGGACAAACAGTCGCTGATAGGAGATTAATGTACAAAGGACTGACTAGTGAAGGATACTCCTGGGTGAAGGGCGTGTACGGTACGGGAACAAAGCTTTGTCTGGTGGACCAGCACCAATCGTGTTTGTGTGTGTGTGTGTTTGTGTGTGTGTGTGTGTTTGTTTGTGTGTGTGTGTGTGTGTGTGTGTGTGTGTGTGTGTGTGTGTGTGTGTGTGTGTGTGTGTGTGTGTGTGTGTGTGTGTGTGTGTGTGTGTGTGTGTGTGTGTGTGTGTGTGTGTGAGAGAGCATGGGGGTAAAATACAAGAAGGTTCCTTATTGAACCTCCTTGGTCAGAGGGGGAGGGGGGAGAAATAGTAAACCGTTCTTTACCGAGAAAATAACGAAATAGAGTTCACCGAAGATCCTTCCTTATGAAAAGAAGGAAAAGTATATTATTGATAAAATTTGGGAATGACCTAAGAGGGAGAGGATTGGAGGAGGTACCTAAATGAAATGAGAGATGGCTATAAAAAGACAAAGCCATCAGTGCGCATACATTTATCTCTCTGTGTGTGTTTTGTTTCAATTTTGTCGCCCCTATCCTGGTTTTAGTTCACCCTTACAAATTCCATATACATGTTGTATGTATCACATTCGGTTAAACTGTCTTCCTCGATCCGTCCTGGCGTGACTCTTTCTTCATTGCGTTATCATTATTAATAAGAACTGGTTACTTTCCAGTGTTTATCACTCTGTAACACTTGAAACATACCCTCCAAGCAGAGGTTTAGATTTTTCTTATTTTTGACGTGTTTTTAGACGTTTTCATCGGGCTTTCTTTTCTTGTACTGGTATCTTTTTTTACGCAAATGGATACAGCCTTGCCTATTTGATACTGATACGGCGCGGCTTTGAGATACTTTAATATGCTCCCTTACATACAACACAATGTACTGTTACTTGTGTAGACAAACCCTATCATTAGCCCATCCTTTATATGTTTTCATCCGCCTGAGTTAAGCTCTCCCAGATCTAGACCACCTGGTTTTAAAACTCTCAATCTTCTAGGCCTTAGGCAAAGAACAAAGTTGTTTTCAACAGGGCGGTCTCAAAAGTACGTACATTCCCTTCAAAAGAAATTATATTTGTTGAAAGGGGCTGGTTGGTCCTGTGTAGAATTTCGTTCGTCGACCATCAGAGACAATCCCTGACCATTACCCATATTTATTAGCAAGTAGCCGCAAAAAGGAAGGAACAGTTGATATGTCAGAAGAACGGATTTCATTTTGAACAAGACGGAACGTTTGAAACGAGCCACGTCATTACATATGAGGAATAAATGATAATTGATATCCATTGTAATATGAAGATTTATGACAAAGCGTTAACTGGTATTGTAGAGGCTTTAAGTGTCCCCTCTGGCAGTTACACCGGGCTATAGGCTTTAGAATAGTTGTTATTGTGAATCTATGATCTGTATGTTTTAACAAGAACTGGATATATAACGTTATAGATAAACTCTTACATCCTCGCTTCACGCACATCCGAACCCAGATTGGACAAGGGCTGAAAACAGCTACTCTTGGATGGCATACTGTCCAAATGAAACAAAGGGCCATGTACGTAGCACCGGACGAAAAAAATTGACTATGAAAACATTACAACTATTATTACTACAACTGACAAATAGAGACCTATATATTTAATGTTACCATCACATGCATAACGTATTCATTTAACAAATGTAGAATTACTGGGAATGAAGGAAGGGAGGAAGGAAGGAGGGAAGGAATATGAATATGCAAGTGTAAGAAGGTACAGTGTTGAGTACAAAGAGCATTTAGTTTCAGAGAACGAAGATGGCAGATTCGTCGTAAACGACGTGTTCTCTTATAGCATTGAACAGAACAAGATGATGGTTCTGTGGTTATACTACAGTGCTGAGATTAGCAGTTTACTTCTATCTGTCACTTGTACGTTATATTATCAATTTTATCCCCTTTCATTACTTGACCAAATAGTGAACAAGTGGACAAATACTTGGGCGGGGATACGAAAAGATATGAAAACAAAAAGCAAAGCTAACATAACTACAGATTATTGACATTTCAGGCGAGGCCTCTACTTGTCCTGAGTCCTCTATAGAAACTACAGTCCGCTTCGGTAATACTAACATGCAACATCATACACGGTTCGCATCAGGTGAAGAAGAAGACAGTGAAAGCTAGTCTCCAAGCAGATCTTTTGGTGGCTGGAAGACAGTATCAAATGGCAAGACAGTATCAAATAGGCAAGGCAGTATCAAATAGGCAAGGCAGTATCCATTTGCCACCCGAAGGCGTTTGGCTGGCGTAAAAAAAGATACTAGTACGAAAATGAATGCCCGACAAAAACGCCTTAAAAACACGTCAAAAATAAGCCGAAGCCTAAACCTCTGCTTGGAGATCTAGAGTACCCTGAATGCATAACAAAGATCCTTGCTATACAGAAGAATACTCGGCCACGTGCCCTATTGACCTCTGCGACTAATAGTGGGATTTGCAGACTTCTCAATCGGTCGGCTCTAATCTCCCCCCAAACTCTCCGTGACACGCGACAAAGGAAAACACCTGACACAAAAGCTGGATCAACAGAACAGGTGGAGGCTGACAGGTGGGACCTTACACCGCTGGCTAGCACTTACAGCCTGGAGTATACATGTATGTAAAGCAGAGTCGCGCGTAAAACTGCCTAGAGCCGGGAATGGTTGAGTGCTAATGGTGAGAGGGGAGGGGTGGGTGTGCTTTGTATAGTGAGTACTCAACTCTGTGTGCGGCAAACTCGCCACAATAAAAGAAAACCACAGTTTGAGTGGAAAGCGGTGGGAACACAGCAGATGAGGAAACTGTCGCGAACAAAAAAACCTGGCGGAACCACGCGTCAAAACGTCAGGAGTTAATTAAGTGTTGGGGCAACTAAAATCACGTTAAGACGCGCACGTCAAACCTACGTATAGATCTATACGTCTGTTATACACAGCTGTGTTAAAAATGACAAGACTTCACTGACAACTATCGTACAACAGAAGTACAATAACAGCTGCGAAATCTAAATGCTATTAACATATATATTTGATACAAATTCGCAAGAACGGATTGAATATCTTCGTGGCGTATGGCAAACCATCTATAGTTGGAGAGTATCTAATAAGACATATACAAAATTAATTAATTTTACTTTCAATTTCTATACAAATAGAAGCTGACATTTTGGGAGGAACATTAGAGGAGTGGTATTATATATCGATATCACAGAACAACTTTAAGTGCTTGGAGACTACTATATTCCTATGTCTGAAAATGTTTCCTCAGGAATTGAACGTAAAAATTAGTACGATGTCTATGGTAAGAAAAATCAACAGGTTGTTCGTAAATGTATTTGTTTACAGAAAAGGCATAAATTAATACAAGTTGTCAGATTTTAGCTGAAGATGTGTTCATTTTCAGTGATAACAAACATGTAATGCGTTGTTTGTACTTATTCATGTACAGTACATTTACCGTTCCCACGTTTAAAGTATTAAGGACCACTTACACAGATTTGTCCGCTGTGAGTCTGCACAAGGGTGAAGCCGGCTGGGAAAGTGTGGCTGGACGAGTTAGCTAGGCTAGTTAGCTGCCTGGTTAGCTACAGCTGGCTAGTTAGTTACTTGTACGATGTCTTGTAGCTGCACAAATGGCTATTGAATGTGTGATTATCTTTCTGAATTCTTTGCTTTAACGAAGAGTCTGTGTGCGAGGCTATCCCCCCTGGCCACCCTCAGTGACAAGTCAGCCTGTGACAAGTACGTCCTGTAACACCCCACTAGGCCTGTATGCGAGGCTATCCCTAGCCTCCCCAGGGACATGTGAAAACCATTTAGTCTATGACAAGCCGCCATAAGTCCGTGAGCGAGGCTATCCCCTTGCAACCCCATCGTCTGTACGTGACAAGCCGTCATGAAGCCTGACGATATGCCTGTGTGCGAGGCTATCCCCGCTTGTGCCCCATTGTTACGTGCGCGAGACCATACAGTGAACGGCAAGATGCCCTGAAGCCTGACAATATGCCTGTGAGCGAGGCTATACTGCAGTGACTTGCAGAAAACATTCAGTCCATGACAAGCCTACGGACAACCTGACGATATGCCTGTGTGCGAGGCTATCCCCCGGTGACGTGCGGAACCGTTCAGTCCATGAGAAGCCTCCCAGCAGCCTGACGATATGCCTGTGTGCGAGGCTATCCTCCGGCGACGTGCAGGACCGTTCAGTCCATGAGAAGCCTCCC
Organism: Branchiostoma floridae x Branchiostoma japonicum; assembly: GCA_013266295.2. Lineage (NCBI taxonomy): Eukaryota > Metazoa > Chordata > Leptocardii > Amphioxiformes > Branchiostomatidae > Branchiostoma > Branchiostoma floridae x Branchiostoma japonicum. Next base: position 5,638,714 of record CM023827.1, on the reverse strand, counting down.
AGAAACCTGGCGACGTGCCTGTGTGTGAGGCTATCAGTGACGTACGGGAACCATTCAGTCCCTGACAGGCCGCCCTGCGTGCGCAGTTTCCCCGGACATTTCTCCTTTCCTCCCCGCGTCCAACTTATTAATAGAACCGATAAATATCCGTAACAGGGTCCACAGATCAGCCAGCTATTAAGATATTAACGCGACTTTATTGCTTTCCTGGCCTGTTTTATTTTGCAGGGAATATTGGAAAGTTTTACCCGTCGATTTTACATTCGAGGTGGCCTGGTCTGTTGGGGATCGGGGATCTTTAATCACGTCGTGAAATTTGTGTTGAGGGAGGATAATTGGTCCAATTCATTGGGAGTAGAGTGGTGGCAAGAAAGGGGAGGGTCTTCCGCTGCCTCATGAATAATTAACGAGGCTCTGGCCGCCCGGGTATATTACAGAAGGCATGAAAAGTTGCAAATGAAGCAACGATCGACCGCCGAGTAGGGAAGACCCGACACCCTCCTCTCACCATGGTAGGTAGATTTACCCGCTTTTCTCGGCGCTTTTTCCCCGCTCAGCCACCGCTAAACTGAGAGATCGCCGGTGCCGTTTTAACTCCTAACCAACTCACGGGCGGCAAAATTTATTTTTAATAACCGGCACTTTGTATGTATGTTTACAGTTATGCTCAGAGATGCAAGTTTCTCTTAGGTCGTATGTATAATAGATGGGCCGGTGAGTCGCCTATTCATACTTCATTCTTCTAGTTTCCGAAACATAAGTATTAATGATACCTACTCTATTCCGTGTTTATTCTGAACTCGATGGGGGCTAGGAAATGCCCGGGTAATACCACCGTGCCTTACCGGGACATTACTGGCCGACTCAGAGGGCAGGGGGTCGGCCCGGGGCACCTTACGGGCTCGGCTGGCCGGCCTGGCGGCCTTAGCCCCCGGGCGGTACCCCGGACGCGTGCCGCGAACAAAGGAGATCTCGTGTGTGTCTACCTGCCTTTGTCGGAACCCACCCAAGCGCTACCTTCCTGTAATAACAAAGAACAGGTACCTCGGCTTCCAGAAAATATCATTGAGATCGCGAGGTTTGCAAATTAACAACGTCTGTTAGCTAAGGCAGCGAATACCGCAAAGGATCCAATATTTATACAAAATATATTTTATTCAGAATCGTACTAAATACTTCTTGCCTCGCGGCCAATTTGGATCATCCTCTTGTCTGCTTGACGCCTGTTCACCGCTGTCAGATCGTACTCAGCACGACAGGTGTACGGCATGACCGGGGGTCAGGGGTTCGGATCCCACACTACAAACAAAGACAAAATAGCAAACAATCCAACTGGAAAAAACGTCGGTCTGAAAATTGGTGGGTTGTTGTATGTACCTGTTCTGTAAAGATGGTAATGCGGGAATGCCATCTGTTTGGACGGGTTCCGAACCTTCGGGACAAAATTGCGGAGAGCAGGCTTGATGCGGGACCAAGGACTGGAAATTTGAAAGTCTTTATTCTAAGTGGCGCAGAGGATCTTTTTACCCGGTAATGTACATCTGATGATCTTTAAAATGCACTCACTGTGAGCTTGACTGCGTAATTCTTCTGTCATTTGGTCATGATGAGATTTCAATGGCGACCGTGGCAGGCACAATCCATACGGAGAAGGGGAAAATTTGACACGACATGTCAAGTGGATATCCTGAGTGTTCTATACTTAAAGAATACATAACTGTCTCAAAATCCTATTAATGATAACCTAATTATTGAGCCATAATCTAATTTGGAAGTGTGAACAGTTTTTTATATTTCTGTAGGTGTATTTTTCTATATATTGAACATGTAAAGCCTGAACAAAATGTCACGTTTTAGCTGTAATTATGGCGGCTAGGTGAGTAGAGTTGTTGCATGGAGAGTGACAGAAGGCGGGTGCATCATGTATCACCGCCTCACATCTGCTTTTACCCCCGTGATCTTTATCTAGTCCTGTGGATGGACAATACAGACTCTGAACCATCGCAGTTAGGCCATCCATTCTCCATTTATAACTTCATTAGAACAGTTAGAAATTCCTTGTTACCTTCAAATATGAGCCACATAGCTACCCTAAACTCAAATTTCTAAAATAAGATTGCGCCTATACTATGGCTGCTTATTAAAACCCATAAGAATTTCAAACCATGTTGTCCTCTATTTTTCGAAAAAACAACAACAAAAAACCCTGCTTTATCAGAAATCACCGAAAATATACTCGGGCAGGAATCCAGGTATACTGAGATACCGTTGTTTCCATTATCAACTTCAATATTTCTGTGTATTATAACAATTCTGTTTCCTTTCCAAAATAGAAAAAAAGACGCCGTGAGTTTTTGTGAGCTTCCTTTTATGTATTACCAAGGAAATTTTCATCGCTTGCTTACAGACAAGTTGTCCGGATTAAAATGCCAACAACTATACAGTTGCGTGTGGCGCCAGCACATTTCACATTTCTACGCGTTTAACTAGCGACGTAAATTGCGTGCGTTTGTTGTTCCCCTCAATTCTATAAACGTCCTTCGTCACATTCCGTGCATTCGTAGATTTAAGTGGTATCTAGTCTGCAAAAGGGTCAGGTTTTATGTCTATTCACATCGTGGATTTAACAAGTTTGTAGGCAGGTGAATATACAGGAAATTGGGGTCAGGTTTTCACTGAAAACATCGCCCTATTGTCTACTACGAACACAAGTAAACAGGTTGTCTTTTGGTTCGTATTTTACGCCGTGTGTGCATGTTTTCTTACAAGCAAACACAGGTTGAGAAAGGCGGTAGCATATTGTATAAACAGCGGTTACAAAATGAAGAAACAGACAGAGGAATTCCTAGGGGAGGTTGAAATCTACCGTCCAGTCCCAGGGATCAGTCGCCGATGAATTTATCATGTGCCAGATTAAGTCTGCTCGGTGTAGTCGCAGGGTGCGCCCCGGTAGATCACACGGAGGTGTCCGTTGGATATGTACCGAGAACACCCCGGTGAATTCTCCCCCAAGGCCTCAAGTATTCGGGAAAGCATATCCATCGCCATGATATGTTAGATCATACTCCCGGAGGACCACTCTTTCAACATCGTTTTTCTGACCGGGTAAAAACGCTGACATCCGCCGGGCGCTATGGGGCTTCTCACCAAGACAGATTCCTATCTTACTACGGAAAATAAAACAACCCATGAACACATTTTACCTTTATAATATCATAGGCTCTATGTCAACAACAACGTGTTTGACTAACTACTTTTAATTAAGTTTCGTATAAATTTTTCACGAATGTGAATACAGCCTAAGCATAGACTATCTAATTCGACAATCTCGCTATCATTTCAAACGTAAACCTTTTTTGACCGATGTATACACAAAAGCCATGTTTTGAATCTTCATCTTAGTACATGCACTAATGTACATACGACCATTATGTGACAATATCATACATTACTACACCGAAACGTCTGCATTTCTAGGGTATAAAATTATATCCAAGAGTATGAAATTTGTAGCCCATTTTCGTTTCATTAACATATATGAAATCGCGCATACGTATCAGTAACAAAATATAACGCTACGACGTACCAAATACGTTTAGTCTATTATAAAATGAGTCATATGTATAGATGTGAGATATGATATTCTTGTTTTCCTTTCCTCTCATTGTTTGTTTGTTTGTTTGTTTCTTCTACAGCATCAGTATCGGCTAGACCTCGGAGGAACCTCCATGCAGGTAAGAAGTCTTCAGTTTTGTGATATTTCTACAGTATGTCGAGTTATAGAGTTCCACATAGACATGTCTTGATCAGTGTAACTGTCATCGGCTCTCCGTACGCTGTACACAAAACGTTGTCCATTGTAACAGTTTTACTACTTCAATCCAATTCAAAAGTGTGTCTTCAATATCTCCTGTTTCTACTTGCTTCCCAGACGGAGAATTATTTTCAAAACGCAAGTAGAAAATGACGCCCTGATTTTACCAATAATTTTGCGCTGGTATTATCTTTTTTCTGTTAATTTCACATTTTTCTAACGTATCAACAAGTAATATACATTGTGCTGTGTATATTTCTAGAGGAAAGTTAATGTGATATTTCATATTATGCTAAACGTAAATGCAGTTCTATACCATAGGTATGTTTTGATGTGGCAAATATTTCAAATTGTTGCTCAATGCTAAGCTAAGTGTCGCGCGATGTAGCTCTTGAAATACCCGTCTGTTTACACCGTTGTTTGTTTGTTTGTTTGTCTACTTAGCGGAACAACAATCCTTACGTCTTCCTTAGCAGTGATGACACTTCCGTAAGTTTGAAACCTCCATATGGGTTGGGCATGGATAATAATGAACGGTCCAGATATAATGACAGAGCTTCCCAAATGTCGTGAATGTCTCTGTCGCTAGCTATAAGTTCCAGATATAATGACAGAGCTTCCCAAATGTCGTGAATGTCTCTGTCGCTAGCTCTAAGTTCCAGATATAATGACAGAGCTTCCCAAATGTCGTGAATGTCTCTGTCGCTAGCTATAAGTTCCAGATATAATGACAGAGCTTCCCAAATGTCGTGAATGTCTCTGTCGCTAGCTATAAGTTCCAGATATAATGACAGAGCTTCCCAAATGTCGTGAATGTCTCTGTCGCTAGCTATAAGTTCCAGATATAATGACAGAGCTTCCCAAATGTCGTGAATGTCTCTGTCGCTAGCTCTAAGTTCCAGATATAATGACAGAGCTTCCCAAATGTCGTGAATGTCTCTGTCGCTAGCTCTAAGTTCCAGATATAATGACAGAGCTTTCCAAATGTCGTGAATTTCTCTGTCGCTTGTTCTGAACCATGTTTCAGTTTTTCTTCGCCAGAAAATGTTCTTCGGTTTGTATAATTTGAGTCCACATATTGAATGAATGGGTGCGACTTTTATTGCACATTTTTGCCACACTGGGCTAAGTACAGGTCACAACAAAACATGTTGAACAGAAACAGTTAACAGATACAAAATCAAACTAGCAATCATTAGATAAATTCAACTTCTCCTCGCCTCAACATAAACGAAGTTAGCTGAAGCTGTGCAAGTCTTAGTTACAAACAGTGACGTCAAACCTCTGAATCGGCGTGCAAAACAATATCCCGGGGGACATGCGGCTTTTTATTCTGTAAATCTGTTGTTGTTATCATAATAAGGTTTAAACTAAATGGATGAATCACTGAATCATACTGAATCATACAATGCGTTTGGACTGATGTAAAAGATATCCCCAAATTGTAAACTTCCTCCAAAAGTGCCCTCAAAGAAAATTTGTACCATTTATCAATTACAGCAACATTTCAAGCTAAAACGTTACCATGAAACTTCCGTACATTTCTTGCATATTGTAGATCGGTCTCATCTTTTCTAGTACTAGTAGTGAACATTTGTGAGGAACCAGGGTAGTGAGCTCTGCAATTATTATTAACAGAATTTTCATACAAAATTCTTCAGTACAAAAATAAATGTACCAGACAAAATGGTTATCCTGTAAACACCGCGTTTCAATGTGAAAACTGTGCGATTTGGTAGTCTGTTTTGTTGATATAATATTGCACGTTGACTGGATTTTCTACCTTAGAATGATTGTTGTTTGTGCGTGACTGGGCAAAATCCCGCCGATAAACGCTGGTGATCCCGGGCGGGTGGCCCTGTCTCGCCCCCGGCACTTTCCCACACATATAGCGGTACAATAGCTGATTCACAGACAGAAAAAAGTGACAGAACACTGCTGTCGAGTGACGCTTCTTCAAATACGCCGGCAGCCTGTTTTATACGAGTAAACCTTGTATTTTGTGTACAATCTTAACACATGGTTTGGCACTAGTCAATACAGTTGTAGCCTCAAACTGCAAGCAGTTCTAATGTTGCTTGCCGATTTCAAGATTCGTTTGTTAGAAAATCTATGTTCCGTTTTTATACAATCTTATATTGTATCATTGATCGGTGACATGTAAACTATACTGCTGCGAAATACTAAGAGATTCGAAGAATAGTGTGAAAAATCTCATCTCAAATCTATAAATTTAGATATATCAAATGGAGAATCGGAGAATAGACAGAGATACAACAAGAGGTGTAAAATACCATACAAACGAAATTATACTATTGGAACAGTCCGGCACAGCTAACGTTCTTGTAGCAAGATAACGTAACATTTTAGTACAAAGTTATGCTGCAGTACTGTGACTCTGCCCTAATGATTGTGGTGATAACGTGATTTCATATCTCTAAGAAAAATTCTCCAAGCAAAGCTCAGTGTGTTTCTAACGGTACGTTTCTTTTGTGACGCCGTATATTTTAAAGAGCGTGGTTAATTTCATATCTAAGAAAAATATCAGCCCCATCTCCCTTTTTCCCCACGATCTGACAACTCCTGACTTCTCCGGTAATGGTGGCGGGGAAGCCATTACCTCGCCGATTGGAGAAGATCTCCCCTAAATTTCGTTTCCCCCGATTCGGCATTCCGGAGGCGGCGTGGGGGATTTTCGGACGGAATTGTGTTGTTTCCTCCGTTTAGCGGAAACCATGTAGGAAGGACGGGGTGTTAGGGCGGGCCTTGGGCCACCTGTACAGATGTAATCTCAATGTTTATAAACAAAGGGAAGGACATAGATGCTACTGTAGAATACTGTCTTTTATTGTAGAAGATGATCAAATTTTTGTAGTGTTATTGTAAGAATTTTTCGGTGATATTGTAAAGGATTATGACATTTATGAATTTTGAATCATATTCACGCAAGTAAGGCCTTGAGTAAAGGCTTACTCTGCGAAACAGATAAACAAATGCGACACATGCAATGTTTTTCATTGTTCAAAATATCTCAATACAGACTACATATATATTCACGTTCGCGTTTTCCCTTGGATTCCTACAAATTTGTCCAAACGAATCTTGAAACAAAAACACCTTCCCTTCGAACAGATCGAAATGGTATTTACGAGTAAAGAAGAGTGTTGGATCTGTGCGACGTTTTAGACCGAAGATAACAGAGGCTGGAAGAGATTAGCGTGTCCTGGGCGGCTGCACGATAAAAAGGAGGGATACGGGGATGTCCAAATTAAATTTCAGCTCGTGCTATCAACAACCATCACCAACAGAATGTAATTTGGCTCCTACTTTTGTGACTCTCTTTAACCTAATGGATAAAGCACCTCCACGCTAGTCTGAGACGAAAACCTGTGTCTTTTTTTTCTAACGAACTGGTAAGAAGAAGGCAGTGGTTTTTAAATCGTTTATAAATTACATGTTTTGGGGTGAAACGGTGGTGAACAATAGGTGCATTGGCGCGACATATGGTTACAAAAACATAATCAACGTTACACGCGGGTATGGTTGGGCACGGAAACGCATTGTTCGATTTTATCAGCAACAAATTGGAATTCTTCCTTCTGAAAATTGATGAAATGTCGTCCATAAAATTCTCATTTTCTCCTGTTTCCCTGGGTGATACGATGTGAGGAATGCGCTATCTATCTGCTATTGACATGTTGGATATACCCGGAATAATACTTGCTATTGTCCTCCACAGTTTTATAAATCAGTATATGAAATTATGCCTTTGAAATTATTTTTAAAAACGTCTTCATTTTTAAACGAAATTTCCACCGGAAACAGAAATACCGTTGCGACATTTCAAAAGATCGTTACAAAAAATGTGAACCTGAAAAGAGAACTCACAAAGATGACCTCATCTATTGTTCTCTGAACTTACGCAGACACAAATGAGAAAATTTTAACAGAATCTCAATATTTGCGCCTTTGGCTTAGTTAGGAATGTTTTTAATTCGGAGATATCACAAAGGATGATATGATGGTGTAAACATGAGGTAGAATGTGGCGAGTTTACGGCACAGAGACGTATATATCTTGTATCACTCACGACCGCCCGCACATTTTTCACCTGGGAGTACCAACAGTCCATCCGGGACATTTCGCAGACGACAACAATTGACTTGGTACGTGACCAGGTGCGTTGTTAGGGCGGGGTTCGAAATTCTGAGGAAAAATATCCTCGTCGGAGCATTTTTCCGTGTCAGAAATCTACAACCCTCTTTACTTAGGTCAAAACGTGCGAATATTCTTCTTGGGGGCACCTTAAAACAGTATGTTTGTGTCAGCGTATGAAGTATTCGATTGAGATAGTGCATATCTTACCACTTTGTCGGCCCATCCGCCATTTAAAAATGAACGACAAATAAAAAATCCCGCCATGGCTGCGGTTTGCAACGCTCAGCGGCGCCCTCTAGTTCATTTTCCCGCCAAATTCTCGCGTCCACAATCCCAGCGTACACACACACACGTGTATAGGAACTCAAAGTTCTAAAAAATTCATGCCAAATTTGCTTCAATACCGCGTATTTCATTATAAATGTAAACACGGCGGAGTCCCTATTATAGCGTCATTTGATCTTTTCGCGCCACTGTGCGATCGACGGTCGTCCTCTCCCAAATACGGCGGGAGCTTCACAATTAAATTTCACTGATGTAATTTTCCCGCGATTTAAGGTGAAGATATCGTATCTGGCCGCACAGTCTTAACTGCTCTTTTTGTTTCTTGAATAATTTATTTTGGAAAGTGGCGGAATTTTGGAGGCTTAGCGGGCATAGTTGGAGCTGTGACTGGGTGTAGAAGTAACGTGAGAATGGGGAGGGTGGATCTTAAATTGTCTGTAAAGTGCGAAGAATAAATTCCTTCCTAATCTTAGTTAAATGCGGGTAAACTATGTACTTATCTCTATTTTTGGTAGAAATGATAGTGCAATCTTCCAAGTATAAACATTATGAAGAGTCCAGAAAGATATGAATGTTTTCTGGTGATATAGTTTTCATATTATGACAGTTAGAATTTCTGATAGTACAATGTCACCTAGAATACACATTATGAGGGGTCCCGAAAAATGAACCAAGTGTTTTCTAGTAATATTGTTTTCATATTATGACAGTTTACAAACAAAAACAGACTGTAGCACGGATTGGTATGTGCACGAAAATGGGCAAAATTCGTTGTCATTTTGGACAGAGCAGATTTCTTCGGGACAAATTCTGATTTTGTTCCATGTTTACAAAGTCACCAGTTAATCATGTTCTGCTACTTGACAAAATCATTTTTATTTCTTTTCATTCAGAGACTAGGTTTAGACATTTTTAGAAAAATAGTAAAAGTATATATATCACAAGAATATTTCAAATGTATACAATTTGACATGTTAGGCAAATAGCTTGTATACCAAAAAACAAAATGTCAGCTACATCAAAATGAAGTCTATAGCTCACAATTGGACAATAAGGCAAATATGTTTCACAAATAACGTCTATTCCCAATTGATGAACAAACATTTTTTCCACGAATCTTTCTGGCTGTGGTGTATTTCTGCCATTCATGTAGTCAGTTTTACCAACAAACTAAGCTTTTTTTGTTCAGAAATTGTAACATGACAATACAAAGTGTGCACTAGGCAGCAAAATATGCTGGTAGCGTGCACACCTAACACATAATACTCATTTACACCTGAGTCAAGTGAGGAAAGTCGTGTAAAGTGCCTTTCCCAAGGGCACAAGGTCGGTGGCATGTCAGGACTCGAACCCGGGACCTCTTGGTTCCGAGTCGAGTACTCTGTCGTTGCGCCATACGACCAACTAAGCTTAGGTCCTCTGAAACTGATCTATCCTTCTCACATTTATCCCTTGCTTAAAGGCATCCAATACAATTTCAGGGTGACAAATCAAAAAATATTCTGGATAAGGATTTCTTTCTGATATTGACATTTACTGCCATTTCTTAGCACATTTTCGCCATCATTTCATACTTGAAGCGTTTGAAATAGCCCCAAAACAAGCTACGTGAGGAGTCTCAGCAATAAATAGCTAGAACCAGCCAACAATACGAAACATGCACCCGTTTTCCGACAGCGTCATCACATTTTTATCTCACAGATATCAGTATGCTATGGGATGGGGTTGATTCAGCTTACTACATCTAAAAAATTGACCAGAAAATTGACTTTGAAAATGCCCTGAAATCGTTATAGGTGCCTTTAGCTGTCTGGGAAAACGTTAATCTGATTTGAATTCTTATTTCATACGCAGGAAACTTTTGTTCAGTAGTAGCCTGGCTGTTTTGTTATGTCGTCCCACCGGGTCAAACCAAACGCGCGTTCCCTGGGTTCCGTTTCCACCTGACGTCATATGATTGACGGCCCGTTTGCGTGACCCTGTCTGCTTGGCCCCGCCCCCCGCGTCATAAAGTGACGTCCATTTGACAATTACAAGTGGCAGCATAAACAACTCCTCTCACTTTACGCGCAGGACCCCGCATGGGGTTTTTTGACTTTCACAAGGAAGCGGGCTAGCTGAACATGGTAGCATACGGGCCGCGTTTTATACAATGTTACCTGTGTATATAAAACACCAGGTGAGCTAGGTTACGTGACGTCAGGGTTCACCTGTGCGCTTGGATAAACAGAGAAAATGGAGCTCTTTGTGTAGCCGACATTCAAATATCATCTGAATAAAAACTACAGAAAGAGTGGGCACAAGTATGTACCGTCTATTGTGGTGTACTGCCTGGAATGGGGCATATGGGATCACATTCTGGCTATAGCTTGTTTTGATTATTTTAGAACGACAATAAGAGAGATTTTGTGTTGTTGCCAGGTTATTTTTTCTCGGTCTCACAGGTCTTGTTGTCACTAATGTGCTTCACTTGTAGCTGAAATGGTCTGAAACGTTTTCTATTCTAAAGGGGATTGGGGTAGAATCAGCGCCCAAATGACCCCACTGCGAGTTTTGGCACGCTATCCGGACCGGGGAAGAAGAAAGAGATAGCGGACCTACCGGGCGGCATCCATCAACCCATTTCATCCATTTGACGAAATGTTGCAATTACGGAGTGATTCGGCTGGCGTCACATAAACATATGGCGCGCCTGGGCGGTACGGGGAGGGACTGGGGCGGTGGGAGACACGGATTTGGGTCGGGATTAGCCTCGGGATCAGCTTAAATCCAGCGATTTGTACCAACGAAAGCAGGAAAACAATGTTTTTACTTTTAATTCTTCCGGAAACATGGCAGTCATTAGTCGCAACGTTGTTGACATGACGCCATGCAACGAAGTAAAAATGGAGGTAAAAAAAGGCTTGCAAAACTGTAACAATTACTTTGTCCAACTTCGCGCTTATTTTCTTTTTGAAACAAATGATTTTTGTGAAGAATCTGGTCCCTGACTCATTTTTGTAGGAAATTCGAAAGAAAATGATCTTTATATTATTATTTTCACCACAGTTTCGAATTCAGTCAAAGCCTGGATGCCAGACCCATAGCACGCTTGTCCTAGAGATATCAGCCAGCGTGGCCTGGGGGCTTGGGTATAATTTCCTTGGGGGTATGTTGGCCCTGGAGCCGAGGAACTGGCCTGTGTAGGCCCTGGAAACAGTCTGGCACCCTGGCTAATTCAGCCAGTGGACCAACTGTTCAGTACGGCCAGCCCTAATCATAGCAAAGTGGTGGATAACTGTCATAATGACCGTGTAATCAGCCGGGAGTGAGAGTTCTGTGGGAGGGGGCAGGTTGTTACTTACACGGTCGCGTGTCCGGCACGTGCCGGGGAGGACTCTCGGGAACAGGTGCGGGCAGGCCCGTAGCCGTCCTCCCAGGTGCCCGGCGCCTACCTGACGGGGTCGAGTCTACCCGCAGGGCAGAAGAAGAAACAACCTAACCTCGAGTTTCAAAAGCTTTAAAATTTATTATCTGGTCACAGAACAAGTGCTCTGACCCCTGACCTTTGCTCGGTCACACGTTGGCGCGAGTATTCGGCCATGTTTTTTTCCCCTACACCTCTAGTACCTTCCGTGACTGCTAGCACCCAATTAGATCAAATGGTCATTGCCTCCAGTCCCGCGCAATTGTGATAAATGTGGGGCTGGGCACGGTAATAGGTCAGGAGCCGTAATTTTATTTTCCCTCGATGGATGGAAAAGTTCTGTCTTTTGCCACTTGAGATAATAAATCTTTTGTTCGCATGATATAAATGAAGGGGTGCTGGGAGCCATGTACACCCCCCCCTCCCATGCACACAGAGCTAGAAGTCAGGAAAGCATGAGTCAGATACCACCACCAGCTTGGGAACGGTAAGGCTGAGTGATAAATCAGTACAGGAGGGTAGGAGTCAGGCCCTGGGGCGCGGGACCACCGTTAGCTTCCCCCCGGGGCTAACCTGGGGACAGCCCCGCCTGCAATCACACACGGGGCCGTCTTTCACTGCTAACAAACTAGCCTATAAAACAGGCCACAGTAAGTAGCCTCCTTAGCAGGCTTTTAGGATGGACACTTTATGTGCTGTTTTCTGATTGTATATGTCAGTTCTGACAGTGCCCTATTTCTTGTAGCAGCCGCCTAGTCTGTTGACAAACTAGCCTACAAACAGGCCACCGTAAGTAGCCTCTTTAGCAGGCTTTTTGGGATGGGCTTTTTTCTCATTGCGTGCGGTTTTCTGATTGTATGGCAGCTCTGACAGTGCGATATTTCTTGTACCAACAGCCTTTCAAGGCTAACAAACTAGTCTACAAACCGGCCACCGCAAGTAGCCTCCTTATTATCGATTGTTTTCTGGTTGTGTATGACAGTACCATATCTCATGTAGGCAACTGACATACAATCAGACAACGTACAGCTCATAGTAAGAACAGAACAAACGCCCAGCCGTAAGCCTGCTTGGGAGGCTGCAAAGTTGTTGCGTTTGGATAGTGGGACAATAGAGAGTGTTATGTTTACAGGTGATATATAGAGAAGACCTTGATTTTCCCTTAATGCCCGTAGGGGGTAACTTACCACAAAGCGAAGGAAAAAAATACAACAGATGGTGACTATGTTAGGACGCACGCCCACTTCAACAGAAAAAACAAATTTTGCCACGTTTGTGAAACTTGCAATGTTGGCAATCAAGTTATCAAACGATAAACTGTACCCTTCTTTATTTGCAAAAAAATGTAGAAGATATCTGGCAAGCTCATGTTGACACCACAGCCTGTGTGGTGGCTACAACAAACTGGGATAATTACTGTGGCCGACAGGTACAACGTATTGTAACACTGGTGAAGTATAACACCTAGGTATTCTAACAATGTATATTAGCGTCACAAATAACACATATATTGTAGACAAACATTCACTACTTTCTGGCCCTAATATACATATTTAAAATCCCCAGATGTTATACTTCAACAGTGTTACAATACGGTGTACCTGTCGACCACCGTAGATAATAGTTTGGCCAAAGGACTAGACAGGTGACACACGTTTCCGTCCCTTGCCACTAGCACACCCCGGTATCACCCCCCTCCCTTCTCCTCCACCTCTGTCCCCAAGGACTTGTCACAGGTGAACGGTGTGTAAAATATGGCTGCGATCAGAAGGTAGACCGCCTGTACACCTGTGGGCACAGATCAAACCGCTTGCCGACAAACAGGTGTACAAAAACAACACCAGGTATCGCAACAAAACTACACGAAAAAACAACCACTTTTATCTACCACTATTTTTCTTTCTTTTTATTACATGGCACGGGAATCGAGTAGTTTGAGGACGTGAAATTTGAACAGGTTTTTCGCCGTTATTGAAAAGCCGTTATTTCTTATTTGGACAGAATGAGTCCCTTGGTACCACCTTTATCAGACAGGTGCGTCTATTGTTTAAAGCCCACCTGAGATTTCGGGCACGTCAAAACAATGCAAATTTTCCAGTTTTTTTTAAAGACACATGTTAAAAGGGCTTTTGCGAAATTGATGTTCTACTAGTATTTCCTATGTTTTGAATATCTAAGCATTTGTCAAAATAGCTATTTTGGGAAATGGTACTTACTTATCACCGAATGTATCAATTGAAAAATTTCGAGATGTTTCTGAGAGTTTCACTTACAGTAAGTGAACTATTTAGTCTAGCAAATTTTAAATCAGTCCTGAAATAATCATTACTCTTTAAACCTATGTTTCGCTCAAAGAACAACTCTTTGGGGAGCCTTCATTAACTTAACTTATCATTAAAAATGAACCTATTTTCGGACTTGACATCTTAGTCATCTAATAAAAGAATTAATAAATTGAATCTATGCCATTGTCTAAACACCTATCATAAATACTAAGGATATAAAGGATATAAAAAAGCAAATGGAATTCATACTAATTCTAAACACATGGAGTTAAAAAAAGTTCTACTTAGATAACTTTTATTTAGTGGGAATCTGAGACAACATTTAGAAAGGAAACCACCAATAATCAATATATCGAATTTGGAAAAATCACTTCAAAACTTTCTTATGACATTCCGTTATTGATTTAAAAGATCCACATGTAAAATCGCTTCGTTGTGAGGTTTTATCAATAGAAAAGAAAACACAGCTGTGGTAGGTGAAACTAACCCAGGTGTATGAATAGAGTAAAATACAATAAGCTTTTATTTCATATTTTCTTATTTAATTTTAGCGGTTTGTTCATATAAACGCATCGAAGGAAGGCATACAACAAACTACACGTGATCTCTATGCAGGACGTGTTCTTATTAATATCAATACCGTTACGTTCGACAACATCAAAACACGCCGCAATGATACTGGTGTATGAATCTTACCAACCCGCCCTACTACACAACATAGCTAAAACCAATGCACTAGCTACTCTTCAGGCAGAGGTTTAGGCTTCGGCTAATTTTTGACGTGTTTTCAGGCGTTTTTATCTGGCTTTCTTTTCTGTACTGGTATCATTTTTTTTACGCCAGCCAACTTCCTGGTTGCAAATAGTAACTGTCTGGCAAATGGATACTGCCTGGCCAATTTGATACTGTCTTTGCAGCCACCGAAAGATCTGCTTGGAGATTATGCACCAGCACATAGACACAGCCTTACACTACATGTTACATTCTATCACAAGCTCACGCGCTAAAAACATCCAGGAGAACATCTCCGATTAGGTAGAAAACAGCTCAGTGGGTGTCTGACCTTAACCGGTTCGGATTACACGAATTCGAGAGCCAAATTGAATAAGTGGCGGGCTGTATTCGCAGATTGTCGCAAGGCTTATCGTCACAATGGCTCCGTCTCAGCAGCTTCTGCCAAATTAATTGAGTGTTGAAGGTTCCGTGTGTTCCACCGTACCGCCTCGCTTCTCCCGCCCCCATCTGGGAAAAGTCCGGTCCCTTTTGTGTCAAACCAACGTCTCTGGCTTTCTCTCCACCTGTACCTGCCTTCTGTCTAAACACGCGAGGCTGGGCTGTGTACTGTGCACACACGTTCACCCCCTAATGTTTGTAATATGGTCTAATACCCGCCCTTAAGCTAGGTATTATGGGCCCGGCATTGTTGATACTGCAGAGGAAAAACTGTTCGGATAGAACTAACAGAGGGGAGGGTTTTGATGCGAGGAGAGCTAAGGGAGTAGAGACAAAGAGAAGAGTGGTGTTATTCGATACCGAGCTATTGAGACCGTGATTTCCTCTCCTCTTGTGATGCTGGGAAACTCCGCGAAAATATCGAGCGCGCGTCTTTGTTGGGAGTCCGCGGAGATGGCGACCGCGTCCCCGAGGAGGGATCGGGTCACTAGGTGTCGTCACCCCGCGCACGTCGGCCCGGGCGTGGCCTGGGAATAAAGCTCGGGCCGTCCCGAACCAATTACCTAAATTGTGCGGCGATTCGCCCCATTTCGCGCCGCGCCTGCAAAACCAATGTTTGGTCGTGGAAAATTAAATTTCATTGTCGCTCTACCCCCTCTTCTCATCGCGTTATCAAAACATCTGGTAGTGCGGCAAGAGGAGAGACCAGGCCAAGCGGTTCTGAAGTATTACCCATTACAAGGTAACACCGGCTATCCCAACATAGATGGGCCGTAACCAGTAACCTACCCCGTCTTTAAAGCACAGCTTTGGAATCGAACGCATCCATCTAAGCCTTCCCTACCTCCAACAAAATAGGTGAAAGTCATTCTAACCGGTCGGAAGTCATCTCTTTTCTCTCAAGCCCTCGCTGAAGTGACCGTTTCTATAGTTCTGAAAACTCTGTGGTTTCCGAGTTATTAAAAATTCATACCTGCCCGCCCCAGTTTTTCTGTAATCTTAAATAAGCGGCTGTGTTTCCGCCCATCTTTTCTCTCTCTGTGCTGGGGTTGACAAGAACTGAGTGGCGTTTGTCGCATTGGAAAAGCCCACGTTAAAAACACTGCCGTGTACGCAAGTCGGTAACACTAGATCCTCTTAAAAGATGACTCAATGTTGCGCAGTCCGAGATTTATTAGAATTAAAATCTGGCGGGGAGCGCTCCCTAGTGTCTATCGTCTTTCTTTCTTTATTTTTAGAGGCCGAGCGAAAATTATAAATGACGCTAGGCAGTTCCGAATGAAAGCGCTCAGTGCGCACGCGTCGCGTGAGGGAAAGAGTTGTGAATCCATCCATAGTGGCGAACAGGTGCAGCTGGTTTACAAAGCCAATATATTTTCTAGCTTGTCTCGGGACCCTATAGGAGTGTTGTCATCCTTGGCTGGGTGTTTTGGCGCGGACTGAACGGTCCCTTCTTGCCTTCCAGATGATGAACGGGAAACAGCATATCAGCATGCACCCTCCAATAACTGCCGGGCCCAAGTACGCCCCTCTCCACCGTACGTCGGAAGCCATGCGCCGGCACTGTATGACAACCCCCCCGGTACGTACGTATGTATATATGCATTAAGCCACGGGCACCAGAACTTGTCAGCCCGGTATAGACTTCCTTTATGTTTTTTTCATCGTCGAACTCCAATAACCGTGGAGTAAAGGTTCATTTATGTGTTCAGCCATCCCTGTTCCATATTTTATGACCCAAGTCAGATTTTCATTCTGGCTGTGTTTAAAACACTATCTAGGGCCTATTCCCCTCTGACTCAAAACTGCATCTATTTGCAATTTCAGAGCAATATATTTGCGGGGTTGGATGAGAGCCTACTCGCTCGTGCCGAGGCACTGGCGGCGATCGACGTTGTCTCCGGAAGCGGTGTGAAGCACTCCCCGCAGCTGCTTCGCCCGGACACCGGCTATCCCGGCATGAATGGGACGGCGCACTCCCCGGCGACCTCCGTGGCGGGGCCGGGGCCCCACGTCTCACACCCTCTCCCCCACCACCCGCACAGCTTCGCCGACAGCGAGGCCTCTCCGTTCGATCAGATTCCAACGACTTCTCTGCCGTTAAGTATGAGCATGACGGACCCGAACCTGACGGTTTCCTCAGTGTCGTCCATGGCGCCCACACACATCCCGGGGATGCACCCCACCCCCACGGGCCAAATGACAGGCATGTCTCCCCACCACCTCGTCCCCAACCCCCACCACCCCATGTCTATGCACGATCCCAACGACACGGATCCTCGCGAACTGGAAGCCTTCGCCGAACACTTCAAGCAGCGCAGGATAAAACTGGGGGTGACACAGGCCGACGTGGGGCAGGCTCTAGGGAAGCTGAAGCTACCGGGAGTCGGGAGCCTGTCCCAGAGCACCATCTGCCGCTTCGAGTCTCTCACCCTCTCTCACAACAACATGGTGGCGCTCAAACCCGTGCTGGAAGCGTGGCTAGGCGAAGCCGAGCAGCAAGCTCGCGCCAAACAGAGGAGCCCCGACATCTTCAATAACGCCGAGAAGAAGAGGAAGAGGACAAGCATTGCCGCGCCGGAGAAGCGGTCGCTGGAAGCCTACTTCGCGGTCCAACCCCGACCATCCTCCGAGAAGATCGCCGCGATCGCGGAGAAGCTGGACCTGAAGAAAAACGTGGTTCGGGTCTGGTTCTGTAACCAGAGGCAGAAGCAGAAGAGAATGAAGTTCTCGGCGCAGCAAGGCGGGAGATAAGAGACCGCTCGCAGCAACGCCCGGTAGGAGAGAGAACTTATTCCACGTCACCACAGTACATACTTCTGATTACAAACTGTAAGATAGATCCACTCAGTCAGACTCCGCTATCGCACCGCCAAGCCCGACTAGTGAGACCCGCACGGGGAGAGAGACCGGGCCGCCGGCGATATCTTGTCGCCAAATCCCTGCTCAATGTAGGTGAATTTATTTCATCGAGTCTGGGCTACTGGGGGCCAATTTTGCCTTCAAGGTTCGATAGTTCGATTGGTGTAGTCCTGGGAATTGTGTATACATGTAGCAAACGCCCATATAGCACCTAAAAATGTGTACGATATTTCCATTTGAAATTAGCTCTGTTTTCGGTACGTGTGAATCAGTCGCTAATCACTTTAAGGATTTGTAACGAGGTGAAATTAGCTGACGATTTTTAGCGTCCCCACGCTGAACTGGTCATGTCAGAACGCCCAAATTTGAAAGCAATCGAGTGATTAGGGCAGAACAAATGTTACCTGTGATCAGACCGCACCAGCCGTAATGTTTACGTTTAGCCCGGAGCTATAACAAACTCCGCCGACGCCTTTTCACCCGTATTGTTCGGTGATTGATAGCGCTAAAATAACGGTCACAACAAAACCCGCGAAAGCACAGAAAAAACACGTTTCTCCACCTACTAGTACCGTCACCACCACGTTGCATAAAATAGTAACGAAGCAGGGGTTTCCCCCGCTTGTGTATAAAATATTTACAAGTCCTCCCTTATCTTCATCATTAAGTATTTATTTGGGGAATTCCTCGTTTGATTCATTGTGAATTTTTTACTCAGTCTAGTCGACGTAAGCAGGCAGTGTAGCCATATCTGTATTCGGGCGGGGAAAATTCACACTGGTATTTATTTGCAACAAAGAAAAAAGGTAGGACAGCGCCTGTCTTGTATATATGGCAACGTTGTGGCATTGCTGGCATCATAGTCTAAAATGAACATGCCACCTATGCTCGATACGTGTTCTTTTTATGATGTTATTTGTGTATTGTAATGATATGATCTATAATATATACCGAAGAGCAATGATATGTTATTGTAAGACTACAGCAAGATGTACAAATTAAAAATGAGGAGAATTTTAGATGTGACGAAGTGTAGGGCTAAGATATGTACATGGAGAGCGGACCACCCGGCTTTAAAAGGGTGGTGTGCATTTTATACAGCGATATGTGTAGGTTATGTAGCAGAATTCACTGTGTTTGTCCAGCTACATTGTAGAGAAGGGATCCTAGTACTCTAACATTGTTCTACATCTCCAAAACGGCGGGAAATAAACGCACCCACCCGCGGGGGGTACGAACGGTAGGTAGAATTCACCAGTGTAGACAGTCAGAGTTCAGACAGAGCTAGAGATGTGCATGGCTTGTTTCAAATTTCGGCCTGGACAAGCTCTTTCACATATTCCCGTCACCGTTTCAAACATAAGTGTTTCAGCCGTCGGCTTGTCTTCTCGTCTTTACCAGATATTTTTCAATAAAAGGCTTTGAAAAGAAAGCTGTAAGCTCGTTTCAGGAATCCATTTCCTCTTGTGTCAAAGAGCCCGGGTTTGTGTTTTCTCAGGGGAGGGGGGAACACAACAGTAGCAGATGTACCCTTCTCTCACCAAGCGATGTTTATGAAATAATTAATTTTGTTACACGCGATGGGGAGGGGTTGGACTATCGCCAGCCAATCAAGTGATTGACTTTGCAATTATTCTATATCCCCGTGGGCTTTTATCTAAGTGCAGAATGTGACGGGAGAGAAAAAAACGCTAGATAAAAACGTGAACGTATTTGGCTAATGTTTACAATATGGAGAAGATATAGGCATGTAGGGACGGTATGCCTTACGCTTGTGGCTGTCTGGAAGGCTTATTACGTTGCGAAGGACGAACACACAATCGATGCGGCATTTTCTTTTATATCGAGGGAGGTGCTGGCTACAAAATAAAAGGAGACAGGCGTGGTGAATATAGAGCCTCTTCGCGTGCGAGACGAGGCTCTGTCATGTCGCCCCAGCGTCAGAACCTGAAAGGAGAGACGAGTCTGAAATTGTCGCATCGAATGATGGCGAGTTGGAAGTCAGATTCGCGTGGACAGCGCTCCTGTCGAGTCCTTGTTTCAATAACGTCGCCTGGAAAGAGAGATTCGAACCCGTAACCCGTGATCCCAAGAGACTCGGCGCTGCCAGGGAGAGATGCCTCCCAAGGGAGCTGACTGTATAGCTTCCATTTCGACTTGCCTGTAATGTGCTTTACCGGGGTGGATATGTTACACGTACGCGTTACCTGCATGCGGGATTCCCATCTACTGTACTCGTCTTAATTTGGCCCATTATTCGTTATGAATGTCCGCACATTACAGTACAATTTGCACCGCCTGAGCACTTCTTAGTGCCCATCCAGGTTCGATTTGGTGCCATGTATATTTGGTGCTCAATGGTTTATGTCGATGCGCTCGGCCAAGCCGTTACAAAATGTAATATAAACTTGCCGGCCTTAATCGAGTGAATCGCCACACTGTGTAGCCAGACAATTCCCCGGGTAGACCGTTATGTTTCTACTCTCCAGTGGGCTGGCTTAACCACAACGACCCCCCCCCAAACAAAAACCCTAAAGAAACAAAATGTACGCTTATATTATGACATTTTATAAAACAAACGTATATCTTACTGAACAAAGGTCTCATAATACAATTATCCTGTCATAATATCTGATAAAATAAAACGAAAGCATAATGTGCAAACATTTGGTATAGCAACACCCTTAATTGTGATACGTGGTAAATTTTTGTAAAAGGAAAAAAGTATTTTGTTGCTGACAACACAGAAGATTATTGTTGGCTTTTATTTCTATAAATAGGGATCTTCAAAATATTGATCAAATCCTCTTATCATCCCAATCAACAACAACGACAGAGCTATCGTGCTATTTTCAAAACAGCACGTGAATAGGACGGTTGTACATGTTAATTTTGCCAATCAACAACAACAGCAGAGCTATCGTGCTATTTTCAAAACAGCACGTGAACAGGACGGTTGTAGATGTTGATTTTGTCAATCAACAACAACTGCAGATCTATCGCGCTATTATCAAAACAGCACGTGAACAGGACGGCTGTAGATGTTGATTTTTTTGCCCCACTCTACAGTCATGTACATCATATCCCTGGTTGTAGATGTTGATTTTGCCAATCAACAACAACGGCAGAGCTATCGTGCTATTATCAAAACAGCACGTGGACAGGACGGTTGTAGATGTTGATTTTTTTGCCTACACTAGACCCACTCTACAGTCATGTACATCATATCCCTGGTTGTAGATGTTGATTTTGCCAATCAACAACAACGGCAGAGCTATGGTGCTATTTTTAAAACAGCACGTGAACAGGACAGTTGTAGATGTTGATTTTTGCCTACGCTAGACTCACTCTACATCATATATCCCAGCTTCTTGTGAATTTAGAACGAACCGACATGAAACAGGACCTTTGCGAAGTAAAAGCCGACCCGGGGTCGCGCATCGTACGCCTTCGTCTCTCCCGATAATAGAAAAACTACGGCAGGAAATATTTCTTCTGCCTTCGCGAGCGGGAGGCCTAACCTCCCGGCTCTCATCGGGTACAATCAGCCAACAATCGCAGCTGGAAATAGCCGAGGAGAAAGCACGCAGACTCCAAGGTTGAAAATCACTACCCGTGTAGCTGACAAACACAGGGGAACGTTTGTTTGTACAGGCGACTCACAGGTAGAACTAGGTACAGGAATTACAGTGATAATATGATGGAATACGTCGATGAAGGTTAGACATCTGGGTAGTAAGATACTGGATATGATTTTGGAAACTCAAAAATCAAAAATCTTATCCAGTTGCTTGAGTAACCGTTTTTTGGAATATGATAGAATGTTGCACAGAAAGTTGGCTGTTAGAGGAGACAAATTTACAAAGACTGCCAAGTAAAAATGTACACTATTTCATGCTTATATTGTGATAAAGCTATGTACTTTGGTACATAGTTTTTACTTTTGGTGAGGGTTAATTGAATTTCGAAAGGACAATCACTGCAGAACCACTAAAATATGAAAATTGAAGAATTAATACGTTGTATTGATGGGGATATCGGGAAGAGATAATAAGGATAAACATATGGGACTGTAAGTTTTTTTCTGTTTAGACTTCTATTGGAGTCAGATTATAAGATTATCTTGCCCGGAAGCTAACAGGAAAATACTAGTACAAGAAGAACAATAAAAACATATGACTACTTTAACATAAAAGCTAACTCTAAATGTAAACTTATCAGGTTTGACTTCGTCCTGTCTTGAAGTACGTCTTAAAGCTTGCGTAAAGGTACACACAACGGAAGCTTTACGCATGCTTTACGTTGCGCGTAAAGAATGGATATTTTTGTACATGTGGAGTCCTGTCGGAAGTGTGTAGAGAGACGTACAGCCCCTGAGGTCGGGTTTGACGATGATGGGGTCCGTAAGGCTGCCGGGCGGCGGGCGGCACAAACCCGGCGTGCGGCCCGTGATTTATCCCTTAATATCCGAGTATTAATGGGGTTGGGATGAGCAGGCTAGCCGGGGTTGTGAGATCGGATTTGACAAGGGGATGGCACATCCTTCTAATCAGTACTGACGGAGCTGTCTTTATACGTCCGTCCTCACGGGTATAACGGCTACAGCGGGATAAAAAACACAACTAGTAACGGACCGTACATACACAGCGATAAAACAGGTTATGACTTTTTTTCAATTCTTGAGTTAGCAAGAGCTGTATAAATACGAGCTCCAAATATTTCTGACAAAAGTGAGCACTGAGTCTGATCAACCTAAATTGATCTACTATACTTTGTCCTTATGGTTAAGGAATATGATGTATTATTTCATTAGTTAGTTAGTTAGTTAGTCCGATGGTTTTCCCAATTTTCTTATTCATCTATAATAATTATAATTGCCCTTTTTCTTTTATTTGATCTTATTTACTTTACTTATTTATGTGTGTTAAAATCATCAGTAATTGACATGACCATAGTTGGGATACCCTCGATAAACCTTGAAGGTTTCTGGTCTCCTCCTCTTCTCCTTCAGCCCCTTCAACTTGCTACATAATGTAACCCAACACCACAGGGTGTCTGCTACAGCACCAGGTACCATGGTGACAGCCACCTGGTCCAGGTCATTGACCTTTTTTGTTTGGAGAAGAAAAAGAAGAGAAAATGGAGCAAAAACAACATGTTTTCCTTCTGCGAAGGTAAACATTACTAGAGACTATTTATTTATTTATTTATTTCACCACAAGACAGCTGGGTTGCCTCTTCAACTTGTAAAAGTTGATTTCCAAGTAGGCCCAGCATATACAGGACAAGACATGTTACATTCAGTCAGGAGACAAGAGTGGACAACATTCAGTAGAAAGAAATAAAATCCGATATGTCAAAACAAGATCATTGTCCATAACTCAAAGTCTTAGTTTAAGAAATCTATACATAGAATGTTTCTATTGTCATGGCAAGACGCTTTTAATGTCCTGATATAGAAGAAAAGACAAAAATTTACAATATGGTTCTATACGCTGTTATATACTGAAGTAGATGATTTAACCCCAAACACACATAGACAGAATAACAGTTAT
Organism: Branchiostoma floridae x Branchiostoma japonicum; assembly: GCA_013266295.2. NCBI lineage: Eukaryota > Metazoa > Chordata > Leptocardii > Amphioxiformes > Branchiostomatidae > Branchiostoma > Branchiostoma floridae x Branchiostoma japonicum. Next base: position 5,615,176 of record CM023827.1, on the reverse strand, counting down.
TACAATAACATCACTCGGATGTTCTATATCAACGGTTTACGGTCACCGTAATCTGTTTTATTTCTAGCTCTGCAACAAATATGTAGAAATTGGTGCAACTCGGCTCTTAGCAGCACCATCGATTTTGTATTTTATAATCCATTCGCCGGCTATCACGACACTGTAGATTGACTTATAAACTGTGCAGAAGTACCGTAAAAACGGGAAATTACTGCACTAATAATACTCACTAAGACTTAACTGCTATCGCATTGTAATGCATTTGTCATATTCAGCTTGATTTTATTCATTTTCAAGGACAGGACCAACGAAATCTTTTCTTTACGCACACCTTAAAGCATGCGTAAACATTCCCTTTCTTCATTTGCGTGTACCTTTACGCAAGCTTTAAGGTGTGCTTAAAGATAGGATTTCGTGTAGTGATCGTCCTACAAAAGGTTAAACAATAACAGTAACAGAAATGTGTACAAGATTACGATATAAAAACCCAGCTCCTAGCTGTTCTATGCTAACAGAATGGAACATTTTTTTTCTCCATCTGGCCTACATGTGGAAAATGATTGAATCAGCAGTTCATCCGGGGAGAGAAACAAATTTAAAGAGGTGAGCGCCGAGTCTGCTGAGGGGACATAAACTATAAAGCCGTAGGACGGCATTATAAAACACATCCAGCCGCCGGAGGACGGGCTTTAGGGCCATTGTCACAAAGCAGAGGTCATCGGGAAGATGGACCTGAGGTTCCACGGGGGATGCTGGGAAGTGTAGGGTCGCCATGAACCGGCTTCCACGGGAGACCTTTTTTTACGTGCGTGACTGTGGAGGCCTGCTGGATCAAAGCACGGCAGTGTAATAAACAATCTATTCGCACACACACACACACACACACGAAACACAACAGCCAGACTTCAGTTAACCGCCTTCCCCACTTCCCGCTACTGAATAAGAATGGAAGGGGGAGGGGAACCTGTTCGAACCTATGTATTAAAGAACTTAGCCTCTACCAGGCCTTAGAAGCGGCTGGAAGGAGTCGAAATTGGCCAAATAGCCAGATAACATGTCAGGGAAAAGGTACACAGTTTAGTACAAGTGGGCCCCACGCTGTCTGAAGTGGCCACTCTACAACAGTAGTACTCATCACACAGCGCGTATCTCAGGCCCTTATGCACATGGACAAACATCAGTGTAAATATATTTGTGAAGCCTGAATGGGCTTACACCAGACTGCCGTTCACACAATGTGTCTCTGGGAGCAACAGACAACATGGAGGTCATAGCTACATGAACGGCTGACTCCCCATGAACAAATGCTCGTGTTAACATATCTATTCAGCCCCAGTGCCCTTACTCCGGATGGTACTCACATAATGTGTCTCTCCGACCTATGGAATTACGGAGGTCAGCTGCTGAGGCGGATTAATACGCATTGCTAGATGCTAGTGTAAACAGACTATGTTGAATCTGAACGGTAAAATGGTACTCACACCAAGTTTTCGCTGGACCTTCGCACTTTGAACTTAATTTTTGGTAAAAAGACTTATATAATAACTATAGAGGTAACATTTGCAAAGCAAATGGAGAATGTTTACCTTCACATGGGGACGGTCTAGCCTAACAAACTATTGAAATTCTTACTGAAATACATTAATTTATATAGTGACCAGCCCCTCCGACTTGCTACATAATGTAATCCAACACCACAGGGTGTCTGCTACAACACCAGTTACCCTAGCCTGGTGACAGCCGTCTGGTCCGGGTCATTGACCTTTTTTTGTTTGGAGAAGAATAAAAATAAACGGAGCAAAAACAATATGTTTTCCTTCTGCGAAGGTAAACATAATAAGTTCATTGCAAATTCTTCTCCGAAGGCTAATTGCAAATAGCATGTAAAAGATGAACAAGCAAAGAAGGACAATATACAAGCGCAGAAGTCAGCTGTTATTGACATTAACATATTTATGTATCATCAACGAACTCGGTATGTTTACCGAAAATGGAGGTACCGACACTACTGGGCTGTGTGTCAAGATGCCGAAATAAAGTATATATATAATATATATAGACAATGAAGAATTCGATTATAAGGCCAAGCGAACATAGTTCATTGGTTATCGGATCTGGCGCGAAAAAATCTTATCATACATGTAAGGTGGACCAGTCGTCATCTTAATTATTTATTTATTTGTCTGCTTATTACGATCTACCACTTTCGTGGAATGATTGACATAACAGGTAAACATACCCCATTCATAAAACAAAATGATACAAGATAACGTTTTACTCAATAAAGCAAACGGTATGCAGAGCATCATCAATGTAAGATATCCTGCAGTCACTAATAATATAGATTAATTACTGTACTACTAACATTAATAGTACAAAAATATGCCAACAGATTATAGATACTATAACAATCATGATCGTCTAGACTTAAGAAGACATTGACTAGCACATGACAAAGAGAATGTCTTAGATCGCGCAGTAGTATAGGAACAGAACTTAAAGATTCCTCAGGTCCATTGATTTCCGTTTCAGGGTGGATCACTGAAGAAAGGCGGGTTCGTCTGACTGGATCTTACCTCAGAAGGTGGATTGGTCCCATGGGACAACATGGACTCTTCTGACAGGCATCCAATGCAATGGATGAGGAAGTCTGTCTGATATTTACATCTACTGCACATTTCGAATTAGAGTTACATTTGAGCCCCCAAACACTGCTGACCTACTCCCGAACACCAGCCAACCACCAACCAACCATGGCCGAACCTCCCGTCCACACCCGAATGTTTGAAACATTTTAAAACATTCCGCTGGCGCAGCCGAACTGTAGCCGACCTCGCCGAACACCAGCCAACCACAGCCGACCTTGCTCCCGACCTACTCTCAACCATGGTTGTGGGGAGTTCGGCAATGTTCGGGAGGCCATATTCGGCTATGTGAGACAGGGGCTATAACCACGTGTTCGTATCAAAACTGGTGTTTCAAACGCCGGTACGCGGTGTAGATGGTATCTACCTCTTTATTCATTGGGTATATCGGAAAACCTATTTCAAAAGTCTCCTAACACTGTAACAGTTCAATTGTTTTACCTAGATGCACTTAGATCTGGGTGGAACAATTTCCCTTCCAAAGATACACCGTTACAACACACACTAATCTCGGACTGAATTACTAGCTATTCGGTGCTGTTGTTAGCTAATGTTTTATAATATGTTGCAGCTATGTATAGTTAATTCCCTGTGGAGATATCCACGCTCATTACTTAAATCCTATCACAGGGTACGTACATATGGCGTTATAATCTGGTACAATCATATCAATCTTAGATCTGCGTCGCCCTTTCTAACGTATAAAATGTCCGGAACAATGGTTGGAAGGTTAGAAGGAACATACACTCACACGAGACGCCGTCATTGTGTGTTTCAAGGCCGATTTATCGCGGTATAGATTGATGCGCTTACCTTTGGGAACAATAACAATGCTAGAAGCGCCACCATCACTACATGATGTTATTAAAAACGTTCTAAAACATCTCTGTAGGATAACAGAGAGAAGTGCCTACTACGAATTATTTCATTAGTTCTTTAAATTGTTTTTGTTTATTTCCTGCTATTATTGTTTTCATTGTTTCAAATTTGGTTCATCTAGTAATAATGGCAATTTATCTTTTAATTTTGTGTTATTGGGGAGGCCTTAAGATAAACCACCAGGTTTCCGGATCTCCCATGCATGTTTATTTATTTCTCAATTGTTATATTTTGTTTTATTTGTCAGTGCAAAAACAATAAACAAAGAAACATATACACGGTTCTAATCTGGTTTCTCGGCTGTGCCTCTGAAAGTATGACTTACGCGAATCAGCTACAATCTACTCAATATGTTATCCAATGGCAGATACATTTATAGCCCAGCCCGTCGACTACAATTGAATTTGTTCCTCTGCTAGCGTTGCGGAAACGTTTCAATTTGTTTACTCTCGTAGAATAATTATTGGCTGTATTAATCGACCGCTCGGGGAGCTATAACACCATCAAAACCCCATTTCTCGTCTCCCGACCGGAAAGGGCCGTCTGAAAATGAGTTTCTGTACAGGGGCCATCGCCAGGCGTAATGAATATGCCTTCCTTAGGGAGCAGGCTGCTACAAGGTACACGTCTGGCTGCTCCGCTGAGCACAAACTACCTCTACAACCGGAGGCGTGCAACTGCTTAACGCGCGTTCGGATGGTAGGTACAGGAAACGGCAGTCATTCACACACGTGTGTTGCTGTATGTATGTATGTATGTATGGATGGATGAATGTATGTATCGTACGTGTTGTATAACGTCACAACTATGTTTTCTTGGGTCTTTTTTAATGTTACGAATGCTTAGAAAAGTATACCAATTCAGGCAAGGCGTTGATTTGGCCACGGTTTGTCTACCGTTTCAGCTTACATTTAACTTACAGTATTTTCAGCCATTAGTATTCTACACTACCACGAAAATATGAAGATTGCGCCATAGGTTAAAATAAGGTAGAAGCTTAAGTAGCGCACACCACACACACGCGCGAAAACACACACACATGTTCACACGCACGCACATACGCACATATACACACACACACACACACACGCATACACACACACACACACACACACACTCTCACACACACACACACACACACACACACACACATACACACACACACACACACACACACACACACACACACTCACACACACACACACACACACACACTCACACACACACACACACACACACACACACACACACATGCACACACACACACCCACACACACACACACACCCACACACACACACACACACACACACACACACACACACACACACACAGGGAGTCAAACACGTTAAAATACTTTAGTGTTCGCTCGACAGCATCTGTCAATACGTTTTATCGATTATCGGGAACTAACGCTCAAAACCTTGGATTATCTGAATGTCAATATTTGGGAAAATGTAAGTCTGGTCTGATGCATCTTAAGGGATGGGAGAATTATCTGAGAAACGTGCACAACTAAAAAAAGCATGTAGTTTTGTTTGTTTTGTGTCATTTTCCCCCGGTTTAGCTACTTTTTCGGGTGTTCCGCTCACTACTAGACATTTTAATAAGTCAATTCACAAGGAAACCTGTAGCACAGACACTGTTCTACCACAGTAACAGTTGTTGTGAAGATAGACCACGGTCTCTCGCTGTGCGGCCCCTTCCCCAAACTTGTTGTCCTGTTTGGAGGAGAACAAAAATGTAGCGCACCGTTGTGTCCAGAACCGTGCTTTATCCAGAATCATGCTCAACCTCGGTCCTGGATAGTCCACGTTCTTGGGATACGCGGACACTATCCAGAACCGTGCCTGATCCTAACCCTATCCATAGAAGTAGATAGGCACTATTCTGGATACAACACACACCGTGCCTATGGATGTGGTGCTAACTTCAGCCAACTCTCCTACTCTGTCCTTGAAGTGATCGAATTTAATCCACAGAAACACCGGCCGCCAGATCTCCACGGTGCAACCAGATCGGTTCCTGCACGTTAAAGTCCTCAGCGAGAATCAAATAAACGACCACTTAGATGTTTGAAGACGGGTGGAGGTACTTAACAGTCTGTCAGGAGCGCTGCTTCGGTCTAATTAGGCCTGCTGGCATCCTAAAGGTACGGCGGACCATCCGAGAGCAGGAGTAAAACTTGAGTGGGAGGATGGTCTCCGATGTACCATCACGGTTCTTCTGAACTCTGCGCAGTTTTATCAACTACTCGCCGCAGAGTATCGCTGGTGTCTCGTAAGGTCTGCAGCTGGCGTGCAATATGGGAAGACTTTCTTCACCTGTTTCATGTATAGATCTACATTTGCGCTGTTTGACTAGCTTCTTCTTCTTCTTCTTCACCGCATATCAGCGCTTGGCACTGAGGCGGACCGTTAATTAGCTTATTATGTTTACCTCCGCAGAACGAAAACATATTATTTTTGCTCAGTTTCTGATTCTTCGTCTCCAAACACATAAGGTCAATGCCCTGGGCCAGATGGCTGTCATCGGGGTAACTGGTGCTGTAGCAGACACCCTGCGGTGTTGGATTACATTATGTAGCAAGTTGGAGGGTCTGGTTACCATATATATGAATGTGTTTTAGGAAGAATAAACAGAGCAGTAGTTTGTTGAGATAGACAATTTGAAGGGAAACATTATGCATTTGCTTTGCAGATGTTACCCTTCTTGTTCTAGTTCTGTTTATGCATTTTGTTCCATAAATCTGTATACGCTGGCTTTACTTTGATAGGTTTATACTTAAAGTTCAGATTTCATTTGATGTGGCCGTGCCGAGGCGCTAAGTAATGAAAGTTTTTCCTTGGCACCACGGCTCCGCGCAGCGTAATAAAATCCATGATGCCCATTGCCTACCTCACGTCTTATCGATCAGACTCCTCTAGAGTTTATCCTTTACTGTCCAGTGATACGTACAGGCTCTGTCTCACACCGCAGACCTGCCATGAACGCAGCCTCAAAACTGTTAACACGATCCACTCCAGAAACGAGCATCACTGCACGAAAAGGTAGATTTACCTTTGGTAGTAAATGTCACTGAAGTTGGGTAATGTTTACTTTGTACACCGAAGTCCATGTAATTTCAAGACATAGATGTACAAAGTAAACATTACCCGACTTCACTGGCATTTACTACCATTGGTAAACCCAACTTTTCGTGCAGTGGCAACATCATATGAAAAAAAAAGTAAGTAAGTAACAAAAGTTGCTAAGAATCACAGAACTTACTTTGGACATAAAGACATTTCAGTATAAAGTCTGCTCGTAGCTATCAATCTATTTCATGACCATCAATCAATCAAAGACATTCAATTACGTGCGTCTGCCACAATGGTCCAGTAGCAAGGGGTGAATTATACCAGCTCCATTTTCTATACCGTACCTGCCTTTGGAGGATCGTTTCGAGCCCTGTGGTTGGCCGCTTGTTTATCCATTCTGCACACAGACTCGGACAAGTAGGAATTGGTCATTCAACGCCGACATAAATCCCGACTAAGCCTGTATGTTACGAGAGTGAATGGTCTCTGGGAGAATACAAAAACTACAAAGGAATGCTCGAGCTGTGGCCTCCGAGGCGCGGGCGGGAGTCTTTATTTGCCGGGTGAAACAGGAGACCTGTGTGAAATAAACCCCCAGGCCGGCACACGGGCCCGGAGCGGCTGTTTCTCGTCCGTATAGCAGGCCCAGAGGAACGGGAAAAAATCCAAGATTTATTGCAACGATGGGCGAGAGGAATCCGTGGAAAATGTATTGTCAGAAGTACTGGCCGCCGGCTGGATACAGCGTCGGTAGTAGATAGGAGCGGTGTTCTACAAACCAGGGCTGGCTGATCTGAAGAATCAGGAATCTGCACTAAATCCATTCTTTACACACATCTTAAAGCATGCGTAAAGGTTCCGTTTCTTCACTTGCGTGTACCTTTACGGAATCTTTAAGGTGTGCTTAAAGATAGGATTTCGTGTAGTGCAGTAATTGACCAATCAACTTTCAGATAAAAGACTTTTCAGATATTGTTAGATCTACCACCACTACTACTACTACAACTACTACTACTACTACTACTACTGCTGCTACTACTACTACTACCACCACAACCACCATCACTACTACTACTACTGGTTCTACTACTACTACTATATCTACATGACGGTTCTAAGATAGTTTTAAGAACGTGGTATGTATATTAAAGGACTGTTGTTTCTATACCTTCTGATGCCATTGACTTTGAACATGTTCCTTGGTATCTGGCGAACTTTGGACTGAATCATATCAATGAAGTTCATGCGTGCAGCGATCTTTACTTATTTTGTAAAGGGAAAAAGACCATTCTAAGGATGCCGCGCTCCCCACTACGTAAGGTATAGCAGTTGTCTTTAAAGCATACTTTTAAGAAAACCTTATGTCAGCAAATGTATTGTGAAGTTTCTTTTACATGTGCGTACCAAGCCAATGCGTCCTTATTATTTACATAAGTAGTATTTTCCCCACAATTTTTGCACTGGCTGCATAGAAAGATACGTCCTTTTAGTATAAGATTTATTTTTTGCCTATTTAATAAAAAGTTCTGAAATGCTACCATCCATTGTTTCCGTATCCATTCTCTCGATTCAGAGGATTCCATCGTTACAACATAGTTCTTAAAACGTAGAAAATGTGGCCTTACTCGGACGTGCTATCTTCTCATATGGTAAAGGTTATCATAAAGTAATATGACTTGCGTCCATGTCATATTTGAATAAAAAGATTACAGCTATCATTGTCACTGAAGCGACGAAAAACACACTTAAATCACTACCGATACCATATCGCCTCATCTCCATGTCGTTTTTTTGAGAGTCGAGCATTACGAAAATGCTGTTTGGAAATGTTATGGAGCCACCAGGGACCTATACAATTACTGTGGGAAAACTTATGTGCTTGGAGCCTCTGCATCATAAATCTGCTCACTACCGACGGGGTGGCGCTGACTTTGGTGGAAACATGCTTACTCAGAGGGGAAGTTTGTGGGCTAGCTATAAATATTTCATTGCAAAGTGTTTGGAAACTTTTACCGACACGGTAAACGTACATTTTTGTCGCCCGCGCTATGGAAACGTTTCGTGTTACAAGAACTGTACTGGCCGAGGGGCTAGGCTAACGGACACGAGACCGAGAGGTCGCGGGTTCGATTCCTGGCAATCACGGCAAGACGTTGTGTCCTTGGGAAAAGCACTTTACACGACTTCCCAGCTGTAAAATGGGTACCTGACTTCGGTTGGGGAGGCAAAATGCGGTGGAAGGAGAGGAATGGGCTCCGCCTTCCAATACCGTGCCCTAGATACAGTGGATTAACAACCAACTGCCTCTAAAGCCTCAAAAAGGCTATGGGACTACATTTACCTTTACAGAATAATTACAACTGCCACGTAACATAGTATCCTTTTGGATCAGTATTTGAAGTGATAAAATGACAATTGAGAAACAGACCAGCTTTCCACTAACAGTTGAAGTACATGTATTATTTTTTGTGGTGTAGAGAGTACTGACCTATTTGTTGATTGTTGTTAAGATTGTTATTGTTAAACTCTTATTTAAGTTATTTAAGTTTTTTGTTGCTGTAAATAATTGTAGCTATGAAGTTTGTAATTGATTATAGTTCATCTTTTAAATGTAAAAAGGACTCCAGGAAGACTAGTAAACATATTTTGTATTACTAATGGAGATTCCTAATAAACAGAAACACAGAACCAGAAACTGTTCTCAGCACCAAGGACAAGCACACCTTTAACCATTTCAGTTGCAACATCACATGCATCTACGTTTCCCCTTTCTGAGATATCTGACCGGCATGTGTACAATACGCCGATGGTGCAATCCTGTCAAAACAGTCACCGTGGCGGCTAGATCATTAATAGCTGGCCAAACCTCTGTATCTGTATCTGTATAACCGGTATAACCGCCCTTCGGCGTGACACACAAACTTCAGAATAAAAAAGTACATCATAGAGAAAAAAAGGTTATTTGGGATGACAAGACAGTTTTATCATCTTACAGTTGACACTTCATAACGTGTTGGCAGCAGTACACGTATTGACGGCACCATAACCATGTTTTCAGCACCAAGGACGGTGCAATAGCGGCAGTAACGACTGGGCAGTTTCGTTAATCACATGTGCTAAACACGCCCGATTATCTTACTGCGCAATAGCCGGAATAGCATAGCTAGCTGTATAGATCTGTTTTAGTTCTCACTGCACAAAAAACTATTCTTTACGCACGCCTTAAAGTATCCGTAAAGGTTTCGTTTCTTCACGTACCTTTACGCAAGCTTTAAGTTGTGCATAAAGAGAGGATTTCGTACAGTGTCAGTTGCTCGGCTTCGCTCCGTCCTATATCTAATTGGCCTGCTCTTAGCCATGCTCACCATGAAGAACTATTATGTCACGGACGCAGCTAAAGGATGGCGACAGTGCTTCGATTGTGGGGCAATGAGCAAGGGCTGTGCGTCGAATATCACCATAGAGACGTGTCTCCCATCCCCGCGCTCATTTTTCCCGCACGTAGGTTTACTTTTGAAAATGGGACCCGGCCGGTAATAGGTACCGGGGGATCGCCGTAATGTGAGAGGCAAACGAAGCTGTTTTAAAGGCAGAAATTGACTTGGTTGGGAATTGGACGAGGACCATGTGTGAAATACATAATGCGAGTGATTTCTGAGGGCGATTCCAATTTTAGACTTCAGGGGAGGGGAGGGACTGGACTTCAGTCGCGAATATTGCTAGATATCTGCAATAACTTATACTTGTATATAGTACAACGTTTTGACGTTGGGATGTGGCATGGAAATGTTAACTGGGGAAGTGTATTTATATAACCTGAAAAGTATCGTAGAAAAGGCGACGTCTTTCGTTTCTACGAACTCAATTTCATCATGACTCTAGCAACCTCAGAGCCGAGTTTTGTGTTTTACAGTGTATTCTGAGTGTATTGTATTGTATTTTGCCATCTTTATGTACGAAACACAACTGTTGTAACAAACTTACGGAAGGCACATCTGTGTCTTTCCCTGTTAATGTATGTTTGCATTTGTAAGAATACAATAAAGATAAGTCAACTCACTCAGTGAATGCTAACAACAAGGACGCTTTCAGGAAAAGTTAAACCTCGAAAAGGAAGCGGACTCATCAAATATACATGAAGGACCGCGTAAGTAGCATTCCTCCGGCGGGTCGGTTTCCTCCCCCCGCCTGTGTCCCGGGAGCGCCCGGTTTCACGCTAAACTGCACAGAAAGCAATTATTATTTTCCCTCGATTCCACAGAAAACCGCACTTTCCCCTCCCAAAATCTCCAAGTACAACCACTGCACAAAATTTATTCTTTACGCACGCCGTAAAGGTTGCGTTTATTCACTAACGGCACCTTTACGCAAGCTTTAAGATGTGCTTTAAGATTGGATTTCGTATACAGTGAACCAGCGCCGCGCAAACGAAGCGAAAACAGTATCGACACCTCTCCATGTAAAAGCTACCGGCCGGGAACATAAGCGCGCCGCCGCCAACGCACTTTATTAGCCATTTGTGATCGTTTGCCTGACCTCTGACCCGCCAGGTTGGATCAATAATGTCAACGTTGCCAGAAAACTATTATATTTATTTCCATAACATACTGTGTCCAGCCGCCGTGATATTAAAGATCGGAGCGCGGCGGTTACGACTGACTGTACACCAAATGCACGGGGAAGGGGAAATGGGCGCTGGGAAATTGGACGGCACAAACGCGAGGGTGTCAATTGCCACACATCCTGTCACAATTGAGGGACCAGCGGCCCTGATAGACCTGGCGGTGGGCGATACCACATCGGGAATTCAAAGAGGGGTGAGGGATAATTCCATAGGAGTTTAATAAAGTATCCAAAGTATAGGAAACCTATGGGTGGTGTATGACTAATAAACAAAAACTGGAGTACAATATGACTTGAAAATAGAGAGTACAAAAAAAATTTAGCTGGAATTTTTTTCCGTCACCCCCTATCAGATTTCTTGAGAATGGAATGGTCCGAGCGGAAACGCTTGGAAAAGTAAACTTATTTTCGCGCTAACCCAGGCGCACATGACCTTTCACATTTGCGCATGTTCCTCCGTAATAAAATCCTTCAGTCGGGCTCCCCTTACCCCGACCCCGGCTCGCCTTCCACGCTCCACATTCGATTACCGCTACGCAAAACACCGCCAGTCCAGACTAGCCCGTTGGATGCCAGGTGCCCTCACACAATGATTTAAAGGGGCATTATGTAACCAAAAATTAAAATATCTTAATTGAGAAAAATCTTCTTGTGATTGTAGTTTACTTCCACTTTTCAACATATTCATGTGCAATTATCTCACATTTCTGACATTTATGGTCGGCGCTAAAACAGCCCACACGAAGTGCACTCAGTTTGTTGCACCACCACAAACTACCAGAATGTAAACAAACATGGTTGACAGCTGTGTTTCCAACTTTTAAACACACTCGTACGGCGTCGTATTTTGGCACCTCCACTTTCTGGATGGCACTCATTTGCAATGGAGTTGGGTTGATTCAACTTACTTTGTAAAGAAATGGCCAGAAAATTTATCAACCTAATGCTACATAATGCAGCTTTAAGTAAGTGTGAGGCTTTGTTGTTTTATAACATGTGGTTTTTGTGTGTTTGTACGTACCCTAATTCAAGTAACGAATCCAGATTATCCCCAACAGAAGCCATATAAGATAACTGATTGCAGCTGATCGTGTGATAGATCAAATAATTGATTTTTAAGAATGCCATTCTGACCTCATTTTTCCTTAAGTATGCAAGTGGGTATCTATTATTTTTTACAATCATCGTGATGATATCTGATAGTGGGCTGTACTTATGCTTGTATAGATTTTTTTTCCTTTTCAATGGTACAAATAACAGGAGGCCTCAGTCAAAATGAAGACTCGAAAAAGAACCTCAAGGAAGCCTAAGGAACAGCGCAATTGCAAAAGATTCTTCGATTTGTTTATCCTCTTAAGCCAGTACTTGCTGAGAGCTGCATTAACTAAAATCCTCTATTACCATGATCTGTAAATTACCACAACTTAGGCAAGGGAGGTCAAAGGTCACTAAGTTTCAAATCACCTGATGACCCTTTATATTTTACAGAGACTAGGAAACAAAAAAACGATTATCATCGCCATAGAACGTACTAACAAGGTTCTAATACCGTACTTCAGCAACCAAGGCACATGGTACTTGACTAGGTAAGAAACTGCTAAGAACCATATAATACTAACTCTTCTATCCTGGATCCAGTTTGAGAAGAACACGTGAAAAGTCGGATTTATCAATGGTAGTAAATGCCAGTAAAGTCGGGTAATGTTTACTTTGTAAACAGTACCGAAGTTTACAATGGTAGTAAATACCATCGTATAGTCCATTTACTACCATCGTATAGTCCGGTACTGTTTACAAGGTAAACATTACCCGACTTTACAGGCATTTAGCCTGGGTACCATCCGGATTTTGAGGGGAGGGGAGGGAAGGGGAGCCAAAAAAGTGATTTTTTCGAGCGTAGGGGAGCCAAAAAAAGTTATTTTATTTTTTCGAGCATAGGGGAGCCAAAATCCGGATGATACCCAGGCTAACTGGCATTTACTACCATCGGGAAATCCAACTTCTCGTGCAGGGCTTGTTGTACCAGATTGACTTCAGACGCTGCCCGGGGCGCCGCGTGGCACCGCCGGCTCCGGTGTCGATCCGCTCCCCCGCCCAGTCGATATTCCCTATCGAGCCCTCCCCGCGAGTGAGCTACAGCGGCGGCCGGCAGGGACACACCATTAATGTAAAGTGTCAATAGACAAATGTAGCTACCGGGCATCATCAGGTAGTATATACACACACACTCCTGCACAAGTACACTTGGGGACATGAGGGTGCAACGGGGCAAGGGTATCGTTCTGTGTCTCCGGGGTAAGTAAGAGAAGTAGTATTACTGCACGAAATCCTATCTTTAAGCACACCTTAAAGCTTGCGTAAAGGTACATGCTTTAAGGTGTGCGTAAAAATAAATTTTGTGCTTTTTGTGTATTTAATTTCAGAAAACCTTATTTTATATTTTTTGTTATTGAATCAATATCCTTTTTGTAACTTAAGAAATAGTTGTAATGGTTTCCATACGAGAAACTGTTGTGATATTAAAAATGAAAATGAAATCTTTGCCTAAACTTAATCTAAACAATGCAGTAAGCTATCTAGATGATAGACGAGCGCTTCCACTTTGTTTAAAGCCTACGGCAAAAATACGGCGTTAGATTGGCGTCATTCCAGCACAGAATACAATATAGTACAATATACTAGTACCACAACAGCCCTGAAAACATCTGACTATGAGAAGCCATAGATGCACTGTTGGTAGGCAACCTTACATAATAGACAAGTCCTCGTAAATGGCCAATAGGTGAATGAACACCGTCTATATATAGCTACAACAATATATCCCACTTTCAATAGCAGTGCGCGAAACACTCGACTTGCGTGAGGGCGAACAATCGCGTTGAACTTAAGGGTCAAAATGTGGAAGTGACGTAACGCGATAAGTGCTGATACTGACGTCTGCGGTATACAAACGGGAGTCTGTAAACCCCCATTTGGAGCCTCACATGGCCTTTATACGGTAAAGGTTAATGCAGCATGGTTGCCTAGTTGCGGCCCGAGGAATGAAAGTTTCCGGAATGATTCTACTAATTCGAAGAATGACTACTCATTCGAAGAATGACTCTACTCTTTCGTAGAATGACTCCACTCATTCGTAGAATGATTCTACTCATCATATTCTAAGAAGGACTCTACTCTTTAAGTTGCTTTTAAAGATAGGATTTCGTGCAGTGAAGCATGTTTACCTTTACAGCGCTTAGCTTGGTGCAATGATAAAGACATCGCCTCGGTTATGGCACCCTGCCTCCTCCCGAGGGCGTTAGGAAAGTATCGGGAAGATGGTCCGTGATTGACAGCCGCAGATTCATGTGACACCGCCAACTGCAGGCAGCCAGGAGCACCCTGCAGGCAGAATCCCGGCAGTTAAAAACAATTAAGTCTGAAAGTACTGCTGACTTTGGCAGTGTGCCAGACGGTGTGCCTTGCACGACAGTCATGAACACGGCAAACTAGTATTCCTGTTGTTCGTAAAGAGGACAAATAACGGTAAAATTATTTGTGTGTCTGTCTGTGTGTATGTGTGTGTGTACTGTACGTGTTTGTTTGTGTACATGTGTGTGCCGGCGCGTGTTTGTGTATGAATGAATGTGAGTGTTTGTGTGTGTGTGTGTGTGTGTGTGTGTGTGTGTGCGTGTGTGTGTGTGTGTGCGTGCGTGCGTGTGTGTGTGATTACAAATGTCCAAATGTCGTGCTACAGGGAAGAGACATCGCTGCTACCTGACTGCCAGCAACATATAGAGCAAGTAGCGTAAACTCCCTGGCGGTGTTTGGTACTTTGCCAACTTTTCTTCCGACATTCTTTTGGTAAAGACACTAATAAAATACTCCTTGAGACTAATTGAAATAAACACGTATTGAATCAATCTGCTGTACTACTACTGCACAAAATCTATTCTTTACGCACACCTTAAAGCATGCGTAAAGTTTCAGTTTCTTCACTCGCGTGTACCTTTACGCATGCTTTACGATATGCGTAAAGATAGGATTTCGTGCAGTGTACGCAAACGTCCTAATCTGGTACACATTTTCCTCCCAGCAGAGTTGTAGCTGTTCTGTTATACGGCTGCACTTGGATCTCCCGTAAACACCACTGTATCTGTACTTTTTCAATGATTAGCCCTACACGTGCAGTAAAACCCAGCCAGCCATGTCCCGTTGTGATCTTGAATTTATCGTTTGTTGCCGACGAGGCGCTAGTTGGAAACTTTGGTTTACACGTCAATAAACATTCCATCAAACGCCGTCGGCGCTGGCGCGGTCGGGAGCATTGTGACTTCATAAAATGGTGGAAGTAAATTGAATAGTCCGCCTAGAGTGAAAAAAAATGTTTGTTTGAAACTTTTATCGTAATCCAGCCATTTTGTTTGGTTAGTTTCGGCAGCCAGGAGTCAATTAAAAGACAATTAAGGAAGGATTTGTAAGGGAATATTTATGTTTACCTTCGAAGAAGGGAAACATGTTGTTTTTGCTCTGTTTCTTCTTCTTCTTCTGCAAACACATAAGGTCAATGACCTGGACCAGACGTCTGTCACCATGGTAACTGGTGTTGTAGCAGACACCCTGTGGTGTTGAATTACATTATGTAGCAGGACAGAGTTGGAGGGGCTGGTCACCATATACTAGTATATGAATGTGTTTGAGTAACACTAAGAATAAACAGAGTAGTAGTTTGTAAGGCTAGACCATGTGAAGGTAAACATTATGCAATATGTACACCCCCACCACGTCCTTCATGGTATCTCCCACAGCCACGCATACCGTATTCCAAGGTTAGTTGTTTCAGAGAAAAGTTCAAAACTTTTCTTAATCCCTTTTTATTATTTAACAAGAACACTTGAAATCATGATCCTCGACATCTTTGGCGGACCCAAATATCGTTTGTCCCGTATGTACAAGGTACCTCATCAAAGAGAAAACAAAGGAGATAGTCCAGAGCCTGACTGCGATGAGAGAATCCACAGGATTACAGGAGGGTTTGGACAAAGTCAGCCTTTTATCTGGAAGGATTTGTACCTCAGATTGATATCTAATCCACTGATTTCTATCATTAACAACAAATTATGATCAGCTAGGGGCTCTTACTGTGTACTATACTCAAGACAGCACTGCACAACATCCCTTCTTTACGCACACCTTGAAGCATACGTAAAGGTTCCGTTTCTTCACCTGCGTGTACCTCACGTACGTAAGCTTTAAGGTGTGGATTTAAGTGCAGGATTTAGCCTCCGGCCCAAGAAGCCTTGTGAAGGCCAAGGACTGCACTAATCTATAATCTGTACAATAAAACGATGACCGGCAAACTTACGAACTACCAGTAAATCGGGTATGTCCTTCTAGTACGGTCTACTGATGGGGCAATACGTACAGAAAGTATATTTCATTGTAACTAAATGCATGTGGATGCTCTTACAACTTTATAATACAATTTAAATCGATGCCCAAGCAAACAAAAACAAATGTATACGTGATGTGTACATGTTATATACAGCTGAGAAAATGGCAAGAAATCTGTCAGTAAACAGTTGATTCTACGTCTTAGTAGTAGTAGTAGTAGTAGTAGTAGTAGTAGCAGCAGCAGCAGTAGTAGTAGTAGTAGTAGTAGTAGTAGTAGTAGTAGTAGTAGTAGTAGTAGTAGTAGTAGTAGTAGTAGTAGACTGTATCATTAAACAACAACACAACATTTTACAGCTAAGTATTGCTATGGTAATACAGCGTTCTTTTCCAATGGAGGAAAGAAGATATATTCAATACTAACAGAAAAGTACGGCTTTTGGTTACTTCATCAGTAACATTTTTTATTCCCTTAGCCCCCCTCCCCCTCCCCTGTACAGATTCAGATCCGCTAAAACCCTGTACAGACGTACTGTATGAAAAGGGCATCATGGAGTAAAGGAGAAGATACTCAGCACTAACGTTAACATCAAACTGCCGCTTTTGTTTACTACATCAGTACCATTTTCCATACCCCTTCCCCCTCTCTTGTACAGATCCAGATTCTCTCACTGCACGAAATCCTATCTTTAAGCACACCTTACGTAAAGGTACACGCAAGTGAAAAAAACGCAACTTTAACGCATGCTTTAAGGTGTGCGTAGAGAATGGATTTTGTGCAGTGGCTAAAAAGGCTGTACAGCCGTACAATATGACAAGGGCATCACGTAGGATCTCTGCGGCAGGACAAACAGCTCAAAGGCTCCGGTTATCGGTGGTCCCTGGAGGGGAAGCCTGTCTCCCATCCCCGCGGTACAAAGGCTCACAGGGACATTTATTACCGCCGTCAACCGTGGGCGCTGTCATGTACCCGGGCGTTATCTCAGCATGGTTTATAGCGCTGCTGAGGCAACATTCACTGTTGTTTTCATATCTTACAGCCAAAGATATGTAGCTTTTTTTCTGTGCTTCATATATACCATTGGTGGTTAGAAACGCAGCAATGGAGAACTTTGTTTCTACTATAGGTCGTGTAACACTGCACGAAATCCTATCTTTAACAACACCTTAAAGCTTGCGTAAAAGGTACACGAAAGTCAAGAAACCTTTACGCGTGCTTTAAGGTGTGCATAAAGAATGGATTTGGTGCAGTGTAAGTTACATCCAAGGCCTTAAAATTTAAAATGAACACTTTTCTACTGAAATTTTCTCCGAACTTGACATAAGTTAGACAAGTACTACTAGTGTCATGCTGCTTTATTTACTACTAGTATCTTGGGTATCTTTGCCTAATTTGCATAAATTTGCATAAAGGCCAATAAAATTACTTTGCCTCACCTGCACCTGCATGGCACTTACCACATCATACCTCAAAATGATTAAGAGACATCAAGGTATGATTTTATGGTACTGGCCTTAAAGTATGTACAGGGTGAGCTACGTTTGTCATTTTTAGGCCTCTTCTGAGAATCTTCCCCTAGACTAATAGGTTGTTTTTGTAGTGACGTAAAGAGTGGAAGCAACTTTTGTTCTACTTCTGTGTATAGCATGCTCGACGAAAATAGAAAGAAAATTTCACCCAATAGAAGCGTCCTATAGCACCATATGTAAAGAAAAAATAGAACTAGTATTATACCAGTAGCTACCCTACAATCTTACACTTCGTTAAAAACAGCCCGAATATGTGTAGTCCACATTTACAAGTTACATGATGAAAACATAGGAATGATTTTTTTATCAACTGTTAACATAACTTAATAACTGTTAAATTACATTGTGTTTTCTTTTTTAAGATCAATACATTCTCGTTATAATGCCGAATGTTTGAAGATATCCGTAAACTCTTTCGGCTGCTTCTGATAGTTTACGTGCCCCTGGAGGCTAGCTTATGAAACTTGTTTTGATGTGTGGCTCGGCGATTGTTTTAAATCCACGGCTGCAAATCCTGACATATGTCATGAAAGATTAAAGTTGACGTTATCCTTGTACACGTCAGTAACGATTTTACTGGAGGCAGGTTCTACGGCCACACCCAAAGGTCAATGCCCTCCCCAGAGGGGAGCAGTGACGCAGTAAAGCTCGTGCTATGTTCTAGCCTCGATGCCAGACTGTTTCCAGGGCCAATACAGAGGCCAGTTGGCCCTGCGGCTTAGGAGATAGCCTGTATACTAGCCCTGGCAACAGTCTGACACCCAGGCTAGTTATGTTCAGGAGCATTTGTGTAGTTGGCATCGCACAACCCGAAAAACAAGTTCCTTTACTTCATAGTACGTCTCACAACCAACAACCCTATCCAAAGATGAGTTAAGCATTCATTGTATAGTTCATGATATGCACGTGGAGTCACAATCTTATTATGTGTACCTTCCCAGAAGGAAACTGTATTGGTTTTGCTCTGTATCTTCTTCTTAGATTCAAACCAATGAGGTCAATGACCTAGACCAGATGGCTGTCACCGTGGTAACTGGCGCTGTAGCAGACACCCTGTGGTGTTGAGTTGCATTTTGTAGCAAGGGGCTAGTCACCATATACATGTATATGAATATACATGTATATGAATGTGTTTGATTAAGACTAAACAGAGCAGTAGTTTGTTAGACTACACCATATGAAGGTAAACATTATGTATTTGTTTTGCAAATGTTACCTTTCTACCAAAACTTTTTTCTTGTAGGTTACAGACGAAACCAAATGCAAGTTTCACTGTTTCGTTTAGGAGGACCATGCAAAGTGTTGAACCAACAAGAGGGAGAAAGCCATGGTCTGACGCTATCAGTATCACATCTGCAACTATCCTTCCTTATTTCTAGTTCATCCCTTTTACAGCAGTTCAAATGGACCCGCCCAAAGTGGGAAAGGTGTCTTGGCAACCTCCTTAGCCGCTATATCGGGTATCCGATAATCAAATTACTTAAAGAACCTTCGCATCTAAGATGGAAGATAAGATTCTAATCACGTCGTCTGGGGATCCGAGGCCTTGAGAACGGAAACTGTCGGGGGCACGGAGACCAAAAATAGCGCTAGATGGTTTAAGAGATATCATATTGAATAACAACAACAACAGAACCTTGAAGGGCTAGACTGAAATATGAAACTGTCATATTTGAAAATCTTGTTATAGTATCGTTGAATTACATAGTAAGTTTACTGGGAAACTGTCGTATTTCAAAATCTTGTTATAGTATCGTTGCATTAAATATGAAACTGAAAAAAAGACTGAAATATGAAACTGGAATATGAAACTGAAAAAAGACTGAAATATGAAACTGTCATATTTCAAAACCTAGTTATAGTATCGTTGAATTACATAGTAAGTTTACGGCAAAGTCAGTTTTGATAACATCGGGCACAATTTACAACGAGGCTATAAAATCGTCCCTACAAGTTAAACCACCGTTTGAAGCGTCATGAAATGAAGCTAAATCTTGCCTGAGTTCGGTGTGACCTCTGACCCGCACGCGTGTGGCCCCCCAGCCGTGTTATAAGGCGGAGATTGGTCCACAGCTTGCGTCGTTCCGCGCGGAGCAACGCGACACGACATCACATAAATCTGTACCAAAAAGGCCATGACACGCACGCACCGACCAATCAAATGTGCCGTTGTTTCGGCTTTACAGTTTGGCCCTCGACCTATGCATATTTCATCATCTCTTTCCATCCGTTGGGACTTTTACTAATCAATCACTAACTAAACAACAAACTAACAGATGACTGGTTCCAGACAGATCCAGAACAAACAGGTATCTGCCTGTCCAGTGTGCCATTCCCAGACCCACCATAACTTTTTACCTTTGCATATTTCCCTCCATCAAAGAAAACGATACTAACAATGGTCTGTATCCTCTGTAGCTGTGTCTTTTCAGCACTGGCTAGTTTTTAGGTGTTCTCTCCTTCTTTTGGTTTACCATAATTGTTTCGTTATTGTTTCTTAGCTTCATTGGACAGAATCCATTCTTTACGGACACCTTAAAGCGTCCGTAAAGCTTCCGTTTCTTAATTGCGCGTACCTGTACGCAAGATTTAAGGTGTGCTTAAAGATATGATTTCGTGTAGTGTATATGTGTCACTGCACAGCACTGAAAGCTTTATACAGTTTGGCAAGAAAGTCATGTTAGTATGTCCTTGTTCTGTTGAATTGTTTATGTCTAAAAAAAGCACAAGTTGTTGAAAAAAACCCGAGTCTCCCTTCCCCGGATCCCAGCTTCTACCGAAGATGATTTATGTCCTGTGGGGTCGCTCACTTCCTTTATTGCCTTTTACTCAGAATGCCAGTTTATGGCTGTTTTCTGCTTCAGTGCTGGTCAATGGATGGTGTCAGAAAGGCTGATTTTCCAGATTGGACGGTTCCACTTGCTGCCGAACCGAGCTCACAGCCCCACATAAATCCTGGCTTAAGGGGCAGGAGGGCGGCGGACTGCATCCGTGCATCACCCGCAAGCATCGTCACGCCACCGGAGATGTCCTACCCACGGAACCTGCCCTGGAGACTACATTTTTACCTTCGTTAGAAGGTTATGTTTTCGGTTTGGCTATATGGTGGAGTGGCTGTGGATGTAGGCGGCAGAACTCTTGAAGCCATGGATGGATGTTCTCGTTTTTTGGTAGACAAGTTATGGTTGGGGAGACGAAGGTCAAGTTCAAAAATAGGCCTTATGTGGACTTCCAACGTTACTGCAGTGGTCTCTTTGTGTTTTTTGGTTGGCTTGTTGTAAATGCCTTAATCATAAGACTGAAAGACACAGGCGTTTTGAAATAGTTACCACAATCTCCCCAAGCTTTCTCCATCTAGAAACCCTAAACACAGTTCTACTGAACTCATTTATAAACTATTCATTAGTCACTGCCTCCAAAGAAAAAGTCAACCTCCTAGTAATGTACGTAGAAACACCGTAGGTACAGATCTACAGACTAAGCATTTTTGCCTCTTTACATACTGTGTGTTACCTTGCAATTAGCGTTCGAGCATGAGTTTGCAAATGAAGCTGAATTGTTATTGAAACTGTGGGGAGAAGTGTATGTATGTACTTTACAACACGATGGTAGGATGTTTCTAGTATGCAATGTCTCATGGAATGCGGTAGAGACAGGTACTGCACCCATGTCCAAGCGTATAAACATCTCCGTTAAGGAAAAGAAACGCATCCAACATGTACGAATGCTGCCTTCTCGAATGCTTTTCAGATGCAACAATGCCTCTGTCACTGATACAAGCTTAAGGCGACTAAGGTATGTCGTATGGCACAGAAAGCAACAGGTATTGGCAGTGTATGCACCAGAACCACTACAGAGCATTGCCACGAGGAAAAAAAACCAGCACATACGTACTAAACAGCAGCGATAAAACATGTTCATACGCGTATTATTACTACGTTTACCCACAGACACGCACACACAGACACGCAAACACGTATACATACACATACAAACACACATACAGTATGTGTGTTTGTATGTGTATGTATAATGATACACACATTTTCCAACGTCCTATACTAAATCACTTTCAAAATTTCTTAACGCGGCTCCAGATGAAAACAATCTTTGTTATGACAAACTCTAGATCATGATCAGTGCCATATTGTATTACTGTTCAACAAATTCACAGCATAAGAAAATCTTTTCTTCTCTATTGGAAACCCTATCCTGTTCTCGTAATAGAATTAGGCTGTGTTCCCTTCGTGTCAAATGTACCAGCCCTTAGCAGCCTGGGCACAGATATCACCGACCCGATCTTTCACCTCTGACCCTTATCATTGCCACATAGACCCTCCATTTGTCATTGGCTAAAGTACCTTAAAAAGTCGTATTCTTTGTCTTAGCTTCACAAAGATATACAACGATTTACAAGATTTCCCTGTCCCTCCGTATGAAAAAACAACAAAAGCAGCAAAGGTTCCTTGGCGTGCCATAGCGCAAATATAGCCAACTGTTTGTGTGTAGTTTCTATTTCAGTCACTGCACAAAATTTCTTTACGCATTCTTTACGCACACTTGAAAGCATGCGTAAAGGTTCCGTTTCTTCACTTGTGTGTACCTTTACGCAAGCTTGAAGTTGTGCTTAAAGATAGGATTTCGAGCAATGTTTCCAGTTCAGTTCTGTTGAGACATCGATACAATTTCCAGTTTCCCTTAACAACATTTCAGAACACTGCAAGAGTTAACAGACTTGTGTGACAAGAGATGAAAGTTTGTGGGGTTTTTCTCCGCTACAAGTCGCCAGGTCAGCCCTGTCTAATAGCACTGATGACTCCGTAGTCACCAACAGATTGCGTCGTTCCAGTCCTGATCCTGCTTCCAGTCATCAATCTGGTACAAAAGGCCAGCGCCAAAGAAGCCGGGGCGACCGCAAAAGGCATGGCGACCGTCTCCCGACACAGGAGTAGTAATGGCCCGTATAATGAGCTTCATTAAAAATCTATCGAACGGAAAGTAGTAACATTCCATTAGCTGGTGGTGCAAGCCGCTCGGAACGTGTAAAGTCTGCGTTAATGGGGTTAGGAACCGAGTCTTTCGTCCGTCCAACTGGGTCAACCGGAGATTATATATAAACGACATGTTGCAATTGGCAAGCAAAAAGGGAAAGTTATCTGAGAAAGGTGATCATATACGGAAAAGTGAAAGTAACAAATGCAGCGCTGTGGAAAGAAGAAAATGTTAAACAACAGGTAATGGTGTGTTTCTAAGCCTAGACATTGCGTATAATAATGAGATTTACTGAGTAGTTTCTGCTCACAACGTCACGTTAGAAGCACGTGGTAGTCCAGTACTTAGCTATTCTGCTGGACACGGTTACTTTACTGGCATTTACTACCATTGTACACTTCGGTACTGTTTACAAACATTACCCGACTTTACTGGCATTTACTACCATTGGTAAATCCAACTTTCCGTGCAGTGTAAAGTTTCCGACCCTTCCAGAGACATGTTACCCGACTTTACTGGCATTTACTACCATTGTACACTTCGGTACTGTTTACAAACATTACCCGACTTCACTGGCATTTACTACCGTTGGTAAATCCAACTTTTCGTGCAGTACAGTGTAAAGTTGACGACCCTTCCAGAGAGTGCGTCTGTCTCTAGGCGCTGTGCATCCTGCGGTGTAAGAAGGCGTCATATGGCAGGGCTGGTGGCAGGTCGGTGGCAGGATGGCAGGAGAGATACCATCTGCGCCGGGAGACGCGATGGATAACGGCACAGCCATGTCAGTACGGGGTTTCGCGGACCGATGACTCCGCCCCCTTTGAGCTTCTAGCTCTGATTGACAGAGACGTGCTTCCGCCAATCAGATATAGCCTTTGCCTTGCATATATGATTTTCAAGTGCACTGTAAATGCTTGCCCGAGGGCTACTTGCAAATAATAGGAAGAGCACGAACAAAAAATGAAGCACAATACAAAAATAACATGTGACTAGTCTAAAAGGTGGCTCTAAATTGTAACTTGTTGGGATTGACTTCTTTAATTAGTCTAGTAGTTAATTCATGGCTTAGGGTGTTAGTATGTTGGCGCACTACCTTACTATTCTACATTATGTTTCTATTGCCAGTTTTTTACACTCCCCCAAATCCTATCTGTAAGCACACCTTAAAGCATGCGTAAAGGTACACCCAAGTGGAGAAACGGAACCTTTACGCGTGCTTTAAGGTGTGCGTAAAGAATGGATTTTGTGCAGCGAGAGAACGTTAGCCAATTCAATGACTTGACAAAAACGTCCCGCTAGTGTACGTCAAACCCGTGATCTACCTGCCATTGCCTAACTCATGTTGCCACTATGCCTGCCTGACACTTACGGCTCAGGAAAATTAGGTTTATTAGATTTATACCGATGGCAAAAAGATAAGCATTCAAATTTTCGATCTGGAGATGGGCCCGTAAAACCCCAGCATATGGTGCGGGGGGCGTCCGGGTGTGATGGGCCGGATATGAATTGGTTTGTTTCGGGGACAAAGTTTCCCCATGTATCAAACTGTGCGCACTTTTGTGATGGCACTGCACGTAATCCTATCTTTAAGCACACCTGAAATCTTGCGTAAAGATACGCACAAGTAAAGGAATGGAACCTTTACGCACGCTTTAAAGTGTGCGTAAAGAATGGATTTTGTACTTTTATTCCTTTGAGTTATGATATGGTTGGTACAATAGCATTGTCATAAAACCGTTGTGTTTTGGTGCACTTCATATCCGCTGTGAAATACACGTACAACGGAAGCATGATTCAGCAAAATACAACGCTAAATCCTATTCATTGTTCTTTTATAATGAAGAGGTCAGCTATAGCATTGTTCCTGTATTGTTGCAGCTTTGTTGCCATGTTCTAGCCATGGCGTATTTTGAGTACTACAGACATGAGTCACGTCCTCCGCGTGAGTTGTGGTAAAACGTTCTGCTGAATTGCCCGGATGTTTGTATGACTCAGGCCCGTGTGGAACATCATGATTGACAGGTCCCACGTCCTCCTTGTGACATCACCTCATTATGCAGGTCTTCTAAGAACAGTCGTGTCCTTGACCTTGGAACAGAGCCTGGATGGAAACATCGACTAAAATGGAAGGTGCGCTGCCACGACCCTCCAACTGGTGCTCTTTGTCATGTCACGCAGAGAAAAAAGAACATATAGCCAGGAAACTTGGTCCCAGGGGAGCGCCCCGCTTTTTTCACCCTTTGCACGCGAACGCTTTGAAACGATTGAAAGAATCTTAATGCTTGACACTCCGCCTGACTTTTATCATATGGAAAAACAAGTTGGTCACCATCGTCTCTTGGGAGGGGTAAAGAGCAAGAGGTGACATTTCAAAATGGCAACAAATCTTTAGGCACTTACTCCTTTGACAGAGTCCCGGGGTAAATTGCCGACAATCACATTGACAAATTCAATTTGGCGAGTTATACCTGCGAGGTATTTTCGCATCCAGATAGAATCCGGAGCGAAGACTAATAGGATAATGCGCAGCAGGAGGTGCGCAGCGGTAACCCCGGGGTCTCATGGGATACGGCGTAGTTCCCGGATGAAATATGGCGACGGCGCAGAGATCAAACGCGATAAGGGGAAACCTGCTTCCGGGATGTGTCCTATCAGATAAAAGCTGTGCCAGCAGGTGAAAACAGCAAATTAAGTGATAAAATGCGATTTTGTGCTGATCGAAATCACTGTCGTTTCGCTCTGTTGTTTTCTAGGGCATAAAATGCAGTTGATATTGTTCACAGAAGCCAGTGATTTAATGTTCACGTGATCGCTGAAGAGCAATTTTAGACAATCAGTTTGAAATGTCTGGACCGTACCAATATATTCACGGCAAAGTTATATTTTAAAAGTGAGAGGCATGTGTGTAATTCAATACTGCTGTTGTATAACTTGAATCTTTAACGTCAAATATACTTGCATGAAATTGGATAGGTTGTTAAGAAATCTTTAAAAAATGGAGAAAATGTGAACTAAAAAATATCATCCCGGAAAAAAATGGAACGTTCCGCCCCAGCGTGCGTGCGTGCGTGCCTCTCGGCTGATTGGAAGATCTCTCCAGGCGGCAACCTTTACCGGGTCTTACCATTAAGAGCGCGGGATTTCAATCACTTATCTCTTTTAGATTTCCTCTCCGTCACATTCCGCGTTTTGTTACCCATATAGAAACCTCCAAGTCACGGAGTCGCTGCCGCCTGCAGGCGGGGGGAGGGGGGTGGAAAGGTAAATGTAACTGGAGCTATAATGGATTGTATTACCTGCTCCGCGCCAATTCGATTCGGTCACAGTTTACTTGCTACCCATTTCTACATAGCCCGGAGCGCTGTTCCTACCCCCATTCATCACAATAATACACACAGGATGATGGTTTTTCTATTGTAGGGAGGGCGTGTCAATTTTTGTCTGTTGGTTTTTTCCGTAAATTAAACGGCAGCGGCGGCCTGCCTCAGCCAGAGGCTGCTGCTTGCCAGAGATAAGCCCCAGCGCGACAGGGTAAAAAAATAATTAGGAAGAAACGCCAGACCTCCCTTCCGTTGTACATTTTTAGAGGATAATTTGTCATATATGATGTAACTATTGTCGTTGAAACTATCCTAATGTTATTAAATATGATTATGTTCGTGGATAGCATTAACCTGCGCTAGTTTAGGGTGAAATAAAATGGAAAAAACTAACAGTAATTCTATACAGCTTATATTACAGTGGCTTAAAAGCGACAAACTGTACTCCTTTAGTGGATCTAACTCCCCTGGCATGTTATCTGTCTATTTGGCCAATTTCTACTGCTTCCAGCCGCTTCTGAAGCCTGGTAGAGGCTAATATCACAGGAAGATTTGTTCATTTTGTCTGATACGGAAGCCGACACCGAACTGGTGATACCATTTTCAACATATTCAAAAGTAAAAAGAAAGAGTTGACACTGATACAAACATTTTTATCCCCCCCACCTCTTGAACTGCACTTGGATTTACCAATGGTAGTAAATGCCAGTTAAGTCGGGCAATGTTTACTTTGTAAACAGTACCGGACTATACTATGGTAGTGAAATGAAATTTAACTTTTATTTACTACCATTGTATACTTCGGTAGTGTTTACAAAGTTAACATTACCCGACTTTACTGGCATTTGCTACCATTGATAAATCCAACTTTTCGTGCAGTGTTTCTGCAATAGACCTCATCCGTACACTACCGTAGTCTAACGTGAGATCGGTAGGTTGTTCTTTTCCCGGCCACCCAGTCGAGTCCGTTTATAAGTGCTACCTGACCCGTAAGACCCCTTCCTGCCCCCATGCTTATTGGTTTGTACCGGGGCTGGCCCAAACCAGCGCCCGTTTGGCCCTTCTCTCCCAGGTTTAGTCACTCGAAAAAAATAATAAAACGGCACCATTTTGGATAAACTTTGTCATGCATTGGTACGTTCAAGTGGCACTTTGGTAGATGCAAAAGTGACCAAGGATCAACTAAAACTGAAAAAGAGCAATGATATGTTTCCAGGAGCTCTGAAAATATGAAAAGCTTAAGTTTTTCATTAACACTTTTGAATACGACATATCTTCTAAATCTAGGGTTACCCTGGGTATTAAACTTTCCATCGAATTTCATCGGGCAGTTTTAAAGAACATGATGATATGTCTCTATTTGTTTGGTAATAGAAAAATGAACATTATTCTTTCTACCAGGCTCTTTTTTCGGACGCGAGATACATCGTAAACTGCACGAAAAGTTGGATTTACCAATGGTAGTAAATGCCAGTAAAACTGGGTAATGGTTACATTGTAAACAGTTCCGGACTTTACGATGACAGTAAATAAAATTACCGGACTTAACTTTTATTTACTACCATTGTAAACTTTGGTACTGTTTTCAAAGTAAACATTACCCGACTTTACTGGCATTTTCAGTACCGTTTACAACTTTACCACGGTACCGATTGCCATGCAGTTTACGACTTTACTGGTAAATCCAACTTTTCGTGCAGTGGTAATTTCCTATTGTACCGTGCACAACATGACCCCGTCTGGTGGTACCCGCATTGTTTCAGCACCAGATCTGACCACCATGTCGGCGGGATCAAAGGGGATTGACTGACACGTGAACGTTACAGCAAATTTTCGGCGGGAAAAAAGGTAGGTCACTCTGAAGGTCAAGCGGAAATGACAAGCTAAATCCCACCTGCATTCGACTGAGGTGAATACAATGAACACGAACTGGGACGCCGACCAAACAGTAGTCAAATTTGGGGGAAAGAAAACATATCTTAATAGGAAGCTTTCTTGACGCACCAAAAATTACAGCGACTTCCGTAAGGTCAGCTATAAACTACAAAACAGAAGTAAAAAAATAAGTATTACTAGAAGGGTAACATTTGCAAAGCAAGTGTATCATTTTTACCTTTACACGATCTAGCGTAACAACCCCTGCTCTGTTTACTCTTACTCAAACACATTTACCCTCCTACACTTGCTACATAATGTAATCCAACACCGCAGGGTGTCTGCTACAGTGTCTGGTCCAGGTCATTGACCTTTTTTTTCGGAGAAGAAGAAGAAGAAACAGAGCAAAACCAAATTGTTTCCTTCTGCAAAGGTAAACATAACAGTTCTAGTTAATAAGGGCTAACATAAGTAAATCTATAATGTCTTGTTACGATCGGTTGGGGCTAATCATGGGTTTCAGTATAGCTTGTTCTGATAGCAAAGCAGTCGTTTACGTATTTACCTATCTGTGCAGAGTATGAGAGTTATCACATCTACATATCAGCAGTTAACTGCAAACAACGGCTGCATACCAAGGCTGTGCTATTGGAAAGCATTATGGTAAACAAGCTTATAAGAAGTGACATATATATTTGTTTGAAAAAATCTGGATCTTCCATCTTGAAAGTATACCAAATTCCCGACAGAGAAAGAAAGAAGCGTTATGATGATGATAATAATAATATCAGCTACGTCTGATCCCTCTAGCCTTTTCTGGGTAAAGGTCAGTTATGAGGTCAACTGACGGATCAGGTAAAACCTTCATAACCTCTCCTTCCGCCCGGATGACAGATGTGTGCTGGGGCGAGAGAGCAATGTTGCAGGCGCTATTGGTGTCATGGCGTCAGTTTAACCTTTGGCCCGCTACGGGGCATCAGTCGTTAACGATACGAAGTGACATTATTAGACCTTTGCCTTCGCCAGAAGGTTATGTTTTTGGGAGCGTGTGTCTGTGCGTGTGTGTCTGTCTGTCTGTAAACACGATAACTCTAGAAGGCATAGATAGATAGTCTTGATGTTTGGTATGTGTGTAGGTCTTGATGAGACCTCGACATGATTAGATTTGGACCCCCGTGGCAACTTGTTATGGTACTGCAGCGGAACTTCTGGTTTTGATATCTCGTGATCTGGACATGCTAGGGTCACGAATTTTGAATTGTAGGTAGCTCTTGTGCTGGGGAAGAATTGACGAGAGTTTGGGCCCCCTTGTAGTTCAGGATGAAATAACGTACACCTGCCTTGTGCCTTTTCTACGATACAACGGTGTAGATTATAAATTACGTTAACTTATGTTTTCCAATTTCTCCATGGTGCTACAAGCGGAAAAACAACACTCGGTCCCATTCTCATTGTCTGTCCAAAATATTTTGATATGCATATAATTCGCTATTCAAAAGTCTACCATCTTCTATACCAAGATTCAATAGCAAATACAAGTAAGTACATATGTGACAACTCCTACATTGTACATATAGGGCATTATTGAATAAAAAGAGCCTAAACGCTAACAACCCCACCAATAAATGTAAAAAAAGGTAGATTAATCTCACAGTATGGTTGGTATCATGTAGTAGAAGATCCCCTACGTTGTACCTTTTAGTAGTTTTACTAGTGATGTACAATAAAGTTTTCATGTAAAACACATTTGGTATTTTCCCGTCTCCCACGATTACTTTTGCATCGCTGTAATTGACATCTGCTGAGTTAAGCTCGTGGCTTTTAAGAAAGTC
This sequence comes from Branchiostoma floridae x Branchiostoma japonicum, assembly GCA_013266295.2. Lineage (NCBI taxonomy): Eukaryota > Metazoa > Chordata > Leptocardii > Amphioxiformes > Branchiostomatidae > Branchiostoma > Branchiostoma floridae x Branchiostoma japonicum. The sequence goes on along the minus strand of CM023827.1, from coordinate 5,585,032 downwards.
CTTAAACAATAACGACAGCAGTTCTGGGACCAAAAAAATGGTCAGATAACTGACCTTAATGCCGAATCTGAAGGAGATTGCAAACGGAAATGTTAGAGTTATTTGATGTTTATTGTAATGGCTATTGTAATCTATAACTACACAAAGCTGGACTGTAGTTTAGAGGACATGTAACATCGGCACTAAAGAATCTATCAGCCTTTTGTTTACCTTAGGTCGATGTGTGACAGATTTTTAATGACTGGCTTTCTCGCCCGTTGATTGGATGCCACATATTGATTAAATTAACTTATTTTCAAAAGTTTGGTCGTTATTAAGAGCCGGAAGCTCCCCAAAGAATCCATGTATTCTGGAAAGGTATGACAGAATTGGCAATTTCCCGCCATTTTCCCCAGGTGTGAGAGAATTGCCAATTTCCCGCCATTTTCCCCTGAGACCGCCCGTGAACGTGTCTCGTCCCCCGCGCGCCGCCGGCACATCGCCCCGCCAACTCACACGGAAACAACCTTCTATTAAAAACTGCTCGCGCGGAAAAAATTCTTCTTAACCTCTCTCGCTTGAAAAGGTGGCCTGATTGCCCCACAAGTTCCGGGGTCTTGTCGGAGGAGCCCTGCTTGTTTTATTGCTGTGCGGCCGTGGAGCCCACACGCCCCCCGGGGGTTAGCGCGTTAATAGCTAGTTCATGTCTGTCGTCCCCGGAGGTCCCAGGAAATGGCCTGGTTGACAGCCATGCAGACCCGCGTCTTTGATCAACTTGGAACCAAGAAGAGAATCTCCGTTTTTATTCTGCAGGAGCGGATCGAACGAGGAGTGACTCTGGAAAACAAATGTTAGTAGTGGGTTTTTGGATTACAGAACTGCACGAAATCCTATATCTTTAAGCACACATTAAATATTACGTAAAGGTACACGCAAGTGAAGAAACGGTACCTTAACGCATTCTTTAAGGTGTGGGTAAAGAAAGGATTTTGTGCAGTGCAAGCTTTGAACAGTGATCAGGATCCTCACCACAAGCTGACATAGCGCACGAAAAAATAAAGCACGTGTTTGAACATTCATCCTGCAAGTCCCTCTTATAAAAACTATACAGACTAGTGAGGAACACTAGGATAGGAGGCACTTGGCTTATTAACATCGACTTAGATTAGATTTTCAGATCAACAGCTAACATAATAGGTATATTTATTCGCCTTAGAATGTTGTATTTCAGACCGGTGTACAGTACACCTGCTACAAAAATGTCAATGTTTCATGGAACTCCGTTTTCTATTATTCGAAACATCCCCTAGATCTGCTATGTATCCATTGTTGAAGACCTAGTATTTTTAAAATGAACTGCATGACTCTTTTTACAATGTTGCTATAACCAAAATACCCAATGGTCATATAGATTGTCAAGTGTTGTTGCTTTTTTTCGAAGCGTTCGAAAGAAATAGTTTCAGGGCTTTTGTGCGAAGTCCATACCCGAAAAGGCCATAAGGCCAAATACATATTTTCACCTCAATTCCCTGGGAACGTGCACGCAGCCGACCGTTAGAAACCCCGGGAACAAGAAGCAACAGCTCGGGGCGGTGTCGGTACAGACTCGGTCTCGCCTCTGCCCCCAAATACATTAACAGTACGGAATAGAACAAGTGACGGGTCAGGGGGTAGAGGAACCGTTACGTTCGAACTGGAAACAGGGGCAAAGATCACGCACAAAAATGCCTACGGCAGCCAAAAGGGACAGACGTGATTGAATAACGTATCGGTGAGGGACTTAGATGTGAACTTTGTTTTGTCTGCTTTTACGTAATTTTGTAAGTAAATTGTATTTTGTTTTTATGTACTACTGGAATACTTCGAGTGACTCAAGTATCACTACACGAAAAGTTGGATTTAGCAATGGTAGTAAATGCCAGTAAAGTCGGGTAATGTTTACTTTGTAAACAGTAAAGGACGATACGATGGTAGTAAATGAAATTACCGGACTAAACTTTAATTTGCTACCATTGTAAACAGTACCCGACTTTACTGGCATTTACTACCATTGATAAATTCAACTTTTCGTGCAGCGAAGTCTTCAAAGTTTCTAACCCTGGTTCACTTGTCAACGTGTCAACCTAATATTTAATGCGTCATGCAAACACTAAAGATCAAATGTAAGCGGCAAACGTCAGGCTCTGTCCTGATTCGACCCCTGTGACGCTGAACACAGACACCTCACTTCTAATAATACATCACCTGTCCCCATTCCATCATCACTGCACTTGACCTCTTCTGACCCTGCTCCGTGGGGGGTCCTCTTTGGCAAGGCACGCAACCGCGTCCATCATCCTAGTTCTTAAATTCCTGAAGGTCATGTCTACATGGCGGAGGAATTCTGCCGTGTGTCCATTAAACAGGGGTAAACTGATCATTATCTTAAAGTCCCTTCAACATCTGGGAAACCTCACCAAAATGATTATGATTTGCACTGCACTATATCCATTCTTTACGCACACCCTAAAGCATGCGTAAAGGTTCCGTTCTCCACTTGCGTGTACCTTTATGTAAGCTTTAAATTTTGCTTAAAGATACTATTTCTTGCAATACAGTCAATGAGCATGGCTTTTTTTAACATTGGTGACCATCGGTAGCACAACACGTTGTTACGTCTTCCTTAGACATGGTTTTGTGTCAGCCATATCTGTTGTAAACCATGCAAAGTTATGCGATAAGATACATAATATCTATACAATCTTTGTGATGTCTCTGCAGATCACATAAACGTTTAATGCTGTATGCATATGGTACAAAAGCAGAATTGTTAACCTTCACCTTTCAACAGAAAGAAACATAAAGAAAGTACAAATATCGAGCACCTGTTTTTTATCCAGACCATCTATTTTTCCTGTCTTTAAATGTTTATACTGAAATATTTTCACTGCACGAAATAAGCACGACTTAAAGCTTGTGTAAAGGTACACAAATGCGATCTTTACGAACGCTTTAAGCTTTTTGTGCATCTATATATTTGGGTTCATAAGCGGTCAAAGACAGAGAGAGAAAGTTTGTAAGAGGAAAAGCCTGACTTCTTCCTTGGGACATAGAACAGGCACGTGCAGGGCAGAACAAACGCCACCCGAAATGTCACTGCGGTGCGCTGCCAGTTTGCGGCCAGGTCCCCAGACATTCGCAACACGGCATGGCGTGACGACACTTTTGTCCACCGGCGGCAAACAGAAACAGTTGACGACGATAAACACGGCAATCATCATGCACTGTCAGTCGTCTCCCGTCCCCGGCCGTCTGAGGGGAATTCCCGCACAAAGGAACAAGATTTCCGCGTTCATTGCCGTAAATTGTTTCACTTTGTCTCCTGACAAAGATCTAATGGGACTAATGGGCCGGCCGTGTCCTCTCGAAATGGAGCCGAAAAGAAAAACTTCGGATTTATCACGCAAGATTACGTCATGATACGACAGAAAAGGAAAGATGGGAAAATACCAAGCAGTGAAAAGGCAAGGACTGGCAATCTAGATAGACTTAGCGATATCAAGGTAGCCTTAATCAGAGAACTTTGTGAAAAGATACCATCATAGGGAACCTATAATGAGTGTTTGCATTGACCAACGAAGGATATTTATGAACAAAAGTGGACCTATTTAACCCATATTTCGCGAGAAGATACCAGTTGGACAACGTGTGCCATTTATATAGCGATTCTACATTTTGAATGGTTAAAAAACAAAAAGAAAGCAGCTTTCCGTTCACTTGTACGGTCACTGTGACTTCAGCACCAAGGACAGTCCTACAATGTAAATAATTTGTATTCGCTTATCAAGTCACCATCACTTCAGCACGAAGGACAGGTCTAAAATCTGAACACTTTTCATTTACTTCTAAATTCACCGTAACTTCAGCACCAAGGACAGGTCTAAAATCTGAACACTTCCAGTTACCTCTAAATTCTCCATAACTTCAGCACCAAGGACAGGTCCAATATTTGGAAAGCACTGATCTTTATGTAATTAACTTAGTTTATGCCAATATTCCAACCCTTAACACCACTAGATTGTTATAAGTGTAAGAGTTCAAAGCTTCTAAAGTAAAAAAAAAAACTCTGATATTGACCAGTTCTGTCCGAATTGGTCAATAAAAACCGCCCAACTTTGCCAACTGAATCCAGCAGTTCCATTTCAACCCCCTGTGCTCTCGTGGTTGTGCTAAACGGGCAAAAAGTCGCGGCTTTAGATCAAAACCTCGTGAAAAATTAACCTCCGTAATCCCGTGCAAGCCCCCAACCATCAGTAACCACCATATCACTTCTGTGGGTCGAAGTCTAATTAGAACATCTTGAAAATTTAAACTGATACTTACTCTCCCCAGTGGTATAAAGGAAACGGGGATAATTAGCCAAGATCTATTCGTATCATGAAGCAAACCCCCGCCGGAATCCAGCCAATATAGCGACACTAATAATTGATACTGTCATCCTCATTAGAGATTAAGGAGGTGATAACTTTTAACCAATACACCGCCACAAATAATTGATATACGGTATTACCGCTATTTTGTTATTGTGGATTAAGGAGGTGACGACTGAAAACCAATACCGCGTCAGTAATAATTAATACGCTATTTCCCTATTATAGTTTCACGAGATTAGGTCTGGACCCGGTCTATACAGAGTTTGTTTAATATTTAAGCCCATAAAACATGAATGGGTGCTGTCGGTTGTGATAGTTCATCATGGCGGACAAGTTGGTTACCCAGAATGCACGGCGACAGAAAATGGCGGGAAACGGTATGTTGGTGACAGAAATGTCGTCCCAATGAACAGGATACGGGTCCTGCTGCAGAGAACAATATCTTAGCAATGTGTAGACCTGTCTGTCAATAGTTTTTCAGTGTCTGCTGCTGACATGAAACTTGACAGACAAATGGTATGTAAAGATTGATCATTGTATACGCCCCCCCCACCCCCTTCAATGTTTGCCTAACATATGTAATAGGGACGTGTTTGGGGATATAGAAGATATGTTGTATCGTCCTAAGTCGGATGTGACACCTCTATGACACCTCTTTATACGGCTGAATGTTGTAATTGTGCTCGTACGTCGTTGTTAATTTCGCGCTTGGACAAGGATACTTCAAGGTTTCTGAACGTGATGTTGCTGATACGCAGGAACAATACTTTATATCTGTACTGAAATAAACCAACACGCAAAATACTCCAAGACCTTCGCTTACCGTCATTGAGAAGTGTAGCAGGGAACGAAGAGCATTATAAGAACACAAATTGGGTCGAGGAAAATGGTAGAAGTATGTGAAGATACGGGTGTACAAGTTCAATATTCAGTTGTTTAGCCTTTCCTCGTCGACTTTTTGTGGACTTTGCTATCGAAAACTCCTGTTAGAAAATTGGTACCCATACCATCCTTCCCACCAGCTTCTTCTTAGTGCTGTATCCATTTGTATGCAAACTGTGTATTAAGAGTGCTTTGTAAAAATGATTTGACTTCTTAAAAGATGACTGGAGAAGAAATAGCTTATGTTTAAAATCCATCATGTCTATAGTAGGACACGTTCCCAATGTAGGGTTGGTTATTAAACTTTCTCACTGTATGAAATCCTATCTTTAAGCACACCTTAAAGCTTGCGTAAAGATACACACAAGTGAAGAAACGGAACCTTTACGCATGCTTTAAGGTGTGCGTAAAGAATGGATTTTGTGCAGTGTTTGCCGCTTTAACCGACGAGTAGGGAGTATATGCTTCAGTATGGTTCAGTCTAAGAAACAGACGTATGCATAGATGTTCAGTATACGCCTAGGTGGAACAATAAATCTTTACCGCATTACCGACACTTGATCTCTGCCCAGATACGTATCCAGGCGAATACCCGGGGAGCGCCCCGTGCACGTGTCTGTCTGCGCCCGACGCCTACATTTTGCGATAGCTGGTAGAGATAAGTGTCCCCCCCTGCCAGACGGGATCTGTCAATATCTCCCCGAGAAAAAGGCGAGGTAGCGATCAAAGGGAGTACCAGTCACTTGAATCACGGTTCCCGTGAGGTGTGGAAGCAGCTCCGGCGGGCGGGCAGGTCGCGAGAAGAAGCACCGGGGTTAACGCGAATCCTCGGCGCTACAAGCGATCGATTAACCCGCCTGCCAGACTTGTCATGCGCGGTGATTAATGCATATGTATTAAAACGGAGAAAACAAGGTGCGCCCGTACGTGGAAAATCTGCAGAAAGGTAAGAAAGCCACTCCCCTCACGTCTGAGGTTTGTCAACAAACGCGCGGGAAAATTCACCGTGACAGGTGGTTCACGAAAATGGCACCCCCTCCGGGTTCTATTCATCCGCCATCTTGCCCCTTGGAGTGCGCCGAAATGTCGTCTGAAAGCGATGCCCGGATGATGGATGGCCGTAATTTTTCGCATCATTACCCGCCAGAAGAGATACGGTGTCAGCCCGGACGAACACACATTAATCTTCATTCCCGCCCCTGTCCACCCCGCAGTTCTAAGTCTCGGCTGCAGTTCACAGCTCATCTCTGCCGGGGAAGTTCACAGAAAACAATCGGGGATCAGAAGGAGTACAGCTCACCTCAGCCCTAACCATAGTCTGCTTCTTATTTGTTGTTGGCGCCAAAAATCACAGGGAATGCAGGTTCTAAATCTCCAGTTTAGAGCGAGGGTTCTGTTCGAAGACGCCAAGATCGAACATAGGTTTGGTTCGAAGAGCCCAAAATCGAACAGTTCAAACAGTTCGGTTTCAAATAAACCTATGCAAGTTTTTAAAGGATGAATTCCAAGAGAATTGCGTTAGACATGACTCCAAACGATTGTTTACAAGTAAAGCTTCTCAAACGTACCAATTGTTTCATCTATTGTTCCTTTCCTTTCTATTCTCATACACTGTAGCGCACCTAGTGTATCTAGTCTTTTGAGGTAGAGGTTTCGAACTCCTAATTCCTAATTATTTTGCTAATTTAGAACTGAATGAGTGAATGTGAAATTGAGTACGTCACCGGTACCTTCTCCGGTGACACCTACCCCACCCCCTCCCCCAGTCATCAGCACCTTTAATTAATTGTCTTTAACCAAATCCCGCCTCTGGAATGGCCGTTTCTGCATTATTGACGAAGAGAGGGAGGTGCTACGGGAAACGATGGCGAAGCTCTTTAGGGGAGCCGTGCCATTGGAATCCGAGCTCTTCTCAATGTTTAATGCGCCCGGGGTCCGTTTACATCATGATTCAATCTCCGAGTGGGTTTGATACGTCAGTGGAGAACCAACGTCGCATATTTGGGGTTTCACGTGGTGCGGATAGCCTCTCTACCAGGCGCACAAGTTGGGCCTTTTTTTTTAAATGATTATCTACCGTTTTCTGACTGTAACGTTATATGAGTTCGGTTTCTTGTAGTCAGTCTCTCATTAAAAAGCGAGTATAATCATTACTGATATACAACCAGAAAATTGCAAATAAGACGACATTACTAACTCATTATGAGAGTTACAGTCAGAAAAAAAGGCACATACATGCATAAGTAACCTCTACCAGGCTTCAGTGGCGGCTAGAAAGATTAGAAATTGGCTAAATAGACAGATAAAATGTCACTCCTTTAGCAGACTAACTCCCCTGGCATGATATCTGTCTATTTGGCCAAATTCTACTCTTTCTGGTAGAGGCTGCAAACAGCCCAATTTGTAAGCCTGCTAGGAGACTACTGTGGGAGGCTCTGGCCTTATACCGAATGACGGGGTGGGGGGCGATGTCGTCATTTTGTTCGCCAATGACCTTTCTCACATACCGTCCGTTTTCGTCAAGTGACAGGTGATGACGTATATAGCAATTGTTTGGCAATTGTTTTACTACAGCGATCTTCCTTAGTAACTAATTCAGAACATCTCATTTGTCTCCAGGCAATTAATGCCCAATGTCATGAATTACGTTACCTCATAAGATAGTTGGAATGGATCGGAATAAATGCTTGAAGTACATACAGTGTATTACATTTCTGAGAGACTCTCTCTTCCAAAAATAGATACGTTTTCTTCTATATATAAGAGTAATCAGAGTAAGTGAAATGGTGCTACCTTGTTAATGGTAGTAAATACCAGTGAAGTCAGGTAATGTTGACTTTGTAAAGAGTAAAATTTACAATGGTAGTAAATGAAACTTAAGTCCGGTAATTTCATTTACTACCGTCGTATAGTCCGGGACTGTTTACAAGGTAAACATTGCCCGACTTTACAGGCATTTACTATATTGGTAAATCCAACTTTTCGTGCAGTGTGGTCTCTGTCTTGGCGATGTACACGGCTGCAAATCTATTTTCGCGCCACGAGAAACGTCCTGACGTCCCCTTGTATCGATCCGAACATTCCCGTACATTAGCTGACATTACCCGTCCTCGGCGGGCCCGCGATGCCCGCAAATAGGTCGCGATAATTGTGCGATAATGAGCACAAGTGGCCGGAATCTATCCACGCTCGCGCTTCTTGCCTTCATTTACGCGCCAATATCTAATTCAGCCTCGAATTAAACGCTCATTGTCTCCCCGCGATAGCATCTTTCCGGAAAGCGAGGAGTCGACAAGCTCCAATCCGATAAACCAAATAGAATTAACACGTTACAACAGGGAGGGAAGCGATCGGCATTCACACAATGCTTAAGACCAAAATTACTTTCAGAAGCGTTCACTACACAAAATACATTCTTTACGCGTACGCAAAGGTTCCGTTTCTTCACTTGCGTGTACCTTTATGCAAGCTTTAAGGTTTGCTTAAAGATAGGATTCCGTGCAGTGGTTGCAGACAGAGATATGATTTGGATACACCCATCACAAACTAGCAGGGCTCTGCCAAAAAGGAGTGATCTTTATAGAACAACTTGTAGGTAGTGGTTTCCTCAAAGTTCCTTCATTGATTGGTAGTGATGGTGTCGGGGATGCAAATTATGTTCAGTGTATTTATCTTTGTCCCTTTGCCCCTTTGCTATCTTGATGATACAGAGTCTACAACTAGAAAGGTAACATATTCAAAGCAAATTCATTATGTTTACCTTCACTTGGTCTAGCCCAACAAACTACTGCTCTGTTTATTCTTACTAAAACACATTCATATATTACATTATATATAGTGACCAGCCCCTCCAGCTCTGTCTTGCAACTTGCTACATACTGTACCACAGGTCAGTTACCATGGTGACAGCTGTCTGGTCCAGGTCATTGACCTTAGGTGTTACGAGAAGAGGAAGAAGAAGAAACGGAGCAAAAATAGTATGTTTTCATTCTGCGAAGGTAAACATAATTTATAGTGATCTTCATTACGGAAATCGTTGTGCTTATACTAAGACGCTCGAACTATCCGAGAATCGAACAGCAAACTAATTACTCAGTGTTTGCTCAAACTTTCCAACTTAAAAGTCACACTTCAAAGACAATATAGCATTAGCATTATAGGAATGATTACGTTACCGAGTATATCAGTCCCATATCGACGAAGCAATATTAGGTGTATTATCTGCCAGTAATAACAGTCAATAAAGTGACGGCATAACGACATCAGAGAAACAATAACCAATTAAACAATTACTATGTCCATCTGGAAAACGTGATAAGCTCAAGGCTTCGTTTTTAATGAGAGCAATGCATTGTAATATATCTTATATTGGAACAACGTCACGTTCTTAATGGTTAGAACGCTGGTAAAGGAACTAAACACGAAGTCCCTGGTGAATAAGCCCGGCAATTTTCAAACGTAATACGTTGTAGATATTCGTGAGCTTGCCTTATTTGGTGCGACCTGGTTACCAGCCAATCAGTGCATGGTTATTAGATGTTTACGAGCATGCCTTTGTTTCTTTGTTTTCTGGCCAATCAGTGCACACATCACAAAAATTGAACCAGACGTCGTTTGTTCATATGATCGTTGACAAACAGCATCGCCCGGAGCTCTGATTGGCTGAGCAAGAACTGGGCAGGGCGAAAACAACGAAAGCGGTCATGCCAATGAGCGCATGCATTAGGGGTTTTAAAGAGCTAACTTTACACTACATTCCGTAACCATAAACGTCTCTCAAAGCCTCAAAGGTGGATGACGGCCGAATTAGAAAACACATTAGTTTAGTTTATTTATTTTACCAGATGATTACACTTAGATCTTTTGACCTGTTTTTCAGGTATCTCTGGGACAATAAAAATACATACAATAAATGTGAAAATCATGCTCCCCTACACACCATACTGAGGTAGATGGGGCGAAGTGAGTACACTTTTACCTTGTACTGAACGTGTTCAATCTTTACTGTCGTACCCCTCTTTTGTTTGCCAAAGTCAAACTTTTTCGCATCTCAGATCGCGCTGTGTACGGTGCCGTGTGAACAGGTCATGGAGTGCCCTGTTGGGTAAAGGCGGCCCAGGCTTATAGGAAAGTAGTATTCCATACATATGCCTGTAACTTTCGATAGCTTGGTCGCACCATGACGAAACTTCACAGTTTAGTAGTACTAGCAAAACATTGACTAAAGGTTACTTAAATTTTTCTACAGCTGAATTTTCGGTTAGAAATACACATTTTTGGTTAAAAAAACAGCTATTTATGGGTCTACCCGCAGTACGTCGGTAACAACACTTTCCATCATGATATTTTACAAGATGAGAGCCAACTCCATACAAATCATATAATATGGTCAACGGACAACCAGTATCATTAAAATGAGCATACGCTGCCTCATCCATATGCGATTGTCAGGTGAAAGTGCAGAAAATGTGATTTTCCGGCGGAAAGAGTTTGAACAAACAAGTTTTGACAGCGCCGCTGGCGACCGTAATTGGAAATAGTAGGAACTAATTGATATTCAAGGATCTCCCGTGGCGGTGGAGCCAATTCCCCGGGCCAACAGGGCGTAAAATGGCGAGCAACAGGGCGAGCTTGAATATTTACAGGCCTGATTTAGGTCGCTTTGGTTTATTGACGAAATTGGCATGAAACTTTTAGGGAGGGAATATTATGGAGCTATGAAATTTTCATGATCAAATCCAGGGCTTACAGCTTCGCCCAGCATTTTTGGATGTTTGGGATATTTCCCTCGAGTTTCTGCCGAAGCTCTGGAGGGTTTGTGTGTAACTTTTTTCGAGAAAGAACATAAAAGAAAGTTGGTCTCAGGCTCGTCGTGCTTTTAGTAATCCATAAGTCCTTCATGACTCCATTTTTTCCATTTCCAAATCTGGCCACAGATGTTTAAAGGGTTATTGTAAAAGTCGGATCTTTAATCTAATAATATTCAAGCAGAAATAGAAAGTGAACATTTTCATTTCCACACGTACACACAATCTCCCTAGATACATACGGGTAGGTTGAGGGCGTGCGCCGAAAAACAAGAAGCTTTTCTTCCAAACAGACGTTTATTTTTGACGTGTACATGTTTTAGGCGTTTTTATCGGGCTTCCTTTCTTGTACTGTGTACATCGCCAATTCGATACTGTATCGCAGCTACCGAAAGATCTTCTTGGAGATTAAGGAGAAGCAACCACTTGGCTTACCCCCCGAAGACTGCGTCAACTTCGATTATAAACGTCACCTATATACGCACGGAGATTGCATACATCAACAGCTCTTATACTTGTTGTGCGTGTGGTTTGTTTGTTAATGTCACTGTATTACGAACGCTTACAAATTACACAGCATGCTGAGAGGAGTTTCTGCAATTCTTTTGAGCGATAGCAAGGAGCAACAGCAAAGTTGGTCACGCTTCGTTTCTTATATATGGTGAAGACAATTGACAATAACGCCAACTATTAGCTACTTTACGAGAAGCAAGGATTCATTGTTAGCCTCTACCAGGCTTTAGAGGCGGGTGGAAAGAGTAAAAATTGGCCAAATAGACAGATAGCATGCCAGGGGAGTTGGTCCGCTAAAGTACTAGTTTGCCGCTCTGTACTCTATATTATCTGTCTATTTGGCCTATTTTTACTCTTTCCACTAGCCTCTGAAGGCTGGTAGAGGCTAATGCATTGTGGTACTATGGCAATATACATTAGACAGCATTGCCATTCGAAGCTCGAACCCCAAGACTTACATATACATCTACGTAGTATACAAAATATTTTATTTTATCTAATTATAATTTTCCTATTCACAAATAGTGAAACACAAACTCGAATTTAACAGCGTTTTTCTGCTGTATTACAAAATAAGGAAAGAGCCAAAGCAAACAGTTCCCGTAACATAAGAGTGGCTTTCTCTGTGAGAAGAGTTGGAATTGGCCACGTACTTAACTTGAGAGCGTGCGACGTTTTGAGTACCGACTTTCCTCACGGTGCAGTTACATTCGTCGTAGGTCGTCGCACGATTTTTATGCTCTATAATTTTGCAAGCAGGCTGTGACAGAACAGGATCAACCCACGACAAGAATCTAAGACAGCGTTTTCCGTAACAAGACAGATGAATTTTGGGACACATACATGTACATGAATGTACGACTGTCACAAGAGCCTGGATGCCAGACTGTTCCAGGGCCACTCATAGGCCATCCCCAGTTAGACCATGAGAAGTCGCCCAGAGTTTAACTGAGGTGGTCTGTGGTAAAATTTCCTTGGGGACAGGTTGACCCTGGAGCCGAGGAGCTAGCCTGTATACTGACCCTGGCCACAGTCTGGCACCCAGGCTATCCCAAGAAGGTCGCACGACGTATATGTGACCGGGCACACACTCCGGGACTAACCTCACTGCAATCGCCTGGAAGCGAGCTTAGGAGAATAAGGAAGCTTCTGTATAGGCGGCGTCTGGCAGCCTTGAACTTAGTGTTACTGATTTGATTATACATCTATTTACTGCCAAGGTTGTGAGGATAGAACTGGCTTGATTACATTAGTGACTTGTGTTGATGTTTTATGGTCGCCCAGTGGCCTTGTAGCGGGCTTGAAGGGCATTTATTTCTAGAGAGTCTCGCAAGGATTTTTGCTGTTGCTGAAGAAAACTAAAACTGCCTTATATAGTCACGTGTCGTCACATGGTGTTTCTCCTCATACTCTGCACCATAACAGTTTTTACTTGACATGACATAGCCATGCGCAGGTACATGTATGTTGCAATTCAAATATTTTCTGCTAAGCGGCGCTGTCGGTTGAGATGTTTAGGAAATGCCATATGGTCGCAGCTGTGGCTGTGCGACAGCGATGACGTCGTACATATATTTGCCATTTCTCCTTCTTTCATAGAAAAGTATATAAACGCTTTGGTAGCGTATTCACTGCATCACACAATGAACATGTATTAGAAATCACTACGGCTTCGGCTGATGATAGAAAGCTCTCTAACATATACACAACAAAAACGCGCGCTATCTTTCACTAGTTTTCAGTATTAAGAATTTCTACCAAAATCAATGAAATACATTATCTTATAGAGCCATCACACAAATACCAACAGTGCAAATGCATGCTAAATACCGTGCACTGACTCTATGTCTACAACACACAGTCTCTTTCAGTACCTCGATGCTCGTTACCACTAGAACGTCCATATGCATACGTAACGGCATTGTGATATCAAACATGTAGGAAGAGATCAACTCACGAACAGCCGTAGAAAAGTCCATCAATGCCGCCCCACGTTGGGAGCGGTGCCCCGTCTAACTCTCCCCCAAAAACCGTCCCAGCAAAAACAACCAAGTCCTCCCTGATCGCCACAGCCCGAAAATGTCCCGCAAAAACGGAAGATTTCCCCCTTATATACACACTTCACTTTGTAGGATGAATTTTAGATGGGCGCACATTTAGGGGGATAAGTTTTCAAAAGACTCGGTGAAATATTTATTTGGGTTCTTTCTCGATCCCCCTTCATATGGTATAGAATAACTGCTCATGTGGGGTACGCGTGTGATCTAGTGACGCTGACTCGGTCTGACAGCCGAAATGAGGGGACTTTTGATCAGAGGGATTGTTTACAGTAATTTGCTTCGTCTGTGCATGCTTGCAACTTTAATTCAAAGCACAAGAAATCGTTATATCAGAATGAAAATGACCTTGATGCATTCAAAGACAGTTCTGGCCAAAGTCACAGGGGAGGAATAACGCAGATATAGGTAGAAAATCCTATATATACCTTGGAAATGGGACTCTCAGATGCGCAGCTCAGTTATTTTCGAGCCATTATTCATGATTTTGAAACAAAATTTAAGTAGAAGCGGCATCGCTAATTGTGCTATCCTTTCGCTTTATTAAAAAAACTGAACCAAAGCCATGGATAACATTGTGAAATCAGAAACGGTAGAAAATTGTCAAGCTTGTGCCTTTTTTAATCTTGCTCAACACCGGAGCCAGTCACAGTCTGAGAGTACTAGTAATCGGTATGTTTTCATACATACCGACCGGCGCGGCCTGATCATATAGAGTCTGTTATAGACTATGTCTGCCAGCCTATAGAGTCTGTTAGAGACTATGCATGTCTTTTGCTGATTTAGTTAGGCCACAGCAAGTCTATTTTATGGATGACTCTAAATTTAATGCGATTGGGCGAAGAAACAAGATTCCTACATTTTCAAATTTTGACATCATAAACCTTAAACAAGAATTGAGGCGATAAAACATGATATCACAACCTTTTATTTCTGTATTCAACAGTATTACCTGTCCTTGTAGATGTGTTTACATCTCAATTAACTAGAACAATTGTAGAAAAGAGCTTGTCTTTCCATCATGGGTAGCTACTACACTGGGTATTCATATACGATGGAACACCTTAGACTGTCAACACTTGCCATCAAACGCGAGTAATTGTGCCTCAAGTTTGCTGGATCTCTGATGATCTCTGAAAGACATATTTGCCCATTTTCGGCATGCTGACCACCGTCGGAGGGCAACAATTTTTTTTTTCTTTTTCAAAATCAGGCGAAGGTTAATGCGCGCTGGTGATGCCGTCCATAAAAATTACTTGCTGTGGCCTTCTAGCAGATTCGTGCAGCTCAAGCTGCAATGGGGACATAACTGGTTCTTCACGGGACTGGAACAGACTTTGCCACCTGGTGTTCTATGCGTACATAGCTGCCGGGCAAACCTGTTGTGTAACTTATGCAACCTCACGGCTGCTGGGGCTTCCTTTAACAAGGAAAGACAATAACATTTGGCACAACAATTTTTGTAAGGGAAAATGTGTCATTGTAATAGATTCATTATAACATAAAAAGAATGTTATTAATATTATACAACACGCTTGTTTCGTATTAGACAATATAAGAATGACCACGACGTGGTACTGGAACAAAAGTATGAATAGAAATTTGCGGTGTTAACTTGTGAAAAAACAAACCTTTACAAACTTGACCACTTTAAGTGATGCTGTATTATTTGTAGAAAGAAAAAAACCTTCACTTTTAATTTTAGACTCTTTAAATTCGAAAATACAAAATTGCCAGGCCGAATTTTACCCAGATTTAGTAAAAAAACAAATAGGACCACGAATCCTTCGCTGCTGGATATAAGCGTGTTTTGTGAAATCCACAAAGCCAGTTAAGTCAAGCGTGCGATGTTATAGAGTTTCCTAGCGGGACGTTTTCCATTTGTCTCATTTGCCTGTAGGGCAAATCTCTCAACTTATACAGTCTGGAATCATGAAAATTAGATATCGCCACTTTCCGGACGTAAAAGGCTAACTGTGCGCACCTGGGGCGTGGTAATAGTTGCTGCAGGCAAAAAAATAAGAGACCCTTTCGGGGGGGGGGGAGGAACGAATTCTACTCTACACACTCAAGAAGATGTCGCATAGTAAAGCTGTATACTGATATGTGATGAAAGTAAGTACAGTACGCTAAAATGTCTGTGGATATATTTCTTAATCGCTTTAGTGTGTGGATGACTTGTTTTACTTGAAAAACCTGAGGAACTTTTTTCTTAGGGCCCGGTGACATACTAGTATGTCGTGCGATCGCATTCTTGGGATAGTCGTGCACGTGTCCTACAAAATTCAGCTGTCTTGCAACGGAAAAAGCTGCCTTATATCCTTGTCAGCGGTTGGTTCAAGGTCTTAGCCTGCTTGCAGATCCTACGGCATAAAAATCGTACGACGATCTATACAACGAATGTGACCGCGCCTTTACTAAACATCAGTGTCCAGCATACTTTACCCCCCCTCCCCCAGCCTAGCCCATGGGGAGTCCAACCACTACCGCAATCTGTTATTACCCATTATGTTCCGTAATGTACCGTAGGGTTTGTTTTGTGGCGGAGGGCATTAACTTGGTAATGGTGTGTAACAGACGCCAGGGGATATAATGTAGGTTTTTATCCATGTAAGGGTGGATAATTAGCTGCTGATATATGGTGGACAGATTGTTTGATGTGCATTTTAGGCAGTTGCCAGCTGATGACTTTAGTTCAATTACGTAAAATCACAGCATTTGTTCATGTTAGAGAAACATGTAAAAAAAATATTTTTGAAGTCAACTTCAGGGTCAAGTATGAGGTGACTGAGTTAAAGACAGAGGCATGGAAGGGTATACAGTAAAATAGAAAATTTCACGGTGTTTTAATTTGCGTTTACTTTAGTGGTGCTGTGGTTTGTTTGGAGACATGAATGCACTGTTTGAATGGGTAAATGTGTCACTGATTTCCTGATATTACAGGATAAATGTAGCAAAAATTGGTGGAGCAATTTCATACGACCTTTATCTTACCGTACCATATATTAGGAATAAGTTATACCTAGCTGAAATCATCATATGTACCATTAAAAGCAAACTAGCCCAACTACCTAGCATTTTGGGTAATAAACTAGCACATTGCAGAGTGGGTAAGGTACTACTGTGAACAATACAGAACATTAAAATAATGTGGATAACATGTGGGGAAAAACAGTGAGGGGAAGCATTAAAAACGTTTGCAGTGTACTGTACATATACAGAAGAAATCCAAACAGTTCTACAAAATGTGTGTACAAGTGTTCATCAATATAAAGAAGTTAGATAACTGAAAAAAAAAGCCTGTTGGTCACTTAGGTCAATTCATTCTTACTTTTTATGCACATTTTGTTCAGGAACTTTCTAAAAAAAATAAGCTTCTAGCTATGTCTTTTTTTAATTTCTAACCCTGACATAAATGCATTCTTGCAAACTGTTTGGTCTACAACCAGTTTCTGTGAATTTTATAGACTAGCCTAAATTGCAGTCTATCACTTCCATTTGGGAGACTTTGTTGGACTTGCTGAGTACAACTCTCTTGGTTTTCTCTTCTTCGAGTTCTCTCCCTCATTCCCTCTATCCAGCAGTCCACTGTATCCTGACTGATACCTTCCTATGTCAGAGTCTGTGCTCCTATCCCCACTGTTCAGTCCCTCCCCAAAGCACTCGAACATGGTGGGGTGCATGGGCTTCTTGATTTCAGGCACTCGCACTTGACTTTGCTCTTGAGTCAACCTATCTCTTGAGAAGGTATGGTTACCAGTACCTTCGGCGGTACGGAAACTACTTGAGGAGTCCCTGAAAGCCCAGGGATGCGAGATGGCATTGGCTTCCGTGTGCCTTCCAGTGTACTCTACGTCCCAACTTCTATTCCTGGTCAGTTTGTCTTTGTCTGTTGTGTATAAACTTTTATCCCCTTGTCCAATCCTTTGGTTATAGTCCTCTACATTGTCTGTTGTACTTCCACAGGCACTACTGCTTTGCCATAACGAAGCAGACTGGGACACATTTCTTCTTCTTTCACTCTTAACGTCTGTCTTTTCAGAAATACTCATACTGCTGCTAGTGTTGCGAGGCCCGGTGTTTTCTAAAACGGGAGCTGAACTTGAACGAGGGAACTTTGCTTTTGGTTCAAAATGTGTGCCAGTTTTCTGCCTTGAACTTTCTTGAGGCATATGAACATCAAAGTCTTTGACTATACCTCGAGCAGCATGTGAAGAGTGTAGCTGTTCGGACGAGTCTACATCAACCTGTCTTCGCTCCCCTACTCTCCTCTCAGCCTGTTTCATCATCATGTAAACGTCCTTCATGTTTGGGGTCAAGGTGATGTCAAGGTCGAGCAGCGACTGGTTGACTGTTGTCGAGGCGACTTCCTTGTCTTCATCATCTGATCCCTCGGGACTCTCAGCCAGCCAATGGAAGGACTTCCCTCTTTTCTTCATGTTCTCTTGACCATTTAAACTGGCAGAGTTACGTGGTCTACTAGGGCCTGGCTGTATGCAAGCTTCTCTACCCTTCTCATCCAAGCTGTTATAGTTCTTTGTCAACTGCTGGGACAAAAGACTATGAGGTCTGTTGGCAAGTTGTACAGATCTTTCTCTTGAGCCTGGGGCCAGATCATCTTTTGTCCCAATGTTTCCACTTCTGTTCTGCTTCCAACTATTAGAAGTAGAAGCTTTGTCTGTCCAGCTGCTGGTACTTGATGAGTTTGAGACATCCCTGACTTGTTGAGAAGTGTACCTGCTGAAGGTCTGTTCTTCTTTGTTTGTTTCTCTTGAAGGAAACAGCGACTTCCTGACTTTCTCTCCGTCGTTTCCGAGGTCCAACTTACGCCTTGCTTTTCCACTGCTTGTAACAGACCCTTCTGACTGCACGACGGGTGACGGCAATCGCGCTGATCCGTCGTTGGTTACGTAACTTCCTCCATGTTGATTGCTGGAAACATTTACCTCAGAGTTGTTAGAAGATCTGCCGGAGTGACTGTGGTATTCTGCTCTCCTGCCGTAAGTTTCTTCCTTCTTGTAGGAAGTGTCTGTGTCCATTCTGTTCTGAGAAAGGCTTTCAAACTTGTGCCCAATAGAGAGGTGTCTCATGTGTGTCGCAGGGGTCAACGGACTGGGCTGTTCTAAAACAAAGCTATCCGCACCGCCTTGCCGGTTTTGACTGGTTTCGGGTTGTTCAGGTTCAGCCTCTGGCCAATTCTGATCTGTACGAAGCCAGCTGGGCACCAGATCATTACTGCCCCCTGCTGGATTCCTCATAAACTGCAGAGTTTGGGAGATGGGGCTGAGTTTAGGGTCAGGGAGGTGTCTTCTTTCGTTGGAGGAAACAGAGACGTGGTGTTCCTTGGAGTGGTCAAGCTTCCCCTGGTTCCATTTCCTTTCTGTTGGACCTTTCAGTTTCTCATCATCAAACTCTGGAGTTTTGAATTTTGAAGTTTCCTTGCATATTCTGAAAAGACAGGAGAAGTAAAGCAATGAAATACCAAATAAACTACAGTTTACATGTATGGAAAGAAGATAACAGCACTCAAAATCCTTTATTCTGCATATCTTTACTGATGCAGGTGACATTGAAAATTACCTGTACCTGACAAATTTTACCTGCACCACATGGACACAGAATTTAGGAAGTATCGAGCATACTAAAAACTGTTCAGAAACCATTGCCATTATTTCTTTTATACTTCATATGTGGTAACAGTGCAGCAAATAAAAATGCTTATACAGTATACACATTTGTAAAAACATGTAAATTACCTCTGCTCATTTTGCAGGTTGTGTTGTTTCTTACAGTCTTCCATACGTTTTTCCAACTCTTCTGTGTACTTGTCACTTCTTTCCAAAGCTCTCTGTAACTGTGCATTTTCCTTCTCGTACTGAGCAACCTTAGCTTCTAGAGTTGCAACAGTGTACCGACCATACCTGGAAAAGAAAGGTAACAAAATACATTTCATTTGATAGCTTTAAAGTTGGAAAAACACATTTCCAAATTTCAAAGTTAGGCCACACCAATTTAATTTGTTGGTTCTCGGATTCGCCTCTTCATTTTTTTCTGATTTGCAAAAAAAAAAAAAAAAGATTCTGGCTCTGAATCAGCTCAAAAATGCTCACATTTTGTCCCCAACAGTTGAAGAAAGTCCTTTTCTTCCCACTTGTTACAGTTTTTCCATCTCTCAATGCAGAGGTTTGATTAAAAGTTCAAAATTCATTGTTTAAATTCTAACCCAGCCTTTTATGTTGACTTCATGGCTCCTATCATAGCATTTGGGGCTATAATAGGATGCCCAGGCCTGTTTTTATTTTATTTTTTTTTCGCCCTGTCGCTTCATATTTTTTCTGAAAAAATCCGAGAACCAACAAATTAAATTGGTGTGGCCTTACCATGCAAGGAGAGCTATTACATGTTGTTAATGGATTTTAACTGCACCACTCAGGATTTGCCAAGTACAGATTGTACTAAAAACTATTCAGAAACCAGTACTTCCATTATCTCTTTTACACTTCATAGGTGGTAGCAGTCAATACAGCTAATAAAAGTCTACATACACATATATTTGTATATATACACCCAGTACATGGACCAGTGCAGGTAGACATCAGAAATACCTACACAGCTCCAATGTCACCTGCACTAACCTGCATATGCAGGTGGTATTTCGAGGCCTGAAGTGAGAGCAATACTCACTTTTGGGGAGTTCTCTTGTTCAATTCCATCCTCAGCTGGTCATTCATTCTGCTCAGGTCGGAGTTCTTCTCTCTTAGAATGGAGTTTTCCTGCAACATCATTTCAACTTTGTCTTAAAAACAATGTTTGTTTATTTATTTATTGATTTGTTTCACATAACCATTAAACTACCTTTAGAAGGAGCACCACTTGGGCACACTGGTTTCTAGATCTAGAACTTGTAGTGGTTATAAATTAATGCAGATAAATCAGTTCCTCAGGAGAGAAAACCATCTCTGCTATAAAGATTCATGATTAACAAGGTGGAAAGGTAACTGGGAAGGAATCTGATTCTGAAGGTTCTGGGTTCGAATCCTTGGCAGCCCCCAGTGTTGTGCCCTTGGGAAAGGCACTTTAAACCCATTTCCTTACTCTTGAGCAATTTAAAGATCTCACCGCACTTATCGAAAAGAGCAGGGTCCTTTGCATTGTGAGTGGTTCAAACCTTACAGTCCAGTCTTACGCAACTTGTCCTTACTGTACAAAAGGTGGTTAACCGATTATAACAAACAAACAAACAAAATCATAATTGAACTACATGCCAGTTCTTTTCCTACCTCTTTCAGCTTCGCCATGTCTCTCACTACAGCCTCATATGTAGAGGTGGCATCCTGCAATTTGGACGTGAGCTGCAAGAGGGTGTCCACATCGGAGCCCTTGTTTTTCTGGGCCTTTGCACTGGACGTGCTAACTTGGTTTGGAACCTGCTGTTGTAGGCACTCATTTTTTCTTTGGAGGTCATCAACTACAGACTGAAGTCTGTCTATCTCTCTCTGTAAGAAAAAAAATACAGTTTAATTTTAGAGAGAAGCCATAGAAAAATCAAATATTCTGCTGATAGTGGAATGAGACTGAAAAAGAAAGACTGAATGGTCTTCTCCTTTGTAGATCTCCAGAACTTAGAAGAGAGCCTTTCAGTAAATGTTAAACTCCTTAACTTGCCACTGTTGTATTCTATGGATGTGGCTTTACTCGTACTGGAATGAAACAAATTCAATTGTGAAAACAGAATGCACAAACAAACAGTGTAACAAACAACTGTTAAATACTGGCATACCTACATTGGCTGCTAATGTCATCTGTGCACTGCATCAGCATACTATACAGCAGAGATTTTCCAGCAAAAATTCTCCGCAGCCATCTTTGTAGATTTACTTTTGTGAACTGGGGCTATACTACTACTACTAGTACTAATACATGTATCTCTATGAAAAATGTACAATGCAAGCAACATGAATTACCATGTTGTGAAACGATGTTGTCTGTTGTGTCATGTGGTGTCTGACTCTGAGTTATTTCACACATGTTAGGAAATCATTCAGATTAGCCTTGTGGTTGTTTCACTGTAAGTTCAAACTTCTGTATGCCGTAAGTCATTCTTTGTTCTTTAGTCAATAGAATTATATATACTTCTTGAACAAGACATCAAACACTTTCCCACCAAGACTTACTTAGCCTATAAATAGTATAATATAGTTTGCTGCCAACTTTACAGTCACAGTCATTATATTACAACCACATCATATGGATGACTGGATGTGCACTAACTACTACATGTAGTACACGTATTTCATATCCTACAAGTACAACCTACTAGTATAACATTCATTGATGATTCCCATATGGTTAAAAGTCACTTAAAAAGACTTTTGCATTAATTAGTGAACAGAGGTATCTCATACCTGAGGTCCTTTAAAATTAGTTTAATACAGATTATCAATATTCAACATACTCATAGTCATACATACATTTTAAAACAATGTAATCTAAACCATATGACCTTTACCAGTTGGTATATATCAGTCTTAGGCTGTAATTTTTTTTATTTTATCTATTAGTACTGATATACATTATTGTTTTATTAATAATCAGGCTTATGAAGACACTATCAACTACGTCAAGATAAAAAATGACCTGATTACTACCTCATACTCATTGAAGATGACGTCCAGCCTAGCCTTGCGGACCTCCTTAGTTGAGAAGCTGTCTCTATCACTGCTCTCCTCCCCTCCACTCAGCCCTCCTGTGTCAACAATTGAAATAAACAAATAAACAAAACAATAATGAATGCTGGAATGGCACAAAATGTACTAGTAAGGGCTCCAAAGAAAAAGGCACACATAGAGACAGTCACTAGTCATTGGTTAATCTGACCAGCAGTCAGGCTAATACATGCACTAGTACCTTGAGTCATATGGGATCAAACGTGTACAGGGCTGGAAATACCTGCATCTGCAGGTTAGTGCAGGTAAAATTGGAGCTGTGCAAGTATTTCTATGGTCTACCTGCACCTAACCTGGTCCATGCACTACATGTGTACCACAACCATCCCGGATTGACCAGTTTGTTTTTCAACCAGAAAAGGCTGTAATTACCGAGGACTCTCTTGCAGGGGTTGTTGACGCTGATCTCCACCCTACATGTTGGACACTGCTGGTTGTGCATGAGCCACACGTCCATACACTGCTGACAGAACACATGCTGGTTCGGGCACACCACTGGCTGCTTCACCTGAAAAATAACAATTATCCATATCAATTAGATAAACCATGGCTGTTTGAAGTTATTTCATTATCTTTGTAGTGTTGTTCCACTATCATTTTTTCCTAGAACTATCTAAGCAGAACTCACTGCAACCAAGTACAGTAGGGGCATCATCACTTGATAGCTTTAAACAACATTTATAGTTAGATGGGCAAAGGCTAGGTGTAACATGTACAGGTTGTTCGGTGTAAGTCAAGTTGACGGCCTAATGAATGATTTTTCAGTGAGTCCGACATCCACATAATAATGTTATCGGTGGCGAATTACTAATATATATATATATACATGTAGCCAGCTACCGCTACGCTGCAATTGCCTTCAAAGCTGACCAGTGTGTTACACCGGAGGGTGGTAAATACCAACTATACAGATATAGTTAACCTTTGACATGCTACATAGTACCTCAATTGTTTCAAAAACTGTGAAATCTTAGGACATTTTAATCTTCACTGCATAGATCTATAACATACAAACTATCAAATAGAAACAAAATATTTGTTGGGCTGATCGATTTGAAAATATATCATATTTGGTAAGTAAAAACTCTTGGATTGCCTGCCAACAACGAACAACAATTTTAAATTCAAATCTTAAAAAAAACACGTTATTACACAATAGAGTAACGGCAATTTCTTCAGATTACAATGTAAATATGACCCTACAGAGATTCCAAACATGAAAATTACAACCTTTCACTTGCCTACAAGATGCCAGTTGTCTGTGTCACTGCGTTGTCATTCAAATTTAGCCGCCATAAAAACAACAACAATCAACATGCAACACGTTCCACATACTACGTAATTCGTGCAATTCTGGGACTAATATCCGCCCATCCGCTGTTTTATTCGCACTACTTCCTCACAGAATACACGGAATAATGTGTCCTGCACATTATGCAGTGAAATTTTACCTTTCCGAGGCAAATCTGACAGGATATGGGAAGGGTGAAGGCGAAAGTTGCCGTCTGCCCAGTCGACCGGTCCGCCGCCATCATGGACATCTCTTATATTTTCTTCTTGTGACCTCAAAAGATCCATCCGCAGTACCAATCCTACATCTCAAAATAGAATCGCAACTTTCCATTTAAAATTACAGGGAAATTATACATTGAATATTTTGACTGATCTTTCTGGTGTAAATGTGTTACAAAATCAGCTTAAAGAAGGAGCAGCACGCGTACTACTTTGTTTATGCGTGGACGTATTGAGTTGACCTCCGGTGCTAATAGTCCTCAGGTATCGTTCAAGAAGTTCTGTGCGAAAATAAACCGGCAAACTGCGAAAACTTGCAGAATTTGGACATGGGGGTCATAGAAAGGATCAAGAAAGAATGGTTTCTGCTAGGAATCGTTTTTGTTATCTCCATGGCGAAAGTAGACCCGAGTTTGGGCGTAAAAGGAGGTAAGTTCAGGAACGAGTTTTCACTTCGGTTTAGTGACACGTTGTCAGGTGGGGAGGGGGGCGGATTTAAACTCACAGGTAATTCTCAGTAATTCCTCGTGTCTGTATGTCTTTCAAACAATTCCTCATTTTTCTTTTCCAGGACCATTGAAGCCGGAATACACTGTGAAATACTTTGCTGTCTCCTTTATTTTCTTTAACAGCGGTCTGTCTCTCAAGACAGAGGTGGGTGTGTACCAATAATATTTGTCTAACAGGTTATACGTGGCAAACACAGACGATTGAGTATTTTTAAAATATAGTTGATCTTACGTTATACATTGTTTGCATGTTTTGTTAATGCCCAGGTTCAAATACGTGTATCTATAAATGTATGTAAAATTTTAAAGAGAAAGTGAAAGTGACATTTAAGACCATGCTGTTTAAATGGGTTAAGTGTGAGTGTGTTGATGCCATTTACCAACCAACCAACCAACCAACCAACCAACCAACCAGTTACCAACCAACCAACCAACTAACCAACTCACTCACAAACCATGATATTGAATGCAAATCTCAGACTTGTTCACGGACAGTCTTGTTACTAATAAGTAATATTCAAGGTACCCTTATCTGATAAGGGTATCTTATTTAAAGTTAGTTGAACCTCTTGTTTTCTCTACTTTTGGTGCTATATTGCATCCAATTCATACTGAAACACTGAGGCAAGTTACATGTATTACGAATGCTGAAATGAAGTTATACCTCCCCCTTAGGACTTGACCAGTGCACTGTTCCAGGTGAAGCTGCATGGCTTTATCCAGACCTTCACACTTGTGTTCATCCCCTGTCTCATCAGGGTACTCATTAAGGGTCTACAGTACTCACCTATCAACCCATGGCTGCTTAAAGGGTATTTTTTTATTTTCACCAAGTTTCAGACATGTACAATGTAATATAGGCTGCCGAAAATAGGTTGGTAGAACATACAAATTACAATGTAGGATATTGATGTTTTCTTTTACACGATCAGAATGTCTTTCACTCACCTGCTTTTGTTTCTGTGTCTGTCAGACACCTTCCTCAGAGCTTCTGACAGGAGTGCTACTTCTAGACGTTAAAACTAGCCGATGTAGGTGGCGCTTTTGCGGCAAGAACATGGGGTGGAAGGATGCAGACTTGGGCATGTTTGGGATTGTGTTCTCACTGCAAAAGTGCCACCTACATGTACATAGCAGCAAGAAGCAGTACTCCAGTAAGAAGCTCTGAGGAAGGTGTCCGATACAATGATAGACGTAGAGACGTAAGCAGGTGAGAGACATTACTGGTTGTGTAAAAAAAGAAAACTCCAATATCCTGTGCAATTTAGGCTATGCAGATACAGACCTGATCTATGTTTTCATAATGGTTACTAGACGTGACAGGTCATTCAGTGTAATATAACCAGCTGCTGCTGTGCCACGTGCCTGCAAAGTTGGTGTGTTTTGCTGAAAGGCAGTTATACCAGCTAAACAGATACAGTCAAGCTTGGATCAGTTGGATGTATACTTACTTACTACTTACTAAGTACTTTCACCAAACTGATGTACATTGTCACTTAATCTAACTGGACCAATCAACATTATGGTTGTAGAGCTGCCTCCTCAGGGGGGTCCAATTATTATACTTTGCACTAAATTCAGGAAGAACAGCAATGCTTTATATTAACTTTAAATAACTTTCCTATTAAATAAACTAGCAAATACATCTTACGTCAATACTCAAAGTAGAATAAATTTTGCAGAATTACAATGCCTGGCTTCACTTTATGTTAAAACATTAAATGGCATGCAAATACATTTGTATATCATATCTGTCAATGTTGTAACTAATGTATTGTAATGTATTGTATGATGATTGTATGTGGAAAGTTTGGTTGTCTTTCCCAGGCTGATGGTAGTCGGCTGCATGCCCCCTCCTGTCTCTTCAGCAGTCATTCTCACCAAGGCAGTAGGAGGCAATGAGGTAATTATAATGACAGTCAACTTCTAAAAACTTACTAATCCTAATTCAGTAGTTACTGGTAGTGGTAGTACTGCCCTGAGGAAGGTGACAGACAGTCACACAAAAATTTGGCTTGAAAAATTCTAATGGTTGTGAAAAAAGAACTTTGTTACATCTTGAATAAAGAGACTCTTTCTACACAACCAAGTGTTTTATTCAGCCGACGTTTCGGTGACCGTTCGTTCCTCAGGGCAATGTGAACCAGTCAGAATTGCCCAAATGAAATGCAGGATGTACGTATATAATTATATACCTTGATTGTCATGTATGTTCTTGTTATCCTCATTCCCCATTGAAAAAGTAACAACAAAGAAATTCGATAACTGTTGGCCCAAATCATACCATCCACAAATAGTTTTCCTTGTCCCCTCTACCATCCTTCCTAGTTTGTCTCTGATTAAACGAATCTATTTTATTTCTGTTTATAGGCAGCAGCTATATTCAACTCTGCATTAGGCAGTTTTCTGGTAAGTACATGTATGAAAAATTATTATGATTTTTTATATAATTATAGTTGTAACATTAGCCTGTAGCTATATATAGGTGGTGAATTCCTGCCTGATGATTGGTGTTTCCTCCTACTAGACGAGTGCCTTGTGTGCGCGCACACATACCTGGCATACATGTACTAAATCTAAACATAGATTGTAAGAAAGAAAAGGTAACCTGACAGGGTATAATGCTGATATAGAATTTGGTGGCCTTGTTTTCATGGCCTTGTTTCATGGTCTTGTGGTTAGGGTTGGTTGTTGACTCAGAATCTGAAGGTTCTGGCCATGGGTTGGAATCCCTGGCAGGCCCCACTGTTGTGTCCTTTGGAAAGGCACTTTATACCTATTTTCTCACTCGACTCAGGTGAAAATGAGTACCTAGCATTGGTTAGGGACGTCTTCTCAGATAGGATGAAAAGCGGAGGTCCCATTTTTGAAGAGAGCCACACCTCGAGCACATTAAAGATCCCACTGCACTTATCGAAAAGTGTATCGGAGTAAGGGGTCCTTCCTGGTGTGAGTGGTTCAAACCTTACTGTCTGGTCTCGGGTTTGACATCTTGAAAAGGTGACAGTCACCTGTTATGTCATTATCCTTCAACAATGTGTGGTAAATCTCGATAAAAAATAAGATAAATAAATAAGATGCGGTGACATTGTTATGTTGTGGATTTTACTTTTTCCATGTCTGAAAATCTCTGCTTCTCCCCATCCAGGGTATCTTCGTCACTCCAGTCTTACTACTGCTATTTGTAAGTATGATTCAATTATTTATAGTGCATGTTCTTCATGAATACAGGGTTGAAAACATGCTGTTGTACCGTAGTATACATTGAAAACAGATATTATCAAGGAGTTTCCAACATCGAAACTCCTTGATGGTACAAAATACCATGTACACATGTATAATGAATCTGTGATGGAGAGGTCACTACAAAAACTGTGAAAACAAAACCACAGCAAATATTTTATATTCTACAGTATATTTTGTTAATTGTTTTACAGCACCTTCAGGCCCTTATCAGACCCAGTAGATTACATATGGTCCATGAGTTCACATTATATGCCCCATCTACTGACTAATGATGGGTAGTTAAATTAACAATGACCAGCTGCAGTCATGCTCAATTACCTACAGCATACAGTACTGTATACTGAAGTGACTAAAAACTTATCCTACTAATTAAGCATGAAAATAAGGGGAACTAATTGTGATGGATACCTAAACACTCAGTTGTATTTGCATCTAATTGTTTTATAGTCCCATAGTTACTTAATCTATCAATTATTACAGTCTCATCATCAGTGTTGAAGAATGGGGGATAAGTTCAGCTTCATCAGCCACCATAATCATAATTGCAATTTGATAGGCGAACTGTTTTTGTATAATACTGTCAATTTGTTTTTTGCTGGGACTTGAATTTTGCAGGAAAGGAAGTTTTTGTTCAAATCTCCAAGGAGATCTTTTGGTAGCTGCAAGACAGTATCATTGGCAGGGCAATATCCAGTACGCCACCTGAAAAAAAGATACCAGTGCAAAGGAGAAAAACGTCTAAGAACACGTCAAAAATAAGCCAAAGCCTAAACCTCTGCTTGGAGAATAGGTTTTCCTGACTTTTTATACTCCACAGTTGAAACAATTCTGTAGGGCCCTGCTTATTGCAAGAGTGAACTACATCTTTTTTTTTTACCCTCCTTCAATTTCAAAACAAACATCTGGATCTGTACTGATCATATAGGTCCTGGACAGACATGCACACTTTTTTTCAGGAGGACTTACATTTAGCGTATTTGGTGCTCAAAAGTTGTAACTGTCATTGTATTTAATATAATACACAGTACATGTATTTCTGACAACAAAGACTTAAAGGTACAGGAACTACAGAGCTACATTGAAGTAGGAGTACAATATAGGTATAGTGAGAGCAAGAAGAGAGGAAGTGTCAGTCAGTAGATACATGTATGCATGTCCAGATTCTGTTGCGCTCCATCTTAAATGCAGCAAAGTCTTGTTGTTTTTCTGCAGCTTGGATCACCTTCAGCTGTCCCTTACAGCACCATATTTGGGCAGCTGACCCTCACGGTGGTGGTACCTCTCATTGTCGGACAAGTCGTCAGGAGATACGTGAAAGAATGGTTGGAGAAGAGCAAACCTCCGTTTGGGAGCATAAGCAGGTAAGTTTTGTCTCTATTTTCAGGGCTCAAAATACCACCTGCATATGCAGGTTAGTGCAGGTAAAATTGGAGCTGTGCAGGTATTTCTTATGTCTACCTGCACCTAACCTGCACTGGTCCATGTACTGGGTTTATATATACATGTAGGACCTGGTATATGTGCATTTTTATTTGCTGCATTGACTGTTAGTGTTACCACTTAGGAAGTATAAAAGAAATGACAGCAATGGTTTTTAGTATGATCCATACTTTCTAAATTGAGTGGTGCAGGTGAAATTTGTCTGGTGCAGGTAATTTTCAATGTTACCTGTACCAGTGCAGGTATGCAGAAAAAAATATTTTGAGCCCTTTATTTCACAGATGTATAAAATCTCTGGGGTTTTTTTCTTGTTATGTTAATGTCAGTTTGCATTATAACATACATGTATGGTGATGCTATGTCCGAAACTGTATTGCAGCTGTACACTGTTGCTGATCATCTACACAACATTCTGTGACACCTTCAGTAGTTCTGATATTGAACTGGACCACTTCAGTCTTGTCTCCATTGTTTGTGTAGGTATGTATACAACACCAAGCACATCGGCAGAGCGTACTGTGCCTACATGAAAGCTGGATTTTTCATGGTTTTTCCTTGGATGTTTGGTCAACGTTGCATCAAAATTTTGCCCGTTGCAGACAACATTTTTTCCAACACAACATTTAAAAACTATAGACGGAATGTCATCCTTAAATACACGAATATGACCTTAAATAAGACATTCTGCCAAAGTGCTATGCACAATACATTATGGGTTTCGCACAGGTGCAGTACGTTCTCCCAACATGCTACAACACCATTACCTGTATACATGTACTCATTAGGCAATTACCAGCAATTCATAGTAAAGTTTAATTTGATAATCTCTGCTTTTGGATAACTTTGTTTGGATAGGTACATTTGTAGAGTATCAAATAGTTCTTGCCTAACAAAGTGCTGAATTGAAATTGGTAATGAACGAATGAATGGTTTATTGTACAAACAAATTTTAAAGCATTTCACAGCCTATTGACTGAATTGCACGCCCCTTCACATCATTCCAAATCAACATATATTTGAAGATTGACTGTTATTACTGTGTACTAAAACTGATAATAGTATAAAAGAATCACTTTGAATGTAATTTACAGTCATAAAATAATTATGAAAGCCTGATCATCAGGTCAAAAATAGTTTTAGTCAAAATTATATTACTGTGTCACATACATTGTAGCAGTAATTGTGTTACGAGTTTCGTGAGCTGATTGATTGATTGATTGATTGATTGATTGATTGATTGATTGGAGATATCTACATGTAGTAGTTTTTGTACCGACTCTTCTCAATGACATGTATATCTAACCCCGTGTCTTTGTTTCTTTTTAATCTAGTGCTGTTGATACAAGTGTGCCTGTTACTTTTTTTGTTCTTTGTCACAAGAAGGTGAGTCGAAATTGTTTTGTTCCTTCATTCAACAATTAATAAAGAAATCAAAGTATAGATTAACAATGTGAACATTCACCTACATGTATACATGTATACGCATGTACACAGTATTTTACAATATGCCTGTCAAAAGCTGAGGTTGTGTACTGCAACCATGTAGATTGATATCAATGTTCAATCTGAGAGCCAGTATATACATCGTACATGTACAATCATGTATAATAACTTTAGTGTGACCTACATGTAGGACACATGAATATTTGTTGACAATTTGATGCACAAATGACCAAAATACATTGTAAATGACAGTGTAGTATCTGTGTATTATTTGTCTTGCAATCACATCAAAAACACGATTTACAACAATTTCATACAACGGCATGATTGTCTAAACAAAAACTGAATGAGAACAATCGTACATTCAGTGTGCATTCAGTTGTTACCTGTCTAGATCAGTTTGGCCTAACAACATTGACAGTAACACTTAACTGTAAACAGAACTGATGATGACAGCAGAGTTTACAGGAATTAGTGATATTACAGAATGTAAAGGTAAAGATGACTATATTTGTGTCTTTTATCTGACAGTATTACATGTATGTTTTCTCCACAGTCCATCTTTTGGCTTTACTCCATCTGACGTGGTCAGTCTTATGTTCTGTGCAACACACAAGTCATTAACTCTAGGCAAGTACTTAATATATTTACATTGCAACTGTTACTACAAGTGTACTACAACTTTCAACACTTATCTAAAGGTCCTCTTTGTAAAATTTCAGTTGAATGTTTTATACATGTACAAATAGAAAAACACTCCAGAATATTGCCATCTTTGATAGAGGGAGCAGATGGTTTGAGTGTAGGGTTAAAAAGCAGGTACACATCAGATCTCTCTCGCCATCCATAAACCGTGACCAAGGCCGCCACGGACTACCCCCCCATATAGAGCATCCTTGTCCAGTCACGTGGCCTGTGTTGACCTTCAACCTTTCCATGAGCTAATGAAAGTTGGCGGATGCTGTCTAAAAGCTACTTTAGCTGAACTGTACATTGTGTGTATTAGTTTAATCCTTCTTTTACTAAAGTACACTCCAGTTTACCTTGCAAACAGCACATTGACCACTCAGCTAAATTCCGTGCTGTTTCAGCTCTTCAGATACTTTCTGTAACAGTGAGTTTCAAGTGCCACCAACTGACCAGTCTAACTGTCCAGACCTTTTAGCCTTGCGGTTAGTGCATTAGGTTCGTGATCTGGCAACCCAGGTTCGGCACGGGTTCAAATCCAGGGGGCAGGAGACTGTACTACTCGCCGCTCTATGCTTCATTCCTTACATCCTATACGTCTTCATCTTCGTTTGGCAAGACGTTCCCTGCTCCAAGGGCTTTCCTGAGTCGAACCCAGAACAGCGGCCGCGCACGTTCGTCCTCGGGCCACACGAGGTACGTTTTCCTGGACATGAGCTGGCGCAGACGGCTGTACCGCTGCACCACGTGTGCCGGGATGTCCTCCAACAGAACTAGAACCAACACGTCCTCGCCTTCCTCGAACAGCCGGTGCTGGGCGATCTTGAACTCCAGCGTGCACCAGCCGCTACGCACAAACCTCTGCGTGAGCAAGCACAGCGTCTTCCTGCTGCCCTGGATCGCTTCCACGATGTTGGTCGTGATGTCGCGTCCAGCAAGGAAGTCGCGGTCGCCGATACACAGTCTGTAGTGCGGCTCCGCTTCCTCCAAGTGAGGGATCAGTTCCCGCTGGACCCACCGAATGTCCTCGCTGTTGTACGACACAAACACGTCGTACTGGTACCGGTTCCTGTACGGAATGGCTTGGTACCCACGCAGCTTCCCCCTCGCGTACTGATACAGATATCGGATGTATGCATGATATTTTACCATCACGTATGTCAAGGTTGTATACAGGAAAACTAAAGTGGACATGATTATACACATGTAGTATCCAAGGTAGGACTTACAATCTGGCTTGTAATCTACAAGGGGAAGGTTTTTCAGGTCTGGAGGAGAGAAACACTTGTAATATTTGAGACCATCACTAATATAGTAACCATACATTATCCTGACTGATGTGTTATTCCTTCCCCATACAACAAAATCTAGTAGCTGACAGGTGCAGGAAAAAGGATTATCTGAAAGGTCTAACTTGTATAATATGTTCCAATATTTCAGTGTTTGAGGCCCAATGGAGGTGATCAAGTTCTTTTCCATGTGAAGCTGTCGCAGAGAATATACATGTTGAAACAGTTTTGGTGATATAGTAGTAAGTCTGTTATAGCTGAGGTCCAAGACTCTCAGGCTCTGTGTATCACGGAACATGCTTGGG
Source organism: Branchiostoma floridae x Branchiostoma japonicum (assembly GCA_013266295.2). NCBI lineage: Eukaryota > Metazoa > Chordata > Leptocardii > Amphioxiformes > Branchiostomatidae > Branchiostoma > Branchiostoma floridae x Branchiostoma japonicum. The sequence goes on along the minus strand of CM023827.1, from coordinate 5,552,225 downwards.
TGCAAAGATGCTAGGTAGTTTCCTGCTAAGTTCAGGGTGTCCAGTTTCGTCAAGTGCCAGAATGCTTCTTTTTTGATCCCTAGAAACCCATTCTGCGACAGATCTATCTCCTGTAGCTCAGTTAGATTCCAGAAAAGGTCAGCCCTATAGTGGTAAGCATATACCTGTATGTCATGTATCGAATTTGTCACTCTCAAAACTTGCAAATTCAAAACATTTACCATTCTGCCTCTATCATTGAGAATGTTAGAACCCCCGCTGCCTAAGTCAATAACGCGCAGTGAATCCAGGCCTGCTGATAAGATGGTATCAAGTTCAAAAAAAGTTGCATCATTTTTCTTCGCCAAAAAGACGTCTAGATTGGAAATATACCTGAAAATGCCTTCTTTGGTTGGTTTGTAGTCTACCTGGATATAGCCAATGTCCAGCTGAATCAAATTACCAAGACCTTCGAAGTGATCATCTTTGAGAGAGCGAATCCCGGTGTTTTGTAGTGCCAGAATTTTCAAGAGAGTTAGGTTTCTGAAATTTCCTGGTTGTAGTTGGAAGTTAATGTTATTACCCAGATTAAGTACCTCCAGACTTTTAGAAATCGGGGAAAGTACATGTGAGTCCAGTGCTGACAACTTGTTCCCACTCAGGTGCAGTTCTTTCAGATTTTCTAAGCCGTCAAAAGCACCCATCTCAATGCTAGACATCCAACATTGAGAAAGACGGAGAACTTGCAAACTTTTAAGTCTTGCAAATGATTGGCTGCGTAAGGTAAAGATGTAATTAAGATCTAACCATAGCATCTCAACTGTTCGTGGAAGGAAATAAAAGAAGTCACTGCGATATATGTTCAGTCTCATATGGATGAAGTTCAGAAACTTGACGGTGCCATAAGACAACTCAGAAGTATAGTCCCAAAACTCAGTCACTCCTCCTTGTACTTCAATGTCACTAAGATCCAGTTCCTGTACTCTCCTCAAAGCAGTTAGAGCTCCTTTCTGTATGTGAGACAAACTTTCCACAGTTCCCGAGAGAGACAATGCATGCAGCGATCTATTTGTAAGTACCCTGAAGTCACTTGCTGAGATGTTTGTAATGAGGTTCCCTTGCATATTTATTGTTTGTATCTTAGACATACCTCTGAAAATGTCAAGATTGGCTGATGTGATGGGGTTGTGTGCAAGGTTGACATCTTGTAGGTTATGGAGCATTCTCAATGCTTCTGGAATAGCTGTCAGTCCTACTGTGGAGAGATCCAACTTCCGTAGGGACCGCAGAGGAAGGAAAACCTCGGGGCGGATGTACATGTAAAGAAGTCGATTTTCTCTTAGGTCTAGTTCCTCCAGTTGCTGTAGGTTTGCAAACACCTTGTCTTCCATGGAGGTTATACCATTGGAGGAAAGCTTGAGTTGCAGGAGGTTGTCCAGTCCGTGGAACGAGTTGTTCGCTAGTTTGCGAATCCTATTCTCACTCAAGTCCAAGGATGTCGTTGGTTGCGGCAGTAGAGGAACTGATTCCAGATCCAGCCTACTACAGTCCACGAAGGTTGTGTTCAAACTCCAACACGGGAAGGCATCATTTCTGATCGCTGACATCCCAGCAGAATAGCCCAGCAGGACACAAACGAAGAGCCACAGTTGGGACATGCTGCTCCTTCTTCTCTCACTTCACGTGGTCTATGAAATATCTGCGTCAGTACATGTATGGTATAACTAACTGCCCTTCAGCACAACACACCAGCTTTGCAGCTTTCTCCTGTACATGTATCTTTGAAGCCAAGTGTTTGGTTACACTTCTGTCCCATGAGTGTGCATCTACATACTTCCAGTTCCTTCTGACTGCCTTTTATGGTCCTGTTTCCTGATCAACTTCTGTTTCCTGTTTCAGACAGGGCATTGTTCCCAGACTGACTCACTTCCTCATTTTTTTGGCTTCATTTCCAAAATTATAGGAAGCAGAACTTTCTATCCAATGTGCAGACACTACAGTGTGTTATACTTCTGCATTATTTGTGTGTGCTCACTAGATGTTAATTAAATTTAACTTTTTGGCTCTCTCCATACGAGACTGAAATCTCAATGTTGCTTTCTTCATCTTTCTACTTCAAATTTAAGAGTAAACCCTTTGTAGTTAACCTTCTCCCTGCCGCCTAACCCCCTAACCAATATTAAATAATGGAGAATCGGTATCCAAACGGCTACATGTACTTCAGTGTGCAATAGGTAACGCAAAGGACTTATTACTGTGAGCCTGAATTGCAGAATTCATTGAGGCCAAATATAAGTATAAAGAAATTATAACCACAAATCAAATTGATAGAATGTATCCCAGCCAAACCAAAGAGGTTTTACCCCCTTGGCCAAACTAGGGCATTGTTGGTATTACATTGTAAATTAATTTTTATTTATTGCCCCTGAGGTTGCTTGATTTTGTTGTAACAGTTACCTGCAGGTACAGAAGTATTGTTTTGGGTGTCTGAGTTGTGGGTTTGTTTGTGCCATAATAGGTTGGCAGCAGATGGGTTGAGGGAGGTCAGCAAAGGATTATGCGAGGTGTGAAAATGGTGAAATGGGGGAATTCAGGAAGCCAAGAATGACATACCTTCAGGGCTCGAAATTAAAGGTTGTCCAATAGCGCTAGCCACTGACCACTAAAATAAGGCACACATCCCGGCTTTTGGATCCGGAAAGTCCCCCCGAATTTTCTGTCTACTCTGCAGTTACAGAGTATATTGCGCCTGGGAGCAAAATAAAGTTGACTTTAAGTTAAAGTCATAGAATACTTCCCAAAAACATTAGCTGGGACAGTTCATCCTCACTTTGGGACAGATGAAATTTATTTTTGGGACAGTGCTAGGACAATAGGAAGAAAAGTTAATTTCGAGGCCTGACCTTCCCGGACATTAATTGACATGTATGTTCCTTGTGTTTCAGGCATTCCCATGTTGAAGATAGTGTTTGCTGGTTATGAGCACCTGTCGGTCATCTCCATCCCCCTCCTGGTGTACCACCCCACACAGATCCTGCTAGGGGGGGTACTGGTGTCCCCCGTCAGGACATGGATGCTTGCTGCTCAGAAAGTAAAAGTAACGTAAATATCCTTCATACTTTCATCCATATCTAAGACTCTTAGGCCACACCAACTTAATCAATAATTGGTTCTTAGACTCACCCGCTTAATTTTTTTTTGATTTGCAAAAAAAATATTTGCGTTCTAAATCTACTCTAAAATGCTCATATTTCGGCCCCAACAGTTGAAGAAAGTCCTTGTCTTCCTAGTTGTTACAGTTTTTTTTTCCATCTATCAATGCAGTGGTTTGATAAAAAAGTTTAAAATTCATTTGTTTGAATTATAAACCAGTATGTTGATTTCATGGCTCCTATCATAACTTTTGGGGCTTTCATAGGATGCCTCGGCCTGTTTTTTTCCCTGTTGCTTCATATTTTTTTCTGAAAAAATCTGAGCTGAACCAACAAATCAAATTGGTGTGGCCTTAGATTGAAATTTGGGTTTGTAAGGCACATGTAAGTGATTTTGAAAAAAATGTTTATTAGACTCCATTTTCTAGTCATTTATTTGGATTGGATTAGATTAGATTTTAGTGGACTCTGAAATAAAAACGTGCTAAAATGCAAATCCTTCATGCAAATTCAAAGTACGTTTAATACACATCTACAATGTACAAAATACTTCATAGTATTTTGCCTTTGTTTTTTTTCCAGCGGAGTGAGCAAGTTGTCTAACACAAACTCCCATGCTGCACCAGGAGAAGCCGTATAGCATCAGCCCTGGCCTCCTAGTCTCCTCCAGACCCTGCGGTAGATGGTGGAAATCTGCCAACATAGGATGATCTTCCAGAGGAGGCAGCCTGTCAAAGAAGCCCATTTTGACCAGTTTGCACCACTCGTTCAGCCCTTAGAAGAGTCTGCTGGAGACTGTACTCCTCCAAGGGTTGGAGGCAGTAACCATGGCAACCTGAGTTGAGGAATTATTCCAGGAGATAAGCTGGGTGTCAAGTTAGATTGTAATGCTGATATAGCTGGATATAAAAAAACTAAGATTGAAAAATTATAGTTAAATATCCACATACATGTAGTTGTGAGGCTGTTACCATGGTAACCACAGCTCAGGTGCAGGTGTGAGACCATTACCATGGTAACCTCAGCTCAGATCCAGGTGTGAGGCTGTTACCATGGTAACCCCAGCTCAGGTACAGGTGTGAGGCTGTTACCATGGTAACCCCAGCTCAGGTGCAGGTGTGAGGCTGTTACCATGGTAACCTCAGCTCAGGTACAGGTGTGAGACCATTGCCATGGTAACCTCAGCTCAGATCCAGGTGTGAGGCTGTTACCATGGTAACCCCAGCTCAGGTACAGGACCATTACCATCATGATGGTAACCTCAGCACACTAATGAAATTATGTTCTTGAGAACGGATAGTGAACAATCGTGGAACGGGGTGTGGAAATAGTATAATTTTTCAGGGAGAGCAAATGTGCTGTTTTGTCAAGCGGCACTCTTTGTTCTGCTTACTCTCGTGTGCAATCATTCCTAACGCTATCCTGGTGAGTAGAGGAGAGAACTGTCATTTCAGCTGATATGTGCATTCTTCTGTGATTCATCTTGAATAAGTCAGTTGTCTAGGTGAATAACCCTCCCATCTAAGAGAATTTGTAGCCTCCACCAAGCCTTCCTACGGGGGTACGGATTGTAGAATTTGGCAAAAAAGGAATAATGGGCCAGGAGAGTCAGTCCACAGTGAGCTTACATTCCCCCACCTAACTGCACAGGCAAATGAACTCTACAATGGCCAAACTCCCCTGGCCAATTATTCTCCCTATTTGGCTAAATTCTACTTATTCTAAACCCACGTTGTTAGTCTGGGTGATACTAGAGAATTCGTAATAGGCCACAAGTTGCAATAAGAGGTACTGTGTTGTCATCACTGGGTCATTGTTGCAGGACATCACATAGGACATGTACATGTACATGAAACAAAGAGCCCATACTTTGTACATTCCTGGATTTACTATATGTACATATACCTTGTATCAGAAGAAGGAATATCTCTTTTAATAAGAATTTTTTAGGCGGGGGTTATGCAATCTTTATAATGGTGCTGCAAGAGGCAGAGAACAATGGTGGTTAATTAAGTGAAAGGGAGGTGAGATTTTTAAAAAAGACTGGTTATATTAAAGGTGTTTGGAGGATAAAAGCTGTCCAATGTTTTCATCCTCATCAGACCATTCCTGTAAAACAGACTTTGATCAATGAAAAGTCAGCCATGCTATGTTAGCACGTCGGCAGAACGTACTGCGCCTGCGCAAAACCCGTAATGTATTGCGCATAGCACTTCGGCAGAACGTCTCATATAAGGTCTAATTCGCATATATAAGGGTGACATCCCGTCTGTAGTTTTCAAATGTTGTGTAGAAAATATATGGTCTGCAACAGGCAAAATTCTGATGCAACGTTGACCAAAAATCCAGCGAAAATCCAGGTTTTGCGCAGGCGCAGTACGTTCTGCCGGCGTGCTTGCTATGTTAATAGAATTCAGGTACTAGGTGCAGTATGTAGTCTCCTAAGCAGGCTTTTGAGTCGGGCTTTTCAGTTCTCAAGACATTACGAAAGGCTAGCCTCTACCAGGCTTCAGAGGTAGTTGGAAGAGAAGAAATTGGTCAAATGGACAGATTATCAGATAACATGACAGAAGATTTAGTCTGCTAACGGAGTACAGTTTGCCACCTCTGAAGCCTGGTAGAGGTAAACGAGAGCCAGTAAGACACAAACTGTACAATTTAAACTGTCATACAATATACAGTAAAAAAACAGCATTAAATCTGAAAAAAGCCGAACTTCTAAGAATGCCAAAGAGGCTATACTCTATACTAGTTAAGAATTTTGCTGCACTATATATGAATTCTTGTTACACAAATCTTTTATGTTAAATGTATATTGTAGATTAGAATGGAATGATGAGCTGCAGGCAGCTATAGGAAGAATCAGTGTGAAACTTACTGGTACCTTATGTATTGCCATAGAACTAAATTATACCTCCATACATTATAGGACATGTTGAGTATTATGGATAGAGTATGACAAAATTGTTTTTTGGGACCTTGATTTATTTCGTACTATGGGATTTTACTCTATGTAGCAGCGTTGTAGCTGTATGTGACGGAAAATAAAGTTTCTCACCAATGACCCTTGGATTTTTGTGTGATGTGTTTTTGTGTATTTACTTGAATGGGAAATAGGAATGAATATAAACGGGCTAGTGCAGAATTTGTACAGTAAGGGAGTATACATGGTTTAGAGCAGAGGGGTATATTAGTTAGTAACCACAACTTAACATTGCACACTGAACCGAGGGAGTTGATCTTCTAAATAACTAATACGCAATTGAATATATTTTAACTGAGTAATAAACTGTTTAGAATGGTGTGAAGGAGGTATGAGTGTATTATTTTCAATAAACGGTATTTTTTCAGAGTTTTGGATGCGTGAAAACTAAAATGGCAGAAATATTGAGGAAAAAGTTCCGTATTCAGCTGCTCGTAAAAGTCGTTCTAGGAATGCTTGTCTCAAAACATGGAGGTAAAATGATTTTTAACCTCCTTGCTCAAAATGAACAGATGCAAGACTAGAACGGTTCTTTCCTGATAAACTCGGGATACTTAGATAGTCGAGGTGAACCTCAATGTCAAGGACAAGTGTCTAGAGTTAGACGTTCAAAGGTTAGGTGTAACAGCTCGTTCGGTGTAATGTAGCCAGCTGCCGCCGCGCCGCGTGCCTGCGAAGCTGGTGTGTTACGCCGAAGGGCGGTTATACCGGCTATACAGATACAGAATCTGATACAGATACAGAAGTGCAGAAAAGACCCGGAGTAAAAAGCCCATCGCATTTCCCAACTCGCCAATCGGCCGAATGATTTGGGAATGATAGGTGTGTTTTGCAATGTTGCAAATAATAAAGATTCGGCGTGATAATGAAAAAATACACAGGTTGCTGTTGTAACGTTACCAAGTCATCGTAGAGGTATCATATAGTTTGTTGGGGTAATATTACAAGGACCGTTCTGTATAACTGGTAATGAATTGTTTATTGCAATGAATAAAAAACTGTTATGTTTGTAATTTATCACCTGCTAGATAGAAAATGAAAGTGTCGCGATTAAAAAAAAATAAATGAGTCAAAACAAAGATTATTTGTTGGAACATTACTTACCTAATAGATAGGTGTGAGTCACTTCTTGATTGTCTTCGTCAGAAGAACTATGGAAATGGTTGGCCGCATTGTGGGTGACAGCGGATTTAGGGATATAACTCTGGAAGGCATGATTTGAAGTCCCTGATATTTGGCAGGCAGATTACCGTTATTAAGGCCGAAGTCAAGTGCAAGTTTGTGCTCGGGAAGAAGTGACATAAGTTTGGGCCCCCTAGCGGCTTGCTCTGGAACTGCAGGGGCATTTGTATGAAAATGTTTAAAGTACAATAACTCAATAACCGGTTGACGGATCATCCCGATATTTGGTGTGACGGTAGCTAACGGTAGCTAACGGTAGCTAACGGTAGCTAACGGTAGCTAACGGTAGCTAACGGTAGCTAACGGTAGCTAACGGTAGCTAACGGTAGCTAACGGTAGCTAACGGTAGCTAACGGTAGCTAACGGTAGCTAACGGTAGCTAACGGTAGCTAACGGTAGCTAACGGTAGCTAACGGTAGCTAACGGTAGCTAACGGTAGCTAACGGTAGCTAACGGTAGCTAACGGTAGCTAACGGTAGCTAACGGTAGCTAACGGTAGCTAACGGTAGCTAACGGTAGCTAACGGTAGCTAACGGTAGCTAACGGTAGCTAACGGTAGCTAACGGTAGCAAGCTTATTTTTTTGGAGACAAAAAACGCAGCCTTTTGTGTTTGTTTGCCTGTCGTAAGTTTTTACTATTAATTAAAATTGAGAATTAGATTTGCAAAAAGAAAATCATAATGAAATCAACTCAGGTAGGTTCTTGTCTATTGGCCTGTTGTTAATCTAATGTCGACTTAATTGTCAAATGCAAATTTTGCTAGTGATCAACAGGTGGCACCTGTGCGTGAAACACGCCGTTCCAAGATGGCGAGCGTGCGTCATGGAAGAGAAGAACAGTCGGGTAAATATTCCGCCCAGGAAGACGCGCCACGTCCGTTTTGGTGGTAAGTTGTACTTTACATTGTTTTAGATACTCTCAGGACTATTGTGGATAAACCTCATTGGAGTGGAATGAAGCAAAGACACAGCATTTTGGAAATTAATGCGGCAAGTTCCAACTACTCCTCGAGTTCATTGTTGCACTACGTCAGACAACCGGTGGGGGCGCTGGTGTGTGGTCTAATTGCCTTCGTCAAGAAGGGTATGTTTTCGGGGGCGTTCGTGTGTGTGCGTCTGTAAACAGTATAACTCGAGAAAGCTTAAATGGATTGTCTTCATATTTGGTAGGTGGGTAGGTCTTGATGAGACTTAGTGATAGGAATATGGGCCCCCTGGCGGCTCGTTATGGTACTGCAGCGAAACTTCCGATTTTGATATATGGGGATCTGGACAAGCTAGGGTCATGATTTTTACCTCCGGGGAAGGAGGTATCCTTCCGCGGAAGGGTAGGGTTAGTGGTCGGCATTTTCATGTTCGCAGCTATATCTCGCGGTTGGGTGGGCGGATTTTTGTGGGACTCGGTATACGTTTTGCTGTTAGGCTGCAGTTGTGGCACGTTCCTTTTTTTTCGTTGTATGTGTGTTTTCGGGCGTGGAAATGAAACCTTTTGGAGGCCCCTGGACACCCCTTTTTGTCTGAAAATGGTTATGGGGGTAATTACTTGGCTGTTGTTAAGGTATAGCCGGGTGCGTCCATTTTTATCAGGCGTCTGACAGAGGGGTGTGTGGTTCCGATAAAAAGAAATTAGGTTTTAGTCAGATCGTAGGCGCGGGACGGGGTCGGAGATTAGTTGTTTCAGATGTAGGCGATCAGATGCAACTTGGCGCATCCGTGTTCCTTGCGGCTTTCATAAGTTTGTAGGTTTATGTTTTAAGTTGCAGATGAAAATGGGTTGGTGGTTTGTTGTTTCAAATGTTAGTTTTTGACACTATCGTGCGGTAGTATTCCGTTATTTTTTTTATCGCGGTATGATCATGTGAGTTGAATGTTATGGACAGTCATCTGTTATATGTACACCATCATGACCGTTATATACACAACATCGTCAGTTTAGATGTAATTAGCCGTCAGTCAGCTTAGATGTAATTAGCCGTCAGTCAGCTTAGATGTAATTAGCAGTCAGTCTATCGTCAGTCGGACGTTGCCAGTTATAGCAACAACTGTAACATAACACCGCCGTCAGACGGAGGTCTTGCGGCCATCAGTTGCAAGGTTTACAACGATATGGCCTTTAAAGTTTATAGCTAGTTTTTCAAATTTAAGACAGATACCGCATATGTTGTAAACATACGTAATATCGCTATAGTGGATTAGGCATAGTTTAGACCGTCACGTTATTAAGTATAGGTTAGAAGAAAATTATGTTCGTTGATGAAGGACGCATAACAAGCTACTCACACTACAAAATTACAAAATAACACAAACCGATCAACAGTTATGTTCCATATCTCACCATGCTACATCAGAAACTCTTGCATTTACTACCAGTTACAATGGCAATGCCCAACCATTACCCGACACACCTTTCATTAACACTATCAACTATATATAACAAACAACATATACAAAAAGAAATTACAACAAACCCGGAGGTACAAAATCGCCGATTTTACTTGTTGGATGGTAGATAGCTCTTGTGCTCGGGAAGAAGTGACATAAGTTTGGGCCCTCTAGCGGCTTGCTCTGGAACTGCAGGAGCATTTGTATGAAAATGTTTAAAGTAGGATAACTCAATAACCTTTTGCCACCTTAGGATCTGCTTGGAGATTAAGATTTTGTCGCCTCAATTCCTGTTACATTGAATAACGTTTATGGACGTCCTTTTGAAAATTTTGACAACTTTATTTTATACGCCTCCTAAAACACACATACATTTGCGGTTTCCTGATGGGATATTGCGAGTAACACTACTTACACATGTATTACATGACCAGGTTGAAAGACAGATGACTTCTGGCACATTGGTTACATGCTGATCGTGATGACTAAACAAAAGTACACACTTGTGGATCGTCAATGCAAAGTGTAATAGGTCGTACATTACTGCTATAAGATTCTGCTGCGTTCTTTGAAAACTAGCTTGAAACATGGTGGTTTGAGTACAGGTACGTCACAGACAGCAAGACAACGTTAACGTTCGATATGTATTGTTCTCACACATTCCACTGCCAAACAGCTCTCATACATATTTGATTGCAAATCATCCTATACGCGTACACGGCCCATGTACTTGTCTACAACTAACCCAAAATCCATAATACGTATCGGAAGTCTAAAATTTCTGATTTCTTGCTAACTATAAGGGTGGTACCCTGGATCCTGCATTGCACGCGTTATTATTATTATATCCGTCGGTGATAGTAGACCGCCTTCATCATGCCGTCCTGGACGGTGTTGCCGTCCACACGTATGGTGGCCGGGTGGAAGGAACACTCGTACCGGGGGGAGCCGCGGACATACTTCAGGAAGTCAGGCGCGCCTGGATGCATCACGTTATCGGCCAGGATCACAGACCCCGTGGACAAGAGCTGGGAGAGAAAAAAAAAGTTAAAAAATCAAACACAAGCTAAGTAAATGCGCAGATATTTCGATAGCCAAGCCTCCAATAGGCAAGGCAGTATACAATACATGTGGGCCATGCCGAAAGCCCATGGATAGCCTCTGCAGGCTTCAGGAAGCGCCTGGAAAGAGAAAACAAACAAACAAACAAACAAACAAACAAACAAACAAACGATTGCATAACGGCTCACCTCGTGTCTCTCTAGCAGTTTTAAATCTGTGGTGTACAGCGACTCCACGTGGTCCAGAAACACGAAGTCGACCTGTGGGACGCCATGTTTGCTCTTCAGCTGAGGTATGACTTGACTGGAGCTGCCGACGATCATCTTAACCTGGGTGTACATGTAAGGTACAGGGATGAGTTATAATATTGCAGTTATGATATAATATTTAGGTAATACCGTATGATACTTGTAGCATATTTGTGTATTTGTGTGCTTGAGTTTGTGTTTGTATGTATGTATGTTTGTATGTGTGTAATACTATGTATGTGTGTGTGTGTGTGTGTGTGTGTGTGTGTGTGTGTGTGTGTGTGTGTGCGTGTGCTTGCGTGCGTGCGTGCGTGTGTCTGTATGACAATGTATATGTATATGCATGGACTGGTTACCATCATACATAGTGGAAGGAGGAGGCTCCGGGGAGGTTGCAAGTTGATGCGTAATTCCATCTACACAAATTAGAACTATTCTATCACGAAATGTTTCATCTTGAAAATGATCATTGCAGGGATTATGTTTGTCTTACCTGTTTGCCTAGCCCCGCGTGCCTCACGGTCCCCCTGGCAATTTCAGCATACTCCGGACTGCACTCCACACCGATCACTCTCCCGCCTGTCCGCAGCTGTCTGGCCATGCGAATGGCGGAGTAGCCACAGTACGTTCCTAGTTCCAGGCACACTTTTGGTTGGAGGTCTCGTATCGCCTGATCAAGCACGACACCTAGCGAGAAGGGTGGGAAACATCATAATAGTTGACGGACGTGTTGTGATACTTACACATTCGTTTACAGCTAGTAGGTATCGTTTGCAAATCAACATGTTAACGGAAAGACTAGTACGCATACTGTGTACACGATAACTATGACTGTGGGTTTCTAAAACACAAGCTTGTCAGAGCAAAAACGACTTGCCTCATTCGAAATTTTTGGTAAATCATTTCAGATGTTTTAGAGGCTTTAGAACGATTGAACATACGGCTAGAGTACTTTACCTTTTGTTTCTCCAACGTGCATGGTCCATTCTAGATCAGTTGAAAACTTGTCAAAGGCTTCTAGAACACTGAGCGGATGGCCGCTCTTACTGTGCCCCTGGCGGAAACATGAAGAAGAACAGCTCCAGTTACAAAGAAAAGGAGATGTTGGAATAGTCTCATATTTCATAACTCATTGCTACGGTGACGCGACCTTATGTATCTTTTATTGATTGCACATAAAAGGAAAGAATAAAAAATATGGTCGAAAGAGAAAAAGATGATCAGCAATACGTTAGAACGTTTCTTTCTAGAAATGTTAACGAAGATTTATTAAAAATGATAAGCTAAACGTAGGAAGTGTTAAGAACTTGAACTTCATTATCAAAGAACGCATATACGCATCGATTGCAACTAATGGCAGCCCCCCAAACTAATGGCAGCCCCCTAAAACTCCTCAGCGGTCTTGGCATGGAAGTTTATCAATTTCTGGAGAAATGCCAATAGGAGAGACGAAACATTCTAGCACAGTATATGTTCTACAAAATGCTCAAGGTTTTGTCAACTTACCCTAACGTAGTCTAATAACCGTTCTTCCTTCGTGCTCATTTGTTCCACCCTGTGGACGACTGTTGCCGAATCACCTGTGTGGCATTATGGAGTTAGTCACAGAAATGGCAACAGGAAACAGCTAGTGCAACGATCACTGCACAAAATCCTATCTTAATCATACCTTAAAGCATGCGTAAAGGTTCCATTTCTTCACTTCCGTGTACCTTTACGCAAGCTTTAAGGTATACTTAAAGATAGGATTTCGTGTAGTGGATATTTCAAGAAACCACAGGCACTGATTACCATTAATGTACTCATCCTACTTTCTTCTTTTGTATTCTATACTGTTACAGTTCGTTTTTTTGTCAATTTCAAATTCTTAATCGACAAGTAAAGAAAATTATCGACCGATGGCGTGTAAAGTTCCCGCACGCGCGCAATGAGAATATGGGTGTTCATTACATCACTCAGCTTACAACGCAAACGTTTTTAGAGTGTATGGTGTAAGAACACTTTGTGTGGCCATTACTGTCGATCTCTGCATGGGAGCAAATTGACTTTCCATTGTATATGTACGTTTCCCCCATCGCTCAAGTCCTCGCTAAGCAAATAAAGAAATAAAACAGCCGCTATGCAACATTTGCTTAACGTCACGCCTGGGTGATTACTCTGTTGAGTCATTACCGTTTTCTATAGTTACGCCTTACATTTATTTTTAGTTCCGTCGTCTAAGGAAGACAGGTGACCACTGCAAGTACGTGACAATCTGAAATGTTACTTGTAATCGTGTGCCTAGTTGAAAAGGTTCGTCTATATATCGTGCTACTGTACAAAATGATAAAAGAGACTTATAAAAATTCGAAGGCACACAGCTTTTTTCCTATTTTGGGATCAGTGTAAAGGTACAGGGCTTAGAATAGAAGTTTATACGCCAAAAGGGACAAAAATTGACTACACTGATGACTAGAGTCTACACACTTACCTCTGTCTGTGAAAAACGTTAAAAACGTATAACGTCAGTACGTGTGGTTTCTTAGCAATGCTACATGGAGACTACTGTTTGAGAGAAAGCGATGCTACCCGGTATCGTCATCGTCAAGGTCACTGCAAAAGTCAAGGTAGTATAGCAGAAGAATAAATGAACAATACGCACCTAACAAAAGTATGGAGCTCTAGAATTCACAAATTTGCACGACGAAAAACAAAGGTCATCCGATGGGTTCAGTACAGGGTTAGTAGGCCGTACAACGTCCAGGTGGTACCGACGCCGGTAACTCACCTTACCGGCGGTGTGGTGTCCGTTGTGCTCGAGAGCTCGTCCGTGAATAAACCACATATGACCTAGCTACGGGTGAAATAGTCCATGCTAGATTTTTGGGGAGGGTGGGCTGTTATGAGAACCTTAAAGATTGCGGTTACGAAGTGGGATTCCGTGTGCGAGTAGAGTTTGACGCCTCATTTGCTACATAAAGAAAAACAGTACGAATGGTGCCTTGCTTTTTCTGCTAGTAGGGAAGAGTTATGGAGAAGTTTTTCTTCTATCACCCCCGTGACACCCATGGTTCGTTCCCTTTGTTTCGTGTGCCAGGATTGGCATGAAAGGAGGCGTAACAAGATCCAGGATGACATGCTATGAGCGTTCAGGTTAAGTAGTTTTGTGTTTCCCTAAACAAAGTAGGATTTCATGATACTCGACATGAAGTGCTATGTGGTTTGCCAAGAATTTTGCGTTTCGTAGGAAATGAGATCTTTATTGAGTGTGTAATATATATAAGTTACGATCGTCATTCTTCCAATGATTTTTTTTTTTATTCTTCGCGAATGATATTTGGGTGAATAGAAATGCAGCCATAGTAGGAACTACATGAGAACCTGAACTACTCTCCAAGCAGAGGTTTGAGTTTTGGCTTATTTATGGCGTGTTTTTATGCTTTTTTATCGGGTTTTCTTTTTTGCACTGGTATCTTGGTATTTTTTTTACACCAACCCGTAAAAAAAGATACCAGTGCAAAAACGAAAGCCCGATAAAAAAGCCTAAAAACACGCCAAAATAAGCCAAACCCAAACCTCTGCTTGGAGAGCACCTGTACAATAGTGTCCTGACGGGCAGATAGGAAAACTTACAAAGTCTATATGATGTCCTTGGTTTAATGAAGTTACCCCCGCATTTCCCAGGATTCTTTGTGTTTGTGAATACTTTGAGTATCGTATTCATTACAGTAAATATCAACTATTATTGTGGCAACAATAGGTAGACAAATCCTCAGTTCACTCGCTAAATATCAACTATTATTGTGGCAACAGTCAGAAGACAAATCCCCAGTTCACCTGCCAACAAACACTGGCATGTTACATCGTCACCAAATACGGACAGGTCAGTGACTTGATCTGGGTAATCAGAGCACGTATCGTGTGACCTTTGACCTAAAAATGACAAAGACCATTTGTCTTCTAGTCTGTCACCCCCCGTTCAACCGGTCCCCCACCTTTTGACCCTGCGGAGCCGCAAGAGGTATCAGTGCCACGGTGTAGCCTTCGGTCATTTGGAGGTAAAGTCTGTGCACATAGGCAGGCAGGCAGGTATACATCAGTCTATCTAGAGGAAGGAAATACACGCACTGAACAAACCCCCTAACTAGGTCATCTCATATCTCCGCTTGTCTTTACAGATATCTCGGTAACAGGTCAGAGATTACGTTGTCCTGATTACCGAGATCAAGTCACTGCAGGCTCGTCACCGGACTTGCTCGTATTACCAAGGAGCTTCTGTGTAGAAGCTCCTTGGTATTACAATACAAGTGTCACCTTGATCTTCTAGCACATCTCAATTCGGTGTTGATAGTGTTACATATTTGATGAGTGGGTTACAGTCATTTACAACGTTCGTCTGTGGTCCTTTTTCTCCCCACGAAACTCCCCCTCTTCGGCTCCCATTCCGGTAATAGTTGGTATCGTCTGATGACATGTATTAAACTGTAGTATGCGCCCCACTATGAAAACTTGCGTGTGCATAAGGTCGGCGGCCATCTTGCTCATTAAGTGTCCACGTGACCGGGGTAACTCGACCCCAGGGCACCCATAATTTAACGTAGTTACAGATGCGCAAAAGACGCTGGGAACGAGTCTTTGGTTGTACGCCTGCGCACTAGTTCGATTTGAAAAGGGGAGAATCCAAGCTTCCAGGAGGCGAAAACCGGAGCTTTCTACGGCGAATTTTGGGTGAGTTATGAATTTTTAGACTAATGACTTGGTCCACAGGGGGTAACTAATGATCTTAATGATGTCTTGGAGTAATTAGGCTACTATTTGCGTACTGATTTTTTCTGGAATTAGCCGATTTTTGGGTGGTATCCTGACATGTTTGGGAGCCATTTTGAGATGTTTCCATTCAACGACGGGACCGTACTTTTTACGACACAAAGGATATGCATGGTTATGTCAATACAAAATGTGTACATTGTTCTCGTTCCCCTAGATTATACTGTATGGATCAATACAGATTAAGTATAGACCTAAAATACTACGATGTTCTGGATTTGGTAAATAGTTCTGCTTAAACAGAATTTGAGTGTGTACAGACTGAAATAAATTATGCAAAACCTAGCAGCCAACGTCTCCCCCCGAGTTAAATTTTAAATACCTAGAGAGACTCTGAACTGAACCAATTAAAACGCATACCAGCACCAAGAGACCATGCTGCTATGTCTAGCTAGATATTAGACGTTAAACAAGGACAACAGCTTAGTCCTTGTCTTTTTGGAGTCCTGAATATTGTAATGTAGTCTGTATTATTATTATTATTTTCAGAAAAAAATTGGATTGTATCAGTATGTATGTTTTATGTCGGGTAGTGTCAATAATGACAATGTTAACATGTTCTTCACATCTTCACATGCACTTCAGGTGTCACAGATGGAGGAGCACAGAGAATACCTCAAGACTGTCTGCAGGGTGTGCGGTACTTAATAATGGTCTTAGAGATGTGCTATGCACTCGCTGGCTGTATACCTCCAAGACATTGAGAGATAAGGCAGCTGTGACAGAAAGATCAATGTGCTGTGGGCGTTGTGGGAGGGTAGGGCATAACGTAAGAACATGTACAGCAGACATAGAAAGTGACTCAAATTAAATCTGTATGTAATGCTGTAATTGAAAACTTGGATGCACATGCATGTTCAAAATGTAAATAAAACTTCACTGTACATACTAAACACCAGAAAGTCTCTGTGTTTTATGTCATCTTGATATATAGTAATACATGTAACTTAGATATACAGTCTTTCCTTTACTAATTACCTGCTAGTTACTAGTACCTGTTAGATATTGTGGCCACTTGTTATAGATATAGTTTAATATACAAGTTGCAAATGCAGTCTCTGTCACCTCAATTATCAACTGTGCATATATACCATATAAATGGATAAATATGTCCTTTTCCAAATAAATTAAGTGAAGTACTAGTATCAAATAGAGGCAAAGCTCAACATTTTTAGTTAATTTTGAGGTCTGATACATGTGCACAAACATTAAAGCACAACAAATCTGTAACAAGAAAACAAATCAAGATCAAAATACAATAAATCATTTAGCTTTTTACAGATTGGTACAACAGTTCACAGATTTACATGTGCCTCCAATCATAACTATAGTATTATCAATCAATCTCAGACATGTATGGCCTGCACTGGCCATTTTACTAGGTGCACACTGCAGGAAATTCTGTGCCTAATGCACTGTCTGACTTCTTACGGCTGCTCCGAGAGCTGTCCGTGACGAGAGACGAGAAAATCGGCCCCGACGACATCTTTTGGCAAGTTAAAATTCCCCGGCAATGTGCGTTTGTTTAGATCTCGCGCTGATATTCTCGCAAGAATATGCGCGAGAAGTCGAAAATTTCCCATGAAACATAGCGCGTCACGCGAAAATTCAAGATGGCGACCAGACACTGCTGGGTATAGCGTAAGTATCATAGTGCGCCCTAGTACAATATCTCATCTGTGTCGTACTACTAGTATTCGTCCAGTGACGATGGTTCAACGTACAAGCTGACGTAGCCTTTTTCTTGTGATGCTTTATAAGGTGCGTTTGTGGACAGGATTGCAGAGATTGGCGCTGCGGCATCTGTCAAGAGAGCACAGTATCTTCAGGCTATTCCCGAGTGTGAGAGCGCGGACGTCGGCAAGTGGTAAGGGGCTGTACGTATCATATTTAGCGGAGGAGCGGGCCTGGCGCGTGTGTAGGTTTTCTCGTTATCATCAAGAACCGTGCTTTATCCAGAACCATGTTCAGACATGGTGCTTTGCATGGAAGTCTGTTTTACCCAAGGGGTAATATCGTACAGGCCCAAAGGCAATACTGGGTTGGTGGAACAACCGGTCCAGCCTGGGGGTGGAAAAAGCGGTCCGATCATTTCGCCCCCTGACAGAAAGTGGCAGAATTGCAAGCAATCTGGTACACCTCACAGTACCAGGTGTCCAGTCTATCTATATAAAAGCCCAGTCTAGTTCTGAACAAAGCTTAGATACCAGATTAATTTTGAAATAATCAATAAACAGTCGAATAATTATCTCATTCATTGTCTTAATAATTGTTTATCTTACAGCAATGAGTCTTGAACAGCGCATTCTTCAGTTTGTTCAACAACATGCGTCACGTGGAGACCCCGACAGCGTCCTGGCAGCCATCGACAAGTTCGGCTGGGAGAGAGAATTCGCCATGAATGTAGGGGATGTCAAAGGTCAAGTACCAATGTTCTATACATGTATTTGCACATATGATTGCTAGTGACCTAAGTTCAGTTTGGTAGGGTAAAAAAGCCAGTCAGCCTACAGCAGGAGTTTGATTAGCCCACCACAAAATCATGTAAAACTCCTTCGAGAGCCTAGTTGAGATGCCCTGCGGAGAGCTCCTACAGCCCCGAAGAGAGCCCGCCCAAACCATGATAGACTGGGCACCAGGCTAATTCTGACCCTGTCATGTTGTCTTGTGCTCTTACACACAGGAGTGATCCTGGACCGGTTTGTGAAGGAGACGGCGCCGAAGACTATGTTGGAGCTGGGCACGTACATGGGCTACTCCGCCATCAGGATCGTCAGGCTGCTGCCGGAAGACGCCAAGTTCCTGACCGTGGAGTTCGATCAAGAGAACTCCGCGGTGGCAAAGGAGATGATTGCATTTGCAGGGTTACAAAATAGGGTAACAGCGTCATTTGACGATATCTGAACACGTTTTCAGTGTACACCCCTATAAACACACCCTGCCTTTTACACTCGAGGCAGCGACCGCTAAGCTATGGACCTTTCCTATAGTCCCGCCTACCTTGGTCAAAACTTAAAAATGCAAATATTTGACCAAGATGCAGCCACTCTCTCATTGGTCGATCCGCTAATTGTCATGTTATCATTGGTTAAACTGATAAATGTGATGGACAGCCAGGAAAGGTCCATTGCTGAATGGCCCAAGGATTTATAGATCGCTGAACAAATTTCATCGATAAAGAACAAATCTTTTAATGTTTAGTGTGTTTTAAATCATAATTTTATATCTTGCATCCTATTCCAATTAAGAAATCAAGAGTCATACAAATCCACTTTTGGGTGCTGTACAGTCTCTCAGCGATCACCATCTAGTGGGAGGGGGGGGCTCATTGACAGAGCTTTTGATATTTCAAAACTTAAAATTTGCTTCTTGTTTTTTTCACAGATTATCCAGATCATATCTGACAGCGCTGAGGTCATTCCCCAGTTGAAGACGAAGTATTCTGTAGAGACACTTGACATGGTGTTTATAGACCATTGGAAGAACGTCTACCTCAGAGATATCAAACTGCTGGAAACAAACAAGCTACTACGCAAAGGTACATGTACTCACGACAATAGTAGAAAATGTACGTTAAGTAAATGGCTACGTCTGATTTATTAGTGTATTAAAGAAGATAGGAGTTTGCTGCACGTTTATAGGTGGCCTGCGAGTGAGCGTGCTAAACGAAAGCCTATTATCTTGCGTCTACTCAGTTCAAGTGACTTCTTTTTGTAGAATATTCTGCAGATCTTTTGCATATATTGTTATAATTTTGCTGGAAATCAAAGTAGTTTCTTATGTCCCCAGGTACTGTAGTAGTAGCTGACAACATCATCAAGCCAGGCGCCCCAGACTACGCAGACTACATGCGGACCTGTGGCAAGTACGATTCAACATTCCACGAGAGCAACTTCGAGTACAGCAACGACATCGACGGTCTGGAGAAGTCTGTGTACCTAGGCTAAAGAATGCTATTTTGTCCCAACTGCATTGTGTACAACAAGGTGCATAAATACCAGGAAGTGCTATTGGAATATAGACTCTAAGTACTGATTCTATAGTTCGTTTAGCTGTTCTGACTATATATATAGATTTGTAGAATAAAAGTACAGTTAATATCATACTAGTCTGAGTAAGTGGTAGGGATCACCTCTCCTTAGACCTTAGCTTAGAGAAGAATTAGATGCATAATAAAACACTGTCTTATATCACTGGATATAATATTATACAACTACAATAAAGAGTAATTTTCTGCTGTCCATGTAAGAGTAAATGCTTATCTTTTAAAGCAATATATATTCCTTGTGATAGGTTTTCACCTAGAATGACTAGGAACACTATGACAAAAATACATGTACATGTATTCTGCTATAAGGGAACTCAAATAAGTACCATGAGTATGCAATTATTGAAATACAGATTTTCTTCCAAAGATGTTAAGAAGGCCACAAACTAAAATATGCTAATCGTACTTAGGGAGTGGTCTTCTTCTAGATCCTCTTGGCCATGATCCATCAGCGTTTTGCTCCTCAATAACGATGGTCTGCCCAGACAGAGAACATTTATTTCATTAGTAAGAAAGAAATCTTTTTACATGATTTGTATGTGAAACTTAGGTTATGCTTTTACTAATACTTGTCATTCTCACACATATCATGCAAGAAGTCACACGTCACCTTTTGGACTTTGTTACAAGACACTTACTTCACATATTTGAACTAATCAAAACACTGCTGGGCATTTTGAAATAAATCCGCTTTGACTGTAATAATGATCATTGGCATGTTACAAAAAGTGGAGGTGCCCCTTCTCAGCCCTAACAATGTGATCACTTTAACATACTCCATTTATTATAGTCGTATCTATATTGAGATCTCTGTGGCAACAGAGCTCAGGCAATTACAGACACAAGAAAAGGGTAGCTTACCTTGTCTTGATAGAGGGCTGTCTGCTGAACAGTCTTGTTGGGTTTGTTTAAATGATTATATTGATTGGATATGCACTTGCTCCACAAACGTACACACCGATTCTTTGGAATGTTGAAGAGAGTCCTCAAGTCGTCTTCAACTTGACCTAGGTTAGAGAGCAACATGTTTTTTTTATGACATACTGGTGCTACCGAAACTATGATGTTACAACTTAGGGTTTACTCAGGGAAATATAACAGTGTTTACAAAAAGAGTGTTTATTGTGAGGTTTGTCAGTACATAGTAAAACAACAGTGTTATCATATTCAAATCAAATATAAATTATCGCATCAAGAGGATAAAAGCGGCATTGCAAAGCGCTTCCTCTAACAAGCTGCTAGGGGGATGAAACCTACACCACTTGTTCCTAACATGAAAAGCTATCGGCCACCAAAAATCAAGACCATAGCATGTCCAAGACAAAAGATGCAAAAACCAGAAGTTCTGCTACAATACCAAGGTCAGCCACCAGGAGGCCCAAATTTGACTTTGTCCAAGACCTAACCACATACCAAATATCATCACAATCCATAAAGCCTTCTAAAGTTATGCTGATCACAAATATGTGTAAACACACATGCACACACAGTCATACACAGACCAAAAACAATACCTCCATTTTTTCAAATAACAGAGGATTTACCTATAGTGTCACCATTGCTGAACAGCTGAGTGATGCAGTGTTTCATGCTGGGATGCCTGTACACCTTCAGCTCCACCAGGTACACTTCTACTGTGCAGTGTTCTACAAACATGCCATACTCCACCACCTGTAAGTCAAAACAAAACTTGATAATTTGTAGGGCTCGAAATACCACCCATATTGGGTACAGGTATTTCTGATGTCTACCTGTACATTGTGTACCTAACCTGAACTGGGCCATGACAAAACCAGCCCAAGACACTAGGGGGACATACATGGATGACCAGCAGTGGTCAAAAATTGCCTAGCATTCTTCAAAGTAGCATCATTGATGATAGCAGAGAACTTCATAAACATGGTGCTATTAGGAACATGTATTTTCAAAACATTTCAATTTTTTAATGAAAAAGAAACTGACTTTGAAAGTAAGTTTTACAACTTGAATGGAACAACACTTTGCCCATTCCAAAATAACATAAAAACTTTAGAGATGTATGTAGCTCAGATATGAAAAAAATGGATATACAAACTATTCAAAGCTTCAAAAAAGTATGCAGGGTCATATTCTTGTAGACAAAAGGTCCTCAGTGTCACATTTAGTAAAAAAAATAACACCATACCTTCCTTGGGATGATATGGCAGTTGTCCTTGATTCCATACCAAGAGACAAGCTTCCAAATTGCCTCCCAAGGAACAAAATGATAGTCTAATCCAGAAATCAGATGTTGTTTCAGGCATAACGCATCTGGATGCTCTGGATCTGGATGACAAAAATGTCATTAACAGAGTTGAAAGGAAAGCTTAAACCAGCTGTATGTATTTGTGATAGTAAAGTTGAAAAATTCTGAGTAGTGCTTCCTCCCATGCACCAAACTTGGCTTCAAAAGCAATTAGAAGAAGAGATTCACCGTATTTGATAGACAATGAAAAGAACTATACACCGAATTGTATTAACTACTAGTATTTAAAGAGACATTATGTAGCATTTTTGCACCAAAAACTGAAATATTTCAGTTGAAAAAATCTTCATGTGATTGTCATTTACTTCCACTTTCAACATATTTGTGCAATCATGTAACATTTCTGATATTTATGGTTGGCACTAAAATAGCCCACACAAGGCACACTCGAGCTCATTTTGTGGTAACGAAACAAAATACCAGAATGTAAACATGGCTAACAGTTGTGTTTCCAGCTTTTAAACACACCCGTACGGTGTAATATTTTGGCACCTCCACTTCCTGAATGACACTTATTTGCAATGGAGGAGGGTTGATTCAACTTACTTTCAAAATTGACTTCTTGTATTGTACTAATGTTACATATTAAAAAAGCAACTTTAAGTGCAGCTGGTCATACATGACAGAAGCACAAGTGACTTGACTGCCTTGCTGAAAAAAAGCTCTAGGAATGTGTGACAGTGTCTTTTACCTTTAAACAGAGCTGAGTTGTCAATTGGCCCTGGATGACTTGCTGGATCACCCTGTTTGTCCATAGACCAAGAGTCATATCCCACATACTTCCTCCACTGTTTGTACCATGTGGCATCAACAAGGAACCTGTGTGGGGCAGAATAACAACTGAGTAACAGAAAAATGAGTAACAGAAAAATGAGTACCTAGCTTCAAAAAAACAAGACAACAGATGCCACAGCATGCTGTGGTGAACCCACTATGACCCCTTAGGGGATAAGTGGAACAGTCTGGTGTCAGGCCTAAGGAGTTCACTCAGAGACTTAGAGTCCTGGAGAGTGGACAATAAAACCTTATTAGGTGTGCCAGAAGATATGTGTGTCTTGAATCAGTGTATCGAGACAAGAGCAGTAGCTGACAGACAAAATGCAATCCAACACCACAGGGTGTCTACTACAGCACTAGTTACCATGGTGACAGATGCCTGGCTCAGATCATTGACTTAATTAGTTTGGAGAAGAAGAAGTAGAAACTGAGCAAAAGCAATATGTTTTCCTTCTGCGAAGGTTAACATAATGAACAGCACTTACCATGTGTCACCCTTCTGTAGTTCCGTCTCCATTGTTGCAGAGATTGTGGATTTTTGTACCGTTACATCTGGAGGTTCTTTGCGTGAGACACATTTCAAGTACCGAGAGCAACCTGTGTGGAAAAGAACAAGAAGAATCATGGACATACCAGAAACCACTACAAAAAAAGTTTGCTGATCTTTATTTTTTAATTAGTATCAAGAATTGTCAAGAAATGCATATGGCTCTCCTTAAGTGGAGGAATAAAGAAAGGAATGAATGAACAAATGAATGAATGAATGAATGAAAAAACGAACGAACGAACGAACCAACGAACGAATGAATGAATGAATGAATGAATGAATAAATAGTATTTGGATCTGGTACTTACCTTCAACCATTCCTTTTAGACTTGGCAGACAATATTTGGTACTTTGGGGACATTTTGCTGCCAATTTCTGCCTCATAACAGAGTAATCAACGGTGATGTTTGCCAGTTCAAAGTCCACTGTGTCGGCAGGTGGTTTAGTCAAGTCATTCAGCCTCGGTGTCATATCTTGTGAGAAAGATACAACTTCGTAGTCTCCTCCCTCCCTGGCTAGAGTCTCTGCAAACTCACATGTACTCTTGGCGCTTGCCAGACTGATCTGCGCTGCCTCTATCTCTGCCTCAATCTGCTTCTCTCTGGACTTTTCCTCTGTATCAATACAGGTTAGGAGCCGGTCGCCTTCTTCCTTAACCATCTCAATCAATGTTTGTACGGTTTTCTGGACGTTCTGACGAGCCCCCTCCGCATTCATCTGGAGGTTTACCTTCAAACGCTTGTGTGTGTTTTCTGTCTGCTTGAAGAACTGCATTCGGGCCTGGCATTGTGGTGTGAGATCTAAAATCAGCTTTCTCTTCTCGGCAGCCACCTCTTCTATGCGCGTGTAGTTGTGCTGTGAGTCCCTGTGTTCAAACAAGGCACATTCGTTGCAAATCAGTGCCTCACATGTCCTACAATACAGCTTCAGGATCTCTCCTGAATGTCTGGAGCAAGGCGGAGCTTTCTTGGCCCTAAAGACGCTGTCGTATTTTCCCGTTTTCAGTTCCTCAAAGGTGAAGAGCGTGTGGGCCTTGGTAGCTTTCACGCGGCGATGTGCGGACTCACAACTCTCACAGAGAAACTCAGCACACTCCGAACACCTGGACGTGGCCGTCTTCCCTTCCTCACAGCTGGTGCAGAGAATGCCATCCTTACCATGGCGAACCTTCAAAATGTGTCTTTAAGTGTGAATTTTGAAATGTGAACAGAAACATCAAACTATCTAGTGATCGAATCCTTAGAACTTAAAAATTCTATTACAACGTTTAATTGATGCAAGGAGCTTTCTCTTTTATTGATGTCACGACAGTTAATGTTACAGAGATGTGTTGTACTGTTTTGAAAATTATTTTCGAATGGTTTTGCAGGATTTTTTTAATGCAATAAGAATGTTTTGATATGTCGCTTACAAAACGATAACGATATATTTTGTAATGCATCATTTATCCACTGATCATATTGCACACCGTTTGGGGCCCAGAAAGGGTAGCCCTGCCAGGTAGCCCTAGCCCTACTCCTAGCCCACCTTTTCCGGATACCCATTGTATTGAACTGCCTTGCAAAATTATTTTATCATTCAGCCTTGAAGTTCTGCTAGTCTAGTACGGCTGCCAGGAGTCTTGTTGCTGCATGATGTGAACTATATTTAAACCAGACGACTACTACTACCGGTGCTACTACTTACCTTGTGGTGCTCGCTCACAGCTTCCGATAGACTGGCGATAAAAAAGTTGTTCTTTAGACCGTCCACGCCATTTTCGGGCAGAGGCATCCTCTGCCGACAAATTGGGCATAGAAAACTGTCCCCCGAGTTGTTTCTCTGGACCCACTCCTTCAGGCATGGTGCACAGAAGGTGTGCAGACAGGGAATAAGAACCTTCGGGTTCTTAAAGGCGTCGCAACAGATCGTACACTCGAGGAAATCGTTGTTGATTTTGTCTGGCAGAGCAGCGGCCGCCATGCCTGGCTCATTCATTCATTCCAGGCCTCATGTGGTGTCAAAGGTCATGCTAATAAATGTACCGTAGAAACGTTGCCATGGCTACTATGGCTTTGGGCCAATAATAAGTTGCATGTGCTAAGTGTAACACGTGACAAAATGGCAAAATACTACAACAGATCTAGACTGTTTGCACTACAAAAACCTAGTCTTCAATCCACCAAAGGCACAGTTTAATGTCATTTGAATGTTTTATAGCCACATAATTTTACATGGTTCACCTTGACATTAATCCCGTAGAATAACACTATCTACCCACACCAGTCAACAGTGTACAACATGTATTACTATACTCGGAACCCCTACTATGATAAAAATGAATGTAAGGTATTTCACCCATATTACGGTATTTGACATAACGTTCACTACTACTAAATAGTTATACGGGTGCATAAGATCTAGAAGTTATCTTTTATCTTTTCTTTAAAATTATAATATGTAAATAACTCCCATCGGCATGCTTGTCATTCACAGGTAACTCAGTTAGCCTTTGCTATATCGTGCCCTCTAACAGTAATTGTTCTCACCGTGATACCGGACATATGCGACATCACGGAAGTTGATTGATAGTTTCCGAATGTCCCCATATCACTAATATGTAGATGTAATTCCCTTGTCATGGGACAAATCTGCATGATATGAATTTTCACCGGAAATTAATTGAACATTGAACACTTCAAAGGTTATAGATTCCAGTCTGTGCTCTATACCTCGCTGCAATGGCATATTTGTATTCAATCTACTCCTTCTGAACATTCACTGCATGAAATTCTATCTTTAAGCACGCCTTAAAGCATGCGTAAAGGTTCAGTTTCTTCTCTCGAGTAAAAAATTGAAGCTTTACGCATGCTTTAAAGTATGAAGGTTTAATTTGTTATCACAGTGGAGAAACACGCATTCGTCTTCGATGTTCTTTCTTTCGTCATCCATGGTGATGATTGTTATATCATATGTATGTTTCACATCCGTGAATAGTTTCATCACGGTAAGTCACTGAATAAAGAGACTTTTTTTACACTTTTTTCCTCAGGGCAATTCTGACTGGTTCACATTGCACTGGAACACAAGTGTCGCTGCTATCTATCTATCAGAATTGCCCCGAGGAAGGTGACAGACGGTCACCGAAACATCGGCTAAATAAAACACTCGGTAAAGAGTCTCTTTATTCAGTATAACATGTTTCGTTACAACGTTTGTCGCCATGCCATCTCCGTACAGCTAGTGCTACCGCCTCATTAGGTGCCACACGATGTCAGCCATACTCTGACCATGCTGGAGGGTGATGTCTTCTGGTGGTCGCTCAGGCGGACTCCAGCTCCTAGAACTAGATTCCAATCAATAAAAAAAGATCTTATTGAAGAAAAAAGAGTGGCAATGATTCTCTATAAATTACTGCTGGCCTGATGTACATGAAGTGTGCTGCCTTTGCAGCAATGTTGCTCTTAGACAATTATGAAAAGAACAAAAAGATTCAATTTCAACAACGTACGAGACTAGTACCAAGGTTGTAGTAAATCAGTGTAAAAGCACAACACCTAGCCTGCTCTGAGGAAGGTGTCTGATAGACATCGAAACGTAAGCAGGTGAGGAACTTTACCGGTTGTGTATTATAAGAAAATCCCTATATATGTACTTACCGTTGCCGATAGGGTTCCAATAGACCTGCGGCTGTCACTGGTTTGTCTGACGGCCCCGATATCTCCTTCATTTCTTTGTGAGACATACGGTACTTGGCATTTTTCGGAAATTCAGTTTTCAGCTGTTGTTTGAGACTGTCGTATTGTACAGTGACTTTTGTCAAATCAACATCAGAGCCTGCGCTGGACTGCGCTGCGATGCTGCGCAGACGTTGCTCTATGTCCCTGCTGAAGGTCAGCAGTTCAAAGATGTCCCCCTCCCGTGCCAGTGCTGTTGCGAAGTCGCAGGTTCTCTTTGTGCTTGCGAGAGAGGTTTGCTTATCACCAAGCTGGTTCTGTAATTTCGTCCTTTGCTGCTCTGCAGCCAAGGTGATAGCGTCTAGCATGACTGTCTCTTCCTTCTGGATGATGCTGATGAGCCGTTTGATGTTTGTAGTAACCTCCGCTTTTGCTTTCTCCTCGTTTTCCTCGAGGTATGGCTGTATCTTTGTCAGCATCTTTTCATGCTTGTGTAGGTTTTGGATCTGCCGTTGGCATCGAGTGATGAGATCTTTGATCATCTTCTTTCGTTCGGCTGCTGCCTCTCCCAACTCTGCGTGCTGATGTGTAGGCCCTTGGTGGTTGGTACCAGCACAGACCCGGCAGATGAGAATTTGGCACGTAGTGCAGTACAATTTTACCGTTTTACCGGGATGAACCTCGCATCGGGGGGTCCTTTTCGCGCGGAGTTTGTCGTCGTGTTCCCCCGTCTGCAGCTCGTTGATGGTCAGGCGCGTGTGACCGATCGTGGACTTCAGACGACGATGAGCGGACTCACAACCCTGGCAGAGAAACTCAGCGCACTCCACGCACCTACAGGTCGCCACGGCCCCGGCATCACAGCTAGAACAGAGGATCTGCATGGGATTTTCTCCTATCTTGAGGTGATCCTGAACAGCAGCGACAAGGCTAGCTACAAAAGAGTTATCCCTGAACCCCTCCACTCCACCTTGAGGAAGTGGCACCTCCTGTTGACAAATCGGACAGGAAAAACGACCAGTCGGTTTCTCTGTAACACATTCCTTTAAACACGTCTTACAGAAGGTGTGAAGACAGGGGATAAGGATCTTTGGCTCCTTGAAAGTGTCGTGGCAGATAGTACACTGCAAAAAGTTGACACCAATTTCCGTTGGGTCTTCTACGGCCGCCATTTCTCTGGCCGAATCAAATGCAAAGCAGCCGTACGACGATATTAATGTTCTGGTAATCATGTGACTAGTGACCGACTGATTATGATTGCAGACAATTCCACGCCCATTTCTGCTATGATTAAATACACAAATTGATTGCTTATGAAATTATGTCCTTTTTATTAATGTGTGTTGATTGAGGTACTAGAGGTCAAAACATTCGATGGCAGTAGGTTGTTTTATCAAATTGCAAGTGACCTACTTTAGTACTCTATCTAATCTCACATCACATACAACATCCAGCCATGTTCATTCCTAGCCTGGTTACTAAACCTATTTTAGTTGCCGAGTCTCTTTCGTTCTCTCCGCAAATGTTTGGTAACCAGTCCAGTTCATTCCGGGCTGTCTTAGTATGGTGTTGTTTTATCACTTTTATAAAGAATCACAGACATGCAATCCATACAGTTTACCTACATCCAAAACGTGAAATTGAAGGTATCTTGCAGTTTGCCTCTCTAACAAGGAAACTAAGAATGCTACTTACATGTAATAACTAAGAGTAAATATGTCTGATATGCTCCAATCTAGTCCAACAGAAGCTACAGTTAAATATGACTAGAGACTGGACCACCTAACTGTCACATGTACAAGAAAACGTTATGTTGTAACTGTAAGTGTGCATCTTCCGTTCAAACATGTATTGCAACCATAAAGATAAGGATGTAAAATAATCCTGAGTTTCGCGCATTGGCCGCCAGGTGGCGCTAGTATACAGTCGAATGATGCCCACCCATTCTTGTTTCTTGGGTGAGACCACAGACTGCAACACCTGATATGCTAAACAATCGTGCATATTTAATCTATTGCAACTGATTATAGATTTAGGTATTTGCTGTTTGATGGCAGAACTAATTTAGCTTTAAAGGTATTTGTAGTCTCGACAATTTTAACTAAAATATAGGTACTAGTATACGAGCGTACATACACCAAGTTAACAAACATGTAATGAAGCCAGCTGTCAGTATGTACACTGAAGAAGGCGTGCAGACCACAAGCTCAACAAAAACACAAACAATAGCAAAGAATCAAACGAAGGACAGCCTTCTAAATGAAACATTTTCCCCACAACATCCCTGTCCTTGGTGCTGAAGTCCCGAAAAGCGTGTTACAGAAAAGCACCGAAATTGAAATAAACATGACAAACCCGGGGGTAAGGGGACATTGACATTCAAGAGATGATTCTTGATTTAATATTTAAACAAATATAGATGTACGCAACAGTGTGTGGGACAGATTAATCAACAGGAACATTTGTCCTTGGTAATTACAGGCTCGGTAATTACAGTCATAAAACAGCCGGAGGGGTGGTGCGTTTTCTCCGGAACGTTCCATTGCAGTCGTAGGGTCCTCGTGCACACTGATGTTTACAAACAACTCCCATGTTTA
Organism: Branchiostoma floridae x Branchiostoma japonicum; assembly: GCA_013266295.2. Classification (NCBI taxonomy): domain Eukaryota; kingdom Metazoa; phylum Chordata; class Leptocardii; order Amphioxiformes; family Branchiostomatidae; genus Branchiostoma; species Branchiostoma floridae x Branchiostoma japonicum. Next base: position 5,522,522 of record CM023827.1, on the reverse strand, counting down.
TCCATCGTTGGCGACCCATTCGTATTGAATATAAACAATCAGGAATTTAGACACAAAGGCAGATCTGGAAGTGCCAATTTCATGTATGATAGATATGCGCCACCCCTACTCCAGACATGGTACAGTCCAACTTCACAAACACAAGTAGTTAGCTCATTTATGCAAGACACTCTCGCATCCAACGGAGAGCTCTCTTCTGTCTTCACATCTTTCTGCCAAGTATCTATCTCTCCCGGCTTACCGCTCCTGTCAAGATTTATGCAGCTAGGAGTGAGGCAATCGACTTAAGTAGCAAGACGCTGCCAAGAGTTTCAAGACGCTATCATTTTCCTCACGTCGGCTGTGCTGAAGACTCCAGTGTAAGGTGCGCTAGGGCGGAAACATCTCATATAACATCGCCAATGGGTTACGGTTTCCACTGACTACACCAAACCCAGCGGACACGAGGTAACGACAGCTCAGTGGGCAAGAAAACATCTTTTCAGCAAGAACTTTTTTCCGGGCAACATTTCACACCAGACACAATGTTTGTCACACGATCGAAAAAAGGCCTCGCCGTCGACATCACCATTCTCTTTGTCCTACTCTTGTCATTCAAAGGTAAGCTTCTCCTCTTTTACTCATTTGACTCATATTTTTGACCGCACGAAATCATGTATCTTTAAGCACATGTTAAAGCATTCGTAAAGGTACACGCAAGTGAAGAAACGGGCCTTTACCCATGCTTTAAGGTGTGCGTAAAGAATGGATTTTGTGAAGTGCATGGTATACATTTTTAGCTAACATCTATCCTTGTGTATGTCTGCAAACACCAGTGTATGTTGTCTTCAGAATAGGATGGAATATTTCAAAATGCAATTGCATAATCTTGCATGGAATAATTTCACATTCTGCCCATTGAAGTGTGAAATGAAATACTTGACTTGCTTTGTACATCTACGTTTTATAACGCTTAAAATGTCAGAACTAACTCTCATAAAGATAGAATCTTGGAATTGAAAATGAGAAGATACTGAGCCGAAGTTTTGTCTGTTAGTTACGTACGTATTCTCTACTCATTAAATGTTCAATCTGAGAAGAAAAAAACGCAGATGTTCATCAACACATTGTGTCTTCTTTCAACTAAGCCAACAAAATATGCAGCTAAAAGAACTGAGAAATCATCTATATTACGGAATGGTATTCTAAGGACGACCCTGTTGTATCCAGAACCGTGCTTTATCCAGAACCATGCTCAGGCACGGTTCTGGATAGTCCACGCCTATCTAGAACCGTGACTGGAGCAAATCTACGCTCTTGGATACTCGGGGACTACCCAGAACCATGCATGGGGCAAATCTACGTTCTTGGATACTCGGAGACTATCCATAACCGTGACTAGGGCAAATCTACGTTCTTAGATACTGGGAGGCTATCCAGAACCATGCCTAGCTGATCCTAACCCTAACCCATTCAGGCGTAGAACTATATATGCACGGTTCTGGATACGATAGACTCTCATTAAAACAGACAGATTCCGCTGAGACTCGTGTTAAATGGCGATCAAGTCAAATAATAGACTAACTAACTACGCACTGTGAAAAAATGAACTGACCTAGATATGCAGGAACGTGTGACATGACAAACCTAACATAATTGATTTCAGAAGTTTTACAGTCTTTTCCTACTCTAGTAACAAATTTTGAAGATAAATTATTTTTAATACACTCAGCGCCCTTGACTGCCAGCTAAGTTTTGAGCTTTATCACCGATGTATTTAGTCTGTAAGTGTAATAAAATGGCCCTGTGGGGGGTTGTTGTTTTATAGTGGCGCCATGTTAGTGCCATCACGTTAAAGAACCTTGACATAACAGAATTTTCAATCAGTGATGTATTGGATAAGACTTAAATGGTCTACCTTTATCTTACATTTGTGTACGTGTCTGTAAAGGTGGATTTTTCTTGTTCTTCCATGCATGCCATTCACCATTTCCACTACAAAATCCATTCTTTACACACTTAAAGCATGCGTAAAGGTTTCGTTTTTTCACTTGCATGTACCTTTACGCATGCTTTACGGTATGCTAAAAGATAGGATTTCGTGTAGTGTTCCCGAAGACCATTCCTAACCCTTTCCTATAAAAACCGTGCAAATGAGTAGACAAACTGTAATGTCCCAGCCCATAAGTACACAATTTAATAAAACAGTTTTATGAATACAAATATTCGACCTAACGTTGTAGCTCTAATGTAGGAAACCCCACCATCCCCATGCGTTTATTGGTAATAATTAGTAACGCACAATGTTCCACTGTCCCCCGTGAGGTCACACATCCCTTCGCTTACATACATACAATTAATTAAGAGCAGCCTGTGGTTAGGGCAGGAACAACTGTTGCGAACTGTGATTATTCAATGCTGCTTCGGCTATTGCTTCATCCGTTTTAACAAACACAGCTCGTGTTCGGCAGACTTCTTGCCTCCTCCGCCGGATGGGAACTAATAAACCCATCAATAACACATACTACAGCTGTTCGTTTGTGTTGTATCCAGAACCATGCTCAGGCACGGTCTTCGACAGTCCACGCGTATCCAGAACCGTGCCTGGGCCAAATCTACGTCCTTGGATATGCGGAGACTAGAACGGTGACTGATCCTAACCCTCTCCGGCATAGAACTAGATACGAAGGTTCTGGATACGATCGGCGCGGTTATATACTTCGTACGATCATGCACAAACTGTGGGCGTACTTGAGATATTTGTACAAGTGCCCTGCAAAATTCAGCCTCTTCATGAGGAAAAAGGCTGTCTTAGATTCTTGACGATGGTTGGTTCTGTCACACTGGCTTGAAAATTCTACGTCATCAAAGTCGTATGATGTCCTACGACGAAAATTGAACCGCGCCGTAAATTGAAGCTAAATTGGCGCATGATAATGGTCAGGGGACTGGACAGGCAATGGTGTAGGGAATATCAAATAGATATGCCATGGCGGGTCGGTATCATAACGTGTTAGACGGTAGGCGAGAAATTGGAAAGGAACTCGCAATATCTAATCATGGAAAGCGATACATGTACATCTGTGAATAATTTCATCAGGTTGGTGAATGATCGACTAGCAAAATTCACAACCACTTGTTTAACAAGAGCTGACGTTTCGATATGACCATCTGTCATCTTCAACAGTGAACCAGTCATAATTGCCCTGATGAAGATGACAGACGGTCATCGAAACATCGGCTCTTGTTAAACAAGTGGTTGTGAGTAAAGGACCTTGCTATTCCATACCAAGTACATTTCTAGTTCGTAATGACAGTGCAAGGCGTTTGTCTGCCATCTCGGCTTTCTAATAAGCTATTCATTACAGCAAGTAGCTTACATTCTAATTTGCAATAGTTAATGTCCCTTGAGACGGGCAACGCCTGATGAAGTTTTAATCATCCATGAAGAAAGAAAAGAATAATATTTTTAAAAAACTATTCCGGTGTTTAGGCAATTCTAATTGGCAACTGTTACTGTGTTTCTGGCAGATTGGATTGCAAGTGGTTGTTAGTTTGGAATCATTATGTATAAAATCAATCTAGAGGTAAATTGTCATGTAATCGTCTCTCCGCGGATGAGGCCTAGATCTAGCCTGGTAGCCAGGCCATCGCAGGTTCGCCGGTGTCTCTGCGGTGCTCAGAGTACTGCCCGCCCGCCCAGGTCCATTAGTGCACGCCGGGAGTTTTTACGGGTCGGTTTCAATTAGTACGACGGCAGCACATTTTGGCTGTTCAGTCTGATTACTATATAGTGCAGAATATCCATTCTTTACGCACATCTTAAAACATGCATGCGTAAAGGTTCCATTTCTTCACTCGCGTGTGCCTTTACGCAAGCTTTAAGGTGTGCATAAAGATAGCAGGATTTCGTACAGTGGATAGCCCTCGGAATAATTTCCGTTGACACCTGCTGGTCCATACCTTACATTGATCATCATCATCATCAGACCAGCGTTCTGACCCAGTCAGCCCCTCTTCCTGTCCGTGAAAATCTCATCAACGCTAACTACCTCCCGCCTCGTCAGTGGGGACATACGGGTTATCTATCTGTACGGCCCTGCAATGTGAAGTCTTTAGGTACAGCAATGAGTCATATACGCCTGGAAGTCTGCAGTTTGTCACGTTTGACACGGGTGAACATTAAAATTCACCTCTCTGTCTTACTTCTGCCAGGCGATCACTTACGGAAAATTGGTGCATTGATCATTCCTCTACTTGCTCAAAAGATTCAACACAAGTTTAGAAAGAGATTCCTTGGTCATCCACTCATTATCTCATTATGTCTCATGTTTATTTAATTATCCAATTCGTCGTTGGTAGACAGACATAAGCACCAGCATATATTGTTATAGTTGGTATTCGAGAGAGCAAATATATTTATCAGTTTCACTGCATCGAAATAGAAAGGAAGGTTCCTTGGATCTAGGCCCAGATTTCGTTTGAAGACGTATCAAAGATAAGATTGTTTGACGATAAAAAATGAAGCAGAGTCTCCGGTAATTCAGCGAGTCTCCACTGCATAAACCCCATTCTTAAAGCATGACTAAAGATTCCGTTTTTGCATGTACCTTTACATAAGCGTTGAGGTGTGCTTTAAGATAGGATTTCGTGCAGTGCTCCTGGCCCTGACATTGAAGTTGTGCTTCATGTCTTTGAGGAATTGTTGAGCAGATCTAAGAGGCCCGTGGTGTCTCAGTTCGCGTGTGCGAAGCGTATCAGACAGACCTTATATCAAGGTGGGCAGAATAATCTGCGTGGCGGCATTTCGTCTGTCTTCAGTTATAAAACGTGATAAAAGCAGACCTTGTGCCATCTCATCACATCGTCAAATTCGACCTGCCAAACAGCTCCACAAGCTACATCAAAGGGAATTCAGAGATTACTTTATGAAGTAGATCCACAAATGTTACTAAGTCTAGCGTGAGATGAGGAGCGAATTTCAATTTCAAACTTTTATTACACAAGACTCTAAACCTTCCGCCTGACAGAATCAGGTCAAAGCATGTGTACGGGCTTCTCTGCTTTATTGCTGGGAGGATGAAGTAACGACCAATAGCCCCACCCCAAAGGTGCCGAAATCAATATTGGATCTGCCTTACTTTACGCCCCTGTCACACATAGCCGAATATGGCCTCCCGTACACTAGCCGAACTCCCCCCAACCATGGTTTGGAGTAGGTCGGGAGCAAGGTTGGCTGCAGGTGTTCGGCCAAGTCGGCTACTGTTCGGCTGCGTCAGGTTTTACAAAATGTTTAAAACATTCGGGTGTGGACGGGAGGTTCGGCCATGGTTGGCTGGTGGTTGGCCGGTGTTCGCGAGTAGTTTGGGGCGTGGTTGGCAGTTTGACTCAGATTTAACTCAAATTCAATTCGAATAGGAAGATATAGACATGGCCTAAGTCTTGCCATACTGCTCAGGAACACCAGCCAACCTTGGTTGGTTGGTGTTTGGAGGAAGGTTCTGAATGTGTGACGGGGGCTTTACACCTCAGCTCCATGTGAGGAAAAAGTGATATATAGGGTGCCACGTAGGACTTCAGTTGGAGGTGGATGGGCTAATTGTGATTTTAGCTCTCCCTGAAGATGCACTCTGGGGGAACATTTGAGGAAATGAAATACAGCCTGCAGACTTTGAAGTGGCTCTCTGATTTATATGACAGACGAGAAGAAACGTTAACTATTGCGGAGAATGTTGTCCACTGCAAGTTGTAGGGCACCTTTACGTAAACGTTATGGATAATAGATAATAGTAGTTTATTTGAAAGTTTATGCCCGAGGGCTAATTGCAACAAGAAACAATGTATAGAAAGAGGATACAGACAGTGCAAGTTAACAATATTGACAAGTGGAACAAGTGACTATTCTAAGATTTGCTACGGAATACAATGTAAGCTTTGGGGGGGGTGACTTATTTTTGAGGTCATTTTAATCTTTAAACAATTTTTTTTTTACTTTTCCAATTTTTGTCTTGTATTATTGAACTTCGTCTCGAGAGACCCGCAACAGCAAATACATGTGAGCTGTAATATCTAGAGCATATCAACTGTAAAAGGTCATTGACCCTTTGTGACCAGATTATTAAAAATGAAGTATATTGAGAAGGAGAAAATCTGGCTACCAGTCTTTTTACGACAACATTCAGAACCTCATACTTCATACAGACAACCACTATGCAATACGATTCCATAAATGTATATATCTTTGCAGATTGAGAGTTAAACTGTGTGCCCCCAAGGTATAAACTTCTCAGTTAATAATCTCTTTAAAGTGGGCTACAAAACTTTCGTCGGGTGCATGATATACTAGTAGTCCTTGCCATTCCATATATCAGACGATAATATCTATGAGTTAAAGTATGAAGGACTTATAGGCTAACTTGGAATTCCTCCAGCTGATCCGAAAGCTTATCCGGAAGCAAAGAAATATTCATGGAGCAATTATACTAACATATGACTCGACTGATTCCCAGAGATAAGCGGATATCAGTCGGGAATACATCGGGAAAGTGCCAAGGTGACCGTGATCTTGCTAGAGCGTCGGAAAGTACTATGTAATCAGAAAGAATGTTAACTCGAGAGGTTTCAAATAAAGGACTCAATGTGCAAGCATATACTAGTAGGCACCACGGTAATTGTGTTTAAATATGATATGTATAAAAATGCTACCTAATTGTACTTTTCGCAGCCGGTATTCTACACACACAGGTAGTATTTTGGTTTATGGTTGCCTCTTACATGAAGCGGTAAGGTGTCAATTTTCTCTAATGGAATGGTTGGGATACGTGTGTTACTGGCAAGGCTTTAAAAAAAGATAGTTGGGTGCAGACATTGGCCGGAAGGCGGGAATGAATGTTGTCTACATTGGCAGTGAACATTGTTGGATGGCATTGAAAGAAAGCAAATTACTGCACAATACCTAAAGCTTCGGGTGTCTGGTATGTACATAAATTAAGTTGCAGTGGAAAGTTCATTAACGAAACGATAATTGAGTAAGACATAACAAAACCATTCGCAGTTCAGCTCAAACATTATTGCTACCTTGCTGTAAACAGAGATACGCGTATAAATAGATAACAAGCTGCTAGGAGGCCCAAATTAAAGTCACTTCTTCCCGAGCACAAGAGCTATACCATCCAAAATACGTGCCCCAAGTAGCATATCCAGATCATAAGATATCAAAATCGGGAGTTCCACTGCACTACCATAACAAGCCGCCAGGGTGTCCAATATCTAATCATTTTAGCCTCCTTCGCAGCCTTGTAGAGCGGCGTTATTTTTTTTCGGCGACCGACGCGAGTTATGTCGCGAAAGGACGGTTTGCAGCCAAGGGAGTTTGCCGGGGAGAGAAGGATTCGCCCGCGACATAACTCGCGTCGGTCGCCGAAAAAAAATAACGCCGCTCTACAAGGCTGCGAAGGAGGCTAAATCATTTTAGGTCTCATCAAGACCTACACACCTACCAAGTTTCATGACAATCCATCCATAGCTTCTTGAGTTATCGTACTAAACAACATACACACACATACAAACGCTACCGAAAACATAACATATTAGCGGAGGTACTAAAGCACAAATGTATTCCAGACTGTCCCACACAAAGTTCAAGGTAAATCACTCATCAAAATTGCTGTTTTTACTGTGGTCCGTACGTTCAGACTCACGGCGTTTCACAGCTACTTTGATGGATGACCAAGGCTACTGAAAAGTAGGCCAAGGGCAACGTCGAAGGTCAAACTTGATTTCCCACGTCTGAACGGGTCTCAAGTGTACGGTAGATAGATTTCAAGTAAATTAACGAGAAGCTTTACAACTGTGGCTATATGTCATTCACAACACGTATAAAACCAGCCAAACGGTAAAGTACGTTTGGGATGGAGGGAGGGGTACTATTCGCAGGAAGGCAATGGCCAAAGCCGTTGTTTGGACTATATTGTGCCAGTAACAACATGTTAACACGTATACCACAGAAACTACATTTGGTTCTGATATTCATTTTCTTTGCAAAATATTACGCAGTTACATTGAATCATCAAGAACAATATCTTTAGTAATTGCTCATATGTCCACTGTGAAGTAAAATCAATGTAGTTATATTTCAAATTTGCCTAAATTTGCCTAATTGGCTGGTGGTTGGCTGGTGTTCAAAAGTAGGTCGGGGCGTGACTGGCAGGGAAAATTGACTCAAATGTAACTCAAATTCGATTTGATTCGCATAGAAAGGTAGACGTGGCCTAAATCTGGCCAGACTGCTCCCGAACTTCAGCCAACCTTGGTTTGCTGGTGTTCGGGGGAAGGTTCTGAATGTGTGACAGGGGCTTTATACATATCATGCCACCTGCCCTGTAAAATAAAGGATTTATTCGTTGCGAGCCGCCTACAGGGACGCCGTGAAAGGAAAGTACCAGGTTGGAGTTATACGGACCATTGAATTGCTTGAGTCGTTAACTCCTGGTCATCTCATGTGGGCGGATATGGGTCTACATCTGTTCTCAGACAACCATAAAATAAGGATGGATGTGAAACCGGCACTTCAGGAAAAAATAGGAGCAAAAATACAGCCCACAAATATCCTATCACCAAGTTGGGAAGTTATATCATTTTAATGAGCTGTTTGAAATCCTATGTTTAAGCACACCTTAAAGCTTGCGTAAAGGTTTACACAAATGAAGAAACGGAACCTTTACGCATGCGTTAAGGTGTGCATAAAGAATGGATTCTGTGCAGTGTAATGATGTATGGTTGTTACACATCAAATAAAAGATTTTGATGGCTTCATCTCTATTCCTTATTACCATGGCTTTTTATGATATGTTCTCTGTCGTGTATAACGGGTATATATATGTTGAGCAAGAGAGCATATTATGTGCACATAGAGATGTATGATTTGTTCATAGCCAGTGCACAAGTAGAATATACATTAGAGATATTACTTGGAAAGAGTTTTATGAGGTAATCCATATAGCCACAAACCAGCAAAGGTGGCCACCACAGCCGTCTGTATTAATAAACTCCTATAGGCATAGCACACAAACTTCGTCCTGTACCTTAATTTTAAGCCCCTGCCACGCATTCAGAACCTTCCCCCGACCACCAATCAACTAAGGTTGGCTGAAGTTCGGGAGCAATCTGACCAGATTTAGGCCACACCTACCTTTCTATACGAATCAACTCGAATTTGAGTTAAATTTGAGTCCTAGCTGATCCACTTCCGAACACTACCATGGCGACTTTGCTCCCGACTTACTCGGCTATGTGTGACAGGCCTTTAGGTTACCTCAGATATATATATGGCCTCCGTCGGTCAATATCGACCATGGTAAAATCCTAATTCACATCACATCAGCCCTATAGCATCTGCTATGGCTAAACAGTCCTACGAGAATGACAGTCATAGGTCACATCTGTAAGCTGACTCAGTTCTGCTGCAGAGTTACCTCAGGGAGACCGCAATTTCAATTCATCTAGCTGTAAGATTCCGATCGATCCTAGACTGAACTTCTTGAGCTAATTCTGCAAATCATCCCCGTCGGCACTTGGCCCGTTGCTTAGATGTTGGCCCCAGGAAGCGTCTTGAATTTGTGCCATTGCCGATGGTCTTGATTACAACGAAGTATTAGACTACTCATCATGTGTAAGCAGGGCTCGAAATACCATCTGCGTATGCAGGTTAGTGGAGCTGTGCAGGTATTTCTGATGTCTACCTACACCTAACCTGCACTGGTCCATGTACTGGGTTTACATGTAGGTGTATATGGATTTTCATTAGCTGTATTGACTGTCAACACATATGAAGTGTATACACCCTACGGTACGAAATCCCAACTTTAAGCAGTGGTTTCTGAACAGTTTTTAGTATGATCCATACTTTCAAAATTCTGAGTGGCGCAGGTAAAAGTTGTCTGGTGCAGGTAATTTTCAATGTTATGTTCACCAGTGCAGGTATGAAGAAAAGGTATTTCGAGCCCTGCTAATACTTTGCTTCAACCAATCTAAGTTTCCAGAAACTTTTCTTAAATGACCGAGAAGTAGCCTGATGGAAATGCTGCTAATACTGAGTCAATCAATTTAAGTTTCCAGAAACTTTTTTAAAAAATGACCGAGAAGTAGCCTGATGGAAATATTATGTTGCTAATACTTTGCTTCAATCAATTTAAGTTTCTAGAAAATTTTTTTTAAATGATCGAGAAGTAACCTGATATAAATGTTGTTAATACTTTGCTTCAGTCAATTTAAATTTCCAGAAACTTTTTTTAAAGAAATGACCGAGAAGTAGCCTGATGGAAATGTTGCTAATACTTTGCTTCAATCAATTTAAATTTCCAGATTTTTTTTAAATGACCGAGAAGTAGCTTGACGGAAATGTTGCTAATACTGATTCAATCAATTTTAGTTTCCAGAAACTTCGTTTTAAAAATGACCGAGAAGCTTCGAACTAGCATGATCGAAATGTTGCCTACATACGCAAGTCCGATGTAGAGTACAGGTAATCAAGGGGAACCCATATTTCCGCAGCCAGCCTAGCTGTTCCCTGGAACCTTTTGTCAACGTGACTAACTGCCCTATTTCAACGGAGATCAATTAAGTGCCGTCCAATTTGTCATGGTGTGTCCTTAACCAGGGGCAATATCATGATGAACTGCACGAATTTGTGCCACATAGGCTAGCAGACAGCCCGCGGTCAGTTAATCAAAAAGTGGAGTAGACTATATGAAAAAAATCTCTCGGCATAGAAAGGGAACAAGTTAAATCGTCCCTTATACTGCAACCAACGGCAACATACGGACAAGGAAGGCATTACGACATTATGACAATGATTCAAACCACTGTTGTTGTTTTTTTCAAAGGAAGCCGCCAGGGAGACGAAATTTACCCCCTCCCCATTTTTCTTGCTGTGGAACACTTAACATCATCAGTGGTACCTTTAGAGACATTTGAATATCTATGTAAGGGTAGAGACTCGGGTAGAGATCCTGATCGGAGTCTCTGTCGACAGAAACTCGATCAAAGTCTCTGCCGGTAGAGATCCCGATCAGAATCTCTGCTGGTACAATCTGCGATTCATGTTCAGTATCTTACACGTACAGAATTACAAGATATTTAGGTTTTATGGCAAGCACGAACTATTTAAATGACATCAGTAGCTACCAGTAATGTGATTGAATGTTTAACTTTTAGGATTTGTTGGGCAATGGTAACTCATATTAAATTAGACCACAGTCTCTGCCAGTAGGGTCGCCGATTCTACCAGATCGGAATCTCTACCCTGACATATAAATTTCTGTATTCCACAGTATCTGAGGGGGCTAACGTGACGTACGCGTACAGGCTGATGCAGAACCTCCTACAGAACTACAGTGTGGCGGTCCGTCCCTCCATGAACCTGTCCAACCCCATCCAGGTCAAGTTTGGTATCGCCCTGTCACAGATCATAGACATGGTGAGCATGTCTAATCAACACATGACGCTAAGTGCTTCTGAGATGTGAAAAGGATGAACTAATGTCTAACATATGATCGGATCATGGCCACCATCAATCATGATAATGGTAATGATGATGATCTTGAATTGGCATGTTCTTGTCCACATTAGCTAGATGCAGTAGCGATACTATTACATCGAAGACTGAAGGTAAACTATCATTATCTGCTAGCACGACGACAGAACGTACTGCGCCTGCGCGAAACCCGTAATGTATTGTGCATAGCCTCGCATAGCACTACGGCAGAACGTCTCATATAAGGTCGAATTCGCGTATATAAGGGTTACATCCAGTCTGTAGTTTTCAAATGTTGTGTAGAAAAAGATATGGTCTGCAACAGGCAAAATTCTGATGCAACGTTGACAAAAAATCCAGCGAAAATCCAGGTTTTGCGCAGGCGCAGTACGTTCTGCGGGCGTGCTTTATCTGCTAGTGTTGATAGTAAACAAGGGGAGAGATAAAACAGTTAAGTATACGATCTTTGTTATCACTGAATCACTGAAAACGGTTGCTTGTTTCGTATCTTAGGCTGCTTCTATCTATTTATTGGTGGTACCAAAGAATAAAGAGGCTCCTCACGTAGCTTGTTTGGGGGCTATTTCAAACGATTCAGGTATGAAATGATTACGAAAATGTGCTAAGAAATGTCAGTGAATGTCAGTATTAGACAGATTTCCTCATCCAGAATATTTTTTGTTTTGCCGCCCTGAAATTGTATTGGATGCCTTTAAACGGATCCAGACCATAACACATACTATAATGCCTCTTATGTGAGTTTGAGAATTGCGATAATGACATCGTTACGTTATCCTGAAACGTCTTCCCTTAAACGAAGAGTTCAGTTGATGTGTATGTCTGTACAGACGAGATAAGATAATGTACATCTCCTCTATCTTCTCTAACTTCAGGACGAGAGGAACCAGATTCTAACGGCGTACGTCTGGCTCAGAATGGTAAGTTGTGTAGCCACTTTATATTCAGCTGCGCTCGTCTTTTTGCGATGCCTCAAAACTTTTCTTCGTCCTTTACTTACTACTTAGATCATAAAATGTCATTAATTAAAAAAGACTAGACAGATAACATTTGGAAAGTAAATGCATTATGTTTACCTTCACATGGTCTAGCCTAACAAACTACTGCTCTGTTTATTCTTACTAAACACATGCATATATTATGATGATCAGCCCCTTCTAACTTGCCACATGTAATTCAACACAGTCTGTTACATCACCAGTTATCATGGTGACAGCCGTCGGGTCCAGGTCATTGACCTTATGTGTTTGGAGAAGATGAAAAACAATATGTTTTCCTTCTGCGAAGGTAAACATGACAAGTATCGCTATCATATTGATGATATGGTCATTATTTCGTTCTTGTCCTGATCCTAGCGTTGGAACGACTGCAGTCTGAAGTGGAACCCGGCTGAGTATGACGGTCTGGCCGAACTGAGGATCCCTTCTACTCACGTCTGGAAACCAGACATCGTGCTGTACAACAAGTACGTTATACAGTGTCGTTACTCAGTCTCCACCAGACTAACAACGCGGGCAAAAAATAGTCACATTCAGCAAAATAGGGAGAATAATATGCCAGGGGAGTTTGGCCACCATAGAGCTCTCAGTTCTCACACATTTAAGGTAAATGTTATCCATACCGCGACTCACTCCCCTGGCCAATATGCACCCTATTTTGCCAAATTATATCATCCACACAGTAACAGGTGTATAAATGTGACATTTGTGTGAGTTTGATAGAAAAACGTAAAATAATGTAATATCATGTGACTACAATAAAAGGCGTCGTTGTCAAATTTGTCGAAAATGTGAAATCATGAATTTGTCGAAAATGTGAAATCATTTCCAAGAATTGTGCAATTACCCGAAAACTGGGACAGAATGACTTTTGATTGACAGAAAGGGGCTCAGTGCAGAGACAATAGGATGTTATGTAATGTCCTTGCACAGTTTAAGTGAGAAGATAGGGCAAGGACACATGTATAAAGATGCTAAAATCACAGCGTTTAGCATCCTGGGCGTCTGTTTCAGTATCCAAGTTCACGGTTCACATTTCCCCCAAATTCTCCCTTTTACATGTATTCACATTTCTTGAAGTTGCTCCGCCAAATTCGCATAAAAAAGTCACATGTATACCCCTGGTAGTGATATCCCCTTATGAAGGTCTGGTGGAGGCTAATCGTTGTTCTAAATAGTGGTTTTCTTTTTTGATAAAGCTGCCGCATGGTTCCGTGTAGTCTCAGCTCATGATGTAATACGTACTAGCACGTAAGAACATCAGTAACGTTTTGTCTTATTGATTTTATTCCACATAGAAATCCCTATGTTATTACTTTGTTCCGGATTGTGCTCATATTTTACAGCAAGTCTGTATTACCCATTATATGATACCCTTTCCAATAATGAGAAGTATAAAGCGGTTTCATTTTATCGTTTTTGCTGCCACGCAGTTTCATATAGTTTAGAAACTAGCTATGGTTCAGTTTCATAGAATAAGTTGTTATTATTTCCTTTATCCTACATGAAATGCAAGAATACAGAATTCCATAAAAATCTAAATGATAATGGAATGAAATAAATTACTTTGGGACTCTTTTGTGTAGCTGTGAAAGGTCAACCGAATACCACAGGCTTACATAAGACAAGCCTCGGGACTTGTGTGTGTGTGCTGCTCAGTATGTAATGAATATGGCGAATCAAAGTCAGGTATCTTTGACCTTCTCCGGTACGTTGCCTTGTTACTTGTCAAGTTTCGGCCAACTGCACACACGTTTCACGAATTCAGGCATCTCTGGCGTTGTATCTCAATCAAGGGTACCGTACCGTACCGTGACCATCGTTTGTGGTCTCCGTTGTCAATATGTAATGAATATGGTGAATCGAAGTCTTTGTATCTTTGCTTGACTTTCTCCGGTACGTTTCCTTGTTACTATTCAAGTTTAGGCCATTCAGCTGCACAAACGTTTCACTGACGTCAAACTACACTTGTTAGATAACTACCTTTGGCACGAATTCAGGTATCTCTGACGTTCTATCTCAATCTAGTGTACCGTACCGTGACCAATGTTTGAGTTACCTGTGGTCAATATGTAATGAATATGGTGAATCTTTCCTTGTTACTTGCCAAGTTGTAAGGCCAACTGCACACACATTTCACTGACTTCAACTACACTTGTTAGATAACTTTGTAAGTTGTAAGTCGTTTGGCACGGATTCAGGTATCTCTGACGTTCTATCTCAATCAATCTCTAAAAACTACTTAAAGAGGCAAAATGCGATACTGGCATAGCACGAAGTTGCCGACTGTATTGACTCTACATCGTTGCAAGGGGATATGGGAAAGTGGCCTTGATTTGGCCATGGTGACTTTATTCTTTGTGGATAAATGTTATTACAGGATGGGAAATAAATGTTTCTATTCCATATCAACATTTTACAAGCATGAGAACGGACATACTGGATTTCTGCATATAGATCAGGTGGTTCCTAATAAAACAGCTATGATATTATATGCTGTTTTATCTTCCTACATTGCTTGCCACCAGCCTCCTTTGCAGGCGTTTTCTAATTTAGGATTTTTTTGCTTTTTCCAGATCAAATATTTTTGGGGGGTTCCTGTATCATTATGAATGCAAATGACCTGGAACTTGGTATGGTGGTAGCTTTCGCACTAGAGATTGGGTAGGAGTAACTTGGAAGAGTCCATTTTGGTATGGGGGTGTTTTGGGAAGAGTCCATTCTTACATGGAGACCAAAGTAAGAAAATTCCATTTTGGAGTGGGGTGCTATTGTGAGTAGCCTTGGGATGGCTCATTTCTGCAAAAGGTTGATATGGACCAGTCCATTTTGGAATGGGGAGGAAGATGGAGTGAAACATGCTGTATTTGCTCCCGAGCAAATGTCGGCCTTTCTACTTCGCACTATTTTCTGATTGGCCTTCTGGAACGGCCAGAGAAGCGCATGCGATCATAAAACTAATGGGTCGCCACAACCTTATATCATGGTGAAGCAAACCGTACAAAACTTTAAAAGAAGAACCACGGATCCAGAGAAACTTGAGGGTGAACGACCGCTCGTGCAAGCTAGTCCCTTGGTACATCCTGTAATCACGGCCGGGCTACAGTAGAACATACTTCAATCCCAGCCGATTCCTTACGGGTTTGGGCTGCCCTTTTTCGTTATCAGACCGTGACTTGAGAAGGAAGCGGAACGAGAAGGAATGACAGTGCGGAAGACGCTAGCCTTTTATCTATGCCGACTTGTGCGTGGCTCTGACGCAACAGGAAGGACGAACAGAGCTTTGATTCGGCCTCCAAGCTTCATACTTATCACCTATAGCTAATCATCGCTCCATCCTACAGAAAATCCAATCTTTAAGTATACCTTAAAGATTTGTAAAGGTTCGATTTTTCCGCTCCAGTGAAGAAACAGAACATTTACGCATGCTTTAAAAAGAGCAACTTTCATGCAGTAAGAGTGGCTGGCAGGGTTAGAGCTAGTGGTTAAAGGGGCATTATGTAACATTTTTGCACCAAAAATTGAAAAGTTTTAACTGAAAAAAAATATTCATGTGATTGTCACTTACTTCCATTTTTCAACATATTTGTGCTATTATTTCACATTTCTGACATTTATGGTTGGCGCTAAAACAGTCCACACGACCTGCACCCAGTTTGTGGCACCACTACAAACTACCAGAATGTAAACAAACATGGCTCACAGCAGTGTTTCCAGCTTTGAAACACACTCGTATGGTGTAATTAATATTTTGGCACCTCCACTTCCTGAATGGCACTTATTTGCAATGGAGTAGGGTTGTAAAGAAAATTACCAGAAAATGAGACTTTTGTATCGACCTACTGCTACATAACGCAGATTTAAAGGACAAATAAACTAATTTCAGTTTTGGTGCATTTTCACCCGAAATCCTATTTGCAAAACTTGACTCATTGCTCTCTACCAGTCCGGCACACACTGGGGTGATATTTGACCCAAATCCATGTTCACGTTTCATGCCTGCTTATTCCATCAGGCAGCGGCGGTGACGTAGGCTGTCCACTTAATCTAATTTAATTGGCCACGAAATCACTACTTTGTTAACGTTAGTAAAGAAAAGAACATCTCCACGAAAAGAAAAGGAAAAAGAGCAGCCAGAGGACGAATAATCACCTGAAAGAGAATGTAGGCTGTTGTCTGCATGTCAGTCCTTCTACAATCACGACATTCGTCATACGTTATCCCAAAAACAGACGTATACTATAGAGTAAATTAGATTAAGTGGAAAGAATAGGTTCGCAGGCGTGTAAAAACGCGACTCACGCCCACGTTATCTCTTGTGCCACGGAAGGTCGTACCCCGGAAATCCATCTCTTCAGCATAAAACAAAGACAACACAAGATAGATCTACGAGTGGCGGACGACTCTGACGCATGCAGGGGCACAGGCTAACCTTTGAGTCGGTCATACACGTCGTAATCTTAGACAAGTCGTGTTAATCTCATTTCCGGCGGAAAACCAACGACGTGGGGTGCAATATATCACGTTGACAAAGGCAGTAGATAAAGCACGAGTGTACGTCAAAGACTAAAATTGAAAAAAAAAAAGATAATTTCTAACTCTGCTTTATGAATCAGAAACCAGGTACTCTAGTGGTAATCAATTCAGAATCTCCAAGCAGATGCTTAATTTGTGGGAGAAGGGTTGAGACGTTTTCGGACAGGGCCCAAGTTATCTGACCGGACGGCCAGCAAGGCCCAGTCAGAAACCAGTTCAGGGCAAACGATTCGGTGCATGAGCTTTGTCCCCAATGCTGGGTGAGCATCTGACTCACCATCGTTTTTTCAAGGAGGTTATATGGGATCCTATATAACCTCCTTGGTTTTTAGATGTTTTATCAGGCTTCCTTTTTTGTACTGGTACCTTTTTTTCTGCCAGTCTTATTAGATACTGCCCTGCCAATGATACTGTCTGGCCAATTTGATACTGTCTCGCAGCCACCAAAAAATCTGCTTGGAGATTATAAACTTTGTCCCCAATGCCGGACAGGCATCTGAATCATCATCGTTTTTCTTTACAAAGTTGAACAGCAATGAATATGTCAGAAAGGATAACGTTTTTTCGTGGAACGTACTGCATATCACTCATCCTATAATCCACGGTCTCCCACACATGTAATACCTGCCTCACAACGGAAACCCCCAGAAATTATTCTCATACGTTTTTTTCTGTTTCCTGTTTGCCACAAAAGAGGACAGAACCTCAGGCAGCCCCGAGGAGCGCCTCGTAAAATGTGAGTAAGGCGACGATTACTCTAACTTCAAATTAAACTCGCAAACTTACAAAGTATTCCATCAAATCCAGACAAGTATCGAAGGCTTTACTCTCTATCGGCAATTATTTTTCCGCCCTAGTTTCATTTCGGACCGATTTCGTCCTTGACATAGACAAGCATTATTATAAATTTCCGCCACGCTCTCCTTCTGCCTTACATATTTCAGCAAACTTCAGATAAATCAGCTACAGGCTACTGTTGCCTGCTAATAACACTGATTTTTTTTTTTGTCACAGAGTAGATCATACACAGCACTTCGGCAGAACGTACAGCGCCTGCGCGAAACTCGTAATGTATTGTCAGCACTTGACCAGAACGAATGACTTCCCATGTATCAAAAACATGGCACTTTCACACCGAAAGGATAATGCACAAATAGCTTAGGCTAACCAATCCGCACCAAGGACAGTATTCAGTTGGGATTAGATTAAGGTCGTATTCGCGTATTTAGACAGCCCGTCTATAGTTTTCAAATGTTGTGACTTTTCAGATATCGTCTGCAACAGGCAAAATTATGATGCAACGTTGACCAAACAGCCAACGAAAGCAGTGAAAAATCCGGGTTTCGCGCAGGCGCAGTACGTTCTGTCATACACTTTTCTCACCTTAAAAACATCACGTTTCGTGACATGCGTTTCCAGAAGGCATTATTTGTCTTAACAGAGCACTGCGCCATCCTCTTAAACCTAGAAATTTCTCAATTAAATAAGTCATTACTGCAAGCTGTTCTCTCCATAGAATTACCCTAAGAGCCACTATTTAAACAAACAATACTAGCTATATATATCTACCAACCCTACAACCAATCGCACGCACACAAACTGTACGTAACTGTGGGTCATCAACACCATATAAGTCAGTAAGTCTGTGGTATGCACTTGATCTGTATCTCCCTTTATATGACCAAGATAAGCTTACTGGGCTGACAGAGGGCAATTAAACTGTGCCAAACTCGTTACTTCTTTGGATTATTGTGGTCCGGCGTCAAACTAGGCATGCCAAACGCAATCTTGGCTTCAAAAATGAACCCATGTGAAATAAAAAGCCGGGCCTGCATACGATAGTAATATCAAACTGTAAACCAAACAACAATGATGTTTATAAAACAAGTGTTATACACTTACCCTCAAACCTTTTGACGTTTTAAAAGTTGCAGCTGGTCTGCTTTAGTTTAATTTTCTTTCATTTGAGAAGAGCTCCCCTCCACTGTTGTTATTTTCTCGATAGAACAGTCGTCTTGTTTGTATTAATTCTGACAGGTGTACGTATGGCTGGTAATTGTACAAATGTTGTTCTTCAGTGCGGATGACCAGTTCACGAGCCGAATGGAGACGAACGTGGTGCTGAGCCACACGGGGGACATCTACTGGGACTCCCCGGCCATCACCAAGAGCTCCTGCGAGGTGGACGTCTCCTACTTCCCGTTCGACTACCAGAACTGCCGCGTCACCTTCGGCTCATGGACATACACCATGTACGTATGGCGTTATTTCATCTTATTCATTTCGTTACCTTCGCCAGAAGGTTATGTTTTTGGTAGCGTCTGTATGTATGTGTGTGTATATGTATGTATGTATTTGTGTGGTTTAGCACGATAACTCAAGAAGGCTTGGGTAGATTGTCATGAAACTTGGTAGGTGTGTAGGTCTTGATAAGATCTCGAAATAATTAGATTTTGGGATCCTAGCGGCTTGTTATGGTACTGCAGTGGAACTTCTGTGGGTCTTACATTTCAAAAGAAATTTAACACTAACAATAACAGCAATAAGTCATAATACACCACCACAACAAATCGTAACATAAGTAAATACTGTAGGTGAACGATATGTTTGATATATGATAATTTTGTATTCTATTGTCATTATGAATGGGAATATTCGGAACGTAGGGCCTAGTGATTGTTAAAAGTCTTCTAATATCAACAATATCGTCAGAATACATGCCCTGTAGTCGGAAAGGCCTCCTAGCGACCAAACATTGTCCAGAAGAGGCAAATTATGAAACGGTCCCTGAGTAAAGAACGCCTACACACATACGTATCAACTAATGCTCAGGCACGGAGCCTTTCTCACAAATATGACTCCAAATACCACCCTTTCACGCCACACCAAATATTCCCTGGGTGATAATAACACAGCGTCGGTAGAAGCGTTACTGGACTGCAAACACAGGGTTTTACTACAAGTGCGCAGATAACAGGATCAGGGCATTTCTACTGGCGTGGAGGCATCGCGACCCACGCCTCTTTGGCAATGCTAACGCCATGAAAGAAAAATACAAGGTGTGAATGTAGATAACAGGATTATAGTGCCTGTTAAAAGTACCTTTACGCGTCATCCTTTCAAGCAACGTCGTGTAAGGCATGCTGGATTCTCCCAGTCTACAAGTCTGTGAACAACAAAATCCTTAGGTCAACGTGACCGCAGCTAGTCAGACATCCGATTATAGCAGCCGCTTAAGTTGAGCAACGTGAAACGCTTCCTGGTTGTAAAGGTTCCGCACAAGGTATAGACTTTAAGTCTTTTTTTACTGGGGTCGTATTACTATGACTGTATAGGAACTGTGGGTAATAAAGATATGACGTACTGCGTGGGCGCCTTTTTGCCTGCTAATGCCGGTACAGCCAATCTCAAAATCTCCAAAGTGTCAACTCGAGACTATATTAACATATAAACCGATTGAGTGTTAGGTCTCACAAGAGTGTTAGGTCTTATAATCTTGTTTTTCTGACAGCATTAAGACAACTTGATTAACTTAAAGTCAAAACTTTCCACTGAGGGAGAGGGAGAAGTGACTATTTACAGGCCCGATAGTTAAAGGTACCCAAAGCGATTTCAGGGCAGTAAAACTGGATTTTCAAAATCAATTTTCTGGTTATTTTTTAATGTAGTAAGTTGAATCAACCATAATCAATAGCATAATGATATCTATGAGACAAAACGGTTGCTTGTTTCGTAACGTAGGCTGGTTCTAGCTATTTATTGGTGGTACCAAAAATAAAGGGACTCCTCATGTAGCTTGTTTGGGAGCGAAAGTTTTAAAAAGTCAACTCCCCATGTGTTGTTTAAAATTGCCTTCTAGAGAAGCCCCTATTATATTTGATGTCTTAGAGAATTCTTGAGCGCTTCTATTTCAGAATTGATATAATACCGAAACTTATACAAGTTTTTGGAACTGCACCAAAACCCCGGAAGGACGGAAAACCTACCTATTTCATGGGTTCCGAGTCATATTAAGTCCGAGGATGGCTCGATATTTCTTGTAGCATCAAAGAAAGACGATAATCTGATTTAGCCGGTTATGACGCACATACCTGGTGTCATGATTGTAGCGCACATGCAGGCTAGGGCAGATGCCATTATGAAGTTTGGCCATTGAAGGCTATAATTAAATACCCCCAAATAATGCCTCATAACAGTACTTTCCCACATTTCAATCTCAAAAAATTCTTCTGCACCAGAAAGTCACAAGGGTCTGCCTAACAAATATACAAAGAAAACAGGGGGTTGATCGACCAGCTCAAACTCCCAGAACAGCTGACAACAGTAAACAAACCCTACCTTTGACCTCAATATCTCATGCATCCATCCGCTCTGGGCAGGCAAGACCTAACCACTCAGATCTCTCATTACACCCACTAAACTGGTGAAATGAACAAAACTTGACCAAAGTAGGGCAGTTTAAACCCTACCTGTTCCTTCTTAAAGTATCCACATAGGACCAGAATTTTCAAGAAAAAAAGGATTTTCAAAGATATTAACTAGAGACTAAACTTGTTTTCCCATTTTGGGACCTTCGCTGCGTAACACAATGGTGACGTCAGTAATGAACCATAGCTACTGCTGCCAGGGTAATTACACTGCATTATTAATAATAATAATAACATTGATTTTATGAATGAAACTAAAGAGTTCAAACGGGTACAATTGTCATTACCCGGCGCCCACACATTGAGCCCTTTTACTGCAATGCTGAAGATAGTTATCAGTAATTGGCCCATGTTTTATTTAGCCTCAGGGATCATACAGAGACCGGAAAGTTCACTAGAAAGGCCAGGTGTGTAGGCGTGGAGATGCAGAGTATGCATGTATGTACAGGTCCATGTAGGTTAACCAGAGGATAGTTCACGGTAACTACGATATTCTGATTTCCCTGATGTTTTATTCCGTTCCTGGGGGCATGTAACGATCAGAAATGTTCAGTAAGCCAAGTGTGTAGACTTAAAGGGAGGCAAAACTAATTTTTTTTTAGTCCACTGCAGTATAATAAATATACCACAAAGTACAATTCTTACTTGTTTTACATTAGTCCATGACAGATTAGCGTTGTTACACCATTTCAAACTCGCACCTTTAATCTAATTTAATCACTGAGGTCTCACGTCCTTTGACCCTTATGACGTCAGGCCGCAGCCACCACGCATCTCACAGCACTAAGTATCCTGCGGCCTGACGTCACAAGGGTCAAAGGACGTGAGACCTCAGTGATTAAATTAGATTAAAGGTGCGAGTTTGAAATGGTGTAACAACGCTAATCTGTCATGGACTAATGTAAAACAAGTAAGAATTGTACTTTGTGGTATATTTATTACACTGCAGTGGACTAAAAAAAATTTAGTTTTGCCCCCCTTTAACGTTTTACCCTCTTCACACGAGAGGCGGAATGAACCGGAATGCCGTCTGAATGAAAATTCTCAGTATATTCCTGTATATTTGAAGTACGTTCTAGAAATTCTTACTACATTTCAAATATTTGCGCTCATTCTTGCGACCAGTCCAGATGTTTTGAGCATGATCAAACCTTTCGAGGTAAATTCGAAGTGGAAAAATATCGAAGGGGATTCAATTGTATTCTAACTGCAGTATGACTACATTCTGAATATTCCTACAGCATTCCAACAGCGTTCGAAACATTCTCATTGTATTCTAGGGAGAACAGAAATTGGGTAATACCAGTAAAGTCGGGTAATGTTTACTTTGTTAACAGTACCGGACTTTATAATGGTAGTAAATGAAATTACTGGACTTGACTTTTATTTACTACCATTGTCATGTCCGGCACTGTTTACAAAGTAAACATCACCCGACTTAACTGGCATTTACTACCCTTGATAAATCAAACTTTTAATGCAGTGTTTCAGAGCGTGTTCTAATTCAAAATCTCTAAGTCAAACCACGTAGCGCGGACTGGTATAAGGGTGCACTGAAGCAAAAGGACCAAACTCTTCACGCATCAAATATCAGGATTTTTTCAAAACGTATTATAGACGACCGAAAGCCTTCGATCTAACGTAGGATCAGAGTTAAGTAGACTTGCGGCTGCTCTCACGCTGTTGGCGTTAACTGGCCGTTTCATGTCGTGCATGCTCGCTTAGGATATCAACATTGCCACTAATGCTTTATCGCGCTTCGAGGGCTACGATGCAAAGATCGGCGCCTCCATATCCTGTCTTGTCTGTAATTATTCACAATAATTATTCCAAATATAGTTCCCCATCAGTTTAAGAAGACACGGGGTTTACAGCAATGCATATCTTCAATAGATAACGAGGAAGCCCTTGTAATTTCTGCGAAATTGGTATCAAATGATTAGCATTTATGTTAGATTATGGGGTGGAGGTGACAGACTCTACTGCTGTGACGCTGAATTGCGACGAAAACAAGTGTACTTATTTCGGGTTATTCAGCTCATTTCTGACTTACCTGCTCAATATCTAAAATAACTGAAGGGAAGAACAACATGCCGGAAACATTTCTGAGCTTGCTTATGGACAATTCAAACTCTGCTACTGGATAAAAATACGGAGATTACTTCGTAACGTTTCGAGTGACGTCCATCACTCTTCTTTAGCGTTAGGCCACACTGCCTTAATTTTATGGATGACAGCCTCTGAAGACCCCCAAACTAGTGCGCGCGGGCGAATGAAAAAAATCCAGCCAAAAAAATGCTGTTAAACCACAGGAGTACAAAGCTGGTATTGTGAATTTGCAGTCGTACATAGCGACTTTTACGACAAGCCGGCACATACTCACCTTTTGCGGTATTTATGAGTGGAGCTTCGGCAGCCTGGGTGCCATCCTCCGCACTCACCGCCGGCTCCCTATTGTCGCTAGCTACCATGGACTACGGAGGATGGCACCCAGACTAGAGCTTTGCATCGGAGGAGGTGATTTTTTTTTTTTGGAATAACAGGCGAAAATCAATGCGCTAGCGGATATGTCATCCATAAAATCGAATCAGCGTGGCCTTACTAGAATGAACAAGCAGAACTAGTCAGAACTGTTATATAAAAGGCCAAGGGGGAAAACCGGTTGAACATGATAAGATCGCTGACTCTATGAGTATAGTTTACCTGGATGTCTAACCTTCATTGACGTTCGCTGAGCTTACTTAACCTCGCAGACTTTCATTACTTTTGCTAAGAAACTCAATGAATACGTTGCGGTTTGTCTGCCTGTAAATTGTACTTTTAGGTTTTCCTCGGCACCTTTTGACCTGGTGGTAAATTCCACTGGGTCACCCGGAGATAGGTTTCTCTCTAGGGTGGTAGGACACATCTCTGACATACATTCTCTTTCTGACGGTGCTTTAAAACATCTCCTACTTTGTGGATCCTCTCTTTGCTCCTTTAAGATAAATTGTAAGATAATGAGCCTAACTAAGGATTTCATTCCCAAAAGTGGACGTTTTGAACCAGATTGATTTGCAAGGTTCACATTCTTTACTCATTTCCTACCAGAAATACCTAGGGAGGGGTGTTACTACTTGCGCTGATCATAAAAGTAAAATTAAACCCCAATTTTTGTTGTTAAATGCATACATTTGTCAGTTTATGTATCATTATATCCTTGTTTAATTCTTGTTTGATGGCGGTGCTGATATAAGTTTGATGTAACTTGAGTGCGTCGTCATCTTGTCTGTATTTGGTTATTTCTGTTTTGATAAAAAATATGGGTTGAGCCAACAAAGGCTGGCTGACTCCGTAATATCGCAGTATAGTAGCGTCTACATGAATGTTTAACATAGGGTGGCAAATCGATTATTTAAACCACAGATTACCTGATGTTACATAAACGCATTTGCATAGTACTTGTTCACTCGCAAATGCCCTGCTTCATGATAAGGGGTTTGCATATTGGACGAGGCGTCGAGCTCAAGAACGAACAAGAAATAGCCATGCCCTCGGGTACCAGAGTTATCAACCAAGGATTGAGGTGTTCAGAAACTTGTTTTTTCCTAGAACTATCGTAGAGTGGAACTGGCTGCCACCAACTACAGTAGGGGCATCATCACTAGATAGCTTTTAACAACGCTTACAGTTAGATGTGCAAAGATTGGGTGTAGCAGGTCGTTTGATGTAATATAGCCAGCTGCCGCCGCGCCGCGTGCTTGCGAAGATGCCGTGTTACACCTAAGGGCAGATATACCGGCTATACAGATACAGAATTATTTGGTGGGAACTGTATCTATGAATCGTATCCAAGCAGGAAAAACCCAAAAGACGCGCGGTTCAACAATGGCACCAAAAGTCAGTATTGTTGGAAAAGAAGGGATGGGCCCTGTCCTTGGTGCTGAATGTCTATGTTTACAACATTGAGTTGTCCATGGTTCCTGTTGGAACTTTGGTCAACGCTGCATCAGAATTTTGCCTGTTGCAGACGATATCTTTTCCGACACAACATTTGCAAACCGTAGACGGAATGTCATCCTTAAAGACGCGAATACGACCTTAAACGAGACGTTCTGCCGAAATGCTATGCACAATACATTACGGGTTTCGTGCAGGTGCAGTACGTTCTGCTGACGTGCTCACCGACCCTATTAATGTATGTGTATTACGAGGTTTAAGAGCGTAAATGACACGTTAGTCCCCGGGGCACGGTACGACCACACGTCCTTGAATAAATCAGCGGCCATGCTTCACTGATTCAGCACGATGGTACTGTAATCACCCACAACTCATCATTGTTTCATTTGATTGATATTTTAATAAACTGGTATGACCTTCCGTTAATGCTGTATATGTCCTTTGTCTGAGTGCCGTACTAAATTTTCTGAGGTGCTTACGTAAGGTTAAGAGTACATGTAGTTTTAGGACATACTTTTGCTACAAGTCTCTTTAGTTGCAAAAACACATTATTTTCAAAATGATCTCATTAAAATGTTTATGGAGCGATTTCTTGTAATTAGTGCTGACTTCAAAAACACATTTATTCTAAAAATACTCCTAAAACGATCGACATGCGTCACACCTTCAAGCAAAAACCTTGTTTACGGATTCCAGTTCTGCTATCCCGCTGTTGTATAGGAGACACAATGGCTGTTTCTACCTAATTATGGAATTACCGCCGCACGTAACGAAATTATCGAATGAAATCAAAGTTGTTTTTACCAACGGGGCGTCTATAAAACATGTATGAATGAAGACTGTGCGCAACAGGAGATGAGTTGTGAAATATGTTTACCTCACATTGTTTTTGCTTAGTTTCTTCTTCTTCCTCTTCTTTTTCTTCTTCTCCAAACAAATAAAGTCAATGACCTGGACCAAACGTCTGTAACCATGGTAACTTCTGCTGCAGAAGACACCCTGTGGTGTGGATTACATTATGTAGCGGGACAGATTTGGAGAGGCTGTTCACCATATATATGTATATGAATGCGTTTGAGTAAACAGAGTAGTAGTTTGTTAGGCTAGACCATGTGAAGGTAAACATTATGTATTTGCTTGGTGAATGTTACCTTTTTAGTGTTTTCTAATTGCAGTAAGCAGCTAGAAGTTGTGGCTGAGTCCGAGGAAGGCGACCTGCAGGACTACATACCTAACGTGGAGTGGGACGTGCTGGGGATGCCGGCATTTCGGAATCTCGTCTTCTACGGTTGCTGTCCGGATCCCTTTCCGGATGTGACGTACAGCCTCAAACTGCAGGTGTGATCTCAACTAATGTTAGACCATGACGTATGCCTACGTGATATGAGAGCATTTTGTACATGTTAGTGTATAAAATGTACGCTACATACCTATGCTACAAGTACACGTCCTTTTTTGTTTGCCAAGGAGCACAATAGACCCATCCTATAGCCCCGCCCACCTCCGTCAAAACGTACAAATGCAAATATATGACGGACATGCAGCCGCTCTCTCATTGGTCGAACCGATAATTGCCATCCTATCATTGGTTGAACTGCTAATTGTGTAAGACATTCATGATCGGTCTATATGATGAGGTGAAGTTTGGAGAAGATAATGTGTAACATTTACACACTTCGTGTACCAGCCAACATAGCGCAGTCCAACAATAACACATATAAGAACCTGTGCTTTCATGATCATTTTTGTAACATTCATTATTATATATTTCATTCTTTCACATAGACTCATTTTATTAGGCTATACCAGGCTTCAGAAGCGGCTGGAAAGAGTAAAAATTGGCGAAATAGACAGATAACATGCCAGGGGAGTTGGTCCGCTAAAAGAGTACAGCTCAGAGCTCAAACTGTACTCCTTTTGCGAACCAACTTCCCTGGCATGTTATCTGTCTATTTGGTCAATTTCTACTCTTTCTTGTCGCCTCTGAAGCCTGGTAGAGGCTACAATTTTATGCTAATTAAGCTATTAACCTTTATGTCCACTTCCCTGCTGGCCCACAGAGAAAGTCGCTGTTCTACATCATAAACCTGATCGTGCCGTGCGTGCTGATCTCCCTCCTGGCGCCCTTCAGTTTCTACCTCCCGGCCAACTCCGGAGAGAAGGTGTCACTAGGGGTTACCGTACTGCTGGCGCTCACGGTGTTCCAGCTCCTGGTGGCCGAGTCTATGCCACCGTCCGAGAACATCCCACTCATAGGTATGTAATACTTCCTACACTGTACGTACGTTTTCCTCTGTCATTCTGTAAGGTAAATTCTGTACATGCAGTACTACACAAAATCTATTCTTTACGCACACTTTAAAGTATGCGTTAAGACTTCATTTCCCCACTCACGTGTATCTTTACGCATGCTTAAAGATATAGTTTCATACAGTTCAGTCGCGTTACATTTTGTCACTGGCACCAACTCTACAGTCGTTGGATTAAGGGAGATGTATGGATCAGAAAATCTACTCCAGTCATGAACCGATAAAGGAGATACAAGCTCAGTCACATTTGAGACGACAGTCTTTACCGTGCAGCAGCGACATCTAGCTGCAGTGCGGAGTAGAACCAGAGGAAGGTAACATCGTAACGTTTACTAGGTATTACTTTTTTTGGTCGATCTGTGCACAAACAACTTTGTTAAACAGTGATTTACCAATCTATTCACTGATCAACATGAAGTGGGTTAAGTGAGGTACAAAATGACCTGTTCCGTTTGTAATGGTGCAGATCTAGGCAAGAACCATGTCAAAGGAATGTTACTAATTTTGGAAAAGAATGGCTGGCATCTGTCCTTGGTGCTGAACCGTTAAACCGTTCAACTATTCACACATTAACATGCAGTGGGTAAAGTGAGGAAAAAGATGACCTGTTCCGTTTGTAATGGTGCAAGAACCATGTGAAAGCAATGTTACTAACAGTTGTAATGGTGCAGATCTAGGCAAGAACCATGTCAAAGGAATGTTGGACTAATTTTGGAAAAGAATGGATGGCTGCTGTCCTTGGTACTGAACCGTTAAACCGTTAAACTATTCACAGATCAACACGCAGTGGGGAAAGTGGAGATAAAAATGACCTGTTCTGTTTGTAATAGTGCAGATCTAGGCAAGAACCATGTCAAAGCAATGTTACTAATAGTTGAAAAAGAATGGATGGCTGCTGTCCTTGGTGCTGAACCGTTAAATCTGACGGTAGTAAATCAGGGGGTGTGATGAGCGCCCATGAGACCATCCTGATAACTGTATCTCCGCGGAGACGGTGACTAATGACCCTACAGTAGACTAATTGATGTACAACAACTCCGCGGATGTTCTATATTAAGTCCCAACATGAATCTGTTCATGTACGGGACTACATCTCTGTCTGCCACTACTGCAGAGAAATGCATACAAGCGTGATGCTGCAACTTTTTCATAAGCGAGTGATCCAAACCCTTCAATTTTGATTAGAAAGAAGACACAGGGGATGATATCGTATTTTATTCTGAACCACATACCGTCTAACTCACCCTGATTTCCCTGGCTGATAAGCGAGTGATCCAAACTCTTCAAATTTTGATTTAAAAAAAAAGATAGGGAAGATGATATCGCCTTGTATTTTGATCCACACATCCTCTAACTCACCCTGATTTCCCTGGCTATGCTACACCAGTTCGATTCGTTGATTCTCGGATTTTTTAAGAAAAAATATGGAGACAGGGCGAAAAAACGCTATAGGCATCCTATGATAGCCCCAAATGCTACGATAGGAGTCATGAAGTCAACATACCAGGGTGGTTTGTAACTCAAACAATGAATTTTAATAATAAATTTTAATCCAATCTCTGCATTGACAGATGGAAAACTGTAACAACTAGGAAGAAAGGGACTTTCTTCAACTGTTGGGGCCATTTTCAAGTTGATTTAGTACCTGAATTTTTTTTTTTTTGCAAATCAGAAAAAAAATGAAGAGGGCGAATCCGAGAACCAATTGATTAAATTGGTGTGGCCCTAATAAGACTGGCTACACACAGCATGCTGCCTTGGTGCAGACACAGGACAGTGGAAGACAGATGGACACACCAGACCCTGTATCACACCAGAAGTGATAACACCACGTCCCCATTATCTGTTAATGTGTGACTGATGAGTCCACACATGCCCCGTGGTTACTACTATGATTGGCATCAGCAGTTCTTTCCTGCAGAAACCGATAACGGTCGTCCGGTTTAATCAATCTTTTCTTTTCCAATTTTGTATCAGACTTCTTAGGCAGACTTTTTTTGAATAACAATAGATCAGTATCAGTAAGTTCTTATGAAGCAAGTTTAAACTGTAATTTCCAACAGAAGATATTGGACTTTTTTTTACTGTGCAACTCAAGTCTTTGTCAAGGAATGAACAACCCACCGCTTCTGTGACGTCACGTTATGCAGATGACATGTGACTCGGTGAGCAGTAGATCATAGGCTGCAGAAAGTCTGTGGCGCCCCCCGTCTTTGTTGATGGATAGTTGCAATGCCCTAGTACAATGGCCTCTTAAATACCCCATTTTGTCGGAGTTGTACAGTCGAAAATTTGGGTAAGTCCAATTTCTTGTGTTAAAAATTACAGTTCAAACTTGCTTTATAATGACTTCCACCAACACAGAGTCACTTTCAAGATAATAAGTAGTAGTGCTTTTAATACAGTCTTTAGTTGCCCCGTTTTGTTCCGTGCAACCGGAGGGGAAGGAATAGAAATCCAATCATCGTTCGGAATGGAAGTTGTCGGCATTCCTAGCGGGATTTCTCCATGATGTATTGAATAAAGGCTGGGGTTAGTGATCTCTCCGTGCTACCGCGACTCATTCCATTTATCAAACCGAGAAACCCCCAGGGGAACTGTTCTACTGACACAGGGATGGCGTAGCGCCAATTAGCGGGCTATGTGTGATTACAAAACGGTGACCTTTGCCACCGAGAAGTCTAGGAAAGGAAATTGTAATTTACGAACATGGCGGGAAAGCGATGTTATCAAGCGTTCAAGGCATTAACGAGGGTAACGGTGTATGCGTTTTTTGCAGCATTACGTGACCATATATTCAAATGAGTTCTTCTAAGATATGAAAAATATGTAAAACACTAGAAAGGTAACGTTTGAAAAGTAAGTGCACGTTTACCTTCACATGGTCTAGTCTAACAAACTACAAATGTACTACTCTGTTTATTCTTACTCAAACACATTCATATACTAGTATATGGTGACCAGCCCTTCCAACTCTGTCCTGCTACATAATGTACCCAACACCAGTGTTATGGTATAGCTAAGGTGTTTGATACTCTCTTTAAATACCGACATGCCAAATTTCAGACAAATCCATCAAAAGGATCTTGATTCATAGGCGCGAAGACGCAGACCCAGAAAAAACAAAGTGCATCATCTCGCGCATACTAGCAGACGACATGCCACACTACATACCAATGCAGCAAAGGGATCATGAGTTATAGCTGCGAACGTACGGACATGACTAACCACAATACTCCTGTTGGAGGTCACTGAGTCAAAACTTCCTGGACGTACACGGATTTCAATTCAAGCTTGTCGCAAAATTTTGCCACCTAAAAGAATCTTGCTTCACACTTTCTTTTTCTATGCCTTACACAGGTAAATACTACATCGTAACGATGACGCTGATGTCCCTATCGACTGCTATGACCATCTTCGTGATGAACGTCCACCACTGCGGGCCAGACCGCCGCCCGGTCCCGCGCTGGGTCCGCCGCCTCTTCCTGGACGCCATCGCACCGATCCTGGTGGGGGAGGCCGGTGGGCGGAAGGGCAGCGTCAGCCCGAGCGGCACCAGCGACACGCCGGTGGACCCCGCCGAGGACACCGTCCACACCGTGATGGAGGAATGCGAGCTGCGCAACCAGAAGGGACACATGTCCAACGGGGTGGTCGCCCCCGCCATGGCACGGAACCTCCCCCGACTCAGCTTCACAGGCTTCGACACCTGCAAGGCCTCTTTCCTCACCGACGATGTCCTCCGGGCAAGAAACCTGGCTGACGCCACCACCACACTCAACAAATCCGAACTAAATTCAATCGCTAAGAACGTAGACCGTGTGGCCACGTACATACAGGAGCGAGCACAGGAGCGGGAGATCCAGGGAGACTGGGCTAAGGTTGCCAAGGTGATAGATCGCATTTTCATGTGGATCTTCATCTTTGTTGGTGCGATCATCAGCATTCTGATACTCACTAAGGTGATCTAGATCCACTGCTCGAAACCCTATCTTAAAGCTTGCGTAAAGGTACACGCAAGTAAAGAAACGGAACCTTTACGCATGCTATAAGGTGTGCGTAAAGAATGGATTTTGCGCATCCCTGAGCACCTACAGAGCATGTAACTCCTAAGAGTGAGCCGCATATGGCGTTTAGCACCAGTCTCATCGGGCTCCCATGGATGCATGCATCTACATGCGGTGTAGAATCTGTACTGAACACCTTCAGAACAGACCGTCCGTATTGTGGAAGGCTATAATTTCGATCAGTCACTCAAATTGTTGATTTGAGAACAACCATTGATTGTCAAATACGGCACATACATCCAGTGCTTGGTATTGCCAAAAACATCTATGACGTTCATGATACCCCAAACTAAGTGTTGTGTATGTGGATGTATTGGGACCATGTACCAAGCACCCTAGCCCAAATGGGTATGGTTTGACACTGTATACGTAAGGAAGCAGGGAAATAACTATGTTTGGATGCCCAGTGCACTGAAATGCCCACTTTAATTTTGCATCTAGAGTGACATGGACGTTTGGCATTTAGCCATCTAACTTTGTTTGACTGTGATAGATATATGAGGAAAGGGTGGAATACACTGTAATTGATTGCTCATGGAAGTATTGCTAAAGGCTGCAAAAATATATCACTAGAAACGTAACATTTGCAAAGCAAATGCATGTCTACCTTCACATGGGGATGGTCTGGCTCAACAAACTACTGCTCTGTTTAATCTTACTAAAACACATCCATATATCATATGGTGACCAGCCCCTCCAACTTGCAACATAATCCAACACCACAGGGTGTCTGCTACAACACCAGTTACCATGGTGACAGCTGTCTGGTCCAGGTCATTCACCTTTTTTGTTTGGAGAAGAAACAGAGCAAAAATAGATAAATGGACTGATTTGTCTAACTGGTACATGTATATTCCAGTAGTGTGCCTCCTACCAAAGTATACCTACATGGTGTCGCTGCTAATTTTAACTCAGAAGCAATTGTGGAATTGCTGTGCACCTGTACAGAGTGACTGAGTCTGAGAGTTGCAGAGATGGAGGAGAGAGTGCATTGTCAGATTAACAGACACTGGCATAATCTCCAGTTGCTGTCTTTAGCCTTTAATTAAGAAACCAACCTTTTCTACTGTTGTAACATATTGGCAAAGATGACAGGGGCAGAAGAAACATGACAACAGTCCTGTGTGTATAGTTCCTCTGGGAGTGAGGCTTGCTGTTTTAGAGTGCAAATGATCACAGATGCTTATAGAAAAGAAAAGAAAAACTGTAGCTGTTCTTTGTGTGCTTTTGTAAGGCAAATATTCTGGGACTACTGAGTCTGTGGATGTCAAAATACCACAAAGGTACACAGCATCAAACCCTGTACACTAGTAACCATTTACCTTAGAAACACAACACTCCTCTTGAGTGTGCAGAAATCATGTGTACGGGGGATGTCAGGCTAGTGCAACTGGTATATCTAATAGTAATGATTGCTGCAGGCAGTATACCGGTATGTCCACTTGCAAAGAAGTGAAGTTTTCTTTAAAAAAAAAAAAGAAGTTTTCCATTGAGCTACTATTACAACGTTACACTAGACTTGTGGCGTCTTTATTGTAATTGAAGTACACAGTAATCTGGTTAAGTAGGTGAAACAGAACAACATGTTTAACTTACTATAGCTGAAAGTCACTGAGTGTAAAGCAACAGATATTTGATTAGTTGTTCACGAAACTTTATCTGATAGTAGTTGTGTCATGTTAGATACTACGAAGTATCTAATACCAGCTCAGAAAAAAAACAAGAAATAGTCATGCCTTCAAGTACCAGATTTATCAACCAAAGATTGAGGTGTTCAGAAACCTGTATTTGCCCAAAACTATCGTAGAGTGGAACTCGCTGCCACAAAGTACAGTAGAGGTATCATCGCTAGATATCTTTAAACAATGTTTACAGTGAGATGTGAAAAGGTTAGGTTAACAAGTCGTTCGGTGTAATATAGCCGGCTGCCGCCACGCCGCGTGCCTGCAAAGCTGGTGTGTTATGCCGAGGGGCGGTTATACCGGCTATACAGATACAGATGGTGGTGTGGTTTGTTTTAAATCAGCATGAAACCCAAGTCAGTGATTGTGAAAAACAAGTGCCAACAAGAATTACCATTACTAAGGAGTGAAATGTACATACTGTACAGGTGTCAGCTCTGTTGAACTGACATAGATTGTAGCTTTTTCTCTAGATTCAATAGTTAAGTGGTGTTGTTTTCAGACAGGCAACCAATGTATTTAACATGATAAAAGATACTGATGTTGTCTGTTTTAGTTTTGACCTCAGTATCGGGGTCTTTTGTAGTCTGGTTCCCTGAAAGAGATAAACAATCAATGTAATTTACAGTTCTAGTCTGTTTATATCTATTACTCATTGACTAGTACCACTTCAACCAGAGCAACACTAAATCATTGACGGACTGAATTCAGGACTGTAGTAAGTGTGTGCATTACAACATTGTGGGCATACCAAGTCAGGGTATATATAATAATAGTTTATGACTTGTCATATATAGTTAAAATCAGTGTAAGTTTTGGTGTAGAAAAAAAATTCAAAGAGTTGGTATGAAAGGCAGAATGGAAGAGAGAGATATATACAACATGTAAGAAAACAGTGGAAGCCAGAAAAGCTGTTCATTTTGATAATAAAATAAAGTTATACATGTATCTAAGGTGTTAAGATGCACTTTTTCATTGCACTGTGTCTGTTCTATGCGTTTGTAAGATAGAAAATGCATAGACCAAAAACTATAGGAAAAAGATGAGATTTGTCTCCGTTTTATCAACTTACTCATCTCTGGAAGCTGATGATGACGCCCCTCCTCCAGATTTTGTCTTCCTCTTTTCTATGATCTGCAAAAGAAAACAGAATTTTTTATTTTTTTGCAAATCAGAAAAAATGAAGAGGCGAATCAATCCGAGAAGCAACAAATCAAATTGGTGTGGCCTTAGAACCTAAAAACCATATAGATTTATATATATGTACATGTAACAAGCTTTATATGTTTGAAATATAGTGAATGTGGCTCTGTTTATCCAGCTAACTGAACCCAGCATGATCTTAAAGCCAGCACTAATTTATACTGATCACATAATACTGATGATAGATTTGTAGCACTCTGCCAGACAGTTAGACAAATGTGTCTAATTAGCTGGAAAAATGATTTAAACCCAGAGAATTTGTTCCCATTTCTATCAAAATTCAACTTTTTTTTCTCCGTCACATGACGTACTTTGAAATGCTTCATTCAAAATGCATTTACCACACAGACAAGTTTGTCTGCAAATTGTCTAATCATCTATGAACCAGTTCTGTTAAAGTCAGCCTGCGGTGAGGTCACAGACAACAAAACAGAGGCCAGACCTGGTCAATCTTTCTCCAGGCTACATCCGATAATCATTTCCAGCAGGAGGACTGTGCCCTTTTTGTATGGGGTGTGACGCCCATTAACAAATGTCATTATCGCACACACACATGCAAGTGTCAGGCACGTGTCAAGCTGTGTATCCTGTAAGGGGACCACCTGAGAGCTCCAGGACACTTTCTTTGATCTAATAGGCAAAATATACCCCAAAATAATTTTTCAAAGCATCATGATATCAACGTACATGTATATAGTGAGCTCCAAGCTTGTATACAGGCATACAGCTATGTCATGTTTGGGTCAGTGCAACTGCAAACTATCAAAACCAGGGCTCAAAATACTTTTTCTGCATGCTTGCACTGCACTGTAACATTACCTGCATAAATTTTACCTGCACCACCAGAATTTAAAAAGTATGTATCATGCTAGTAAATATTTCCTTTATACTTAATAGGTGGTAACGGTCAATGCAGCAAATAAAAATCCACATACACCTACATGTATATAAACCCAGTACATGGCCTGGTGCAGGTTACATGTAGGTGCAGGTAGACTTCAGAAAAACCTGCACAGCTCCAATTTTTTACCTGCACTAACCTGCATATGCATGCAAGTAGTGTTTCGAGCCCTGTACGTCCTTGTGTTGCCTTAGAAGTCAGCACACACAGACAAGAGTGTGCTTGAAAACAACTCAAGGAGGTACATGTATGCTTCGATAGTTTGCAGTCAAAGGGCAGATATTCATCATTCCTGACACCAGAGTGCATGTTTTAAACATACATGTAGTCCATGAAAACACTGGGGACAGAGTACTCATCTGTAACAGAACTTATGTTGCTAAACGCAACAGCAGAAAGCTCCTTATCCTTGACCTTATAGTCTTCAAATCAATACAAATGAATAACTCGGAGCACCCAACCTAATCAAGCCTTAGGCTAGGTTGACCTTGCATAACCTAACAAGGTGGCACGCATGTTTGAAAGTTAAAACTGTAGTTTTGTTGCAGCTAGCAATTCACAGCGACTGTCACAGAAAATTATGGATGTCGATTTTGGTATTTTGTACAAATCTGTTTTTGCCAGCACATTGGCAGAATGTAATGCACCTGCGTGAAATTCGTTATGTATTGTGCATAGTACTTTGGCAGAAAGTCTCATTTTAGGTCGCATTCGCATATTTAAGGATGACATTCCGTCTACAGTTTTCAAATGTTGTGTGGGAAAAGATATCGTCTGCAACGGGCAAAATTCTGATGCAACACTGACC
Source organism: Branchiostoma floridae x Branchiostoma japonicum (assembly GCA_013266295.2). Lineage (NCBI taxonomy): Eukaryota > Metazoa > Chordata > Leptocardii > Amphioxiformes > Branchiostomatidae > Branchiostoma > Branchiostoma floridae x Branchiostoma japonicum. The sequence continues at coordinate 5,486,122 of CM023827.1, read as the reverse complement.
AAACATCGAACGGAAACCTTGAGAAATTTGGGTTTTGAGCAGGCGCAGTACGTTCTGCCGACGTGCTGTTTTTGCCTTGTATATATTGTGGTGATGTTTTTATGTACAATGTGTGTATTCAGGGCCTCTCTGAAAAACATTTTCCGGGCACTGAGAGAGTCACCCTGGTAAAATAAAACACAAATAAATAAATGAATAAAAAATTATAGACCACCAGCAAAGATATGAAGGTCACAGAAACTTACGTTCTGGATTTTCTTCCACTCGCGGTCCAGCTCTTTCATCTCGTCCTTAGGACCTGCTCTCCTCGTCTTCCGCCCATCCGCCATCTTGATGCCGTACTGGAATGCCGCCCTGTGGAACAATTCAATTCCATGATTGTTTTAATTCTTCATTCATATGTGAACACTGCATACACACAAAAATGGTAGCCTGAATGGTGTTGATATTAACAATTAAAACAAAGATTAACACACATGTACACCACTATAGGGGAAGTCACTTCACAGTATCTATAAACACAGAGTTTTAGAAGCATCAACATATCTTAAATACTCAAAGTATCAGATTTAAACTGATGAAAAGGGCAGGTTGTCATGGCCAGTTTCAGATTTCTATGCAGAAATTTTACATGCAAGGAAAGCACTTTATGAATCAAACTTACAGCAACATCGAGAAAAAAATCAGTCAAAAACTGTCAAATCAAACTGGAAATTGCAGTCTTTCAAATAACATTACACTTTTTTATACAGTCAAAACTGCCCCCAAAAGACCTCAGGGGACCAATAAAATCTAGTCTATGTGGACAGGTGGTCACTACAGAGAGTTCTTAATGCTTGTGTCATTGGGAAAATTTATCTAAGGTCCCACCAAAAAGTGGTCACAATGGCCAGGTGGTCCTTTTGTAGAAGTGATCACTTGTACAGGTTTGACTGTATATGTTATAGAACTACAGGAAGATAAAAGACTAAATGACACTTACTTCGGCAGTGCTTCCTTGTTGCTCATGTACTCGCTATATTCCTCCTGGGTGTCGAAGTCCCAGCGTCCGATGGGCCCCTTTTTGTTCCCCTGGTCCATCTTGGTATAGTCCACTTCATCATCACTGTCATCCCCACCCAGGATCTCTCCCATTCTGTTTGTAGGGGTGTGCATGAGTCCCAAGTTGGGAATGCAAAATTTAATACTATGTTGGCAACATAAAGTAACAATGTCTAAAGCTCCTAATACTAGAAATTATTCTATGGAAGAATGCCTTTCCTGTGGAATAGAATATTGTAAAGCTCACCCTGGATAACACTCAGCATAGCTGTCAGGTTGGAAGGCCATGTCCATCTTCTTCTTGCTGCAAAGGAACATACAAAGAAGATTTGAAACACATAACTGGTCCACAGTAATGCAGATGTTAAACAGTTTATATGGAATATACAGAAATAACATGAGTAAGTGTGAAGCTAGTGTGTTACGTCAATGGGTGGTTATACCGGCTATACAGATACAGATACAGAGGTACATGTATACTGACCGTTCCCTCTTCTGGTGCTCCTGTTCAGCATGGACCATGGACTCACTCCAGTCCATCTTATCAGCCTGGGGGTGGGGGGTGGGGGGTGGGGGTGGAAGCAAAACAGCTTCAATCAGTTCTCATCTTTTCCAAGGGGTTTATTTTGCATATAAGCTGTTCTCTCTTAAGTTTGCATAATGTACTGTAGCATTTGCCAATGAATAAATAAACAAGACATATTTCCCAGCTACAGTTGTTGTTCAGTTCTTGCTTTCACATTTCAACTGCCATTAATAAATGGCTTTTTAAGACAGTCAAAGAAGTGTTTAGTACTATTTCATGTCTCCTTTCATTGCAACCATGCAGTAGGATAGTACTGTCTTCAAGAATACTTGAGAAACTGAGGAATTTCTTACCTTATCCCTGAACTTCTCATTGATGTTCTTGACCAGTTCCTTGGCTGAGGACGGTGGCTTGCTGACATCCATAAGAGAAGGCTGGGTACAGAAAAGGATCATGGTAAATTTGTATACAGCCCTCCAGACTGCTCCATATCATGACTGTAGATTTGATTCTTTTGTCCTCTGATCATGACACTTCCACTCTGCATGTTTGTATTTACAAAAAAAACACAATATTTGAAATTGTAATGGCATAACTTAGTGTCATTACCTCATCCTCAGTCCTTGGCTTCTCAAAGTAGCTGGATCTTTTCTTCTCGTGTGAGTGGCTGTGTGAGTGGCTGTGCGAGTGTCTGTCTTTAGACTTGTGCACCTGTGGGATGTACTCTCCCACATCACCAAAGATGTCATCCCCACCTGGCAGTCTGTGGGGCTTCTCCTCTCTCCCCTTACCTGAACAGTAAGACAACAACAGACTAAGTCGGCAATAATAGGCTAGCTCAGTTTCAAGTACACATGTAACAAAAAAATTAAAGAAATTAAAGTGATCTTGATCCAGTTTTAGCTCACTGAAGTCAAGAGCTACTCTTCCACGGGTCGTGACAGAGAAGACAGATGCTATGTACTGTTACTACAGTATTTACATTTACAGGGATTGAAATGTCCTTAGCATTTCAAATGATGAAGTATGAAACAGCGCCGCAAAGCATAGGTCAATATGAAGACCTCCTAACCACAGTAAAGAAACAGAAACTAAAGTGGTATGGCCACGTGTCACGGTCATCGGGACATGCAAGGAACAGTACAGAGAGGAAGAAAGATGGGTAGGCAATGGAAAAAATGGGAGGATAATATCAGAGAATGGGCCAGCATGACCAGCATAAGTGAAACATTAAGAAGAACAGAAAAACTGGTTATCAGATAGTCTGTGGTGCCCAAACAGTTGATGAAGACTAAGGGATAGATGAGATGAGATGACAGCTATACTTCTTCTACCGAGCCTTCCAGCATTAATTCTGGATGTCAGAGCTAGTACTAGTACTGGTTTTGCTAATTTTTGTTCTGGAAAGTTCTGCAGGATCTGTTGTGTCTTACCTTTGTCCTTCTTCTTGAGTTTCTTGCCCCTGACGCCCTGTCTGAGGTAGGACAGGATCTGGGTCAGCTTGTTGATCACAATGTCGTTGGTGGTCAGGGTTGTCTGGGACTGGAGACAAACAGAGATCATCACAACACCCTTCAACTACACACCAGATCAACCACACCACCACTGTTCAAGAAGCTCATAAATGACATGATGACATGTAAGACAGATACAAACAAACCCTTGAAGCACTGGTGGTAAGGTAGTTGCATAAGAAGCTGAATATAGTATCATTGTATCTGAACTCTGATCTCAAAAAAGCGATCTTGAATTTTGCAAGTTGCTCTGTAGTTTTATGCGAGTTGAAGTCTTATTCTATTATGGATGTACATGTTGTGTAATGTGATTTTGCAATCAATAATATTATATGTACACTCTGTATTTTAATGAATTTAGGAAGAGCAGATGAGATTTTCAAGTCTAATCTAATGGTATCTAATAAAACATCAAACATACAGTCCTACATGCCGGTTTGGTTTTCACATGTGAAAAGACAAGCCACTCAAAGTGTTCATCAACTGTATTACATCTTAACAGGGCTCGAAATCCTTTTTTTCTGCATACCTGCACTGGTGCAGGTAACATTGACAATCACCTGAACCAGACAAATTTTACCTGCACCAGTTAGAATTTAGGAAGTATGGATCATACTGAAAACTGTTCAGAAACCATTGCCATAATTTCTTTTATACTTCATAGGTGGTAACAACTTGCAAGTACAACAAATAAAACTCCACATACATTTGCAGCGTTCGAAACAATGTGCTTGCATACAAGGGAGAAACGAAATGGGCCTGGGTATTTGGAATACACCGCTAATTTTGAATGATGTACTTTGAATAGGCAGGGGTATACAAGAGATATTCATTCAGATTATATTCTGGCTCACTCAGCCTTAAGTGTAAAGGGGATATAACTAGGGATTCCCGAATGTAGCACGATTTTGCCAAGTCTTCATTCCTTCTGCCCTGGTTCTGCTTGACTTCTGTGGATTCCAAATAAGTGTTCTTTACCTCCAGACTGGGACAGTCTGCCTTGCTCCTGATGAGCGTCGTCGGCACGTCTGTGTCCGTATACTCGTCCTCCAGATCTATCACGTACGCCATCCGCCCCGGCAGAAACAGCTCATTCCGCTCAGGGGGTTTAATCTTGAACAGGGTACGGTACACAGTGCGTGCTGGACATAGGGAAACATGGGTGGATCTTAATTTACAATTTGTTACAATGTATTACTTATGCAGTGTGCGAAATACTAGGTTGCCCAGTTGCACCGTGCAACCATATTTTGCTTGGTGCAACCTATTTCTACACCCAGGTAGCCCAGTGCACTATCTAGATTTTGTGGTAAGGATGCCCCTTTCTTCCATTGGGAACTGTTTATTGAGAAGTTCCCATGGAAGAGCTCATCACTTCAGGTAAGGGTAAACAACTCTGTCAGAAATGTATAAATGCACATTGCATTCTAACAAAGTTAATCACAATGTAGAAGAGTTGAAATTTGGGGCAACCTGGAATTTTGATGGGCAACCTAGCTTTCATCCTAGGTTGCCACTGGGCAACCTGGCTCAAAAAAGTATTTCGTACACTGCTTATGTCTCACTAATTTGACTTATTTCACCATGTGCTTAAATATTTTTTTCTGCATACCTGCACCAGTGCAGTTAACATTGAAAATCTACGGGCTCGAATACTTTTTCTGCATACCTGCATTTGCAGGTAAAATTTGTCTGGTGCAGGTAATTTTCAGTGTTACCTGCACCAGACAAATTTTACCTGCAAATGCTCAGAATTTTGGAAGTATGGATCATACTAAAAACTGTTCAGAAACCATAGCCATTATTTCTTTTTCACTTAATAAAAATAATAAAAATAATAAAAATCTGCATACACATACCACACTGTACTGTATATGTAAACCCAGTACATGGACAGGTGCAGGTAGACATTAGAAATGCCTGCATAGCTCCAATTTTACCTGCACTAACCTGCATATGCAGGTGGTATTTTGAGCCCTGTATAAATAAGGTACAAATCTTGCAGAAGGAGTTGACAGAAGTCTTTTTTCTTCTTTCAATACATCTAGTATTTTACCATAGTCATGCCACAACTGTTTTAGGAACAATACAAAAGATGCAGTGTACTTCTATCTCTGTGATGACATGAGGGATTCTCTAATACCCATCCTTGTCTTGAACTGCATCTCCTCTTCTTCTTCCTCCTTCTTTTTCTCCAGAACGATGGTGTCCAGGTCGTCATCTTCCCGCTCCTTTGTTGCTATTTCGCTGCGGACCTGTGTTTGGCAAATGTACACATTTTCAGACCGGGAAATATTTCACGAAATTTGAGGATTTTTCTATTGTGACATTTCTAATAACTAAAAGATTTTACAAATTTCTTGTTTTATTGAATTTCTCACTGATTTTGTATGACTTTTGTGCATTTTCCTACTGGCTTCCATAAGGTAATAGGCATGAAACTGCAGACAGAAAATGAGATGACTTTTCTAACATTTACAATGTGTGGGGAGACCATTTTGACCTCCAATTCCCCTTCCGGTCAGTCTGTGGTTACACCATTCCCCCCTCACTTCCTGTCACTCTACCATATCCAAATAACTATGGAAACACAAGCAAACACACAAAGAGAGCCACCTAAAAAAAAACTCCATATACGGAGGTAACAACTGTGTGGTTGACTGTTTTTCTGACCTTCCGAAACACACAAGCAAAGATACCGAAAACAAAACCTCCATATACGGAGGTAACAACTGTGTGTTTGACTGTTTTTCTGACCTTCCGAAACACACAAGCAAAGATACCGAAAACAAAACCTCCATATACGGAGGTAACAACTGTGTGTTTGGGTGTTTTTCTGACCTTCTGCAGTAGGGCATAATCCAGCCCCTTCACCAAATGGGTATGCTCCATGTCACCTCCCAAGAACTTGGACTCCTGGATCAGCTGACGTCGGCGCTCCGCAGTATCCACTCTGTGCATCGGGAGACGGTTCAGTTCAGATTATTTAGTTCACCAGGAAATACATATCGTCTACAGTACAATAATGTAGATAATTCTGCCAGGTCACATATATCCGACACCCCCAAAAAATAGCAGAACATACTGTGCCTGTGCGAAACCCGGTTTTTGTTGGATGTTTGTTCAACATTGCATCGGAATTTTGCCTGTTGTCTATCATTTCCAACTCAACATTTGAAAAACTATAGACAGGATGTCATCCTTAAATTCGCAAACACGATCTTAAACAAGATGTTCTGCCAATGTGCTATGCACAATACATTTCGTGAAGGAGCAGAACTCTCTGCCAACATGTACTTACGGCTGTGCATTAGGAGCCACTGCCCTATAGTTAGTGGTGGTGCTGACCATCTCTGTCTCCTCATAATCTTTGTTTGTGCCATCTCTTCGCTCCTTAGCCTGTAATAGAATTAATCAATATTGAAATCTTATGTTGTAGCAACTAGGAGGAATGGTGCATTTGTAATGTTGGAGTAAAGCAACAAATGGTTGAGACTGCAGATGATAAACTGTTTTAACTAGAAAGGTAACATTTGCAAAGCAAATGCATAATATTCACCTTCTTATGGTCTAGCCTACCAAACCATGTTTATTTTTACTAACACACATTCATACATGGTGACCAGCCCTTCCAACTCTGTGCTCAGTGCAGCCAATTGCTACATAATGTAACCCAACTGTCACCACAGGGTGTCTGCTACAGCACCAGTTACCATGGTGACAGCTGACTGGTCTAGGTCATTGACTTTATTTGTTTGGAGAAGAAGAATAAATCTAGCAAATAAAGCAATATGTTTTCCTTCTGCAATGGTATACATAAAAATCAAAATCCACATTGGTTTCCCTACCCTGTCTCTGTACTTCTTGGCCAGTTCAGCCAGTTTGTCCTCCTCTTGTTTCTTCAGGTTGGCATAGTAACGCTTCTTCCTCCTACGCCGCTCGTTAGGATCCATGTCCTCATTGTACTGGTCACCCAAGCTGGGAGAACAGAAAACTGTTAGTCACTTCTCAAACGTCTCAGTGTTGTTTCCAGAAAAACTTTTTGGAGAAATTTAAATTAGATTCTGGAAAATGAAAGAACAGTCTTTGTCCAAACTACAATGTATGTCCTTATGTAGAGGTGGTCATATGGCGTCATGTGGTTGTGTGGCGTAACGACAGAGCATTTGGCTCAGAACCAAGAGGTCACGGGTTCGAATCCTGCCATGTCACCGATCTTGTGCCCTTGGGAAAGGCACTTTACACAACTTTCCTCACTTCACTCAGGTCACGTGAAAATGAGTATGCCAGAATGATCATTGTCATGATCGTGGGCATTAAAGGAAGAAAGAAAGAAAGTCAACTGTACAGGTTTGACTGTACATGTATATCAATGACCAAGTGGTCCTTACGTAAAGATGGTCAATAGTACAGGTCTGACTGTACATCAATGATCAGGTAGCCCTTATGTAGAGGTGGTCACTTGTACAAGTTTGACTGTACATCAATGACCATGTGATCGTTATATATAAGCAACTATCACACATTCAGAACCTTCCCCCGACCACCAACCAACCGATCGGGAGCAGTCTGACAAGATTAAGGCCACGCCTACCATAAGAATTGAATCAAATTTGAGTTAAATTTGAGTCAAATTTGATCCTGGAACACGCCCTGAACATTGCTGACCTACATGTACTCCCACACACCAGCCAACTCCCAGCAGCATTCGGGAAGCCATATTCGGCTATGTATAAGGTCGCAGGACACAGTATTCATGGGCGACCCCCGTGGTCTATGACGCGGGTATACAAAATAGTACGGAGAATATTCTTGAAGCCTGGGTAGAAAGCCTGATGTTAGCGCCAGTCAGATGTAAATTGTGCTGTGTGATATAGGAATGTATCGGGTTTGAGACTGTGTGATTTGAATTGTGAAGGTTTTGCAGTACGTGTATAAATGTGCCGTATTACGCAACTGGCTTTCCGGGTGAGTCGGCTGCAGTTCAATTGACCTCCGCATAGCGCTTTTAAAAGTGGGTTTTACAAAGGAACGAGCCAACAAACTTGAGCTGATTTTCACATATTTTGTAGGTTGTACCCTCAACCCAAACATACTAAATTTTTGGAGCTTGCTTGTGCACCCTACTATAGATTTTGTGGCGTCGAACCTTCCCACTTTGGGCTTCTTAACTATAGAAATCCCCATAGGGCGAAAACTGTGTACTGCTACCATAACAGAGGCTTTATGTTGAGGTTATCACTTGTACAGGTTTGACTGTATACTTACTCCCTGTCCTGTCTGACAGCAGCGCTACTGGAGGAGGACGGTGGGGCCGAGTTGGGCGCATCGCGGGGGGTCATCAGCAGTTTACGGAAGTCCTCGTTGGTCAGCGCCGGCTCGTGATCGTGATCCCCGTCCTCCTCCATCGCCTCCGGAGGGAGGGGATTGGAGAAAGCCATCTCTCCTTCTCCTGTAGAACAACATGGAAGCTTTTCTTACATTCAATTTCAAGTTTCAACACTACCAGTTATTGTGTCCAAGTGTTGTTTATATTCACAGTGGGAGAGCTATATCCTTTTATCTGCATACCTGAACTGGTGGAATGTTACCTGCACCAGTGCAGGTATGCAGAAAAAAGGATATAGCTGGTACGCAGGTTAGGTGCAGGTAGACATCAGAAAATTATACCTGCACAGCTCCAACTTTACCTGCACCAAGGTGCAGATGCACCCAGTATTTCGAGCCCTGATATAAGATGTATATAATTTTTACAAACTATGAGCGAATGGGTAAGTTACATGCATAATTTTTGTTCTTTTTTGTTTTTGCACAGCTTGGTTTGTCACATGAAATACAAGCATACAGATGTACAAAACGAGCCGCTTAGCATCGCCCCCCTCCTCAGTGCCAAAAGTTTGTCAACAATTTGCTTTTATCTTTCTCATTAAAGGTTAGTAGTCACGATATTTTGCATCTATATAACCTGTTTATTCTAAATCTCTGAGAACCACTTACTTTCCGGCATCTTGGCGGCCAACAGAGCGCAAATATGTCGTGAAAGATTTTCTTGTCTTCTGTCTTCGCCAACAAACAAGATGGCGATGTTGAGTTCCCAGAATGCATCACGCGGGACAGCAATGACGTCGGGGCGGGAGGTTCAAAGGCGCTAGCCAGGTGATGGGCCTTTCGAATCTTTTACAAGATAGAAATCCAATTGTGCCATTCTTAGAGGATGTTTTACAGCTTGGGGTCTCTGTAAAATACTAAATTATCTATGTAACGTTATGGCCATATGACCTATAAACCACCGCATCAATATTGCGTAACGGTATAGCATCTGCTGCTTGACTAGCAGGTGTGTATATATTCAGTTACATATCATTCTAAGAGCATATATAAAATGACGCTGATGTTACATTAGCAAGAAATATTTCATCTTAGATGTATGAGCACTGAGAACACCGATTTCTCTTGCTTGCATCGTTTTAAATGCCCGCAAGAGGTCCTCTCGTGTTCTCGGGTACCGGTATACTGACCACGTACAGTCTAACCACTTGGACATAGTATTCCATATAACAGTATAGGAAGACAATGTTGTTCATTTCCGACCAATTTTTGGCACCTCCACTTCCTGAATGACATTTATTTCCAATGGAGTAGGGTTGCATGAGTTAAACGTACTAGTGTAAAGAAATGACCAAAAAATTGACTTTTTGTATCGTCCTAATGTTACATAATACCAAGGAGGTTCAAAAAGGAAGCTTGTTATTTTACCTCCATGATAATACCCGGCTTTGCATAAACAGTGGTATTTTCTAAGCATCCATTTAAGCCAATAAACGATAGTGACTTTGCCTAAGGCGAGGGACACTTTCACTGTACGTTGGATTTTAACAGCTTTGAGATAACGTTATTCCAACAAAGGGGTAGATGTTTGATAGAGCCTCCTTGGTTTCTCCAAGTTTTTATCCAAAATATTTTCGTCAGCCAAGACTGAAATGGTTTAATAGAATGGCATCCGTGTGTGATTTTACAAATAGTCCAGATGGATCACTAGAGGGGAACCTAGTTTCATCAGAAGATGGGACTTGTGCTGACGTTAATATGTTCCACCCGCAACCATGCCGCAACATAGAGTTGGAATGGACTCTATGATGAGCATGAGTGTTAGATCAACAGTTGGCACAATCCCCACTACGTTACTTATTTATTATTAATTAATATTATGGGAATCAGTGCTTGACAAGATAACTTGAGTATACCGTTTTTAACCTTTTATTTTGTTTTTCGTAAGTCTTTATCCTAAGCATTGAAACGTTTCGGTGTCTCACATTTGGCTGAAAGCCATGTCCACAGTAATACCCAGATACCCAACGTGAATGCGCATTTCTGTTGACGTCACTGTCCAGAGTGTGGGAAAAATTTTGTTGACCCGGAGTGAACTCTAGGTCGTTCTCATAGGTCATGTATATTGCGACGTCTCTATTTCAGGCCCGGGAATATCAGACAGGGCTATTATCATAACATGTATCAGCGTCGGGCCGAATTTATGGTCCACTTGGGAGCGGCCAGAGTGTGGGAAAATTTTGTTGACCTGGAGTGAACTCTAGGTCGTTCTCGTAGACTCTCGCGCGGATTGGCGGAGATTGCGAGAGTTGGAGCTGCTTCCACAGGCAAGATGGCGCCGGTTGTGACAGATTGCGAGTGAGTTCAACTTTGTTTTGGTTGAAATTTTTCACAAAATTACCGTAAATATGTGCATAGATTACCTTAACTCTTTTATGATAGAGTAATGACATTCCGATTTGTTAGAAAATACTGTACTTGGTAGAATACTTGTTGATCTGGTGGGATTTTGGTACCGTTTTTGATGGCGCTTTTGTTCGGTCCCCATGACCTGTGAGCAGCCCCTTCCCCTAGAGGCAGCTGAGCTGCCTCCGTGCAGACTTTTGTTTCGCTTTTTGCAATAATGATACAGTAGTCTAGCGGACCTGGACCTATTGTCCAACACTAATGTACACTCCGTAAATTGTCTGAGCTCCTGCTGAGCTCAAAGAGTGCAGAGTTTGAACGGTCTTTGTTGTGCAATGCGGGAGAGTGCAAATTTGGAGCTGAAATCTGTTGCGTCCCAACTTTCGTCAGACTTTCCAGACGGTCCCGGGATACCTCCTTTAAATCTCACATTCTCCCATCCACCGCACTTTTCGCCCCCAAACCGCGGCTAGATCGTCGGAAAAGACCATTGCACAAGACAGGGGGAAGCCAAAAAATGAAATTGCGTGGGATTTGTGCCAATTTGGGGGAGCTGAACCCGTGGGAAAAATGCCAATATTTCTCCCACGGCCATGTGGTCTTTGTTTATAATTTACGGGGACCGCGACCCAGGCTTTGTCCGGGCGAGCTGCTGCCTGGTATCGTCTGTACAGCAGCTCGCAGGAATGTCTCCCTTTTGCGGCTCGAAATCCACACTTTTAGCGACTTTTCTCGTTTTTCTGCGTCCTCTGGTTCGTAGTTTAGACCCAGCAGCCCGCCTCTATCGCGAAAATCGCTGATTATTCCAAGGTGTTCGGGCGGCTTTTGTTACCCGAATCCGCTCTCTTTTGTCTGTATCCATGGGTCCCACATTCGGGGCGGTACTGGAAACCAGCTGTACACAAGAAAAACAGGAAAGGGGGAAAATAATACACGCATTTCTCGTCCTATACGACCACGGGATTTGATTTCGCTGACTTGCTTTTGTTGTGTTGGTTTAGGTTTTCTTGTTGGCGACCTAGTAGGACCTGTTGCATTTCTGTGCTTTGTTTAAACACTCAGTATTTATTTTGTAACGAGTCCATGTGGGGTGGCATGGGTGACCTGGGGCACATGCATTCTCAACAACACCGGGAGCTGCAACTCTTGTCTCGATTAGAATTCAACTCACAGATTTTTGAAATCAAAACTTTTTGTCTTTATTAATTTCTTGTACACTTATTTTTTATTTTTTAAGGTTTATTTCTTCAGTATCTACAATAGCTGGGGCTATATGTACTTGGAATACCAGAGATTTTTATGCAGTGTATTTAAATGCCCCACAGGGACTAGAATTTTCACCTGACTTCACTTGTCATTGTAACTTAATTCATGACAATGCATGTGCTTATTGAGGAGAGAGTCTGTAACAAGGCTCTTTTGTTTTCTTGATTTTTGTGTGAAGTAGTTTTAACTTAAATTTAAGGTTTTTATGCCAAAAAATACTAACATTACTGTTGTAGTGTTTTGTCCAAATATCATATTAATTTAAGGATTTGCACAACATCTTATTCTTGAAGATGAACTTTCCAACTTATTGTGTCAACTTCAGGTTCAGGGGTTCCATCGTACAGAATACAATACCGATATTTTGAAATATGTGCAAGCTCAACACAACACGACATTTTGAAGCATTTTATTCTTGTCACTATTAAGTTGTTGCAAAACTTACATCTAATACACTTCTAATCAACTTGAAGAAATCCGATGTTCTTCAAGCAAATATTTTGCAGAACTCAAAATACCACCTACATATGCAGCTTAGTGCAGGTAAAATTGGAGCTGTGCATGTATTTCTGAATCTGATGTCTACCTGCACCTAAACTTGCACCAGTCCATGTACTGGGTTTATATACAAATGTAGGTGTAGAGACTCTATGTGGATTTTTATAAGCTGTATTGACTGTCACCACCTATGAAGAAGTATAAAAAAAATAATGGCAATGGTTTCTGAACAGTTTTTAGTATGATCATACTACTTCCTAAGTTCTGTGTGGTGTAGGTAAAATTTCTATTGTACAGAAAAAAAAGTATTTCGAGCCCTGGCAGCAATGAAATCAACAGCTGTTTTCCTTTTGGGATTGCAAATGCAAGAACATTTCTACCCCCTGGCCAGAACCCTCCTCTGGGACAAGGGCTATGTGGGATTTGTCAGGTTCTTGGGTTTCCCATAATTGATTTTGATATTGTTGACTCAATTGATGCACACTTGATATGGTCACAGGAGGTTGGGAAGTGGTGAATCCAATTGAGATGGTAATGTGGGAGAAATTGTTTTTGCTACATGCTGGTGGCTTCGGGAGGTGTGAATAGTGTACAGCTAGCAGCTCCAGGCTGGCACCTGTCGTTTGGTGTTAGGTGAACCATGGAGTTATATACATGGAGTTATAAGGAACTCCATGGGTGAACACACCACAGTTCTTCTACAAAACAATATGGTGTGTTGCAGATAGATGAAAATACTGTTAGTAAGATTTCAGTTTCATCAGCTTGGTAGAACATATGATGTTGGCGTTTTCTTTTACACTAAAGTCTTTCACCTGCTTACGTTTCGATGCCTGTCAGATATCAAATACACATGTAGATGAAAATAGTAGGGTTTTAACTTTGTTTACTGGTATTTGTTTGTTTATTCATTTGCACTTAACAATAATGAATATATAACAATGACATATAAATGAGATATAACAGTACAAGATTTCAAGCTTTCTGATAGACCATATAGATGTGATATGTTCCGTTTAAAAATGCAGAATATTGCAAATTGTCTGTATCTTTATCTGTATAGCCAGTATAACTACCCTTCGGCCAGTATAGCACACCAGCTTTGCAGGTAGCTGGCTGTATTACACCTAACCTTTGCACATCTAACTGTAAGCTAGTGAGGATGGCCCTACTGTACTTGGAGGCAGCTCTACAATACGTAGTTCTAGGAAAAACAGGTTTTTGAACACTTCAATCCTTGGTTGATAACTCTGGTACTTAAAATTAAAGACATGACTATTTCTTGTTCTTTTCTGAGCTGGTATTCGGTACTTACTAGTTAGTAGTTGGTACATCCACCAGTTTATTAGTCATTTTGTACATCATGCATAGTCTGGACATTTTTCATCTGTCTCCCAGTGACGCCCACTGTAGGTTTGTTTTCATTTCATTTCAGACAGGAAAGCGCCATTCCATACGAATGACACCACCCGTAATATTTACTGTACATTTCCTACAAACAACACGTGTTGTCTGTACACACTGTTACCTGGCTTCCAAAAGGCATTGATTAGTCATGACAGTAAACACCTGACAAATAACATTATTAGGAACACACTAGGCCCTAAGAAATCAATTGTTTCGCACACTTTGGGCGTAGTGTTCTATGGGTCTGGCATCCAGGCTATAGATATCTATCCCAGATTAACACATAATCACTGAGTCTGTAGGGATCTCAGTGCAGCTAATCTCCAAGCAGATGGAAGGGTCCAGCACGTTCTTAGTATTTTATGCCTATTTATGGCATTGGTATTGTTTTCTTATATTGCACCTTTTTAACCTCTTGCCTTATCCTTCTAAAAGCAAACCACTGAGAATAAGCTGGATTTATATTATACATCTGGTTGGGGATTAAGGTCAGCCCCATTCCACCAAAAGTGATCATAAGATATGCAGTACTTGTCGGGGAGGTTTGACTGTGAACCGGACATAACTGAGGCCACATTGATAAACCCCCATGCACACCCCCTACAAAAAGTGCTAGCCTCCTGGCCAGATGGCTGTTGTCTGGTCATCAGCACTGGCCAGACTGAAGTTGTCTGGTCAGCAAAGGCCAGACTGACTGCAGGAATAGTCTGGAGTGGGTTATGGGGTCAGTCTAAGGTCAGCCTAGAGATGTCTTGTTTCTTGTGGTGAGAGACTAGGCCTTTGGGACTGCTGTAGCTTACATGTACTATGATCTTCATTAACATTATTGGTATCAAAACATATACCGGTATCTGTACCTCAAAGAAACTTGTAACACAATATAGAAATTGAAACTATTTGTGTAGGCGACAAAACTTTTCGATAAGTGTGGTGGGATCTTTAACGTGCTCAAGTCAAAGTATGGTTTTCCTCAAACACTGGACCTCCAGCTTTACATTCCATCTGAGAGGACATTCCTAATTGA
The DNA here is from genome assembly GCA_013266295.2 of Branchiostoma floridae x Branchiostoma japonicum. Lineage (NCBI taxonomy): Eukaryota > Metazoa > Chordata > Leptocardii > Amphioxiformes > Branchiostomatidae > Branchiostoma > Branchiostoma floridae x Branchiostoma japonicum. The sequence goes on along the minus strand of CM023827.1, from coordinate 5,471,112 downwards.
AGCTATAGGTACAAAGTACTCATTTTCACCTGAGTCAAGTGTGGAAATAGCCTTTTCCAAGGGCACAACACTGGGACTTGCCAGGGATTTGAACCCAGAACCTTCAGATTCTAAGTCGACAACCTAAACCACAACTTTCCAATTGAAGACGGCGTCCCCACGCTGCAACTACAAATTTTTTAAAAAGGACAGCCTCTGTCTGAGTTCAGGTCGTCCAAAGCGAGATAAGGCTGTCATTTTATGGGAGGACGGCCCTCTGGTGGAAACGCTGACCACAAGACCACCTTGTCACCAGCTGCCATCAGCTCGATGCTATCAGCATTAGGAATCCCTGCCCACTTCCCTTCCTGCATCTGATACAGAAGAACCTGACTCCTGAGAACAGGATCCTTCCCACCCATCCAGGACATCCCCATGTTTACTGTTCATGATTTTCCCACACGTCTCCCTGGGGCAACACCTAACTACACACCTGTACAAGTAGAGGTATTAGAATTCACATTGTACAGGATACATGTGCATCATGTTTAATTACAGTGCCCTACCCTTTCCTGACTATCTGTATTGGGAACTTTTGGCCATGTAAGTCCAATTTCTATTTGTTTTGTCACGTCGATGAAGGTTACATCCAGGTAATGAGATACACAAGGAAACAGGTACTCAAACAACTGGATAGACTTTGAAAACCATCAGATGTTCCAAGTAGCCTCCACTACTTTTCGTCAGTGACCAATAAATGGGCTGTAGTCGCTGACAAAAAGTAGTGGATGCTACTTGAAACATCTGACAGTTTTCAGAAATCTATCCAGTTGCTTGGGTAACTGTTTTCTTATGACTTGTATTTGTTTTGTTGTCTCTGTTGCTGTTTGTGGCAGACATAGTTTTGACTGAATTTGAGGATTCAAGATTTAGAATGGTCTGCATTTGTATATGCCCACAGTTTTGTTTATTGTGGATAATTGAACCACCTGGTCATGTAGCTGTTCAGGTAAATTGTGTGATAGTTTGATTCCTAAGGGGTAGCGGTAGAAATTCTGATGGTGTGCTTTGAAATATTAATATTGTGTTGTAAGTGACTTCTTTAAAAGCTTTCTTTCTATTTTGCGTAATTTTTGGCAAGAAAATTGAATGCCTTTTATAGATGTTATTGAATGTGTTGCTGCAAACTTTTTAAACTACGTATGCATTTTTGGAAGAATGGTACCATTAATATTATTATTTATGATTAGGGTTTTTTTAAACTCATGCCTGAAGGCTAATTGTAAGGTAACACACAGTATGTTAAGACTAAGAGGTAAAAATGTCTAGACTATAGATCAATCTGGTGTTTCTACATGTACGTACATCACATAATGGTTTTATAAGGTACAGTGTACATGTAGAAAGCAACATTCAGACAGTCTCCTTGAAAGCCAAGTGATCCATGAGAACTGAAGATTCCTCCAGTTGGCTGGGCAAATTTGTCCTTTCAGACAAGTGGTAGGTGCCCTAACTACTGCCAGTACCCTGTAATTAACATGATCTGTGGAAAAGCTTCTGTGTTTGAATGGCAAAGGTGAAGGTTAGGACACTGTTGTCTGCACATGCCTCTTGTTAGTGCCATTAGAGTAGAGTTCTTTCAGCCAGGTAGGAACTACAGTTCCAGTTTGGGCCGCGCTTCAGTTCAGTACATTGTCATCTCAGGTTTCAGTAATTCTGTAACTGTAATATGTAATATGTTGTATGTTGTTGTCATTGTGACTGTTAAGTATTGTATGTATATGTGTGAATGCCAGGAAGACTAGCGGTGGACCTGGTCTGGGCCCACCGCTAATGGTAATTCAAATAAAGTTTCAAGTTTCAGTGGATGATCCAGAGCTCTGTAGTCATTACATCACTCACTTTAAATGCTATTGCATATGATTATTCAACCTCTCTGTAAAAGTGTTTACATTGATTGGCAGGTTTACTGAAGTTATATGTCCATCCACCTCCTCAGATCTGTAAAGTCTTTCCTTTTATTTTGCAGCAACCAGTATGAAGAACAGAGGCAGGTACAGAAAAGACAAGAGCCCAGGAGACTGACCAGGTGAGCACATTCATTCAAACATACATTTATTACATTTCACTCTATGTTCTTTCTGTTGCATCCTGCTCTGCCTCAGATGCAAAATTGTCCAAAATTTTAAACCACTGACAGTTTAGATTGCCATGTCTAGGGCAATATTTAAAGTCCTATTGTATTTCACATGAGGAAAATTGAGACCCAGATGGCTACCATTGTGAGCCCAGGGGTCTAAGGGTCAATCGCAGCATACTTTCCATATTGTGGCCTTCTGTTCATACAGACATGGGCTAGTCCACTTAGTTTGGAGGGGGGCTGTCAAGGGCTCGAAATACCACCTGCATATACATTTGTACTAGTATGCAGGTTAGTGCAGGTAAAATTAGGGCTGTGCCAGTATTTCTGATGTCTACCTGCACCTAAACCTGCACCGGTCCATGTACTGGGCTTATATATACATGTAGGTGTATGTGGATTTTTATTAGCTGCATTGACTGTTACCATCTATGAAGTATAAAAGAAGTACCTAGTCTAGTAATCACAATCGGTTTTTAGTGATTTTAGTATGATCCATACTTCGTAAATTCTGAGTGACGCAGGTAAAATTTGTCTGGTTCAGGTAATTTTCAATGTTACCTGCACCAATGCAGGTATGCAGAAAAAGTATTTTGAGCCCTGCAGTGTTTTGGTATTGTACCTTATGTCATGGTTAGTTGACGTGGAAAGGTTTGGTGTTCCGGTCACTGATCACCGTGGGAAAATCAGCTGGAAGTAACAGGATCTGGCCATTGTCTGGAACAGAAATGTCCGAAACCATTAAAAACAACAAATTATCGTAATTACGTCTCAATATTCATGTATATCTGGGACTGCTTTAACTGTTCGCTCTGAGTCTAAGTTTGACTAATGCAAAACTTTCAACAGATACATGATGCAAAGAGGTGTACAGAAAATGTTAGTAATAGTAGAATGTATTATGCGTAGTGTTATAGTCTAGAGTGAGCAGCTTGATATTTTTTTCTTTATTTGATTTAGATTTCACAAATTCTTGTCAGATAGTGACTGAAAAACATTTGATTCTCACCATCAAATTCACTGGTACAGTGTTCTAGCCAGCATCCTTTCTTTCTTCATTTTATGGACAAAAATGGGTGTAAAAATTTGGAAAGAGATATCATTAAATAAGCTTTGTCTACCAGCAAAAGTTGCCCCTCAAAATCAAAATGCAGGAAATAGCTTTTCAGGGGGTCAACATTTCACAATTTTCCCTGGGAGCAATTTGCCCCAGGATGCCCCCTAGGATTGTCATGCTTGCATTTGGCAGTCGAAATGATGTTACGTCAAAATACATCAAACAAAATTGAAATGAACACCTGGTACTATCTTTTCTCTGACAGTACATTGTTTTCCTTTCAATGAATGCGCTGACTGGTTGTGTTTTTTGCCCTCAGGGAAGCCATGAGTAGGTACTTAAAAGACAAGGCGAGCCTGGACCACACTCTAGTCATCCAACATGCAAAAGTAGCCCAGAAATCCTACGGCAGTGAAAAAAGGTAACACACACTTCTTATTTCTCTTCCTCCTATGTTACAGGGCTCAGTTTTTAGTATGATCTGTACTTCCTAGATTTTGAGTAGTGCAGGTAAATTTGTCTGGTGCAGGTAATTGTCAATGTTATATGCACCAGTGCAGGTATGCAGAAAAAAAGGATTTTGAGCCCTAGTCCAGTATTTCCAGCCCTGAATGTGTATTAGGCTACAACAAGCAATTTGTATGGATGACATCAGCGCGCGCGTTAATTTTCGCCTGATTTCGAAAAAAAAGAAATAATTTTGTTGCCCTCCGACGTTGGTCAACAGGCCGAAAACGGGCAAATATGTCGTAAATGTGTATTGGTTCAAAGACCAAGAGGGATCCAGCAAACTTGAGGCCCAATTTCTCGCGTTTCATGTTGACAGTCTTCCATCGCATATGAATACCCAGTATGGTAGCTGCCCATGATGGTACGTCAAGCTCATTGTTCTAGTTCATTGAGATGTATACATATCTACAAGGACAGGTAATACTGTTGAACACAGGAATAAAAGACCTGTTGGTTGTGATTTCATGTTTTGACGCCTTAATTCACAAGGTTTATGATATGTTTTTTTTGCCCGCCTTGTTTTTTTTTCACCCTATCGCATTAAATTTGGAGTCTGTGGAGGATGTCATCCATAAAAGTTACATGCTGTGGCCTTATATTGAGAGACTTAGTTGTGTCTTATTTGTGTTGCAGGTTTTTCTGCCCTCCCCCCTGTGTGTACTTACAAGGTCCTGGCTGGAAGAACAGGAAGGAACAGATGGAAAAGGACGGAGCGACAGAACAGGAGACAACCGTACACGCCTTTATCGGCATTGGGAACAGTGAACAGGAGATGCAACAATTACACTTAGAGGGGAAGGTAGGAAACAGTCCTTACTCCCTATTTATGTTTATCTTTGCAAAAGGAAAGCATATTGTTTTGCCCCATTTCTTCTTCTTCCCTTTTTTCTTCTGTTCCAAACAAATAATGTCAATGGCCGTCACCATGGTAACTGGTGCTGTAGCAGACACCCTGTATTGTTGGAATACATTATGTAGCAAGTGGCAGGACAAAGTTGGAGGGGTTGGTCACCATCTATCTATATATAAATGTGTTTGAGTAAGAATATACAGAGCCGTAGTTTGTTGGGCTAGACCATGTGAAGGTTAACATTATGTATTTGCTTTGCAAATGTTACGAGTTTTGTTATTACTTTTCCCTCTAATGTTCAGTATAGTACCAGATGCTTGTTTCTTATTCTCTTATTTTCAAATTGATAATTGTGAGTTCCACTCTTCACATTTTCACATTATGTCTTAATACTAACTGTACATATGTTCTCTCTGTTCTTTGCCCAGAATTACTGTGCAGCCAAAACCCTGTATATATCCGACTCAGACAAGAGAAAACACTTTATGCTGTCAGTGAAAATGTTCTGTGGCAATGAGGATGACATCGGGGTCTTCTTCAGTAAAAGGATCAAGGTCATCTCCAAACCCTCCAAGAAGAAACAATCTCTGAAAAATGCCGACTGTGAGTTCCTGCAATAAGCATTGTGTTCTTCTCAGATTATGAAGTAAATAATGTATGAACTGCTGTTTATTTGTCAGAGTAGAGACTCCAATCTGGTAGAATCAGCGTACCGGTAGAGATCCCGATCTCTGTCAACAGAAACTCCGATCGGGATCTCGTCCGGTAGAATCAACGATTCTACCGGCAGAGATCCTGATTGGAAATTAAAAATTTCAAGAAATTCGCTTGAAAGACAGTCAGAACTTTTCAACTTCGATTCATGTCACTTTAGATCAACGGATTGACTTGAAATTTAGGATTTGTAAATGGCAAACCACCCTTCTGTTGACAGAGACTCCGATCAGGATCTCTACCGGTAGAATGTCTACCGGTGTCTCTACCCTGGCATATGTTTTATATGGAAGAGGAAAAAAAAAGATTATTGTATGGATGGGCAAATCTACAGAAATTTTACAAAGAAAACATCATTGTAAAAGACTATGCAGTGAAAGAATGCATGAAGAAAATGATGACCTAAAAACAGACAATTAAAAGATGTGCATGCTTATAGAAATAGTGGCTTGGTACTTAATAAGTCTCTAACCTCCTTTTCTTTTTAAGTCTCAGTAATTAAACCATACCAAGCATTTGAAGCTTGGTTTTTAGATATTTAAGTATGAAAAAAACATATCAATGCATTTATGAGCTTCATACAAAGTATTGACAATCGGACTTGTTTATTTCCAGTATGCATTGCGTCCGGTACAAAGGTGGCTCTGTTCAACAGGTTGAGATCACAGACAGTCAGCACGAGATATCTCCATGTGGAGGGCGGAAACTTCCACGCGAGCTCACAACAGTGGGGAGCCTTCAGTATACACCTCTGTATGTTTTAGTCTTCATACACTTGCTTCACGTAAAAAAAGAGTAAAAACTGCTAACTAAAATGTAATTATTTTTACCTTCAGAGAAGGAAAACCTACTATATTTGCTCTGTTTTTTCTTCCTCTCCTTCAAACAAATAATGACCTAGATCAGACGGCTGTCACCATGGTAATTGGTGCCATAGCAGACACCCTGTGGTGTTGGATTACATTATGTAGCAAGTGATGGAGGGGCTGGTCACCATACATGTATTTACATGTATGAATGTGTTTAATCAAGAAACAGAGCAGTAGTTTGTTCGGCTCAACCATGTAAAAAGTATGCATTTGCTTTGCAAATACTACCTTTCTAGTTGTAAGTAATCTTTATCAACTTATTAATGCTAACAATTAGGAAAATATTAAATTTTAGTGCCAAAAACCTAATATAGTATAGAAAAGGATCTTTAACATTTTCCTTTGTGCCTACTAGTAATTTAAGCCTGTAACCAAAACGACACCCCACGACGTCCAACCCTTGCACGACAGGGAACAACGGACGTAAAGCCGTGCAGTAAGTGAGTGAGTGAGTAACCAATAGAGAATTGGTAGCCAAACAACTACTTCAGTGTGTTAAACATTAAAACATTGTTTTGATGTGGGTCCTTAAACCGTGTTTCCTCTGTCCCGTTCAGTGGATGATGCAGAGTCGGAAAGTGAGGAGTTCACAGTGAGAGATGGCTACATTCACTACGGACAAACAGTCAAACTGGTCTGCTCCAAAACTGGCATGGCTCTACCCAGATTGGTAAGTTAACATTGCTGTGGATTGGAGATGATCCAACTTTCTTCCTTCTTCTTCTTCTTGTAATATTTAGATAAATCATCATTGCAATCAACTTTATTCAAACATGTACTGTAGGCCTAACCAATCAAATTTCCCGGCTCTTGGGTTTGAAAAAAAATGCATAAGAGAACTTTCAACATAAAAACAGGGTCAGAGGGAATAGTCTGTACAATTGGTAAAGAAACTTTTAGGGAGTGAATTGTTGTCAAATGCAAGTTTTCCTCAGAGCCCTCTGTTTCATATTGTCGTCTTGCTGAATTTTTTGCTAAACAATATACAGGAATGAAGAAAATGAATTGGTGTGGCCTGAAGGGCATCCAGCATTGCCAAAGATGTATTGAACACAATTTGTTTATTTATTTGTTTTTTTGACTATATCTTCCATCTTTCATCCACAGATAATCAGAAAAGTTGACAAACAGACAGCCCTGTTAGATGCAGACGACCCAGTGTCCCAGCTCCATAAATGTGCCTTCTACCTTAAAGATACCGAGAGGATGTACCTGTGTCTCTCACAGGAGAGGATAATACAGTTCCAGGTAAGGCACAGGTGTTCTAGTTGTTTTTCATGAATAACTTAAAGAAAAGGGTGGAAAAATGAGAAAATATCCCTCCTATACATGTTACTCCGGGGCTAGAAATACCACCTGCATTTGCAGGCTTCTGCAGGTAAAATTTGAGATGTGCAGGATTGGTATAATCTTACCTGCACCGGTCCATGTACTGGATTTTTAAAAAAATTACATGTAGGTGTATGTGGATTTTTTGTTGCTGCATTGACTGTTACCACCTATGAAGTATAAAAGAAATCATGTCAATGGTTTCTAAACAGTTTTTAGTATGATCCATACTTCTCAAAGTCTGAGTGGTGCAGGTAAAATGGTCTGGTGCAGGTAAATTTCAATGTTAGCTGCACCAGTACAGGTATGCAGAAAATAGTATTTCAAGCCCTGATAGTCCTGTCCTTGTGTTACATGTTAGAAATATACTTCAAATACCATTTACTTGATATGTTAATCGTATGGTAATCTTTTATTTCAGGCCACGCCTTGCCCCAAAGAGCCAAACAAGGAGATGATCAACGATGGTGCGTCGTGGACGATCATCAGTACAGACAAGGCGGAGTACACGTTCTACGAGGGGATGGGTCCAGTCCACGCCCCACTCACACCAGTGCCTGTGGTTGACAGCTTACAGGTCTGTGGAGCTGAGAATATTTACCCTTTCATTTGTGACATGAAGCAAGTATGGAATTTAGAATATGTTTTCCCAAATTTTAATCTAAAACCTAGCAGTAAGAGTATCTACAAGTTTTCCTGATGTTCATGTGCTTAGCTTTTATTTTATAGGCATGTAGCATGGGACCATGAGGTCTGTCAGTGTAAGACAGACATACAAGTGCTCAGTTCTCAAATTTGTCATCTTTGAGATGTAACTTACCTATCTTTAATGGAACAACTGGCATTAAGTAGTGTTTCATTTTGTGTAGGTACAGGTACACGAGATGTTCTAGTCTGGACCTGCACCGAAAGAATTTTACTGGCAAAGGTACAGGTACACCAAATGTTCAGGTCCAGACCAGTACCTAATTAAAGAATGTAACAGGTACAGCCTGTACAGGTACATGTACATCAGGTGTTCAGGTCTGGACCTGTACCTAAAAAATCTTACAGGCACAGGTACAGATACATCAGATATGCAGGTCCAGACCTGTACTTAAAAAATTTTACAGGTAGAGGTACAAGTACACCAGATGTTCAGGCCTGGACCTGTACCTAAAGAATTTTACAGGTAACATGCGACACTTTAATTCCGGACAGATACTCTAATTCCGGACTACCTCTCACTTTTCAAGCATAGTTTGTCATGGACAATTGACATTCCACATTGTGACGTAGAAGATGACAACAACTATGTAGATAACAGTGATAGTTCCCTAGGGATCAAATTATTTCTGCAGAATTCTGCAGAAATCTGCAGAATTCTGCACAGAATTCTGCACCTCGTGCAGATTTCTGCACAGAATTCTGCGCGGGGTGCAGAATTCTGTGCAGATTTCTGCGCAGAAATCTACTTTTTAAAAGATTTTGTACAATACTGTCCTAAAAATGTATCATTATGGTGATAAGTGGTAGATACACAATGTATACTCTCCTACAAATGCTACTATCAGGTTACATGTATTTTGGGCGTAACTTGTCGGAAATGCATTGGCTTTAAAGTGCCCAGTGCCCTGCAATTTGGCATGGGGATAGCTTTGCACTGTATGCTGTTCTTTTCTTTTCGTTTCTTGAAAAAATTGTGATCTTTAAAGTAATTTATGAAGTAAAACAATTCTCCTAAAAGTGATGATGAGCTATACACATTACAGATGAGGACATACAATGTAACAGACGTTTCGTTTGAGCTATACAGGCAAGCATAAGACCTGATCCTGTAACAGTGTCAGCCTTTATATCTTTCGTCTACTCCCCACTATGCTACCCGTAGAGTGTGGGGGGTGGGCGAAAGCTACAAAGACTGACTCTCGGGCTAGTAACCAGCAGTAATAGTCGAATGAACCATAAGGGAAATTCCATTGACACACGGGGTGAAGGTTTCTGCAGAATTCTGCAGAAATCTGCAGAATTCTGTGCAGATTTCTGTGCAGAAATCTTAAATGTTTAAAAAGATTTCGTACAATACTTAGAAATTGTCCCACAAAATGTATCATTATGGTGATAAGTGGTAGATTCACTCCCCTAAATGCTACATCAGCTTACTTTGGGTAAAAAGGTCGGAAATGCATAATATATAATTATATTTTTGCTTTTGTTCCACTTTATGACAGCCCAATACCCTGCAATTTGGCATGGGGATAGCATTGCATAAATATTATGCTAAGATTTTGCTTTCCAAGTTTTTGATTCAAGTCTTGCAAATGGTTATATACATGTATAGCTTATTTTGGGTTAGAATAGTAAAAAATCTATATTACTGGCTTCTGTGCGTCTATATTACAATGTACTGTCGAATGACTTGAAATTTAAATTTGGAAAGATGACAGTGTACCTTGATGAAAGGTGTGAAGAATTGGGTTTTCCCTTTTTTAGATGCCGGCCTTATTTAGGTTATTTTGGGTAAAAATAGGCAAAAATGTAATACTATGTAACTCACTGCATGAGGCCTATGTGCCACAATATATTATGGCCCAATGATCTGCAAATTGAAGATTCAATGTACTTTCAAGTTGGTACCATGTGCTTGTTCATTTGCAATTTTCCCCTCAGGTGCAGGTTCTCAAAGGCTATCATTTAGCTTGTTTTTGTTACAAATAGCCAAAAATCTATATGCCTCTATGAATTGTTTGGCCTGGGAATACATGGACTGAGAAAGCTTGGGAAATACTACTTTTGCTTGCAATTGTAGGCCATTTAGTATACTTCTGATTTACATATCTACATGTATGGTCAGTTTAACAGGAACTTGATACACCCAGTGACCCATTTCCAATGATTTTGGATTTGGCCGAAAGTGACATGTTGAGTACCCAGAGTAGGCCAGGCTGAAATCCCTGGACACTAGTCTGACCTCATTAGCCTAGACAGCCATGCTGGACTAAAACAACACTATACCAAGCTGATTCCAGGGGATAGCATGTAAATTGCAATTTTCCCTCATTGCACTTGGGTTATCTCACACTTTGGACTACTAGGCTGAAGTTTCAGCCTCAGACAGCCAGAATCCTAACTACTGAGCCAGCTCTCAAACACACTTAGACATGACGTCATGTTGAATGTTTATGTAGAAAAAGCAGTCTTGCTTTCAATTACTGACATGTTTATCTACTTAATTTCCCCATAGTTAGATATTCTGTAACAACTGCACAATTCTTCTAATTAAGTAAAATATGCTATTTTGCTTGCCAGTCGGTAAAGATTTTAGGAGGTTATTTGTGGACCCTGACAAGTTCATACAAACTTTATTTTAAAGTGGAGAGATGATCAGACAGGCATGCTGAATGAACATGTAGTCTCATGGTCAGACATGTTCACTGTATGCTGTGCCCATGACCATGACATGAGTCCCTTACCCTGAAATTGTGCTTTTCTCTGACATCAGTAGGTTACATGACACGTATACCCCAAAGGAAAAGACACCTTTTCACAGGAGATCATGCCCGTGCCAGTAGGGCCAGAGGGGCCAAGGCAGGATAGACTTACTGTAACAGGAAAGCGTGTACATGAGGGCCTGCATGGGGGTGTAGTTATTACGAATTACGCAAATTTTCGCCGCCGACTATGACTTACATCAAAGTTTCAGAGCTGATTATGACTTTACGCTTTGCAGGTAATGTACTATACTTACAAATTACATTTTTGGAGTGGCTGCCTAAGGATTATGGAGACTAAAAAGGCCTGATTACGCCTTACAATAAAGGGCGTGCAGGCCCTCATGTATAGGTCATCTCTACCATCCAACTGAGGAAAAACGATTAGTTCTGCCAGTTTCTTACACTTCCTCCGATCCTGTTTATAACATTGAATACTCATTGCTCATCAAAGCTTTCTGGAACTGCACATCTTACAAAAAAAAGTGAAGAGTGAAAACTTTAATTTTAAGTTTAAACAAGGTGGCTAGCAAAGCTTCTGTAACATCCAAACTGTGGTGTACCCAATTGTGACCTGAAGGTCTGACCTCTGCCTCCCCTTGTCCCAGTGAGGGGGTCAATCTGCAACTCAGGCAGAGGAGGCAAGGCAGATGTTTTTTCAGGGATGAAGTTTGTTTGATCCCATATCTGGGTCTCTGAGAATCCAGTTCAAATCATCCTTACTAATTTATGATGTCAAACCTGGAACCTACATGTACCACATCTTATAATTACAAGTTACAAATCTATTTTGAAAAAAGGACAATCAATGCAAGGGGCAGGATAAAAATCCTGAATATTATACAATGTATATTGTATAACAATCTCAACATAATGCATTTTTTAATGAACAACTTTTCTTATTCATAAAATCTATCAATACATGTATTGCTACCAAGTAATGCTTCAGACATTTCTGCAAAGGGTCTTAAAACAACATTGTCCTTATGAGAGTAAGCTACATGTGTATGGTCAACTATCAGACACGACCTACATGTGTATGCCTTACGTAACTTTGCAACCAAAATCAGACAATCGTCACGTTTTCGCTCCTGGCTGCCACCGACTAAAGGACAACTACACGGTAGATCGCTAAGGAACTCTCTCCATTACTGCCAGGCCAAGGGCACTAAGCGCTACACAACCAGTGCGATTACTGCACTTAAAGCACTTGAACTCCTGGTCGGACTACAAACTTCTTAACTGAGTTTTTAATCGGGTTGGACTCTGATCTCAGTTTTAACATTGTTTATTGTGTCAAATTGAAACCTTGCCGCCAACTGTCCTTAGTGCTCGTACCAGACAAGCTTTTAAAACTTTAAAGAATTTCAGTCATTTTAATGCAGAACGACAGTAGTGATCTTACTCGTGAGTATTGTTTTACTTATATTGCTATAATAATATGACAATGACGATGGTTTTTATAAATTTAGTATATTATAAATGTAAGTTGCCCTCTTATATCTATTGTATGATCCCAAAAGTTGTAAATATCAGCACAATTCAGTTTTTACTGCAAGTCTGATATATGTTCTTTGTTCTTTTCAATAAACCAATCACTAACTACATGTACTTTGAGGCAGGTCATGACAACCCTTTTCATCTGCCTTTGGGAAAATAGTTGTTAGAGAATTAGCATGACAGAGTGAGAATTAAAAGGCAAATTCATTTTAAAATAATATTCAAGGACTGGTGATGTTACATGTGAAAAGTTTGGTCCCAATCATAATCATTTAGAAGTGGCAAATGTTCAAAATTGTTGAGTTCAAAAGGTCTGAGTCAAGCCCTGGTACTGTAATTGCCATGGGAGTTGGACATGAGCACCACACAATTCTAATCCGATGGCTTGGGACATGTGCACTGAAATTTGGGGTAATTTAAGATTGTTCTAAAAAGAAAAGCTGCGAGAGATTCATGAACTTAAGATTCACAGAAAGAGACACACTAGACAAACTTCGGTTGGGGAAAGTCGTATTGAGTTCATCTTAATTGTGGCGCCAAATGGCAGCCGCACAGACCCTTGCAACAGTTCCACAAAAATTTATATGTGTATGTGTATTACTTGATTGTTGTGATTTGTCTTGATCATTATGTGATACCCTGCATCAATTCAACCGTATAAAGGCTGCGACTGCACGGGTACTGTTTGGACAATAAAAACCAAAGAAACAGAGTACTATATGGAGTGTACTCTGATGATAAAACCAAGTGTCCATAGGCGACAATTCTCCATGAAGTTTTATAATTTGCAGATTGAGAACAGTATAGTGTATGTAAACAGTGTGTGATCACTTAACACCGAAAAACCGTCTACCCACAATACTTCAAGGAGTAAAAAACTGTGAGATGTGGCAATTCCCTTCAACTTTACCCCATTACATTGTAGATTCTTATGACTCAAGCAGACATTCCAGCAAAGGGGACAGGCTTGAAATGCTTGCATTCAATACTATTGTCAACTTTAATCCGGGCCCCCCCCCCCCCACACACACACACCAGTTGCGACTGTGCATACATGTATTTGGCAGATTTACATGTACATAATGTATAATGTAGGAGAGATAATGTTTTTTTTCATAACAGAAACATGGAATAGTCCTTGATAGCAGGCAAAAACATTAATATTCTTTCTTGCAATGTCAATTGTAGTTGCAATGACTGTTGTGATGCATCTGGGACCAGACATCATTTAAGAACCTTGAGTAGGTAGGAACATTGTGCACAGAAAGCTTAGGCCAAACCAATTTTATTTGTTGCTTCTCGGATTTTTTCAGAAAAAATATGAAGCGACAGGGCGAAAAAAAAATAAAATAAAAACAGGCCTGGACATCCTATTATGGCCCCAAATGCTAGAATAGGTGCCATAAAGTCGACACAAAAGACTGGATTAAAATTTAAACAATGAATTTTGAACTTTTAATCAAACCACTGCATTGGTAGATGTAACAACTGTAACAACTAGGAAGAAAAGGACTTTCTTCAACTGTTAGGGGTAAAATATGAGCATTTTTGAGTTGATTCAGAATCAGAATTTTTTTTTTTTTTTTTGCAAATCAGAAAAAAATGAAGAGGCGAATCCGAGAAGCAACAAATTAAATTGGTGTGGCCTTATTATGCATAGAAAATTTTCTTGAGATTACTTTAGAAGTAGAAGTAGACTTTCTGCACTGTGACTAGACTGACACCCTCATAACAGCTAACAATTCTTTTCAAAAAATTCCAACATTTAGACTTGCTTTAGTATCTTCCCCTGCAACAACAGATTCTTATGAAACTGGCACTAAGATCCTAAGAGGGTCAGGACATAAAACAGGAAAACAAATACTCCTGACCCCTGGGTGACCAGTCAATGGAATGTCAAATTTCCCTTGTGGTTCAATGCAACTGATACTGCTGGTTACAAGCCTGGGATCTGGGAATGGACAAACTTTAAGGTACAATGTAAAAAGGCTGGTTACAGGACCTGGTCTTATGCTTGCCTGCATACATGTAGCTCAAACAAGACATCCTAGTCTGGTATGTGTGTAGCTCATCATCATATTGTGGAGAATTTTTAACTCAATATTTTTAAAGATTTAGTGCTCTTACCAAATGGAAATACATGGAGTTCCCTAACATTAGTAATAACTGGCAAAGAAATAATTTTGATAACCAACCTACAGGTAAAATCAAATTCATTTTCTCATCCATTTACTGTCTGTAGCCAGATTGAACCTGATTAATTTTCAGCCCCCCTAAACAGGCTCCAGACAAAAGGTTGGGTTACAACCTACACAGGCAGAAGGTTGTCCTCTATGGGCTAGATAAATAAGCTATGGAAAACATGTGGTAGTGATTACAACTTGGTGGGCAGGAGGGGCTCTCTGGACCCTTACTGTGAAGACTTACATTAAAAGCCCTGAATTTGTTTGGATAAGTGTGAAGGCGGGGCAAATCAAATTGCTAAACAAACCCAGTAGCACCCTCAGGCTACATTGTACCTTGGTGACAAGTTATTCCAAGGATAAGTTGTCCACTATTTGAACACAAAATACTGGGTCTCAAAGTAGTATTACTGCTAAAATCATGTCCAAGCTCTTCCAAGGCTATATAGTATAAAGTGACAAATCAGTTGTAGATATATTGTAATTTTTTAAAAACATTTTTCTGTTTTAAATTAATCAGAAATCTAGATGCACTGCATAGAATTCTGCACAGTATACAATCAATCTGACCTCCATTCCATACCCAATCATCATCATACCCAATATGTAACATTTATATTACATAATAAAGAGCTCTGATGCAAGATTTCCAAGGGGAGTGAATCTACCACTTATCACCATATTAAATGATAAATTTTGTGGGACAATTTCTAAGTATTGTACGAAATCGTTTTAAAAGTTAGATTTCTGCGCTGAAATCTGTGCAGAATTCTGCAGAATTCTGCAGAATTCTGCAGAATTCTGCAGATTTCTGCAGAATTCTGCAGAAATCTTTTCCCCGTGTGTCAATGAATTTCCCTTATGGTTCATTCAACTGATACTGCTGGTTACTAGTAGCCTGGGTACCGTCCGGACTTTCGCTCCACAACACTTGAGAATCCGGATGGTAGCCAGGCTAGGTTACTAGCCCAAGTGTCAGCCTTTGTAGCTTTCATCCACTCCCCACACTCTACGAGTAGCATAGTGGGGAGTAGACGAAAGCTAAAAAGGCTGACGCTCGGGCTAGCTGGTTACAGGATCAGGTCTTATGCTTGCCTGTGTAGCTCAAACGAAACGTCTGTTACATTGTATGTCCTAGTCTGTAATGTGTATAGCTCATCATCACTTTTTGGAGAATTGTTTTACTTCATAAATTATTAAATTTAAAGATCATAATTTTTTCAAGAAACGAAAAGCATATCTATCACCTATCACCATAATGATACATTTTGTAGGACAGTATTGTACAAAATCTTTAAAAAGTAGATTTCTGCGCAGAAATCTGCACAGAATTCTGCACCCCGCGCAGAATTCTGTGCAGAAATCTGCACGGGGTGCAGAATTCTGTGCAGAATTCTGCAGATTTCTGCAGAATTCTGCAGAAATAATTTGATCCCTAGGGAACTATCACTGTTATCTACATAGTTGTTGTCATCTTCTATGTCACAATGTGGAATGTCAATTGTCCAGGACAAACTATGCTTGAAATGTGAGAGGTAGTCCGGAATTAGAGTATCTGTCCGGAATTAAAGTGTCGCGTGTTAGGTATAGGTACAGGTTTTAGGTACACAGCCTACGAGGTGTAGTGGCTAACGTGTTGTTTCTTCCCCAGCTGAATGGAGGAGGTGATGTCGCTATGTTGGAGGTACAAGGGGAAAACTTCACACCTGCCCTGAAGGTTTGGTTTGGCAATGTGGAAGCAGAGACCATGTACAGGTCAGTCAGACAGTAACTTTTACAAAAACTTACTGAAAATGTTGTTGCAGAATTTTTCTGGCTAAACAGTATTTTTACTGCCACATGTTATGTTTCCCTTCGCAGAAGGAAAACGTATTGTTTTTGCTCTGTTTCTTCTTCTTCCTCTTCTTCTCCAAACAAATAAAGTCAATTACCTGGACCAGACATCTGTCACCATGGTAACTGGTTCTGTAGCAGACACCCTGTGGTGTTGGGTTGCATTTTGTAGCAGAACAGAGATGGAGAGGCTGGTCACCATATATTACATATGAATGTGCTTGAGTAGTAGTTTGTTAGGCTAGGTCATGTGAAGATAAACATTATGCATTTGCTTTGCAAATGTTTCTAGTTCTGTACTGTGTTTTTCATTCATTATGCTCCATGATTTGTACATGCCATATGTGTAGAGAACATGCTATGTGTAGTGCCTGACATGTGTGATTTGTACATGACATATGTGTAGAGAACATGCTATGTGTAGTGCCTGACATGTGTGATTTGTACATGACAGATGTGGAGAGAACATGCTATGTGTAGTGCCTGACATCTCAGCCTTCAGGGAGGGATGGCGATGGGTTAGACAGCCCATCCAGGTGCCCATCTCTCTGGTCAGGAACGATGGCGTCATCTACCCCACCTCTCTGAACTTCACGTACACTCCAGAACCTGGACCAAGACCACACTGTACTGCTGCAGAGGACATTCTCAGGTAGCAATGCTCATTGAATTATCTGGATTCTTTTGATTTGTATGTAGCTACTCTTAGACATGTCGGATCACAAGAGCTACTGTTGTGTAGCGGAATGTACTACGTCTGCGCCAATCACAGAATTTTGCCTGATGCAGACAATGTCTTTTCCGACACAACATTTGAAAACTATAGACAGGATGCCATCCTGAAATACGTGAATGCAACCTTTATTAAGACATTCTGCCAAAGTTCTATGCACGACACGACAGGTTTTGCACAGGCGCAGTATGTTCTGCCAATGTGCTCTGTTGTGTGGATGGTAGGGCGGGGTCCCATCTAACGCCCCTACACATCTTGTATATATGTATATATATGTGCTACTAACACACTAAATGCACCTGTCTTGTCTTTTACACCCACAGATTCAGTTATTTGTGTTTCTTAGCGTCCCCTCCTTCAGTTACCCTTGTCTTTATTTGTACCTGTTTCGTAACTAACACATGTGCAGCTGCTAGTAATCCGATGAAAATCGGGCTTAGCAGTATAAAAGAAGAAAGAAGAAGAAGAACGCAGTTCAACGCGCGGACCTCCTTTCCTGTTTAGGGTGGGGTTGCAGCAAATCGTAGATGGCCTCTTAAGTTCTGCATTCCACCAGCAAGTCGGTATCAGTTGACATGAGATTAAAAGAGCTCCCTTTATTATGTTGTAAGCAATCGCTGACTTTGTTTGTTCGTTTGTATTTCCAGGAGAGGTGGCAGCATTACAGAAGACGCGGCGCCTGCTGGGCCAGGTGCTAACGGCGGTCTGGAGCCGTCCACCTCGACTGGGCTGGGTCCGTAACACGGGCACGGAACTCACACAACACTGCCTCCAGTCTTATCACTATTAGTTGTACATACGTATATTATTATATATGGATATTCACTTCGAGTCAGGCCGGTTTTGTGTCTTAAAAGTAATATTCAGTCAACCCAACAGGGGAGGCTGTATTATCTGTACATGTCAGCATTTCTGGTTGTTGTTGTACATATAAAATGGCTTAACTGTAGTGACGAATTGTCCTCAGACGCCAATGTACATATATTAGCTATCTACAACTGTTACAGTACTGTACAACAACTAGCTATGCTGACATGTGGAAAGATCCAGAAGAAACTAAAGACGATATCACACAAGGGAAAATGTTGTCACCAGTTCATCATTTGTAAACTAGTACACGGGCTGTTCTGACCTGATTTATACACCTGGCAAAAACCTGACGTACAAAAACTGTGTACGCACGCAAGTGTACGAAAACTGCACATGTCGAATTTTTCCTGCGTGTGAGTCGGCCTGCTTCGACATACATCAAAAACGTACGTTCAGATCATACATTACCTCGAGGGCTAGTGTACGACCTGAATGTATGTTCTTCATGTACGTCAAAGCAGGCAAAATTTCATGTACGCAGTTTTCGTTCACTCACGTGCGTATGCAGTTTTAGTATGACGAAGCCCCCCTACAAGCATATTTTGCAGGTCATATTGTTCTATGTATGTACATTATGGTCACCTAAGTAGTAAAGTTACAAACTAACACGAACCAAAAAATTATAGGAAAAAAAGTAACCAGACCAGTACAAACAGAAAATCATAGTTACATAATGTTAGATAAAAAAAGTATTATGATTATTTCAGTATTGTTAGATATGTTGCTGATTTTGTAACCAAACAATGGTATGAAGTATACAGTTCAGTAGTGGACCACTAACATCACTCTCAGAGTTATGTTGTCGGTATTAGTGCTTCAAAGATGAGTGTTTGTGTACATAACATCCCTGGAAGGATGGTTTTGCAAGAAAGAATGTCTTCTTCTCTGTACTTAATTTAGCAAAGTGGCGACAGGACAAAGTAGTTAGGAAGTCAAAGAAGAACACAACTGCCGACTTGAACATTCAAGCACCGTGACATGGCAATGGTTGGCCGCAGAACACGTTGGCAGAACGTACTGTGCCTGTGCAAAACCCATCATGTATTGTGCATAGCACTTCAGCAGAACATGTTATGGATGGTCATATTAGCGTGTTTAAGAATGACATCCCGTCAATAGTTTTCAAATGTAGTGTCGGAAAAGATATCGTCTGCAACAGGCAAATTTCTTATGCAACGTTGACCAAACATTCAACAAAAACGGTGGAAAATCTGGGTTTCGCGCAGATGCAGTACGTTCTGCTGACGTGCTAGGCCACAGTATCTTTACTACTTCTGAAACTTACTCAATGCAAAATCTAGGAAACAATGAACAACAGGGTGCTATTAGATCTAATAGGTAAAAATTAATAATAGAGTATTACAGTACACGTGTAGTCGGTAAACAGTCTCTATATGTAAAACATCAGTTCTTTAGCCCCTGTTGTCCCAACCATACATACATTATCAGTATTTGGGGATGGAAATCAAATGGGAAAACGTGGAACAAATTGTTGTTGATATATAAGTTGCAGTTGGCGAAAGATTCTGAGGGAGATGCCATTCACAGCTCACGGCGGAAGAATAAAATTCTTTGTGAAAATATTGTGAAAACTAGCACTGTGAAAGGTTGTTAACTTAGCATATTTCCATGACAACCTTCCATAGCTGAAGATTGGGGCAATCCACCTAACTTTAGTATGAAAGGGGTTCAGTTTCATTGTTGTATTTTGACCCAATTTACACGTGGGCAAAAACCTGACGGTATGAAAACTGCGTACGCACGTGAGCGTACGAAAACTGCGTATGTCAAATTTTTCCTGCGTGTAAATCAGCCTGCTTCGATGTACGTCAAGAACGTACGTTTAGATCTTACGCCAGCCCTTGAGGTAACGTACAATCTGAATGTACTTTCTGGATGCACATCAAAGCAGGCTGATTGACATGCAGAAAAAGTCTGATGTACGCAGTTTTCGTACGCTCATGTGCGTACGCAGTTTTCGTAGATCAGGGTTTTGCCCGTGTGTGTAAATCGGGTTTTTGTGTCAAATATTTTTATTATGCATGTAATCTTTTTACAATCCAAAATGACAGCAAGTTGTATACTAGTTACAATACATTATTAAGTTCCTTTTTGTTTTGAGAGTCATCATAGGTTATTATTGTATGTTAAAAAGAAAGCTGTCCTTGCTATGTACATTGCTGGATCAAGTACCCTTTTTGTACATTTTTACCAGAGTTCGATAAGGCAGAGGCATTAGAGAGGACACAAAATAGCAAAATACATGGGAAATGCTCACAAGCAGTATGTCATCCGTGACTTGTACTGTAGAATAAAGTGAGTTACACTCTTTTTCAGTCTGTTTAACATTTTCTGATCATTGTGATTTTGAAAAAAAAATCTTTTTTTTTTAAAGAGTTACATATTTACATAAGAAGCGTGCATGTTAATTTGACAAACATACATGTAGCTTTGGATGGAGAAATGTGATTTGTTTTACATTTTAATGCACTGATTGGACATTGAAATGTCCAAATGACCCTGGTCATTACAGACCTATTGTAAGTCACAACTGAATGTAGAAACATTAAAAACAAGTTAGAATTCATGAAAATCCACCAAGCTTTATATGCAAGTAAAACATTTTCATGATGGTAAAATTTTCATAATCAGTATTCAAGTACTCACTGACATGTACTGTACTTAAATATGTAGGTCTTCCATTGGAGTTTTCTCCTTAACATGGTTACATATTGAATGGTGCTTTGTTAATGTTCATCATTGAAATGTTGAGACTGTTCTGTTAGTTAGTCATACTCTATATCTCTTGTCATACGCCCTGTCTCGTTGGAACAATTTATCTTGCAATTTTGTCTTGTATTATAGATTATGTTTCTGTTATTGTCTTGTAAGACCACAACTTGTAACAAAAATGGTTCAAGTTTTGTTACCATAGCATGAGGACTACTATAACTTGTGGATGCAACATGTTATAAATATTTTGTCTATGTATTCAGATGTATGGGGGGCACAGATTTTGTCATTCAAGATAATTCAAGAAACTGTCTTTGGGGAGAAGGGACAAGAATTCTTCCTTAGAAAAGGAAAATCAAATTACTGTAAAAGAAAAGGTTTTGATACAAAAATTCATTGTGTTTAAAAGCAAAATTGAGCTTAACACGGGGGAACATAAGATAAATTATCTCCCCCAAGCTTCTGTAATGGATTAACCCACTCATGTCTGTTTGGGATTCCAGAGGAAGTGAGGACGGGACCACTCAAGGTTGGAGGGGAAATTAAAAAATTAAATCGTACTGGGGAGTGTGTTAATGCTAAAAATATTGTATCCTCACTCCCTACCATATACACCCCTGCAAAATCAAACAGCAGCCAGTACTTACCATAAAGACAACTGTTTGTGTTAATTTTTCATGTCTTAGCTTCTTTGTGTAGAATATTTCTTTGTGTATATATTATATATCTTATTATTTCTATTATTGTCAATTGTACAAATATGGTCATAAATCATTTATCCTTATGCAAATATTCTCTTACATCTCAATAAACAAGTTTCTAATTTTACCAGTTTTATTCTTGGGTTCTGATGTGTGATTGGTGTAATTAATTTTTGTTAGATACTTTGAACAGAAAAAGGCACCTGTAATGTATAGTACAGACCACTCAGAACTATACCGGTATCCAAACTATCGACAGAAAGTTCATTTGTTAATTGTAATAGTTCTGATGAAACATGTGTCTTTGCATTTCGTATACAATAGAGTTCTCTACTGAAAGTTATTGACTTTAATCCAACATTTACTTACCAAATTTTAACCAGCTGTATCCATTGGCCATTATCAGGAGTTTGACTCACTGATCTTAGAGATAACAGTATATGTATGGTACAGAGACAGACAAGCTCTCACTCTAAGTCAGATTCCATTGAAGGAATAGCTCTCATTCTAAGTCAAATTTCTTCAAAGGAATAACACTCATTGTAAGTCAGATTTCTTCACAGGAATAGCTTTCATTCTAAGTCAGATTTCTTCACAGGAATAGTTTTCATTTTAAGTCAGATTTCTTCATAGGAATAGCTCTCATTCTAAGTCAGATTTCTTCAGAGGAATAGCTCTCATTCTAAGTCAGATTTCTTCAGAGGAATAGCTCTCATTCTAAGTCCGATAACTTTCAAGGAATAGCTCTCATTCTAAGTCAAATAAGTCAGATTTCTTCATAGGAATAGCTCTCATTCTAAGTCAGATTTCTTCACAGGAATAGCTCTTATTCTAAGTCAGATTTCTTCAGAGGATTGGCTCTCATTCTAAGTCAGATTTCTTCATAGGAATAGCTCTCATTCTAAGTCAGATTTCTTCACAGGAATAGCTCTTATTCTAAGTCAGATTTCTTCAGAGGATTGGCTCTCATTCTAAGTCAGATTTCTTCATAGGAATAGCTCTTATTCTAAGTCAGATTTCTTCAGAGGAATAGCTCGAATAGCACAAAATTACAGATAAAGAAAAGACAACAATGTGATGAGTTCATCATCATCATGTTACATTGTAAAATGCAGCCACGGTCTACATTTGTCCCATTTCCTCTTCTGTACCCCCAGAATGGCAACAAAATACGGCTGCATTGTTACATCACTAAGGCATGTTTAAATGGTAACATGTAAGGAAATTTCCCATTCTTTCCAATGTGTCAGATTGGGGTGCATCTATTTGTATACTTGCGGTTCTTAATAATCTCCCCAGCAGCAAGGAATGTTTCTTAAAATGGTCCTCAAAATGGTCCTCGAGTGTTATTATGTGTCTTTCCCTTGGATATGTGTGAGGAGACACCCTTCGCTTTGTTACAGTATTTTTAATAGTACGCTTTGTTATAGTGCAGCTGAGGCATCAATGACTAACATATAGGTGGGCAATCCCGCCTTTTTTCAGGACCAAGTGTCACACACACTTCACTTTTTACTAGTACCTTCTTGATCCTCCCAAGAAGGTTATAGGGATAACCTCCTTGGTCTTCCTTAACCAGTCCGGGAACGGTGAAAGCGACACCTAGCGGTTCAAACGCGCGATGCTGTCACACGTAAGATCCCAGGATCAGCAGGCTGACGGCAATGGCGGTTAGCAGCGAGAGCCACAGGAACAGTCTGTCCACCACTTTAGCCACTCTCTGCCACTCCGCCGCGACCATGTTCTCCTTATCCTTCTTCCGGAGCCGATCTGTGACGTAACGAACCTCCTTCTCAATCTTATCCAGTCTTTTTTCCAGTTTGTTTGCCGCCATCATTCCAGGCGGCTTCAGTTCTATAAGTTCGTAGCCAACCCCCATCCTGCAGTTCGTGTTGTTCCGCATGGAGGTTCTCCCGCCATTTAGTAGCATGTCCTCCGAGCGCATGCGCAGAGAAGAACGCAAATCAGGTCTCTTCACCAACCCGTCTTCTAACGAGCTTGCGCGCTCCCGGGCATGCGCACAGCTGGTCGTGTTGTCGCACTCGTCACTTCTGCTCATGCGCGGTGAAGCGTGGCACTTGGCGTTCTTCTCGTTCTTGCAGCAGGGGATGCTGAGGTCGCGGAAGAGAAGGATCTGGGCCAGCCACTTCAGGATGAGCCAGCGCATCCAGCGGGGGACGGGGCGAGCCTCCGGCCCGCAGTGGTGGATGTTCATGACGAAACACGACATCCCCGTGGACAAGGACATCAGCGTCATGCTGGCGATGTAGTACTTTCCTGGAAGTAGGATGATAGGAAGATATAAGGTCAAATGACAAGTAAAACGTATATGAAAGGTGAACTATATAGCTGGGCAGAATTGGTCAGGCATTTGCTGGATTATTCAAGCTTCAGCTGCGGTATTTGTTTGGGTACTTTTTCAAGTAGAATTATTCATGACAAATGGATAATTCAACTGGTCTCACTTTTGCTTTATTGCGGACAAAAATTATTTCTTTGGAAAATTATCAGGTGTTATATGAAACTCTGTTTTCCTGCTCTTTTATGTTTGAAACTGTCGTATTTGATCGTTGGTTAACATGTTGAAGGTATCACATTAACTGAGTGAAAAAACAATAAAACCAATAGTTCAGCACCAAGGACAGATGCTAATTTTCTCTTGAAAGCAACAAGAGTCATGAAGCACTATGAACTCTGTTTTTCCGTTTCTTTTGTGCTGTCTAATGGAAATACTAGTTTCATTCTCAAGTACAAGTAGTGAATATCAAACTCCAATGGGTTGATAGCTGGAAAATAGTAGAAATCGGCCAAATAGAGTGAATAATGTACAAGAAGAGTTTAATAGCCGGCACAGGGAGTACTATCAGTACGTTGCTAACTGTACTCCTAACTGCTCTAGCACACCATTCAATCTGGTCCATTTTTACTACTGTATTTTCCAGCACTCCAGCTGCCTGGTAGAGACTGTAAACGTACGGGACACGTACCTATCAAAGGGATGTTCTCAGAAGGCGGGAGTGCCTCGGCGACCACGAGTTGGAACACAGTCAGCGCCAGCAACACGGTGATGCCCAGAGACACCTTTTCTCCAGAATCCGCCGGGAGATAGAAACTCATGGGTGCTAACATGGATATCAGCATGCAGGGGAGAATCAGGTTAAAGATGTAGTACAGAGACTTCCGTTCCAACATGATGGTAAACGTCACGTCCGGGAACGGCTCCGGACAGCAGCCGTAGACAATGAGGTTCCTTTGGGAGGGCATCCCGACCAGTTCCCACTCGGCATTCCGGACGTAGTCGGTCAGGTCTCCCGTGAACGACTCGTTCCACACGTCGATCTGGCCGCCGCTGTACGTCCACGAGCCGAACGTCAGGCGGCACTTCTGTCGGTCGAAGGGGAAGAAGGAGACATCCACCTCGCAGGAGCTCTTGGTGATGGCCGGGGAGTCCCAGTAGATGTGGCCGGTGAAGTCCAGCGCCACGTTGGTCTCCATACGACTGGAGAAATCGTCATCGGCGCTGTGAGAGAAACACACTTAGTCATAACTCCACACACCTTAGAGCATTTTAAAAGGGCAATCAGGGTCCCTCATTGTAAAATTGCTAAAATATACAAGATATATATCAGTGAGTACTTTCCAGACAGATCCAGATGTCTTCACATACATTTATTTAGGAGACTTTCAAAAACACTAGTTGGCATAGAAAGGTTCGTTGTTCAGACGGCACATAAGGAGCCACCTGACACCGTGGCCGTCTGTACTCTCCAAGCAGAGGTTTAGGCTTCAGCTTATTTTTGACGTGTTTTAGGCGTTTTTATCAGGCTTTCTTTTTTGTACTGGTATCTTTTTTACACCAGCCTTCGAGTGGTGTATTGGATACTGCCAGGCCAATTTGCCAATTTCCTACTGTCTTGCAGCCACCAAAAGATCATTGGAGATTAGGCCGTCTGTAATAGCGCTACCTATATATTCATAAAATCGTTTTCTCTGACAACGTTAACTCAGCATCATTAGCAAATATATAAAACCATAAATAAAGACGAAGTATCTCCAATGGAGAAATGGCAAACTTTACTTGTTGTACAACACTATGTCTGGAGTCCACGGCATGCGGGAGGGAACCCTTAGTGACTCCAGTCCGTCATAGTCCTCAGGGTCCCACTGTAGAAATTCATCCACCCAGTTCTGAAACAGGACCGCACAAAAAATTACCAGTGATTTTAAAGGGTTTTAAAAATATTTTCACTCAGGATTTTGCCCTGCAAAAATGACAGCATTGACGTCAAGTTGACAAAAAATCTGATGCATTGTGCATTTCTGTAAGCCTCTTCCAGGCTTCAGAGGCGGCTGGAAGAGGCAAGCTGTACAGCTTTAGTGGACAAACTCCCCTGGCATTTTATCTGTCTTTTTGGCCAATTTCTACTCTTTCCAGCCGCCTCTGAAGCCTGGTACATGTACATGGCAGAGGCTATATTTGTGTATACTGGGAATCACAGAAACAAGCGAAAGTAAAAACAATATTTCTCTTCCTTGGAGTAAAGTAATCCGAGAATGGTGGATGATGCACTGACAATCCAAATGTATTGTACTGTTAACAACAAAAAAACAGTTGACGACTATAACGAATCATCAACGACCTGTTTTTGAAGATCGTTCTGAATGCTGTTTTGACTTTTGTAAAGTTATATATGCATATGACAACATTCACAAGAAGTATTCACGGATGAATCTGGCAAGAAACGTGAAACAGAAAACTGACCTGTCGGAGCCACAGGTACGCAGTCAGGATCTGGTTTCTCTCATCCTGAAACAGACACGACAAAAATACAGGAAGGTTATCTTTATTCATGCTATATGCTGTACTATCTATGAACAGCATCTCCCAAACCGTTGGATATACATAAAGCATTACACACCGTATCCAACATAGCAGTGTTTTCCATGTATCTTCTGTCCTGGACGTGCTATGGTCTTGATTTTGAGTCTGGCAGATAACTTTTGACTTGAGGAAAAAGTGGTATAGATTTGGCCCCCTAGCAGTTAATTTTAGAACTGCAGGGGCGTTATTCTTGTGAAAAAAAGAATGAATGTTGCGATGAATATTGTATCCCCTGTTTGATTTAATGCAGCTAGATCGCACAAACAGTTTGGATAACAAGTTGTCGTATTTACGGACTGGGACTGGGAGTATATACAACTGACATACATATACATGAATGTGATGGGAACGAATGTGAATACTTCGTACATATAACGTTACATATTGAAAACACCTTGTTTTTACTCGAAACATCTGGCTCTTTCCCGGAATGGGTCAGAGTCTTCTGTTCTCCCCAAATCATGAGACAAATATTCCGTAACGTCACCAGACACTTAATTTACGTTCGGTTATTTGGGCTTGTATGCACTTTCTGGGTTATCACAACTTCTAGTGCTGCCTTTGTATAGCCACAAAATTCTATGTCTTTGGCTATGGGGAGACATATTATAAGAAAGATGGCATGGTATACTGGGTCTAACAAAGGTCCAAGTTAGATCCACTGGCTGCGAGCCACTTCCTCCACCACAGCATTCATTTTCTCCCAGTCTGTGGGGAGACCATTTTGACCTCCAATTCGACCTTTCTATCAGTTTTGAGTAGCTTGTATGCACTTTCTAGCGATCATAACTTCCACTGCTGCCTCTATATAGCCACGAAATTCTATGTCTTTGGCTATGGGGAGATATAAGAATGATGGCACAGTATATTGGGTCTAACAAAGTATCCACTGGCTCCATGCAGCTTTGGACAAATTGGAGTATAATTTATAAGAGGAAAAAGGAACACTGAATGAAGCCGTCGCAACTTATGGCACTAAAACACATGTCTAACGAACAAGAGAAAAGGATATTTAAAACTCGGAACTTGAAGATTATATTTCGGTATGTGTGCGAAATGGGGGAAAGAGGAGCAATTTGTCTTTCTGCGAGTTGTGCCTTTTCAAGTTCTCGGCCACTCTCAGCTGCATGACGTTTCGAGACCAACTGTACGTATTGTTTACATACACTAAAACCCATAATGGCTACACTACAGGAAAATTGAACTAGAGTAATCATTTACTTTCAATGCCGTGTCATGTGCAACCATGTCAGCACAATAGATTAATTTTACTGGGTATATCCAAGGACATTAGTACCTTGGTATATCAACATATCATCAAGGGCAATGAAGTGATATAAAATCAATAACGTTTGCTGAAGTAAAATGAAATTAATGTCACAGCTACATCAGCTGCGTGCGATCCCTGACACAAGCTAAGCTATCTGGCTTGTGCACCTTTGCTCCTGTAACCTCCTGTCTACAACTGCAGAGCAACTGTCTCCGCTACGTGTCAGTCTTGTGGCAAGCCAGAAGAGATATAAAACCAATAACGTGTAAAAGGAAATCAATGTCCGTAGCTACATCAGTCGCATGCGTTCCCTGACACAAGGTATTAGCTATCAGGTTTGTACACCTTTGCTCCTGTAACCTCCTATCTACAACGGTAGAGCAACTGTCCCCGCTACGTGTCAGTCTTCAGAAAGCCAGAAGACTGATATAAATCCAATAACGTGTGCTGAAGTAAAAGGAAATCAATGTCCGTAGCTACATCAGTCGCGTGCGTTCCCTGACACAAGGTATTAGCTATCAGGTTTGTACACCTTTGCTCCTGTAACCTCCTATCTACAACGGTAGAGCAACTGTCCCCGCTACGTGTCAGTCTTGCGGCAAGCCAGAAGACTGATATACATCCAATAACGTGTGCTGAAGTAAAAGGAAATCAATGTCACAGCTACATCAGCTGTGTGCGTTCCCTGACACAAGGTAAGCTATCAGGCTTGTGCACCTTTGCTCCTGTAACCTCCTGTCTACAACAGTATAGGAACTGTCTCCACTTCATGTCAGTCTTGTGTCAAGTCGTAGGAACGAAATTTTAGAGGTCAGAAGGGACAGATATCAACAGTCGGTGTGGCTTGCCCTCCTGTCAGAAAAGTGTTATCACATCCATGTATCGTGCATGGTTGGTGTTGTACGACTCGTGCGTGATGAGCTATGGGCCCGAGAGTGAACCAAATCTGTTTTCTCCTGGATACAAGATAAGGTGTGCGTGTGTGGTAAGATCAATGATTGACTACCTGCTGCAGGGCTAAAGTCAACATTCCGTTGCGCAGTTAAGGCTCCAAAATGGGAAAAAGAATTACAAGAAAAGAAGAAACATGGCATAAAACGATATATTTCCCTTCCATACCTGTGGTACAGATTAACATAATCAATACGGGGGCAAGGGGGGGGGGGGTCCGGAGGGGCGAAATCGCTGTGACACCGGCTCAAAGAGAAAACCTTCGAGTGGCAAAGCAGATCGACTACGATATTTTCAGATGCAAACAGTATAATATTTTCAGGTGCAAACAAATATTTTCAGTGCGGGATACCCTGGCTAGGGCTGTGCCCAGTAAAACATAGAATAGAATGGAATAGAATAGGATAGAATACAATAGAACATACAGAATAGAATAGAATAGAATAGAATAGAATTATACAGAACATGCAGAACAGAATAGATATACAGAGCAGAATAGAAAAGAACATGCAGAGCAGAATAGAATAGAATAGAATAGAGATATTAGAATAGAATAGAATAGAATAGAATAGAATAGAATAGAATAGAATAGAATAGAAAAGGCGAAGGGGCACCAAGTCTCCACCACCTTAAAGTTTACACTGTATATCATCGACACGTCGAGTATAATGATGCCATGATTGAAACAAATCCACAGGGTACCTCAGAAACATGATTCCAATACCGGTAAAAGCTCTTTATAAGTGTTATCAGTGACGAATCATTAGTATCCTTGTTTATATATTTTGCATGCAGGATGGTTTCTCTAACCACAGTCTGTTGTTTCAGAAACGTTTCAAACTGCGGGTGATGCATGTCAGGGAGTTGGAGTACTCAAGAGGCAATAGCTGTAATGGGGTAACAGAAAGTAATTACACTAACGCAAATAAAAATGGAATGTTATTCGATTTGCATAAGAAGCGAGATCTTGTCAAGCTGAGATCTCATCACGACAATAAATTACTTATTGGAATTATTGTCGACTAGTTGTTTTTTTTTACATCATATGACGAGTAAGTATGAATAATGACTATCAGTGCAGTGCCTTTGCGTACGGAGGTTTTGATTTGCGTGTGCGTGTTCGGTTGTGTTCCTAGATATCTGGATGCAGTGGAGTGTCAGGAATGGGGAAGAGTTTGGTTACCGCAGATTGACCTCAAGGTCAAGTTGGAAGGAAGTGTTGGCTGTCAGGGTGGGAGGATTGATGATGATGGCTCTGCCCACGCAAGTCACCCTCTTTGAGGGCTTGAAGAAAGGTTTCTGTCCTACTAGGCCCGTTGAAAGGATGTCAGACTATCTCAATGTTCTTCCCAGGGTTCTAAAATATCTGATTTTTTGTTACTCCGTGAAGGAGGTCAGTGACCTCCGCGGAGTATTGGAATGAGTCGTGTCTGTACGTTCGCAGCTGTAACTCACGATATCCCTTTGCTGCATTGTAATGTAGTTTGGCATGTCGTCCGACAGTATACGCTCTTGTTTTCCATTGTATCTCATCTGCGTATACTCAACGTTGGCCGATCTACCCCTGCGAAAATCGTACAATGGCTCCAAGGCTGTTAATTGCCCTGTATAGAACAGACGGACTTGTGACGCTCAGCTAAAGCATTATGAATGAACATGCTACACCATTCTTATTCACACTTTGTACAGAGCAATGCACAAAATCCATTCTTTACGCAGCATGTGTAAAGGTCCCGTTTCTTCACTTGTGTGTACCTTTACGCACTAAGCTTTGAGGTGTGCTTAAAGATACGATTTCGTACAGTGGAGTTTCCACCGATAAAATGTCCAATAATCCTAGCCAGAAGTCAACCTTAATGTAGAAAGACATCAAGTACTGTCAATGGCTTTATCGTGCAGCCACATTGTCGTTCCTCATCCCAGTGGGAAGCCCCTTAGGGAGAGAAGATGTTGAGGACATTCATCTTACAACGTCTTCTTCTTCTTCTTAAGGTCTCCTTGGGAAACCTTTGCGTGGGCGGATGTGCAATAAACCTAAAGCCTCTGTCACACATTAAGAACCTTCCCCCAAACACCAACAAACCAAGGTTGGCTGAAGTTAGGGAGCAGTCTGACCAGATGTAGGCCACGCCTACCTTTCGATATGAATCGAATCGAATTTGAGTTAAATTTGAGTCAAATTTGACTGCCAACCACCAGCCAACCTTGGACGAACCTCCCGTCCACACCCGAATGTTTTAAACATTTTGAAACATTCGGTTGGCGCAGTCGAACAGTAGCCGACCTGGCCGAACACCAGCCAACCTTGCTCCCGACCTACTCCTAACCATGGTTGGGGGTTCGGCTATGAGTTTGGGAGGCCATATTCGGCTATGTGTGACAGGAGCTTAACTCCCATACTTCCATAAGGTTTCATATACCCGCCACGCTAAAAGATCTCCAATGCAATGTCCCTGAAGTACTTAGAGACAAGTATAATACACTCCTAGCCTGCATATCTATACTGTACAAACCTGGGGGTGCTACACTAGAGTTCTATCAAACACAATGTTTTCAAAGCTTTTCAGAGTGGCGGATGTATGAAACCCCGTGGACACATGTTAATGGAGGCTACATTTCCAGAAAAGGCATAACAGTACATGACTTAGATATTGAGACTTATAAGGAATATACTCAGAAAAGCTGTTCCTAATGGGCCAGTACGTGTTTTTGATTCCCCGGTACAAATGTAACATTCAGTTATGAACCAGGGTGCTGTGCATACATGTACATTGAAGCATCTATTATCGTCGACCTCAACACGCGGTGTGCTTATAATCCGCGAAGCCTTTATTAGACGTTGTCTTCTCAATTCTTTATTCATATATCAACATTGCAGACACACAAAAATTATAGAAGCTTTATTGGTAGCCTCTACCAGGTTTCCGAGGCGGCTGGACAGAGTAGAAATTGGCTAAATACTCGGACAGATAACATGCCAGGCTCTGAGCGGCAAACTGTACTCCTTTAGCGGACTAACTCCCTGGCATGTAATCTGTCTATTTGACCAATTTCTACTCCTTCCAGCCGCAATTCAAAGCCTGGCAGAGGCTACTTTATTGGCGTAACGAAAGGTACAGCGACTTTCTTCCCATAATGCTGAGTGAATACACGAGTATTCGCACGCGTATTTGTACACGAGTGGACCCACACGTGTGGGAACATGTGCAAATTGGTCTACTGTACTAATGCAGTCTTCACTCACGCACGCGCTGAAAAAAACATGAATAAACAGGCCTGAGGCGGGCTATGAAACATCTGTCACACCTGTCAGATATCAAGACTACTTGCTGCGTCTTCTCCTCACTTCTTCAGCCGCAGGCTCAACAGGTGGCAGCTTCTTGGCTTGACGCAGCCTTTCTTGGAGGTAAGCCAATTCGTGGCACAACATAGAAAACTCAAGTTAACACACAAAGGTAGAAAGTTGCAAGAGAGAAATGAAATTATAGCCAAGGGCAAATATGTGTGATGAAGTGTGCAAAGATTCTGGTTCAGTTAAAATTGTTCTTTTTGGTAGTTTATGTACATGACTGTATGTTTTATACACTATATCCTAGCAGCTATGGGCAAGATCTTTGTACATTGATCTTTCTAATCTCCAGATCTTTTGGTGGCTGCAAGACAGTATATATCAAATTGGCAAGACAGTACAATTGGCAGGGTAGTATCCAATACGCCACACAAGAAAAAAGATACCAGTACCAAAATAGAAAGCTCGATGAAAACGCCTAGAAATAGGTAAAAAAATAAGCCGAAGCCTAAACCTCTGCTTGGAGAGTTGAATTTCCACTATATCTACAGGTGAAGTGATTGTCTAAAAAAAAACCCAAAAAACAACAAAACAAGTCATTCCACGTGCCACAGTTCTATTTTTTAAGATTGCGACAGTGAGGTTTATATAAGACAATGTGTGTTATGTAAGCCACCCATTTATGCATGGCTAAATAAATAAAATTAATACATAACATACATTACACATTGTAGTCAATACTGCAACAGGAGGTCTCATGAACATAATTACACATGGCTTACCGCGTGTGAAGAAATGTGTCAAGAGAGACATGCAGACAATTAAGAACTTCACTAGAAGCACATGCCTCGCCACGTGTGCATACAGACTGTGGGTTCTCCCAAGTGAATATTTAATAAATATGTTTACCTTCGCAGAAGGAAAACGAAGGAAAACATCTTGTTTTTGCTCTGTTTCTTCTTCTTCTTCTCCAAACTAATACGGTCAATGACCAGTACCAAATGGTTGTCACCATGGGAATTACATTATGTAGCAAAGGCAGGACAAATTTGGGGGGCTGGTCACCATATATATATATATATATATATCAATGCGTTTTGGTAAGAATAAACTGAGCAGTAGTTGGGCTAAACCATGTGAAGGTTAACACTATGCATTTGCTTTGAAAATGTTACCTTTCTAGTAAGTTGGTTTTTTTCTCTCTCTATCTCAGGAGCTCTAACGTGTAAGGATACGGCGGTCGCAAGACATCTCGTCTCACATCGCCTTCGAGCAAAGAACAGAGACAACGGTGTGTCCAGCCAAGGTCCTAGAGTGGCCAGACTGTCACTGGTATTAACCAGTAACATCACAATAAGTGGAGTATACTCTAGTGCTGCAACTAACTGACTCTGAGTGTGATGGCGAATGGTTGGCTGCTTGCTAGCATAGTTGGTGGGGGGGTTAGCTTTCTTTGTGGTCTAATCTTAGCTGTTTACTGGATGATTGCTAGGATGCGGCTTGGCAAAGATGTTGAAAACAACCTTGCCAGTCAGCAAGTTCAAGTTGGTGCTCAGAATGGTTTGAACGGCCTGAACCCCAACTTGGATTCCTGCACATTGGAAACTATGCGCGAAGAAGCTATATGCAGCATCACAAAGTTGTCGCATGGTTTTGGTGTGACTCCGTATCAGTTTCACACTAGTGGTGGTGGAGTCAGTCGTGGGAGCAACCTGGGTATGAGCACTTCAACTGCTCAAGATACAGATTTTTCTGAACATACTTACTGTAACAGAGAAGCTGATCGTTTTTACAATATTGATAAGATAGATCCGTATGCCACTGCTTACATGGAGGACATTGTTCCTCATTCCTATTGAAGACCCACACATTACTTTTCTTTGAGGAAAACTAGCCATTTTTTTCAAGATGCAAGACCTGTAGTCAAGTTTCTGCGTTATTTTGTCTTAGTGTATTTTAGTCGAGTCGTGGTTGATGTTTCTGTATCTGTAACTGTATAATCAGCTAAATGCTACTTAGTATCTGTCAAAATTATGACTTTCGTCAGTTAAAACTTAAATGTTAAGATATACAAATTGAATGATTAATGAATATAATTATGATGATAATCAAATAACTTTGGTTTATGTAGCAGAAATGGAATGATAAGTGGATAATAATCTTAGTTGTAAATTAATTCATGAACGTTTATACTAATTCACTAAGTATTACTAATTACTATAAAGAGAGGTCCCGTTTACTCACGCCCCTGTCACACATAGCCAAATATGGCCTCCCGAACACTGCCGAACTCCCCCAACCATGGTTGGGAGTAGGTTGGAAAGCATTCGGGGCTGGTTGGATGTAGGTTATGTACTGGTTGGGGAATGGTTCTGAAATGGTTAGAAACATGGTCAGTACCAAATGTAGGCGTAGCCTAAATCTGCTCCCAACCTTCAGCCAACCTTGCTTGGCTGGTGGTCGGGGGCAAGGTTGGTGGAAGGTTCTGAATGTGTGACAGGGGCTTTAGAGACAGATGCTGTAATGTGTTGTGAAATTTTAATGCAACAGGCTTCTATTGACGTACAGTATACATAGGCTAATTTGTATGCTGATGAGACTACGAAATGTTGGCTGACTATAGATCATGTACAATCATGTGTCAGTACTGACTGAATGGCAGCATGGAGGTATTGAACCTCCTTGATGGCAGCAAGAGCGTCAATTTGAATTTATCTATATGCAGCACCTGTACAGGGTACCACACTACCTACTGAATGTAGATTGCATTAAAGGGGCATTATGTAACATTTTTGCACCAAAGATTAAAATATTTTAATTGAAAAAAATCTTCGTGTAATTGTAATTTACTTCTACTTTTCAACATATTTGTGCAATTATCTGACATTTCTGACATTTCTGGTTGGCGCTAAAACAGCCAACACAAGGCGCACTCAGTTTGTGGCACCACCACAAAATGTGTTTCTAACCTTTAAGCACACTCGTAAGGCGTCATATTTTGGCACCTCCACTTCCCGAATGGCACTTATTTGCAATGAAGTAGGGTTGATTCAACTTACTTTGTAAAAAAATACCCAGAAAATGTACTTTTTGTATCCTAACTGCAGCTTTAAAAGTTATCATGCATTTGGTATTGACTCATGCATACCAATAAAGAACACAGTCTGTGAAACATAAAGGCTGTGTGTTGACAGCTACAAGGAGACCATTAATTATGCTAAACCTGCATTTACATAAAAAGATTACACGGTACTTTTTGTGATAAATCCGTGGCCTTTACACGGTCTGGGCAATCCCATTTATATCCCAGAGAAAGATAAATGATGAGTCTTAGGGTCTGGGGAGAAGAAAGTACGGAGTCAGTTGCGTGGAAAGAAACACGACATTCAGACGCCGCAGGGTGACTGGGGTACTGTTAAGCACCGCAGGTTAAGTGATAAGCTTTCTAAAACCATTTTGAAACATTTCTGAAAGCAACAGAAGTACTGCTGAGCACCAGAGGTTAAGTGATAGGCTTTCTGAAACCATTCTGAAACACTTCTGAAAGTAACAGAAGTCTTCATGGAGAATGACTTTTCACCTTAGCTGCCTGATAGCTTGTAGGACGAGGATAGGGTTACACAAAGGCGGATTGGATTACAGCATAAAAGGAGGTTCTGCAACAAAACCAAGAGTTCAGCACCAAGGAGAGATGCTGTGCTTTAGAGGATAAGGTGGTAAAGTGGTTAGGGTTGTTTACTCAGAATTCGAAGGTTCTGGGTTCGAATCCCTTGCAGGTCCCAGTGTTTTGCCCTTGGGAAAGGCACTGTATTACACCTATTTCCTCACTCGACTCAGGTGAAAATGAGTACCTAGCCTCGGTTAGGGACGTCCTCTCGGATAGGACGTAAAGCCGGAGGTCCCGTATTTGAAGAGAGCCACACCTCAAGCAAGTTAAAGATCCCACATCACTTATCAAAAAGGGCAGGGGTCCTTCCTGGTGTGAGTAGATCAAACCGTACAGTCTGGTCTCTGGGTTGACATCTTGAAAATGTCAGTCACCTGTTATGTCAATCCTTCCACAATGTGTGATAGATAAATGAATACAGTTGTAAATAAAGACACATATGAATCACTATAATTCAATAATCTAGAACTTTCTCCACCTTTTAGTGTACCAAGTAAATACCAGGCTGTATATATGTTCACTTTCCAACATGGCATGGTATAAGTTCATATCGTATTTTTCAGAATTTCACCATCACCAGAAAGGCCAATACAATGAATGACGTCATTGACCCCGTTATTTTTCACCTACACAACAGAATATTGAGCCTTACACGTAAATCAATGCCAATAATGGACAGCTTACAGCAGTACACATTGTTCCATTACATTAGCAGGCTGCTTATCTGGTGTAGATGTATAGATTTTGGATGACAGCGCAGTAGAGAGAGCCGTACTCTTCGAACTTCTTGTGTTATTGATGCCCAATGTGACAGTGAACTTTTGAGGACCATGACAGTTGCAAAAGAAATATAATCAAATTCCATTCTCGAAAGATACATGCATGGCAAATGTACCAACTTTGGAAGAGTGAAGAATAGCCAAATTGTTTAGTTATCATATTTACCTTCGCAGAAGGAAAACATATTGTTTTTGCTCTGGTTCTTCTTCTTCTCCCAACAAAAAAAGGTCAATGGTAACTGGCGCTATAGCAGGCACCCTGTGGTGTTGGATTACATTATGTAACAATGACAGGGCAGAGTTGGAGAGGCTGGTCACCATATATATGAATGTGTTTTAGTAAGATTAAACAGAGCCGTAGTTTGTTGAGCTGGACATTTCCTTTTGAAGGTAAAATTATGTATTTGCTTTGCAAATGTACCTTTCTAGTTTTATTCATTAGTTTGGCTGGTGTACATACCGCCAAGGTTGCACAACTAGCAAGTAGCTACTTTTAAGGGCTTGTAAGAAATACGACCGTGGGAGAAGAACAGCCAATGTCATTCCAATCCACGACCACGCTATCTTAATTAACCGACAATTTCCTCCTATTTTCCCCACATATATATAGAGAGCGGCAACATATATCAAATACGCTATCACAAGCACCAAGTCCCTAACTGCCAGACAATAGTACTTCAGGTGCACACGGCGGTTCAAGTAGAAGGTACTCATATTGTACTGAAACCGCCGTCCCCTCCATTCCCCAAGCTATCTTGACTGATACTTTCCCAATTTCACCACAAACCACAGGAGAACGACCACATTTATCAAATATGCAATCACCGGCACCATGCCACAGCTCCAGGGGCCCACGCTATCAGAAGTTATTACCTGTGGCGCGCACACGTCGGTCTGAGTGCGAAGTCGGACGTCTTCGCTTCGCCTTGGTGGGAATGACGTGTTTGAAAAGGCCGAAAGTCACGCTGGCTGTGTTACAAGGGAATAGATGTGAGACAGTTTTAGTTTCCACTAGGGCTACTCAAACACAAAACATGAAGGGCTTTGTTGACAATGACGACGAAGCTGTTGCTGGTGATCATTTACAATCATCATTATTACACATAATAAAGTTATATCCAACGCACAAGCAATAGCTAAGAACTTGTTACCTTCGTGAAAAATGGAGGTGCTGTTTTTGGAGTGTCTCACACAGCACAACTCCTCCTCCTCAGCAGCGCTGTCGGTTTTTAAGTTGGATCGATGTACCAACGGTAGTAAATGCCTGTAAAGTCGGATAATGTTTACTTTGTAAACAGTACCGGACTATACGATGGAAGTAAATGAAATTACCGGACTTAACTTTTATTTACTACCATTGTAAACTTCAGTGATGTTTACGAAGTTTACGAAGTAAACATTACCCGACTTCACTGGCATTTACTACCATTGGTATAAATCCAACATTTCGTGACGGGGATTCGAAGACGTCAATTACTGTTGGAACTTCGTGTCCCTTAAACTTCAATACAGAATCATTCATTCCTGACACTCTACACCGCAGTTACATCGGTAATATCCTCATGAGTTAGATAAAGCCGTTATCACTAAAAGCAGCTGTTTTACACAGAACTAGAAGTAAGAGGCTAAGATACGTCATTTGTAACAGACTGCTTTAAAATTTCCTGTCTATCCGGTAATAAGTCTTCCTTATCCTTTTATTCAGCCTGGCTCCGTTAGAGGTCAAAAGAAGGAAGGACATGAAATATGGAGAGCCGTTACCCTGGACGTGTTTGATCCCAGCCCCACCGCACTATAAAATGGTTACTGAATAAAGAGACTCTTTCTACACAACCAAGTGTTTTATTCAGCCGACGTTTCGGTGACCGTCTGTCACCTTCCTCAGGGCAATTCTGACTGGTTCACATTGCACTGCAGCATAGGTGTCGCTGCTGTAGATGCGTTCCCTATAAAATGGTGCCAGTGAATGTATTATGCTGTATGATCAAACACTGTCAGCATAAATGTGAAACGTTGATTTACCATGTAGGCACATTATTCCACCTAAAATAATATCGCATAATATCTTTTTCACATTACATTGTTTGATTGGTACTATGTATTCTTTGCGTGGATACTGTTTATGTGGGTAAGTAATGGTCTAAATGGGGAAATTATACCCGATAGATAAATGTATAGTCTTTCACAACACTAAACCATTGACAAGATAGCTTTTGCTAAGTTGCTCTCACTGCACGGAAAGTTGGATTTACCAATTGCATTAAATGCCAGTAAAGTCTGGTAATGTTAACTAATGTAAACAGTACCGAAGTTTATAATGGTAGTAAATAAAAGTAAAGTCCGGTAATTTCATTTACTAGCATCCTGTAGTCCTGTACCGTTTACAAAGTAAACCTTACGCGACTTTACTGGCATTTACTACCATTGGTAAATCCAACATTCGTGCAGTGTCTATAACCATTCTGTAGAAACGGGCTCATCCTTGTTGTTTCTCTAAATAGACCTTCTATGTCATAAAATATGCGAACAACGTTTTCGTCCCTAGCAGAGGTTAATAGGAAGCGGCATGGTCTATGCACCAGGCGTGCTGTTATGTCTCTCAAACTTTATCGCCTGTCCGTACCAATGGCTGCAGATGGCACCTTCACGCGTACTAGTCAAGGCTCCTTCTCAATTCCACTCTTGTAGCTAACGTGGTGCAAGCAAAGGTTGGACTTGTTGACAAAATCAGCACGTGTATACCTGGGAATGTTTTTACTCTCTTCACTGCGCTGGAAGAGAAACATTATTCATACCACTGCACAAAATCCATTCTTCATGCACACCTTAAAGGATGCGTAAAGGTTCCGTTTCTTCACTTTACGCAAGCTGTGCTTTAAGGTGTGCTTAAAGATATGATTTCGTGCAGAGATTCTACGAGTATTTCAAAGCCCCATAGTGAGAATAGAGGACTACCATGCCATGTTTATTGATTCTAGACCGAAATCGAAGCCGTTTCATCTACTGTCATTGCCGTCTTTACCGACTACGTGAGACATGTTGTGGATCTTGATTCCTATCTGTCCCTGCAGTAGATAAAGTGCACCGAATGTCTTTCTATCGATATTGAAGCGACCTAAAAATGTCAGAATCTCGCGAAAACGTCAATATCCCCAGACGGGAGGACATATCGTCTGCCCAAGAAGTACGCCCGAGGGGAGGAGTTACTTTGCTTTCACTGCACAAAATCCATCCTTCACGCACACCTCAAAGCATACGTAAAGGTTCCGTTTCTTCACATGCGTGTGCCTTTACGCAAGCTTTAAGGTGTGCGTAAAGATAGGATTTCGTACAGTGTTTGCTGATCGAGATTAATTCACATCACGTGACTTCAGGTGACCTTTTTCACTGAGACGAACTTCGGTTTGGTTGCTGATTATATCCCGAGTCTCTTGCCATGGGCGGAGTGATCACCAAATCAACCTGTTGTAAACATACCCATTTCGGGTGAACTCCAATCAGTAAACGTAATGACATCCTGTGTGTGTGTGCGGATGTTGGTTTAATAGGAGCAATCTCTGAAGTGTGAATAAGATAGGAGACAATTTTGTCGGGACCACCAGCTAGGGTGATGTGCCGGCGCTATCTGATGGAACTAATATCGCAGCCAAAAATCTAATTTTGAAGACCCGAATGAAAATGGGCTCATGAAGCGTGGAGAGCATACCAGAGTCGGTTAGCTTTGGTGGAAGTTCAAACGGGTAGAAGTAGATTGACGAAACAAACTGGATCAGAAAAAGTTGTTTTCTCTGCGCCTCTGAACTTAGATAAAAGAAACACCCTGTCTCATTGCAACGTGAAACCAGCCACTATATCCTAACAGTACGTGATTGAGTCACAAATAAGATACAGGCGTCGAATGGCCGAGTGGCTAGGCGAGCGGAACGACATCGAGAGGTCACGGGTTCGATTCCTTGCATTCCTGGCTAAACGTTGCGTCCTTGGGAAGGGCCCTTTACACGACTTTTCTCACGACTTTTCAAGGAGGTGGAGGGAGAGGAATGGGCTCCACCTTCCAATACCTTGCCCTAGACACAGTGGATTAACAACCCACTGCCAAAACTTCCTCAAACCGGCTATGGGACTACCTTTACCTTTTAAGATACAGGATCAGTCTTTGTATTATATTAAATTACTCTCTTCGCTGGCTAGATGTGAACAATAATGTATCTAACGTTGTACCTTTTTAATTGGATTCATCAGTGCGTATATCAAACGTACGGCGTAATAAAGGTTGTGGTACTTCATCTCTTCAAAACTTCATATATCCGACTGTGAGTACACATATATACATAAACATGTATAAGGTAGCGTCCTGGGTCATATGGAACAAAATCAGTAATCTACACTTAATAATGACACTAAACTAGAAAGGTAACTTTCACATGGTCTAGCCTAACAAACTATTTGTTCATTCTTACTCAAGCATATTCATATATTATGTATAATATATAGTGAGCAGCCCCTCCAACTGTACATGTGTCCTGCTACATAATGTAATCCAACACCACAGGGTGTCTGCTACAGCACCCGGTGAGTTACCATGATGACAGCCGTCTGGTTCAGGTCATTGACCTGATTTCTTTGGAGAATCACAAATCACTAAACCCACTTATAAAAAAAACGTGGGTCTATTCATTTCCCACTGCCTCCAAAGAAGAAGTCAAGCCCCCCAGTAATATACGTGGAAACATCAGTTACATCTCTAGACTTGGCACTTTTTTTACGTTATTTGATTTGTGTGTTCTATTCGGGCATGAGTTTGCAATAAAGTTTACTAGATTACAAAGCCTCAGGAAATGAAGACTGCTCCATAAACATTAAAGTGATCCACAGAGAGCAGGACAGCTACAACAAAGCTGTTTTCCTGCACCATAATTCATGCCTTGTCGATGCTAGCTTTATGTGTAGACAAAATTAATGGATTATTGTTCACAGTGCGACAGTGCGGTATAAATCTAAACATCAAGTAGGTCAAACCTCTCCTGCATTGTCCTACTAGTAGTTTCTCTAGTTTTCTTCTAGTTTTTCTTTTACCAGTCGTCCTCCTTTTTATATAACATCAACCTACCTCCCAAACATATTATAAATTGATTTGAACGAATTCCATAAGAATTATTGACCAATTTATAAAGTGTGTCTTTTAATCAATCTGTAACATAACGTGTATTTTAATCAATATGTAACACAATTAATGTGTTACACTTGTCAAAGCTGTGCAATTCAGCACTCAGGCTGCCAACATTATCTTTTATTCCCTTTGTGGAAAATAAACCAGTCGTCTACTACTACTTCTACTACTACTACTAAACAGCACAATTCATGGACTATTGACAACCTTCTTCAGATACTGGATCTTCAGAATTTTGTCGAATATACCAGCTTTTACGTTAAGAACATGTGATGTACTGTGACAAAATCACATCATTTGGTCTACTTACTTCCCATGTATACAGGAGGGGAGACCCAATCAATTTATACAAGCACCATAATGGGGCCAATGAGGTGGAATATACGTGTGGGACCATTTCATCTAGCGTACCAAATGAAAGGATGGATTTTCGGATTGATATTTATTTGATGCACAGGAATTCAATCGTCCACATAGCAAAGTGATATCATCATTTCATAGTCTCCCCATCTATATGCAGATGATACCAAATCCAGGCATGCATTGAATTCCCAACCATCAATAGATGCGCCGCATTTGTTCATCATGCGCTTCAGCTTTGTCGGAAACAGTTCTTTGCATCATTGCATGCCTTTAGGTATGTGTTGTGATCAGTCAAGATGGTGTAGGGAAATCTCAATAGCTTTTAAATCTGAAACTTTAAAACACGGGAACCGAGTTTCATTAAAAGTGGTAAATTTCAGAAATAGATACTCTTGTTAATACCAGAAATGTGACTGTATACCATTGTCGAAAATGTAGATGTATCAGC
Source organism: Branchiostoma floridae x Branchiostoma japonicum (assembly GCA_013266295.2). NCBI lineage: Eukaryota > Metazoa > Chordata > Leptocardii > Amphioxiformes > Branchiostomatidae > Branchiostoma > Branchiostoma floridae x Branchiostoma japonicum. The sequence goes on along the minus strand of CM023827.1, from coordinate 5,428,822 downwards.
ATTTATCCCTAGTTATGGAGAAAATAAAAACACGCACGAAACTGGCTGCACACTGCGTTAGACATCCTGACATTATAGCATCCAGGCTTGTCCTTTGGGAACCCACAAAAGGCCATTGACATCCTCAGATCAGACACCAGCCTGATAGAAGTAAAAGAAATCCTGTCTCTGATGGCGGATAGAGTGAATTCGGGGACGCTTTCAAGTTTTCAAGTTTGGTTCGAGTGGAAGCTCGACCAAACTAAGTAAGAAATTGTGTATTTTTGCCACAGCTAGGCCTTCATAGTTCTATGTTAATCAAAATCAAAACGTTTGGTGTGAACTGTGATGTCTGTATGGATTCTTTCAGCACGTAAAATTCCACAGACTGTGTTATGGTGAATCGTGTGGCGGATGGAATGCTGTAGTACATACACGCTGCAATGCGTTTTACATACAGATTCCATCCTCAGGCTGCCTAATCTCCCGTATACCCCGGCCCGTTAAACGCACATTTCAGTTCAGTGGCTCACATTCTAGTTTCTCCTGTGTAGCAGGTAATGGGTAGGATTATGTGGATATTGTAAACCGACAGATCACAGTGTGGTTTCCAATAATGGCTTAGCAGGAGAGCTAATCTCCAAGCAGATCCTACCTGGCTAATGGACACTCCTCAGGCCAATGGATTCTGTCTTGCTACCGTAAGATCTGCTTTGAGATTAAGGGAGACCCACCCACATGTACAGTTCCATAGACACCAAGCTAGTCCCTTCTTTTGTTTCATCTTACGTCAAAGCAAGTTATAGATAACATCTGTACGTGCATTGATTTAATATTTCTCCCTGATTAAAAACGAGAGATTCTGGACAGGATGTCATCCATAAAATTTACTTGTTGTGGCCTTAGCTACCCTTTCACGGTGTATTTCTAACTGGCAAACACATCTCCGAGTTGTTAACATGGCAATGTTATCAACAACATACAGCTGTCACTATACTTTAAAGGGGTGACTAAAGCGAATTTCCTCTGGCTAGGCTTTCACAACTGACAGAGGACAACCGTATGTTATGAACAATTCTCGTCTTCTTAGTTCACATGAAAGGAAAGCCGTGAAACGCTCCGTTGAATTTAGATTTCTATGTCTTTCTGAGTTACGGCGCGGTCCCTGTGGTTTGACACCGGCCCTGCCCTTGGTGTTGAACGCTATCACAACTAGTGTTGGTAGCTAACGGCGAATGTGACCACGCCATAACTGTAGTTTGACACCGGTCCTGTCCTTGGTGCTGAACGCCATCACAACTAGTGTTGGTAGCTAACGGCGAATGTGACCACGCCATAACTGTAGTTTGACACCGGTCCTGTCCTTGGTGCTGAACGCTATCACAACTAGTGTTAGTAGCTAACGGCGAATGTGACCGCCATAACTGTGGTTTGACACCGGTCCTGTCCTTGGTGCTGAACGCTATCACAACTAGTGTTGGTAGCTAACGGCGAATGTGACCACGCCATAACTGTAGTTTGACACCGGCCCTGTCCTTGGTGCTGAACGCTATCACAACTAGTGTTGGTAGCTAACGGCGAATGTGACCGCGCCATAACTGTAGTTTGACACCGGCCCTGTCCTTGGTGCTGAACGCCATCACAACTAGTGTTGGTAGCTAACGGCGAATGTGACCGCCATAACTGTGGTTTGACACCGGCCCTGTCCTTGGTGCTGAACGCCATCACAACTAGTGTTGGTAGCTAACGGCGAATGTGACCACGCCATAACTGTAGTTTGACACCGGTCTTGTCCTTGGTGTTGAACACCATCACAACTAGTGTTATGGCGTGGTCACTTTCGCCGTAGGTCAACGTACGATTTTGATGCCATAGAATTTTCAAGTAGGCTGTGACAGAACCAACCACCTACAAGGATCTACGACACCCTTTTTCCGTAAAAAAACAGCTGAATTTTGCAGGACACATGCACGACTATCCAAAGAATTCCTCAGTTTGCAATCGTAGTTGTATTTGTATTTATTGGCAATGATACATGTCATTACGTAGGTCAGCACAGGCTGCGATGTACGACAATCGCATGACCTACTAGTATGTGACCAAGGCCTGAAGCCCCTGTCACACATAGCCAAATATGGCCTCCCAAACACTGCTGAACTCTCCTGAAAATTGGTTAGGAGTAGGTCGGGAGCAAGGTCGACTGCGGTTGGCTGGTGTTCGGCAAGGTCAGCTACTGTTTGGCTGCGCCAGCCGAATGTTTCAAAATGTTTAAAACATTCGGGTGTGGACTGGAGGTTCCACCATGGTTGACTGGTGGTTGGATGGTGTTGGGGGGTCAAATTCGAATTTTATTCGATTCATATAGAAAAGTAAGCGTGACCTAATTCTGGTCAGACTGCTCCCAAACTTCAACCAACTTTGGTTGGTTGGTTGGTTGGTTGGTTGGTTGGTTGGTTGGTTGGTTGGTTGGTTGGTTGGTTGGTTGGTTGGTTGGTTGGTATGTATTCAGGGGAAGGTTCTTAATGACGTTAGACCACGTACCATGTCTATGATCTGTGCCAGCGCCACCCCGAACGTGACGGTGATTGGTCGTGACGTGTTCCTGACAGGCCGGATGGACGACGTGTAGTTCTGGAACAGGTCCGCTAACAACTTCCGGGCAAACTCGCCAGACGCACTGTCCACTCCTGTATAACAAAGAAAGAAACATAATCTCCAAGCAGATCTTTTGGTGGCTGCAAAACAGTATCAAATTGGCAAGACAGTATCATTATCAGTGTCCAATACCCCACCCTGGCTGGCGAAAAACAGATACTAGTACAAAAAAAGCCGATAAGAACGCATAAAATATGTCAAAAATAAACGGAAGCCTAAGAATCTGCTTGGAGAGTAAGAAACATACAAACACACATATATTTTCCTGGCTTGGCACAGCAACGACCTTTGTATGCATGGTTAGCCCCATTTCTCATGTGAAAAAGGGACAAGAAATTGGAGACTTCAAACCCCCGGGAAGTTTTTAGAGCTTTGTGAATTTATTGGCACAACCAAATGGAAGATCTGACGTACTTTCAACTGACCTAGGACAGAAACCTTGCAGCCTCATGAGAGCCCAAGTGGGTAACTCCCAGTAACTGTGTGGGTGGACTCTTCCTCTCAGCCTGCTGGGAGACTTCCAACTTGACCTTAAGGTCAATCTGCGGTTGCAAAATCCCCATTCCTGTCACTCCACTGCATTCAAATACCAACGAACACACAAGCAAATGAGACAGACAGACAGACAGACAGACAGACAGACAGGCAGACAGACAGACAGACAGACAGACAGACAGACAGACAGACAGACAGAGATGTACACATGTACAGCCAAAACAATAATCCCGATATGTATCAACTGTATAGCTGATAGTGGCGGTGGACATTTTAATGAGGACATTCAATGATTGAAACTGCCCATTCATGGATGAAATGTCAAAGGTAGAGACATGTGTGCAAGTCTGATAAGTGGTACTATAGGTTTCATATCCTATCTTCTTGGAGCATTGCCAAATCCCTTCCAACAGCCTCTTTTGGCAGTTGTTACTTCCATGAAAAATGGAGATATTGTTTTTGGTCTCTCTCTCTCTCTCTCTCTCTCTCTCTCTCTCTCTCTCTCTCTCTCTCTCTCTGTGTGTGTGTGTGTGTGTGTGTGTGTGTGTGTGTGTGTGTGTGTGTGTGTGTGTGTGTGTGTGTGTGTGTGTGTCTACATTTAACTGTATGTGTGATTGATGCTTTACCCTACATTGTGTGAAAGTTTTGTACCGTAACAAGACGACCATGTATCTCCGTATCAAACGCTGTCTGTGCGATGCTCTACTTTACGGTCGTTGCGCCGATTTTATCACCCATTTTTGTAACCACCTGCCAGCTTTTTATGTAGCGGCACTGTAGCTGTAACTGATGCATGGTAAGACCAGCGCTGGTGCGTTGGGTAAAATGATAGAGCGTTTAGTCGTCAAATGTTGATCCATTCGAGTTGTTATACTTAAGATGTGTGTTAACAAGGATATCAATAAAGCCCAAATCAGGCTTTGTTCAATGCCAAATACTGGGGAGGAATTATCTTCGGTCCAATTTAGTAGACGGATTTGTCAAATGGCAGACGCATTTGTCAAATGCTATAGCGCCAGTGCTACTACTGTTTATGCTACATTGCGTGGAGTCTGAGACAACGTGATCCAAGTTGTTTGGCGTCCTGGTCCCTAGTCTCCACAGCAGGTTCAAGGACGGTAAAATTTAACCAAATAGGGAGAATAATTGGCCAGGGGTGTTTGACCACCGTAGAGAGTTCATTTACCCGGGGAAATGAAATCCACTCCCCTATTTTTGCCAAATTCTACTATCCTAACCCCCTTAGAAAGTCCTGACAAAGGCTATGGGTCCCCCTTCCTCCGTTAGACACCGTATGACACCGTATTTATCATGTAAGAAATGTGATGGATGGAAAGTTTTCTCTGCTGTGAAAACACAGACGAAAACGGTCTCGCGGTGAGTGAACACTGTCGGCGGAAAATTGGAAAACATTCCACCACAGACGGGCGTGGATGCGCAAGATTAATTGATGTCTTCTCCATTCATTCATATGATATTCATATCAACAATGCGTGCCGGAATTAGAACCAATAATATCCTGACAATAAAAGATAATGAAAACCGCGACTGCAATTTGAACTGTCAGCCGAAATGCCCTTTTCTAGCACTTGATTAGATTATTTAATCAAAGGGTTCAGTTTGGAAAGGGGCCAACCTTTGCGGTTTATCACAATCCATATATACTCTGAGTCTCTAGGGCGTTGTGTCGTCCCTATGAACTACATTTATTAGCACCATTTCAAGGTCTAATGTCTTCTGGACGGTAGCAATTCATAGTACAGCGCTAGCTGCGGTATGTTATCAGTGACAACCTGCTGTGCCTTCCTTATAAAGGTAGTGGTGTTGAAACCTAGTAATCTCCAACGGGAGAGGGACGCCTATCACATAAACACCACGCTGAATACTGTTCACTGTTTTAGGACAGTACCCAGTAAAACTGGAGTCAAAGTCGATTTTCTAGTCCTTTTTAATGTGGTAAGTTGAATCAACCCTATCACATAGCACACTGTCTAATATCTGTAAACAAAATACGATGTTGCAGACGAAAAAATGTTGCTTGTTTCGTATCGTAGGCTGGTTCTAGCTATTTGTTTGTGGTACCAAAAAAATAAAGGGACTCTTCACGTGGCTTGTTTTTAGGCTATTTCAAACGCTTCAAGTATGAAATGATGACGAAAATATGCTAAGAAATGGCAGTAAATGTCAATATCAGACAGGTTTCCTCATCCAGAATATTTTCTGCTCTGTTCTGTTTCATGCAAGTGTCCCATGTGTTGATGTCTATATCCATGACTTTCATGTCCCGTTTAACAACATCCTTAGGGTAATGTTCTACAAAAACTACTTTTGCAGACAAGAGAATCTGACAGATGTGACTTTCCATCCTCATTGGGGCACGATTACAGACTGGTAATGAGACGAGAGGTTCAGACAGGCAGCCGAGTAGGCTAATGTTTCGCATCTCATTTGTCTAATGGCTTTCAGCCAGGCTGGAGTGATGATGGCTTCAGCAATCTGACTTGTTGACGACCGTGAAATGCGAAATCGCCTGTCAGACCGCCTTATCTTGGCAAGCTGTATTGTGGGAACCACATAAATCATCTAAATGCGAGGCGAAATGATCCAGAAAAACTAAAACTGTCTGTTAAAGGCATGCAATGCAATTTTGGGGCGGCAGAACAAAAAATATTCTGGGTAGACGGAAATCTGTCTGATATTGACATTTACTGCCTTTTCTTAGCACATTTTCGTCATCATTTCATACTTGAAGCGTTTGAAATAGCCCAAATACAATACCATCAACAAATAGCTAGAATCAGCCTACGATATGAAACAAGCAACCGTTTTCCGTCAGCGACATTGCATTTTTCCCCACAGATATCAGTATTCTATGGGATAGGGTATATATTTCGAAGAAATTACCAGAAAATTGACTTTGAAAATCCAGTTTTACTGCCCTGAAATCGCTTTGGGTGCCTTGTTTCTACACTGTACGTACTTTTACGATGTCTTTTTTTTATTAAAACATTGTGTCGCTGATCCAGACATGTTTACAGTGTTGGTAGTGCCAAATGTGAGAGCAAACTTAATGTAGTTAAGAATTGCACTAAGCACTATACATTTTAAAGTATGACGAATCTTCATTATACTTTAAAAGCAGCGGTAAACACCATTCATACTTATTGTGATCCTGTTCTTTCCAACCTTAATTATTGCAGATCATACCAGAGTAAATGATGTCAATATATTTTCATTATTTTCTCTATTATCTTGTTACAAAACATTGGATACTGATTACACTGTCCCACCCACATGACCCAGAAGACCCTGTCTCAAGCTTTAAGTGACGCATGGCCTACATTTTTTTGGCCTACACCTCAAAACCTAGATTTGACAAATATGGAAATAAACATGATTCGTTGCTTCTGTATCATTACAAATGGAGCCTTGGAACGACAGACATAGAATACCACAGAAAACATTTTCAGACGTCCACGTCCCAAACATTACAAGTATGAAATTAATCATTTCAACTGAAAATCACACAAGATTTGTTTTCACACAACCGACGAGCGAGAATCAGTGTAAAAGGACGTGCTACAAACAACAACAACAACAACAACAAAACACATTTGTAATTCTAGAAATCGTTGCACCGAGGTTTCAGCACTAGGGACAGTCCCTATGTGCGACTGACTATGTTATGTGTATTTGACTTCATAGCAATGGAAACTATTTGCCTTTGTTGTTTCATCGAGAGTGTGGTTCAGATTTTGTAGCCGGACAGTCGTTACAGTAGTGTCCATAGAACACGGTAAAAAAAAGTCCCGTTTTTATGTTAGGAACTAACAATCTGGTCCCTGCTGTAATTTGTTCTTTTGCACAGGGTATCAGAAATGAAATTCCTCCGGAAGATTCTAGAGATCACAAACAGAGACCACATCCCAGATAATGAAGTACTAAACAGAGTCAAATAAAGAATAGGTCCAATCGAAGACCTCCTAACCACAGTACAGAAACGGAAACTGAAGTGGCATGGCCACGTGTCACGGTCATCGGGAATAGCCAAAACTATCATTCAAGGAACAGTCCGGGGAGGAAGAAAGAGGGGTAGGCAACGGAAAATATGGGAGGATAACATCAGAGATTGGACCAGCATGACACTAAGTGAAACCTTAAGAAGAACAGAGAAGGGTGGAGAAAACTGGTTGTCAGATAATCTGTGGTGCCCCAACGGTCGCACAATTAGACTAAGGGATAGATGAGATGAGATGAGGTGTCAGTTCCATTACACCATTCATTCCATCTAGATTTGCCGTTTATAGATGAATCTGTGAATTGCGAAGAACCTACCTTGGCAAAGGAACCCCATGATGACAGCTGTGACGAACCATGGCAGGCATTGGTTCATTTTAGCTCGGCTCCTTCTTTGGCTCATCTTTCTTCTTCTGTGTCCTCTCGGTTTGCCTTGTTGAGAACCTCGGCGTGACATCCACGACAACATCATGGCGGGGAATTGTGCTGGCAGCGAGTTCCAGTCTGCAGATTTCAAGTTCAAGTCGAGAGACTCATTTCTTTCGGACAACAAGTTAACTTCAAAACAGTAACCCCTTCACGAATTCCTGGAACCGAACCAAAGTTACAGACCTGGGCTAGATCCTGTGCGACAAAGCCGCTTGCCTCAACATTCCTGTACAATGTAATGTAGGAGATCACTCAAACCTCTAGAGGAAAATACGCATTGCCGTCATTGTACAACAAACGACTTTCCGCTGTCGTAATGGAAACGTAGGGAACAGATCTCAACTACATCCTCATAAAACGAAACTGACTGCGTCTGGGTTGTGCTGGCGCTCTCTGGTAAAGCACGGACCAACCGCCGCGGCCTACAGGGACGTTATAGACGTGCGCTGTGATCAACCAGTCCTGAAGCGGAGAATAGTTTTTCTCCGAACATACCACAAATCACCGCCCGGGAGTCGGACGTAATTAGATCAGCGCGCTCAGCCAATCACGGACGGGCGCATCTCACGTGTCGGCAGCGTGCCGCGGGTAGAATGATGAAGTAAAAATAAAAAATAAGCTACACAGAAACTTTAATAGCTCTCAAGATTCGAGATTTCTATAGGACATAAATTTTACTGCAAATAGGTGGTGAATTGTAGCACATTTATGTTCCAATTTCTTCGGTTTTATCTGTATCTACAAAGCACAATAAGAACGGTTTGCGAGCAATAGACAAGAGTCCTGCAAAGCACTAGTGCAGGTAACATTGAAAATGACCTGTAACAGACAAATTTTACCTGCAACACTTGAGAAAGTATGACTCACACTAAAAACTGCTCAGAAATCACTGCCATTATTTCTTTTACACATGTGGTGACAGTCAATATCCCTAATAAAAAATCCAAACACACCTACACTTGTATCAACTCAATACATGGACCGGTGCAGGTTAGGTGCAGGTAGACATCAGAAATACCTGCACCGCTCCAATTTTACCTGCACTAACCTGCATATGCAGGTGGTATTTTGAGCCGTGGTCATGAGATGTTGCAAAGTAATGTCTGTAAAGTAATGTGACGTCCCTTCTACCTTCGACATTCATACACAAGGGCTCGGTAGCTAAGTCAATGTCTACGTCACATATGGGTCACCGTGCTCTTCACCCCGAGGCTATTGTTGAAATAAAACATCCATTGGGTTAAGCATGAAGCATTCCATCGGATAACCCAAAGCGTTTCCAGTGATGTGGAACAATTTTGATGGACGGGATCGCGTCCCTACACGCCTTGGCGAGCGTTCTTTTCATTTATTCACTTCAGACACTACACGAAATCCTATCTTGAAGCTCACTTTAAAGCTTACGTAAAGATACACGCGAGTGAAGAAACGGAACCTTTACGCATGCTTTAAGGTGTGCGTAAAGAAAGGATTTTGTGCTGTGAGACGGCTCCGTTTATCTTTGAGATTCATGTGGGAAAGTCTTATTAGCTCTTATGGGATAGAGAAGCTCTGATCAGTCTCCTGCTCGATCACAATAACTGTTGATATATGTGATTTTTCCACACATGTACGAGTTTCTAAGAGATACGGTACTCTGCTCCTGCCACGGGCGCTTCTATCCAAGAAGAGCTCCAGACTGTTTGACGTCAACGTTAACTACACTGGCACCGCATAGAATTAAAAACCACCTCAGGGTCTGCCTATCAATCAATCATTTAACTCGTAGACCAGTTGGCACTTGGAACAGAAGTAAACAGTCGTATCTACTTCATACAGTTGGGGAATTATATTGGCGACTGGGGAAGAAAAAATAAATTGACATTTGAATGAAGACAGTGAAGTGTCAAACTGAATTATGATCATTATAGTTTGGAAGACTGAATTCAACATGGATTTCTTGCCCTGAAGACCTTTTGTCTTATGTGGTATTTGAAGGTCTGTTTCTGCTACGAGAAATGACCTCTTTTCAAGAAATTAACTTTATGTCTCTGTAGTGATAGAGAGTACTGTATGTCACTGCTTATGGGGATCCAACATGTTCAGAGAACACACAGCATGACGAGCGACAGTGTTTGTTTGTTTGTTTGTTTGTTTGTTTGTTTGTTTGTTTGTTTGTTTTATTAGGATCTCCATTAATGCTACTATTCTTCCTGAAGTCCGCAAGAGTGATGATGTAAATCACCATGTGGCTAATACGAGACGGGGGTTCGCTCGGCCTCCATCCGGGTGATTTGTAGTGAGTCACCGACACTGGAAATTAAGTACTTGATTGATCTAGTAGTTATGACTTATCTGGTCACATATTTGGGCTAATCCGTTTCAGTTTCCGCCGGTATTGCTAGCCTCAGCTGAATATTAAGATGGTGTATCTAGACTAATTGGCTCGACAGAAGAGTGAAAACAGTGCACTTAGTATGCGCCTTTCCGGTTGTACTGATGCTAACGTATGATCAATCGTAGGACGACCTACTACGAATGTGACTGCGCCATAACTATGACCCTGTCCTTGGTGCTGAAAGCTATCACAACTAGTGTTAGTAGCTAACGACGAATGTGACCGCGCCATAACTGCGCCATAACTATGACCCTGTCCTTGGTGCTGAACGCTATCACAACTAGTGTTAGTAGGTAACGGTGAATGTGACCGCCATAACTGTGGTTTGACACCGGCCCTGTCCTTGGTGCTGAACGCCATCACAACTAGTGTTAGTAGCTAACGGCGAATGTGACCACGCCATAACTGTGGTTTGACGGCCCTGTCCTTGGTGCTGAACGCTATCACAACTAGTGTTAGTAGCTAACGGCGAATGTGACCACGCCATAACTGTGGTTTGACACCGGCCCTGCCCTTGGTGCTGAACGCATCACAACTAGTGTTAGTAGCTAACGGCGAATGTGACTACGCCATAACTGTGGTTTGACACCGGCCCTGTCCTTGGTGCTGAACGCCATCACAACTAGTGTTAGTAGCTAACGGCGAATGTGACCACGCCATAACTGTGGTTTGACGGCCCTGTCCTTGGTGCTGAACGCTATCACAACTAGTGTTAGTAGCTAACGGCGAATGTGACCACGCCATAACTGTGGTTTGACACCGGCCCTGCCCTTGGTGCTGAACGCATCACAACTAGTGTTAGTAGCTAACGGCGAATGTGACTACGCCATAACTGTGGTTTGACACCGGCCCTGTCCTTGGTGCTGAACGCTATCACAACTAGTGTTAGTAACTTAAGGCGGAAATGACGATAACTACATGTACAATCGCATATCTTTTCATTCGTATTTTGTTTAAGAGTGCTGTTATCAGTCACAAATACCATTCAATATTCAGTGGACTGGCGGTAGCTTCCAACCTTATGGATTATCTCTATTGATTATGATGATGCGCTACTATCAGTTTGTCAGACATCAATCTCATCTAAAATCCCTCCTTCCTCTCTATAATCGATACATTTTGTCCTCTGTGCCACTTATAAGACTTAAAAACCAATCAATCAATTAATCAATCAACAGAACCTATTTACCTTCATGGTAAAGGGTCAAGTAAGACATAGAAGGTGTCAATCTCAATTCCGCACTACAAATGTTGTCATAACGCACTGCAAAACTAGGTCAGCTGGTAAATTACGGTATCATGGAGTCTAGGGGTGTCCACAAGATCTCATCATTGCCTCTTAGATAAGGGGACATGGGTTATGGGGCGGAACTTGCGGGAATTGAATTTTCCTAATCGTAACGTGGGCAGTCCGGTGCAATGGCCGAGTGGTGGGCTTGCATTCGGTAGGTCGTGAGTTCGATCCCCGGCTGTGCCATACCAAAGACTTTAAAAATGGTACATACTGCTTTCTCCGCTTAGCACTCAGCATTTGGAAAAGAGTATGGGAGTTAAACACACACCACTACAAGTGGACTAGCCCCATGCTGTAGTGATTGCACTATTGTGTTCAAAATACAAGCAAATCTCAAAGTTACACTACATGTCTTTTTTTCTAAACCACGTTTCACATGTTTTGGTGGCTGCAAGACAGTATCAAATTGGCAAGACAGTATCATTGGCAGGGCAGTATCCAATACGCCACTCGAAGCTTTGGCTGCCGAAAAAAAGATACCAGTACAAAAACGAAAGCCCACTAAAACGCCTAAAACACGTCGTCAAAAATACGTCAAAGCCTGAACCTCTGCTTGGAGAGTAAGCCCACTCTCATAAACAACTCACTCCATCTAAGACTGGCCATCAATAATAATCACTGAAAAGACGTGAATATAGTATCTTTAATGATTTTGCCCACAATGTACGATACAGCGGTCCCCTATGCGCCTTTTCCCAACTTTCCCATTCTTCGAAGCCATTCCTTTTACCTTCCCAGAGTGTTCTACCACACAGTAGATTTTGGAAGAAATCATAAAGTACATTTTCCAGATTGTGTAGATATATTCCCGGCGGCGCCCGTAGGTGATAGGTCCGCCCTTGTAAGAGTGTTGCTAATGCAAAGGTGCCGGCTATGGGAGATGGAAATTTTAACCCGTCTGACCTACTGAGGAGAAGAACAGGTCTATACAACATCTGCTTGCTCGCGTAAAACCCAAGTGAGTATTCTTAAACATCGCCTGCGGACTAGAAGGTCACGGTGTCAACCCCTGCCTCTACACTGTAGCACGATCCCCCAATTTGCACTTAACGCGAGGCGTCTTCATCCGCTTTAAGTGCACCAGGGCCACACAAGCGATCAATCTAACGTATGAAGGAAACCGCATCTTCTAAGAGGTTTTTTAAATCCTCTAAGAACCAATCCCCCACGCCATACATATTCCAAGTACTGTAGTTACAGGAGCACACAGAGTTCGAATGGTTCAATTTGATACTGTATTATGATAGTCTGCTCTAGTCCAGAAACATATCTGTGCTTCTTATTTTCAAGGAATAGGAATTCATGTCGTATAAACCAGTAGAATTATATCACAATTGAACTGCCAAATCTCGTGGATCGTGAGTTATAGCTGCGAACGTACGGACACAACTGATTACAATACTCCGTCGGAGGTCACCGACCTCCTTCACGGAGTAAAAAGTTCTATGGACACAAAGATCACACACCAGTACATTGTGCTGTTACTGACTTTCCCTACAAGGTCTATACCCGGTGAGCAAGTGGGATACAAGGTTCGGTTTGTGTTTTCACGTAGTACATGTGTGTGAAAGACTTTATGACTCACTATGAAGATTATCCCCGAGGATTATCAGTCTCAGATTTTAATCTTCAGCTCGTTCAAGCGTCAAAGTTGTTTACAGGTTTCCCATTTTGATTTGAATTTTCACGCAGTACATGTGTAACGTTACACGTGTGAAAGACTTTATGATTCAGTATGAAGATTATCTCCGAGGATTATCAGTCGCAGCTTTTAATCTTCTGCTCATTCAGACGTCAAGATTGTTTACAGTTTTCCCTGCTATGATTTGTATTTTCACGTAGTACATGTGTGTGAAGCACTTAATGATTCACTATGAAGATTATCTCTGAGGATTATCAGTCGCAGATTTTAATCTTCTGCTCATCCAGGCGTCAAGGTTGTTTACAAGTTTCCCCATCTGTGCGCTGGAGCTGAACTAATGAGTTGTGATGGGGGTGGGGCCGAGGGGGATTAGGACTGCGTGTGTGCGTGATGTAGGGAAATCCACGGACCGTGTGCAGAATCCAGAACATACACAAACATCCATCTAGCTAGGAGTCAAGTCTTCCAGCCATTGCCAATGTCAGACGTGTTCATACATTTTTAGGCAGTCCAAACTCTACTACTGGATAAAATATGGAGATTACTTCCGTCGTGAATGTTTCGAGCGGCTATTGACGCCACTGCACGAAATTTTATCTTTAAGCACACCTTAAAGCTTGCGTAAAGCACACGCAAGTGAAGGAACGGGAACTTAACGCATACTTTAAGGTGTGCGTAAAGAATCGGCGTGTGCAGTGCGCTGAAGAAGAGTGATGACGGTCACTCGAAACGTCTGAAAGTAATCTCCGTACTTGTCTGAGTTAGTAACCTTCATCAACGTACTGCCATACGTGATTTCCCTAAGGCAGTAGCCATATTTACACAGATTGCACCACTCACAACTCACCAAGTTGACTTGGGTTGACAATTTTTCACTTTTTATTTGGAAAATCATAAAAATCAAGAAATGCATAAATACCTTTGATAAACGACATGTGTAAAAATTATATGACCATAGCATGTTCAGAACACAAGACATCAGAAAAGGAAGTCCTGCTGCAGTACCTTAGAAAGCCGCTTGAGGGGGGGCAAAATCTAATCATTTCTTCATTTTGCCAACACCTACCAACATACTAAATATCATTAAGATCCATCCACGACTTCTCCAGTTATTCTGTTCGCACACAGACCAGAAAACATGACCTTCTATGAGAAGGTAATAAAGTCCTTGAAGCGATGACATATGCTAACCCCTGTGCCTGGCGAGACAGAACGTGTGAACGTGTTAAACGGAAGGGTCGGCGGTTATAGCGGATCTAAGCCCCAATATCTATCACACGTTCACTGTCCTAGTCCTCGGGGAATCACGTAAATTGGACTTGAATACAGTTTTCGAGTCAATGCCCTTTCGGTTTGTCGTTTGAGAGTGCTACTTTGAAGGTCAAAATCAACCGATTAAGCAGGCACTGTACTAAATTGCTCGTCTAATCCATAAAATCTAATGTATGTACATTGTAACCCATGTAAAATGTTGTTACTTCTGACTTGTTTATGGAACTGTGTACAAGCCGGATAAGTTAATAAGAATGTATCTTATAACTATTTGTGGACATATATACATCATTTGGGTTGTAGGTGGTCATACACTTACGTTCCCAACACATTCATCGAAAAGAGCAGGGACCAATCCTGGTGTAAGTGGTTCAAACCTTACCATCCGGTCTTACACAGCGTGTACTTACTGTACAAAACTGGTGTGTTATAAGGCCTAAAGGTGGTTTACCGGTTATACTAAACAAACAAAGAACACGTTGGATTGTACTACATGTATGTGTTTAAAAGACATTGGATTATACTATGTGTTCAAGTACATATTGAGAAACTACTCATGCTTTGCCAGTCTTTTCTACAGTCTTCATTTTCAGTGTCTCGGAGAAGGACTGAGTATCGGAGTTGAAGGCCAGTTATAATAGAGGGAGGATGGCCGCTTGCTCTTTTTGGTCCGCTTCTTCTTAGTCTTTGGAATGCTTGTGTCTGTGGCCAAGAGGGTCGGACAAGTCTTCTGCTGTGTCTGTGTCTGAGGAGGTTGTTGTGGCTGGGGAGGTTGTTTAGCCTTGGTGACTGGCCTGGACATAGGGCGAGCCTAGAAAAGCACATGCATCAGTATTAGTAATGTTTAATGTGTAGGGATATAACGTTACTATATGTTGTATCTTTCAGTATATGTAGGGGCTGCCCCTGCAGCTGTCACACATTCAGAACCTTCACCCGAACACCAGCGGACCAAGGTTGACTGACGTTTTGGAGCAGTGTGACCAGATTTAGGCCACGCCTACCTTTCAATACGAATTGAATCAAATTTGAGTCAAATCTAAGTCAAATTTGACTGCCAACTACGCCCCGACCGCTGCTGACCTATTCCCGAACACCAGCCAACCACCAGCCAGTCATGGCCAAACCTCCCTTCCACACCTGAATATTTGAAACATTTTGAAACATTCTGTTGGCGCAGTCGAACAGTAGCCGATCTGACCGAACACCAGTCGACCTTGCTCACGTCCTACTCCTAACCATGGTTGGGGGGAGTTCGGCAGTGTTCGGGAGACCATATGCATATTCGGCTATATGTGACAGGGGCTTTAGCCTTCCCTTGTGTTTACCTTCTCAGTCCGTTTGGTAAGACAGCCGCAGACGTTGAGGATGAGGAGCGCGCACAGAACACCGTTCATCAGGGTCAGGGCCATGTTAAACGCGTACAGACCGGTAAACTCCTTACTGCGACTACAACCTGGGCAGAAAAACACACCACAACTGTATGTTGCACGCACACTGGATTTACGTGTACTAGATTCATGCAACTATATCGCCAGTAGATTCATACAATGCTTTGCCTTACACTGTACACTGTGCCTTCTATCATTATTGTATAGCTAAGGATATAATGTCCTTGGTATAGCTAAGAAGGTTGTACATGTACAAATGTAGATTGTACTAGATTAATGTTATTCGTTAGTAGTTTTATACCACGTCTTGCCTTGCACTGTACCTGTTACAATTGTTGTGAAATAAATATTGACTTCGACATAACATCAGCCATATTTCATTTGTGTGTGTGTGTGTGTGTGTGTGTGAGTGTGTGTGTGTGTGTGTGTGTGTGTGTGTGTGTGTGTGTGTGTGTGCATATTACGACTTTCAAGTTCAAGTTGCAGATATAGATATAAAGAAAGAGAAACTAAAACTAACTAACAGGAATACAAACGTCGCCCGTACCTCCCTTTGCTGTCGTAAGGTATAGACTGGAGTTGCAGTCTCCAATGACGAGGCCCAGGAATACGAGAGTGTGCAGCAAACAGACAGCTTCATAGGCGTAGGCTGCGACCATGGCTAGCCACACCTGGAAGGTGACAGAAGCGCCCACAGCGGCATGCCTGTGTACTGCAATTCTTCCAGTTTGCTTGACAATATTGTCTTTAGTGTACTTTGAAATGTGTCAATAAAGCCAGCCCCGTCATCGATTTTATTATATTTGCATCAATTAATCCCCCAAACTGATAACGTTTTGATATTTTAAGTCCATAATGCGCAAAACACTGAGATTAATCAAGATATCAAGCGAGATGTATTGACTATTTCATTGAAAGTAATAATAGGTATAAACATCGTCCCTAAATATGTGTTATCAGGACGTTAATCAAACCGTTTAATACAACCTTTGACACGATAATGGCAGTCAACAAACAGGACCTGCACCTTTATCATCCGTCAATCTGAAATCTATTTGCTGCGTAGCCATTATTCAGAAATTAACCGTGTCGTTAAATGTCATTTCAGACAAGTTACTAAATTCTTTAGCCAGCCATTGCCATTAAAAACTTCATTTTTGACTAGTAAAATCTACGTGAAGTGGAACTTGTGAGAATGTCTGTCAACGAGTTTTAACAGCGAGTTAAGTATTTAGCAGTCTTCTGGGGTGATTTTAGTACACTGCAATTTAGCCCCAGGGCTACGACGATGTGCTTTTTAGTGTGTTATGTATCTAATAAACCAGTTCGTCTAATCTCATCTGATACACTGATTTACTATGGAAGGTATGAAAATACATTTCTTTGATCATTTTACACTACGGCGTAAATGGTCTAGCGTTATGGGCTTACAAAACAGCCTTACGAACCATGAATATACAAGCAAACTGATTTTCATCAACAGTCCTGTTGCAAATAGGAACATTGGTAGGTCTTTCACTTTGGGTGTAACGACTGAACATACATAGGGACAACATATCACAAAACTCAGTCTATATATATATAGAGACTATAGACGCTAGCACTTTTCCATGAAATTAAATCTAAAACGATAGTGGTATCCGGATTAGGTGAAAATGAAAACCTGTAATATGCGTTTAAAAATGATCATTCTAATATGTGTATTCAGGCACACGTATGATGAAAATAGCCGAGCATCCAGCGACCAGCGTATGTAAATGTTCCTGCACACACACGCGGGAGTAGGCCGCGCTTAGACCATGATTACCAGACAGAGAGGACGTGACAACAACAGAAAAACAAAATTCCACACTTACCAGGCGATCGTTCTCCGTTATAGTGAGGATCCCTATTATAAGCGCCTGGAACAAAGGAGAGGATCTACTTATAAAAAGGGACGCTGATCTCTCGTGCGTTTCAGTGGTATAACTCGTAGAATGCATGAAAGCATAAAACAGTAATTCAAAAGTAGACAAAGTATTTTCACAACAAAACGATCGGAAATGTTATTCACCTACAACGATTTCACAACGCATCTGTGGAATTTATCAGTTTGATTGCTTTAAATTGGAGAAATAAAGACCAATGACTTATAATTAATTAAGGCTGCTCTCCTAAAACCCTTACAAGTTTTCTGGTTTGGTATGCGTCTCTTCTATTGATAGATTTTGTGTCTAACTTAGTTTTCTTAGTTTTCTCATGACCAATGGTAATAGATGAAAGCAGTTTCCACCAAAACAATTTTGGGTTTTTCTTGTAACAAAATAACAAACGTGATAATGTTAATACAACTGTTAGAGTAGTCTATATATAGCACTTTAGTTAGTTATTATAACAAATGGCGAAGTTGTTGATCAGAATATCATTGTTTGCAAAACAAGTATAATAATGGAGCTATTATAGAATTGTTTTACCGGTAGCCTGTTTCTCTAAACTACGTATGGTGCGAACAAACAGAAATTTAAAACTCTTGCAAACTAAGACCACACAGACATGGATAGAAGGGAAACACTAAGGCACGAACGAAGCTGGTAATCACCATTAACATTCATCTGCCAGGTTACATAATGTATATATCCACCACTTGGAAAAACATTGTGCTTGAGAGATCTCTAGTGCAGCACCCCCCAGGTTGTGCAGTTTAGATATGCTGAAGTGCATTATACTGGTGGACATTACATTGGAGATCTCTCTAGACGCATTTTTCGGGGTTGAGAATTATTGTATCCAGAGGAACCGTGCCTGTCTAGTTCTATGCCTGAGTGGGTTAGGGTTAGGATCATACACGGTTCTGGAAAGTCTCTGCGTATTCCAAGAACGTAGATTTGCCGCGCCCAGGCACGGTTCTGGATATTCGTGGACTATCCAGAATCGTGTCTGAGCATGGTTTTGGATAAAGCACGGTTGTGGATACAACAAGGATGTATTTTGACCTGGCGGAGTCATGTTAGTAGAAGTTTTCCACCTACCGTTGAAGCACCAATGAAGGAGAAGATACTGCCGATGTCGTAGGCGACCAGGAAGCCGACCCCGCTACACACCCCGGCCACAGAACCCAGAATCAGCAGGTTCACCGCCAGGACCTTGTTCCTCACGATGCGAAGCTCCATCGCGGCGGGATCACCACAAAAAAGGAAGTTCAAACTAGCCAAACAGGTATGCTATATGGTTTAAACTGCTTCCGTTTTATGTCGTTGCTGTTTTCTGGACAAACCGATTCTTCGGTCGAACTCCTAATGCCGACAAGTTTCAGTCTCTCGTGACAACAGCATGTACCTGTCGACCAACTGTTGATGTTTTGAATTTGTCGTAGTTTTTGTGGATAGTTTGGTCTTGTCGTGCGCACCGCTACCAATTCGGTAAGAACGTCAGCCGAAGTACAACCGTTGGTTTGAATTCTTTCAACTGTCCTGACTAAAGATTACGGAAGGCAGCCCGGTTTATCCTCTTCCAAAAGATGATGTCATGAATTGAACAACGCTTTGTAAACGGTTACCTGTAAAAATTCCTTGCTTACTTTTACTGTTACAACGTAGTCACATTCGTCGTAGGCCGTCCTACGATTTTGATGCCGTAGAATTTTCAGGCGGGCTGTGACAGAACCAATCCCCGACAAGGATCTAAGATTTTTCTGAAACAAGACAGCTGAATTTTGCAGGATATACGATTGCACGACTATCCCAAGAGGGCCCTCAGTTTGCAATCGTACGATGATCGCACGACGTATTTGTCGAGCTTTACGGTAACTACGACAGGCCTGGGACTACGGTTTGCAGAAGAAACATTTCAAATCAGACCCTATCGTCTAGCGCAGATACGCATGCGCTCGAAGTCATTCAAATCCTAACCCCCCTCTCTCTACTTGAAGTTCCAAATCCACCCGGATATCGCCATGCGCTGTTTCCCTTCTGCCTAATAATTGGCTGGATCGAAGACAACCTTCGCTCCGACATACCAATCCTGGCGCGCGTAACATGAATCAAACGTTCAACAACTATATTACTTTTAAATCTTCTGCAAACTCCAGCACAGATTTTCATGTTTGGAGCGCGAAGGAACAGATTTGATCGCTGAAAATGCCCGAGTTTACAAAAAAGACAAGCTATTAGCCAACATTAGAAAAATGAAATGTATAACGTTACCCTAGTGACATATTCGGCAATATATCAGAAAGTCTATGAGCAATACTACACATTTTGACCCCAATGTCTTGTTTGAAGACAGGCTTACTTTGTAAATGCCGGCTTGTGTGTGCCCTGTGTGTCAAACAAGTCGTTGATTTTTAACAAACAGTGCCCAAACATATGGCACGTATCCACATATATCGTGGGAACTGTTTCGCAAGTTTTCCCTAGTCTATAGATATTGCACCCAAACACCAAACTCGGCTGTGTCTGAGCAAAACATATGCGCACGAAACGCCTATTGACTTAGATATGTAGGTCCAGCCAATCCCTGGACATACTAGAAATGAACGGACTTTGTCATCTTAATTGCTTGGGTAAGCTATGTTTACTCAATGTCTGAATTCAGCTTAAGTTTGAAATTGCTTTTTAATGTAACTCCTTCTACACGGTCCTTTACGTTTCCCAGGGTTACCGGTGTATTTATGAACGCATACAGGTGTGAAACACTTGTCTTTATTTTCTTAATTTGACCTCATCTGATATTCATGACCTTTAAGGTAAAGGTTACAAGACCTTAAGTGGGTTATTGTTGTAAAATATGTCATGGGAAAATGTCCAGAACGTAAATGCCTTGACCATGTAAACCTGTGAATTTACGTTTCTCTGTTTATATCGTTAACTGTTTGACAGTTTGTTGTGTTCGGTTGTTGAGATAACTGTTAAGTTTGTTTGTTTTTGTTGTCTCAGAGAATCTTGCAACAGCCGACTTTTAAAAATCTGATTCTCTGTGAACACTGGATTCGCGTAAGAAGGCAGAGCTAGTTTCACTGGATTCACGTCTTGTAGGAACAAATTAAACGGGAAACTGTGTAAAAAGACATTGTAGACATGATGGTGTGTTTGTGACATTGCAGACAGGGGGCGCTTCTAGACGGACTGTTCGAAAGCTCGACGAACTCTTTTGAGGAAGTCAGACCCAAACACTGCGGTTCCCTGTGAAGGAAGAAAAGAGAAACAGTCATCAGCGCATTAAGAAAAAAAGAAAAAAATCGTAGATTTCAAACTGTCAGGAAATATTTTGGGTTTTTGTGACTATCAAGTTTTTGGGTTTTCGTGAATTCAATGGAACTGAGGAGGGGGTTGTATGATGTAATTTAATCGGGCATTATACCACTTCCTGCATTCCTCCACATACCACCCACTTGCTCCCATTCGCCGCGTCCTGGGTCACCTTCAGGGGTGACCTCCCTATCAATCAGCTGTCAAAATCACCTCCCACCCACCTTGCAACCGAAGCTATTAGGACAAGCAGCGACACAAATGCGCAACTAAGCCACCCCAAACAATACTTCCGAACAACTATGATGTTCTCTGACAGTGTCCATTCTTTTACAATCCAGAAATAGTGTAAGACTGGTGCATTTTATAGACTTGGCATTGGAATGTAAACAAACAACTATGCTTACCTCAAAAACAACGTCGTGGTTTTTAGCGCAGGGTGGTTCAGGAGGGGTGAAGATACTGGGGTCCTTTATTCCAGGCGTCACGTCAGTGAAAATCTGTGAGGTCACTGTGGAATCTGAAGGGGATGGTAACAACCAAATAACTGTTGTTAAAGTCAATTTTCTGGTCATTTATTTACAAAGCAACTTGAATTAACCCTACTCATTTGCAAATAAGAGCCATTCAGGACGTGGAAGTGCCAAAATATGACGCCATACGAGTGTGTTTAAAAGTTTGAAACACAGCTGTCAGTCATGTTTGTTTACATTCTGATAGTTTATGGTGGTGCCACAAACTGCGCCTTGTGTGGGCTGTTTAATTCTTATTGAGACTCAGAACTATGGTAAATAACTACGTACGCTCTCTCATCAGGTTGACGGAGACTTGTGTGACGGGGTAGCAGCCGTCCCGTGTCACATCGGAAATGACGTAGGTGTTGTCCATCCCTGCAATTGTCGTCATAAACGCGTCACACTCCAGCCCGCCTGGCGCCATCCCGCCGAAACTGAACGAACCGATGTACGTGGCGTTGTCTGGAGGGTAGAAAACATTTCGTTGTACTTTTTTTAAAAACAAAAATATCATATCATCATATACAGCAGTGAAATTACACCGGTTCGTTATATCAAGACAAAACTTTGATGGCTTACGTTGAATGACACTTTGATACGGAACCAGCCTTCAAAGCATATGGACCGGATTTTTGACGGTTTTTGCTGGATGGATGTTTGGTCAACGCTGCATCAGAATTTTGCCTGTTGCAGATTACATTTTTTCCGATACAACATTTGAAAACTATAGACGGGATATCATCCTTAAATACGCGAGCACGACCTTAAACGAGACGCGCAGACGCAGTATGTTCTGCCGACGTGATACCTTCATCAAGTTCGAATGATCAATCACTATAGGGGCCGTCACATTGCCAAAAATACGCGCGATCCTCGGTCGATCTCAAAATCGGGCGACCTTTCGGCGATCCCGAAAATCGACGAAACATCGGGCGTACTACTGTCGTAAATGTCGTTTAGAGCTCGCCGACTCGTCGGCCGATCGATTTTCGTCCAATGTGACGGGCAAATGACCTTACGGACACTTGACTTCAGCAATTGGGCAAAAGTGCCGGGAAGTTTATGATCAGTATGTTGAACATAACCTACCTGGGACGCATTGCTTCACAAATCCTTTCAGGACAAACTCCTTACAAGACTTGCCTTGTATGACGTACTGCTTACCCTGTGGGCGATAACAGCACTGTCATACGAAAGACCAAAGGTACAAAAGCTGCGCTCAGCGAAGGGGCTGTATTCCACATCGAAGGGGCACCAAATATCTGGTATGTAGGTAGATTTGACAGAGATGTACACAACTTAATGCAAATTATGCAAAGGAGAACTTGCTTTGCATAATTAATAAGGAAATTCTGTAGCTCCAATGCTTTACATAATATATAGGACTTTGATACATGTAACGTATATAATCTAAGGTAGGTGGAACATAACAGGTAGTAATTATGAATATAAGGACACAATTCTGCGAAAATGCTATGATTCCTTCGTGGTGAATGATTGGAATTTCATACTTGTGACATGTGTAAGTTAATTGAAGGGTAACTTTACCGCATATGTCTTGTTAATGTGGAGGTCATTCGCATAATTGATGATGAAATGTTGAATGAAACATTGCCAAAGGATAGGGCTTTCACATATGAAATATATGTAATTTGAGTTGACAAATCCATAAATCAAAATAGGCTATGATAATTACAACCTAATTTCCATAATCAATTAGACAAATAGAAAAACATTTACAAAAGCTTTAAATATTTCATGGAGGTATGAGGTCTCCGCATTCTTGTTTTTGAAAGAAGTTACCTTCTTGTAATCCTGGATGACCTTGAGCTTGATATTTCCCGTCCCAGTCTCGTTCAGATTCTCGGTTAGTGCTAATTTCTGGTTGTTGAAGTCGTAGGATATCTGTCAACCCAAATACAATATAGAGGTAACGGTTAGTCTTGGTGAACTTGGTGTGGCATGACGTGACATGGTATTATCAATATCAAGATGCACTGCACAAAATCCATTCTTTACGCACAGCTTAAAGCAAGCGTAAAGGTTCCGTTTCGTCATTTGTGTGTACCTTTACGCAAGCTTTAAGATGTGCTTAAAGATAGGATTCTGTACCGAGTATGCAGACACTTGTGTAACGTTACATGGTAATTACAGCAGAATTCAAAACATTTTAAACTCATCCTGGTTCCTGACTGATTCTTAGTCTTTGTACAAGGAAAAATACTTGTCAGGAGTTCAAAGGTCTCGTAGAATTTAGCCGGGGAGCCAGCAGGAATTGAAGGTCGACATGGGGGAATTCAGGAAGCGGAGGATTGCCTGAAATCTCCGATTTCTTGTTCTTTCTACATGTACATTCTACTTTTCACCTGGATTGTCCCGTCCACGGTTCCTAACTTGTCGTCCACCAAGAAACCCTGTAGCTCTTGTACTGAGCCCTCCCATTGGTCAGGAGTGCAGCACGGCTTCTGTCCCACACACAGCCCCAGTAGGGTAGACAGCACGACCACAACCACCTGCATAATGTAGCCTCGCCCAGGCCTTCCTAAGGGGGTGTGGATAGTGGAATTCCGGTAGCTAACGGTAGCTAACGGTAGCTAACGGTAGCTAACGGTAGCTAACGGTAGCTAACGGTAGCTAACGGTAGCTAACGGTAGCACATAAGCAAATACACAACAAAAAGACTAAATGAAATGGTTACAGAATGAAATCTCCGAATTCTGCATTGGTACAGGAGGGAAGCTAAAATCTTCAAACGTTTGCTATGAAGTTGGCAGGAACCAAAGCAAGCTAAGAAAAGAAAGATGCCAGCTCTGTTCGTCGTAGTCTTCCAAGTCATGAAACCCTCTTATAGACAATATCCCTAAGTTTATGCGATAGATAAATACCTTTGCAAATGGCGAGTTGAAAGAACTGTGCCCTCTCTCAAGTCGCTACTCGTGACTGTATATAAAGATACTGTTCATTGACCCGAGAAAACAAATAGGTTACGTTTGACTAAGGAGTAATCATTGACACAGGTTGTAGGTTAGATGGCAGAGGTGACTGACGGCAAAAATGCTTGGAGACTAATAAGAATTAGCCCAATGTTGTGGCCTAAATTTTAATTGCTTTGTTTCCCAACTAGTACTTGCGAAATGGCAAAATCTGGGACCGAGAGAGGCTGCCTTAACTAGATACAGCTTCTCGAGTTATGCTGAACACACGATACAATTAACAAATGCATAAAAAGCCCGTTGCAGTACCGTTGGAAAAAGTCAGGTGGGAAAACTCAAAAAGTCTTACCGCTTATTACATCTATTCAAGCTAATAGAAAGGACACAATCATGTATATCAATCAACCATTTTCTTCAGACATGTGTCAGACATTGCCATAAAAGTATTTTCTGAGGCACAACACACCACCATTGACACATTAAAAACACCTCAAATTTCTAGATCCATTCAAGGATGGACAGTTCTTTTAATTGCCATTCATGATCAGTGTTGAATGGAGAAGTGTTTTTGCATCACACTAATTATACTTTCATTGTTACATCTAAGTGTGTCCTGGCATTCCTGTCCTGACTGGGAGAAACCTGTCCTGACTTGGAGAGTTCTGTCCAACCCAGACCAGAAGAGGGCTCAGCAAACTAGTTGACTTGAAGACGCAGCGAAGTGAAGAGTCTTCACAGGTGAGACATTGCTTTACAACATCTTACTTTTAGATGTGTTATACAACCCCAGTCTATACTAAAAACTATATTTTAACGATCAAACACAACCTTTTATGGTATGTAAAAATCGATAATCTTGAGAAGAAAATGTATGCATCTTTAATCTAGCGTCACAACTTTAATACGACATACATGTACTTGGCGCCCATTTTTGGCATGTTGTCCACCCACAGAGGACAACAAATTTTTTTTTCTGAAATCAGGCAAAAATCAATGTCATCCATAAAAATTACTCGCTGTGGCCTAACGCAAGATCCGGTTGACGAATCGTCGTGACTTAAGTGATGCTTGACATAAATAGATGACAATTATATGATCAACTGATATAATTCATGCAAATTAGAATCTTTACATAATCAATAAGAAACATTGACCATTCGTCAGTCGTATTCATTTGACAAAGGTACGAGGTCGTGGAACTCTTGTTTTAATGAGTATCTTTAATCCCATTTCATAATTTTAAACATCAAAATGACAGCACACCGACAAAACAATATAAACATATTCACATTTGTACACAAGACACAAAACAAATTCTGACTGTATCTTATGATAAATCTAGACTCATCAAACTTCCAATCAAACCATTGCTGTGTGAGAACAAAAATCACATTTCATCATGTCGACCATGTACAGGTGAATTGTATATTGACATCCAGACATTGTTGTGAATATCAGACTGTTAAAAATCTTCATCAGAGTATTCTACGTAATGAGGGGACTAACATAATAAATTTTGTGACAAATACATAGTAGTTACGTTGGTTCTGGTGGAAAACACTCTGATAACTCTCTCATCTTTAGCATGCAATATATGAAGTTAAACATTGTGTTTCCCATGTTTCTTTCCCATTGCTACTCTCTAGAAAGATGTATCAAGACATTAAGATAGCCTTACCGTATTAATATATTCATATACATGTATAGCTAAATCACATATCTTGTACATGTATCATTCCTTTAGATTTTCACGCATGAATAAGAAGAAAGTGGTACGCTCAAACTATGGTACAAGTACCCGTTTGTGATCCGATATCAACGTAAATACAACTCAACCACCTCTATTCTAAATAATTTACACTTTCAGTTTCAAATATCAAACTTCCCAACCAAGAAAACAAACATTAACTAATCATTTATACAATGATACCAATTCTTAAATCCTCTTTCGTTTCTTTTTTACAGAGCCTCTACCTAACAAACCGCAACGTTAACATTCCATTGTGAAAGATGAAACAAACACCAAAGTCAGAATAGACCAATCCTAAAGCCCGCCCAAATCCGTCAAAACATAGAAATTCAAATATTTGACGGACATACAGCCACTCTCTCATTGGCCGAACCACTAATTGCCATTCGCTCATTGGTTGAACTGCTAATTATGATGGACATTCAAGATCGGTCTATTGGACTTGGAGAACAAAAACAAAGAATACAGACATGCAACATAGTGTGGACACTTTGCAGCATTTTGTATTGACAAAGTTGGGCTAATATAATGTAATATAAGGCCACACCAATTTAATTTGTTGGTTCTCGGATTCGCCTCTTCATTTTTTTCTGATTTGCAAAAAAAAGAAAAAAATTCTGGTTCTGAATCAACTCAAAAATGCTCATATTTTGTTTCCAACAGTTAAAAAAACTCCTTTTCTTCCTAGTTGTTACAGTTGTTACATCTACCAACGCAGTGGTTTGATTAAAAGTTCAAAATTCATTGTTTAAATTTTAACCCAGTCTTTTGTGTTGACTTCATGGCACCTATTCTAGCATTTGGGGCTATAATAGGATGCCCAGGCCTGTTTTTATTTTTTTTTTTTTTCGCCCTGTCGCTTCATATTTTTTCTGAAAAAAATCCGAGAAGCAACAAATAAAATTGGTGTGGCCTAATGGCACGAACAGTTTTACTAACTAGCTTTTGGAGCACCCTTAAGAGAAAAGTTTACACCATATAATAATATACGCTAAAAAGCTGTATTCTTGTTGGACAGACGTGTCAAACTACAACTAGCAATATTAACGAGCAGGGCTAAGGTGATTATGTTCTGTAGTAGCTATGTACTGACAGCATTATGTAACCATAATCGATGTTGTATTGTTAGTAATGCAGGTGTTAGTTGTTGATATACATATCAGATATACCAGTATCATGCATAAAATGAAACAATGACGTGAACAATCTAGCAGCTAATTTGATAAACACTATTCTGTTATGCCTAATACATCAGACATTTTAACAACAATATTTTGTGAAAGGACTGCTGTAGTTTTTGATTGATGTTTAGAAGCTACCTTTACATGTAGAAGATGCAATGCTTCCAATTTTCAGCTTTACCAAATCCAATCACTACTTTTATATCAAACCCAACTCTAGCATGCTACTTATCGGACCAAAACAACACTGGTCAATATAAATTAGTATAAAGTACAGAATTAGTAGTATCTGTGAAGTTAGTAATAGTGAAGTCATTGTTTCAATCGTTGTGAATGCCTTGCCTGGCAGCAAGGTTATTACAAACTCCTGCCACTGGTTGTCATTAGTCTACTGTGCTAAACTATAATGAGACGGGATTCATACAACTCCACTGGTCACCAAAATTCAAGAAGATGATTGTCTGGACTTAAGAATGGCAACAAAACACTGCTGCAAGATTTGGTAAAGACCTTGAGGGTCCAAAAGTGGCATGGTTAGGAATATCCGAGTTCCATACCCCGCGTTTTGCTCAGAGTGGTCATAACATCATTTTCAAAGACACTAAGTACATCCACTGACACTAGAGACAGTAGCGTAGTCCAGTGGTTAGCGACTCTTCCTCTTGACCTCGAAGTTGGGAGTTCAAACCCCGGCTGTTATCACTTTCCTAGCATGCATGCTACTGGAAAGGAACAGGGCGTTAAGCTATGGTCCACTGTTCATTGTGCTTTTGGAAAAGAACTAGGGGAATTTCGTTGGTACAATGAACCTGTAAATACTGTACATAGCGTCTGTCTTCCCTGTTATGACCAGTGGAAGATTAGCTGGTTCGAGTCGCTCTTGAGGGTATATGAATCCTGTCTCAGAAGGTTCCGGGTCAGAGTTTAATTCTGACCAGAGTCCAATTAAGTGCGCAGAAAATCGCCGGAAACATGACTTTGTTTGTTATGTTTTGGTCGCGATATCCCTAATATCGTAATAGCTATGTACATATCTTTTTATTTTCTGAAAAGCCTGTTAATTGTAGCCTTTATAGGTGGCGTAATGTTGGTGGTCCAGCGAAGACTTCCTGGTATCAGTCCGCGCGGAAGGTCGTGTTGCCTTTTCGCCTGATTACCGGGATGGTGCGTTCTATGTGCGCTGTGGGTGTGTTTGGGTCATCGAAGGTAGCGGTAAACTTATCGCATCGATTTTAATTTTTCCCCATTTTTCGGAAACATTAGGTACTGAGCTTCTTCCTGTAGTAAGCCGTTACCCTGGGAAAACTCGTTTTTTCCATGCAGTCATGTGTGAAAAATGACGAAAAAAAGGACCCTTTACGTAATAATGTACTTTTTTAGGCCTTGTTTACTCCTAAATACACCGGGCGCAGAAAATATCAATCAAGTGTATTGATAAGCGGCATGGCACCCCTTTCAAACAGATTAATGAAAAATCCCGACCCGCGTTTATTACAGACATGATAGCCCGGCGGGCTTAGGGTATCAAATTTGCTACGAACACAGAAGAAAACTCTGGTCCGAGACCAGAAGTGAACATAGTGAAGACTACAGCTGCAGCTGTTCCGTGCAGGTGACTGGTGACTAATAAGCTGCAGCTGTTCCGTGCAGGTGACTGTCAGGTGACTACTGGTGAAGAGCAGCTTGTCTCATCTCATGCACAACACACGCCTTGTAGCCATCCCAACCCTCATGCTTGATCAGATGACTCTGCAACACCAAATGCACAAAGACGTTACCAATGTGAAACTTTCAGTTACTACAAACCAGGAATAGAAAATTGGTAGCCAAATAGTACTCTCCAAGCAGATCTTTTGGTGGCTGCAAGACAGTATCAAACTGGCCAGGCTAGGCAGTATCCATTTGAGAAGACAGAATCCATTTGGCTGGCATAAAAAAACATACCAGTGCAATAAAGAAGGCCAGATAAAAATGTCTAAAAACATGTCAAAAAAGCGCCAAAGCTTGGAGAGTAGCCAAATGGCTACTTCAGTGTGCTAAAGGGTAAAGCACTCAAACTATGCATTGGTTATGGGAGAAGTCTACATAGCAGAAGGCTAAAAAAGCACCAAAGGGATAGCATGCAAGCATGTTTCAGCACCAGGGACAGAGCCTAGTACACATATACCACAAAAATCATTGTAATTAGTACATGTCTGCCACACGATTCTCTGGGAAGAAAAACATCACCTTATTAGAGTGAATCAAACATCATTAACAGTGTTATTGTCGTGCTCACAGCCATTTCTGTAATGAAAGACACGTGATGAGGACAACCTATCAAACACACAAGAGTTTTGATACTGTACAATCAACAGTTGTGAGCATATTATACAAGCCATATAGCAGACCTTCACCAATGCTGTTACACACATGTACTTCTCTCTTTCACTCCTGTTGTAAAGTTCACAGACCTTTCAGTGAGGTCAGTACATTTCAGAGAGTTTGTGTAAAGAAAACTTTCTTCTTCTTTATATAATCCATTCCTCATTCATTCTGGCAACCATAACTAACTCCTTCATATATCCTCCTGTTAGATATCCCTCCACTGAATCATAAAACTCCATCATTTTTCCAAGTTAACAGTTCTTCCATCTTGCGCTTTTCCATGACATTCCTCAGAAGCCAACTTGACAATTAACATACTAGCTTCAATACCCTATAGCATTTGGCACATGTTTCCCTAAGATGTGACTTTTAGATAACAACTTTAATGCCATTATGTACTGTTTATCCTCCAGTAAAGCTAAGAGATATTTTCATACATTCCATCCATCCAATCATGTAAAGCTGACTTTGTTGCTGTCTTCAAAAACTGACCTGAAGTCAGGTAATTCCTGCATAGTATGCAATAACTGAATGCATGGTAAAATTCAAAAAGATGTAATATAAGATAAGCATGATAATAATAGAGTAGCAAAGTTGCATTTTGCTTGATGTCAGTGAGATAAACTCCCAGCAAGGCTTGTACGGTTTGAACATTTATTAAGAGAAATATCCCCCGCTGTGTCTTCGTGACTGCTGGTCGTACTGCCACCATTTCATCAGTGGGTTTCTCTTCACCTTCTTCTTAATGCAGGAGGCAAAACTGGACCAGTCATCGGCATAGTCATAGTCTTCTGCGGGCTGGGATCATTGTGGAAAGTTTGATTAAGAAAGACGTAAGAACATGAAAGGAGCATTCTAAGGGATTTAGACTTCCTTGTGAGTCATAGATACCATTAAAGGCATCCAATGCAATTTCAGGGAGGTACATGTAAAACTGGATTTTTCAAAGTCAATTTTCTGGTCATTCTTTCAATATGGTAAGTTGTATCAACCCTATACCATAGCACACTGATATCTGTGAGGCAAAAATGCGATGTCGCTGATGGAAAACGGTGTTTCGTATCATAAATAAAAAGACTCCTCATGTAGCTTGTTTGGGGCTATTTCAAACATTTCTGGTATGAAATGATGACGAAAATGTGCCAAGAAAAGGCAGTAAATGTCAATATCAGACAGATTTCCTCATCTTGAATATTGTTTGCCACCTTGAAATTGCATTGGATGCCTTCAAGTTATCTGGTTCAACTGTACATTTTTTGTTCCTGATTCTACATAAGTTTAAGAGAAGCTAAAATCTGATCGATGAGCATGAACTAGGACAGAGTTTAAAAAAACAAACAGAAAACTGAATATGGTGATCTGTTTATAAACTCTTTGTATCTACATGTAAGATGGTCCAAAAATAAGGCATAGTGGGAGAAGTGCAACTTTCAATCATATTAAACAACAATTTCAACTGAAGATAAAGGTGGTATGTGCAACAAGCGCAGCTTCACTGCAACACAGTAAACTTTATTCTGCAAACACACCAGAAAAAACACAAGAAGGTGAGTGCAACCAAGCACCGCAGGTAAGTTATCAGCTGTTAACATTGACAATTAACACAGGTTAGTTTGCTGTTTGGTTAGTGAATGGCACACAAAACAAAAAAGCTCAATGGTTCAGGCTTTTTGGGCACCTGTTGCTCAATGCCTTTCTTGACTCAGTCAGACTTCTGTAGAATTTTATTAAAAATTTCACTTTGATCTAAGCTATGAGCATGTCAGCAGAATGTACTGTGCCTGCACAAAACCTGTAACATATTGTGCATAGAAGTTCAGCAGAACATCTCATTTAAGGTCATATTTGCGTATTTAAGGATGAAATCCCGTCAATAGTTTTCAAATGTTGTGTCATAAAATATATTCTCTGCAACATTCAAAATTCTGATACAACGTTGACAAAACATCCAGCAAAAACCGTGAAAAATCTGGGTTTCACACAGGCGCAGTACGTTCTGCCAACGTGCTTGAGCTATGTAGGTTCAGCTCAGCTCAAAAGCAAGAATTTGAGAATTTGACACTTTTGAAAAACAACCTACACATAAGCAGGGTGTTCAGAAAGCCTGTCCATATCAACTAAGGCAGGAATGCTTACTGATGTGGCTAGGGTTGGACATGGTAGGAGCGAGGTGCAACACTTAAGCTGTAATCACATCTTTAAGACAAGTCTTGTAGCCTTCCCAGCCGTGGTAAGTCTCAGCCTTTTTCTTCTGCACACATGTAGGGACAGGAGATATATTACATACATTATTATTAATAACAACTAAAGCTGCAAGGATACATGTAACTCTTGCGGAAGATGTGTCCAACAGGGCTGTTGTTTGATATGTATATACACAATGTACTTCATTTCTTCAGATACTCTCAAATGCTCATACTATTCAAACTTTACTACGGGATAAAATACGGAGATTACTTAATATGCATATTTCGAGTGACATCCATCACTCTTCTTCAGCAACACTAGAATGAACTAGCAGAACTAGTCAACTCTTATGTCATTTAAAACGTCCAAAAGTAATCTCCATATTTCAACCAGCAGTAGAGTTTGAACTGTCTATGAGTATATATCGTCTAGTACATATACCTGGATGTCTAACCTTCATTTTTGTACTGTCAAATGCTTTAATCTGATAGACGAAAGGATTTGCAATTTTATAGTATAATGATGTCTTATGATGAAAACTTGATTCAGCTGTACTCACTCCTTCTGTAACAAATATATGAGAGTTTTTCAAACTACATGTACTAGCAATTTGGCCACAATGATTATCATGCCTGAATGCTTTGTTCGAATGGTGACATGGATAATGTATTTGGGATTGTTATAGCAGCATTGGGACAAAACAAATGATATTCCAATGGCTGCTATTAATGTGGTAAAACAAATTCAATGACACTGGAAATGATCTGTCATGATCAGGAGATGAGAATAAGTACACATGATTGTATTGATTCTGGCGTCTGCTCTATCTAAATAGATGTGCATTTGATTTCCTTTTTAAAAGTTGGTTACAAGCCTTGTTTGACACATGTTTCCAGGGGGTCACGAATAAAGCAACAGACGTTTTCATCACAGGGCTCAAAATACTTTTTTCTGCATACCCGCACTGGTGCAGGTAACATTGAAATTTACCTGCCCCAGACAAATTTTACCTGCACCACTCAGAATATAGGAAGTATGGATCATACTAAAAACTGTTCAGAAACCATTGCCATTACACGTCAGATGTTGTGACAGTCAATACAGCTAATGAAAATCCACATACACCCACATTTGTATATAAACCCAATACATGGACTGGTGCAGGATAGGTGCAGGTAGACATCAGAAATACATGTACCTGCACAGCTCCAATTTTACCTGCACTAACCTGCATATGCAGGTGGTATTTCAAGCCCTGCATCAATTATTTGTATTCAATGAATACATAATGGCATGTAGATGAAGATGGACACTCAGACACAGGGGTGCTTGTCTAGAGGCAACATGGCATTACTTCTACTTAGTAGTCTGAAAAAGCATTATAATGTAATGCAACTACAATTAGCATACGGTGTCATCTGACAACATCTACAAGCTCACACACACTGTGCCTAAGCCACAGACACTTGGTGTGGTTTGCAAGAAATGGGAAAATCCTATTATGACCTGGAAAGTCATTGACAATGTGGTGCAGTTTGACAATTTGTGTTGACGAGACAGTTTATCTCCAAATGTCAGAAGAAGCTATGTCTTTTATCCTTACTTTAGGTTTCTTCTTTTACTTGATAATATATATACAAACAAACAATGTAACTAAGTAATATGCCTTGCACTTATCCTGTAAGATATAAGACCCCGTAAATAGTGCAGGTGGTAAGGTCTACAGTAATTTTATTGCTTGTACAGGTAGGTTTTCATGATCAATTGCACACCAGAAGACATGGGAGCTCCTAATTCTTTGTCTAAATCTAAGTCTCTAAGTTTAAATCTCCAAGTCTAAGTCTAAATTTAAGTCTCTAAGTCTAGGTCTAAGTCTAAATCTAAGTCTCTAAGTCTCTAAATCTAAGTCTAAATCTAAGTCTCTAATTCTAATTCTAAGTCTCTAAGTCTAAGTCTAAATCTAAGTCTCTACGTCTAAGTCTCTAAGTCTACGTCTAAGTCTTTAAGTCTAAGTCTGAATCTTTGCCCTGAGCCCTTGCTGAACTTACCCAGAATACCCAGTCTAAGTCTACATCTTTCCTCTGAGCCCCTGCCGAACTCACCCTGAATCCCCGGTGGATGCGGTCCTTCATGACGCTGATGAACTCCTTGTGGCTCAGCTTCCCGTCTCCGTCCTCGTCAAAGATCTGGAACACGGTGTTGATGACGTGGGGCGCCAGGTCGATCCCTGTCGACACCTTCACCGCTCTCTTGAACTCCGCTGTAAAGCATTATACAAGCCTCTTAAAGGGGAATTATGTAACATTTTTGCACCAAAAATCTTTAGTCCAAAATCTTCTTCTGATCGTAATTCACTTCGGAATCCACTTTTCAACATATTCTTACAATTATCTCACATTTCTGGCATCTATGGATGGCGCTCAAACAGCCCACATGACGCACACTCAGTTTGTGGCACCACCACAAACTAACAGAATGCCACCTGAAACATCTGACTGTTTAAAGGATTTATCCAGTTGCATGATTTATTTAATTTGTATTAAATATTATGACATTGTTGACTTCATCATTTGATAGAGGCAGGATCTTCGAATTCTGAAAAAATATAATGTGAACTCTGTTGCATATCAATTTCAGCTTATTCTGGAAAATAATTTAAAAGACTATGAAAACATACCTTGCTCCACAGGCTGGTTAGCAAACGTGTACATTTGCATGGCAATGGCAAAGTCATCTAGATTGTTCAGGAACTGGAAAAAGGGCTTGAACTGGTCAAAGGTGATCCCCTGTAAAATGGACACAAAATCAAAGTCACATCCATTCAAAATCTCATCACATTTACACAGCGTTGTGGTTATTACAGCAGTTATTAGTACACTAACCTAACAAGTGATGCACCAAGCTTGCAAACGCAGGAAAGATGCCGCAGTACTAATAAACTGTTACATTTTGTATTTCCACCTACAATACTTATTTCTAAGGAAAACTATGGCAAAGCAGGCTCAAATAAAGGTGAGAACAGAAAACATATTTTGCATATTAAGTATTTCATCTCCGCCCCTCACCAAGTGCTGCGAACCCAAGCTTAACTCCAAGCCTTTACTTGGTGGCCCAAATGATACAGAGGGCTAAAGAGATTGATCACCCTTTGTTTGAATTTCTTTTCAAGACTTCCCCCAGCTCCTTCTTTCACAACATGTTCACCATCTACTGTTGTTCCAGCCTCTGGCTAGTATATAAAATTGTTGATAAGTGACAAAACTTTATGACAGACTCTTTACCATGCATGAAAAAATTACTAGAAGTCATGTATAGAACCCTCTTTTACCTATTGACAAGCAATTATTAAAACATTGAATGCCATGTATTGTTTTATTGGCTGATTGTTTTCTAATGCACTGATGTTTCTCTGTCAATTGAAGAAAACAATGAATATCACACAATCCATTTCGAGTGTGGATGTAATTCGGATCAGAAATGAGCATTGTGAATGCATTTGTCAATCATAGATAATTTCTGAAGAATTTGATGCTCAAACTGATTCATTTTTTTGAGTGTGAAGTTGTGAACTGAGTGAGGTCTAAGTCTCTCATGACGTGCTTTTTTCTCATGTCATTCGTTTACCCCCCCTCCCTCGCAACTTCCTACCTCCCCACTTTCTTCTGCTCCCACTTTTCCCCGCTGCACCTTCGCAACTTCCTACCCCCCCACTTTCTTCTGCTCCCACTTTTCCCCGCTGCACCTTCGCAACTTCCTACCCCCCCACTTTCTTCTGCTCCCACTTTTTCCCCGCTGCACCTTCGCAACTTCCTACCTCCCCACTTTCTTCTGCTCCCACTTTTCCCCGCTGCACCTTCGCAACTTCCTACCTCCCCACTTTCTTCTGCTCCCACTTTTCCCCGCTGGCATCCAGTTTAACACCACCCACGCGAGGCATATATTTACCCTTGTAATAAATTAAAATATGAATTAACCCTGTTGAAAAGACCACTGTGACATCATCTCCACCAACCTTCTCCTCCGGGATACGGTCCTTGAGTCGCTCGATGATTGCGTCGTGTGCAGCGTCAGGAAGATGCGTGTAACGCAGCAGGATCTGGGCAAACTCGATCTCCGAGATGGTCGGCATTCCGCGGGCAAACTCCAGGAAGTAGACAGGTTAAGGAGAAGAGGGGAGGTTTACAACAAAAAGAATCACAATCCTTAACAATCAAGAAATGGACTAAATGACATATTTCATCTATAATCAAGAACATTACAAAATGTATCTATCTCCACTGACCACAGATTTTTTTGGATATCAAATTCAAGATCACCAATACCATGTTCTATCATTTTAGAAAACTCCTAAACTTTAGGCAAAATTGTTACAAGTCTTGCTATTTGAGTATAAACTATATTTAACAACATTGCTAAATGCCCCTCAAATTTCACTACAGAGCCATGACCACTCTTAACCCTGTATTTAGATGTTAATATGACTACATTTCATTCGTAGTTGCATATGTATGTAATATGGCTTTTTGTGAACACTGTGTTGTCTCTGAGTATAACAAAGATAACAAAGGATATCTCCAGCTCTAGAATCTCAGTCTGCAGATTGTCCATGAACCTGTGGGCACAAAACAAAGAGGAAGATGAGACATTTCCTTAAATACAACTTGTTTGTGACAATTGTACGTATTTTTATGATTATAAAAGACTTTCGATTTCACAAAACTGGCTTTGTACAGTAGAAAACTTTCTTAAAAAATGTTCCTAGTCTCTTCTAGAAAAACAACAACCTTGTTTTGCATAGAAAAGACACAGTTTGTACCAGGTCTTTCATCTTCACAAAGCTGCCTTTATACAGTACAAAACTTTTCAAAAATGGACCACAGTCTCTTCTACAAAACCTACATTATTTTGCACATAAAAGATGCAGTTTGGGCTGGTTGAAGTCTCTAAAACCAGTCTTCTTCTTCTTCATACACAGTCCCACAGACACACACACACCTTCATCTACAGTACTTCATTCTTATTGCTCCCCCACAATATCTTTCTCTCTTGTCTAAAGGTTCACATCAGTTTTAATAGCATCAAAGGAAGCTTCTTACTTGTAAAATTCTTGGAAGTTGAGGTCGTCTATGCCCTTGACACCAAACAGGTGCACCAGTAGTGTGGTATCCTGCACGTTTCCATCTGCTAACAGCTGGTGGGGAGGGGGGCAATACAACCTGTCAGAAACACTTCTCTAACAAGCCAACATGTAGCTGTACACAGCAGCTGGCATGACCTAGTCTTGTTTCTTACATCTGTATTCATTTTTCACACCTACATGTACCAGCACCATTGACCACCAAGCTAAGAGTATATCAAAATTCCTTAAGTACTGTAAACCATGGCCACTCACTGGTAGAGCTAAAATGTCACATTCAAAACTTTCTGACCTTAAAACCTGTTTGTTATAGGTATTTATTAAAAAGGTTGTTAATTGAGACCTATGAAATCATAACCGTACACTTACATCTTATTATATTCCACTGACTGACTGTTTTTAATGCTGTGCACAGATGTTGACTTTTCCATTTTAGAGCAACCTTTAAGTTTTAACTGCTTGATGATTAAATTAATACAACAAGGCTTAGCCTTAGTTCACTTTTAGTACCTTAGCAACCATATGTTCAATTCTGATAGCTCCTTGTAACCTTAAATAAATAGCATATTCTTTTTATTACTCTTGGAGCACTGAAGCCAACTGATCTAAGCTGAGATCTCTCGGAGAATGTAGGAGATGAGGAGGTCTGAAAATAAGTATGATTAGCAAAGGGAATGGCATGGGCATGGTAAAGTACAGTACAGTACAGAAATTGGCATGGCATTACCATACAAAAGTGACATTATATCATAACTGTATAGGAGATCCTCTAGTCTTAAAAGCCATCGTGTCAATGCAACAGTATCTCATAGATCAAGGTGCTGCCATGGTAACAGTACATAAGTCACCATGGCAACTGTGTAACCATGGTAACAGAACTACACTAACCCTGGGACCATATATAGCAGGAGATGCCATGACAGTCATGAGAATGTATACACTAAAACATGCAAGCTATGGAATCTATGGAACAGCCAGGCTCGTAGCAATTTTTTTTACAAAAATGAGTTTTTTCGTTCTACACATTAGCTACTTATCATAGTGCAACTCATTTCAAAGTACATACAAGACTTCAAAAATCAGCCACACTTGAACAAAATACCAGACGAGTGAAAAGTTCAGATTTTTTAAAACAGTTCCTAAATCAAACATTAGTGCAATTTTTTGTATAAACTTCCCGTTTCCTAGCAATTCCAGAGACTTAATGTGCACCTCAGAGCCAGTCTTCTACACATAATTCTACGAGTTACAAGGCTTAGCAAAGACTTGTAGGCAGCAGATGTAAGAGTGGAATACAGGAAAGCAGTACATGCATGTAAAATCATGGAGGAGTGAAGGCAGTTGGCCAGAGACCATGACCAGAGAACACAAAATGTAGGAGGTTCAAGAACAGAAAGAACTCAAGAGGTAAACCTTGCAATACTTCAGACAACTGTTAAAGGATTAATATTGTTTCTTTCTTTCTTTGAAAGACCAATTCAGTCAAACTATTGTTTATACTGTTGTCCGATTGTACAGTTCGCCATAAAGAGTGAAAAATCAGTGTTGACCGAAATTTTACCTGCTATACAATTAAGACGATAAAAACAATAAATTAAAGACACTTAGACTAGCGTGAAAGTTCAACTTGGTAAATTACATAATGATAAATAAACTGTTCTCCAGCTCAAAAGAAATTGACTTCCGACGAATTTTGAACAAGTGCTGACGTCACACGTGCGGAAAAATCATGTGCCTAAAGCACTTGGGTCAGATAGCTGATGAAGACATGCAGATTCGGTTGAAAATTCTGGTAAGTTAATTTCTTTCGAGTTGGAGAACAGTTTATTTCTCATTAAGACACTTAGATGTACATCCTAATTATGAAAGGCCTTCTACTTCAACATAATGAAATTCATGGCAATCTAGAATGTTAAAGATTGGAACATTTTTATGCAGTAATTAATATGTGAACTTGAAAACTGAGGCAGAGGATGTAAAAGAACCCATGATGTGCATGATGCAGGGTTGTGTGCATGAAACTGAAGGCCAGCTGTGTGGGGTAATATGCCATTAAATTTCTACTTCTTTTGGACTAACTCTTCAGCCTTAAGACTCAGACATTCAATGTATACTGAACAATATTGTGAGATATATAGAAGTTCACAACTTTGTGCTAAATGTTCAGTATGGTTACATGACTCTCGAGTCTTACCCAGTGAAACATAAATTGAAATGATCATCATGGAGTTTTAAAGGACTGTACATTTTGACACACAGTCTTCAATTCAGAGAGCGACTGCACAAAAAGTAACCCAATTTTTGAGTGATTTTTCAACTGAGATTTTCACCATTATTGTACATTGCTGCATTTACTGGACAATTATAAACACCCTTGTGGCTCATCAAAGAATAGTAGTTTTTCACAGCATCTACATAGTAATAGTAAATGCCTCTTATAGCAATGAATTGCTATAATGTACAGTATAGTAGAACTGAATTCACCACATGTAAAAGTAATGGCTGTGGCATGCATGCAAGGGTAAAACTTACTAACAGCCGCTACAGTAGAATCTGATGTGTGTATGTGTGAAATACCTGTGCTTCCTTCTGTCTGCCCTGCATGGAAAATGGCAACATCAGTGGTCGTGTTCACAGTTTGTAACACAATGTTCTGCCTGGGCACTCAAACCCAGGCACTTCAGTATTACAGAAGTGTGCAAAAGTCTGCATGCATTACATGTACTTTTCACAACTGAGAGAGTTTGTAATACACAACTTCAAAAATTACTAATAACAAGAGAAACTTTGAAGGAAAACCAAAGGATAGTTTTCAAACATCCATGCAATTTATCAACATTTACGTCTCAGAAAATGTATTCAGCCTGCAAGCAAATATTGCAAAACTGTTCAACTTCTCAACAATTGATGCAAGAACTTTCAAACACAATTGACCATCATGGACGAACATTATAAGCATAACTATCAAAGTGTGCAGTTGTCATCAAACCATGCTAACGTCTCGTAAATTCTTTTCAGGTGGGAAAGGGGAGAGTCCAAGCAGGCTAACAGAAAACTGTAATAACTTAAGGTGAGACTTGTTGTCTTGTCTGAGTCACTTCTGTACCACAGTTTGTTGGAGGTGCATAGGAAGGTAGGCAGTCGTAACGCATGCCATTCTCTCTCTCCGTAGTCAATTGAACAAGGTTGTACAAAAGTATCGGTGGAGTGCAAGGTCAAAAAGTCAAGGTGCAGATAGAATAAGAAGGGAAAAGGATCGGCACAAACCTCCAACACAGCCAGGGTATCCTGATAGATAAACAATAGATGCAAACAAGATGCAGAAATTATTCCCACAACACGGGTGACCAGCGCAGTGGATGCCTCCGTTAAAGGTGGCAGTTAGTGAGTCAGAAAAGCACAACACAGGGACGAACGACTTTATGAAAGCGGTGGAAAGCACACACCACGCACACGAGGGAACAAACTTCACAGGATCATTGAAATGTGAGTCTTGTTAGTAGGAGAGCCTTTGGACAGCTTCCTTAAGCCTTGTGTTTTGGTCCGACCAATAAGTGCAAAATAAAACATATTTAACAGTCTTTTGTAAGGATAACTGTTACTGTTAGCAAGAAAATATTCAAATAAGCAACTACACCTGAATTTTGTTGGATTACTAATAACAAATTCTTCCTGTTAAATGACACCGACTGCTTCACATGCTTCAAACCATGCATTATTATCAACTCAAAAATAAAGTTGGTCATGTTGTTAAGAAATTATTCAAAACCACAAACATAATACTGGGTTAGTCTTGTTATCATTTTCATGCAAAATATCATTCATACAACTAGTCTGATTACTTTGAACAGCATTTACCATATAGTTGCTGTAACTCAACTGTTAGTAGTTGCACAGGTTGGTCAGCCCCAAACAACAAGACTTATGGCGTGCTGCTAAAGGCACTCTGGGATACATACATATCTCTGTATGGCACTCACGCCCTCCGCCTCCTCCTTCGCCTTTCTCTTGTCGTTTTTCTTGCGGAAAATCTCCTGGAGCTGACAAGTGAAATAGACATTTCTTACACAACAGGAAATTGGAGATTTCAGAAAGTATGCATCCCTCGGTATATAGTAGC
Source organism: Branchiostoma floridae x Branchiostoma japonicum (assembly GCA_013266295.2). NCBI lineage: Eukaryota > Metazoa > Chordata > Leptocardii > Amphioxiformes > Branchiostomatidae > Branchiostoma > Branchiostoma floridae x Branchiostoma japonicum. The sequence continues at coordinate 5,387,856 of CM023827.1, read as the reverse complement.
GTGCGTAGTCCAGTGGTTAGCGACCCTGCCTCTGGACTAAGAGGTTGGGAGTTCGAATCCCGGCTGTTGTCGCTCACCCGACATGCACGCTACTGGAGAGGGTCGCAGTCCTTAGGACGGGACGTTAAGCTGTGGTCCACCGTTCATTGTGCTTGTCGAAAAGAGCTAGGGGAATTTCCCCGGTACAATGAACCTGTAAATACTGTACATAGCGTCTGTCTTCTCTGTCACGACCAGTGGAAGAGTAGCTCTTCAGTGAGCTAAACTGGTTCGAGATCACTTTCACTTTCTTTCCTCGGCTTCCTGAATTCCCCCATGTGGACCACCATATTCCTGCTGGCTCCCAGCCAGATTCCAAGACCTTCACGTTTACCCCATTTCCTCTATCTGACGTTTGACCCTCCTGTCATTCAGCCTGCCAATCTTCCCGCACCCACGTGCTATCAACCTACTCTGTCTGCACAAACACATATTACACAATTCCACAGCTTAGCCAACCAAAACAATACTTCCCTACCTCCGTGAATAGTTTCATCAGTGTATTTACAATGCGGTCCCAAACGTACAGGAGTGGATATATACAAAATAGTTGTTAAGACAGTTACGGATAACAAACATATAGAACGAGTGATTTTTTACATGTCGGCTGAATAAAACACTTGGTTGTGTAGAAAGAGTCTCTTTATTCAATACTTCCCTACCTGGAAGTAACAAATCTTCCTTGTAGAAACAAAATGTCACTAAGATGACAATAATCCCAAAGTGTACAGTTTGCAGCTAACAGATTATCATGTGGACAGCAGAGAAAGGTACAAGTACTGTGCTGATGATCAGCTACGGTATATTTACTGTCCAGTACATTGATGCCACCTAACAGATAACATTAGAACTGCAGTCAGAGTTCACCACTTACCACCATGAACTCGTTTTTGTCCACCCGCTGGTTCCCATCAGTGTCGAACATATTGAAAGCAATGTTGAAGCCTGCATGAGGCTCTGTAAAGGGGTAAATAAACAGAATTATTCCACATCATCCAAGCAGAACAAACAGGATTTGATGGATGACAGCAAAGCGTTGTTTGTTTGTTTGTTTGTTTGTTTATTTGTTTGTTTGTTTTTTAATGAATTTGCTCCGTGCAAGGCCAAGAGACCACTTCTAGGCACTGAACTTTATTCCGGTTACTGGAACGGCATCTCTTCTCCGTAAGTCAGAAACATCAATGCTCAAGACAACAGTTACTCATTGTAAGTCAATGCAAGAATAGCAGATACAATTCAAGTTAATATGTTTTTAAATTTCAATAAGAACTACAACCAAGCTGTTCTTTCTAAATCAAATCTCCTTCATGAGATGAGTCATAAAATAACATAGAAATACTCATGATCAATCTGGTAATGTATTTTTTTTCAACCTTTATTTAACCTTGAAATGTATGTAGTATAGTACCACTCTTCGGCCTAAGGCGCTTTTCAAGAGTTCAAGGGGATGTAGGTCAGGGGTCTTTTACAAATACTTTGGTTCAGTTACAATAATCAGTTATAATATAAATACAAGTCCATACAAAATTCAAACATTATCTTGATTCATAACTTATCAGTATCAACATCCAAACTTTCATTTCACAAATAATAGTCATTCTAAGTGACTCGACGCAGTCTGTTTTTAAAAGCTGCAACTGACGTGGCCGTTCTCAGATCCATTGACAAGTTGTTCTACAATACTGAGTACATGTATATGCATTAGGACATTAAATGCATTAAAGAAGAATACAGTAGTTTTCAAAGACTTACTTGTGAGAATACAGAGCAAGAACAGGTATTCTGTGAAAGAGATTATTCCTGAGGAAGGAAAGGAAAAACAAATTTTACCTACGAAACATAATGATTGTGACATTAAAACATAGAGGCTTTTTGAAATAGTTCCCACAATCTCCCCATGCTTTCTCCATGTACAAAACCTCCAACAAAAAACATTTATGCTAAAACCACAAAACCTACTTATGATTTAAAAATGTGGGACTATTCATTAGCTACTGCCTTGAAAAAAGAAATCAAACCCCTATCAGTAATGTACATAAAAATATTACGTAGATCTACTAAATGTTTTTTACCTTTCTTATATTATAGTATGTGTGTGTTCCCTTACAATTAGCCTTCGGGCATGAGTTTCCAAATGAATAAATAAATTTAAAATTCAAAATATCTGGTAGTGGTTAACCTTGTAGCCCTGCAGTAATTGCTCGAAGGAAAATTTTAATCTCAATTGCTTGTCTAGTCCTTAGTACCTTCCTCGTGCATGGAGCGGAAGAACTTAGTAGAACCCTTGTTTCTGGCAGGTGTCTTCTTCAACATGAAAGACACATCCTGTGGGATAAAGTGAAGTTGCATAAGTTGAAAAAAAATTCTGCAAAAGAAGGCAGTACTGAGGGAGCATAATGAGTGTGGTGTGGAAGGGACTGTAAGGACATTAACACATGCAGGGCTCAAAATCCTTTTTTGTCTGCATAGCTGCACTGGTGCAGGCAGGTAACACTGAAAATTACACATTATACCTGTACCTGACAAATTTTACCTGCACCCTCAGAATTTAGGAAGTATGGATCATACTAAAAACTGTTCAGAAACCATTGCCATTATTTCTTTTACACTTCATAAGTGGTAACAGTCAATGCAGCAAATAAATATTATCCACATACACCTGCATGTATATATAAACCAGTATATGGACCGGTGCAGGTTAGGTGCAGGTAGACATCAGAAATACCTGAACAGCTCAAATTTAACCTGCACTAACCTACATATGCAGGTGGTACGTATTTCGAGCCCTACACATGCAAACTTGTGAGACTATGGTTGTTAAATTTGGACCAACTATTCTGAGAATGGCATGTCTTTAGAATGTATGGATGAGGGCCAATCAACAAAGTACACGTACAACTGTATAAGGGCACAGCATCCCTAGTATCAGGTTTAAAAAGTCCTAGAGTAACGCAGTTACTTGATTTTCACATTCTAATGATTTTCAACAACGGTCCACTCACCTCATCCATCAGGGGACGGCGACCAATGCGTGCTGCAGTTCAGAATACAGGAAATAGTATTTTTAATTACTACATGAAAATTTTCATCATACTACATGTAGAAAAAGCTGTCTGCTGAGCAATACATGTACATGTATGTACAGGTAGGACAATATGTACATGTACTTACTGTAACTGTAACATTAACTGTAAATTCAATTATTTTCGATTGGATTTAATTTAATGGTAGGAGTGAAAAGGAGGTTTTTGTGATGTTTTAAGTTTCTGGCTGAAAAAATACAGTAGCATAAGAACATTAGCAGTGTGCACTGCCTAAAACAAAACCACCGCAAATATTTCCAGATTAGTACACTACTAATCACACAAAAGTAGCTGTATAATACTTGACAATTGGAATGACAATGTGCATTACAAAGACTACAATGAAGGAGAAATCTTACGTCTTGGCCTTTCCTCAGTCACAGACTCCAAGAAGTCCCTGGGGGTCATGTACATTTGACCTTTGTACTCCACCGAGGAGAACTCGCGGAAGCGGCGCTCACGATCAGACATCTTATGCTGCGGAGGGGCTCGCTGCCAGAATTTTCTTTTCTCCTCTTCCTAAAATGAAAAAAAGGATCAGATTAATCTTTAAATCTAGTATTTTTTATATTATAATACTAACTAAATGTCAACTCTAAACATACAGATTGGAAGAAAAGATTTAGTGTACTGTTTTCATAGCATTTCCTGACCAATGGCCAGGTTTGACTGTAAAGCAAGAGCAGATTGTAAGAAATAATTGTTGGGTATGTTAACTGCTACAGTAATGACAGAATTCTCTAGGTGGCGCTGTTGATATGGCTACAGGTAACAGATAAGGATTGTCAGTTATAGAAATGGCATTCAAATTAAACTGATCTGTATCTCACAAACACCTTTATCTGTCCATGAGCTAATGCTTCCATTGTTTGAAGCCAAGAGAAACAGAATTATTTAGTCACTATTTGAAAATAATAATGTTTTTCCTGAAAAGAAAATACAATGTAATGGAACTAAGGTAAAAGAAGACTTTGGGAAGTCACAACACAATATACCAAGATGCATGTACAAAAACAATATATTTTGAAAAAATGTGACTCAACAGTTTAGATGATCACACAGACATGTATTGTGAACTGTTTTTTTACATGTCTTTCCTCCTGGAAACAAAACACAGGGAAGGGGGGGGGGGCAGCTGTCTGCAGTAAACACACAGCTAGTAACAAGCTTGGTAAAGTGTGACTGACACCAACAACATGAGTAAGTAATACACATGTATCTCCAATGTACCACGCAGCACCTGACATCATACTCATATGACACAAATATGTGTTCAGTACTACAAACCCAACAGGAAGGCATTTCAGACTCTGCATCATTTCTTAAGCACATTATAATATTAACGGTTCTTATTACCCCATAAAGTGTTATCTACAATCAGCTAACAAGGCACGATAAGCAGTGGTTATCTCGGAGGGTGGTCTTTTATTGGCGGTGAGAAAGTTCAGGTGAACTCACACCACTGGGTTCAAGACCTTTTTATGAGTCTGACATGACTTTGTGACTCATCTCTTAGACACGATTTACACACACGGGCAGAAATTTGAAGTACGAAAACAGCATTCATACATTGTATGCTTGTGTACATGCAGTTTTCGTACTTATGTTTTCGCCCGCGTGTAAATCATGTCTAAGACTGTACATTGTGTCTTCTATCAAATTTAATTTAATGATTGTAGTAGGTTAGAATCTAGGAGCAGGTGTCTAATGTAATTAGCACTACCGGTAAGTCTTACACAATCCTTTGTCTTGCATTGTAAATCGTGTCTTCTATCATTATTGTAACTTAGAAACTACACTGTGTACCTGTAGATTGTTCTAGATTATTGTAATTAGCTACTTGTCTTATACAATGCTTTGCTTAACAATACATCTGTTATAACTGTTGTGCAATAAACTTTGAGTCAGACTTGAAGTTGACTTGTATTATTTTAAGACAGCCTCACGCAGATTTTTCCCCAGCTGCTGCTGGATGAAGAATTGGACAATTAATATATTCGTACTTGACTATTAACCTATCAGTATTTATTAAACAATTAAATATATATATATATATATGAATGTTGTGCAAAATTATCAACAGTGTTTTAATGTGTATGATGGCCAGGAGTGTGAGATAGAAATTTCCAAAACTCAATTGTAACAGACTACAGTCAAACCCGCCCAGGTGACCACCTCTTCAACCCAACCACCTGGCCATGACGGCTGCTTTTCCTGAGTCGGTCATGGTGCAAGTCAACCCTCTTCAAGGAGACCACCTGGTGACTGCTTTTATTCAGTCCCCTGGTTGGTCACCTTGGGCAGGTTCGACTGTATTTTAGAACTTGATGAGACATCTGGGTGTCATTTCCAAGCTCTAAATAAGCCTTCGGCTCGTCCCTTGGCACGTGTCTTTCTCAAGCCTCCAGACATTTTCCACCTAAGGTGTAATGGTGTCTTAGACATTTCTGGATGATGTAGAAGGAATTCCAGATATTCCTTAAGTTGCCTGGCCTAATTCTACCCTGTAAGGTGTTAATCTCCTAAGCTGAACCTAAATAGACACTAAAATTCCTATCTGCCAAAGTCAAGGAATGTTAGGTGTTCCAAAACAGGAATTTTCATGACTTGGACAGTACATGGGCTGTTGTGAATAACTTTTCTATTTTTAAGACTATACACGTATATAATATATGCAATTTCCAATCTGGTAGAATCAGCGATTCTAATGGTAGAGATCCCCTTCGGAGTCTCTGTCAACAGAAATTCCGATCGGGATCTCTGCCGGCATACCGGTCATTCTACCTGCAGAGATCCCGATTTGAGTCTGTAAATTTTAAGACAGTCAGAACTTTTCACCTTTGATTCATGTCACATTAGATCAATTGACTAGCAAATTTAGGATTTGTAAATGGGAAACCAAATTGATACCATCCTGATCGGCGTCTCTGTTGACTTAGACTCTGACCGGGATCTCTACCATTGCCGATTCTACCAGGTCAGAGTCTCTACCCTGAGATATACATGTATATGACTTAAGTTTTGTGTATAATGATTCTGGCCTGTAGTGTATCCAAACTTTGATGAAATTGTTACCAACATTGTCTCATTCAAATGACATAATCAGCATAGAGCACAACGTAGGCCAAATATCCCAGGCTACAAACAGGAACATGCAAAAGAAATAAACAGCTTTGTAAGAAACTAAAAATAGTTCAATAGGTAAGAGAGGGTGAGTCCTGTAGATTAAAAGCTTAGAGAAGTGTAAACTGAGTCAAATGTAGGCCTGATAGTTGGAATGGTGTCTGAGAGATCATACCAAGAAGTACCCATCATCAAGACATGATGCCCTACAAGAAAAGGACATGAAATAGAATAAACAACAATGTGACTTACTAAGTTTTTGAATCATACAAATCAGATGTTACCTTTGATGCTGATTTCAAAGAAAAATATGAGTCTTATATAAGATGATTTTTAGCATAACCAGAAACTGACTTTTGTACAGTTTTCACTTAACACAAAGGGAAAGTATACCGACTCATATTTATATGGAGAGATATGAATATTTGCAACATCTTTGCAACTGCTCAAAGATTTTCAATTTTACCACCATGATTATAATGTACTAAGAGTAAAAGCTGTCTAACATTAGCAATCCCAGAGAATGCTAATGATGGTATACCATTTCAGTATGACTGAAACAATGTGGTGGAAATAAGTCTTCAGATTATACCTGTTCTGTACATGATTGGTCACTTTTGATGTCAACGAACCATTTCAAAAATAACACTAATGCTAAGCAAACAGTCTTATACAAACTATTGTCTGGCTGAAACAAAGTGTATGAATTTCTTATTTCTGCAAACAAGTACTTGGGCTAGATTGTTGTAAAGCCTGTACAGACCCTATATCACTACCAGTGCTTGTCAGAGCAAGGCAAATCTAGGAGCTTACTGCTAAGGATAGCCTCTCTCTGGGGATGAAAGGCTTGTGAACACTGTCCTGTGACGGCACAATTCTGTCAACGTACAGACACTGACTATTCCATTGTCACATCAGGCTTTTTTGAGGGGGCTATAATGTGCTTTTTACCTCCATGAAAAATGGAGGTATTGTTTTTGGCTTGTGTGTGTGTGTGTGTGTGTGTGTGTGTTTGTGTGTGTTTCTGCACATTTGTGGTCAGCATAACTTGAGAAGGCCTTTATGGATAGTGATGATATTTGGCATATTCAATGATATTGGGCAAAAATGCTATGATTCATAATGTTAGTACTTGATGGGCATTTTATAATTAGTTAGTAAGTTAGTTAAAGATTAACATCACTGTGCATAAATTATGTTAATGTTGAGGTAATTTGCACAATTAATAATAAAAAGTTGAAATGAAACCTTGCCAAAGGACTTGAAAGGAAAGGAAAAGCTTGACATGTCCTTTATCTGTCTTTTTTCTTTTGTCTGAGTCTAATGGTAACATTGAAAAGTTACCAAAAAAATATGTATTAAATTAAAATTATAGTTAAAAAGGTCTTGTTTCTCTTCTCTAGTTCTCCAGTTGTCATTTTTTATTTTGTTATATCCCAATTAAAAAGGGCTAATAATTAATATAATATGTTCTCTGTCAAAACAAATGAAAGTTCATTCTAACTGCTCACAGTCTATACAGTGAAGATGTACATCTACATGTACGTAAAAGTTAAATGTATACACCATAATGTCAACCAGCACAAAACTAATGCACAAAGCCCTTAACTTCCTGACAGTCTTCGACCACCTGGCAGAGCTATTTGAACAATGTTGTGGCAACAACCTAAAAAAACATTGATAAAAGACAGGGAATGTGAATTCCCATGACGGACCGCAAATTATCGTCTATAGGTCGGCATGACTTTCTGACACAGGTATTTAGTGCTTACGTCTCTACAGACTTTTCGTGACCACAGCCTATATATAACTCTCTCCGTACCTGGTACCACCAAGAAGGTATTTACTGCTCCTGTGTTTGGAGTCTCACCTGTAATTAAGGCATTAAAGCTACCTGAAAAGTCCCTTCATGGCATGAGATGTTCTCATTTCGTGCCTCTGTTTGTGTCTTAAGTTGTTTTGTTTGTGTGGAAAAGTGCTGATACTATGACAAAACCGCCTCACGGAATGATCCCTACACTGTCATACAAGATACTTACCCTTCTCAAGTGTTGTATATGGCAACTATAGTCTTGTTCCCATTACACCACATGACAAGAATGCCTTTAGAGGACAGACAGTCCAACGGACATCAAAGCCGGCCGTGCCCAGGCTTCTGTTTCAACGGACAATACTGTGAACACGGGGTGGATTATGTTGGCTTATCCTGGGCTCATCCTATGTACAGGATCCATCTCTAGGTTTTGAAAATAAAAGACAACAATGTCGCGATGCACGACTGCTGAGGCTTCCACACTTTGGCAATGAGGAATGTTAATTACATCACTGATATCCCACCTTCCTAACGTTTAAGACATCTTTAGAGCAGAGGAACTTCAAGACACTGCTGACTCAGAAGCAATTTCAAATGTCTGAGTTCACTACTGATTGACGGGATTTCACGATGAGAGGTTTCGATAAGAGTAAAGATAAGAAGATGATGGAAACTATACATACTACTTTGAACAAACACACATAAACTTTTCATGCAACAAAGCTTAGCTTAATGATACACACCAAATGCAGCAATGACTTTTATTTCTTCATTCTAAAAGTATTTGTGGAGCTGCCCTGTGCATAAACAATCTTGTTTTAAACCTTTTAATATTGCTTTAGCCAAGATGACAGGTTGGTCCAGCCAGAACCCTGTTGGGTTTTTTCCTCATTACTGTAAGTGTCTGTCATCAGCATCATTACAGCCACACCACAAAAGGACCACCCTAGACTACACACCAACAGCCTTTGGTAGACTCCTTTTTTCTGGTACCTACTGGGAGCATAACGATATTTACAAAGTCATGTACATCACATAAGGGAGGTTGCATCACTTTGTGAGCTACGCCTTGTCTCCAAAAGAACAGCAAGTTTGCTTTGAAACAAGATGAACATTGAATTTTTTCAAGTCTAAATCTTTCTAAAAAAGGACAAAATATCTTATCATTGACATACATTGTATACAACAGAAAGTGATAGTAAGAGTATTTCCTGGTTTATATATAATCAATATGCTTCTATGAAGTCAATTTATAATCAATGAAAAGCATATTTTACAATAAAGTTAATCAACAGACATCTCTAACATAATGATAACCAAGTGGTATTTATCTTACATGACTGTATCTAAAAACATTACTGCTCCTTTAGTAGTCTTGTATAGTTTTATGGCAATTAATCTTCTGCTTTTTCAAAGGGATTTTAGTCCTGAGTACATGAGCAGAAACATTAGGAAGGTCTTGATGGAGAACTGTTGTCATCAGTGGACCACACGCTACAATTAAGGTGACTTTCCCTCTAACTCCAGCCAAATGTCTGAGAATGACAGACACAAGCAGCACAGTCTGACCCGTGGACTGTACATGACATATCATGTGGTAGACCTGCATACAACCCATCATTAGCACTGTCCCAGTAGCCTCCAGCGCAGCCTTCTAGCAGGGCAGTGTTTGTTTCTACGAGTGGCTTAGAGCGGCGGTTTCTTTTCGGGCGAAAGCTATATCTGTGGAGAGAGCTGTATCATCCCGTGTTAGAATACAGCCCTCTCCACAGATACAGATCTCCCCTGAACAAGGTTCTCCCCCGAAAAGAAACGCCAGTCTAGCCGCTCGTAGAAACGATCGCTGTCCTGCTAGGAGTCTGCGCAGGATCGGAGGCTAGTCCCAGAGCGTAATGTGCATATGCAGGACTCCGAGAGATCAGCCTGGGTGGTGAACTATCTTTTTGATCTTATCAATAATCAGTGACCAAGTCAACCGTTAACAATAATTAGACACCTTTTAACCCTTGACCTGCATGGTGCTTCAGTAACTGTTGCAATGTGTCTTAGATGTTGTTAGTACAATTATAGAAGCAATTAAGGTTTCTGAAACTTTCGACGTTTGGTCAATGTTACGTCAGAATTTGTACTTATCTTTTCTGGAAAGTGTTGATGGGATATCATCCTTATGTATGCAAACATGTCCTTCTATGATATGATACGATACATTCTGCATGCCATAGTGCTCCCATCAATACACCTATCCTTCTATTTAACACAACCACTTTGCAGGCCCACAGCACTTTGTCTTACTGATTGGCTTGTCCCAGTCCTGTTATAAGTCGTGTCCTTCTAAGTAAGCCGAAGCATTCTGGCATCCATCTTCCTTTAAGTAGCAGTTTCAACACATCAATTTCAGCATCAAAGTCAGGACACTCTCCAGGTTAGTTGTTGAAAACACGGCTGCCTGTCTCCCAACTGTCTACAGTTTTGTCACTAAGCGGTGTTATGACGCACTTCCCAGTAGAAATCTCTACTACCTCATCAGCTAGCTAAGTTGGAGTGTGTCTACTTGTCCCACAAAAGTGTCCTTATGTGCTTGTCCATCTTTTTGCCTACGTGCTAAGCTTCGTGCAGGGGTCTTTAACTCATTTTAATGTTGTGTGAAAGAAAGCATACGTCCACAAAGGGGCAAGGAATGAACTTGACAGTTTATGTAACAAAAAGACGTGTACCCTTGAGCCAAGACATGTTATTTTTGGCAATTTTGCCACACACTTCACTTTGACATTTTGAACTTGGATATCAATGATGTCTTTGACACAACTGATTATACAAGAACATGCCTATGAGTATAAGATGAGTCCTGCGGTTGACAGTCAACTCTGAAACATTATTTTCTTTAAAGCTGTTATGTGATTTTACCAGCAATTGTTGGTTTGCTCAGGTGACCAACTGACCGGATTTTGAATTCCTTGACCCACATGTGTTTTGATATGACTCTAAGCAACACCAGTTTCACAATGTTCAATTCTACAAATGAGGTTTGAACTTATCCAACTGCTCTCTACTGTACTATCAGGCTGACAAAATCTAATACCAGTTGGAATAGTAGTCACTAAGTACTATACAAGTGCTCCCCAAAGAGAAGTATTGTTTAACAGAATCTGATGAGTGATGTTTAATTTACAATTGATTGATACCTGAGTGTCAGTTTCAGGAAATTTCACACAAACATCCTTGCCTTTGAGTCCATTAAGCTTGAATACTGCACTAATGGGTGGTTAACAGTTAGGTGTGGTTGACCAGACTGTGACGCTGTAAAGTTGTACTTGTACGTGACAGCCGAGGACGTTGAAGTGGTCCTTATTCCCACCATTGTTCTGACATGATTAGTGACACAATGGTCGGTCTGTGGAATAACAAGGTGACAAGGTCCCATTGCATGTAGCCTCTCAGTACACTTACAGTCAGAGAAGCATGATTTATAGAATGTGAGATGAATATGATATACATTCGGGCATTGTTAATTTGTGACACAGAAAACAATGTGTTCTTGTAGTTCTTGTCTTATAAACGTTTCTTTTTCTTTGGAATCAAAATCTACCTGGTAAGTATCATTCAGCAACTTCTTAAGGCCACACTAATTTAATTTGTTGGATCTTGGATTTTTTTCTTTTAGAATATGAAGCGACAGGGCGAAAGAAAAAAAAAAGGCCAAGACATCCTATTATATCCCCAAATGCTACGATAGGAGCCATGAAGTCAACATACTGGGCTCATTTAATATTTAGACAATGAATTTTGAACTTTTAATCAATGAAACCACTGCATTGATCGATAGAAACACTGTAACAACTATAAGAAGAAAAGGCCTTTCTTCAACTGTTGGGGCCAAAATATTAGCATTTTGGACTTAAACAGAACCAGGATGTCTTTTTCTTTTTGGGGGGGGGGGGGGGGGGGCAAATCAGAAAAAAATGAAGCGCCAGGCAAATCCGAGAACCAATTGATTAAATTAGTGTGCCTTAACATTGAATTGAAACAGGAATTTATGCAGATATTCTTTATGTATCTACAAGAGATCGGAGATATTTTTGAATAACAATGCTGTAGGTTGAACTTCCAACCTTTTTCTGAACTAACGTTATCAAAGCGTACCATTATGATAGTACATTGTATACAGTCTAGTATGTCAGAGAGAAGGGGACTGAAATGTCATGATATAATTTTCTCATGAATGTTTCTCTCACACATTTCAGGAATGCCTGGAAAACCTACAGGCCCTGAGCACAGGTGCAAATGCTGTCTACGAGCAAATCAAAACATGAGTATAAACAGAAAAGGTGTGGGAAATACATGTAGTTCTCATACTTCCCGCTTTCAAGCACTTTTCTCGAATAATGGGTTGGTAAACTTCATCATTCTCATTCCATCCATCAAAAATGACAGGAATGACTTTCGGAGGGGAGGGGGGTTACAAGTACACTCACGTTGAAGCGTCACAACAAAGTCTTAGACAGAGTCTCAAGTTACCAAGGTCTCATGCATGTAAGAAGGCAAATTTATGCACTAGAGAGTTTTCATTCCCACAGCCTCTTGAACCAGCATATGAGACACCGTAGGGCAGTAGGATAATAAAAGTTGATTTTTCTGGTAGAAAGCAATTTTTACTTGATGGCAAGTAAATGCATAAGATGTTGAGAACTGAGTGAAGGAATATTAATTTAATTACTCTTGTTTGTTATAATTGCATTACCAGTAAACCACATTTAGGTGTAAAACGCAAGTTTTGTACATGTACAAGCTGCACTGTAAGGTTTGAACCACTCACACCGGGAAGGACCCCTACTCTTTTCGATAAAAACGGTTGGATCTTTGATGTGCTTCAGGTGTGGCTCTCCTCAAATACGGGACCTCCACTTTACGTCCCACCCAAGAAGACATCTCTAACTAGACTAGGTACTCATTTTCACCTGAGTCGAGTGAGGAAAAAGGTGTAAAGTACCATTCCCAAGGGTACTACATTGGGGATTCGAACCCAGAACTTTTAGATTCCAAGTCTATGGCAATAACCACACCACCACCTTGGAACCTTAACTCTTGTTGTAGGTGTCAATGCTGATATAAAGCCGTCTTTCGTCACCAGTGCTATACCTCCTGACCAGAAGTTGTGCATACCACACAACATGATACTTTCAGTATGTCAAGAATTTGGCCAAAATATGACATTGTGCTGCACTTAGGCCTGGTGCGAGTGTTATGTACACCCTGCTGACAGATGGGTCCAAATGATGTTTAACAAAGTTATACTTTCCCATAGCAGGCACCCCCTGTACCTTCCCAAGTTAGGGCTAATTTCACTCTAAACTCTCCGTGGGTGGTACGGAATTTTCATGGACCCCAGTCTCCATTCCTCTAAGAGTTATTCAAGAAAAGCTCCTTGCCCCAGTTTTATTTCAAAATTCTTGACGAAGTGTTTTCTGACTGAATTTTGACAAGACCAGGTCATCATTGGTCACACACAATTTGAAAAGACAAATACAAATTTAGAAGCTTCAATAATTTTTCAAAGTCAACGATCTCAGAGAGTATAAGTATGACACTTAAAAATGAAAAATACAACTTGATTACATGTCTGTATATATAAACATTGCATCCCTAAAAAATTTGGAAAATGTCTTATATAGTATCCAAATTTATGACATTCTATGTGGAATAAAAACATACTGAGTGTGTGTATTAAAAGAAAGCAGTTTTATTGAATGCAACAAAAAATACAGCGACTTTCATAAGATAAACTACAAACTACAAAATAGAAGTTATACATTGTCAAGATAAATATCAAGACTGATAAACACAGCATTACATGTATGTGCACTGGCTTTGGACATTGCAATGTCTGGTTTTTTTTATGTGTCATCATATGATGATTTACCTTTAGTTGAGGTTCTAATATAATATTCTATTTAAAGTAGTTGATACCTTAATTAATTAGAAAACTTGAAAATATTGATGTTGAAATGACTTCTCTCGATCTCTAAAAGTAGGGCAGTAGTGAAATGTAAGTAATTTAGCAGAACACCAGCCAGCTATGTAAAGGCAAATTCCGGTACCGACTTCCTTCCGTTTCAACCAAGCCAAGAAATCCCGTACAGATTTGGGCTGACGATTGATTCTGCTTGCATTGTGACACCTTAAAAGTTAAGGTAAAGTCCTCCCCGCAACCATTGGCATGGTCACATCCTTTTTTCAAATTACCAATCCTTGATACCTGAAAAAAATTTAGAGTAGAAAAGGGACAAAGAGTCACTCACAAATTGCCAAATTCTTTCCAAACTATATATATATATTATTATAATTGGTTTGATAATTAACTTTGCTAAGAAGCTACTGATTCATCCATTCTTTAATTTGCTCATCCATCTATCTGGAATTCATTCCTTCATTCCTTCATTCATTTTCCTTTATTCAAGAACAGTGAAACTGGCTGCTGGTCTTTACAAAATTAATGTTCCAACTGGATTGTCCTAACCTTGTATGCATTTCCCCACTTGAAGAGCAAGCTATCTTAGTCATACATTAATTTTCCTTCATTCAAGTACTGTGCAACTGGCTGGTCTTAATAATACAAGACTAGTGCTCCAACTGGATTGTCCTAACCTGGTATGTGTTTCCCCACTTGAAGACCAAGCTATCTTAGTCAGCCTGATCTCCCCTCTAACATTTCAGACATACCTCCCCACTTCACCCAGAACCCTTCATGTTCCAGCATTTCCACCCGTACAAATCACTCCAGCTCATTCACAATCAAGAAAATTCCTTGGATAGTTTGGCCTCCTTCAGTGGGGGTCCCCCTCTACTGGCCTAACCAAAAAAGTTGGTTACCTGTGAAGGTATGTTGGACGTTCCAGGTCATCTGTACGTCTCTTAGCGGGACACCTGACTTAATAGTTGGTGTGGTACTTAGGAGGTGACACGGGGAATGCCGACAATTTGATCCAGCGCTTGAGTTCGCTGTCATCACGTGCCACTCAAAATGTCATCCCTTCTCTGACCTAAAGCGCACATAGTTTTTCACTTTTAATGGAGCCTGCACGGCCGGAGCCAAGGAAAACACCCGTAGTGAAGTGGATAGATCCGGATGATACTTTTGACCATGGGATTTCTTATCTGCGGTATTGCAAAAATCTAAGCTTTTTGTCTTGGCAAAGAGTTGGAGGTTGAATGTGGCAAGTCTTGCATACGAGTCTACGAGTCTACGTAGCCAACAAAGAAATGTCAGGAATGTGTTTTTTTTTCTTTTTTCAATACGAGGAATAGCTGCTGACCTTTTCACAGAGTCTATGCAAAGGGATACTTTCTAAATGAACCATGTACATGTGCGCTACTTGCAAAAGTGTCAACACTCAATATGTTATTTATCAAAGAGCACCAGATACTTTTGATCCTCATGGATGTTGATGAGAAACTTTCCCTCAATACTCCTAGGCAGACATTCCTCTAGACTCTAAAAGGAATGCAGTGACTTGTTCATGTCCAAAAAAGGCAAAAAAAGCCATTCAAAACAAATACTGGAGAACCCTAACCCCCATACATGCCCTCCGTATGCTATGAGACAAATTAAACTTGTTTTCTGACTCATCTAACCCCTAGATGAACCACACATTTGAGGTAATGTTGCCTCTAATACAGATTGTTACAAATCAGGAGTCAGTAGATCTACTAAGTGTCTTCCTTTATCATAGATTTCGTAGCCTCTACCAGGCTTGAGGGCGCGGCTGGAAATAGTAGAAATTGGCCAAATAGTAGAAATTGGCCAAATAGAGAGATAACACGCTGAGGGAGTTAGTCAGCCAGTTTACAGTTTGCCGGCCCCTCAAACTGTAAACTGGCTGACTAACTTCCTCAGCGTGTTATCTCTCTATTTGGCCAATTTCTACTATTTCCAGCCGCACCCTCAAGCCTGGTAGAGGCTATAGATTTTGTACAGTGATTTGAGTTGCAGTTTAAAAATACCAGAGTTTGATTACCCCAACTGAGTTGTCATATTTATTTATTTATTCATTTATGAAGATTTACCACATTTGTGGAAGGATTGAAATAACATGTGACTATCACCTTTTCAAGATGTCAACCCTGAGACCAGACTGTAAGGTATGAACCACTCACACCAGGAAGGACCCCTCTTCATAGCTTATGATTCAGCAGAACTGCATGTAATAACACCTGGTCCTGCAAATTGCTATTATAGAACACGTCGGCAGAACGTACTGCGCCTGCGCGAAACCCGTAATGTATTATGCATAGCACTTCGGCAGAACGTCTCATATAAGGTTGAATTCGCGTATATAAGGGTGACATCCCGTCTGTAGCTTTCAAATGTTGTGTAGAAAAAGATATGGTCTGCAACAGGCAAAATTCTGATGCAACGTTGACCAAAAATCCAGCGAAAATCCAGGTTTTGCGCAGGCGCAGTACGTTCTGCCGACGTGCTCTATTATAGCTGTGTTTATTCAACCTGAATGAACCCGGCCACCTACACTTCATGGGTCACCAGGCAAGCAGAGACAGACATCATCAGCCTGGAAGTTGTCTCCTGGACTTTTCAGAATAAACCTGTAATGTATTGTGCATAGCACTTCAGCAGAACGTCTCGTTAAGGCCCATTCCACTAGGACGGCACTCTCACTGCACTCTCTTTGCGACCTGAAATTGGCCGGAGTGCGGAGAGAGTGCCGAGAGATCGCCAAGGTTGCCATATAAATTACTGTTCAGACTGTTGTGCGCTCTCACGGCGCTCTATGCGCTCGCTGCACGCTCTCACAGCGCTCTCTCTGCACTCATTGTTGGATCTCATGGCGCTCTCAGCGTGCTTCCATGGCGACCTTGGCAATCTCTCTGTGCTTTCTCCGCGCTCCGGCCGGAGGTCACAGAGAGAGCGCGGTGAGAGCACCGTCCTAGTGGAACGGGGCCCTTAAGGTCGTATTCACAAGTCATTATTTAACGATGACATACCGTCTATAGTTTTGAAATGTTGTGTCAGAGAAGATATCATCTGCAACAGGCAAAAATTCTGATGCAACGTTGACTAAAATTATCCAACAAAAAAGCAAGAAAAATCCGGATTTTGCGCAGGCATAGTACGTTCTGTGGACATGTTAGTTCAAGTGAGCAAGCAAAAAAGATGTTCAAGGCTCAGACCTGGGGAAGTCTTTTCCTGAAGGAGAGGTCTACCTACACAACCGTTAGAACATCACAACCTAGACACCTTGATAAATAGTTAGCGACCATCAGAACCTTCTCTGACGTAACATCACTCCTTTGATGTACCGACCTCTCAACTAGACCCATGCCAAAGTGCAACCTCTTTGTCCCGACTGAAAGGTAACCAATATACCTGACGTTGTTTTGTGTCAAGTAAATGACACTTTAAAACATGTTTGTGACTGTGCTTTATGCGTCTTGAGTCATATTTAATAGCCCGTTCCCTCCCACATGGAACAAAGAGTTGAAAATGTAGGTGGGTAGGTGGGTAAACAGGTGTCAGTGCTGGACATTTAGTGCGTGTGCTAACAGGTGGGCTAGTCGGAGTAAACAGGTTGTTTCTTTCATGCTGTTGGAATGGGGGAACTCCTTTGATGATACTGTGACAATCCTCAAATGCCATTTAGATATGTAGGTACCATAGCAATGTCCTACAGGTTGGAATATGCTTTAACCCTTCCAGTGTCATGGGCCGTTTTAAAGCCTACTAGTAGTAGTTCTGATATATATTCCCTGACACTTTGAGGGTTAAATTGGTATAAAAAAGGGAGGAGTCCATAGTTAGATGCCATTGGAATTGTAGGTCATTACTAGCCCCTACCAGGCTTCAGAAGCGACTGGAAAGAGCGGCAAACTGTACTCCTTTAGCAGACCAACTCCCCTGGCATGTTACCTGTCTATTTGCCCAATTTCTACTCTTTCCAGCTGCATCTGAAGCCTGGTAGAGGCTACATCGATATCATTACTGGTGAGAAAATATATTGCATGAAGGATTGAAATTCAAGTCAGACCATTTTCACATCAAGCCTCAAAGTGTGGTTTCATTATAGATATTGGGAAGTAGTTGAATTTATTATATATTTAACCTCAAATCAGCACTATCTAGTCTGGAGGTCTAGATGTTGAATGCAATCTACTTTCTGAAATCTAATTAAAAGTTAATGCTAATACCCTTACCTTCCATTCCAGAGACTTATTTACTACAGAGGGTCAATAAGGTAACTCACGTCCAATTTGATGCAGACAAAAAAAGCTGTACTTTCTTATCATGGCATCTTGATTATTATAAATGACAGGACAGTCAGACAATTTGACAGGGATAAATGGATTACATCAAAATAAATTACTGCAAAATGGCCAAAGCCATGACTTTACAATCAAATTTACGTGCCTATGACTTTCAAGGTCTTCTGATGACATCTTGTTACATTCAGAACATGGAAAATTGCAAGTAAAACATAGTTTCCATAAATTTTGTAGACACAAAGCACTAGGCCACAAAGTAGCCTACAGGTAGACTAGAATACCTCTCTCAAGAGCTTGAATACGAAATTCTATAGCTAACTTTAAACTAGTAATACAACAAAGGTTTTGTTATTTTTTCTGACACAAAAAATTGTATTCCTTATGGAACTAGACCAAACATGTATTATAAGCTATTTTCATACATCTACAACTGAAGCGAGAAGAAGTTGAACCTGTACATAGTACAATGTAGTTTACTTCAGTCTGATGGAGTATCATGTTCTAATAAAAAAAATTATATAACTTACTGTAATCTTACATCTGCTTTATCACCAAGACCTGTACTTAGCTTGTAAGAGCATAAAGGTACAATAAAGGTCTTTCATTCATAAATGTCAGGAACATGCTGTAAACTAGTGTATAATAGTATCTTTAGGTACCTAACACTACACAAATGTCTAGGTGCACCCACAGCAAAACATAGGTGCACAGCTCCAACATTAGGTGCACAAAAGTGCATTATGCACTCAGTATTGCCAGCCTGCAAACTCAGCCCACCTTCCCCGATCGCGATCACCCCAGAATGTTAAATAGAGCAGGACAGGGCAAACAGAATTAGAGGGTACTTCACAAATACCACCACTTCAGACTGAAGTGACAGAAAAATGTTGCGTTATCAGTGCAGGCACACTCCAGGCTTGTTAGCGTGGTGTGGCTCTAAATTGAACATGGCAGCCGCATGTTCCTTATCACGGTACAACCGTTACTATCTCCACCATTTCAACAGCCATGCTGGGCTGCATGGGACTTTGTTATGTTTCAGAAAATAAGAAATAGGAAGTCAAAACCAACAAATTGGAATTTAGAGTCAGCCTAAATTTTGATTTAAACTTGTCAATGAGTCGTTACATGTTATTAATATTGTTCTTCGTTCTTTTTCTTTTCAGGATCCTTGTAATTTTCAGTCAAGAATTTGTGATTAGTAAGTTTGGGATCCTTGTAGCTTGTTTGGGAACTGCAGGGGCATTTGTTTGAAAACGTTTGAAGTAGGATAACCCAAGAACTGGTTGACAGTTTGTCCTGATTTTTGGTAATCCTATTAATCTGGAAACTAATAACCTGGGTTTGCATACATTATGTTTTACACATTCAACTCGATTATGCTTATCAAATGATATCCCATTGTTTTTTCCCTGAGCAATTTTTTTTTACTTTCCACATGAAAACAGCCCAAACGTTCAGACTTATGAAAACCATAGACGCGGGGGAGATAGTTAGAGACGAAACGTTTACATTTCTGTAAGGTCAAGCCACTCTGTAAAGAGCAGCGACTTTAAAGTTGACTGTTAGCAAAAGAAACAACAAAGATAAAGGGGGTAATGTGTTTCTAGCAGTGTTATAACAGTATGGAGAGGTGACAATGGCTTAAAAGGAAAAAAGCTGAGAGCCGTATTTAAAGCAAGTGTCAAGGGTAGGAGTGGACATAAAGGAACCCTGTTTACCTCTAATCCAGAAACAAACTGTCTTTGTTACAGGTAGGCAGGTGTGATTGTAACATACCAAAAATCAACTTCAAAAGACTACATGTACAGTACCTGGAGGACACACAAAGTCTCATGGTCTCAAAGTGTGTATTTACTTTTTTGTATCGGTGAGTTTTAGGAGAAGCACACCATAGTCAACAATTATAATTCATATCTTGAAACTAAGTTGAAAGTTCATCTGTGTTTGTAGAAGTCATTATGAAGCAAGTTTGAACTGTAATTTGCAACACAGGAAAGTTGCACTTACCCAGTTATTTGACTACAATCCTAGTCTTGTGTTGGAAATATACAATAAACTTGCTACATAATTCGTTACGTCCAAAAATTTAATTACCAGTGTGCCAAGAACCATCACATATACACTGTACGTATACCCCATTAACAGAATGGCAAGTCACTCCGGTCAGGGATTACATAACAGTTAATTTCCATTACATGACAGCTGAAGTTCGGATTATATTTGAATTTGCTGACTTTCTATGATCATATATAGACCTCTCCTAAAATGTATGTGAAAGGGCCTTACCAGAAACAAGAATGAAAATATATTAAAAAACAATACAAGCCAGAATATGTGTTTGACAGCTGCCATACATGTATGTACACCATGTATTTCACCCATAATGTGTATGGGTGAAATATGCTATCTTGGCAGAGAACTGTACTTCTGAAGTTCTATCTAATGTAACTAACTCACTGAGGTACCATATCAATCAACCTATCCAGGCCCTATTCATACCTGTTGTTGTGCTATGTAAGCCAACCGTTCCTAACAAACATATCATATCAGACACGGGACAATAACGATTAATAAGCCGACTTGTAACTCTATCAACGCATCAAAATTCCAGCCATGTTGGAGTAGTTTAAGGCGTGTAGTAATACTTCATGACGTTACGCTCCTATGGCTCTCTAAGACCAACCCTCTACGTGACAAACACCTTAACATTCCTATAAGATAATGTTGCTTGCTTTGTATTGTCCGACTTCATTTACGTCCCATGTTAAAGGCGATAACAATATTTTTCCTTCAATACCGTGAAGACGTTTTCAATGACCTCCCCTGGCATTACCGACTCTGATCTGGCCTTTTGAGCTTCCATATCTATGACAGGTTTACCCAAACTTCGTGCTATCTTTTCAACACTCTTCCTTCCTCGGGTGCCATGTTCAATTCACTTGCAGTCATCCTGCATGTTTGCTCATTCAGTAAACAGGGCTGTGAGACAACACTGGGGATAAGGTATGTAGCAAAGAATGGCTGCTATGTACAGGGAAACAGAATACGGAGCACACACCGGCAGAAAGGCACTCCATCACAAGGGGAACTGCAGATTTTATCTTCTTTGCTCTCTTTCGCCCGACTTCTTGAAAAGACTATCATAATATAAAGTCTCGGGAATATATTGTACACATATGTAATAATTTATCAATGAAAGTATTTCTCGCCACAAGAAATATCAAATTTTTACTCATCTGTATCTGTATCTGTACAACTGGTATGCAAAGTGGCGTCAGCTATAGCTATATCATACCTGAACAACCAAGGACATTATATCAGCTGATATAATGTCCTTGGAACAACCAACTTGAAGTGTTACACCTAACCTTTTCACATCTAACTGCAGGAGTTGTTTAAAGCTATCTAGTGATGATGCCCCTACTGTACTTGGTAGCAGCGAGTTCCACTCTATGATAATTTTAGGGAAAAACAAATTTTTGAATACCTCAATCCTTGGTTGATAGCTCTATAACTTGAAGGCAGGACTATTTCTCGTTCTTTTCTTTTCTTTTCTTTTCTTTTACACATAACTGATGTACAACAGCTATGCTTACATGTAGCTCAGAAGTAACAAGGTGCATTTAAAGAAGAGTTCACTAGACACTTTGTTATTGCCACAGAATTGAAGTTGCTTTGACTGATGGAAGACAGAACAGAGTCCTTACCTTCTAAGTACCTTCCACTTAACCACACCTTTACTTTTAACACCTTATGAGTGTACAAACAGCACAGCATTTAGCCATAATGGGCACCCTTGGAAGGAGATGTAAAATGACATCAGGTTACCTACAGTAGTGACAGGCATCCTTGGATGCTCACTACATGTCCCTCTCATTGTCACTAATAGCTACAAGTATGTTGACTAAACATATGACTGTGAGTCCATCTATTCTGTACAAAATAAGACGAGTCAAGGCAAGAAGGTTCAATAGGACTTGGGAAGAAGACTTGTCTAAACCGGGGCCCGGCCGGGCATTCTTATAGAGCGAAAAGTATGATATAAAAGAAAACAAAGCACAAAAAAAGTTGAAAAAATTAATAATGGGAACTATTGGCGTGTATTCTTGATATAAATTGTTGTTTTTTCGTTAATCAAAACAGCCCAGCCAGGCCCCGGTTTGGAAATGTGACCCCAGCATTACCTTTGTCAATGAAGTTAGATTTTCAGACTTGGTTGTTTTCCCGAATTCAAGATAAATATCTCAGAGCCATGAAGTCATATCTATTTAAAACTTGCCTAATGTAGGAAAACACTTGGAGTTCCAGTGACACGTATAAGATGAACGGTTAAGTCATCAGCACTTTTTCCACAGAGACAGTTCAGGGTCACCTGCGGGCTTATCAGTGTCCAGTGACATCTGAGAGGTCCGACTCTTCTGAAGTCTACTTCTGAACGCAGTCATGCTGTTGGGAAAGTGGTGCAAAAGTAAGAAGGTCAACACGTTAGAGTCATCAATAAAGCCCAGCATGTTGAGTCTGTTGACCCACGTTTCAACTTGTTGAAACATTACAGGGGTAACCGTCAGACGTGCACACCACCTTGTTTACTGGACCTTTGAAAAATCTTTCACTCTCCAAACATCTTTTGAACCAGGGCACTTAAGAAATGGAAAACAGGCTCGAAATACTTTTTTCTGCATACCTGCACTGCTGCAGGTAACATTGAAATTTACCTGCACCAGACAAATTTTACCTGCACCACTCAGAATTTAGGAAGTCTGGATCACACTAAAAACTGTTCAGAAACCGTTGCCATTATTTGTTTTATACTTCATCTAAGGTGATAACAGTCAATGCAGCAAATAAAAATTCACATACACCTACATTTGTATGTAAACCAAGTACATGGACCGGTGTAGGTTAGATGCAGGTAGACATGAGAAATACCTGCACAGCCCCAATTTTACCTGCACTCACCTGCATATGCAGGTGGGATTTCGAGCCCTGTATATAAGTCATGTAGGTCATAAGAGGCCTGGGTCATTCTGCAGGCTCATATCATTCACAATTTTCCTATGTCAGATTGAGAAATGAGTGTGCGATTCATACTGTGACAAAAATTCTATCTATAGAATCTAAAACCTTCCAACACTGTCAGCACCACACACTCTAGGAACAGGTTTTCTGAACATGCACAAAAAAGGGGCTTTCAGAAGATCACTTTCCCAGCCTTGAGATTTGTGTGAGACATGTTGTACAGTACAGTAATGCATAAGTCTGCTCTCTCCTTGATCCATCATTAGGAGCCTCCACACACAAACATGCAGCCTTTAATCTCCACAGTCTATGGCTTTTTAACATCCCAGAGGACTGCCTTTGATTGCAAAGTGTTGCCTTATACCAACAACTACAGGTGGAGTGGTCTAAGGTGACTTTGTTATGTATCTATGTGGGCTATGTTTCTAGGATGGACATTGTGTCCGGTTAGTTGAGCAAAGCAGGCTTACAATTCTATTGTTTCCCGTTGTTAAACGCTTAAGAACCTTGTGGTAGGAACCAGCAAAGGCCGGCTTATAACACCATAGGCAATTTTTTTGTTGTTGTAGTTTTGACATGGGAAAAGTCGTCGGTGTTAGGAGAAGCTTTCACGGCCAGGGAACGTGTTGAATCCCTAGGTGGGTGATCTGTTGTCCCTGAGAAAGTTCCAAACCCAATCAAAGTGGTGTTGTCTTCTTAACTGCCATGGTACAGGCCGAAACAATGCAACCGACCTGCACAAATATTTGCCTTGAGCTCACATCAAAGGGACGCTACTCCTCTTTTTTCCTGGGAAACTAACTTCGACCCTAAAAAAAATCTGCAGAGGTTTGTCTTATACATTGTAATTTTCAGAATTCTTTCTTATATCCATGCAGTATACAACTATTTGCTCATTCTGTAGAGACTATCATTTACTGAAGATGCTTTCTTGTTTTTAAAATCTATGTTGATACAATCGAATTTAGCAAAATTTCACTGAAAAAGTCCAAAATTTATGTACTATAAAACGAACTAAGAAAAAATAGCACAAAGTTTGCAGGCTACTCCATCCTAGAAAATTACCTCTAACTACTGCAATTATAATAAAGCAATGAGGTGAGAGCTGGATGAAGTTACCTTAAGTTACATCTTAATTTCTAGTTCTGTGTATGTGCATAAAGTATCCCTACCTTGAGATACAAATAGACACAAGACATAAACTTTACTCTGTTACCTTGGGACACTAATAAACACAACATAGCACGTGTTCACAAACAGAGTATATGTCAACATAGCGGACAAATATCTGTATCACCAGAAGTGGGTGTTTGGAGGTCAAACACGGGCAGGCCAGTGGGAGACTGTATGATAGCCAGTGATGACAAAGTTTAGCTGCAGCATAGCTTCTGATCCAGACAACTGGACTCAGTGCCGTGCATGCGGACACCTCACACATAGAACAATGATGTGCTCTTCAAACTGGGGAGTTGATAGAAAGATAACGGTACTTCATTATTGAAATTACTAGCACTATTGTTTGGTGACTGCCATATTTTTGCAGATATGCTACTCTCCTAACTTGTCAGCAAAAACAGGACAGTTCTCCTAACATCTACTTGGAGACACATTTTCAATAACACGTTTTTTTTTCATTGTCTGGTGAGTATTGTACTCATATTGTACTGTGTATTGAAACTGTAGAAATGAATTGACAGTTTGAATAAATTACCCATTTTGTGAGTGTAATACTGACGCCAACATGAACATACAGTATCTGTGACCAAGATTTTTATTTTTATGTCAGAGTATAATGTAAGACTATAAAAATTTTTTGCAAGTATTACAAAGTTTTTGCAGCCTTAGTTGTACACTTAGTTGTACAACAGTACAAAAACTGCATATGCACACAAGCATATGAAAACTGCGTACATCACATATTTCCTGCGTGTAAATCAGGTTGTTTTGACATACGTCAAATCGTACATTCAGATCGTATGTCAGCCCTAGTAACATACGATCTGAACGTATGTTCTTGATGTATTTTAAAGCAGGCCAATTTGCACGCAGGAAAAATGTGACGTACCCAATTTTTGTGCTCTCGCGTACGTACGCAATTTTCGTACATCAGGTTTTGCCCGCATGTGTAAATCGGGTCGTACAAGTGGAGTAGATTCCTCTGTATTGTCATTTATCTCCTGCCTTCTGACAGCACCTGTGCCTCAGTGCTATCCTAATAAAATGTTTTCATTTACACCAGCATCGCCATGGGAACCGGCACGAGGATACAGAACAGCCGGGTGCATCCAAGTGCACAGTCCCCAATGGGGAACGGCCTGTTTGGTGGGCTATTTTGGGAGACCTGTATTTGCACACCTTTTCCTAAATTTAGAAGCAATTGTCTGGGAGATAAAGGAGGAATAGATGATATGCAAATCCTGACTTTGCAAGTTTTAACTCACCCAACAGGCCATACAGGCCGTGTTAAGACACATGCACTTTTCAATACCGTAGTTGCAGGATCTATTTCTTTCCTCAGGACACTCACCTTTAACCCTCCCAGTGTCATGGGCCAGTTTTAAAGCCTAGTTCTAATATTCCCTGACACTTTGAGGGTTAAAGTAACATACAAGTTGGCCCAAACTACAGGACCAGGTGTCAATTTTGCTCCCCTACATCAAATTAAATACCGGTTTAAGTGTTTGCTCACAAAGACAGCAATATTGTCATAGGATCAATTTAAATAAAAAGATTTGCATAATATTCTTACTAATAGACAATATCTATTTGAAAAATATGATATATCATTAAGAATACAAAAAAATGTAAGAACTCTATGGATTGTTGTACATGCAAATTGTTAGATTTCTTCACTGAGCTATATTGTTAATAGTTTAAACCCATTTTGGGTTGTGTCGAATGTGTATCCAATGGTTAACCTGAATGGGAAAAGCACACATTAGCTTGCAATTGACTTTCCCAAATTTAGATGAAGCGTCAAGGAACAAAAATGTAAAATATTCTGTCACATCTAGAACTTTAAAGCTGTCAGAAAAGCTGCCAAGCATTCCAGGCTCGGTGGTTTCCTTCCATGGAGACATAATAATGGACAAACCCAAGTTTAATACCAAACCAAATATGGTGTCAGGTCTTAATACAATATATTAATACCCAGACTGGGTGTAAAAACTATTAAGCTCAATATCCAGTAGTTGCTGAGCTTTAAGTTTGATACAGAAGGAAGCAGAATGATATGTTTTCAACTTTAAATTTGCTACAAGTAAGCATTTTCTTTCAAACATGGCCTCTACAGGACTACTAGTAAAGATCCCACCACACTGACATGTACATGTATCTGTGAGTGGTTCAAACCTTACAGTCTGGTCTCAAGGTTGACATCTTGAAGATGTGATAGTCACCTGTTATGTCAATCCTTCCACTGTGACAAATGTAGTAAATCTTCATAACAACCTCCTTCTTTGACCATAATCCCTCCCTGTCATGGCCTATATTAGAACTTATTAATACTTAACAGTAATATTTGTTGATTGATTGCATGTGACTTTTTGGATACTAAATATGGGTGAGCCAACAGAATTTTGAAGAGTTGTTAAGAGCTAGTCAAAGTCTTGAATTCGCAGTGTCAGCTTCTGTCAAAAGTTGGCCATTTTAATCACATTTGAGCAAAACAATTGTCAGGTCATATCTCTATCATCAAAATCTTGTTAACACCACATAAGAGTCCCCTTTCCCTGACCTCACATTCTCCCACAGACACAGCCTTCTGCTGAAGCCTAAGACAACTGTATCTGGAACACCATAGAGACCGGCCATACGTACTTAGACACCATCTAACAGGTCACAATAAGGGCCCAGTTGAGAAGTGTGTACACTGCTCTCCATATCTGGAGTACATTCCCCACCATACAACAACATAGCCAAGGCTGTGGCATTTGCATTGTTCCCAAAATGTTGTTGGGATGAAAGGGTGCACACCCACTATATAAACTTTGAACAATTCTAACATCAGTTTTCCAGGGGGGCTGATAAGCCGGGGGACAGTGTTTGCTGGAACATCAAAGGCTCAGCCAGATAGTTTTCCAAGCAGGGGCTCATTTTGGTCCTGTGCTGACGCAATTGGTAGAATAACAATCAGCACTGGGGTTGTAAATCAGATTGAATTGAGTTGGATGCTGATAAGGGCCTGTAGAGGGCTTGGGTCTTTGTCCTAGTAAAACCTCCCTGAGTCCAACGTGAAAAGAGCCTTCCGTCACATCTTTATGCCCTTAAAGGCATCCAATGTAATTTCAGAGTAGCAAAACGAAAAATATTCTGGATGAGCAAATCTTTCTGATATTGACATTTACTACCATTTCTGTCATCATTTCATACTTGAAGCGATTGAAATAGCCCCAAAACAAGTTACACGAGGGATCACTTTATTTTCTGGTACCACCAATAAATAGCTAGACTCAGCCTACTATACGAAACAAGCAACCGTTTTCCGTCAGCAACATTGCATTTTTTCCTCACAGATATCAGTGTGCTACAGTATATGGGATAGGATTGATTCAACTTTACTACATTAAAAAAATGACCTGAAAATTGACTTTGAAAATCCAGTTTTACTGCCCTGAAATTGCTTTGGGTGCCTTTAAAATGACAATTTTTGGTTGATGCATGACATTGTGTTTAGAGAAACATTAAATTATGTGTTTCTATTGTCAAAATCACCGCCTCGCTATCTGTATTTGAGAATGGGTTGCTTCTCCAGTTGAAAGTCCATGTGAAATGGGAAAGAAATCCAGACCATTTCTCGAAAATGGCAACCTGTGAACTGCCGTTTTGTACCCTCGTTTTTTCCCTCTCAACAAGTTTGCCTGTTTGTGTACACAGTCTAAGGTTAAGCAGCACGAGTCGACCTTACGTTAGATATCGGGCCAGTGACAAATTAACAGGTGACCTCATTTGAAAACAGCTGTTTTTGTGAGGGCGGTACAAGGTGTGAAGGGAAGAGGTTTCAACCGTCCCTGACGATGTGGATCCCTAGAAAAACTACACCGCCCCTATCAAAACAGTCTTTATCCCCAGTGTAAGAGGATCTTCCGTTTTAATCTGCCCATTCTTTGAAACGCACAAAAAGATTCGGGGAGATACCATAGCCAAACTCTATCCCCATGCCCTTTGGTACAAAGCCTTTCCAAAAGCCACGAATCTGCCGTGCTGGAACTGCGTGGAAGACATGCCACGGGAACCATTTAAATCTGGGCCCCATTCACTGTCCACCACCACTTCCTTTACCAACAGGCTTCCGTTCAACCTCTTCAAAGAAAAGCCGCAGGTAACAGATTGACTGAGCTTATCTCTTCCAATCTTTCATTAGAAACAAAAGCATCAATGCCGACCTCTTCATTAAGGAGATTTCCCATTCACAACGCTAACACTCCCACTCACGGGGTAACAAAAAAAGCAATAAAACTGTCGAGGCTTCATTGACTTTTTGTGAATCATTGGCAGCAGTAAAAGAAATAATCATGGTTTCTCACCTGCATGAAGACAGCCACTGGATTTGAAGAGAGAATTTCTGTGCTCTGCATCTAATTAATCACAATTAAAACCCAATAGAGAACACAAAGGTATGTAAAATTCAATCAAGGTAGACTGCAGGTATTTCTGCACCTACGTGTAGCCACTTGTTGCTGTAGACACCTGTTACAAGTAACTACAACAATATCAGATTCCTCACAAGGAAATCAGATGCTTTTGAGATGATCCAAGGTATTTGGTCCATCTCCAAAGTGCAGAGAGATGTAATAGAAGGAGGAACAGTGAGAATTGACTAGATCGCCAACGATCCAAGACACTTCTGACGAAAGACAAGCATGACATACAAAGTGTTTACCATTAACAGTCAGTAACACAACAGTAAATATCACACAAGCTAGTACATCTGCTTGGTTAAAGCAGAAACCATTTGCCTCCATGGCATACATTTTTAGTAGACTTTGAAAAATGGAAGTTGAAAATATAATTGTTTGTGGTTCTAAGAAGATGTGTCCACAACGATCTCCTTGGAAATAAGTACATTTACCAAGAAGGACACAAACAACACGGTTGCAATGTTATAAAACCACATTGTTCCACTGGAATCCAGACTTTTCTTTTTCTGCGAGCTTCCGTGGCTTTCCCCCCACATACCTCCTCTATTCATGCCAAGCAGACTTTTTCACTTGGGCAACAGTATATATGCTCTGCTTGGTGCCTCTGCATGCCCCAATCCCTACCTTCTTTTCATCAGTTCTTGAAAGAACGGGGCGCTCTTAAAAGCAGCTGAAATGAGCAAGATTGTGAGGTTCCTAATACCACCGATGGTCGGGGATGTTCTAGTAAGTTGACTTGCAGACAATGAAGCGATCTTGCAGTCCCCATAAAGCACAATGAACATGCAGTGGTCCTTAGTTAAATAAACTCCCCCCTGGAAATTGGGTACGAGCCTCGCATTACCTGGGCATGTGGTCGAACAACGGTCGAGGAGCCACTGTTGTTCCTGTTTCAGTCCAGAGAGCGCCGGAATCAATAGGAACAGATCCTGGCAATCTACGACCAGCAGGTTTGAAAGGACGAGGGCCAGGCAATAGTGGATTAGTCCCTCCTCCACTTGTAGTCCTTGGGAAAACAACAAAGCCTGGGGTGCAGGGTCGGCCTCTGGAAAGTCTTGAGCTAGCAGAGATAAACCCTTAAGTCCAATTAGATTTAGTGCTGAAGCCGCTTGTATAAGCCAGCCTTCCCACACTGAAACCAACAGGCACTTGGCCATTCTGTGGATCGTTTCCCACCTGGTAAGAACAAATGATATGTCTCCGACACCTCTATTCCGAGGTACAAGTGGCGCCACACTTTCCACCTGTGCCAGACTCAAGCAAAATGGACTCAGCTGAGGGGAAAGAACAACACTTGGGTGGATGAGAGCCATTCTGTGTCTGACCTGTGCTTCCCATAGTTTATTTTCTTACCTATATGTCCTCCACCTACTGCATTCTTCCCATTGTAAAGTGAAGTGGGGGAGAAACTGTTGGTAATGCTACAGCAATCAGAGAATTACTCAAAGAGGAAAACTCTTAGACTACAGTTCAGCTGTACTGCCTTCTTAAGTTCTATGAATTATGAGATGTTAAAAATGTTTTTAATGCATCACACTAGATCCACAGTTGAACACTTTTAAGTTTCTGAACACTACAGTGGGGCATACACTGTGGACAAGGACAAAAATCAACCCGTAATTAAAAATTTATACTACATTTCCTCTCGTAAGTAAAAAGCAACCTCTTTAACTACAATAACTTCCTGACAAAAGGATGTATAGGGACACTATGCACTATCTTTCTACATATTTCTACCTCTACTAATAAGCCTGAGACATAATGGTAAAGTTTAACTTTGATCCAACACAAGAAGGGAACTCACCATGAAGGTTGATGAGTTCGACCGAAAATTCATGGTGAGTTCCCTTCTTGTGTTGGATCAAAGTTAAACTTAACCATTATGGATTCTACCTACATAGATGAGCTTTCATTCGAAGCCTGAGGCATTATATGTTCTTACTTAATCTTAGTGACATCTAATTCTAATGGACACAAATGACATGTATTACATGACATCTCCTTGTTCTCCTGAACCCGAATCCACCCCCTATTTGTAGTCATGCTGGTTTTCCTCAACGTCAATACAGCCTGTATTAAAACAGCCATATAACAGCACACGATATGCCAGAGCTGCGGTTCTTCTCCCCACTTTATGACAGAATCAAAGCTTACTCCGAGATCAATCCTGCTTTTTGATGAGGGGCCCGACATGCAAAAACACAGTAAAACGCACATAAAAGGACGGATTTACCAGCACACTGCCACAGCTGGGACCATCTGCAAATTGCTGAGCTTGTTATATTAGTCTCCTTACTCACAAACACTGCTATTAATGACAAAATTAACAATTTGGCAAAGTTCAGCAAAGTTTGAATTTTTGCTATGTAGGGTCGTTGAACCAGTCCTTGGGTCATTCTCATTGCGAGGCCTATGTTTGAAAAGCATGTTTTAATTTGAAATTCCCTCTTCTCAAATGCAATCTATCGGACATGTCTGTTTTGAGACATCCTGGGATACGGACAATAACATATCAAAAATGGTGTACATGCTCTGTCTAATCACTGGTCAAGACATACATGATTATTGCATCCAATTGGCAAGAGGTAGAATAGGGTATCTGGCTCAAAATAGCAGTTCACGACAGTGCAAAACACCTCCAGACTTCACAGAATGATGTTGTCTGCAACAAATGAACATATCTTCAGTCAAGGTGTGTAAAACAAGCCTTAAACTTTTAAAGGATGGTTAGCTCATGTGAACTGAACAACTTTGGCCTTCTAGTACTAAATGTTTGTAGCTGGTCAGTCAGGACCCAACCTACACCACTGCAGAGCTAGTCGGCTACGTCCTAATCTTGATGCTGATTTCTTTCTTCTTGGAAAGAGCCACCCTTCCATGATATCAAGAGGAAACATAACTTCTTATATTCAGGGGTATCCCTGTCCCTTTCCACAGAGCCTGCCAGTATCTGTCAGCATCACTCTGGACAGGATTAACTCTTGACAGTTGCTTATTTCTTTTCCTGCAGAAGTTTCCACAGCACTTTGCTGCATTGTGTCAAGCTTTCATCAGTGATAGTCAGCAGGGAGCTCATTACATTACATCAGCACCAATTACGCTGTCTGGAGACAATGGGAGGGAGGGAGGGCAGGGGTCAAATGCCAAGGTTGAGGTCACTGCGTCCTACATAGAATATATGGGTCAAAGAACTAAAGCACTAGAGTCATATACTCCAGGGCTCGAAATACCACTTGCATATCCAGGTTAGTACAGGTAAAACTGGAGCTGTGTAGGTATTTTTTATGTCTACCTGCACTTAACCTGCACTGGGCCATATTCTAAGTATACAAGTGTTTGTGGATTTTTGTTTGCTGTACTGATGATTTGAGTTGTTACCACCTGTTAAATGCTAAATGAAGACTTCAAATGGTTTCTTAACTGTTTGCAGTTTGATGCATACTTTGATGTAAAATTTGTCAAGTGCAGGTTTTTTCCAGTGATACCTGCACCAGTCCAGTATTTCGAGCTCTTTACTCTGAAATATTTCCAACAAACTGGTTATAATTCTTGGATCCACAGATTGTGTCATGTGCCTCTGAATTAGTTGTGTTACTTCAATAGCCCTCTTCCCCTCCCTTACGTTTTCTGCAAGGTTTTCAAACTAATGCCACACTTTGATCCAAATTGTTTCGGGCCTCTCACCCTTTTTGATAAAAGAAATATTCATTGAAGAATTCATCATGAATGCTAAACAGACATTACTGTAAGACCTATATGACCTCGAGTGATAGACAGTAGACGAGGTATTCCACTGAATGGCACTTGAGTTTATTATCAATGATAATCCAATAGGAGCCCAAATGCAGTCTCCAGTGTTGATGTGGGATCTCCCAAACTGCATTGATTTCCCCATCAACATTCCAACAATTCCTCACTCATTCACACTCTCCTATGTCTCCTCCCTACACTATGCGGAGTTACAAAGACGCCGTCGACCGACCAGCCCTCCTGACACCACCGGCGGAGTAGCCACACACACCAGATACTGTTGCTCCTCCCTGACCCTATACAATTTTATTGAAAACGCAAACAAATGAAAGCATTTCGGGACATTTGTCTACTGCTCCACCGGTGGCCTGAACTTGGGTGGCCCGTGTACAAGCCGGTGTTGGGTGTCAGTGCATGCGCCAGTACAAATAGGGCCGACCGCGGAAAACATGTTCCGTGATATTTCTCCTCTCTGACCTACCGTAGCCTCTTTGTCGTTGACACAATGTGGGCAGGTGAGGGGAAGACGACATAGC
Source organism: Branchiostoma floridae x Branchiostoma japonicum (assembly GCA_013266295.2). Lineage (NCBI taxonomy): Eukaryota > Metazoa > Chordata > Leptocardii > Amphioxiformes > Branchiostomatidae > Branchiostoma > Branchiostoma floridae x Branchiostoma japonicum. The sequence goes on along the minus strand of CM023827.1, from coordinate 5,354,579 downwards.
GTGCCGCTGCCCGGCCCCCGTGTAGCCGTGTCAACAGAACACGATATCACGCCACCCTCTTCGTCTCCGCCCAAGCATGGCCAGCCATTAGCTGTAATGTCTGCATCTCGGCTACATATCGGGGTACCGTTACATTAAACTTTACATTGGCATTGATATACCCTATCTGGTGAACAACACTGGCGCACTGTCAACTTTTGCTTGGGCACGAGCGACGCTGAAGACCGCTCTACCTCGACGACCTCGTCTACGGTTCCTGAAGCACACAACATTTCTTGGCACCGTTGAAAACAGCTCTAGAGTTTCAACTAACCTAAACAATAACACTTATGTATGCTGACAAATTTACATGGCCTACATGCCATACAACCGGGGACAGCATAGACGATGGAATCATAGAATATACTCTATTTGTGGGGTCTAGATCTGTGTGATGCCAACAAAATTTACACCATGGATATCAATGTTGGCAAAGCAAGTCACCTGAGCATGAGAGAAGGGAGCTAACAAAACACTGTAATAATGATCATCACTAGCTTTATTTTGTCTGGTTTAAGATTATCAACTCACAATATAGCTGTTCGTCACACGGGCCAAGCTCTAAGAGTTGGACTATGTGTCCAAAATAGTCTAGAAGGGATTATATTTCAATCCAAAGAAATGTGAATACAGTTACAAAATATTTGCTTCTCACTTGAGCATCACCAAAAGCACCAAGTTGCAGTTTGGTTTCTATTGGGTCATAGAAAGTGCAAAAGTATTAAGTGCAGACAGATTTTTTTTTTAAATGTACTCGTCTTTTATGTCTACACAGGATAAGCATCTTTTTTCATCTTCATCATTTAGCTTGCATCTTCACCAAAGAAATTACAGTTAACTGTTTAGAAAACAGCATAAGTTGCTATAGTAACAGTCATACAAGTCTACAAGTTACTAGGATAGTTGCAGAAGTTTCCTTTTGTAAAAAAAGAAGGATCACTTTCCAAGCAAACAGGATGCAAGAAGGAAGATACAATACATCTTTTATCTGTATAGAGCGAGATGTGTTAGTTTACTTAATATAGAGTTACCATGATTTCTAGTTGCAGGTGTTTGCTAGTGTATTGTGTGGCCCAGCTGGCACTGTGAATAGTTGTTTGTGAATTGCACATCTTCAATTGATGGTTAGTGATGCCCTGACACTCCCACATACACACCTGCACACATTCAATTGCCCCCTCCTACCGAATTCGCATCGAAGGCTGGTACTTTTGAAATCCTGGATACAATCAACGTTAGAAAGAAATGCAAAAAAAATTGGATTGACTACAATGACTCAAACATCACCAGAAATACATACTTTTTAAATTAGTAAAACGTTGTGGTTCGATTGAATTGTCCCAGTGCATACCCACTATTCACATGTTGAAGCCGATAGGCAATAGACTAGCCTTTGAATACATGCAACAACACATCCAGCTACATAGTTAATCACAAGTACAACTTCACTTGACTCTATTTTTGTAGAAGATTTAGCCTGAATCTGTTATAGATGCCGGTAATGCATCTGTTTTGGCCTTAAAATTTATAATGGAAAAGTGTGCTTGACCTGGGTGTTTGGGAACAAGTGTCTGAGGCAGTGCCTTCTGTGTACATCAGTTACTCTCTCTAGCATATCAATACATGAACAAGCTCAGACCATGAGGGTGACATACATGTATGCTACGTACTCTTTTTTTTTAGAAACACTGTCTTAGAAGAGTTCTTGATCATCTAATGTACAAAATTTTGGAAAGCATTTAAAGGGGAAAACCAGAGATCTTCAGGACACTTTCTTTGATATATGTACCCAAAAATCTTCTTTTTTTTTCCCCTCATTGCACTGGTCCATCATAGTTTACATTACATTTCTAATGGTGGTTTGAACTTATGACCTAACCAGATCCTACTTGCCGCAAAACTTGCCTGAACTTTCACCGCATTCGAGGACATTGGGGCACTGGGTGTGTCCATGGAGGCTGAGCTGACTCATGCATGTCAACTTCCCTGGATCAAATGGACACTGCTGCTATTACAAGAGAAAGGGACATCTGATACCATATGAAGTATGGGTGTGAACAAACAGAACATCTCAAAGTTCAATAAACAAGCTGGATTTGGGGGAAATGACATAAGGTAGTCATGGTACCATGATGTCAAAAAGTTCAAGTAACTATGTAAGTTTTGTATTATCACAGAATATATATCAGACCAACAGCAAGTCAGCAACAGTTACAGCACCTGTTCTTCCCACCTGAAAAGGGACTTAAAACACAAAATGGATACACTTCACTTTGACTTACAAAGTTAACACAATTTTGTATGTCCTAAGATAGTGCAGATTACTGTGTTAGTCAGATGGTTTGAAACTACAGTATGTACTGGCAGAAACTAAAATGCACGTGCCTATAACATTAGATGTATTCTAAAATGAAGATTTTTAAAAAATCATCACATACACCAATGAATATTGATAGATGACAATGACTTTGATGAGTAAGTAGCTAATGAACAGGGGCAATCTACTCACATTGTAACATTGAAACCTGAAATGAAAAATTAAAAAAACTTGTCTACCACATGAAAAGATTGTAGTACAATTCCTGCTAGCCTCTCAAAACATTCCCAGTTTTGTTTTGTAGTCCCAAGATGAACATTTTGCTCAAAATTACGTCACATATTTCCATATTTGGCAACATTACAACTACATGTATTTGAGTAGGAACAGAGCAGATAAGAAATTACATAACCAAAGAATTAGTAGAATCAAAGGTTAGGTTCAACGTCACCAGTTGTGAGTCTGACGTACATAAAGCACTTCAAGTTCAACTAAAAATAAACATTGAACATTGGCCTTAACCTGCATGGGGTACTATGGACCCAGGAACAACAAAACTTCCTGTCCATTGTTGTACACAGGTTAACCATTTATCAACCTGTCTGACAGTCTTCCTCCAAAACATCAAAATTTCTGGTATTCCAAGAATGTGCCTCCTCCGACGCTACTATGCTGGATCACTTGAACTTGCAAACAAGCTATTTTTACACACAGTGACTGATTGTTTGACATACTTTGTTTTGAACTTGGGCCACATGTATGACTTACCTGGAATAAGGAGTGAATTATGTAATTTGCAACCTCGTGATTTAATATATCAACATCAGAGTCTGATATTATCACAATATGCAATATACAGACACATTTCAAAATCAAAAATTTGAATTTGAATAGAGTCAATATTCTTGTTGATTCAAAGAAATAAGGTAAGTAGTGTGGATGTCAAACTGATGCAAAATATTACCTGCATAACGTTACCTGCATATATTATATTACCATTAAAAGGACATAAAATCATACTGTATCAATAACTACTAGTCTAGTATGAGTTTTAACATTCCAATGGTTGTTTTTAATACTCAACCAAGAAACTAATATGATATCAAGCATCTGTTTCTTATACACGATATAAAATGGAAAAGAGTTGCACAGTGTTCATTAAAACAAAGTTATTGTACACAAATACAACAATACCCCTGTATTTGGTTTATAGGGAAAACATATATAGCAGAAAGATATAATTGTGGGGTGACAGTATAGATGCACTGTACAACCAGAACACATAACTAATCATGAAAAAGGGGTGTATAAGTACAATTTCTTGATTAGATTGGAAAGTTATTATTAATTTACCTCGGGTCAACAGGTAAATTAGGTAATGTTGTCCCATGGGTGTAGAGTGGGGCATCAGGAACATACTTGTACTCGTACTTGACTGATATCTAATCTATCCATTCCCGTTCTTTATTTAATTTTCTCACGTTTTACTAGTAAACATGTTGACTTGTAGTGTGTAACCACTCTGATTCGTCTGCTCACGACACCGTAAGGGTTATCGAACAGGTAAATAATTATTTTCGCAGGTAGTGTGGGAGGGGCGGGGCTATATTTAAAAATCTATAGCACATGTTGTCCTGTGGCCTATAGCGTTTTTATGACACTTGCATTACTAAAATCGCGCTCTTTTTCTTTGTGAGATCGCATATATATCAAAGAAAGCCATTCTGCATAACTATGGTGATATAAACGCAATATTCCGATGTAAAAACCGTGCAAAACAAAATCATAATTTATGGTACAGAACCCAAACAGACCTCTTTTGCCATCACCACTGGTAGACCGACTTGTATGGCCGTTTCTCCGCGCCTCCTTCGAGCGTAGACCAGTCCGGTGATCGCGCCGACTGCCCCCACGGCGTATAGCACCGCCGTCCCTCTTCTGGAGCCACTGGTGGCGACATTTTTGGTCAGAAATCCCGTCGAATTCCTAAGCTGAGTAAAAATTCGTCGACAAGCCGCCATCTTGGATGTCCCATCAGCGCATGCCCCAGTGGGATATTACCCGGCATGCCCCCTGCGGGACAAAAGTGGAGGCGGGGTATTTGGAGAGCCAGACCACTATAACAACTTCAAACATATGAATAAAAAATGTGTTGGTTGAACCTCTTGTGACTCACTCCTTTTCATTGGTCGTGTCAACAGTTTACAGTTGGAGCCGCAAAATCTGTTGCTTCATGCAAGGAAGTCCACCGCCCAGGAAAGGTGGACGTGCAGGAAAACAGGGTGGCGGAACCACTTGTTCAACCCTAACACACCTGCGGAGGGAAATTATGATGTCAATTTTGAGGGGAAAACGATCTATATTTCTTAGAATTTGTTTGCTGAGCTAATGTTTGTGTAACAATGACGTAGGCTTTGACGTCAGATGGTCACAGACGTCCTCATATTGTCCTAGTTTGCTTGTCTAGTGGACTCTGTGAGGATTCTATTTCTGGCCCTGCCCACGTTTGCCGCCCTTAGCCTTTCCCAGCTCTCTTCAAAACTGGATCAAAGTCCGTGGTTTGTTTGTAGAAAGATGATTTTTAACTTCACAGTCTATTTGGGCTGAAAGGGTTGCTTTCGAAATAGGAAACGCCTGTAGACATTAGAAAACGTCTGCAAATGCGTCATTCGGTTTTTGGCCATTCTCTCCGGAGAAATTCATACTGCACCGGGAGCTGTGATTGGTTGGCTGAGAGAACCCCCTTTCTTGTCATCGGTAGGACCGGTCCATTTGTATTTGGGAAAGCCCGACCCAAATGGCGTGGGTGTAGACGGTACAACATCTTGGCAGTCATAGGAAGAACCACCTTTGAGCTATGCGCGGTCTCTTTCAACTCCCATGCACTATCTTTGTTTTATTGTGTGCCGACGTCATGAAATCACAATGCACAATGCGTCGCACGGTGAAGGGACTTGCTAGCTGACCGGAGTACCGGCGCGCCCACAGCCAGGAAAGGTCCACCCTCTTTAGGCGCCGTCATCGTGACGCGACAGTCTGAAAACGTCAGAACTGAAGACTTTACGCTGAAAGATTAACCACTTTTTTTATACTCGACAAACTTCCTCCAAGTCTCGAGTCTGGCCCGTCCCGACCCACCTTTTCCCCGTGATCACATTCCGGCATTCCTCCAACGCAACCCTATTCAATCCCGCCTCCTGGCTTATTTACATATAGATGTATATAAACAGCTCGATTGGCCTTCAATCTGCAGTCATTAAGAGGCAATTCAGACGACACGAGCACGTCCCAGGGCTCCCGGCGGCCGCCTTCCCGGCAGATTCAAGACTCATCACCGACTTGGTGACAGGAGACTCCTCATTAGGACTAGTACTAGAAGACGCGCTGACGACTCAGTCCAGAGCAGGACTTCGAGGATTATTTTTTCCCCGCATTTACACGTCTTCACCTCATATGCTCGTTTGAGGACATCATGCCAGCACTTGCGAACTTTTTGGGAGGTTTTGGGGGATTTCAAGTCGGAGGACAAATGCCAGACCCGGGACTACTGTTGTCGGATCACATGGGGGAGAGGAGTGCGAGAAATGCCGACCAGTTTTCCCATTTGGAAGGGATCCTGAGGCGTCGACAACTGTACTGTCGCACCCGATTTCACCTGCAAATCTTCCCCGACGGCACAGTTAACGGCACGCGGCAAGACCACAGTGTTTTCGGTAAGTGTTGTGTCATCTTAGCTACTTTGTTTGTATGGCCACCACTTCTAACATATAACACCGATTACACCGAGTGCAGTAGCACTGCCGGTAGCCGGCTCTACCGTACACACGTTTAGTTGGAGGTAGGCGTGGACGGGTACTGAAAAAAAAACTTTTGTCAGGGCTGAGTTTTAGTCACCAAATCTGCGTGACAGGCTCGCCGGTGTGGGATGTAGATGAGACGGAATGTTACGGCAGCCAACACCATGTGTCATTCAGGATCAGCCCCGACCAGGCCCATTGACGGGCCCTGGCTGGAATGTCGCGAACAAAAGGTGCAAATGAAGACCGAATAAGTTGTTGTCGTTGAGGGGCACTGATGGCCGCGTTTAGTAAGACAAAGGGGATTTATATCCCCCTGCGTCATCATCTCTTGTTTTTCTCACCTCGATACATCAATGGCAAGTTTGCTTTGTGCGTGTTTCTAACTGTCGGTGACGAGCGCCTTCCCACCTGGGCTCCGCGTCGGGTACGTCTCGCCCTGACATTTCACGTCAGATCATCGTCTGCGGAATTTTTATGGGCGTTTTGGTTGGAAGTTTCGGTCAAGTCAATGGTGTGATAATCTCGCGGCATGGCCGAGGGGAGCGAGCTGGGCTATCGGAGCTGGCTGTGTACATAAGGCTGACAAGAGGGGTGACATACGAGCCCCGGGCTAAACGTTAAACCCGGCTTTAAAACACAGAGCCTACTTCCCTCCCTGCACTCGCTGGTGGGGGGATTTTACGCACGCCAACCCCGCGGTGTGAAACTCCCTTTTCTTCTTCTCCGTAAGGCAGGTGAGATGGAGGGAGGGTTGGTTTGCGTTTCTTGCAGAGGAATACCGTATTCGCAACATGACAAGGACGATCGTGAAAGACGGGCCGGCTTTTGTGTTAGCATAATACTGTGTCTCACGGACCCTGATGGGTAACAAGCATCTCCCGGTATGGTTTCTATTGTTGGCGGTCCTCCCATCTCTGTAGCCCGACAACCCACCAATTGAATTTGAATGCTGCACCTTTTTGAGGCTATTCCCCACAGTGTCTCGTCCCCCCTGCCACACACGATGAAAAGGTCCCCGGTCCTCTCCTTTTCTTATCAGCACAATGTAGCAGCGTGAAGTGTGTAAATACATTATTTATATTGAGTCCGACAAAAACAGATGGCTTTTTGTGTCTAATTTGTATGTGGTTTAAACAGAAAAAAAACTGTTCTTGTAGTACCTTTGGCGTTATCGACGGTTTGTTTAACTTGCAGCCTTATAACAGCTCGACTGTAGCTGATAACGAGTAGGAGACGGGGACTGAAGTCACAAATAAAGTGGTCGGCTCTGATCCGACACGGCTGGTCATGGGAAGATGACGGGGTCATTGGCAAAGCACTCACTCACTGCAGACGATACACACAACCCGCCCAGTTCTCGCCTTGCAAAATAAATCCAGACACAACAACTAAAACTAACTTTCTAATTTCAATGTACACAGCCAAAGCGGATAAGGCATTTAGGCTGGTTTAAGATTGCTTTGATGCGACACTCAATCGCATTATGTTTTATAGGGATGACTGCTCAAATACGGATACACATACGTCTTATTTTGAAATAATTGTATGTGATGTAATTTTTATGTTAGCTGTACGTCAATGTCTTTTATGTACTTGTGTCCTCTCCTAGAAGACTAGATGCCACTTAGTCATAGGTAGACAGCTAAAGGAGAGGTTGAACTCCAGTAAACTCTATAATAAACTGACGTTTTTGCACGATCTATGCCCGCAGGTATCCTGGAGTTCATATCGGTGGCGACAGGGTTGATGAGTATCCGAGGAGTGAAGAGCGGTCTGTACCTTGGCATGGACGAAAACGGGGACATGTACGGATCGGTGAGTTTGATCTTTATCAACGGGAGCAAAGACATGAAACCTACCATCCCAGTTAATCAGTTAATCTCCGAGTAGATTTTCCGATATCAAAATCGTAACTGCCCGGCCAGGTCTAATAGACTAGCCCCTACCAGGCTTCAGAAGCGGTTGAAAAGAGTAGAAATTGGCCAAATAAACAGATAACATGCCAGGGGAGTTGGTCCGCTAACGGAGAACAGTTTGCCGCTCTTTCCAGCCTCTTCTGAAGCCTGGTAGAGGCTAGTCTGTAAGTGTAACGGCCACGTTGCCGTAGGACCATCTTGGCTGTGGGGCAGTTACGATTTTTGCCACCGGAAAAACTGCTTGGTGGCAGATTACATCCCAGTGCCAATCGTCCTGACAAGTGTGCTCAAATGAAAGCCTAGAGTGGAGCCGCAAAATACAGGATAAGCCCCAATCATAGGGCTTTCCGCATCCTCGCTTTAAAAAAACACAAGCGCGCCCGCTCTCATCTTGCCCGGTGGTTGAGTCAGGGATGACGCTGTTTCTTTTCCTCAAGGTTTTCTCAGGCTGTCACAGTGGTAACCCCCAAAATATTTCCCTCACGGTCGTGAGTCTCCATACAAATGTTTGCCTGTGTGTCTGGTGTTTACTGATTGGATTTCGCCTCAGGTAGATGGAAGCCCTCTATGTGTATCAGTTTGTGTATCGGACCCGACATGGTCCAGGCCAAAGGCCGCTTGCTCGCCGCCGGCGGGCCCCTTTGATTTCGGCCCTGAAGAGAGGGAAAACCGCAAAGTACGTAGTTAGGACGCTGTGCTGACGAAACGTTTATTTGCAGTGCTCTTGAATTGTTGAGCACTTACTCAGGTAAAACACCACATCAGGGACAGAACGCGGAAACCTTGATGTCCTCATCTAACTGTCGGTTTAAGCAATTGTCTCATTGAAACCTGTATCCATTACAAGGGGAGAAAATACAAGTACAACATCAGACTGGACACACAGGTTTCACTATTGTCACTGCTCATTGTACAAATACACACCGGTACCAAAATTCGGGACTTAAAGTCATTGAATGCCACATAGAGACGTGATATCTTCAAGTTATAGCCTTACAGGCCCCGTTAACTAACCATGTACCAAATGACCATAATCAGAATAAGTCAGGTCTTGTACCCATATGAAAGCCAAACCATACAAATTTTGATGCACCAAGTCGTACCTTTATAGAACACTTAGTAGTCACGAGCTAGCTAGTAAAAGTCCTACCAACTTCGTGGACCCTAACGCGTAACAAACTTAATTAATGTCCTGGAAAAATGGACCAAACTACCAGATATGCCAGAGGTATTGAGATTTTCGTTGTACAGCAATCTTTCTTCACGTGTTGTCATCAGGGGTGTACTACAACCTTAATCTGGCTGTTGTAACTCTTTGTACTACTTCATGCCATCACTCAATAAAACGCAGCGACCAAATGTGCCATCTAGGTGTAAGGATGTTGATACTGTTGGCGGCATTGTTCGCATAAAGCTCTCGCTATCAGCAGCTGTATCAGATGTCTCGGTTTATTCAGCTAGATGCCCGAGTGATTCCGCAAAGACCACCCCAATCGACCGCTTCAAACCGGTATAAACCGACTAATCATTTAAGCTTCTCTGTAGCCTCAACTCATCTCTTAAATTCTAGGATCTGTAAACAAAAACAGTGTGGGTAATCTTTAACGGTTTTCTTTTTTTTACTATCTTGTCTCTCAGGACCAGCTGAACCGGGATTGCATCTTCAGGGAAAACATGGAGGAGAACTTTTACAACACCTATGCGTCTCACGAACACCGGAACGACAAAAACGGAAGACCGTTTTTCGTTGCTTTGAACAAAGACGGGACAGCAAGAAAGGGCAATAGGTCAAGAAAGACCCAGAAGTTTACCCACTTTCTTCCAAGACCCGTGGATCCTGAAAAAGTGCCTTCTCTGTACCAGGACATTCTTGGAAAGAGATGATTCGGGCTGCAACACGGGGATATCACCGCCTTCTATGCAAAGACTATGCAAGGACTGACATCTCAGGCTGTAGACTTTGTTGCGCCAGTGTAGCAGGGGATGCTGTCCACCCGACAAAAAAGACCCCGTCCCACTTCGCTATAGCAATGGTTAGTACGTGGATTGGAACGCCAATGGCATCCGATCCGATAAAAAATGCTCGGTGCTAATTAGTTGACTAGCATTACTGCTGCTTTTGATTGACAAGAACCACCCACCGTTCTGGTTCAAATGAGAATCCTATACCCTTAGATCATTAGGTTTAGATCCTGAACAAGCTGTGGCCAGCTAAACTGAGCACGGTGTCGATTTCGCAACCAGATAATCAGATATTAAATAACAACGAATCACGCGTTTTCCCATGCGCTATGATAATCGGCTTTCTAGATGGAGACAAAAAAAAATCCGAATTGACCTTATAATGACCCAGCTGTATCTAAGATACGGCTTGATATGATTTTGTGGTGATTGACTATGCTGAGCATGCGTGCGGGCATGCGCAGTGTGAGAAAAAAGTGACACAAAAACGAACGAGAATCGGGACAGGTATTCGATTCTACAGAAAAAAGAGCGTATTTATTATAATTTATGTGTCACGTTGGTTTATGTACATATTACTTGTTGGAAGTATTTATTTATTGAAGAACTTTTTTCTTGTCCTTTAAGAACTTTTCTTACATCATATCTATATTACCTAATGCTGCTATGCAAAAATCAAATGTGCAACTGTTGTTGTTGGGTCCGATTAGCCCATTGCATTCCACTGTTTGGCTGAATTCCCTGTCCTTCAAAGAATTTCTAAATGTCAAGCTTACAGTCTATCGTTCCGAGGAGTCCTTGATCGTTCAAATCTTCCATTTCTCTCAGAACTAGGTACGCCACCAAAGAACTCGAGTACCACTTATGTCCAGGCTCATGTGGGTAGAGGATAATGTCAAGGGTCGCTACTGGCCTCGTGAACCAGACAAAAGAGATATGGGTGGGAAAAAGTTAGCCGGTAAAGGACTAGCCTGGATGCCAGACTGTTCCCAGGGCCAATACACAGGCCAGCTCAAAGTTAGACCCTGAAAAGCCCAGGGTCTAACTGAGGGGGTCTGTGGTCAAAATTTCCTTGGGGACACGTTGGCACTGGAGCAGAGGAGCTAGCCTGTAGACTGGCCCTGGCAACAGTCTGGCACCCAGGCTAGTAAAGGACATGTACCCTCAGAATGCTCTCCAAGCAGATGTAAGGATCCGGCTCATTTTCAATGTTTCACGCCTGATTTTGCATCATCGGTACTCTTGTCTGGTATTGTATTTCCTAACGGTTAGCCTCCTCTGTTAGGACCCTTACATTTGCTTGGAGATTGCTCTCAGGCGGTCCACGAAATTTTGCTTATCTATAGTAAGATTCTGGTGACCGCCTGACCGTACAAGTACCTGACCTGTATCTGTAGCCTCTACCAGGCTTCAGAAGCGGCTGGAAAGAGTAGAAATTGGCAAAACAGACAGATTAACATGCCAGAGGAGTTAGTCCGCTTTAGGAGTACATCTATACTCCTTTAGCGGACTCCCTTTGCGTGTTATCTGCTTATTCGGTCAATTTCTACTTTTTACAGGGCCTCTGAAGCCTGGTAGAGGCTACTGTAATGGCACACTGCTTCCCATGCCCTTATGTCTGGCTCATACGAGGTTCCCTCTTTTAAAGATACTTTAAAGACACTTTTCTGACCAACAAAGTCGTCAGAAAATAAAAATTCTAGAGACAGACAAAGACTCTACCAGCAACTGCTTGGAGAAAGTCCCGACTGTTGAATGGCAAGAAACTGTACAAAGAGAATATTGTGTGTACTTTTTGGCAGCCATTTTACTACTTGTATTTATGATTATCTAGTTCTTGACCGCCTCAATTTTCGCTGTCATCCTAACAGCATACGTTTTGAGACAAAGATTATGACTGTTCGGAAGATTTTCTTTTCTTATGTGTCTAATTAATTGGCTGTGTGATTTTTTTACGACGATAAAGAGAGAAAAGAAAAGTTCCCCCTATTTTTGTAAGAGTTATTGTATATAGTAGGAGATATGTGTGACAGATGTAAAAGATCTATGAAAGAGAGAGAGGATATGTCGTCTGTATACGTTTGAAAATTCCACCGAGGTTGTCTCGGAAGACTGGAATATCAGATCAAATATATTCACAGAATAAAGGAAACAAATGATTGGAATTATACTTTGTGGTGTGTTCAGTTTGACTGTGTTGGTTGGCGCACTCTTATATTATGGTAATAAGTGCTGATATATGATTATTGCCATCGTCATATGATATAGTGGAAAGACGATTTGAGAAATAATAGGAAATGACGAATGATATGATGGTATGATATGATATGAAACGATATGATATGACAGGACATAAGTGTATATGGCAGCAAAAAACGTTGCCTTTTCCAAGTACTCTCAAGTAAATAGTTTATTCCCAAATACTTTCCAAACAAGTAGACTTCCAATAAAAAGAATATCCCAAGTTGTAGACCTAGACGGATTTAAAGGCACCCAAAGCGATTTTAGGGCAGTAAAACTGGATTTTCAAGGTCAATTTTCTGGTCAGTTTTTAAATGTAGTAAGTTAGAGCAACCCTATCCCATAGCATACTGATATCTGTGAGGCAAAAATGCGATGTCGCTGATGGAAAACGGTTGCTTGTTTCGTATCGTAGGCTGGTTCTAGCTGTATTTATTGATGGTACGAAAAAATAAAGGGACTCCTCATAAAGCTTGCTTTGGGGCTATCTCAAATGCTTCAAGTATGAAATGATGACTAAAATGTGCTAAGAAATGGCAGTAAATATCAATATCAGACAGATTTCCTCATCCAGAGTATGTTTTGTTTTGCCACACTGAAATCGCTTTGGGTGCCTTTAACATGCGGGTGTGGCTCTCAAGACATCACATTGGAGCACGTTCAACATACACACTACAGGTGTGACGCCTTCATCGTGTACAAAATGCGGCGTGTCCGGTCGGGCAATGTGTTAAAGGCCGTGGGAGTGCCTCTAAGAAGTGTTTACAACGTCCTGACCTTTCGCTTTGACAGAGCGCTGACATGAACGTGTTACGCCATTAGACAAGTGACGATAACGCCGGTCTCTGGCGGAGGTCACAGCCTCGCCCCATCGGGCGGTGGTTGCACCGTGAGTATTCTCCAAGCAGAGGTTCAGGTTGCGGCTTATTTTCGACGTGTTTTTAGGGACTTTTGTCGTAGCCTCTACCAGGCTTCGGGAGGCGGGTGGCTGGAAAGAGTAGAAATTTGGCCACATAGACAGATAACACGCCAGGGGAGAGGCTACATTTGGCGCACTCGCGGACCAACTTTCCGGGCATGTTATCTGTCTATTTGGCCAATGTGTACTCTTTCCACTCCGCCTCCCGAAGCCTGGTAGAGGCTAATTTTGTCGGGCTTTTTTTTGTACTGGTATCTTCTTTTTTTTTTTACACCAGTCAAACTTCGGGTGGCGTAATGAATACTGCCTGGCCAATTTGATACTGTCTTGCCAGTTTGATACTGTATTGCCAATTTGATACTGTATTGCCCATTTGATACTGCATTGCCAATTTGATACCGCATTGCAGCCACCGAAAGATCTGCTTGGAGATTTATAATAGTGTACCACAGATAGGGAGATGTGTACTCACTTTTGAAATCTGCACGGGAAGGTGCAATGATCTGCCAACGTAATAAACCATACATTTATTCATCCATTCGTTCAAGTGCAAATACGCACTTTGTGAACTGCCGAAATTTGCGAAAATAGAGCATATTTCCACTGATAGTGTGTGCAACTTGCCCTAGAGATGGTTTGCTTCTCGACTTCTTTCTTTCCCGCTTCTACCCTACAGCTGCAGAGTCCTGTAGGTCAAACGCTGGCAGACTTGAATCATCATAGACTAATCTGTTAGACTTACAACAGACCAAGGACATTACATACAGACAGGTTGACATGTTGGCGAGTGGGCTTATTTCAGACACAGACATCGCAGACATTTAGTATTTACGAATAGAAAACTGTAAAGAGACCTAGGCTAAAGAATTGCAAACAACAAAATCGTACCCCAAAAGACTAAACTATAAAGACCAACGCCCGGATCCGTAGTACCCTGACTGGGCATGTTGGCGAGTGAGCTTATGTCAGACGCTGAAGGTGGTACACAGCCACGGCTGACATTTGCGAATTGAAAACTACATAGAGACTCAAAGCGCTGCAAACAGCAAAACCGTCCCCAAAAAGACGAAAATATAAAGGCCAACGCCCGGAGCCTATCCTGACTTGACTCCTCCAATGCAAGCCTAAGAAAACAGGTCAGAAACAGTCAAGCGTTGCCTCAGCCCGTGGGACTGCCCTTCATTGATATGAAGGAATGTCTCGGAGACCATCTTAGCAGACTTTGTCTTTTCTTCTGACCTTAAAAGTTGTTGTTCTCGGTTGTTTGACAGGAAACCCGTGGATATTTACCCAGAGCTCCCCGGTGTACACCGCTTCTGTTGTGTCAGACGTAACCGCTCCGAGTTGAAAGCCCGCAAGAGTGATTTGATCAACCCCGCTTCGCAGACCTACGTCAATTCTAATTGAGAACCCGGCTATATTTAGAAAGGACGACACAGTTTGTGTGGATTTTCGTCGATGTTTTGTTTACCCAACGCTCTTCAACGATCTAAATCTGTGTTGCGTTTCTAGGACAACCACACTGGAACGTCCAACATCTATGGGCAGAGGGAACCGTATACCGACGCACCAGGACAAGGAAACCAGGGGCTACGCACTTCCCGAAATGGCACCGCGGCTTCTGTAACGCTGACAATGTCAATGTTAGTTGTGTCTCTGTCTCTGGGTTTGGTCAGGTGCGTCAGTGGGCCTTGACCTTCGCCCTTGACGCCCACACGCGCGGCCCGAGTAAAATTGTTAAAGTCGAGCGAGGTTGCAACATTGTGATCTTCTGAGGCATTCACCACTGGGTGCAATAACCTGTTAATACGTGATTTCTGTTAGCAAAAAGTAGCTGCTTGCAAGCAAAGGCAAGGATAGAATGAAAGGCACAAAGAGAAGCGCTGGAATTGTTTGATTGCTTTGCATTAGGGTAGACTATATTTGTCCTATTATTTTTTTCACGCTGTGTAGTCACATTGTAAGATAGAAAGACGCTTCACTGTAAATACCAATGACCACACTATTCTAGGTATTATATTGGTTCCTAAATGATGGTGCTCATTCAAATATTCCAACCACAACTACACCCCTCCCAGAGGACATCATAAAGGATGTCCAGATCAGAGAGATGTAATCCAATGTCTTTTATATACATGTGTCCTCTCCTGGAAGACTAGCTGTCACTTAGTTAGACAGCTAAAGGAGAGGTTGAACTCCAATAAACTCCAGGGTCAACATCCCGCGTCAAAACAAGTCTTCCTCTGTCACCAACACACGGACTTTCAGCACCTCAAATTAAGTACGTACACATATATGTAAAGTAAAATTAAACCTGCTGACACTTTTCGTCTAAGGGGCATGTCTGGTTGGGTTATGATTTTGGTCACGCTGCCATACTGGATTGGAAAAAGGAGTAACATGTCTGTATATATCAGGGTAGAGTCTCTGAGCTGGTAGAATCGGTGATGCATCACGATCGGAGTCTCTGTTGACAGAGACTCCGATCGTGATCTCTGCTGGTAAATTTTCAGATATTCGCTTAAAAGACAGTCAGAACTTTTCAACTTTGATTCATGTCAATGATCAATGGAAATTGAAATTTAGGATTTGTAAATCGGAAACCACCCTAACACATTAACAGCATCCTGATCGGAGTCTCTGTCGATGATAAAGATTCCAATCGGGATCTCTGCCGGTAGAATCGCCGATTCTACCATATAGGAGTCTCTACCCTGACATATATATTAGCATCAAGTGTCAAGTGTAATTGTAATGGAGACTTTTTTGTCCTCGATTAAAACTGAACCTCTATTATGCGTCATGTAGTGGCGTTTTTTTCTTCAAATAGCGGGACAAGAACTTAAGAGATAATTTAGGGAATGGAAGCTAGTGACATAATATCGCGACAAATCTGAGAATGTATTTGATCTCTGCAAAGTTTGGGAATGCCATTTTTAATCATTATATGTTAGAAATGATAGGGTTGTTGACGTCCGCTTAAGTGATACATATAAACTGAGCTTTGTTTCCGCAACAGCTAATTAAAACCGCGACAACCACCTGTGAACCTGGGTAGGGAAACTGTAACAGGTGTGTCACGTGGTTCATCTTCCACAATCCACACACACCCGAATCACCGCAAAAGGTAAAACTATGTGGATGTGATTCGCCATTCTGGCGTGCGCCTGTGCAAATTAATATTTACGTCTCGTATTCGTCGCCTTTCAGAACGGTCGTCGCCTTTCGATGCCATATCGTTGACTGGTCGATGCCATATCCGAGCGTATCATAAATTTGTTTGAGGTCCAAAAATGTATAAAACGTACAAAAAGCAACATTCGGATTGCAAATGTAAGGGAGGATCATGAAAAATAGTAAAGGTAGTAGTGAAAAAAGGAAAAGCACAAACTCGGATTGAAACCCGGGTCAAAAATCCTAATCTATACCCCAACCTCTACGCCACGAAACATCAAGGTGTTCACGGAGCGTTCTGATACACTTGGATTGCGATATGGCATCGACCGTTTCAAAAGGCGACGACCGTTTGCAAGGCGGAAATTAGCTGCGCCGGTTCGTACACGTGGCTAGCACGTAGGTAGGCTTGATATCTAACCTGACCTTTTCCCACACCCCCTATCGTTTAGAAACCGATTCAAATGTCTAAACTGCCCAGTCTAACTCAATTCAGTGTGGAGTGTATGTTATCGTTGTAATGATACTCTCGATAAGCCTAAGCTAACAAGTAATAGAGGCGCGAAAGCCACTAATCACACGGCTTTGTTGTAAACTGACGTCGCCCTGCGTCTACGTCCCCCAGATAAGGCCACGGGCGCTGAGATCAAACCGGGCGGCCGCTGGTGCAGCCCTCGGTCGCCAGAAAACACAGGCATGCAGTCCTCGTTAGGGCGATACGAGGCAGATAAACTGGAGGGGTTAGGTCGTGTGAAACAAACACAGGGACAGCTGGGCCAAGGCGAGGGGAAGGTCGGGCCTCAGGTGGTCGTAAATCAGACGGTGGAGGAGGAAAAAAACTTCGTGCTCAGATCCAAGCATGCACATAGCACCTCCAACATGTCCAATCAGAGGTTTAGGCTTCGGCGTATTTTTGACGTGTTTTAGGCGTTTTTTGGCGCTTTCTTTTTGTAGTGGTATCTTTTTTTACGCCAGCCTTCGAGTGGCGTATTGGATATTTCCTGGCCAATTTGATACTACATGTATCTTGTCAATTTGATACTGAATTGCAGCCACCGAAAGATCTTCTTGGAGATCAGATCCAAGCATGCACACAGTCCTTTCCTGCAATAAACCTTCACTGCCCCCTCCATCTTTCACCTCCATTATATTTTCATACTACATAACTACTCATTTATTCCATTCTATCACACAACAGCTGCAAGGGAAAAGAAACCATGCACCACCAAAATAAAGGGTTTCCAGTTCATTCGCATGCAGACAGGGAGTTTGAATTTTTTTGACAGACCCTTTGCACTTTAGGTTTCGCGTTTCTACAACACATTTGTGGGTGATCCGGAATTATGAACGCAAACTGACAGACGATGATTCAGTGTTGATCCGTATCTTTGTACGTTTTGAGTCACACCAATGCGATTACAAAGAACACTAATTACAAAGAGTCTATAGTGACACAGCAAAGTATCTTTACGCTTTAAACTTCGAGACTGAAATAAAAAAAAAAATTGCTACGGTATGAAAGAAACATCGTGCATCATCTAGACCATACTGGCAGACGACACGGCAAACTACGTCCCCAAGCAGAAACGGAATCGTAAGTTACACCTGCGAACATATAAAGATGTGTCAATTTTAATACTCCTTGGAGGTCTATGATCACGGAGTAATCACTGCAGCTGATTGCTCTCCAAGCAGAGGTTTTGGCTTCGACTTATTTTTGACGTGTTTTGGGCATTTTTATCGGGCTTGCTTTTTGTAATGGTATCTTCTTTTCGCCAGACAATATATTGGATACTGCACCGCCAATGATACTGCCTTGCCAATTTGACACCGTCTTGCAGCCTTCTCCAAGATCTGCTTGGAGACTAGCAGTACGTTGATGTCATGACTCGAATCATCGCAGTATTTTTACAGCAGTGAGAAAACCTGTAGTCAAGGACGCGTCGGCAAGCAAACACTAGATAACACAACATGAAATTACAGTTACAGCAATAAAAATCGTTTCACGATAAGATGATAAGAGCCCAAACAAGGCAGGTGAGAAAGGTTTACACAAAGAGGACGTATTGTAGCAACCAGGTCGCGGGGTTATCCCTAAACGTTTGCCGTGCAGCGATAGAGAGAGACGATGTCGGCGGTAGTTAGAGAGGCCGAGTGACTGGTTTTCCACGTGGCTTATATTAATGCATGTTCTGTATATAGGTCAGACGGTACATGTTGTAAAAAAGATACGGAAGAATCAAGCATCTGAAGCACAGAGTGGGATGACTTTTTCATTTTTTTGGAAGTTTTCTGTGTTTTCTGTGTTTGTCCAAGACGCGTTAGTCAGTGGAATATTGCATTCTATAATGTTATATGATTCAAAACTTTCCTTGTTCATATTTTCAATCTTGTTAGCCTCCAGACAGGTAACGTGGATAGTAGTGCCAATATAACACTAGAAAAGAACCATTCCTTGGCTCTTTGACAGCTTGCATGTATGGTTAAGAAGAGAAAGTCTAAGTTTAGAATGAATGAACCTTTATTGTACATACATGCCCACTGGGTTACATACAGTAAGTAAGGAATACATGTACCTTGTATTATATACATGTATACATACACGTGGTCAAGCTAGCACTAGCGCTATAGTCTATTAAGTAAATTCAACTCCTCGCTTCTCTGTGATGGTGAAAAAGTTGGAACAGACATGTTTTAGGATCAGAGATTTGTCTAAGCTCATTAGAAATGTAAATTTGCCTGTATTACTTAGGTGTATGGAGTAGAGACACATTGTACCAGTCTATAAAGTTGAACTCTCTCATTGTTGTACAAACTACATTCTACTACAAAACGATATTCATGTTCTATTCTTTCTAAATTACAGTGTGGACAAATCCTCTGGCACAAATCCATTGTTTTAGGGGAGTGCGGTTATGTTTAGAATGACCCCCAACAAAGCTGAGTGATTGTTCCGTACTTTCACATGAGCGACCATACGAGCCACCTGATTCTACAGCTGATACAGCTGATAACCTACAAGTCAGGAAAATTTATTGGCCCACTTAATGAGACTTGATGACGGCAATAAATGCATTAACACGGCAGCGACAAAATGCAACGCTAATTGTTTGCATAAAGGAGAACAATGCGAACAATAAGGCACAGAGTTATCGGAAAGAAAACACTTAAACATTAAGGCAACTATGGCAATAATGGTCCTACACTGTTGTTAAGGAGTAGGTGAAGAAATCTACTGCCAGGACTTTGTCACGCACTTCAATGGTGATTGTGTATGAGGGACTTGCGTCATATGCCCACGGTATATAAACCTGACAAAAGATCTTTGCACTGCGTCTTTCTTTGGGTACAGAGCCTCTACCAGGCTTCGGAAGTGGCTGGAAAGAGTAGAAATATGCCAAAAAGACAGATAACATGCCAGGGGAGTTGGTCCGCTAAGGAGTACATTTGCCGCCTCCCGAAGAGAGGTAGAGGCTAACTAGTACTCCCCCATGCACATATTGGGAGGCGGTAATCATTGAAGCATTAGTGTTCTTTGGCTTACTTTTTTGTACGGTCTTTTCAGGTACCGTTGGTATGCTTAATTAAACTGTGTGCTGGGGCAAAACAAATCCCTTGCTACTTGAAAAGAAGCACAAGAGTAACCGAAACAGCGGATATGTGCTTAGAGGCATATGCTTGGATATGTACTTGGCACATTTCTACTATAAAAGTCTACTGTGACTTTTGGACATACTCTTCCATTGGTCGGCTGAAGAATATTTTTACCGGCTACCGATGACGGAATGACGTGCAACACTACCTCCTTTTAAACATGTTTTGTATAACTATCAGTATGAACGAACTTTCCGGAAGGAAACGACAGCAATATTCATGAAGCCCGCTAGACGTCGTCATTGGATGGCAAAGCTTCTCCCAAAGGCAAAAGTAAACGACAGCAATATTCATGAAGCCCGCTAGACGTCGTCATTGGATGGCAAAGCTTCTCCCAAAGGCAAAAGTCGTGATCAGAAACATCAAGCGTTTTACAAGCGAGCTTGACTTCACTGACTCAATAGGCAAAGGAAATTACATGTACCTAACCCATTTTAAATTCATTTTTGTTTTCAAAGAAAACAGGGTGGAAAAGGGCGAAATTTCGATCTAGCATGTGTTTATGGTCGACCCAGAATGATGAAATATCAATTTCCAAGTTCGTAACCAATCACCAGCGACCTCGCACAAACTTGAATCAAAATCGCTAGATGGCGCTGTTACTTCAGCCTCATTCTCAGTCCAGGCGCGGGAGTCACGAAATGACAAGATGGCGGACGCTGCATGAAAATAGGAAGGTTGACTGAGAAACCGTGAGTTTTAACCACTTTCGGCAGAATGGCTGATATGTAACAACTCAGAAAGATCTTCCCAATTCATGCTTGTTCATTGGGTAGGTAAAGTAACGGTGAAAAAGGCGGATTTTTGGACTTTGTGGGATATGTCCCTGCTTGGGGATCCTTGGGGGGAGGGGCGCGTTTGCATAAATTCGAAAGATGTTTTTCTCCGTCAGAATTTGACTCATTTTCCATAAACCTTTAATTTACAGTCGTCAAAGTTAAGAAAGAATGTTTCAGAAGTATCATGTCATACCATAATGCCTTATATAGTACGAAAGTTCATCTGTGTTCATGGTAGAAGTCATTTATTTGTGAAGCAAGTTTGAACTGTAATTTCCAACACAAGAAATTGGACTTAGGCCATACTATATTTTCGGCTGTACAACTCCAGTCTTTGTCAAGGAATGACCATGACTGAACTGACATGAGGTCAACCAAAGCCAAGTGTCCACATGGACCGGAAGGAACCATCTTCAGGAGAGTCCAGGGGGGACCAGCCTGTAGGAAACTCAATGTGAAGAAGTTCTCTGACCTGCTGTCTAAAGAACAAATCAGAGGTTCGTTTATTTGTAACATGTATCAATACTTATTCATACATATTGTACTAAATGTCTGAAGGACATACATAGTATTAGGGCTGTGAATGACTGGAATGCTCTGCAGCAGTCTGTGGTTGAATCAAAAACTGTAAGTGTAAATGAGTTCAAATCCAGGCTAGCTATATTATTAGACAAACCAAGGACGTTATAAAGGATAAACCTTGGATAAACAATGCCAGGGAAAACATAAAGTACAACACATGAAGCTAGAGCCAAGACTGGGATAATACAGGCAGTGCCTCCCTTCTTGAAGATCTAGGACTCAGTAGGAGCACATTGGCAGAACGTACTGCGCCTGCACAAAACCCGGGTTTTTCACGGTTTGTTTGGTCAACGTTGCATCAGAATTTTGCCCGTTGCAGATTATGCCTTTTCTGACACAACATTTGAAAACTATAAATGGGATGTCATCCTTATGATTAAATATGACCTTAAACGAGACATTATGCAGACATGCTATGCACAATACATTAGCGGGTTTCGCACAGGTGCAGTATGTTCTGCTGATGTGCTGTATCCAGTTATTTTACAGGGTAGATGTATCAGTTTCTGATCACTGCTTTTTGGAGAAAACAAATATATGTTCAGCTATCTTGTAGAATATGAGAACTAGATTCTTATATAATGCATAACTAAGTAACTGATAGATGTGAGGTTGAAACTTCTGTACCATCCATGTGTAGACCTAGGACCAGTGTCAGAGACGTGGTTTGAAGACCTGACAGCTGAAGCCTTGTCTAAGGATAACAATGCAGCACAAGCTACATTACAAGGTAGGTACCCATATATAACCAAATATTCCTTTGTTCCTTGAACGTTTGTAGAATGTACCTTGTTGGTACCAAGTACAGTAGGGGCATCCTCACTAGATGCATGCTTGCAGTTAGATGTGCAAAGGTTAGGTGTGACTGGTCGTTCAGTGTAATATAACCAGCTGATGTCAAAGGACAACCAGCTATGCTATACACAATACAGATTCAGATACTCAACTACCACCTCTGTATATTGAGGACTTACTACCCTGGTGCCTCCTTACATTTTTCACATATTTCGGTATTGTCGTTTTCCATGATGGTGCTTGGTTCATGTCAATAGAGCTTGATATGCATGTGGAAATGTCTTCATACAGACGATCTTGAAACTCCCATGAAGAGCCATCACCATGGCAATGGTCAGACAAGCATTGCTGCCACCCCAGTGCCTGATGGGAAGGTTCCCATCACCCCCTCCAGCTGCTCACCGTCCCTTTTCAGCCCTAATATCCCAGACTGCAATGGAACAGACCGCAGAAGCAGATTCCGGTTGGAGAACAACATGGGACAATCCACACCTGTGCTTCCCCAGTCTCAGAAAAAATTTCTTGGCTGTAAGTTCTGTTTTATTTTATTTTCATAATTGAATCACTTTTAAAGTTGAATTGTTCTTCTTCTTCATTGTGAATTGTTCGTCTTTTTCATTGATACGTACCTAATATGGCTGAGGGCTCCAAGCATGGTATGTAAGACATACACAAGACTGTAAGGTTTAATCTTCTCACGCCAATAAGAAACCCCACTCTTTTTGATAAGTGTGGTGGGTTCTTTTGTGTGCTCAAGGCATTGATTTCCTCAAATATGGGCCGCCATTTAACATCCTATCTGAGGAACTCATTTTGACTTGATAGAGTGAAGTTTGGAGATTCATGTAAAAGTGCTTTTCCCAAGGGCACAACATCAGGGCCTGTTAAGGGTTTGAGCCCAGAACCTCTTGATTCCTGGGCAAACTCTCTACAGTTGTTTTGCATCACCCCCAGGGGTATATTCAGTGCCTCTCCCCTTGGGTGGGGGACTTGTACATGTGGAGACCATGTCATCACAAGTCTGTGTAATTTGTACAGTTTCAGGTCTGAGTCAGCTGCCAGCGGAGGAACACCACACCCTGGGGTACATCCAGCCTAGTGTGGGGCTCTCCCCTGGGGTGGGGGGCAGTCCTCTGCCTATACTACCAGAGACAGAAAGGTACTGCCATGTTTATCTTCTAATAATGATGTTTTCACCAAAGGCCTGTCATGCATTTCCAAGTAGGTTTCAGAGGCTTAGATATAGATAACTATTTAGACAGCAAATTTAGAAACATAGGTACGATAGAAATCACATTATGATCTTAAAGACTTTTATATTTTCCTGACAAGCTGTTTCTCTTCCAAGTACAGAGCAGTGATTTGGGTCTCGTGTATATAATTGTTTAAATGTACAGTACTCTTTTCCTCAGTTCAGTACTGTCAAGGAGACTTTTCAAGACTCCACAAGGACCTTCCAGTCAAGGTACAATGTCACAGCTGATTTGTAGACACTAGTATCCTTTTTTAACCTTCTATGTACTGCCTAACCCTATACTAGTAACCAATACAAAATTGGTGCCAAACAGCTACCTTAGCAGAGAGATGGTTAAGTTGATTGAGTGTTTTGTGTAGTTAGAGACAGACCAGAGAGGTATGTTGAGAAATAAATTGCACAGTCCTATTTGGCCTGTAATAAGTACACTACTTAACTGTTTTATGTCTACTGATTTTCATACATTTTATTGATTGATATTGCACATTTTGACAGCTTTTTAAAGTGTTCCATAAAGACAAGCCCTTTTCCTTACAAGCTACAAAGAATGAACGGTTTCATTTCTTCCCTGTCTAGGTTTCTTCAGTGAACCAATTGCATCCAGGTTCCTGGTAAGTTTCCTTTATCTTATTCTTTCTGTTCTAAGCACACCTACAAAATATTGTTTTTGAGGTGTGGCATGCCATTATTTCTTAAACCTAGATCATTTTGGAGCTGCATTTTTATGTTTACCTTCGCAGAAGGAAAGTATATGGTTTTTGCTCTGTTTCTTTTTTTTCTTCTTCTTCTCCAAACACATAAGGCCAATGACCTGGACTAGATGTCTATCACCATGGTAACTGGTGCTGTAGCAGACACCATGTGGTGTTCGGTTACATTATGTAGCAAGTTGCAGGACAGTTGGAGGGGCTGGTCACCATATGCTAGTATGAATATGTTTGAGTAAAAATAAACAGAGCAGTAGTTTGTTAGGCTAGATCATGTGAAGGTAAACATTATGCATTTGCTTTGCAATTGTTACCTTTCTAGTTGCTTTTAAATCTGTCTCTATTTCTTATTGGAAACTAATATTCAAAACTATGTATCTCTCCAGCCGACCCCTGAAAGACTGACCGTGACCCTGGGAGGTGACCTGAACTGTTCTGCCCTGTCATGGACCAGCTCCATGGCAACACCAGGCACTGCTGCCGTGGCAACACCAACTGCTGCCAAAACACCAACTGCTGCCATGGCAACACCTGAAGCTGCAGGTAAGGAGGAGGGAGGGGGGCACCAAGGTATCTTTGCAACTAAGATAAAAATTTATGGATTTTTAAGGGTCTGTCTTAGAAAAGTCTTACAATGTCAATGACGTGCGAAGTAAACTTCCTTATTCCTTTGCAACTCTTTATAATTGTGTTTATATCAACGTTGCAGAAGTGGTAATATTGTAGAAAATGTGAGGAAATTCGAAAGCCAGGAATGGGAATAGAACGGTGCATAGATGCACCCATGTAAACTTTGTATTTTTCAGATCTAGAGGATTTTTGTGATCCAGAAGGAGATGTCAGCATTGCCGCTGATGGAAAGAAGGTATATGGTCTCTCACCCTCTTCACAGAAACACATCTGCAGTCATTGTAAAGAGACATGTATTTATGGTGGATTTGAAGTACATGTATGTATATATCAGGGACAGCCCTATGTATCAGTATGTTCCATTGTCCCTATGTTACGACACCCTATGTTCCAACGTGGGGTTAGGGTTGTTGGAACATAGTGGAGTAGCTATGTACCAATCCCAGTGTTAAGCTGTTGTAGTGATGACTGGCTCAAATGTTGGAAGTATCTGTATCTGTATAGCCGGTATAACCGCCCTTCGGCTTAACACACCAGCAAGTATTTTTTTATTGGCATTCTTCTCAATCAAGTGTAGACAAGTGATCTTTTTTTCTAGTCTTATTGTGCTTACTATTAGAGGAGTAAATCAACTTCTTTGGTTGTTTCCAGCTTGCTAGGGCACTCTTTATCCAGTGTGAAGGAGAGATGGATGCAGACCCTGATCTAAAACCAACTCAGGATAAGTCCGAGCCAGAGGAAAATCTCAGAGATGTGTTTTCTACTCAGCATTTCCAATCACAGACAGATGGGACTTTGACTCAAGAGTTTGAGAGCACTCTGACGCACACAACAACAGCCCAAGAAACAAATGCAAATGAAACAGTAGGGAGAAGGAAGCATCAAAACAGTGACTTAAATGACACTCAGGAGAGTAAAGATCAAGCAAAAGTTTCAAACCAGTCTCACGCAAGCTCAAGTCAAAACACTGTCCAAGATGATGTGGACAAAACGTTGGACTTCCTTTTTGCCAAGTCAGAAAGGAGGAGTCAAAAGAAAGAGCTGCCACCCCCTAAGAGAAGGAAGTGGAACAAGCCAACTAGTGAGACACAATCTGGGGCTGTACCATTGGTAGGGGAGACAGGTCTTGATGAAGGTGACTCTAAAGATGGTAATTGTAAACCAGGAACAGTCACATGTCAGCAGGACAGAAATGCTAGCTGTACAACCAGAATACAGTGTGAAAGGTCTTTAAATCATGCAGAAGAAACAACAGAAAGCCAAAAAATTACAAAACCATCAAGTTTTGTGGAAAACACAAAAGGTGGACAAGCTGCTGCATCCCCTGTTTCTGTGGTCAACATGGATTTCTTCTCTCAGATCTCTCCCTCGTCCTTGCAGGAAATTTGCGAAGCTGCTGACGCCGCTGCAGCAAAGTCTGTGGATTCCAGAAACGAAAGCTCAAGGGATAGATGCAAAAAAGAGCATCAGGTGCAATCTGGTGCTTCCAAATACAAGTTAGAAGATGAAGGGGTCAGTAACACAAAAGAATCAGGGTTAGGTAAAGAGGACAATCATGATACAAAATCTGTGTGTGCTCCTTATTCAGATGTGAACGATGGCAAAAACTCTGATCTACAATCAGATGCAATCAGTTTGTCCGAGTCTCCATCCCCAACCAACCCAACCCAGGGCACATTGGATGTCATGAATATCAGCTCACAAGTCTTAAAACAGCAAACGCATGCTAAGGAAGGACACCTGGCAGCTGACATTGGTACTGCAAGAGTCGAAGACAAGACTGCACTTGGTTACGTTGGTACATCAAGACAGCAGAACCAGACAGCCACTCCATCTCTTGTCTTTAATCTTAAAGTGCCAGCTAAGAAGGTTAGCCTCCAAGACACTCCCAAGTTCTCGGCAACAACTTCAGCCAGCACTGCAAACAGAGGAGGATCGGCAAGGAGGTTTTTCTATCCAACGTCCTCACAGATATCCAGGTCTACACCAAAAACACTTTTCCCAAGTCATCTGCATGGAAATGAGAGGGAATTTAAGGGAGAAGTTAAACGTGCTGTGCCAACTGCCATTCCAAGCTCTAGATCTGTTTTCAGTCCATGTCTTGGCCAGGGTGGAAAACAGAACCCACCCACAATAAGGGATGTTGCTAAAGGAACTTCTTCTAGGACTTTCAGGTTGTCAGAATGCTCTACTTCGTTTAGACAGCAGGGGACCAGAGAGCACAGCAAGAAAGACTTCGAACTAAACACTGAACAACCAAACAATGAATCTGCTTCTCGCAAAAATGACGTTCACAAGTCGGATATGTTCTCAACTGCACACAATCAGACCACATCAAACGTTAAAATGCCAAACAGTAAATTACCACAATTAGCAAGTATTACAAACAGGATAGAATGTATTAACAACCGAACAGAAGACAGCACAACCTGTAGTAATGAAGTTGTAACATGCCCTGTTTCAAGCTATGGAGGATTTCAGACAGCGTCAAGAAAAGAGATCAGAATTTCTGAAACTGCTATGAAGAAAGCGGCAGCACTGGCTGCTGAAGTTGATGCCGAAATGGCAAAGACAAGTACAAACATGTTTTCAAATTCAACACGTGTTGGTACAGCTTCAAAGAAAGACAACACTGAAGTCACAAAGCCTGCGATCCAAACAGAAACAAGAAGAACATCTGAAGTGTATACATTCTCTGAGGCAAGGAAAGACAAATGTCTAGAGAGTGGTCGTGAGTTTGTTGGTTTTTCCACAGCTTCTAACAAGAGGATTGAGATTTCCGACAAAGCCTTGAAACAAGCAAAGGCCCTCGTGAATGAAGTGGACGATTCTCTTCTAGCCGAAATGACAGAACAAACAGATAGTATTGGTGATCCTACTTTGAAAGATAGCAGACTACCGTTGAATACCAGTAGGTTAATTAATGTCCCTACAAATGCATTAGAGACAGCCAAAGCATTCAGTGGGGATGTAGACAAAGTTGATCAAGATGCACCTAACAGACAGCTACAGAGAGAGTCTGGCCCCATGTCAAACACTAGTCTTGTCGCCATCTCTTCAACAAAGAAACCATCATCCTGCTATGACATTCAAAAGAGTTGCTCCAATGAAGCTAGCTGCTATAGTCTCTCCGTTGGAATTCTTAAAGGAGGGACAAAACATACCTTTCGAGAATTCACTGGCTTCCAGACCGCTTCTAATAAGCCCATTCAAGTGTCATTGGATGCTATGAAAAGAGCAAAGACTATAGTAAAGGAAGTTGAGTCCAGTATGGCTGGACAGGCTCAGTGGGAAAAGGACAGGGACCATAATCCTTTCTTAAATGCCAATGGTCTTGAAACTACATCAACTAAGGGAAGTACAGTTTCCTCTGATGACGTGAGCAATACCAAGGCTGTAACAGCCAAACTCAAGGATTTTGTAGGCACAAGGACTAGAAAGAACCAAGAGACCAGTCACCGTGCATCCCTGCACACTACAGGCTTCAAAACTGCATCAAAAAAGCCCATCCAGATATCAGCAGATGCCATGAGGAAGGCCAGATCCTTGGCAGCAGAAGTGGACGCAGGTTTAGCTTCAGGGAGTAACAAGCACGAAGGCTCGGACCAAACTGCGAAGGTGGATGTCACAGATTTCACTACAGCCTCAAAAAAGCCCATCCGTGTAGCTGCCAGTAGCATGGAGAGAGCTAAAGCTCTAACAGCTGAAGTAGAGGCAATCCTTCCTCCAAGTGCCTGTAATAGCTTTACCAGCGACCAGAAATATGCTGCAGACTGTCCTGGATTCAAGACTGCCTCCGACAAGAATATCTTGGTCTCAACTCAGTCCCTTCAGAAAGCCAGGCTGCTTCTAGCAGAGGTGGATGAAGGCAAAGCTGACCAACTGTCCAGCACTGAAGATGGTTCAGCAAGAAAATGCACTAGAACAACTGTATCAGCAAAACCATCCTTAGAAAACGGCACCTTTCAGCAACCCAGAGGACATTTGCCATTTAAGCCTCCATCAAAAGTATTGGGGTCAGGGAAGCATTCTGCATTGTCAGGCTCCTGTGGTAAACTTAAATCAGTTAGAGCTACAGCCAACACAAACTCAGTTCACTTGACAAGCACTGCTGCTGGGGCTACATGTAAACTTTCTCAGCCAATGGGAGAAGAGAACAGTTTGAATGACAGTTTCCATGACGACCAGCTGTTCTGTACCCAGATGGTGTCAGCAGCTGAGGTAGCAGAGAGCACCTATGCCTTCCTACAAGCAGAGAAGGAGGATGGGGGTAGTGATGATGATTTTGGTTTCTCGGGCCATCAGGAAAACAAGGATAAGACTCCAGATGCAAGTACTAGCCTTTCCAACAGTGCAGAGAAAGTAAATTTTGACAAAAAAACAACTAAAAGTCAAACTAGCCCTAGCAAAGACAAGCAACATGAAATTGTTCGTACATTGGAAACTGAGAGTAGCCACACCAAGATTGTAAATGCAGCAATTTCAAAACGTATTGAAGTCACTGCAGTTGTGAGGCAGTGCAGTCCCAAAAGCTCTGACCAGAATGCAGTAGCACAGGAAAATGGTACGGCCAAACCTACAGACGTACAGAAGACCAGTAGTGAAACCATACGGGGACACACAGTTGCAAACAAGAAGTTACAGACAATGCAGAGGAAGATTGTTACAATTTGTGATGCAGTGAAAGAGGCTGATACTGCCTTGCTAGACGAGAGCTTCGACCTTGCCTGGGGGCTGGTGGACGAGATGGTAGTGAAAGCAATGGAAGCTTCCATTAAAAAATTGGAGGAAAACAACACATCTCCAAACCCAGAACAGAACAGGCAAGCAGACACTCACTATGACCACAGACACTCTCTAGACAGTGGGTTAGGGGAGAGTAGAATCATATCACAGGAAAACAATGTATCCATGACATCTTCTAGCAGCCTCGAAGAACCCAGACACCACATTACATTTACATCTGGAGCAGGTAGACAGAGCACTGACGATGTATCTGTCAGTGTGAAGGAACATACCCAGTGTAAAGACATGTCGTACAAGTCGTGTCCTTTCACAACTGCCAGTGGAAGAAAAGTGTCTGTCACGGAAGGAGCGCTAAAGCATGTGAAGGAATTGGCAAAAGAAGAGCTCTTACCACCCGAGGAAATTTCTGTCCCTCTCAACAAGTTGTCAAGATGCCCTTCTCCAAAACAGGTCTCCCACATGAGTTTAATGGAACGTTTGAGGGAGACCTCATCTGAAGACAACCAACTGAAAGAAAATGAACAAAGGGATTCATCTAACAATGTAGGTTTTAGCACTGCAGGAGGGAAAAAGATACATGTTTCTAAGAAGTCACTTGAGAAGGCAGGGCAGCTTTGGGACAGTACAGAATTACCCGAACAGGAAGGGAAAGCATCTTTGTCAGGAGAAATAGACCGTCTACCAACATTTCAGGGCTTCCAGACCGCAAGTGGACACAAGGTCAACATATCAGATGCAGCTTTATCAAGGGCAAAGCAGATGTGGAATGAGTCAAGAGAACCAGAACAGGACATGCTTGCTGTTTCTGCAGATAAATCCTTCTCCAAGTCAGGAGGTTTCAAAACTGCAAGTGGAAAAAGAGTGAGGATATCAGACAAGGCACTACAGAAGGCACAGCAAATGTGGAAAGAAAGTGGAGAACCACAAGACACTCTAACTTCCAAAGTGAAGGCATGTTCATCAGGGTTCCCTGGGTTCCAAACTGCAAGTGGTCACAAGGTGGCTGTGTCAGAGGAAGCACTGCAAAAGGCACAACAACTGTGGAAGGATACAGATAGAGGAGAAGCTGACATGCAGGTAGATGTTAGCAAGAAACCTTGTAAGACATTTCCTGGTCTTCAAACTGAAAAAGTGAATGCCTGTTCATCAGGGTTCCCTGGGTTCCAAACTGCAAGTGGGCACAAGGTAGCTGTGTCAGAGGAAGCACTGCAAAAGGCACAACAACTGTGGAAGGATACAGATAGAGAAGAGACTGAGCTGGAGGTAGATGTGAACAAGAAACCTTGTAAGACATTTCCTGGTCTTCAAACTGAAAAAGTGAATGCCTGTTCATCAGGGTTCCCTGGGTTCCAAACTGCGAGTGGGCACAAGGTAGCTGTGTCAGAGGAAGCACTGCAAAAGGCACAACGACTGTGGAATGAAACAGATAGAGGAGGAACTGAGCTAGAGGTAGATGTTAGCAAGAAACCTTGTAAGACGTTTTCTGGTCTTCAAACTGCTCGTGGATGTAAAGTGGTAGTCTCAGAGGAATCGATGCGAAGAGTGAAACAAATGTGGAGCGATGAAGATGAGAATTGTGACTCGCAACAGGACATCTCAACGACTTCTGTGAAGCATGAGGGATTCACAACTGCAGCAGGAAAACATGTTCGACTGTTGGAACGGGCGCTGCTGAAAGTAGAGCAGCCATGTGCTGAAACTGATAAAAGCTCCTCTCGTGACAAGGAAAGTTCTTCAGGATTCCATGGCTTTCAGACAGCAAGTGGCAAAAGGGTTGATGTTTCAGACCATGCATTGTCAAGAGCAAGAGAGTTGTGGATAGACACAGAGGATGATTTCGTTGATACTGATGCCACGAAGGAAGACAGTCTCAAATGTACAGGTTTTCAAACTGCAAGAGGAAAGAAAGTACATGTTTCAGTAGAAGCTCTACAAAAGGCGAAGTTGGTTTGGAAGAATGATGAAGTTGAAGAGACTTGTCCAGGAAGTTCTGTGGAAACTCAGAATTCTGCTACCTTCAATGAGCAAATTGTCAAAAAGAAAGACATCTCACAGTGTCCGAAAAATGCGTCATTTGCAGGATTTAAAACTGCCAGTGGTCGTACTGTCAATGTTTCAGAAGCTTCTCTGCAACGTGCAAAGCATATGTTTCAGGATGTTGAAGAAGCCAACATGAACAGGTCTGTCTCAAACAAAGAACCAATGGGTAATTCTGAACCATCTGAGTTTCAGGGATTCACTACTGGCAGGGGACGGAAAGTTGAAGTGTCAAAGAAGTCCTTACAGGTTGCTAAAGACATGTGGAAGGAATCAGAATCAGGCTTCAAACATCCAGCAGAGTCAGCAAAGGAAAGCACAGAAGACAGAGAAAAGAGTACCGTCACATACGAAGGCTTCCAAACAGCAGGAGGGCAGAAGATACATGTATCAAAAGAAGCACTCCAAAAGGCAAAGGCCCTGTTTTCAGACGATGCACCTCCATCTGGAAGTTATGCTCCCCAAAAGTCATCACTTACCGATCAGGAACAAGTCAATAATGGTACAGGATTTAAAGGATTTCAAACTGCTAAAGGAAAGAAAATAGTAGTGTCAGAGGAAGCCCTGCAAAAAGCTAGAGCTGTCCTGTCTGATGATTTCAAAGAAAGCCAAGAAAGAATACATGTCCCCAAGATGAAAAGTATGAAGGATAAAAACTCTTTAATGTTCAGAGGTTTTCAAACTGGTAGGGGACGGCAAATAGAAGTGTCAGAGGAGGCACTTCAAAAGGCACGGGCAAGGTTGTCGGAGGAAAAATCTATGGAGCTGGATACAGGGTTTGCAGAAAGTACTGCTGAACATTCACCTGTACTGCAAAGAAGTGTCCCTAGTGTCTTGTCATCAGGAATAGACAAGTACAGGCATGGCACCGAGATTGGAGTACCACAGGACAAAGAGGAACAGTTATACAAAGACAGAAGTGCCAGGAAAAGAACTCTGACTTCATCAGAAACAAAGGGTTAGTTCTCTTCCTGTTACAGAAATGTATGCACATTGTAGTGGCATATCAACCCTATCTCTGCCAAGCCTAACCCAGTAACCAATACAAATTTGGTGCTAACAGCTAACCCAGCAGGCTGAAGGTTAAAATGAATATTGAAGTGCATAATATTGTTGGTATCCAGACTGAGGGAATAGTGTGTACTCTTCTATTTGTAGTCAATCCTGCCAATGTTTATGATATCATGCTCCTTGTCCAGAAGACTTTTAGTTGAAAAACTAGATGTTGTTCAGACCATAATTTTATTATCATTTTTGTTTTCCAGCTATTTGGCCTCCGAGTAAAAGACAGTCCCCCTCTCCAGCACAACTTCTGGGACACAGACAGGCGTTCAGGCCTCCAGTAGCCACGCATCCAGAAGGTAGGTCATGTAGGTGTCTTGGAGAGCACCAAGGAGGTGGACTTTTCTTCCACTTTCATCTTTGTAGATCCAGACAGCCACTCAAGGCACAACAAGAGTCGTTGATGTAAAACGGATGAGAACTTGACTTTGTGGTAGTTTTAGCATTGTTTAGTATATTTTTGAACATCAACATTTATTTAGTTGCTTTATTTGGCCAGAGAGAAAACAGCTTGGTGTGTGTGTATCATGTTCACGAATGTCTATCACATATGCTCATGTTAAATTGAATACTTATTGCAATAGATACTTTTCATAATTCATGTTGTCCAATTTTCTCGTTGCTAGGTGTGGTCCATGATCGTCATGGTTTCTCTGTCCGTACCAGACTACAGCCGCTCCACTCAAAGCCTCGACAGGACTTCAGGTCAGTACTGTCTGGTTGATTGATTGATTGATTCATTCATTCATTCATTCATTCATTCATTCATTGATTGATTAATTGATTGGTAGTCGGTTGTTTGTTTGTTTGGTTGGTTGGTTGGTTGGTTGATCAATGAGTTGATTGGCATAGTTTCAGTTCAAAAATTGGTTAACTCAGGCATAGGTTACTGTTATATCTACATATTTTGTCTGATTGCCTGTTTCAGTACCAAGGACAGTAACACTTGGTTACTCCAGCTGTTCTTGTATGCATGGGGAACAGAATATAAGCAGTGCTGTAATATTTTTCACTTCAGTGCCCCTCAATGGTTGCTTTATCAGGATGGCAGTGCTTATTGGACATTTTGGGATGCATAACTGTTTCTGATGAGTTAGTTCAGCACCAAGGACAGTGCTGATTGGTCATTTCAGCTCAGTTATTGTGCCTGATTGGTTAGTACAGCACCAAAGACAGTGCTGATTGGTCATTTCAGCTCCATTATTGTGCCTGATTGGTTAGTTCAGCACCAAGGACAGTGCTGATTGGTAGTTCAGCCATTATTGTACCTGATTGGTTAGTTCAGCACCAAGGACAATACCAACAGTGCCTCTGCTCACTGAGTGTAGCACCATGGACAGTAACAGTACTTCTGATTGGTCAGGCCAGTACTAAGACTAGTAAGAGATCACAGAATGTCCAATGGTAAGTGCCTATAAACATTTAGCTCATCACTAAGGAGAATGCGTGTTGGCTTTCATCTTTATGATGTTTCTCAGTGCTTCTGTTTTCCATTTTTCTGTGCTTGCAGAAGACCACCCAGCCTGTCCCCAGCTACACGCCAGCCTGTGGTGTCCACACCACAAGCACACAACTCCACCGAAAACTCCTTCAAAACTCCGTTTAAGTCTCCAGGCCCAACCTTCTCTGCACCTTTCAAAGCAAAACCAGGAAAAGAAGACGGAAAAACGGAATGTCATTCTCCTGCCTGTGCTACTACAGGCAATACTCCAGACAGCCTGGAGCCTTGCCAGGAAGCATGTAAAGATGACAACAGTGTATGTGACAAACATAAGATTGTTACGGAACATCCAGAAAAAGTTCAGGCTTTGGAAAGGACGAGAAAGGCACAGGCTGTAAGGATAGCTCAGAAAAAGGTTAGTGACAATATGATTCTATATAAAACAAGCAACATTTTAGTTACACTTAGAACATAATTTAGAACGAAAGGTCTCAAACGTAGTCTTGAACATTCAACATTAAACATACTTTACCTACATACAGGTACATACATTGTTAAACATCACATAGCTGTTGCTTGATGTGAATGCTGACATCTAGAATTACTGCCATTATGTTATTAGAAGCAAGTTATACATCCCGAGTATGGCAGCTTGCTGCAGAAAAGACTGACGCAGCGCAGGGTGGGACTGCGGGAAGCCGTCTGCAGCCAGACCCCAGGATCTTACACAACACAGGAGGTAACCACTTTTTGGTCTTGTAGTCGGATATGTGTGACAGGACTTATGTCAAGAGTTATTGTATTGTATTGTATTAATTTTATTATTATGTTTATCTTCACAGAAGGAAAAGATATTGTTTTTGTTATGTGTCTTCTTCTTCTCCAAACAAATAAGGTCAATGACCTGGACTAGACGGTTGTCACCATGGTAACTGGTGCTGTAGCAGACACCCTGTGGTATTTGGTTACAATTATGTAGCAATGGCAGGACAGAGTTGGAGGGGCACCATATATACATATGAATGTGTTTGAGTAAGAATAAACAGAGCAGTAGTTCAGACTAGACCATGTATAGGTAAACATCCAGACCATGTATAGGTAAACATGCATTTGCTTTGCAAATGTTACCCTTCTAGTTGATGTTGTATCAATCCTGGTCACTGCATGCTCCTTGTCTCCCCACAGTTGTACTCCTATGGAGTTCACCAGTCCACTTGCACTGTTACGTCAGAGACAGCGGAGTCCTTTAGGTTTGTATGTAGAGACCACGTCAGCCCTGACACCCTGGACCGGGGAGAGGGCGTCACACTAACAGAGGGAGGGGTGTCGGTACCGCTGGAGGACGACACTGCTGGGAAGGAGGAATTTGTCAGGTACCAACATCTGTAATTAAAAGTAGATACTATTGGTTATCTTTGCTTCCAAGTATGGAAGTATTGTTTTGGGTGGCTGAGCAGTGGTTTTATGTATCTGTTTGTCCAGACAGAGTAGGTTGACAGCATGTGGGCAGGTAAGGATTGACAGGCTGAATAACAGGAGGTCAAAGGTCTCAGAATCTGGAGCCAGCAGGGGAAAGCGACATAGGGGAATTCAGGAAGCTGAGGATTGCATACTTCCCAGAAGTTTCTGGACTCTACAAGGGCATAACTTGTTATTTAAGAGAATGCCAGCTATGAGGAAAAAAACGATAGCAATTTGCAGTAAAACATCACAGTTTTTTCTTGCCTTTTACTCGTAGTTGTCTCTCTTACCTAACTTATATTGTGCTTGGTTAAAATATGCTTGTCTTTGTTGTCTAGTTTACTGAGAAAAGGACAGACATGTTGCAATTTTTTCTATTGTAACTCTGATATTGATGGATTGTTTCTGTTATAGTTAAGTAATCAGCATGTCAGCGGAACGTACTGTGCCTGCGCAAAACCCTTTACGTATTGTGCATAGCACTTTGGCAGAATACCTCGTGTAAGGCCGTATTCCCGTATTTAAGGGATGACATCTCAGACTATAGTTTTCAAATGTTGTGTCGGAAAGATACTGTCTGCAACAGGGAAAAATTCTGATGCAGCATTGACCAAACATCCAAAGAAAACTGAAAAATCCAGATTTCACATAGGCACAGTACATTCTGCCGACGTACCTTTACATTAAAGTCTGATAGACACGTGTGTTTCCACAGTGCTTTGTTGGACACCCCTGGAGTGGACCCTGGCCTGGTGACTCCAGAATGGATCCACAATCACTACAGGTGGATCGTCTGGAAACTAGCTGCCATGGAAGCAGCATTTCCTGTACAGTTTGGGGGAAGGTTAGTACAAGAATGTTGTTGAATATATCTGGGCACTCTCTACTGTCTCACCCTACAGTTTGACTAATGTGTCTCCTACTACAGTTCGACACTAGTTTGTCAGCTACTTTTAAGACAGAAAAAAGGAAAAACATTCCCATTCTATTTTTTTTATTCACTTGTGCTTATATGGTACATTTTTACCTCCATTAAAATTGAGGTATTGTTTTGTGTCTGTCTGTTTGAATGTCTGTCTGTGTTTCTGCATACATTGGTCAGCATAACTCAGGAAGCTGTGAATAGCAAAAACTCTATTTCAATGAGGTTTGAGGTCTTCGAACTGTTGTTTTGTACTTTTGCACTTTCTTTCACAGATGTCTAACCCCTGACCAAGTTCTGATGCAGCTGAAGTATAGATATGACAGAGAAGTGGACTTTTCACAAAGGTAAGTTAAGTACAGCTTACAATGAAACAATATGGATATTACAGTCTAAACTTTGCCATACCAGCATATTTTACCCATCTATAATTACTACTATAATTTGTATTAAAAAAATAAACTACTTGGGAGATTACTGTACCTTATCACTCAATAGACCGATCCTAAAGCTCTGCCCACCTCTGTCAAAACATAGAAATGTAAATATTTGACAGATATGTAGCCACTCTCTCATTGGTCGAACTGCTAATTACCATTCTCTCATTGGTTGAACTGCTAATTGTGATGGACATTCAGGATCTTCATCTTCATCTTTGCCGGGGCTCTAAGATGTCATATGAGCCCCAGCTACACCCCCATATAGCCCCTGTTGGGGCACTTTAGGGGGGGGGGAGGCCTTGGTCTAAGGATCTGTCTATGGCAAAGAATTTTGAGGAAAAAAAAAAGATCACGAATCCAGATCTAAATTTGGAACAAATCTTGGAAATCCATTCTCTTGATCCCTATCATTTCACTACAGATCAGCCCTGAAGAAAATCTTGGAGAGAGACGACACCCCATCCAAAACCCTGGTCCTCTGTGTGGCCAGGATCACCCCACATACTGGTAGTCAGGACTGTACCACGGAGCAGGACTCAAAAAAGGTGCCCAACACCAAACAGGTTGGTGTTACATGGTAACACTAATGTCTAGTCTGTTGAAACAGATTACTGGCATTAAGTGAATTGTAAAAATCCACAACGTCATTTCAGAATCGAATATTGTCAGTTTGTATCAATGTTTGAGCACAGGTGACATCATGGCTCGTAAATAACGTTCTTCCTAAGCAAACAATACATTATTATCGTGATTACATACACTTGCAAGTTATTAATGTTTGCTTTTGTTTTCTTGAACATCAGAAGAGAGTGTGTTTTGTCCAAACGTCTTTTTACATTGAATAATAAATATCTTTTTTCATTGAATAATTCCTATCACATTTGACTATTTTCAGGAACAGCTGTATTTCATTGTCATTGCTTTCATGAATCATGTCGTCTTGAAAAGCACAGGCATTGACATGAACAGATACATGTAAGGAAAGTAAGTAAAGTAGTCTATTGATAATACCTGCTTGCTTTTCATACAGAAGGAGACCATTATTGAGCTGACCGATGGTTGGTATGGTGTAAAGGCTGCTTTGGACCCTCCCTTAGCCAGATTGGTAGAATCCAAACGCATTTATGTGGGTCAGAAGCTGTGTGTGTCCGGAGCAGAACTGGTCGGCTCACAGGACGCTTGTTCACCACTGGAGGTAAGGGCAGGGTTGTTTACTGAGGGGGGGGGGCTAAAGGAAAAAGAATGACAGCTGTGAAAGCTATAATTCCTTTGTTAACCTTCAGGCTGCTAAAGTAGCCATTTGGCAACAAATTTGCACTAGTTATGGGATTAGGAGCAGGGAGAAGGTTAACGCTTAAACATGCTTAAAAGAAAACCATGTTTCTTGGATAACTTTCATTCGGATGACATATCAGCAATGGAATCACTTACATTTTATGCCATAAAACTTGGATATAGTGTCTTGGTAAAAGAAATGTTGAACAATTTCTCCTCTTATGTTCTTACAAATATTTTGTCTTTGTGACTGTTTGAAAAGCCTGCATTGTCTCTTTCTACAGCTACATTATTATCCAATTTTATTTGATTTCATTTCAGCACCAAGGACAGGTATCAGTGCGAAACAAATGTCAGTTCAAACAAATCAGTCAAAACTGCCCAAGAAGACCACTCGGGGGTCTGGTCTATGGGGACAGATGTTCAATATGGACAGGAGTCTTAATGCTTGTGTCAATTTGAAAAATTATCTAGGGGACCACCAAAATGTGGTCACTTTGATCAGGTGATCCTTATGTACAGGTGGTCACTAAGTACAGGTTTGACTATCAGTATTTGATACAGAAAGGGTTAATGTAAAAACCCAGATATATCCTGATTGTTTCCAGGCCCCTGCCAACCTCCTGCTGAAGCTGTCTGCCAACGCCACACGCCGTGCTCGCTGGGATGCCAAGTTAGGTTTCCATAGCAACCCGCAGCCGTTCCCGGTGAGTCTGTGTTCCCTGTGTGCGGACGGAGGGATGGTGGGGTGTGTGGATGTGCTGGTCCTCAGGAGTTATCCCATGCAGGTTAGTTATACAATACAGATGCACTTTACTTCTTCTATACTATAGTACTGGCCTATGTCCCCCATTGATGAAAGATAGTGGATCCTGATTTGAAATGTACCCAGTTGCTTGATATATTTCGTGTTTTGTAGTACATGGAGAAGTACCCCAGTGGCAGCAGTGTGTTCAGAAGTCGTCGTGCAGAAGAGAAGGCAGCAAGGAAACACGAGGAGGACAGGAACAGGAGGATGGAGAAACTCTACTCACAGATACAGGACAAGTTTGAGAGAAGGACAGCAGGCAAAGGTGTTTATTTATTTATGTTTACTTATGCAGAAGGAAAACTTTTTGCTCTGTTTCTTCTTCTCCATAGACATAAGGTTCATGACCTGGACCAGACATGTGTCACCATGGTAACTGGTGCTGTAGCAGACAGCCTGTGGTGTTGGGTTACATTATGTTGCAAGTTGCAGGACAGAGTTGGAGGGGCTGGTCACCATGTATATTAATGTGTTCAAGTAAGAATAAATAGAGCAGTTACTGTGGTTTGTTAGGCTAGACCATGTGAAGGTAAACATTGTGCATTGCTTTGCAGGGTAGACCAGTTCAGTGACTATGCACTGCTTTACAGTAGTACCCTGGACATACATAGATAATACATAACCAAAAAGCAAATAAAAGAAAATGAATATTAAACAAAAATCAAATCCAGTACAACCAAGTGTCAAATCCAAATCATTTAATGTACAATGTAAATCATATTCGATATTCCATGAGGTCGCAAGTCAGCTATGCTCTTTAGTAATTGCCTGACTTTATCCAAAGGTATGGAAGCATATCATGCACCATACTGTAAAATTTTGTGTTTTTACCATCTTTTTATGGCAATTATTGGCAACATTTAGTTAGATTTAATAGTACACATATCTAGTAATGTATACATGTGTACATGTAGGAAGCAGTGTAGGGCGCAGACGAAAGTCGCTCCAGCTGAGGACAGAAGACATTGAGAACCTGCAGACTGGACAGGAGATCTACGAGGCTCTGCAGGGGGCTATGGATCCAACAGAAATTGAGGTGGCAGTAGTTACTAATATGCTACGAGACAAACTTAACAAGGAAACCCTCATCATTGACGCAAATTTAAATTTTCCGTAAAATGGACTTGTAGGTTTCAAGAGATTTTTGGAAAACTAAATGTAGAATGTGCAAAAGCAGAAAATGCACTAGCTGTAATTTTTTTGATGAGAGGAAAATGTGTGTTCTATAACATTTAAAATCCCTCCTTTGTTTATAAGAGAAGGAGGGTACAGACATTGTAATTTAGTCGACTTAAAAAATGGTAAAGGTAGTCCCATAGCCTTTTTGAGGCCTTAGGGGCAGTGGGTTGTTACTCCACTGTGTCTAGGGCACAGTATTGGAAGGTGAAGCCCATCCCTCTCCTTTCGCCACCTTGTACCTCTGCAACCGAAGTGAGGTACCCATTTTACACCTGGGTGGAGTGAGGAAATCCATGTATAGTGCCTTTCTCAAGGACACAACGTCTAGCCAGGAATGCCAGGGATCGAACCTGTGTCCTCTTGATCTCGTGTCTGCTAGCCTAGCCACTCAGCCATTTGCCCTAAGGAACACATAAGCCTTAGTTACATAATTTGGACTTCTAAAATGAGCAAAAAAAGGAGATGGAAGTTGGAACATCTGTAACCTGCATTCTCTGCAGCAATGTCTGAGCCCTGCCCAGCGCTCCCGTCTGTACGACCACCAGCGCAGTTTGCAGGCAGAACAGCAGGGGGAGCTGCAGGCAGAATTCCGCAAGGCCCTGCAGCAGCTGGATGATGAGATCCCAGTCCAGAGGAACGTCGTGGCCATGTACAGAGTCAGGCTGGCTGACTACCAGCAGAAGGAGGCAAGAAATGCAGGTAAAGTACCCAATGTCTTATTGACGTTTAGATTGATTTATTCCAATAGATAAAGAATGGTCGGCAGGGTTCCTATACTTCACTAGACAATCTTCCTGATTTCAAAGTAACGTTTATAACTACCAGCATAATTCAGACTCTACAAGTCCGCTAAGTAGTTTTTGAATAAAGGTTTCTAAGACAGTGATCTTCTAGCATCTGAAGCAATGACATCATTTATCTGGAACATACCCCGGTAACTGCTAAAATAGTCAAAGGCTGTTTTAGGTAGTGCTGAGTTTTACATCACTGATGATTGCTATGTTACATTCCATGAACTCGAATTGAGTCAAAAGATATGAAATTCAATATGGTGACCTTTGAAATTTTTACATTTCAGCAGAGCTGCCCCTGACAGTGTGGCGACCCACAGACCATGTCATGGACATGCTGAAGGAGGGCAAAAGACTCAAGATCTTCCACCTGTCCACTTCTGCTGCAAGGTGTGTTGTGTTGTCTTGAGCGCAGTCTGTACACCAAGCTACTCGTGGTCACTGTCTTGATAGAAGATGAAGAAGAACTTTATTGCATGGTAATTGTACCAGGTACAAAGTATGGCAATATGGATGTTGATAATATGTAACAATTCTTACAGATTAATCTACTTTTATAAATAACAGTGAAGACATGTCATGGAAGTTCATCTGTGTTGGTAGAGGTCATAATGAAGCAAGTTTGAACTGTAATTTCCAACACAAGAAATTGGACTTACCCAAATCTTTGACTGTACAACTCTAGTATTTGTCAAGGAATGACTAGTCCACTGCTTCTGTGACCTCGCATTATGCAGATGACACACGTGACTCAGTGAGCAGTGGATCATAAGTTACAGAAAGTATATGGCGCCCCCCGTCTTTGTGAAGACACTCTGATGATAGAAGATACAAAGTCATTCACATTTCTCTCCCTACAGGCATTTGTTGTAGGCAGTACAAAAGTCGTGGATGGATGCATCTTTAAGTATAACAAAGGTAGAATCACCTCATGTTTGGCCCCATTTCAGGAACCAGGTGCAGCTGGCCAGCACACGCACCACCAGGTACCAAGACTTACCTGTGAAACCTGACACCCTGGAGGAGGTGTACACCCCCAGGAAGCTGGCCACCTTTGAGGAGCTGTGTGCCTCTGACTTCAGGCCTGCCTGCGGGGAGGTGGATGTTGTAGGAGTGGTGGTGTACATCACTGGGCAGTCTGGAAACAGGTGCTGTTCTTCACTACACAGGGCTGAACTCCATTTGTAAGGTGGCCCACCATATTGTATCCAGAACCTTGCCTATCTAGTTCTGTGTTTGAATGGGTTAGGGTTAGGATCAGGCACGGTTCTGGATAGTCTCTGCGTATCCAACAATGTAGATTTGCCCCAGGCATGGTTCTGGATACGTGTGGACTGTTCAGAGCATGGTTCTGGATACAACACACCAGATTTTTGGCTAATGAAGCCCACCATAGGAGGACTAACCTTCAATTTGAACATGACCCAAGATGTAATATAAAGATGCCTTGAAGTCTGCACTCACTCACTCAGTCTTTATTGATGTACGTATTTTATGTACACATGCAATGTTGACAGCCTCTTATGCAAAATTGCCCAAGAAGATCACTCCTGGACCAGTAAAATGAAATCTGGTCTGTGTGGACAGGTGGTCACTATGAACAGGATTCTTAATGCTTGTGTCAATGTCAAACAATTACCACCAAAAAGTGGTCATATTGGCCAAGTGGTCCTTTTGTAGGGGAGGTCACTAATGCACAGACTTGATTGTATTAGAATTAGTCCCTCATAAGAAGACATAGAATCACGTTTTGTGTAACCTAAGCTAAAGTAAGTCTTGTTTATTGGCTCCCCCTACAGCAGTGGAGTGCAAACTGTGTTCTTAGCTGACACCGACCAGAACCTTTGCTCCGTCAAGTTCTGGGGAGGAGTCTCAGCCCACGGCCTCGAAGACGTCTTGAAACTGCGGGCCCTTGTGGGAGGAGTGAACCTCCAGTGGCGCCCAGACGACCGGCTCAGAGTGCCGTGCCTAACGTTTGGCGACCAGGCTGACTTCTCACAGAAACCACAACACTCACATCTAAGGGATGGACTTACACGGCTGGAAGAAAGTGTTAAGGTCAGTGATCATTTCAGGGGTCTACGTACAAGTTTCTTTAGCTGGGGCAATTTCATGTGCAACTAATTAGTGGTAAAATAGTGATCTCGATCCAGTTTTAGCTTGCTGAAGAGCTACTCCACTGGTCATGACAGAGAAGACAGATGCTACACATGTATGTACAGTATTTACTGGTCCATTGTACCAGGAAAATTCTCCAAGAAAAATGAACAGTGGACTACAGCTTAATGTCCCATCCAAAGGACTGCCACCCTTTACAGTAGCGTGCATGTTGGGTGAGCAACAACAGCCGGGATTCAAACCCCCAACCTCTTGGTCCAGAGGCAGGCTCGCTTACCACTAGACTATGCACGCTACAATTGTGGTAGCATAGCTTTATACTGTATGTTTAACTGTTTTATCTCTCCCTTTGTTTACTATCAATGCTACAGGTAAATATAGTTAACATTTAGTCTTTGATGTAATAGTATAACTACTGCATTTAGCCCATTTGGGCAAGAACGTGCAAATAAACATCATCATTATCAATAATATTGTAACACCTATTGCAGAACTACCTGGTCCATAGAACTGTTAACTGACTTTTCAATAACATTAGGATAGAAGTGTGGTGACAGTATCATCAATATTTAATATGTAATTGCTGATGATTTCTAATGACATTAGTCTCTTTGTATTTTTCTCTAGGATGTGAAGTCCTTCACAGAGTCCATGGTACAGGAGGTGGAGAGAGTAGTGTACAGTAGGCAGGCCTTCTCCCCTGGCCCTGCCAACACTTCCCGTGCCAGGGCCAGCCCAAACCCAGGAAACAGGACGGGACCTCAGACCCCTGCATCCAGAATCTTCACTCCAGCAAGGGCACACAGCACCCCTAACAACAGTGTCTCCACACCAAGACTTTTACACTGTAAGAGCCCAGCTGCTACGTCACAAGTAACACCGTATGGTGGGAAGGACTCTCACATTGGCAGTGTGCAGAGCTCGGGTAAAGGCAAGCCAGGTGCTCAGTCTAGGAGAAGCCTCCTTGATCGCGTGCCCTCACCACCCCCACTGACAACGTTGGTTAGCCCCATCCCTCATAGGGTCAAGAGGGCATTTAAGAGACCTGGGCTGGTACCACTGAATAACGGGAGGGGAAGCCCTGCTTTTGTCCCTCCTGTGAAAAAAACTGTTGAGGGCTATGACG
Organism: Branchiostoma floridae x Branchiostoma japonicum; assembly: GCA_013266295.2. NCBI lineage: Eukaryota > Metazoa > Chordata > Leptocardii > Amphioxiformes > Branchiostomatidae > Branchiostoma > Branchiostoma floridae x Branchiostoma japonicum. Next base: position 5,310,403 of record CM023827.1, on the reverse strand, counting down.
TGGAGAAGGCAGCAAGTGGTGTGGACTTGGGGGGCTCGGGCGATGTGACTGAAATTTCAGATGCAGAAATGGCTTCTATCTGCACACAAAACACTCCGGACAAGAGGGAAGGAAGTGTCGCAAATGGCATTGACCAAGAAAGTACCGTACACGCCCAAGCACGGCTTGACGGAGAGCAAAGAGAGGACTTTATTTCTGACACCCAGCTTCTGACAGCCTTTACCAATGAGAATGAGCCAGGATTGGACACCCAACCAAATGAAGAATCTCTGGCACAAAAGATAAAGGTGACACCAAAACAGAGCAAGCCTTTCCAAAGGAGAGGTAGTAGATTTCAGAGGAGGGGAAGAAGAGGGGCAAATGGCCAAGGAACCAGGGCCACTGCTGTTCAGAGTACTGATGTAGAGACACCAGGATTGCAAACTATTGAAGACTGTACAACTCCAGAGGAGGAGAGGTTAGCAATACCAGAAGGCAAAGAGAGTTCAGTACCCCCTGCCATCAATACTGTGGTAATCGAGGATGGTATTGAGAAGGAAACTGAAGCAGCAGGCAGCTCACAAGATTCTGTGGACAGCCAGAATGTGGCCACACGGACCAGGTCATCCCTCCGCCTGGCAAAGAAGAGGAAAAGATAGAGCCTGGAGCTAGTAGCTAGTTGTAGCATTTTCACAAAGGTTCCATGTAGTAGTGTTTTGTAGATAAAAGTCCTAGCTAGATGTTTCTAATGTAAAAGTTATATATATTTTGTTCAAGAATATATATGGAGATATTATAAAAGATCACAGTGTGTACAGAAATTCCTCACTTGTACCTCCATTTTCCTAAGTGCTTTATTGAATTTGATGGATGTAAGTGCATTAACTAACAATAGTTGCAGATGGAACAGTGTTAGGAAGGGAAAAGTGGAATTATTATATCATAAGTGTTTTAAAAAGTTAAAAACCTTGTGAAATGAAATGGAAAAGTATAAAATTGAAGCAACACCTTCAAAACCAAAGACAGGATGTACTAATGACCTACTCTTCTGTTCAGATAGTCTTTATTTTTACCTAACCAAATGTTGCAGTTATTACTGTCATTACTGATACCATGTAGTTTGTCCTTACTTTGTTACCTGTTTCAAGTTTATGGACATAAATATTTCAAACATAACATTTCTTTTGTCACTTTCTGAAAGTACAGGTTCTACAAAACGTTACCGCAGTCCAATTGTAAGTCCTTGGTTTATCATAGATGTAAGGATTGCAAAGTACTACATGTATCATCAAATATGCAGAAACACAGACACACACACACAGACCAAAAACAATACCTCCATTTTTGATGGAGGTATTAACCACTACATGAAACAGACTCTGTGTAACACAAACTGTTCATGGCACTATGTATGGAGCCTCCCCTGGGGATTTAGTCAGTCTATACATGAAAGAATGCTACCAATTTACCAATACTGACAGTGAACAGGATTTTGAAATAATAGATATTTGATAACTTTACAGTTTCAGTACCTATCAAGGATCAGACAACAAGGTGAAATGTAGAGCGTAATTATTTATTGTACCTCACTACAAGACACCATATGCATGCCCATGCTAGCACTTATTCATAAGTAACAATGTCTATTTAATGTATTTCTCACCATGAATGATTTCAAATCCGCACTGTCACCAAATCTTTACAGCCAAATGCCATATCAAAATGTTGCTCATTAGTGCATGCTGTATCCTTCAAAGATTTGTTACAAATGTTAAATGTTGTCACCGAACTTAAAGGAGGGGACAAATTTCTTTTAAAATTACAACATTGTTGCAAAAAATGTCATTATACTTATGTATGGTACTTATTTGGTAAACATGTTCTACGGACACTACAACGCGGTAATTTATGACTGTCATTTCATGTATTACTGTCAACCATTATCAAAGTGTCTACTGTCATAAGGCCACCATCTTTAGATGTTTCAGAACATTGAGTTTAGATGCATCCATAGCTTTTATATTCCTATTATAATAATCCATTTTGTACTGCTCTACGGACACTACACATTTTCCCGGACAAAGAACAGTCATCCGGCATATTAACCCAAAGTACAAGCAACATAAAGACACATATTTTGTGTTACATTATGGATCTTTCTGTGGTATTAAAACAAAATCATAATGTGTATATGTTCTTATTCTAACATAGCTTGCCTCTAACATCGCTCATCCTAGCTAACACCACATTAATGTGTTCATTTGTAATGCTGGCTATCCCAGTAAAACGTTCTTTTACTTTTTGGGCGGATCTTCGGAAAGGTCCATCATTCGCTCTGCCCCATGTTGACAATTATCCGTAAAAAAACGGTAGTTTTCCCCACCAGCTTTGACAAAGTCAGAAATGGTGGTATCTTTTACATCGTACCCGCTTCCTTGCGGTACCCATCTATCCCCCATGTGTTTAGCATCAGTGACCACGGTTTGGGAGCTAACCCCATAGTTACGCCCTTTGTGAATCAGGTGTTGGCTGCCATCTTCAAGAGTGGTGCGGACCCCTGTGTGGTAGAATGGCCCGGCCATGTTGTCGTTGTTCCCAAGTGGACGGCGCACCTCTTGGGCGTGGACTACCGGGCTGTTGTACAGATTTCGGAGGCCTTCCTTGGTGGTGATGTCATGCGGTGGTCTCTGTTTGCCGGCGCCGAAATTTATTTGCCAGTCCCCGTGACACGAAGGCAGAAGCAGAAGACAGAGGCAGACAGGGAGGCAGAGAAGTGGACGCGCTCCACCCACACCGCCGCCTTTCTTGGCAAACTTGAACATGATGATTCCTCAAGACGAAAGGAGCAATCCTTTAACTGTAAGCAACAAAAATGCAAATGATTGGTACTGACTGCAGTGACATGCGAGCAGGAAATAAGACAAATGGATTAGTATAGTCAAGAGGGAAACTAGACAACCTCTTTACAACTAAGTACTATATAGTTGATATACCTAATTTTCTCTTGAGAAATGTTCAGGGGTAATTTTTTGTGTAATATATTCAGCTTCATACTATTTCTCAGTCAGGAGATGGCCTGAAACACTCCTTCTATTCCCTCGCATGTTTTAACGTAGATCAAACATTACGGTCTAGTAGTCCCACCTGTGACATGAACAGAGTTTCTGACCTTGCCATACCCTCCACTACTAAGGGGTGTTGTTGTTGCACAATCCTTGCCGAGAGCAAAAAAGCTGACCTTGATATGGATTTGGGCATAATTTGGCTTTCGCATTGTCTTGCAGTAAGCTAAGGACATGCGGGCTGTGCCAAACAACGGGGCTCACCAATGTGTCAGGGTTTTCCCCACTGACATGATGTCAAGGTCTTTGTACCTATATGCCTCAGGGTATTCCCCATTGACAAAGTGTCTGAAACCAAATACTACGCATTTCTACGTATCTTTAAGTTACAAATCCCTCACAAAGTCTTTAGAGGAAAAGATATTTCTAGATTTTCAATCAATAGTTGACTACAGCCACCTCCCCCCTTAAATTTTTGAAAAGGAGAAAGCAAAGTAGCCTGAGTGCTATCCGATTTGTACTCGCTCGCTCGAAAAAATCGGATGGCACACAGGCTAAAGGCCGAGTGCAAGTTTTCGGCAAAATGTGTTAATTTTGGGGGAATGACGGTATCTTCTCTCCAAAAAAGACTACAAAAAACGCGTCCAAATGATGGTAGTGCCATACAAATATACTGATGGAAGTCTCGGTAACATGAAAGTGAAAGCTCTACCTTTCAAGCGCACCTGACACTACTCAGTCCGCACTCTTCAGTCCGCAGCAGTAAAAAGAGGAAGGGTTGGGGAGGGATCGCTTATTTATAGCCCCCGTAACAATGTCTTATGGGAAGGGGGGTTTCCCTGACGTCATACATATTACATGTACTAGAAAGAGGGGAGTGACTGACGGCTTATCCACTGAGCAGCAATGCCTTGTGGGAGGGGGGGGTTCCTAGTGCATATGTAATTTCCCCATTCCCAAGATGCTTAGGGGGCGTTGGGATTTTCCAGCAGTGGGATTTTACAACAGTTTCTACAAATTGTTTTAAAAGTTGAAAATGTTGTGAAATGGAAAAGTATAAAATTGAAGCAACACCTTCAAAACCAAAGACAGGATGTACTAATGATCCACTCTTCTGTTCAGATAGTCTTTATTTTTACCTAACCAAATGTTGCATTTATTACTGCCATGACTGATACCATGTAGTATGTCCTTACTTTGTTACCTGTTTCAAGTTGATGGACATAAACACTTCAAATAGTACATTTTTGTCACTTGTTGAAAGTACAGATACTACAGTAAGTTATCACAGTCCAGCTGTAAGGCCTTGATTTACCACAGATTTAAGGACTGCATAGTAGTTATATTATCAAAAATTTAATAACACATTTTGATTATGTCCTGCATAAATTAAAAATGTACAAAATATAGTGGAACATTATATTGCACATCATATTTACATCGTTTACTCTTTCATCTTGAATATTCATCTCATAAAGTTAATAATGTGTGATAATTTATCCCAAATTATCCATTTCTTATTTTCAGTCAGGAACTTTGAGATAGTACAATGATTGATAAAAGTAACTTTTACACATTTTTAATATTGGAAGCAAAATATTCAAAACAACTGTCAGAATTAGTCTCAACAATTCCTGTTATTTGTAGAAAACACCAATTCTGGTAAATACAGATTCCTGAGGAAAAACATAGTGGCAAACTCAAGTTTCCGAGGTATTGGTACATATACATTGTACTGTATAGTAAGGACTGGAGTACTGTAAATCACAATTTTTTCGCGGTACTTTTTTTTTTGGTTTTCGTGGTCACTTCTGCACTGCAAACTTATCATTACTGAGACTTACTTTTTGCTGCACCTCCCGCCACAGCGAACATATAGTTCCGCTAACATGTCCATTTTTCTCAGACCGCAAATTTTTTGCCACCGCGAACATGAAGTGATTTACAGTAACAGAAACTGACAATACTACACCACAGTGACTGTTTCTCTACCTGGTAATGGCACTTCTTCATATGTAAGCTTTATAAAGGGTTCTTTCATCGGTAAAAACCAGTACTCAAAATTGTAGAAGAAATACCACTTCTTTTCCAAAACTATGGTTTCAAACGCCTCCAACATACTCTTAAGCAATGAGGGGAATGGTTGGTGTGCTTGGAAGTGCTCGTAGAAAGTCCTGATTTCCGCGGCCAGGGTTTTGTTTCCCTTTGGGCCAAAGATGGTGGACGCATTACCGAGGGGCACAGGTTGATCAGAAAAGAGGGTGATCTTTGTGTAGTTGGTTTGTACGCTGGTGTTGAACTTGGCGCCCAGGTCCCCCAGCTTGTTGAAGGTTCGGATGACGAAGCTGGCGCAGTCGTAGGCCTCGAACCACAGCTTGGAGTCGGGACCGGTTGAGTTGCGCACCATCCATGTCTCGTAGTAGATGCCCGTGTTGTTATCTGTGTGCACCCAATCTGCCAGCTCGTTGAAGATTTTGCCTGGGGGTGGGGGTGGGTGATAAGGTTTTGTTACGTTGAGCAGCCCAAAACAGATGATGGGAACTAACCCAATTAGTTGTTAAGGTCTCCATACTTCTTACTTCTAGACCCCTCTCCTTTGAGTTTGACAGTAAAACATGTTTTGCTTTTAAGTGTTTTTTGTTGGTGAGGGTGTTAAGCTAGCCTCTTTCACAGACTTCTTGGAGCGGCCCTGATACGCAATTTTTTTTTACAAGGACTAAGGTTCTCTAATGTGGCAGAGGGAGTTATGCCATGGAGGGAGTTACACCTCTCTGATACAGCTTTCTCCATGGATACAGCTCTCCCCCTGAACAAGACCTTCCCCCCGAAAAGAAACCGCCACTCTAACCGCTCGTAGAAACCAATGCTGCCCCTCTAGAACTCTACGCTGGAGGCTAGTGTTAAGCGAGGAAAAGTACTTGCCTGATATTTCTGCCACTTTAACCAGACTGCCATTCTGGCTCCAGTGTAAGTTGTCGATGCCGTCATACAGACATGCAGCACCCTGGTTACACCACAGTGGGGGGTCCATGTCGGTCAGCACGTGCCCAAACGTACAGTTGAACAGTTGGAACAGCTCGTACCACTCCATTGTATAGTTCAGCCCTGTACGATTGTTGCGGAAACCAATGGCATCATGGATGATGTTCTGTAGCGTCAGGAAGCAAAATGTTCACATATCAGTGCAAATTAAAACTACCTTGTATGACATGGAATGTACTTAATCAGTTAATGTTACATTTCCTACCATTTACTACCAAGTTACCACTTTCCTGAGTATGAAAGAGAAAGTATTTGACTAAGAAATATTGACACTTTATGTCCTATCCAAGAGGACATCCATGACTGAAGCTAGGTACTCATTTTCACCAGAGTCGAGTGAGGAAATCCCAATGGGGCCTGTGAGGGATTCAAACCCAGAACCTTCAGATTTGATTCAACAACATTAACCACAAGACCACCTATTAAACCATGATATTTACCAGCATGTGATACTTACAAAATGCGCCAACAGATCTCCAAACTTGAACTCCCAAACCGGAGCCTTCATGGAGAAAACCTCCACCACATCAGAGTCCATCATCTTGGGCATGGAGCCGTCGGGATGTCCTGTTGGACAGAACGGGTACAGCGCCTGACAGAAGGCATCTGTCTTGGGTCTGCTGTCAAACCGCCTGGAAAATTATCATTAATATAATAACATTTAGTACAACACACATCAAGGTAACGGTTGGATTATGACTGGCATTTCTTTAAAGAGTGATTATGGAATGAATAAACAATCCAATCGAAAACATATAAACTTTCATTCAGGGGATCTTAATTGACATTTTTAGACAGGTTAATCATGCTTCTAATACAGCTAGACAAACCTTCCATTACAAAACACATCACTTCTTTTATTTCTAATGGCTAACTAAAAAGTGAGTTATTTCTACTATAACTAAAAACTATAAAAAAAAATATTAGCTATTGATAAATGTACCTTGTTTCTATCAACTTTGGACACGTTTTGTTGTGACCTGTACATTGCCCAGTGAGGCAAAAATGTGCAATAAGGGGCCCCCATAAGGGTCTTCATTCCTTCATTTATCATATTGCAGCCTTAGAAGTTTAGCATCCTCGCACCCAACTGTACTACCATACAGTCCTTTCAACCTATATTTTAGGTCCAAAGTACAGGGACATATAAACACGGTGTGTAACTCGTGATCTATTGTCATACATTGGAGTCTCTGGAACTTTACATCAAGTATACTGAAGTTTAATATGGCATTGCTGCTTAAAGCGTTTTTAACAAGAGAGCTAACTTATCGATACAACAGCAGACTGTCTGTCGTTGAAATCTGACGGAGAAATACAACGGGACTATTTCTTACTAGCGGTTTAATATAACATCAAAAATTGACCATTTACTTCAAGTACGGTGATACACACAAGGCCTAGTCATTAAGGGGACATCAAATCGAAAATAGATATTATTTACCGATATGGAATGGGCCATACAGCAGCGCAAACAGTGACAACAGCAACCAGCAAGATCAACAACTTCCCAACTCCAGACATCTTGCAGGTGGACTAGTGCAATGTCCTTGAGGGGGTATAGGAGTCTCGCAGAAATAGAAATTTTTCAATGAATACAAAGCTACATAATGAAAGTAACTTGTAGAAAGAAAACTGCTTAGTACGTTATGTTTTGTGTCTTGTTTTTGTTTTTCTATGGCGATGGTTTAAACATTATTATTGCTTTTTAGATTACCCCCTTCATATTAGTGAACTATTCTGTTGTGTCCCGTGACGTCCCCAGAGTCAGGAAGAAAACTCGTCTGAAAGTTTGTCAAAAGCCTAACTGCGTCATTAGACCAAACTGATAACAAGCGTATACATGTTATACAGATTAAATATCATTTCATTGTCGATTTAAGCAGTGCTTTCCTTGGTAATATCTTCTCAAGTGGTGACTCCGCGTGATTGACCTTTGACCGTTCAAAATGGCGACGACGCAGTTCAATTTGCAGAAAGTTCCGCAAGGTAAGTAAGGTTTTCTCTTATTAGACATCACCTAGAACCACTATATGCTGTGCAAGGAGTGAGGAAAATTCTTATACATCTCTGTGTATATTACATTGGCGGAAAAACTTGACCTAAAAACAGTAATTCTGGATGTTTCTTGATGGGGGAGGGGCCAGCTACAAGTTGTACATTGTATTTGTACCTTCCTCAACCCACAAAGGTTTCTGAATTCATTGATGGTGGTGATTTTGGCCAACGATGTTTACTCTGTGTATTTCCTAACAGGTTTCTACAGTGCTGTAGATACAATCAATGGCTTACCACAGGATATTTTGGCTGAAATGGTATGGTACATACTAGTATGGTTTACGTGTTGGTGTTGGCCTTTCATCGTTTTGAAAAATAATATTTCTTGTTGACTGACAGTGTTACATTCTGAGCTACATGGTGCATGTCTTGTTTTTGTCGTAAATGTAATCCCATGTACTTAATTTGAATGTGAATATTGTTACTGGTGCCAACTTTTTGGTAACAAATTATAATTCTCTGTCCATTCTTATCAACAGTTACAAAGATGCCATAAATGTTGCTGTTTATTTTTACTTCTCTTATCACAGTGTCAGGAGGTCTGCCTGTTTCTACAGTATAAGATAGGTTCTGTCAACACAGCAAGGTTCTGTGAAGTAAGTCTCTTTTTTGTTGTTTTTGTACCAACTGTACACTGTCCTTGGTGCTGATTGGTTAGCCCGAGCCATTTGTGCATTATCCTATGGGTGAAAGTGCCACGCATACTGAAGTTGTGTTCTTGATGACAATTAGATTTCAGACAACAGAGTTGTGTCCTTGGTGCTGACAGACCCTCTGTTTGTCAAAGTTTGTTGTATCCCCGTCCTATCAACTTTTATTTCCAACTTATAACACCTTGATACCATCTTCAGGATATACTGCCCCTAGTGTCCTGTTCTCAACTCTAGCTTCACTTGTTGTACTTCATTTTCTGCAAGCTTTTGAACTCGTTTACAGTTTTAGGTTCCACTGCTGACTTTGGTGGAGCATTCCAGTCCACAGTCCAGATACTAAATGTCTTATACGCAGTGATGAAAACTGGACTGCTGCTTTTTATCTGCGTCATCCTGGATATTTGACTGTGATGTATTTTCCTCTTGCAGAGAATCCAGCAGTCTGGTGTGGACACCAGCCACCATGAAGTCCAGAGTGCCATCAATGCTCTCACATTCCTCTTTAGGTGAACTTACGAGTAATCAAATGGCTTTACTCATGTAGCAGCAATGGTCTTACCTGTTCACATAGAAAAACTATGCAAAATAAGGGAGAAAACCCTGGCCAAGAAAGCCAGTGTGAATGAATGGTCCCTGCAACAAAATAATCTTGTTATGTACTAATGCCCATGCCAAGATAAAGGTGGGGTACTCTTGAAAGCATCATTATTGCTTTCCTAATTGTGGATCCATGTGACTAGTGTACATTGTTTTTATGTCATTATGTATACATGTTACAAATTTGCAATGAATGTTGTTTGAAACAAAGACTTCAGAACTCTTTTCTCCACAAATCCATCAAACTGTACAACCAGACAGAACCCTGTAAGAATTGATTAGAAACTGTCATGGCAGTGTTTGTGTAATTATGTACATGTATATAACATTAGGTGTTTTTTTATTCCTTTATTTGTAAATACCAACACCATTCAGGCTTTATGTACATGCCTGCTATGTTGGTATGAAAAGAAAGAATTGAATTGAATGATATCTATATGTATATATTGCCCCCCCCCCCCACACACATACACATACATGGATGAGCTACAAGTTGTTGTTTCATTCCCTCCCACCCCCAGATCTGCAGCCAGCAGCCAGACCTCCACATCAGAACTGGTACAACATTTGAAGGTGAGTGGTGCGTGGACCAAGGACTCCCTGGCAGTGGTGAAACACGTCTGGGACCAGCAGGGGAAACTGCTGACCGCATCAGATAGTGTCAGCCAAGTGCTGAACATTGGACAGGTATGGATGTGTTTTCACATGTCAATGAAGGTTAGATATCCAGGTAATGAGATGCATTTGTACATAAGTTTGATGGCTTTCAAAATCTATCCAGTTGTTTGAATAACTGTTTTCTTGTGTATTCTGCTCTTACTATTTACCCAATGTTATTTCCATCTCTTGAACTGTGATAGTATGAGACAGTGCCTTTCACAACAATGGTGCTAAGAGATAAATGTAGTTGCAACATGAGTTTATCGAGATACATTTTACTCTGTAGGCTAGGCGCACTTCAGCAGAACATACTGCTCCAGTGCGAAATCCGTAACGTTATGTGCATAGCACTTCTACAAAATGTATTGTGCAAGATAGTGTTCGCGTATTTAAGGATGACATCCTGTCTAAAGTTTTCAAATGTTGTGTTGGAAAAGACTTATGCAACAGACAAAATTCTGATGCAATGTTGACCAAACATCCAACAGAAACCATGCTTTCACGCAGACGTAGTACGTTTTGCTGATGTGCTTCTGTAGACCCCTTTCAGGCCTCAGAAACAAAATAACATATCATATACATGACATACAATAACAAACACAGATCAGAGGTCGAAATTATTTACTAATACAAATACATCAAAATCTAAAATCATTTGAATTTTACTCAACTGTTAGTGAAGTGTTTGGCATTGGATATAGTCAGTTGGTAGAAAATTCCAGAGCTTCACAGATATCTTTTTTCCACTAATACTTCTGGGTTTTAGTAATGAGCAATTGAATTGTGCATCGACTGTCTTATTGAATGACCTAACCTGACCAAAACCACCCGTATCAAACACCAAAATTAACCTATATACTTACTTATGTTTTCCTTCTGTTTCCTTGAACAGCTGATTGACATGAAATGGAGACTGGGCGTGGCAATCGGTTCAGACACCTGCCGCAACCTGAACTCCCCTTTTGTTGCCATGACGATCAAGATCGCAGAGCCCTCGGGAAGTGTCGTCACCAAATCTTTTGAAATGACCGTACCAGAATTCCAGGTGTGTAAAGAGTCCATGTACAGGTCAAACCAGTGTAAAAACATTTTCACACAACCAACAAGGTTACAAGTTGAAAATCAGGGCTTGAAATACTTTTTTCTGCATACCCGCACTGGTGCAGGTAACATTGAAAATTACCTGCACCAGACAAATTTTAACAGACAAATTTTGATTTAGTAGTGGATTTATATAGGTATCTCTTATCAGCTCGGTTGTAAATAATAAGCATTGCAAATACATAGAGATAGAGACAGATGTGCTTTATTCATTTCTTTCTATACATGTGAAACATGCAATTTTTGTTGACATTGTGTCATCTTCTTCCCTCTTACAGAACTTCTCCAGACAGATGAAGGATATGGCAGCCATGTTAGAAACAGTATAGAGTCTATAGACCCTTATGTAACCTTAGTACATGAAAATAATTCTAACTGTACAGAGACTTGTACAAGGTAGTTACAATGTTGACTGACGTAAGTTTCAATAATTTGTTTGAAACATAACTGAAGGTTTCAAAAACGTGATAATCAGTCTATACCTTGCCTATGCCAGGCTTCAGAAGTGTCTGGAAAGAGTAAAAATTGTTCAAATAAACAGATAACATGTCAGGGGTGTTGGTCTGCTAAAGGAGTACTCCAGATGTACTCCTTTGACGGATCTCCACTTTCCAGACGCTTCTGAAGCCTGGTAGGGGCTAGTAGTAGTATATACCATATTACTATGTCTTACCATTTCAGACATTAAAGTCATTTTTATAACATTCTAGTCATTGTTTGTATGCACTGTTTGTTTGTATGCATTGATCAGATGTTTTGGCAAGGCCTGTTAATCGGTTAGTTTCACATTTCACAATTGAATACGTTATCCAGGTTGTTTATTTTAAAACATCTAAGAATGAGAGTTTTAGGTACAGCATGTAAGTAGGGAAAACATTGGGAGAAAACAAGACAGCAAGGTAGCATGGTTTACTGGCAGACTTAACATTCAAAGGAGCCTGCAGTTTGGAGGCAGCCACTAGGGGGGCCGGTGTCCACACCAGACTGCTGGATTCTCTGCAAGAGGAAAATACATCTAGGATGACACAACTATTAAAAAGCAACAATCCATGGTCCAGTTTTCATCACGTGCACTGTGTACAAGACATTTAGCATCTGGGCTGTGAATGACTGCAATGCTCTACCAAACTCAGTGGTCGAATCAACTCCCTATATACTCGTAACCTAGGTGTAAATGAGTTCAAATCTAGCTTGGAGAAAATGAAGTAAGGCCGTGTTGATTTGATTATATGTTGGATGACATCGGATCCGCACCAATTTTTGTTCGTTTCCAAAGAAAAAAAAGTTTTCAACCATACTGTAAATCGTACAAAGCAGCTGCAAAATGAGCAAATATGTGCCATAAATTGCCAAAAAAAAAAATTCGGAAATTGGGCTACTAAGGTCATAGAATGCCAAAGTCAATTAATTCCAAAGTCTAAGAAGAAGATGCGAAAGAACAAAAATGAACTAGAAAGGCCGACATTTGCTCCGGAGCAAATACAGCATATTTCAGCCATTTCCTTCCCATTTTAAAGTCCCATTTTACACAATTTGAAAGCGGTAAATGCCAGCAAGGTGAATAACTTCTATTCTGTGTGCAAGGATCCCCCGTACCAAATATCAGGTCATTTGGTTTTAATATCAGGGCATGGGACAAAAGCGTACATTTTTTGTCTGAAAATAGCAAAAAAGTCCAATTTTACACAATTTTAAAGTGCTGCATGCCAAAGGTTTGAATAATGTTCTGTGGGCATGTGTTCAATGATCCCCCATACCTATGGTATGGCTGAAATATAAAAATCTATTGTTCGGTATACCCATACTCTGTGTGTTTAGTCATTTGTTCCACCTCCCTGACCACTTAGATTTCATAATGAAGGCAACTTTTTTTCCAAACTTTTTTTTATACGCTCGCTCGCATCAGTTTTGGGGTTCACAGAGGATGTGACCCATATAAATTATAATCAGATCAACATGGCCTAAGAAGTGAAGCTAGAGTTGGGACCGGGATACTAGTGGCAGTGCATCCGGAAAATGGTGTCAAGCCAGTCAATGTGTTGTCAGTTTGTCACGGGGTGACCAGCATTGTCTTGTTGCTAGGGGCTGTCCTCTAGCCTTCTATCTTTAGGCTGTTGTTGTTATAGATTAGAACCAGATGTAGGGAGGGGGTAAGGGAGAGGTAGAGGCGGGGGATCGGGGAGAGAGATGTAGAGAGAGGCAGACGGAAAATAAAGAGAGCTGTTAGAACTATTGCTGCTGGCTCCGGACTCCTTCAATATTCCTGTCGTTCCGTGACAAGTTGGAACTAAAAGTTGAAAGGACGGACTACGATAACCTTCGACAAACAGAGGAGGTAAGGTGTGGGTAGAAGTCAAGTAACGCTTTCATAGCTGAGACCCAGGATGTTCAAATAGATTTGAACCTCCTTGCTGAGGCGTGCAGCAATCTAGTGACGTGCAGTACCCGTTCAATAACGGTCTAAAATAACATCAGTAAACATCCATCTTGGTTTAAAAAATATATATAAACAGGTAAAGATATGAATTCACTAACATTTCACGGAAGATGAGACGGTTGTCGCTACGATTGAGGAAAGAAAACGACGGCAAACTCATAATTTCCTCTGCACTGTCGGTCAGTTTCCACAAACAATATGGCGGCTGAGAAGTAGGCCAGAAGTAGCCACTACGTCATACTTTCTCGCAAGCTGATTGGCTATATTTTAGGACGAATGTTAGGCAAATCCAGCCATCTGATTGGTGGAGTGAGTCCAATTTTAGGACAGGCTGGCTTGCTGATTGGTTAAAAATTCCTAAAATTGGCGAGATCGGCATCCCCGGGATGGGGCGCAATCTTCTCTGTTTCTGTCCTAAAATTGTAACCTGTCATCATCATCATCATTGTAACCTGTGATGTCTACTGACACTAAACCATAGCATTTTGATAGATTTCACTCCTCTTCACGTGTATAGCAGTAGTGTTCGTATATGCTGACAGTACTACATTCTATTGCAGTAGAAATATTCGCTAGGTTGCTCGTCGGAGTGGTGAATGACTTTTTTCATCGCAGTTTAAGGGTTAAAGGTGCGCAGTTTTAAAGGGACTTGGCGTGAAATACTCAATTTTTTTCTGACCGCATATTTTGCGGGAATAGGGATTTGTAAACAGTTTATGAGCTGTTTCTTTGTCTAAGGCCAGTTTACGGGTCCCAGGGGGCCATTGTTTAGCACAACACCTGTCGAAACACAGGTACATGACGTCACCTGATACATGCATGACGTCACGACGATTTGTCTAGAACGAGCAAGCCACAGCTCCGTAAGTGAACATGTAAAATGGTTTACCAGAATACTTACGCTCAGTAGTGTGAATTTTGGACTTGGACTTTTGAAAATGGTAGATCGAATTATTCAGATATTTTCGAAGGCTTTTTATGTACTGTTGCCTCACAGAAACGGAATCCGGCAAATTTTTCAGGTCAGTGGTAGGAACCTACCACAGGTGGAATAAGACAACAACTAGCGTCCTACATATTCGAGACTGATTCCTACTACAATCGTGTTCGCTTCGGCAACACATATACTAAAATTGGAACGATACAGAGAAGATTAGCATGGCCCCTGCGCAAGGATGACACGCAAATTCGTGAAGCGTTCCATATTTTTCGTCTTTTTTATTTACAATATTATTTAGTCCCTAACCCTAACCCTAACCCTAACCCTAGCCCTAACCCTTGACAGGTGTATGTATGCTCCCGGGTCACAAATTTCTCTTTTTGTCATCTAAAGAAATATTTGAGGACTAGATTGTCGATCTGTTTTCTTACTACATGTATTTTCTAGTAAAATTCAGGGAGAAAAAATCAACTGTGCAAATCAAACAACGCATATCAAGAAAATCAATATTTTCTCTTCCCGGGAGCTTAGAGTTTTCATCATGCTGTGAAAATATATTATATAAACCACATGGGACGCGATAGCTGTCGTAGTTTGTTGTTGTTTTGTATCGCGTTGTTGGTTAATGTTACATTACATTTTTCCATGCACGGAGGAACAGAGAAGATTGCGCACCTTCCGCTTGCCAGCAATTTGGAACAAATTGACCAATCAGAGGGCGGCATTGTTCCAAATTTGAGAGCCCGACACGGCGTGACACGAGAGACCTCTAGCGGCGAGTTGATATAAATGCAGGCAGGCAGACAACAATTTACTTCCGTGAAGAAAAAAGCTTGATTTTCTTGATATGCGTTGTCTAATTTGAACAGTTGAATTTTTCTCTCTGAATTTTACTAGAAAATACATGTAATAAAAAAAACAGATCTAGTCCTCATATATATATTTTTTGGACTTCAAACAGAGAAATTTGTGGCCCGGAAGCATACATACACCTGTCAAGGGTTAGGGTTAGGGTTAGGGTTAGGGTTAGGGTTAGGTTTAGGGTTAGGGACTAAATAATATTGTAAATAAAAAAGACGAAAAATATGGAACGCTTCACGAATTTGCGTGTCATCCTTGCGCAGGGGCCATGCTAATCTTCTCTGTATCGTTCCAATTTTAGTATATGTGTTGCCGAAGCGAACACGATTGTACTAGGAATCAGTCTCGAATATGTAGGACGCTAGTTGTTGTCTTATTCCACCTGTGGTAGGTTCCTACCACTGACCTGAAAAATATGCCGGATTCCGTTTCTGTGAGGCAACAGTACATAAAAAGCCTTCGAAAATATCTGAATAATTCTATCTAAAATTTTTAAAGTCCCAAATTCACAGTACTGAGCGTTCTGGTAAACCATTTTACATGTTCACTTACGTAGCTGTGGCGTGCTCGTTCTAGACAAATCGTCGTGACGTCATGCATGTATCAGGTGACGTCATGTACCTGTGTTTCGACAGGTGTTGTGCTAAACAATGGCCCCCTGGGACCCGTAAACTGGCCTTAGACAAAGAAACAGCTCATAGACTATTTACAAATCCCTATTCCCGCAAAATATGCGGTCAGAAAAAAATTGAGTATTTCACGCCAAGTCCCTTTAAAAAACTGCGCACCTTTAACTGCGATGAAAAAAGTCATTCACCACTCCGGCGAGCAACCTAGCGATATATTTCTACTGCAATAGAATGTAGTACTGTCAGAATATACGAACACTACCGCTATACACGTGAAGAGGAGTGAAATCTATCAAAATGCTATGGTTTAGTGTCAGTAGACATCACAGGTTACAATGATGATGATGATGACAGGTTACAATTTTAGGACAGAAACAGAGAAGATTGCGCCCCATCCGCTAGCGAGGATGACACGCAAATTCGTGAAGCGTTCCATTTTTCGTCTTTTTTTAATTTACAATATTATTTAGTCCTTAACCCTAACCCCTGACAGGTGTATGTATGCTTCCGGGTCACAAATTTCTCTGTTTGAAGTCCAAAATATATATATATATGAGGCCTAGATTGTCATACATACTAAAAATATGTATGTTTTCTTTTATTCATGTTTATATGGGCCGTGGATGCCTGATCTCTTGGTTGTCCATCGCTATCGATGAGGATGCCTGATATAAAGAGTTTAAAACATTGTCGATCTGTTTTTGTTTTACTAGATGTATTTTCTAGTAAAATTCAGAGAGAAAAATTCAACTGTTCAAATTAGACAACGCATATCAAGAGCTTTTTTCTTCACGGAAGTAAATTGTTGTCTGCCTGCCTGCATTTATATCAACTCGCCGCTAGAGGTCTCTCGTGTCACGCCGTGTCGGGCTCTCAAATTTGGAACAATGCCGCCCTCTGATTGGTCAATTTGTTCCAAATTGCTGGCCAGCGGAAGGTGCGCAATCTTCTCTGTTCCTCCGTGCATGGAAAAATGTACTGTAACATTAACCAGCCACGCGATACAAAGCAACAAACTACGACAGCTATTGCGTCCCATGTGGTTATATTTTCACAGCATGATGAAAACTCTAAGCTCCGTGAAGGGAAAATATTGATTTTCTTGATATGCGTTGTTTGATTTGCACAGTTGAATTTTTCTCTCTTAATTTTACTAGAAAATACATGTAGTAAGAAAACAGATCGACAATCTAGTCCTCAAATATTTCTTTAGATGTCAAAAAGAGAAATTTGTGACCCGGAAGCATACATACACCTGTCAAGGGTTAGGGTTAGGGTTAGGGTTAGGGTTAGGGACTAAATAATATATTGTAAATAAAAAAAGACGAAAAATATGGAACGCTTCACGAATTTGCGTGTCATCCTTGCGCAGGGGCCATGCTAATCTTCTCTGTATCGTTCCAATTTTAGTATATGTGTTGCCGAAGCGAACACGATTACATAAGGAATCCGTCTCGAATATATAGGACGCGAGTTGTTGTCTAATTCCGCCCGTGGTATACCGGTAGGCTTCCTGTCACTGACCTGATACATTTCGCCAGATTCCATTTCTGTGAGGCAACAGTACATAGAACAGCTGTCTCTCAAAATATCTAAATACTTCGAAATACCCCTCTTAAGGCCCCAAATTAACCCTGCTGCGCTTAAGTGTTCTGGTAAACCATTTTACATGTCCACTTTCGTAGCCGTGGCGTGCTCGTTCCAGACAAAGCTTCGTGACGTCATGCATATATCAGGTGACGCCATTTAGCCATATTTGAACAGGTGCCAATATGGCGAGGCCCCCTGGGACCCGTAAACACTGGCCGTAGACAAAGACATAAAGCTTTTTAAAACTGTTAAAACCTCGTATTCCAGCAAAATATGTGGTCAGAAGAAAATTGAATATTTTCGGCAAAATCCCTTAATAGTTACGCTTGTAAAATTTACAACCGGCACCTTTAAACTGCGACGAAAACCCTGACGAAAACAGCCATTCACCGCGCCGGCGCGACACCTAGCGATATAGATGGAAAGTTCAAGACAAGATGGCGTCGTCTGCACACAAATTGTGTGTCGAGCGAATTCTCTTGACTTGTCGTCGAACTTTGAGTACTTGTAACAGGTCCTATGCTAAATTGAAGACGAAAAAAGATTACATAAGGTAAGATGGTTGAACATAGTATCTATTTGTGCAATGTAGATATATTTTATTTGAAAGGACATGACGACGAGGCCAGAGCATGCACCGCCCCCCTCCCCACGTGAAGGGCTTACTGTTGAAAGTTCGTGAAGAACAGATCAACATGATAGTTGTTTCTGAAAGGCATCAGCACAGCATATACAATTGGGAAGAAGGATTCGTGTTGCACATCAAATTATGGTATGTTGTAAGCTGACATTTTTGTCCACCATTGTATGCGCATCTTCATAACAGTTCCAGCCATGGCGGCTGCATGCTTATTTACAACATGGAGGTAAAAATTCAAGGCCATCTTAGTTTTTTACCTCCATTTTTACAATTAATGCTTGTTTTTTTACAATTAGCCTCTACCAGGCTTCGGAAATGTGGGGTGGGGGAAAAAGTACTCTCTGATGGACCAACTCCCCTGGCGTGTTATCCTTCTATTTGGCCCATTTCTACTCTTTTCAGCCCCTCCCGAAGCCTGGTATAGGCAAATTTACAATAGCCTGTAGCGTTTTACGGGCTATAATGTTATGTAATATATACATGTAATAAGACTGCAAGCAACATGCAATAAGGCTGCAAGCAAATGCAATTTACGTTGTGTTCTGTACAAAGGCAAAACATGAACCAATGAACCATTATATAGTGAAAGATAAATGTTCATATCCCAGCTATGGTCATGATCAGCAGAATGAAGTTTATGACCATGACTCATTTACTGCGTCTGTCCTTCTCCAAGTCATATAGTAAGGATATATTATTAGACTTGTTACTACATGTATGTAGTACTGCTATTCTCTGCTAACCAACTAATGCCATACATTGTATCTGCTACAATTGTTGAGCAACAAGATTGATTTTCAAATTGTTAACTGACGTCCCTTGTTCACCCACAGACCCCTCCCCAGGGACTGGCAGGGGAGGGTGGGGTTAGAAATCCACGCACAGATCTCCTCCAACTCCAAACTCTTCTCAGGCTCACAAGTCCAGTTCTCAGCACCACCAAACTCGCTCGTCTCACCGCTGGATGCATCCTTGCCAGGCACTCTGCCAGTAAGTTACATTGGTTATGCTGCTGAGTAGGGCTCAAAATACTGTGAGCATATGCACTATTTTGCACCCTTAATTCTTATTTTGTATTTGAATGAACAATTTTGCATTTGAGATGCAGAATTGTGCATCTTGCTTGTAGAATTCTGCATATGGGTTGAAGAATTCTGCACCCAAATGCAGAAATCTGTGCACAATTCTGCACCCAAATGCAGAAATCTGTGCACAACTCTGCACTCAAATGCAGAATTCTGCAGAACTGACCTACTGTTGTGAACCTAACTTTTGCCTGTGTGTGCACTGGTGCATTTAGATATTTGTATAGGGTTACGTACATAGAGCATACAACACGGTGTATTCCGTATTGCCCGAGGTATCGGCCCGACTCGCGGGAGGGCCGAGACCGAGGGCGATGCGGAATACACCGTGTTGTATGCTATTTATATCATACCCACCTTAGAAAACACGTCTTTCAAGGCGAAATGAGCGAAAATTTGGTGTCGCTGGACCAAAAAACTGCAGCAACATCAATTCCAACGTCCGAATCCTGTATTCGAATGTTCGAAAGCGGCGTACACGGTTGGGGCGAAACGCGTTCGAATCGTTCTAATTTTTGTAGCGGCGCAAGCGAAGCGCGTTTGAATGTTCTATGGATGCCCGTTTTATACATCCGGTCGTACGGGAGAATACAACACGGCCGGGTATGATATAAATAAAGGTACCATTGTACACTAGTATACAGCATATTCTTCACATTTAAGTGTCAGAAAAAATAATAAAACCTTTTATTGTATTACTTGTTGAAAGTTAGCCTTAGAATTTCAGATTCAAACTCTGAAGAGGATCAGTAAGGCTTATGCTTAGGTTTTGCATGTTTGTGCCATTGGTTACAACATCTGTCTTTCCTAAGTATGTTCTTTCCTTCCCTCCATCCCACAGGTGTTGAACAGACGGTGTGTTGAGGCAGGTGTGCTGACGGCACTAGCACTAAACTGTCACATCAACAGACGATCCCTCTTTGACAGAAAACACTACTTCTACGCTGATCTTCCAGTGAGTTTAAAACAACTTCAATCTATGGTAGCACGTTGGCAGAACGTACTGTGCCTGTGGGAAACCTGGATTTTTCACGTTTTTTGTTGGATGTTTGGTCAACGTGACATCAGAATTTTGCCCGTTGCAGATTTCTTTTCTGACACAACATTTGAAAACTATAGACATAATGTCATCATTAAATACGCATATATGACGTTTTGCTCAACAAGTGGAAAAGTGAAGACCAGTAGAGAGGCTTTGTATTTTGGTAGTTTACTAAATGTTTGGATGTTCACATACACATGTAGACTAATGCTTTTTAACCTTCAGCAAATTTGTCTATTAGGTTATGGGGTTAGGCAGCAGGGAGAAGTTTAATATTCTCTCTGCTGCCTTACCCTGTGCCAAAATGAATTGGTAGCCAAATGGCTACTTCAGTGTGCTAAAGGTTAAAGAAGAAACCTACAGTTAAAAAATGAATATTTATGTTCATCGATCTCCAGGCAGGCTATCAGATTACCCAGCAGAGACTACCATTGGCCGTGAATGGTCACCTGATCTTTGATGTGTATGATGAGAGCCAGAGTCAGCGGCAGGTGCTGAAGTCCTGCCAGGTGCGCATCAAACAGCTGCAGCTGGAGCAGGACAGCGGGAAGAGTCTACACGACCAGGAGAATGGGGTGGTGCTGGTGGACCTGAACAGGGCTGGTAAGATTCTGGTTAAAATTTTGATCAACATTGTCTCTCTTCTACAGAAGACTTTCACAGCAACTGTCACTTCTTGCTCCACCATTGAGAGCTTTTCAGCGTACCACTTGGTTCTTTTCTAAATCACATACACAGTCCAAATACGATCTCTAAGTCCTTCTACAACAACAACTTCTTTCCACAGACGGCAAAATTATGAAACTCTCTCCCTGACAAGTGTTTCCCTCCCAAATACAACCCACAAGCCTTCAAAATCAATGCTCACTGCCATCTTCTAGCATAGTTACCTACAGGTATACCTCCAACCAACTTAGTTCAGAAGTGCTCTTTTGGCCTTGCATTGGGCAAACTTATTTGTTAATAAAAGAAGAAATTTGACTGATGTTTGTTGAACATGAAGCCATAGAAAGTTATACATGTAAGGCACTGAAAGTTGGCATGCTGAAGATTGATTTGAAACAAGGAGGTCTCTCTTCAACCTCCTTGGCTGAAATAAGTGACAGAACCAGACATATGGTAGATGGTGCAGAGGCTGCAGCCATGGTAACAAAGCTGTAGTACCTTCCACAGTCACCAGGAGTGCTGTAATGTTTCAGGTGTTGCTCTGATGGAGATAGTGACAGAACCAGACATGGTGGATGGTGCGGAGGCTGCAGCCATGGTGAAAGAACTACAGCTCATCCTGCAGGCCCTCCGTACATGCGATGGCAACATGTCAGGTCAGACCATCAAACACTTTTTACACAAATTTTAAACAAATTTTAAAACAAATTTAGACTAGAAATTAGAGCTTTCAGACTTCAGAAGTATGTAATCTGCTTCCTGAATTCCTGCTTGCTCCTGGCTAGATTCTGAGACCTTTGACCCCCTGTCATTCTGCCTGTCAATTTTGCCTACCCACGTGCTGTCAACCTACTGTGGACAAACAGATACACAAACCAACTGCTCAGCCGCCCAAAACAATACTTCTCTACCTGGAAGTGATATTAAGTTTTGAAATTTCAGGAACATGATTTACCATGAAATTTTCACTCCAAGAAAGATTCAAAATGTTTGAAAGCATATGCTTCTTTTTATATTTTGTGACCTTTAAAACATCATAACCTAGAATTGTTCAAATATGGAATGGAAGAATCTGTCTTGTACTTCTGTGACTCACTATGTGTACTGATATTTGCAGAGGGTTCAATGAGAGTGGATGCTAACATCTCAGTCAGCAGGTGTGGGGAGGAACTAGGGACCAGGGCAGAGGTCAAAAACATCAACAGTGCCAAGTTTGTACAGAAGGCTATAGGTATGTATGGGTAGGGCTGTTTTCCTAAGTATGTAGTATCTCCTTTTTTTTACTTCAAAGCACTATAAAGTTAAAGCTAAAGTCTCCGTTTCTGTAGCTCTTGGGCCACACAGTTGAGCAATCACTACAGCATTGGGCTAGTTCACTGGTATTAGTGCATGTATAACAACCATACTCTTTCCCAAATGCTAAGTGCTAAGCAGAGAAAGCAGTACTAGTATTTACCATTTTGAAAGTCTTTGGTATGACTCGGCTGGGGATCGAACTCACAACCTACCGAATACAAGGCGAACACTCTTCTCATTAGGCCAAAGAACTATGATGTTCGTGAATGTTTCAAAACAGCTCACAAGTGCCTTTCTCCTCTGCTGCCAACATGCCTGTAGCCAGGGGGGGGTTGGGGGGTTCGGAAGAACCCCCACACACAAGCAAAAAGGTCCACTTTTTGTCTAAAGGTCCAAATTTTGTCTTTAATAGGTGGACTGATTTGTATCACAAGTGTGACTGGTATCCTATTTGTCTCTGATTTTCCGTTTGAAATCCTTTAAAAAATGCAGGAAATGCCATTTCAGAAGGTTCAATTTTCAAAATTTTCCGGGGGAGCATGCCCCCAGACCCCCCTAGGAAGCTCGCGCCTTCGGCACTCGCCTAATGCCTACGGCGCTCGTTGTTCCCTTGGACAGTAAGAAGAACCCCCCCAAGCAAAATCCTGGCTACGGGCATGGCCAACAGAGCTTATTGGAATGGTTTTGATCGGTAGTTTCAGCCCAGTGTGTGTTAAACTCGTCTTTCCCAGAGTACGAGATGCAGAGACAGATTCAGGTGCTAGAGGGCGCAGGTGAGGTGGAGGAGGAGACCAGGTACTTTGACTGGAAGGCAGGGAAGACAATATCTCTGAGGGACAAAGAACAGAGGCATGACTACAGGTAACAATATACCAACAAACATCCAGTTACATTGAGTACTTCTTGTCTTGTACTTCATCCCCTTGTTGTTTCCAGGTTTTTTTGGTTTAGTCCTCCTGGGTATACACTATACAGTGTTCTGAGCTGTGTTCAGCATGATACTATGCAAAGTTGGTTTGGTCTGGTAGGTCTTCACTGAAGCATGTGTATGTCAGCACAAGGAGCTTCTTGGTCAGCATAGTACATGTATATAGTAATGGGGCATTATGTAATACTTTTTGAACCATCAATCAAAATATTTTAATGTGATTGTCATTTACTTCCACTTTTCAATATATTCAATGCATTTCTGGCATTTATGGTTGGCAATAAAACAGGCCACTCATTTTGTGGCATGAAATACCAGAATGTAAACAAACATGATTAGCAGCTCTGTTTATAGCTTTAAACACACTCATAAGGCGTCATATTTTGGCACCTCCACTTCCTGAATGATATTTATTTGCAATGGAGTAGGGTTGATTCAACTTACTAAGAAATGAGCAGAAAATTGACTTTTTGTATCCACTGATATTTCACAATGCAGCTTAATGGAGAATAATAGATGCATATCATCACTCAAATAGGAACACAGTACATTTGTCTTGCAAGCATACTCTTATCACATTGAAGTTGGAAATAGAAATAATCGTATCAAAGTGATAGGCAGTAGTAAGAATAGATCTATAACACATGAAATGTTGTTTTTTCTGCAGGTACATGCCTGAACCCAACCTCCCTCCTCTGATTGTATATACAGATGCCACGTTGCCATGTGGTGTGGGAGACAGTGTTGTTAATATCGACAGAATACGAGAGCAGATGCCAGAACTTCCCGATGCCACCAGACGCAGACTTGTGGAGGAATACGGCATCCCATTCCAGCACAGTGCGGCTCTGGTGGTGAGGGGTTGAATTATATGATAATGTGTATTCACAGTAATTTACTTATTTATTGATTTACCACATTTGTTGAAGAAGAGAGCACATCCCTAAGAGAAGCTAGGTACTCATTTGCACCTGAGTCAAGTTTGGAAATAGGTGTAAAGTGCTTTTCCCAAGGGTACTACATTGGTGCCTGCTAGGGATTTGAACCCAGAACGTTCAGTCAACAACCCTATCCACAAATCACCTTGCCACCTATGTATAGCTCATGTCTTGAGTAAGTTTTCTTTTCACATATCAGTCTTTCCTTTCTTTTACTTGTGTCAATGATACTAGCTTTACAGTAAGTGGTGGACCAGGAAGGATTAAGTAAAGCAGATGAAAATGTAAAAAAAATCAAATCATGCTTGTGACTTGTAGATAAAGTTGCCTAAGGGAATGGATAGAAAACGGGGACTTGCAAGGAACTATATCCCCCAAACCATTGTCATGAGAAGAAATTGCAGTGATGTTTTTACCCCAACCATTTTCTTCATCTTTAGGGTGAGGGTCTTGTTGAATACTTCGAGACATTAATAGATGTCAAGGACAAAGGTCGTGACCCCAGGTCAGCAGCATCCTGGGTATTGACTGACCTTCTGGAACAGCTACACAAGAGGAGCTTGACCTTCCAAGAGTGGTGGGTAGAGGGCGCTATTTGCTTGCCACGCCTGATTTTTTCACGTCAAGAAATGTAGAAGTGAAAAAGACCATTGCTACCTGCCTTCATTGATTATGAACTAAGTTAAGTATTAATGAGAATGTTTGCTAACATTATGTTGCAGTCATATTTCTTTATTAATTATAAAATGTTGTAGCACCCAGTAGTCATTTTTCATCCTTTCCTTTCTGATGTCTTCTCTTTTCAGTTCTGTCACAGCAAGTAAGTTGGGGGAGATTATGGATCTTGTTGGCATAGGAACAATTTCCAAATCAACGGGAAAGAAGGTTGGTTCTTATGTCATCTCCCCATGTTTTCCATGCATATGTTGCAATCTGTATAATTCCTGCTGCTGTAGATATTCGTTCTTAATCTGAATAATAAGACATACATTGATATAATGTTCATGATATGTCACTTGTACAGTCTATTGTGTTTGACTTGTATTAAGTACATATGTTACATACATTGTATCAAGAAAACTATTTTCTGTTGTATCTTTTCACAATGTAGATCCTTGGTCTGCTGTTTGATGGAGATACCAGAAGCCTATCACAGGTACTTTTTGACAGCATATCTCTTGATTTTCTTTCTTTCTAAAATTCTATATGACTAGTGACTACCAGTAATATACTAGTAATTTAATAGAAGTCTTTTTTTCTTATTGAATTTATCCATCTTAAGCATCAGGATTTTCTATTACAAATGATATCCTGATGTATTCATTGAACAATCGTACAGACATTTAGGACTTACATTTGCTCGAATACTGCATCCATTATCATGGACAAAGGCATCTCAATATGTGTATAAAAGTATTTCAATATGCAGCTACATTTTCCCCACATTTTATCAGCACACTTTTCCCCTGATACTACAGATTATAGAGGAGAATGAGTGGGCTCAGATCAGGGATGAGGAGACACTGGGCACAATATGTGATGAGATCTTGGAGAGACATACTGAGCTGGTAACATTTTATTTTGTTTCTGCGCGATTGTGTTTCATTTGTACCCATGTTGGCTGTCTATTTTGTATCAGTTGGCTTACTGTACATTGTGAAATGTATGCAATGATTTTATTTTAAAATTTGCATTTTTTTACGGTGTCCTCTTAATGCAAAATCATAACGAATATATCTATATAATTGTAGCACAGAATTGTTTTGACTGTGAACTTCAAACACTGCAAAAACCTTCTTTTTCCCATACTGCAAAATAAATCACTGTGAAAGTAATAGTATTTACAGTACGAAAAATGCATGGTCTACTTTCTTGCAGGTGGAAGCATACAAAAAAGGCAACATAAAGGTTGTGAACAGGCTGATGGGCGAAGTGCAGAAAGCGACAAACAGATGTGCAGATCCTACTGTTACAAGCAGACTTCTGAAACAAAAGTTAGAGGGACACTGAGAAAACATCTTGGTCGATTCACCTTCTTTATAATATTTGGTTCTTGATCTTATTCTTGCTGCAGTGGCTTTGTATTGATATAACTTATCAATCAATTATTTTTGTCTCAGATGGATGTTGTACTAGTATTGGCTAACAATACTAAATTGAATACATGTACTGTACATGTATATAGGCTTTTAGATGCTGTTACATTGTTGTCGACCATTAGGAATTATTTCTTTTAAACAAGGGGTACATTTTACGAAAACAATGCCTAACTGGGAAGAAAAGGCATGCACTAGAAAGCCATATTCTGATAAATAAGGATTCATTTTTGCCGCTGCTGGATGCGGGTTTTCGTGCAATGATGATTTCAGCCGTTTGGCGGCGCTTATTTTGACCCGTGTAAAGGAAGCTTCTTTGTCTCTTACATGTACCAAGGATATGCCTACAGTATTGCAAGTTGTCAGAAATATTAGCAGAAATGTGAGAAAACTCGCCCTCCTAGAACAAGAACCTTTTCAGCCAGATAAATCCTATTTAATCATGTACATGTTTCACAGGTACAAATGTACGTATGTTTGAATGTACTTCACTCAAACTTTGATTTGCTGATTTGTCAATCTAATAAATGTATTTTAGAATACTCATAATCAAAACACAAACCAAAATAGTGCAGAAGGCTTTAATGTCATGACTTGTTGACAATTTTTATACAACATCAGCAACATGTGAGAAAAGTGACCTGCAATGTTCACAATATATCTAACCCTCTTCCATATATGGCTTGCAGTATTTTCAGGACATTTTATCACTAAGGTTACATCCGAGAAAGTTGATTGTTTTTCTGACTTTCCCAAAATTAAAATGGAAGAACAACTTGAACACTAAGTGTCAAGAAACCTGTTGGCATAAGCATTTTACTTCTTCTTCTATACAACAGCTAATCTCTTACTAAATACAAATGTAGTATGCTATAGCTACCGGTAGCTCACATACACTGACTCTTAGCTCCCCACAGTTTTCACAGTTCATCTCGGAATATTTTGGCCTGAGAGTGAGAAACATGTTACGTACATGAACTGACCTAAGGCTAAGAATGAGTTCATTATGTGATGTAGTAATCCTGAGATGTGGGAAAATCAACTTTATGCCTAACACTGCATCTGGTGTGAATAGCTAGATGTACTGTGGCATCAAACTTCAAAACCAGAAACAAAAATTACAAGTTACAAAAAGGGAAGACTTCTATATGAAAAACCAAGAGCAGTGTAATAATGAAACAACTGGGTTGAAACTGTGTATTGAACAGCATAAAAATATGTACTATTTTATAAATAGCATGTGAAAACCTTAAAGTGTCATAAATATGCTACAAATGTGTTATAATATACAATCAGAAAATCCTATTGCAGAAATATTGGTTCTACATGTAACACAAAACCTCACTGTCCAAGGCTTCACCCAAGCCAGGAGAATGGTTAAAAAATGGGAAGCACCAATAGGAGCTCAAGATTCACAGCCTTAAACACCATGGTAAGTGACAGGTATCAGTTTGAAAGTAATATGCATAAAACATGCATAAATCGATAGGTCTAGGATGTTCCCAATGAATTACAGGTGTTGGCCATCAAGCTTCTTTAGGGGACTGACCAGTGGAAAGGCTACTAGAAGTGTGATCGAGTTAAACTATTTGCCTGACACACATAAAAAACTGTGATTACACTAAGAGACCAGGATTTAAACTTGACCTAGGTTGCCCACTGGGCAACTTGTCGAACAAAAAAAACTCACAAACTATTTCATAAAATGTTAACCTAAACAGTTATAATACAAAGAGTATATACAATAGATATAATTTTACAGATAACCTACACATCTGAGTTTCATATTTTGTGTATAGAAATGGTGACATCTACTCAGTGCAACATAACCTAGTATAGAGGTCTACTACATCTACTCACTGCAACATACATTTGTATAACCTAGTTTAGAAGACTACATGTACTTTAAATATATGGTTCATCTCAAATGGCATAACGAGTGCATAGAATAAAAATATATAACTGTGGAACATAATACATGACTTTGAAATATGGACAATTAAATACAATACAAAGATGTAATTGTAGAAAATTAAAGTTTAGATTAATATACATATTTTGATGACTGCTATGGCTGTTAGTCCTTAAAATTGACAAGCACCATGATTGTTTTCAAATTATCTTTATAAATATAAATTACTAGAGATTCACTACGCAGTTGCCTGAGTCAAAATTTGTTGGTGATTTTGAGTAGAAGGTATGCATATTGAGTGCAGACTGAAATAAAATCAGTGGAATTATAGATACTAATGAGTAATATGTATATCTTCATTATCTATACATGACATGTATATAAAATTGGTATATGCAGGACTCAAAATACCACCTGCATGTACAGGTTAGTGTAGATAAAACTGTATATAGTTGTGAGGAGATTTCTTATGTCTACCTGCACCTGTCCATGTCCTGGATATAAAGTAAGGGAAAAAAAAAAGAAGTTACAGTAACTATATTCGGTGCAGTAGAAAGAACACGAGCTTGTTATTACAGTGGATCTGTTACAGCTATGATTTGGTCCGAGATCCTATGAAGTTTGTCCTAGCACATGGCTGCCACACAGAAGAAAAAGGTTGCAGTTCAAGACGTAGCAACACCTGGTCCACTGTTCATTGTGCTTATCAAAAAGAGTCCATGTAGATGGGAATTTCTGTTATACATTGAGTGTGGATGTACATAGTACTTGTTATGACTTGTGGGAGAAGAGCTTAGTTTCTGCAAGGTAAAAATGAATGCAAAATCAAAGTCTTCTCTTTTTTGTTTGCAACCAAAAGCTCAAGCACCACAAAGATTCTTGATTATATGTGATAAATTCAAATTTCTTTGCCTGAAACAAATTCTCAGGCCCAAAGTCTCACCTTAATGTATAGTACAATGGCATGAAAAATGGCAGTTTTTGTGACAACACCTGACATGTGACATCACTTTCATAGATCTACATACATTATATTGAATAGCACCAACATTTCACTCTATGTCTTATAACATGTACAAACAGGGACACAAGTCTACTAAAGGCTACTGGCCAGGGATACTTTGCTTTGTTACACAGTTTCTGTAACAACAATGTAATGGTGTCCAAACAACCAGTTCATTTCTGTTGCACTGCTTTTGATTTAAAAAAAATATTTGATTCCTGAAATAATGCAGGACCAAACATTTCAATGTGAGCTGGGGCCAGACCATTTTGAAGAGAAGCGATCAGAGTGAGCTAGACTTGGATGGAAAACTAGGGTAGGCAGTTGGATGGACACCGATTTCTCAAACCCTGGACCAGTACCTGTCTTTGGCTGACATAGCGGACGGATATGAACTTGACTTGTAACACTGTATTTTGTGTTTTCAGACCGTTGTGTCGTAACAATCGTGCAGAACGGCCACCCCCGCCACCGCGCGACATGTCCCCATGTTGCCGACGATCTTCCATTCCCCGACGCGGGGGTCAAACATCTCCACGGTGTTGAGGTAGTGCGCTCCGTCATGGCCGCCCAGCGCGTACAGGCACTCCCCCAGGACTGCGATTCCTGCTCCGCTGCGACACATGTTCATAGGAGCCACTGACGACCATCTAAACAACAACAAATAGAAAATTACCCTCAAAATCTGTCATAAAGGTGTCTGAAATAAAGTTTTCCAGGAGTACATGTATTTTAGTAGTGATACTACTGCAGTTCCTGTCACTAGTACTTCCAGGTATAACTGCTATTACATCTACATACATCTACTACATGTAGTATTCTATTTTTGGCTTGTCTGTGTGTCTTTTTGAAATTTCCATCTATCATATTTATCAAAAGGTTAATTCTCTACTACTAGTATAAGATTTACTGAACAATATGAGATATCAAAACCAGAAGTTCTTCTGTAGTACCAAGGAAAGTTGTAGTACCAAATCTAATTTCATCGATAGGTCAAGACCTAACCATATACCAAATTTCATCGCAATCCATCCATAGCTTTTTTAGTTATGCTGCTAAACCACAAACATACATACAAACATACATACAAACACTACCAAAAACATAACTTTATAGGCAAAATTATAATGAGGAATGAGTCAATGACCTCCTACAAGGTACGGTAAGACCCCAATTTTGAAGTTGTGCAGTCCACCAACCTGTCCTCTGCTGCGTAGTATCGCTCCAGCGTACTGAGGTTGGACTTGCCATCGTAACCTCCCATGGCGTACAGTTTCCCGCTCAGCGTTGCCACGCCAACACCACCACGTCTGGCACTCATGCTTGCTGTCATGGACCACTAGAGAAGGTAACATAATTGGTCACAAATCTTAATAAACAGTTCATACCTTTCCAGTTATTCTGTTTCACAACTCTTAACCAAACCCAAAATAATAGAAAAAGCAACAACCTGTAAATGTCAAAAAGTTATTTATCATAGTTTTTAAAACGATTTTTTACTCATTAACATCACATCACAAACTGCAATAAAGGTAAAGGTAACCCCATAGCCTTTTTCAGGCTGTAGAGTCGGTAGGTTGTGTCTAGGGCACAGTATTGGAAGGCAGATCCTATCCCTCTCCTTCAAACGCCTTTTACCTCTCCAATTGGAGTCGAGTACCCATTTTACACCTGGGTGGTGTGAGCAAAGTCATGTGTAGTGCCTTTGCCAAGGACATTGCATCTTGCCAGGAATGTCAGAAATCGAAATTGTGACCAATCGGTCTCGTATTTGCTAGCCTTGCTACTCGGCCATTCAACACCATGCAAACTGCAGTAGGGAAGGAATATGATCAAATTCACACCTGGCTAGTTTCAGGGTCGTATCTCTCCACGCTCTTCAGGTACGACGTGCCATCATGGCCGCCAACCGCGTACATCCGACCCTCTAGAACTCCGACTGCCACGTGCCGACGCTTACAGTGCATCGGAGCTGCGTAACCTGGCAACGTCAAAAATTTGAGAAATTTGACAAAAGTGATGATACAAAAGCATGAGGCTTGATCCACAAATTATGTTTAAAAGGTGAGACCAGAGACCTCCAGGACACTTTCTTTACCAGTGTCTTGGCTAAGTTTTACCCAAGTGAAGTGAGTATAAGAGTATAGAATCATTCAGCTGACCGACATCTTTTAGTTACAACACAATCATTCCTCAGTAAGAAATCTGGAGC
The DNA here is from genome assembly GCA_013266295.2 of Branchiostoma floridae x Branchiostoma japonicum. NCBI lineage: Eukaryota > Metazoa > Chordata > Leptocardii > Amphioxiformes > Branchiostomatidae > Branchiostoma > Branchiostoma floridae x Branchiostoma japonicum. Next base: position 5,278,976 of record CM023827.1, on the reverse strand, counting down.
TGCATGGTTCCTGTTTAGAACCTTTATTCAGCCTGTCACTCAAAAACTGCTTCACCAATGTGGCACAAGTACATGAAGTTTGCTTTTAGATACCTTTCCAGTGCAGACACTACCTGGGTGAAGTGAGGAAATTCTGGGCACAACATTGGGGCTTGTCAGGGATTTGAACCTATAACCCTTTATATTTCAGGTAAAAAAAACAACCACAGACATGTATTAGGCCAGACAATGCACACCAAAAAACCCCTGTTAATTCTAACGTTTAATGCATTACAAGCATACAAGATGGTTTCAAGTGTATCTGTATGTCTTGGTAAAGCTGAATCTGAAGACTTACGCCAATGGTCAGATTTTGGGTCATAAACCTCCACACAGTCGAGCACGGCCGATCCGTCGTACCCTCCCACGGCGTACAACAGTCCGCCCATCACTCCCACCGCCACATATCTCCTGGCCGTAGACATGGGCGCCACGTACTTCCACCTGCGCTCGCTCGGGTTGTAACATTCCACTGTGTTCAGGTACTGACTCCCATCATGGCCACCTGGAAAATGAAAGGGATGTTGCAACAGTGCAAACATTTCTGCAAATAGCATGGTTTTCTTTTTCTCATAATCCTTTGTGGAAATGCAAACTTATCTTACACACAAAAATGGTAGGAATCTTTAGTCCGAACACTTGTATGCAAAAACTACACTGGGTATCACAAATTAAAGCCTGGATAGAGAGAGATACTATCTGTGACAGGACCTCTCCTTGGTACTGAACTGACTATCACCAACTGTAACATATCTGTGACAGGACCTCTCCTTGGTACTGAACTGATTATCACCAACTATAACATATCCGTGACAGGACCTCTCCTTGGTACTGAACTGACTATCACGAACTATAACATATCTGTGACAGGACCTTTCCTTGGTACTGAACTGATAGTATTAATCTTTAACCCCTGACCCATTAACCTCATGGTAACCTCTGACCCTTAACCTCATGGTAACCCTCACCACCTGCATAAACTTGGCCCTCCAGCACAGTGACCCTGCTGCAAATTATGTTCATGTTCATCTTTAACCCTTAACCCCTGAACTTTAATCTCATGGTAACCTCTGACCCTTAACCTCATAGTAACCCTTACCAACTGCATAAACTTGGCCCTCCAGCACAGCGACCCCGACTCCGCTGCGAGGTGTGTTCATACTGGCCACAATGCTGACCTTCCCGGAGCTGAGGTCGAAGCGTTCCACGCTGCTGAGTGAGTGACCCGTGGTGTCCATCCCTCCGCAGCAGTAGATTACACCTGGGGTACAAAAAAGGGGCTTAAAAATCCCACCTCCATACGCAGGTTAGTGCAGGTGAAATTGGAGCTGTGCAGGTATTTCTGATGTCTACCTGTCTACCCTGCACCTGTACTGGTTTTAGGTGTATGTGGATCTTTATTTGCTGCATTGACTCACTTACCAACAATGAAGTATAAAAGAAATAATGGCAATGGTTCCTGAACAGTTTTAGTATGATCCATACTTCCTAAATTCTGAGTGGAACAGGTAAAATTTGTCTGGTGTAGGTAATTTTGACGGTACCTGCACCAGTGCAGATATGCAGAAAAAGTATTTCGAGCCCACACTATACTGCATTGTCCATCTCCATTTCTTTAGCCACATTGTGCTATCACTACAGTAGGAGGCAACCATTGTGATATCTTGCATGGAGTCACAATGATTAAGCACTGTTTGCCCCTCATTTTTCGCAAACCATTGTTACAAGTTTCCATGCAAAATGGTCAACTTAATTAATAAAATTTGTATTTCTGCTGTTGAATATCTGAAGAAATCTGTATTGAAATGTCATAAGGTCTATAAATCAAAATATTTTCATGTCCATACATGGTAATTTCCGATGACCTGCACCTGTACTGACCTACACAGGAGCGTCTGGGCCTGATGCGGTCCCGTTTGATTCGTCCCCGCCTGTCCGGCAGCATGTGGTAGTTCTTGGCTTCGTCCAGCAGGTCTCGGCAGGCCAGGTCCTGGTTGATCAGGTCCTCGTGTTCCACCGTGTCCACCAGGAAGTGGGGAGACAACAGTGGCAGGCGGACCTACAGGGAAACATTCAGAAAAGTTTCAAGATTTTTAAAGGCATCCAAAGCAATTTCAGGGCAGTAAAACTGGATTTTCAATGTCAATTTTCTGACCATATTTTAAAAATGTAGTAAGTTGAATCAACACTTTCCCTTAGCATACTGATATCTGTGGCTATTTCACATGCTTAAAATATGAAATGATGACAAAAATTTTCTCAGAAATGGCAGTAAATATCAATATCAGACAGGTTTCCTCATCCAGAATATTTTTTGTATTGCATAATAAACCTCCTCCATTAACATGCAGTTCTTTAAACAGTCTATAGGAGGCACCTTTGTACAGTAAGAAAGTACGCCATAATGTCCTCACCTGTTTGAGAAGTTCTGCTATGTGGTGTTTGCGGTTCTCCCGGTCGTGATATGCCCACGAGATGATCGCGTTAAAAACCTCCTCCTCATTGGAGACGTGCAGGTCCTCGGATCCGATGAGCTCCGTGAGTTGAGCCTTGGGCAGCATGAGAAACTCCTCCTCTTCTATTACCTGTGGAATGGAGGAGTGAAGATATAAAGCAAAGAAGAAATGATGGAAAGAACATGTGAAAGAAGGAATGCATTGAGGTACCATCAAGAACATCTCCTTTACATGCATCACGGATGGATAGAAGGAAGGATGGAAGGAAGGAAGATAGGAAGGAAGGAAAGAAGGAAGATAGGAAGGAAGGACGGATGGAAGGAAGGAAGGAAGGAAGGAAGAAAGGAAAATGTCAAGGAATGAAAGATGTAAGTCAATGTTTATCATATTCTAATTTCTGATATAATAATATAAGTATATGAAGGTACTGTTCTTTTATTTGTATGTTATTGCGATATTGATTTTGACTTAAAAAATCCCTTATTCTTCTATAAACTCGTGGGTTGTTTTACCTGTGTGAAATGGCGCTGGGCAAACTGTTCTGAGGCTGCCAGCAGGTCATGACAGGTGTGGGCATCCGCAAAGTTCCTGATTCCTGCAGGAGAACAGGGAACAATTTCTTTATATTTGATTTATATTCGAAAAAAAGCAATAACAGAAAAGGTCTACAATCACATTTTAGCTTCAAATCTAGTTGAGAATTGGGGTTGTTAGCCATTTAAGACACGTACCTACAAAGACAGTAACTGTTGCTTTTTTAGGGAGGATTCAGACACCTACCAAGACAGTTGGCAGGGTAAAGCTGTTTCTTTAAGAAGTTGGTTTAAGACACTTACCAAAATATTTGCCAGGGTAAAAAGATTTTTCTTCAAAAAGTTGGCTTAGGACACCTACCGAGACAGTTGAAAGGGTAAAAAGCTGTTTCTGTAAGAAGTTGGCTTAAGACACCTACCAAGACAGTTGGCAGGGTGAAGCCGTTTCTTTAAGAAGTTGGTTTAAGATACCTACCGAGACAGTTGGCGGGGTGAAGCTGTTTCTTTAAGAAGGTTGAGCAGGACTGTTGTACATCAGGCAGCTGCAGGAGTGAGGCTGCATACAGGAGGCCTTGTACCGTGTCCACATGGATCTCCAGACGACCTGACAAGTACAGAAAGACATTATCATGACTTGCTTGCTGCTTGGAAAGGGTCTACTTTCTTCAGCAATCTGACCCAGATAGCTGAAGAGGACTGAGCAATTCAGTCACAAATTCCAATGAGTTTTTTCGAGTTGGAGAACAGTTCAGTGTTACATAAAATTTGGTAAGTGGCTCGAAATACTTTTTTCTGCATACCTGCACTGGTGCAATGAAACTTACCTGCACCAGACAAATTTTACCTGCACTACAGTTTCTTTGCCTTTCAGTTCATTAAAAAATTGAAGTGTTAAAAAAAATGTTGCTATTTTTACTAAATTGTATGCTGTCTTCAATGCCGCTACTTTGAAGAATGCAAGGCAGTTTTTGACCACTGCTGGTCATGTGTCCCCCTAGTGTCGGGCTGGTTTTGTCATGGACCGGTGCAGGTAGACATCAGAAATACATGTACTAGTTCCTGCACAGCCAAAATTTACCTGCACTAACCTGCACATGCAGGTGGGATTTCGATCCCTGACACTGTACTTCTATTGGAAAGCTCATATAAAGTTTGATTTTAATCCATCACTAGTGGCTATACTGTATAGTATATACATGTACAGTATACTTAGTGTTCCTGACCTGTGTAAGCGTACTCAATGAGAAGTTCCAGACTGCGGGGGTCAACGGCCTTCATGGTGATGGCACCCTGGGAAGCCTCCGCTAGGTCACCTGAGGTCACATGGAAATGATTGTGTTTGAACTTTTGAAAGAGGTATGTATTAACAAGCAACTCTAGGGTGTCTAGGTACTTTAAACTGTGTGATGCTCTTTAACCATCAACCTGGTGTGGTAGCCATTTGCACCAAATTTGTATTGGTTATGGGGTCAGGCAGCAGGGAAAGGGTTAAGTCCACACCAATTTATTTTCTGTGCTCCATATTTAGAAACATGTAGTGATAAAAACAGCGAGATGTTCACAATAATGAACAAGAAATCAGAGATTTCAGTCTTCTGGAAAGCATGCAATCCTTGGCAGTGGTAGGAATACTTTTTTCAGTCTTCTGTAATATTGCAGAATGTTAAAATTTTGTTCTGCAACTCAGAAATACTTGATGAAAATATTTAGCAGAATTGAAAATATTTAGCAAAAATATTTAGTAACAGCAAAGAAGTACTTAATTTTGCCCCTAGAAGATGTGCTACCTGGGTTTAGAAGCAAAACATATTGTTTGTGCAGCACAACTGGGTGAAAGTGTGGTACTTATTGAACCCTAGCCTGATTTTTTCAGTCTGCAAAATTGCATGTTGCTTAATTTTCTTCTGCAATATTGTTAATGTCTTTGCAAAATGCAGACTGCAGATGGGTATTTCTAACACTGGTTGGCAACTGCTGTTGTTATATTAATACCTAATACTTCCCTTATCTGTAACTACATGATATCAAAGAATGTATAACAACATTATTCACCCTGTGGCATTTCAAGCAGCTCCATGCAACCACTCAAAAGCAACCGGAGTTGACAAGAAAAGTGTTGGACTCATGAAAACGTGACATACGCACTATCAACACTTGCATGTCATACATACTTAGGTCTCCCATATGGGACAGATGTGACAAAGACAGTCTTTTAAGGCTCTCTGTTTAATACAGTAAATCTTGAAATGTTCACAGTTTTTTCTGGATATACTAATACTTTACTTTAGAGCCAGGTTGTAGTCTAGAGTAGTCACATTATTATGTATTGTGCTTCATGTTGTTTGTTCATTTTGTTCCTGTTAATGCAATTAGCCCTCAGGCAAGAATTTGCAATAAACTTATTTAAATTATTATCGATTTATTCATAAACTTATTTAAGTTATTGCACATTTATTCACAGCGTTATGACATCGTTAACATGAAAACTTAAAAAATAAAAACATTGTGAACATTTCAAGGTTTAAAGTAGCTTAACCTTAGCCCCTTCCCATAGTAACACAGATGGGTTATTGGTCACCCCATGAGACTGTTATGATAGGACAACTATGAGTTGACACAAGGTCTGTTTGTTATGGCAGGCATTCCTACCTCTGAACCAAAATACTGGGGAACACATACATTGTGCAATTGTGGGACCATGACAACTTATGCCTTATTTATTTATTATTTATTTCTGTGATGGTAGCTTAGTGGTGTGAATACGGCCTTTACAACATGGGGCCCTGGGTTAGGGTAGCTCACTCAGAATCTTGAGGTTTTGGGTTCAAGTCCCTAGCAGGTCCTCATCAGCAACCCTAGCCTGCTTTTGGACAAGAGGGTCAAGAGTTCGATTCCCAGGCTAATGTTTCTCAGCATAGATGCATGCTACTGTAGACAGCCTAAACTCACATGGAGAAAGACATACTGCAGCTGTGAGATGTTTCCACAGTACCCACAGCTGCAAAACAGTGCCTCATCATCAAATACATTCTGAGAACTAAAACACCATAACATAAGCTTTCTTGGACCAGGCACCTTTCAATGCATAGGGTCAGTTCCCATCTCCATTTCTAAATAGCCCTTGGTCCGCACAGGGTACAACGGTAGGGGGCTAGCCTGGTTACCAAACCTATTATAGCTGCTCAGTCTCTTTCGTCCACAATTGCGGAGAGGACGAAAGAAACTTGGCAGCTAAAATGAGTTTGGTAACCAGGCTAGTAGGGGGCTAAGCTCACTGGTATTGGTGTGTGTTTCTTATAAGTGCTGAGTGCTAAGCAGAGAAAGCAGTACCATTTTTGAATGCCTTTGACCCTGCTGGATTCAAACGCTAAGGTCAGCATGGATAGCCAGTCAACACAGTCCAAAAACAATTTTCCCTAGTATAGATTATTAGATATACTTACTGTAAGTCTTGAATGGTTATGATTATGATAAACTGGTCTGTAATTCTTATGCCATGTCTGTTCTGGTCTAGCCTGAAATCCAGCCTTGTCTTTTAGGGAGTGGACCTAGAGCTTACAAGAGGGCCTGCATGGGGGGGTCCCGACAACGCTCTACGCTAAATTTTGAGAGCCGGCTACGTATTACACTGAATTCAAGAAGCCTCCCCCATTACGCTTTATGATAAATTCCGGGTAGCTACAACGCGTTACGTGAAATAAAACGGCGAATTACGCTCTACGCAAAATGCACCGATTACACTCTACGTTGAATTAGAGCAGTCCGTCTACGCTCTACGTGGAATTAAAACGGCCGATTACGCTCTACAGAAAAGGGCATGCGGGCCCCCTTACAAGGCTGGATTTCAGGCTAGTACTGGTCAACATGTACATGTACTGTAATTGTAAACCACAGGATACTCCCTGATTTCACATGGAAATAGGTTCTCTAATTGTTACCAGGTTTTCACATGGTGGTTTTCCATTTATTTCAAATGGAAACCAGAAAGTTTTTTTTTTCTGAAGGGATTTGTTAGCTCAAAATTTTTTGAATGCATGAAATCTTATTCTTGTTTCAACAGTAATAATGCTTTAAAAAATATGTGATATCTGCACATCACATAACAACACTGAAGTCTTGAAATTATCTGAGAAAATTAAATAAAAACCAAATTTTTCAATAAACACTAACAGTTAGATGCAAGCAATAAGTACAATCAACACAGTATAATACAGTAATAAAGTATATAACTGTATGAACGAATGAATGAATGGGAGGACGTACCTGTAAACATGGCGTAGAAGTAGTTACTAAAGGACGCCAGGACGACTTTGTGTGCGTGGAGCGTCTTTCCCTCCACGCTGATCTCCACGTCGCACAGCTGACCGCCCCGCCGTAACGTGTTCATCGTGAAAAGCGCCTTGTTGGCGAATCTCTTCTCCGCCTCGTGCACGACAAAGTCCGCCTTTCCTGTCTGCTCGATTTTATCAAAATCCATCCTGGAGTGAACAAAAGAACTGTGCTCAACACAAAAAGTCCAGAAACATGATTTAGCAAAGGATAAATTAGCGACCGGAGCTAGAATAGGGCAACTGGAGCTAGAATAGGGTGATTGGAGCTTAGAATAGGGCAACTGGAGCTAGAATAGGGCAACTGGAGCTAGAATAGGGCGACTGGAGCTAGAATAGGGCAACTGGAGCTAGAATAGGGCGACTGGAGCTAGAATAGGGCAACTGGAGCTAGAATAGGGCGACTGGAGCTAGAATAGGGCAACTGGAGCTAGAATAGGGCGACTGGAGCTAGAATAGGCTGACTGGAGCTAGAATAGGGCGAACTACGTACATGTAAATGCTGTTAATTCAACAGTGGCAAAAATACTTTTCAGTGTTCTGCAATATTGCAGAATGTCAAAAGTTTTGTTCTGCAATTTGGAAATACTTTCTGCAAATACACACTTGAAGCCTCCATACTACAACCTTCTCAACCTAATGCCTATTATATATATCTATTATATATATTTACATCATGTATAGCAAGGATGCATATATACCTAAACTCATGTTCATTCAAGCAAAGAGGTTTAGGTTCATACACCCATGGCGTATACAAAATTGCATGTTGGCAAACATGTTGTTCACCTCATTTACATAATTACATGTATATTAATTCATAGTTTTTGGATAAATACCTGTTAAAGTACAGCTTCTGTTACTGACGAAGAGTAGTGGATGCTACTTGAAACATCTTACATTTTTCAAAATCTATCCAGTTCCTTCAGTAACTGTTTTCTTGTGTCAATGCTGTTAACGTTACAGAAAGACAATAAGTACTGTATTTGTATTACTATACTAGCTAACGAAAAAGTGTCATGCTTTGTCCTCAGTCTGAGGTCGCTAGCTTTACTTAACTATTTTATTTGAGTAGGAAACTAACCTGGATTTGAGAGCCTGGTCTTTCCCAAGTCCTTCTCTCCCTGCTACCAACAACACACCATGTCTGTCTGTTCTCCCAACTACAGTCTGATGGAGAGGTCAGAGGTGACTTCCCAAAAGCAGGGGCACATCCTATGTGGGTGTCGGGTTACCTCCGTGGGGATTCCCTCCCAAGGTCTGCACAAGTACAGGGACTGACAGGAGGGTTAGATCAAAACAGCTGGAGAGGCGCAGCAGGCATGGGGGGTTCTGGGGCTGACAGGTCAGGGAATTTATGAGTTCAATTCTCCTTGTGGTTTATCTGGGTAGGAAAATAAAATTACTGGTCAGTTTACGGTTGGAAAAGACAGACACATTCAGACTGAAAGGCTGACAGGATTCAAACTCACACAGAGAAGACAGTTTCACAGCTGAAAAGAATTAACACGGAAGTTTCAGGGGTTGACAGCTACCAAAAGTGGTTTGTATTTTCATGGCCATTAATGAGTACAGAGGAGAAATCAAAATATTAGTCTCGGTCACTTTTAATACATAAAATTTCGGAAAGATAGGAACACAGAATCAGTAGCTGACAGGATACAAACTTAGAACAGAAAGTTTCACAGCTGACACAAATTAACATTTTAGGTTCAGGAATTGGGATAGTGCATGGAAAACATTTTCTATATCATATGGCAAGGAGGTTATATCCTTGCTGGAAAAGAGACATTAAAATAATGGTCAGTCTATGTTTGGAACTTAGACAACACACAGATTACTGCTAAAAATAAAACCACAATGAAGAGGGCCTGCATGGGGGGTAGTGATTTCACTGATTACGAATTACACAAAATTTTCGCCGACGATTACGAATTACGTTAAATTCTCAGAGCTGATTACGACTTTACGTTTTGTGGCTAATGTACTATTACGAATTTAAGGCCTGTAAGGGACTGTCTTCCTAAGATCTTCGGAACCGAAGAAGAAGCCAACAACTATTACGAATTACGTTGATTACGTTGATTACGTAGGCAGTTGCCTACGGATTACGAAGACTAAAAAGTCCTGATTATGCCTTACGAAAAAGGGCATGCAGGCCCCCAATGAACATTCCAAGACTCACGGTATTTTACTGTTGAATTGATTTAGTGAAATTGAAGCACTAAAGTCATATTGCATGGACATTTGAATACACTACCAAAATGTAATCTGAAAAATACCAGTCAATCTAAATTTAGAAGGACACTTAGATATCTGGTATCTCTAAAACTCTGGTGTCTTTGAATTTGGAATGACACTAAGAATTTGGAAAATCTTATCAACTCTGTCACCACTCCCCTGTGTCCGTACAGCCTTGTGGCTAATCTTACTGGTGAATTTGGCCTTCACAGTCTGTAGCAAGAGTTAAGAACTCATGGCTTTTAAAAAAAACAACCCTAAAAGTCTTTATATAGGTACAATGATATATCTTATTAAGTATGTAAAACAATTGATAAGCTTGCTTACAAATATTAACCTTAACTCAATACAAGGGTAGCAAAAAAGACTGTATTTTACTGCCAGTGTATTCATAAATTGAAGAGGGGAAACAGTATATTGTAAATCTACAAATGTTTGTACATGTAGTACCTGGTTTAACTATCCTGATGAGGTCACCAAAAAAAGTAATGACACTGTAAATACATGTATGCATTTCCATTGAATGACTACTGTACTACAGGATTGTTTCAGCTACGAACTTTAAACACTGCTAAACACTACTTTCACCTAGCCTCCTATGTAGTGAAATTAAGTCACTGTGGAAATGAATTTACAAATCAGTATACTCATAAATCAAGTTAAAAGGTTGATTGTTAACAATCAATCAACAAGATTTTGCAGGCCACATTGCACGTCTTTCGGTAAGTTATGCCTGTATAAACATTGGAATATTTTCAATTTTGGTGGTCTGTGTGTGGGCAACAATTTATTTTTGCAGGGATTTGATTTCGCTGTACGACTAGCAGGGGAAGGAGGTTTTTGCATAGTTGAAACAATAATGTTGTACAAAAAGCGGGAGACAAAACACATATTTGCCGTGTCATGGTTACAAGATGGAAAAGTCGTCGCAAACATGTAATAGCTGAAAAATGGTTTTACGAGGTTGAAAGGAAAAAATGTTTTCTTGACATCATAATAAACAATTGACATGGTTGTTTTATCACTGTTTATTTGTCCTTGGAAGAAGTATTTTTGGGCCACTTGAGTTAATCAATTCACTACAGTAAATTTCAGTCATTTTTATTTAAACAATTGCAGTGTGACAATTTTGTGAAAACTGCAAAAACAATTTGTTATCTAGCATTAATGAAGTACTGTCTTTGGTGTGTCTGTCTGTCTGTGTGTTTGTTCCACACTGTAGTTTCTGTATGTTCTGCCAGAGGTCACTTATAAAACAATGAGGGGGTGAAGTCTGCTAACTCTAATACATGTACAGTACTACTAGTAATTTGCTTACTTGTGACAAGCGTTACTGACAGGAAAAAAGGTGTTTTCCTTCCAAACGTGACTGTAGATGTTTTTTCTGTCCCTACCAAAGCCCCCCCTCCGCGCCATGCACTCTAACAATGTCTATCAAAACATTTCTTGATTTCTTCAACATTCCTCACTCTGATAAGCCAGAAATTCAACGACTTTTTTCCATACTGCATACTGCACAACATGCTATCAAACAATGCTTCTTATCTTTCTGTAATTTCATAGATTTTCATAGATAGGTTTGAACATATTACAACGGTACACCCAAACAAAAACAAGAGAAAGAGGGCTTCGAGTTGAGGTAAAAAAATCACAGTTTTTACCCTACAGCCGGCTGAAATGGACCAAAGCTGTAGCCTGACTTGCACACAAACAGTTTGACAGTGTTATGTTCCAGTCCAGCGCCGTTACAAGTAACCAAAGCCCGGCCTTTTCACGGGTCGCGGGTTTTGTAGGAGATAGCGGTACACACCTACCTTTCGTGAGGGTCATCTGCCATCTTTGTCGGGACGGACTCGTCCATTCACGATTTGTAGGGGTGATACGTGTGACATTAATTAAAGCGGTAACCGTTACATCCATGTTTTCCCATTTTCTAAGAACAAAAAGTCACAATAAATGGGCTACAACAGTCAAAAATGGGTATTACCTTATCTGTTTAGTATTTAACGTTACATTTAAAGTTGGCAAAAGTTTTTTTAGACAGGGCTAACTGTCCTCTGAGGACATCTAGCGGAGTATTTGCAAAGTGCAAAGACTGCAAACTAGCGTTATTGACTTCCTTCGATGTTCTTATTCATTCTCTCAAAAATCATGGTTTCAAATATGTTTAATACACTTATGTATTTGTTTCAAATTAAGGGATCACATGCTGTCCCATGGGGTTAACGACACCTAGCGGATCGCTTACAAAGTGTAACACTCATGACTCATCGGGTGACACTTCCCAGAAGTCGGCCCTCTGTGCCCCACTTCCGCCGAGTTTCCAGTCTCGCCTGGCTTGAAACGCAGCAAACATAGCTTTGCATGGTTCTTGGCTGATCTCTTGTCCTGCGATGTTTGTGTTCTAGGGAAGTTGGAGTTCTTCAGTATTACCGTGAACTAGGTAAGGCATTTGTTTGTTCTTAAAGGCCATTCGTGATCGTGGCGACCAATGCGGAAGTAAGGGATATTGACTATAATACAAGCAGATGTATCTAGCCTTCTCCCGGTACATCGAGAGTACGCACCGATTCGACGTGCTCTCCTAGAACACTTCCAGCACTACACAAGCCACCAAGTGTCAAATACCTTGAGGAACAATTGACTCTGAACCAAGCGTAAACCTGCACCAAGAGACCACGTCTAGCGATATATTAGACGTTAAGCAAGGACAACAACAACAACAACAACATAAATTTAAGACTGTATTATGTCGCTCAGTGTGCATAGCGAATGCCGTAGCAGCACATTGACAATGCAGTCGGGTTTGTAATTTTATCCAGTTGTTGGACTGTGTACGATTTTCGAGAATCCAGCGGGCGTGGAGAAATCTACCAAATGCTCAAAATATGACGTATGTGGTGTGGGTAAGTGTTTGGTACACCCTTGGAGTTGAATTACTAGAATTGACCACAAAATCTGCTCACACAAATTGTTCTACGTGGTCTTACTGTCAAATGGGGGCTGGCCCAGACACACATACTCTTTCGTCCCTTGATGATTATATGGCCTCAGCTGTGTACGAAATGGCCCTTCTCGGAATTAAAAAGGCTGTGTGTTTTTATTTGTTCCATATGTGTACTTTACATCATACAGTACATATACCAATGAAAAACTAACAGCATCCGATGTGCTATAATGGACACCGTTCTTATTTTGTGCAGTGTTAGGTAAGTGCCAACTCTTTGTATGTACAAAGAAAAGAACCCTAAATATACAAGCGGATGCCCCCTAGGGAATATTGCGGACAATACCCGGGATCAT